>JARFIW010000229.1:0-2574171 GCA_036346225.1 Platerodrilus igneus | reverse complement strand
GGAATTTCTAAGGATTTCTTGATAAGACTAATTAACTAAAAGAATGATGAAGATCATATAAAACAATGTTCCTGTATCAACTCGATGTCAGAAAACGGGATTATTCAATTTATATTTTATTGCGTCTGTCATTGAAAAATATTTTGATCATTTAGTATATTTAATTGTTAAACATTCTCACACTAATTAAAATTGTCTCGGACAGCAGTTACTCCTTCTGCCAGATAGTTCTGAGATTTATTTTGTAACTGTAATTCGTAGAACAGCACATATTTATTAAAAATTAATAATAAAATTTCCAAATTTCATAATCGGTTATTCGATAAAACTCGCCCACTAATTGAAGACATCACACAGGGACAATTTGAGACAGTAAGAAAATTTTTGAGACTGCATCAATTTGGGTCAATTTAGGTAACTAAATCAATTTGGGTCACTGGGTCAATTTGGGTCACTGGGTCAATGTGGGTCAATTTTGGTCACTGGGTCATGGGTCACTGGGTGGTGGGTCACATCCTCATTTGGGTCACTGGGTCATGGGTCACATTTTAGGTGACCCATTTCATCTATGGCTGTAGCAAGTATTTGCAGTTATCCTTTTAATAATACTTTCTAGCACCTCACGGTAATCTTTAGAAGAATCAGAACCCGCAAAAAACTAATTCGGTGTAGCTAATGTATCGATAATACTTGGTGCTTTTCAACCTTTATTATACAATATTGCATGCCAACGCCAAGGCATAGCAACTGCTTCTACAGTATTTTCAGGTTGATCTGTATGAGTATTGGTTACATTTTTATATATGCACTGGCCGTTAAGATTTTGGAAGACCTGAATATGTATGCTGGCTACTCGCCGATGGCGGGTGCCGATCGATGATGTAATGAATACTTTATTTACATAAACAATAGTTCTTTATAGTTAAACTGACAATACTAGCGTGTTTAAAAACTCGTAACCACCATACAATTTCTAAAAGATCTTCCAACGCTTTATTCACTTTTCAGACCAATGTCTAACAGTGCAAGCATAATCTTCGTAAACTACGATCCTGTTTTCTTAATTAACTTAATCTCGAAGTATTACAATTAACTATTCAAATACTATTTAATTTTTATAAACACTACTGTAATTTATATGAGCAGTTATTAAATGAAAATTTATATACCATCTGTACGACCATGAGATCTTTAATTAGGACGTAATTTCAGAACTAACATCATCAAAGCTAGATCAAAATTCATATCAAAGTTTCAATTAGAATTGACTTCCAACTATGCCAACTAGGCCTGCGAATTTAAATACAATTTTAATTGTTTTCGAAGGCTCCAGTACACACAAGAATTATGCAAATCACCTTCTGGAGATTTCTTTCTAAAACTCTAAATAACATATCGAATGCACCTACTGTGGTCTTTAAATGCAGTCCTGTACCTCACAGTCAAACTTTATCTTACAAATGTAACGCCGCCGGTGGCCATCAATCATCTTTTGTATTCAATCGCTTTGTTACGTACTAATATAATCGCAAATAGATCAAGCGGTCCCACAGTATGATGATGATTAGTGACGTTCTGGATAACGAAATTTTGATGTCAAGGAAAAATTCTCGCCCTTTTTTTCTATTAACCAAATATAAAATTCAGAATGGCGTCTAATGGTACTTTAAAAAATTGTCGACTCCAGTTGAAATTAATCCTTTTAAATCAAAATTAACTCAATTCAAACTAGTTTAATGCCTAATCACATACTTATAATTAACAACTTAACTGAAAATATTGAGGTGCAAGAGCTAAAACTAATACAATAATCCGTGAATCTTTACCTAGCGGTATTCATTTGCGGTATCAATAAGTCATTTTTAAAAAGAATGGTCTTCATAACCTGCAACAAAAACGTTTCAAGGTTAACATGTCATTAAGATGCTTCCACAGTTTTGTTAATTACGTATTTTAGTAGACTATTTGTTGTCTTAACAATCAAATATAAACGGACGTATGCGTATTTAGCGATTAAGTGAAAGTCGAATACTGGCATCAACAGGCATTTGTAGAAAAACATGATTCTTATACTGAGTTGTTATATACAACCATAAAAGCCGAATATGTAGTCCTCATAACCTGTAACAAAAATGCTGCTTACAAGAACGTGCATACTGGGCATTAAGTCACTTTTGCAGTTTGGTCACACATACTTTAATAAATTATTTGCAGGTTTAAGAATCGGATGATAAACAAAGCATCGGCGTATTTAGTGATAGCGCGTAATTTGAGTACAGGAGTTAATAATTATCATAAATTTTAATATAGACAACAACGCTCTAATGAACGCATAGAATATTTAATTATTGACCAATATCAAAATGTAAGACGCCCTACTTTATGTTTACCTGATAAATAATTTACTTTCCTCCTAAGGCGATTCTTTTGTAATTTTACATTGTCGAATGCTTTTTCCAAATCTACAAACCCTATATACACACTTTTTTTTTTATCTATTGTTTTCTCCATTAACACCCTTAAAGCTAAAATAGCCTCCCTTGTTCGCCTGTTTCGTCTAAACCCAAATTCATCTTCTCCTAGTATTTCTTCAGCCCGTTTTTTTTCCATCCGCCTTTGTACAATTCTAGTTAATATTTTTGACACATGTACTGTCAAACTTATTGATCGAAACTTTTCACATCTATCAACACCCTTCTGTTTTAGTATAATGACTTTGGTGTTACATTGGAAATCTTTAGATATATTACCTGTCTTATACATATAACTTAGAAGTTGAAAAAGACGTTCTGTACTGCTTGTCTAGTGGCCTTTTAGAGTTTCTGCGTGCACCTTATCTACACCCGGTGACTTATTATTTTTAGACTTTTAATGCTAATTCAAACTTATCTCTTAGTATAGGATATCTCAAGTCGTCCTTTTCCATTTCTGATTCCTGATCTGATGCTTCTAGTTCCTGTCCTGCATATAAATTCTGTGTATATTCTTGACATTTAACCACTTTCTCTACTTTTTCTATAATGACGTTTCTTCCGACGTCATATATATTTTTGCTATACGGTTTTATATCTCTAAAATTCATTCTAATTAGTTTGTATGCTTTGTCTATCTTTCATAATTCCATCTTGGTTTGTACCTCCTTACACTTTTCATCAATCCATCGCTCTTTAAATTTTCTGCATTTGCGAATAATATCCCATTTTATGGCTTTGTATCTCTGTTTCCCTACTTCGTCTGGTCTTTTTTTGTGTATTTTCGTATTTCTTCTAGTAAACTTAGAATATCCTTTGCTATCCATGGCTTCTTACTTTCTTTGTATTTATACCCCAGAATATTTCTGACCCCATATCTAAGCTGGATTTAATGTAATTCCATTCTGTTTCTACTTTCTTAGTATCAAAAATTTCACTGATGTCTTTCAGTAATTTGTTTGACTTTTTCTCAAATTTTTTGTGGATATCTTTATCTTTTAGTTTCTCAAAGTCAAAGTGCCTTTTTCCGTTCCTTTTTTTCAAAATCTTTAATTTAAACACGGCTTTCATAATTACTGTGCTGTGATCCGTGTCTATATCTTCTTCTGGGTAGCTTCTACAGTCTTTGATTTCTAAACCGTTTTTGGACAAGAATGTAATCTATTTGATATCTCCCCAAGTCTCCTGGTATGTTCTACGTGTATCGTTTACTAGCATTATGTTCAAATAATGTGTTTGTGGTTAAACTGTTTTTGTCGCAAAATCCTAGCAGCTTATTTCCCCTCTAATTTCTCGTGCCTAAACCAAACAAATATACTAACGCTCTTTCCCTTCCCTCGCCTACCACTGCATTAAAATTCCCCGTAATTATTAATTTTCCATGGCCTTTTTTAAATCTCAGTATGTTTTCGATATATTTCTAGATCGCTTCTACCTCCTCGTCACTGTAGGTAGAGATGGGTATGTATACCTGTATTATTACGTATTTACCGGTTTAAATTTTAATCTAACCATGAGCACTCTTTCTTTATTTTGAAAGTAGTTTTGTACACAGTGTCTGACTATCCCCAAACCTGAATTCCCTTCCTCTGATCTTTTATGAATAACCCTAAAGTCTCATCTCCAAAAGTCCCTCGCCTTTGGTGATTGAACTTCACTAATCCCTAGTATTTCTAATGCTAACCTATCCACTTCAATTTTCAGGATCTCTAGCTTACCTGCTTGCTTCATACTTCTTACATTTCACGCTCCGACTTGCAAAATGTTCCCTGTTTTTCTTTTAAACTTGTCGGTTACGTCCTCCGAAGTAGTCCCCTTCTAGAGATCAAAATGGGAGACTATTTTAATTTCAAAATCTTTTACGCTAGAGGATGCCATCATTTTAAAACATTTTCAGTACGCTGTGTGCTTGGGAGGAAATGTGGTAGTTTCTCGTTGCTTTCCACATCGCAGTGTGTGTATTAGAATGTCATACCGACCCCCAAGGCCTCTGCCACTCTAAGTACTGAAACAGCTGCTCCTCTTCTTCAAAGACCTTAGTCTGGTTTCTCACAAAAGACCCCACTGATTTGGTTAAACCTATAGTTCGATTTTTTGGCTAACTGAAACGCGCAAGACATTCTACCCGTTCTAGTATTCTAAAACTTCTTCAAGGTGCAGGTCCATTCAGAATAAAAAAAATATTTTAAAGAACTAACAAGATGTCGTTTATACAACGCTGTATATAGTTTGAAGGTTTTCTGTAAAATTTGCAAACAAAGACATACATCGCGCTACGTCAAGCAAGTTGAGAACAATCCCTTGGTGATGAAGATCAAATGACAAATTAATCAGCGACTTAAAGAAAAATATTAAACTTTTCCAATTAAATAGTAGCAACTTTATCCAATTTTATTGCGTTATTATACCAATTCTGTTGTAGAAGACTCATTTCAAAAAAACCATGAATATTCTGTGTTACCTAGTCGTAATGCTGTACATGACCTTGAGTTAAACAACTAGTCTGTATTAAAAGTTTAAAAATTTGATGTCAAAAAATGTTTTCCATCAAGTCTAGAACTTTACATGTGATTTTCAATGCTCCACCCGAAGGTACTACATTGGCCAGGAAGCAAGTTTTTCTTACCTGGAAAATTTGGAATTTTGCCGAACCCTTGCTGTTCCAAGCAAGGTAAGGATCTTTAACATGCGTGACAACACTCACACACGGGACCACCATTTTGCCTCTCATGCGAACGGGGGCGTAATTTTTGTGAAAAATGCTCAACTGTCATTTTTCAAGCAGTCGGCCGTGTCGGGATTTGAACCCAGGACCTTGGGATCCGTAGTCTTACGCTTACTACATTGATCCACGGCGACGCCCAAGTCTAGAACCGCAGTTTCCTTCCTTGCAAACTCATTTTTTCTATATTTAATTCACACGCTCTTGAAGATCATATTCTCTGCTGCTATACATTTTGACGTATTACAAGAGCACATACGCTTTGGGTTGAAATCGGTTTTCATATATCTTGCAGCTAACCTACTTTTTAACCTTTCACTTGAGCAAATCTAATAGGTTGTTACGTTCCATTCCTGTAACTAAATAATATGGCTCATATTTAATTTAAAATTTCATATTTCGTACTGTTTAAGGTTATTTGCGTGTATATTAGCGAATCCGGCAGCCTTTGTCAATCGAAACGGTCGCTTATTTATATATTGTAGAATTTGTGTTAAGTATTCAAGTTATCAAATGTTATTGTTATTGCAAAACTCCTGTTATTTAATTACGCGTGATCTTGCCCGTGAGACTAGTTTTGTTATCTCGATCCCTCTTAGGACCGGTAGACAAACGTTGACTTACTTCGATAATGGCATTTTATGATTTGATTACACTAAATGTAGTTGTATATTCTGTTTTGAGTTGTTTAATTTAAGAATCGCCTAAATTGGTGGATTGCATGGATTTAGCGTTGAAGTTATTTAACTCATTGTTAAAAAGGTGTTTCTTGTTTACACCTGATTTAGTCAATCTTATCATCTAATTATGAAGCCGAAGAACGTAAGTTGCCAATTCTGCGATTACATTAATTTATCTTTTATATTTTTGCAGCGGCTTTTCTTTCCCCTTTTTTTTCTGATTAGCACTTATCTCTTCCGTATTGGTTTGTCGTCCCCCTTTGTGATTGCTGCGTTTTGTCGTGGAGTCTGATGGTTATGGGATGATCTTACGCTTGTCCGTGCGGAACCTGTTGCAACTGATCTTGATGGATATACCCCTGTCGTGGCCGTTGATGCTATCGTCGTATACATTAAGGCCCAGATGTGCTTGGACCCGCCTCAACTTGGTTAAGGTACCATTAGACAGCCATACAGGGTGAGTTAGATACTTCCTTCATCCCAAATGTCTTCTATTATGTGTAGGTAATCAACCAGTACGACAAAACACTATCTCTTACTCCATTCGCAATTGTAAACAAAGCACACTTCGTGTAAAATGAAAATGTAACAATTTTACTTACAGAACTTTAATACTTGGCTCCGTTAACTGGTTGTATCAACTAATGTAAGTCTAAAAAGACGTACACTTACTGAAAACTTCAAGAGAGAGAGAGAGCCTTGCCACTATCTGTTAGGGCTTATATATTCAGCGTTTGCCCCTCTAAAGCTTGTTAATTCTGTCAATACAAACATTCAATTCTTGAAACTTTCAACGGTTAGATTTTTTGAAAATTCTAACAAAAACTCCAGCGGCCAACGAAATCTTAGAAATTTTCCCTCACACCACAAGCTAAAGTATACATTTCTGTCAATTTCACTCCTATCTGACACAGTTTTTTTCCGAAAACTTAAGTTTACACTCACAACAACGCACGTACTATTAATATTTCTTCGAAAATTAAAAACCTACTGGCAAAAGTTAACATTTAAAACACGTCTCTAATAATACTCGTTATCTCTATCCCGCTTCAATACATACGCGCTAAATCACCCGTTTATCTTGTGTGCTATCCCCGATGTTCCTGACTGTTAAAGTTCTATTTCTGCATATCCCACTTATACCCATTTTATAACACGATCGCTCTTTGTTTATTGGTTTGCAAGTTCTATTGTAACGGACAAAATCACCCTCTCTTCATAAGTTTAAACACGTGATAATTCTATCTTACTTCTACGTATCGAAACAACTAACCTCTCTTTGTTTTTCATTTGGTAAAGCAATATTCGTAGCCGCCTAGATCCCCCAAAACTATAATTCATTTTTAAATGACAGCCACCTTACCATCCCACTAAGAATTCGCTTCTTATTTGTGTCGTCTTATCTTTTAACGCTCCCTAATTATACCAGGAAAACTTCGACAAGTAGCTTCAAAATAAAAGTTTCAAATGCTAAAGCTTTTCTATAATTTAACTCTGAAGGTTACCTTAGTTTATAATATGAAATTTACAATGCTTTGTACTTCTTAAATACAACAGTAAAAATATGTTTATGATATAACACACGCTATTTGTAATTAATATTCATAACTAAAGGATGATGCTAAATTAACTTTTAGCTTACTGAAATTATTTAGTACAATAATGATTTTTATTCTAAAAAAAGCGTTTTGCCTTGTCATTTGTATTTTATATACAGAATCCTGAAGTAATTACCAAATTGAATATAAATGCTGTTTTAAACCCCAAATATCACAGAAATATATATATATATATATATATATATATATATATTTCATCTTGAGGAATATTTTGCAAATGATTTTTAGAAAATCCATAAGATAAAGTTTTTTTTTTAAATTTTTTTTTCTAGGAATGCTAGAATGGATTTTAAAGTTTTTCCTTTTGGTATGTTACAAATTATTTTGCGGTATTTAAAAATAAGCGCTAATACTTAAAGGTTTTCTTTTGATGTTGTATATCAAAATTTGGATTTTTATATTATATAAAACCTTTCGGGATGAATGCAAACAATCTCCTTTCTTTTCTTTGTTTGTTGAAGTTTCTTTTATCTGTTGTAAATTGTATTTTAATGATTTGCCAATGAAAGCTGTATCGAGGTTTTTTCTCCTTTTTCTTTAACCCACCCCACCTTACGACTTTTTACCTGGCACGATAAGTTCTTACAGGTTCTTTCTTTCCTTTTTTTGTTGTTGCGATACTTGGTGCCGGTTGCTTTCTTTACTTTATTTTCTTTCATTGCTTTCGTGCTTTCTGCACGGATTACCGTAACAAGGTTCTAACGCCACAAGTGTTTTCAATGTATCACAAAAGTTCCCACTATTTGAGTGAAAACCGACTAATGTGTAGTATATTTTACATGCAAGCTATTTGAGTCGAAACTGTCTATATATTTTACAGCTAACCCGATTTTTTACTGCTCGTTTAAGCAAGCTTACTGTGGGCTTTTAAACGGTTTAAGTTTATTGCGACCAAGTAACATTTTCATTGCATCACAAGAGTGCACATTATTTAGGTTGAATCCGGCATCTATGTATTTTGTGTCTACGTAATTTGGTTGTAATCGGCCTTATCCAACTACTGATAGTACCTCACCCATATACAAGCGCTTTTTCTACCCTCGCCCTCAGTTAGTTGGCACAATTTACCTATTAGACTATGTACCTCACTAAGTTCTCGAATACATATGAACTTGATTTTAAGAACTGAAGTAGCACGTAACAAAATGCATAACAATATAAACTATCACTTGGGGAAGAGTGGTAAATAAATATTTTGCTTATCACTTAGGTAAATTTTTTATGCACATTTTAATAAATAAGCATATTCTTAGGATACTATTTAGTCTAAGGTTATTGTTAGGTGCTACCATTGACAACTAGTACAGTGTAAATAAACCAGTCCTTTCTTTCGTTATACGAACAACTGATTAGTATTGTACACGCTCAAAAATGTGTTGCACTCTTTATTGCTGTAACACCTGTTTGTCACTTCAAAGCTATAGAACGGAAATGAGATCGGACTTATGTTCATAATAATGATTTTACCCAGGTGTATGTCTGCAAACTCAAATCAGCAAAGCCTCCAGTCGTCAATCTACATACATTTTGGCTCCTTCGAATAATTAAAGACAGTGATTTTTGCAATCTGATATCTTCTCCCACAAAACGTGCTCCGTAAGCAGCTTGACCAACTTTTTCACTTTGAGTTCTTACTTGTTCACCCCAATAACATAAAAATAAAACTTGTAAAGAAGCGGTAAATACGTCAGTCAGACTTCTCATCAAGCGAGGAAAATCCAATGACATCTAAAAAATATACCAGATATACACTCCAGCAAGTTTGTGTTCATTATACATACTCGTGAAACGTTGTATAAAAAAAAGCAAAGAACAGCTAACACTGCAACTACAACGGTTAGTACAACAAAGCTAAAAACATCCTCCATATCAGTCAAAACGTTCGTTATTGTGATGTGATGAAATACAAGGTCTGAAAGAGATTTTTTCATGTAGTTCCATGAAACGGTTCCTGGACATATATTCCTATAATTCCTGGAATACTTATAATGCTTTCTGTTGACCTAAAACATATATAACATATATGTCTATTATTCTAAGAACAGTTTATACTCAAAAATTTATAAAAATTAGAAAAATGCTTCTAAACACATTTCATAATCGACAAATCGAAGAAGCTTTGAATATTACATGTGCGTGTCAAAATGACATCATACTGCTATAAAGACACCGAAGAGTCTAGAATATGAAGGGGTAAACTGATTAAACCAACAACGGACTAATTGTAAACTACAAGGGTAAATAGTGCGAGTAGGAGTGGTTAGATCACGATTCCGTAGAATCTAGAAGTTCCGAAACAATTATATGTTTATGTATATTGGCGTGATAAGGGGTCACAAGAGGTTATTGACACCTAAATTCTACAAATAAACCCCATCAAGATATAAAAGAATCCGGGAAAAATAGAAATTTCCGAAAACTCATGGTTAAACCCTCTATAAGACAAACGTACTTTTATTCATTGATGTATAAGCGCGTATATAAATAATCACCTGGTATGATATGAGCGTATTGTAAATAAATAACAAATAATGTAAATTGTATATCTAATCCATTTCGAATGGACCTGCACCTTGCGGAAGTTCTAAATTACTAGAACAGGTGAAATGGCTTGCGTGTTCTAATGAGCTAAAGAGCCAAACTACAGGACCAACCAAAGTAGTAGGGTCGTTAGTGAGGAACCAGACTAAGACAGGTCCCCGAAAGAGGGCAGCGGCTCTTTCGGTACTTAGATTGGCAGAGACCATAGAGGTCGGTATGGCAGTCTAAGGCACACTACCGCGATGTGGAAGGCAACGGGAAACCACCACATTATCTCCCAACTACACAGCGTACTTAAATTGTAACAAACATGATGGCATTCTCTGGGGTAAAAGATTCCGGAGTTAAAATAGTCCCCCATTCGGATCTCCGAGAGGGGACTACTTCGGAGGATGCGATCGGAAAGTTAAAAATAAGAGTCGGGAACATTCTGCGAGTCGGAGCGTGGAATGTTAGAAGTATGAAGCAAGTAGGTAAGCTAGAGAACCTAAAAATCGAAATGAATAGGTTATCACTAGACATAGTAGGGATCAGCGAAGTTCGGTGGCCAGAGGCGGAGGATTTTTGGAGTGGAGACTTCAGGGTAATTCAAACAGGAGCAGAGGACGGAAATTTGGGTGTGGGGATAGTTATGCGGAAAAAGATAGGATACTGTGTAGAAAATTACTTATAAAAGAACGAAAGAGTACTCATGGTTAGACTAGAATCTAAACCGGTAAACACAGTAATAATACAAGTATACATGCCCACCTCTAGCTACAGTGACGAAGAGGTAGAAACCATCTACAAAGATATCGAAGACATATTAAGATACGTAAAAGGACATGAAAATTTAATGATTACGGGGGATTTTAATGCTGTGGTAGGTGAGGGTAGGGAAGGAGCGGTGGTAGGTTTATTTGGTTTAGGCACGAGAAACGACAGGGGAAATAGGCTGGTAGAATTTTGCGACAAGAACAATTTAATCATCACAAACACATTATTTCAACATCATGCTAGAAGACGATATACGTGGAAGATGCCAGGAGATATAGGACGATATCAAATAGATTACATTCTTGTTAGACAACGGTTTAGGAATCAAGTAAAAGACTGTAGAAGCTACCCAGAAGCAGATATAGATACTGACCACAACATCGTAATTATGAAGGCCGCACTTAAATTTAAAAATCTGAAAAAAAGAAACGGAAAAAGGCACTTGGACTTAGAGAACCTAAAAGACAAAGATATTCAAGTAAGATTCGAAAAAAAGTCAAATGAATTGCTGAATGATATCGGGAAAATATCTGAAACTAAGGAAGTAGAAACAGAATGGAATAACATGAAATCCAGCCTAGACATGGCGGCCAGAGATATTTTGGGGTATACACAAAAAGAAAATAAGAAACCATGGATAACAAAGGATATCGTGAATTTAATAGAAGAAAGACGAAAATACAAAAATAAATCAGACGAAACAGGAAAACAGAGATACAAACCATAAAATGGGAAATTATTCGAAAGACAGACGAAGCATACAAATTAATTACAATGAATTTTAGGGATATAAAACCGTATAGCAAAAATATAAGGGACGCACAAGGAAACGTCATTATAGAAAACGTAGAGAAAGTGAGTAGATGGCAAGAATATATAGGGAATTTATATGCAGGAGAGGAACTAACTGCATTAGAACAGGAATCAGACATTGAAAATGATGACTTGGAATATCCTATACTTCGAGACGAATTTGAATTAGCATTAAAGAGTCTGAAAAATGGTAAGGCGCCGGGTACAGATAAGGTGCAAGCAGAAACTTTAAAAGCCGCTGGACAAGCAGTAACAGAACGTCTCTTCCAACTTGTAAGCTATATGTATGAGACAGGCGAGATACCCAAAGATTTCAAACGTAGCATCATAGTAACTATACCAAAAAAGAAAGGCGCGGATAGATGTGAAAATTTTCGAACAATAAGTTTGACAGCACACGTGTCAAAAATATTAACTAGAATTGTGCAAAGACGAATGGAAAAACGAGCTGAAGAAATACTAGGAGAAGACCAATTTGGGTTTAGGCGAAACAGGGGAACACGGGAGGCTATTTTAGCTCTGAGAGTGATAATGGAGAAAACAATAGAAAAAGGGGAAAGCACGTATATAGGGTTTGTAGATCTGGAAAAAGCATTTGACAATGTAAATTGGAAAAAAATGTTTGAAATACTCAAAAAGATTGGAATGAGTTATAGGGATAGACGAATAGTACTTAGCTTATACAAAGAGCAGACAGCAGTAATAGAATTAGAGCAGGAACGTAGAGAAGTAAACATTAGGAAAGGGGTGAGACAGGGATGTGCCCTATCCCCATTAATGTTTAACTTGTACATAGAAGAGGCAATGAATACTGTCAAATGCAGGAAGACGTTTGGAATTACTATGCAGGGACAAACAATTGATATGCTTAGATTTGCAGATGATATAGCGATATTAGCGTCTAGCAAGGAAGAGTTAGAAGCTGCTCTTAATGAAATGGAAACGGTGCTAATAGAGAGATACGGTATGAAAATTAACAAAACTAAAACTAAAGTTCTAGTTTGCAAAGGTGGGGAAAATAAATCAAAAACAAGAATACAAGTATTTAACACGAACTTACAAGAGGTTAAGGATTTCTGCTACCTAGGAAGCCAAATAACGCAAGATGGGAAAAGCACAAAAGATATAAAACAAAGATTAGCACAAGGTCGTGCTACATTTAACAGGAAAAAGCAACTACTGTGTTTAAAGACCACAAACATAGAAACAAGGAAAAGATTGCTTAAAACATATGTGTGGAGCACAGCACTGTACGGCTGTGAAGCCTGGACAGTAGGAGAAGCGGACAAGAAAAAGGTAGCAGCCTTTGAAATGTGGTGTTACAGGCGTATGATGAAGATATCATGGACAGACAAAGTTAAGAACGAAGAGGTACTAAAAATAGTAGGGGAAGAAAGAAATATGTGAAAAACGGTAAAAAATAGGATAGATAGGATGATAGGCCACATACTACGGCATGAGGGAATAGTGCGGAATATATTAGAAGCAGAGATAGGAAAAAAGAGAAGAAGAGGCAGACCTAGATTAGACTACTGCACACAGATAGTAAAAGATGTAGGCTGTAGAGGTTTCAGGGAGATGAGTAGGCTAGCCCAGAATAGAAATCAATGGAGGTACGCATCCAACCAATCCCAAGATGGATAAACTAATGACGAAAAGATAACTGTGCTTAAACATGATGATTATTATAAGTAACTACAAGAATTGGTTGGGCAATATTCTCGAATAATGTTAAGTGTGTGAAAGGATTTACTGGAAAACCATTATTTCGGCAAATGTCTAAGTGTTGGGGGATCTTGGTAGCCACAGGTTGCTTAACCTCCTTCACTGAATCTCGGTAAAATAGGGTATAAAATTAGAAAACAATAGAAAGGGAACGAGCTGAATACACATACTCCCTGAAAAGAAGAAAAGAAGAAAAAGAAGAAAACCACCAAAAACGCAAAATCAAAGTATCTGCTTATATAACCTTACATAAAAATAACTGAGTTGCAAACTTATCCGTGACTTTCAGTAAACAATGGATTCCATTACTAAGAGAAATAACAAAAGAAATAACAAATGAAAATCAAATGCCCACAATATCTAGCTAGCATTGCAAGTTTTTCCTGGGTTTTCCTTGCAATATTAACATTAAATACAGCCTACATACATGATTTCTATTTATACATAAAATAACTAATTACATAAAAATAAGCATATTAACAATCCTTGTAAAACAGCATTGGTATCTGACAAGTATAAATCCACAATAAGGTTACCTCAAAACCTTATACAATCTCCGTTGAACAGTATTGGTATCTGACAAGTGTAAACCCGCCATAGGGTCGCCTCAGATCCATATACAATCTTCATAAAACAACATTGGTATCTGACAAGTGTAA
Organism: Platerodrilus igneus; assembly: GCA_036346225.1. Lineage (NCBI taxonomy): Eukaryota > Metazoa > Arthropoda > Insecta > Coleoptera > Lycidae > Platerodrilus > Platerodrilus igneus. The sequence goes on along the minus strand of JARFIW010000229.1, from coordinate 2,560,185 downwards.
ACCCGCCATAGAGTCGCCTCAGAACCATGTTAAAATCTACCAAAGAGGTAACTTAAATCATAATGAATTTTCCCCCTCAAAATAAATATAAAAAAAAACGACTACTTAAGCCTTTCAATAATGCAATCTCACACTTCTTTAATAACCATCCTCTCAATTGTATAAATAGAAACATGTTAAAAAATGTTTTCCAATTCCAAGTTATTGAATTTATATAAAACTCACCAATAAAAGTTAATCAGCTGATTTCACGTTAAGCGTACTGGCTACCTAAAGAAAGCCGATCCCAGGTCGCAACACAAATTGAAGGCAATCATTCTGTTAAACTTTAAAAATTTTTGCTTAGTATACTCAAACCAAATATTTCAAACATCAGGAAATCAAAGTCGCCTTCAATTTATGTCATAAATGTCAAACTTGAAGTTTTTATTATTAGTTTGACAACGATCCTAGGTCATGGATCGAAACGTAAATAAAGTTGATTTTAAAAACTATGAGTGGTTTAATTCCCAAAGAAGATTAACCTGAATACACATGCTGTGTGAGAATTTCAGGGAACTATGTAGGCTGGCTCAAAATATAAATAAGTGCAGGTACGTGTCCAATCAGTTTTGAGACGGAAAACCTAATGGCTGCGAAATACCTGCAACTAATGTTGACTGTGCGAAAAGATAAATTGGAAAACATATTAAATCGCCAAATGGTTAAGTGTTGGGAGAAATTGGCAGCCACAGACTGCTTACCTCCCTGCACAACCATTGAAGGTCGGAGAAATAGGGCATATAATGTTACGTAGATTTATTACCTGGAACAAAAGAAACGTTGCCTGTTTGTACCGCGGCTAGTCTGAAGCATAATGGGTCAGGTTCTGAAAGCTAGATGGTACTGATATTTTGTTGAGCGCCAAGGCGGGCTCCGCGCAAAAAGGCAACTATAATATAAAACCAACCTTACCTGCCTAATTGGCTGATCCAGGATCCAGGACTAATATTACTGTAGATATTGTGTGAACTTCAGGTTTATGAGAACTACGATTAATATTTGCACACGCTATATAAATATGTATATATTTTAAATATTCAAATTAACACTGATTGAAGGGAAACAGCTGATTGCACCTGCAACTCCTTATAAGTCGCATAAGGTTAAAACCAGTACTAGAGGTTGGTTTGCGCAAAACAACACTTTGTATATAGTGAAATGTATATAGTAAAATTACCACTATAGGCCCTTTCAACTGCTTTAACAGCGATAATGGAACAAAGTGAAATTATTATTTTTATATATCAAAAGTTTAGTTAGTTGCAAAGTAAGCAACTAAGTCCGTCGGAGTATTCTTTATTCTTCCCAGGTCACTGACGTAAAAAAGGATACGTTAATACATCCTGTGTAGTGTTTTGCATTCTGCATGTAGCACTTGTCCCTCGCTGTAGATATGTAACTAAACGATCAATGTACAAATGAATAACAAGAAATGTAACATCTGGATAAAACTTGTATCTGCTGTACGTGCACCAAAAATACAATAAGGCAATTCCAATAAAAGAAAACCAAGACGAGAACCATAACCAAGAAAATACCAGAGAAGAGAATAAACAAATAAATAAACCAGTGGATAAAAGAAAAAAAGAACCCTAAAAGCATAAAATTGATTAATGCTCAAGCAATTGTACCAGCAAACCTTCAACGCTAACCAGCGTAAGGGTTTAATAATATTTTTATAGCGACGCTATCTTCAAACAGGTAGCAACTTCAAACAATTCCTAAAAATACAGATTATAGTAATTGTACGCGGCGCAATCTTACTTACAATGAATGTGAACCATCGACCTATAACATTCAAATACTTGAACCAAAGTTGCAGAAACTTCCAAATAAGCACAGCCCACGCTATATGCAACTCCAGAAAATTAACGTTTCGTTATATTTATATCCTGCAACGCAGCTAGGGAAATATCTTTTAGCACACGCTAACCCTTGGATAACGAAAACGTGTAGGTCACTTCACGAAGCGCATTCAAGACGAACAACGTTTAATCAAGAATGTATTAATTCGTATTTCTATTTATCAACAATTATCACACACCTGTCGGACAGATAAAGTCGCGTTGTATTTAATATTAAATGCTTGGTCCTGAATCAATATTTTACAAATAAATTGTTACTTTTAATCTAATTACGATATATACAGTGAGAGTCAATGTAACGTAACAAAGTGACCGTTACAATAACTGTAAAACAATAGAAAGTGATCGAACTGCATCTAACAAGAAAGAACATCGCCTATGAGGAAAGACAACAAACATAGAATAAGAAGAAAATTGTTGAAAGCATATGTGTGGAGCACAGCACAGTATGCCTATGAAATACGGGAAGTCTGAAACGCAGACAGAAAAACGGTAGCAGTCTTTTGAAATGATGTGCTTCAGATATGAGGACGATAGCATGGACAGACAAAGATAATAACAAATAAGTTACAGAAATAGTAAGGGAACAAGGATATCTGGGGAAAAAGAGAAATAGTAGAGCGGAATACGTTCTAAGGCATTTTTGGGGAATAGTATGTGATATATTACAAGCAGAGATAGGAAAAAAGAAGTAGATGTAGACCTAGATCAGACAGTTATAGATGCAAACTGTGCATATTTCAGGGAAATCTGTAGGTTAGTTCAGAATAGGGAACAATGATGGTACGCGTCTAACCAGTTCTAGGACTGAAGACCTAATGATGATGATGATGTATATCTAATAGAAAAAAACTCTTTCCGTGCATAAAAAATAAAAAATTTTGTGTTTTTAAAACCCTAATTTTAATCTTAAAACACGTTTTACCGTGAAAGCAAATATTTTCTATAGAATAGCACATATTTTGCATTATAATGCTTTGAATTAATTAGCCTTTGTATGGCATAAAAACATTTTAAATAAAACATGTTTGCGTATTTTCGAGAGAAATTGAAAAAAATACGTTTATTTTAAGAAACGCCTAGAACATTGAAAAAACTTATAAAATTCATAAAATAACCGATAAAAATTATTTATTACCTTTTGCAATTACTGGACTAGTACCAATTTAACCTTGGGTTTTAAACAAAGATAAAGCAGCGGACGTCACCATTATAAATCACTACTAACCCTGTAATAAAACTCGACGATTTTGAACGCTAATGAGGATTTCCCAGAATATTACGCAAGATAGGCGTGTATTATTGGGAACGGAATCACGTTAATACTACTACATTCTAAAAACGAGATAACTTTGTATATAAACGCAGAACTTTGATTAAGAGATTCGTTCATGAATTCAATTGCGAAATGTTTATCTAAGTCGCGAGTTGCTGCTTTGCAAACATGATATGTGAAATATGCAGTAGGCATACCTTATTTAAAATTACGATGTTACAATGAATAAAGAAGTGATGTTCTAAACGTAATCTGAATAAAAAATGGAAATTATTAAGTGTAATTATATATAATGAAGAGGAAAATTCTTTACTATACCGCTACTTTAAAAAATTTTATTAAATAATCGAAAAAAGATTTAAGGAAATATAAAAATTCGTATGTTGTTTCTAACTTGAGACTTTATGTATAATTTTGTAAACTGGGATTTGAACACCAATTTAAAATAAAAAGATATTTAATTGGAATTGTGGATTTTTGCACCTATTAATTGTTTGCAACTGATATCTGTATTGGTCATTTAAATCTAAAGACCACAGGTCTTAATTATATAATAATTTTTTTGTAAGGATCTTTACCAGGAGAGATTTGAAATGGAACCAGGAAGTATTCAATGCCGATTAATTACGATGGAAATAAAACTTTGATAAGCGTTATTTGACAATAACAAGAGCAAGTATAAATCTTGGATTTTGTTGTTCGTAATTTATAAGGATATTTTGATATTAGCACTTAAGTTAGAATAAGTTCTTAGTCTCATAAAGATTATTTGTAAGGGGATAATTTCCAGCAATCTTTGAGGTCAAAGCACGAAGCATTTTAAACTCTACTAAATTATCTATGCAGCGTCATTAACCAATACACGAACAGCCGGGGAAATGAAAACGACATGAAATTATTCCGAGAAATTTTAAACAGAATTTTTGTGACTCACATATAAGAGGTTTTGATTCTGTAATTGTTAACAAGGATTAACTGAGGATTATTTTTTATTAGGAATAATTTTCTGTATAGGCTTAAGCCGTAAACTGTTTTATAAGCATCATTTAGATCTGTTGAGCGTAAAAGATTCTATAGATAATGTGCATAAAAGAAATCTTTTTTTGAATGCATATATGCTTCTTGAGAATTCTGTGTTTTATTACATTTACGTAAATTTAACAACATAATTTTTGTTGGGCTAGTCAGGTAAGGAAAAAGAGGCAGAAAGTTAGTAATTTTACATTTGCAGCATTATTTATACAATTCGCTGTACCCAAGTCACAGCATTAATTTGTAGGCCACAAGTATTAGGCCTATCACAGCAAATTAGCGACGACCTACGCACAGCGTTTATTTATAATCAATTTATACAATATTTCTTAGTAATTGATGACGTGTTTGTCTATTAATTTCGAAAATTCTCAAAAAACTCTAAAAATGAATTTAAATGTTACATACACGGGAGTCAATTTAGTATTTTGAAAACATATAATTATTTTATTTCTTGCAAATGCAATAAGATTTGCATGGATTTGTATTCTAGCAGGATACGGATACATATTTAAAAAATTAAAGCGTTATTTTTTAACAAGAATGAAAGTAATTTTGTTTTAAATGAAAATGTGTTCAGCTGACATATTCTATTATAAATATTTATGGTTCCAGGGTGGGACCGTGTCATTTTATAAATTAAGGTCGACGTTTCGCCTACTTTTGTAAGGGGCATCATCAGGAAAAAATAATAATAAGTAATAAAATAAAAATTTTAAAAATAATAAATGTAAGAATGTTAATATTAAGTAGACAAGTTAAGTGTAAAGTCAAAAATGTATGTCCATTTTAGAAATTTATTACGTCATTACCTGTACGTAAATCATGACGTTAATCCCAGGCGTAATTTATCACGCCCCGAATGTGGTCGCCAATTATTGCCGTCGAGCGGTTATAGACTTACATCCACGAAAGTAATTACAAAATATGCAGAAGACTTACCTTGATTAATAGCTGTAGCCAAGGCGCTCTCCGTTCGCCGCTTCCAACCGAAAATCACCGCTGATGTCTTTAATTAGATCAAGGGTTTGTAAAAGTCTTTATCCTATATTTGGTCCAGATTCTTACAACGAAATGTTAAAACGTACAGCTTTATGGAATACCAAGCATTTTTAAGGTGATAGGAGGGAACAGTAGATGAATGCTAAGGATACATTTCGCTGCACCTAACACGCACTCGCTTCTAATACATCGATATCGTACGGTAGTTGACGGTCAAGTTACATTTACAACGCGTTTTTTTCATGAACTTGTTGTTGCCCCCACCATTATACGTTTCTCATTGGCTAAGCGCAATAACCACACCTTCATTTCTCATGGAAAATACGTTCTTAAACAAATACGTTGATAAATTACAGATTCTCGACCTCAGTTTGCATGAACCTAGAAACCACATACTTTACTCGTAGTAGTCTAATTAATTAATGATGGGAAAAAGCTTTCCTTTTTGGATTAAAAACTCACCTAATTCTAATATTAAAAAGAAAGCTCTGCAGCCAAAAGATTTCAAAAGCGATTTCAATAATTATCGATTGTCTTTGCGGTTTTATTTATTTTAAACATTTTCGTCGTTCAAAATAACTCCGGTTGTTAGTAAAGTCATTTTAAAATTAGCGCATTATACTCGCCAGTTAACGTCATTCCACCGAATCATCCTCAATCAAAATAAAAGAGATTTGGCATTTGTTATTTAGGATCCGTATTTTCAACTTCAACAAGATAACAAGTGGCAGCTCGTCAACATGATTGACATCGTGTGATTTCAAGTGCATAGTACACGCTTAATCACAGTCAATTGAATGTGTCGTCCCTACTAAGAAACTACTTGAGGAATGTTTGTTTATTGTTGTAAATTAGTTTGTGTAGTAATTGCATTTTACACTAAAATTAGTTCATAAAAACTTGTTCTCCATCACTGATGGTAACTAGATGTTTACATACTTTGAATCACAATTAAAGTAATAGGTCCTTCACAATTCGCATTTTTTGCACTATCACTATCACTATCACTTTGGCTCTTCGAACCGAATTTGTAACAATCTTGGATTTACAGCTATTAAAACAATAAATTTTGAGTTTGGTTATGTGTTTCAAAAAACTGTTATTTATCGTATAGCGTGGTTTAATACCTTCATTACAGGTTTTGTTACCAGCTTTTATATAGTGATCTTGCAAGTGAATATTAATTTGATGCTTGAGTTCGGGTAACGCCCTTTTGCGCATGTCAAATAAATATTCATTACAATTCATTTGCATTAAAAACAAAACAATTATGTTAATGTTTGTTAAAAATATTTACAGCAGAGTTTTGAATTTTATTTCAGTTTCGTTAATAGACTTTTTTTGTTACAAATGCACATTATTCAAAAGATTTGTAATTTAAAATGTATTCACCTGTAGTTTTGTTCTAATACAAGTTGGTGATTAAAAAGTTAATTCATTTGAAAATTAATTGTGTGTAATATCATTTAAACACATTTGAGAAGTTCGCATTTTGTATAATTATTGCGATTTGCATTTTGTTGGTAAATTTTGCGTTTACCTGACACGGTTCAGTTTGTTGATAAAATAGGTTTGTTTTTTTATATATTAATTGCTGCATTTTAATTACAATTCAAAAGGTTCCAAAGAGAGTTCAGTTGATTTTAGATAATGCTTAGCATAAAGCAAGATTAGAGAAAATTTTAGATTGTGCAAATCGTTTAGTGGATAGTACATCGTTTAAAAATTTGTTTAAAATACAATGTCCAAATGTATAGAAAGAAGAATGAAAACTATTTGTTGATGCTTCATACAAGTGAAGAATCTCGAATACTCTGGGATTTCTTACCCCAGCCACTTTCGCACTTCAGCGACTCATTCAGCAATTTCGAGTTCTTGGGTTAGATTGGCATAGAACTTCTCCAGATGTAAGTGTCATGTTTTGGAAAAAAATTGTTTCTGAATTTTCAGTTATTGAATCAATTCAAATACCACGTTAGCTAGCTACTAAAGAAGCGTGTAGTGAATATTTTCATGCTTTTGCTGATGCCTCAGAAAAGGGTTATTCAGCCGTTGTCTATCTTCGTTTAATATTTTTCTCTGGTGATATTGCGGTTTGTTTTGGAATGGCTAAATCAAAGGTAGCACCTTTGAAATGTCTATCTGTGCTTCGGTTGGAACTTTGTGCTGCGATACAGTTAACAAAATTGGAACAATTTGTTGTATGTCCTTATTATTCTATAACATTTGAAAAAATCGTTTGGTATACTGACTCGTTAGTGACTTTAATTTGAATAAAGTCGCCTGCTTATCGTTTGAAAACAGTTTGAGCTAATTGCGTTAGTTTCATTCAGAAAAGGGTTTCCCCTGAACTCTGGTGTTATATCCTTCTGGTGATAATCCTGTTAATTGTGTAACGAGAGGCTTGTTTCCTTCTGAATTGCCCTCACATCCATTATGGTGGCCAGGACCTCTGTTCTTGTCAATTCTGAAAGAAAATTGGCCTTCGCTTTTGTCATATGTTTCATCTCCTGAAGCATCTTTTGAAGAAAAGCGTATTGTGTGCGTCGTTACAATACGATCGACGTGTATTGATAATTTGCTAGAAGGATTCTCACCTTACGCAAAATTCAAGGCATAATTGTCTATTGCCTAAGAGTATTCAACATGAGAAAAATGGTTGATGATTTGTTACCGTTATCCTTGTTAGAGTTATACAAAACTCATATGGATTTCACAAAAATGATTTAACACACCTCGTTTAAACCAAAAGCTCTTCGTCAAAAATATCAAAACAATAACAGTGCGTTTAGCTTAATTCCTCGATTCCGATTATATTTTGAGAGTGGGTGATTGACTAACTCACTCTAACCTTCCAGATTTTACTAAGTATCTTGCTTTGCTACTTAATAAACATCGTATTACAGACTTATCGATAGTACAAGTTCATTGAAAGAATCTACATTCAGGAGTGAATACAATTTTGTATTTAATTCAAGAAAATTTCTGGATTATTTCGTCTCATCGTTCTATTCGTCGTATTTTGTCGAAATGTTATCATCGTTGTTATAGGATCAATTCCGTACCGATTGTTCCTATTATGGAAAACTTACCCCATTATCGTGTTTCCGAAGCTAAACCCCCTTAGCTCTGTGGAAATAGATTTTGTTGGTCCTTTTACTCTACGCCATATCGTAAAAGGGCCTCCAGAATCTTTAAGTCATCTTTGTATCTTTGTTTACATGGTTACCAAAGCCTTGCATCTTAAAGTTGTTTTAGACCTGTCTACAGATTCAGTTGTTGCATGTCTCCGACGTTTAATTGCTCGTCGTGGTCGCTTTGAGGACATCTATAGCGATCGTGGGATTAATTTTGTTGGTGCTAATCTACAACTACAAGAACATTTTCATCAATGTGTTGATTCAGGTGCAATTGTGTGGCATTTTAACCTTCATTCTGCGTCTCACTTCGAAGGCATTTGGAAAAGTATCAATAAATCAGTGATAAATCATTTAGTTGGAGTAGTTTCAAACTCTTATTGTTCCGATTGAAGCCTTGTTGACGGTCCAGATAATCTTCGTTTATTAACTCTATGTCACTTTTTGATTCTAGGACCTTTGTTGTCACTCTCTGATCCTAATGTTTTGTATATATGTGTAAAATATTACAGGCCTTCTGCGTGCGTCGATAGACCTAAGGGTAGTAGAGGGAGTAAGTAAGGGGTTACTGTAACTTGTTGTTCAGAGAAACAGGAGAACGTAAGAAGCTCTCAAGATGTGTAGTCGTTTAGCTTGATTTATATTTAAATAAACCTTTCTTTAAACTTGATGTTGTTTATTGCATTACATCAACTTTGGTGCCGAAACACGGGAAGATCTGGCGATAAATATAAACGAGCTTTAACGTAAATATTCGAAATAACGGACCTGGAACGCGAATATTTAACAGACAGCTATACTATCGAGGCTTCATGATGGAACAAGTAAAACGGACAATTTGTAGAACGCACTTAACTAAAACAGTTAACAATATAAATTCTATGCTAGAAAATAGTTTCAGTGTTGAAGACATTTATACAGCTATGTCAAAGTTAATGCTTGCGAGTGACAATCTGAAAGAAATTGATAAGCAAATTGAACCTCTGCTTAAAGAAAATGTAGAGGACGAGTTAATGAAAAGGTATGAATATGAAGAGGTTGCTGTAACTACGATGTGTAAGTTGGAATTTAGATTAAAATGCCCAGAAAAATCGCAGATAGAGGTTGACTCGAATTTAACGAATATGGTACCAGTAAGTAACGAAGCAAGTAGGCCGTCCTTTACGTCAGTGAAGCTTCAACGTGTACAGTTAGCAAAGTATGATGGTACTGCAAAGGGTTGGCTTCCTTTCTGGAAACAATTCAGAAGTATGATCCACGACAATCAACAATTAACGAACGGAGATCGATTCAACTACCTGCGAATGTATGTCACGGGAAGGGCCGCTAAAGCAATTGAGGGATTTCCTCCATCTGGAACATTCTATGAAAAAGCTTTAAATATATTAAAGGATCAATTTGGAAATGGGGAACGACTAATTGAACAATATATTGATAGCATTATGAAAATCGAACCTGTAAAATCCAAAAATGACGTAAGCACTTTAAGGAAGAATTACAATCTAATTACTTCAGCTATGCGTGCTCTTGAAATATTAGAAGTATCTAGTTCTCAGTACAACATAATCGTAAAGTCGACTCTCATTAAGTCGTTGCCAACGGAATTGCGTTTAGGATTTTATCGACAAATGAAAATGAAATCATCCAATCATCTAGAAATTATTACGAATAATTTAGAAAGTTCATCATCAAAGTCAGAGGAAGATGCAGATCGCCAGGTAAAAGATGTATTGCAGTTTCTTAAAAACGAACTCGAGTCCTTAGAACAAGCTTTAAAACCGGATGCAGATTGTAAAGAAAAGATGCTCCCAACAGAAAAAAGAACGCATTACAAAGGACCTGCGGCTAGTTTATTAGTCACGCCGAACAAACGTCTTGAATGCTGTGCTTTTTGTAAGAAAGACCATAAAACCGAAATGTGTGACACAGATGTACCTTTGACAAGGAAGAAAGAAATTCTAAAGGCAGCAGGAAATTGTTACCGTTGCATGAGAAATAACCATAGTGCTAAATATTGTAAAAATAGATTCTTAAGATGTAAGGAATGCAGAGGAAGGCATGCAACAACAATGGGCGACCCTAACTTTAAGCCAGGTAAAGATAGACACAACGCTGAGACGACAGGTATTACAATGAAATTAACGAAAGGCGAGAGTTTAATGAACACTTCGGCGCCGTCGGTGTCCAGTTTGATGACAAACGTAAACAAAAATGTGCTATTGCAAACGGCTTGTATTTATGCCTTTGGCGAAAATTCAAAGAAGTTAATTAGATTAGTAATGGACGGAGGTAGTCAACTTTCATTTATTAAGGAGAATCTATCAAGGGTATTAAATTTACCTGTTGTAGGACAACATAGGGTTCGTATTGCCGCGTTTGGAAATAGTGCATCGATACTCTCTAAGTTTTACAACCGCGTTTTAATTACTTTGAAGGGACAATATACAGATGAAATTTTAACGATTGAGGCTGTGGAAGTTCCAGAAATTTGCATGGATGATTTACATATACCTAAAGAAAGCGTGGTAGAGTATCAAAACTAGCAGCTTGCTGACAATATCCCGTTTAATATAGATCGAGCGTTAATTGTTGATGGAATTAGTATTCTTATTGGGTCAGACAATTACTGGACAGTAGTGACAGGAAAGAATATTCGTCTAAACAAAGGTTTAGTAGCGGTGGACACGAAATTTGGTTATGCTTTGCATGGCCCCATACCAGTTGATGCTACAACCATAGGAGTAAATCTGCAAACAGTGTTACATGCGACAGTTATAAAAACAGAAGCCGCGATTGAAAGTATGTGGGATTTGGAAACAATAGGTATAACCAAAGAAGCAGACGACGATAAGAAATTTTTTGATAATTTTTTGAAAAATAACGTTCATAAATGTGATGATCGATATTTAGTAGCGTTACCGTGGAAGAATGAGGATGCAGTCATTGAGGATGATAATTTAATTAGTGCGCGAATTCGTGCTCAAAGGTTAAAGTTTAAATTGATCAATATTAACAAAATATGTGAATATAACGCTGCTATCAAAGGAATGTTCGATAATAATTATGCCGAGTTAATTTCCGCGGTGATGCTGAAAAAACAAATGGCGATCGTGTTTACTACATGCCAAACAGGCCGGTTTTTAGAGAAGATAAACAAACAACGCGTTTACGAGTGGTTTTCGATGCGTCTTCACATGCCCCGGGACAAAAATCGTAGAAAAGGGGCCTAATTTGAGTCCAGATTTAATTAAGATTTTGCTTAATTTTCGTGTAGGCGAGATCGGAATTACGGCTGACATTGAGAAAGCATTTCTACAAATTTATTTACATTCCGACGATAAAGACGCACATCGATTCTTATGGTACAATAACGACAATGAACTGGAAACGTACCGTATGAATAGAGTAACATTCGGAGTTACATGCAGTTTCTTTTAAATTCCGTGATACGAACACATTTAATCAATAATCGAAAACAAAACCCTGAATTTATTGAAATCTTAGAAAGGGGATTTTATGTAGACGATCTAGTGGTCAGTATAAACAATCGAAATGTTGCAGAACATTTAAAAGACTTTTCAAGTAAGCTCTTTCAAGGAGCCTCCATGAATTTACGCAAATGGACGATTAACGATCTCGAAGTAAACAGCAAGGTTGAATCGCAAAATGCACAAATTCAAAAGGTGTTAGGAATTAACTGGTGCAATCAGAACGATAGAATTAGTGTCGATTTGAGTAGTGTGACGGAGTACATACATTCCGTTAAGATGGTGAAAAAAAGGCACGTGTTACAGACAATTGCTCGTGTGTATGATCCGATAGGGCTTCTTGCACCATGTGCAATAAAGCTTAAAATTTTGTTTCAGAACATATGAGTTGAAAAAATTGGTTGGGACGATTTGTTACCGCAAGATATGCAAAATGAATGGCAGGAATGTAGTCAACAATTAATGAAATTAGTGGATTTTTCTATACCGCGATACGTAGGTGTGTCGAACCATCCAAACGAATCGCAGTTACATGTTTTTTCGGACGCATCTTTACGAGCATACGGGGTGGCTGCATATCTAAGACAAAACGATCGTAACGGAAAAATTGGTGTGCAGTTACTGTATTCAAAAAATTGCGTTGCGCCCCTAAAGACTTGTAGCGATAAAATGCTAACCTTGCCGCGCTTGGAACTAACTGCCGCGTTATTAGCAGCTAGGTTACAGGTATTTATAAAAACTAATGTGTTAATTAAAATCGATAAGGTAGTGTGTTGAACAGATTCTCTAATCGCGTTACATTGGATTAAAGGCGATGCGTCAAAATGGAAACCATATGTGACTAACCGTGTTAAAGAAATTCAGACCTTATCGAAAGATATAACATGGAGACATTGTCCGGGTCGCGAGAACCCTGCGGACTTATTAACCCGCGGAATAATTTCAAGTACTTTAATAAATTCCGAAACTTGGTTACACGGTCCTAAGTGGTTGCTAGAAAGTGAACAAACGTGGCTAGATAATACAATAGAGACAGCTACGTCAACGATAGATATAGTATCGAAAATGTCTTTACTAATTAACGACACTATAAAAGGTAGCAATCAATTTATAGATTCCTCCAGATACAGTGATTTTGATCGTTTAGTGCGGATAACGGCATATGTTTTACGATTTATAGGAAATTTAAGAACCAGAAATAATAAAGAAATGAAGAGCTTAACCGCAAACGAATTTGAAAGGGCCGAAATATATTTGCTGAAGCAAGCTCAGCGGGAGGTTGATTATTCGGAGATTAACAGCATACTAAAGGGTCAGGGCATTGAACGAAAATCGAGTATTTCAACTTTAAGCCCTTTCTTAGATAAACATGAATTGATGCGTTTGGGTGGACGTCTTCAAAATTTAAGAGAAGATTTCGACCTCAAGCATCCCGTTATTCTATCGAAAAATGCACATTTAAGTAAACTACTAATAATGAAGTTTCATAAAACTCTTCATCATAGTGGTGTTAATGCGACACTTTACGAATTACGTAAACGATTTTGGATTGTACGAGGACGGCAATTAATAAAGTCCGTTTTAGCAAGATGTATCATCTGTAAACGACTTCGTGGAAAGTCAGGGTCGCATCTTTTCGCGCCGCTACCTAGAGATCGAATACAGCAAACAAAGCCCTTTGAAGTGACAGGTTTAGACTTCGCCGGACCGTTGTATTTTAAAGATAGTTATCATTCAAAGCCATGTTATGTGATTTTATTTACCTGCGCTGTTATACGAGCACTTCATCTAGAGATTGTTTTGAAAATGGATGTTGCGTCTACAATCAGTGCATGTAAACGGTTCTTTGCCCGTAGAAGTATTCCTAAGGTTATTTACTCAGATAACGCTAAAACATTTAAAAGAATATCACGTGAAATATCGACCTTAAACGAAGCGATGGCGAGTACAGAATTGATCGAGTTTGTAAACAGTCACCAAATTAAGTGGAAATTTATAGTAGAGCGAGCGGCTTGGCACGGAGGATTATACGAGCGACTTGTAAAAAGTGTAAAAGACGCCCTTAGAGCTACGATAGGACGTTCTTTACTAAATTTAGATCAACTAAATACACTCATTACCGAGGTTGAAGCAACAATAAACGCCCGCCCGCTCACATACCTAGGTAGTGAACCTATGGATTTAATGCCGTTAACCCCTTCGCATTTTTTATTGGGACCCGCTTTGGCTACTATTCCTTTTGTTGACCGTGTTATTAATGGGGATGAGATTCGTAGGCTATGGAAGCAGAGAACAAACGTTATCGACTACTTTTGGAAAAGATGGAGCGCAGAATATTTACAATTATTAAGAGGAGCTCATCATAACGTGAATGTGCGTGAGAGTGCGATTAAGCAAGGGGATGTCGTATTAATACATGGAAATGATAAGCGACGGTTAATGTGGAAATTAGGGTTGGTGAACGACGTTATAAACGGTCGTGATGGCAAAGTGCGTGCCTGTTACGTTAAGATTGCGAATGGCACCGTAATTAGGCGCCCAATACAATTATTGTATTTTTTAGAAATAAGAAGTGACAAGCTAAGTTGTACCGCCGCGCCGGAGGATGTGTAAAATATTACAGGCCTTCTGCGTGCGTCGATGGACCTAAGGGTAGTAGAGGGAGTAAGTAAGGGGTTACTGTAACTTGTTGTTCAGAGAAACAGGAGAACGTAAGAAGCTCTCAAGATGTGTAGTCGTTTAGCTTGATTTATATTTAAATAAACCTTTCTTTAAACTTGATGTTGTTTATTGCATTACAATATAAAAGTGCCTCGTTTGTTTGACTGGCAATTAGTTCAAGCATTGCAGCAGGAATTTTGGGATCGGTGGCATAAGGAATATTTACATCAACGTGCTTGTTGGTTCAAATCAAAGCAGTTAGATGGTATTGATATTGGTACACCTGTTATCATAAAGGAGGATTCAGTCCCTCCTCTTCGTTGACGATTAGCTCGTATCATTAGCTACATTCTGGAACTGATGGCGTTTCTCGTGTTGCTAACATATAAACGCCCAAGAAAATTTTAGAACGCCCCATGGTCAAATTGTGTCCTTTGCCATCACAATAAATAATTTTTAATTTATGCATCTATATATAAATACATTACTAATATTTAAGTTTGTGTCTATTAATCCAAAATGAAAAAAATATATGTTCATAACCAAATTCGTATTGTTGTAATTATTCGCGCATCTTATAGCTTCCAGCATTTATATGTCAAAATTATGTTTAAGAAAAATAACATCTCTGTTTTATTCATTTTACACATTTTCGTGGTTTAAAAACAACTTCAGTTGTTAGTAAAGTCATATTAAAATTGGCGCATTATACCCGCCATCATCCTTATTCCACCAAATCATTCCCAATCAGAAGAAAAGAAGAGATTTGGCATTTATTATTTGGGGATTCGTATTTTGAACTTCAACAAGATAACAAGCAGAGGCTGATTGAAATGGTGCGATTTCAAGTGTATTCTACCCGCTTAATCACAGTCAATTGAATCTTTCGTGTCTACTAAGAAACTACTGGAGATATGTTCATTTCTTGTTGTAAATTAATTTGTATAGTAATTGCATTTTACACTGAAATTCGTTCATAATAAACTTGTTCTCCATCACTGCCCGTAACCAGATGTTTTACATATTTTGAATCAGAATTAAAGTAAAAGGTTCTTCACATTTTGCATTTTTCGCATTAGCACGCAATAAATTATTTAAAACTTTTTAGACAATTATAATAATTATAATAAATGCTTTTATTTATGAGTATTTCATTGGATATACTATATGTTATACAATTCTTCTGGAGGCGAAGTTCAGTGCAGCATATTAAAATGTAGCACTGCTCTGTCACTTAACTTCCAATTAGGCAAATTTTACACCACATATGGAACTACAGCTGAATTTCTTTATGTGCACGGAACAACACTATTAACAGATTTAGAGATACAATTTCTAAATCCATTTGAAGCTGTTACGTTCATTTTCGGCGGTATTTGGTTATTTCATTTACATTGATTCGGTTTCTACTTTTTCATACGTCGACAACATCCTGTTTACAATAAGTACGCTTTCTAATAATTGTCATTTTAAACTTATTCAAAAATGTAAAGTTGATGCTAAAATTAAAGAGTCAATACCTTGTTTTAGGTATCCGTTAACTTGTTTTACATTACGACCGCGTATAATTGATTCTTATGTGATCTTCATCTAAAGACTCGTTGAAATGAGGTATTTGTTACGTTATTCGCGAGGCAGCCACGTTGGGCGCCAAATTTATGCTACGTTGGCTCGTAGCCGTGCGTAACACAAAGAAAATCAAAGAAATGACCGGGCTCAATCGGAGATTAGGGGGGGTTGTAGAAAGCAGACCAACATATAATGTACGCGGCTGTAAGGAATTAGTAACAATACTTGCAATAAAAAAAATTAGAATAGCAAACCTGCAATAAAAAAAATTAGTCCTGCAAACCTGAAATAAAGAAAAAGCATAGCATGCTGATCGAGCATAGATTGTTCAGTACTTTGTAGAATGTAAAAATTGTTAGTACAAAGTGAGGTAATATTGGGGAGTAGCAGAAACGTTTCCTCACACACCAATTAAACATAAATCAGACAAAATGTTAACAAAAAAAAATAAATAGGTAAGACACAATTGATATGAGTAATTCAGTAGTATTGATTTTTCTTTCTTTCATTTTTTTTCTTATGTTTTAAAATAGCATGCAAGTCTATTGTAAAAGGTATCAGAACGACAAAGATATGGCAAAGCAACGGATAGATAGTTAAAGTAATAACAAGTAGGAAATAGTTCAACTTACAAAAGGTCCTTCAGTAACGCTTCCTTGCAATTGAAGTGTGGGATTCACGATGTCATGCACCAACGAAGCACTTCACTCTTGACTGTGCGGGTGTTGATGGAACTTATCACACGTTACACTAATCACACCTACGTAATTCACTGGTGTTAGCAGCAGACATTATCACGCGACGGAACTATGTAGCATTGATAAATTTCTTGTTAATTGTATTTCCTGAGACAATAATTTCGAAATATTTTGTAGCACTAGTTTACTTTCAACTGGGACCAAATGTATATTATTTTCATAAACATCCAAAAAGCAGTGAGAAACTTCAACCAATACCTTTGTAAACCGGTAATCTGTTATATTTCGCAAATAACGAAATTTGCGCAAGCAATGATCTATTTAGATTCTTTGGTGTTAGAAAATTCAGAAACTACAGTATCAAATGTATTTAAATAATTCAAAGTATGCACTACTCTGATAAGAAAAGGACCGCAAAACTAGATCGCACACACAGTTTAAATATCAAAAGACAAAACAACTAAAAAGAACCATAATGGGTAAAGCACGTGTATCACTAAAGCAAGTCCGTCAAATGTTCCATAAAACATTTATCTCACAAGAAAAACAACTAAAAACAATTAGTAAGGCACGCGTAAGCAATAAAACCGTCCGTCAAATGTTCCGTAAAACACACGTGCGGTTGAGTTTAACAAGCTCTACCACTTTTATTTCCAACAGAAAATCAACTAAAAACATGCCGTGCTTGTTCATGAACAATACGAAAATTGATACCGCATTAATTCTTACTATTCTCAAAGCAGAAAGAAGCAGTATTTTCAACGTACTTAATATATCGGAACCAAGAACAAAACTACTCCTCGTCTGTTTATATCAACTCGTCGCTATTACAACCGCTTATCGTCTCTTATCTAGACTTGTATATCCACATAAGGAACAAAATTTATATCTACGGCAAGACAAGAACGATGCAATCTATAATTAATTACAAGCTGTTTAACCTTTTCGATAAGTTGGAAAGTGATTTACGAATAATCCAATTTACAATTCCTTCCTTGCAATTTATTTATTAATTAAAAATCAAACTTCAATTAAACTATCTTTAATTAGTACACACGAGTTAAATTGCATACAATTCTGAATTATTCTACAGTATTTACTTGATACAAACAGCGATCCCAAAGAAACGATGTATTTTACGTATTTGGTAAAGTGTAAAATGTTAAACTACAAAAATGCACGTTACATATTAAACTATCCGATAAAACCGCGTTTTCAAGTTTTGTAATCTCGTTTGATAACACCAATATTACTTTGAACTCTAGTTATTAGTTAAACGAATTAATATTCTTTTTTTTCTGAATTTTCAAAAAGCACTTGTCGTGATTGTTAGATTCTTCTTTCCCGTTTTTATAGAATTTCATGCACGTAGTACTACGTGGTAAGTAATTGTAGTTTTACAAACATGTACGTTTCGGCAGCACTAAATTAATTTACCTGTAATTATTCTAACTTTCTCCGGTCTTTCTCCTAACGATCAGTTCGAATCATCGCTCCTGTTGGCACGAGAGAACGCGCACATGGCGTGATTCCGCACACAGCTGGTCCACTCCGTTCTTAGAGACGGAAACCAGCCTACAACTTGGACGTGGGGAGTCTTTAGCCGGATTTTTTTGTTTCTTTGTTGTTGGCACTGCTCCTGGGAAAGGGTCACATCCACATGTTTATCGGGTACGACTCAACTTGTATGAAATGTGACCATCATACATCCGTAGTGGAATACTTACGGTAGTAATGTCTACAAGGGGAGGATTTCCTTTCTTTTGTGCTTACAAATTCTTGATGTTAATTTTCAATTTAGCACCTAAGCTACTTAATGTCTACAATGGGAGGGTTTCTTTTTTCTGTATTTTTAGGGTTGTAGAATTTTGTTAATTAAGGCAGTGTAGTGCTAATGATTTTTATATGCTTAATTGTTGTATTTAAGATAATGATTTAGAGCTGTTGTTTCTAGGGTCGTAATTTCTTGTTCTTTTTTTAGTAATTAATGTGGGAGGACCTAAAAACGGCAGCTCACCATTTCAAGTATTGATTCTTTTATGTTACGTTCATGTTTGGCACTACTGTTCTGGTGTAATATATAAATATATTATAACGCCGCTCGCCGATGTAATAAACGTCTAGTCTTTTGCTGAACGCCAACGCTGTGTTTTCTCTAACATTCTAATTTTAATTATGCCAAGGCTACCCCAGTTTAATTTACACAGAATGCACAACGTTACGATGACCAAATAATTTTACCCCCTTCACTTCTTACTTGTTTGGAATGATAAAACGAAGTCAATCAATATTTGTATAATAAAAGGAAATAATATTTACACTTCACAATTTTGTAATCCCTTAAATAAACCCTTCAACCAATTAATATTATTTGGATCATTTAACCCAAAAATTATATCCCTTTAATTTTATTTAAAATCACTAAAAACGACACTTTTTGCTGAAAAAATCTAGAACGTTCAAGTCCTTTTTATTCTTATTACGTAAATTCCAACGTATTAAATATTTTTGTTAACTTGAGAAAAATATATTCAGTGTTTAAATTTAAATTTTCAATGATTCCATATACTAGTCAGCGCTGACCTGTAATTTCCTGATTTGCTGTTGCGTGTTGTGGATCAACACGCCTTTATTATCTTCAATCGAACACCAATGCTCTGCTTTGTACTCCTTCACGTACGTTTAAACCAATAATTCAGTATTGTTACTCCTTGTTTCCAAAATTTACCTCAGGCTTTAATTTATATTTTTCTGGATACGCCTTAGATCCAACTTAGATCTCTCCTAACTTAGATCATTCTTAACTTAGATCTCCCCTAACTTAGGCACACTTTACTTAGATTTCTGACTTAGATTTCTTAGATTTCTGAATTAGATTTCTTAAAGTTTTGACTTAGAGCCCTACATTATTATAAATCTTTAATTTAAATTAATTAAGAAATTTCTACTCACGTTTTCAGCAAAACGGCAAAAGCTTTTTCATATATCTTCAACGTAATTTATTATTTATTTATTTATTATTATATAACACCACCTTTTTACAATTATTTAATTTAAAATTTATTTCGACGCGTAAGTTTTCAAGTAACAGTGATGCAGGTTCGACGTGCTTCAAATGGAGACTCCCTCTTCTTATCAACTCTGGGCGTTATATAGCTTTCGCTATCTACATTTTGATTGGTTTATTAGAACAGTCGTACAAAGTGTTGTAACTAACCATGGTTATTTTGGGTATTCCTAGCAGTTTTCAATCTTTATTTTCTGATGAAGTTGTTCTGTAGTTGCATGTTATGCTTGTATGCCTATTATTTTACGATCTTTGACTGCCTGTTTTGTTATTATTATTGGACTTTAATTTAGCTTATGTCTGTTGTTTGTGTAGATAAAGCTTTTTGGAGAATTGAATAAAAAACTGATGTAGTATGAGTGATGTAAATCCACGTGTTCCTATTTACATCTCGTATTTAAAACTTATCTCTGAAAGTGCGTTTTTTATCAAAGCGCTTAATTATTCTTTCTTTATACCATGCGTAATTGCATGAAGACTTACGAGGTTTTATCTTATCTCATGCGTGCCTATTTTATAAAATTATTGAACGCTCTTGAAGTAGTTTAATTGCATGTATAATTATTTCTCCGCTGAATACGTGTTCTATTTTTGAAAGATATGCTTACTGGCATTGATTACAGTTAATTACGGTCCATATACAGGGTGTTAAATGTTTGCTATTTGCATAATTTGCGAATTATATATTTTCATGCTAAATAAATGCAGTTTTCTGATTCCTATTGCTATTTACATTAATGCTATTTATACTACACGACCCTTACGACTCTTGACACCCGTTAACAACCCCTTATCACAGCAATATATATATATATATATATATATTTATATTTGGTAATTAGAGGTTGTATGATTATTTTTATGGGTGTGTAATTTTTTTTATTTTATGCCTTTCTTTAATTTTTGTATGTATTATACCTTGCCCACTCACCGAATGAGCCCGGTCAATTTCTTTTTTTTTCTTCTTTGGTTTTTAGGCTACGTAAATGTACGTAGCAAAGCACAAAATTAACTATCAGTAGAATATGGTAAATATCAAAATTTAATTAGATTTTCATAAACTGGAACTTTATTTCTAATTATTCTGCAACTCTTAGGAAGAAGAAAAACCTAAACGAACTTTAAATTAACCCTAAACAGCATCATACCACTAACACGACCTTTTTATTTAAATAGATACGTTTGGCTTATATACAAACCTCCGCAATTGATGTTAAAATTCTTTCAGGAAGTGTTCTCAAATTATTTTGGAGTATTTCAAACTGAGTGCACACGTGCGCCATTAAGCTAACAAATAATAAATCAATTGCAATAGCGTGAAAAGCTATTGAAACGACAGCCATATTTTCGTATAACCATAAAATTTCGAAGTTAGGACTATAAGTTACATTGAGAACAGTGAGAGGAATATATGTAAATTGCCAGTCATGGTAGTCGCTACTCTTGATTCTTGGCACTAAAGTTATAACCACACCAACAAAAACGGTGATTACTGTTGTGGCTGCGTATACGGTGCTCTATATAACAATATTGTTAGATAATTATAAGTGTAATAAATATTTACCTGCACGGTTGTAATCAAAAGGCATTTGTTGACTAAATTTGTTTCAACATTGCCCCCACGTTTTCGGCACGGAAGGCAAGGCTTCTTTTGTATTTTCTCTAAAATCTTACCAATTTTAATTCGATGCTTATAAATGATCAAAGTTTTTACCATAGCTAAAACAAAAGTAATTTAAGGAAGAAAGTTTTACAGTAAACTACGTATGTGGTTCTGCAAAATCATGCCAGTCAAGTTGACATTTGGCGGTACATTTAGTACATTCAGAAAATGCAATACCACATTTATTTAAATATGTATAAAATTGATCGCAATGTTGAATATTTGATTATTAATTCACAGGTGTCTAGGAATAAGGAGTCGTGCAATTTAATCCTTCGATATGGTAGAGTCCTGCTCTGGAAATCGATTGGTAACGAACTCGAATATTCCACAATAGGCGGTCGGTACTTTAGTGGCATTATTAGGGTTCAAACGGTGCAATGTTACCGTATAGGTCAAAAGAGGTGTTGAAATGTCTTACTGTTGTAGCGTGGATGCTCCATAATGCTTGATTAAAGTGCGCTTGGTTTGCTTGGCAACAGATACGAGCTGCCGTCCAATGAGTTGCATTTGTATTCTGATCAGTTTGTAGGCGCATATATTTATTTATTTATTTGTTCCAACGTTTTAATAGTCTGCTACCTGAAATTTAAGGAGACCTTGCTTCCCCCAGAAAGTAACCGTGAGTTAGGTGCGTGTGTGCGTGTGCGTGTGTGTGCGCGTGCGTTTAAGGGCATGCGTTATATGTGTGTATGTGTGTGGGTGAGGTTGTATGCGTGTATGTGTGTTGTGTATGTAGTGTTGATATCCGTGTTACGTTCCCCTTCTAGGACCGGGGCAATCGGCAGCTGGAAAACCCGGTCTTCAAGGAAGAACGCTCAACGGATATTGCCCTATCAGTCCGGGCCATCGACAGCCGGAAATCTAGATGTTGAAAGGGCAACGTAAGTGTGTGAATAAGTGTTTGTGTTTGTATAGTTTGAGAGAGTAACCGTGAGTAAGGTGTGTGTGTGTGTGTGCGTGTGTGTGTGTGGGTGTGTGTGTGTATGTGTGTGTATGTGTGGGGCGTGAGGGTTGTGTAAATGTAATTTTGATATCCGTGTTACGTATCTCCTCTAGGATCAGGACCATTGGCAGCCGGATATCCTAGTCGTCAAGGTGTATATAGATAGATAGATAGATAAATTACTTTATTGTGGACTATACCTAGGCCAGAGCCCATACTAGCCTTACATTATAGTATTTACATGTATTTAAGATCTTAGAATCCATAATTCCTGACAACTGGGGTTCTTAAAGGTTTGGTGAGGGGGATTTGTGCCCCTACCTTTGTCGTCGTCTGTGCACGTAAACTGGGGCTGATTGTGTGCATAGTGCGAGTGTAAGTGTGATGTGGTATTGAATTGCATGAGTGTATATTAAGTGTGTTAGTGCCGCTGGTTGTGGGTGGTCTGTTTGGTTGAAAGGATTTTATTTAGGAAATGGTTTAATTCTTGAGGGTAGTTAGTGACTAGGAAGTTTATGTTAGGAAGTGGGGAGAACGGGTCAAAGTTTGTAGATTGATTGAGGTTGATTTGTAGTAGAGAGGTTAAGGGACAGGAGTATATCAGGTGTTGTGGGGTTTCTAGAGATTGATTGTTGCAAGGACAGTGAGGAGAAGGAGTTAAATGGAATTGATGTAGTTTATTACGGAAGTTTCCATGGCCGGACAGAAATTGTATTGTAGGGGGATTAGAGAAAGGAATGTGTGGAGGGATGTTTGTGATATCAGGGAAGATATCAAATGTATATCCTGCCGTTGGTGGAGCGGGACCAAAAATCTTGCCAGGAATGGAGTAGAGAGTTATGTATTCGGGATTTTATGTCAGTTTAGGGAGAATATGGTATTCGTCATAGTGAAGTGTTCTGTCGTGTAGGGTGATTGGTAGGTTATGTTTGAGGTTTTGAATTTGAAGTGAGGAGTTTAGTTGGATTTCGATCGGAGAGATTTGAAGCAGGGTATACAAGCACGCTGTGGAGGTGGTTCTGTACGCTCTTGAGGTGTAGAGTAGGAAAGGTCTTATGATCGTGTTGAGCGTACGTCTGGAGGAGGGGGGTGTAAGCGGGAGCTAAAAATCTACTGCGTATCTGATGATCGGGATTATGATGTGGTTAATGATTAGTCTTCGTGTTGGATTGGTGAGGTGGACTGACTTTGGGAGTGCGTGAAGTAGGTTATGGAGTATGATTTGTGTTTTGGTTCGAAGTTTGGAGAAATGGGAGTTCATTTTTAGGCGTGTGTCAATGTGGAGTCCAAGGTAAGGAGCTGTTGTTGAGAAGGGAACTGGTGTGTTAAGGATGTGAATCTTAGGATTTCGGTTTGGGCTGAGGTAGCCTTTGAGCAGGAGCATTTTTGTTTTAGATGGAGAGTGGTTGTCTGTTTAAAGAGGACCAGGATTCAATTGAATTAATTAGAACGGCAGCGGTGGATGCAATAGAGGCACGAGTATTGCCGTGGATAAGGAAAGCTACGTCATCGGCGTAAGCAAAGGTGGAGGTGATTGGGTTATTGAGGTCTAAGAAAGGATTGATTGCGAGGTTCCATAGGGTAGGTAATAAACGGGAACCTAGTGGACATCCTTGGGTGAGAGGTTTAGTAACCAAGTGGAAATTGGAGGTTAGGATGGCTGTTCGGGATGAGAGGAAGGATTTTATTAAAAGGTAAAGGTTGCAAGGAAAATTTTCCTTGCAACCTTTACCTCTTAATAAAATCCTTCCTCTTGTTTAAGTTGATTAAGAAGGTTGGGCCACCAAAGGAGATCGAAGGCTGAGTGGAAGTCAAGGAATAAGGAGACTACGTATGTATAAGGAGATGTTTGAACCGTTTGAATTAGGGAGAGAATTGTACGTTCGGCGCTATGCCCAGAGCGAAAGCCGTGTTGGTTAGGTGAGAGTAAGCAATGACGTTCTATGTGTGAGTTTAGTTTGTATAGAATGGTCTGTTCAAGCAGTTTGCCAAGTGTTGGAAGGAGTGCAATAGGTCTGTAGGATTTGGGGTCTTCGGGAGGTTTATTGGGTTTGAGTATAAGGGAGATGGAAGCATATTTAAATGGGTCAGGGAAAATCCCAGAGGAGAGGCATTTTTGGAATAGTAGGTGTGTGGATTCTCTAATGAGGGGCCAGGATTTTTGTGGGATTAGGTTAGTGATGAGGTCTGGGCCGGGGGCTTTATGGGGGTTTAGCTTGTTAACGGAGGAACCTAAGAGGGAGAGTTCAAGGTCTGTGTCTGGGTCCGTGTCTGGTTGGGTTAGAGTGTTGTCAATTATGCGTTGTTGAGGTTGGGTTAGTATGTCAAGAGGAGTCGAAGGTATTGCTGTATCTAAGAGGGTAAACATTGTTTGCATAAATGTGGAAGGTATTGTAGTTGAAATGGCTGTAAGGATGTGTGTCGAAGGAGGTTTGATTAGTTTACGGTACGTACTCCGGGGATTTGTGTGTTGATCGTGAATTATGTCAAGGTAGTGCTGTTTTCTCGTGGTGTTAATGAGAATTTTGTATTGTCGTCTGTCAGTGGTATATTTGTTAGATAATTTATCAATAGCAATAGGGGGCGCATTGGTACGTTTCGCTCTTTGGAGTCTGTGTCTAGTGGTTGCAAGTGAGCGTCTGGCATGAGTAAGTTGTTGTGTCTACCACGGCGTGGCTCGTGGGGTGTAATGTTTCCGTGGGATAGTATTAGAGGCAGCTGTGAGGACATTGTTGGTTATTTCGTTAGCGAGGGAATGAGGTGTGAAGTTTGCATAAGAGACTGATGGGAATGCAGGGATGATTGAAGCTAGGGATTCTAGAAATAAGGGCCAATCTGCTTTTCGGGTGTTAAAGGATTGAATTTTCTGGTGTGTTCTGGGGGGAAGATTGGGTAGGATATCAAATGTAATTGGATTATGATCACTAGATTGATGGATGTGAGAAACTGTCCAGGAACTAATTAGGTTTAAGTCTGGGGAGTTGGTGAGAGTAATGTCGATGTTGGATTTGCCGTATTGGGATTCCCAAGTAGGGATAAGGGATGGGGAGTTGTGGATTCTAAGATGGTGTTGGAGTGTAAAGTCCTCTAAAGTAGTGCCGTTTTCGTCAGCGAAATCGTTAAACCATAGTGTGGATTTGGAATCGGCGTCAATAGATATGATGATTGGTTTGCGTCCAATCGTTGTAAATATGTGGTCTAGTTGGTGTAAATAGGTATTAATGTCTGTTCTGTATTGGAAGTAAGAAGAAATGAGAAAAATTGTGCCTGATCTACAGAGAAGTTCAATTACGGTAATTTGGGGGGTGGATAAGGGGGTGTGGTAAGAAGCGTCAATTAGGGGGTCTGTAACAATGATGACGGAGATGTACTTAGGGTCAGGCGGGCTAGGGTGAATATAGGTGCGGGAGTTTGGTGGGGTGTTAGGGATTTTGTTTCGGACTAGGTAAGGTTCTCGGAATAAGGCGATTTGAATTTTGTGTTCTTGCAGTATGTGAGACAGCTCTAGGGTGGCGGCGCGAGAGTGTTGGAGGTTGATTTAAATTGTGCGCAGTTTGGTGTGTGAGTAGTGTGAGTCTTGCGTCCGTTTGCGTGAGTGTTGTCTAGAACCCATAATCTCTGCGTAGTTTAGTCATATAGAGAGATTCCTTATAGACAGGACAGTCGGGACTAGTAACGGAATGGTCGTGGGGACGATTAATGCGGAAACAATTAGTGCAAACGGGAGCGGCAGTGGGGGGATTCGGACATAATTTGGAGGGGTGGCTTCCTGCGCAGTGGCGACAGGCGGTTGGGGATCGACAGGTTTTTGCAGAGTAACCAAAGCGCTGGCAATTAAAACATCAGGTAACGGAAACGAGGTCTCTGATTCTGCTGGATTTGTAACCTATAAAAACGTGGGAATTTGTGGTGAGGATGGATCGTAATCTGGGAGAGACGTTTATAATTAAGTTGTCGCAGTGATCTGTTTTTGTGCGACGGATGGCAATGGAGATTTCTGTTCGGTACGTGTCTTCAGGAATAAGTAGGTCTAATGAATTCTGTAGGTATATAAAGTTAAGAGCGTCAGTAGATGGGATCTCTTTGTCTAAGTCAAAGATGATGATTTGCGGGAGTTTAGGTTTAGGGAGATGTGCACTGCAGAAATTTTTTGTGAGAGAGGAGATAAGGTTAATGTCAGTGGGTTTGGATGTACGTATGGTAACTGAGGTTTTGGTAAGTCGGATACTTTGAATACTAAGATTAGGTGTATATAGAGCAATATTACTTAGATTGTATTAACCCTCCTGTATATAATGGCCGCACAAAGAACTTTGTGTTTATAGTATGAGCACGCTGAGGTGCTTTAAGTATGATTAACGTAATATAACTAAAAATTCGTGGGTATCAGGCGTATGGAATTGATGATTCCAGTTAAGTCCTAGTATGATTGTAAACAAAGTTAACAGAAAAGTAATTTCTCACTCTAAGATACTCAGGTTTTATAGTACGAAGTACGAAGTTTATTAATTTAGATCGCGCCTAAGTATAAAAATCGGCCTACTAGATTTTGTTATTAAGGACAATGGAAAATTATAAAAGCATTTTAATACGCATACTTGATTCATGTCAATTAATACCAACAGCACTTCAATTTATGACGCATTGTTTTCTAAAATCTATTACGAGTTACGCATAAGCAGAAGTTTTACGCGTGCTGAATAGCGCCACAGACATAATAAAATAGTAAAAACATTAAATAATTAGTTTTAAAGGGATGGTTACAGCAATCCTGAAATTACTATTAACCACAGCAAAGGGCTTGCAGTTTTCTATCTTATTGCTGCAGGTTATGAGCGCCGCATAGGAAGGTAGGTAGCACACAAAAACTTAGAAAAGTTATGTACCTCGCAAAGAATGTTGCTACTACAAGGAATATATATTAGACTATATAGCATTTATAATTAAAACAAAATCAGACCGCACTGATCCGGAACTGTAACTTGACTATAGGTAAATGGCGCATGGTATGATTTTGTACTTGCAAAGAGTTAGAGAAAAAGTAATCTTGGAAGTTACTCGCCCAACGTGATGAAGGATTTTTTTTATTTATTTATTTTCTGAACAGTTTTCGGCATGCTGTCTGACTATTTAAGCATGCCAGACCCAGTTAGGATAAAGTCGGTGGGTGGGTGGATGAGTGGATGTGTGTGTGTGTGTGTGTGTGTGTGTCTGTGTGTGTGTGCAAAGCAAAAAATATTTATCTTATCACGAATAGTTTCGTTGAACGTTCAAAGGAATATCTCCTTTTAATATAATTCTACGTAGTAACAAAATTATTGTTGAACTTTTACACTATTTTAATCACATGAAAATTTTAAGTCCACTTCTAAATACATAAATTATTTAAAATTGCAAATAAAACGTGTTATAAATTGAACAACTAGTTCTGACCTTATATTTCCGCCTGTTTCTCTCTTGTTAGAGATTGCAGACCCAAGTTCCCGCTTGTTATGGAACTTTCAACAA
Organism: Platerodrilus igneus; assembly: GCA_036346225.1. Classification (NCBI taxonomy): domain Eukaryota; kingdom Metazoa; phylum Arthropoda; class Insecta; order Coleoptera; family Lycidae; genus Platerodrilus; species Platerodrilus igneus. The sequence goes on along the minus strand of JARFIW010000229.1, from coordinate 2,532,231 downwards.
TTCGGCTTAGAAATTACTCTTAATTGAATAACGGTCGTTTCATCAGTAACTTAGGGTTGTTGACCAGTACCTTGGATTGTTAATCCAGTAATTTGTAGCCTTTGTCCAATAACTTCGAATATTAAGCAGCAACTTAGATAATTACTTAGTTGGTTAGTTCATTTCTTAGTTCACTTCTTAGTGCCGTTTATATCAACGGCAAAATTCTCTATAAATTTATTTCAAGGCGCACTTTACTGTTTATATCTCTTGAAATTATAGATTTTATTTACGTTTCAATTTCTTAAATTTATAACTTTCACTAAAATTCTATTCACGTAATAATTTTCTTTCAACTAGCACAGTCGGCGCGTCGAATATTAAATGATCCTTCTTTATCTGTTATCTTAGTTTTATAGAACAAGTTCCTAGAATGTTCCACGCGTTCTAATTGGTTGTTCGTTCGTGGTAAAGGCGTTTCTATGGTTATTTGCAAGATGTTGAATTTTAGCAGGTCTAATATGTACGTTGTAACTTGCACATATACCGCACTTTTTTAGAGGGACTTTATTAACAAATGGTATTTTATGTACGTTGTAAAACGCACGTATAGCGGAACTTTCTAGCGGGACTTTTATTACAAATAATATTTTATATTAAATATGGCATTTTGTATACGTTCAAAATTGCACGTACATCGGAACTTTAAATATCTATACTTTATGAAATATGCTTGTTTTTAAATATTTGTTTATCACAAACTGGTATAAATCTACACGCGTTTATTAACTTCTTTACGCAAATGCACTTTGATTGAAAGAAATTTTATTTCACGGTTATTTTCTTCAAACATGTTGAATTTGTATTTGCCAGAAAATCTTTAACGAGTTTTGAATAAGAATTTTCAGTTCAGATTATTTTGTCTGTCTTGTCTGCCTATATGTTTCCTTTCTCATGATTTTTCTTTAGGCATTAATTTCTACCCGTGGTACCTAAATGGGCTAGCAATAAACCCCAATTTTGATTGTGAAATGTTTTTTATCGACCAAGCCAATTTTCTATAGTAACCACATATGGGCTGAGACAATCCACATGGAATTGTAAACACGCATTTTCAAGTGCAGTTCTTTTTAAATGTAAGAGTGATATAATTGGAGATCGTTTGATTGGTCCTTTGTTTTTGCCTGGTCAACTTACCGGTCACTCATACAGCTACTTTTTGCAACACGAATTGCTTTTATTACTCGAAAACTTACCTCTTTTGCTGAGAAATGAAATATGGTATATGCACGAAGGCACTCCGGCACATTTTTCTATTTTAGCGAGGTAATATTTAAATGAAGTGTAGGAGAGCAAGTGGTTAAGACGGGGTGGACCTCAGTCATGGCCCCTAGATCTCCTGATGGTAATAACCTAGATTTTTCCTATAGGGGCATCTGTAATCTCTAGTGTATACAATACCACTGAATGACGTTGACGATTTACAAAATCAAATTGTAGCTGCATTTGAAATACTCTGTGGGTGTTCGAAAGAGTACGGGTATCAATGAGAAGAAGAGTGGGAGCATGTATAAGGGGCGGAGGAGATCACTTTCAACATTTGCTTTAACATAATTTCCTATTTATAGTTAGCATTTACGTTTTTGACTGGTAAATTTTTTATATTCTAAATACTTGCTACGTCGCAGAAAATAGTTTCTTATTATTTTCCTAAATAATGGTCACATATACAAAAAAACTGCAAGAGACCAAAAAGTTTCTAAACAAAACAAAAAATTCATTTTGTGTTTTAAAATCTACCAGCAGCGCACTTAAAAAATTTTAGTGGGAGAGAAAAGGGCATGCCCTCCGAAAAACTACCACCCTCTAGATTCTCACACCGATTCAATATGCCCAATGATGTAGGCCCTACAGCGTAACCTATATTCCAAATTTGATCTTAATATATCAAAAACTGTAGTAGTTATAAGAGAAAACCAAAACCAAAAAAATCTACATCAGAAACGAAGCGTTTGCGGACTTACATTTATATAAATTTTTAGTCAAAAACTTCGTCAAAGAATCGCATCCTTTCGTATGTACACGATATTTATGAACACCCTGTATAATAATAATGGTATAAAACAAGTAGTGCTTTATGATTTTTTGAGTGGTGCTTGTTCTAGACTCTCAGCTTGATAGTACTGTCCATTTTTAAAATATTTTAATTAAATTTTCTGAAATGGAATACTATTTAAGGGTTCCTACTGAGTGTGAAAACAATAGCCAAATTGTCAAATACATTTACGGCCTCATGCGCGCTGGTTTGTACATCTAAAATTGAGTACAATGTCATATATCATTATACATGTTGTTATATGTGCTTTGTTTAATATTAAAATTTCTTAGTGTAATTATTGTGATATAGATAAGGTGTTTGATACCATTTTGAAAAGCTAAAAATGATCTAAATAATGGTGCTACTGCTTAGGTGAATATGTAAGAAATTACCAATTAAAAAACATTTATAAATTGCAATAATTTGTTAAATACTTTCAAGTAGATAACATTGCCTTTAGAACTACTTTATTATCAGTACCTCATGTGGCAGAAGTGATAATTACTTATACTTCTAATAATAATACAAACATTCCAAAAAGGATAGATTAAGGAAAATTTGAACTACTTTACAAAAATAGAATGTTTTGTTATAAGTGCAAAAGGGAAAAAGATCAACTTTTTAGTTATGACAGCTGTAAAAGAAGTTGTGTAAAAAATGTGGTGATATTTCAGAAACTGAAATAAGATGCTTAAAATTTAGTAAAAGAAAACTGTTGTTCTTTTGTAAAGATTGTGAAAATGGTATGTTTCGTGTAACAGATTTAATAAATAAGATTATGCTATTGGAAGAAAAAGTTGGTCAACTTAGTATTGGTATTTAAGATGAAACCATTCAAGCCATATGTTCTGAGAAACTACCGGAAAATGCTGAAGATACTATAGCCGAAATAATTGATTGACAAGTTCGTGCATCTAATATTATTGTATTACTTATTATAGCCATTTCGATTGGACCTGCACCTTTCCGAAGTTCTAGATTACTAGAACAGGTGAAATGGCTTGAGTATTCTAATAAGCTATATAGCCAAACTACAGGTCCAACCAAAGTAGTAGGGTCGATAGTAAGGAACCAGACTAAGACAGGTCCCCGAAAGAGGGCAGCGGCTCTTTCGGTGCTTAGATTGGCAGAGACCATAGGGGTCGGTATGGCAGTCTAAGACACACTACCGCGATGTGAAAGGCAACGGGAAACCACAGCATTACCTCCCAAGTACACAGCGTACTTAAATTATAATAAAATGATGGCATTTTCGAACAATAAGTTTGACAGCACACGTATCAAAAATTGTACAAAGGCGTATGGAAAAACGAGCTGAAGAAATACTAGGAGAAGACCAATTTGGGTTTAGATGAAACAGGGAAACACGGGAGACTATTTAGCTCTCAGAGTGATAATGGAGAAAACAGTAGAAAAAGGAGAAAGCGTGTATATGGGGGTGTGTAGATTTGGAAAAAGCATTCGACAATGTAGAATGGAAAAAAATGTTCGAAATATTAAAAAAAATTGGAATGAGTTATAGGGATTGACGAATAGCACATAGCGTATACAAAGAGCAAACAGCAGTAATAGAATTAGAGTAGGAACGTAGAGAAGTAAACATTAGGAAAGGGGTGAGACAGAAATGTGCCCTATCCCCTTTGATTTTTAACTTGTACATAGAAGAGGCAATGAATACTGTCAAATGCAGGAAGACGTTTGGAATTACTATGCAGGGACAAAAATTGAGTTGCTTAAATTTGCAAATGATATAGCGGTATTAGCATCTAGCAAGGAAGAGTTAGAAGTTGTTCTTAATGAAATGGAGACGATTCTAACAGAGAGATACCGTATTAAAATTAACAAAACTAAAACTAAAGTACTAGTATGTAAAGGAGGGGAAAATAAATCAAAAACAAGAATAACACGAACTTACAAGAGGTTAAGGATTTGTGCTACCTAGGAAGCTAAATAACGCAAGATGGGAAAAGTGCAAAAGATATAAAACAAAGATTAGCACAAGGTCGTGCTACATTTAACAGGAAAAAGCAACTACTATGTTTAAAGACAACAAACATAGAAACAAAGAAAAGATTGCTTAAAACATATGTGTGGAGCACAGCACTGTACGGCTATGAAGCCTGGATAATAGGAAAAGCTGACAAGAAAAAGGTAGAAGTCTTTAAAATGGGGTGCCACAGACGTATGATGAAGATATCATGGACAAAGTTCAGAACGAAGTGGTACTGAAAATCGTAGGGGAAGAAGGAAATATGTAAAAAACGCTAAAAAGTAGGAGATATAGAATGATAGGTCACATACTATGGCATGAAGGAATAGTGCGGAATATATTAGTAGCAGAGATAGGAAAAAGGAGAAATAGATGTAGACCTAGGCTAGATTACTCTACACAGATAGTAAAAGATGTAGGCTATAGGAATTTCAGGGAAATGTGTAAGCTAGCTCAGAATAGAAATCAATGGAGGTACGTATGCAATCAGTAACAAAATGGATAAATTAATGACGAAAAAGTAACTGTACTTAAACATGGTGATTATTATAAGTAACTACAAGTATTGGTTGGGCAATATTCTCGAATAATGTTAATTGTGTGAAAAGATTTACTGGAAAACTATTAATTCTGCAAATGTCTAAATGTTGGGGGATCTTGCAGCCACATACTGCTTAACCCCCTTCACGGAATCTCGGTGAAATAGGGCATAAAATTAGAAAACAATAGAAGGGGAATCGAGCTGTATACAAGCTGTGTGAGAATTTCAGGGAACTGTGTAGGCTAGCTCAGAATATAAATAAGTGCAGGTATGTGCCCAACCAGTTTTGAGGCGGAAAATTTAATGGCGTAAAAATAAGCGCAGATAAATCTGATGATTATTATAAACACCTACAGGTGTTGGTTGTGAAATATCCGCAACTAATGTTGTCTGTGCGAAAAGATATATTGGAAAAAATATTTAATCGGTAATCCCTCAAGTGTTGGGGAAACTTGGCAGCCACAGGCTGCTTATTCCCTTCACATTCCTACATTTGATTTTCCAATGCTCCACCCGAAGGTACTACATTGTCCCCCTTCACTTGCACTGAATGTCGGAGAAATAGGGCATATAATTTTAAAACAATAGAAAGAAACCAAACTGCATCTAACAAGAAAGAACAGGGCCTATTGAAAGACAACAAACATAAAAACAAGAAGAAAATTGTTGAGAGCATATGTGTGGAGCACAGCACAGTATGCCTATGAAATACGGACAGTAGGAAAAGCAGACAGAAAAACGGTAGCAGCAGTTTGGAATACTGTGTTTCAGATGTATGAGGTTGATAGCATGGACAGACAAAGCTAATAACAAATAGGTTATAGAAATAGTAGGAGAAGATGAATATCTGTGAAAAACAATAGGAAAGATAGAAATGCAGAATACGTTCTAAGGCATTTTTAGGGAATAGTATGGGATATATTACAAGCAGAGATAGGAAAAAGGATTTAGATGTAGATCTCGATCAGATAGTGCTAGATGCAGACTGTACAAATTTCAGGGAAATGTGTAGGTTAGTTCAAAATAGGAAACAATGATGGTACGCGTCTAACCAGTTCCAGGACTGAAGACCTAATGATGATGTGTTATTAAAGAATCTCGGTCTAAAATGTTTGTTGAGAGAAATGAAAACGATTAGGAAACAGCTAAGCAACTTTCGCAGAACCTTAAGTTGCATTTGAATAACATTTAAACCTATAGGTTGTGAAAATTTTTTAAAGAGAGAAAAAAACCATTGAAAGTTATTTTGAACTCGAAGGAAGATACTCTAATTGTACTCGAAAATAAAATAAATTTATCAGACCCCAATACTTGCATGTTTGGTGACCAAACAAAGAAACAATATGAATACTATTTAAATATAAAAAAAACTACGGGAATTATAAAATCAAGGCATTCAGATAAAAACATTTAAATATATCAACAACAAATTGTTGATAAAATGAAATTTCAACACTTAAAAAACTAATATGGCAAGAATCAACTACAATAAGTGCATTCATTTCTTCGATTTCTAGCTCAGAATTTAATCAAGACATTATGTATGTAAATATTACAAGTTATCTAGTTTACAAGGATGGAGTTTTAATGAATATAGTAAGTTACAATTCAGTTGTAATTATTTTTAGTGAAGCTAGAATAACCAAAGATGTCGAATATATTGAGATAATAATAAACAATTATAATGCAATATGTTGTGATAGCAGTAGCCGGCATACTAGTAGTGTCTTAATTTATATCAAAAAGAATACTGATTACAAAATCAAGAATTTTTTTGTTTTAGAGCTGAATTACTGGTTGCAATTTGTTGAAGTGAAGATGGGTAGTAATAAGTGGTTAGTAGGGGGTCTATATCATTCACCAAATGCAAATCATTCAGTATTTTTAGATTTTCTGGAAGATGTCGGTGAATAATATTTTTCTAAAAGGAAGTGTATTATAATAGAAGATTTTAATATTAATTATACAAACTTAAATTACTATAAAAGAAGAAGATTTGTTTAATATTTTTGGAGTAGATTATAATGTTTGTCTTTGCTTTATGACTCGTCACAGAAGCGGTTGCCTTTAAGGTGTTGGCCCTGGCTAGCAACAACCCTCCTGGATACACGTAGATTCTGGTATAGTTTCGTTGTCTCGCTATTACCTGTTTAGAAAGAATGATCCAACTCGCAGCCTATTTTATATGGGTTTAATAAAATAATGTTATAAAATAATGTAACAAAGTAGAAACAAATGCACAATATTCGGCGTGCCGTAAAATACAATCGCAACGAGGTTAAACGACACTCCTTATAAATATACACATACAGCGTTGCTATTCGCAAATGAACAAAATTTTAACTACTCAAACTTATCTGTTATAGTAATCCAACAATGAACAAATTTCAAAGATGCTGCTACTACCACTTCGATTAAAACTACTAAATAATTCATAACTCACTAAGTTTACAAATCAACCATCATTAATACACGACCGGAGGACACGTGCCTAGACAACACAACCGCACGGCATCGCATGCTTAAGCAGACTGACTTATACCTAAAAGACCCTAATATACAAAAGTATTCATATTTCAAGGGCGGGCCAGTACAAGATCAGCTTGTAAATAATTTTACTAGAATCACTAATAGTAGCAAAACAGTAATTGGTTACGTTATTACTAATTATGAAGGTATTAGTGTTTGTGTCAATAATATACCAAAAATTACTGACCGTTCTATAATATCAATAAACATTTTCAAATGTAATAATAAGCAACCTACTACAAAATGTATTAGAACTCAAATTTTTAATGATGATATATATATGAAAAGATAAAGAAGCAACTTAATAATTATACGTTTGTAGTAAATAATATTGTGCTATTTAAAACTATAACCAAGTTCCATATTATGATGATCAATTAAAGAACCTATCTAAAGAAAAAGACATGACATATAAAAAATTTTTAAACTAGTTTAACTTATATAAGAGAGCAAAAATGGAATCTGTATAAAGCAGCACGAAATAAGTATATGTTAATATGTTAAAAGCAAAGAAAACAGTATATTATGAAGAGAAAATTGATGATTATCATTGTAATCGAAATGTAGAAATATTTGAAGCAACTTTTAAAACTTTCAAAAGTAGTTTATGAATAACTTATGAAGTATTTTAATCATAATAATTTATTTTTGGGATATCAATCTGGATTCAGAATAATTATTGTGTGAAACTGCACTACAGTTAATAATTACAGTGCTGTTGATAGTAGTGAATATATTTTGGCAGTATTCTTGATCTTCAACGAGCATTTGAAACTATTAGTAAAAAGCATTAATAGAAAAACTACAATATTATGGGATAGGAGGTAAAGTACTGCAATTGTTTAAAAGCTATCTTACAAATAGAAATCAATATCATTAATAATATAAAAATTCTACAAGGAAATGTGTTAGGACCATTGTTATTTATATAAATGACATTAATTATGTTCATGGAGCACACTATGAGTCTTTTTGGTGATGATACTCTTGTTTATGTCACGGACTACCACTTAGATTCTGTCGTTCAAAAAATTAATATAGCATTAAAATGTTTTTAAAGGTCAATAAACTTAAACTAAATGTACTAAAAACAAAGGCTATGATTGTAACAACAAACAAAAAATATGAACTACTGAACACAAGTTTAGTTAACATTGAAATGAATAATAGCAGAATAGAAATAGTGACTGAAATTAAATACTTGGGATTTATAATTGATAATCAAAAAAGTGTTCGAAATACTTAAAACAATTGGAATGTGTTATAGGAATAGACGAATAGTACATAGCTTATACAAAGAGCAAACAGCAGTAATAGTATTAGAGCACGAACGCAGAGAAGTAAACATTAGGAAAGGGGTGAGGCAGGGATGTGCCCTAGCCCCATTAATTTTTAACTTGTACATTAAAGAGGCAATGAATACTGTCAAATGCAGGAGGACATTTGGAATTACTATGCAGGGACGCGCAAGATGGGAAAAGCGCAAAAGATATAAAAAAAAGATTAGCACAAGGTTGTGCTACATATAACAAGAATAAGAAACTACTGCGTTCAAAGACAACAAACATAGAAACAAGGAAAGGATTGCTTAAAACATATGTGTGGATCACGTAACTTTACGGCTGTGAAGCCTGGACAGTAGGAGAAGCGGACAAGAAAAAGAGAGAAGCCTTTGAAATGTGGTGCTACAGACGTATGATGAAGATATCATGGACAGACAAAGTTAAGAAGAAAGAGGTACTAAAAATGGTAGGGAAAGAAGAAAATATGTGGAAAACGGTAAAAAAATAGGTGAGGTAGGATCTTGGCAGTCACAGGCTGCTTAACCCCTTCACTGAATCTTGGTGAAATAGGGCATAAAATTAAAAAACAATAGAAGGGGAACCGAGCTGTATACAGGCTGTGTGAGAATGTCAGGAAACTGTGTGGGTTAGCTCAGAATATAAATAAGTGCAGGTACGTGTCCAACCAGTTTTGAGACGGAAAACCTAATGACGAAAAAATAAGCGCAGAAAAACTGATAATTATTATAAGCAACTACAGGTGTTGGTTGTGAAATATCTGCAACTAATGTTGACTGTGCGAACACATATATTAGAAAAAATATTAAATCGGTAACTGTTCAAGTGCTGGAGGAACTTGGCAGCCACAGGCTGCTTACCCCCCTTCACAATCGTGCATTTACATTTCCAATGGTCCACCCGAAGGTACTACATTGAGCAAGAGGTGAGTTTTTTGTTGCCTGGAAATTTAGAATTTTGTCGAACCCTTGCCGTTCCACACAAGGTAGGGATCTTTAAAGTGCGTGACATCACTCACACACGGGACCTCCATTTAACCTCTCATCCGATCGAGGGCGTAACTTTTGTGAAAAATGCTCACCTGCCATTTTTCAAACAGTCGGCCGTGTCAGGATTCGAACCCAGGACCTTGGACTCCGTAGTTTTACGCTTAACATTGATCTACAGCGACGCCCCCTTCACAGCCACTGAATGTCGGAGGAATAGGGTATATAATTGTAAAACAATAGAAGGGGACCAAACTGCATCTAACAAGATAGAACAGCGTCTATGGTGAAAGACAACAAACATAGAAACAAGAAAAAAATTGTTGAAAGTATATGTGTCGAGCACTGCACAATATGTCTATGAAATACGGGCAGTAGGAAAAGCAGACAGAAAAATGGTGGCAGCTTTTTGGAATGCTGTGCTTCAGAGGTATGAGGATGATAACATGGACAGACAAAGTTAATAACAAATAGGTTATAGAAATGTAGGGGAACAAGGATATCTGTTGAAAGAAAAATAGAAGTAATAGAAGAAGGAAAAACAAGGTAGATGTAGACCTAGATCAGATAGTGATAGATGCAGACTGTACAAATTTCAGGAAATGTGTAGGTTAGTTCAGAATAGGAAACAATAATGGTACGCGTCTAAGCAGTTCCAGGACTGAAGACCTATTAATGATGAATCATCTAATGTTTGAAAAACAGTTAGGTTACATAGTTAAAAAGATGTCCAGAAAATTGTTCTTTTTTTCACGAATATCCAACTTACTATCTATATTGTATAGTAGAATTTTGGTATATAACAGTATTATAAAACCACATTTTGATTACTGTGCAACAATAAATTATCTATTTAACCAAACTCAAATACGCAAATTACAAAAAAAAGGTCAATGAGGATTACTTATATACACCAATTGCACAGATGCTGTAATGTTTTTATTTTTTTTCTAACTGGGCTCAACTAGCCTCACACATGGGCGCTAGTGTTACGTTTTTCTTCTTAATATATATATCTGACTCTAGAAGTTGGGTGTCAGCAAAACGAAGTCTTCCGACGTAACTAGGGGTCTATTCCTTGGGTAGAGCTATGAGAAATGGGGGGGGGGAAGTCGAAATCTGTTGGTGGGTCATACTCAAACTAAAACAAATAGGCGCCACCAAGTCCAGACTGATTCACGTTAATGGCATGGCATATTTCTAAGGGAGGACGTGGAGACCCAAAGAAAAAAAAGATCGCCTTCGCTGACAAAAACCTGTCTTAACAGAATAAGACGCTGTTCCTGTAAGAAAGTATAATAATTAGATTAATAGAAAATTGAAACACTGTTTGTGTCCCGCAAACATACCTAAAGAAATATTAAAAGATATTTTCTATATAAGGTTGGCATCAAAATTCAACTCTTAAAGATACTAATTTCCTGTGGTTAGGTTTGATCACATTTGATCAAAATAAAAAACTTTAAGCTTGGACTAATAATTTACTAAAAAGAATCTCTTTTTCTTTAAATAAAATGCAATGCAACAAAATTAAATAACTACTTGAATTACTTCGTAAATTTAAAGTAAGGTTTATCAACCTTGTTCATGATCAAATATATTACAGCAAGGTGTAACTTATTACACAAAGATATTCTAACCCATTCAGATCTGTTTAGGTCGATTACATTACAAAAGTTACTATACAAATTTTCCTCTTTAAGTTAAAAGTACTAGTTTTAGTTTATAATGAAAATGATCACAAAAATATTCGTGTTTTCAAAAGTGGTAGTAACGCAGTGCTAAGCATTTGCTTTCAAGGATACATGTGTCAGCGCATATTCCAGACAAACAAGTGACGTCAGTAACACCTGTTGTTGTAACTAACAGTTTATACTGAAGCAACGTGTTGTTTCTTACAAAGTCAAATGAGTGAATTTTAAGTTTGATACTGGGAAATCCAGCTTAGCAATAGTTGAAGCAAATATCGAATTCGTACTTCTACACATCGGAACAAAATAGCGTGTTTCTAAAGTGAAACACAAAAGAATTTCTTAGAACTACTACGAACCAAACAAAACTGCATTCCTAGCCTTGATTAGGTACTTGTTTTACCATGCGAAATTTACTGCCTATATTCTACCAAAGTAGCATCTTTACTCTGTGTAACAAACGATCCTCTATAAATTAGATCAACTTTCCATCTTCCAAGTACACCGTACACGTCGTAAAATGAAGTGGTTTTCTTAAAGTCGATTAAAGTTTTCAAAATTCTAAGTGCATCGTAGATTGTAGTGATGTTTTTCGTCGCCTAATCTCTCGTCGCCTAATCTCTCGTCGCGCTAAACAAATTTTCCAAATTAAATAAGATAATAACGTTTATACTTTACCAACCGCTATTCAGAAAATGTGCTCACTCATTAAAATTGATACGCAGATTACTGGCCATCGTCCTTTCATACATCTTGTTACTTCTTCTACGTATGGCCGAGTGATTATCATGCTCGCTCGGACGATCGGAGGATCCAAGGGGCAGGTTGTCACACCTAAACGCGCCTGCGACTGGCTGTGGAATACACCGACATCCAACCACAAATAGACTAACAAATCAAGATGCTGTTTTAATGTATTATTTTACTTGTTAAATGTATTACGACATTATTTAATAAAAGTGTTTTATTATTTTCGCACTTTTAATGAAGGGATTTATCAACCCAAAAATAAAATTGTTACAATGCTAAATACCCTGCAAAGGTTGTCGGTTAAAGATAAATTATATCATTTATCTATGATATTTATTTTTAAAACAGTGCAAGGTTTACATTCCATATACTTTAATAAATACCTTATTACTAATAATGAAATTCACTCTTACAATACAAGTTCAAGATAAAACTGTTATATAAAGTAAACAAATTATAAGAGTACGTTGAATTCGTTGATTTTTAGGGTTCCGTACCTTATAAGACATAACGGAACCTTTATAAGATCACTCTCGTGTCCGTCCGTCCGTCTATCACAGAGGTTTTTCTCGAAAACTATGTAACGTAGGAATTTGAAATTTGGAACAATGCTAGGTCTTTATGGCGCGCACATATAACAACAGTCAGAAAATAGAAAAAAAATTAAATTAAAATGGTGGGGGTTAATTCGGTCAAAAGAAAAACAGTTTTAACTAATTTTTCGTATAAGGCATCATTTGAAAGAGGATTCTAAAAGCTTATAAAATTATTTTTTTTATAATTTTCGGTTCAGTAGGCTTCATGATATAGCTCAAAATGTGTCAAAAATGACCGTCCTCCCCTGTTCTCCTACATTTCCAAAACTAAAATTTTGATTATAATAGGGATAGTAGCTATTGAATCGTAGATTATCGGGAAACTGCAAATTTTTTTGGCAATGTCATAGTTGTTGGGAAAAAAATTTTTAAACACATTAATAAACAACGAATTTACTAATGTACCAGTACAATGTGGGACAATATATTCATTTTTCAGTTATCACAATCAATTTGGATAAGATTTAAATATACATAAAAACAAAAACAGCTTAATTTGGTTTATTGATTGCTCACTATAGTATTGGTACGGAACCCTAATAGTACGAGCTAGACTCGCTCTTGGCCAACTTTTTTTAAAGGATCAAACGAATATAATAAACTATCTAGTGATTTAAAAAATGTCAATAGCATACATTCATTCAATAAAAATATTGTTATGTTAAATTTCAAAGTTGTTATAAAGGCTAGCAATACTATTAGCCTTATTTAATTAATTTTAGTTTCATTTAATTAATACAAGAAGTAATATACTCCCTGTATGTTTGTTGTGGTTTGTTTAGCATTCTTCTTAATCTTCTTTGGGAATTAAATCACTCATAGTTTTTAAAATTATCTTTATTTACGTTTCGATCCATGACCTAGGATCGTTGTCAAAATAACAAAAACTTCAAGTTTGACATTTATGACATAAATTGAAAGTGACTTTGATTTATTGATGTTCGAAATATTTGGTTTGAGTACACTAAGCAAAAATTTTTAAAGTTTAAAAGAATGATTGCCTTCAATTTGTGTTACGGCCTGGGATCAATTTTTTTCTTTTAGGTAGCCAATACGCTTAACGTGAAATCAGCTGATTAATTTTTATTGGTGAATTTTATATAAATTCAATAACTTGGGAATTGAATTTATATAAAATTCACCAATAAAAATTAATCAGCTGATTTCACGTTAAGCGTATTGGCTACCTAAAAGAAAAAAATTGATCCCAGGCCGTAACACAAATTGAAGGCAATCATTCTTTTAAACTTTAAAAATTTTTGCTTAGTGTACTCAAACCAAATATTTCGAACATCAATAAATCAAAGTCACTTTCAATTTATGTCATAAATGTCAAACTTGAAGTTTTTGTTATTTTGACAACGATCCTAGGTCATGGATCGAAACGTAAATAAAGATAATTTTAAAAACTATGAGTGGTTTAATTCCCAAAGAAGATTAAGAAGAAGTAATATATATGATATGTAATGAAATTTATTGTTTATTTGTGTTACTGAAATTTGGATTCTTCCTACCATAAAGTGAATTTATTATTATTATTATAATTCGGGAACATTCTGATAGCACCTCGTAAATTTAAAGTACGCGAAGTAGCTTCAATTAGAATCTTCTAAAATTGAATTATATGAAATTTTAATGTATGTAAAGGTTGGGTAAAAAGAAATCCATTATTTTGCGTGAACTTCAAGACTTTATTTAGCATGTTTCGGATTGTCCAATTTGGGTCAAATATGCATGTTTTGTTCTATAATTTGTTGCCATTTTAAAGGTAGCTTCATAACGCCTCTCATATAAGTCTTGGTCCTTATTGGTGAAAAACTCTAGCAATCGATTTTCAAAATCTTCACTTGATGCTAATTTCTTATCACTCGGGAAGTTTTGCAATGCGAGAAACAGGCGGTAATCGTTTGGTGCCAGGTTCGGACTATATGGTGAATGCATTAAAACTTCCCAACTAAGCTCTCAGAGTTTCTGGCGAGTCACTACAGACGTATGTGGCCTGGCGTTGTCCTGATGGAACACAACATCTCTTCTGTTGGCCAATTCTGGCTGTTTCTGGTCAATCGCTAGCTTCAAACGGTCCAGTTGTTGACAGTACAGATTTGAATTTAGTGTTTGGCCATATGGAAGCAACTCATAATAAATGATTCCTTTCCAGTCCCACCAAATGCACAGCAGAACCTTTCTGGCCGTTAGCCCTGGTTTGGCCACCGTTTGAGCTGCTTCACCGCGCTTTGACCACGATCGTTTTCGCACAATGTTGTCATATGTGACCCATTTCTCATCCACAGTCACCATCCGTTTAAGAAATGGCTCGATTTTATTCCGTTTGGCCAAGGTTTTGCAGATGGAAAATCGATCCATCATGTTTTTTGGTGTTAATTGGTATAGCACCCAAACATCGAGCTTCTTTCTAAATCCAGCTTTGTGCAAATGCTTTTAAACTGCTTTATGGTCGATGTTTAGCTCCTGGACGATGCTACAATTACTAACATACCGGTCAACTTCGATTATTGCTGTGATTTTATCCACATGTGTGACGACGGGTCTGCCTTTGCGAGGTGCATCTTTAACATCAAAAATATCTGAACGGAATCGACGAAACCAAAATTGCACGTAATTAACTGTTACAGTATCGGAACCATAAACACCATTCACAATTTCAGCCGCCTGGCTTGCATTTTCGTCTTTATCGAAGAAAAATGTACCAAATTTTCTCTTTGTTGACTTCCATTTTTAACACTCTGTAAGTCACAACTGAATAAACAAAAAAAACAGCAAAATAATTTTTTGTAGTGTGAAATGTCACCTTGACAACGAGCATAGATCTGAAATTGTTTGATCGATACTTTACGAGATATCGATCGCCACAGCCATCTACCAAAAAAATAATGAATTTCTTTTTCCCCAACCTTATATTTATCCTTATATTTAAACAAATCTTATTCAAAAATTAGAAAATGTATAACTTACTTGAAAAGATTGCCACTTCGTAACCTATATGCTGAACACCAACATTGTGCTTAAAAATGTCGTTCAGTGTTAATATTGGAAACATAATATTCAGAAATAGTATAACACCGAAGGAGTAAATCTTATATGAAGTTCCTTCATTTCCAGAAAACGATAAACCAGCAGCTTTCAAAGCCGCTTTTTCTTTATAAAAGTAAGTTCTGTGCCTCATTGTTTGTTGAGACGTTTCTCTACGTAATTTAGTTATTTAAATAGTCAAGTACATACTTTTATGTACTGCTATGGATTAAACTTAATTATTTTCCAATCAACATTTCAGATGATTTTCTACTAATTATACTAATTATAAGTAATTAAAACAGAAGTACTGAAAGTTTCCTAATTTTTAAAAATGCACAACTGATTGAGAACTATTAATAAGTAAAGATATAACTTTCAAGAATGCTTCTGAATTATTTATAAGGTAGAAAAGTCTTTAAGGAGAACATCAGTTTTAATATTTTAGTAAGCGGGGTCCAGTCACTAGATAGAATGTGCACTCGAATTTTTCAACTTAAGTAATCGTAAACGAATTGCATTCAAACCCACATCACTTTACATAGCTCAACTGCTCACTAAACATTATGTAACAGGTCAGGAATACAAGAAGATGTTTCGTTATACGCTAAATGTGAGTAAATCTTTGTTTTCTTATAATTGTGTGTCTGTTCTAAAGCTTCCTAAACAACTTGGGCGGTGTAAGAGGCCATTGACATCTTAAAATAGAGAACATTTGATAAGTAGGTATTAGGACACTTCGTTAGAAAAAATTTTGTTAAAGCGTCGTCCTATGGTGTTTGTAGATAAAGAATTCCATCAAGAGCACGGACCACTCACCACCACTCCACATTTTCAGCCGAAAGGCTGTGAGAAACCGTTGTAGACCGTAGAAAAAAATCTCAGTTGGTAGGACGAAGAGATCTAAGTGTCAGCATTATGAGTAAATGGATTGTGGTATTGTCGCATCATTTCTCCTAGGTTTCGTCAAAAATACTTATACAAGTTGCTCTGGACCTCTAATGTCATGGCAAAAGAAATCATAATAAAAAAAGCTAGTGTGGCCAATCGCAACAAAGGTTTAAACTTCGATCACCATCGTAGTTGAATTAATCAACGACTTTGTCGTTAATTTAGGAACCAGAACCAAACACCGTGAAGCCCTTGACGAAACAATGGTTTCGATAAATCGCAATCACAATACAGAGGAATCCTAAAACTGACTATCAAAATAGAAAAGTTTGGCGCAAGATAATTATATTGAATGGTGCAATATTTATTAAAGCTGATAATGGCCATTGTCTGGTATTTTTTATATAAACTCCATATATTAATAAAGCGTTTCATTTTTTAAATAGCCGGGCTTTAATATTTCAAAAGTTTTTAATATATTTAAGTACCCTCGTAGAAAAGAAAAATGTTCATAAAGAAATCTTGCGGGCGTTAATATTGACTGATCGCACATAATTGCAAGCACCAAACGCGAGTTACGTTTTGGTCTTTTAAGCCGCCTTTTTAAAATCTTCTTCCAAAAACTCTTGTAACAAATTTATTTATTAAACAGAAATTACATTTGGAATTTTGACAAACTGTGTAGAATTATACTAAATCGAAATTAATAATAGTTGAACATAAATTGGGACGAGTAGCTTAAGCAAACAACTATGTAAAAGCTAAAATACTCAAAACTGACTGATGATCTTGGTGCTCCCGGGGTATTTATGTTGTCCCCGCCCCTCACATTTCTGTGGAAACTACAGAGCTCAGGTCTGCTTATTTTTTTATTCAATTATATTATACAATGTAATAATCTTAACTCTAATAATTGCAGTTTCTTAACCGTCTGTGACCTGCACCTGCAGTTCACTTACGTCTGGAATACAATGTATTCACATCCGTTCTCACAACTTGCTTGTGAACTTTCATTATCTTTTTCTTTATTTATCCTTGAAATACAATGTTGCATTTAACGTAAGTTTCTTTATAATTTCTTAATAATTCCTATTTAATTGTACATATATAGATTTGGGAAATATGTAACTCGCGTTAAATTAAGAATTCCAGAACCCGTGCAATTCTATTCCATTAGGAGTTTTAAGAGTGACTTGTCTGGGAATCTTAAAATTGTCGACTAGGATCAGGTGATCAATAAAATGTTGTCAAATTTTATATAAATCGGCGAGAACAAGGTGGCGTAAGTCTTTCTTTAACGCACACAATTTTTCAATTAGTATTTTTATCTGAATTAACATAGGTCCAAATAAGCCTAAAGCGTCGAAGATTTGTGAAATTTGTAACGCAAGTTATGTATCCCCCAATTATCTATATATGTATTGAATATACTGAATCTAATAGGAATTATTAGAAGTTGTTAAATAAAGTACAAGTTCATTGCAACAATGTAATACTAGGATAACCCAGAGAGGTTATCGACAGTTCATGAGAACGGACATGCAACTTTGCATCCGAGAGGGCAGTGATACTGCAGGTGGCAGGTCACAGGCGGTTAACATACCGCAATTACTTAGAAATAAGATTGTTACAATGTAATAAAGTGTACAATTAAGAGAAAAGCAGACATGAGATCTGCAAGTTCCCACAGCCGTGTGAGGGGCAGGTTATTATAAAAATCCCGGGAGCTCAAGGCCCGGCAGTCAGTCTTCGAACTCCACACTTCGTTGTTCAAGCTACTCAATTGAGTCAGTCTGAGTATTGCAGCTTTTGCATTGTTATTATTTTTGACAGTTATTCTAAATTCCATTGTAATTTCTGTTTAAGAATCAATAAAAATTGTTAAGTGTTTGAAATTGTTTTTAAAAACAACGCTCCAAAGGCCCGAACCTTAACTTAATTAATATTGAAGCATCCTGCATAATTTTGGTTTTATGCATTGTAATGTTCAGTAAGCACGACGTTTCAATAAATTATAAGTTCTATTAAAATCATAAACTTAAAAACTACAAACCCATTGTGTTATATGTGTTAAATGCTGAATGAAACGGAATTTAGGTTCATAAATTACGTTAAACCAAAAAAGTATAAATAAAATATTTATTTCAGTAAATCTTTATAGCGAATTCATGTTATTTTAAGAAAGCTTTAGGATTATGAAATAAATATCAATGAACTTATAAATATGCATCTGAAATGTACGATTGGCTTTTACAAGTTTTAGTTAAATGAATTAGAATCAATGGTATATAGTTACAATACAAAGTGAACCTATTTAATATCAAAACATATTTAGAAAATCTAGTTTATGGCTGAGAAACACAGGCGCTTATTTAGTAAACTGCACGAATATCAAGTTTCTGGTGCTTTAATCATATCATACACAACAATCTAAGATATTTCAATGTATTCATTCACATTTCTGAAGATTTTTATACGAAACGCTATAGAAAAAGGTGTATATATGTAATAATATAGTATATTAGTTTATACCAGTTTCGATCAGATGGCGTGAACCATTCATTAATGGGCCGGTTAAAATACACCAGCCAAACACACCGACACCTCGCGGATGCTGAAGGCCTAGAGGTCGCAGGCCCGTGGCGCTGAAGACGCGTAGTTCTGAAATAGTGGTGGCTCCGTGGCGTAGTGGTATGTGTGTGACAACTACGTCCAAGGCCCCGGGTTCAAATCCCGACACGGTCCGCTTGAAAAATGTTAGGCGAGCATTTTTCACAAAAATACACCCTTGTTTGGATGAGAGGTAAAATGGAGGTCCGTGTGTGAGTGTTGTCACGTTCGTTAAAGATCCATACCTTGCTTGGAACAGGAAGAGTTTGGCAAAATTTAAAATTTTCCAGCTAAAAAACTCGCTTCTTGGCAAATGTAGTACCTTCGGGTGGAACATTGAAAAATCACATGTAAGGTTCTGAACTAGTAATAAGTAATAATACATAATAATAAAATATGCAACACATAGAGTAATATAATAATATATATATCTACAAATACAGTATAGATAAGATAATGTAAAGATAAAAATAGCTATGTACAGTAAAGGTCCTATTCGCAAAAGACGAGTAGGATCATGCCCCCGCACGCAGGGTGTTAGGGTAAGTTTGGCTACGGATAAACTACCACAGATAAGGTGCATAACATAAACCGTGTATGGTTTCCTGATTGGTGCATTATAACTATATATTGACGCCTTTGCCTGTAATAGACCATCAGCATGAAATTCGAGTGAATGAGTGTATTGCTATTGATGGTATCGGCGACCAGGTGGTTATGTGAAGTGAATTAATGACAGTTCCTTGACAATCTCCCGGTTTGTCACGACTAAGTTTTCTTTGTCTCGGTGACCAGGGATGCAATGACCAGTCTCTTTCCCATATACCTTTGGTTCAACAGACTGGTCACCTCCCGCTCGCCGTATTAATGTCGATGGCTCGACCAAAGGTCCGTTAGTCGTTCTCAGGGCACAGTCACATTGGCATTGACTATAGTATGCCCTTGCAAACGAAGAAGGTCGGGTTTACACAGACTGCCGTTCTCGAGACGCAACCTAGATTTTTTTTCTACAATATAGCAGTTGCGTTCTGGTGCCTTAGCGAGACTGTTGGTCGCTCTGCCATGACGCCGAATTCTGTTCTAGTGGGTAGCTGGACATCCTTGCAGCACATGACTGAGTAATTCGACCTTGTCGCATTCAGCTTGGCATCTTCGTTAAGAAGCGGGATTGCTCAGAATTCTCCTAGTGGGTAGTAAGTTGCCTCTTAAGTGCGCAGCCAAGGCAATTCCGACCTGTCCAAGCGTGAGGCGGGTTGAGGATCTACAATAAGCTGTGAACTTAGTCCCTCCCCTATCTTCATCCGCTCTCCAAATAATATGCCTCTAGGTCATCACTCTGTCTCATTTGTATAGCCTTGCTGGTACCGCCGTTCTTTTGTGTCAAGTTGGTAATGCTAGTACAAAGGCGCTCAAATGCGGGCAAAGAGAGAGAGAGAGAGAGAGAGAGAGAGAGAGAGAGAGAGAGAGAGTGAGCGGTACCCGTCAGCCGGACAACTTCCTTTAGCATTTTATGAAGTTTGGCTTTTATGATCTAAATATAGAATTTGTCGTTTCATAAGGTATTATAAACATACTAAAATCAGTTACGTTTAACACGGTTATTAAAGGAAAGGACATTAAGTTAGATGACTTCTAAAGATAATTGATGTAAATAGAAATTATAATAATAACTTAATTAAGAATTTACAAATGAATGATTATCATATGTGTAAAATTTCTTTATTAGAGTTTAGTGTAGAGAATAATTGAGAACTAGGTGTATATGGGAGGAGGATTTTGAGACTTATTATATTTGTATGTAGGGTATAATGTGAGGAGGAGGTTATAGACTCATTATATTTGTATTTAAATGTTTGTGGGAAGAAATCGTTACGGATTCATTATATATGTATTTAAAAAATTGTTTGTGAGAAGATAATTGTGAAATTATAGAGAGCTCAAAAGGACGCAGAGACAACAACATTAATTGCTGTGGTGAATGTCCGATGTCGAGTATCAATAAAACTGCTGTGATAATAAATAATTCCAATTGCCGCTTGTTTAAACATATTTGCTAGCTCTCTAATTCTTGTTCTGAATTCTTATATTCTAGAATTAATAAAACCACTGTAATCATACATGTATAATGATACGAAATAATCCTCCTACAAACAATGTTTAAAATACAAAATAATGCATCCACGACTTGCTTTTACAACCAATATTTTAAATACAAGATTGATGATTCATAATAACTTCCACACAATATATTATTTACATGCTAAAACAAATAGTTCATAACATTTTCTTTTTCAACTTATTTTAAGTGCTCCTCTACCCTAGTTTCTAATACACAAATCTTATCACTAATTAACAACTCCTTAACTACACATTCCTCATAATTAATATGTACACCAATTACCTTCAGAAGTCATATAATTAAAGATACTTTCCCATTAAAAACCACGTTGAACGTAGCTGAATTCAGTTTAATTTATACCGTGTATACGTACAAATTCTGCACGTAAGATTGCCAGAGACCTTTAAAATTAAATTAAATTAACTTTTACACACAGATCTTACTCTGAAACTTAAATTCACAAATAAGTTTTGATAGATCACTCAAAATATTTTACCAAGTTGAATAATTTTTACAGTTAAGCAGTTTCTTGTAGTTGATTTTTATTCTACCGGCGTTCATTCTACCAATGTTTATAGATTAATATCAAAGATCCATCCTAAGTTAAATTCCGCTTTTCATACAAATTATCATATTCTAAAAACCATAGTTCCTTAAATCTTTTATTTATTTTCCATATCTTAATCTTTTTTAGGATAGCTTTATTTGTCTATTTTGCATTTTAAGATATTTCAAATAATTATCGTAGCCAAGCATTATATATTTTGTTTAGGAATTAAATTACATAAACCTTTTACTCTTAAAGAAAACGTACCTCGCTTCCTCTTTTCAATCAACACTGATCTGATGGCTGTCCGGTATTGGTTTTAAACAAACTAAACTTATAATGTAATTCACTTTTAGGCATCTCCCGCAGATTTAAAAATGTTCCCATTGATTTGCTATGTAAATTATAAAAGTTCCAGTATATTCTAGAACTAGGCCATTAACCACGCATTTTCTGCCTGAACGTTATCTATTTACTGTATACTAAATCGATACGCTTTTCAATTGAAATACGTTATTTTGTTATTAAATTACAAATGTTAGCTTTATTATAATATTCATTTACATGATTTTATATAAAATTGATACGCATTTGAATGTAAATTGATCCTTTAATTATGTACCATGAATTGAACTCATTTCAGGGTATTTACACATACTTTAATGGATGAAACTCTTCCAATAACCACTTATTTATGCGTCAAACGTAATAAATACCTTTATACAGTGTGTTGTACAAGTACGTCCTTTATACAAGTGAATGTCTAAGCATAGGTTTTTTTGTAAATTTTCTCGGATTTTCTCAAATATATGAAGCAAGATTAATATATATATATATATATATATATATATATATATATATACTTATATACATATATATATATATATATTTGCGTGTTAAAAGGTCACAAAAGGTCATTGAAACACAAATTCTACAAATAAATCCCACTAAAATATAAAAGAATCCGGAAAGAATAGAAATTTCCGAGAATTCATTGTTACATCCTGTATAATACAAGCATACTTTTTGCTAAGTGAAAACGCAAATTCCGTGTATATAACGAATCACCCTGTATAATAAAATCGTAATGTAAATATATAGCAATTAATGTGCAGTAGTGAAAAACACAATTATGTGTTTTTAAACAATCACTCTAAAATAAATACCAAAACATTTGCTTGTAATAAAGATGCACTTTTCGTGCATAAAAATAAATAATTCGGGATTTTAAAACCCCAAATTTAATCTTAAATGTGTATTAAAACACGTTTTGTCGAGAAAACTAATCCTTTATTACAATTATGAAGACGCGAGTCTTTCCGCATCTGCAAAACCCGTTTATAAAGCAATGCAAGCTTCAAAATAATTATCCAAATTGACTCTGAGTAACGTAAATCCAATTTAAATAAAACATATTCCCGAAATTTTGAGAGGAATTGAGAAGAAAAACGTCAATTTCGTATTAATTAATTAATAAAGAAGCGTTTATTTCAAGAAGCGGCCGGAACATTAAAAAACCCATAAAAATAGATAAGAATTATTTGTTAGCTTTTGCAATCACTGTAGGAGAGATGCGTTGCGCCTAGTAACCTTATATGTATTAGAGAAAGACGAAGAGCGCACATAAATCAATACTAACCAGGTAATAAATCGCGGCGATTTTGAACGCGAATGAGGAATGGAATTTGGAATGGAATCACGTAAACACCAAATCGTACTAGAAAAGATATAATTTTTATATATAAACAGAAGTAATGGATATTAGATTCATTCATGAATTTGATCGCGAAATTGTTACTTTAAAAAGAAATTATTGAAAGTATGCAATACGCATACCGTTATTTAATAATTATGATATTACAATAAATAACGAAGTAATTTTTTAAATGTAACTTGCTTAAAAATGGAAATTATTAAATGTAATTATATACAATAAAGAAGGAAAATTCTTCAATATAAGCTACTTTAAAAATTTTATTAAATAATTGAAAGGAGGATTTAAGTAAATATTTACTTTGGTAACTGCTGTTTGAAATAAAGATTTTAAATGTGGAAAATCTTATAAGCTGATTTGACGTCAATTGAAAAATAAAAATAAAAGATATTTAATACTGTTAATTACGAATTAGCGCTTTATGGATTTTTCAAGTATTACTTTTATATTTATTTTAATTGTAACTGATATTAGAGTATTTGTCATTTAATTTAAGGTAGAATAATAAGTATTAATCATATAATATTTTTTTGTAAGGGTATATTTACCAGGAAGTTTGTGTTCAGATTTTGAAACACTCTGACTCTTTTTATATACTATCTCTCAAGGATTCTTTTAACCAAAACAAACATTACAAGCGTGAGCATAAAAAAGTCAGATAAACTATCCACAAGAGAAGAGATGTGAGTTCTGTAAATTGTAAGCAACCTTAGGTGAGGAACATTTTTGATAAATAAATACTTGTTAGGAACAATTTTATGCTTGAAAAAGATTATGCCGTACATGTTCCATATTCTTTTGTATAAAGCAAAGTATTTCTGACTGTATAGATCCTTTATGATATTGTTGTGTTTGATTTCATTTTATAAATTCCATTATTTCCGTTGAGCTAGCCATGCAAAGAAAAGTTAGATAGGAAGGTAAATTAACAATTTTAAATTTAACAATTTGCTGTATCTGTATCACAGCACTAATTTAGCGACGCCTAAAGACGACCTTTGTTTCGGCACACTTTTAGTGACGCCACAACGTGCGGCGTTGCCAAAGCACTCTTTCAGCGGCGCCTCAATCTGCTGCATCACTCTTTTAACGACACACCAATGCGTGCCATTGTCACAGCACTCTTTAAACGGCGCTTCAACGCGATGCATTATCACAGCTCTCTTTGAGTGGTGCTCCAACAAGGGTCATTGTCATAGCAATATATGAATTGCAGAAGTATTGCTAAATGTGTCACTTAGGGAGTTCCAGTAGATACTAAGAGTTTTAGTACTGTGAGAATCGGCTAACCTATAAGGTTTTAAAGAAAATGTTCTTACATTTAGACTGCATGGCTTAATAATTCTAAACCAAATTTTTCCGTATTTAATGAGGTCTTCTTCAGTAGAAGCACCCTCGATAATGTCATCGACATAGCAATATAGGTTACTAATAGAACTTTAAGTATGAAAACTACTTGTGCAGTTAGAAAGAATTTGATTACGACACCGTGTAGGAGGAGCGGGTCATAACATACGTGACTGTATTAAGATAGACATGCAAGATTTTTTTTCTTGAGGATTATTGCACCACAATACGCACTGATGTAACAAATACATATTCTGTGGTACTAACTCTAGTAGCCACTTCTATTTGTTACTGCTCGGTGGAATCCGACCCTTCTTATTAATAATATCAGAAAAAACGGCATCCTTATAGAGGTGTACGTTATCATCATTTAATTAGCTTCGGATTTATCATAGTAAAACGTTTAATCGTAACAATTTCTCTAAATTTGCCTCAAGAACAAGTCGTCTTACATATGCGCTACTAGTGTTGCCTAATCAGTAGGCGGTCTACATTCATTTTCAAGAATTACTAAACTAACATAGCGCTTACGCAGAGTATCACGAGATGGCACTTGAAGTAAATGACCTGTTCCTGACTTTGAGGATATTAAAAGGCGGGCTCAGCGTTCTTGCACGACGACAGCGGTCGAAGAGCAGTGAGATGAAGGTGCTGGCGCTCTTACGCACCAGCTGGTCCCTTAGAATTGCGATTTAGGTAAAGAGAAAGTTCGTGGTCGTTTTGGAAGGGAGACCGAGATGTAGTTTCCCCGAGTTCCGGCCAGGCGACCAAAACATTATATGTGGCGACAACGTGACCGTCGGTCCTTGACGTGCGTTAACGGTAAGATTATCGTTGGTAGGTAATCCTTATACTAATAGGATCCTTAATTTTCCTAGCACTTTGGTGATATCATAACTAGAAAACTCTATCGTTATGGAATGGATTTGAAGTTGTTTGTAGAGCTTTGATTTTCGTAAAACAGCCTGATAAGAAAATGTTGGCCATTTACTTTGGGACTACTATTGTACGAAGTCTTTGTTCACCAGATACAACCCTAAGTTAGTGAATCAGAAACTTTTCTAAAGCAACAGTTCCGTTTTACATGCAAAAACCAGGTATTTATAATTCCCGCAGACGTAGAAATCAGTTCCTGGCGAGTGTTTGATTATTTTGTATTAATTACGGCAGGGGCTTTGTTTTCATGGCTTCTAAATTTTTGAAAAATACCCTTAGAATTGTTAATGATGATAAATTTTAAGAGGGGATCAAATTAACGATATTAGATTTTATGAAAGGATAAATTCTGCATTTAGGTTTTAACATAAAAGGTCGTAGAGGTAATAATATTCTAACAATCTTGTCTCAGGGTTATTTTATTAATTAGTGTTAAAACGATAGAAACAAAAAAAAAAGCACTTGGCTCTTTCAAAAGTAATCTAAGGTTATTCTGTAATTCACGTGAAGTATGCATGTGCCCAAAAACGAAAGGTTACAAAGTTGACTTTCCATTTAAAAATGTTTAATTATAGTATGCTCAATATTTAGTAGAGTAGCTATGTCATTTCTGTGCCATGACAAATTAAAAATTTTATTCATTTATATTATTTACGTAAGATCTCATATTGTGAAGAAAAATTTATGGATTTTTAGCAATCAATTTTACATTTGAACATTATATCTGTAACGATATTCAAAAAAAGGAATTACTTTTAAATTACATTTATAGTTTAAAACTTTTTATTTTATGAATAGTTAAATTTAATGACACCACAGCTGCGGAAATAGATTTTGAATATTAAATTTAGAGGGACACTGAAATAGTATAAGGTAATACAAAAGACGTACGTGAGTTTTCTCTGATGTCCGATTTCTTAGGTACGACATTTTTAATGTGGTGATTTCATGACAATTAGCTTATAAGTACTGTAGTACTCCTTTACTGTAAGGCACAAATTGTGTCTTTTGAATAAAATTTACTGTGTGACATTTTCTTTCAGGGTCATCGTAATAGAAGCTGAAGTAGATACGTTCAAGAGGTTTCCAGAGGTGTTGTTTTATGTAACTTGTAAGTTTTTTATTACCATCATATCCTGTGAGTTTCTGCATCTTCTCATAGGATACTTTTGTTTCTTTTATTGTCCATATAGATGCGGTGGCGCTCAATTCGCGCTACCCATTTTCATTTCTGTTTATACTTGAGTTATTTTGTGTCCACGCCCATTCTCATGGCTCGCCCTTGGGGTAATTCCCAGACTAAACCGCCAATATCGTGAAGATCGTGAGTCTAAAGGAAGTGATAACTATAAAAGTCACTTCGCTGACGAACAACGTCGAAATAGTCACGCTGATTCGGCTGAATTAGGGTTGCCCGGTACATTTTGATTTTGTGCGCCTTGAGCTATACAAAATTTTATTTTAATATTAGAATTAAGTTGTTTTTGGATCTAGCTAGGCAAGCCTTTTTCCCATCCTTAAATTAATTTTCCTATCTTCAAACCTATCCTCTTACCTAAAAAAAAACTATTTGATGTTACGCCATAGTGTAGGTATATTCCCTTCGCCTTGAGAATTTGCTCATGTATAGAAGAAACTACCCGCACGCGACCCTGACTTAAAGACTAGCAGACGCGGTCTTTGTTTCCAGCGAAAAACAGGTAAACCCTTAGCGTATTGCTATTTTGTTGGCTTTGCCCGTGTCGGCAACATTTGCAACCGTATTTAAGTACGTAATACTCTAAGCAGGTAACAAAAATGTTAATTAATGTCATTTCAATAACTTTGGCGTCACTGATATCAAAATTTTGGTGATAGAAAAATCTTTTGTTACAGTTTTGGTGTATTTCTTCTTCTCACACGCTGTAAAACTCACAAAGAGTATCTGCTTCAAAAATTGTCAATTCCAATTGAAATAAATATTATTGAATTGCTTCTTATGATTTTGTTTTCGACCTTATTTAAGGTCGGTTTGACGCAGCTCTAACTCTCTAACTTCTTTTCTATTCTGTGCTAATCTAAAGAGTTCTACATACCCTTCACAACCTAAATTTCTAACAATCTGACAATATAGCTAGATCTGGGTCTTCCTACACTATTCTATCTTTTTCCTATCCACCTGGCTGTACATAGATATTAGCTACCTGACGGTTTTTAAAGAACTCCAACATGTTTCCATGATTCCTATCTATTAGGAAATAAAATATTACCAGGTTGTCCCCTCTAAAAAAAGGAGAAGTGTTAAATTATATGTTATGGCTTAAGCAACGAATCGCTGCCAACATGCCAGACCGCTACCTAATTATGGGTTATGTCGTGGAGACGTTTATTTAGTTATATGTTATAGTAAGTCTTAAGCAGCGAATTGCCGCCAACATGCCAGACCGCTAACTAATTGTGAGCTATGTCATGGTGACATTTAGTTAACTGATTTTTATTTATTTATTTATGTTTGTTTTGTTTTCGAATTTACTTAAGGTCGGTTTGACGCAGCACTAAATTTTTTTCTATTTTGAACTCGTCTAAACAGGTCTACATATTCTTCACAACCTAAATCTCTAATAATTTGACTAATATAGCTTTGTCTAGGTCTTCCTACTCTGTAAATAATTTTTTTATCCCTATGAGAGATTCCTATTTTTGCAAAACCCTGAATATAACAATCCAATTAACCCTATCAAATGCTTTTTCTAAATCTACAAACGCGAAATGAGTCTTTTTAATTTTTTGTAACCCTTTTTCGATAATTACCCTAATCATTAGTATCGGTTCTCTAGTCCCTATGTCTTTACAGAAACCATATTGGTCTTCGCCTAAATAATCTCAGTCAATGCTTCTACTTTATTTTTAATTATTGTTGTTAGTATCTTGGAAGCGTGGGAAGTTTAAAATTCTCACACTCATCAGCTACTGACTTTTTTGGGATTGGGATAATAATATTTTTTTCGAAATCTATTGGGACCTCACCTGCGTCATATATTACTTTTACTAGTTCATGTAGTCTGTCTAAAGTTTTCAGACTTGCATATTTTATTAATTCTGCGAATATATCGTCTATCCCTAGCGCTTTATTTAGTTTAAGATTTAGTTTAAGATCCCTTCTTGGTCGTTCTCTAACTCATCCATATCATCTCCCTTATATAAATCCTCTAAATATCCTTTGCATTTACCTACTACCTCAACTTTATTTATTAGAAGCTCATTATTCTCATCCATTAATACCATTATTTTCCTATCTTCCCCGAAAAACTTTTTAACTGTCCTGTAAGCCCTGTCTATCTTACCTACACTCAAATCATCTTGTATTCTCTTACAATTCTCCTCCATCTATTTATTTCTAGCTTTTCTACATCTTATTTCTAATTCTATTATGTTTTTGCTTACTTTCACTATCCAATTCTCTGAAAGGTTTAAACTTTCTTCTATTCTCTATTAAATCTAATATCTCTTTTGTTACCCAGGGTTTTCTCGCTTCTACTTTTTTTTTTACCTATAGTCTGTGGTGCTGTGTCATGTACAGCCCTTTTTATTTCTTTCCATCTATTTTCTCTGTTCCCTCCTATAGCTATCTCTTTGATCTTATTATCTAATACTTGTTTATATTCTTCTTTTACCTCACTATCATGAAGCTTACCTAGATAATTCTACTGTCAATGCGGTCACGTGATAGTTATGTCGGCCTGCTATTGTTGTTTCTGGGATAAACGTACGAATCTATTTACGACATAATGTATGCCATGCGATATTGAAAATGTCATATCATTTTCCGTCAAGAATGCCACTTTCGCTTCCAATGGTTTCGCATGCGTAATTTTTATGTGATAATTGTCACCAGTGAAAAATAACGCATGAAGTCGAGAATAAACCCCCTGTAGAGCTGCGGAAGCCAGTAAAAATCAAGCAAAAATATTGCAAGGTGAAGCATCAGTGAGCGCAGTACATAAAGGAAAACGTTTCAACAAGTATGCTAATAAACATCGTGGAAAGGATTCACACACCCACGATGGCAAGCAATGTGCACATTGTCGGTATACACATGTGTTTAGAGAATGTCCAGCATACTGGAAAACCTGTGACAGATGCTAAGAAAAGAATCATTTTGCGGCATTGAAATGCTAGAAAATTAAATTGTTTTTATTTAATTCCTAATCGCATACTTTATAAATTAACAAGTTATTTGAACATTGCAGAACATCAACGTGCAATAGTTGCAATTCCAATAATATTGTGCATAGCTATAGATGGTTGTTATTATTTGTGACATCGGCATGTTGCTAGAAAATGGTATTTATGCTGAATTGTTATATATAACCATAAAGGCCGAATATGAAGTTCTCATAACCTGTAACAAAAATGTTAATCAGAAGAAGCTTTATACATGATATTAATATGTTTTTCACAATTTAGTAAGATCACGTTTTAATAAATTATTTTTTGGTAGAAAATCTTACGTAGAACCTATATGCATATTTAGTAACAGCAAAGTTTGAGTGACACAGTTATTATTAATTAATACTTGTTATGCAACGAGCAAATAAGAATTAACAAAAACTTGTATTATGCAATAACCGATGTCAAAAAGAAAGTCCCCTAATCTATCTGTTCCTATTAAATGATTTGTCCTCCACATGTGGTATCAATAGCGATCCTTTTTTTATGCGTTGGTTGGCTGAATATTTGGAAATTCAGCTGCTTAACAATTTCTCGCAAAGATATGTTTTCGTTGCTTAATATAGTAAGCAAGGAACATCTTCAAATCTTTTAAGATGCATAATTAATAAGAATGAATGCTGATAAAAAATGATAAAAGCTTATGTGTCTGATAGGGTTGTACCTGAAAAGCTAATATTCTACTAACCGATAGCCTCCGGGTTTATTTTGTTTCTTTAAATAAATAAAATAATCAACCGTGTGTGCGTATGGTTCTAAACAGCATGCCAATGGCACTCTTTCTTCTAATTTTCTGAAACACTACAGGCCAAAATGCTACATTATATACATTTTTGAAAAATAAAAAGTATATAAGCTGTACTTGTTGACAATTTGTAGATTCACAGATTGGTGTATTTCTTCCTTTACAAAATTCAACAGTTTTAGAACGTTAAATATGAACCGAATTTAAATACAAAATAAAAAATTTTCAAAACTTCATCTAGCCAAATTTAAGAACGTATGGGGTAGGTGTTTTCTAGGGAAGTACTACCTATCAGGCGTGTTGAGCAATCTGCACATCGGTTTCTAGATAAATTATTCCTCAGTTGTGTTTGTTGGCAATATTTGGAAAACGGAAACAACCAATGACAGGTTATGCTGCTTTTACAGCTCCTCATGTTAGTTTATTTTTTCCCTTCACAGAACACCAATAAAATCCCGAAACCCTAATCAAAACATAATAAAGCTTTAATGTCCAAGCCAAATGTGGCATGCATTAAAAGAATTCACGGTTATGTCATTCCGAAACAAAACTGGAATCGGAAAAAAATTTTCTTGTCACGATAGTAATCCCCATTTCCAATGGACCTGCACCTTCCCGAAGTTCTAGACTACTAGAACAAGTAAAATGGCTTGCGTGTTCTAATCAGCTAAAGAGCCAAACTACATTTCCTACCAAAGTAGTAGGGTCGTTGGTGAGGAACCAGACCAACACAGGTACCCGAAAGAGGGCAGCGGCTCTTTCGGTACATAGATTGGCAGAGACTATAGGGATCGGTAATGTAGTCTGAGACACGCTACCGCGATATGGAAATCAACGGGATACCACCACATTACCTCCCAAGTACACAACGTACTTAAATTATAATAAAATGATAGCATTCTCTGGGGTAAAAGATTCTGGAGTTAAAATAGTCCCCCACTCGGATATCCGGGAAGGGACTATTTCGGACGATGTGATCGGAAAGTTCAGAATAAGAATCGGGAACATTTTGTGAGTCGGAGTGTGGAATGTTTAAAGCATGAAGCAAGTAGGTAAGCTAGAGAACCTAAAAATCGAAATGAATAGGTTAGCACTAGACATAGTAGGGATCAACGAAGTTTGGTGGCCAGAGGCGGGGGATTTTTGAAGTGGAGATTTTAGAGTAATTCATACAGGAGCAGAGGAAGGAAATTTGGGCGTGGGGATAGTTATGCGAAAAAAGATAGGATACTATGTAGAAAATTACTTACAAAAAAACAAAAGAGTAGTCATGGTTAGATTAGAATCTAAACCGGTAAACACCGTAATAATACAAGGATACATGCCCACCTCTAACTACAGTAACGAAGAGGTAGAAGCAATCTACAAATATAACGAAGACATATTAAGATATGTATAAGGATATGAAAATTTAATAACTATCGGGTACTTTAATGCAGTGGTAGGTGAGGGTAGGGAAGGAGCAGTAGTAGGTTTATTTGGTTTAGGCCCGAGAAACGACAGGGGAAATAAGCTGATAGAATTTTGTGACAAGAACAATTTAATCATCACAAACACATTATTTCAACATCATGCTAGAAAACAATATACGTGGAAGATGTCAAGAGATATAGGAAGATATCAAATATATTACATTCTTGTTAGACAACGGTTTAGAAATCAAGTAAAAGACTGTAGAAGCTACCCAGAAGCAGATATAGACACTGACCACAACATCGTAATTATGAAAGCCGCACTTAAATATAAAATTTTGAAAGAAATAAACGGAAAAGGGCACTTTGACTTAGGGTAACTAAAAGATAAAGATATTCAAGAAAAATTCGAAAAAAAGTCAAATGAATTGCTGAAAGATATCGGCAATATATCTGATACTAAGGAAGTAGAAACAGAATGGAATAACATTAAATCCAGCCTAAACTTGGCGGCCAGAGATATTTTGGAGTATACACAAAAAGAAAATAAGAACGCAGCATGGATAACAAACGATATCCTGAATTTAATAGAAGAAAGACGAAGATACAAAAATAAACCAGACGAAACAGGAAAAGAGAAATACAAAGACATAAAATAGGAAATTATTCGCATATGCAGGAAAGCTAAAGAACAATGGATTGATGAAAAGTGCAAAGAGGTACAAACTAAGATTGAAATATGAAAGACCTATGAAACATACAAACCAATTAGAATGAATTTTAGGGATATTAAACCATATAGTAAAAATACAAAGGACGCGGGAGAAAACGTCATTATAGAAAATGTAGAGAAAGTGGGTAGATAGCAAGAATATATAAGAAATTTATATGCAAGAGAGAAACTAACAGCATTAGAACAGGAATCAGACATTGAAAATGATGACTTGAGATATCCTATACTTAGAGATGAGTTTGAATTAGCATTAAAGGGTCTGAAAAATGGTAAGGCGCCGGGTACAGATAAGGTACAACAGAAACTCTAAAAGTCGCTGAACAAACAGTAACAGAACGTCTCTTCCAACTTATAAACTATATGTACGAGACAGGCGAGATACCCAAAGATTTCAAACGTAACATCATAGTAACTATACCAAAAAAGAAAGATGTATAAATTAAAGACGAAAAAAGTAACCCTACTTAAACATGATGATTATTATAAGCAACTACAAGGGCAATATTCTCGAATAATGTTAATTGTGTGAAAGGATTTACTGGAAAACTATTAGTTCGGCAAATGTCTAAGGTTTGGGGTATCTTGGCAGCCACAGGCTGCTTAACCTCCATCACTGAATCTCGTTAAAATAGGGCATAAAGTTAGAAAACAATAGAAGAGGAACCGAGGTGTAAACAGGCCATATAATTGTAAAATAATAGAAGGGTACCGAACTGCATCTAACAAGAAAGAACAGCGTCTATGATGAAAGACATCAAACATAGGAACAAGAAGAAAATTGTTGAAAGCATATGTGTGGAGCACAGCACAGTATGCTTATGAAATACGGGCAGTAGGAAAAGCAGACAGAAAAACGGTAGCAGCCTTTTGGAAGCTGTGTTTCAGATGTATGAGGATAATAGCATGGACAGACAAAGTTAATAACAAATAGGTTATAGTAATAGTAGGGGAAGAAGGATATTGGAGACATAGAAGGGCAGAATACGTATTAGGGCATTTTTGGAGAATAGTATGGGATACATTACAAGCATAGATAGGTAAAAGGAGGTAGATGTAAACCTAGATCAGATAGTGATAGATGCAGACTGTTCAAATTTCATTGAAATGTGTAGGTTAGTTCAGAAAAAGAAACAATGAGGGTACGCGTCTAACCAGTTCCAGAACTGCAGACCTAATGATGATAATAATGATGATAGTAATCCACACTAGATTATCTATCATTTCACTTTCTAAAATCTAAAATATTTGAAGAAATAAAAAACAAAAACGGCAACAGAAAAATTGGCATTTTTTGGTCTTTAGCTGGTCATCCAAGTTAAATGTGACAAATATTGCCACCTTAAGGATAAACTATTTTTAATTCGTTTTGTCGTAACTAATATAGATTCTTTCCTATAGAGTGCTGTATGTTATACATCATATATGTTAAATGTGACTTTGCCGACCTATCAGAATTTGAGGTTTCCCTTTTTTTTAAAAAATCGTAGTGGCAATATTAAGAACAAGTGTGTTTAGTAATGAAACCTATTATTCTGGATTAATTCTAATAAAACAATGAAAATTACTATTTACTGTAAACTGCGTTTATTAAGAACGGTTACTGTTATTACGCACAGAAAATATTAAAACAATAATTTTCTACTTACTAGTAATTCGACCACGCTGGTGATGTCAAAGGGATAACAATGATATGATCTTCGTTAGGACTGTATTCTAGGCCGTTTCCATGACGGTCACTAGTGGTTAATGACGACACAGATGTTTATTGCGGAAATTAATGTCACTTGTAAATACTAATTATAATAAATATGAAACGGACACTCCCGCACTTGGGCACCTGTTTGTAAGGTTGAATCGATAACAGCAACAAATACGTCTGTAGTTGTTTCTGTCTTGCAGGACAGCTGACGAACGACTCTCTACGGTTAGTTGTAACAGGCACCAAAGGAAACCAGGTTCGTACTAGTTCGTATTGCATCGGGTAGGGTTGGGTGAAATACGAACAAGTTAGGGTTGTATTTATGTGTGTATGAATTATAAACTAACTTATATGTATGATAAGATAAACAATAAAACAGCAGTAACAGTTACATTAGTAGCAGATGCGTTCATCGCGAACTGCCGAAGCCAACTAACTTTTAATACAGGTGTAAAGGTGCAGATGACGCCATAAGTACTTATAGCATACAAAAATTTATACAAAATGTGAACAATAATATAAGTAAAACTACAACGTAATAGGTAATAAATTGTAACAAATACGAATAAATGCAATATATGCGTAAACATGCCCCCGGTCTTGAAAGGACACCTTTTAAAAAATTAAGACATATATTTTTACAGATTAGAGTTAGTAGTGGGGTAAGGCAAATTTTTGCAATGGAACGAGTAGTTACTCCACTTGACGTTTTCACTTTAAAAACACGATTAACATCTTTGCCACACACCACACTCATAACAATTCCCATTTTCTATCTGGACGGCGGCAGATTATCTTCTTTAATGACTACCAACGCACCCAAAGTGATTTCATTAAAAGTTTGTTGCCATTTTGTACGCTTTTGCAGTTCAGATACATGATCCTTATTCCAGCCCTCCCGCAAGTGTTTAGTAAGTTGTTGGAGCAATTCGTAACGAGACAGCCGATTCACGCAGACTGTTTTTTAGGTCAACTTCAGGAAGAACTGTTAATGGTCTATCAATCAGAAGGTGAAAGGTGTAAAAAGAGTACAATCTTAAGAAGCAGAAGAGAGTGGATATAATAGACCAGAATTAACTATTGCTTCGATTTGACACAATACTGAATAAAACTCTTCATATGTCAAATGTACATTACCAAGTAAGCGCTTGACATGATAGTGGACAATTTTTACCTTTGCCTTCCAAAGGCCCCCGAAATGAGGGCGAGTAATGTAAACAAAATGACCAAGAAATGTGATCTTTAGAAAGATCTGTAATCAAATCGGATTTAATATAAACTAACAGTTTGTATAAGGCTTTGGGTTCAGAGTTCCTGTTTCGGAAATATTTAACTCCAAAGTTTAGATACGGAAGTCGATTATAACTTTATTGTTATGGAATCACTAACAATCATATGTAGCACAAACTTTAGTGCTCCATTAGTGTTTCATTGTGCTCCAAACCACAACATAAACGCGCCTCCGGTTTTAGAAACATTTAATTTTAAATTGCAGAGTTGGAAGTCTGAAGTTGGTTACAAGTTTTTTCTTATGGATACACTAACGATCATATGTTGCATAGTCTTTATTGTTTCGTTAGTGCGTTAATCTGCTTCAAACCTCTACATGGTTACATTTCAGGTTTCGGAAGGGATAGTAGCTGGAAGTTGACCTCAGATTTTTTTGTTTTGGAACGATCTTCTGTCTTAGAAACTTTAGCGACTTGTTTGTTTTTTATTGTTTTTTGAATCCAAACACAGCCTCCTTTTCGGTTTGGTAAATATTGGACTCAAAATTTAGATCTGAAAGTTGACTAAACCTTTTTTGCCACGGGTTCACTAACGATTATATGTAACATGTCTCGAGCAGCTTCAAATCCCTACGTAGTGGCACCTCCGGTTTTGCAAATATCCGATATCAAATTGGAGAGTTGGTAGCTTGAAGTCACTACATGCTTTTTGTTATAGAAGCACTAATAATTTTTTGTAGTTGAATCTTTAGCGCTTCACTAGTGCTTCATAATTCTTTGAACGTCATCGCAGCTGCACTTCCAGTTTTTGAAGTATTCGAGGTTTAATTTCAAATCTGAAGGTTGGTTTTAAAATTTTTGTCACAGAAGTGGTAACAATCACATGCACATTATCTTTATTACATCGTCGTTGCTTTATTATGCCACAAACCCCCACGCATAGGCACTTCCTATTTCTGAAATATTCGATTTAAAAATTCAGATCTGGAAGTTGGTTACAACTTTTTCATTATTGAAGCACCATTGGTCTTATGTAGTAAAATCATTAGTGCTTTGCTAGTCCTTCATCCCAATTAACCGCACTTCCTGTTTTGAAAATATTAGATTTAAAACTGGGAAGCAGGAAGTTTGCAGCAGTTTTTTTGTTATGGAAGCACAAAACCAAATTTTTAACTCTCCTCCGCAACAAGCTTCAATTTTTTAACTTATAACGTCCTATTTAAGCGCTAACCTTTGGGTTGTATTATTTCCGAGACTATATATGAAGCAGAGTTGAACTTTGAAGCATAACAAAGAGCTAAAGGTTCTTAATACCTCAGATTATTTATGCTTCTGTAATAAAAAAAAAAAGGTGAAATAAATCTCCAGATCTGTATTTCAGGGTTTAGTATTTCCAAAACAGAAAGTGCAGCTGTCTTGGGATTTAACGCACAATAAAGTACTAACAGCTTTGCTACATATAATCAATTACTGCTTTTTTCCTACATTTTGGAAGTTGTTTTAAGAAAGAATCTTTCGAGTTAAATTGCCCAAAAGATACATTATTGTTATATTTACAGATTATCAGGTCGAGATTGTTAGTGTGGATGCGAACTAAATCAAGCAAGACGCTGAGCATGTTGCACAAATTGTCGTGAGAGGTCAAGTTGAAATTCCATGTATCAAAGTTGTATACGCATTATTTAGGAACGAAACCGGAACAGCAAGAGCTAGGAGAGGAGAAAATTCCGTTCAAGAAGTTCATCACGTACCTTGGTGTCAAATTAGACAATAAATTAAATAAAAAGGCGCACGTGCCATACGTCAAGGGCAAGAGTAGCGAAATGTCCATTAGAATAATAGCAACAGCAAAGATAAACTGGGGGTTCAGAGGCGAATCTTTGAGTACAGTATACGTGGGGGCAATCGATCCGGCGATGTTGTATGATGCGGCATCTGTTTGGACGAACGATCACAACGTGAGAAAAATCCGTCAATTAGCGAGTCTTCAATGCATAACTGCGGTCAAGACGTAAAGGAGGTACAGATCCATTTTCATGCACGTGGTCTCGGTGATTGGTAGGATTCTAGCAATCAAATTCGCCTTTAAGGAAATTAGAGATCAGTGACTAGTAGATATGGGGAAAGTGTGAAAAGTTGTCGAGAGTCTTGGTATCGGTAGCAGGGAAGTTGAGAGGAAAATCGTCATTTTGGGACTAGGGCATCCAGCTGATGACAATATGATCGAGTTTGTCAAAGGCGAAGAAAACGCTGGGTGTAAGAATTTATACGAATGGCTCGCAAATAGACACAGGCAGGAGCGGAGTTTGTTGTGTATAAAGAAGAGAAAGAAGTGTTCCGTTTCCAAATTAAACTTTCGTATTGGAGCCCAATCTTTTACTGCAAGTTGGTAATTATAAGGAAAGCTATACAGTACGTCATCAACCAGTCGAGCACAAGTGGGTACTCTGTCATTAGCGATAGCAAATCCGCCCTGACTACTTTGGCAGATATGAGCACCTCGACAGATCTTCAGGTGGACGTCTGGAGGATGGAGCGCGCCGCATTCGAGTTTCAGGATTTGAAGTCTTACCGGGTTAGGTCGCATGATAGCAATCGAAGAAATAACAGAACAGATTAGCGGCCAAAGATACCGCAACAGGGCAGTTTCTTTTATCGTATGCTTCGATGTTGAGGTCGTTAATTAAGAAAACGCTGCGATAAAGTTTAATCCGACGATGGAAAGAGAGCTGGAACAACAGTAACACGGAGAGGTTGATATACAAGTTGATATCGAGCCTAGAAGTTAGAGATAAGACACCGGATATGAAATCAAAACTTTAGACAGTGGTAGTAAACAATAAAACTAAATCAGATATCTTAATTGACTAAAGCAACCAAATAAATCAATTAAACGAAGAAGTCAAAATATAATAAAACCGTCCACTCGGCGTTTTATTCAATTGGTTGTAGTATCTATAGGAAAGATGAATGAAATTAGAATAACTTAGGGAACGATAGGAAACGTTACGCCCCAATTTAAGCTGAAGTTAGACTAAATTACTTAGACTAGAGCGGACGATATTGTGAAATTTATAGAGTAGAAACAAGTAGTTGGATTCGCTATTAATAAATTTGGCGTGTGCTTAGAAATTTGAATCCATTAGTAATTATTAATTTAGCTGGATTTAAATAGTTTAAGGCTGACCCTTCGAGTCCCACCGGTAAGCTAAGTTGACAGCTGCTATCAGGTATTACGAATCGCTTCTCTTTTACTTTTTGCTGTCGTGTTGATCAGACACACTCCAAAGTACTCCAAGACTCCAAGATACCATTATTTAAACTCATCTTAGGGTCTAGTTTATAAATTTTATTTACCGCTTAATTAATTTGAAGTTTATTTTATTCGAAGCACATTATTTCTCACACCGGGAACATGGTTGCAAGTGCAACACCTCTTACATTATACTGCCAGGAAATCGGCAACACCTTGTCACTGAATAGCTGTAAAACGTATATGATATTGGAATATTACTATCAATTTTAATATGTGAGTGATTGCTTTACCCAGGTGTATGTTTGCAAGCTCAAATCTGCAAATCCTCCAGTCGTCATTTTACATACATTTTGGCTTCTTCGAATTATTAAAGATAACGATTTTTGTAATCTGATATCTTCTCCAACAAAACATGATCCGTAAGCTGCATGGCCAACGTTTTCGCTTTCAAGCTTTACTTGCTCACCCCAATAACATAAAAATAAAACTTGCATAGAAGACGTAAGAACATCTGTTAGGCTTCTTATCAGACTGGGAGAGTTTAATGACATCTGAAAATATACCGTACTTATACTATGGTAAATTTACGTTCTTTTACGTACCCGTGAAACGTTGTATAAAAAGAAACAAAGAATAGCCAGTACTGCAACTACAACTGTTAGCACCACAAAGCTAAAGACATCCTCCATATCAGTCAAAATGTCCACTATTGTTACATGGTGAAATATAAGGTCTGACAAGGATTTGTTTACGTACTTCCAAGAAACAGCTCCTGCCCACATATTTTTAAAATTCTCAGAGTATTTACAATGCTTTCCGTTGCCCTAAAACAGTTGTTTATTATTCTAAAAAATGTTTATACTAAAGTTCACAATTGAGTGTGCAACGACCTTTTGGTCATGTTTAGAATTTGTGTTTATCCAGTTGTTTAATCGATTTTCTTTACATTTTTTATTCTAGTTTTCATTTTCTTTGAGTTGTGATTTGTTCAGAATATGTTACGGAAACATTTGTTCTCAGCAGCAAAGGAGATATCGGTAGAGGGCCCTTTGTAGTGAGAAGCGTTGGAATAAAGACCTAGCAATCTTTTAATTATTGCTATCCTACGTAGTTAGTTAGTCTTTGCGTAATAGCTTTAATACCTGTAGTCACCGGGTTACAGTTGTTTTTGCTGGTTCTACGTTACGATCAGTCGCTACGTTTCTATTCAGGTATTTTATAAGTGTATTTAGCATGAACATTTTAGTATATTCTTAAATAATATTGTATCTGTGTTGTTGACAGAAAAAGATAAAAAAAGAAGGGTGTTTTATTTAAACTTTAGATCAAGTTGATATTTACCGTTAATTTTAGTCGTTTGACAGACATTAGGTTACCTTTTATGCTAGATAGTCAATGGTTGAATTTATTTAATATAATTCTTGTAGCTTTAAGTGAGAGAAAGAACAACTTCAAACTTATCAACTGAGTAAGTCTAACTAGATGGTAAAGTATTGTTGCGAAGATAGTGATAGTTAGAACACAATCTTAGCAATTGAAAAATATTTAAGAATTAAAGTGCTGAAGACAGGACGCACTTGAAATAGCTTTTTGCAAAATATTAACAATTGAATATAGACAACCCTTCATCCTTATACTTGTATCATATGGCTTATTACAATGCAACAGGGTACAGTAGTATATCGCTTGCCTGCCTAGAGGGCGTAATAATCTTGTACAAATTTTACAAAGGAATTATTTAATTCCCTTTACAACATGAACCGTGTTAATTAATTATAACACTACTTAGCTTTTATACATTAAATGATAGTGATAAAAAACATGTACGCTGGTTGAAATATAATTAACATGATTAACATCGATTGTAACCATTTGGACTCCATAATATTGGAACATTTAAGACACGCAGATACAGTTTACGTTAAAGGGCAACAAAAATTCAAACTAGTTGAATCAAAATTATAAGCAAGAATAGGTTCTTGATAATCTATTAAGGTGATTAATGTGGAAAAAATTGAACAAGATGATTACTGGACAAGAAAGATTCAAAAATTTGAAGCCAAAGTATGTTGTTGTATGGCTCATTCTGAAGGCATGATGCAAATGTGTGCACTTGGGAATTGTATCGATCTAAACAATTGGGTGTATTCTATTGTACTTATGTGATTATATCATACTTACTATTTATTATATATTACTAAATAAAAACTACAAAAAAATTTTTAAACCTTGTATTTTTATTTTTGTAATATTGCACTAACCTTGATTTAAGAAAAAATAGAACATTCTGCGAGTCGGATCGTGGAATGTCACAAGTATGAAGCAAGTAGGTAAACTAGAGAACTTAAATATTGAAATGATTAAGTTAGCATTAGATATTAGGGGTTACCGAAGTTCGGTGATCAGAGGCGAGGGATTTTTGTAGCGGAAACTTTAGGGTAATTCAAACAGAATCAAAGGAAAAAAATTGGGGGGTGGGTATAGTTTTTCAAGAAAGATAAAACATAGCTAAGAGAACTATCTACAAAAGAACGACAGAGTACTCGTGGTTAGATTAGAGTCAAAACCAGTAAATATAGTAATAATACAGGTATAGATGCCCTCCTCT
Organism: Platerodrilus igneus; assembly: GCA_036346225.1. Lineage (NCBI taxonomy): Eukaryota > Metazoa > Arthropoda > Insecta > Coleoptera > Lycidae > Platerodrilus > Platerodrilus igneus. The sequence continues at coordinate 2,490,685 of JARFIW010000229.1, read as the reverse complement.
AGCTACAGTGAGGAAGAGGTAGAAAACTAAGATACGTAAAAAGACATGAAAATTTAATAATTACGAGGGGATTTTAACGCAGTAGTAGGTGAAGGTATAGAAGGGCGGTAGTAGGTTTACTTGGATTAGGCACTAGAAGCGACAGAGGAAATAGGCTGGTAGAATTCTGCGACAAAAACAATTTAACCATCATAAACAATCTATTTCAACATCATGCTAGAAGACGATACACGTGGAAGATGTCGGGAGATATAGAAGGATAACAGAAGTTAAAGATGAAAGTTTCTTCGATTCTGAACAAGTAGTAGGCAAAGTAAAAGCCCCTCAAATAAACCGTAGAGGGGAGTTTAGGTTTGACATTGATTTTAGTAAAATATAAATAATAAATATTGAAAATAATTAGATTTTGTTTTATTCTAATATTATACTTTTTTTTAAAAGCAGTTTCTGATCCTTTTTACCCAGATGCAGTTTGAATAGCATTTTGAAACAAATAACACACGCGATTCGATTGACATCGACTTATGCGAGGGGGGCGTAGCGTCGGACAACAGAAAAATATATACATGGTACTACGAAAACAGTTTCAAAATTCTGCTATAATGAATTCATTCTAAAGACAAAGACTCACGTTTTGACGTATTAGTTATTTAATTCTTGGCGGTGGTTACGGAGTTACATCGTTCCAAAGTTAAGAATTCATTCTATTCATCCCGTTTTACAGTATATCCGTCAAAAAGTTTTTTCCTACATTACGTACTCTATACAGATACCTTCTTGTAGAAAAACGTACCTAACTAATATAAGAGTTATCCTCAATAACTTGTTATGTTAAATCCCTGTCATCGATGGATTTCTGCATGCTATCAATTTTAATTTCCTAATTACTTTAGTTTACTTTTTTTTAATAATCATCTCCTAGAAATTCTAATCTAAACAATATTACAAATTATACGAACTTTCATTTAACATGTTCAATTGAAATTAATATTTAAACCTATAAAAATTTCATTAAGTGTAACACTTGGAATATTTTCTATGACCGCGTTCTAAATTCTCTGACATTTGCTTATTGTTAAACAACTTTGCTATATAAGTTCGCTAAATTATGTCCAAGTCCTGCTTAACACTTTTAATAGTTTTTTTCTTTAAAACGCGTTCTAAACAGGTGCATACTAAAAATATAAAGGCTTTTAATGATACTGAAAAATCCTATTTCGATATCTGCACGTGTTCAGCTGGTTCAAATTTACGAGCAATAAGCCGGCCCCTAATTAATTCATTCTCCGTATCGTAGGTCGATGTTATCCAAATTGCTGTAGATTCTATAACAGTTAGGCAACTTGATATAAAAATATCTCCAAATTGCTGTATGGAGAGTTGCAGACCTACCGGATCATTTACAAAATACAGCGCTTTCTCTTTCCGACAACACAACATTCAGTGGAAATCATTATAGTATATCGAGGTAGTTGTTTGCGTTAATTGGTTATTTTTCTAGGAATATTTTGCAGTTGCAGGGTTGGTAAATATCTAGCAGGTGGTGCTTATATGTATTTAACATTCTATTGCTGGAAATTGTATTAAATTGAAAACACGTCCCGTCTCCTTCAACCGCTGTTCTCTATCCAATAAATGTAGGCTGAACTTATGAAAACGTTCTATTCCATACAACATCCTTTGACCAAACAGAAGGGTTGTAAGTCGCGATACTAAGATGCTTTGGTGTGATTAATGTTACAGTTAAGTTAGATTGGTTCATCTCCTTCGTCGATAAGTACGGTCCACACTTTCAAATTCTTTAAGATTGTACCAGAGAAACAGACAACTTGTTTTAAGGTTGTTACGTTTATTTGTCTACATAAATTAAATACCCTTTTTCCCTTGGTTAAGTCATTACCTCCTTGAATAAATTCCACTTCTATTCTTAAATTTTCCAACAATACCCTATATAGTGTACCTGTTCAGAATAAGCTCGCTTTAACATAATTTTAACTTAAATCCACTTTGCTTTTAAAACGAAAATTTATTCGATAAATTAAATATTCAATACCGTATTTTAGGTATCCGTTAATTTGTTAAACATTTCAATAGCGTGTAATTGCTTTCTCTTGTGTTTCCCATTCAAAGACTTGTCGAAATAATAGATCCTACTATTATTTGATTGCGTGTTTTCCAGTTTGCTAATCGCGTTTCGATAACGCGAGGACTGTAGTTCGAACTCGTGTTATTTGAACTTAATTTGAATTCGATTCTGCAGCTTGTGCATTGAAATATTTTGTACTTTATTCGTCACAGTATTTCAAAAGCAATGCACGTTTTTTTGATTGACAAGCAGGAGGTATCTTGCGTGTATTGGTAAGTTTTACCGTGCTTACCCATTCTAATCAGTTTCTCTTTTTAGCTCTTAGCTGGAGACCAAATGGGTTCTTTCTTTATGTAGGCCCAACTGTTCGTTGACGTAGACCAACTGCTTTTGTCTGTAGACCGCTGTTGCAGCTACGGTGGCAGGGTGAATGGATCCTGACTACCGTGGTGTTGCTGTGCTGATTCACCCCCGACGGGTTGCAAGCTAAGTACCCAGCCACATACAGATATACTTGTTTTCTTTTGTGTATATCAAGGGCATATTCCGCACCAACTTTTGGTGTAGTTACGTGATAACAAACGTGACACTGTAGCACTATTGTTTGTTGCTGCAAATCGATATTATTGCTCTACAGGTGTGATGTACCATTGTTAAAAATGTTTGACAGACACACACTTATTCCTTTTTTGCTGATTGGTTTATTTTACAAAAAGTATTAGGTGCAATTTTAAAAACTCTTGATAAAAGCTCTCACATGTTTATTTACTACTGATTAATTTTGTTTTGTGTGAAATACGAGATGCGCACTTCGTATCTAAATTGTACTAAATTGTTTATATCACATAATTGTTTGCTTTGAAATAGTAACGCTTAATTTATTGCTTTTGCTTGCTTGTATAGAATCCTTTAGTTATTTCTATTTGTTAATATATAACGTGGTCGACGTGCTTTTTTTTGTTTCCTTGGTATGTAGGTGATCCCCCCCCCAACTTTCCGCGTTTGATAGTTAGCCTGGTATTTACTTTTCTTCCGGCTACGTCTAGGTACGTAGCAAGGAATAGTTATTCTATTTTCTTTCGTTTTGACACTGCTGTGGAAAATAGGCATTTTCTTTGCTGGTTACTAAAAGGCTGTCGTTTTATTACTCGTGCTTGCACAATATATGATAGTCTGAACGTTACAATTTACTTTCACAGTGCACGAGTGATTATTAAATTATTCTTCGAGTCACACTTAATATAAACCAAAGCTCGCGTTAAAGCACTTTTTATTGGTTTCATTGTGTTATAAATTAATGCTAACGTCAACAGCTTGTTTACCAAATTCAAAATTACAGTAACTGAACATCTGGTACATTAAAGTTAGGGTTACGTTATTTAAATTTACTGATACATTCTTACCTTTATTAAGTCCAGTTCACAGAGCAGATAAAACTTCTCGTATATATTATGTTTAATTTCCTTCTTGTATATATTTAGAGTTGAAAAGATTATGGAAGTGTGTACATGTTATTTAAATTCTACGATTTTATAATGGATATTTGCGAAACATGTTTATGTTTATATTGTATTATATGCAAATTGACCCTTTGTTTACATCACGTTCTTACAGGACGCTTACGTAAATGTTCGAGTTGGTCTCTGTAAATATTCCTTTTTATACTATGTCTAACTAACGGTTTGTGATTAAAAAACTTACTAAGGTTTCAATTTTTCTTTCTGTATGACTCATCCCCATCTACGACGTTTTGAGCTAGTACGGAATCCAATTCTTTTGAATTTCTATTCTACCTCCTGTTTTGTTGCGGTATTAAGTATAGGCGATTTTCTTTACTTACCTTACTGGTTTTTGTCTGTGCGGAATACCGTAACAAACAATAGCAAAACATTTTGATGTTTACGTTTAAGAATCAAACTTGCAACATAAGGACACAAAAGCTACCAAATGTCATACGGTTACTTTCTAGAAACAAGTACTTAAAACTCAATACGTTTAGTGTAGTTCTGGTTTTAGAAAATTGTAAATAAATGTGTAACAAGGACGTTTGTTAGATTCTTGAGAACGAATGTTCAAACAAAAAACAATTCTAGTGATTATCAAATGGCATGCAGGTGTTTTCACTTCGACAGATAAATAAAGTAACAAATTTGTCTTATCCTTCAATTGTAGACAATTTTTTAACAAACCAGAAACAAAGTGAGATCCACGTGTGCCATAAATATCAGGGCTTTGAGGCGAATTCCGTTAGAATAAAAAACACAAGATGTTAAATAATGTAGTTAATCGCTTCGTATACAACGACACAACGCAGCGGGAGAAGATGTATCCAATACTTCTCTATAATTTCCAACATCGACAATATATGGTTACTCTACACTAAATAACAACTACATTAACGACTGATTGCATAATACTTACGTAGATAAACCCGTTGTTTAGTTAATTCTCTTATATTATGTAGACCCTTGATAATGTAAATTCATGATTACGTTACTTTTAATTATGCTAGTTTTCAATTGTACGGTAAAAGACGTATAAGATGGTATTTTGTACTTATTTTATACGAACCAATGGAAAGTTAAACTTTATATAAGACATAGATCCTATCTTCAACAAAGTTTAAGGCAATACGAATGTCGTGCTTTAAGGTTAAAAATGCCACCCTTACTACTCTGATATGTAAACACGACTAAATTCTAATGTTTCACATGCTTCACCGATGACAAAAGTGTACAGTACAGCACGTTCTTAAGAATCGCAAGAACTATGGCTTATAATTTTAGAGCGTTATATCTGCGTAAAATCAAGCCCTACATGTAGTTGTTCAATAGGCAAGCGCTAATACTAATATAGTGTGTAGATAGATAGTAACATTGTATAATAAAATAGAAGTGTTGCTGTGCGATATCAAAACGAAGTATAAAACTTGTACTCCATTTCTCAAACATATCCCATGAACAGAAGAAACAATTAAGCATTTTTTAGAAATTCAATGTCAGAAGAAAAACTAACTTTTATTAACAGTGTTACCGTGTGCAAATGTGTTTATTGATTATGTGGAGAATTTTAACAACCGAATGATTTATTTATTTACGACAAAGAAACACAAATGGATGAACTTTTTACCTAAGTAATTAAAACTACGTATTTTTGTGTTAGATAAACATTTTTATAAGTTAAACATTTGCGTTTCAACTAATTTTATAGCTACCAGCGAGCCCCTATTGCTAACATGTGTTACATGCCAAAATTGGACATGTACATTTTTTAAATTTGTGAGTGAATTCCCGCCATTATTTTTAAAAATAGACTTGTGCATTTCGGTCATTTCGGACAGTTGCGTCGGCGCAAAAGAAATGTGAAGGCGCGGAGTGTGTAAGTGTGCGGTTTGGACAGGACACGAGATGATTAGCCAACGAGACGTCGAACAGTGACGTTTAGCTGTGTCGTGCCTTTGTCTTTTTTCTTGCAGAATGTAGGTTTTCTCCTTACCTTGCTTTATCGTTCCTTACCTGGTTTTTTCCTTTGTCCTGCCTACGAACAAAGAAGAGGGAAGACATTAAATCTTGATTAAACGATGACATAACGTAACCCACACCCAAACAACGCCCAACGAGATACTGTTACGTGCCGAATTGTGTTTTGTCCAAAAACTTTACTTTTTCGTATCCCGCTGTCTCCGTTTATGCCTTATTCTTTTTTCGGTAGAACTGTTCTCGTCCCGGAACACCGGTCTACCACATAAGAGTGATTTTTTCCTCACTCCGGGCTACTGACTACATTGGCTGGTTGAGTAGTGCTTTGCTATCCACCTTTTCTGTCTCCTTAGCTCAATGCGAGCCCTTTCTCTATTTTTTTCTACCTAGAAGTGCCTCTTATGCATTCCAAATTTCTACCTCCCTCTTTCTACCGTTCCTATTTCTACTGCCTTTTCATTTCCGTTAGTCACCGTGTGGTTGCGCGGAGGGTTTTCACAGACACCCGGACCACGTCTCTGGGAATCTTTCGTGAGGTCATGCGGTGCCGCTGTCAGCGCACATGGTCGCTAACGGTGAAGGTATGTATGAGTGTATGAGTGTGTGAGTGTATGTAGAAATACGTGTGGATATCGGGTGATTATATCACCGATATCAATTAACGCAGGGTGCAGGGATGCACCCAAATGCATTTGCCGGTCACTTGTGCCGTTTATTGCAAACGGGCCTGCTTCACAGGTCGCTCTTTTTAGGGGGTACGAGAAATTCCCATGTAACGGCTCCACGGAGCCACTCTATCGCTTTCCTACTTATTGTCTTGGATAATAACTTAGGTTAATATCTTTATCTTATTTATTATCTTTGATAATAACTTTAGTTTAATATTTTTATCTTACCGATTACCGTTAATAATACCGTAGTTTAATAACGTTATCTTACCTATTACCTCAATAATAACTAAAGCTTAATATCGTTATCTTATCTATTACCTTGGATAATAATTTAAGCTCAATAGCGTTAATTTATCTATTATCTTCGATAATAACTTGAGATCTAGTTTTATCTTTTTTAATCTTCCTAACGTTTGGTATTTATGACCAGACGTGAGAATTATTTTTCTTGAATATTAAGTGAAAAAGCTAACCTGATGGTAGAAATGTAATTTGTTAGGTTAGCAATGTAAGGAATTAGTAAGGTGGTACTTTTGGTAAATTTGTTGATTCAGAAGCATGTCATGGACAAGTTTTGCCGTGTATTATTTATTAAACCAGAGTACCAGTAATTAAAAATTTGCTAGAGTGTAGAGTAACTCCCTCTTTTGAACATTTTTAAATTTGGGCTTTTTTTGCCAACGAAGAAACAGTCTGGATGCAACGCTCATGTGCGTCTGCACTTAGGAAACTGTAATGTTAGCTTTAGTTTAGTATATAGGTTAGGCGACTTGTCGCATTTGTTTTAGTTTAAGTAGTGTTTCATGCTCCCCGACAAATTTGTGCTGTCGATTATAAGTGCGCCACACCAAAGACTCGTGTGTGCACTTTTCCGTTTCCTGGTAATCCGGAAGACGTGTTATCGGTCGAAAAAACCGGGTGGCGCCTCAAATAAACATTTTGTAGAATTTAAGTTAGGATTCATGTAGGTTAGTTAGGATTTATGGAGGTTAGTTAGGATCTAGATTTTAAGCTGTTACTGTTTTCTTTTTTTAAGTTTTTTCTTTTATGGCTTTGTCGCAATTGTTACGTGCCGAAAAATTGGGCACTAAACATTCCAATTAAGTTTTAATTTGTAGGAATTTTGCGCCATAAATTTAAAAGGACGTGCGCGTATTTCCGTCACTTCAGACAGTGCGTTTGCGCCAGATTGCGCGAACGGGTGTGCCAAGAAGGAAGAATGGGGATTTCCGGCAGACGTGTTAGACTAGCCTCCGAGACGTGAACAAGGGTAGTTAGCTGGTATCTTATCGTATCTTTTTTTGTTATGTAGGTCCCTTTTTGCCTTCTCTTGACTATCGTTCCTTATAAACCAGTTCCTGTCGTTTCCTACATATAGAAAGAAGACAAATTTGAATTTGCATTCAACCGGGCTCAAGAACTCCCACGCCCGAAAGTTCAGCGAAGCAGCCGATGCTCGAGAAAAATCAGCGAAAAAGCCGCCGACGACATCATGGAGTGAATTCGAAGGAAGCCCTACATGTTTACGTGAGTACCCCGTTGGGGGTTTTCTTTAAAAATTGTATTTCTTTAAACTTTGGTAATTGTGTCGCAATAATTTGCATATTATGTGGCGTCATCTATAATTTGCGTCATTTTTACATTATCGAATATTGCTACCAACTGACGTAGTGTCTCGCGTACCCGCGCGACGGGGTTATAATAATACTTGGAAATCAACTTGCCTCCTGCGCAAGGATGACCGCAAAATCGTGGAGAGTTCCACATTTTCAAGTGAGTACATTTTATATTTTTCTTTAAGGTGCATCTTGTGTCACTATAAACTTGGTATGTGACACAATTTGGCAAATGATGTCGTAATATCTTTGTTGTGCAATAATGCGAACGTGGATAATATCAGTGTTGCCAACTGTGGAAGTGGCTCTGAACACAAGCGCACGGGGTTATAACAGTTGCGCGGGAGTATAACACATGTATTGCTTATTCTCATAGGCACGTTTGGCAAATATACATACCTTCGATATTGTTATCAGGGCTTCCCCAGTGAGATTTCTCAAATTATGTTGAAGTATTTCAAACTGAGTGCATACGTGCACCATTAAACTAACAAATAATATATCAATTGCAACGGCGTGAATAACTATTGAAATAGAAGCTACATTTTCGTAGGTCCACAAAATTTCGTAGTTAGGACTATAAGTTACATTAAGAACAGTGAGCGGAACAAACGTGAACTGCCAATCATGGTAGTCGCTACCCTTTATTCTCGGCACCAACGTTATTACCATACCAACGAAAATAGTGACTGCTGCTGCGATTGCGTATACAGAATTCTGTAAAATAATCTGTTAAGATAATAAGAATTATAACATCGATTTACCTGTACGGTTGTAATCAGAAGGCATTTATTTATTAATTTTGTTTCAAAATCGCCACCACGTTCTTGACACGGAAGGCAAGGCCCTTGTTGCATTTTCTCTAAAATCTTACCAATTTTAATTCGATGCTTATAAATTATCAGAGTTTTTATCGTAGCTAGAACAAAAAAAAATAGAAGGTACACGTTTTTTCATGCTTCAGTAATGCAAATTACTCAGGTAGATGTCGCCATACAGTACCGTGTCACGTGGCAATAAATCAAAAAATGCTTCGAACGATTATACAGCCACACAAAAAAATTGTTTTTCATCTACAAGTCTGACCATATTTACTGTATGTTTTTGGGGTCTCTGAAACTCAATCCGAAGTTCAGTTTCTGCCATCATACAATGTTTTTGACATAACCTCAAAAAGCGTGACAGATTTTATGTGGCAAACACACTTTCTTAAATATTCACGGATTTTCTTACAACTTGGTGTCTATGAATTTTTGGGGTCGTTGATAAGGAATCTGTAGTCAAATTGTCAAAATTCAAAATGGCAAATTAAACAATTGATTTTTTGAAAAATTATTAAATTTTTATGGAACTTGGTATCTAGAGGATTTTGGGATCGCCGATTACAAATCTGAAATCAGATTTTCAAAACTAAAAACTAAACCGCTATATTTGATCTGACATTTTTAATTTTAAAAGTCTTACTTCAGATTCGTAACACTGTCACACAAAAAACTTTCTTCCTGATCTGTGAGTCTAACAAAGTTTATTATATGTTTTTGGGGTCGCTGAATTCGAATTTGAGGGTTGCTCAACTCTATCACATTAGAATTCTACTATAACCTCAAAAAACTTTGCTATTAGATACAGTAACCCCAAAAATGAAGCTTCAATCTGAAAATTCAAGCTCTTAAACCCCATGACGTCATAACTTACTTATCCTCATAATCCTATCTGTGGAAATTGAAAGATATTAACCATGTTACTCGGACAACATTCCAGATTTACATAGTACTCTTGCTACGTATGTTTATAGGATAGTAGAGCCAGACAACAGCATTACAAGGTAAAAAATCAGCTAACTATATCGTCGCTCACACTTGCGTCGTGTAATGTTATGGCATAAACCCCTCGTAGATCCTTCAAAGATCCTAATCTCCCCTCTTTATATAAAGCTAAGTCTGATAAAACAGCTTGTCAAAGCTTTGGATAAGACTGGAAATGTCTCGAGTATTTACATACAATATTCTAGAGTTTCTGATGCCAAAATTAAAGGGGGGGGGGGGAGTTTGATGGTCCTCAAATTGGGAAAATGTTTAGAAATAATGTCTTTATCAGTAAGTGAATGATCAAGAAATAGCCGCTTAGCTAAGTGTTCGAGAAGTTGCACAAAACTTCTTAGGAAACCTAAATAGTCCACAATATAAAAAAATAGTCGCCAAAACGGCAATGAACTACGAGAAACTGGTGTGGGTTATAAAATTGAAGTTGTATTTCCTGCACTTCAGTGAAGAATACGGTGAACGTTTTCATCAAGATATTAAAGTTATTGACTGTGGGACGTTAGTATCCTGGCAGTTTCTTGACGGATGCTAAAAAGATAAACACTTAGACAAAACAAGAAACATAAAAGAAATTTTTTTCATAGATCTTTTAATAAGAAAAAAGTTCGATACAGCATTAAAAAAAAAAGAACTACCGGGGGTACTGGAAATATATCGGGAACTGACAACACTAGTGTTGCTAGGTGCAATCTGACGATTCAAACCTAAAGTTTGAAATTTTTACAGTATACTTATTTATAACATTTTGCCATATAAACACTATTTGTTTTGCTTTGATACAGTTGAAAATTTCGTCTTGGCCAAAAAATTGAATTAATTCGTGAACATTTTCGTGAGATGATTTCTTTAGGATTTCCGACGTGAATTATTTCCAAAACAGTGCCTGAATCAACTTATTTCTACTTTTGGTGAAGAATTTACAACTAAAGCCACTGTATATCGTTAGTATTGTAAATTCAATCGTGGCTGTAGTTCGCTGGCGGACGAACTTAGAGCAGGTCGTCCAAAAACGGTTGTTGTGCCAGAAAACATCGATGCTGTGCGCGAATTGATAATGCAAGATCGAGGAAATTCGGGTATCTCTATGCATTAGTATGACAAGTATACATTGGATCCCACATAATTTGACAATCGCTCAAAAAAAAACGCATCGATTGATGCAAAGACATGTTCAAAAAATACTATTGTGATGTATCAAATGCAGTGTAAAACGTCTACACAGGTGACGAATCTTAGATTTATTCGTATGAATCCGTAAGTAAACAGCAGTTGACTGAATGGGTCTTCCAAGGTGAATGAAACCCAACAAAAGTTGTCCCCGCTCGAAGCACTTCGAAGAAAATGGTTGCCTGTTTTTTCGAAATAAATGGACATGTCAGACCGTTGCTTTAGAGGCTCGTAGAACAATTAATTCTGCTTGGTATACAACCATTTATTTGCCACAAGTTTTCGGAGCAATAAGAAAAATAAACCGACAACGCCAAATCATTCCTCATCATGACACATCGGTTCAAACAGGTAACTACTTGAGCACTCAAAACATCGAATTGGTGGGTCATCCGCCGTGTAGTCCTGATTTGGCACCTAATGATTTCTTTTTGTTCACACACTTGAAGAACAAACTGCGTTAACAACGATTTTCGACACCAGAAGATCGGTCGAAGTGTTCAAAACCGTTGTTTTGGAGATATATCAATCAGAATTGCAAAAATGCTACGAAAATTAGTTCCAACGTATGCAAAAGTGTATCAATCATCGTGGAGAATATCTTGAAAAACAGTAAAGAAGTTTTCCCCTATCTTAGCTGTAAAAGACGCAATCACTGAAACAACCTTCCATAAGCTGTATTTACTACGATGGCCGTGGAGTGGGACGTACATATTTACTTCCCATGGGGCGTAAGTGATTGTCATCCAAATGAAAGAATACATGGTTACAAATCCATGGTTACGGGTCTAAGTCTACATTAAATAATTCTCTATTCTTAGTTGAATTTTAAACTTTATTTAAACCAATGCTTAATGACTTAGAGCCTGCTACATACACCGTTTTGGCTTAAATGCTTGACTTAGTAAAGTGTCCCTCAAGTTGTCAAATTTACATTATATGATTGGAAACGTTGATGTCATTTGGGCAATGTAAATTTGGCAGCTTAAGTGACATCTTACCAAGTCAAGCACTTAAATCGAAGCGGTGGAAATGGCCCTCAGAAGTAGAAAAAAACAATAAAAAACACCCCAGTAAACATTTAATATCCAACAACTGTTTTGACGTAAAAAATAATTAAACAAACGCTGAAAATCATTTAATATTTTCAAAAACCAATACGATGAACTTAATTTATTTTTTAATGTTGAACATAAATGTGCAATTTGTGCAGCTAGCAACATTTATCAAACTGGGCATATTATTAGAGTCTTTTGTATTAATAATATGCTTAGAAACACCAATATTTTCCATAGAAGATTGTGGTGCATCTACAGTAATTGCCAAGAAATTTTGATTTTCAATTGCATTTGATTTTGTGGAGATTGTGGCTACATTTCCATTAAAAATTCTCTCAGCAGCCGCATTTTTACATTCCAGGGAATTTGCAACATATCCTTCAGCTATTGTGGATGATTTCCATCCGCCATGACGCTTTAGGCTAAGTATATTCCCTCTGAATTGGCCAACAACGTGGCTGATGTTCGTCGAAAAGCATGACCTGTATAAAAAAGTGGTTCTGGCAGATTAAAAAAAGGTAGCTATAATTGAGGAAATTTTGGAAAACGTATTCTTTCCTATAGGTTAATTGAAACACTTTCCTGCAAAAAATTTCAAAAATAATCTTACTTGTTTCATTGCTTTTGCAGAGCATATATTTCTAGCAGTAAGATATTTCCATACAATTGGAAGATATCCAACTCCATGTATATCGTTATTGATAATGGTAAAGGTGCGTGAAATGTTGTTCTTTGTTTCAATGCTAAAGTTGTGAAGCTCAAGACTGACTGAAAATCGGGGGCTGTCCAGGGTATCTATGTTGTCGCTGCCCCTTACATTGCTTGTGGGAAATGCAGACTTTATGTCTGCTTATTTCTATATTCATTTATACAATACAAAGTAACAATCTTAATTCTAGTAATTGCGGTTTTATAACCTACTGTAACCTGCACCTGCAGTGTCACGTTGCGTCTGGAATACAATGTATTCACATCCGTTTTCATGTCTTCTGCTTGACTTCTATTACCCTTTTATTATCTATCCTTAAATTATACAATGTTGCAAATTAACTTAAGATTTAATAATTCTATTTAATTATACATATATTTGATTTGGGGGATATGAAACTTGTGTTATCATCAACAATCAACTCACTTTTCTGGCACACCCATTTTTCAAGTTCTTGTATATTAAATTGTATCTTAATTTTGATTTTTTAGGAAATAATTCTTGGGTAGATGCTTTCGCAGCCTCATCAACGGTTTGAACATTATCCATCTTTAAATCTCTTTTATAGGACTGTTTTGTGAATGATAGAATACACAATAATATTATTGTTGAACTATTTTGATTAAATAATAGATACCATAGTTACAAACTCATGGTTATGTGTCTAAGCCTACATTAAATAGTTCTTTTAATTTTACATGAATTTTAAACTTATATTAATTTAAAGCGATTTTTAATGATTTAGAGTAGGGAAAAATAGTATATATACCGCGGGACGAAGGGATTTACGGTGCCTCGACGTTTGCAGCCCTGGCTTCGCTCGGGCTGCAAACAGTCTCGTCACCGTAAATCCTACTTACGTCCCTTAGTATGTAATTTACTATTGTTTAAAGTTTAATAGCGGTGTTATTTTATAATTGATCGCGCAAAGAAAAGGCGAAATTAATACTTGGAAGGCTATACCGCGTGTTTGGATATAGTACAATCTGTATATAATAAAAGGCGAACTCTTAATAGAAAATGGTATCCATTAATTTACAATAATTACACGTGGATTTGTGGTTGTGAAACTAAAAATGCATTGTTTTGATTCCCTTGTTTGTTATTTGGAGAAGAAGCTTTGTGGACAAAAATAGGTTTGACTGATTTGAACCGTTTAGACAATCGTCTTAAGAAACTTACCCTGAAAGTACAACACATGACAAACATTTGCAATTTTTGCCTTTTAAAAGCGTAAACATTGAGTCTAAATTGGACAGTGCATATGGAAAAAAATATCGCACTGCATAACGAACACTTGAAACATAATTAATTGTGTACGTTTTTGCAGAGATTTCAAACTCCCACTAAGAGGACCCGGTGAATCCATATCCTCCTGTAATTGTGGAGCTTTTCCCGGGGTAATTGACTATAGTGCTGAGTTGGATGGTGCTCTATAGCAACATTTAAAAACAGCATCTGTTTGAAAGGTTCGTCAAAAACTATCCACAACGAAATACTTAGTTTACGTCAAGATCAAATTTTTAAAGAAATAAAAAAAACCAATTATTTGTCTATAACAGCTGATGAAGCCAGTGACCTAACAAATATTTTTTAAATGGCAATTGTTTTTGGATAGATAGTAAGAGGGAAGCTATTGAACGATTATAGAATTTTTAAACCCTTTCGATTACAATGCAAAATCCCTATTCTAACCGAATAGAAAAACATGTCAATGATAACAAAAAAACTTATTGCTCAAACATGCTATGGAGCAGCAATCATGAACGGGTTGACTAATGGAGTGCAAGCAATTGTTAAAAACTTATAAACATGCTGCTTACGTATACTGTGATGCTCATCAATTAAATTTGGTAATGTTAAATGCTGATTTGGTAAACAAGAATGCCCGTATTTTTTTTTTGAAATTTACAAAGAATTTGTTCATTTTTTAAACAGTCCTCAAAGTACTGCAATATTGGACGAAGTTGTTAAGAAGTTTGCCACGCTTTGCATCGACAAGGTAGAATTTCAATTTCAGAGTTGTTTGCACGATATACGAACACCAAAAGGCCATTATAGGGTTAATGCAAATAATTTTAAACTAAAGTAAAAAATTGTACTACTACTAATTAAGCTCAGGGTATGCCCATACCCTAAATAGTAAAAGTTTCGCTTCTTGGCTAAACTTCTTTTACAAGATTATTAACTTGTTATTTGGTAAACTTCAAGCAAGAGAAAAAATGATGGTGTTATCGCCGATAAGAAAATAGTCTCATTTGGAAATCAGTTAAGACAAATTAAAAATGGTGTCACCAAATTTTCGGACACAAATGACACTGACACTAAGTCACTGACTTCAAACTACCCAAAACCAATAATGAGCGAATCAGTTTCACTGACCACATAGTCGCAGCAAACTTATCTTTTATAGCAAAGTGTTGCCAATATAGTGCCAGCTTTCCTGTAAAAATTTGAGGATACAATTAAAATTTATAAATTCATTAATGAACAAAAGCTTCCAACGATGTGGACCGTAATTTATAAAGCAGAAGAATTTAGATCAGTTTTGTGTTTCGTTCAGCTTTCTGATAGCTTTTCCCAAAATAGAAATCTAAGTGCTACATTCAGTAAAACTCCGAAACTTTTTAAGGAACACCATGGGCAAAGAAAGACCTACCTTGGCAATGTTTTCTCGTAAAAGGAGCATTATCAAAAACTTATCTGATTTTAATCAAAGAGTCGTTGATGTTTGCTACTGTAAAAGATCGTCGTATGGACTTCCTTTTCAAATGGGATGATTTGCGAATTCAAGTTTTAATAACTTACCTAACATTAAATATTTTTTACTAAAGTTTTTAACTTTTAATCTCCATTTTCCCTATACTACTGTTACGAACTACTACTGGGCAACCCGTCAAACACACAAGCGCCGTAAACAACGTATATATTACAGAAGCCTAGAATTTTCTTGCATATACCGAAGTATGGATCATCCGTTTAATTATAAGATATATATAAGATCGGTGATTAATGTAGGAGTTAGTCTATATCAGAATGTCGAATATAAATTATATGATGTAAAGTTAAATAGTTAAGCTTTTGGAAGTCCAAGAGTAAATATAAATTTGTATAATGTGAAAGAGTATATTGTACCGACAGCTTGTAGAATATATAAATAGACAAAAGTGTAATAAATAAATAGTAGTATTAGTGTTGTTAAAAATTTAGTTTAATAAGATATTAGTGCTTGTAAATAGCATTAGTGTAATAGTGCTTCATAGTTGATTGAACTGAAAACATCTATAAATAAGGCATATACTGTTAATTAGACTTGTGAACAGTGAGTAATAAAGACTTGTTATTACTTGTTTTAAATTAGTGAAACGCGTTAATAGTAGCCCGCTACCCTATTATTGCAATGGATACAATCACCGCATTTTTAAAGCATATGTCGCCACTGACTCATTTGTGTTACTAAACAAAATAAAAATGACCTTTTTAGCATTGACTGGTCTTTGGAAATTAACGTTTTTTTATTGCCAGTTGTTTGGCAATACTTGAGGATCCTGCTCCAAACATTGTCAGATATTCAGTTAATTATACAAAATTATTAATTTTTTAGAGAGAAGTTTTTAAATTTGATCATTCCATTTTCAGAACATTAGAGTTCAATTATGAACCCTTAAGGTGGCAATATTTGACGCATCTACTTTATTAACAAAAAAAGTTGAGCTTGTTATTTTCTATTGTGTTAAATTTAGAGTACACAAAAGATCTTCAGTAATTGGCAATATGCATACATTTTAAAATATGTTTGTTATTATATTTTAAGCAACTTTTGTACAAATGTTAAAAGTAGCAATACTCACTTGCGAAAATACCCACTTCATAAGCTATATTTTCAACACCAACATTGTGCTTAAAAACATCGTTCAATGCCAATATTGGAAACATAATATTTAGAAATATTATAACACTGAAGGAATAAATCTTATACAAAGTTCCTTCACTTCCTGAAAACGATAAACCAGCAGCTTTCAAAGCAGCTTCTTCCTTATAAAAGTAAGTTTTGTGTCTCATTGTTTGGTGCGGCATTTCTTGAACATGTGATATCTTGTTTGTTTTAGTTATCTAAATAGCGTGTACAAGCGTTTATACACCACACTGTTATGGACCAAACTTTATTAATATACGAACTAATAATTTTTCAATAATTAGCTGCAACTTCTGTAATTAAAGTAGGATTATTAAAAGTTTTGTAGTTTTCAATACTACGTAGTTAACTAACAATCATTAATAAAGAAAGATATAATTTTCAAAAGTACTCCTAAATTATTTTTAGTTATTCAAGTCTATACGAAAAATATTATTTCCTGACAAGGGGTAATTGAAATACATATTAATACCTGAAAATAGAAGTCTAAACATGGCGTTCGAATTCATATCGCAAGAGCCCCCCAACGAATTAGTCAAAAACAGCACACAAACAGATACTGACCTAATTACACTTCTGCCAAATCTGGAAAAGAATAAGAGAATTCTTACACGAACTCCGAAAGGTGCTCGTCTAGCTGCTGCCCTTCGTCTGGCCACTACTGACAAGTGTGTGGAGTCCAACACTGCTCATGATTTGCCTTCACTTGTTTACAAATTCCGGAAGCAAACGGAAAAATCTTTGATAATCTTCGTAAAAAAAAAACGTAATGTCTCAGATTGCCCCAAATTCTTCAAAAGTAAAAATCGTAACTCGAGTTTTTTAAATCGCGTAGGGGCTAAAGTCGCTGACGAAAATACAAAGCGAACTTAAGAATTTTGTCTACCACTGATTCATTGGCTCCAAACAATGAAGAGAATTTCCAAGATTTGAAAGATAAACATCCGCCTCCGTGAGGAATCTTATTATTTTCAGAATCTCCACATCACTCCGTGATATTTGTAGCAGACGAAAAACCTGTAATGGCAGCAATATATTTGTTCAGAAACGGATCTGCTGGAGGGTTAGACAGGCTCTCACCCCAACGCCTCAAAATTAGCCGGCGAGCAGTCAACTTCACTTTGTATACTCATCATTGCCGGAAAAGTCAATGAAATTGCTCGAAAATTCTTTTTGGAGCAAACCTTTATGCTTTGGAGAAGAAAGGAGGAGGAACAAGATCAATAGCTGTGTGCTCAACTTTAAGACGCATTGCTTCAAAACCATATTGTCATTCAACTATAACCGTAAATGAAAATAATCAAGGAAGTAGCTTTATCCTGGTGAAAATTAATTACAAAAACGCGTTCAATTCAGTAGAACGTGACGTCTCCTGAATCAAGTTAACGCTGAAACTTAAGAAATGTATCTTTACGTATGGCAAAGTTATCACACCCCTTCCGTATCCTTTTTCGGAGATATAACTTTTACCTCTGAAGTAGGTATTCAATAGGACGACCCGATAGCCTCGCTTACGTTGTAAAAAATTTGAAATCCAATATAAACCTGTGGTATCTGACACGGGCGGTTCCGTGGCGTAGTGGTATGAGTGACTACTACGCCTAAGGTCCCGGGTTCGAATCCCGACACGGTCCGCTTGGCGAACATTTTTTACAAAAATACGTCCTCGTTCGGATGAGGTAAAATGGAGGTCCCGTGTGTGAGTGTTGTCACGCACGTTAAAGATTCCTACCTTGCTTGTAACAGCAAGGGTTCTTCGGCAAAATGCAAAATTTCCAGGTAGGAAAAAACTCGCTTCCTGGCCAATGTAGCACCTTCGGGTAGAGCACTGGAAAAATCAAGTGTAGGGTATCTGGACGATGGATTTCTTGTTGGAAATCCTGACACTACTTTACAGGATATGAAAGTTTTGATATCAGAGTCAAAGAAAATTAGACTAGAAATAAATCCGTCAAAATGTGAACTTTTGTCTATTGATGGAACTACTGATGATATAATGGTTGGGATTATCAATGAACTTCTAGGAATTCAAGTTATAGATTCCATGGCCCTTATGCTTTTGGTATCACCTCTTCTACAGAACGGTATTGCTATCAACTTGGATAAATGTTTCCAGAATTTGGAAAGCTATGTTACACAGAGTGAAGGAAACAGAACCAGTTCTTACTTGAAATGAACATGAAAATGAAGGCCACACTAGAATCAATTTTGAACATTCACCTAGATGATGAACAATGGCCTCAAGCGTCCTTACCTATTAGATGTAGTCGAATTGGTATTAGGAAAATCTCTGATCTTTGCCTTTCGGTTTTTCTATGGTCAACATATGGCTCCACGTCACTTGCCTCCACCATTGTATATAACTCAGTTGATAATTGTGACGTAACCTCTAATGCAAAAGCGTTAGAACTCCGGAAATCAACGTATGAAGTTCCGGCCCCCTCCAATTCTTCTCTCGAATATACAGAAAAACTGGGACAATATCACTACGAAGTTTATTATGGACGTAAAAAAATCTTCAAATAATGACAGGAATTCAGTTTTTTACAAGCCTTGATGAACAGAGAAACTGGAGCATGGCTTCACGCAATTCCTTAAAAAATGTTGGAAGTCCTCATTGAGGAATGTTCTAATATTTTGGCAGCAGTCGAGTCCCCCTCTTGGATTGAAACGATTTTGGAAAGTCATTCATCTTTTCAATTTATCACTCGCATCGTCGCTTGAACTCTCCGCTTTGTCCATAGCATACAAACTCCGTTAGGAAAATACACTGGACTTTTGTCTTGTTTCGAACTCCATAACGCTTTGAACTCCCTAATTAAATATATTCAACATACCCAATTTTCTATTGAGTTGGACGTCATCTACTCCGGGTCAGTTCTAAAATGGATTCTTTGCAAATTATCCTCCTTTATTAGAGAGAGCATCTTACAGGTTGTAACGTACCCTCATCCTCCGACAGGAAATGTCCCGCACTTTTACCTAGTAAAAGTCGCTCTAGGGATTTGTATATCAATATTTGAGATACTTCCACGCGGGTGTTCAAATTGTTGATCTTATCGTTTATCAACATTTTTGGATTGTTTCAAGTAAACAGTTTTCTCGTCGAGCTTCGAGTCGGTGTGTGACCTGTTGGAAAACTAATCCAACCTCATCGCAACTTCCTATGGGCCACCTTCCTACATACCGAGTCACTTAAGCAAAGCCCTTTTTGAGATCGGACATTGATTTTGCTGCCCGCTTCTCTACTACAATGTTGCGAGTAGGGGCGCTAAAATGTTGAAAACAGTTTATATGCATGGATACCAAAGCCCTCCATCTTGAATTAGTTTTTGATTGGTCAACCGGCGCTATTCTAGTTGCTCTACGCCGATTTATTGCCAGGCATGACCGCTGTGATCATGTCTACAGCTTTTACGGTACAAATTTTGGAGATGCCCATAGACCCTTAATTTTTCTCGCAAAATCAGTTGTCACAAAGGAACATATTTCTTAGCACTTTATACCACCCTCTGCACCTCATTTTGGCGGTTTGTTTCTGACCTTTCGCTTAACCGCCTGCCTTGTTGGCAAATTCTTCAGCGAATTTATTAAGATTTCTGATCTCAGTGGTCTAAGAAGTATTTGCATATGCTCCTACAATAGTCCAAATGGCACACAATGTCTCCGCAGGTTAAGGTAAATACCATAGTGGTAGTTCAAACCGATAACGTTTCACCTCTTCGGTGGTACCTTGGACATGTTGTTGCGGTCCATCCCGGAACTCATGGGGTCGTTAGGGTTGTTACTGTCGCCAAGCTTTTTCCTTTATCTTTGTTGTAGATCTTCCTATATCTTTCTTCGTATACTTTTTTATTTTGGTTTTGTTCGTGTAAATATTTCTTGGATTTTCTTATATTAATTGATTTTTCCATAGCGTTCCACACTTTCTAGTTATTTTGTTTTCAAAAATGCTTAACATTTGGATGGGTAATATGTTCCGTTTGTAATTATAGTTAAAATTAACTTTAATCACAAAATGTAACTTGCAAGTCAATTTCCAACCATTTTGTATATAGTATAATCATGGGTTTTACTGTAATTAAACTTCAAATATTTTGCGTTGTGGTGCTGCCGCCGCTTAAATTTGAAGTCATTACTGGTAAGTAGTTGAAAGTTCTGCTTTAATAAATTCTGCTCATATATACATGACCACTTTCTCCACTATCTATAGTTATCGAAATTTTACGCAAAACTCAATAATTCTGGAAATTTTCGTGTGTGAGGTTTAAAAATTCCCGGAACTCAAGTAATACAATAAAAGATAAAACGCTTTTAAAAAATCGAAATAATCGCCTTAAAGCTTCAAAAAGAAAACCAAATAAAAAGAAAAAGGCGCTTCGTGCGAAAGCTCACATTCACTAAAAAAATTAAATTAAATTTGTCTATAGGCGCCACCTAGTTTTTAAACCATAGAAATATTTGCGATTCCAGGGAACGGAAATAAGTAGCCACAAATACCTAACCATCTATGAGTTAGAATAATATTTAGGGTACGATAAAACCTCTAAGATATTTTCAGTAAAAGATAATTCACCAATTATGTTCATATACTAATTAGATAAACTAAAATTCTTAAGATAACTTTGAAGAAAAATATAAACACTAAACGTTAATAATTTAACCTAATAATAAATATAAGATAATGTATTACAAAAAAATGTAAAACGTAATTTTGGTTTGGAGGTCAAGGCACAGCGAAAGCGTAATCAGTAGCCCGGAGTAGGGGAACAACACTCTAATGTGAGAGACGGTGGTGTGGGGAATAAGACAGTTCTACTAGAGGACAAATTAAGGTTGAAAACACGAGGGGTAAGAAAGATAGAGTTTTAATATAACATCCTAGAGAAGAAGTAGAAAGTATAGAATATCCCTATTAAGACAGATTGGTCTAGGGAACTACTTGCAATGTTAACAATAAGAGACACTCAATACCATCACGTAGATACTTAAGAACAACTAGGCTGCAAATGAGACCCAGACAAATCATCTTCCTACCGAACGCATCCTCTGCGATAAGAAAATCAAATAAAGTTAACGTTATCAACTTAAATATACCCAAACAACAATTTCAAAAACACAATTACTATAGGCACAGCCGTAATTGTACGATAAACAGTTAATTGAAGATAAAAATAGGAAATCTTTAACTTGACTACAACATAAGGAATAATATTTGAAACTACAAAAACGATAGCCTCTCACCAACACGGCATTCCTATGATATAAAACGATAGATAACGGAAATTATGAAATTTATTAAAGTATATGTTAGAAAACACAGCAAATAGAAATTTCTTGTATTCGCAACTGTGAAAACTGACTCTTTATTACAGAGGCATAGCTTGCGTTCGTTATGTTACAGAAAGACTAAAGTATCAACCGTCGACATCAACTAGTACAAATTATATACATTTCCTGAGTTGTTCATCCAAAAGATATGTCAACCACGACAAATAACTATATTAGATTGTGACATAATAATGTAGAGGATAAAAATGTAAAAAAAAATTGATTTACTTGAGTGTAATGACCAGAAAAAATGTATAACTAGGAATTTCGAGATCTATCTATTAAAATACAAAAACTCTATATGGCATTACAAGGTATGGAACACTTGTAGATTGATGATGTAATATCGATTTATATGTACAATAGGATTTGTCAAGGGTGATAAACTAAATTTGCGTAGCAATAAGCTATATGAGAGCTAATGAATTAGATAGTATTTGGGTACAGGAGATAATATTACAGGTAAAATTGTTTATCCATGAAGAACAAGGAAGTCAAGGTTTACATAGTTTACATAGTTTACATAATTAAAACTAAGGTAACAGGTAGAAGTTTCAAGTTAATCGTTAAGGATCAAATTTACAATTGAAATCCAGTAATGAGTATGAGTATGAGACAATGATGGTATCATACGGTATAATTTACGAAAGATATTATTAGAAATTAGTTTTTGAGAAAACTGCTAATTGTGTCAAACAGAAAATAATTTGATTCATTTTTAGTTTGTAAAATACGAAAAGTAATTTTTATATAAGGTTATGTACACATAAACTTCATTGATGTAAATAACTATCGAAATTTATTCACAAAACATGCATCGTAATTAGGAAAAATTTTGTATTTATGCGAATTTAAAGTTAGCGTTTCGTTATATTTAAAATATAAGTAATGAATGCAAAAATTGTGGATTCAAATCAAAAGTTTATTTACTTGATCAAAAGAAAAGTTCTAGTCTACAATAAACTATACATCTTATTTTTACCTAACCAACGTTTATTTATATAAACGTTGGTTTGCTAGATTTGGTTGTTTAGGTTTTTTTTTTATTGAAAGCTTATAAAGAAACTGAATAAGAACTATGATGTATTAGATATTTCAAACAATGTTTAAATAATAATTACTGCTTACCTTAGATATTATAAATTAATCTAAAATAACGAAGATTTCCTGGTAATTCGATATAACTAAAAGTGTTCCATATAATGGAAAATTTACCATAACACAAAATTATTTAGATATATTTAAAAATCACTTAACCCAATACAGAAACCGTTTAATTTGACTCAAAATGCAAATTAATTTAGACCAATAATCATGTATCGGTCATATTTAGTGTTATGTTTACAGTATTGCAAACTATGGAAATATTTACATACATTCTACGGATATTATTTTAAAGTATAAGAAATTTTTTAGTTACAAAGATAAAGAATATACTGAAATGTTTTCAGGTTTAAAGGTACAATTTTTTTGTTTTCTAGTTAGGTATTAAATACAAGACAAACATAAAATTACATAGATTACGTAACCTAGAAAAATTAATTTAAGCGTGAAAGAGCCAACGCTTTTTATAAACAATCAAATTTATAAAAGAGCCTCCATTGTTGGGCGCTAGTGTATACTTAAATTTTACTACATAAATGATAATATAAATATAAAATTTACACGGGGGTTAAATTTACCCTGAGGGGACAAATGCGTCTCAAATTTTTAAGCTAGCACTGTCCCCGTGGTTATTCCAATCCCTGTACGTTTTTTATCTCAGGGTAGTGTTCAGATGTCCCCTTGTTTGGTTGGCGGCAACTCTCCTATCGAGAAACGTCGGTATTTTGTATAACTATTATCCAATTTTCCAATATATGTTATATCACAAACATTTAACAAGTTATTTAATAATTGCGACATTTTTGCTGTCGTTCTCGGAATTTTTTGCTTATACTTATACGCACTTTCCACTTGACGGATTGCGTTAGTTTAGATCATTACTTTTACTAACGTACTCTATTATAAAAGTTGTATCGGTATATTCAAATTTGTATTTTTTTATTTTCTTTCTTTATAAATTTTGCTACGTACCTAGACGTAGCCGGAAGAAAAGTAAACACTAGGCTAACTACTAACCGCGGAGAGCGGGGGGATTCGCCTACATACCAAACAGAAAAAAAAACATCGCCCATGACTATCTATTAACAATGAAAATAAATTAAAATTTTTTGATTCACAGGTACAAAAAAAAGTATTAAATTTAAGTTATATTTTACAAAACAAATTTTATATAGGATCCACGAAGTGCGCATTTCGTAGCTAACAGGTAATAAAAATCATTTAAAAAAGGTAATGCTAAGATTTTCTCAATAGCAAGTGTGTTAAATTAAAGTATTAAAAGTAGGTTTTCTCCATAACACGTAGGTTAAATTCAAGTATGAAATGTAGACCAAAATGTAGTAAGAATTAAAGCAAGATAATCAAAAATACTAGCAAAGCTAGCTTATAAACAGGGATGGTAAACTGGTTTCACAACATCAACCGCTGATAAATAAAGATCTTCGATGTTCGTAAAAGAAAAAGAGTCACATACCTCTATGCGTCGGGATGCGTATCTTGCAAACGCCGTGGGTGAGTCAGCATAGCAACGCCATGGTCGTCAGGGTTCATTCACCCTGCCATCGTAATTACATTAGTGATCCAAAGAAAAAAGGCAGCTGCTCAACGACAACGAACAGGTGGTCCTACGCAAAAAGAGAACCCATTTGGCATCCAGCTAAAAAAAAGCTAAAAAAAGAATCTGATTCGAATGGGTGCGCGCGGGAAAACTCACCAAATCACGCAAGACACCTTCTAGTTGTTGAACAGAAAAACGTGCATCGCTATTGCAATACGGTGACAAATGAATGTAGAAAATATTTCGACGTACAAGCTGTAAAATCAAATTCAACAATGATTCAAACAACACGGAGTCGAACTGTAAATCCTAGCTTATTGAAGCGCGGTAAAACTGGAAACCTGGCTTATATCGGATAGTGCGCGACCTTATTTCAACAAGCCGTTACATTTAGAACTATTATACGGCGGTCGTAAGGTATACCAAGATAGCGGGTACCTAAAAACAGGATACAACTATTTAATTGTAGAATAAACTGGTCGTTTCGAAATAAATAAGTTCACAATAAAACAGGATGTTGTTGAAAAATTTTAAGATTGAAACGGAGTTTATTCGAACGAGTAATGAACGAACAAGGGAGAAAAATCGGGTAATTAATTTATACGGAAAAAAACGTATCAATTTTATCTTGTGATTGGTTTTATTCTGTTGGATAATAAAGCAATAATAATAATAATAATAATAATAACGATATAGGAATAAGGAACGAAAGAAAGAGGACCACTTCGTCGACTATCCTAGTTTTACGAAACACGTCTCCATTCGAGGGAGGCCGGTAATAAAGTCCGTTCATTTAGATGTATTGGTTCTCGCGAGCCAGCGTCCCTCCTCCAAAATAGATTAATGTTCTGACGCAAATTGGTGAGTACAGCTGCACGTTAATCACGAGAAATGCGATTCCTGAGGCTTCCTGAATCACAAATCCTAAAACAATGTCCGGACTTATGTGGGAAAGAAATCTTTGTGTGTTTTTTATGTAACGCTTATATTAAACATAATAAAATTGGAGAATTTTCCATGCGGATTTTAAAAATACCCAGAACCTAAGTAATATATTGAAAGATTAAGCGTTTCTAAAGAAAGCGCAACACAGTAATATACGGATACTTCAAGGACTAGTACTTTTACACACAACACCTAACTTAAGAAGGTTGTCTAATTCACTATCTATGTTTTATTGTACAGCAGGACTGACTCTATAATAATGTTGCTTAATCGGAATACCTGTTACTTTAATCGTATGTTTAACTAAAGAAGTGACACCTAATTCGGACAACTTTTCAAAGTATTTACCTATGATATTTTCTAATAAATTTCTTAAATCGGAATCCAGATCTAAAATAGGATGTAGTATTGGAGGTGAGGTTTCTATTGAATTCAATTTAGCAAAAGTAAATTCGTTTTTAAAATTATGTGGGATAATTCCTATGAATAACTAATAATCAATACCCAAAATTAAAATTTGAGCTACATTGTAATATGTCAATTCACTGTTCTCCTGCCATGTTACATTGTGGTCCTTCAATATAAAAGCACTTTTTGTCTTAATTTTATACTAATACCGTTTATAGTCACAAGTCAGTTTTGATTTGTGTAACATTTCCCTTTAGTACTATTAAATAATACCCTATATACATCTATCTTTAGTCTTAATTTAATATTCTTTCTTTTGTATAAATAATATAAATAATTAAGATCAGATGTAATTTTTTTATTGGTTAACCTTTGAATAATATCCATAAATACACAACTGGTGTATATATGAATCTAGAATTCAGAATAGTTTTCTTGTTTTGTCCTCCCTCTTAAAAAGTGTGGTTATCTGTAAACCAGAACTTTTGGTTTGTCTTGATATTTAACGGTCTTTTTGAGCACATGCCGTCTTCCGATAAAGATGTCCTTTCTAAGGTCATGATGTTGTACCTGGTATGTAAAAGGTGTTTTTGCTTTTATTCTTCCTAACATACATAAATATCATTTTAGAATATAAGCAAAATGCTTATGAAGAAAGCCTACGTGGATAGCCTGTTCAAAATATTAATGGATGGTAAGCTGTTTTTAGATAAATTTTTAGACTGTTCTTCGTGGCGTATTGCAATATTTCGTTTTTGTAACACGTTTATTTTCTAGGGTCCTCCGGTGGCATATTCTCCCGTAGCATATCTTCTGGTATCAAATTCCTTTGAAGTATCTAATTGTCTGTGCTAAGCTATCTAAGCATTGCATTAATTTTACTACCTACAAATATTATCTTTTATAGTTCAAGAATGTTACGTTGACGTTTTATATATCTTCTAAAATAAATTAAATGTTTGTTGATGAAACCTATGGTTGTGGAACAAACAAGGATTGGCTCTTACGAATTAGAAGTTTGAGGTTAACAACCAAAATAATCAACATGGTGTACGTCTCAACCAATAGTAAGAACATCCTATAGTTCTGAACAAGTCGTAAGCTCAACATTTAAGTATACGTTTCTTTCATATATCTGGAATTCAGGTACGAATTTATCTTATTTATTGTGACGGAACGACGTGCATGCGTTACCTTTTAACAATTATCTGAAAAATAATGCATGTAAAACATAGTCATAACTTTATTTATCGATTACCTTAACTAATTTTATATTATCTTTGCTTCCAGTATAACCTTATGGTTTGTAAACAAGAAAGCTTTCATGAAACCTTTTTTTGTGAATTTTGGGGTTATGTTCAATTTAAACGTTCAATTCAAATTCTCTTAACTAATGTTACACACTACAAGGTATATTTATGATTTCCTTTTATTAAGAACGTTAATTTGAAATTGTGTCTAAGCACAATAATTACTTTAGATTTTCTAATATCTTATCTGGTAGAGTTTGAAACAAATTTTAAAATTATGAGAGTGTAGATATATAAACTACACTTAGTGATTTTATCGTATAAAAATTTGGTTGTAAGAAAATAACGATATATATTTAATTTTTTATTAATGTTTGTTGGAATTTCATTCCTACATTTAACATTTAAATTCATCTTTTTCTGCCTCCAACCGGTTCGTTTCAATAACAAAGTACCTGCTGTATATCATGCGGCATCGTTACACATTTTTACCCTCGCTTATCTTCTTGCCGACACGTTCTTTCATGTTTCAACCCTTAAAAGCTCTCCGCTCGCAGTCCTAAGGCTACCGCGCCAGTATACGCTTCATTATGTTTAAAAATAAATTAGTGAGTGCAAGTTTGAAACCTCCAATAAAAACCCTTTGTGCCATCCGTATGCTATTGTAAGTACATTAGCACATAATTAGTTATTGTTTAAATACGAGATTGGATTTTGCACTTGCATGTGTATCTGGTTATGTTCATCCGCTCCGAGAAATGTATTGTTTCCAATGTAAATAAACCTGCATATATCGATCCGTTGTTATCACTTTATTAAAATCAAGAGTTCAGCGGCCCTAAAATCAACTATTTACAGCTCCCATAGATTACAGTCGACTTCAAAGGGGCCGGACAAGCATTAATATTTCTAGTTACCTGCGGATACGTCATGAATAGCGGTCTGCTTCTAACATTGTTCCTATCGACCGGATTTGTTGGTTTTACAGGGTTTGCGAATTTAAACGGTGCATCAAGCAATTGCAACGCATCGTAAGGTCCACATCTACAAGTAGTAGGTACAGTTACACTCCATGGTTGCGGCATTCTGAAATGATGAAAGCGCAGTAGCCAGTAATTCGTTTTTAAACTGTTTCATTGTATTAATAAAAGCAATTTTTGTGTTTTATTTAGTTTAAGGCATGTACATTTTAGTTAAGGCTTCTCGCAAAATCCAATCACTTCAGAAAATAATTAAATGAAAGTTTGATATTTAAGCTTAGTTTATAATACTTAATTGACGTTTCTATTTGATATAGTTCATATTCTTCTGTTATATAATAATAGAAAAGGAAACAAAAATATGTTTAGTAAAAGGTATTCGTACTTTAGCTAAACAACGTGTGCGAAGGTGAAATACATTGTGAGTAGATTCAAAGTGAAGTGCAAACAAGTTCTAAACCGCGCGCATTCTACTTATGTAATTTGCGTGTACGCTTAATTGTTCATTATTTAAGGTTATGTTTTTTGTAAAAAGATTAAGGAAAAAATTCAAATCTGCACTCACAAGAAATGGATGCTTTAAAAAATGTTAGAAAGCATGCCAAATTCGCAGTTACTCGTATACAAAATTGGGTAATTGGCAATATAGATTCCGAAATAGATCCTTTTCCTTTTCAATCTAGGCTTGAGTTGTTAAAAGAAAAATTTCTTGTTTATTCAGATGCTCAAGATAAAATTGAAGATTTAGATGAAAATAATACTGATTCCGAAAATAGAGAAGAGTTTGAAAATAATTACTATCAATTACTTACGCGTGCTTCTAATAAAATTCGTGAAACTTCTCCTATTCCATCTTCCCGTAAGGGAGTAGCAAATAATTCAGTAAATAATTACGCGTCCGATAAACCAAAAATTGGAGTTAAACTCCCGGAAATTTCTATTCCTCCTTTCTCTGGAGATTTACAAAAATGGACTCCGTTCTATCAACTTTTTTCTGCCTTGATAAAGGACAATAGTTCCCTAACAGATGTACAAAAGCTCGTGTATTTAAAATCCTATTTGAAGGCTGAGCCGTTATCTCTCATCGATTCGTTAGAAATTTCAAATAACAATTTTCAGATTGCAATAGAAATCTTAGAAAAAAGATATGATAACAATTTAGCCATCATAAATTCTCACTTAAATGCCATCATTGACGCTCCTAATTTGGTAAAATGCACTTCTACTTCCTTAAGGGAATTTATAGTTAACGTCAAGAAAAAATTGGACTCGTTGAAAAATTTAAGATGTCCCATTGGGCACTGGGACATAATCATAATAAATATCCTTATGAGGAAACTTGACTACGGTACTAAAAGAGAATATCAATCCAAGAGAAATACAGATGAAAATCCCACTATGAAAGAATTTTATGAAATACTTGAAGCCAAGTGTGGCGCACTTGAATCCTTAAGCACCAGCAATGTAGGCACTTCCAACTTTTCTGATAGAAAAGACAAATATTCTCCCAAATCAAATAGTAGTAAAACCTCACTACACGTGGGGAATAATCCGTCCAATTCCTCTGCAACAAATTGCAGAACCTGCTGGTATTGCAGGGTGTCCAGCCATGATATTTATCGTTGTACTAAATTTCTTGGCCTGTCTAATGAAGAAAAATTTCGATTTCTTAAATCTCAATCGATATGTTTCAATTGCATCGGCGCCAAACACCTATTGCACGAATGCAAATCCAAGTCTTGTTTCGTGTGTGGTAAAAGGCATCACACCATCCTGCACAACAATCAGCAAACAAATTCGAAACCTTCTGAACGAAACACCGCCTCCAATGCTCATTCCAATACTGGAGCAATTTCTAAAAAAATCCAAGGTAGCTCGACAGCGCCTCCTCCAATTGATGAAAACTATGATGCTTGCTCCAATCAAAATTTGCGGTTTCCGGTGGTCAGTCAATCTAGAGGTTCAACCAATTCGAATCTAAATGTTTCAACTGCCGAGTTTAGTGCTCGTAACACTTCCCAGGCATCTTTAGTGTCGTCATCCCTTTTTACGGGTAATGGCGATCCTGAAGTGTTATTAGCCACGGCTGTGGTCACCCTCATGTCCATCGAAGGTAATCCCATAAGGGCTCGGGTAGTCCTGGATAATGGTAGCCAATCATCCTTCATTACAGAGTATTTGGTGTCCTTACTAAAAACGAACACTTCCGATAATCGTTTAAAATTTACTGGCATTGAGTGTATTTCAGTTAAGTCCCAGAAAATGGCAAATATCGTCATACATTCCAACGCTCTAAGGCCGTTCCAACTTCAATTATCTTGTTCCGTTCTTCCGGTGATCACTTCTAATTTACCTAGATTTCCGTTGAATCCAAATTTATTGAATATTCCGGCAGAGTTTGATTTAGCTGATCCTGAATTTTATATACCTTCCGCTATTGATATCCTAATAGGAGCTGACGGTTATTGCGATTTACTCCTTCCGAAAATATTCAGACTAGGTCCGAAACTTCCTACTCTCCAACTAACCAAGTTGGGTTGGGTAATTGGTGGGCAAATGCCTATTCAAAACTCCTTTAGCGAAAGAGTCCTGCTGTTATGTCAAAATGACATTGGTTCAAAAATATCTATAGATGAGTTTCTGCCTAAATTTTGGAAATTTGAAGGCATTCCTTATTCAATTCCTCTTTCCAAAGACGCTGAGCAAGCCGAAGAAGACTTCATAAAAACCCACAAGCGTTTAGAAAACGGCGTGTTTCAAGTAGACTTGCCTTTGAAGAACGTGACAGGGCAATCCGAACTTGGCGGTTCTTTTCATATAGCAAGAAAGCGGTTTCTTAGTCTAGAGAAGCGCCTTCATAATGACCTTGGCCTCTTCTCGGAATATAAAAAATTCATAAACGAATATATTTCGTTGAATCACGGTACTTATGTTCCGTTCGATGAAACAAATCCAAATGCTAATTTCAAGTACTTCCTCCAGCATCACTGCGTAATAAAAGAAAGCAGTGACACCACAAAATTACGGGTTGTGTTCGACGCCTCTTGCAAGACCTCTACTGGTGTTTCCCTCAACGACATCCTACATAAGGGTTATCAAGTTCAACCCGATAAATGAATTTTGGACGCAATTATTTAGTAGATTTTCTCAAATCAATAGGTTATTACATACTATATCTTATGTTTTCCGCTTTGTTTCGAATTCTAAACGGTCGAGTAATAAAATTACAGGTCCTTTAACTATCCTAGAGATAAATTCTGCCTTAGCGCTGGTCCTTCGTCAAATCCAAGCTCAAGTTTTTTCAAAAGAAATTTCTGAATTGAAGGCACAAAAACCTATATCCAACAAAAGTGTATTATCACTGAATCCATTTCTGAATGAAGACGGTCTTGTTTGCGTGGGTGGGCGATTACAGCACGCTGACATAACTGAAAGACAGAAACATCCTATATTACTTCCAGCAAAGAATCATATAGTGTTTGTGCTGTTAAAACAAGAGCATGTCCGACTCGGGCACGCCGGTGCTCAATGCGCCCTTTCTAATTTTCGTTTACGTTATTGGCCTCTGAATGGCTTGCGAGCCATGAAAAAGGTAATTCGAGAATGCATGATTTGCTTCCGGTTTCGAGCGAAACCGCTTCAACAAATTATGGCTAGCTTGCCTGCCGACCGAGTTTCAATTTTCAGACCATTCGAAAGGGTGGGTCTTGATTATGGAGGTCCCTTCTTAATCAGGTCCTCAAAACTTAGAAAGGCTCCTATCCTAAAATGTTATATGTCAATATTTGTGTGCATGGCCACAAAGGCCGTTCACATAGAGTTAGTCTCATCGTTATCGACAGAAACATTGATATTGGCCCTCAATCGGTTTATTTCCCGAAGGTCAATTCCAATAGTAATATATAGCGACAACGCCACCAACTTCCTTGGTGCGCGCAATCAACTCAAAGATTTAAAAGATTTTTTCAAAAACGCCTTGGTTTCAGATCACACACAAACATTCGCCGCTGAAAAAGGTTTTCAGTGGAAATTCATCCCCCCTCATAGCCCTCATTGGGGTGGAATCTGGGAATCCGCTGTAAAGAGCGCGAAGTATCATTTACGCCGATTGGTCGGTAATTCAAACTTCACCTTCGAGGAGTTAAGTACAATCCTAGTCCAAATTGAGGCTATATTAAATTCCAGACCAATTTGTCCTCTTTCTAACGACCCCAACGATCAAGAAGCCCTCACTCCAGGTCATTTTTTAGTCGCTAGTGCACTCTCCTCCCTTCCAGAACACTCGGTTACTCACCTGCCTGAGAATAGGCTTTCACTTTGGCAACAATGTTGTCGTATCCAGCAATTGTTTTGGAAAAGGTGGTCCGTAGAATATTTGAGTCGTCTCCAACATCGTCCAAAATGGTTATCTCCATCAAAAAATCTAGAAATAAACGAGTTGGTGATATTAAAGAAAGACGCTGTTCCTCCATTAAAATGGCCATTAGCCAGAGTAGTCGCCGTTCATCCCGGCTCCGATCAGAACGTCCGATCTGTTAGCCTTCGAACAAAAGAAGGAACCTTTGTACGACCTATTACCAAGGTCTGCCCTTTACCATTTTCAGATAGCTCTTCTCTCTCAATGTAACTCTTATTTTCATACTCCGCCTTCCTGTCCCTTTTCTTACGTTGTTTGCCTTTTTTATCCTACTTTTTGAATTTGTTGTGATAATCTGGATTTTGCACAGGGGCGGAATATGTTGGAATTTCATTCCTACATTTAACATTTAAATTCATCTTTTTCTGCCTCCAACCGGTTCGTTTCAATAACAAAGTACCTGCTGTATATCATGCGGCATCGTTACACATTTTTACCCTCGCTTATCTTCGTGCCGACACGTTCTTTCATGTTTCAACCCTTAAAAGCTCTCCGCTCGCAGTCCTAAGGCTACCGCGCCAGTATACGCTTCATTATGTTTAAAAATAAATTAGTGAGTGCAAGTTTGAAACCTCCAATAAAAACCCTTTGTGCCATCCGTATGCTATTGTAAGTACATTAGCACATAATTAGTTATTGTTTAAATACGAGATTGGATTTTGCACTTGCATGTGTATCTGGTTATGTTCATCCGCTCCGAGAAATGTATTGTTTCCAATGTAAATAAACCTGCATATATCGATCCGTTGTTATCACTTTATTAAAATCAAGAGTTCAGCGGCCCTAAAATCAACTATTTACAGCTCCCATAGTTTACAGTCGACTTCGAAGGGGCCGGACAAGCATTAATATTTCTAGTTACCTGCGGATACGTCATGAATAGCGGTCTGCTTCTAACAATGTTATTAACTAAACGTCAATATATAAGTTGTATTAAGGTATTTTCTTTTGTCACGTTCTAAATTGCATCCTTTTAACTTGCCTGGATAAAATTTAACTTTGCTCTCTAAACCCCTAAGATATAGTCGTTTGCAATCTACCGCAGCCACAAACGGTCGACGCTAGTCCCGCCAGAGTTTTATTTAGACTCTGTTGTACACCCATTCCTACCTGTAAAAAGGAAGGGTGCAACATCTGGGACTACTAAAACATTTAAAACCACTACCCAATTTTTTAATCAGATTGGTATAGTCATTGTTCCTATAGATTGTAGAGTTTATCCGTTTGCAATTTCATGTTCAGGAGAATTTTGTGTTTGAATTTTTATACCCAAACTGAAAACATTTTCAAACCCTTTTGACCAAAAATTGTAGTATCTGCACCAGAGACTAAAAAGGTAAGGATCTCAATACCTAAAATATACAGTAACATAAGGTCTTTCATCTTGTGGAGCATGCTTGAAAATATAGTCCAACATTGCTTGGTTCTTTGAAATTTTTGTTCTTTATGTCAAATTAAATTTTGAAATTACATGGTCGAATTATAAAATGTTCAGGACGTTACACGACCTTGTGACGCCCACGTTTCTAGCTTAAATGATTAGAATTACATCGAGTACATTGATTATACGTAACATTATTTCTACAACAACGGTAACAATTATTTATTCTACGTTTCTCTTGACATTGAATTACAAATATCCTGTCTGATAATTGTTCCAACAAGTCTTAAATGTTTGTTTAATTCCAGATGGTGTTGTGTGTAAAGAAGAGTATTTCGGTATAGCGTATGGTTTACTATGAGTTGGTTGATCGGTATATGCTAAGTCTGTTTCTAAATCCGTTCTTATTTTACTTGGTGGTACATAATCTTCTATTGAAACTTTACGTTACTCTAGTCCTTTACCTAGTTTAATTAATCCTTAAATTCAATTTATTTCTATCAGACTAAATTGAAATTGATAAAAGAATATTTTTTTTTTAAAATTGTCAATTGTTTTTCAACTGATACGGGTTCTATTAAAAAACGTATTCAGCATTACTGCCACATAAATACGCATCGTTTCATTTTCTACTTGTGTTTTATTGTTAATTTCAATCGCTAATATTTTATCATAATTAACTGGTAAAAATTTGTTTTTAAGACCAGCTTTTAGCTCGTCTCAAGTATTAAACAAGATTTTAGTCGCTCTATACTAAACTAAAGCTTTATTATCAAACAAGCCACTCGCTTCGTTCACAAGTTGAATATCACTTATACTTCTAGTAACTTTAAGTTCTTCTATGCGTTCTAGGAAAGCATTCACTATTGTTTGTGTTCCTGAAAATTTCAAATTCCATTTATTCACTAAAATGACTATATAAATTACTGAATTTTTAAATTAAAAATTACTAAAGGTATCTTTCTGAGCTAACGCTGGTTACATATCCCCCAATCCATATATGTACAATTACATAGAAAGTATTAGGAATTATTAAGTAATTATAAAGAAAACTTAAGTTGAATGCAACATTGTATTTTAAGGATAAATATGAAAAAGTTATTAAAAGTTCACAAACAAGTTGTGAGAACGGATGTGAATACATTGTATTCCAGACGTAAGTGAACTGCAGGTGCAGGTCACAGACGGTTAAGAAACCGCGATTACTTAGAAATTAAGATTGTTACATTGTATAACGAATAGAATAAAGAAATAAGCAGATGAACTCTGCAAGTCCCCACAGACATGTGAGGGGCAGGGACAACATAAATACCTCGGGAGCCCCAGATCAGTCAGTCAGTCTTGAGTATTTCAACTTTAACATTGATGTTTGCCCAGGCTACTCGCCCTCATTTAAATCCAATTATTATTTTATTTCAACTTAGAATAATTCAATCAAGTTTGTCAAATTTCCATTGTAATTACTGTTTAAGAAATAAAATTGTTACAAGAAGTTTTAAAAAAAGTTTTTAAAAAGATCGCTTCCAAGGCACGAAACGTAACTCGCATTGGAGTTAATACTAACTGGTAAATTTACAATTAGTGTAACTGTATCTAATTTTGCATTTCTATCGGTGGTTATTCATTCATAGTACTAGTAGAAGGTTCTAATTTATGTTGTTCTTTACAAGTTGTGTCTAAACTAGGGTTACTAACAGATTTTCCTTGTGTTGAAGTATTAATTTTGATAGTTAAAATTTGTTGTTGAATTTATTTATAAGAATTAATTAATTTAAATGACTCTGCTTGTAAATCATCTTTTATCGTTTTGTCAGTATTATCAACCGGCAATGAATTATTTAATCTATTACAAGTGCGTGCAATTTTGGTTTCAATTTTGAATTTATCTAAGTTAATATTCTGTTCATTCAAATTTTCTAGAATTTATACGAATATCTCTAACAAGTCTTTAAACGCTAAAAGGTTTTCCTTAAAATCAAACGGGTATTCAAAATATTTACGGTATCTTTATTTATTATTTCTCGGAGAGCCTTCCTTAAACTGTGATACATTTAAATTATCAGTGCTTGAATTTTGCAATTCATATTTTAATTCCTCTTTAACCCTTTCGGCCCTGCTGGTGGCGTTTGCCACCATTATATTTAGAGTTATAGTTTATCAATAACATGTGCTACTTCGTTGTTTTGCCACAAGATAGCATACTGTGAACTGTTTTAACTTCAATTTTTATACAATTTATTGGTTCACATGTTTTTCTGGTGCTGTTTGAAGGAAATTTGCACTTGTTGTTATTATGGTCTCTGAGATTGTCAAAAATTTACTTGGTAAATGTTATTTAAAAATGCTCTAACTATGGTTTGGATTTTGTTTTTGCAGTTTGATAATTATATCTACAAATGCTGTTTATATTTTCTCGTAAAATGCTACTATCAGAGCTACTACAAATGTGGGTTTGCTATTGCCACCACTAGATGTTTTTCAAAAATTTCATCAAGAATGTTTTTGAAGTAATGGAATACCCCCGATAATTCTATAATAGTATTAAAAAACTAGCTAAAGAAATAACTTTAGATCAAGCACAGGTAGCCGTATCAGCCATTCCAGATTCTGATATACACGACGAAGATAAATTTATTTCTGATAATGATCAGATAGTTAAGTGTTTCCTTAACAATATTGGCAAGTAGACAATTTTAAACAAAAAAAAATTAAAACAAATATAAAAAAATAAGTTAGTTGGAAGAGAGCTCAATTTGCACCCCCAAATACAAATTATATCGCATTTAATAACAGTATAGGAAACTCGGCAAAAGTACAGTAGAGCATTTTCAGCGATTGAGAGACGAGGCACCGTTTTCCACCTCATCCACCGCTTTCCTCTTTAACCGTTTTCCACCTCCTTTACCGCTTTCCTCTTCCTCCCCCTCTAAACGTTTTTTAATGGGTTTTCTCATTAAATACTCGTTAATACTAATTGTTTATTATGTTACATGCCAAAAATGGCAATGTACATGTCTTATATTTAATTATAATTTATAAGGAAATTCCCGCGTATTTTTTAAAATTAAAACTTGTCAGCTTCCGTCATTCCGGACAGTCGCGTTTGCGCAAAAGAGTGCGCAGATGCGGGTAGTGTCGAAAGCGGGCATTCAGCCACGAGACCTCAAACTAAGAACATCTACCTGTGTTGTGTGTGTGTCTTTTCTCTTTTTAGGGGTGTAAGTTCCTTACCTTGTCTTATCGTTTCTCATACCTGGATCCCCATCGTTCCACGTACGAGGGAATAGAGTTTTTGGATGGACGGATTGGCAATTTGAAACTCAGCAATGGTGTAACCTAACCCACAAAACATGATAGACCCTGAGATTTAGCTATGAAATACCATCCACGTGAGTACTTTGCTTTACTTATATTGTGAATGTAAATTGACTTTAAATGTGCATGAAAATTTGACTATTGCATCATACTTAAAACGTGGTCGGTAATTTGATACAATATAGCAGCAATTTGCCGTGTAAGGCTATAACAGTTGCGTAATAGTATAACAATTGCCCGCAATAGTATAGCAAGTAACCGGGGTATAACGATTAATGGGAAAACTCATTAGCACTAATCACTTTTAATGGGAAAACTCAATAACGATAATATTATTTTTCTTGCTTCACATTAGTCGCCCGTCATTTTTCTTACGTCATATTTGTCATCCGTCATTTTTCTTACGTCAATCCGCAATTTTTTTACACGTCACGATTTTTGACTTACTCTGTATCTATCCACTTTTCTCCATCCTGCATATAGTGCATTTATATAAGAAAAAAATTCATGATGATTAAAAATAACCTACAGACTCTATTTTAATTTAGAGATGAATTCAAGAGCACCTAACCCCAAATGTAATATAAACTGATCCCATATTTTTTTATTAACAAGCACCACTAAGTCACATAATAGACGTCTGCATCGGTTGACAGACACTTTTAAACGGAACAACTTAAAGTTTAACTTTCTTTTAATTACCCTCACCTTTTTCCACGTAACTATATCATTTTCTGTCAATAGCACTACCACCTTAAACCTAAGAATAAAAAGTAGCATAATCTAATACATTTATTAATAATTATTGCTGGTGCTGACGTTACAAATAAGTAAAAAACTTTTATCAAGAAATATTATAATTTTATTAAAATACATACATGTATTCCTAACAATAAACTACTGTGGTAAGCGGTGTCTCGTGAATCTGGAATAGTCAAATTTGTGCACATTTGCGTGAGTGATCTCCTCGCGGCGCATCTTTTAAGTACTGGATGGGGTGGCATTTAATAATTTCTAACACTGTCAAGTAATTTACATTGCTGCAATTATTAAACAAAAAAATACTGGCATGACTTTCTCCATCTGTAAAGGATTCAGATCTGAAAGCTAATAGAACTCATGCAAACGGTATGTGTCTCCCTCATGTTAATAATGAAATTAAATGAATGAAATCATCCGTTATTTCAAATTTAGGCTGGATCTTTTTGGATTATTTTTGTATATATTTTATTTTGAGCTGTAATTGAAAATCTAAATTTTATTCTATTTGAGAAATAGAAATTATTTTTTTGTAATACTCTTATTATTTTGGTTGCCTTACACAAGGTATTAAAAGTTGGCAAGTTTTAATTCTCATAATATCAGTATTGCTTATCTTGGATCACAAATAGTGATTCCATTGTATGTACCAATTTTAACTTTTATTTTCAGGTGCAGTCCTTAGTGGAAACAGCTGTCCAGTGTCTTCATGGTGTTTGTTCGGTTGTCCTAAGTATAAGGGTTTCTACCTGCATTAATTACAATTGTTAAATCATTGTCGTAAGTTTGTTTAAAATTATTAATCATCATTCCTATACTAACCTTGATCTTTATGATCTATCTATTGAAATATTTTACAAATAAACAAAAAATAAAACTGCGTGTAAGTATTGTTTCAAACTAAAATGAAGTAGTCATAACTCAATTCTTGTTTAAAAAGATCATTCCACGGAATGTTCCTATTTGCGATAAGGTTACTCTGTATATGAATTTAGCTTGAATTTTGGATAAGGTAGACTTAAGAGAAATGGGAAAGGGTTACGTAAAAAATTAATGAGGTGGCCGAAGGGGGTTATACATTAACCGTGCGACAGGTGGTAACCGAGTTGGTTTGTGATTTCACCAACAATAAAATTTTAACGGTAGGAGAACAATTCTTCTCGCAGTTTCGGCATATGTCTTCTATTCAACAAATTATTATCATTTTATTTTCGACCTGCCGTAAAGTCGGTGTGGCGCAGCTCTAACTTCTTTTCTATTCTCTGCTAATCTAAAAAGTTCTACATACCCTTCACAACTTAAATTTCTACTAATTTGACTAATATAGCTTGGTCAAGGTCTTCTTATACTCTTCTATCTTTTTCCTATCTACCTGGCTCTACATAGATATTAGCTACTTGATGGTTGTTAAAGAACTCCAACATGTCTACATGATTCCCATTTATAAGGAAATGAAATATTACTGGTTATCCCCTCCAAAATGAAAAGTGTATTATTATATGTTATGATAAGGCTTAAGCAACAAATCCTTGCCAACATGCCAGATCGCTAACTAATTGTGAGTAATGTCATGGTGACATTTAGTCAACTGATTTTTATTTATTATTTTTTTTGTTTTGTTTTCGAACTCACTTAAAGTCGGTTTGACGCAGCTCTAAATTCTTTTCTATTCTGAGCTAGTCTAAAAAGGTCTACATACCCTTCACAACCTAGCTCTCTAATAATTTGACTAATATAGCTTTGTCTGGGTCTTCCTAGTCTATTTTTATTTGGTAGTCTATAATCTAAGACCTTGCTAACTAGTACCACATGTCTTAGCTGGTTTCCTATCATTCTATCTCTTCTAACCTTTAATTGTTTTCACATACAGGATTTCTCACCTGCCCTTCTATAAACTTCCTCATTTGTTACTCTGTCCAACTAATCTTATATATTCTCCTATAGAACCAAGTTTCAAGAACTGCCATTTTTTTTTACCTACCTCTTTAATTACCCAAGTCTCAATACCGTATAATAGAACGCTCCATACATACGACTTTAAGAATTTTTTTCTATTATATAAACTAATACTGTTAGCTATTAGTAAGTCTTTTTTTTTTAAACAGTCTTCTAGCTTGAGCTACTCAAGCTACTATATCCCTTCTGCTACGTCTAGCCTTTGTAATTATACTACCTAAATAGCAAAATTCATCTACCTCTTCTAACTCGTTATTGCCTATTTTTAATTTTGGTATAGAACTAGGCTGTAACTCACTTGTCGTTATCTTTGTTGTTCCTGAGTTAATTTTCATACTATAGTTGCTCTGTAGTATCTCATCTAAAATATTTAAAAACTCGCCTAACTCTTTCTTAGATTCTGCTATAATGGCTATATTATTTGCCAAACTGTACACTAATACCTATCTCTTTTCTCTCTCTCTAGCTAAATTTAAAGCTTCCTCAATATAAACATTAAAAATCAAGGGAGATTAGTATACAGCCCTGTCTAACACCATTTCTAATCTTAGCTTTTTTTTCTATTTTATCAAATCTAATTACAACGCTTTGGTTTTATATAAACTGTAAATAATTTTTCTATCCCTATGAGAGATTCCTATTTTTCGCAAAACCGTGAACATAACAATCCAATTAACCCTATCATTCTAAATCTGCAAACGCGAAATGAGTCTTTTTATTTTTTTCTAACCTTTTTTCAATAATTACCCTAATCATTAGTATCGGTTCTCTAGTCCCTCTGTCTTTACGAAATCCATATTGGTCTTCGCCTAAATAATTCTCAGTCAAAGCTTCTACTCTATTTTTAATTATTATTGTTAGTATTTTGGAAACGTGGGAAGTTAAAATAACCGTTCTAAAATTGTCACACCTATCAGCTCCTGACATTTTTGGGATTGACATAATATTTTGTCGAAATCTATTGGGACCTCACCTGTGTCATATATCACTTTTACTAGTTCATATAATCTATCAAAAGTTTTCTGAGTTGCATATTTTATTAATTCTGCAGGTATTGTCTATCCCCGACGCTTTATTTAGTTTAAGATCTGTAACAGCTATATCAAATTCCTCTCTTAATATTAAGAACCCTATTTCTACATCCTCTTTTTGGTCGTTCTCTAACTCATCTATATCGTCTCCCTTATATAAATCTTCTAAATATCTTTCCATCTATCTGTAACTCAACTTTATTTATTAGAAGCTCATTATTATCATTTTTAATACCATTTTAATTTTCCTATTTTCCCCGAAAAACTTTTTAACTGCCCTGGAAGTCTTGTCTGTCTTACTTACTCTCAAATCATCTTGTATTCCCTTACAATTCTCCTCCATCCAATTTCTAGATTTTCTACACTCATGCACTGTCTTATTTCTCACTCAAT
The DNA here is from genome assembly GCA_036346225.1 of Platerodrilus igneus. NCBI lineage: Eukaryota > Metazoa > Arthropoda > Insecta > Coleoptera > Lycidae > Platerodrilus > Platerodrilus igneus. The sequence continues at coordinate 2,449,332 of JARFIW010000229.1, read as the reverse complement.
TATATTTTTGCTGACTTTCACTTTCCAATTCTCTGAAAGGTTTAAGCTTTTTTCTATTCTCTATTAAATCTAATATCTCCTTTGTTACCCGGGGTTTTCTCGCTTCTACTTTTTTCTTACCTATAGTCTGTGTTGCTGTATCATGTACAGCCCTTTTTAGTTCTTTCCATCTATTTTCTACATTCTTTCCTATAGCTATCTCTTTGATCTTATTATCTAATACTTGCTTATATTCCTCTTTTACTTCACTATCATTAAACTTACCTAGATCCCTTCCCTCTCTTTTAGCCTTTCTCAATTTTTTGAATTTTAGATTACACTTCATTTTACCTAAGTTATTATCGCTATCTATGTCAGCCCCTGTATAACTACGGCAGTTTTTAAAGTTGTATAATTAAAATATAATTTATTTGATATCTAGCCCTATCACCTGGCGCTTTTCAGGTATATCTTCTTCTCAATGTAGTACCTTCGGGTGGAGCATTGGGGACGTGGCCGCAAAGTGTGGCGGCCCTTATTCAAATTATAATATATCTTCTTCTAACATGTTGTTCGAATAGGATGTTTACAGTTACTAATCTATGTTCCTGTCAAAACTCAACTAATCTTTTTCCTCTTTCATTTCGTCTACCATACCCAAATTTTCCTACCATTTTTTCCTCACTACCTTCTCCCACTGACGCATTAAAATTGCCTATAACTATTAAATTCTCATCTCCAGTTACTTTTCTCACTATTATAATATTAGACATTAAAGGGCATATTCTAGTGCTTCAAAAAATTGTCAACTCCAATTGAAATAAATACTTTCAAATAAAAAAAAAAGCACTTTGGCTTATTTAATACTCAATTATATTACTTTAGAAATTAGAAAGGTGCTAGAAATTGTGCAACATAGAGGTATGCAAGTACAATAATGTTGTGCATATAATAGCTATGAATGTTGGTATCCGTTTGCTACATGAAGCGGTTCCAGTCATTTGTAGAAGAACATGGTCCTTATAGTGAGCTATTATATACAACCATAAAAGCTGAATATGAAGTCCTCATTACCTGTAACAAAAATTTTGCTCAAAATAGGCGTATACGAAGCATTATAATACCTTTACAATTTAGTCACCCCCACATTTAAATGAATTATTTTCTAGTTTAAGAACTGGATGCTAAAGTAGCATCTGCATATTTAGTGATTGGACGCAATTTGAGTTTTGGGGTTAATAAATCTAATGATACTTGTAAATAACAACCATCCAAAAAGCAAATAATAATATGCAAAACCAATGGTATTACTGAATACCTAACGTCAAAAAACAAATTTACATATTTAATGTGATCTTAATAAATGCTTTACTTTCCGAATGCAGCATCTAAAACGATTCTTTTTTAAAAACTCTTTACGCATCTTTAGAAATCCATTATTTATCTATTTCCAATAAAGAAACGTCTAACAGCATAATTGTCATTTGTAACATTGAAGTGAACTTAACTTGTTTGGTGAGTATGATACGTCAGCGAAGTGACCTTTATAGTGATCACTTCCCTTAGCCTCACGAACTCCACGATATTCGCGACTTAGTCTGAGAATTACTCCAAGGGTGAGCTATCAGAATGGGCGTGGATACAAAGTAAACTAAAATATAAACTGGAATAAATAAGGAAAGGGGGAATTGAGCGCCACCGCATCTATATGCACAATAAAAGAAACAAAAGTATCCTATGAGAAGATGCAGAAACTCACAGGATATAATGGTTGTCAAAAAAAACTTACAAGTTATATAAAACGACACATCTGAAAACCTCTTAAACGTTTCTACTTCAGCTTCTATTACGATGACCCTGAAAGAAAATGTCACACAATAAATTTTAATAAAAAGACACAATTTGTGTCTTTCGACAAAAGAGTACAACGATACTTAGAAACTAATCATCTTGAAATTGTGTCTTACTTAAAAAAGGATTTCAAAGATAAATCAAGTACGTCATTTCTATAATTTTATACGGCTTCAGCATTCCTCTAATTTCCTTACTCAAAATTTATTTTCTCGATTGTGGTCTTATTAAAATTAACTACTCATAGAATAAAAAGACTTGAAAGAAAAATGCAATTTAATGAAATTACCTTTTTTTTAAAATAAAGACAATTCGTAAAAGGCAAAATATTCAAGTCTAACACTCATGAGTTACAACCAAACGGGGAACTAAAAAAACTAATATACCTTGAAACGTTCTAACAATCCCTCGCGAATATCAGATAGCAAATTGGACTACCATATATCATAAACCCTTACCTGATATTACAAGGTCGAGAATTTCTTATTAATGATGGAAGCCCAAGGGAAAGTTGGATGGAAAACGGCTTGAGGAAAAGAAAAACTCTTTAGAGATAAACGGCTAGTAGAGTGTTAGCTCTGGGTGGATCATGAGCTTGGGTCATGGGTTGTCTGTTGACCAAAAATATAGATATAGAGCGCCACCGTATTTTTCAGTACAACAACATACAAAGATACATGTACTTGTATTAGGGGAATGCGGAAACCTTAAATCTACATTGCTTATATCGCCACAAAACCTGTATATCAACCTTGCAAAGCACTTACCAAAATCTCAATTACCAGATGTGTTACAGATGTCTCGCCTTAACCTGTGAACAAACAAATGCACGACAGGGACACCGTTTGTGTCCTTAAAAATATTCATCAAAAATAATATAATTTAATTTAAGTTCCAAGAATATACACCCAGGGTATTTGTTATCATTAGTTACAATTTTTGCTCATTAATGACTTATAAATTTTACTTGAATTTTTAATAATAAAAGAGTTAAGCAAAAATGGATTCTATTCAATTAACTTCTCTTGGTTTGTTTTAACATTAACTTTTTTAACAAAAATTTACATAAAAAGAAACTAGTATGGTTTTGTTTTCAAAAAAACATAAATATTTCTAAATTGAATACTTCTACATAAATTTACTATAAAGTTTATGCTTTCTTAATAATTCATATTTCATATTTCAATTATAGTCATCTGAGGTACTACGTCGACTTCACAAAAAATTTAATTATTAACGTCTTATAAAATTGCATCATTCAACAAAGAGTTAGTTTTACTTAATATCTTATAAAAAAATTCATCATGTTTTTTAAGAATCAAATTACATGACCTCGAAATAACTAAAAATATTTTTAAAATAACGCAGAACAACATGTGATATTTATATTGGATAGCTAGATCTTTTTGACATCATATGTCAATAACAACTTTTTCAGTGTAGTTAACGCTATCCGCTTGTGAAACAATTACAATAAGCGAACTACATAGCCATCTTTAAAAATTTTGCAAAGTTACAAGTTTAGTACGGAATCTTTCTTTTTCTAAGTGAATTTTAAGTTAACTAAATCAAGGTAAAATTTCAATCTTCTATCATTCGTAAAACATTTAAATAAATATAACTGGAATTAAAGATTAAATGTCACTCACGTGTCGAAGTACAGTGCAATCAAAAAATTTGAACTTATGACACCAGATGCGGACTATTCCATATGCATCTACGATGCACGTAACAGGAAACACACCATTACGAATGAATTTAAGGCTGGAATTATAAAAGATCTTCTGAACAAAATGTTATTTAACCAAACCAAATCTTCATTAAGTACGTCCTATTATTTTCTTGTATTTTAAATCTCAAACTAAATTTTTGTTTCAGCAGTATTTATGGTATGGATGATATTGCACTACGAGAAAAGCATTAATAAAATTTATCTAATATTATACCAACTCTTTTAATGATGGGGGGAGTTCTATTTCTTCGGCCAGCAGGAATCAACTGAGCTGCTAAAGGTGGAATACAAAATAAAACCATCATTCAACAGCTACCAGGAACCACATTCCGACACGAAGGCTAAATTCGTTAAAACTTTCTTACGGACCGTATTGCAGGCCATGTGCCTGGATACCATTTTTGACCTTTCTACGCTGCGGACTGCAGCTTACCTGTTCAAACGCTGATAGAAAAGTGACACGAAATGACGGACTGACGATTCTTATTATACGAACTTAGACCTCTAAAGCGAAGGAGCGCATATCCCATTATATATTTTATGAATTATTTTAAGTGATCAGATATTTACGAATTATATTTTTATTTTATTGAGATATTATATTAGATTAATAAGGAAAGTGTAACTGAACAAAAAAAAATACGTTACAACCTCGCGAAACTTTAACAATGACCCAAATAAAATGCACGACGCGAATCATTGTAAAACAACAACAAATTTTACTTCCCTACTACTAACCTTACTAATACTAATATTATATCGAAAAGCTCATACCAAAATATATGAATATCGATAGCCTTCCAAAAATGTTTTCAATTGTTGTTGATCCAAAAAAATTCCAGCACAAAAATCACAGCAAAAAAACAACCCCTGCTCCCCCAAAAAGAATAAACCGCACACCAAACCAGCAGCCTAAACACACTCTAACTCACTACTGAATATTTGACTTCATCAAACCACAACCATCTATATTTTTACCGATACACTTTTCATCGGAACACTCAAAATTCAAAAAAAAATTCCACAAATAACAGTGGCCGCACCAAACATCCTAAATTGACTTGCTTCAAAAAAAAACATTTTACACCCATACTCTTCACTTACTCTAAACACATCAACACATAAGTGACTATCTCAAATACGACTTTCACTTAGGTGACTACTTACATAGCGTGGACAAAACACGCCCACAAAAATGAAGCAACAACTAATTGTGTGGCCTCGCCACAAAATAAAGCAACAGCGCAGACAAAATAATATTTTTGTCAGTTCTATCTACTCAAACAGAATATTCCGTTAACGCGCTTTTGGGAATAACACTTCATGAGAAATATTACGATCAACACAAACTAAGTACTAGAAAAGCTCTCGATTAGTCGTCTCTATTCTGTTTCATAATAAAATTTAACACACACCAATCTAGAAATAAATATCAAATAAATATTAAAGGTGATCAATCAGTTCTCTGGGACATACTTTGGATCGACGATGGGATAGGGTTTCAGATCTTTGATGTGCCATCTACCTGCTTTCGATCCATCTAAATTAATTAGATCGTACACTACACTCGAACACTTCTTCTTGAGTACATTTAAAACAAACTTTGGAGCAAGTTTAGCAGTAAATTTATTACCCACACTCGACAAAACTTTATTCACTTTCTATACTCGATCACCAAACTTGAAATATACTTTTCTTCTAGAAATTTTAAATATATATATATATATATATATAATGAAATGTTAGTAGGGGCTTAAAAGGTTCTAAAGGTTATTTTGTTGAAAGTAGTGTATGCCAAATAAAGAAAGCCAAATATCAGATCCCGTAATTGAGAAATTTATGTTTGCCGTACTTTACAAATGTTAAAGTATTTGAAATTCTAGTCAAAATATAAGTGCCAAGACGTAAAAACAATAACTTGATGACGTGATAAAGCACAGTATTCAAGGATTTACACTGAGTTGTATGTTGAATAAGCCATAGAACGTACATTTGCTAATCGAGAAACCGGATGCGTCTGTAGAAATTACACTATTCACCACGCAGATCCAGGTTTATATGTGTAACATTTCGGCATTTATTTTAATAGAATCAACCTTTGGACAAACATGTAATATCAAAATTATAAGTAAAAGTATTGTCAAATATGATTGAAGGGTTGTGCGATATTAAGGACCAATGATTGAACATTTATATATGAAAACGGAAAGTGTAAAAGAAAGATTATAAGGTATTAGTGACACGAACTTGTTGGGACGATGTTATTGGATGGAATTTGTATAAAATGTATTAAAGAGTAGGCATATTTAAATTGTAATAATCACCTAGGAAAAGATAAACAAGAAGTCGATTTATAATTTTTTTGGTAGTAAGACGTATTTTTGTAAACTGCGCTAAATTTTGACCATTTTTAAGAATTAATAAATGAATTTGAAAGTTTAAGAGTTTGATTAATATATAAAGAAGAGTACGGATAAGCAAGAGTAAGAATAATTAATAGTAACGACGAAGTGAAAAGGGTAAGAGTGGATTAAAGTAACAGTGGAAAAGGCGTAGTAAATAGTGGGATATTGGAACGAGATTGATAAAGGCAGAAAGGCATTGAATGGTATTTATGAAACAGAAGGCAATATTAATGGAATAGATTTGGATATGGTATTAGGAGGATTAATGGTATTGAATGGTAATTAGAGGATAGCAGTGAATTGGAAAGAGTGGACTTGGGAGGAAAGCATTGAATTTGGAACGAGCGAAATTTGGAACAGGAAAGCAGTGGAGTAGCAGGAGGATTAATACGAGCAAAGAAGAGTAAACATCAGGAAAATTAGCGCAGGGGAAGTTATATTAAAAGGTAGTCAAAATTCTAAATTTGGGTATATTTATTTTAGATTTGGGGATATCAAAATTCATTAAAAGAAACCTGGAATCTGGATAGCAGATCTTTCATAGTGATAGTGCCAGCAGTGTAAAGACGCATACGGCGAGTGAGATTTTTGAGCCAGTTTTCAAAGAGGCCGACGACGAAGTGTAAAATAGGTGAGTACTGTGTGTTTTAACGTCAAAGTCATAAATTTGATAATATTAATTAATTTGGCACAAGGCTACGTGGATCGTATATAAAAATTTGGCATGTACAAGTGTAAAATATCACAGGTACAAAAACAAAAGGTAGTGCTGTTTGGTTGGTGCATTGCACATCTACTTACCACTGAACCCACGGTAAGTAGGTGGATACCCTGGGAAGAACGAGTTTTCAAATAGTCGAGGCATATTAACACAGTTTTGTTTTATAAACCAACCAAACGTGGATAAAGCACGTAACATAAAATAAATATTTGCATATTATATAAAATTAAATAATTAAATAAATAAAAAGGCGAGAGGGGGGCCGCATAAGAATATATATATATATATATATATATATATATATATATATATTATATAGTTAATTACACAAGGTAAGTTTATAAATACTATAGTATTACAGTGAATAAGATGAAATAATAACTTAGACTTTTATGCAGAGCCCAAATGTGTAATAAAGTAAACTTTGAAAACCAATCTCCGTGAAATTTTCGTGAAGTTGAATTATGACAAGAAAAGTTTAAAAATATATAGCCTGCAGTTTATTAAACAAATTCTTCTATAAAGACTAATCACTACCATGGATAACTATAAATCAAGGCTCTGGTACACTTTCGCTCTACTTATAACTAAACTGCCGAAACAAATAAAAGTGCCTCACAACGCATAAATTTGCTAAAATGACAGACTCTTCTACGAGCCCCACATAGACCAATAAACAAAAATTATACCATCACTAACCTCACAAAAAGTGATGCAAAAATTACTAGAGCGACAAACTCACCTCGAGTGTCGTCTAGACTTACGTAATGCCGAGCGACCAACTTTTCATGAGTCTCGTCTAGACTAACATACTGCTGAGCGGTTAACCACGACGACAAGTCTCGTCTAGACTAAACAGAGATAAACATGCTGCGTTGCAATGCCGATATAAAAAAAACTACCAGCAAAACAAAATCATCCATACTGCACAAGAGCAATCTTCAAACGTTATAACGACAGGAAAATTTAATGTACCAATTTAACAAAACAAAATCTCTTAACTCGAGTGATCAAATAGACAATCAGGTTTACCAACTCTTTCGCTAGTAGACGACCTAACATCTTTCATTTGTCCACGACTAGGCTACTACTCTCTATTCCACGGATCCTCAATTCACACTCCAGCTCTTCTTTGAATAAATGAACAATTCGAAATGTTTTTGCCATTCCACAAAAATTGTAATAAAAACTTGAAAATATTTTATTTCTTAACCAACTCAACGTTGAATTAACGAAAACTTTATTTTAATGCAAATTTATGCCTGTTGCAACAATTGAAAAACTAACGATTAAAAACTCTGAGGTTCCAGACACGACATGAGTACTATGAAAATTTTAAACGACATTTTTTGAGTTTACTAAACGAAAACCAATATGTATGGACGACAGTAAACTATTCTTTATTTTTGCCAAACGACAGCAACTCGAGCGCCCCACGTGGGTGGCGTCAGTGCAGTAAACTTAACTTGTTTGGTGAGTACGATACGTCAGCGAAGTGACCTTTATAGTGATCACTTCCCTTAGCCTCACGATCTTCACGATATTCGCGGTTTAGTCTGAAAATTACCCCAAGGGTGAGCTATCAGAATGGGCGTGGATACAAAGTAAACTCAAATTTAAACTAGAATAAAAAAGGAAAGAAGGAATCGAGCGCAACCGCATCTATATGGACAATAAAAGTATCCTATAAGAAGATGCAGAAACTCACAGGATATAATGGTTATTAAAACAACTTACAAGTTATATAAAATGACACATCTGGAAACCTCTTGAACGTTTCTACTTCAGCTTCTATTACGATGGCCCTGAAAGAAACATGAAATTTTAATGAAAAGACACAATTTGTGTCTTTCGACAAAAGAGTACAACGATACTTATAAACTAATCATCTTGAAATTACAACACCAAAGGTGTCTTACTTAAAAAAGGATTTCGAAGATAAATCAAGTACGTCATTTCTATAATTTTATACTGCTTCAGCGTTCCTCTAATTTCCTTACTCAAAATTTATTTTTTTGATTGTGGTCTTATTATAGTTAACTATTCATATAATAAAAAGACTTGAAACAAAAATGTAACTTAATGTAATTCCCTTTTTTTTAAAGTACATGTATAATATTCAAAAAAAATAAAATTGATTTCTGAAAATCTTTAAATTTATCTTTACATAATGAGACCTTAGTGTTTGGTATTATTTTAAAACAAAATTCTTATCACCCAATTGACAGATCTGTTAGATTGGTTTACATACGTTTCAACTGAGTTTAGCTGGTATTCACTATAAAAAAATCTTTATAGCGTGTAAATAATTTAAATCAATAAAATTTTTAATTTGTCATGGCACAGAAATGACACAGTAGCCCTACTAAATATCGGGCATACTATAATTAAACATTTTTAAATGGAAAGTAAACTTTGCAACTTTTTATTTTTGAACACATGTATACTTCACGTGTTTTACAGAACAACCTTATTTTACTTTAGAGAGAGCCAAGCGTTCTTTTTTTGTTTCTATCGATTTAACACTATTTAAGAAAATAACCCTGATATCAAATTGTTAGAATATTATTACTTCTACGATCTTTTATGTTCAAACTTAAATGCAAAATTAATCCGTTCATAAAATTTAGTATCATTAACTTAATTCTCTCCTAAAATTTGATATCATTTAACGAATCTATGAGCATTTTCAAAAGTCTAGAAGACGTAGTCACAAAGCTTGCACCATAACTAATACAAAATAGTAAAATACTCACCAGGAATTGACTCCTATGTCAATGAGGGTTTAAATACCTAAACTTTGCACACGTAAGGAAACTGTTGCTTCTAAAAGAAATCCGATCCACAAGTTTAGGGCTTTATTTGCCTAACAAAACCTCGCCGACGGGAATCCCACAATAATCGACTAACATCTTCTCTTCACGCTTTTCTAAAAAAAAAGCTCTACGAACGGTCTCAAATTCTTTCATAACAAAAATGTCCTCCTACTATAATTTCACCGAAGCGCTAAGAAATTTAAAGATGCTTTTTAGCATAAGAATACTTATTAATTCTAATCTCACCGTTAATGGACGTCAAGAACAGGCGACCACGTTGTTACCACACACAGTGTTCTGGTCGCCTGGCCGGAACCCGGAAAAACTTTACATTCCGTGCCCTTCCAAAACGACCGCGAACTCTCCTGATCTAGATTCCAATTCGAAGGTACCACGTAAACGTGTCATCATCTTTTTACCTACTCGCTTCGCTAACGCTGTCTTCCAGCAAGATGGTCGAGTTCTTTTTTATACCTTCTACGTCAGGAACCGGTGATCTGTCCTAAGCGTTACCTCATGACACACTGCACAAGCGCTATAACTTAATTTTAAAAGTGGATGCAATCTGCTCACGAATTAGGCAACACAAGTGACTTGTTCATAACGTGATTTTTTTAAAGGCGTTTTGTCCCTAGGACAATTTCAAAGTATTTGTTACTATTAAATGTTTTCTTGTGATGAATCTAAAACTAATTAAATGATATTAACATGTTCTTTTATTATAAAATTGTTTCTTCTGATATTATGATGCAAAATAAAAAGGTTCAGATACCACAGAACTGTAACAAATAGAAGTGACTACTAAAGTTAGTATCACAGAATATATTTGTTACAACATGCTAACACCTGTGTCATACATTGTTGGAAATTGTGTTCTTTATAATTGTTTTGTGTAATGGTTTCATATTCGTCCCTCCACCTAGCTTCAATATTTGTTAGTAATTCGTTGCTGCGAATTACCCAGAGTATCAGTTGTATGCAATTTTTTTACGGACAAGCATTACTGCAAAAACAGTAGTAGATGATGCGCGCTTAACAGAAGTTGTTGCAAGAGAAAAGTTAAAATGACTGTTTTGTATACAGTTGACTTGTTGTATAAAGTGTAAGAATATCATGTAGTGAAATAAAGTTTTATTAAATACAGTGTTGTGGTCAAAGTGCCAGTTAGTTCATTACTTGCAACATTTCAGACGGTTATTCAAAATTCGTGGTTAATCGACTAGTTTACAATTTTTAGAAGGGTATTGACCAACTGCGACTCTCATAGGTTCTGGACTCACTGGTACAAAAAATTCACTAATTTGATTGAAGCTGCAAAGGCTAGTAGTGACTCAAAAACTAAACCTGCTCATCAACCATTCAACACCTTCAGTATATGAACATCTTAGCGAGTGCAAATCGTTTGAAGATTCTGTGGCCGTAAAATCACTTTATGTTAAGCCGAAAAATAAAATTTTTACCAGATATTCATTAGCTACTCACCAACAGAAAAGGAGAATCAATTGATCGGTACTATTTAGCCTTGAAAGTATTGGCCAAAGAATGTAGGTTCAAAGCAGTCTCCGCGGAACAGAATAAAATGATTTGATCCGTGATGCGTTTATAAATGGATTATCGTCATCTAATATTCGTCAAAGGTTATTAGAAAACACGACTGTAGAATTGCAAGATGCTTATAATAAAGCGAGGTCTGTAGAAGTGACTCAACTGCAGTCTGAGATCTACTGAGATGATGAATTAAGTCGAAAGCGATCGGAATAAAATAGCTCTATTGTCAGTAGTGCAAAAATGCTATTTCTGCGGTGGAAGTAAGCATACTAGGAGACCTTGTCCTGCTAAAAATGCTACATATTTCAAGTGTGGCACGATAGGGCACCATTTGAAAATTCGTAAAAGTAAACCGAAACCTTCTAGTGAGGCACCATCCAACACTTCTGCTATGTTTTCAGCGATGACCCCTGCTTATTTAGTAAAGTCTATGGTAGAAATAGCGGTAAACAGAAAAAGGGAATGGTGGTGGAGTGAGTGTGTTTTAAAGCTACTATCAGATCTCAAAAAAAAAACTTCGAGCTTGGATATAGTCCGTTCGCGAAACAGTGCAGTGATGTCATATAAACACACAGCTGCTATGTTACCAAACATTGCATATAATACAATTTCTTTTGAACGTTTGTCTAAAGCGTTAGGCATATTGTTGACACTAATTCGTAATAACAATGCAAAAAGTGAAATTTTTTCTAAAGAGAACTACGAAGGCGTAGAAGGGCCACAAAAAATCTCTCACTTATTTTAGTTAAATTTCGACTTCGATCTCGAAATTTATTAAATTTCGACTTCGATGTCGCAATTTACTTACATTTCGACTTCTATCTCGAAATTTTGTTGGATTTTAAACTTACAGTCAAAAGTTTATTCTTGTTGGTATTTCGAGATCGAAGTCTAAATTTAACTAAATTTCGAGATCGAAGTCGAAATTTAACTATATTTCGACATCGAAGTCGAAATTTAATAAATTTCGAGATTGAAGTCGAGAAATTTAACTAAATTTCGACATCGAAGTCGAAATTTAACCAAAATAAGTAGAGCGATTTTTGGTGGCCCTTCTACGCCTTCGTAGATAACAATTTACCATAAAATAAACTTGAAAAATTTATAAAATTGCTAAAAACAACAAATCCCATATAACAATCGACAGATGGAAAATGAAATAAAATTTAAACAAGTACTAATGACAACAGCATATCTCTTCTAAATATTACACGTACATAGATTTGGCTTACATTTGGCAACAAAAATTATTGTCTGTGACGTCACTACACCGATTCATGAAACGGACAATAAAAAGTTAGTGTATACGTCGTGCAACAGTTGCTTTCACTACCAAACCCTGTAAACGAATTGACTCCATAGCACCGTCCATCTCTTTTACAACCAGGTTGCAGAGAGTAAGGAGCACACTGAAACGGCAGCTGGTGCGATGCACTCCATAGTCCAAAACTTTAAAGACGTTCAACATACTCCGCAGCTTTTATTGTACTGCTCTCTATAGCCCAGAGCTGTGAACGACGTCTGTCTGCAAATAGAGACTCTATATTTAATTTTCAAATGCTCCACCCGAACTTAATACATTGGCCTGGAAACGAGGTTTTTATCTGGAAATTTAAATTTTTGCTGAAGTCTTGTTCTTCCAAAAAATGTCCTTAACGTGTGTTTAAAATGCCAAATTAGACGCAATCGATATAGTGGACTGTAATAATAATCGCTGTGCTTAATCACGTTTATTAAACAAAAGATCACACTGGAATGCAAAACTGATATACAAGTTATTGTAATAGTAATCAAGCAAAGGTAAATTTAAATATTCCCATACAACTAGATGTTGACGCGTTGACCGCTGTTACCCGACTCTCTGGGGGTTGAATCGGCGCATGAACAATACCCTTAGGCTTCTTTAAAGTAAGCACGCTTCTTCATCCTGATGTGGCACGAGTTTGCAGGTGACAAACTAAATCCAATTCAAGGGCACTGGATTCTTATTTAATTTATCAATAATAATTGTCCAACGTGTGTGATAACACACATACGGAACCTAGATTTTACCTCTCATCTGAACGAGGCCGTATTTTTGTGAAAAATGCTCGCATAACATTTTTCAAGCGGTTCGTGTCGGGAATCAAATCGAAGACCTTGAGATTAGCATCCCATACGTGAATCTGTTTGATCCACAGAGCCACCATGCAATTAGCAATCCGCATATTTGATTTTTTATGTCCCGCCAAAAGGTGCTAGATTGGCCAAGAAGCAGGGTGCTTCGTGCTTCTACCTGGTAATTTTGAATTTTGCTAAACCCTTGTTATTCCAAGCAACATGCACGATAACACACAAACGGAATGTACATTTTTTCTCTCATTCGAACGAGGGTGTATTTTTATGAAAAATGCTCGCTTAACACTTTTCAACGGTCCATTTTGGGAATCGAACGTAGGACCTTGCGATCAGCAGTCATACACGATTCTGTCTAATCCACAAAGCCTACCATGCAGTCAACAACCTCTATATATGCATTCCAATCCAACACTCTTCAGTGGACCGTGCCTGTCGTTTCCGCTTAGATAACAGGTGGAGAGCAGCAAACCGAGCTCTAAGAAAGACCGCAACCTGTGAACGAAGCGTTGTGGAACGATTTCTTAATAGACGCCTATCCCTTCTGAAATCTGTATTGTTACTTTCGCCATTAACTTATTACATCACTCAATAAGTCCGTAGGATGATACATAGATGGCGTTGCTATGTAATAATCCATATGATTTGTAGGAAGTACTAACCTTAAAAAGATATCTGTCAAAATTTCATGACAATCCGACGATTAGTTTACAAGTTACAGAGGTTCAAGTGACGATACTTTTGAGTTTTTCAAAAAAATGAATTCCAAGCAATTTCGCGTGTTGATTTATCATTGCTTTTGATGGGTAAAATACCATCGCAGCCAAAGCATGGCTTGATAAGTGTTATCCGGCTCTGCTCCATCGAGACAAACGGTGGAGAAGTGGTTTACTGATTTTAAACGTGGCCGTACAGACACTGACGATGCTGAACGCTCTGGAAGGCCAATTGAGGTGGTTACACCGGAAAACATCAAAAAAGTCCACCGAATCGTTTTGGAAAACAGAAAAGTGAAATTGCGTGAGATAGCTGACACCTTGAAGATATCAGAAGGCAGTGTGCACACTATTTTGCATGAACGTTTGTCCATGAGAAAGCTGTTCTCAAAGTGGGTGCCGCGTTTGCTCACAGTGGACCAAAACAACAACGTGTCGATGATTCTGAGAGCTGTTTGGAGCTGTTCAACCGGAATAAAAGGACTTTTGCGTCGGTATGTGACAATGGATGAAACATGGATCCACCACCACACTCCAGAGTCTAATCGGCAGTCAGCTGAGTGGACTGCAGCCGGAGAACCACGTCCAAAGCGACCAAAATCGCAAAAGTCGGCTGGTAAGGTTTTGGCGTCTGTATTTTGGGATGCGCACGGAATTTTGTACATCGACTATCTTGAGAAAGGAAGAAGAATCAACAGCGAATACTACATGGCATTATTAGTGCGCTTGAAGGAAGAAATTGCCAAAAACGGCCACACATGAAGAAGAAAAAAATTCTCTTTCACCAAGACAATGCACCGTGTCACAAGTCGATCGCAACGATGGCCAAATTGCACCAATTGGGCTTCGAATTGCTTCCGCACCCACCGTATTCTCCAGATTTGGCCCCCACCGACTACTACCTGTTCGCAGACCTGAAAAAAATGCTCGCCGGAAAAAAATTTGGCTCGGATGAAGAGGTGATCGCTGAAACTGAAGCTTATTTTGAGGCCAAAGACGAATTGTTTTACAAAAAAGGTATCGAAATGCTAGAACGGCGTTGGACTGATTGTATCACTCTTGAAGGAATGTATGTTGATGAATAAAATCGAATTTCGCCAAAAAAATTTGTTTTTCTTAGTTATCCTACGGACTTATTGAGTGATGTGTTAGAAATGAAACCTCCTACCAGGGAAGTTTCCTCCCAGTGTTACGAAAAAGTAGAGTCCTACACTTTAGAATATGGTTTATATGCACATAACTATAAATAAACATGATTCTGGGTTACTCTTTAGGTTTAATATGACACCGTTGACTATTGGAACTGTGTAAATGCAACTACTATTTTTTGATCAGTGACGTATGTCCACAAAATTGCATTTTGCCACCGGTACAGCGGTAACTTCTTTTCGCTTCAAGGTTTTAACACAGAAATAATATTAAAGTAATGTTAGTAACTATAATATGTATATAAATACCTTACCCATGCGTATGTTCGAAAGCTCAAATCAGCAAATCCTCCAGTTGACATTTTACATACATTTTGGCTTCTTCGTATAATAAAAGATAACGACTTTTGCAGTCTGATATCTTCTCCCACAAAACATGCACCGTAAGCTGCCTGGCTAACATTTTCGCTTTCAAGTCGTATCTGCTCACCCCAATAACATAAAAATAAAACCTGCAAAGAAGCCGTAAGTACATCTGTTATACTTCTTATCAGGCGGGGTAGGTCTAATGACATCTGAAAATATACGAGACATATATTACAGCAAATTAACATTCCTTTACATACGCGTGAAACGTTATATAAAAAGAAGCAAAGAAGGACAAGCACTGCAACGACAACTGTTAGAACTACAAAGCTAAAAGCATCCTCCATTTCAGTCAAAATATCCGTTACTTTTACATGATGGTATACAACGTCGGAGAGAGATTTTTTCATATAACTCCACGAAACGGCTCCTGGATATACATTTTTAAATTTCTCAAAGTATTTATGCTCTCTGCTGCCCTAAAACAATTATGTATAGTACTGCAGAACACCAATTTGAATGCACTCTCGTCCTCCATCCCATCTTATATGAAGATGCGTGTCTTTCTGCATATGTAAAACTCATGAATAAAACAATTAAAGTTTAAAATAATTAGCCAAATTGACTCTGTATAACGTAAATTTAATTTAATTAAAACATGCTCTGGAAATTTCGAAAGGAATTGTCTGATTTATTGATTTTATTATTTTGAGACGCAAACTGCTGTCTCCAATGTATTTTTATGTGCTTTATTTAATTTCAGGATAAACGTTTGTACCATCTAAGAATACAAAACCTTGTATTCCAATAACAGAATATATTCGTTGAGGTTCCTGTATTTTTCTTGGCGATACTCCTTGTTCTTATATATTGCATAAGTACAGTGGCGCCTGACCCCATCCGTATTTATTTAACGACCCCCCTGATAGCCTCTAAAACCGCTGAAGTTAGAGTTCAGAGCTAGCACGGAAGTCTGCAAAAGTCAGTTTGTGTTAATACGGATAAATTAACATAAACTGCACGACTTTTGTTAAAAATGTATTTGCCTAGGTATCCCCTAAGTCTAACATAGTAAAAACTAAGATGTTTCTCTGTCTCTGCATAATGCGGCCTGACAACCCTTAAAAATAGTATTGTTTCAATATCTTCATCATACGTTTGTAGCACCACATTTCAAAGACTTCTATCTTTTTCCTGTCAGCTTCTCCTCTCACGCATATGTTTTAAGCATTCTTTTCCTTGTTTCGGTTTGTGTCTTTGAACGCAGTAGTTGCTTTTTTTGATAAATGTAGCATGCCCTAGTGCTAGTCTTTGTTTTATAGCTTTTGCATTCTTCCCATCCCGCGTTATTTGGCTTTCTAGGTAGCAGAAATCTTTAAACTTCTGTAAGTTCTCGTTACCTATTTATGATCTTGTTTTTGATTTATTTTTCCCTTCTTTGCATACAAGTACTTCAGTTTTGTTTTTGCTAATTTCCATACCATATCTCTCTGTTACAACTGTATCTATTTCATTAAGAGCAGCTTCTAACTCCTTTTTGTTAGATGCTAATACCACTATATCATCTGCAAATTTCAGCATATTAATCCTTTGTCCCTGCTTAATAATTTCAAATGTCTACCTGCATTTGACAGTATTTCAAGTCATCCTTTTCAATGTCTGATTCCTGTTCTAATGCTGTTAGTTCTTTTCCTGCATATAAATTCCCTATATATTCTTGCCATCTAACCACTTTCTCTACATTTTCTATAATGACGTTTCCTCCCGCGTCCCTTATATATTTACTATATGGTTTTATAACCCTAAAATTCAATCTAATTAGTTTGTATGCTCCATCTGTCTTTCCTACTTCCATCTTAGTTTGTACCTCTTTGCACTTTTCATCAATCCATTGTTCTTTAGCTTTCTAAAATTTGCGACTAATTTTCCATTTTATGGTTTTGTATCTCTGTTTTTTTGTTTCGTTTGATCTATTTTTGTATTTTCGGCTTCCTTCTATTAAATTCAGGTTATCCTTTGCTATCTATGGTTTCTTAGCCGAAAGTGCTAAGTTTATGTAATAATTAGAAATTACTTGAAAGTGAAACGTTAAAATGTGTTTAAATTCGATTCGACTTAACCGATTAAATCAACTTCTAATCGCCACTCAAATTTTCAATGTTCGTCCCAAAGTCGTCTAGTCACAACTAAGAATTTTAATTATCACGCGAAGTTTAAGTACTGCTATAAATGTTATATTTTTCGTTTTAAATGGTTTTATTACTATATGAAGATGAAGTTGTTTTAATTTAATTGGTTTAGAGTTACTTAAATAAGATTTGTGTATTGGATTGTAAACTGGGCATCGATTTGGGTAAGTTTGTTTGTACTTCAATACTAAAGAAAGACGTCTAGATTGAGAAACCGTTTATTTGGATATAATTCGAGTCCTCTGCGACCAACGTCAGATTAGTTTATAAGTTACGTGTTTTATGTTTAGGACAATTGAAAATGTGCGCTGTGAATCGAGTAACTTTTAGATAATATTTAGTGGATGTAAGATTTCTTTTTTTAAGGAATAGTTTATAACTAAGAGCAATTTACACCTTTTTTTTTGTTCTGAGGTGCTATAACCCTGAGAAGTAATTAAATAGTATAGGATGTAGTGTAAATTGATATTTTAGTAAATTATGAATATTTTACCTGAATAGTTTTGTCCGGCTTCCTTATTTTGCTTTATTATTGTATTTATTCTCAAATATATATTTCTATAACTTTTGTGTGATTGAATATACCAATTCAATAGAAGAGAGATTTTGTTTTACTGACCGTGTAACCGAAGGGGTTGTTTTTATTTAAGTGAAAGTGTGGTATCTCTCGAATATAAACTACCCATCTACAGCCAAACACCCTTGTCTGGACTCGAAAGTATTTATTTTCATGTTTTGAGAATAAGGACAGTTCGACAGTTCTGCTTTCATGGCAAACATAGCAAAAACTAAATAAACACGACAAAACGACAAACCTGCGCTAACAATACATTCTACTACAACAAACCAATAGAACATTGCCTTTCCAAAATTCTCCCACCTGAGAAACTATTCTCTTAGTTTCTCACAAACATAACACAAAAGCTTTATCTCAAAGAAACGTGTACAGTAAAATTACCCACTAACATATCTTCTAGGCAAGTTGATCTGTCTGCCACTACGCGTAAATTTCACAGTTGATCCACCTGTTTTAACACTTCTGTGGCTTCTGTAGTTAGTGGTTTAACTAAAACGCCATTTATTTCGTTCTGGGCCGATTGCCGGTTTTGATCTAAGGGTTTGTCAATAAATGCCCCGCTCTCTTCGAGCGGGTACACTATCTGGACAGGACGCAGGAGTTGACCCCTCGCAGTTGCGACCCGTACTAAAGGCACGTGTTCATCCTTCCATGGCAAAAGTTCAACTACACGCCAGGCCAATCTAAATGTTTGTTTTTATCATTGCCGACCATCACTACCTCTCCGATGGTTACCCGCCGCAACGTCTTTCCAGTAGACTGTAACTGCAATTGTCCAAGATACTCGTTTTGAAATCTTTGTCGAAGATCGGTACGTGGTTTTTGCATCCGTCAAAATTTTCTGCAAAGTAAAGATTTGTTCAATGCATCACACTCCGGTAAGCCACTTTCTGCTTGTTCTCGTAGAAACATGACGGGTGTTAATGCCATCAAATCATCCGAGTCGTTAAACATGTACGTCAAAGGCTGTGAATTAATAATCGTCTCACAATCACATAAAATGGTCTATAAAGCTTCATAATGGAGGGACGTTCGTTCCAACACCCTGCGGAGCAATACCTTCAACGATCTAATTAGCCTTTCCCAAAGTTATACGATCTATGGCAGATTTTTCAACGATTTGATTCCAATCAAGTTTATTCCATGAATTTTCGAGACCTACAAAACTTGTCCCGTTGTCACTGTACATCATCTTTGGTCTTCCTCGACGAGCGACAAATCTTCTCAGAGCATTCATGAAACACTGTGATGACAAAGAGGTGGCGAGTTCGAAATGGACTGCTCGGTACACCGCGCTGGTGAATAAACACACCTAGATTTTGTTACTGGACTTGAAATATAACGGCCCCGCAAAGTCCACCCCCGTTACTTCAAACGCAACCGCATCGCGCACGCGATCAACAGGCAAGGGTGAGGTTTTGACTATAAAATGTTTTGCAGTGTTTCTTCGACAAACAACACATTTCGATATAACACTTTCAACATATCGCCGCCCCCCTAAACTTAACTTAACTTACAAGCCTTGCACGCCTACATGACATAATTTTTCATGAAGTTCAAAGATCAATTTGTCAACTACCGTATGTTTGGATGGCAAGACAATTGGTAGTCGAAAATGTTTGGTATCCGTTCGATTTATGATGCGTGATTTCAACCAAATAACATCAGACTCATCTTTAAAGACAATAAGCGTTTTAAGTTGCGCGTCTTCATTTGTGAACACTTCGCTTTGAACGATTTTGAAAACTGCTAATTTTACAAAATTGAGTTCCTCCGCTAACAAACTACCAAAACGTTTTAAATTCGGCTGTCGATCATTATTGATAAAACGAAATACCCACGCCATCATTCTAATTATCTTGGTATAGCGAGAAGAATATAACTATCAACAAAAGCTCCATTTATCAAGGCGGTAATCATCTTCCGTATTTTTTATTTACTGCACCTTCATCAAACTGTGTAGTTTCCTGAGACCAAAACTCCTCCGATTCGTACAACCACTAAGCACCCTCCACTATCGCAACTACATCAACTGCTTAGCAGTACAACCACGCGACGGGAGGTCAGCAGGATTTGTTACCCTAGACACATACCTCCAAGTGGAAATGGGGGTCAAAGTACGTATTTTCACAACTCTGTTTCCTACAAATGTGTCCCATACTTCCTTTTAGTGAATCGATGACAACACAGTAGAAGAGTCGCTCCAGAAATAATAAGAGAGATTTATTTCAATATTGTTTTTAACATTCGTATACAACCGGGCTCCTATCGAGGCACTCAACAGCTCTAAACGGGGTATTGTCATGTTTTTTATGGGCGCTACTCTGGATTTTGCTGCCAACAAATGCACAAATACGTGGCCGTCATACTCAACTCTTAGGAAGATTGCAAATGCGTATGCCTTGCCGCTGGCGTCACAACAAACATACAACGAAGGCTGTTTAGCTATTGAATTACTAGATTTTATCTACCCGGGTACTTCGAGCTCCTGCAGGTGCCCATGTAATAAATTCTTCTTGTATGTCCTTACCTATTAGCGCATCCCAACCGAGATGACCCTCCCATGTTTGTCGCAATAACAGTTTTGGGAGCAACGTGATAGGACTAGTAAATCCAATAGGATCAAAAATTCGTTGCGCCATGGAGAGTATAAGCCTTTAGCAACATTTCTATGCACTCTTTTACCCACAAAGTGTCTCGGCGTATATTCCACGTTAAACCAAGGACATGAATGTTATTTTTTTCAACTCCTAAAAACTGCGTTCTTTCCCACCCTCTCAGGTCAAATTTACTCTCTGACATAAGTAGAGTGGCTTCCTGTTTGAAATGTTTCGTGGTCTCTTCGCCATCTAAACTCGTGACGCAATTGTCTACGTAAAAACTCTTTCCTAATCTTAAAATTGTTTCAGTAGTATATGGCGTATCGGTTGCTTTGCAATTCTTCCGCATTCTTATCAGATGGAATTCAATTGTGGCTCCTAATAGAAACGGACTACTACTTACTCCAAATACTACGCGCTTGTGTCGGTATACCATTTCGATACCTTCAGAGTCAACCCATAAAAATCCAAGTCAATCTCTGTCCGATTCATTTAAAGAAATCTGTAGGAAAGCTTTACAAGACTACCACACCAATTCTATTTGCACGAAATCGTAATAAATGGTTTGGTATCTCCTCTATTAAATTCGGTACCTTTTCTAAACATTGGTTGAGTGCGAGGTTGTAGTACTAGAACTTTTCTTTACTACTAGTTTGTGAGGTAAGTAATGTCCAACATCATCGGATAAGTTCACCGCTACTTGCTCTAAAAATTCCATCCAGCATCCACTCTTTGAATATGTTATCATACTCCTCGGGTAGCTTATCAGCTGTTAACTTTTTCAAAACGCCATTTAATAGTTTTTTTAGCAACGTAGTAGTTGGAATCAAGCGGCAGATGCCCCTCCAGTCACGGCAACCTTACTTCATAACGCCCTTCAATGTCCACTTTAACAGTTTCAAAAAAATATACTTTTGCAGCTAATTCCAGCTCTTGGCGAGTTTTATTTGTGCAAGGATCGGAAACTCTCAAAAGAACTAACTCCCGTAAGTTGTTAATATTTACATCAGCAATGAAAAAGACTAAGGAAGAAAAGGAAACGTCTCGCTTCGCTCCGCACGAAAGTACTTTTCCCATTATTGCCCTGTATACAATTTACGTGCGACGTTTGAACCACTCAACAACTCGATAGTGTCAGATTCACGAGTAGTGTCGTGTAGCACTATATTCAAGCCTACTAGTTCTTCCATCCAGAGTCCAGAGAAAATTGGAGATACATTGCTGCAGATCTTTGGTTGCACCAGCACCTCCAACTTGCATTTATCGCCATTGTGCGACAACATAACTTTATAAGAGTGCTGAGTTTGTTCAGACAACACTCCCCAAAACAGGCAATGCATTATTCGTTCTTCCGAGTTAGGCGACAACCTCAATTTGTGAGCGGTTGATGGCAAGATATAAGAACGTTGAGACCCCGTGTCTATAAGACACGTTTGCCACAAGAACACCCCTCCCCAACTATCGTGACGCGTAAAGTTTCAAAAAAAACATGCGTGTTGATACAATTGGTCACGTTTAATTCTGGTGAAGGGTCATTACTTATCTGTACCTCGGGTTCTTGCTTATTTGCATTCACGTTCGAACACATCACAGTAACATGACGTTTTTCGCAAAGTAAGCGTTTAACGTATTCTCGACACTTTCTAGATTGGTGTCCTATCTTTAAACATGCTCTACTTTTTGTCATCAGCTGTCTCTTATAATCTAAAGAGAAATCCGCAACTTTTGTACAATTTGAACTCTCGTGCTTACTATCACAAAAAATACATTTGAGAACTTTACTGTCGTTTACTGAATCCGCTGCCGTTAGTAAGTATGATATCTGACGATTTCGTTTTAACACTGTCATCGACAGTATTAGAATTTCCCGTTTTTGTTTTATGTAACCCAAAACCTTCAGATGCCATTACTACATTCGACTTCCTGCTGTAAAAACTGCATCAACGCTTTTAGACGGTTTTCTAAAGTAATAAGCACACTTGCTTTCACTGAAATCACTGTTTCAGGGGTGGTGACATCTGATTTCAACCGTACTGAACTTCGTTGCCATATACATAAACGTTCCTCGGGCAGGCAAGATTGAATTAATAGGAAAAACATCGCGGCGTATTTATTAGATGTTATACCCTGGGTTTTGAGAGCCCGTAACTGTGTTTCGATATTGTCGTAAAACTTAGAAATGTCAAATTTACCTTTTGAGACGATATTGTTCAAGACTAATTTCAAAAGTTCACGTACGTACACCTCAATTTGCAGGTCTTCTCTCCCAAAGCGCGACTTCAAACTGGCAGGGTAACTGTCTACAAGATGCCTCGTCCTACTACCTTGTATAGTAGCTTGAGTTAAATATTCCGCTTAATCGGCAAGATCGATGTGTGGATTCTCGTTCACGTTCTTGAACTGCATCCAAAATGAAAGCCAACCTCGCACTTCACCATCGAACCTCTTGAATTGGATGACTGGCAGCTTAAACGCACTTTTACTTGCAAGTAGCAACATGTCTGTCTCATTGCTCCGAGCCGCACCTCTCTCGTGCTCGTTCTAACAATTATTACACGAATGTTAAGCTCTTTATATCGTTGAGCATATACAGGGTGCCCACAATCTATCTCCGTATATGGGTAACTTTTTTATTATAGAAGATACAAT
This sequence comes from Platerodrilus igneus, assembly GCA_036346225.1. Lineage (NCBI taxonomy): Eukaryota > Metazoa > Arthropoda > Insecta > Coleoptera > Lycidae > Platerodrilus > Platerodrilus igneus. Next base: position 2,425,920 of record JARFIW010000229.1, on the reverse strand, counting down.
GTTGGTTAAATTAGCAAAGTTGAAGAGAAATTTACGAGTAGTATGATGCTTTTTTGAAAACTCACCTAGATGCTCAACTTTTTTAGATATTTGAAAAAAACTGAAATTTGCCATTTTCTTCAAACGCTAATAACTTTTTAACAGTTTAACCTATAGAGAAAATAAAACTGCTTGTAAGGTAACTTTTACGTAGAATTCAATAGCGTATATGACAATTTTAATTGGAAATGGGTTTTCAAGCTACAAGCATAACCTCACTTTTTTAAAATGGAAACCATAGTTCAATATAACCTAAATGGAAAGGTTTTTCTTTTCTGATTACCCTGATGTAAGGGTTGATGTACTTATTTTCAGTAGTTTCTTCATAATAAAGAAAAACGATTTATTTATTTGCGGACATCAAGGAGTCCATGGATACATATTACAAACAAACAAAATGTGTAAAATCAATAATGGAAACACAAGTTTATTGTAACTAAATTTATTATAAACTAAGAAAAATAAAATACTTAAAAAATAAACTATCCATACAATACAAATAACTTCATCAAAGGAAACAAAAATTAATTAATGCGAATATGCCCACTCCTACATTAACATATGCTCAAAATGACCTCCATTAGCTTGCAAACACATTTCGCACCTTTTAATTAGGTTTTGGTGTACCTTATTTAACGTTTGTGGTTTTATACTTGTAATAGCTGCTGTAATACTATCTTTGAGTTGCTCAATGTTATTGGATTTTTTAGCATACACTACATCCTTTACAGTACCCCAAAGAAAAAAATCCAGTGGCGATAGTTGTGGTGACCGCCGGCCATGGAACAGGACCTGCATTGCCAATCCAATTTGGAAAACTATTATCAAGATATTCAGAAACGGCTTGAGCATTGTGAGCAGGTGCACCGTCATGCTGAAAATATTTTAAGTTTTGCAGTAAATGAAGTGGCAAATTATCGAGCATTTCTTGCAATTCGTTTTGTAGAAAATTCAAATAGTGTACACCATTTAAATTATAATTATAGAAGAAAGGCCCAAGTATTTTATGGCACACCACACATTTATCGAAAATTGATGTTGATCCCGCCTTTCTTCTGTTAAATGGGGATTTTTCTGACTCCAGTAGACTGTATTTTTTCTGTTAAACATGCCTTTGTTAGAAAATTTTGCTTCGTCGGTAAATATAATAGTGTGACTAAAACCAGGATTATTATTTGTTTCATTAAGAAACCACCTTCAAAACTGTTGTCTTCTCTCACAATCCCCATGATACAGTGTATTGCTAACATGGGTTTTGTATGGTTTGTAGCGGTTTTGTTTTAAAATTAGGCGAGCTTTTTCTGTAGAAGTAGCGCACTCAATTGCAGTTTCTCGGGTGGACGCTGTTGGCTTAAAATTTATGTAGGCTAACACACGTTCTTCATCATCAGTTTTGAATTTTCTTTTATCAGTACTGGGTTTTGTAAAAGCACCAAACCTTTTAAATTGTTTTCTAATTTAGAAAACAATCGTTTATCTGGCTGCCTTCTTTCCGAATATCTTTCATAATACATATCACCAGCAGCATCACAATTTCTGTTACAGGCATAGTAACAAAAGAGCATGTCATTTTTTCGTCGTTTGTATACATTCTCTATTATAATCAAATAAATTTAAAAGTCTTCTACACAAAATTTGCAACCCAGAGCAAATAAACACTTTAACTAATAATATCTGACAAATGCCAGTTGTTTTTGTTTATTTAAAATATGTATCCATGGACTCCTTGATGCCCGCAAATAAATAAATCGTTTTTCTTTATTATGAAGAAACTACTGAAAATAAGTACATCAACCCTTACATCAGGGTAATCAGAAAAGAAAAACCTTTCCATTTGGGTTATATTGAACTATGGTTTCTATTTAAAAAGTGAGGTTATGTTTGTAGCTTGAAAACCCATTTCCAATTAAAATTGTCATATACGCTATTGAATTCTACGTAAAAAGTTACCTTACAAGCAGTTTTTATTTTCTCTATAGGTTAAACCGTTAAAAGGTTATTAGCGTTTGAAGAAAATGGCAAATTTCAGTTTTTTTCAAATATCTAAAAAAGTTGAGCATCTAGGTGAGTTTTCAAAAAAGCATCATACTACTCGTAAATTTCTCTTCAACTTTGCTAATTTAACCAACATTGTATCTTCTATAATAAAAAAGTTACCCATATACGGAAATAGATTGTGGGCACCCTGTATATCAGACCCCTCTTTGTCCAATAGTAAATCATCTTCGCGGGTGTTTGCATCTACAAGCAACTCAAAAATCTCCGAACTTACAATTTTTAGTTCTCCCTGTATGTTTGTTGTGGTTTGTTTAGCATTTTTCTTAATCTTCTTTGGGAATTAAATTACTCATAGCTTTTAAAATCATCTTTATATACGTTTCGATCCGTGACCTAGGATCGTTGTCAATTTTGACAAGGATCCTAGGTCATGGATCCAAACGTAAATATAGATTATTTTAAAAACTATGAGTGGTTTAATTTCCAAAGAAGATTAAGAAAAATTTTTAGTTCATCATATTTCTCTTGTAATTGTTCCTGACACATGCATCTGGTCTAAATCAAAACCAGGTCGCAATAGGAAAGATGGAATCCTGCTCGGTAGAGTATTTCGTAAACGCTCCCTGAAGAACTTTGCGTACTTTCTTCTTCATGTCGAATTTCATATTCCCAAGTGGGATATAATTGGAATTTGGTCAATACCAGTCGCGTGATTCAAAGTCTACGGCTTAACGTGGCAAAATTCAATATATCTGGAAACAATGTTTCGAGTCCTGTCACGGTCGCCAAAATGTGATGTCTCGCGAAAATAAACTAACCGTCTACAGAAAACACCTTTATCTGAACTCGAAAGTATTTACTTTCTTGTTTTGAAAATAAGAATACAACTTGTTGTGACCTGTCACCTGTTGAGTCAGAGATAGATGAAGCACTACCAAAAGAATATCATGACCTAGAACAGCCACGAGGCTGGAGGCTTGTAATTTAATGTTACCTGCTAATAATAAACGCAGATAAACCGAAGTCTCTATTATTTCAAGACACATAAGAATACATGGTGGCAGCGGTAAAACAAGATTAGTAAAAAAACCGTAAGTTGAAAGTACATATATAAAATGTCAACAGCAACTCCTGCTCTAAACTTAAGCACAGCGGTAAATAACATCGTGAATGTATCACCGCCTGAAAAGTTTAGTTTTGCGACGGCTACTACCTGGCCGCAATGAATAAAACGTTTTCAACGTTATATGTCGGTTTCCAGCCAGGCAATAAAATCCGACCAAAAAAAATAGACATTTTGTTATATGTAATGGGTGTCATATCTATTGACGCCAATTCCAAATCCACACTATGGTTTAACGATTTTACTGATAAAAACGGTACTACTTTAGAGGACTTTACACTCCAACACCATCTTAGAATCCACAACTCCCCATCCCTTATCCCTACTTGGGAATCCCAATACGGCCTATCCAACATCGACATTATTCTCACCAACTCCCCAGCCTCAAACCTAATTAGTTCCTGGACAGTTTTTCACATCCATCAATCCAGTGATCATAATCCAATTACATTTGATATCCTACCTAATCTTCCCCCCAGAACACTCCTAAAGATTCAATCCTTTAACACCCGAAAAGCAGATTGGCCCTTATTTCTAGAATCTCTAGCTTCAATCATCCCCGCTTTCCTATCAGTCTCTTATGCAAACTTCACACCTCATTCACTCGCTAACGAAATAACCAACAATATCCTCAAGCTGCCTCTAAAACTATCCCACGGAAACATTACACCCCACGAGTCACGCCGTGGAGACACAACAACTTACTCATGCCAGACACACACTTGCAACTACTATACACAGACTCCAAAGAGCAAAACTTACTAATGCAGACTCTATCGCTATTAATACAGTATCTAACAAATATACCACTGACAGACGACAATACAAAATCCTCATTAACACCACGAGAAAACAGCACTACCTTGACATAATTCACGATCAACACACAAATTTCTGGAGTACGTACCGTAAACTAATCAAACCTCCTTCCACAAACATCTTTACAGCCATTTCAACTACAATCCCTTCCACATTTAAGCAAACAATGTTTACCCTCCTAGATACAGCAATACCTTCGGCTCCTCTTGACGTACCAACCCAACCGCAACAACGCATAATTGACAACACTCTAACTCAACCAGACACGGACCCAGACACAGACCTTGAACTCTCCCTCTTAGATTTCTTCTTTAACAAGCTAAACCCCCATAAATCCCCCGGTCCAGACCTCATCACCAACCTGATCCTACAAAAATCCTGGCCCTCATTCGAGGATCCACACACCTACTATTCCAAAAATGCCTCTCCTCTGGGATTTTCCTTGACCCATTTAAATATGCTTCCATCTCCCTTATACTCAAATCCAATAAACCTCCCAAAGACCCCAAATTCTACAGACCTATTACACCCCTTCCAACACTTGGCAAACTGCTTGAACAGACCATCCTATACAAATTAAAGTCACACATAGAACGTCATTTCTTACTCTCACCTAACCAACACGGCTTTCGCTCTGGGCAAAGCGCCGAACATACAATCCGCTCCCTAATTCAAACGGTCCAAACATGCCTTTATACATACGTAGTCTCCTTATTCCTCGACTTCCACTCAGCCTTTGATCTACTTTGATGGTCCAACCTTCTTAATCAACTTAAACAAGCCAATATCCCTTCTAACCTTTACCTCTTAATAAAATCCTTTCTCTCATTACGAACAGCCATCCTAACCTCCAATTTCCACTTGGTTACTAAACCTCTCACCCAAGGATGTCTACAAGGTTCCCGTTTATCACCTAGCCTATGGAACCTAGCAATCAATCCTCTCTTAGACCTCAATATCCCAAACACCTCCACCTTCGCTTACGCCGATGACGTATCTTTCCTTATCCACGGCAATACTCGTGCCTTTATAGAATCCACCGCTGCCGTTCTAATTAATTCAATTGAATCCTGGTCCTCTTTAAACAGACAACCACTTTACCCATCTAAAACAAAAATGCTCCTGCTTAAAGGCTACCTCAGCCCAAACCGAAATCCTAAGATTCACATCCTTAACACACCAATTCTCCTCTCAACAACAGCTCCCTACCTGAAACTTCACATTGACACACGCCTAAAAAGGAACTCCCATCTCTCCAGACTTCGAACCAAAACACAAATCATACTCCATAACCTACTTCACGCACTCCCAAAGTCAGTCCACCTCTCCAATCTAACACGAAGACTAATCATTAACCACATCATAATCCCGATCATCAGATACGCAGTAGATTCTTGGCTCCCGCTTACACCCCCTCCTCCAGACGTACGTTCAACACAATCATAAGACCTTTCTTACTCTACACTTCAAGAGCGTACAGAACCACCTCCACAGCGTCCTTGTATACCCTGTTTCAAATTCCTCCGATCGAAATCTAACTAAACTCCTCACCCCAAATCTGAAACCTCAGACATAACCTACCAATCATCCTACACGACAGAACACTTCACTATGACGAATACCGCACTCTCCCTAAAACTGACATAAAATCCCGAATACATAACTCCCTACTCCATTCCTGGTAAGATCTTTGGTCCCGCTCCACCACCGGCAGATATAATTTGATATCTTTCCTGATATCACAAACATCCCTCCACATATTCCTTTTTCTGATCCCCCTACAATACAATTGCTGTCCGGCCAAGAAAACTTTTAGAATAAACTTCATCAATTCTATTTAATTCCTTCCCCTTACCGTCCTTGCAACAATCAATCTCTAGAAACCCCACAACACCTGACATACTCGTGTCCCTTAACCTCTCTACTACAAATCAACCTCAAGCAACCTACAAACTTTGACCCGTTCTCCCCACTTCCTAACATAAACTTTCTAGTCACTAACTACCCTCAAGAATTAAACCATTTCCTAAATGAAATTCTTTTAACCAAACAGACCACCTACAACCAGCGGCACTAACACACTTAATATACACTCTTGAAATTCACTACCACATCACACTTACACTCGCACTATGCACACAATCAGCCCCACTTTACGTGCACAGTCGACGTCAAAGGTAGGGGCACAAATTTTCCTCACCAAACCTTCAAGAACCCCAGTTGTCAGGAATTATTGATTCTAAGGTCTTAAATACATGTAAATACTATAATGTACGGCTAGTATGGGCTCTGGCCTAGGTATAGTCCACAATAAATTAATTCATCTATCTATATGTAATGGGAGAAGAAAGCGAAAACATTTTGCTACAATTTGCTTCACCTCCAGCAACATTCACAGAAACAGTAAAGGTGTTTGACGATCATTTTGTTCCTAGACGTAACGTAACATTTGAAAGATACCAATTTAATACAAGATATCAGCAACCGGGGGAGACTGCTGATAGTTTTATAACAGCGCTTCATGCTCTTGCTGAAAATTGTGAATATGGTCAAATTAAAGAAGCTCTTATAGCAGATCGCATCATAGTTGGAATGATCAGCAGCAAGACACGTAATATTTGCTCCGCCAGACAAAGGTAACACTATCAGATGTAATTTTTGCAACTCGCCAGGCCGAAGTGCAAGATCATCAAAATCAAATTTTAAGCAATCATGGTAAAACAGAAAGCGTAACGGTGGTATCAAAATGTTCACAAGATTAGAAGATTGTCGAGCACAGAAAGAAGGTAAAATCCTGTAGTTTTTGTGGATTAGCACCTCATTAACGAGATATTTGTCCAGCACATTAGTCAAAGTGTCATAATTGTGCTAAAATAGGGCACTGGTACAAAGTTTGTCGCTCTAGAAAATCTGATAAAAATATTACTATACAGAATTCTGTTTCTTGTAGTGATTCTGAACACATGTCTGTGTCAAGTAGTAATGATTTTGTTGGATCACTTACAGTAAATACTTTATTTTCACATAAAGGAAAATGGCATGTGACTATTGAAATTATTAATACAGGTACTAGTAAAGCGTTTTTAATTGACACAGGAGCTGATGTAGTTTGCATCCCTGAGACCCTAGTACGATCATTATCGAATAAAATCGTAGGAACGGATGAGACTATATCAGGCCCTGATGGAAAAATCTTAATGTACTTGGTATAATAGATTTTACTCTGAAATACAAAGATGAGGTTATTGTCATGCCCGTCTATGTAATAAAAAAATTGAAGTCTCCTATTTTGGGCCTTCCAGGTATTACTAAGTGAAAAGTATTAAAATTTACAAAGGACGAGACTGGAAGTCTAAATATTAATGCACTGGGTAGTAATTATCTTGCGATTTCTAAAGATTTTTCCGGCATCTTTAATGAGCTAGGTAAATTTAAACAGGAAAGCGAAATAAAACCGTAAACCCTTTGTACAAAGTGTACCAAGAGTGGTTCCATTGCCGCTTCTGGACAAATTAAAATCGGAACTTAGGCGTTTGGAAAGACTGGATATTATCTCACAGGTAGATGAATATCCAGAGTGGGTTGCACCAATTGTTGTCGTGCCAAAATGCGAAGCAATTAGGTTATGCTGTGATTACACAGAGTTAAACAAAAGTGTTTTAATATCGGGGATTGAAACTACTTTGTCAACACTTACAAGAGCTGTAATATTCTTTAAGCTTGACACTAATTCGGGATTTTACCAAATTCTTTTAAAAGCATCTTGTCAAGATCTTACAACATTTATTACACCTTTTGATAGGTTTAAATTCAAACGATTACCATTTGGCATTTCGTGTGCTGCGGAATACTTTGCAACTAAGTTTTCTAAAATTGTTGCAGAAGTTAAGGGGGTTGTTACGCATGTGGATGACCTTTTGATATATGCATCCACACGTGTCGAGCATGATAAGATTCTATATGAGGTTCTGAAACGTTTACATGTTGAAGGCATCACATTAAATAAAAACAAACGTATCTTCGGTGCCGACACTGTTACGTTTTTAGGTCATACCATAAGTAGGAACGGGGTATCGATAGATAACAATCGTGTAGAAGCAATTAGTAAACTACAAGCGCCTACTAATAAAGTAGAGCTACAGGGAATTTTGGGTATAATTAATTTTACTGCTCGATATGTTCCAAATAAATCGCAAATAATGGACTCATTGTTGAAAAATGATGTTTAGTTTACTTGGGATCCTTCTCAATAAAAAGCTCTTCAAACAATAAAACCAATTATTGCAAAATGCTCCAATTCTAGCATTTTTTTATCCTTTAAAGCAAATTATTATTAGGGCAGATGCATCTTCCTACGGAATTGGTGCTGTCCTTATGCAAGCTAAAAAAAACAATCGTGAAATTATAGCTTATGCATCAAGATCTTATTATACCCCCGCCGGTACGGTACGCGAGCCACTACAGTCAGTTGGAAGCAATGTTAAATAATTGCAAAAATGATGCGCAAATAAGACATTACGTCACATATTTATTCAAAATTACTACATCACATAAAAAACGAAAAAAAGTACTTACGTAAACTGTAGGGCTTCTCACAGCATTACTCCATGATGGCGGCAGCGGGACTCCGTTGATCTTGCGGGCGTGGGTAATTCGTTGCCCCGGTTGAAACCAAATTCAAATTTGTCTTCTTTCTGGTGTAGAGATACGGTAAGGAAGACAGGTAAGGATGAACGATAATTGGGTGTAGCAGGAAACCTACATATCGAAAAAAAGAAGACACGATAAGACACAAAGATAACTACATTCGTTCACGTGTCGGTCATTAGTCCCGACCTGTCCGGAAATCTGCCACCACTTTCCTCACACTCCGCGTCGGTGCAATCTCGCGCAAACGCACTGTCTGAAGTGACGGAAATACACACACGTCTTTTCAAATTATTGATGCGAAATCCTTACAAATTAAAACTTATAGAAATGTTTATATGCCGAATTTTCGGCATGTAACAATCTATGTCTAAAACAGAATGCAAATATGCACAAATCGAACGAGAAGCACTAGCATTAACTTGGGCTTGTGATCGTTTTCAATAAGCTATAATTGGGTTGAAGATTGTGCTAGAAACAGACCACAAGCTACTGGTTCAAATTCTTCAATCTAAACCGGTTGACGGTTTAACTCCTAGATTACAACGGTTTAGAATTCGCTTAATGCGTTACAGTTACAAAATAATATACACTCCAGGAAAGAATTTAGTTATTGCGGATGCTTTATCTTATAGTCCGTTAAAGCAAAGTCCTGATTCAGAGGAATTGCAAGCAGAAGTGAACGCACATGTTCATCACATCCTTAAATCTTTATCGGTTAAGAATGATATTCTTGATCAAATACAGATTGAGTAATCTCACGATAGTATGCATCAAATTGAGAGAGTACTGTCTTTCTCAATGGCCAAATAAAAATAACCTACCAGCAGAGTTACAACCGTATTATCAATTCAGATTTGACATTTTATTTTGTGAAAATTTGTTACTTAAAGATAGTCGCATTATTATACCTCCTGCATCACAATTAAAATGTCTTGGCTTTATTCACGCAGGACATCAAGGCATTGTTAAATGCCAAGCTCGTGCAAAAATGTCAATTTGATGGTTAGGAATTTCAACACAAATTGAAAATCTTATTAAAGCATGTCGTCAATGCGTTGAAGAACGTACTAATTTTAAGGAAAGTTTTATTACTGATACAATTCCAGACCGTACATGGCAACGTATTGCCTTGGATTTGTTTAAACATAAACAATGGTACTTAATAATAACTGATTATTATTCGAAATTTATTGAAATATTTTCTCTAACAAATTTGACAGAAAACGCTGTTTTTTCTAAACTAAAAGAAGTGTTTGCACGCTTTGGAATTCCAGAGGTTGTCAGACCAGGTCATGTCACTCAATTTAAATCTCAATTTTCGGAATTTGCAAAAGTCTACGGATTCAAACACGTCCAAAGTAATCTCTACTACCCTCAATCCAATGGGTGCTTTGAAGCAGTGGTTAGAACTGCAAAAAATCTAATAAAGAAAAATGCCGATATTCACCTAGCATTATTGGCATATCGTACGACACCTTTAGAATGTAACTATTGTCCGGTAGAATTGCTTTTGTCACGTAAATTACGAACTACTTTACCAGTACTCCCTAGTAAAATGTTAGAAATAGTTGATACTTCGGAATAAGGTGGAGTGGGGTAAGATCGGACTGCTTTTTGCATAGTTTCACTGTTAACACATTTATTTATATGTTATTTGTTAAATATTTAATATATATTAGTATCAGCGTAAAATAGAGTTAATGCTCTATAATTTGTTATGAAAAAAACACAATTTTTCCTTGGAAATTTTTAATTACACAGAAAATTGTAACAAGCTGCACCCACTACGAACTTGGCCCGAACGCGGGGCATGTTCGTAAATGGCTATTTACAATCTATTGAAATGTATCTTGCTCTGTTCTGGGGCAAATTCGGAATTATTTATAAATTATTTATCGAATTCTATTTACCGCATTAAAATTATTTGAATTGTTTAAAAATTACACACTTTCAAAGAAATTCCTTAGAGAAAGAAGTTTATTTAAAAAGAAAAACTATACAAAGTATCATAACATTTTAACAGTTTTGCAGCAAACGCTAAAAGTTTCAAAATTCAACTCACAAAACATATTTTAAACAGTTAATTTTGGTAATTCTATCAAGAAAAATTTTCAAATTTAATCTTCATCAACGCATCTTTCACATTCATACCGCATTTTCTTTGATCCTTTATTGCATATACCACAAACCCATTCCATGCAAGTTATGCATTGAATCCATGATCTTCTATCAGTGTAATATTGGTAATCACATTAGCATATTGTACATAAGTTGTCAGAACTGTGATTATTTTTTAATACACTTACGGATTTTTTTGTGGGCCGCTTGTCCGTACTTAACCTATTCATTACTTCTTCTGAAGTAATCACTTCGGCTCCTGTTCCCACTCTTTTCTTCTTTTGAATGTTTGATTTAACGTTTGTCTTTACAGTTTCCAATAATAGATTTTCAAATGTGGCTGATGTTGAGGGGTGAGGACTATCACAGACAAAAGAAGAACTGTTTCTTGAAGAATGTGGTAACATTTCAACATTTCTTTCTTTAATAAAGCTAACAGTTTCCTCAACTGGACTATCCACGTTGCCGAAAGGGAAATCAATGATTATAGGTGGATGACAAAGGGCTTCTTCAATAATGGATAGTTCCTCGTTCATTTTAGGAGGATCTTTAGCGGTTGCTTCTTGCCATTCTTTCAGAGTAATGGCAGAGAATATGGAGTCTGGAACGACATTCCTTGAAAATGGATAAATCCCCGCTTTCTTGAAACTATTCATAACTATTTCTAAGTTTAAATCGCACCAGATATCTCCAATCATTACGGAAAACTGTTGTTTTGGGAGCTTTACTCCAATATTTCTTCTCTGCCACGTGACTAATTTTTTGTCCCAGGTTGACTTTATTGGTTTAAAGACACTTAGGTCTAAAGGTTGGAGTATGTGACTTGTATGTGGTGGAAGTTTTAGAATGGTAACATTTGATTCACGAACTTTTACTATTAATTTGACGCTAATATAGGTAGCATCCCCATCATATATTAATAAGGTTGGACGGCTTGAATCAATACATTTCAAAAACTGCTTTTCAAAAACAATTGATTCCATCCAACCATTGGCAGTCGCAGCATAGGTGGTTCCAGAAAAGCCAGTATTCTCGGGGGCAACCCATTGGTCCCAGAAATTTTTTTCTTTAAAAATAATAAGTGGTGGGACTTTTTCACCCGAAGCAGATGCTGCTAGTAGTACTGTTATGTTATTTCTTCCAGGAGCACTTATTACTCGCGTGCAAGGCACGTTTTTACCACCAACCGCTTTAGTTTTAGAAGGGTCAGTGCAAAAACTAGACTCATCTAAATTCCAAATACTGGAGGGAGTGTTTTCTAATCCTAGTTCTTGTATGGTGTTTTCCAATAATGTAAAATATTGTTGGACCGTAAACGGATTACAACCTCGTTTACGGGCCACTTCTACCGCTTGCGGTTTTTTTTATGCTTAAATTATGTCTCTTTATAAAACCTAGAAACCAATCTTCTCCAGGGAGATCGTCTTTGAATGAGGTTTTTAGTTTGTTTTCTTTAATAAACTGCCTAACTAATTCAAACACCTCTTTTCTAGACAACCCAAACCCATACTTTTCCATTGTCAAGAGGCATTCAGCAAGCTGTTGTTCGTGTTCTTTCGAAATGGCAGTTGATCTGCCAAGTGACTTATTTATGATTCCATGTTTACCTTTTAAGCGATCCATTATGGTGCTGATCGGAATTTTATATTTTTTGCTGGCGTCAAATGCATTTGTACGTCCAGCTCTAATTTCTGCTAAGGCTTCTTCAAACGTCTCTGTTGTATACGATCTTCGACTTGTCTTCCTAACGTAATTTCGAACCATTTCGGAACTAAAATTTTTTATAAATAAGTGTTAAAAGAAAATATCAGAAGAAATAACCAAAATATATGAACAGCACAAACTACTGCGATCTTGCCCCGCTGCATACTTCGGTCTTACCCCGTGCACTAATATTTTCGGGGCAAGACCGAAGTAGTGGTTTTCTCAGTAAATTTTGGACAACTGATCTAATTTATTTATTTAATGTAAACTTTACACAATATTTTCCATACTTACCAAAAATAGACTAAAAAAACACAAAATTTCCTTAAAAATCACGACACTTTGTTGGACAACACGAACTTAGCTGTACACTGCACCAGAAGATGTACTTTTTGATGAATATATAATAAGGTAATTTCCCGCATAAATGAGAGACATCTCTAGGAATCGCTTCATATTAATTTAATGCAGGTTTCTAACTATGTGTTATTATATTCGCATTTATGTATGAATAAATATAGGCCGTTTACGATCTTACCCCGTTTACGATCTTACGCCACTGCACCTTACTTGAAAGTAGAAACAGGGCGAAAAGAAATTCAGAAAAAAAACTATAATAAGCGACATCGTGTCAAGGATTTGTCAGAGTTTAAAATGAACGATTCTGTTTGGCTCACTGATATACGAGCTTATGGCAAAATTTTAGAAAAGTGCGATCAGCCTCGCTCTTATTTAATTAAAACTTCAACAGGGGGTGTTTATCGTCGAAATAGGTGGCACTTCGTGCCCGCCCCATATTATAATTTATCAGAATGCTTTCAACCAGCATGATTCGTTAAACCAAATTTACATGTAAATAGAGATAGTTCAGGATCGGCAAATCAAGATAATGTAGTAGATATAAAAAACAGTCCAGTGCAATCTAATGTGAAATCGATAAGTCCAGAACAAGTTATGGCTGAATCTGAAAATTGTAAAGACCCTGATCCTATTTCTAGTGCTAGTATAAGCGATGATGTATGTACTCCTAGAATAAGTCGTTCAAGTAAACCTGGTCGTGTCCGAACCAAGCCCGCTTGGATGAGGGATTATAAATGTAATAGTATTAGTGCGTTTGTAAAAAGGGGTGATGTTGAGTTAGAGATAGATGAGGCACTACCAAAAGGGTATCATGACCTAGAACAGCCACGAGGCTGGGGGCTTGTAATTTAATGTTACCTGCTAATAATAAACGCATATAAACCGAAGTCTTTATTATTTCAAGACACATAACAGTACTTCACCGTATTTCAACTTTGACAGTTCTGACTTCAATGCAAACTGAACAAAAACTACATAAACGATAAACCTGCGCTAACAATACATTCTACTACAACTAACCAATAGAACATTGCATATTTAAGCCCTTTCCAACAGAAAGAATCTACGACTGTTGAATAGAGAATGTGGCTACGACTTCAGAAGCAGAAGAAAATTGGCGCTCACAGTAAGGAATACCTAAGATCTTCGCAAACGTCAATATCACGTCATATTTATTGGGGCTGACAACGTTTTATTAAAGAAAGCTAATTTTTTACGTATGTATTTAACATGTCTGTCATATTCATTTGCAGTCTTAGACCTGTCAAAATACCATTGCTAGTTTTGTTAATATTATCGTAAGTGTAGTAGATATTCTTGTTTTCTTGGTTTTTAAAATACTGGTACAATTAGTTCATTCGAACATGGGTTACGAATTATAATTTTTGACGATAGGGAGCGGCAGGTAGAGTTTTTGCACAGAACGGCAAATTAGTCAGCTGTCAGCTCCAAAACTACTACTTTAATGTAAAAGGAAAATATTATTAGGAGTTGCTCCATCGACCGAATCTAGAACTACGTTCATATCGTTCTCTCTTTCTCGCCTCATCGATTCAAAGACATACAAACGTAGGTCTTTATTAATTTACAAATTCGTAAATAATTTAGTACTTGATAATAGAAACGATTTGAAAGTGTTATCTGTACGTTTCAATTTGTTGTTAAATCGCACGAGTATTCTTTCGAGTTCAAGTTCATTGCAATTAGATTATTGTTACCATATTCCAATATCAAGATCATTGCACTCCATTCAGAATTTGTTTGTTTACAAACAAGCCGTCCTTTAATACGTACGTTAGTTTACTTAACTATTGTTAATTTATTCATGAAGTTCCTAATTATGGCGGAAGGTGATGTTTTAAAGAAAAAACTTGAAGACTATTTCGCGCGCTTAACCGAAATTGCCGATTATGTTCGTACCGCAACCCGTTTAGCTGCCGTAGAAGCGAGATATCTACGTATACAAAGTATTGAACGACAACTAGATGTTGTCTACGATAAAATTTTAACCTATAATTCGGTTGTTGACGAACAGGATGAGATTAAAACTCAAAGTTCTTCGTTTGATAATCTGTTAGACGTTATTCGTACGCGGTATTTAGATATCAAACAAAATGCATCAAAATCGGTTGATGATACTTCAACTAATCCCTCTCAAACTTCTGTAAGTTATTTAAAACCTCTAAGTATAACCCCCTTTGATGGATGTGTAGAGAACTGGCAAAATTTCATTTCGCTTTACAAGAGTCTGGTTCATGAAAACGACAAATTTTTGTTATCGAATACCCGTTCTCCGTAACGGGATACAAATAGAACCACCTTGAGTGCAAAAGGCCGTAAACAAGGGGTTCCGAAATAGAGCGTGGACTGTAATTATTAAGGGGTGAGGGTGAGAACAGTTTATAGGAGTAGAATCATACAAAGGCATAAAAACACTTACTGAAAGTTCCTTGGGCACTTGAGAGGCACTAAACACTGTAACTACCGCTTTTGGCCAAGGGTTGAAGGAAAGGAGGGAGACAGGAAAGGAAGAGTCCAATGCCGGATTAGAAGAAGAGAGCAGACTTATTTTTACTAGTTGTGGCTATCACGAGACTTGACGACCGACTCCCATTAACTAGCGCGAACCATTCGGACCCGCCCGCGCGGGGAGAGGGAATGCCCCGAACGGGGACAGATATGGCGCGTACAGGAGTTTTAAGAATGCCGTTTACAAACTAATTCAAAGCACAAGATTGAACGCCGGCAGAAATCTTTTGTAAAGACAAAATAAATTGAAGGGCAATTATATTTAAAAAATACAGCTTTACTCTTAACTTGTAACAGTTCGTTTTTACTGTTACGAATCTAAAAGTTAGGCAACTTTGTTTACCTGCATTTGGGTTATAAGTTAAACGCAAAAGCAGTTTCCTTTGTCTTATTAGGTCGAGATTCTGTTGGGTAGGGATCAAAAGACGTAATGTAGTATTCTGGGCAATCCCATTTATTGAGGTCGAGCTATCTTATTCAACTTTTGGTGGAAGATGGACGCGAGCGAGAGTGTTATTTCCCAAATGTTAGTTGTTTGTGGGAAACTTTTCCTATTAAAAATAAATTAAATCGCCGGCTAGGGATAAGCTAATTTTATTTATTATACAATGATTTTAAAATAAGGTTATCTGTTGTAGCAAATTAATTTAATTTTTAAAAATGTGTTGCTCACTTCAATATGGCTTTGGTTATATTTCCATTTAAGTGAATTTGAATACTTGTTTAAGTACGGTAGAATGAATAAAGGGGTAAATATCAGCAGAAATATTGAGCTGGTTTACACTGTTTCTACAGCTTGGATTGAATCCTGGAAGACTTGCTTTTTCGGGATTAATATTCTTTGGTTTAGAGGATAAGGTGTTCGGGTGTTCGCCATGAGGTCCACACCATCTATTGTTAGTTCCACTGATCGCGCTTTGTCTTGACGTGTGTTGAGGTCAAGGACTTTGAAAATACTTTATTCAGGTATTTATGTATAATCCGTTTAAATTTTTATAAAAGTAAAACTTATAATAATTGTTTATTTCACAAATGTTTGAATACTAATAGCACTGTGAAGATGCAATGCTTTAATGAATGTTTGAATTAATACGTTGTAATTTTATCTTGTAAAAGCCCCGAGACATGATCTCATATCATGTCGGTTTATTTTGTTAGCTTTTTGATACTCTGTAATTATTAAAAAGAAAAGAAAGAAAATTTACTGGAGTAAAAATTTACATGTTTTGTAAGAGTTCTAAGAGAATTGAAATTGGTTAAAGCTTAAATTCTTATTTTACTAAAATAATTCAAAGTTTGATTATTCTTGTTAATTCAATTACAATTATTATACGTAATTATATCACATGTTGTTGTCTTATTTCAAACTGAATCAGTGAAGTACTTGTGAGATAAATTATTTCCATGTGTATGCTATTGCAGACATAAAACAAAGAACCCACTGTTTATCCCTGATAATAAGGCCTCTCTGGAGATTTAAGTAAGAAAGATTTAATAAGTACAACAGCCGAGGATCATTCATGAACACATTACAAGCAAGTGAACTTTTACACATGAAAGCACAAGTTACACATAACCTCAAGATACAAACTATTCCACTTATTTTGAAATCTTTTAACAGCACCCTTCTGTTGACGTACATTTCTTGTTTTTTTAGCCACGTTTGGCACCTATACATACCTTCGCCATTGCTAAGAAAGCTCCTTCTGTAAGTGTTCTCAAATTATGTTGAAGGATTTGAAACTGAGTGCATACGTGGCTCATTAAGCTAACAAATAATAAATCAAGTGCAACAGCGTGAATAGCTATTGAAGTTATAGCTACGTTTTCGTATATCCAGGAAATTTCGTAGTTGGGGCTATAAGTTACATTAAGAACAGTGAGCGAAACAAATGTAAACTGCCAGTCATGGTAGTCGCTGCTCTTGAATCTTGGCATTAGCGTAATTATCATGCCAACAAATACAGTGATTGCTGCTGCGACTGCGTATACAGTGTTCTATAAAATGATATCGTTAAATAGTAACAATTATTTTATCGATTTACCTGTACTGTTGTAATTAAAAGACATTTATTTATTAACTTCGTTTCATAATGGCCGCCACGTGCTCGACTCGGAAGGCAAGGCGCTTGCTGTATTTTTTCTAATATCTTGCCAATTTTAATTCGGTGCTTATAAACGATAATGGTCTTTACCGTAGCTAAAACAAAACGAATATAAGGAACAGCCTTTTACCTGCCCAAGAGTAGCAAACTATACAGGAGGCTGTGAAAAGCTATATAAATGCCATAATCTAATAAAATTTTATAAACGTCAGTACATGAATGGTTTCAACAATTGACAAGCTCATGATTAACTCAATAACGCATTTGCCGTCTACCCTTTCTTACAATTGTAAATAATGAGCGCCATGTAAGCACTTGCTAGCTAGCATTGAACCAAATCTCCTCGACAGCTAGCCACACCACGTAGTGGGAATACTTAGAGTAGTGAAATACCTGTTAGACATGTTAGTACCATGACGGGTTTAGATTAGACCTTACATTTGATTTTATAATACTCCACGCGAAGGTACTATATTGGCCAGGAAAAGTCTTTTTTTACTGGGAAATTTTGAATTTTGCCGAACCCTTGCTGTTCCAAGCAAGGCAAAAATCGTTAACGTGCGTGAGAACTGCCACACGCGGGACTTACCTTTACCTCATACGAATGAGGGCGTATTTTTATGAAATATGTTCGCCTAACATTTTTCAATCGGTCTGTGTTGGGAATTGAACCCGGGGCCTTGGAGTCAGCAGTCATATGTGAACCGGTCTCTACACGGAGCCGCCGGATTTAGATTAGACCATACATCATTCATTTGTAGAACGAAGTGAAACATTTCTGACCAAGAACTTTGGCTACCGATAGTTTTGATCCGTGCTGTAGATGCGAGCAACGTCCTAATTATGTCCTCGACAGTTGCTCATCAGACGCAGTAAAATTAATCCTGTAATTAAACAAAGTCTAAGTATTATTAGCTCAAGAATGACATGGCAACTGTCCTATTTTACAACTTCAGGATAATGACGTCGCATGCGGTTGGATATGTGTGGCAACTGCTAAAATAGGCAAATTAGTCTTGACAGATACTTTTTCAGTATAGTGAGTGACCTTGTCGACGCCAGTGAATGGAGGGTGACCAACCTCCTGACACTTACAAAAAGGGAATCATCAAAGCCGATTCATAAATGTAGGTTTTGAGTACCTCAGTTTTGTATTGTAGTTGTGGAAGCAATCTTGGTAATCTTGCACGTCACTCGTCGAGTATGTTAAAGGAATTTGGCCGATATTAGTACGTTTTGGAAGATATCCTAGAATTGAACTTCATTCTGTTAAACCGAGAAAACTGTGTTATCGCCAATAGCTACAACCATGTCGACGGTCAGCGACCGCTGCACTCCGTACATAATGTGCGTGAGAGAAGTACCAAGTAATCCACGGCAGTTACTCGCAAGTGATAAGCACTTTTATCTAGTAACAAAAAGGTTATGGACTCAAAATCTATCCACAGCTTGATTTGTGCTATTATTTGTTTTGTTGGTAATCTATATATTGCTCCAACCACGCTGATAGAGAGATATTAATAAAACAGAAGAAAATTAACCAATATAAAATGAGAGAAATAAAAAAAATAAAACAATACCTTAAATAAAACCCAATTTTAATAAAATCAAAACTGGATAAATCGAAAACAGCAACAATTATGGATGACACAACATGCCATAATAAAATCCAAGAATTATTTCAGGACATGTAAATGCATAAAAATATTAGCATGATCTGAACGCAGACTTCCTAAAACAATCTTTGAAACTGAGTCCAAACGTTATTGGTTTACTCCAAAAAGGTGAAAGTTGTGACTTCGTAAATGAATATCTTTGATAAATATAGGAGAGTTAATTCTGGAAAAAATAGCAGAGCCGGAACAATGTGGTAGCATTCATTGTCTCAAAAGTCGTTCATTAAGTTGCGTGGCTTTGGGATGTTTTCAGAAGAAGCTACGCTAGACTGTTTGTCAATTTCAGGTTTGAACTATTCACAAATGTGCTATGGTCTACCAGAGTTCGTATTGTAATTTTAAGTTGTTCCTCTAAGGGCAATCCTGCTGGCTGTGTTAAGCGGTTATTTTCTGCTAATCTTGCAAGATGCAACACATTCAGTATCGTGGTTATCAATCCATGGTTCTAAAATCCTGAAACAAAGTAACCTATTTCTCTTCTTAAATTTGATAATATATTTTCTGTATTTTTTGTTGAAGATAATTTTTAGTAGTTGTATCCTAATTAGTTATAAAATCAATCTCTTTGTTAATGCGCTATGTGTGGAAAATAATAGGTTCTTTAGTTAATATTGAAGCAGCGGTTGTTAGTAATGGTATTCGAGAATACACGTAGGATTACAAGTGAACATTTCATAATTAAATTAAAACCAGGAGATGTTGGTTGTTATCATTATACATCACTAAGTATTTGGGTAAGATCTTTTATCAGAACAGTCTGGTAAAGTAATTGCAACGCTTTTCGCCTATTCCGATTAATAAAGTAAGCGATTTTATGATTATCAATATTGTTCTAAGTATGTTGGCGCGGATTAAACACCCCATCACGTTGAATAGTGAGTAAAATTTTTGGTACAGAAATTAAATCTTTTATGCTTTGAAATTTCATATAGAATTGATTATTAGTTATTCAATGAATTATATTGTTAATCGTTGAAAAATTTTCTTTTGAAGAAAGTATCATACAATGCAGAACCAACTGTTCTCGTGAAAAAATTGTTTTTAGATAACTAAATTGTTTGTTCCAACAAATATTATATTAAGTTAAAAACAAGTCAGATTATTTTGACATGCATATGTTTGAAAATGTTGCCTTTGTTACCAGCTTTATACCAAATGAAAAGTCAAGGCAATTAATTTTTTTATGTTTTATGTTTACTTAAGGATTTAAAATGTTTAATAGCTATCTGTAATGCATTCAAATTTAAAAGCTAATAAGGTTCATACAAATGATATGCGCCCCCTTTATGTTAATAATTAAATTAAGTGTATGAATTCAGCCGTTATTTAAAATCTAGGCTGGACCCTTTTAGATTATTGTTGTGCATATTTTAATGAAATCTGCAATTAAAGATGACATTTTTTTATTTAAGAAATGTAAGTATTTTTAATGCTCTTATAATTTTTAGTTGTCTTGCAGAAGGTATTACCAGTTAGTAAGTCTTAATTATTCTAATACCATTATTGCTTATATTGAATTACAAATAGTGATTCTTTTGTATTTACTAATTGTAGTTTTCCTTTCAAGTGTAGTCCTTTTTATTAGAAACCGCTGTTGAGAGTCCTCAGAGTGTTTGTGTTATTATCCTAAGTATACGGATTCTATCTCTCTCCTTTTTGTTCCGTCTAATATGTGGGGTTACTACAGGTAGTGTCGCCCTCGCTTTCTCCGTACTCTTGTCAGCTAACCATATCAACAATGAACCTAGGGCCACTCTCCAATCTGCTGCAGAGATCGTACCCAAGCTATGCCGTGGTTGTGTTTCACCTTCTAAAGCCGTTTACCATTTATCACCTAGGCGCTATTTTGTGGTACGTTTTATGTCCATTTTTATTTTCACCAAGTAAAATTAATTTCAAATTGGGATCGTTTTATCCAATTTTATCTCACCAGATTAGCTAAACAACCTACTTTACTGGCAAGTGTTTATCATTTTACGTATGTGATAAAGAAAGCCAAGTTCCCTGATTGAGCGTGAGGCACCGAAGAAGTTTCTACCCTGATCAGAATAAACAGTATCAGGAATTCTTTTACGAGCTGTAAATCTTGTAAGACAAGTTAAAAATGCATCAGTAGCTAATTCTGATATTACCTCAAGGTGCACAGCTTTTGTGCACATGCAAATAAATATACATAAATAGGTTTTTGAAACCGGGGCATTACGACGATTAGATGCTTTGATCATAAAGGGACCTGCAAAATCTACTCCAACGTGAGTAAACAATCTAGCTAATTGAACACGAAACGTCGGTAAATCAGCCATTAACGGTTGAATAGATGTCGCACGAATAGGTGAACAAATTACGCATTTATGAATCCGCTGTCGAACAAGGAACGTATTCCAATAATCCAGTATTTACGCTGAATAAGAGATTGGGTCATACATGCACCTGAATGCATACAGAGATGGTGATAATTATCACACAATAGCTGAGACAGTGTAACTTGTTTTGGTAAGAGAATGGGGTGTTTATTATTATAAGGCATTTTAGAGTGGCGCAAGCGGCCGCTCACCCTAAAATTTCCTAGCTGATCAATAAAAAGGGACAAACCTTGGAGCTGCTTGGCACAAACTTTATTCAATTGTAGCAGATTAATTTCCTCAGAATAAAACTGATGTTGCGTAACTCTTATGACAGTTAATAATGATAGTAGACCATTTTCAGTGAACATAGCACCACATTTCCACCAGCATCCACATTTCCACACACATCTGGACCAAATAGTTTTCTTCGACTAACCATTTTTCATCTTTCGAGATAAATGAGCATCCTCATTTCCACACACGAGATAAACCTATTTTTAAGATTTTTTTACCGCTAACATTCTGGACCAAATAGTTTTCTTCGACTAACCATTTTTTTATCTTTCGAGATAAACCTACCTTGTTTGGTATCAATTAATATTAGATTTTCTCAGCTACCCATATCTCTTTAAATTTTTAGATTGCGCCATCCCCAAGGAGCTACCCTAATTTTAAGATTTCTTACCTGTAGCGACTTTTGAGCGTTCTTATAAAATTTTTAGTCATGCGATACATCTTGTTAGCTTAGAATTTTATGCAGAATCTGCAAACAGATTTGAAATCGGACCACGCCCTGCAAAGTTATACTTTAAGCTCTCAAACCTCTAAATTTCGCCTTTGCTCGTATATATTTAACTCCATTTTTAAAACCTTTTCGCTACCCAAGGTATATGCTTTAACCAACAAAAATTAAGAACACAAAAGTTTAATAATTTATTTATCCAATTTACAGTTTAATAAACTAATTATAATTTTTACAAAGTATAGCATTATTTCCTGTGTGTAGCCGAAAGTTTAACCTGTAACAAAAAAAGATTAATGTGTTGTTTAAATAGACCTGTAACAAAATGAGATTAATGTAAAAGAAAGGAAACGTGTTTTCAGTCAATAAGACATATTGTTGTTAACAATATGTTTTACCGTCCAGCGACACCACGTGGAGGTAAACACATGCCGCCGGGAACAAAGGAAATTTAATTAAAAGCAGAAAGTTTTGTTCGGAAACGCTACTATAAAATATATAGAGCAAATAAATTATTCCCTGAATGTGTTTTCAATTGCAATAACTGACTATACAATCACAATTTAAATTACACTTTATTTAACTAAGTTACTTTAAACAAGAAATTACCGCATCCAAAAATTCCAATGCATGCTTAACAATAATGTAGAAATGGCAAGGTCGACTTTTGATGTCCAATGTAATGTGTTTTAAATATCTAAAAAGAAAGCGCATTTTGCTGGTATGAAATCTATGGAATTTCTCCTGTAATGAAAGAAGAATGCATTCGTAATTGAAAATGCATGCTACAACTTTCGCTAGATTACCAGTCATGTATGTTAATTAGAAATTTTGTGTATGACATCATTAACTACCTAAATTCCAGAATTAACAAAATGTAATAAACCAGATTAAGTACTGAAAGTAACTCGTAATCCAACAAATATTCTAGATTTCTTAACGAACATTTGAATACTG
Organism: Platerodrilus igneus; assembly: GCA_036346225.1. NCBI lineage: Eukaryota > Metazoa > Arthropoda > Insecta > Coleoptera > Lycidae > Platerodrilus > Platerodrilus igneus. Next base: position 2,402,755 of record JARFIW010000229.1, on the reverse strand, counting down.
TTTTATAATTTCTTTTCTTGGACTTTCTATTAATTATGTTGAGAATATGTTTCAATGACGCGCATTTCAAATCGAGATATAATTGTTTGTAGATTACCAATACCACGAGGTGCTGAAAAGTGCGTATTTACGGAAAATACAAACCTCATTTAGTAGTATAATTAACGGATTCAAAACGTATATAACGCGGTGTCATTAGAAAAAATTTTATTAGTTTCGCACGCTTTTGTGTAAAGCCCCTCGAAATTTTAAACCGTCGTTTCGCGTAGTTCTTTTGCGGAAAGTTTTGAAGGAAGATTTAAGGTAAGTTTACATTTTTTTATTAAAGTAGAACTGAATTTATTTGCAAACACCAATTATTATGTATTCGGTTATTGGTTCTTTGTATTTTAAAACATTAATTTTTCCAAAGTAATGCGCTGTATTACAGATATATTTTTCCAAATTTTAAAGGTATGCTTTTGCTAGAATAAAAACAATTCTCACAAAATATTTTATTAAAATTTTAATACATTAACAAAATGCTTCAATACCAATACGTTTTCTTTAGAACAGCTTAAATTATTCAAACAATGGTTTAAACAGTGATTGTACCTATTACCGAATCTTCTTAATTCTTTGAGCCTTGGAAGTAAGAAAACACTCTCCATGTTTAAAATGTTGTTTGATAAATATTTTGACAGTAACTGTCTTTTCTGTTCTCCTTTAACATAGATAGTAGCATCGGGTGGTATGACTTCTTTCAGCAAATCGCCTACATTTGTATATCCACTTGTGGACTGTCCATCCCAGCTAAGCCCATGGATTCTTTGTTTTAACCACCGAACTTGCTTTTGAAATCATCGCTTAGGGTGTTATACTCACAGCCATGTCCAATATCTCATGCCATATTACATTATTCGCTACATCCAAAATGGCAATCTCCTTGCAATAGAAATCACTAGTTTTGTATTGATATCCTTGTAAATCGATTATGAAACACATGCTTCCTGCTTCAAATCACAGATGGGAATGGGGTTCTAAGCAAATCTCCCCGTATACCCAGTTTAGGGACTTTACTCCTCCTTTTATGATTTTTTCATCCAGGTAATTATCTGGATGATACTAAAGCAAGTCTGTTTTCTTAATCCAACTTTACCATCCCCAACCACGACACTAATAATTCGCGTCCGTGCTTCCGTTTCCGTAAAACTTTTTCCACTAAGTACGTGTCGGGTGCTGCTGTGAGCTGAATTTCATCGCCGTAAAAGCACCTAGAATTGGCCGACCTTCCAAATCTTGTAGCAGATAGGTTGTCGGTCTCGTTTTTGTACTTTAACAATTTTGAATAGTTCTGTACTCCAGTTTGGGTGAAATCCTCGATCGAATACTGCTTTATATTTTGATATACGCACAATGTCTCCAACCTTATACTTGTAACTTTTAGAAACGCTGTTAGCGGTGTAAAGTTTTATTCTTTCCGGATGTTCTTCTGCTTCCATAGGTGTCATGTTAATAGCCCGATGCGGTGTATTATTGTATTCTTCCATAACCTTAGGCAAAATATTCACCCATTTATGACTGCCTTGCAAGTAAAATCTTCTGTACAATTTGTTTTGATTGTTCTAATCAACCGCTCGACCATACTAGCTTTGATTGCGGAATACGTAGAGTAATGGTTTATCTTATATTTTTGCATAAGATTTTTAAACCAGCGGTTGTAGTACTCTTTCCCAAAATCCGTTTGTAGATTGATTTTTAAGTTATTTTCTCCTTGCAGCATTTTGTCCAATATTTTTTCATAGCATTTGTAACTTCTGATCCAGTTTTATTTTTAAAGGTTCAGCTAAAGCATATTTTGTGAAACAGTCCACTGCTATTATAATATATCTGTACCCATTGTTCACACGCGAGTAAGGCTGCATTTCGCACAAGTCCGATTGGATAAGATCACGTTTCACATGTTTCAGATTTGTATGACGACGCTGAAAATTTTTCTTGCAGGTTTAAATAATTCCTTAACGATGATTTCTTTACTCATTTTTGCTTAACACTGTTGCTAAACTAATAGGGTTATCTTTATCCAATTGCACCTTTGACATAAACTGAAGCTTTGGTTTGTAGTATTTGTTTTTATAGCTGCTGGTGACGCCTCGTAAATCGATGCTATTGCAAGACTGAGCTCCTTTTCATTTGTCTCGAAGTTGCAGTCAAATTAATAAAAACTGTATAAACGTTTTAAAGTCAGATACAAGCTTATCCAATTTTTCATTTACATATTGTTTATTAACTGCATCAGATGGCTCAACTGGTTGAGCAAGCATTGCGATACGCTGGTTTCTTGCATTGAAGGCTTTATCTTTACGCTGTATATCATCAGAACTTTTAGACAGTATGAAAAGGCTTGATTCACGAGCTTGATTACAGATTTCTTATTAACACAATCACTATCGTCTTTAGGATCCATTACATCAACTAGCCTTCTTTTACGAAAACTAATTGTTTCTTCTCCAGACTTGAATACTATAGTGCTTCTCTGATTAACACAATCACTATCTTCTTTCGGGTCTGATGAATTCACTAACCTTCTTTGCTGCATATCGTACCCATCACCATCCAACGTTAGCACAAATCCTCGACCTGGAGGACCTCGCCGAATATCAGCATCTTTACGCTCTGAACGTCCGAAGCGGTCGATAGGCATTTTAAAACTGTGTAATTATTTACTGAGCTCACTGTATTATACCTTCTTCTCTCAACTCTTCTATTATGGACACCATCTCGTTAATGTTTTCCTCGCTTGTATTTCCAGCTCGGTTGGATGCGTTCAACAATCTCAGCCGATCCACAAGTTCATGTACATTATTCCAGTAGACATATTGCACCGGCTTTGAATTTAAACTTTGTAAAACCGATTAGAAAAGCCTAAACCTGCTCCCTTAGACTGTTTTCTTCTCTTTGGCTGTTTTCTTTCGGATTCCTCCGAAATTCGGTGAGATATTTTGCACATATTTGTTAAACTTTTGTTATTTGTTGGGAATCCGCTTAAATCGTGCACCGCAAATGGGTTAAACTTTCTTCTCAAAATCGACGCAGATTTGATCATTTCCAAGTAATTCGGCAAATCTTCATGCAAATTAAAATCGCCATCTTCGGGGCTGATGTCTTTGTAAACCAGCAGATTGTATAAACCCCTCGTACCTGGATATATCACATTATTTAATGTTATATCGCTAGTTTCCGGGTTAATTATCAATACACTTTTCCACAAACTCCATGTATCGGTTTCCGCATTATACTTTACTCCATAAATTGATTTGTCAATATTTTCGTCCTCGTCTCTAGCTAACACATCCGCATAGTAAAGATGGAACGGTTCTTCTGGAACGAGTTGTTTAATTTTCTTTATAGGCACGTCCATGTTTTCAAGTTTAACCCTTGTTGTAGGTGTGGGAATTTTTTCGGTGATCGATTGCAACTGGGAAGCGGTTATTTCCAAGGGATCAATCAATTGTTTGTGCATCTCTTTGAATTTTTGCTGAGATGTAGCGTCTCCCTTTTTGTACGCTACAAACTTTTTTCGTACAGCATCCTGCATAAGATGAAGACTGCGTTTATTCGCAATAAAATTGTTAACGTCCGTCATCATGAAACTTTGGATGAGAACTAGCTGTTTTTGAATAATGTCAAATATTTATATACTCGTCGAAATTCTTCCTATATCGACCATTATCCAAATCAAAATCTTTCACAACAGTTATAAAATTATGTTTTGAGTCACCCCAACACTGTAAACACATTTCTTTAAATTTCGGATATGTCATGTCACCACTTATATGATCCGAAAAGATATGGCGAAGGTTTGTATCATCCTGTTTCCATAATGCGATTACATTGGCGTTATCTCTGAGTCTATGTTTTAAGGCACTAGCGTAAGTTTGACATAGATAGAACGAATCTATTGCTTTATGTCGGCCGAACGAGAAAAATTGAGTGATTTTACTTTGCTCGTTTGCAGGTATATCATCGAAAACCATAATTGAATCTTCTTTGGTATCTCTGGGTTCAATCAAATCATCGTAATTTTCAAACTCATGGTACCCAATTTCTTCTTTTAATGGTGTAAAACGTTTCTTAATAATTCGTATTTCGGTTGATATAAACTTTTAGAAAACACATAAACGTTTTGGAATCTAAGACCGTTCTCGTGCAAGATCAGAGATATTAGAGCATTAGTTTTCCACAACTCGATGGTCCAGCGAATATAGCTCGTATGTTAGACGGGAACAATGAACCATGTTTACCATCCTCTCTTGCACTAGCAATAGCAAAGTTATCATAATTCTGTATAGGTATTTTAACTTCTTGTTTCGCAGTCTCCATATTGCTTCGAGCGTACGCTTGCTTTTGCTGCTGCTTGCGGTGATAGCTTAACGTCTCTTTCGGTATATTATATTTTTACTGATGGAGTAAATACTTGATTTACCCAGCCGAACTTCTTCTATAGCTTTTTCTAATGCTTCGTTACTGTATCCACTACTTCGTTTTCTTATGTAATTGCGAACCATGCTAACCAATACTGTCGGGGACACTTTCACCCTATGGGGCAATTTCACCTATGGAGGCAATTTCACCCTATGGGGCAATTTCACTCTATGGGGCAATTTCACTCTATAGGGCAATTTCACCCTATTCTGATGGAGGTAAATTCGCTCTAAAATAACTAGAACTTATGTACAGAGTGGAGATGCTCACCATTCGACAAATAAAAGTAGACTAATTGAAACAAAATAATTCCTTGCTTTTATACAATTTTATTAAAAATATATACAAAATATTTAATTGTGAATAAATCTATTAACAATTTCCGTAAACGGATTATATTCAAACATAGAGTCATGTATAATTAAAGCATAAGCCTTCATCGAACGGTTCAAAATTTCTTGAAGCTTCTAATTCCATTCTTACATCAACAGTTGCATCCTTGATGCTTTCAAATTGATGACGACAGTCGATTACAAAGACAGGTGAGTCCTTAAACCTGTTGTAGTCCATTAAACATTTATTTGACGATTTGTTCGGGTAGTATTTTTCCATAAAGATGCATAAGACAGGTACGCTGGCAAGTAGTCATTCTGCTCGAAGTCCAAATTTAATCGACCTTGAGGGAACATCTGAGAGTTTAAAACACTTTGACATTGGTTATATTGGCATTCGTAAAGCTTGTAGCATTTTCTTCTTTCTTATCATATTTTCCATTTTGCAGCGCTAGTAATATCCACCGAGCCTTCTCTGTTTCGTTCGATACTTTAATTCTCCATACTTGCGACTTTGATTGTGTTAGAGACGGTAATTCATGTAGTTCCCATTTTCTGAATGCAACCATTATAGATGATTGATTTTGCATTTCCGAAAGCAGCGACGCCTTGGCAAAGTCACTTAATGTTATATGCGGACCTCCCATGAAATACGTTGTATTTTGAACGTTACTGTATTTCCAATCGACTTGTAGCAATTTACGTCCGACTTGGATCTGATTAAAATCAGCTCTTGAGGCATGTTGACGATAGTTTTCTTGTAATCTTCAAAAACCCAAAATGGTTTTAAGTGGTATAGCACAACTAAACCGTCCATCTTGGAATATGGTATCTGGCTTCCACCCGGTATGTGTAATAGATTTTGTTTCTGATTCTTCCATGGATACTAAACCTTTAATAGTTCTTGTAATTCCAGGATTCGACAGACATCTATTATTTGATTATTACCCAATTTGTATTGAATTTCCTCAAACAGAAAATATGGTGCATTTCTAGTAAATTCGTAAGCTTTAGGGTCTGGTTCTGCTGCTCTAATCGGGTCTACAGTTGTTGACGCTTCCCTTAATGTTTCCGTAGGCTTATAGGTACCCTTTATAAATATAAAACTTTCATGAGGGTATGTGATGTTATCACTGCTCTGGATTTCAATTGAAATTCGATCGTTGTTTTCTGCATTCAATGTAAAGGGAAGATATGTATAATAATCTTCTTTATTATGGTTTCGTCTAATTTATAACCTCCAAACACATCCAATTTGGGCACGTCCTCATATTAAGCCTTCCAAGTTTAACGTTTTCATCACCGTGGAGATCTAAGCTGCGTTTACTTCTGCCTCCCATCATTTATAACTTTTAATCCCAAAGATTTTAAGAAACGTATTTCTTCTGCTGTAAGTCTCTCGACAACTTGACGCTTTGACGCCGTATTCACTTCTAATCGTCTGGGGTGTTGTAGCGTGCTTTATATACAAAATCGATAGGCATTTTCAGCTACTTTTTATTTCCAGTCTCACACAGGTGTATGTTTCCGGGAAAAGTTTACCAATTCACCCAAATGATCGACTAGTCTGATTGTAATATTATCGATTTCTGTCACGCTCAGCGGATAATATATGACGTGGTTAGGTTCCTTTTCCAGATTATACCCGGGTGGTACAGATAGACTGAATTCGAATATGCTGTGCGTAAGAAAATTGTTTCTGAACGATCCGCTGGTGATATTGGTTTCCACAAAATGTTTGAGACCGATATTATGTTCACTTGCTGATTAGCGATATGTACGGTATCTGCAGCCAATTTGCGGTTGGTAAACCCCAAGATGCTTCAATATTGTTTTACGGTTTGCCCCAAAATCAATCGGTATACTGCTTCGTATAGAACACTTTAATGTATTATTGTTGGCACTCAGTTTAAAATATTTTCAATGTTCTCGTTGATGTCCGGCTTCTGACTGAACCATTTTTGAAGACGTCCTGTATATATGCATTTATTTCTTCTAATTCGTATGATCCAGGTTCAATGGTTATTCTGCGATGCTCTGGATCGTTAAAGTACAAGTTATTGTTTCCTGGATGTATGTTTTGCACAGTGTTACAAGTGTACAGTCCCACTAGACCCAAAGCATATTCACCGTCTTGTTTCAATTTAATTGGTGGGTAAATGGATCCTGTCGATATGACATTACCATACCCGAACACGCTCACTGTTTTAGCCATTGTCACTAAGAAACTTTAACACTAAATGTCCACAATTGTATGTGTTGTAAGTCTGCTCCGGTACACTGTTGTAGTAAATTTTACAACCTCGAAAATATCTCTTCACTTCTTCCGGTGGTCTCAAGTCTCCAAACGAATCGTAGTAATACACACTATTTCCTACGTTTTCGGTACCCCACCCAATGTGTACCCGAACCTTTGGTGGTATCCAAATTAATCACACCGATTCGTTGACATGCGGTCTAATCTTCTGTAACTGATCTCTAGAAAAGACACCGCGAAAATGAGGAATGTTAGATGCGTGTTTCCTTATATCTACATCGGTGAGAGCTCTTCGAGGTAACTTGCTTAGTTTTTGATACCTTTTACAAATGCTGCGCCCCTGTTTGTACGGTTTCAAGAATAATGCTGTGCCTTTTTGTATGGTTTTAGAAACATCCCATTTCCTTTTTCCCAACGGTAATGGCTTCCATAGATCTGTTGTGTCGTTCGCTCTCCTTAAGCTGTTCGTTGGCCGTTCTGACATCATTTACTGCTTTAGCTATCCCTGCAGCACCACCTGTTAGTGCCCCTAGGGCACTTAGTCCCGCGAATATCGGAATCAATGGTAAAACCTCCTTTCTGTGGAACGGGTATAATACGTGGGACTTTAATTTTGTTTCTCCCACCGGCTCCTTTTATGATTTTTTACCAATTAGAATACCAACATCTAACAGCTTTTTCAAGTTGTTGGAACCAACTCGGTCTATTGCGGAGCGTATTTTCTTCAAGAATCCACCTTTAAAACTTATTTTCTTCTTTAAACCCATACCCATTTTCTCTTCGCTTTCATAGCGTTTGTCACAAACCAAGCTGCGGCTTTTTCCCCAAACTTTGCGTTTTAGACTTAACTCTCCCCAGGCTTCTTCTTCTAAAATTTTATCTGCTCGGTGTCTGGCTGGAAGATCGTCGGGGTACTTGGCGTATGCAATGTCGTGGTCTTTACACAATTTATCTAATTCGTTTATTCCAGGATCACCTCTTGCTAAGCGCTCATCCAACTTTGTACCAGGACCGCAGTACTGATAACCTGGAATATGCAACTCAAACGGTAACCTGTTTATAGCGCTGTTGATTAAACCCTCTCCAGAACAGATAATCATGTGTTTACTCAAAAAAATCTCAAACTATACTAAATAAATAAACAACAACGAGTCTATTTATACTTTTTCAAAAATTTACAATATATTTACAATAACAATACATTTACATCCACGTCTCTTGGACTGTCTTTTATACTCTTTCTAGTTATCACCATAACCAGAATCTTCAGATTCTGACAAATTTAAACGTCTAAACATTTCCACTAATGTTCTTGTACGCATCACATCTTGCACAAATATATCCGGAAAACATATAACTAGCTCCAATGCATTTAGTGCGCTCTGATTCAATTCGTTGTAGAATAAAATATTGCTAATTCGAACTTCGCCTTCAATCAAGATTTTAATTCGTTTCTCTCCTTCAGTCATAGTATTAAACCCATCGCAATCATTTAAATTAGAATTAGCAACAAACCCTACTAATTCGCTGTATAATGCTGGGAAGTTGCGACTTTCCAACTGTTTAAGTTGATACTCAAACAACTCTTGCATATGGAATATTTTACGGCACTCCAATTCATTTATAACTATCGAGCTATCACCCATTATTATTTTTAACTGGAACGTTTCGTTCTCGGTTGATCCAGACACTGGCGACAGAGTGATAAAAAACGGACCTCCTAGTTGTATGTGTAGATCTTCCATTTCGGGTGCACCATTTAATCGAGTGTTTAGTACGTCACGAGAAAATACGTTGATTTGAAATTCCACTTGAAAATTTGTAAATGCTAACCAATTTTCGTATGTCAATTCCAGAACATGGTTGCCACAATATTTCTTGCTACACACCAATCGTAATACGGGTTTTATTCTCTGGTTTATAACAAACCCAATTTCCACATTATGAGGGTGCTCACCCAATTCACTTAAACTATACGTAAACTTATTAATCAGATTTTCGGTATACGAAACTTGTGCATTATTAACATCTACAGACTCCATTGCTTTGCACTGATTTCACTGAGATGACTGAGAAGGAATCCTATGCAGATCATCCTTTTAAATGTTTCAGGGTTGTTGTTGCGCATGCTCCTCATTATCATTTGCAGTATTTTACAGACAGGCATGAACTAGTTTGTAATCCGATTCAAGGTTAGTTAAGAATATTAGGTTTTACTGGTGTGATTAGACTGGTATGGAATGTTACTCAAGGTTAAACGACGCTGGGTTTCTCCTAATTTAAAAGTAAACTAGCTAATTGATTTTCACCGACGTTAATAGACTGGTATGGAATGTTACTCAAGGTTAAACGACGCTGGGTTTTAAAAGTAAACTAGCTAATTATACCAATTATGTATAAAAGCATGGTACGAGGCGATATAAATTCAGTTTTGTTTAGTCTTCGGCTAGTTACAACTGTTAAAAGTCTTTGACCAGTTTTAATTTCTTTATAGAAAATGGCATCATTCGTGTGCAACGTCTGCGGGGCTGTCTTCTCGAGAGGTGATAGCTTGAAGAGGCACCAGCTCCAACAACATGACGTGGGATCGAAATCCACCGGTCTTTTGTTTGCGATGCATGCCCTGCATCCTTCTCGCGGAAAGGATAGCCTAAAACGGCACAAGGACGCCAAACATGGTGTGGCTGTCCCCGTTGCCGGACCATCTGGGATCAAACGACCGGCCGCACCAACGTTGAGGACCTGCCCCAAGAAATCGCGGAGATGCGTGAGTGCGATGTGATGTAGCCAACTTGGTAGCCCACCAGCGCACGAACGCGCACAAGACTAATACAAGTCGTGTCTTGGATGGAGTGTAGAGGTTGTAGCTACCGCTTTTAAAACAGATAGCTACATACAGAATTAAAAATGCTAATACTAGTGGTATGTATTTTTTTTTTTATAAGTATTTTGTGTTTGCTTAGTTTGTATTTTTAGGTCTATTGGATTTTCTATGCGAGCAGAAGGAGAGGTTCATAACCTTAGTCGGGGAACAGCTGGCTATACACACCTCCCTCAAGGTTAATTGCGAGTTGTTTGGTGGCTACACCAAGATGGCTGCGGCAGAGGGTGTTGAAGATGTTAAATCTTTAACACCCGAAATGTTGTGGTCACCTCCTCCAGTGACCTGGGAGCGGTCTACAACACCTTTGTGGAGAGGATGTCGGCTAAGTCGGACGAGTTCCAAGAACGAGATTCTGGTTAGTTTCTACAATTATTAATTTTTCTAATTTTTAAATTTTAGGATGGACTCTGAAAAAGTGTTGTACTTGGAGGTAAATGTTAACAAGTACCAACCAATGCGGGGTTCATCTTATATCGAGCTTCCCAAATGGATTCAGGAAGCATGCCATCGTTAACGTGCGAAACCAAGACGACGCATGTTTTGCCTGGTGTGTTGTGGCTGCCCTGCACCACAGTGTTCACAATCCGCAAAGGGTCAGTAGCTACCCGCATTACTCGACGGTACTCAACGTAACAGGAGTACTGTTCCCCATGCCCATAAAGGACATTCCCAGGTTTGAGGAGCAGAACGACATCAGCATCAACGTCTTTGGGGTAGAAGGCAAGTCCATCGTTGGACCGCTACATTTCACCGCTAATAAAAGGGTTCGGCATGTGAACCTACTGTACATTCAGGATGGATGCAAGTCCCACTACTGTTGGATCAAAGATTTGGGGAAGCTAATGGGTAAGCAGATCTCTCGTGAATGCACCCGCAAATGGATTTGCGATGGATGCTTGGTGTTTTTCCATCGAAGACAAATTACACCAACACTCAAGAAACGACTGCAACCATGTAGTGACAACCATGCCGAACCACTTCAACAACATCCTCGAGTTCACCAACATCCACAAACAAATGCGGGTACCGTTCGTGATTTATGCTGACTTCGAAAGTGTGTTGAAGCCTATTAGCTCTGCAGTTCCGGATCCCACCTCTTCCTTCACCAACAGCACACAACACCACGAACCCTTCAGTTTTGCATACTATATCAAATGTTCATACGATGACTCGTTTAACAAATTTGAGCTGTACAGAGGACCTGAAGCCGCAAAAGTTTTATGGAAAAGATGAAAGAGGAAGCCCAACGATTGGGAAAAATTTTAAAAACAAACACCCCCATGCTTCCAATGGAACCCCTAGATGAGTTGTTGTTTCATATGGTTGAGGAGTGTGGCATCTGTAAGCAGCCTTTGGGAAATGAGAGGGTGAGGGATCACTGCCACCTCTCAGGGAGATTTCGCTTTGCCGCACACTCCCAATGCAACATTAAATACACGGTTCCAAAGTTTATCCCGGTGGTGTTTCATAACCTAAGCGGTTATGATTCACATTTCATTGTGAAAGAGTTGGGATACGACAAAGAACGGGTTACTGTCATCCCGAATAATAAGGAGAGGTTTATATCGTTTACAAAAACGTTAGATTGTATAAGGAAAACGACGATGAAACTGATGAATCTTTCATCACACTGAGATTTGTAGACTCCTTACGCTTCATGGCATCTAGCTTAAATAAACTAGCCTCCAACTTGAATGCTGAACAGTTTGTTGAACTAAAGAGCTGTTTCCCAATGCCGAAGAGTTTGCTCTATTACATCGGAAGGGTGTGTTCCCGTACGACTACGTGAAAGATATTACCGTATTGGAAGAGAAGGCTCTACCACCACAAAATGCTTTCTACAACGGTCTAACCGCCACAGCGGTGTCGTATGCAGATTATGAACACGCACAGAATGTATGGAGAACATTCAAAATCCGAAACGCTTGGGGAATACAGCGATCTTTATTTGAAAACAGACGTTTTGTTACTAGCAGACATTTTCGAGAACTTCAGAGACGTCTGCACAAAAACCTATGATCTAGACCCATGCCAGTACGTGACTGCTCCTAGTTTGAGTTGGGATGCCATGTTAAAGCGCACTGGGGTGAAGCTCGAGTTGTTGACCGATGTCAGCATGCAACATTTTATTAAGAAAGGAATACGTGGTGGGTTAACCCAGTGCAGCGGTCGGTATGCTAAAGCCAACAATAAGTATATGGAAGACTACAACCCTAACGAGTCATCCAAGTACTTAACGTATCTGGATGCTAACAATTTATACGGATGGGCCATGTCCCAACATTTACCCATTAGCGGCTTTAGATGGTTAAACACGGACCAGGTACATCGTATAAAACATGAAATATTAAATATACCAAGCACGCACGAAAAAGGGTATATTTTGGAAGTTGACATACAGTATCCAGAACATCTTCACAACGATCACAATGACTTGCCTTTCTGCCCTGAATCGATGGTACCTCCAACGCCGTTTTCGAAGACGCCTAAGTTACTCGCCACCCTTCTGAACAAAACAAAATACATTGTTCACTATCGCAACTTGCAGCAGGCTCTGCGTAACGGTCTGCAATTAACTGTTGTGCATCGCGTGTTGGAGTTTGATCAGTCGACGTGGTTAAAACCCTACATTGATCTCAACACGAATCTCCGTACCTCTGCCGCTAACGCGTTTGAAAAGATTTTTCAAACTTATGAACAATGCGGTTTTGGTAAAACAATGGAGAACGTGGACAAAAGGGTCGATGTCAAAATAGTCACGCGATGGGAGCACGAGGGAAAAAGTTGTGCGCGAGTGGACTAATAGCTAAACCTAACTTTAACAGTTGTACCGTGTTGGGGGAAAATCTGGCGATTATACAGATGGATCGTGTTAAAATTAATTATAATAAACCAATCTATGCAGGATTGTCAATTTTAGATTTGTCAAAAACTCTTATGTATGAGTTTCACTACAGTACCATGGTTCCTCTGTATGGTCCCAGATTGTCCCTGCTTTATACGGATACAGACTCTTTAGTTTATAGTGTTGAGACGCCAGACTTATACAGTGACATTAACGCGAACATAATGCATTTTGATACAAGTGATTACCCTCCAAACAATAAGTACAATATACCACTTATAAACAAAAGGTGTTGGGTAAGTTTAAGGACGAGTTTTGTGGCGATTTGGTCTTGGAGTTCGTCGGCACCAGGGCCAAATCGTATTGCATTATTAGTGAGAAAGACATTGTTAAGAAAATTAAGGGTGTTAGTCGTAATGTGGTGGCGGGGATTAGTGTAGATAGTTTTAGGGATGTTGTTATTAATAATAGAGATGCCCTCATGAATACGATGGCATCAATCCGGAGTAAAAAACACGTTTTGTACACCCAATTAATTAATAAAATTAGTTTATCGGGCGCAGATGACAAGCGTTACGTCATCCCCGGAAGCATATCAACCTACGCATGGGGGCATAAGGATATTAGATAGTTGTTTATATTTTATTATGTATATATAGTATATAAGTTAGTTATAAGCATATCTACCCTCCCCCATCCTTAAAATTTCCTTTGTTCCCGGCGGCATGTGTTTACCTCCACGTGGTGTCGCTGGACGGTAAAACATATTGTTAACAACAATATGTCTTATTGACTGAAAACACGTTTCCTTTCTTTACATTAATCTCATTTTGTTACAGGTCTATTTAAACAACACATTAATCTTTTTTTGTTACAGATTAAACTTTCGGCTACACACAGGAAATAATGCTATACTTTGTAAAAATTATAATTAGTTTATTAAACTGTAAATTGGATAAATAAATTATTAAACTTTTGTGTTCTTAATTTTTGTTGGTTAAAGCATATACCTTGGGTAGCGAAAAAGGTTTTAAAAAATGGAGTTAAATATATACGAGCAAAGGCGAAATTTAGAGGTTTGAGAGCTTAAAGTATAACTTTGCAGGGCGTGGTCCGATTTCAAATCTGTTTGCAGATTCTGCATAAAATTCTAAGCTAACAAGATGTATCGCATGACTAAAAAAATTTTATAAGAACGCTCAAAAGTCGCTACAGGTAAGAAATCTTAAAATTAGGGTAGCTCCCTTGGGGATGGCGCAATCTAAAAATTTAAAGAGATATGGGTAGCTGAGAAAAATCTAATATTAATTGATACCAAACAAGGTAGGTTTATCTCGAAAGATAAAAAAATGGTTAGTCGAAGAAAACTATTTGGTCCAGAATGTTAGCGGTAAAAAAATCTTAAAAATAGGTTTATCTCGTGTGTGGAAATGAGGATGCTCATTTATCTCGAAAGATGAAAAATGGTTAGTCGAAGAAAACTATTTGGTCCAGATGTGTGTGGAAATGTGGATGCTGGTGGAAATGTGGTGCTATGTTCACTGAAAATGGTCTACTAATGATTTATGCAATTCCTCAAAGAAAAGAGGATCTCATAGTTTTTATCAGAGTTTTGACAATTATAAATAAAACGGTTTACATATGCAACTGTACGGTAAAGTGATGTGAGAGAAGAATATTTGTCTAGAAACTGAGTAGAGATTCCTTGTGCAGAGGTAACGAGTACATTCGGGGGAAGTTTTATTTCGGGAATATTTTCCAAAGCAAAAGAAATTTTTTAATTCCTAGGAGTAAAAAGAAGATCACTACAATTGGATGGACCATGCCACCAGAAATTATTATCGATCATCTCAGGTGCAATAAAACCACGAGAAGTCATATCAGCAGGGTTGTTCTCACCCGAGATATGGTACCACTGAATAAGCCTAGTGCATTCTAGAGTTAGCTCTACGCGGTTGACTACAAATGTTTTTAATAAATAAGAGGGAGAATTTAATCAAGCTATTACCACTTGAGCATCGGTAAACAACTTTATTTCCTTTAACGGATAAGCGAATTCATTGGAGATTATCGAATGTACAAGTCGGGATAATAAAACGGCTCCTGCGAGTACATCCTCCATATACGTGTGGTTTAATGAGGCCTGAGACTCGAAGGGATACGGTTGATCTTCGTTCATCACCAATTGCTTTAAAATGCGCTGCGCGATACAAGAAGATGGTGTAAGACCATAAATAAGCGTATTCTATTCGTACTCCTGCACATCACCATCGAATGAAAGACGCTAAAATATATGTTGATATAATCTATCTTGCAGACGTATTAGAATTTGGCGATACATCATTCGTATGTCAGCACAAAGTGCTATTTTGTGAGACCGAAATAAAAATATTATTTCGGGTAATCCGCACTGCAATTTCGGACCAACACAGAGACGTTAGTTGAGAGAAACACCTGTCGAATCAAATGCGGATTTGTTAAAAACCACTCGTAACTTGGTTGTGCTACTTGTGGATTTTTGAACGCCATGGTGAGGTAGAACATAATCAGAGGGGTGCTGGGCAACACATGTGTCCCAGAGATAAATATTCCCTTAGAAATGAATTATAAATTTCTGGATTTTCTGAAGAATGTAGAAGTCTTTCTTCCAAATTTAAATAATTTTTATAAGCGATTTTACGATTAGATCCTAAGGGTTCAGCACCATCCTTAAAGCGTAAAGCTACAATGTAGCGACCAGATTCATCGCGAAAATGAGTATTTAGAAAATGTGTTTTACAATAGTTGTCTTCAACATTCACCGCAAGAGGATATGAAACTTCTTCGAGATTCCAAAAATCTTTACTTCACTTTCAAGCGACTCTGACATTATGCAAAAAGTAATAGGGTTGAACGGTCTTCGAGAATAGGAGACCTGACCCATTAACACATAACCAAATATAGTATTAACTGCTAGAGGTTTGCAAGGGCGAACATTGGCATGATCAAAAAATAATATTTGGCAACATATGTCTGCGCCTTATAATTATTCTACCGGAGCGGCCAGCCAAGGATAAAGTTTTAAACCTCTTATAAACTTGAGCTGGTAGAGAAGAACCAGGAATACTCCCTGTTAATTTTTGAATAACTGAGGCACGAAAATTTACTTGTTGATTAGAATAATTTGAATAGAAGACAATCGGCCAAGCCTCTAGAGTTAACGGCTGTATTGACAAGCCCACTCACTCGACCACGTTAACGAACATATTTGAGACCTAAGCGTTGCACACAAGCGGAAGTAATTGCGTTGATTCGGGAGCCTGAATCAAAAATACATCTTACTGGCTGCAAGTCCCCATTGATGTCCTTAATCTTAGCTTGAATTGTGCCTAAAAGCACCGTATAATTTTCGGGGTTGTTTGAAACATTGCATGTGGAAACGATTTCCTGTCTATCTGAGGCGAGAGAAGTAGAAGGAATCGTTTGAATCGGGGCTGGTGCTGAAGATGCGTTATGCAAAAAAGTGTGATGATATTTTGAGAAACACGTGCCGCATCTACCTTTAGAGTTACAACCCTTGATGTGAATACCTAAACACTTAGAACAGCGCAACATTTTTTTATTGCGGTGTATCTATCGGTGACATTTAATTTTTTGAAGTTTTTCCACTCATAAATCGTGTGCCCTTCATCACAATAGGGATATATTTACCACTGCATTTAACTTCCGGAACGTTAGTAGATTTTTTCGCTAAAAGACATTTATTCACATTATACTTGGAGTAGGTTATATTCACGTTGGCGGGTTTCAGAGGTTGAACATCTTCATGCATTTCAGAGATTTTACATTGCTCTGTTAAAAACCCAAAAAAGAGTAGCACAAGTGCATCAAACGCAGTTTTGTATTTTGTATTCAAAATTACGATAACAAAGACAAAATAGAAGAAAATCCTATAAATCTTCTATTTCCTAGACAGATTTTAACGTGTTAATTGCATTGAAATGCGCATTTATGAAATGTGATAGAGAAGCAATGGACTTATATTAAAGAACTTTATTCAAATAAAAATTTGTAATTTTTCGGGGGAATCATATCGGTCCACAAGTTTTTTAAAAGTGGGTTATAGCGCTAAATCAAAAATGAGGTTTGGCGCTTCCCCTTGCAAGTACGACCTGAAATAGAAATATTTTAAAGACACTGGAATTGACTTATTTTCATGCACAACACTTCGATATGTTGTAGTGAAATTACTCCACCAATCAATGGCACTATCAAACATGGGTATTTCTAAGGGCATTAAGCACTCGACGGAGAGGCCATTGAAAGCATTCCCAAAAATTGATTTCGTAGAATTTTCCTTCAATTCGAGGTATTGCGAACGAATCACGTCAAACAACTCATCGAAAGCTGATAAATTTGATTTTACGTGCAATTTCGGGTTGGCCAAATAAAGCTTCTTATTTCGCTTGTAAAGATATGCTGTCGGAGAGCATTTTTGGAAAATAACATAAATTATACGCAACTTGAAATAAACTGTACTTATAATGAAATTTGAATTGCAAACGTAAAAAAGCATAAACCACCAACACGTATTGATAATTATTATCTACGTGCTGGTCAAATTCAAATTAGAGGTAAATACAACAATTCGATATGAATAAATTTATATCAATTAATTTATTTTCGAGTAACCTTGTGATAATTTTAAGGTAATCCAAGTTCCTCAGTATCCACGAAAACAATTTTATTTTAATCAATGCGACCGAGGAGACCATAAAGATCTATGTTCAAGACTTAGCTGAACAAGAGGGGCTGGTTTGCAACAATAAAATAAAAATGTATGTAAAATAATAAATGTGGTGAAAAAACTTGCCGCATTTAAAAACTATCACAACACTATAACGCACCTGTTTAGATAGAAAGTTAAAGGAAAGTTAAATAGAAGGAAATAGGTTTAGTATCCGATATTAACAAAGCTGCTAAACCGGCGCGAGAGAGCTTCTAATGGACTGTATCGAGGCGTACCAATTACGGCGATCTCTATTGTTGCGATAAGAGTTCCACTTTTGTCGATCGACGTAAAATAGTGTGCACCTTGATCACTGAGGAACTTACTATTTATTTATAATGGACAAAGGCCCTAACAATGAACATTTGAAATTTTTAAGAATAAAAGAAATATTAATATAAATTTTTGTACAAAATTGTTGCAGTAGTAAAGGATTTATCTAGACAATGTGTAGGTTTTCAAGGTTCTTCTAAAAAATATTTTGTTCGCGATAATAGAGAGATATTGCAAACCGTGTTTACATCAGCCACCATTAGGGTTTACTTTAATAAACACACGATAGTGCAGCCACTAAACCTTGTATTATTATACAAATGGTAATACAGCACTGGTTTTATTCTTAACCTAAAAGAATTTAAATTTACAGTTGGTATAACGGAGATTTTCCTGAAATTTATTTTTTATGTGATTTAGGTGCCAATGATGTGAAATATTTATTAGTTGATCAGTTGTTAGTGAATTGGGAAAATCATGAAAATGTATGTAATTTATAACATCTAAGCGATGTTAACCATTTCGAATGGACCTGCACCTTGCCGAAGTTGTAGATTACTAGAACAGGTGAAATGGCTTGCGTGTTCTAATGAGCTAAAGAGCCAAACTACAGGTCCAACCAAAGTAGTAGGGTCGTTCGTGAGGAACCAAACTAAGACAGGTCCCCAAAAGAGGGCAGCGGCTCTTTCGGTACTTAGATTGACAGAGACCATAGGGGTCGGTATGGCAGTCTAAAACACACTACCGCGATGTGGAAGGCAACGGGAAACCACCACATTACCTCCCAAGTACACAGCGTACCTAAATTATAATAAAATGATGGCATTCTCTGGGGTAAAAGATTCCGGAGTTAAAATAGTCCCCCATTCGGATCTCCGGGAGGGGACTACTTCGGAGGATGCGATCGGAAAGTTAAGAATAAGAGTCGGGAACATTTTGCGAGTCGGAGCGTGGAATGTTAGAACTATGAAGCAAGTGGGTAAGCTAGAGAACCTAAAAATCGAAATGAATAGGTTATCATTAGACATAGTAGGGATCAGCGAAGTTCGGTGGCCAGAGGTGGGGAATTTTTGGAGTGGAGACTTCAGGGTAATTCATACAGGAGCCAAGGAAGGAAATTTAGGTGTGAGGATAGTTATGCGGAAAAAGATAGGATACTGTGTAGAAAATTACTTACAAATGAATGAAAGAGTACTCATGGTTAGATTAGAATCTAAACCGGTAAACACAGTAATAATACAAGTATACATGCCCACCTCTAGCTACAGTGACGAAGAGGTAGAAGCGATCTACAAAGATATCGAAGACATATTAAGACACGTAGAAGGACATGAAAATATAATAATTACGGGGGATTTTAATGCAGTGGTAGGTGAGGGTAGGGAAGGAGCGATAGTAGGTTTATTTGGTTTAGGCACTAGAAACGACGGAGGAAATAGGCTGGTAGAATTTTGCGACAAGAACAATTTAATCATTACAAACACATTATTTCAACATCATGCTAGAAGACGATATACGTGGAAGATGCCAGGAGATATAGGAAGATATCAAATAGATTATATTCTTGTTAGACAACGGTTTAGGAATCAAGTAAAAGACTGTAGAAGCTACCCAGAAGCAGATATAGACACTGACCACAACATCGTAATTATGAAGGCCGCACTTAAGTTTAAAAATTTGAAAAAAGAAACGGAAAAAGGCACTTGGACCTACAGAAACTAAAAGAGAAAGATATTCAAGAAAGATTCGAAAAAAGGTCAAATGAATTGCTCGAAGATATCGGGAAAATATCTGATACTAAGGAAGTAGAAACAGAATGGAATAACATTAAATCCAGCCTCGACATGGCGGCCAGAAATATTCTGGGGTATACACAAAAAGTAAATAAGAAACCATGGATAACAAAGGATATCCTGAATTTAATAGAAGAAAGACGAAAATACAAAAATAAATCTGAAGAAACAGGAAAACAGAGATACAAAGCCATAAAATGGGAAATTATTCGAAAATGCAGGAAAGCTAAAGAACAATGGTTTGATGAAAAGTGCAAAGAGGTACAAACTAAGATGGAAGTAGGAAAGACAGATGAAGCATACAAACTAATTAGAATCAATTTTAGAGATATAGAAACGTATAGCAAAAATATAAGGGTCGCGGGAGGAAATGTCATTATAGAAAATGTAGAGAAAGTGGGTAGATGGCAAGAATATAAAAGGAATTTATATGCAGGAGAAGAACTAACTGCATTAGAAAAGGAATCAGACATTGAAAATGATGACTTGGGATATCCTATACTTAGAGATGAATTTGAAATAGCATTAAAGGGTCTGAAAAATGGTAAGGCGCCGGGTACAGATAAGGTGCAAGCGGAGACTCTAAAAGCCGCTGGTCAAGCAGTAACAGAACGTCTCTTCCAACTTGTAAGCTATATGTATGAGACAGGCAAGATACCCAAAAATTTCAAACATAACATCATAGTAACTATACCAAAAAAGAAAGGCGCAGATAGATGTGAAAATTTTCGAACAATAAGCTTGACAGCACACGTATCAAAAATATTAACTAGAATTGTACAAAGACGAATGGAAAAACGGGCTGAAGAAATACTAGGAGAAGACCAATTTGGGTTTAGGCGAAACAGGGGAACACGGAAGGCTATCTTAGCTCTGAGGGTGATAATGGAGAAAACAATAGAAAAAGGGGAAAGCGTGTACATAGGGTTTGTAGATCTGGAAAAAGCATTTGACAATGTAAAATGGAAAAAAATGTTCGAAATACTCAAAAAGATTGGAATGAGTTATAGGGATAGACGGATAGTACATAGCTTATACAAAGAGCAAACAGGAGTAATAGATCTAGAGCAGGAACGTAGAGAAGTAAACATCAGGAAAGGAGTGAGACAGCGATGTTCCCTATCCCCACTAATTTTTAACTTGTACATTGAAGAGGCAATGAATACTGTCAAATGCAGGAAGACATTTGGAATTACTATGCAGGGACAAAAAATTGATATGCTTAGATTTGCAGATGATATAGCGGTATTAGCATCTAGCAAGGAAGAGTTAGAAGCTGCTCTCAATGAAATGGAAACGGTTCTAACAGAGAGATACGGTATGAAAATTAACAAAAGTAAAACTAAAGTACTAGTATGCAAAGAAGAGAAAAATAAATCAAAAACAAGAATACAAATATGTAGCACAAACTTACAAGAGGTTAAGGATTTCTGCTACCTAGGAAGCCAAATAACGCAAGATGGGAAAAGCACAAAAGATATAAAACAAAGATTAGCACAAGGTCGTGCTACATTTAACAAGAAAAAGCAAATACTGTGCTCAAAGACCACAAACATAGAAACAAGGAAAAGATTGCTCAAAACATATCTGTGGAGCACAGCACTGTGTGGCTGTGAAGCCTGGACAGTGGGAGTAGCAGACAAGAAAAAGGTAGAAGCCTTTGAAATGTGTTGCTACAGACGTATGATGAAGATATCATGGACAGACAAAGTTAAGAACGAAGAGGTTCTAAAAATGGTAGGGGAAGAAAGAAATATGTGGAAAACGGTAAAAAATAGGAGAGATAGGATGATAGGCCAAATACTACGGCATGAGTGAATAGTGCGGAATATACTAGAAGCAGAGATAGGAATAAAGAGAAGAAGAGGCAGACCTAGGTTAGACTACTGCACACAGATAGTGAAAGATGTAGGCTGTAGGAGTTTCAGGGAAATGAGTAAGCTAGCTCAGAAGAGAAATCAATGAAGGTACGCATCCAACCAGTCCCAAGATGGATAAATTAATGACGAAGCAAGTAACTGCACTTGAACATGATATTTATTATAAGCAACTACAAGCATTGGAGGGCCAATATTCTCGAATAATGGTAATTGCGTGAAAGCATTTACTGTAAAAATATTATTTCGGCAAATGGCTAAGTGTTGGGGGATCTTGGCAGCCACAGGTTGCTTAACCCTCTTCAATAAATTTCAGTGAAAAAGGGCATAATATTAGAAAACAATAGAAGAAACATGATATTTATTATAAGCAACTACAAGCATCGGATGGGCAATATTCTCGAATTATGATAATTGCGTGAAAGCATTTATTGGAAAACTATTATTTCGGCAAATGTCTAAGTGTTGGGGGATCTTGGCAGCCACAGGTTGCTTAACCCCCTTCAATAAATCTCAGTGAAATAGGGCATAATATTAGAAAACAATATAAGGGGAACTGAGCTGTATTGCTGTGTGAGAATTTCAGGGAACTATGTAGGTTAGTTTAGAAAAGAAATAAGTGCAGGTACATGTCCAACCAGTTTTGAAACGGGAAACCCAATGACGATAAAATAAGCCCAGATAAATCTCATGATTATTATAAACAACTAGTTGTTTGTTGTGAAATATCTGCAACTAATGTTGACTATGCGAAAAGATATATTGGAAAAAATATTAAATCAGTAAATGTTCAAGTGTTGGAGGAACTTGGCAGCCACAGGCTGCTTACCCCCCTTCGCAACCACTGAATGTCGGAGAAATAGGGTATATAATTGTCAAACAATAGAAGGTGACACTGCATCTAACAAGAAAGAACGGCGCCTATGATGAAAGACAACAAACATAGAACAAAAAGTTGTTGAAAGCGTATGTGTGGAGCACAGCACAGACAGTATGGCTACGAAATACGAGCAGTCTGAAAAGCAGACAGAAGGACAGTAGCGGCCATTGAAATGCCGTGCTTCAGATGTTTGAGGATGGACAGACAAAGGTAATAACAAATAGGTTATAGAAACAGTAAGGGAACAAGGATATCTTTGGGAAAAAATATGAGAAATAGAAGGGCAGAATACGTACTAAGGCATTTTTGTGGAATAGTATGGGATATATGACAAGCAGAGATAGGAAAAAAGAGGTGGATGTAGACCTAGATCAGATAGTGATAGATGCAGACTGGAAATTTCAGGGAAATCTGTATGTTAGTTCAGAATAGGAAACAATGATGGTACGCGTCTAACCAGTTTCAGGACTGAAGACCCAATGATGATGATGAAGCGATGTTAAAATAAAAGTAAATTTTCAGTTTGAACGGCAACACATCACTCAACTAGCAAAAAGTTTCGCAACTGCGTATGAGCAAATCATAAAATAAGGTGAACTTTATTGGTGCCTGACGCTATAACTGTTTGCAATATTTCTCTAATGGCAATTTTCCAAAAGCAATTGAGATGATTTCCACATTTGATCTAATTATGAGACAGCATGTTAATTGTATGGAAATGTCTCAAAACCACTTATATAAGACGCCACATTATCTAGCAAGTCAAATCCAAAATGGGTTCATAGATTTGTTATTTTTCAAAGTAAAACACTCAATTTTAGAAATAATCCTCACTACAAAATATTTTTCAGTAATTTTTGATTGTACGCAGGATGCGTCACCCTGAACAAATAACTGTTGCTTTAAGATACGTGCTACTAGAAAGTTAAAATAAATGTAAGTTACTTTGCATAAGATTTGAAATTTAATTTTTCTTTAAAATATTTTTAAAGTATTTTATTGGGCTTCTAAATGTGTCTTTGCCGAATTTAGAACTGCTTCTATTGTTTACAGTAGGTGAGAGATCTTTTGTTGTAAACAAAACTGAATCAATCTGCTTATATCCAGGAAGTATTATCTGAAATTAGACCTACTTGAATTTTCAAGATTCATTAACTAACACTTTAAGCACTTAACGTTATACACCTTTTATAAATTTTTAAATTAAAAGTAAAAATGTAAATCACACTATGTATTTTTTTGAAGTTCAATTCGGAGTACACAAAGACCTACAACAGTTGCCAATATTTTAAAATTGCATTATTTAAAATTTTAAATAGATCTTGATCAAAACTTTTACGTAAGTTATACTCACTCGAAAAGATACCCACTTCGTAAGCTATACTAGTAGCACCAACATTGTGTTTAAAAACCTCATTCAATGCCAATATTGGAAACATAATATTTAGAAACATTATAACAGTGAAGGAATAAATCTTATACAAAGTTCCTTCACTTCCTGAAAACGATAAACCAGCAGCTTTCAAAGCAGCTTCTTCCTTATAAAAATAAGTTTTATGCCCCATAATTTATTGTGGCGGTTCTTGAACAACTGATGTTTCCTGCATTCTTTGGTTATTAAATAAAGTATAGTACAAACTTTTATACACTAATATAGAACAAACTTTATTAATTTACGATTACTTTGTAATAACTTTTTAATAACTACTCCGTAATTGCGATTAATTACCGTGTGATTATTAAAACTTCTATAGTGTTAAAAAATGCATGACTAAAATCTATTAACAAGCAAAGATATGACTTTCTATGATATTTCTAAATAATTTAAAGGTAGTAAAGTCTTTTCAGAAAATATTCATCGTCTTTAGCGAGTAGCTCACTCGCGAGCTTAAATGTGCCATCGAATCCTTATCTAGAACTTGATATTTCGAAGTAAATATGTCTGAAGCGAACCGCATCTAAACGTATATTGTTCTTCCTAACTCTCTAATAATAATGTTATAGGTTTTACATCACAGTAGGAGAGAGAGAGAAAAAGTAGAAGCTTTTGAAATGTGGTGCTACAGACGTATGATAAAGATACCATAGACAGACAAAGTTAAGAAGAAAGAGGTACTAGAAATGGTAGGGGAAGAAAGAAGTATGTGGAAAGCGGTAAAAAATAGGAGAGATAGGATGATAGGTCACATACTAAGACATGAGAGAATAGTGCGGAATATATTATAAGCAGAGATAGGAAAAAAGGGAAGCAGAGGTAGACCTAGGTTAGACTATTACACACAGATAGTGAAAGATGTAGGCTGTGGGAATTTCAGGGAAATGTGTAGGATAGCTCAGAATAGAAATTAATGGAGGTACGCTTCCAACCAGTCGCAAGATCGAAAAACTAATGACAAAAATAATAACCGTACTTAAACATGGTGATTATTATAAACAATTGCAATATTCCCAACTAAGGTTAATTGTACGTAAGGATTTACTTAAAAATTATTAATACGGCAAATATCTAAGTGTTGGAGGATTCCTGGCAGCCACAAGCTGCTTACCCCCCTTCACATACCATTGAATATCGGGGAAATAGGGTAAATATTTGTAAAACAATAGAAGGGGACCTTACTGCATCTAACAAGAAAGAGCAGGGGCTATGTTCAAAGACAACAAACATAGATACAAGAGGAAAACTGTTCAAAGCATAGTATGGAGCACAGCACAGTACATCTATGAAATAGGAACAGTAAGAAAAGCAGACAGAAAGAGATAGAAGCCTTCAGGAAGGTTGTGCTTCAAATGTATGTAGATGGTAGCATGGTCAGACAAAGTTAATAACAAATGAAAAAATAGGAGAAATAGAAGGACAGGATACGTTCTTAGGCATTTTTGGGGAATAGTACGGGATATACTACGAGCAGTGATAGAAAAAGAGAGGTAGATGTAGACCGAGATCCGACTTTCGCACACAGATAGGCATAGATGCAGACTGCAAATTTCAGGGAAATGTGTAGGTTGGTTTGGACTAGGAAACAATGAGGGTACGCGTTAAAAAACGGTTCTAGGACTGAAGACCTAATGATGATGATGAGGTTGTAACATATAAATTTTTCCGTAAATTTGTTCATTGACTTTAGCGCGGTACATCTATTATTTTAGTCTTTATATTAACAACATTTATATAATTGATTAAGTCATTATTGCATATTTAATAACCAATAAACTCACAAAGCACACTTCAATTTTAATTACAATTATAATCTACTACATACTACATATTCCTTACAGATAACATTTATATATACACACTTGTTAACGTGTTCCTACATCTTGAAGTATCTAAGATTTCAATTTGTTCCGACGATTGGCGATCGACTATCACTTTTCGTTTCTTAGTTGAACTGGAAAGTCGCTTGGTGTTGAAAAACACTCAAGATGTTCAGGAAAGTCAAGTTTTCCTGGCAAAGACGTCGTAAAAGACGGACACAATGTTAATAGTTGTCCAAGACAACTAAAGTAGAAATGTAGTGTACAAATCCTCTTTGCGAACGGTTTGTTAAAATGTGTAAGCATATAAAATTAATTATTTTATTACAGCGCAACTTTGATAACTCTGGAAATGTAGATAATCTCATAATGGTTTTGATGTAATTTCACGTAATTCCGATGCAGTCTTAGCTCAGCAGAAAATATTTTATTTAGTTTGGTTCAATTAAATTTATGGAACTCGTTTAGAAGACAAATGAGTAAGCAACTTTGTTCGACACATGGCCGCTATGTAGCCGACGTGTTCATCTGATGTACGTGTCGTTTGAAGGTTGTAGGTCATTGCCGCTATGGGTAAGAAAGTAATAGTTCTAAAATAATAGGTTACAAAGTCCATTACGTAAATTTTGCATGTAATGATTTCCTTCTGAAGCTTGTTTTACTTCAAGTTGCTGTATGCAATTTATTGTGACTTGTATGATTAATTTTGCAAAATTAATTTTCAAAAGCTCATTTTGTAAAGTATAAAGTACAATGAGTACTACAACTTTTTGTAATTAAAGGTGTGCTCAACCTAAGATATTATATCTCACCAGTCGTACAGGTGTAGACATACTGTCGACACAGTTATCTGGTTTATCACAAATTAAATACTAATATGTTAATTTATAGGACCTGAGTCCTGTATGATGAAAATTGAACTTAAAGTAATCTGTCAATTTTTAATATTTGCCAAGATATTTATATACAGTAGGTAAGTAGCGCTACAGTGACTACCTAATAAAAAAATTAAAAAAATAATGTCTATAGTTAAATATGTGATTTAAAAATTACATTCATAAGAATTGAATTTTATTAAGTACTCTTATTTATTATGATGTTATCAACTTTTCTTAAAAGAGAATACAGAATTATTTTTTCCTGACTTCAGTTCATTTTTTAATAATCTCAAATCTTCCAAATTTTGTTCGGTATTTACAAGTTAAACTTATCCGAAAGAGCACCACGATAGTGGAAACCAATTGAACTTAATTCAATGATTACATATTCGTACTGATGCTTAAAATATATAGTAAATTTTCTGTAACATTTTTTTTCAATCTGGAATATTATTTTATTCGGTTTAGTTAGAGATTGACTGCTGTTGAGTGAGAGCTTATATTTACAAAATAATTTTAGAGTTTATAAATTTTTATAATGGCAGAAAGGTATCGGATAGTACATTTACTTAAGGATGAGTTAGATTATGAGTTAAATTTTAGGGGTACAGAAAACACTAGACCAGTTGCTGACAAAAGAAAAATATTAGCTCGACCATTAGCCAAAGAATCTGTTAAACCAGGATGTTTGATTGACCTGTCAGGATATCTAGTAGATTTTCATATAGAAAAACAAGAAATTTAATCCAGTATCGAATCGATAAAAAATGTCTTAACGGAATACCAGGATGAACCTTCAGACTCCATTTTTAAAAGGATACAGTCTAGGTTAATACACATTTTAGGTCGTATTAAACGTATAAAACTTCCCAAAGAAAAATTTGAAGAGATAACTTTATTCAAAAATGAAACCCTAGCTACAGTTCTTGTGATGGAGGCAGATCTCCATGAAAAAGCAAACAATGATTTAGTGACAAATCAGAATGATATAAGTAATATATCTAATGTCCTTACTAACTTACCTGTCCCTTCTGTTACATATTTTACTCAGTCAGTCCCAATTGGTTCTTGGGCAATAAAATATTCTGGAGACCCTAAACTATTATATCAATTCCTAGAAAGAATTATAGAGCTTGCACAATTACGTAAAGTATCTGATGAAAAGTTATTCAACTCATCTGTCGAATTATTCACTGGTAATGCTCTCATTTGGTACCGAAGCGTCTGCAGTCAGTTAACAGATTGGACTTCTTTGGTCGCTAAGTTAAAAGAAGATTTGTTTACCCGCACACCTCGAAGATGAGGTATGGGAAACCATTAAATCTCGTTGTCAAAAATTTTTGTACGAATAAAGTTCGCCGAATACTAGTGCTTTATTTGAGAAAAGATCTTATGACAATCGCTTTTATATATTAGTAAAATTGCTTAATTGATAGCATGTTCTTTCGTATTATCAGGTTACTATAAAGTGTGTACTAAATATATTGTTTTGGTAAATTGGGTACATTAATTTGTGCTGTCGCCATATTGTTTGAAGATTGCTTTTGTGCATAGGCATGTTTGTGTTTGGATAGCAATTTTTTTTTATGTATATCCGCATTGCAACGCAACATGTTCGATTCTATTTAGTCTAAGCGAGACTTGTTTTCGTGGTTGGTCGGTCAGCAGTATGTTAGTCTAGACGAGACTCATGAAGAGTTGGTCGCTCAGCATTACATAAGTCTAGGCGAGACTCGTGGTAACTTTGTCGCTTTAGCAGTTTTGGCATCATTATTTGAGGTTAGTTATAATGTAATTTTTTGTTTATTAGTCTAGGTGAGGCTCATAGAGGAGCTTGTCATTCTAGCAAATTTATGCGTTGTGAAGCATTTTAGTTGTTTCGACAGTTCAGTTTGGAGTAGAGCGGGAGTGTACCTGAACACTGATATTTTTTTTTGCTAGCTATCGTTATGATTAGTTTTTATAAATGAATTGTTTAGTACACAAAATCCGATTATTGGCAAATTCTATAATACAGATTGTGATTCATTATATGACGTTGAAGTTTGTCCAGGCAGCAAGCCATCGTATGTCACTGATCGTCAAGATCTCAGTGAAATTTTTAAGGAAGTACGTGCTAAGCTAAATTTAGCTTATCTGTCAATTTTTAATATTTGCCAAAAGTTAAGTAAGATATTTTTAAACATTGTGAGGCGAAGTAGCGCTACAGTGACTACCTAATAAAAAAATTAAAAAAATAATGTCCATAGTTAAATATGTGATTTAAAAATTATATTCATAAGAATTGAATTTTATTAAGTACTGTTATTTATTATGATGTTATCGACTTTTCTTAAAAGAGAATACAGAATTATTTTTTCCTGACTTCAGTTCATTTTTCAATAATCTTAAATCTTCCAAATTTTGTTCGGTATTTACAAGTTAAACTTATCCGAAAGAGCACCACGATAGCGGAAACCAATTGAACTTAATTCAATGATTACATATTCATACTGATGCTTAAAATATATAGGGTGTCTATGTTGGTAGAAATTATGTTTCAGAGTCGCTCTACTCATGGTTAGATCCTTGAAGAACACGTTCAGATGTAAGTATGATATTTGTGACAATCAGACTTTGTATTTAAAGTGGTTTGTGATAATATAGGTTTCCAAATTTTCCTTTAAGCATATTCATTTAGTCAATTGCTTTATAAAAAATTTAGGTGGCGTCCTTATTTAGTTTTTTCAACTTAAATATACCCACTGACCCAATCTCATGCGACCGTGGGCCAAAAACTCAGCTAAAAGTCTTAAGAGTGTTCTTTTACTATAAGCCAATTTCCATCCAAACCTTACCCTGGGCTTGATACAATTACACAAGAACTCTCGATAGGTAATATTCAATCTGCCACAGTTTATTGTGGAATAGATTGATAGAAAAAATATAGATCACAAGGTTTTACATCAAATATGAGTATGAAGCGTTGAAGCAGTATGTGTAAAGAAAGCATGCTTTATGCAAGAGGATATCGACACCATAGAAGGTTATAACGCTTAGGATATTTATGCATTTGCATATTTGCATACGCAAATGCATAATTTAGATATTCTTATTAATAAATGCATATTTTAATTCTCTAGAGCAATAATGCATATATGCGGCATTTTCTGTTTAAAAATAGATTTACAATCATTTGTATTATAATACTTCGAAAGATGTATCATGTTAAACACCTTGATGAGGATTAAAAACTTATTGTTAATAAATTGCAGCAAACACTTTTTTGATAAAGAAACAGTAAGCTTCTCTAGTATTTAATTTTTTAGAATAACAACCATATTCAAAAGTAATGGCCATTATTAAAGTTGAAGTAATAAATATAGTATATCTTTAGTTGTAGGTATTGAACTACAAAGAATAACGAATGGGCACTGAAAGTTGTGCACCTGAGGCTAGATATTTCAAACTTTAGTAAAGCAACAATACTTGAAATAATACGATGGGAGGAGTAAAAGCAAACTTTCTTATATTACAAGGTAATTTTGAAAAATATAGAATTAAACACTGCACCGATAACTTCACTAGTTGTGTTGTATATTACTTGCACTAGCAATAACATCCTATGTTTCAGGATAATAAAAAAAAAGAAGTTAAGTGTAGTTTTAAGTCAGTTTGTGAAGGTCTATTATGATGATTTCACTACAGATGGGAAGCTTTTATTTTATAAATATTGTGAAGTTCCTATAAAAGCAAACAAAAATTTCAACTTATGCAACATCTCCAAACTGGATTACACATAAGTAATAAAAATCTTTAAAAAAAATATTCAACGACAAATGTTAATTTCCAATTTACTAAAATTCTGGACCAAAACGCTCCGAATTCAGTAATGAACTTTGTGAGACTTTGATTGGTGCCGATAATCCTTTAGCTAAAATGAAGAATAAAGTGTTTTGTAGTTTTTTGGTAAAGTAAACGACACAAAGTATTTCAGACGAATCAACATTAAAAAAAAGCTATGTTTGCGAGTTATACACAGCAACGTCAGAAAAATTTTAAATATTAAAGATCTATGTATTTAGATATCGCTAAATGAAACAACAGCTTTGCTGGCTAAAAGATATTGAAGGAGAGTCGGTTGGTCTCGGGCGATCCTTAATAATTTATAAGGTAGTTGGAGGTTGACCGTGACGGATACGGCTTTTTACTAATATCTTTAAAAACTGCGTTGTGAAAAGATATGGGAACCTACCACGATATTTCCCAGGTATGCATGGCCTAAAACACGAACTCTGTATGATGGAGAGCTCACAAGTAAAGTTTTTGTCCGGAGGTAAAATAACCCCTCATTTGGATCTCCGGGAGGGAGTACTTGGAGCTCGTCATCGTAAAAATGTAAAACAACGGTTTGATTTAGTCATAGGGACTTGTAATGTAAGGTCCTTACTTAGAGTAGATAAGTTAACGAAGTTACTAGTCAAAATGAGAAAAGGAAAGCTGTACATTTTATGTATTAGTGAGGTGAAATGACCAGATAGTAATGACTTTTGAAAAGATAATTATAAAATAATTACAACTTCTTCAACTAATGGACAAGCAAGGGAAGGAATAGTGTTAGGTAAAAGATTAGGACGTACAGTAAAAGAGTACTTACAATTTAGTGATAGAATAATTATGGTTAGATTGAGTACGAAACCCACAGACACTGTTTTAATACAGGTTTACATGCCAACAACTCAGTACGAGGATGAGGAAGTAGAAAAGGTATACGAGGATATAAATAGTATAGTGAAAAAGTAAGGGAGATGAAAATTTAATAGTTATGGGCGATTTTAATCCGTCAGTGGGAGAAGGTAGTGAGGAAAAAATGGTAGGAAGATTTGGGTATGGTAGACGAAATGATAGAGCAGGAAGACTAGTTGAGTTTTGCCAAGAACATAGATTAATAATTGTAAACACCCTATTCGAACAACATGTTACAAGAAGATATACCTGGAAAGCGCGAAGTGATAGGGCTAGATACCAAATAGATTATATTTTAGTTAAACAAAAATTTAGAAACCAAGTTAAAAACTGTCGTAGTTATCCAGGGACTGACACAGATAGCGATCATAACTTAGTTAAAATGATGTGTAATCTAAAATTGAAAAAATTGAGAAAGGCTAAAAGAGAATGATGGGATCTAGGTTGTAACATTATTTTGTAATGTTAACGATTAAATAAATTAATTAATTAAAAATTTCAGTAACTTGAATAAAGTATAGACAAAAATTCCCACAATAAATTACTTTACATTCAGTCAGGCTCCCTTTATAATAAAAAGACCACATTTACCGATAGCTTCGGGCTACTAAATTCCAGCGGCAGGTCATCATTTAAAGCTCTACCCTAATAAGTCAAATACAATAAACTTCTTAAAAGTTTAGTACCTTTTTAGCGTAAATAAAGAAAACCAATTTCAGTTTGAAAAGCTTAACCTTTCGTGATTGACAGGCGGGTTATACAAAAACGAAACCTTTTATAAATAGCGGAAACTATTTCCAATTGATTTGTTCAAATATTACAAGTAATTTTAAGTAGTCTGGAGACATCCATTGTATTTAAAATCCATTTCGGCGCAAGTGGGTTAGCCGGTCTTTGTTAATGGCAGACACTGTCGCCATAAGTAGATTCCACATTGCCATAATTAAGTAATTCGTAGAAGGTAAAAATATAATTTAAGTTCGTGGGAAAGTGATTGCATCCGTAACCATCATCTAAAAAGGGGTTGGATTTGGCTTCTGAAATCTTGTTTTGTGGGAGGTTCTGTTCAGTCATTGGATAACAGAAAATGACGTTCATAATTATTAGGATAGGAATAGTCTATATATTTGAAGGCTTAGCCGAAAGACAGAGAGTTTTTCTAATGGGTTTTCTAATGCGGTTAGCGTTCTCTGGCATGACATAGAAATTAAACTTCGTATCACGTTAGAAAAAATTTGGAAAGAATTGTTACTCTTCCAGTTTCGCGAGGGTTATGCCCATATGTTCGCGGATTTATAGTGATGCAAGATATATATTTAAAAACTTGTAGGCGTGTGACGCACAAGTAAATGATATTGTCAAAATTCTGCCGAGTTCGTGTACCAGTCAATTTTCTTAAACATTACAAACAGAAGCAACAAGCGAGATTCTCTTCCCAAAATTAAGAACTGTTCTACGTAAGTCTTTATAGTTAAGTAGCATGACCAATTTTTAGTTAGTTTATTTGTTAGGACGTTTTGGCCATAAACCGTAGGATTAATTTAGTGTATGATTTATAATATAAGTTTTCGTTCATATACAAGTGTTTGATAACTACTTATGTACTCAAATTCTCATAAATTCCATAGTCACCTATTCACTTAAATTTACAAACTAAAATCAATGCATGTAAGAGGTTCACGTTTATTGCTCTGTGAATTAAATAGTTTTGTTTGCCGTTGATTAAGTCAATAGTTTTTCTTATTTTTTTTATAAGTAGTACAAAAAGTGAGGAATTGATTAAAAGAAACAATTGTCTTCCTTGGGATGACAAGTCTCTCAAGGATTTTTACGAACATTTGGACATTCTCGACTTGTCTGGCGCCCTTGGCAATTGTCATTAAGCCACAATATTTTATGAAAGGTAAGTGCCACATTTTTGTAGTATATTATAAATTAATTTAACCCTTTTTTCAAAATTTTAACCCTCTATATGATCCACGACCTCCCGCTAGCTAGTGCCGGTGACCCCCCTTTAATTTTTGTTTTACAGGCCGCCCCCATTTTATAATTTGACTGGAAAAGATACACTTAGTAGCTTTTCCGCCTGTAACAAGGTAAGCTTAATGATAGTGAGGTAAAAGAGGAATATAAACAAATATTAGATAATAAGATCAAAGAGATAGCTATGGGGGAAGTAGAAAATAGATGAAAAGAAATAAAAAGGGCTGTATATGTTACAGCAATACAGACTATAGGTAAGAAAAAGGCAGGAGCAAAAAAATTCTGAGTAACAAAGGAGATATTAGATTTAATAGAGAATAGAAGAAAGCTTAAACCTTTCACAGAATTGCATAGCGAAAGTAAGCGAAAATATAATAGAGTTAGAAAAAAGATAGTACATGAGTGTAGGAAAGCTAGAAATAAATGATTGGAGAAGAATTGTAAGGTAATACAAGATGAGTAGGTAAAACAGACAGGGCTTACAGGGCAGTTAAAAAGTTTTTCGGGGAAGATAGGAAAAAATATAATGGTAATAAAGATGAGAATAATGAGGTTCTAATAAATAAAGGTCAGGTAGAAGATATATGGAAAAGATATTTAGAAGATTTATATAAGGGAGACGATATGGAGAGTTAAAAAACGACCTAGAAGAGGATGTAGAAATAGAATTCTCAATATTAAGAAAAGAATTTGATAGAGCTGTTAAGGATCTTAAACAGCGCACGGGATAGACGATATACCCGCAGAATTAATAAAATATGCAAGTCAGAGAACTTTAGACAGATTATATGAACTAGTAAAAGTAATATATGACACAGGTGAGGTTCCAATAAATTTCGAAAAAAATATTATTATCCCAATCCCAAAAAAGTCAGGACTTGATAGGTGTGAGAATTTTAGAAGGGTTAGTTTAACTTCCCATGCTCCCAAAATACTAACAATAACAATTAAAAATAGAGTAGAAGCTTTGACCGAGAATTATTTAGGCGAAGTCCAATATGGTTTTCGTAAAGACAGAGGGACTAGAGAACCAATACTAATGATTAGGGTAATTATCAAAGAAAGATTACAAAAAAATAAAAAAACTCATTTCGCGTTTGTAGATTTAGAAAAAGCATTAATTGGATTGTTATGTTCAGGGTTTTGCGAAAAATAGTAATCTCTCATAGGGATAGAAAAATTATTTCAGTCTATATAAAAAACCAAAGCGTGGTTATATTTGATAAAATAGAAATGGAAGGTAAGATTAGGAATGGTGTTAGACAGGGCTGTATACTATCTCCCTTGATTTTTAATGTTTATATTGAGGAAGTTTTAAACTTAGCTAGAGAGAGAAAAGAGATAGGTATTAGTGTACAGAGACAGAAAATAGACATGTTACGTTTTGCAGATGATATAACCATTATAGCAGAGTCTAGAAAAGAGTTAAGAGAGTTTTTAAATATTTTAGATGAGATACTATAGAGTAACTATAGTATGAAAATTAACTCAGGAAAGCCAAAGATAATGACAAGTGAGTTACAGCTTAGTTCTAAACCAAAATTAAAAATAGGTAATACCGAGTCAGAGGAGGTAGATGAATTTTGCTATTTAGGTAGTATAATTACAAAGGACGGACGTAGCAGAAGGGATATAGTAGCTAGAATATCTCAAGCTAAAAAAATGTTTTTAAAAAAGAAAGATTTACTAATAGCTAATAGTATTAGTTTAGATAATAGAAAAAGTTTTTTAAAGTCGTACGTATGGAGCGCTCTATTATACGGTAGTGAGACTTGGACAACTAAAGAGGTAGATAAGAAAAAGATAAAAGCTTTTAAAACTTGGTGTTATAGGAGAATGTTAAAGATTAGTTGGACAAATACAGTAATAAATGAGGAATTTTATAGGGGGATAGGCGAGGAGCCCTATACGTGGAAACAATTAAAAGTCAGGGGGACTATTTAGTAAGGTCTTGGATTATAGACTACCAAATAAAAATAGAGTAGGAAGACCTAGACAAAGCTATATTAGTCAAATTATTACAGATTTATGTTGTGAAAGGTATGTAGACCTTTTTAGACTAGCTCAAAATAGAAAAGAATTTTTCTCTCTGCTTTTCCTATTGCCTCTACTTCATAGACGTACTGCGCTGCACTCCACACATATGCTTTTAACAATTTTCTTCTTGTTTCTATGTTTGTTGTTTTTGAACATAACCCCTGCTCTTTCTTGTTAGTTGCAGTAAGGTCCCTTTTTATTGTTTTACAATTATTTACCCTATTTCCCCGATATTCAGTGGTATGTGAAAGGGCGGGGGCGGCTCTGTGGCGTAGTGGTTCGAATCCCGACACGGTCCGCTCAAAAAATGTTAGACAAGCATTTTTCACAAAAATACACCCTCGTTCGGATGACAGGTAAAATGGAGGTCTCGTGTGTGAGTGTTGTCACGCATGTTAAAGATCCCTAAATTGCTAAGAACAGCAAGGGTTCGGCAAACTTTCAAATATTCCAGGTAAAAAACTCGCTTCCTGGCTAATGTAGTACCTTCGGGTAGAGCATTGGAGAATCACAAGTAAGGTATGTGAAGGGACGCTTGAAAAATGTTAGCTGAGCATTTTTCACATAAATAGGCCATCATTCGGATGAGAGGTAAAATGGAGATTCCGTGTGTGAGTGTTATCATGCACGTTAAAAATCCCTACCTTGCTTGGAACAGCAAGGGTTGGGCAAAATTCCAAATTTTTCAGGTAACAAAAACTCGCTTCCTAGCCAATGTAGTACCTTCGGGTGGAGCATTGGAAAATCAAATATAAGGTATGTGAAGGGGGATAAGCAACCTGTGGCTGCCAATAACCCTCAACACTTAGACATTTGCCGAATAAATAGTTTTTCAGTAATTCCTTTCACACTATTAACATTAGTCGAGAATATTGCATAACCAATACTTGTAGTTGCTTATAATAATTATTATGTTTAAGTACAGTTATTTTTTTCGTCCTTAGGTTTTCCATCTTGAAACTGGTCGGACGCGCACCCCCATTGATCTCTATTTTGAGCTAGCCTACATATTTTCCTGAAATTCCCACAGCCTACATCTTTCATTATCTGTGCGCAATAGTCTAACCTAGGTCTACCTCTACTTTTCTTTTTTACTATTTTTGCTTCTAATATATTCCGCACTATTCCCTCATACCTTCCTATATGGCCTATCATCCTATCTCTCCTATTTTTACGTTCACCACATAATTCTTTCTTCCTCTATCATTTTCAGTACCTCTTTGTTCTTAACTATGTCTTTCCGTGATATCTTCATCATACGCCTGTGGCATCACATGGCTTCTTGTCCGCTTCTCCTACTGTCCAGTTTCACAGCCGTACAGTGCTGAGTTCCACACATATGTTTTAAGCAATTTTTTCCCTGTTTCTATGTTTGTTGTCTTTAAACACAGTAGTTGCTTTTTCTTGTTAAATGTAGCACAATCTTGTTTAATATTTGTTTAATATCTTTTGTGCTTTTCCCATCTTGCGTTATTTAGCTTCCTAGGTAGCAGAAATTCTTAATCTCTTGTAAGTTTTCGTTATCTATTTGTATTCTTGTTTTTGATTTATTTTCACCTTCTTTGCATACTAGTACTTTAGTTTTATTTTTGTTAATTTTTATACCGTATCTCTCTGTTAGAACTGTTTCCTGCTTAATAATTCCAAAGGTCTTCCTGTATTTGAGAGTATTCATTTCCTGTTCGATTTACAAGTTAAAAATTAATGGGGATGGGGCACATCCCAGTCTCACACCT
Source organism: Platerodrilus igneus (assembly GCA_036346225.1). NCBI lineage: Eukaryota > Metazoa > Arthropoda > Insecta > Coleoptera > Lycidae > Platerodrilus > Platerodrilus igneus. The sequence goes on along the minus strand of JARFIW010000229.1, from coordinate 2,365,768 downwards.
TACCTAATATTTAGTTTCTACATTCCTGTTCCAATTTTATTACCGCTGTTAGCTCTATGTCCGTCCATCCTTGAAACTTATTCGAAATCTACAAACCTTATATACACACCTTCCCCCTTTGCTATTGTTTTCTCCATTATCACCTTGAGAGCTAAAATAGTCTCCCGTGTTCCCTTGTTTCGCCTAAACCCAAACTGATCTTCTTTTAGTATTTCTTCAGCTCGTTTTTCCATTCGTTTTGTGTTTTTGACACGTGTGCTGCCAAACTTATTGTTCGAAAACTTTCGCATCTATCCGCGCCTTTCTTTTTTGGTATAATGACTATGATGTTACGTTTGAAATCTTTGGGTATTTTGCCTGTTTCATACATATAGCCTACAAGTTGGTCTGTTCTGTTACTGCTTGTCCAGTGACATTTAGAGTTTCATCTTGTACCTTATCTGTACCCGGCGCCTTACAATTTTTCAAACCCTTTAATGCTAATTAAAACTCATCTCTAGATATAAGATATCCCAAGCCATCCTTTTCAATATATATATATATATATATATATATATTATATATAAAAACTGATTACGGTTACTGAGGACTGAAGTATAAAAATTAAAAACTTGGATTGTATGCTAACGTTTTGTGAAATTTATTCAGATTATCACAGCTTAATACTTAAATAATTAAAAATAAAAAATAAAAATTAAAAAAAATAATTAATTAGATATATATATATGTGTGTGTGTGTATGTGGGTGGTTGCGTGTGTGCGTGTGCGTGTGCGTGTGCGTGTGCGTGTGCGTGTGCGTGTGCGTGTGCGTGTGCGTGTGCGTGAGTGTGCGTGTACGTGTGCATGTGCATATGCATGTGCGTGTGTGTGTATTTAGCCAAACTTTTCTTTCCCGACTGTTGATGGCTTAAGGAGTAGAGGACTTTGAAGGTTATAGTTGTATTTACATTTTTTGACATTATTCTGAAAATTTTTGGTTTGTCAACTTGAAAATTGTCATTTTGTTTTTGGGTACAGAGCATAAGAATATGATACTATTCTAACTTTGGTCATAAAGGGCGCTACTTACAACCTTTTTTTTATGATAAATTTGCCATAACTTTTTACTCTCTCGCCTAGCATACAACCGACTTTGAAATCTGAAAGAGTAACCCTTTTTACATAAAAAACCTATTCTTGTTTCTCTTTGATATGCCAATCTGTTTTCAAGAAAAAATCGTTTAATTAAAATTACGTTTTAATCCTTATTAGTGGAATGTCACGCCAGAAATAAAAATAATGTTTTAATAGGTTTATTTCACTAACTGGGATTCGTCATTATGATCTGTCATAGTTTTGATTTAATGAGTCAATTGAAGTATTTAATGTATTAACTAAGTAAGTGTTTCCTTTAGCCTTTTACTTGGAATTTCTTCCACTAAAATATTTAAAAATTCCGCGTCATAGTGACTTTACCAATAGTGAGATGAGAGATATCGTGTGTGTCTTTGCCCAAACAAATTTCAATGGCGGCGTTGCGACCCTAAGGTATACCCAGATATACTCTCAAAGACGACAACTGAATCATAAATTGTTTCAAAACCTATACTTTCGTTTATTCAAGAAGAGTTCATTTTTTCCCATAAGTGAAAATAACGCTCGAAAAACTATATCTGTTGAGCAAGAAGAGGACGTTTTAGATAGAGTGTACGAAAATCCAGGTACAAGTATCCGTCGTCTAAGTTTTACTGGATTTTTACAAGGGCAGCAAAATGTGGATCTTAATTTTTTGAATAAGATTCTGTTTACTAATGACGGAACGTTCACTCTCCGTGGAGTTTTCAACTGGCTAAACAATCATTTGTGGAATTCAGAAAACCCCCATACCTTAAAAGAAAGACATTTTCAACACGAATTTAAGCTCAATGTTTGGCGCGATATTATTTGAAATGTTTTTATTGACCCTGTTCAACTGCTACCCCCTCTAATCGGTGCACTTTATTTAAATTTTTTTCAAAAAAATTTAAACGATATGCTTGAAGAAGTACCGCTTAATTTGAGCGTACATATGTGGTTTATGCATGACAGAGCACCTGCACATTTCTCTCGGCCGGTACACTAATATTTAGGCAACATCTTTCTACATCCGTAATTTTCTTGGCAACCCGGGAGCCCCGATTTAAATCCTGTGGACTTTCCGATTTGGTTTCGAATGAAAGACGTGGTGTATAAAGCGTTGATTCGTCCGAAGAGTTGTGGGGGAGAATACAAGCGGCTGCGAATGAAATCAAAGGCAATCAAGCAGCATTGCTTAGAACTCGTCAATCTTACAAAATGTATCCAAATAAATAGTGCACATTTCAAATATATACTTTAAAATATCGCTTTGTAAGCGTTTTGGCGAATTAAAGATGCCAATTTTCTAGTCGATAACCCAAACATTTTCAGACTAATGTCAAAAATTGAAACAATTAAAACCTTGTACTTCTTATAAGAAAAGTTTGGCTTAATGGTCAATATTTGATGTATAGTATCTCTGGTCAACCGTTGTCTCAATGTTCATGAACACCCTGCATAGGTATTTAGTATGAAATTTATTTGAATCAGGTAGACTAAAGCAAAAGGATAAAGAATTAAGCAAAAGGTTTGATGAGGTAGCCAATAGGGTTACTTGAAAAGGTTAATAAAATACAAGACGTGTATAATGGTCACCTGAGATAGGTAACCACACTTTGGCCGTGCGGCAGGTGGAAACCGTGTTGGTTTATGATTTCACCGATAACAAAATTTTAATGATAGGAGAAGAATATTTCTCACACTTTAACTTGCTTATTTTATTCAACAAATACTAAACATTGAAGAATACATTCAAGTGCTTCAAAAAATTGTCAACTCCAACTGAAATAAAAAATGAAAAACAATTCAATTGGATTTATTTAATATCCAAAAATATTCCTTACAAATTAAAAGCATGCAAGAAATTGTGGAACATAGAGATGCAAGTATACAATAATCAAGTGCATACATAACTATGAATTGCGATGATCATTTTTGGCGTCAAGATGTGGCAGTCATTTGTAGGAAAATATGGTTTTTATAGCGTGCAATTATATACAACCATAAAAGCTGAGTACGAAGTCCTCATTATCTGTAACAAAAATGTTGCTAAAAAAGGTAGTCACAAAGTATTAGGATACATTTAGAATTTAGTCACCCGCACATTTAAATAATTTATTTATTGGTTTAAGAACCGGATACCAAAGGTGTATTTAGTATGGACGCAATTTTACTGTTGGCGTTAATAAATCTAGTGAGACTTGTAAGTAACAACGATCCAAAAAGCAAATACGAATATACAAAACCAGGAGTATTATCGCATACCTAACGGCAAAAGCAAATTGCTATATTATATCTGTTATTAATAAATGATTTACTTTCTGAATGCAGCATTTATAGCGATTCTTTATTATAACCTTTTTGGCTGAATTTTTGAAAATTCATTGTTTACCATTTCCTATAAAGAAATGTCTTAATATTCAATTTTTCTTAACATGCACAAACGTTAGCGGCATTACTGTCATTTATATCATTTGACTTGTGTTGCACATTCTATCTTTGTTTCTAAACCATTGGTGTTTTAATATTTGTTACACACTTTTTTGTTGAATTGCTGGATCAAGTCTTTATGTAGAGTTATAGCTAGAGTTCCCTGCTGGTAGCACATTCGGTTATCTATGGGAAATCAGATATGCTCAATTTAACCCACACCTTTGTTGTTACAAATCTGACAGCTTTTTCTAAGGATACTTATAATTATAATATCTGAATCTCCCACTTTCGAATTGAATTTGAACGCTTTTCTGATATCTTCTGGGTCATTTTCTGACTTATAAAGTAGTTCTGTTAAATCTCGCTTCTTCAGCTTATTTACTTATCAATTCTGTTATGTACGAGGGTGAAAAGTTTTCCGCCTGACACAGAGACGGCGTTCGAATCAGCAAATATTTGTGCTTCCCGCCTGCAGGCGCATGTCATTAGTTTGTATGACAAGTTTCAACTTGCTATCTCAAGTAGTTTGTTTACACGAATTTTTTCAAGCAGACAACTTATGCGTGTTCCCTTAAGATGAATAAACTTGAATATCGTGGGGTCATAAAATTCTTCGTTTTGGACGAATTAATCCCTCAGGAAATTCCTCCGAAGTTGACAAAAGTTTACGAAGATTCTGCACCTTCTCTGCCAACCGTTAAAAAATAGGCAGCTGAATATAAACGTGGTCGCACGTCCCTCGAAAATGACCCACGTGAAGGACGACCAAAAATCGCAACCACACCAGAAACGATTGCAAAAGTGCATGATATCGTGTTGGACGATCGGCGAGTGAAAGTGAAGGAGATAGCTGACGCTGTAGGTATATCGGACGAAACGGTGCAAAACATTTTATACAAAGAATTAGGGATGCGAAAGCTTTGCGCAAGATGGGTCCCGCATTTGCTCAATGCCGATCAAAAGCAAATGCGAAAACGAGTTTTGCAGCAATGTGTGGCCCGGTTCAATAAGGATCCGAGCGATTTTGTGCGGCGATTTATCACTATGAATGAGACCAGTACATGCGAGAAATGAAACAGCAGTCGAAGCAGTGGGTGGAAGCCGGTTGTTCAGCGTCAAAGAAAGCGAAGTCGATCGCATCTGCCGGAATGGTGATGGCGAGCGTGTTTTGGGATACGAAAGGGATCCTGTTAATAGATTTCCTTGAAAAAAGCAAAACAATTACAGGCCAATATTACTCCACTATTCCTGACCAGCTGTATGCCAAAATTCGCAAGAAGAGGCCTGGTTTGAAAAAGAAAAAAATCATCTTTCACCAAGACAACGCACCTGCACACAATGGTGCGTTGGCGATGGGAAAATTGACGAATTTGGAGTACGACTTGCTCGGCCACCCTTCTTATTCCTTTGATTTGGCGCCCTCAGGCTTTTAACTGTTCCCAAACTTGAAAAAATTTGTTTCTGGGAAGCGCTTGAGGTACAATGAAGAAGTTGAGTGGGCCGTAGACGAATATTTTTACAACCTTCCAGACTCTCACTTCCGGGAAGGAATACTGATGTTTGGAGAAACACTGGACCAAGTGTGCCGAAGTTAAGGGGGATTATGTCGAAAATAAAATCTTTTTTTTTTACTGAAAATTGCAGTCTTTCATTCTAGGCCGAGAACTTTTCACCTTACCCTCGTATTTCAAATTTTACTGATTTGCACTAGTGCATGTGTGTTTCAGTTTAGTATTTATACTCGAGTTTTTACTTTTTGTATTCTATTACTGTTAGCTTGAATCAGCTTTGCCTGAACATATTACAGGGTTATTCTAAATGATGTACCCATTTTTAAAATTCGAATTTATTAAAGTACAAATTTAAAATGAACAATCGTTATACCAATGAAAAGAGGAACTTTCAAAGTTTTTTTAATACATTATAAATGTTCAGTGTCCACCGTTTGTTGCACGGCAAACATCTACGCGGTAGGTAAACTCATCCCACACATGAGAAAGCGTATATGCCGTTATTGAGTGCACGGCAGCAGTGATGCGGTTCCGCAAATCGTTCAGAGTTGTTAGTAGAGGCGGGACGTAAACAGTATCCTTAACATAACCCCATAAGAAGTAATAAGATCAAGAAATCTTGGCCAGAAGTGTAGAGCCAGGTCTTCATTTCCCTTGCGACCTATCCAGTGCCGAGGAAGGGATTCAATCAAAAACATCATACATCGAGGTACCAATCGGGCGGAGCTCAATTCTGTTGGAAAATAAAGTCCTGTAAATCTTCCATAACTTGAAGGAACAGCCATTGTTTCAACATGTCCAGTTACAGTTTTTTCCACAAAGAAAAAAGGTCCACAGACCTTTGTACGGGATGAAGCACAGAAAACGTTTATCTTCGGTGAGTCTATTTTGTGTTGCAATGTTGAATGTGGATTTTGCAAACCCCATATACGAACACTGTGTCTGTTGACTTTTCCACTTAGGTGGAAATTCGTTTCATCTTTAAAAATTATACGCTGTAGAAACGCGTTATATTCCATCATTTGTAGTAGATAACTACAAAATTCGAGACGCTTCTCTTTGTCATGTAGAAGTTGTAATCGGTAGGGCTTGTACAGCAAACGCCGTTTCAGAACTTTCCATACAGTTGGTTGAGGTATTCCAAGCTCTTTTCTAGCTCTATTGGTAAACTTACGTGGATTGCTAACAAATTTCCTGCAATCCGTCTGACATCATCATCTAACACACGCGGTCGGCCTGTGCTTTTTCCTTTATACACACTTCCAGTCTTCTAGTTGGTGGTTCAATACCGAATTTGGTACGAAATGCCCGCTGCACTACAATTTGCGATTCACTTTCTGCGAACTCAAGAACGCAGAAAACCTTGTGCTCCACAGTAGACATCTCACTCACAACTGACAATCAAACGAAATAACGACCTATTGCCGCGCGAACTCTACTGGCCTCCTTCGAAACCATAACCGACCGCCTTCCTTTTTTTATTGGTATGTGGAACCTTATCACTGCTGCTGTGCACTCAGTAACAGCAGATACACTTTCTCGTGTATGAAATTAGTTTACCGCGTAGATGTTTGCCGTGCAGCAAACGGTGTACACATTGAACATTTATAATGTATTAAAAGAAACTTTGAACCCACCTCTTTTCATGGGTATAACGATTGTTTATTTTGGATGTGTACTTTAATAAATACGAATTTTGAAGATGGGTCCTGTTACGTCCTCTGTACGTTATTTTTAAAACTGTAAGTTAGGATATTTACCTAAGTTATTCAAATGCATTATAAACCTCGTTCATCCCTGGTATTGTACGTTAAAGAGGGGTAGAGTATTATGCGGGTACCGGTCGAGAATGCACGCTTGTATTTTCAATAAAGGAATAATGTACTTTCTCGTTTATTCATTATGATTGCATTGTAAATGTACGCGATCGTTGTAAGGATATAATTGATTATCGTCACAAACTGGTCCATCATTGAGAATAGTCCTGTATTTTGGTTTAACCGGCATCAACTATCGCTATAAGCTCAATTCGTTGTACTTGACAGTTACTGGAAACATCTGCTACATCGTTAGATAACCACTGGAAACCGAAGAAGTAAAAGTCTATAGATTTTAAGTTAACGACTCCTGTTCTCTACTGTCTAAAGGGTAATAATATTATACGTCAACATTGTAGAATTACCATATACAAATTTTTATCTTTATCAAACGTTTGAAGTGCTTTATTATTTGAACCACTTAGTCACTGATTGATCTTGCCTTTCCAGTATGCTCTGTTATATATGTAGTTTTGTTCTCCTTGGTATATTTTCTATATCTAGAAATATATGACTTTGTGCCTAATTGCAATATCTATTGTTAACGTAAAGTTAGAATTTTTTCTGTCTCGAATATGAGCGCATGCTAAAGCATTTTTAAAGCCTCAGCTATTATTTGTTGGGCCACGCTAGCACCATCTGGATATGCATCGCATCAAATCAACTAAACTAGATTTCTCAGCGATAGAGTAGGGGAGTGAGTGAGGTAGAAAGCTAGCATCAGATCCCAAGGGTGTAGTCATGTCATATAGACCAGCATATTGTATGTAATACCATTTCCTAAGAACGTTTGTCTAAAGCCTTAGGCGTGTTAGTGACAGTTAATTCGTAATAACAATATAAAAAGCGAAATTTGTTCTAAAAAGCACATGTGAAAGCATCTTCTAAGCCTGAGCTAGTATTGCATGGGTTACGGTGGTATCTCGGGTTATGTGTCGTATCAAATCAACTAAACAACGTTCGTCGGCGGTAATAGAGTGGTGGAATGAGTGAGGTCAAAAGCTACAATCAGATCCCAAGGAAAAAGCTTTGAACATGGATAAGAAGCCAGTGTATACGTCATGTAACAGTTACTTTCACCTCCAAATCCTGCAAACGAATTGGCTCCATAGCACCGTCCATCCCTTTTACTACCAGTTACCAAAGAATGAGGCGCGTACTGAAACGGCAAGCTGATGTCATGCACTCCATAGTGCGAAACTTTAGAGACGTTCAACGTTATTTTGCAGCTTTGCTATATCACACTTCTATAGCCCGGGACTACGAACGGGACCAGCCTGCAGTCTGCTACCCTACATTCGATTTTGCAATGCTCTACCCGAAGATACTATATTGGCGGGAAGCTAGTTTTATTTACGCGGAACTCTTGGATTTTACCGAACCGTTGCTATTCCCAACTATATAGGGAACTTTAACGTGCGCGACAACACGCACACGGGACCTACATTTTTACCGCTCATCCGAACAATGCGTATTTTTGAGAAATATGCCCGTTTAACATTTTTCAAGCTGTCCGTGTCGGGAATCGAATTCGGGATCTTTAGATTAAGATACATACCTGAATCTGTCTAATCTACAAAGCCGCCTCGCTGTCAGCAACTTTAAATTTGATTTACCAATACTCTAGCAAGTACTTTTTTAATTGAAAATTTTGAATTATGCCGAACTCTTGCTGTCTCAAGCAAGGTAGTGATAATTAACGTACGTGTCAACACTCCCACACGGGAGCTACATTTTATCTCTCATCTAAACGAAAGCGTATTTCTGTGTTTAATGCTCGCCTAACATTTTTCAAGCAGTCCGGTTCAGGAATCGAACTCGATACCTTGGGCTAGGTAGTCACACACAAACCATCTGAGTCATTGACTCGCCTGCAGTCAGCAACCACTAGATGTGCGTTCCAACCTTCCACCCTTCAATGTAGGGTGCCTTCCGTTTTCGCTTAAGCAGCGGGTGGAACCTGACATAACAAGCTCCAAACCAGACCACAATCTCGAACGAAGCCTCCTCTAACAATTTCTTCATCGCCGCCTATCCCCTCTCAAATTTGTGCTGCCGCTTTCGCTATTGCCTAAGGAGTGAAACCTCCTAATAGGGTACGTACTCGTAAACCTTCCATCACAACGATTCCAAAAGTATCCGTTAGTTTGTATATTTGTGTACCTAAGTGTATCGCAATATTGCTTATACCTAAGGCTAAGATTGCAAATATTTTCCTGATCACTTGGGGTAGGGTTTATATGCATATACTAATAAATAAACATGATACTGTGTTACTCTTTATCAAAGGTTAATATGCCACCATTGACTCTTATTATAGTGTAAACCCAGTTGCTATTTTTAATCAGTGTTGTATGTGCCAAGATTGTATTCCGACACCAGTGCAGCGTCTCGCTTAAAGGCTTTAAAACGGAAATAAGATTGAATTTATGTTAGCAACATAATATGTATAAATACTTTACCCACATGTATGTCCGAAAGCTCAAATCAGCAAACCCTCCAATTGTAATTTTACACACATTTTGGCTTCTTCGAATGATTAAAGATAACGACTTTTGCAGCCTGATATCTTCTCCAACAAAACATGCACCGTAAGCTGCTTGACCAATATTTTCGCTTTCAAATGTTACTTGCTCACCCCAATAACATAAAAATAAAACTTGCACAGAGGTCGCAAGTACATCTGTTATACTTCTTATCAGACGAGGTAGATCTAATGACATCTGAAAATATACGAGAGGTATTATACAGCAAGTTGTAATTAAATTACATACCTGTATAACATTATATAAAAGGAAGCAAAGAAGCATAAGCACTGCAACGACAGTTATTAGCATCAAAATGCTAAAGAGATTCTCCATTTCGATCAAAATATTCGTTACTTTTACATGATGAGATACAATGTCCGAGAGAGTTTTATCATATAATTCCACGGAACGGCTCCAGAATACATATTCTTAAAATTCCTAGAGTTGTTATGCTTTCTGTTGTCCTAGAACAATTATGTTTAATAGGTGCAAAACACAGATTCCAACGCCTCCTCCTCCCCCGCCCCCATGTTATTTTCCGTAAGAAGGAGTCGTCTCTTTCTCCTCGGGCCACACTTCCTCTTTCTCTCCCTCTGCTCATTAGGCAACGACCTTTAGCCTTACAATCTAATGACATCGCTAACATATAAGATATTTGGCATGTTCCTGCCTATTCCTTGCCTAGTTTCCAGTGTATAACTTTTTAAATAGTCTATGTATATGTATATACATGTATATATGTATACATGTATATATATATATATATATATATATATATATATATATTATATATATATATTGCTATGTATAAACAGTAATTGGAATTATCGATCTCCGACGTTGGGCTGTCTTATTAATATTGCTATAAACTCCCTCCAGGAACTTAACGGATTTTATCTTGAACCAACCTTGTCGACCAATAACAAAATTTGATATGTTACCGCCTTACTCGTTATCAATTTCGTATTTAACTTATAGCTCCTTCTTTATTGTTTAAATTATCAAATCACTCCCATTAACTTTATCTTATGACCTCGACTAGCATTTATTTAGAATTATAAAATGAAGTTAATTCAGTTTTATATAATGAAACAAATATTATGTACAGTTTTTGTAAATTATTTAAAATACACTTTTCAATTAATTAATGTTGTAAATCTCATTTAACAAAAATCATATACTTTTTAATCAAATCTAAAGTCACCAATAAACCTATTATTTTTATAAAAAAAAGAAGTGTGGAACGTTCAAAACCTCTGATCATATCACGCACTTTATACGTATGCAAGTCCTCTGTTTTGTTGACTTTTTCACATTCATTTATATTAAGCAAATTCAATATTCAAATAAAAAAAATATAAAAATAATGCCTTATAACTAAAAATCTAACCTGGTCTATTTTCTTCGCTATTTCTTTCTCGCAATTGACGCATTTATTATCAGCTAATATTTTCCACGCATTAAGCCATCCATTTGAATAAAATTATTTTCTCCTAATTCAGAATTATTACATGCCCATTCGAAATATTGTCTATCCACACGCTTGAACCATTGCATTTAAATTATTGTTATCACCATTATTAAACTTATACTTATGCACCCCAATTTATTGTCATCTCATTCAGACTTTTTACTTCTTATCAATTTATTCTCATCAATCTCCCCAGACTTAGAAATTGTATTATTCTCTCCGGACTCGAACTTGAACTTGGATCCTATCTATTCTCCCCGAACTTGGAGCCCTATTATTATTGTGTTTTAGTTCAAATAAATTCCCAAAATCTACTTACGTTTAATCGGCAATCATAATTTTCATCTTAGTACTTATACAATTTTTTCACTTTAAATTATTATTACGTATCACACTTTGTTTCAGAGTGGCGCACCTCGGCTTTTGTTGAGTTGAAAACTGAGTTCGTTATCACTGTACCTGTTAATATATCATTGATCTTCTACTCCGTTAGTGGGTATGGTCTACAAGCTCGTCGCTCATTTTAACCAATCAAATCTTTGCATTTAAATTAGTTTCTGATGTAACATTATTCGCTTTCAAATAATTGTGGCCTGCTCGCAGGTGCCTTGTTATCAAACATGCGGTGTTTTGACGAATCTAATCGCTTTTCTATGTGGTACATAAATAACTGATGCAATTCGACTTTTAATTTTCATATATGCATGTTATTTACGCAATTTTTAATCTCCTTTCTTATTAAAATGGTTAACTATTTTGTACGCGTTTACACTATGCTTCTTGAAGCTCTATTTCTTATCTCCGTATTAGCCTAATTGTTTGGAACTCTTTTGAATGCGTGTTTAATTACACTTTATTATGTTTATTTATAAAATACGCGTGCATCCACTAAAAAATATCATTATTTGCATTGCCTAAATTAACTAAAACTCTATCTACATGGTGTTAAATATATATTATTTACCTAATGCATGTATTTCTTGTTTCTACGCTAACTATGCGTCTTTGTGTGTCTATATGCGTCGCATAAAACTACTTATACTTTATATACAGGGTGTTGACTGCCTACTATTTACAAACTATGTCCATTTCTCGATTTCTCTTAAATAACTGCAGTTTTCTGCTTCCTATAGTAATTTTTAATTCCTAAACGATCTTTCCTATAAAGTACGCCCTTAAACAACCCCTTATCACAGCAATATATATATATATATATATATATATATATTACTGATCTACTCTCTACCCCCCCTTTCTCCTTTTCTTTTTATTTATTTCTTTTTATTTTACACTTTTTTGTCGCGCCTTTTATGTAATGTGCACACCTAATGCACGCCCCGTACTTGCAACGTTTGGTTGGTTCTTTAATTAAACTGTTTATTACAATGCCTCGACTATTTGAGCTTTTAATTCTCAGGGTGTCTACCTACTTATAGTGAGTTCCGTTATAAGTAGATGTGCAATGCCCAACCAAACTGCACACTCTTTTGTTTTAGTACTAAATTTTGAAACTACTTTTGTATATGCCAAATTTTTATTACGATCAACGTTGCCTTGTGCCAAATTAATTTACTACCACAAATTTATGACTTTTTTGACGTTTTAAGATATTTCAGCACTCACCTGGATTATACTTCGTTCTTGGCCTCTCTAACTGCTGGCTCAATATCCTCGTCGCCGTATGCGTCTTTACACGGTTGTACTATCTGATAGAATTTTCGTATCGCCTCCAGGTGTGGTTCTTAAATTTTAGATGCTCCCCAATATCTGAAATAAATAACCCTAATTTAGAATTTGGAATACCCGTTTATGTTACTTCCCCTGCGCTAATTCTTCTGTCCTAATTTCTGCTTTGAATCATCCACTACCAATTGTTGCTCTCCTAATTTCGCTCCTCGTGTTCTCAATTAATCCGTCCGCTTTTTCGTATTTAATCCAAATCTAATCGCCGTCCTGTTTCAAATTACTCAATGCCCCGCTATAAATCTATATCCAAATCAATCTTCGTTGCTTTATCTACCCACTCGATGTCCTGCTACCTATAAATCTCTATCCAAATCGATCTTCGTTCCTTTAAATAACCACCCTATGTCCTTCTGCCTTTAAATCGCTATCCAAATCAATCCCAAATCTATTTAAATATTCGTCGCTTTGCCGTCGCTTATATAACCACTCTATGTCCTTCCGCCTTTTAATCTCTATCCAAATCCAACTTCGTCCCTATGTATAACCACTCGATTTTCCTTCCGCCTTTCCCAATATCGTTCCAAATCTATTTACGTACTCGTCGCTTCGCCGTCGCACTATTACCAATCTTTACACCTTTTATTATCGTCGCTGTTGCTTATTTATATTTCGCTGCTGCTCTTTACCCTTCTTTACTCAATCAAAACTATTCAAAAATCAAACACGTTTAATAACTTTTAAAATCGTTACACAAATTAGCGCAGTTCAATAAAAACACGTCTTTATACAAAAAAATTTCGAAATAATCTCCTTTAAATCGTACACAAATTAGCACAGTTCTATGAAAACACGTCTTTATACAAAAATTTTTCAAAATAATCTCTCTTTGTTTTCTTTCCAAGGCGACCATTATAACATTTCTTGCCTACTAAATTATAAAATTACATAACTAAAATCGTCCAATAATATCCAAACACTACGTTTGTGTCGCACATACCATAATTCATGTCTTTTTACACTTTCATAATTCACATAAAATTCTAGTGTTGGTCCTAAATATTTACAGTCCTTCAATCACATTTGACATTGTTATAACTAATAATTTTGAGCTTACAAATTTTGTCCAAAAGTTGATTCTATTTAAAATAAAAAGCCAAAATAAATCACACTTGAACCTGGATGCGTGGTTGATAGTGAACATCCATAGACGCATCCGGTTTTTGGACGGCAAATGTACTTTCAATGGCCTATAAAATTCAAACTCGGTATAAACCCTTGAGCACTGTACATCTTACTACGTCATTTAGTCATTTTAATTTACCTTTTGGCACTTATATTTCAACTACCATTTTGAATTGTAAAATACGGCAAACATACATTTTTAAGTTATGTGATCAAATATATGGATTATTTTGCTTGGGCATACACTAGCTCGTACTAAACAACCCTTAGAACCCTTGGTAGCTCCCTTAAACATTTCACTGGCCCCACTGATTTTGAATAAAAGTGGAAATTTCGTCTGTTTTGCTCTTTCCTGGTGTGCATAATTTCTAGTTTTATTTAAAATCAAACCCCCTCCCGCATTTCTACATATTAATTATTCAACTCCTATTTTCCTTTCTCAACATGTCTGTCTAACTACGCTATATACTAACCTACACTATAAACTAAAACAAAACTAAACTTTCCGTCGCATGAACTATATAACACACTATTCTACTAAACCCTCTTCCTGTACTATTTTGTATGGGTATAGATACAATAACTACCGGGTTCACATATGGAGTTTTCGCTGGTTCAATGATTCCTTCTTTTAACATTTTGTTAATCTCGGCTTTAACCCTATTTCTAATTGCAAACGGAATTGGATACACCTTTGTATTAAACCCGTTGTCTTCCGTGACTTCTAACTTATGCATATCGCCTCGCAAATCTTGGCTCTTCATTAAACAACCCTATATATTTATTAAATAATTCCCCTAGCTTCGCCTTAATCTCGATACTCACTTTTCCTATCTGTTCATCATTAATTAATCTCGCAAACATATTACATAATCTCACTTCAACCTGTCTATAATCACTTGTCCTATCCATTCCTAATCCCGACTTATCTATATTATTTCCATTCCTATATTCCGAACTAACCGTAGGCACCACCCATAACTTATCTTTATCAAATATTCGAATCGACCTATCCTTACCATCTATATTCAATCCAAAATCCTCTATAAAATCCATTCCTAATATGAAATCTAGCTGCAACCCCTTTGTAACCAAAAACTCTGCATCTCCTGCCTTTTTATCCCCTACAAATATCGGTACACGGATGACCCTATAAATCGTCGTTAGCTTTTTGTTCATTGCCGACCATAAATTAACCCCATCAATTGTTTCTATTCTTCCTTTTAAAAAATCTGCATGTTTTATCACCACATTTTCATCTACCAGCGACAACTGCGAACCACTATCAACTAAAGCAACATATAAACAATCCCTTAAACTAATATTAATAAACAACAGGTTCTTTTTATTAAAAGTATAACTATTTAACAATAAATCTTTTAAACTATAACATACGTCGATATTTAACCCTAGACATTCGTTCTTCCAAAAATTTGCGTTTTTTTTTGTCCTGACGGCGCCTCGTGTATCTGCACCACCTCAATTTTATCGGTGTCCTGAGTCCTTGCGCTGGTCGTCATGTGGTGGACGTTTGCGTCCCTGTCCGTCCGGCTATTTCCGTTCTGTGTTCCGCCTCCCGTAGTACGGCCGTCATCCGCGTTGTCGTCGTGCTGGTACCTGTTTTGTCCTTGTAAGTCGTTCACCCGGTGTTCCCTATTGTAATATGGTCGTCTGTTTCCGTCGTGTCCCCAGTGATTTCGGTGTCCGTGGTTGAAATAGTCCTGTCGGTAGTTAGGTCGCTGTTCGTGGTTGAAATTGTCCTGTCGGTAGTTGGGTCGATGTTCGTGGTACGCATGTCGTCGGTTGTCTTCCCTATAACCCCGGTCTTTAAAATATCCGACCTTGGTACCTTTCCTGTGCACTATTTCTTTTAAAACTAAATGCATTCATGGGCTGGCTCCTAGGTCTGGTCTCTATCCTCTGTGGTTGACCCATCTTATCGTACCATTGAAAATATTCCAAAAACACATCTCTATCAACAATATTTTGTAAGGCTATGCATTACCATACTTCTGTCTCGAAATGTCCTTCAAAATATTTTATAATTTGCTTGTCTTTTAAAGGAGGATCAAGCTGTTTGGCAACACTAATTTCTTAATGGCATACAACTCCCTTGTCATGCCTGAATTGCTACTACACTTGCCCATAAATAAGTTATATTTGACTTTAAACTGATGGTAGTCTCCGCAGAAATGTTTTAAAAATTTAATCTGGGAATTTTTAAAGAAACTTAACTCACTTTCAATCAGTTCAAATCAAATCCTTGTACTCCCTTTCAACATTATTCTCACAATATTTAACTTTGAATGTTCATCCCAACTCCCTTGTATTAAAGTTTTTAGGTTGTTTAAAAATATTTTAGGGTTAAGTTTAATATCCCAATAAAATTTTGGTGTTGTTCCAACGGAACACTGGTTGGATTTAATCACATCGATTCCCGAACATGAATACTTTTAACTGTATCTGCTAAATTTTCAAACTATTACCCAGGCTTGTTTTAAGATTTCCCAAATCATTTCTAAATGTTTTAATTCCCGCTTCGTAGCTTCCCTCTATTTTGTTTACTTTATGATCTAACTTTTTGTTTTCTCATCTATTTCTATCTCACTTGTGTCCTGATTCACATTTATTTGATCAATTTCCTTTTTGACATCATACATACCCTCAAAAATTTGTACCGCCTTTCCTATAATTTCAAATTTCATTTTCTCTATGGTTTTGTTAGTTGCTTGTAGACTGTCTCCTACACTTCGTTCTTTCTTGGCCTCTGGATTCTCATTTTTTGCTTCTTCTATATAAACGCTTTCCTGACAACCAATTTCCACATATTCAGCTTTCAAACCTTCACGAACCTCTTTTATCCGACCAGTCATACTGGAAACCAATCACATGTATTACTAAGAAAAAACTTCCACAAAATCTTATGAGATAAGAAACTCTAATTTTCGGACGACATAATCGAGCCGTAGGTTGAACGCCGGTAATATTGCTGTGTTGCGGTCGCACTTTGGAGCGCCGCTTATATTGCTGTGTTACGAACGCACGTTGGAAAGTCGATAATATTGCTGTGTTTTACCTCTGAGATGGCGGAGCCCAAATTGATGCGGTGGCTTAGGTGCAGCGAATTATATTTGTGAAGAATGCACTAGAAAATATGAAATTTTTATCCTACCTTCCGTTTCTTTTCTTTGCTTTGTCTGTATAGCTTAACGGAAATTATACTGTGGAATTTACAAAATGAAATAAAACACAGCAATCTCAAGAAACATCTATACATTCAAAACATTTTCTTTAATCCAACGAATTTACAAAAGAGTTTACAGCTTAGTTCCTACAGAAAATAATTCCTACAAAACTTGTAAGGCGACCCATATCGGGTTTACACTTGCCAGATACCAATACCGTTCAAGGAAGATTGTATATGGTACTGAGGCGACCCTATGGCGGGGTTACACTTGTTAGATACCAATGCTGTTCAACAAAGATTGTACATGATTCTGAGGTATCGCTATGGCGGGTCCACACTTGTCAGATACCAATGCTGTTTTACAGGGCTGTTAATCTGTTTATTGTTATGTAATTAGTTATTGTATGTATAAATAGAAATCATGTATGGTGGATGTATTTCATGTTAATATTGCAAGGAAAACCCCGGAAAAACTTGTAATGCTATCTAGATATTGAAGACATTTGATTTTTATTTGCTATTTCTTTTAGAAATGGAATACACTGTTTACTGAAAGTCACGGATTCGTTTGCTACGCAGTTAACTTTTTGTAGGGTTATATAAGCAGCTACATTGATTTTGCGTTTTTGTTGGTTTTCTTCTTTGTCAATAGTTTTTGTATCTTCCCATTTGATTTTATGACTGAAGCCCCAAGCATGTTGGCAAATCATGGATTTTTCATATTTTCTATTTTTTATACATGATTTATGTTCTTTTAATCAAACTTCAAATGGTCTGAAACTTTCCCCTACATAAAACTTGTTATATTCGCACGGTATTTTGTAGATGCAGTTTTTTGACGTTTGTATTACGTTTTGGGTTTTGTTTTTGTTAATTGTGCTCTTAGTGTATTATTGGTTATAAATACTGTTTTGAATTTGAATTTGTGTCCTATTCTTTAGATTTTTCGGAGAATCCTTTTATGTATGGTATTGAGAGCATTTTGATGAGTTTCGTTGTTTGTTTTCTTCTTTTTTTTTGGGACTTTATTCAATTCATTTTTTATTCTTTTAGGATACTTGTTTTTATTAGTGTACATTAGATTAGGCGTTTCTCTTTCCTTAAAATTTTTTCGTTTGTTGATATTCATTTTACTCGATCATACATGGTTTTGATAATTCCTTGTTTGACACAGTGTGGGTAGTTTGAGTCAAAGTTTAAATATCTGTTTATGTGTGTTGGTTTTCTGTATACCGATGTATTAATTGTTGTATTGGTTTTGCTAATTATCTAAAATGGAGGTTTTCCATGATGCTCTAATTCATATGTGAATTTAATAGTTAGTTCTATTTTGATAATTAAATCTACAAAATTTTTCATTAGTTCTGTGTTATAAGACCAAATAGCATAAACGTCATCAACGTATCTCCACCAGATTAGTGGTATACATTTTTGTGTGAATATTACATCTTTTTTTACTTCTTCCATGAATATATTACTAAAGATTGGCGGTAGTGGACTGTCCATCGCTATTCCGAAGTCCTGTTTATAGAATTGGTCATATATTTGAAAATATGTGGTATTGACGCATACATCGAGTAATTCCATGAGCGATGATATACTTAGTTTTGTTCTTTCTTTAAGGTTGTCAGCCTTTTGAAGTTTCTTTTTTAAAATATTAAGCGTTTTGCTTACAGGAATATATGTAAAGAGATTTACTACATCAAAACTTACCATTGTGTATGTATTTTCAATTTTGATGTTTCATAATTTTTCTAAAAAGTGTTGGTTGTTTTTTATGAAAGAGTCCGTTTTGCCTGCTAATTGATTTATAATTTTTAGAAGAAATTTTGCTAAACTATGGCATGGTGAATCTATGGAGCTTACGATAGGTCTTAAAAGAATGCCTCTTTTACGAATTTTTTGTAGACCGTAAAAGTGGGTTGGTTTACAATGTGGGAGCAGTTTGCTTCTTTCTTTGTTTTCGATTTAATTTTTAAATTTATAAACAATTTTGTATAATTTCATTTTCAAATAATTTTGTTGGCTCTTTTTCTAAACTAATGTAATTCTCAGTGTTTAACAGTTCGTTGAATTTTGCGTTGTAATCGTTTTTATCCAATACTATTGTTGCATTGCCTTTGTCAGCAGGTAGAATTATAATTGAGTTATCGTCTTTTAGATTACGAATTGCTTTTCTTTCGTTACTACTTACATTTGGTGTTATTTTGTGATTATTTTCTATTTCGATTTTGCATCGTACTCTAAATTTGTTTGCTTGTTCTTCTTCAAGTTGGTTCGCTGTTTTCTCAATACAGCTAATTATATCAAATGTTTGTATTGATTTTGGTGTTACTGAAAAGTTCAGGTCTTTTGATAGAATTAGTTTTTCTGTGTCATTAATAGTTCTGTTTGATAAATTTATGACGGTGTTTAGCATGGTGTTGCCGTTTTTTAACGTTTTAGTTTGCGTGATACTTTTCTCTATAAATTGATTACTAAGTTTCTTTATGCGATCTTCTTTTTGTTTGGGAAATTCAGATTAGTAGTAAGTTTTTGCACTAAAGAAAATTTTATCAAAATCATCTTTTGTTACCGTTATTCGCATGAAATTTATAATTCCTTCAATATCTTGTTTTAACTTATAAATAATGTGTCGGTGCTTTTGTAGTCTTTCTCTCATCATACTATAACCTGTTCTTACAAGAATCTTTGATAGTTCATTGCTTGTCTGATCAAATTTGATTCTGAATCCTTTTGGTATTATTTCGTCGTATCTGCATTTTATTAGGAACGTGAGCGAATTTTTGGAGTGCGATAGCTTTACGTTTAGATTGTCTTAGTGTCTAAAACAAATGCAAATTTCAGGCCCATACCTGACCTGTAGATACTCCTTGTCTGTTTGTTAGGGCGTGTTTTGTATTTTTCTTGATCTTTTTTGGGAATTAAACCACTCACAGTTGTTAAAATTGTTTTTATTTACGTTTCGATCTATGACCTACGATCGTTGTTAAAATAATAAAAATTTCAGGTTTGACATTTATTACATAAATTGAAAGTGACTGATTTATTAATGTTTGATATATTTGGTTTGAATAC
Organism: Platerodrilus igneus; assembly: GCA_036346225.1. Lineage (NCBI taxonomy): Eukaryota > Metazoa > Arthropoda > Insecta > Coleoptera > Lycidae > Platerodrilus > Platerodrilus igneus. Next base: position 2,345,780 of record JARFIW010000229.1, on the reverse strand, counting down.
ATTAGATGAACATTTTAAAGTTTAAAAGAATGAATGCCTCCAATTTGTGTTGCGCCCTGAAAGCGACTTAGAGGTAGCCAATATGCTTAAAGTAAAATCAGTCGATTAATTTTTATATAGTTAAATTTTATATAAATTCAATTAGTTGGGGATTGTTAAACCTTTTTTAACATGTTGCTATTTGTACGGTTGAGAGGATGGTTATTAAAGAAGTGTGCGAATACCGTACCGTTAGGTTTAAGCATCCGCTTATATATATATATATATATATATATATATATATATATATTTGTCTTGAAGAAGAAAACTCATTATGATTTAGGCTACCTCTTTGTTAGATTTTAACATGGTTCAGAGGCGACCCTAAAGCGGGTTTACACTTGTCACATACCAATATTGTTCAACGAAGATTGCATATGAATGTTTATTATTATGTAATTAGTTATTATTTGAATAAATAGAAATCATGTATGTAGGCTGCATTTGACATATGAATTAGAGCAACATGAAAAACTTAAAATGTTCCTTGTAAAAAATCTTCTCATTTTACATTGACGTCAAATCCGCTCACAAGTTTTCCATATTTAAAAAAACTTTATTTAAAACAGTAGCTACCAAAATACATTACTGGTTAAACATTCCTCTTCAATTATTTAATAAAATCTTTAAAAATAACTTTTTCTTAAAGAACTTTCTCCTTTTGTAATTAATAATTTTTATTTTTCGTTGTAAGTTACGTTTAAAACATTGTTTCTTAATTCATTTCAACCTCACCACTATTTAATTACAATATGCGTACTGTATGTTCAGATGCTATCTCCGCGTAGCAACAACTTGCGGTTAAATAACTAATGAATGAATTCTTATTTGATAGGCGCTTCTGTTATATACAAATTTAACTGTTTGTACAAGCTTACTCGAAAAATGTAAAACATTATGGTGTAAGGTTCTTGGGAAACCCAATTAACGTTTTAAATCGTCTTGTCTTATGACCTAATTATCATTCAAACTATTCGTGACGTTAGTAATCTGTTCTTGTTTAACACATATACTATTGTTGTGGATTCGCATGCTGATACTAAGGATAATCACTTTTTTGGATTTTCCAGGGATTTTGCAGGGGTTTTTTGTGTTTCGGCCGCACCGAAGAATAAGATATATATTCATTAATGATAATTACGTCGTTCTAAAATACCTATGATTCATCCTTTTAGGCTCTAGAAAATTCTACGTTTAGAATGAATTGCTGTTATTCACCGGGTAATTAATTTAAACTTTAATTGTTTTTTAATGCAAAAAAGGGTTGCGTTTTATAGAAATATTTGTTTTCGTTTCAGTACACAAAACTATTTATTAATTTTTAGGTTTTTAAATACACGTTGATTGTTGTTTCTCAAACTAAATGCGTAAAGCTGTACCTTTTTATGCTATTTACAGCAAATTAAATGCATATTTATCAAAAATGTATTGATAATTAAAAAATAAACAGTTTTGTATTTATCTTAAAACGATCAATTTTTACGTTCGCATTTAAATGCGTTTTACGGTATCTTACAATTTACGTATACAACTTACGTTACTTGCTACTTATTTACAATATGCTTATATAATATGGGTGATTATTTATATACGTGCAATTTGCGTTTATGCATATTACATCAATGAATAAATGTACGCTTGAGTTATACAGGACGTAACGATGAATTTATGGAAAATTCCATATTTTTCCAGATTCTATTATATTGGGGTGGAATTTATTTGTGGAATTTGAGTTTCAATTACCCCTCGTAATCCCATATATATATATATATATATATATATATATATATAGGTAAATAGGTTGGTCCTAATTCAAAACGCGACAGACGTATTTTCCATGTGTAAAATACGTCTGTCACGTTTTGAATTAGGATCGGCCCTATATAATTTCAATGTAAAATAGTTGTGAAAACATTTCAATGTAAAATAGTTGTGAAAACATGAAGTCTTATATACTTTCAATGTAAAATACTTGTGGGCACGTTTTGAATTAGGATCGACTTTATATTACTTTCAATGAAACACACGTATGTTGAAAAATGTAAGTGCAGAGAAGAATGTGTGTAGCTGTTTTGAATTCGGTTTTCTAGCGAGAAGTTACACGTGCACCGTTTTGAATTAGGATCGGCGTTATATACTTTTAATGTAAAATGTGAAAACCTGAATTCTTTTCAAATGTAAAATACTTGTGGGCACGTTTTGAATTAGGATCGGCTTTATATTACTTTCAATGAAGCACACGTATGTTAAAAAATGTAAGTGCAGAGAAAAAATGTGTGTAGCTGTTTTGAATTCGGTTTTCTAGCGAGAAGTTACACGTGCACCGTTCTGAATTAGGATCGGCGTTATATATTTTTAATGTAAAATGTGAAAACCTGAATTCTTTTCAAATGTAAAATACTTGTGGGCACGTTTTGAATTAGGATCGGCTTTATATTACTTTCAATGGAACATATTTCAAAACACACGTATGTTGAAAAATGTAAGTGCAGAGAAAATGTGTGTAGATGTTTTGAATTTGGTTTTCTAGCGAGACAGTATGACATATGCAAAATATCGCATTCAAGTCAATTGTATTTTAATTACACGCCAAACTGGTCAAATGAAATTTTTAAGATTAAAAAGGTAAACGTAACCAATCCTACAACATATATATTAGAAGATCAAGATGAGAAAGAAATCAAAGGTGCATTTTATGAAACGGAGTTGCAAAAGGTTAAACATCCAGGAATTTACCTGGTAGAAAAAGTCCTAAGAAAGAGTGGAAATAAAGTATTTGTAAAATGGTTAGGCTTCTCTAACGTACACAATAGCTGGATCGATAAAAATAATGTTTGCTAGAAGTTGTTATAATAATAGTTAATAAGGCTAACATTGTAAAATTATATTAAAATAAATAATACAGACAAAATCTTTCTATTGTTTTTATTGTTATTATTATCAAGCCATTCTTTTAATAAAAGATATTTTGTTTTGCGCATTGCAAATTATTATTGCTGTGTCTACAACAATGGATGTTATATTTTAAACGATTGTTGATTTTTAACTCCGATAGCTTAGGACAACCTAGTGCAAGCATATCAGTTACAAAGTTTTGCATTATATATGTTTCAATCAATTTCTTCTTTTCTAGACCCTTCACAAATACTTCTTCACCGTGTCGGATAATTTGCTTCAAATAAAGCGCTATATATGATGACACCATTCCAGCCGTTGAAGATTCATCCCAAGAAATACCATGAATATTCCTTGTCACCCAGTCGTTATGTTTTATATGATCTTGACTCAAACAACTGGACTGCATTGGCAGTTTAAAAATTTGATGCCAAACATCACCTTTCAACAAGTCCAAAACCGCAATTTCTTTACACAAACTCGTTTTTCTTGTATTTAAATCTCTGAATATCAATTATATACATATTTGTATGTAAATATATGCAGTAAACTTTGACTAATTAAATTAATATTAGGTGCAATCTCCTTATATAGCAGACTACCACCATCTGCGTACTTTGCCAACCCACTTTTCAACCTATCACAAGAGTGAACTTATTTTGAATTGAAACCGGCCCATGTGTATTTGCAGCCTCTAAACATAAATCAGAATCCACTTTAATTAAAACACAATTGACTTGAATGCGATATTTTGCATCTGTCATACTGTCTCGCTAGAAAACCAAATTCAAAACATCTACACACATTTTCTCTGCACTTACATTTTTCAACATACGTGTGTTTTGAAATATGTTCCATTGAAAGTAATATAAAGCCGATCCTAATTCAAAACGTGCCCACAAGTATTTTACATTTGAAAAGAATTCAGGTTTTCACATTTTACATTAAAAGTATATAACGCCGATCCTAATTCAAAACGGTGCACGTGTAACTTCTCGCTAGAAAACCGAATTCAAAACAGCTACACACATTCTTCTCTGCACTTACATTTTTCAACATACGTGTGTTTCATTGAAAGTAATATAAAACCGATCCTAATTCAAAACGTGCCCACAAGTATTTTACATTGAAAGTATATAAGACTTCATGTTTTCACAACTATTTTACATTGAAATGTTTTCACAACTATTTTACATTGAAATTATATAGGGCCGATCCTAATTCAAAACGTGACAGACGTATTTTACACATGGAAAATACGTCTGTCGCGTTTTGAATTAGGACCGGCCCTATTTACCTACTTACATATATGTATATACATATATGGAGTTTTTCATAAATTCATGGTTACGTCCTGTATAATTCAAGCGTACCTTTATTCATTGATGTAATATGCATAAACGCAAATTGCACGTATATAAATAATCACCCATATTATATAAGCATATTGTAAATAAGTAGCAAGTAACGTAAGTTGTATACGTAAATTGTAAGATGCCGTAAAACGCATTTAAATGCGAACGTAAAAATTGATCGTTTTAAGATAAATACAAAACTGTTTATTTTTTAATTATCAATACATTTTTGATAAATATGCATTTAATTTGCTGTAAATAGCATAAAAAGGTACAGCTTTACGCATTTAGTTTGAGAAACAACAATCAACGTGTATTTAAAAACCTCAAAATTAATAAATAGTTTTGTGTACTGAAACGAAAACAAATATTTCTATAAAACGCAACCCTTTTTTGCATTAAAAAACAATTAAAGTTTAAATTAATTACCCGGTGAATAACAGCAATTCATTCTAAACGTAGAATTTTCTAGAGCCTAAAAGGATGAATCATAGGTATTTTAGAACGACGTAATTATCATTAATGAATATATATCTTATTCTTCGGTGCAGCCGAAACACAAAAAAACCCTGCAAAATCCCTGGAAAATCCAAAATAGTGATTATCTTTAGTATCAGCATGCGAATCCACAACAATAGTATATGTGTTAAACAAGAACAGATTACTAACGTCACGAATAGTTTGAATGATAATTAGGTCATAAGACAATACGATTTTAGACGTTAATTGGGTTTTCCAAGAACCTTACACGATAATGTTTTACATTTTTCGAGTAAGCTTGTACAAACAGTTAAATTTGTATATAACAGAAGCGCCTATCAAATAAGGATTCATTCATTAGTTATTTAACCGCAAGTTGTTGCTACGCGGAGATAGCATCTGAACATACAGTACGCATATTGTAATTAAATAGTGGTGAGGTTGAAATGAATTAAGAAACAATGTTTTAAACGTAACTTACAACGAAAAATAAAAATTATTAATTACAAAAGGGGAAAGTTCTTTAAGAAAAAGTTATTTTTAAAGATTTTATTAAATAATTGAAGAGGAATGTTTAACCAGTAATGTATTTTGGTAGCTACTGTTTTAAATGAAGTTTTTTTAAATATGGAAAACTTGTGAGCGGATTTGACGTCAATGTAAAATGAGAAGATTTTTACAAGGAACATTTTAAGTTTTCATGTTGCTCTAATTCATATGTCAAATGCAGCCTACATACATGATTTCTATTTATTCAAATAATAACTAATTACATAATAATAAACATTCATATGCAATCTTCGTTGAACAATATTGGTATGTGACAAGTGTAAACCCGCTTTAGGGTCGCCTCTGAACCATGTTAAAATCTAACAAAGAGGTAGCCTAAATCATAATGAGTTTTCTTCTTCAAGACAATATATATATATATATATATATATATATATATATATATATATATATATAAGCGGATGCTTAAACATAACGGTAACGTATTCGCACACTTCTTTAATAACCATCCTCTCAACCGTACAAATAGCAACATGTTAAAAAAGGTTTAACAATCCCCAACTAATTGAATTTATATAAAATTTAACTATATAAAAATTAATCGACTGATTTTACTTTAAGCATATTGGCTACCTCTAAGTCGCTTTCAGGGCGCAACACAAATTGGAGGCATTCATTCTTTTAAACTTTAAAATGTTCATCTAATGTATTCAAATCAAATATATCAAACATTAATAAATCAGTTACTTTCAATTTATGTAATAAATGTCAAACCTGAAATTTTTATTATTTTAACAACGATCGTAGGTCAAAGATCGAAACGTAAATAAAAACAATTTTAACAACTGTGAGTGGTTTAATTCCCAAAAAAGATCAAGAAAAATACAAAACACGCCCTAACAAACAGACAAAGGGTATCTACAGGTCAGGTATGGGCCTGAAATTTGCATTTGTTTTAGACACTAAGACAATCTAAACGTAAAGCTATCGCACTCCAAAAATTCGCTCACGTTCCTAATAAAATGCAGATACGACGAAATAATATCAAAAGGATTCAGAATCAAATTTGATCAGACAAGCAATGAACTATCAAAGATTCTTGTAAGAACAGGTTATAGTATGATGAGAGAAAGACTACAAAAGCACCGACACATTATTTATAAGTTAAAACAAGATATTGAAGGAATTATAAATTTCATGCGAATAACGGTAACAAAAGATGATTTTGATAAAATTTTCTTTAGTGCAAAAACTTACTACTAATCTGAATTTCCCAAACAAAAAGAAGATCGCATAACGAAACTTAGTAATCAATTTATAGAGAAAAGTATCACGCAAACTAAAACGTTAAAAAACGGCAACACCATGCTAAACACCGTCATAAATTTATCAAACAGAACTATTAATGACACAGAAAAACTATTTCTATCAAAAGACCTGAACTTTTCAGTAACACCAAAATCAATACAAACATTTGATATAATTAGCTGTATTGAGAAAACAGCGAACCAACTTGAAGAAGAACAAGCAAACAAATTTAGAGTACGATGCAAAATCGAAATAGAAAATAATCACAAAATAACACCAAATGTAAGTAGTAACGAAAGAAAAGCAATTCGTAATCTAAAAGACGATAACTCAATTATAATTCTACCTGCTGACAAAGGCAATGCAACAATAGTATTGGATAAAAACGATTACAACGCAAATTTCAACGAACTGTTAAACACTGAGAATTACATTAGTTTAGAAAAAGAGCCAACAAAATCATTTGAAAATGAAATTATACAAAATTGTTTATAAATTTAAAAATTAAATCGAAAACAAAGAAAGAAGCAAAGTGGTCCCACATTGTAAACCAACCCACTTTTACGGTCTACAAAAAATTCGTAAGAGAGGCATTCTTTTAAGACCTATCGTAAGCTCCATAGATTCACCATGCCATAGTTTAGCAAAATTTCTTCTAAAAATTATAAATCAATTAGCAGGCAAAACGGACTCTTTCATAAAAAACAACCAACACTTTTTAGAAAAATTATGAAACATCAAAATTGAAAATACATACACAATGGTAAGTTTTGATGTAGTAAATCTCTTTACAAATATTCCTGTAAGCAAAACGCTTAATATTTTAAAAAAGAAACTTCAAAAGGCTGACAACCTTAAAGAAAGAACAAAACTAAGTATATCATCGCTCATGGAATTACTCGATGTATGCGTCAATACCACATATTTTCAAATATATGACCAATTCTATAAACAGGACTTCGGAATAGCGATGGACAGTCCACTACCGCCAATCTTTAGTAATATATTCATGGAAGAAGTAAAAAAAGATGTAATATTCACACAAAAATGTATACCACTAATCTGGTGGAGATACGTTGATGACGTTTATGCTATTTGGTCTTATAACACAGAACTAATGAAAAATTTTGTAGATTTAATTATCAAAATAGAACTAACTATTAAATTCACATATGAATTAGAGCATCATGGAAAACCTCCATTTTTAGATAATTAGCAAAACCAATACAACAATTAATACATCGGTATACAGAAAACCAACACACATAAACAGATATTTAAACTTTGACTCAAACTACCCACACTGTGTCAAACAAGGAATTATCAAAACCATGTATGATCGAGTAAAATGAATATCAACAAACGAAAAAATTTTAAGGAAAGAGAAACGCCTAATCTAATGTACACTAATAAAAAACAAGTATCCTAAAAGAATAAAAAAAAATGAATTGAATAAAGTCCCAAAAAATAAAAAGAAGAAAACAAACAACGAAACTCATCAAAAATGCTCTCAATACCATACATAAAAGGATTCTCCGAAAAAATCTAAAGAATAGGACACAAATTCAAATTCAAAACAGTATTTATAACCAATAATACACTAAGAGCACAATTAACAAAAACAAAACCCAAAAACGTAATACAAACGTCAAAAAACTGCATCTACAAAATACCGTGCGAATATAACAAGTTTTATGTAGGGGAAAGTTTCAGACCATTTGAAGTTTGATTAAAAGAACATAAATCATGTATAAAAAATAGAAAATATGAAAAATCCATGATTTGCCAACATGCTTGGGGCTTCAGTCATAAAATCAAATGGGAAGATACAAAAACTATTGACAAAGAAGAAAACCAACAAAAACGCAAAATCAATGTAGCTGCTTATATAACCCTACAAAAAGTTAACTGCGTAGCAAACGAATCCGTGACTTTCAGTAAACAGTGTATTCCATTTCTAAAAGAAATAACAAATAAAAATCAAATGTCTTCAATATCTAGATAGCATTACAAGTTTTTCCGGGGTTTTCCTTGCAATATTAACATGAAATACATCCACCATACATGATTTCTATTTATACATACAATAACTAATTACATAACAATAAACAGATTAACAGCCCCTGTAAAACAGCATTGGTATCTGACAAGTGTGGACCCGCCATAGCGATACCTCAGAATCATGTACAATCTTTGTTGAACAGCATTGGTATCTAACAAGTGTAACCCCGCCATAGGGTCGCCTCAGTACCATATACAATCTTCCTTGAACGGTATTGGTATCTGGCAAGTGTAAACCCGATATGGGTCGCCTTACAAGTTTTTGTAGGAATTATTTTCTGTAGGAACTAAGCTGTAAACTCTTTTGTAAATTCGTTGGATTAAAGAAAAATGTTTTTGAATGTATAGATGTTTCTTGAGATTGCTGTGTTTTATTTCATTTTGTAAATTCCACAGTATAATTTCCGTTAAGCTATACAGACAAAGCAAAGAAAAGAAACGGAAGGTAGGATAAAAATTTCATATTTTCTAGTGCATTCTTCACAAATATAATTCGCTGCACCTAAGCCACCGCATCAATTTGGGCTCCGCCATCTCAGAGGTGAAACACAGCAATATTATCGACTCTCCAACGTGCGGTCGTAACACAGCAATATTAGCGGCGCTCCAAAGTGCGACCGCAACACAGCAATATTACCGGCGTTCAACCTACGGCTCGATTATGTCGTCCGAAAATTAGAGTTTCTTATCTCATAAGATTTTGTGGAAGTTTTTTCTTAGTAATACATGTGATTGGTTTCCAGTATGACTGGTAGGATAAAAGAGGTTCGTGAAGGTTTGAAAGCTGAATATGTGGAAATTGGTTGTCAGGAAAGCGTTTATATAGAAGAAGCAAAAAATCAGAATCCAGAGGTCAAGAAAGAAGAAGTGTAGGAGACAGTCTACAAGCAACTAACAAAACCATAGAGAAAATGAAATTTGAAATTATAGGAAAGGCGGTACAAATTTTTGAGGGTATGTATGATGTCAAAAAGGAAATTGATCAAATAAATGTGAATCAGGACACAAGTGAGATAGAAATAGATGAGAAAATAAAAAGTAGATCATAAAGTAAACAAAATAGAGGGAAGCTACGAAGCGGGAATTAAAACATTTAGAAATGATTTGGGAAATCTTAAAACAAGCCTGGGTAATAGTTTGAAAATTTAGCAGATACAGTTAAAAGTATTCATGTTCGGGAATCGATGTGATTCAGTCCAACCAGTGCTCCGTTGGAACAACACTAGAAATTTATGGGGATATTAAACTTAACCCTATGATATTTTTAAACAACCTAAAAACTTTAATACAAGGGAGTTGGGATGAACATAAAACGTTAAATATTGTGAGATTCATGTTCAAAGGGAGTACAAAGATTTGATTTGAACTGATTGAAAGTGAGTTAAGTTTTTTTTAAAAATTTCGAGATTAAATTTTTAAAACATTTCTGCGGAGACTACCAGCAGTTTAAAGTCAAATATAATTTATTTATGGGCAAGTGTAGTAGCAATTCATGCATGACAAGGGAGTTGTATGCCATTAAGAAATTAGTGTTACCAAACAGCTTGATCCTCCTTTAAAACACAAGCAAATTATAAAACATTTTGAAGGACATTTCGAGACAGAAGTATGGTAATGCATAGCCTTACAAAATATTGTTGATAGAGATGTGTTTTTGGAATATTTTCAATAGTACGATAAGATGGGTCAACCACAGAGGATAGAGACCAGACCCAGGAGCCAGCACATGAATGCATTTAGCTTTGAAAGAAATAGTGCACAGGAAAGGTACCAAGGCCGGATATTTCAAAGGGGAAATTTACAGAGAAGTAACTGGAATAGAGGAAATACCATCAGGAGAGACGGTGAAAGGGAGAACAATTAATCCCGTTACATTGAAAATAGAACCCTAACCCAAGGAAAGGAGAATGTGACAAACGTACAAAGAGATGGCATGAATGGTAGCAACGACAATAGGAGAACATACGCAGGGATTGTGAATCAACCTAGAACGTCAAATAGGCAGAAATTAATAAATATGAACATGCGCTTGAATTTATAAAACTTTATTTGGAAAATGATGTAAAACTTAATGAGAAAAAGGATTTACTGCCTATAATAAAATTACAAGTAGAAGGAAAGAAGATTAAATTATTTTTAAATACAGGAGCTGAGGCAACATTAGTAAATGAAGGTTTTATTAAAGATAATTCAGATGAGTTAATGCAGAAAATCATCCCTATTAAAAGAAATAATTCAGAATCGCCGAATAAGAGAAGTTTGCAGTTATCAACAGTATCATAATTCTAAAAGTTAAGTTGGGAAAGATGGAAGTTGAGCAAGAGTTTTTGATAGTACCAGGGTCGAGAGTCGATGCCATTCTGGGAATTAGTTTTATAAGTAAGATGAAAGGTATAATAGATACCGAGATTCATACGCAGTCGTAAATCTGTCAAAATACTTCGCTATTCTTGGTAATATTATAGTAAGTGTACTAGAAATGCTTGTTTTCGTTAATTTTAAAATACTGGTGTAATTAGTTTATTCAAACATGCGTTGCGAGTTATAATTTTTGACAGCAAGGGGCGGCAGGTAGAGTTTTTGCACAGGCGTCAAATTAGTCAGCACCGGAATTACTAATTTTGTACATATACCTCATGTACTTCAATGTAACAAGGAATACATTATTAGCAGTTCTAAGAATGCCGTTTGCAACCAAATTTAAAGCACAAAATTGAACGGCAGCAGAAATCTTTTGTAAAGGCAAAGTAAATTGAAACGGCAATTATATTTTTAAAAGCAATAGCTTTACTCTTAACTATGCCGCTTCTTTTGAAAGAAAGAAAAATTTTAAAAGTGCTTTAATCTAGCTTTAAACAACACCCTACTTCTAACATGCATTTTTGTTCTCCTAGGCACGTTTGGCACGTATACATACCTTCGCCATTGCCACTAAGGCTACTCCAGTAATTGTTCTCAAATTATGTTGAAGTATTTGAAACTGAGTGCATACATGGGCCATTAAGTTAACAAATAATAAATCAAGTCCAACAGAATGAACACCTATTGAAATTAAAGCTACATTTTCGTATATCCAGGAAATTTCGTAGTTGGGGCTGATAGTTACATTAAGAACAGTAAGCGGAATAAAGGTAAACTGCCATTCATGGTAGTCGCTGCTCTTCAATCTTGGAATTATCGTAATTACCATACCACCAAATACAGTGATTGCTGCTGCGACTGCGTATACACCGCTCTATAAAATAATATCTTTAAATACTAACAATTATTTATCCATTTACCTGTACTGTTGTAAATAGCAGGCATTTATTTATTAACATTGTTTCATAAGGACCGTCACGTTCTGGACTCGGAAGGCAAGGCTTTTGCTGTATTTTTTCTAAAAGCTTACCAATTTTAACTCGGCGCTGATAAACGGTAATGGTTTTTGCCATAACTAAAACAAAAGGACTTGAGGGAACAAGTTTTTACCTGCTCAAAAATATTAACCTACTCAGTAGAGTGTGGTATGAATGTCTTAGCATAATAAAATTTTATTAATGTCAATACACGAATGGTTACAACAACTGACAAGATGATAATTAACCTCAAGACGGGCTTGCCGTCTACCTTCTCTGACAATTCCATATAATGAGCGCTGTACAAACACTTGTGAGATAGCATTTCACCAAATTTCCTTAAAGGTTAGTTTCTACTGTATTCATTCCTTTAGCGAAAAAGGGTAGAACGGGTCTGTACTTTTCCCACAACTGAACGCAAGGAAAAAGGGATTTCTTCCAGCTAGACTTGGGGTTTATTCCTGCAGTAGGCAATAAAAATGCAGGGATATGTTTATATTCAAAAATGCTTAATACAAAACAAAACTGTAGAATAAACTAGGTGCCACTGCGTCTAATTGAGGTAATAGAACAAATTAAGGAAGGACGCAGAAAACCCTTATATGCAATTGTTGATTTTTATGGCATTCGTAGTTTAGTTTATGCTAAATCCTGCTCCAAAATCACTACCCGCAATAAATGTATTAATAAGTATGACAAAGGGTGCACGATTGTGTTCTAACAAATTTATCATTAACATCGTGGCCCTCAAACCCTGTGTGTTACTCCTACGCCCAAGGTCCCGGGTTCGAATATCGATACGGTTCGCTTGAAAAATGTTAGGCGAGCATTTTTCACAAAAATACACTCTCCTCCGGATGAGAGGTAAAATGGAGGTCCCGTGTGTGAGTGTAGTCACGCACGTTAAAGATCCGTACCTTGCTTGCAACAACAAGGGTTCGGCAAAATTCCAAATTTTTCAGGTAAAAAAAACTCGTTTCCTGACCAATGTAGCACCTTCGGGTGGAGCATTGGAAAATCACATGTAAGGCCCTCAAAATCCTCTCAAGCATCTTCATTAAAAAGATTGCTTTTTGATTAAAGTCTTACATATTTAAAATTAAATAGCTCTGTTTGTGTTTTAGATTATTTTTTACAAATTACAAAAAGTGTATGAATAAATAATTAAAATTCATGCATTTTCCCATTCATCACCTATCTCCATTTTCATAATTCGTAAGATTTGTGTATTTAATATTCGTACAATAAAAAACGTGTACTTACATTAAGCTCGATTTTCACTGAATTTCTAAGCATTAATCAAAGATCTTTGATTGGTCTTAACATAAGTATTAATTAAAAATCTAAATTTTACTGTAATCATACTAGTCTAATCACGACCATTGTGTTACCTGAAGATAACCTTTGTTTAGCAAGAATAAGATTGAAGTGTTCCTTCTTACAATAAAATCAAGAAATGGAATTTCCGTGTCTTTAACAATTTCACTTGACATAATTTCTCTTCTTAAACAATGTAATTAATGGCCCTACCTTTTGGTTTCTATGCCACAAAGATAGAAAAAACTCAATTATTTCAATAACCATCAAAACATTTGTAGTGATCTGGTGCATTCCTACGTCTGTTTTCATTGCTAGAAGATTATTAACACATAATTGTGTACTTTAGCTATATTCAAAGGTATTTTAAGCAAGGCTGTAACCGTTTCCAGGATTTTGAACGCATCCCTAACTGTCACGACGTTTGATGTGAGAGACAAGAATAGCAGTTTACTACGACCTTCTCAAACCAGTAATGCTGCGGCTGCAATGATAGGTTAGGTTACTGTTAGAAATAGATATTATTATTAAAAACACAAATCATATAACATGCATATCAGAACAGCTGTTGCTAAAACTATTGCAGACTGTTCTGAGATGCGTGTTAAGTGATTTGTATTTTTTTAATAATAATATCTAATTTGTGTTTTTAATAATAATATCTATTTCTAACAGTAACCTAACCTGTCATTGCAACCACGGCATTACTGGCGTGAGACGGTCGTCAGTTATTTTGTCTGACGGTTTCTCTCTTCCTTTTGAACCCGTGACGCAAATGGAGTTGCTTTTAAAACTAAAGCAGCTAAGGACTTAACAGTACAGGTAATGTCTTTAATAATCTAAATAATTAATATGTTGATTTAGTAATCTGTTTTAATCTTGTTATGAAATACTTGCTATTCGTTTATATTTTGATATTATTGTGAAAGTATTGTGTATGTAAATATTGTCGGATATACTTTTGGTCTCAGATGTTACTGTTAGTGACTCGCTTTTATGTGATATTTTGCATTGCCATTTACCTTTGTTGTGTTTTATATATAGTATCATGTTAGTTCTAGGTAAGAGGCATAAATAGGCCAAGGAAATAAATTTGTAACGACCGTGTATATAGAAAATAGGGATAATTTATTTACGCGCCAAATTAATTAGTTGTGACATTGAAAACGGACGGATAATAGCATATTTCGTATTTATAAATCGGAACGTTAAATTTGCATAACGTGTAGAAGCTTTGAGGTATGTGAAACTCAAGGATACGCGTAATTAGCTTTAATATTTTAAAAAAGTTGTAAATCAAGCGCATCAGATAATAAACAGAGCTTTTGGGGTATATAAAATCTATCATGTAAACGCATATTTTCCATTTAAATAAACAAACCGTTCGTTAAATACAAATCCTAAGAAATTCTAAAACTTGGAAATACGGGTTTAAACGGCCTGTTGCTTCATAGGAAACTAGACAAATAAATATGCAGGTTCAGGGAACTGAAACGAACGTTGGAAGATAATTCTGCAGAAATGTATGTAGCGGTCGATGCAAAAGCTACTAAAACAACAGATGGTTTGAAGGCAGAGTGCGACGGAATATTCATAGCGTAAATATGACAGAAATCACATATAGCAGATGTTGGATAGATCACGCGTCTAAAGTACGCAACAGGCTTGGAGGGCAACCACAATATTGATTTTCTGTTGCTTGAGTGGGATTGTAAATGAGACAACGAACATGGGTTAAACGAGAAAAGATAGCTAAAGGCTGGACATAGAAATGGAGGAAAGGTGTATGATTGGTCAAATGCTAGAAAGTTTCAAGAGGATTGCGTTCGTCGAGCAGCTTTCGGAGTAGTGCGAGTATGGAAGGATAATTCTCGGTTTCACAAGTCCGCTACGTGCAAAATTTTCATAATTGTTTACGGTAGGGGAGCTTTTCGTTTGAAATAGGTTACAGGAGGTGTGGATTGGCAACATCCAAGTTTAAAAGTGTATAAAACGATGTTAGTACAGTCCGTCGATAAGTAATTAAGCGTGTGATTGCACAAGTGGGTGCTAGTTAATAGACGGTGCTGTTACTACATTCAACAAAATAACGGAAGGATGTTACTAGGTTAAGCGAGATGAGATTGTTTGGAACGAGGATGCTTGAGGTTGATGGTTACGGAAGGTGTTTAAGCTTGGTCTAGACAATTATCGGGGAAGAAACACTGAAGGCGGCTGCAGAAATTTAGATAGCAAATGGAAATGGGTTTGATCTACGTATAACAGAAAAGTATATGGAAGCAACGACGAGGTTTTTGGACAACATCTTCAGAGGTGATGATGGAGAAAGCTTACTCCAGGTAACGAAACTAATTTCTATTGCTTTTGCTTGAACATTTTGTGCTGTTATTTTGTGCTTGAGTGATTTGACACATTGGGGGGTGTATTTTATAACCATGAAACTTATTTGAAGGGGTATATGTAAAGGACAATTTATATCTGTTATGTAAAAGTGTAAACAAATGACATAAAAATTTTGATGTAAGAGGTAAACGGGTCTTTAACGTTGTTTTAAACAAAGATGCGATGTATATAAGAATTAAGAGTAACTGGGTTTATACTGAGCTCACCATAGACCAGAATAAAAGTCAATTTAGGGTTTCACGACGGGCCCATCTACTCGTATAAAATAAAACTGTTGAAATAAATTGAAATCATGAAATTTTAAAAGGATGTAAGGATTAAGATTGTAATATTCTATAAAGCTGTATATACAAAGGTGTGAATATTTATTTGGAATGGAAACATTTAAATTTGTATAAATAAAAGGTTGTATGTTTTGTTGCATTATTTGAGTGGTAATTTTATTTGACAGTATATGTGAGAATGAGTGAACTTAAGATGGTAAGTATCTATCAAGAAGCAGATTTTGGTGCTAGCCGGGGTGTGCAGTAAAAGGGAGTATCCAGAGATTGGAATAATTTTTTTATTTTCAGGATATATATATATATATATATATATATAAAACTATGTTCATTTGGTTTATTTTAAAAAAGGGGTTGTATGTTGGACCCAACATATTTAACTTTGCTTTATTAAATGACCCATAACAATTTTGCTAATGTATTGCTTGTCACTAACCAGTGCTGGACTGAACTCATACCCGTGCTGGGTACCTATAAAAGGCGCGGGACAAGTGATAATGAGGGCACCTAACCGTGGGGACTGAAGCACACCCTAGTCAAACGGAGGGTGTCTAAAAATTAAACCCTTGGAAATTACACCATACATATTATTCTGGCTCTTGAAAACAAGAAGAAAATTGGCAAGTTTATTTTTACAAACCTCAGTTTTATTAAGTAAACTTATAGCAGTATTTCAGAATAAAGAATTGAAAAAAATTTTTTGTGTTTATTAAATACGTCTTGTTGAAAAAACTTTATATTTTACAACTTTAAGCTACACAAGTTACTTGTTTTTACATCTAACATAAACTTATTGTTAAAATTCTCAGTCAATTGGTTCGCAAAATCTACAAAAGCAACAAGCGCCTCATTTCTGAGCTTGTTTTGTACAATTTCGATATTACAAAATCTCTTTCTATTGAATTTAGAATGTGTTACGTTATTCGAGGCAGCCACGTTGGGCGCCAAAATTTATGCTACGTTGGCTCGTAGCCGTGCGTAACACAAAGATAGTCAAGGAATGACCGGGCTCAATCGGAGATTAGGAGGGTTGTAGAAAGCAGACTGACATATAATGTATACGGCGGTAAGGAGTTAGTGACAATACCTGCAAGAAAAATAGTTAAGCAAACCTGAAAAAAAAAGAATAAGCGTAGCAGCAATGATAAGCTTAAATTATTCAGTACTTTGTAGAATGTAAATAAAACTGTTTCGATAATCTATATAATATAATCACGATAAAAGCATTACAAAAATTTTTATCACAAAGTTAGGTAATATTGGGGAGTAGCAGAAACGTTTCCTCACACACCAATTAAACATAAATCAGACAAAATGTTAACAAAAGATAAATAGGTAAGACACAATAGATATGAGTAATTCAGTAGTATTGATTTTTTTTTCTTTCTTTTTTTTTTTTTAATAGCAGGCAAGTCTATTGTAAAAGGTATCAGAACGACGAAGATATGGCAAAACAACGGATAGATATTTAAAGTAATAACAAGTAAGAAATAGTTCAACTTACAAAAAGTCCTTCCGTAACGCTTCCTTGCAATTGAAGTGTGGGATTCACGATGTCCTGCACTAACGAAGCACTTCACCCTTGACTGTGAGGGTGTTGATGGAATTTCTTACACTTTACACTAATCACACCTACGTATTTCAGTGGTGTTAGCAGCAGACATTATCATGCTGATGAAACTATGTAGCATTAATAAATTCTTGTTAATTCTATTTCCTGAGACAATAATTTCGAAATATTTTGTAACAAAAATCGTAAAAAAAAATTGTAATAAAAATTTAGAATCACGGGCTTTCAAGGCACGATGTAATGCATTAAACTAACAGTAACGTGAGGTGCTTTATTTGCTACCTATGGTAACAAAGAAAAATCTAATGCTTTTGAATAACGAAAATTTGCGCAAACAACGATCTATTTTAGATTCGTTGGGGTTAGAAAATTCAGAAGCTACAGTATCAACTGTCTTTACATGTGAATGAGATACCTGTTTATAAGAAGCAACCTTTTTTTCTACTAAACCTGCTACAACTGTATCATCTTTTTTTTTTTTAAACACTCCAGCTTAAACCTGTATTTGGATAGTCCAAAGTATGCACTACTCTAATAACAAAAGGACCACGAAAACTAGATCGCACACACAGTTAAAATATAAAAAGACAAATAAACTAAAAAACACAATTAGTAAAGCAATGCGTATCACTAAGTCAATGTTCCGTAAAACGCACGACAAGTTCTATCACTTTTATTTCCAACAGAAAAGCAACAAAAAAACCAATTAGTAATGCAACGCGTATCACTAAAACCGTCCGTCAATGATCTTACAACCGCACTTGTGGTCAATCAAACACGTTACATATAAAGCATACTTCCTTCAAATGTAATTAGAACCACACTTTCTACAGGTTATATACAACTTTTATTTCACAGGAAAAACAACTAAAATCACGTCGTGCTTGTTCATGAACAATTTGAAAATTGATACCGCATTAATTCTCACTATTGTCAAAGCAAAAAGAAACAGTATTTTCAACGTAATTAATATCTAGGAACCAAGAACAAACTACAACTACCCATCTGTTTATATCAACTCGTTGCTATTACAACCTCTTATGGACTATTATCTCCTTCGCTAATAACATAAGGAACATCCAAAACGTGAATGCAGCCATCATATCTAATAACTAATTGCAGTTGTTTATCATTTTCGATAAGTTGGAAAGTAATTTACGAATAAACCAATTTACAATTCATTCCTTGCAATTTATTTATTAATTGAAAATCAATCTTCAATTAAACTATTTTTAAAGTAATACACACGAGTTAAATTGCATACAAATTTGAAAACTATTCGAAAGTATTTACTTTATACAAACAGCGATCCAAAAACGATGTATTTTAAGAATTGAGTATAGCGTAAAATGTTAAACTATAAAAATGCCCGTTACAAATGTCTTTTTCAGTGTGTATTAAAAGAAAGGTTTCAAGTGTTTCATTTGTCATTGATGACCGCAGTCTATTTTTAATAAGCTTCAACTTTGAAAACACTTTCTTGCAGCTGACCTGCGTCATTAGCATTGTTAATAAATACTTGTAAACCTTATAAAGTTCAGTGTATTGTAGGCTGTACATATTAAACTTCACTATGACTTTAAAAGCATATTTAGTACAAGAGTTGCACTGATTATTTGAACTACAAGGCGCAATTTTTCCTCTTCAATATCATAGTCTTCGTCCACATTTTCATCTGATACGTTTCCAACCTCTTCAAACACATCACTTTTGTAATCTTCATCAAATGATTTTTGACAAATGCTTGGCCAAACATTCGTGAACGAAATAAACTCTTGTTTAAGTATGTCTCTCTCAACTGTAGGAATTAGTTCGCGCACTTTCAGCAGCGCATTCACTGAGAATTCGCCGTGTTGGTACTGATCAAATCATTTTGAATTAAACAAAGCCATATCCAAATACAGATTTTTGTGTTTGATAAATCTGTTTTCATTCGTCTTGGAAACTTTATCAATAATGCAATTGAATATTTCAACTCTGAATACATCTTCAGAGGAACCCTAAACTTTTTCGTCGTTACATATTTCTCCTGCCATCTTTTTGATTGTTCTTTGCCGTTTTGTTTGAAATTCAGTTTCAATAGATATATCGCTAAACGCATCTCTGTCTTAGGAACGTTCGATTTTGTCTGTAAATTTTAACATAAAAATCTTTGCTGCATGCACAGTTTCATCAAATTTGCTTCTAAGAGCATTAAATCTTGAAACAGCTGACTCGACTAATCTCCATGACTGATCATAGTCCAAGTTACGTGTTTGTAAATAATCAGACAATGGTGCTATTATCTTGAAGACCTGAAGGAAAATCATGGCCCCCACCACAGTTTCAAAACTAACAAACTTTTAAGAAGGATTGCAGCATCGTTCCTTACTTTGCCAGCTATTCTTTGCAATACCAGTATCAGTTCAAAAAAGACATACTTGACTGGTTGAGACTGGGGTTCCTTTGACGTCCAGGCATCAATTCTTCCAAAAATCTTAGTACAGGCATCACTTCGGCTTCGCTAACGTGTAGTACTAATAGCTGCTAGCTTATAAACTCGATTTTTCCATGTACTTTTGTTGTCTTTTTAGTGATTCCTGCAAGAATACATGTGTTTCTTAAAACAGTCTGAGAAAGGAAATGGTGATAGGAAGAACCTGTGCAGTATCAGAGAATACAAGATTCAGAACATGGGCATAGCACTATGTATGAATGTGATTTGGTATGATAGCTGTTAACTTGGCAGTAAATCCATTGCATCGCCCACTCATGTTAGATGCTCCGTCAAAGGCATCTGCCACACAGTCTTTGATAGGTATTTGTACTTCTTCCAAGGTTTGTCTTAGGGATTCCAAAAGCCCGTAGGCTGTAGTAGTTGTGACACATTTTAATTATAGAAGTCTTTCATAAATTTTGTGTCCGTATACATAGCGGACTACAAAGGCGCATTGATTAATCCCCGAAATGTCTATTGTTGTATCCATTAACACTGAGTGCTTCACCGTTTCTTTTACACTGTCTGATATGATTTCTTTCATTTTGTGGCAAATAATTGAAAATATCTTCATAACTGTATTATAGCTTAGAAACGTCACGAAATTTCTTCTTCCCTCTACTTTGTTTTTTTCCCAGTTTCATTTTTTTTAAAATTTTCTTGTCCGATGAAGTTTTTACCGTTACAGCATCCAAATGTTTTTTTAAAGTTAAATTGTAACATATTTTTTTGATGAACATATATGTGTAGATTTTTTGAGTAGAGTAAAATTAGCAATCCTGGCGCCACATTTCCTCCAGAATCCCACATTTCCTCCCAAATTTACATGTAAATCCCCATAAGGAGGAAATGTGGTGGAGTAACATTTCCTCCAGAATCCCACATTTCCTCACACATCTGGACCAAAAAGTTTTCTTCGACTAACCATTTTTCATCTTTCGAGATAAATGAGCATCCTCATTTGCTCCCACATCTAAACCAAATACTTTTCTTTGTCTAGCCAACGCATCTTTCGAGATAAACCTATCTTGTTTGGTATCAATCAATATTAGAATTTTCTCAGCTACCCGAATCTCTAGGAATTTTTCAGATATCATCACCCCCAAGGGAGCTACCCCAATTTTAAGATTTTTTACCTGTAGCGACTTTTGAGCGTTCTTATAAATTTTCTTAGTCATGCGATACATCTTGTTAGTCTAAAATTTTACGCAGAATCTAAATCTGCAAACAGATTTAAAATCGGACTACTCCTTACAAAGTTATACTTTAAGCTCTCAAACCTCTAAATTTTGCTCTTTGCTTTATAAGCAAAACTAACAAATACTTTTCTTTGTCTAGCCAACGCATCTTTCGAGATAAACCTATCTTGTTTGGTATCAATCAATATTAGAATTTTCTCAGCTACCCGAATCTCTAAGAATTTTCAGATATCATCACCCCAAGGAGCTACCCCAATTTTAAGATTTTTACCTGTAGCGACTTTTGAGCGTTCTTATAAATTTTCTTAGTCATGCGATACATCTTGTTAGTCTAAAATTTTACGCAGAATCTAAATCTGCAAACAGATTTAAAATCGGACTACTCCTTACAAAGTTATACTTTAAGCTCTCAAACCTCTAAATTTTGCTCTTTGCTTTATAAGCAAAACTAACAAATACTTTTCTTTGTCTAGCCAACGCATCTTTCGAGATAAACCTATCTTGTTTGGTATCAATCAATATTAGAATTTTCTCAGCTACCCGAATCTCTAAGAATTTTTCAGATATCATCACCCCAAGGAAGCTACCCAATTTTAAGATTTTTACCTGTAGCGACTTTTGAGCGTTCTTATAAATTTTCTTAGTCATGCGATACATCTTGTTAGTCTAAAATTTTACACAGAATTTGAATCTGCAAACAGATTTGAAATCGGACCATCCTTACAAAGTTATACTTTAAAGCTCCCAAACCACTTTAAATTGTTTTGCTCGTCTATGACATATGCTTTAACCAACTATTTCTAGTAATCTAAAACCGCAAGGATTTTAGAAACGAGTCCTTTATAAGCCATAAGTGCTTAGTATTTAAAATCATTTTTCAAACAGTAATGTGCTTCTCTCAGAATGTCGCAAAACCCATGACTTAAAATTTTTCTGGTTTTAACATAATTACATGTACAATGCTAAATTGTTGGAAAATACATAGACAAGAACAAACTAATCGCTTTACAATTATGTGACGTATAGTGAAAGTAGTATAGAGGACAAACTAATTGCTTTACAATTATGTTACGTAAAGTGAAAGTAGCCTTTCTTTTTATTAATTAGCAGCTATGTGATTTGAAAATACAATAGATATGCTCAATGCTAAATGCTTGGAAAATACAAGTCGTTTCAAATCAATTTCTTAACGAGCATGTGAATCACATGTGAAAACTGTATATAATTTCTTTTCTTGGACTTTCTATTAATTATGTTTGTGTATTAGAAATTGATTAATAATTGCAGGATACAAATTTTAAATAAACACTTTGCTAAGGGAACACCGAACTTGTTGTATACAGAATACTTACTAATAAAGCAATTTAATTTTAAATAACTTCTACGCCATATTTTTCGAAAATGGCATGCTTTGGAAACAATCGAAGATTACCGAAGACACTCGAAGAGTGCACAAACGCGGTCAGTAAACCATAATTAATAATCGCCTTTATAGGTTCCACATTTCGACCATTTCCCAATGACTTTAATTTCTTATTAGAGAATTCTTATTCTCCCACGCACTGCTACGTAGTTGCATGTCCATTCCTTTGGAGGTATATGCTCGTTATAGGTTGTAGCACCCGCGGTTTTACTTAACTACACTTTGAGAGATCCCTTTAATCTTTTTTAATCGTGTCCTTCTCGCGTACAATACAGTAGGACTTAGCCTTACTACCTACAAATTCTAACACCAAGTCACCGTTAAACTCGTCTTTAAATTTCCCCACAACTTTTTGTTAACATGCGGTATATTGTGTTTATTATTTCCGCGTACACCACTTTAAACCTAAAAATAAAAACAGGATAGTTTAATACGTCTATTAATAATTTATGGTAATGTTGGCGATACAAATATGTAAAACAAACTTTATCAAGAAATATGTTTTTAATAGAATACATACATGTATTGATAACATCTATAAACCGCTGTGGTAACCAGAGTCTGGCGAATCTGGGATAGCCAAATCTCTAAACATTTGCGCAAGCGATTGCCTTGCAGTTGCATCTTTTAAGTACTGAATGGGAAACATTTAATAAGTTCCAACACTGTCAAGTAATTTAAATTGCTGCAATCATTAGACAGAGAAATACTGGCGCTGCTCTCTCCCTCTAATAACGTTTGAACCCTTTCTTCCTCCGTTGTATTTCCACATACTTTTTTTATATCACCAACAAATTTTTCGTAAAATTCTGGAAAGTTTCTACACCTTAACTCGGCCATTTTAAAACAGATCAATTCTCGCAAATTTAATAGCTTGATGCACTCGTACGCAGGTAGCACAATAACATTCCCATCTTTCGTAATCTCCATATTATATAAATTCTCTTTTTCAAAATTGTTCAAAAACCGTATACTTCTATTAAAGGCTGTGCTCAGCTGCAATTTGAAATCTTGATCCAATTGTATCTCAACAACATCGATTCCAGTAGTCAAACCATTTAATCGAGTGTTTAGCACGTCTTGAGCAAATTGGTTAATTTGAAATTCCACTTGAAAGTACACAATTTCTTCCAATCGAAGTAAGAGAATGTTATCGTAGAATCAGCACATATACCACTACAGCAAATAACTTGGATGGTAGGTTGAAGACCACCATATAAATCAAAACCAACTTCTAATATATGGTGGTGATAATTTGGAGGAAATTCGCCTAACCTATAGGTTGACTTACCAACTAGTTGGTTGATATTTAATTGTGGTACTCGCACATCACTTGTAACGTCAACACAAGAAAAATCCATCTTTAATTTATAATTTTAATCAAACTCGACGATACTTTGACGATTAATGCACTGGAACATGGCTCTCGCCTTTATACCGATGGTCGAGCGTGCGCAGCTCCTTATTATATTAGTTGGCGTTATATGAAAGTCTTGACTGGAAAAGTGACGTCTATAATTGTTTTATATTGGGTTTTACCTGTATGTATTTAACCACCAACGCCATTTTTAGAATTATTAAACAAAATTACTCTTAGCAGTATTTTAATATACCATCGTGTAAGATTTCAATTATTATTGTGTTTTCCTCAGGTTTTCAAATCCCTCTGAATTTTTTTCAAATCGAAGGACACCTTACTGATTTGCAGTATATAATTCATCTTTAATCTATTTCTAAACCGTATCGCTCTGTCTTTTGAGATAAATCCCTGGTGTAACCTATAAATTAGTATAGAATTTTCCTGGGGAATTGAAATTAATTATCACGTCTTTTAAAATTAGTTCCAACAAAGACCTGTATATATTGTATTAATATTCAAAACCTATCAGCAAAACACCTTTGCATTTTTATTTAGATTTAGCTCGATAATAGAGTTAAACTCCAAAAATATTTATTAGTGGCTAGAATTGTTAAAATTTTCAATTAGTGAATCCACATACAAATGATTAAACCAAAAGGTATAATACATATATTAATTCTGTACGGTGACCTAGAAAGTGGTTCGATAATCTATTTTAAATGTAGTTCAACATAAGACGTATATTCTAAATAAATTTAGTGAAATGTATGATCATTAGCCTTGCATTCTTTGTCGATGACGTCTGACTATTAATTTAATAAAAGCACTTTTCACAATTCTAGTTAATATACGGGAATACACATTCTATAATTTGATTTAAATTGGGTTAATGTAAGGACAAATTATACTTATACTTTCTCCCTTAACGTATTTAGGAAGTTTATATCAAATCTTCCGCACATTATACGCACTATGGAAGTTGGCATGCAAAATCAGATATGCAAATTCGACAACTTGCGTTTTTATTTAAATAAGAATTGTTTAGTGAAGATGATGACATTTGATGGGAATTATATGATATTTACCAAAGGAACTTTAGAGCACTTTTTAGGGGTATCTCAGATCGTTCTCAACCATGCTAATACTTTAAAAGAACTAACGGAAAAGGGTACTCCTAATATAGATCTGTTTCTGTTAGATGTTGCAATGGGAAGATATAATAGGAATGATGTCCTACAGAATCTCGCACATGATGTAATTAAAAGCAAATACAGTAATAGTGATATTGGGATCATATTATACGAATTTATAAGAACCTACCCAAGATTGTTTGAAAACAGTATTTGTAAACAAGTTGAGTATATGGAAGAATACAACAGGTTTCCATCCCACGCATTTACGAGCGATGTTTAAATTTTAACCCGAAGACTGAAAATTTTGTAACACTATTAATCACACTTTTGTTTTCTTATACGTTTCTAAATTGTTGTATTTCAACTACAGATATTAATAGATGTCAATAAAATTATGTTATAGTTTTAAATAAAACAATTCTGATTAATAATTTTGTAAAACGTTTATAACACCCTTTTAAAAAATAATACACATCTTTGTTATAATTCTTTTCATAATTAGTTAGATACCCATTTCAGTTACGTGGACATTTGAAAAATTAAACAATACCAATGTATGCTTTATATTTTAAAACATAAACAAGCTAATATATACAAAAATAATTTCTAAATTCACATAATTCATTTCTTATGATAACAGTTGTGGTGGTTAAATTTTATTCTAAAACTTACAATTTAGTATATATTCCATTTGAATATCTGCCAACAGTTTTATAAACCCCATCTCCTCGATTATTTCCATAAAATCATCCAGATCCTCGGGCATTGATAACACTGCAGCACAGTGCTGTATTGCTTCCTCGTATGACTGACACATAAGACATTTTCTCCTTCTATCGAAAAGCGTTGCCCACATTCTGCTTTTTACTCGTAGAGCATTGCGAAATCTTCGAATAACCTCTCCAAAGTCTTTATACATATTTGTTATATTGTCTCTTTGAACCGTACAATCAACAAATAATAACTTCTACGCGAACAGTCCTTTTATATGAGCTACTCCTATTCGGATATGTACCGATTGCACCCGATTTGTGTGCACGCACGAAGCAACCGGTATGGAATGTATTCTATGAACAAAATCATTACATTTCTTAAGAAAATGCTAAGGACTTTAAAAATAATTATAACTCTTGTTAGACCTCTAGTCTCTAGATAAACGTTATTATTTTAGGTTGTGTCACTGTTTTCTAAATCAATTTCCTACATACTTTTTCCTAAACTATGCGTATCAATTGACGGTTATACTTTACTCCATAACCGACTTGTATATATTTTCGTCTTCGTCTCTAGCTAACACATCCGCATAGTAAAGATGGAACGGTTCTTCTGGAACGAGTTGCTTAATTTTCTTTATAGGTACGTCCATGTTTTCGACTTTAACCTTTGTTGTAGGTATGGAGATTTTTCGGTGATCGATTGCAACTGGGAAGCGGTTATTTGCAGTGGATCAATCAATTGTTTGTGCACTTCTTTGAATTTTGCTGAGATGTAGCATCTCCTTTTGTACGCTATAAACTTTTTCGTACAGCATCCTGCATAAGATGAAGACTGCGTTTATTCGCAATAAAATTGTTAACGTCCGTCATAATGAAACTTTGGATGGGAACTAACTTTTTTTGAATAATGTCAAATATTTATATACTCGTCGAAATTCTTCCTATATCGACCTTTATCCAAATCAAAATCTTTAACAACAGTTATAAAATTATGTTTTGAGTCACCCCAACACTGTAAACACATTTCTTTAAATTTCGGATATGTCATGTCACCACTTATATGATCCGAAAAGATATGTCCGAGATTGGTTTCATCCTGTTTCCATAATGCGATTACATTGGCGTTATCTCTGAGTCTATGTTTTAAGGCACTAGCGTAAGTTTGACATAGATAGAACGAATCTATTGCTTTATGTCGACCGAACGAGAAAAACTGAGTGATTTTACTTTGCTCGTTTGCAGGTATATCATCGAAAACCATAATTGAATCTTCTTTGGTATCTCCGGGTTCGATCAAATCATCGTAATTTTCAAACTCATGGTAACCAATTTCTTCTTTTAATGGTGTAAAACGTTTCTTAACAATTCGTATTTCGGTTGATACAAACTCTTCGAAAATACATAGACATTTTGAAATCTAAGACCGTTCTCGTGCAAGATCAGAGATATTAAAGCGTTGGTCTTCCCACAACTCGATGGTCCCACGAATATAGCTCGTATGTTAGATGGGAACAAAGGACCATGTTTACCATCCTCTTTTGCATTAGCAATAGCAAAGTTATCATAATTCTGTATAGGTATTTTAACTTCTGGTATAACATCTCTGGATGCATCGTTGGAATTATGTAATTTCTTCACGTTCTGCAACCTTTTAACATATCTGCATAACGTTGTTCTAGGTATATTATATTTTTTACTAGCAGCGTAGAAACTCGAGCCATCCAGGATATCCTCTGCTGCTTTTGTAATAGATTGTTTGGAGCACCACTGATTGCTTGAATGCGACATCTTTCGAAAAAATGTCTTACTATAACTAAGCTCAACCCAAAACTACTTCCTTATATACCAAATTTAATCTCCCTGCTCACATAACCACATGACCATATGACCATATGACCACATGACCACATGACCATATGACCACATGACCACATGACCACATGACCATATGACCATATGACCACATGACCATATGACCACATGACCATATGACCACATGACCATATGACCATATGACCACATGACCATATGGTCATGTGGTCATATGGTTCGATAGAAGGAGAAAAATGTCTTATGTGTCAGTCATACGAGGAAGCAATACAGCACTGTGCTGCAGTGTTATCAATGCCCGAGGATCTGGATGATTTTATGGAAATAATCGAGGAGATGGGGTTTATAAAACTGTTGGCAGATATTCAAATGGAATATATACTAAATTGTAAGTTTTAGAATAAAAATTTAACCACCACAACTGTTATCATAAGAAATGAATTATGTGAATTTAGAAATTATTTTTGTATATATTAGCTTGTTTATGTTTTAAAATATAAAGCATACATTGGTATTGTTTAATTTTTCAAATGTCCACGTAACTGAAATGGGTATCTAACTAATTATGAAAAGAATTATAACAAAGATGTGTATTATTTTTAAAAGGGTGTTATAAACGTTTTACAAAATTATTAATCAGAATTGTTTTATTTAAAACTATAACATAATTTTATTGACATCTATTAATATCTGTAGTTGAAATACAACAATTTAGAAACGTATAAGAAAACAAAAGTGTGATTAATAGTGTTACAAAATTTTCAGTCTTCGGGTTAAAATTTAAACATCGCTCGTAAATGCGTGGGATGGAAACCTGTTGTATTCTTCCATATACTCAACTTGTTTACAAATACTGTTTTCAAACAATCTTGGGTAGGTTCTTATAAATTCGTATAATATGATCCCAATATCACTATTACTGTATTTGCTTTTAATTACATCATGTGCGAGATTCTGTAGGACATCATTCCTATTATATCTTCCCATTGCAACATCTAACAGAAACAGATCTATATTAGAGTACCCTTTTCCGTTAGTTCTTTTAAAGTATTAGCATGGTTGAGAACGATCTGAGATACCCTAAAAGTGCTCTAAAGTTCCTTTGGTAAATATCATATAATTCCCATCAAATGTCATCATCTTCACTAAACAATTTTATTTAAATAAAACGCAAGTTGTCGAATTTGCATATCTGATTTTGCATGCCAACTTCCATAGTGCGTATAATGTGCGGAAGATTTGATATAAACTTCCTAAATACGTTGAGGAGAAAGTATAAGTATAATTTGTCCTTACATTAACCCAATTTAAATCAAATTATAGAATGTGTATTCCGTATATTAACTAGAATTGTGAAAAGTGCTTTTATTAAATTAATAGTCAGACGTCATCGACAAAGAATGCAAGGCTAATGATCATACATTTCACTAAATTTATTTAGAATATACGTCTTATGTTGAACTACATTTAAAATAGATTATCGAACCACTTTCTAGGTCACCGTACAGAATTAATATATGTATTATACCTTTTGGTTTAATCATTTGTATGTGGATTCACTAATTGAAAATTTTAACAATTCTAGCCACTAATAAATATTTTTGAGTTTAACTCTATTATCGAGCTAAATCTAAATAAAATGCAAAGGTGTTTTGCTGATAGGTTTTGAATATTAATACAATATATACAGGTCTTTGTTGGAACTAATTTTAAAAGACGTGATAATTAATTTCAATTCCCCAGGAAAATTCTATACTAATTTATAGGTTACACCAGGGATTTATCTCAAAAGACAGAGCGATACGGTTTAGAAATAGATTAAAGATGAATTATATACTGCAAATCAGTAAGGTGACATTCGATTTGAAAAAAATTCCGAGGGATTTGAAAACCTGAGGAAAAACACAATAATAATTGAAATCTTACACGATGGTATATTAAAAATACTGCTAAGAGTAATTTTGTTTAATAATTCTAAAAATGGCGTTGGTGGTTAAATACATACAGGTAAAACTCAATATAAAACAATTATAGACGTCACTTTTCCAGTCAAGACTTTCATATAACGCCAACTAATATAATAAGGAGCTGCGCACGCTCGACCATCGGTATAAAAGGCGAGAGCCATGTTCCAGTGCATTAATCGTCAAAGTATCGTCGAGTTTGATTAAAATTATAAATTAAAGATGGATTTTTCTTGTGTTGACGTTACAAGTGATGTGCGAGTACCACAATTAAATATCAACCAACTAGTTGGTAAGTCAACCTATAGGTTAGGCGAATTTCCTCCAAATTATCACCACCATATATTAGAAGTTGGTTTTGATTTATATGGTGGTCTTCAACCTACCATCCAAGTTATTTGCTGTAGTGGTATATGTGCTGATTCTACGATAACATTCTCTTACTTCGATTGGAAGAAATTGTGTACTTTCCAAGTGGAATTTCAAATTAACCAATTTGCTCAAGACGTGCTAAACACTCGATTAAATGGTTTGACTACTGGAATCGATGTTGTTGAGATACAATTGGATCAAGATTTCAAATTGCAGCTGAGCACAGCCTTTAATAGAAGTATACGGTTTTTGAACAATTTTGAAAAAGAGAATTTATATAATATGGAGATTACGAAAGATGGGAATGTTATTGTGCTACCTGCGTACGAGTGCATCAAGCTATTAAATTTGCGAGAATTGATCTGTTTTAAAATGGCCGAGTTAAGGTGTAGAAACTTTCCAGAATTTTACGAAAAATTTGTTGGTGATATAAAAAAAGTATGTGGAAATACAACGGAGGAAGAAAGGGTTCAAACGTTATTAGAGGAGAGAGCAGCGCCAGTATTTCTCTGTCTAATGATTGCAGCAATTTAAATTACTTGACAGTGTTGGAACTTATTAAATGTTTCCCCATTCAGTACTTAAAAGATGCAACTGCAAGGCAATCGCTTGCGCAAATGTTTAGAGATTTGGCTATCCCAGATTCGCCAGACTCTGGTTACCACAGCGGTTTATAGATGTTATCAATACATGTATGTATTCTATTAAAAACATATTTCTTGATAAAGTTTGTTTTTACATATTTGTATCGCCAACATTACCATAAATTATTAATAGACGTATTAAACTATCCTGTTTT
Source organism: Platerodrilus igneus (assembly GCA_036346225.1). NCBI lineage: Eukaryota > Metazoa > Arthropoda > Insecta > Coleoptera > Lycidae > Platerodrilus > Platerodrilus igneus. The sequence continues at coordinate 2,314,951 of JARFIW010000229.1, read as the reverse complement.
TATTTTAGGTTTAAAGTGGTGTACGCGGAAATAATAAACACAATATACCGCATGTTAACAAAAAGTTGTGGGGAAATTTAAAGACGAGTTTAACGGTGACTTGGTGTTAGAATTTGTAGGTAGTAAGGCTAAGTCCTACTGTATTGTACGCGAGAAGGACACGATTAAAAAGATTAAAGGATCTCTCAAAGTGTAGTTAAGTAAAACCGCGGGTGCTACAACCTATAACGAGCATATACCTCAAAAGGAATGGACATGCAACTACGTAGCAGTGCGTGGAGAATAAGAATTCTCTAATAAGAAATTAAAGTCATTGGGAAATGGTCGAAATGTGGAACCTATAAAGGCGATTATTAATTATGGTTTACTGACCGCGTTTGTGCACTCTTCGAGTGTCTTCGGTAATCTTCGATTGTTTCCAAAGCATGCCATTTTCGAAAAATATGGCGTAGAAGTTATTTAAAATTAAATTTTAAGTCATGGGTTTTTGCGACATTCTGAGAGAAGCACATTACTGTTTGAAAAAATGATTTTAAATACTAAGCACTTATGGCTTATAAAGGACTCGTTTCTAAAATCCTTGCGGTTTTAGATTACTAGGGAAATAGTTGGTTAAAGCATATGTCATAGACGAGCAAAACAATTTAAAGTGGTTTGGGAGCTTTAAAGTATAACTTTGTAAGGGATGGTCCGATTTCAAATCTGTTTGCAGATTCAAATTCTGTGTAAAATTTTAGACTAACAAGATGTATCGCATGACTAAGAAAATTTATAAGAACGCTCAAAAGTCGCTACAGGTAAAAATCTTAAAATTGGGGTAGCTCCTTTGGGGTGATGATATCTGAAAAATTCTTAGAGATTCGGGTAGCTGAGAAAATTCTAATATTGATTGATACCAAACAAGATAGGTTTATCTCGAAAGATGCGTTGGCTAGACAAAGAAAAGTATTTGTTAGTTTTGCTTATAAAGCAAAGAGCAAAATTTAGAGGTTTGAGAGCTTAAAGTATAACTTTGTAAGGAGTAGTCCGATTTTAAATCTGTTTGCAGATTTAGATTCTGCGTAAAATTATAGACTAACAAGATGTATCGCATGACTAAGAAAATTTATAAGAACGCTCAAAAGTCGCTACAGGTAAAAAATCTTAAAATTGGGGTAGCTCCTTGGGGTGATGATATCTGAAAATTCCTAGAGATTCGGGTAGCTGAGAAAATTCTAATATTGATTGATACCAAACAAGATAGGTTTATCTCGAAAGATGCGTTGGCTAGACAAAGAAAAGTATTTGGTTTAGATGTGGGAGCAAATGAGGATGCTCATTTATCTCGAAAGATGAAAAATGGTTAGTCGAAGAAAACTTTTTGGTCCAGATGTGTGAGGAAATGTGGGATTCTGGAGGAAATGTTACTCCACCACATTTCCTCCTTATGGGGATTTACATGTAAATTTGGGAGGAAATGTGGGATTCTGGAGGAAATGTGGCGCCAGGATTGCTAATTTTACTCTACTTTTTTGGTCACTATATTTAATGCGACATTTATTCAAACTAGAAATTAATTCTCTAATATTAATTACTATTTAGTTATTTACCTTATTATCCAATCACGAGTCGAGTACTATTTAAAACAAATAATAAAGACTCATTCTTTAACTGATGGTTACTAGAACTATGCTTAAAATGACATGCGATATTTGGTTGTCTTGTTAGTTTGTAAATTCGTATTCATTCGCTCTCGGGGTTTTGTTGCGATAGCAGCAACATGGGTTTTGAAAGGGACCGATCGAGCGATATGAGAATAGCCATCAAAGTTGTTCCCTCAAATGCTAAATGCACTTTACTCTAATTTCTTCCTGTTAGCGGTAATCGGGTAAAAATTACTTATTACATAAAACTAAATAATTGAATTGTAGCGCTAATCAGAAATCAACTTTAAATTTCTAAGAAATTATGTAGTCTCGTTTCGTTATAAAGGAAAAATATAACGTCCTTGCGCCAGCTGTTTTGTTTTGGTAGTTCGTAAAACACAAAAACAATCTCTGTTGAAGAATTATTTACATGAAGGAGAATCATGTGTAAGATTATCTACACAATCATTAGTTGCCGTTACAGAAAATTCCAGCAATAAGTGTTGATTATCCAATAATTGTAAGTCGAAACATATGGCGACATCAAGGTGTTTTTCTTGTGACGTTTCATCATACGTTTAACAGTCAAAGGTAAGCGATTAGCTTTTTGACGCGACCTGGAACAGCTGTTTTCATAGAAGTTGTTAACGAAACCAATGTTCATATTTAAGTGAGTACGTTAAACTTAACGTTTGTTTAAATTAAGATTGCAATAAAAATTGCTGTTTGGAAATAATAATATTATCCACATTACTGTTTACATTATGCGTCGTTCAGGTTATTACCTGCAATTATAAAACCTATTAAGTAAACTTACAAATTCATACTTACAGAAATTAAAGTAGTTCTAATGTTTAAACATGATAAATACCCTTAATTTTGAACTAGAAATACCAGTTGTAACTGTGAACCAAAACAAACAGATCTGAGTATCAAATGGGCATATTTTACGTTATGTTAATCGAACTTTTATTTAAAAATTATGTATATTGTAACAGTTTAAATTTTTCTGTTACCAATACTGTTGGTTAGGCAATGCATTCTACTTATTCTGATAGATAGACAACTATACATACATTCAGATAGACCTGGTAGGAACGTGTTTGGCTGAAAATAACATTTTAGAAACCATCTGTGCTTGGGAGGGATAATATCTAATTGGTTAGATACGCAAATTTTGTTTTTCTTTTTGATTTAAGCACTGCACAAAAATGAGTCTTGCTAATTGTAAACTTGAACTTAGCCTGAAAATCATCAAGAATTTAGGTGCTCCCAAGTTAGTTGGTTCACCTTGTAATAATGTGCAAAACCGAAAGTGGATAAGTGTACTTCGCTTTTATTAATTTGAAATTGTTAAATCTAATAAGCGTTTTTTCACTTCAGCACTTAATTACAGATTCACGAAAGTGGAATTTATTTACGAATTCACGAAAGTGGCAAGTAATTACGGGTTCATGTGACATTATATTATTGCGAGAAGCACGCAATACTAAATTTTTCCCGGAAGCACGTGGAAATAATTTTGATCCTGTCTTATTCACTAAAATCAGAAATGCATATGCTTTTAATAGAATCGCACATGGTGAATTCTAACCTCTGAGTTTGGAACACCCCAAACATTTTTTTTGTTGCCATTCTTAACGCACCCTGCAATGCAGCCATCATTTCTGAAAAGTATTTTTAAAAATTTTCAGTATACCAAATCTACAGTTTAATATCTTATTTCGCCTGGAATCCGCAAAAATGCGTTTTGGTGATGGAATAGTAAATGCACGTTGTCCAGTTGTGTTTTTGAAGCTTTTATCTGCACAGGTGTTGTCCTTGTTCGATCAATAATAGGAAGTTCTAGTTGAGGCTGTTACATTCCAAATTTGGACATGTACACTTTTAAATTTGTGAGTGAATTCCCGCCATTATTTTTAAAATGGACTTGTGTATTTTCGTCATATCGGACAGTTGCGTGTGCGCAAAAGGAATACGTAGACGCGGAGTAATGGCGCAAGTGCGCGGTGTGTGACCCGACATTATTAGCCAACGAGACGTCGAACGGTGACGTTTGCCTGTGTCGTTCCTTTGACTTTTCTCTTTTAGAATGTAGGTTACCTCTTTATCTTGCTTTATCGTTGCATTGACCTTTATTCCTTCGTCCTACCTACGATCAAAGAAGAGGGAAGACGCTAAATCTGGTTTCAACGATGGCATAACGCAACCCACACCCAAACGAGATACCCGGAAATCAGCATGGCCCCTGGGCAAGGATGACCCGCAAAATCGTGAAGAGTTCCACATTTTTATGTGAGTACTTTTTATCTTTTTAAGGTGCAACTTGTATCATTCTAAACATATTTGGCATGTGATAGAATTTGACGCGAAATTATGTCGTAATATCTTTGTTGTGCAATAATGTGAACGTGGATAGTATCCGTGTTGCCAACTGTGGAAGTGGCTCTGAACGCGCGACTCGGGGTTCTAACAAGGCCCGCTAAGTAACATCGATATCAACGTCTTAAATCAGGTGACAACAACTATCTACATACCAAACACGCAAACAGGTACTATCAATTTTATTCCTTTTATGATAATAAAATTGTAATTTGCTAAATAGTTAAAACTGTACTGTTAACATTTTTTTAAAGCAGCACATGACATTTCATTAACCTAAATTTTTTGCTCGAATCAGTTACTAATCTAGGGACTTATTGTATGTTCTCTATGTCTAGGGGCTTCAATTTTGTACAAGTCTGAAATAATTAAAACGAGTTCGATTTAAATGCTAGACGACTTTATTCAACATTAAAATAACATTCTTAGTGTATAATTTATCATAAGTTTTGTTATAGCAAAAGCAATAGTTCTAACGTATAAGTTGAAAGCATTCCAGGTATTAATTTACCGGGTAAAAATATATAGTTGCCAAGGATTTCTAACTAAAGTTTAATAGCGTGGTAAACAACGTTTGAAAACAAATATATTCTATTAATGCAGCTGAAGGTTAAACTAAAACGGATCGATAGAATATAGGGAAAGACTGTGTTTTGCAGACGTTAGCGGGGGATGAAAGATATAATATGTTGAGTTCGTTTGACTTTGAAACAATCTGTAGGACAAAGACAAATTAGAGGGTATAAGCAAGAGTGAGATGCAGCATGTTTGCATAAGACGTCAGTTTAAAAATTGGAATGAGAAGAAATATTGTAAAAGACTACAGACTAGTTATTAAGACAAAGAAAGGTTAATAAATTGCGCATTTATGGAAAGAAGATAAATATTGGGTTTATAATATTTAAGAGTGGTTGACATCTTCAAGGATCAATGTAACTTGCATGTATTGTAAAAGGCTACAGACTAGTTATTAAGACAAAGAAAGGTTAATAGATTGCGCGTATATGGAAAGAGGATAAATATTAGGTTTATAATATTTAAGAGTGGTTGACATCTTCAAGGACCAATGTAGCTTGCATGTGATAGACAGTGAGATTGTTAACGTAGTATATAAAAAAGGGACATATGATAGTGTTAGATTGTTAGGGTAGAATAGAACGTGCACACTGGGGGTAAAAAGGGAGAGAAGATAAGAATACAGGTTGGACTGAGATGGGGAGAGCTCATGGTAGGATAGAAAGGGTATATTCTAAGAAATTGTGAATTTTTGTATATAGGATAGAGTGAGATGACTTGAATACACGTATTTGGAAGGCGTGCTTTAGATACTAAATGATCGGCGGTTGAAACGAAAATTCAAGGAACAAAAATATCGGTTGGAAGGTTAGAGTGGGTTTTCATTAGAAATGTTTGTTGATATCGTTTGAAATTCTCAGATTTAAAAGACCGTTGTGCGCAGAGGTCAAAAATACATCGAATTAGTGAAGGTTAACGGAATATTTTCGGAATCGGTGGTTTAACTAATAATAAAGATAAAAATTCGACCTATGTATTTTTTGGAGTTCAATTTGGAGCACACAAAAGACCTACAGCAGTTCTATTATTTAAAATTTTTAATAAATCTTAATCAAAACTTTCAAGTATGTAATACTCACCCGATAAGATGCCCACTTCGTAAGCTATATGTGTAACAACAACATTGTGTTTAAAAACTTCATTCAATGCCAATATTGGAAACATAATATTTAAAAATATTATAACCATGAAAGAATAAATCTTATACAAAGTCCCTTCATTTCCAGAAAACGATAATCCAGCAGCTTTTAAAGCGGCTTCCTCCTTATAAAAGTAAGTTTTGTGTACCATAATCTATTGTGGAATTTCTTGAACAACTGATCTTTCTTGCTTACTTTGGTTATTAAATAAAGTCGCGTACAAAGTTTTATACACTGTTTTAAACAAACTTTATTTACAATTACTTTCTAATAATTTTTTAATAATTACTCTGTAATTGCAACTAATTAACAAGTCCTTATTAAAACTTTTATACTGTTTAACTAAAAACCACTAATAAGCAAAGATATACCGTTCAAGAATTTTTTCAAGTAACTTAAAGCTAGTGAATCTTTTCAGAGAATATTGTCTTTGGTTAGTATTCACTTACGGGCTTAAATGTGTGTTCGTATCCTTATCAAAACTTGAAATTTCAAAGTAAATCTATCTGAAGCGAATCGCATTTAAGACTATCGTTTTTCCAACTCAAACAACTGATTCCTAAACATTAATGGTATAAATTTTACACCAAGTATGAGTTTTGAGTGTTGAATTGGTTGAGCAGTCTGTGCCAAAAAAACATACATCGTGCAAGAAGCTATCAACGCCATAGAAGGTTATAATTAGACTTAGAATATTTATACATTTAGTTGACTTATAGCCGTAATTTTAAGCGTTGCTTCCTGTCTATATCTAACAATAGTCAAAAAACTTGACAATGTCAGATTTGATTGACAAAAATGCTAAACGTAATTGAAAGTTAGGTTTATGTATAGTTCTGTACACGATTTAGATTTGTAAATTTCCTAATTATAGTCATCGGTCTCGGTGGCGTAATTGGTTAACGCACAGTCCCGGCAAGACTGAGATGCAGGTTCAAATCCTGTCCAAGACCTTATATTTTCCTTTTTTCAATTACCAGCTTGATTTGAAATGATCATTTGGGCTTTGCATAAAAGTCTAAGTTATTATTTCATCTAACTACTAACTTCTTTCATTTTTTTTGTCTCCCAGTTGATTCACAATCAACGAACATTTAACTATATGATAACTTTTATTTCATTCTAATACATGCTCAAATACTCGCTCTTTATTTAATATCGACTCCTACTTTATTTAACCTTCAATGCCATTCGTCGAGTATGTTGTTGTTTGTGTTTGTTTATAATGATCTTGAGCGTTTAGCTAGAAATTCTTGACGATTATTTTCAAGCTTCGTAAATTAATAAATATTTTCAACGCTATAAACTTCTATTGAGAATGTTTTATTTTCCTGCTCCCTCTTAAAACCAATATCCGTTATAACTACAGCCTTTTTACTATTATTAAACCTTTTAAATTTATACAAATGTTCAAGTTATACACTAAATTATGATAAATTATGCACGCAAAGAATATTTACACTTACAATATCTGTTTCTTCATGAACGGTCCTAAAATTATTATTTTCTACACTACAAAAATTGAAAGCTTTTGGACTCCTATACCTACACTCTAATCTAAATAAAATGCATGTGTTTACACTGCACGTTAAGGATCTACATTTATTACACCTACTATTTGTAATTGGTATTTACGATTACTCTAAAATGAAGCAAAATTAACCCAGCAATTTAGTTTAAATATGCAAATTCCCTCACTATAATTATGGAAAACGTTTTAAAATTTGTAATGAATTGTATTTACATGCAGTACTCTGCCATACATAATTAGCTGACTTATCTACTCTATTTCATCTTATAAATGCACAAATATATATATATATATATATATATATATATATATATATACAATTAAGATTAGGTTTTTGGGTTTTACTTCGTCCAAATGTCATAAATTATTCAAAATGCCAAAGTCATTTATTAATAACTGACATTTCGGAAAATATGTTTCCTTACACTTAGTTCTATAATTAAATGGTTAACATCTTTGGAAAATTTCTTAAAAACTATACTTACATTTATTAAATTATTGGTTTTTATGAAATTTTGTGTTGAATGTAATTTGTGTTGGTTTTGTTTTGTTTTACTAACTACGTTATTAATACTAAAAATTACAGAAGTGTTAATTGCAAATAAGAAAATAAAATTTTAAAAATTAAAGATGTTGTTACTTATAAATTATATAAAATTATGATAATCTACTGTAACATTATAATTAATAAAAATATTATCATTTATATACAGTTCTATATTACGTTCTAATGTGTTGGTATGTGTGCGTTTGTGTGTGTGTGTGTATGTGTGTGTGTGTGTGTGTGTGTGTGCATGTGTGTGTGTTATTTAAATAATATGTAAAATAAATTATGCGTGTATGTGTGCGTGTGTGTGTGTGCGCGCGCATGCATGCATGCGTTTGTGTGTGTGTGTGTGTGTGTGTGTGTTTAGACTGCTTTAATCAGTTTAAATGGTGTATTACTTTTTATTTAAGGAAAATAAAAATGCATAACTTTTGTGCAGGTTATCTATGTCATTTTTAAAATTAATTGTGTTGATTTGTTTTTGGATATGGTAGCTTTCTAAAAATAATCTGTTGACGATGTGACAATGTTATCGAAACCATAAAACCACAGTTACCCTTTAAACTAGAATTTATCGTGAAATACGTAGACGACATAATTTGCTCTATCCCAAAACACAAAATCGAAGAAACTACTATAGCATTCAACAATTTCCATCCAAAACTTCAGTTTACCACAGAAACAGAAATCAACAGAAAACTAAGTTTTTTAGATACGATCGTCATTAGATATTCTAATAATAAACTTATATTTGATTCATACAAAAAACCAACAAATTCAGGCCGATACCTCAATTTTAACTCAAATCATACTTTCAGACATAAAATAAATACTGCCCTAACTTTAAAAAACAGAATTTCAAAAATTTCCGACCCCATTTTCCTTGCAACTAATCTTAAACAACTACAAAAAACTTTACTAAACAATGGATATCCTAAATCTTTAACAAATAAACTAATTTTTCAAACTAAACAAATACATCCAGATAAACACATAGGAACCGAACTTAACAAATACAAAACACTTCCATACATACAACAACTAACACCATCTTTAATAAAACTATTAGAAACTCCACAAATAAAAATTTCGACTAAATATCAAAATAGCATTAAGAACATATTTACCAGGACCAAAGATAATATTCCAAAATCACTAAAAAGCAATACCATATACAGCATCCCCTGTAGCTGCAATAAACAATATATAGGACAATCGAAACAGTGGCTGAAGAACAGAATAATACAACATAAAAGTGACCAAAAACTAAACAAAAAATCATGCGCCCTTACTATACATTTAAACGAATATCAACACCAAGCAGATTTTGACAATGCGAAAATATTAGATACGGAAAGTATATACAAAAACAGATTATTTTTAGAAAGCTACCATATCCAAAAACAAATCAACACAATTAATTTTAAAAATGACATAGATAACCTGCACAAAAGTTATGCATTTTTATTTTCCTTAAATAAAAAGTAATAAACACCATTTAAACTGATTAAAGCAGTCTAAACACACACACACACACACACACACACACACAAACGCATGCATGCATGCGCGCACACACACACGCACACATACACGCATAATTTATTTTACATATTATTTAAATAACACACACACATGCACACACACGCACACACACAAACGCACACATACGAACACATTAGAACGTAATATAGAACTGTATATAAATGATAATATTTTTATTAATTATAATGTTACAGTAGATTATCATAATTTTATATAATTTATAAGTAACAACATCTTTAATTTTTAAATTTTATTTTCTTATTTGTAATTAACACTTCTGTAATTTTTAGTATTAATAACGTAGTTAGTAAAACAAAACAAAACCAACACAAATTACATTCAACACAAAATTTCATAAAAAGCAATAGTTTAATAAATGTAAGTATAGTTTTTAAGAAATTCTCCAAAGATGTTAACCATTTAATTATAGAACTAAGTGTAAGGAAACATATTTTCCGAAACGTCAGTTATTAATAAATGACTTTGGCATTTTGAATAATTTATGACATTTGGACGAAGTAAAACCCAAAATCTAATCTTAATTGAATATTAATAACGACCAGAAACAAAAAACATATTATATATATATATATATATATATATATATATTATTACTAAAGTAGGCCAATGCCATAACTACAGAACGCCAACAACTATTAGCTATTACATAAGTGTTTTTGTTGCTTATGATTTTGCAAATGAATGTGCACAACACAATATCCGTGTTAACGGATTGAATTGCTTAATTTACCCTACACTCCTTTTCTGTGACGCAAAAATTTCCTACCGAATGGTATCGTCTTTTACTATAACCTGTAACAATTTTTTTGACCACTGCAAAGCACTAATAAATTATTAGTTAAATACATCTTTTTGTCTGTTCCATTAAACCAGTAAACGTCGTCAATTAAATAAATATCCGTATTGGAATCATGTGGTCTAACCACAATACAAAGATGCTAGTTTGGTTGCTAACATCAGGCGTTAACTATTTGTATAAACATTTCAATGCCAAACATCTTTGATATTTCGTGCGCAACATGTCAACGGTCATTCTGGCTAGAACACTTGGCACGAAGGCATCAAGGAGAACCTCATAGTTCTAGCGAGTAATTTGCGTGTGGCTTTACGCTTTTGTGAAAACTCAAGTGTAATAAACACTTGATATAGTGTTTTTAATAATGGTAAGCAAATAGATATAATCTCTTTAACAAACTAAATAATTTTGTTGTAGCGCTCTTCTCGTATCTTTTTATATCTTCTATTGTTCAGTCTGATCCCGTTTTATCTGGTTTTATAAAAATTAGCCCGTTTAAATTTAGTGTTGTATGATTATATGGATCTTTTCTTTGCGTTTACGATTATCGAGTTTACCATTCAATGTGAGCATTTATCAAGTTGATGATAATATTCTAAAGTTAGCGAGAAAGTACTTCAATGTAACGATAATGAATTTTGGTCTAACATGAACGTCCTTCAACTTTACCATAATAGGTGAATTTAATAAAATGTTCTGCGATGAAACAGTATATTTGAAATTTTACCGAAATGTTTTTCAATTTAGATAGCAAGTTTTTGGTTTCAATCTAAACGTCCAATAATTAACAGTAATGGTCTTTTTAAAATTGCTAAGAAGAATTTACAAGTAACAATGTGGATAATTACATGCAAGATAATTGTTTTGGTAACGATCTAAATACAGTAGTACATCGAAATTTTGCATTTTTGTGATAACCGTTGGAATGGATTTTGGATTGTCCCGTTATTGCGTAGAGGAAATATGCTTTAAGCTTATATAGTTTGGTACAAAAAACACGCAGCTGGTTATTTGCAGTGCAACATGTGAAGGCCACGTCATTTGTTTGTCCATGAACCATATGTATATTCATTTGCTCTAAAACAATGTAACGCTGTAACAAACAAAAACTTGTTGAAACGAGGTAGGAGCTTTATATTATTCTTACATGACGTCCACACTTCGTGAACCTTGATACAAGGCTACACCAGAAAAATAACTTTGTGATGATCTATAACTATTATTTTGTTTAACAAACTAGAAAGGACTTTGATAATTTTTTATTGCCAGATTTAAATCCAGTGTAGTAACTGTAATTATTATTAACGAAATTAAACAACTCCATTGAGTTCTGATTAAAGTTTTATTTATGTGTAATTATAGTCAAAACTTTTGAACATTGAATTATTAGATATTTCCGATATTTTCATATACACTTTTAAACCGAATAACAGATCTGCTATTTTTGGTATTGATTTGAGTTAATTTTTCTAGTAAAAAAAAATGCTTAACGTATTTGATATTTCATTCAAATTTATAGTTCTACATCTGTGTAGAAGAAATTATAGTAACCCTTTTGATATGTAAATTTTGTACATACAATTTTTATCACAACGCAACTTTTAATTAAAGAATCACCATTTATTTCTCTTAATTAATTGTTTTATTTTGAACAAGTGAGTTCAGAAATAGAGTTATTAGATAGAAGAACAAAAGGCATAAATACCTTCGAAATAATGATATTTGTAGCTTCTATTTAACAAAAAAGCTCTATTAGCTCTTTCAGAATTTGATGCCTAATATTTGTGTCTATAAAATTGTGTGCCTAATTAATCTGTTCAGCTTTTTTATTATAATGTAGCAAGAGTATACCTCTTGTGTCCTCGCTTTGTTAATTTAATTCAATTTTCTTTACAGCTCCTGCGTAAGCAGTTAATACGATATTCCTCTCTAAGGACTACCAAGTCCCCCTTAGGGAAAACCTGTGTTTAAAATTTAATGACTTGGTGGCGCCCTCCCTAAACCCTTATTTTGGTATAAATTAAGCAGTAATAAGTAAAAAAATGTTTTGTAAAAAGAACCACGACCAATCCTCATAAACTCTACCCGAGGAATAGACCCCTAGCATAGTTCAAGATATTTGCGTTCCATCATTTTAAGGAAGCCCTTCTTTAAAGTTCACTGCTTCCATCAGAGAGTATTAAAGAACTCACAGATTACTTCAATTATTTAATTAACCCATAACCAGTACGACGACTATTTATTTAGTAAGAAACTCATAAACAACAAATTATAATCCATGCTGAAAATTTAAACGGTTAAACCGCTTATAAATACATTTCCATGCAACTACGTTTCTAATTATAAATTAGTTGCGTATCCTTTTATAAACTAATAGACCCAACCTTCTTATTCGTAAATGCCGACTATAATTGTATTGAATTTTATTCACTACTATCTTGATTAAAATATTAATACACTGTTTTAGAAACTAGACTCGGAAATGCTTACTACAACAATTATTCTTCTGACCTAAACTTAACAATTCCCGTCATATGCAGTTTCAGTCGTTCACCTAAATTATTTTTAATTGTACAATAGGGTTTGTTACATGAAATAACAGTGTATTGTTCCTTAAAGTAACTGTCCAGTTTCGACCAATCCTCCTATGCTAACAGACCTAAAGGCCAAATTCTTAGACTACACTTGAGCCACACTTACACTCAAGTATTGCTTTATCTCATCCTTTGGTATTCAGAAACCTAACCTAACCATCTGTCCTGTATGAGTGGAGGCGGCACATGAGGTTAAAGTTAGGGAAAGTGAAGTGTATTTTAGTACTACCCTTTAGTGACCCTTACTTGTATTTATTGTAAGATGGAAAATGATTTTTGGGAATTTGTTTAGTATGTTTATGACGAACACAATTATTTGCCCATTCCAAGGTAATAGTAATAAATTATTTCATTGGAAGTGTGTTAAATATGCACGCAATGACAAATTATATAAATTATTTGTACTGAAATATACATTGGTAAAATTTTAGATACTACATACGAGATTTCCAAAACCTCTTTGAAAAATATTGTAACACGGAATTAGTTCAACTCTTTCGGTTTTCAAGGCAGACCATAACTAATATATTATTACCATTGGTATTTCCTGAAGCTCAAGAACAAACTAATTTAAGAGGTTTGCCAGCACCGCCTCTTATAAAAGTGTGCATAGCTCTACGATATTATAGTTGTTGCCCAGACGCCGACGAGGCAGCAACGTACGTATATCTACCACCTCCTGCGGGCAATCAAAGGAGAGCAGCGGAACGGTGACGTCCTGAGGGAGTTCTCTAGCTATGCGGGGTGCCGAGGAATGGGTACACAAGTGAAGTCGTCGGGGATGCACATCCGTCAGTCCTGTTTAGACGAGCTACCTGACGACGGAGCGGGCTGTGGCGAGTAGCCATCCTGTCGGTCGAAAACCACAGGCCAGTGGACCCAGGATCCAGGTACTGTGTAGTTGGAGGACAACCAAGGGGAAGATCCGAGAAACTGCTCACTGTTTCAAAACAAGAGGATTCCAGGAGCAGGTCTATTGGAATCCAGATCTACGTATATATATTTAAGATCATCAACATACAAGAAACACCACAACAATCAAAAGACCACCAACATGCCAAAAAACTCTCTAGAGTTGTAAGGCACTTTTAACGACGCTGAAAGCGTCGTGTCCAGCTACTGCGGCGACGATATTATGCTACTGGAATTTATCAAGTATGTGCAAATCAGTCTGAAACTTACATAACGTATAACATATTATTATTTTAGCGAGTATGTGGTGATTTACATGGCATTAGTCAGTCAAAGTGCATGTCGGATAGTAAAAGAAATTTCTGAAATCCTGGCAGGAAATTTAGGCGGATATGTGAAGTTTCCAACTCCAAATGTCTCAAGAACTATTACACAACAATTTAATGTCATAGGCCGATTTCCGGGAGTAGTCGGTTGTATTGACTGCACACATATTGAGATAAAGAGCCCTTGAGGACCTACAGCTGAAGTATATAGAAACTGTAAAAGTTGGATGTCGTTAAATATTCAAGCGGTAGCAGGACCACACGGAGAATTTTATGACATGGTTATTAGATGGCCTGGTTCTGTACATGACAGCCGAATATTTAATAACAGTTCTTTGAAACTACGTTTTGAACAGCGTCAAATTACAGGGTTGCTAATAGGCGACAGTGCATATCCACAGTTGCGATTTCTTTTTACTCCAATACACATTGCACAGACAAGAGCTGAACGGAGATATAATACATCTCTGATAACAACTAATAATGTTATTGAGCGAACATTTCGTTGTTTAAATAAAAGTATCAATTATAGCTTTCGAACCACTGTTCGTATAATAGCTGCTACTGCAGTATTACATAATATTGCTATGATCGCTAAAAAAGAATTTATGCCGGATCCTCTGTTTGGCGAGAGAATTGTGCCAGTACCCCCTGTGCCTCATAATGTGCGGGGTAATATAATAAAAGCTGCTTTTATTGCAAGACATTTTGAGAATTAGTTGTTAGTGTTTTTTAGATATAAAAATGTTTATTGTAATTTAAGTATGTATATAAAAATTAGATTAAAATAATATTTTAAGTCGTTAATATAACTTGTATAAATTTAAATTATTACTTGAATATTATATACAAAACTATAACGTTAAATAATTTTTCTTATAAATTTCGAAGTTGCTCTTCTAAGAGTTCCACTTTCTTGCTTCAGCATTAAACTTCTTCTCTTGTTATTAAACAGAAATTCTCTTTCCTGCTCTTCTAGTTTTCGTTCCAGTTCTTTCACCCTCAAATTGTGCAGTACTGTCTCCTGTTCTGCGAGTAATGCGTTGCGCTGCAATCGAACCTCCAACTCACGTTCAATTGCAGTGCCTCGAGATGTAAAGAAGTTGCGATTTCTTTTTTTTGACAACCTGGGTGGTGTTGAAGTTGCAGGTATTTCATCTAAAATAAAATTATTACTAACTAGTGCAATAATATATTGAATTAACTAACCAATTTGATTTAAATTTGCTGGAGGGCGGCTATATTGATGGTCAGAACAAGGATGTGTAAAGTATCTAAAAATCAATGAAATTAAGATTTTACTAATGTGTGGACAACACTAACCAGTGTCTTCATAATTTTTTCCCCAAGGAATAGCATAACTGGTTGTAGGAATATCATCAACCGCCAACATTAGGTCCTCTGTCTGATCAATGTGGTTTTGTTGGGATACTATTACACTGTCGCTGTCAATTGTGTCCTTTAACTCAATATTAACACAATCAAGGACATTGTCAATATTGATATCTGCCAAATCTGGCTTATAGCTTCCACCTCTTGTACACATTCGTTGTCGTTTTTCCTCTGACAACTCCTTCTTTCTGCGACCCTTTATGTTTTCCCAACATTTGCGGAATTGTTCAGTGGTTCGCTATAAAGTAATTTTTCAAGAAGCAACATAGTATGTGACCATATACTTACATTGCTGTTTTCCGCTATAGAATTAAACTCTGCAGTCAACTTGATCCAGGCCTTTTTTTCTGCAAGAGTTATACAGTCGCTTTTTTTATTTTCAATTTTGTGTTGAAATTTTCCAACAACTTCTTTAAGAATTAATTATTCATCGGTACTGAATATACTACGTTTTGTTGTAGTACTCATGTTTAAATTATCTACTAACTTAATATAATAATACAATACCTAATAACTACACAAAAGATCAAGAAATTAAACAATATTATAAAACAAAAATCCAAATAAAAACTAACCACAAACAATACTTAATAACTACACAGAAGATCAAAATGAAACTATATTATAAAAACAACAAATTCAAATAAATATGTTAGACTAGATTGCTAATTAGTAGGTACAACTAACACCTTTTCAATAATACCAACACTAAAAGCACTGGATTCAATGCCTCAAGTTAGGGAGTGTTTCTGAATTCCAAATAAAAGTATAAGTGCGCACTTACCTTAGACAAGGAAAAGCTGAGGGTGCATTTTCCTGAAGTAGGAGGGCGCCTCACACAATGTTTATGAATTTGGCCCTAAATCTCCGACCTTTATTACGTTAATGGATTTGTCTCCATTGGTTTGACATTCCAAACATTTGGCTGTGTATTGTGTCACATCTCGTTATATTCCTTTCTAATTGTACTAGGTTTTTAATTTTTTAATAATCGCTTGTTACCGCAATGTCCTCCGAAAATTAAGTTTTTCTGAAAAAGTTTTAATAATTGCTGTCCTTTCTCCATGTTTTCTACATTTATTGATTTTGGATATAAGTTACGCATATATTACTCAATATTTAAAAGCACACTTCTTGAATTTATTAATTGTACACTACGTAAAAATGCTCTCTAATGTGCGTATTTTAATATTTTGATATCCTGTTTCACTAGCTGTCTCTTGCAACTAGGCGGCTCCGTGGCGTAGTGGTATGTGTGTGACTACTACGCCCAAGGTCCCGAGTTCAAATCCCGGCACGGTCCGCTTGAAAAATGTTAGGCGAGCATTTTTCACAAAAATACACCTTCGTTCGGATGAGACGTAAAATGGAGGTCCCGTGTGTGAGTGTTGTCACGCACGTTAAAGATCCCTACCTTGCTTGGAACAGCAAGGGTTCGGCAAAATTCCAAATTTTCTAGGTAAAAAAAACTCGCTTCCTGGCCAATGTAGTACCTTCGGGTGGAGCATTGGAAAATCACATGTAATGTTTTTGTAACTGTAGTAGGGGTTCTTCGAGTGAAATTAATAAAATGGATTATCTCCTCTGCTATACATCTTTCATTCTTGCCTAAACGCATACTTATATAGTTCGATGCTACCTCAAAACTTACCCACGATACGTTGATTAATACTGCGTGGTTGTATTCTAATTAAAAAATTTTACTTTATCCGAATTCACTTCTCTAAATATCTCCTCATGGTCTGTTTGTTTACATTATTTGAGTCGTCTTGGTACCTGGCCTTTGCACGTGTTACAACCATAACTTTTCTGATAACCTTGTTTGGTGATTTCCCAGACCCGTGCAGGCCCGTGGGGACAGGGGGACGTGTCCTCCTGCGTCCTTTGCCAGAATTGTTGTATGCGCCCCGTCCCGGTGTTTATAACCGCAACAAAATCCTAAAATTTATAACAAACTTACAACAAATTATCAGTGTTTTTTAAATATACCAAACAAAGTACAAAATAAATTAGGTGTTTTACTCGCAAAATTAATAATTATTAAAACTTAGAACATTTGGTTCAGTAAGTGCTATGCCGCGCTACGTCAGAAACCAAAGCCGGCAGCCTCGGCTTTGTTCAAATATTCGAGGGCGGTTGTTGTGGCTTGATTCAGTGATAGTTCAATGAAATTGCAAAATCAACACACTTGATAGTTATTGTATCATGCACGAAAAGTGGCGTTTGGCGTAGCTTCTTTCCATTGCGCCCACCGCCAATCGGTAGCGGTACCCTGGGACGTGCGTTTGGACGTAAAGAATACAATTTAGTATTTTGATGTAAAGAATGTGTAAAGAATTAGTAAACAATGTAAACAATATGTAGAATGTGAACAATGCCTAATTGCGGTTATAATTTGTTGCATGCCAAAAATTGGCATTGCACACTCTTTAATTTGCGAGTGAATTCGCGCCAAACATTTTAAAAAAATAGACTTGTGCATTTCCGTCACTTCGGACAGTTGCGTCGGCGCAAGAGAATGCGCAGACGTGGAGTGAGGAAGTAAGTGCGTTTTCCGACACGTCGGGGATTAGTGAACGAGACGTCAAACAGTGAAGTTCACAGGTATCGTTTTATCTTGTCTTTTCTCTTAGAATGTAGGTTCCTCTATCGTACCTATTATCGTTCCTTACCTGGTTGATCCTTTAGCGTACCGCTATAGAAGGAAGAGGGAAGACAAGACAAATCTGGCTTTAACGAGGGCGAAGTCCGACCCACGCCCAAAATGAAGTGAATATGGTTCCTACCTCAAGAATAACCGCAAGGTCGTGAAGAGCTCCACATTTTACGTGAGTACATTTTATCTTATTCCTTTATGGCGCCTCTGTGTCACAATCAACATTTTTTGTGTGATACAAATTTGAGATGCAATTGTGACGTAATAGCTTTGTTGGGCAATATTATGTAAATGTTTATTATGTTGCCAACTGTCGTAGTGGCTCTTATCAATTACGCCGGGACTTTAACGGTTATACCTTAGACTATAACAGTCGATGCATTATAACAGTGGCGCGCCTAACGTTGCTTTGAAATTTGTCCTCACCTCTTGTGTATCTTATAAAGTGTTAGTTTTAAATATATCTGTAGCAATTGGGTTTTTCACTCAAAAATAATAATTTTAAATTTTAATAACTTTTAAATAGAAAAAATATAATCTGGCAACATTGCAATGTGGCAACATATTTTATGTCGGCATGACATCAAATGTAGTTGAAATGACATTGAGTACAGCTGATGTGTCAATCTGAGATTTAGGCAGCCATGTTTGAACAGTATTTGTTGAACTTTCATAAATGTTATTTTAAAATTTAATTAATTGGTTTTTCCATTACAAAATAGTGTGTTTTTGTTCTAAATTTTCTTAAATAATTGCCTAATCCAATTTAGAATGAAATTAAAGTGTATACCTTTCAAATGTATTTAGGAAATTCCCTTAACCTCACTTCTATGTGAAAACATATGCTTTTGGATTAAATAATTTGTTTCGTAAGTACCTTTATATAAATAATTAATTAACTTCATGCTTCATTCCTTATTCCATATGGAAATTTTTTTTGATATTATATTAAATTTAATTATATACCTGTTTTTTGCTTTAACTTATTAAAAGCGTTGTGTAAACCATTCATATATTATCTTAGTCTGACATGATTCTAAAAGTGTTCCCTTAGTAATTTAAATAATCAACTATAAGTTATGAATTCCTCTTTAAAGAAAATTTTGCTTTTGGATATAGCCTACGCAATTAACTGAGTTTCTAATATACCTTTTACCTACTAAAACGCTATAGTAGACTTGATTTCGTTATATCTACTTCCTTAAACATTAAAATAATGAGCTTAATGGTAATGTTTTGCATTTAACTTCATTTACTATCCCCTTTCGTTACGATGGTTGTTGATAAATTCTCTCGATGTAAAAGGAATATTTTAATAATTTGGAATACTGTTTTTTCTATACATGTATCGTAGAATATTGCTTTTGTGTAGCGAGTATGATTTTGTTTTGATAGCATATTTTTTAGATATATCGATATCGCAACGCAGCATTTGGTTTAGGCGAGATTTTTTGTCGTAGTTGGTCGCTTAGCGGTATGTAAGTCTAGACGAGACTCATTAAGAGTTGATCGCTCAGCATTACATAAGTCTAGATTAAACTCGGGGTAAGTATGTCGCTCTAGCAATTTTTTGAATCATTTTTTAAGAATAATGTTGAAGTTTTTCTTTATTAGTAGGTGAAGCTCAAAGAAGGTCTCATCATCCCAGTAATTATATGCGTTGTAAGATATCTTTTTGTTCTTCAACAATTTTATCGGTAAATCTACTTTTAATTACTGCTGTCTTTTCATACATCGATTCAAACCATACTAGATGGGATGAAAATATCTTTAAAATTTCTCAAGCTTTGCGTACATCCAAACACGAAGCTACTCAATTTACTCCGTCATTTCTTGTTTTTTGGAAGATATACCCCAATCGATGGTAGTTATTATGGTTCAGTTCCTAACGATACTAACGTAATTAAATTTCACGAAAAAGTACGCTGGGACAAAGACCAACAATCATTACCTTCTATCTTTAACGACGTTAGAAAAAATTTGCTAAAAGCTTGCGAAAAAGTAAGAATCACTATAATCTGCGTAAACGAAATATTTCCATTGCCATAGGCGAACAAGTTTGGAAGAAGAATTATGTCTTATCGGATGCAACTAAAAATTTTTCTTCAAAATTAGCCCCTAAATTCATTCTATGTGAGGTCACTCGTGTTGTTAGTCCACTTATCTACGAACTCCAAGATGCTGAAGGAAAACGCCAAGGAAGGTGGCATATTAAAGACCTTAAACCATTCTCTGCTGACCTAAATGCTAATTAAATTTTTTACGTTTCATTTCTTTAACGATTTACCTAATGTTTCTGTCCCTCTTATGAATTAAGTAACTTTATCTAGTCATTTCTTTTCTTATACACCACTTACCTTCTACACGTTTGGCTTATTTACCTTAAATTAGCTATCTTTTTGCTACCGGTTGACTTTCCCTTAAACTTATTGTTAGCTACTTATCTGTTTATTATCTACATTCCCCAGTATAACTCTGTCGTTACATTTAATTAATCCTCGCACCTTTTCTACATCATATTATTTTGTTTTCAGTATTTACCTTACATCGTCTAATTCTGTGGTGATTGTCGTAACTTTGGTTGCAATAACTCCTTGAATTTTTATGATTGATTTTAGCTAATGTTGAGTGGATGCTTTTTTCTTTGGGCTCACATAGGAGCCGCGGCCTATGCCATTGTAAGAAATAGTCCATATTCACAGTTGCAAAAAACTAGGAATTTCTATTCCATGCGTTTTTCTCCTGAATTATTACAATCGCCCACTTTATCCTTTATCATTACTTGTTTCTCCTTCCACTAACTCATCATAACATATAAACATTTTTCGTTGTTTTTTATTGAACTTCGTGGTGAGGTGCTATCGCTTTTTATTGATATCTTATCGAATTCTCAGTTGTTTTAGTATATTGGGACAGTGTGTCAGTATTTAACTGCTTATATTTAGGCATTCTTGTGTGTTTATGGCGTTACCGTTTTTAAAAAATTTCTTTGCAACAGTTGGTTTTTGTGCAAAGGTATCTGTAGTAATACTTTTAAGTTGTAGTTTCAACTTTTGTCTGATTTTCATATCGTAGTGGATGCACTCGTTAGAGCCTAGAAATTTTTTTAACTTATATGTCTTAACTATAACTAATTAACGGCTTCAAGGAGCCACTCTATCTTGTATCTTTGTGATGGATGACGAAACGGCTTAGTGAGCTGGGGAATTCTACGCTATATCTTTAATGTATGTAGTCGTAGTGTGCCTTAGTCTGCTGGGACGTTTCGGATCCACCTATTGTTATCTAGTTTTATCTTAATATTGTTATTCTACCTATTTTCTTTGATAAGCTTAATATCATTATCTTACTTATTATCTTTGATAATAACTTGAGATTTTGCCTTATCTTTTTTATCTTTTTAGCGTTTGGTATTCACGATCAGACGTAGGAAATATTTTTTGAATATTGAGTAAAGAAGTTAACCTGATGGTAGCCATGTAATTTGTTAGGTTAGTAATGTAAGAAATTAGTAAGATGGTACTGTTGGTAAATTTGTTGATTCACAACCATGTCATGAACAAGTTTTGATGTGTATTGTTTATTAAACCAGAGTACCGGTACATAAAAATTTGCTAAAGTGCATAGCAACTTGCTCTTTTGAACATTTTGAAATTTGGACATTTTCTTGCCAAAGAAGAAACAGTTGAGATGCAATGCTTATGTGCGTGTGCACTCAAAAACTGTAATGATAGCTTTAGTTATAGTATATATGTTAGGCGACTTGTTGCATTTGTTCTAGTTTTAGTAGTGTTTTGTGCTTTCCGACAAATTTGTGCTGTCGATTATAACTGCGTCACATTAAAGACTCGAGTGTGCATTTATGAATGTAGTTCATAAATAATGGGGCTACACATTCCGTTTCCTGGTTAATCGTAAGACGTGTTATCGGTTGAAAAAACCAGGTGGCGCCTAAAATAAATTTTTTGTAGAATTTAAGTTAGGGTTTATGTAGGTTAGTTAGGATTTAGATTTTAAGCTTTACTATACTAACAGTCATTTTTTTGTTTTAAGATTTTTTTCCTTTTATAGCTTTGTCGCGTTTGTTACATGCCGAAAATTGGCATTGCACACTCTTTAATTTGCGAGTGAATTCGCGCCAAACATTTAAAAAATAGACTTGTGCATTTCGTCACTTCGGACAGTTGCGTCGGCGCAAAAGAATGCGCAGACGTGGAGTGAGGAAGTAATTGGCGTTTTCCAACACGTCGGGGATTAGTGAACGAGACGTTGAATAGTGAATTTCACCGGTGTCGGTGTCGAGACTGCAACTTATAAAGATGGGGTCACGGGTTCGTAACAAATGAGGCCTCAGAATAGGCGTGTTGTGGTAGGCGCAAGAGAGCTGGTCGTCTTGGGGGCATAGAAGAGCTGTCATTCCTGTTACTCCGGCAAGGCAATAAACCACGCTTCCTCTTAAAAATGGTTTAAGAGGTCGGTAATTGTTAACGGTGAGACCGCATTATTTAAGTAATTTAATACTAATACAAAATATCTTTAATTCCTTAGCGCATGAAGTAATCGTGGATGTGTATATATATATATATATATATATATATATATATATATATAGAGAGAGAGAGAGAGAGAGAGATTGGGGCAACTGTCGTTAACGAAAAACGTACAGCTTTTGTTCGATGTCTTTTGGCATCAAATTTGTAAGCAGGATCCGGAAAATGTGCATTGCAGTTCGATAGTAAGAAGTAACGCCTTCATTAAGAACAGGTATCAAAATTTTCAGATCTTATGTTTGTCAGACTTTTAAAAGTGCTCACATAAAATTTTAATAGAAGATTGCTTAATCATGCTAAATTTTGTGCACGAATAATAACGTGAAATATGATTATTAGGAAGTACTAATAAGGTAATTTTGAAAGACACGCGGTGTATACATGTGTTTAAAGTTTTGTGATTCTAAAGTCCACTTCCTGTTTTTATTAAAAAGTTCATTACAGATGTCTAGTCTTTAATGTCATTAATCATTTCTATATCTGAATAAGTTTGAAATTTTATTTACTCAAATTAGCTACATGTGATGTAAATTTTCTATAAAGAAATGAACTAAATTGATGTGATATACATGTAAACCAATACACAGATCTGTCCATTGGGTATCAGAAATCTTGTTTTGAAATATTAGTAAAAATTAAGGTCTTGTTATGTCAAGACAGATTTATAAGAAAAACCAGAATCCAATTTTATTATTTTGTATTTGTAACCATATAAAACAAAACGAAAAGAGAGAAACTATATTAAATTACATTTTTGGACTCAATTTTTTTATTCCATGCACAATTAATTTTAATAAGAATATTTTAGAGAAAATAAATTTTTTGAATAATGAAATTAGACGAATGCTGAAGTAATTTAAAAACACAGATATGTTACAATTGATTTATTCTAGATGTCCATTTTTAATTCAAATACCTTTGGTGTGGTAATCTCAAGTTTATCCCCTCATAATTATTAGTATGCTTTTTTATTAAAAAGCACAAACAGTGTCTTTTTAATAGAAAATTTGTTGTGTACTCTTTCTTTCAGGATCATCGAGATTGAAGAGGTTGTAAGTATGTTCCAGAGGTTTCCAGATATGTTAGTTCATTAAGTTGTAAGTTTTTTTATGATGCTTAAATCCAATGAGTTTCTGTATCTTCTCATAGGAGTATTGAATTTCTAGTGTTGTCCATATAGATACAGTGGCGCTCAATTTCCCTTTTTCTTTTTATGTTAGCTTATTGTTGAGTTTATACCATCCCCATGCCCATTCTTATTGCTCACCCTTGGGGTAATTCCCAGACTTAGCCGCGAACAAGTAAAAAAGGATAAAACTTCACTTGTATCCAACGAGTGGAGGCAAAGATTGTTTCAACCTCAAGTGTCAATATTAAAAAGCTAAAAATTAATTTGTTTAAAATGGGGGGTAGAAAACAAAACGTTGATGCATTTAATGAGTTAGGATTTATCCTTGTAAAAATAAATAAAAAAAGTATGTTGCTGCATGTGAAGTTTGTAAAAAAAATTTAACAAATACTGCCATTTCTAGGTTACATGCACACAGGTAAGTGTTTTTTATTTTAATACTGTGCTTAGTTTAAAATTTGTAGAAACATATGTCAAAGAAACACCTCGAATGTAAAACAAACATCACTACTGGCAGCTTGTGATTCAGGTTTGCAGGACTTCAAAAAGAGAAATTTTCAAATTTTGATTACGATTCCTCTGGTTAGCAAAAATCCATTTCAATTCTTGACTCAGATTCAGATGCACTTTCAGTAATAGAAAACTGCTGTTATAGAGACAACTAATACCAGTGTTATTAATTCTAATTCTGAAGCAGCATATGTAGCAGAATTGCTGTTTGATCCAATAACTGGCCAAATGATTACTATTAAAAATGAGAATGCAAACGTTATAGAATTTGTAGGTGATCTATACCATGTTTATCTTTATTTTAGAATATATACCTTAAATCCTCACTGCGGAGCACGCCATCGCCTTTTCCTGATTTAGCAGAAAAAGACAAGGCTAATTTATTTCTGCATTTTCACTATCGACGGGCAGCCAGAAATCATATTGTGGTTCTGACACAGGTTCACAAGTATTCACAGCCTAATCTCTCGACTCGTTTCTCAAGTTCCAGTTGTCCACTACCACTATCATCCTTCAGGACACAGTCACTAAAGTCAATTGGGAGTTTCAACAATAAAATCAGGAAATTGGATGACATAAAAAATAATAACAAAATTTCCTCTTTTGTTGATCGAACAAATCCTAAGGAAATTGAAAGAATGAATGATGCATTGGCAAATTTATTTTGTGTGTAATATACCACTTTCTGTAATAGAGTCGGATCACTTGAAAAATTTTGTTAATAGACTTCGTCCGGCATATTTACCTAAATTACCTAGCCGTAAAGTGTGGTCGACAACATTATTAGATACTGTATTTAACAATATATAGATACAAATTCTAGATCATTAAATGTGTATTCGGCCCTTTTAAGATGACTGGAAAAACACATCCAGCAATAGTATCTATGCTTCATAATGCAGGAGGTTCCCAAGCTTTTCTGGATGCATGGGATTTGACTGGGGACTCTGAAATAGGAAATAAGCTAACGGAGATTGTTAACGAATCTATTTAGTTAGCAAAAAGTTATATAATGCTAATGTTTATGCTGTCGTTTCCGATAATGCTTCAGCTATGCTTAAGATGGGTCGAACTGTTCAAATATGGCATTTAAATTGCAATGCATACTCGCCAATTTAATAGTAAAAGATACATTGGATGAAGAACTTACAGAAATTCCAAATAGAAGGCTAAAAAAAGTTTTTTAGCCTTCTACTTGGAATTTCTTCCACTAAAATATATAAAAACTCCGCGTTATAGTGACTTTACCAATAGTAAGATGAGAGATATCGTGCGTGTCTTTGCACAAACAAATTTCAATGGCGGCGTTGCGACCCGAAGGTATACCCAGTTATACTTCCAAAGAAGGCAACCAAATCATAAACTGTTTCAAAACCTATACAATCGTTTATTCGAGAAGAGTTCATTTTGTGCAAAAAGTGAAAATAACGCTCGAAAAATCTCCGTTGAGCAAGAAGAGGAGGTTTTGGATAGAGTGTACGAAAATCCAGGTACAAGTACTCGTCGTGGAAGTACGGAAATGAGCATAAACTACTCATCGATTTGGAGAATTGTATACAAAGAGAAGCTTCTTTCATACCACTTACGTTAGTTCAAAATTTGTTACCGCAAGATTCTTTAGCTCGCCTCCGTTTTACTCGGTTTTTCAAGAGCATCAAAACGTGGATCTTAATTTTTTGAATAAGATTCTCTTTACTGATGACAGGACGTTCACTCACCGTGGAGTTTTCAACTGGCTAAACAATCATTTGTAAGATTCCGAAAACTCCCATGCCATAGAAGAAAGACATTTTCAACACGAATTTAATCTTAATGTTTGACGTGATATTATTTGAAGTTTTTTTATTGGGCTTGTTCAACTGCTACCCTCTCTAAACGGCACACTTTATTTAAATTCTTCAAAAAAAATTTAAACGATTTGCTTGAAGAAGTACCGCTGAGCGTACCTATGTGGTTTATGCAAGACGAAGCACCTGCACATTTCTCTCGGCCGGTACACTAATATTTAAACAACATCCTACTACATCCATAACTTTCTTGGCAATCTAAGAGCCCGATTTAAATCCTGTGGTCTTTCCGATTTGGTTTCGAATGAAAGACATGGTGTATAAACTGTTGATGTGTCCGCAGAGTTGTGGGGGAAAATATAAGCGACTGCGAATTAAATCAAAGGCAGTCAAGCAGCATTGCTTAGAACTCACCAAACTTACAATTAGTATCGAAATAAATGGTGCACATTTCGAAAATATACTGTAAAATATCAATTTGTAAGCGTTCTGGCGGATTAAAGATGCCAATTTTTTAGTCGACAACCCAAACATTTTCAGAATAATGTCAAAAATTGAAACAACTTCTTATACCATCAACATTCGGATAAGAAAAGTTTGGCTCAATGGTCATTATTTGATGTATAGTATCTCTAGTTAACCGTTGTCCCATTGTTAATAAACAGCCTATATAGGTACTTAGTATGAAATTTATTTGAATAAGGTAGACTAAAGCAAAAGGATAAAGAATTAAGTAAAAGGTTTAATGAGGTAGCCAATAGGGTTACCTGAAAAAGTTAATAAATTACAAGACGTGTATATTGGTCACCTGAGATAGGTAACCACACTTTGACCGTGCGGCAGGTGGAGACCGTGTTGGTTTATGGTTTCACCAATAACAAAATTTTAATAGTAGGACAAGAATTTTTCTCACACTTTAACATGTTCATTTTATTCAACAAATACTAAACATTGAAGAATACATTCAAATGCTTCAAAAAACTGTCAACTCTAATTGAAATAAATACTTTCAAATAAAAAACAATTCAATTCGATCTATTTAATACCCAAAAATATTCTTTACAAATTAAAAGCTTGCAGGAAATTGTGGAACATAGAGGTGTAAGTACAATAATATGGTGCATGCAGAGCTATGAATTGTGCTGATCATTTCTGGCGTCAAGAGGTTGCAGTCACTTGTAGAAAAATATGGTTCTCATAGCGAGCGATTATATACAACCATAAAAGCTGAATACGAAGTCCTCATTATCTGTAACAAAAATGTTGCTCAAAAAAGGTACCCACAAAGCATTAGGATACATTTACAATTTAGTCACTCGCACATTTAAATTATTTATTTAAGAACCGTATGCCAAAGGAGGCATCCGTGTATTTAGTGATGGACGCAATTTAACTGTTGGCGTTAATAAATCTAATGAGACTTGTAAGTAACAACGATCCAAAAAGCAAATAAGAATATACAAAACCTGGAGTATTATCGCATACCTAACGGCAAAAGCAAATTGATATATTTTATCTGTTATTAATAAATGATTTACTTTCTGAATGCCGCGTCTATAACGATTGTTCATTATAACACTTGTGGCTGAATATTTGAAAATTCATTGGTTACCATTTTCCATAAAGATATATATTAATTTTCAATTTTTCTTAACATGCACACACGCTAGCGGCATTACTGTCATTTATAGTATTTGACTTGTGTTGCATATTCTATCTTTGTTTCTATATCATTGGTATTTTAATATTTGTTACACATTCTTTTGTTCAATTGCTGTACCACGTCTTTATGTAGAGTTAGCTCTAGTTCCCTGCTGTTAGCACATTCGGTTATCTACGGAAATTAGATGAGTAAAGGCTATATGTATATTCTGGGCCACTTCGATCCTCGCTCGATCGATTCCCTCACCCTGCCTACTAGTTGGGGGTTGCTGAGGGGGGCGTGTCTTGTATGTTCTGGCGATCCTCATGACACTTCTGGCACACTTCGCTTCTCACTGGATCGACCCCCTCCCCTATGCATAGTAGTTGACGGTTGTTTAGTTGGTGGGGGCTTATGACGATCCTCATAACTCATTTGAATTCTTCATTACGTTTATTAGCCTTACCTTCTAGCACACTTCGATCCTCACTTGATCGATCACCCACCCTGCCTACTTACGTTGCCGGTTGTTGAGGGGGACGTGCTTTATGACGATCCTCATGACGTTTATTAGTCTTGCGGGTGTCCCACGATCCTCATGACTCATTTGAATTCTTCATTACGTTTATTAGCTTTGCGGAAGCTCCATTCGGCTTTTTGCGGTCTAAAAAAATTTTGTAACAATCCTCATGAGTCATTTCAATTCTTTATTACATTTATTAGCCTTGCGGGTGCCCCATTCAGCATTTTGTGGTCTGACGATCCTCACCTTCCTTCTCGCGCACTTCGATCCTCAATTGATCGATCCCCACTCTGCCTACTAGTGGGAGGTTATTGAGGGGGGCGTGCCTTATGACGATCCTCAGGACTCATTTGAATTCTTCATTACCTTTATTAGCCTTACGGGTGCTCCATTCGGCATTTTGCGGTCTAGAAAAAATTTTTAACGATCCTCATGACTCATTTGAATTCTTCATTACGTTTATCAGCCCTGCGGGTGCCCCATTTGGCATTTTACGGTCTAGAAAAATTTTTTAACGTTTCTCATGACTCATTTAAATTCTTCATTACGTTTATCAGCCTTACGGGTGCTCCATTCGGCATTTTGCGGTCTAGAAAAAATTTTAAAAAATTTCAAATCGAGTTAACATATGCCCAGATTTATTAAAAATCAACTCCAAATTACATAACATAGGCATGAGGAATCAAAATTGTAAAGGGTAGTTGTTTTAGTTCTCTGGGATTGTTTATTAAGCACAGAAACAGAAATAAGCCGCAATATATATGGAAATAAAAATTTATTAGACAATCTATACATAGTAGTAATAAATTCTTTGTATATATCTACATTTACAATAGTATTATCATTGTACACGTATTTAGGCTAAACATGTATATACATTGTGGCCCCTAAAACAGGCATGTAATGTATACAACTTAAATCTAAGCAATATATACAACTTATAAACTAGGTAAAATAAAATCTATCATCTATTTTCCTATGCCTCAATGCATACGTTAAGGTCGTGTTAGGGATGACAAAACGCTTATCATCTGCGCCCGATACACTAACCTTGCTAAGTAACAGCGTAAACGAATCATGTTTTTTGCTCCTAATAGATCGCATCGAATGTACGAGGGCTAGGAAGTTACTGCTATGTGATACGTTCTTAAAACTATTAACACATACCCTGCACAACACTACGCTTAACCCCTTTAATCTTTTTTATTGCATCCCTTTCGCTAACTATACAGTAACTCTTGACTCGAGTACTCACAAACTCTAAAACTAACTCACCACCAACTTATCCTTGAATTTTCCGGGCACTTTTTTGTTTACATTCATGTGGTTGTGATCCCGCACACGGTCTGTTCCATGCGGTTTCTTGCATATCCCACAGTCTTCGGTAGTGTGAAACAAAAGTTCATTCTGGGGTTCCAAAGGAATCATGGGCACATTCGTCATCAATATCTTACCCAGACGTCTAGCTTCCTCTCTAAGTTTGGTGACAAATTCACGTGCTGCATCTGGGCCCCGGTAGATCTCAAATTTATTAAGAGAGTTGTCGTAGCTGCATTTGATGTAATATGCTCAGCTATAAGGGGTATGCAGCTGGAGCGGTGTTGTAGATGACGTGGAGGGGTCGAGTCGGCATAAGTAACGAATGGGACCTGCATTTGTTTTTGGACGCTCGAAAATTCCAAAACGTTGTTGAAAACGGCGGGCATTTGGGTTACGACATGGCTACAGTTCTGCTCAGTATGCCTGGTCAAGGCTGCCTCAGTTGGAAAAATGAATAAACAGACATCGCAGATCCATTTACGTAAGCAATTTTTTGATAACTGCTTACCGACCAAGCGACCCAAATCCTTGATCCAGCAGAAGTTACCTTTTTCTTCATCCTGGATGTAGAGCAAGTTAAAGTGCCGGGCTCTCCTGTGTTTAGTAAAATGTAGAGGACCAACAAGAGACCTTCCTTCCACTCCGAATACGTTGATACTCAGATCGTTCAAAGCCTCGAACTTGGCAATCTTATCAAAGGCCATAGAGAACTCTATACCATTCATATTTAAGCAGGTCGAGCAATAGGAGTACTTGCTAAGACGTTGGGAGTGATGTTCAGCAGAATACAGCGCTGCTACAATGAAGTAGGCAAAACAGGCTGCGTCTCGGTTTTTCACATTCACCACCGCTTTTTTAGCTTTTATCCAGCGTGGTAGGGCAATGTAAGAAGATCCCCCTAAGTGGCTGGTATTTGTTGATGTTTAGTTCTAAATGCAGGACGTTGTAAGGCCCAACCGGACTGGTGATGTTCAAATTCTTGGGACTTATCGAGCATCTCCCAAGAAAACTCCGTATACACTTTGTCCAAGTCGCTGGATCCCCTTATAATTTAATTCCTAGTGTTGAAAGATTTAATTGCTTTGGCATCACTCAGGGACATCTTTGTGTACATACCAAACACTTCCACATTAATTTTAATGGTCCTGTGGGCCTCCAAGGTGTCCCGGATTAACTATATATAATGCTGCTTTTGTTCAAGTATAAAGTTTGCAATGTCTCTACAACCCGATAGATTATTTTGCGGTAGGTTGCGATCCGGGACCGGAAGGCAGACGATAACAGTTGTATCGCTTCTTGTTTAGGGCTTCCGGATTGGGCCTTATGTACGGCACTGCGTAAATGTCCACGAAATTAGCGTGAACGAACGTTCATATTGCAATCGTCACAATATCGTATGTACTGTCGCTGGAGTTTTGGGCGTGTTAGCATCCGGTGGTGATGCTCCACGTTTGACTGACATCGATGTAGAAGAGACAGTATCTCCGTGGAGTGCATGCTGATGCCGGGTTAAATTAGCTCGACGCCCGCACTCCAAACCGGAAATGTCACACACAAACGGTGTTGGTGCTGGTAATTCAGTCGGTGAAACTGGGGCTGTAACCTGATGTGGTGGTTTAACGATATTATGGACCTCCTTTTTGTGCCGGTTAAGGTTGCTCTAGATCGAGAAGTTTTTCTGGCACACATCGCAGGCGAATACCTTGATGGATTCCATTGTAACCCGCACAATAAAGCGATGTTTATTACTCAGTTTAAAACACGTAAACCACGATGTTTTGTAATCGTAGAAGAAACACAACTGATGAAAATGGGCTAAGACCCCCTATAAATAGCCAGAGGATTGTAAACAGGTAAATTAGAGCGCATGCTCACAGGAAACCAATATAACATATTCCCAGGATTCCAATGTGCACAATAAAACAATGTTTATTACTCAGTTTAAAACATAGACAAATTTTTTCGCAATCGCAGAAGAGAAAAATGGGCGGAGATCCCTTTATAAATAGCCAGATGATCGTAAACAGGTAAATTAGAGCGCATACTCGCAGGCAACCAATATAACATCGTCCTAGGATTTCAATGTGATCTGCACAATAAAGCGATGTTTATCACTCAGATCACATGCAGACAAATGTTTTTGCAATAACGAAAGAGTCGCTAACTGGTAAATTAGAACGTATGCCACAGGCAACCAATATAACATAGTCCTAGGATTCCAATGTGCACAATAAAACGATGTTGATTACTCAGTTTGAAACATACAGACAGATGTTTTCGCAATCGCAGAAGAGGAAAATGGGCTGAGATCCCTTATATTCATAGCCGGATGATCGTAAACAGGTAATTTAGAGCACATGCCCACATGCAAGCGATATAACATCGTCCGAGGATTCCAATGTAATCTGCACAATAAAACAATGTTAATTACTCAGTTTAAAACATACAGACAAATGTTATCGCAATCGCGAAAAAGGAAAATGGGCTGAGACCCCTTGTAAATATCCAAATGATCGTAAACAGGTAAGTTAGAGCGCATGCTCACAGGCAACCAATATAGCATCGTCCCAGGATTCCAATGTACAGAATAAAATGATGTTGATTACTCAGTTTAAAACATACAGGCAAATGTTTTCGCAATCGCGGAAGAGGAAAATGGGCTGAGACTCCTTATATTCATAGCCGGATGATCGTAAACAGGTAAATTAGAGCGCATGACCACATGCAAGCGATATAATATCGTCCCAGGATTCCAATGTAATCTGCACAATAAAACAATGTTTATTACTCAGTTTAAAACATGCAGACAAATGTTTTCGCAATCCCGGATGAAAAAAATCAGCTGAGACCTTTTATAAATAGCCAGATGATCGGAAATAGGTAAAGAGCACATGCGCACAGGTTGTCACAGTTCAAATTAAAAATCTAATCGAAACCAAACTAATAGTCTCCTTTGGGGAAAACTGATGGCAAATAAATAAGCCACGGCTTGGATAATATAGGGTCGGGATCCGTACAACGTTGGGAAGAACAAAGGCTCTGCCAAGAAGAAAGAAAACCCAGAGCCCAAAAAAGGCGCCAAGGTCCAGGAGAACAATAAAATAAAAACACGATAAGTCCGGGGACCTAACGGACTCCTATAGTTTTCCCAGCGCAAAATGCAAGAGCTGTCACTTCTAATAGAACAAGAATTATAACATGGTATTTATTGTAGATTAACCTGAACAAAAAAAACGAGCAATACAATAAGAATGAATATAAACGTTTTTGTTTGTAGCGAGAGCTTAGTGTGAAACTACACAATGAATAACACAAAAAAAAACAAGATTAGAGACAAACACACCAAGACCTCGTACAAATAATTATGGATTAAAACTTAATAAGGATACGCATGCGCGAAAGCGTCAAATAATTAATTTTAAAACTCACCAAGGCGAGATGCGCAAAACAATTTAATGGAAGGAATAATTTGGTACCTAACACGCGACGTGGATCCACCTCGGCGCATAAGCAATTTTTATCGAGTGATAATAAATCGAAACTCAATGACGCGATCGGCGGACGTTAACAAACCTGTTATAAATGAGAGGTTAATAATACTAATAATATTATTTAAATTAAATACGGCGATAACAATTTTAAGCACTATTAATGTACTCTAAAATATAACCCAACGACCACTTAATTAATTACAATTATTTATAAACCCAAAAAAAAATACATAGATAAAATTCTATATATTCACATATATTTTGAATCGGATTCCAGACTAGATAAACTTAGAAAACGTTTTTGAAATGGTAGAGTAAAACGGGATTCAGCTTAGCACACCAGTAACAACATTGCCAATCGTAAACATAAACAAGAAGATACGAAATCAAACCCTGTATAAATTACATATTAATTGAGTGGAAAAACTAGACCATAAAACGTACGGCAGGTAGCGAAATACGATTCCTACAGATTGACATACAGAGAAATTAATCTACTAATCGCAACAAGTAGACAATAAAAATTGAGCACTAAAATAATATAGAATTTATGGACGGGCAAAGTGCAAACAAACTTGACTTACCTGTAGTATTGGCAAGGTTATAAATTCGCACAGCGCGAAATCTTTACTAATGGGAATCAACAAATCTCACCAACATACCACACTACCCCAATAGTAATTTAAGATCAGAGTCGACGTGCTAAATCCGCAAACGCGTAACAAAAAGCAGCAACGACTTTACCTTGCCAAAAAGGAAAGGAAATTGTATATATGAAATTAAAGGTTAAGAATTATCAAGAATAACAAACGTGTTCTCCAGTTCAATGTTAACGCTTATCAATGAACTTTAACTATAACGATAATACACACCACGAGATTCCTATTATTATTTATTATCTAAATTATACGGCTAATTTATTACTAGCTAAAATATGTTTGATTAAATTAATTTGTTGGGTTCTAACATGATTAAAGTTGCAGGATGATTAAAACTACTTGTTTAATAGAAATAATTTGCAACCAAAGAAACGACGTTGCAACTCCCCCTCTCCTTCGACAGGCGGGAAAACTACTAAACTAAAATTTTACTGACGAAAAGTAAATAAGGAATCCTATTTCATGAAAAGACAAGATTTATAACAAAATTAATCCAAATCGTCCACATTAGCTGGTTTCAGATCCTGTACGTGCTAAGTTCCAAGTGATTTGCCATCGTTGTCTTCCAGTTCGTACGTGGTTACACCAACCTTTTTTTTAATTTTGTATGGACCAGTAAATTTCCGAGCAAGTTTAGCTGTACAAAATTTTGTAGCATCACTCAAAACTTTGTTTTTCTTCCAAACCATTTGTCTGTGTTCGTAAGTAACAGCACGACGTCTCAGGTTAAAAATGCGTCGATTGCGCTCTTGAGCAGATTTTAATTTTTTAGTCACTTTAGCAAACAGTTTTCTAAAACCTTCTTCTCTAGTGTCTGTAGAATTTTGGAATTCTTCGTTAAAATCGATATCAAAGTGTTTCCCATTAGAGACATAATCACGACCAAAGTTTATATAAAACGGCGTGTGTTAGGTAACTTCATGTCTTGCCGTCCTAATTGCACATGCAACTGAAGCTAAGGAAATATCCCAGCGTTTGTGGGTATCTCGTACATACGAAGCAAGCATTGTTTTTATGACTTTATTTGTACGTTCGGTTGGATTCGCTGTATATATAATATTAACACCATAGTTATTACACAATTCTTGAAATACTTTCGACTTCATCTGGATTCCATTATCGCAGATAATGTGTTGTGGTGCACCATACACCAAAAATATACTATCTTCTATATTTTTACACAAGGCTTTGGAGTTTGCAGTTCGAATACGAAATAGAACTACGTACTTAGAAAAGTAATCAGTTACTACTAGAATATGAGTGTACCCTTGCGTAGATCTAACTAATGGACCGATAAAATCTAAACTAATTAATTGCCATGGCTTAGTTACTTCTGGGCGTTTACCCATTAAACCAGCTGACAGTTTTTGTTCAATTTTGTGTTTTTGGCATAAACAACGATTGACGTAACGAACTACATCGGTTTTCATTTGAGACCAATAATAACGTTACTTAATTTTCCAAAATGTTTTATAAATTCCCACATGACCAGCTGCAGAAATGTCATGGTGGTCATGTATTATTCTATGACGTTGGTCTTTAGGTACGACAAACTTCCAACAATTAGCATCAGACGACAATTCTGGTATTTCGGGTCGAGTATATTTAAATATAACTTCGTTTTCTACCCTCCACTGAGAAAACTTTTGAGGGTCATTTTTGATTTTTGTGCAGAGTTTTATATACCACTATCTTGTGTAGTCGCAAAATCGGAATCGGAATTTTTAGATTCAATAGCATCAGATGATATTGGAACACTACGCGATAATAAGTCTGGAACGACGTTATCTTTCCTTTTGCGATGCACTAGTTCAAAATCATACGGTTGTAAACGCAATGGCCATCTGGCTAAACGACCTTGCGGATCGCGCAACCAATGCAGCCATAACAAAGAATGATGATCTGTGATCACCGTAAATCGGACACCATCCAAATATTGTCTAAGTTTTTCTACTGCCCAAATTACTGATAAACATTCCCGTTCTGTCGTAGAATATTTACGTTCTTGGGTGGTTAATGAGCGAGAAAGATAGCAGATAACATGTTCACTGTCGTCTGAATTCTGCGATAGTACGGCACCAATACCATAAGCTGAAGCGTCTGTCTGCAGTATAAATTTCTTTTTAAAATCGGGACCAAGCGTGTTGTCGATCAATCTTTGCCAAGTACTAGGGCGTTGGTCAGTCCGAAGGGCATACGGCGAAATCTAAACAGACCTCTACCCGGGACTGTAAATGCGGTAAAATCGCGTGACGATTCATTTGAGGGGACTTGCTAAAAGGCAGATTTAATATCAATAGTACTAAGATATTTAGCATCTTGTAGTTGATCTAAGATCGCCGACATATACGGAATCGGATACGCGTCTTTGACTGTTACGGCATTCAATTGCCTATAATCAACGCAGACTCAAAAGGATTTGTACCGCTTTTGAACGAGACATATAGGTGAAGACCACGCGCTTTTGCAAGGTTCTACGATACCGTCGTCTAACATACGTTTTAATTCAGCGTCAATAATTTCCTGTTTCTTAGGAGAAACTGGATAATACCTTTGTTTTATCGGTTTAGTTCCTGGCAAAACTTCAATAACGTGCTCTGTAGTTGTACAACAGCCTAAATTAGTACTCATAAGTGCAAGTTTTTCCGATACTAATTTATTTAATTGCGAATGTTGTTTTGATGTTAAAGTATTTTCATCTTGTACAGTTGGAATTTTTACATCCGGCGAGCAATTTGTAAAATGCCATACATCGTCTTTTAAGTTGGGTACGATGCCCGTGATTTTCCAAAAATCTATCCCGAGGATTAATTTGTGGTGGAGTTCAGGAACAACTTAAATATTTAACAAATGAGTTTTGCCCTTTAAACTAATAGGCGTCGGTACGTAACCTACACTTTAACATTTATCATCATTGGCTACGGTGCAAGTAATGTTTTCCGGAATTAAAGATAATTGTAACTCTTGAAATAATTTCCAACCAGGAAGTCCTACAACGGATTGTGTCGCTCCACTGTCTAAAAGGGCTAATACTGACACGCCTAAAATTTCTACTCGCAAATACGGTCGTTGTTCACCTTTGGCGTGAGCTAACACGAACTCAAGAATAGCTCTATGTGAAAAATACTCGCTTATAGTATTTTGAATATTTTTATTATCAGATTGGTTTACGCTCGAATTATCATTGGTCGAACAAAG
Organism: Platerodrilus igneus; assembly: GCA_036346225.1. NCBI lineage: Eukaryota > Metazoa > Arthropoda > Insecta > Coleoptera > Lycidae > Platerodrilus > Platerodrilus igneus. The sequence continues at coordinate 2,278,100 of JARFIW010000229.1, read as the reverse complement.
ACAAAAATCGGAGAATCCATGACGACCTACTGGTTTCTCCGACTGAAGTTTAAATGTTTTGAACAGTCAGAACATGTTCTGGAAGTGAAATTGTGTTTGCCACAACGATAACAGAATATTTGTCTAGGTAGTGGGAAATCTCGATTATTGTGACCTAATTTCTGACAATTCCAACAAGGAGAATTATTACTAGATCCGGGTGTGTAATGGTTTTGATTAGGAATGGACACGAACCGAACAAGTTCCAGGTTCGGTTCGAGGTTCGGTTCGATTTTTCGAACCGATCCGGACATTTTATTTTCGAACCGAACCTCGAACCGGACCGGCAAATTTTTCGAACCGAACCGAATCTAGCTCAAGGTTCGGTCCAGTTCGGTTCGAATGGTTCGATTTTTAAATAAAAATTTAGCTTAAAAATTTAATTTTCACTAAAAATATGTCATTTCTTCCAAATGCACATTTAAAAAATTTCTAGTCGCAAGCATATAAGAAATGCAACGATTTTCCAATGTAACACGGTTTTGAGTTTTAGGCCAATAAGTAAAAATGTAATAGGTATTAATTAGTGTTACATATCTAATAAATTTTGTCATCGAGGCACGTTTGTAGATCAAAATTTTTTAGATTAGTTCGATTTGTTTAATGCTCCTTATTTCACATTGTTGTTGGTTTATAACTAGTATTAGATATTAAAGAAACTCGAAATGATTTTGAAAATTTGGTTTTAAAACCAAGTTTATTTTATTTAATGAACAGACGTCGTGTTGAAAACCATCTTAAACATATACAAGCCGACGTCATGGTCTAGAGACTATAGAAGTTTTCAGAATCAACGAAACAATTTAATTCTTAATTAAGTATGCATTACTAATCCATCATTTTGAATTTTTTACTTTTGTATGAAAACCAGCTCTCTATTAATATTAAAAATGTGACCTTGTAGCAAAAACTAATCTCCTTTTCTTTTGTACATAATCGCTCAACAAATGGTGTTAGAAAACGCATGGTACCGTAATATTTACTGTTTATTTAGTGTGGCCATTACCACCAACGTCTTTAGAAGGATGACCCCAAACTTTCTCTCAAAACCAAGGGTTGAAGTTTATGACTCATGGCGGCATAAACTTTTCAATCATGCCGACGTAAAATAACACAGTATAATGCAAATAATAAGGAGACATAATGCTCGTGCCATAAATACTGTTATATTTTATTATGGAAAACGTAAACGCTGTTTGAGGTAGATTTACGATTCTTTCCGAGAACCATCTGATATTGTCTTTTAAAAGAAATAATATTAATAATAAAAATAAACTGACAAACAGCTTTTTGTTTGTACTGTATAAGAAATCAGCAACACCTTATTGTCTTGATACTCTTTTTATACGAACTAAAACTACAATAAAAGTAATCGCAAAAATCGTGTGATATCGTTCTTTCACGGTAAAATGTCATTAGTTAAAATCATTAATTATTAACACATTCTAAATTTTAGAGGTGACTTTCACTATTAACCTAATTGTAATTACGCTTTGTTAAAGATAGTACCTATTGAAAAATCAAACCTGGACAAATAGTATAAATATGATTTTTGCTACTAAAATCTAAAGCAAATTAATGTTGGGTTTATTTGAAACTACTAAATATAAGAAAACTACATTAAACATTTAAATAGTTGTAGTTGAACGCACAAGTTGTTTAAAATATCAAAATGTCGAACCGGTTCGGTTCGGTTCGAAGTTCGGTTCGTTTTTTTCGAACCGAACCGAACCGAACCGGAATATATTTTTTCGAACCGAACCTCGAACCGAACCGGACTAAAAAGTTTTCGAACCGAACCGAAGCTAGGGCAAGGTTCGGTTCGGTTCGGTTCGAATCCATCACTAGTTTTGATTGAGATAATTTAATTTGAAATTTGTATCAACCCCTGCTGCACAAGCAGATGCTGACTGCACAAATGCAAAGTCGGGTTCGACACACTGATGTCTTTTACGAGATGGTGGTACATAAGTTTCGGCTCTATATGTTTTTACCTCTAGTTTAAGACACTCGTCTTCTAATTCTTGTAGTGAACGAACAACTGGTAATTGAGTAGAATAAAAAGGGGCCAAATTTTGACTAATGATAATTAATTGTACCTCTTCGGACATATTTCCGTATCTACGAAACATGGATGACATGCAAGTTAAATAATCGATAATTGATTCGGAAAGAGCTTGAGCTCTTGCAAGAATATCTTGAAATAATCTGGTGCGGTAATTGGGCGGTTCAAAATGACGACGAAGTAATTCGGACAATTCTTTCCAATCACTGAATTTCGTGCGGTACGGTACCATAATAATGCTTTTCCTTCAAACAAATCGACTGCCGACTCGAACATATGAATTTCTGGGACATTTCTGGCTATACTTAATTCAGAAGCGCGTTCTAAAGAATTGTGAACCGAAAGTACATTATTGTCACCTGAAAATTTTAGATTCCATTTCCGTAACGGTTGAGATTGGCTAGACACGATACCATTTTGAATATTCTGGGTAGTTCCAGAAGGATTTTCCACTTGATTATCATTAAATGATGTATTGTTAATAAACGACTCTCCTAAATCGGGTTCTGGCTGCGAGGGACTAACTTCAAGATCGTCTAACAGTGATAAGATGCCAGTAAATAAATCCGTGGGAACTTTACATAATTCCGGCGATAAATTACTAACCGGTACAAGATCGATACGCCGTACTAAATGTGCTGTGCGAGCATGTAATGTTTGAACGGACAAATCTTGTTTTTCTTTCGATGCCAACAATTCTTTTAATTTTTTATTTATAATTTTTAATTCGTCTTCGACATTAACCTTATAAACAGATTTTAAAGTAGAGTAACCGGACGTTTCTAATTTAATTGCGCGACGAAATAACGATCTCATTTTTCTAAGGCTTCAGTTGGAGTTACTACTACACCTCTAACTAACAATTCAAAGTTCACCTCATCTTTCTTTAAACGCTCTATATCAATTCTGTAGGTTGCCATATTTAGAAAAATTAATATATAAATAAATATTATACAAAAGTTTACGTTAACTACTAATTAAAGCAGCTAATAAAAAAAATTCAACAGTAGTTATAGTTTTCTTATTAATTTTGTTTTGTAAAAGCGGAAAAAAGAATTAAAAGATTATAATTCAAATACTCACAAATACAACACTTATATACCTGAACGATCCCTAAAACGAATAGAAAAACAGCTCAAAAAATGGTTGGGCGCCAAATAATTATTTGTCACAGTTCAAATTAGAAATCTAATCGAAACGAAACTAATAATCTCCTTTGGGGAAAACTGATGGCAAATAAATAAGCCACGGCTTGGATAATATAGGGTCGGGACAACAAAAACCAAGATTGAAGACAAACACACCAAAACCTCGTACAAATAATTATTGAATAAAATTTAATAAGGATACGCACGCGCGAAGGCGTCAAATAATTAATTTTAAAACTCACCAAGGCGAGATGCGCAAAACAATTTGATGAAAGGAATAATTTGGTACCAAACACGCGACGTGGATCCACCTCGGCGCGTAAGTAGTTTTTATCGAGTGATAATAAATCGAAACTCAATGACGCGATCGGCGGACGTTAACAAACCTGTTATCAATGAGAGGTTAATAATACTAATAATATTATTTAAGTTAAATACGGCAATAACAATTTTAAGCAGTATTAATGTACTCTAAAATATAACCCAATGACCACTTAATTAATTACAATTATTTATAAACCCAAAAAAAGATACATAGATAAAACTCTATATATTCACATATATTTTGAATCGGATTCAAGACTAGATAAACTTAGAAAACGTTTTTGAAATGGTAGAGTAAAACGGGATTCAGCTTATCACACCAGTAACAACATTGCCTCGTAAACATAAACAAGAAGATAAGAAAACAAACCCTGTAATAAATTACATATTAATTGAGTGGAAAAACTAGACCATAAAACGTACCGCAGGTAGCGAAATACGATTCCTACGGGTTGACATACAGAGAAATTAATCTACTTATCGCAACAAGTAGACAATCAAAATTGAGCACTAAAATAATATAGAAATTATGGACGGGCAAAGTGCAAACAAACATGACTTACCTGTAGTATTGGCAAGGTTATAAATCCGCACAGCGCAAAATCTTTACTAATGGGAATCAACAAATCTCACCAACATACCACACTACCTCAATAGTAATTTAAGATAAGAGTCGACGTGCTAAATCCGCAAACGCGTAACAAAAAGCAGCAACGACTTTACCTTGCCAAAAAAGGAAAGGAAAGGAAAAAAAATTGTATATATGAAATTAACGGTTAAGAATTATCAAGAATAACAAACGTGTTCTCCAGTTCAATTTTAACGCTTATCAATGAACTTTAACTATAACGACAATACATACCACGAGATTCCTATTATTATTTATTATCTAAATTATACGGCTAATTTATTATTAGCTAAAATATGTTTGATTAAATTAATTTGTTCGGTTCTAACATGATTAAAGTTGCAGGATGATTAAAACTACTTGTTTAATAGAAATAATTTGCAACCAAAGAAAACGACCTTACAAGGTCGCTAATAAAACCTAGCCTCAGTGGAGATACTCCTAGAGGAATGATATGCAGTTACGTCTGGGTAACTTGCGATACAACCAAAAACAGAAAAATTGGTATTATATGGCTAATAAATAGGCAATGCTATGCTATCGGGTCTTATACAATATAGGCCCATGGCGCCCATCGCGCCTAATGCTACTCTAGCCTATAATCAAACTGCCCCATATATGCCCAAATTGTCGCATTACTAAGTAACTTACTGCAGTTAATCACAATAGCATATTGCAATATAAAGCCTAGGGGTGGGGTACGACAGTTGTTTATAGCCACTAGGCAGCGCTTTCTTTATACTTTATATACCTGACATTTAGCAGATGACAACCTGCTTTGTAAGCAGGGCTAAAAATCATTAAACACCGATACACTCCCACATTGTGGTACCTGTCGTATAAGGATGGCCGACCACCAGTTTAAACCCCAATTCATTTTTCCAGTAGCTTTATATCCATGATGCTATTGTTAAAAACTGGGTTTACTTATTGTCATGATATTTGGGCGCATGATAGTACGGTGCAATAACACTTACCTCATAGCTTATTCGCTGAGCTTTTGACGTTAAATTGGAACTATGCCGCAAGCGCTGTAGACCCAGCTTTAGTTAGAGGCGCATACAAAGGTCTACCGTACGCACAAAGATCATAGCAAGTTAGTAAACATTTTTTGGCATCTTTATAGATGAATTATAGCTATTTAGTTAATATTAGCAAAACATACAGTTTAAAGTAGCTTTGCGAACAATTTTTGTATAATTTTAACCTATTTCCAATTTGTAGACCACTTACAAGGTATCTGGCGTCAAAAGACCTTTGTCATTAGAGCGCCCACTCTCAGACGTACATCTGATAGCGCCAATCAAAGAATGGCGTAATATTATACGTAAATACTGCTAAGCTAGACTCAACTGCTACCTCAGTACAAGATCATCGGAATAGAAATGAATGTCATAGACTAAGATTTATAATAACTACGACATTATATAACAGAATAAACCCGGAAATAGTGCTGCGATATTAAGACGACTGCGTAAACACTGTTTATGGTGTCTTACCTAAAACTAAAAAAACATGAGAGGTGGGGCTTGACTATAAAGTGTTCTTGTAGTAAGCAACCGATTTTTTCTACCTTTGTAGTAAGTAATCGCACTGGTGGACCATCGCCTCCGCAATTGCATAAAACGCAGCTCCCATAATTACTTACTTGACCTGAGATATACAGATATATTAAAAGTAGTTTTGATGATTATCAGTTTGCAGGAGAGATGGTTGTCAATTTATAAAATTGAATACCCTTCAAATCACTTGATTTACATATATTTTAAATTCAGGCTATTAATTATTTTGTAATATAACTTAATGATTACGTCATGACTCATCTAAATTCTTCATCACGTCTATTTGAGCGAAGTTCAGTAAAATTTAAGTCAGCACTTATCTGAAACATACATATTCGGCTGTACATGCACGCAAAAATGTTAATCGCCCAACGATGATGTCTAGTAGTCGATATCTCCAGTTTAGAAACCTATAAAATTTAATTCATATACAAATTTTCAAGACATAGAACAAAAGGTGCAAATAAATAGCCGAGCGCGCCTGCCTATATGCAACATGTATTAAAACGTGTATGCAACGATCATATTAATATACACGTCTGGCGAATACTACACATCTAATTAAACTAAAATGAGTCTTTTAAAACCATAAAACAAGCATCATCATCATCTATGGCAACTTTACAAAACTCGATTGATTACCAAACCGTAAACTGAAAAACTGAAGAGGTGAGCACTTTACATTAATATATCAGCATATGTCATAACGACCCGCACCGGGAGTAAACACCTAATCTCCATCTATAAACAAAATACTTAACCAATACTATTATTGTGCTATTTATTAGCAAAAATCTGCATAGTCCCCCTCAAAACACTAAAAATACTACATAAATTTTACGTCCTACGTTCGATTGGATTGCATAAAATTAAACTTGTACGTGTTTTTGTTTGAGGTCAGAAAGCAACTATATAAAATATTGTATCATCCGTTTTAAATAATTCACATTTGTAAAATTTGTAAATATCAAAATTGCGATTCACTTTTTGCGAACTCAAGAACGCAGAAAACCGTGTGCTTTAGAGTAGCTATTTTACTCATAACTGACTGTGAAACGAAATACCGACCTCTTCCGGAACCATAACCACCCACCTTCCTTTTTTCATTGGTATGTGAAACCGTATCACTGCTACCGTGCATTCAGTAACAACAGATACACTTTCTCGTGTATGGGATGAGTTTACCTACCCCGTAGATGTTTGCTGTGCACCAAACGGTGGACAGATTGAACATTTATAATGTATTAAAAGAAACTTTGAAACTACCTCTTTTTATTGGTATAACGATTGTTCATTTTAGATTTGTACTTTAATAAATACGAATTTTCAAAGATGAGTCCATCATTTAGAATAGTCCTGTATTTTGATTTAACCGGCATCAACTATCGCTACATGCTCAATTCGTTGTACTTGACAGTTACAGGAAACATCTGCTACATCGTTATATAACTACCGGAAACCGAAGGAGTAAAAGTCTATAGATTGTAAGTTAACGACTCCTGTTCTCCACTGTCTAAAGAGTAATAATATTATATGTCGACATTGAAGAATTATCATATACAAATTTTGATCTTTATCAAATGTTTGAAGTGCTTTATTATTTGAACCATTCAATCACTGATTGATTTTGCCTTTCCAGTATGCTCTGCTATATAGGTAAGTTTGTTCTCCTTGGTATATTTTTTATACCTTGAAATTTATGATTTTGTGCCTGATTGCAATATTTATTGTTAACGTGAACTTAGAATTTTTCTGTCTCGAACATGAGCGCGTGCTAAAGCATTTTCCAAGCCTCGGCTATTATTTGCTGGGCTGCACTTGCACCATCTGGATATGCATCGCATCAAATCAACTAAACTACTTTTTTTGGTGATAGAGTAGGTGAACGGGTGAGGTTGAAAGCTAGCATCAGATCCCAAGGCAAAAACTTCCAGCATGGATATAATCAGTTTCACGAAACTGTGTAGTCATGTCATATAGACCAGCAGCTGCTATATTACCATATATTGTATGTAATACCATTTCCTAAGAACGTTTGTCTAAAGCTTTAGGCGTGTTAGTGACAGTTAATTCGTAATAACAATGCAAGAAGCGAAATTTGTTCTGAAGAGCACATGTGAAAGCATCTTCTAAGTCTGAGCTAGTATTTGATGGGTTACGCTGGTGCCCTAACTATACAACGTTCCTCGGTGGTGATAGGGTGGTGGAGTGAGTGAGGTTAAAAGCTGCCATCACATCTCAAGAGAAAAGCTTTGAACGTGGATAAGAAGCTAGTGTATACGTCGTGCAACAGTTGCTTTCACTACCAAATCCTGTAAACTATTTGGCTCTGTTGCACCGTCTATCGCTTCTACTACCAGTTTGCAAAGAATGAGGAGCTCACTAAAACGACAAACTGATGCCATACACTCCATAGTGCGAAACTTTAGAGACGTTCAACGTTACTTTGCAGCTATTGCTGTATTACACTTCTATAGCCCGGGACTAGCCTGCAGTCTGCAACCCTACATTTTTTGCAATGCTCTACCCGAAGGTACTATATTGGCGAGGAAGCGAGTTTTATTTATCTGGAACTCTTGAATTTTACCAAACCGTTGCTATTCCAAACAATATAGGGAACTTTAACGTACGCGACAACACGCACACGGGACCTACATTTTTACTTCTCATCCGAACAGTGTCGTATTTTTGAGACATATGCTCGCTTAACATTTTTCAAGCTGTCTAATCCACGTAGCCGCCTTGCTGTCAGCAACCTTAAATTTGATTTACCAATGCTCTACCCGAAGGTACTACATTGGCCAGGGACCGAGTATTTTTTTAATTGGAAATTTTGAATTTTGCCAAACCCTTACTGTTCCAAGCAAGGTAGTGATCGATAACGTACGTGACAACACACACAAAGGAACTGCATTTTATCTCTCATCCAAACGAAGGCGTATTTCTGTGTTAAATGCTCGCCTAACATTTTTCAAGCGGTTCGCATCAAGAATCGAACTCGACATTTTGGGCTTAGTAGTCACACACACACCATCTAAGCCACTGTGTCGTCTGCATTCAGCAACCTTACATGTGATTTTTTTCCAATGCTCCACCTGACCGTGTCGGGATACGAACCCGAAACCTTGGGCGTAGTAGTCACACGCATACTAACTACGCCACGAAGCCGTCTGCAATCAGCAACCACTAGATGTGCGTTTACACCCACCACCCTCCAGTGTAGGGTGCCTGCCATTTTCGCTTAAGCAGCGAAATCGCAATACTGCTTATACCTAAAGCTATGATTGTAAATAGGTTCCTGATTACTTGAGGTATAGTTTATATGCATATACCAATAAATAAACATGATTCTGGGTTACTCTTTAAGTCAAAGGTCAATATGCTACAATTGCCTCTTACTATAGTGTAAACACGATTGCTATTTTTAATCAGTGTTGTATGTGCACAAGATTGTATTCCGACACCTGTACAGCGCTAACACTTTCTCGCTTAAAGGCTTTAAAACGGAAATAGGATTGAATTTATGTTAGCAACATAATACGTATATAGATACTTTACCCACATGTATGTTTGAAAGCTCAAATCAGCAAACCCTCCAATTGTCAGTTTACACACATTTTGGCTTCTTCGAATGATTAAAGCTAACGACTTTTGCAGTCTGATATCTTCTCCAACAAAACATGCACCGTAAGCTGCTTGACCAATATTTCCGCTTTCAATAGTTACCTGCTCACCCCAATAACATAAAAATAAAACTTGCAAAGAGGTCGCAAGTACATCTGTTATACTTCTTATCAGGCGAGGTAGATCTAGTGACATCTGAAAATATACGAGAGGTATATTACAGCAAGTTATAATTCAGTTACATACCTGTAAAACATTATATAAAAAGAAGCAAAGAAGCATAAGCACTGCAACGACAATTATTAGCATCACAAAGCTAAAAACATTTTCCATTTCGATCAAAATATCCGTTACTTTTACATGATGAGATACAATGTCCGAGAGAGGTTTTATCATATAACTCCACGGAACGGCTCCTGGATATACATTCTTAAAATTCCTAGAGTTTTTATGCTTTCTGTTGTGCTAAAACAATTAAACAATTATGTGTAATAGATGCGAAACACATATTCTAACGCCTTCTCCGCCCCCATGTTATTTCCCGTAAGAAGAAGTCGCCTCTTTCACCTGGGCCACACTTCCTCTTTCTCAAAGTATGCGCACTTGCTTCCTCTCCCAGGGCATTTCCCATATGGAGGAGCCCCTTCTCCCTCTTAGGCAAAACCCCCTTTCCTCATTAGGCCACGACCTTACTATCTAATGACATCGCTAACATATAAGATATTTGGCATATTCTTCTCTATACCTTGCCTAGCTGCCTGTACATAGCTTTTAAAATAGTCTATATATATATATATATATATATATTGCTATGACAAGGGGTTATTTAGGGGTATATTGTTACCCATTACATGTAAATAGTACTAGGAGTTAGAAAACCGCATTCATTTAGCATTAAAAATAGATAATTTGTATATTATGCAAAGAGCAAACATTTAACATCCTGTATAAGGATCGCAATTGACTTTAATTAATGACAAGTAGCATATAATTCAACAATAAACACGCCTTCAGCAAAAGAAATAACTCTACACGCAATCAAACTTGTCCTAAACCAAAAATATTCATACATTGTGAAATTAATACGCCTAAAATGCAGTAAAAACCTAGAAAATCATAATACAATTCACGTTAAACAAGCCATAATAAAAGCAGATAGCACAGTGTCCTGATAAGAAACGCATTCTTCAAAATTAATACGCTTAGAAAACGCAAAAATGTAAACTGAAATATGTTAATTTACTTCACTTTGTCTAGGTGATTTTTTACATGAAGTTAATGCCGATCCTAAAAGTATTATCTTGACAAACAACGCCATAAGTGAAATTACGTGCCAAAGCAAATAAAAATTCCTGTAACAACATCAAAACAAATGCTATAAAATAAATACAAACCAGAAATATACAGGTACCTACGTGATCAACGAGTCGTTTCTAGAAGGCAATATCAGTGATAAACCTGCAAAAGCCCAAGAATATTCAAAACAACCGATGGATGGTCATACACTTTGAACAACAGCTCAGATAAACCAATGAATTTAAATGGGGCGTAGGCTAATTAATGTGGCAGGTTTGATAAGCGGACAGTCTTAGTTTTGAACCACGTACAAAGTGCATCACTTATACTTAAGAATTTACGCGTCAAGTAAGTATTCGAATTAAACAATGAAAATTTTGTGAAAAGTGATGTTATAAAATATTCTGAATTAATTATAGTAAAAATATATAAGACGAAGCTTGGCCGTTTGCTGAAAAACGTGAGTAGAAGTTCATTAATTAATTTAGGTTAAATATTTATAACTCGGGGCTCTAAGGAAATTCTAAGAAAACTCTTAGTACAATACTCTAAGAACACTCTAAAGACAGCACAAAAATTCTTAGTACAATACTCTAAGAATCAATCTAACTACAAAATTCTAAGGATATTCTAAAAATAAATCTAAGAATAAATTCAAAGGACATTACAACGTTATGAAAATTTAAGGCAGATGACATTAAACGGGGTAAAACTTGAAGACTAAGCAACTCAACTAAAAGTAATATTGGGGTGCTGATGCACGGCACGCAGCTAAAAGACGCTCAAGGAAAACTACAGGTCAGAATTATCTTGCATAAGACATTATTTACTATTTATTATATTTGAACATTAATCATATTAAGGCATTATTTTCTATTTAGTATTTTTGTACATATTTTAAACTTAAATATTCTTTTATGTAAGGTGTCAACAAAAACTAATTTTGATACGTGAAAAATTTCGAAAACAAGAGGAAATCTTGAACGTCATTTTTCTGACTTTAAAATAAGGAAAGGGAGCTTTAATTTTTGGAGATAAACAATTAAAAATTTATTGGCATTTGATTCAGGGGGTAATTTTAACATGCAGTTAAACAGATTAAGCTGTTAAGTGTAAATTATTTTTCTTTACTCATTATACAAATACTAATCGATTTTGTTTTATCTTTCAAATCAGATAAAGTTTTTGGGAAAAACGGGTAAACTATTTGATTATCGTAACGTTATGCACTCTGTGTGAATTAAACTGGGCTAGCCGAGGTATGTATATATATACATATATATATATATATATATATATATATATATATATATATATTCTTATATACTCTCTCTCCGCCCCCCCTTTTACTTTTTATTCGTGCCTTTCTTATTAATTTAATGATTCTATATGTTGTGCAAATATCTATTTCACGCCCCGTACTTATGCAACGTTTGGTTGGTTATTAAATCAAAAATTGTTTTTAATATGCCTCGACTATATGAACTCTTTCTTCTCAGGGTATCCACCTACTTACCGTGGGTTCAGTGGTAAGTAAATGTGCAATGCCCAACCAAACTGCACTGTCTTTTGTTTTAGTACCCTTTTTTAGAATTTACTTTTGTATAAGCCAAATTTCATATGATCAACGTAGCCTTGTGCCAAATTAATTAATACCACAAAATTTATGACTCTGACGTTATAATACACAGAACTCACCTGGATTATACGTCGTTACTGGCCTCTCTTAATGCTGGCTCAAAATCCTTTTCGCCGTATGCGCCTTCACAATGTTTCACTATCACAATTGAACTGCCGTCTCGCCTCCAGGTATCTTTCTTTAATTTTGTTGCGCCCAAATCTGAAATAAATGACCCAAATTTTAGAATTTAGAATACCCTTTTTATTTACTTCCCCTGCGCTAATTCTTCCGTAGTAATTTCTTCGTTGACTTGTACACTTCCGCTTTTAATCCGCTCTTTCCAAATCTATCCTCGTTCCTGTTTACCAATCAATCCAAATCTATTCTCGTTCCTTGTTTACCACTCAATCCAAATCTATTCTCGTTCCTGTTTACCACTCAATCCAAATCTATCTGCGTTCCTGTTTACCACTCAATGCTCCCCTACATATAAATCCATATCCAAATCAATCCTATTCAATTCTTCACTCGTACAATTCCTATCCGATGCCGTCTACCTATATTATCTCGTTCCAATTCAATCTCAATCTTATTTTCCGCCGGTTCGCTGTCGCACTAATTCCAATATTTACTTTTATTCGTCGCCGCTATTTATTCTTTATACACTGATGCTTCTCTTTACTCTTCTTATATAAATCAAACTCTTTCAATTCAAACACATTTATATACTCTTCTAAAAATATTTAACAATTTAGCGCAGTTTCATAAATACGTCTTTACACAAAAATAATTCGAAATCAACTCCCGTTGTTTACTATCCTAGGTGATAATTACAACATTTTCTGCCTACTCTATTACATATTATATAAAATAAAACCATCCAATAACGTTTTATCATTAAGTTCGTGTCACAAATACCTCAAGTTTTGTCTTTAGCACTTTCCTATTTTATACATAATATTCTATCATTGGTCCTAAATGTTTCACAACCCTTCAATCATATTTGACACTGTTATTACTTATAATTTTGAGATTACATGTTTGTCCAAAAGTTGATTCTAATAAAATAAAAGCCAAAATAATTCACATATGAACCTGGATCTGCGTGGTTAATAGTGGACAACCATAGACGCATCCGGTTTTCGGTTGGCAAATGTACGTTCAATGGCCTATTAAATTATAACTCAGAATAAAACCTTGAGCACTGTGTATTTTGTCACGTCATCAAGTCATTTTAATTTACATCTTGGCACATACATTTCAACTATTTTAGCGTATGTAAAGTACGGCAAGCATACATTTTTAAATTACGGGATCTAATATATGGATTATTTTATTTGGCATACACTACCTTCTACTCAAAACAAGCCTTAGAACCCTTGAAGCTCCTACTGACATTACAATATATATATATATATATATATATATATATATATATATACATATATATTGACGTGATAAGGGGACACAAGAGGTCATTGAAACTCAAATTCTACAAATAAATCCCACCAAAATATAATAGAATCTGAAAAAATTTGAATTTTTCATAAATTCATGGTTACGCCCTGTATAATTCAAGCGTACCCTTATTCATTGATTTAAATTGACAAGAACGCAAATTACGCGTGTATAAATAATCACCCTGTATTATATCAGCATATTGTAAATGAATAGCAAGTAACGTAAGTTGTATAAGTAAATTGTAAGATACCGTAAAGCGCATTTGAATGCGAACGTAACAATCGATTGCTTTAAGACAAATTCAAAGTCATTTGCTTTTAATTAACACTACATTTTTGATACAAATGCATTTGATTTGCTGTAAATAGCATAAAAAAGTACAGCTTTACGCATTTAGTTTGAGAAATTACAATCAACGTGTATTTAAAAACCTCAAAATTAGTAAATAATTTTGTGTACTGAAACTAAAGCAAATATGTGTATAAAATGCAACCCCTTTTTGCATTAAGAAACAATGAAAGTTTAAATTAATTACCCCGTAAATAACAGCAATTAATTCTAAGCACAGAATTTTCTAGAACTTAAAAAGGATGAATCATCGGTATTTTAGAACGACGTAATTATCATTAATGAATAAATATTTTATTCTTCAAAGCGGCCAAAACACAGAAAAACCTGCAAAATCCCTGGGAAAATCCAAGAAAGTGATTACCTTTAGCATTAGTATGCGACTCGACAACAATAGTATATGTGTTAAGAAAAAACGGATAACACACGTCATGGATAGGTGGAACAACAATTAGGTCATAAAACTCGGTGATTTTAGACAATAATTAGGTTTTCCAAGACCCTTACATCATAATGTTCTACGTTTTTCGAATAAGCTTGTGGAAACAGAAAATTTGTATATAAAGGTAGCGCTTATCAAGTAAGGATTCATTCATTAGACTTCATACATGCCAGCACAAATGTTATTTAACCGCAAGCTGTTTCTACACGGAAATAGTATCTAAGCATACCGTATGCATATTGTGATTGAATAGTGGCGAGGTTGAAATGAATTAAAAAGCAGTGTTTGAACGTAACTTACAACGAAAAATGAAAATAATTAATTACAAGAGGGAAAGTTTTTCAGAAAAAGCTATTTTTAGCGATTTTATTAAATAATTGAGAAGAAGGATTTAACCAGAAATGTACTATGGTGACTACTGTTTTAAATGAATTTTTTTTTAAATATGGAAAAACTTATGAGCTGATTTGACGACAATGTAAAATAAGAAGATTTTTATTCGACGAACATTTTTGTGGATTCTGCAAGTATTACTTCTAGATTTATTTTTAACTGATGTATATTTAATGTAAGGTATAATAATAAGAATTAACCATATAATATTTTTTATCTAAAAGGATTTTACCAGGAGAATTTGAGCTCAGAGTTCGAAATACTCTGATCTTTTAATAGATTATCTGTCAAGAATTTTTTCTCGCCAAAACAAATCTTACAAATGAAGAAATAACTATATCCAGGTAAAACCATTCTCAAAAGAAAAGAATTTAATTTTGTATATATAAAATAAGGTAAGAACCAATATTATTTTTATCAAGTACTTAAAAATTATTTAATGTTTGAAACGAACGGCGACCACAATATATAATTTATAATATATAATCAATAATATATAATATATAATATATAATATATAATATATAATATATAATATATAATATATAATATATAATATATAATATATAATATATAATATATAATATATAATATATAATATATAATATATAATATATAATATATAATATATAATATATAATATATAATATATAATATATAATATATAATATATAATATATAATATATAATATATAATATATATATAATATATAATATATAATATATAATATATAATATATAATATATAATATATAATATATAATATATAATATATAATATATAATATATAATATATAATATATAATATATAATATATAATATATAATATATAATATATAATATATAATATATAATATATAATATATAATATATAATATATAATATATAATATATAATATATAATATATAATATATAATATCTATGACGTCATCGTTGCATAATGTTCCAGAACAGTATCGAACTAGGCTTTGAACTATATTTTTGTTAAAGTGGTTGACGTTTACAAATATGTTAACTAGTCGCGAGATTTTTTAAACCTAATTAGTAATAAAAATCGAAAGAAATGCGAGACCTGTATTGACAAGTATAATAATCACACTTTTTACAATGGCCTATGCATTTTACGTTTGTTTATATACCGTTTTACGTCTATAGAATTCTATTATTAAGTAAGATCATAGAAAAACGAGTTTAATCTTAAAATGTCTTTCAGATAGTAGATCCGATTAAACCTAACATGTATATTATAATGCAACTTAAATACGAGAAACATTTTTATTTAGTACTTGTTAAATGATTCGATTAATCACTGCTTCTTCTTAAATACGTGAAATTTGGAATTCCAAGTCTTTCTGCGTTTTCAATGGGATTGTGCGGTAAATACCTATAAAACAATTTTCACTTCTTGCAACCCCTTCACATACATAGTAGTGATTGACTGGATTATCTTCTACAAATATAGTGTTAAGTAGATCGACGAGATCCCACTTTTCGACAAGTGCTCACATTAAAATCCATGCATATATTTCTGAAATCATGCGTCATATGTTTGAAATCTTTACTTAACTGAGGAGAGTCTATAGGCAAAAAAAAAGGAAAGGATGGTAAGATAATAATTTCATATTTTCTAATGCATTCTTCACATATATAATTCGTTGCACCTAAGCCACAGCATTAATTTGGGCTCTGCCATCTCAGATGTGAAATACAGCAATATTAGAGGCTCTCCAAAGTACGACGGTAACACAGCAATATTGGCGGCGTCCCAACCTACGGCTCGATTATGTCGTCTAAAAATTAGAGTTTCCTTCTCATAAGATTTTGTGGAAGTTTTTTCTTAATAATACATCTGATTGGTTTCCACTATGACTGATGGGATAAAAGAGGTTTCTGAAGGTTTGATAGCTGAAGGTGTAGAAATTGGTTCTCAGGAAAGCGTTTATATAAAAGAAGCGAAAAACGAAGAGAACAAAGTGTAGGAGAGACTCAGAAATCAAAAATTATTACTCTCTTGTTAAGTCTAAATCATAATATGCAAGAACAAAAATGAATAAATAAGAGATATAAAAAAGGCATGAAGGAAATGAAAGAGAATAATAAAGAAGTGGGTGACAAACTTGATAAAAATACTCAGGACTTACGAGCCGAATTTGGAGAAAACGTAGCAAAATTAGAGGAAAGTTTAAGATTAGAAAGTGAAAGGGTTGAAAATAAATTTAAAGAGATGAGTGAAAAGCTAACTTCGGGCTTAAAGGAAACTAACAAAACCATAGAGGAAATGAATTTTGAAATTAGACGAAAGACTGTACAACTTTAGAGGATATTTATGATGTCAAAAAGGAAATTGTTCAAATAAAGGTGAATTGGGACACAAGTGAGAAAGAAACAGATGGGAAAATTAAAAAGTTAGATCATAAAGTAAACAAAACAGAGGGAAGCTCTCAAGCGGGAACGAAAACGTTTAGAAATGATTTGGGAAATCTTAAAACAAACCTGGGGAATAGTTTGAAAATTTAGCAGATAGAGTTAAAAGTATTTGTGTTCGGGAATCGATGAGATTAAGTTCAACCAGTGCTCCGTTAGAACAACACTCAAAATTTTATGGGGATAATAAACTTAACCCTAAGATATTTTTAAACAACTTAAAAATTTTAATTCAAGGGAGTTGGGATGAACATACAAAGTTAAATATTGTGAGGTCCATGTCGAAAGGGAGTGCAGAGATTTGATTTAGACTGATTGAAAGTGAGTTAAGTTTCTTTAAAGATTTTGAGATTACATTTTAAAAACATTTCTGCTGAGACAATCAGCAGTTTAAAGTCAAAGATAATTTACTTATGGGCAAGTGTAGAAGCAATTCAGGCATTACAAAGGAGTTGTATGCCATTAAAAAATTAGTGTTGCCAAACAACTTGATCTTCCTTTAAAGGACAAACAAATTATAAAATATTTAGCAGGACATTTCGAGACAGAAGTGTGGTAATGCATAGCCTTACAAATATTGTTGATCGAGATGTGTTTTTGGAATATTTTCAACGATACGATGAGATGGGTTAACCAAAGAGGATAGAGACCCGACTCAGGAGCCAGCCCATGAATGCATTTAGATTTGAAAGAAATAATGCACAGGAATGGTACCAAGGCCGGACATTTAAAAGAGAAAATTTCCAGAGAAGTAATTGGAGTAGAAGAAATGCCTTCAGGAGAAACAGGGTAAGGGAGAAGAATGAATCCCGTAACATTGAAAATAGAAACTTAACCCAAGGAAAGAAGAATGTGACAAACGTACAAAGAGATGGCATGAATGGTAGCAACGATACAAAGAGAACATACACAGAGATCGTGAATCAACCTGGAACATCAAGTAGTCAGAAATTAATAAATATGAATATGCGCGTGAATTTATAAAACTTGATCTGGAAAATGGTGTAAAAAGGATTTACTGCCTATAATAAAATTACAAGTAGAAGGAAAGAAGATTACATTATTTTTAGATACAGTAGCTGAAGTAACATTAGTAAGTGAGGGCTTTATAGAAGATCATTCAAAGGAGTTAATGCAGAAAGTTATCTCTATTAAAAGAAATAATTTAGTATCTCCGAATAAAAGAAGTTTTCAGTTATCAACAGTATCGTAATTCTGAAAGTTAAGTTGAGAAAGATGTAATCCTGTCAAAATACCTCGCTACTTTTGGTAATATTATAGTAAGTGTAGTAGAAATGCTTATTTTTGTAGATTTTAAAATACTGGTATAATTAGTTTATTCAAAAATGCGTTACGAATTATAATTTTTGATAGCAGGGGCGGCAGGTAGAGTTTTTGCACAGGACGGCAAATTAGTCAGCATTGAAACTACTAATTTTGTACCTGTACTTCACGAACTTCAATGTAAAAAGAAATACATTATTAACAGTTCTAAGAATGCCGTTTGCAACCAAATTTAAAGCACAAAATTGAACGACAGCAGAAATCTTTTGTAAAGGCAAAGTAAATTGAAACGGCAATTATATTCTTAAAAACAATAGCTTTACTCTTAACTATTCCGCTTCTTTTGAAGGAAAGAAATATTTTAAAAGTGCTTTAATCTAGCTTTAAACAACACTCTACTTCTAACATGCATTTTTTGTTCTTTTAGGCACGTTTGGCAAGTATACATACCTTCGCCATTGCCATCAAGGCTACTCCAGTAAATGTTCTCAAATTATGTTGAAGTATTTGAAACTGAGTGCATACATGGGCCATTAAGTTAACAAATAATAAATCAAGTGCAACAGCATGAACACCTATTGAAATGAAAGCTACATTTTCGTATATCCAGGAAATTTCGTAGTTGGGGCTGAAAGTTACATTTAGAACGGTAAGCGGAATAAAAGTAAACTGCCAATCATGGTAGTCGCTGCTCTTCAATCTTGGAATTATCGTAATTACCATACCAACAAATACAGTGATTGCTGCTGCGACTCCGTATACAGCGCTCTATAAAATAATATCTTTAAATAATAACAATTATTCATCAATTTACCTGTATTGTTGTAAATAGCAGACATTTATTTATTAACTTTGTTTGATAATGACCGTTACGTTCTCGACTCGGAAGGCAAGGTCTTTGTTGTATTTTTTCTAAAAGCTTACCAATTTTAATTCGGTGCTGATAAACGGTAAGGGTTTTTGCCATAGCTAAAACAAAGAACTTGAGGAAACAAACTTTTACCTGCTCAAAAATATCAACCTACTCAGTAGAGTGTGGCATGAATGTCTTAGCATAATAAAATTTTATTAATGTCAATACACGAATGGTTACCCCAACTGACAAGATGATGATTAACCTCAAGGACGGACTTGCCGTCTACTTTTTCTTACAATTCTAGATAATGAGCGCTACACAAACACTTGTGAGGTAGCATTTCACGAAATTTCTTTAATGGTTAGTTTGTAATGTATTCTTTCCTTTGGCGGAAAAGGGTAGAACGGGTCTGTACTTTTCCCATAACTGAACGCAAGGAAAAAGAGATTTCTTACAATTAGACATGCAATCTATTCCTGCAATAAGCAATGAAAATGCAGGGTTGTGTTTATATTCAAAAATGCTCAATACAAAACAAAACTGTAGAATCAACTAGGTGCAACTGCGTCTAATTCAGGTAATAGAACAAATTAAGAAAGGACGCGAATTACATATCCCCCAAATCAATATATATGTGTATATTTAAACGAATTATTAAGACTTAAGAATTATTGTTACATTGTATCATTAAAGGACATAATAAAATGTTAATGAAAGTTCACAAACCAGACATGAAAACGGAAACAGTTACATTGTATTCCAGACGTAATATGACACTGCGGATGTAGGTCACACTAGACAATAAGACAACAATTATTAGAATTAAGATTATTGAAATGTAATACTTTGTTTTGTGTCAAGAAATAGCAGACATGAGATCTGCACTTTCCGACAAGTGATGTAAAGAGCAGCGATAGCATAAATACCCTGAGAACCCCAGGAGGGTCAGTCAGTCTTGAGCTTCACAACTTTAACATTGTTAGTTGTTCAGCTACTTACCATAATTTTAGTTAAATTAAATAGTGTTTGTCAACTTTTGATCTCAATACGTTACTGAATATAACGTACCTGTTATCGAAATTCAATTCAATTCAATTCAAATTTCTGCTTAAATAAATATTGATAGAAGAGTTATTTGAAGGAAACCTTTTTAAAAAACCGCTCCGAGGCCCAAAACCTATCTGGCGCAGCTGTAGGATTCCAGAAGGGTACTAGCGAATCCAAAATCGAGGAAACTGGTGGTCTTGAATCTTAATTCTTCATCTGAAAAAACAAACAAAAATTTGGACAAGGTACAAAATTCACCAAGCCCAAGCAAAGAAAACTGATGGAACTGGCAATAAAAATTTTGTAAGTTTATTTATCCTAACCATTTTCAATTATTGATATTAGCTAGTAAGCAAAGAAAGAATTTATATACGCATTTTTTGCACAACTTATTATTACATTTTATCCCAATTTATTAATGAAAGAATTTAATCAGCAAAAAGTCTGAAAATTAATTATAACAAAGGTGTATAAATGCACAAGTTTATGTACAATTTATTACAGCAATTCTATTATTGAAACGATTTACTCAGCACAAATCTGAAACAAAAGTGCATAATTATCATGCAGTTCTTGTACAATTTATTGCAGAAAACTATTCCTGAAATAAAATTATTCAGAAAACCAGAAACTCAACTAGCATCACTTTGCAATCTCTACAAAAGTTATAATTGTACACTTAACTCAACAGTAACTGATGAGACAATTACTCAGCAGAAGTCTTCAATGTAATTATAGCACTTTATAATTACATATAAAATATACGTAAAGGATAAGTAATTCTTTAAATAACTAAATACCAACATTAATACAATTTTAATACAATACGAACTCGACTGAAAAATAATTATAGAATTATTTATATAAACAATAGAAAACATGCCGTTATATTTCAATTCAATCCCAGTATATCACGAAAACCAAGCAATATTAGGCATCTTCCTCAAATTCAAATAACGAAGGAGATAACGAAGAACAGATAATTAAAATTTTAAAAGAATATACCCCAGGGAAAAAAAGTTTTTACTTTTATTTCATTACAGAACATTTATACAAAAGATTTTTAGAATTATATATCAGATTATTTAATAACTCAGGATCCGAAATTATCAAATGTACACGGAAATTATTAACTTTTGATGACCCTGATAAAATAATTGACGTAATTCGAAACCAACACGAAGGAAAAACTAAACATCGTGGAATCAACAAAACATTAAAGCAACTCATAAGAAGATATTACTTAAAGACATGAAGGAATTGATCACTGATTTTATCAATCAATGTGAACTATGTGATAAAGCAAAATACTACAGATCACCCCCAAAAGTACTTTTAATGTTAACTAAAACACCCGATAAAGTTTTTCAAAAACCACACGCAGATACTTTGGTAGTAGAAGCGCAAAACTTTTTAAGAATCGTAGACGCATTCACGAAAGTAGGCCAAGTGATACCCATTATTTCAAAAAATTGTATCGATGCAACTCAAGGATTCTCACAATACTTTACATTTTAGGGCACACCCGAATCAATAACTTTAGACAATGGGAGCGAATTCAGAAACTAAACAACACAGAATACCTTAGAACTTCATAAAATAAAACTTCAATTTATTACAGAAAATCACCCGGAAACAAACGGACTAATTGAAAGATTACACCTAACCTTATTTGAGCAAATCAGATTGTTACGATTGACATATAAAAAAGAGCATATCACTAATTTAATGTTATACGCACTAATTGCTTAAAACAGCACAATCCACTCATCAACTAACTTTATACCCCTCAAATTAACATTAGGACACTCAGATTCCCACAAATGATATACACTATAACAAAGAAGTATACCCACAGTATGTTAATGACCACAAAGAAAAATTAAAAATAACTTATGATACTGTAAAAAATAAATTAGATACCGATAAAAAACGTGTTACAAAAACCCGCAACGAGAACGCCAATATAAATAAATTTTCAGCAGAACAAACCGTGTATGAGAAAAATTTTAAAAGTAAGAGACACAAAACGGCTCCCAGAAATTTAGGTCCGTTTAAAATCAAAAAGATGTCAGATAGAAATGTAGCCGTAGTAGACAACGGAAAAATTGTAAAATACATTCACTTAAAGAATCTAAAACACCCAGTGATTTCAGAAGAATAGCCATCACCATTGCCGTCAACCTCCACCCAGGTAAAACGGACGACAGTGACATAATAATGGAAGACATTATAAACAACCCCGGTATACTACCAGTTAAATTGAGAAGTATGCAAAATACAATAGATTTCTAGACATTCGCAAAGAAATTTGATTTAACCGGGCTAAAACAAAAATTTTATATAATTAAAGATCATTACTACAGACTAAAATAAACAATATATACAGTCAAATTCGGAAAAGAATACGCGATAGAAATGCTTAATTACAAAAATATAATGGAGAACATCTTAAAGAACACCAACGACAAATTCACTCGATTAATATCAACAGACTAAATCACAAGACAGAAAAGAGGATTCATTAACAGATTAGGTAATATTATAAAAGCTATCATAGGTAACTTAGACAACCAAGATGCTGAACGATATAACAACGCAATACAACAACTAATTGTAAACCAGAATAACAAAAACTATTGATAGAAATTAAATATCATTAAATCAGTCAACCATAATAAAATTCTATTATACATTAAGTAAATTAGTAAAAAACTAAGACAGTATAACTAACAGAATACTAACCCTTGAAAGTAACATGCAAACCACAATGCTAGGAATGCGAGATTTGATAAGATTCAACACGATATTCAATCAGATTATATCAACCATTACCATAATTCAACAAATTTTAGCCACGTTAGAAAATGCCGTAACATTTGCTAAATTAAACACATTAAGTGCTAGTATTATAGAACCAATTGATTTATTAAATGAACTATTAGGAATTAGATCACTCATAACAAATAGTAAACTACCCTTTGAAGTAACAGAATCTAACATACTTATATTTAAAAAAATAGCCATAGTAAAAAGTTATGTAAAAAACCATGAAATTACGTTTTTAATAGAAATCCCCAAAGTAGAAATTAACCTTTATAATTATTATCATTTATTTGCTTTTCCCATGAGGGTTGCTAGCCAATATCAAGTTATTATTCCTAAAACCAAGTTCCTTTCTTTAAATAAACTTAAGTATGACTTTGCGAACAAAAAGTGCAAAGAAGTGGCACCCAACCAATATTTATGTTAATCATTAACGACGGCAACTATTCAAGCGGATAGCCTTTGTGAAGTACAACTATTAAGATTCTCTAATCACTACGAGGATTGCGAGTCAAAACTAATTACAAACATGAAAATTCAAAAAGTTACGGACAACAAATGGATTGCTGTATTTCCACAAGAAGTAATAGCCACCACCCATTGCAACCAAAATGAAGACAATCTAGCATTAATTGGAAGCAATGTAATCACAATAAAAGAAGATTGCTATTTAAAATTAAAAGCGAAATTTTTCGAGAATACCAAAACCCAACAATAACGAGGAAATTCACAAATCTACCGGAACTACAGTTCAAAATTACACAAACCGAAATCAACAAGAAACCAATGCAACTAGAACACCTAGACCTAGACTACCTCAACCAAGCCATAAAAATAATGGACAGTTATAAAGAACATTTAAATGAAGTGAAAGTGCCAAAACTACACTACGATAATATCAATGTTTGGACAATTTTATTAATTATTGTAATAATTTTATTAACTATGTATTTATTGTACAAAATGTATCTTAGATATGGAAACAAAGAAACAATTTTTAGTCGTAAGAACAAAGAAACAAAAGTAAATAAAGAAAGCATAAAAGATTCTTTAGGGACAATGAGTTTTAAAAATTAAGTAAAACCCTTAATTTTCGTCTACGTCTAGAAGAGTTGCACATCCCCCAAATCAATGTATATGTATATTTACACAAATTATTAAGACTTAAGATTTATTGTTGCATTGTATTGAAGGACATAATAAAAGGTTAATGAAAGTTCACAAACCAGGCATGAAAACAGAAACAGTTACATTGTATTCCAGACGTAATATGACACTTCAGGTGCAGGTCACAGTAGACAATAAGACGGCAATTATTAGAATTAAGATTATTAAAATGTAATACTTTGTATTGTATAAAGAAATAGCAGACATGAGATCTGCAGTTTTCCACAAGTGATGTAAAGAGCAGGGATAGCATGAATACCCTGAGAACCGCAAGAGGGTCAGTCAGCTCAAACTTCACAACTTTAACATTGTTGGTTGTTCAGCTACTCACCCTAGTTTTAGTTAAATAGTAATTGTCAACTTAAAATATTTTTGATCTCAATACGTTACTGAATATAACGTACGTAAATAAATATTGATAGAAGAGTTTTTGGAAGAAACCTTTTTAAAAAGCCGCTCCAAGAGGTCCAAAACCTATCTCGCGGAAAACCCTTATATGCAACTGTTGATTTTGAAAGCATTCGTTGTTTAGTTTATGCTAAACTCTGCTCCAAAATCACTACCTGGAATAATTGTACATAATCATTAATAATTATGACAAAGGGTGCACAATTGTGTTCTAAGAAATTTATCATTAACATCGTAGCCATCAAAATCCTCTCAAGCAACATCATAAAAAAGATTGCTTTTTGTTTAAAGTCCTACATATTTAAAATAGCTCTCTTTGTGCGTTAGATCATTTTTTACAAATTATAGAATGTGTATAAATCAAATAATTAAAATTTTCGCATTTTCCTATTCATCACCTATCTCCATTTTCATAATTCGTAAGATTTAAAAGTATATTTAATATTCACACAATAAAAAACGTGTACCTACTTTATTATGCTCAATTTTTACTGAATTTGTAAGCATTAATCAAGGATCTATGATTGGCCTTTACATAAGTATTCATTAAAAATCTAAATATTAGTGTAATCATTCTAGTCTAATCACAACCATTGTATTAACAGAAGATAACCTTTGTTTAAAATAAATAAGTTTGAAGTTTTTCTTCTTACAGTAAAATCAAGAAATGGAATTTTCTTGTCTTTAACAATTTTATTTGACATAATTTATCTTTTTAACATTGTAATTAATGGACCTACATTTTGGTTCCTATGCCACAAAAATAGAAAAAACGCAATTACTTCAATAACCATCAAAACATTTGTAGTGATCTGGTGCATCCCTCCATTCTGAACGGACCTGCACCTCGACGACATTCTAAAATACTAGAACAGGTAGAAAGGCTTGCGCGTTTCAATGAGCTAAAGAGACGAACTATAGGTTTAACCAAATTAGTGGGGTCTTTAATGAGGAACCAGACTAAAACAGGTCCCTGAAAAAGGGCAGCAGCTTTTTCGGTACTTAGAGTGGTAAAGACCATAGGGGTCGAAATGGCATTCTAAGACACTACTGCAATGTGGAAGGTAACGGGAAACCACCACATTTCTCCCAAGTACACTGCGTACAGAAATTGTTAGTAAACATGATAGCATCCTCTGGAGTAAAAAATTCCGGAGGTAAAATAATCCCCCATTCAGATCTCAGGGAGGGGACTACTTCGGGGGATGTGATCCAAAAGTATAGAAAAAGATCCGTGAACATTCTGCGAGTCGGAACGTGGATTGTCAGAAGAATGAAACAAGTAGGTAAGCTAGAGAATCTGAAAGTCGAAATGGATGGATTAGCACTAGACATAGTAGGAATCAGCAAAGTCCGCTGGCCAGAGGCAGGGAATTTTTGGAGTGGAGACTTCATGGTAATTCATACAGGATCAGAGGAAGGAAATTCGGGTGTGCGGATAGTTATGCAAAAAAAGATAGGACGACGTGTAGAAAACTACTTACAAAAGAATGAAAGAATATTCATGGTTAGATTTGAATCTAAAGCAGTAAATACAATAATAATACAAATATACATGCCCACCTCTAGCTACAGTTAGGAAGAGGTAGAGGCGATCTACAAAGATATCGAAGACATACTAAGATACGTAAAAGGACATGGAAATTTAATAATTACGGAGAATTTTAATGCAGTGGTAGGTGAGGGTAGGGAAGAAGCAATAGTAGGTTTATTTGGTTTAGGCACGAGAAATGACAGGGGAAATAGACTGTTAGAATTTTGCGACAAGAACAATCTAACCATCACAAATGCATTATTTCAACATCATGCTAGAAGACGATATATGTGGAAGATGCCAAGAGATATAGGAAGATGTCAAATAGATTACATTATTGTTAGACAATGGTTTAGAAATCAAGTAAAAGATCATAGAAGCTACCCGGAAGCAGATATAGACACTGACCACAACATCGTAATTATGAAGGCCACTCTTAAATTTAAAAATCAGATAAAGAGGATCGGAAAAAGGCACTATGACTTTGAGAAGCTAAAAGAAAAAGATATCCACGAAAGATTTGAAAAAAGTCAAATGAATTGCTGAAAGATATCGGGAAAATTTCTGATACTAAGTAGAAACAAAATGGAATAACATTAAATCCAGTTTAAACATGGCGGCCAGAGATATTCTGGAGTATACACAAAAAGAAAATAAGAAACCATGGATAACAAAAAATATCCTGAATGTAATAGAAGAGAGACGAAAATATAAAAATAGATCAGACGAAACAGGAAAACAGAGATACAAAGTCGTAAAATGGGAAATTAATCGCAAATGCAGGGAAGCTAAAAAACAATGAATTGATGAAAAGTGCAAAGAGATACAAACTAGGATGGAAATAGGATAGTCACACGAAGCATACAAATTAATTAGAATAAATTTTAGGGATATAAAAACATATAGCAAAAATATGAAACGCGGGAAGAAACGTCATTATAGAAAATGTAGAGAAAGTAGCAAAATGGCAAGGATATATATATGGAAATTATATTCAGGAGAGGAACTAACAGCATTACAATAGGAATCAGATATTGAAAATGATGATTTGGCATATCCTATACTTAGAGATGAGTTAGAATTAGAAGTAAACGGTTTGAAAAATCGTAAGGCGCCGGGCACAGATAAGGTGCAATCAGAAACTCTAAAAGCCGCTGGACAAGCAGTAAACGAACATCTCTTCCAACTTGCAAGCTATATGTATGAGACAGGCGAGATACCCAAAGATTTCAAACGTAACATCATAGTAACTATACCAAAAAAAAGAGGCGCGGATAGATGTACAAATTTTCGAACAATAAGTTTGACAGCACACGTTTCAAAACTATTAACCGGAATATACAAAAACGAATAGAAAAACGAGCTGAAGAAATACTGGGAGAAAATCAATTTGAGTTTAGGCGAAACAGAAAAACACGGAAGGCTATTTTAGCTCTGAGGGTGATAATGCAGAAAACAATACAGAAGGGGGAAAGCGTATATATTTGTAGATCTGGAAAAAGCATTCGACAATGTAAAATGGAAAAAAATGTCCGAAATACTCAAAAAGATTGGAATGAGTTTGAGGGATAAACGGGCAGTACATTGCTTATACAAAAAGCAAACAGCGGTAATAGAATTAGAGCAAGAAATTAGAGAAGTAAATATTAGGAAAGGGGTGAGACAGGGATGTGCCTTATCCCCATTAATTTTTAACTTGTACATAGAAGAGGCAATGAATACTGTCAAATGCAGGAAGACATTTGAAATTAATATACAGGGACAAAAGATGGATATGCTTAGATTTCCAGATGATATAGCGGTATTAGCATCTAGCAAAGAAGAGTTTGAAGCTGCTCTTAATTAAATGGAAATAGTTTTAACAGAGAGATAGAGTATAAAAATTAACAAAAATAAAACTAAAGTTCTAGTATGCAAAAGAGGGGGAAAAATCAAAACAAGAATACAAATAGATAACGACATTCGGTCCGGGTATGCAAGAGCGTGTTAGTCGTGTGGAAGGTCTTAAATGCACTTGCATAGGACGCCACCTTATCTAGAAAACCAAATTCAAGATGAGCTCATAGATTTGCTATCTTCTAAAGTAAAACACTTAATTTTAGAAATGATTATCACTTCCAAATAATTTTCAGTAATTTTGGTTGTTACGCCAGATGCAAGTCATAATGAACAAATAAGTGTTATTTTAAGGCAAAATAGCACTACCTACTAAAAAAGTCAAAATAAATGAAAGTTTCATTGCTCAAAATTAAAAAATTCCATCATTCTTTAATCATTCTTTATATAGTTCTTAAATGTGTCGCTGCCAAATTTATAGCTATTTCTATTGTTCATAATAAGTGTAAACCCTTTTGTTGTAAACAAAATTGAATCAGTCTGCTTATATTCAAGAAAGTATTAACTGAAATTAGACCTAGCTGACTTTTCAAAATTCATTAGCTAGCATTTCAAACACTTCAGGTTTGTAGCGCGCTCTCAGGGCAGCAATTATGTAACAATATTTCCATCGATAAGCTATTTTTAACAACTGATACCTACATTTCTTTTGCACATAATCAAGAAACAAAGGAACATTAAATGCACACTCGCCATGATTTTCTTTTATATCCATAGATAACCCACCCCCTACATAAGCAACACTGTAGTAATAATTTTTACTTACATTGCAGCACTCTCTAGGAAGCGTAGTTTTAATGACGGCCGTGGCGGGAATATTTAAATAATAGATAATCCTTAAATTATGATCATGTTACCATTGTATCATTTTCTTAGGAATAAAAACCACGTGTAGAGGAAATTGTTTTGAAATTTACTGCATGTGGTTTCATATTCCAAAGAAAAAAAACAGTGGACATGAACAAAGCACAACGAAAACACAAAAGTACTATTACACACGTGTTGCTGCTCAGATTTCAATATTCGATAATTTGAAAGTATAAATTATAACACACATAATATCCTTTCTAATTAAAGGGTGTTATGTTGGACTTTTTTAAACAATTGCAATTTTAGCATTTTATTAAATCTAATTATATTCAGTAATACAATTTATTTATTTTGTTTAATATTATATAATAATAGGTTTATAGTAATAGAAGAAATACATTTCAGTAAATAGATATGCTTCTGAAAGCGACACAGTAACTTTGTAAGCGGCTACATAATACACAGCACTTGTAGTAAAGGTAAAACTAAAGATTAAAAATTCTACCAGGTCACATTGTCACTATAAAAATTTCTTTACGCCTAAAAAATAATTGGACTGTACTAGTAGTAATCTCTATTTGCTTACATACCACAGTAGTTACAATAAATGAGCAATAAACAATATTTGGAGTCACAAGTATATTGAAACAGAAACAAAGTAAATTGTCAACATAATAAAAAATAAAAACAATAATACAGATTTGCAAAGCTAAAAAAATTCAGATTAATTTACCTATTTGCAAAAGTGTTTTATCTAGCCTAGAAATACATTAGCAGAAATTTCAGCATCGGCAAAATATCTGACATAACAATGCTATTACAATAAACAATTTACAACTAAAATGAACAATAACACAAAACTTACGGTATTGTCTCTAGGACAGCGGTGAATTTTCACTTCAGAGTTTTTGTTAGAACACAAAGGTACACAGCAACAAAACACCATTGTTCATGGGGATTAACTAATAAACACAAACGTTTGTTATATTTATCAATATTTCTGTATTTTATGTAGTTACAGTATCGAAACAAGTTTTATGTTATACAGTTGAAACGCAAACACGTAATGTATAAAGTATTGGAGCAATAAATCTTATGTATATAATCGCTATGGAACACTGAAGCACAATATTTTGTTACGCTGTATTGAAAGTCCAAAGTGTCAACTGTTACTATGCAGTATGGTGGAATTTTCCGTAAATTTTATTTTGTATAAAAGTCAAGTTGTAAAACCTGGCACATGTGAACTGTGCACACCTGTTGTCGTAAGTACTCGAGATGGTTGACGAACTCTGATGTCTACCAGATTATTTCTGGTGAGTCATCTCCAATTTTAGTTCAATTTTCATTTCATGGAACTATTACTGGAAATGAATAACTAATTTTTGTAAATTATATATGTTCATTTAAATTGGTACACGTAATTTTGTAAACTTTATATGTTCATTTAAGTTGGTACACGAAATTTTTGTAAATTTTATATGGTCATTTGAATTAGACACGTAATTTTTATTCAGAATTTAATAGTTGGATATTGCATAGAAATTCTTATAAACACAAAGAAATTTCTATAAGATAATTTTTGAATTTACAAGGTTATACTAAAATGAATTCGTAAATAAAGCACGTGTCACGTTGATATTTGTTTGTCACATTATAAAATATAATTTTTTTGACAGTTCACCTGAAGTACAGATTAGTTTAAACCAAAAGTATTTTTGATTTTTGATTCCATCAATTAAATTAATTAAAAATGTAGTTCTGCAATCTAAGGAAAGTCAAAGTATTTAATCAATTAGTTGTAAACCCGAACAGGATCCTATTCAGGTATCAAATACAAACTGTAGAATAATAACGAAAACACTATATTTCTTCTAGAGAACTATAATAGATTTACAATTATAAAATTCATACAACTAATCAGAGACTAATACTAGACCTTAATAAAAGTAGATATCTCAAAAGTTTCAGTACGTATAAAATTGTACAAATGATGTATATATATATATATATATATATATATATATTTGTAAATCAATAGAAAGTGCAATAAATCTTTCTTTCATTGAAGTCAACAATCATTTTTCTATAGAAGGAAACAACCATATTTATAAAATTTTTGTAGTGAAGAAAAATATATCATTGATATTGTGTTTGAAAATTTTTTGAGGTATACTCTTGACTAGTTAATCTTTTTAAAATTTATTTGTAGCCCTAGTTCAAAAATGTTTAGAAGTGTTTAAATTTTCAGATAGTACGAGATCGTCGTTCCAATTCCAGTTTACAGAGTCATAAGTAAGTATTATATTTATATGTTTTGCTCCTTAAGGATATTTTTTCTTTTCAAAGATTTCCGTATCTTATCTTCGGATTGTTGTTCTTTATAGTTATTATTAAGATACGGTGGCGTCCAATAAAAATTCTTTTATTATCGTAGCTCATAGCTCTGCCCTAAGTTGAAGAAGCTTAGCTGGCTGGAAGATCTCTTTAGAGGGCCCTTTTATACTCAGAGCCATTTTCCATCCTTTTTTACCCTGGGCTTAAACCCTAGACAGAAACCCCTCATAATTTATTAAGGCTCTGCCGCCTATAAGGTAGAGTAAAGACACTCTCTCTCTCTCTCTCTCTCTCTCTATATATATATATATATATATATATATATATATATATATAGAAAATATTTTGTTTTTTGGTTCTTGGGATAAAGTCGCTCATAAATTAAACACAAAACATTAAATGTGTATCATTTGTATTAAATCGTACGTTTCGGTGATAATTTACACCTTAATCATCGATCTACATGAAAAGTATATAAATAGGTAATTCATATAACAGGTAATATATGTTTAACTTACTTATTACTTGATAAAATTATTTTATGTATTCACCCATAATAAAAGTAACAGAAGGAAGCTTGTCATATTACTGATTAAGAATTAAAATTAATTTTGAATGAAATGTCAGTTCACTTATTTGACAAAAATGTAGGATCAAGGATGACATCAAACAACAAATTATGACACTATTTGATTATATTTTTTATTTAAATAGTAGTATGTGGTTTATTTGTAAAAAATTTTTGTATGGTGGGTTGCATAAAAATAGTTAGATTTTAAAATCATATATTTTACAGGTGTAGTAAACAGGTTGACTTTTGACTTAAATTAAATAGAATTCTGTGTGTAAGCAATATCATTATAGTTAGTATATTTTTTGAATTAAAAGTGTATAGGTATGAGTAAACTGTATGTAAATTATTGATGTCTTCTTTGTGATTGATGGAATTTTGTTCTTGGTTTATATGAAATGATTCTAAGAAAAGTCTTTTTGTAATTGCTTTCTATATCTAAAATTTTTACATTATCATAATTGACTTTGTGTTTTGTATTGTATAAATGTATAGAAAGAGCACAAGAAGTTTTCCTAATTTTGCATCACTTTTGTGTTGTGTCATGCGATTTCGAGCCACTGTTTGGTTTGGCCTACGTAGGAAGCTTTGCATTCACATTGAATTTTATACACTAAATTGCTACATAAAGCTTTATTTGTTTTTCTTTTAGTTTAGTAAAAAGTTTCCAATGGACTTAGTATTTGAATTTATTATAGTTACAAAGGTTGTTTTAGTAATTTTTTATTAGTGGTGAAAGATTAGTAATATATAAAAGTTTTTTGTAAATGATATCAGTATGTTTATTTTGAGGTGGAAATATGATTGTGTTAGTATGTAGTAGTTTTGATAAAAGTGGTTTAGGGTAACCGTTGTTGATTAAGATTGATATTAGTTCTTTCAGATTTTTTCCTTAAATTTGGGTTCACAGATAGAGACCATACGATGTTTCAGTCCTAATATGGTGTTAATTTTTGTTTCATGCTATGATTGGAATGGTAATTTAAATATCTTTCTGAATTTGTAGGTTTTTTTGTAAATATCAAAATTGATCTTGTTGTCATTATTACGGATAACTAGTGTATCAAGAAATGGTATTGATTGGTGAGATTTTAGTTCATAAGAGAATTTCAAATGTTCGTTAAAATTGTTAAAATGTTGAATGGTGGTTAGTAAAAAATGTTCAGGAAGTGAGCAGAGAATGTCATCAACGTATTTGACTAGAAATGCCATTTTGAAAGGTAAGTTAGGTAAAACACTTTCTACCAGTTTGTCCATTACTATTTGTGCAATAATAGGGGATAATGGTGAACCCATAGGAGTACCAAAAATCTGTAAGTAAAATTTTGAGTTAAAACTAAAATATGTGTTGTTGAAGATAAGGTTTATTGAAGTGATAAATAATTGTAATGATATATGGCAATGTGGTTCTATGGTAATAGGTACTCGAAGTGAAAAGATTAATAAACAAGTTAGTTACTAACCTAAATCACAGGTTAGAAAAATCTTTATTAAATTTAGAAATTGAATACACTCATGCAGAAATACAATTTTGGCATAATCAACTTTTCAAAACTAAAGAAACCATCAAAGATTCTATACCTATAGATTTATATATTAATTTCAAGAACAAACAAGCCCAATCATATAACAGACAATTTATATATATAAAAAAATTACTAATTAAGAAATTTAATACTTTAAAATCACATCAAATCCAAAGTAAACAACTCTTTGTCAACAATAGCAAATGGATTTGTAACTTAAGTAATGTAGACATCCCTGATGACATCAATAGTTTTTTATCTTTAGGCCCTAAGTTTATTTTAAACTCATGTATTTTTGACATCAATATGGGACACTTATTAGCAGATATTGAAATATTACTTGACTCCATGGATATTACTTCACAACAAAAAATGAATAAAGGATGTCAGGTTATAAATCTAATAACCAATTTTTTAAAAAATCCTAATAATAAATTTAATTCAGATTGTGTAATCTTTAATAAATTAAAGAAATTCCTAAAGGACCATCCTGATATTTTTGTCACTAAAGCAGACAAAGGAGCCGTAACAGTTATACTTAATAAATCAACATATATAGATAAATCCAACACCTTATTAGATGATGAACTTACATATAAAAACTAAAAAGGACCCCACTTTCACCATACAGAACACCATAAACAATCACATTAAATTATTATTCAAAAAGACATGATTACAAATGAACAAAAATCACTACTTATCACCAATAATTCTGTTCCAAGCAAATATTATGGACTCCCAAAATCCATAAACCAGATATTCCTTTAAGACCTATTATCTCTTCAATTAATTCTCCAACATATGCATTTTCTTCTTTCTTATCTACCATATTACAAAATCTTTCCCAATTACAGGCCACAACATAGTAGATACCTTCCAATTCGTAAACCAATACCGTAACTTTCAACTACCTCAAGATCACATTCTCGTTTCTCTCGACGTTAACTCTTTATTTACAAACATACCAGTCAACTTAGTCATTCAAATTATTACAGAAAATGGGATTCCATAGAACCACATTGCCATATATCATTACAATTATTTATCACTTCAATAAACCTTATCTTCAACAACACATATTTTAGTTTTAACTCAAAATTTTACTTACAGATTTTGGTACTCCTATGGGTTCACCATTATCCCTATTATTGCACAAATAGTAATGGACAAACTGGTAGAAAGTGTTTTACCTAACTTACCTTTCAAAATGGTATTTCTAGTCAAATACGTTGATGACATTCTCTGCTCACTTCCTGAACATTTTTACTAACCACCATTCAACATTTTAACAATTTTAACGAACATTTGAAATTCTCTTATGAACTAGAATCTCACCAATCAATAACATTTCTTGATACACTAGTTATCCGTAATAATGACAACAAGATCAATTTTGATATTTACAAAAACCTACAAATTCAGAAAGATATTTAAATTACCATTCCAATCATAGCATGAAACAAAAATTAACACCATATTAGGACTGAAACATCGTATGGTCTCTATCTGTGAACCCAAATTTAAGGAAAAAATCTGAAAGAACTAATATCAATCTTAATCAACAACGGTTACCCTAAACCACTTTTATCAAAACTACTACATACTAACACAATCATATTTCCACCTCAAAATAAACATACTGATATCATTTACAAAAAACTTTTATATATTACTAATCTTTCACTACTAATAAAAAAAATTACTAAAACAACCTTTTGTAACTATAATAAATTCAAATACTAAGTCCATTGGAAACTTTTTACTAAACTAAAAGAAAAACAAATAAAGCTTTATGTAGCAATTTAGTGTATAAAATTCAATGTGAATGCAAAGCTTCCTACGTAGGCCAAACCAAACAGTGGCTCCAAAATCGCATGACACAACACAAATGTGATGCAAAATTAGGAAAAACTTCTTGTGCTCTTTCTATACATTTATACAATACAAAACACAAAGTCAATTATGATAATGTAAAATTTTAGATATAGAAAGCAATTACAAAAAGACTTTTCTTAGAATCATTTCATATAAACCAAGAACAAAATTCCATCAATCACAAAGAAGACATCAATAATTTACATACAGTTTACTCATACCTATACACTTTTAATTCAAAAAATATACTAACTATAATGATATTGCTTACACACAGAATTCTATTTAATTTAAGTCAAAAGTCAACCTGTTTACTACACCTGTAAAATATATGATTTTAAAATCTAACTATTTTTATGCAACCCACCATACAAAAAATTTTTTACAAATAAACCACATACTACTATTTAAATAAAAAATATAATCAAATAGTGTCATAATTTGTTGTTTGATGTCATCCTTGATCCTACATTTTTGTCAAATAAGTGAACTGACATTTCATTCAAAATTAATTTTAATTCTTAATCAGTAATATGACAAGCTTCCTTCTGTTACTTTTATTATGGGTGAATACATAAAATAATTTTATCAAGTAATAAGTAAGTTAAACATATATTACCTGTTATATGAATTACCTATTTATATACTTTTTCATGTAGATCGATGATTAAGGTGTAAATTATCACCGAAACGTACGATTTAATACAAATGATACACATTTAATGTTTTGTGTTTAATTTATGAGCGACTTTATCCCAACAAACAAAAAACAAAATCTTTTCTAATTTAACTACGCTCAAGAATTATAAAGAACCTTATATATATATATATATATATATATATATATATATATATATATTTAATATGATTGTTTGCGGGTTATATATATATATATATATATATATAACCCGCAAACAATCATACTAAATTAAAACTAAAGGTCGTTAACAATACAATATATATATATATATATATATATATATATATATATATATTGCTGTGAAACCTCTTGAATTACCTGGTCTGTTGATTTTCTTCTGTTAATCGCCTCGGCTGCTCCTCTAGATAACTTTCATCCTCATACATAAAAAAACAAACACATTCCTACCACAAACATCAACGTCAACTCTATTTACATCAATATTCACAATACATTAAAATTTCAAAATTAATATTCAGCATAAATTTTAATATCGGAAAATTTCAAAATTAAATTTATTATCATTTTAATGTGCATCCAGAATTAAAGTCCTTGTAGGATGCCTACTAATTACTATAACAATATATGCAGAGTACAAAGGAGCATCTACCACCCCTTTACGTTAATTAACCAGGTTCGTCTAATTGAGCTCAAAGACATACCCATATTTTATCATAATCCAGAACATCAATACTAAATACCCTTTCTACCTAAACAAGCAAATTTCACCTTAAAATTAAAATATTATTGTTAGTACAATTTCACTACTGTCCATTTTAAATAAACAAATTAGAAAGTTATTCAACACACACCAACATCTCAAAGTTCAAACAAAATAGTATAATTTACCTGAAGGTTACTTGCACTCGTAGCTTCAATGTACATCGTCCCTTTCGTTAATCACACCATTCCAACTGGGTTATATTTACGGCTTCTGATTCTCAACGTTTTAAAATTTGCTCCATCACCATTTATTTAAAGTTGTTTCAGGGCTTTTCCGGAACTCCTCTGTGTATATCTGAACCTTGTTTAGTGGATCCAGTCATGTTTACGAACCATTTAATTATTAACACCCCCGAAAAATAACAAAGAAATTCATACTTCTTTCACCAATATACGCCAAAACTGCCTACTTTTGTGTATTTATTTGTCGTAGTAAATTTTACCAATTGGTACAGTGATACTAAATTTTATTACCTTGTATCTAAGTGCACTAAAGTATATTCATGTTAGCACGTAACGAACAAACTATTTTGAATCACCAAAATATACGAGCAAACTTTAAATTATTTTATCAAACTAAAATGCACTGTTTAACATCTTGAATCAAGTCGCGGATGTCAGAGAGCTTGTTTATATTCACCTCGGTATATATAGAGATTAGCCTGTCTGTCGGTCGAGTCTCAAAAACGGCCAGTTTCTAGAATTTCGTCATTCTATGTTCCCAGTCCGTAGCTCGCGCGTCGGTTTTTACGAATTTTGCACTCGCCAGTTGAAAATCTCAGAAATTCTCACACGGCACGCAAACATGTCCGAGAAAAGCTAATTAATTTTGTACAGAAATCGTTGTTTCTACCTCTGATATTTGCATCCTATTTTCAACCAATTGTGACCCTCGTGACGTTGCTTAAATCACGCCTTTTACTATATGTGTCTTTGCTTGACGCATTTTCTCTTTCTCTATCTACCCTGTTCTTATTAGTGCAAATTGATATTCCTTATTACCGATTATTTCAGTCCATGTGGACTATATGGGTTAAATAACCCCGTATCGCACCTTCTCGTGAATATTAAGCCACGGTTTCTCAAAGATTCTTTGAAACCATTTGTTATCTACACAATTTACGCCGAATGAGCTTTTTAAACTACGCAGGTGTTCAAACATACTATTAATTCTCAGAGCCTTATTCCGTGGTATTTTAATCTTGGATTTTCACAGGCTTTTATGCTTATTATTAATAATGGTTTAATTAACTCCAATTAAAATTGACTTCTATCCTTTCATTTTTAGCGAATACAAATTAAATATTAATTATTATGTGTACACTTTGTTTAATACCGGTTACTTAAAATAGGGTTAATTAATATACATTTTGCACGTAATTTCCATTTGTTTCTTACGTAGAGCTTGTTAATACTGTTTCTTTTGATATAAAGCGTCTTGTCCATGATTTAAATCTCTTATTTTTACTGAAACTAATAAATTTTTATGCTTCACGGTTTTAATAACGCGTATTATCTAATAATATTCATTATACACGGTGATTAAAATTATTTGATGTGATTATTTAATTTTCTACCATGGTCTAAATATGAGTATTTTCCCCCTATTTGAATACAAATAATCCCACTTATTTGAATGCAAATATAAAGCATTTAGACAAAAATTACAAAAAAATTGCCTATCTCTCTCACCCTTATCTATCTAACTTACCTACTTTGTCTCCAATCCAAAAAATATTTACACCTACCTATATCCCTATCCTATTCCTAACTCTCACCTAATTTTATAAACTGAAATTATCCTTAACTTCATCCTACTTATCCATCTAATCCTATATACATCCTATATACCTATCCTATTTAACTAATCTTCACTATACTTTACTTCCCTACCTAATCCTATATGCCTATCCTACTTTTACTCTATTCCTAACTCTCCACTAATCTTATATGAAATATCTATACTTAACCTATCTTATTTTCTTCCTACATTTACTCTTTATTCTCATCCTAAACCTATTCCTAATTATCTCCCATATTTATCCTATACCTAGCTTTATTTTCTATAACTATACTAAAATTCACCTATCTCTATTCTTTGTTCATCAAGTTATTTAAATCTAACTCTTCTTGACCCTCCAAGTCTTTCTTCTCACCATCCTAATACTCTTCATCCCTATCTTCCCCTTCTATATCTATACTTAACATACCTGTTATCTCACATACAATAAACTTATCATCCCTATTATCCTTACTCTTAAATATTACTTCTTCTAGTCCCTACACTTGTCTGTTTCTCATTTATTATTGTTTTCCTTTCTGCCGACAAACCAACGATACTACTTACAATTATCGATTTTTCCTCTACGGAAAATCCTATGTACCTCTAGAATTCTTATGTAATGGAATCCGCCAGAATGAATCCTTTAAATCTACTTGATTAAAAACAAACTTGCCATCTTTACTTAATTTCGCCTTCACCTGCTCCTGATATGCTGCTTCTACCCACTACTTCTGCATGTTTTGTAATAAAGCTTGAACCTCTACTATCCTATCCTCTGGACATCTTATTGTGTTGATCTGTTTAACTTCATCATCCTCTAACTCTACTACATTAACACTAAACCCCGTGTCATCCTCTAGACTTCATAACTGCCCTTCCATGGCACTACCCTATCCTTAATCCTTATTACCTTCCTTTCCATATCTATCAAAACCCCTAACTTCATCATACAGTCAACACCTAAAATGCTCTGAAACTTTAGTCCAGGTACAATTACAAACTCCTGTTCACAGCTTAAACCTCCTATATCTATCCTAAGCACCACAACACTATTTACTACAGCAAACTTCTTTTTATTTGAGCTACTAAATGGCTACGCTTTATAGGCATAATTCTATCACAAACCTTATCCCTAATTTTGCTGACGAATTCCTCCGATATTAAACTCGCCTCTGCCCCTGTATCAAGTAATACTTCTACATTATTCTCAAAAATTTCTAAATTAATAATTGGCAAACATAAATTTTCCTTAGTTTCTGGCTCTACTTCCTCCTCAATTTTGAAAAATTCACGTGGATGTTCATATACATTTACACTGAAATCTAGTGGTCTGTCGCGTTCTAAAAATCCTGTCCAGGTCTGTTTTCCTACTCGGTCCTGGTCTAGCCGTCACCTCAGCGTATGTCCTAGGCGTTTCCACTCGTTCCGTGTCTGTATTAGCAGTCCCGCTCATGTCTGGTGAACTATTCATTCTGGTAGGTCCCGGTCTCGGTGCAGGTCCCTTCCTAAACTATTACTCCTAACGTATGGTCGTCTCTGTTCCCAATTCTGTCGCTGGTATCCGTAACTATTCCCCCTTCTAGCATAGTTGTCCCGTCTATTGTCAAACCTAACAGTGTTGATCTGTCTTTCCCTGTTATCCCGAGGTCGTCCACTACTTACGTCGTCGTACCTCTGCAAGTATTCTAGAAACATTTCTCTGTCCACTATGTTCTGTAGTGCTACGTGCTGTCTTATGTCTACCTCGAAGTGTCGTGATAAATACTTAATAATTTGTCGGTCCGTCAGTGGTGGGTTCAGTTGCTTTGCTATGCTATACTTGCGTATAGCATATTGCTCCTACTTCCTGAAAATTCTCCTTAAATTTCCTGTGATTAAGTCGTCTCGTACCTGGTCTTGTCTGTGGTCACTCCAGTAGTGCTTTAAAAATCTGTCCTCAAAGTCCGTGTAAGTGTCTATGTCCTGTCCTACTAAATTGTACCATGCTTCCGCATTGTCCTTTAATAAAGCCTTTATCGTATTCAGTTTAGTCTGTTCGTCAAATAAATTTCCCACTAGATTTCTTACGCTATTAATAAAAATTTGTGGATTTACCCTGTTATCGCCATAAAACTTCATGTGTTGGTCCAATGATACTCCACCTGTAGAAAATCTGGGACCATCCCCCGTTAAATTTGACATGTTGTATTTGATACTACTAACTTTGCGTTCTACCCTGCCTAACTGATCCCTACATGAGTCCGTCACTTCAGTCATTTTTACATTAATCTCTTCTTCACAAAAAATGCGTACTTCGGACCTTAAATGTCCCATTTCCTGTCGAAGACCTGTAATATCACGCTCATTTTTTTCAACCCTATTTTCAACTTCCCCCATCTTTACGGTAAGACTATTTTTAAATTCTGAAACTTCTTTATTCGTCTTATCTATTTTCTCACTTAGGGTTTCCCTAACTCCTGTTAATGTCTCATTCATTCGGTCAAATTTCTTATTCGATTCTTCCCTAGCTCTATTAGATTCTTCACTCATCCTCTCTAACATTCTCAATATCATCTCGTTTCCTTGATCCCCTGATTCCGTCCTCGACTGATCTCTACTGCCTCCAGCTTCTTCCATTTTAGAATTTTTCTCACACAATGCACTATCGTCACTTCCAATTTCCATTCCTTGACTCCTTAACCACTCTTTTCTCTGCATACGTTCTAATCACTCACACACACTCTAAAATACTCTTAAATTTATACACACACAAAAACTCTCTCTCAGATCGCCAGTTTCCTGGAATAAAATCACAAAAATTTTATTTGGAACTCGAGCCTCACTTTTGGGTCGCCAAATTTGCTGTGAAACCTCTTGAATTACCTGGTCTGTTGATTTTCTTCTGTTAATCGCCTCGGCTGCTCCTCTAGATAACTTTCATCCTCATACATAAAAAACAAACACATTCCTACCACAAACATCAACGTCAACTCTATTTACATCAATATTCACAATACATTAAAATTTCAAAATTAATATTCAGCATACATTTTAATATCGGAAAATTTCAAAATTAAATT
This sequence comes from Platerodrilus igneus, assembly GCA_036346225.1. Taxonomy (NCBI): domain Eukaryota; kingdom Metazoa; phylum Arthropoda; class Insecta; order Coleoptera; family Lycidae; genus Platerodrilus; species Platerodrilus igneus. The sequence continues at coordinate 2,236,319 of JARFIW010000229.1, read as the reverse complement.
TATTATCATTTTAATGTGCATCCAGAATTAAAGTCCTTGTAGGATGCCTACTAATTACTATAACAATATATGCAGAGTACAAAGGGAGCATCTACCACCCCTTTACGTTAATTAACCAGGTTCGTCTAATTGAGCTCAAAGACATACCCATATTTTTATCATAATCCAGAACATCAATACTAAATACCCTTTCTACCTAAACAAGCAAATTTCACCTTAAAATTAAAATATTATTGTTAGTACAATTTCACTACTGTCCATTTTAAATAAACAAATTAGAAAGTTATTCAACACACACCAACATCTCAAAGTTCAAACAAAATAGTATAATTTACCTGAAGGTTACTTGCACTCGTAGCTTCAATGTACATCGTCCCTTTCGTTAATCACACCATTCCAACTGGGTTATATTTACGGCTTCTGATTCTCAACGTTTTAAAAATTTGCTCCATCACCATTTATTTAAAGTTGTTTCAGGGCTTTTCCGGAACTCCTCTGTGTATATCTGAACCTTGTTTAGTGGATCCAGTCATGTTTACGAACCATTTAATTATTAACACCCCCGAAAAATAACAAAGAAATTCATACTTCTTTCACCAATATACGCCAAAACTGCCTACTTTTGTGTATTTATTTGTCGTAGTAAATTTTACCAATTGGTACAGTGATACTAAATTTTATTACCTTGTATCTAAGTGCACTAAAGTATATTCATGTTAGCACGTAACGAACAAACTATTTTGAATCACCAAAATATACGAGCAAACTTTAAATTATTTTATCAAACTAAAATGCACTGTTTAACATCTTGAATCAAGTCGCGGATGTCAGAGAGCTTGTTTATATTCACCTCGGTATATATAGAGATTAGCCTGTCTGTCGGTCGAGTCTCAAAAACGGCCAGTTTCTAGAATTTCGTCATTCTATGTTCCCAGTCCGTAGCTCGCGCGTCGGTTTTTACGAATTTTGCACTCGCCAGTTGAAAATCTCAGAAATTCTCACACGGCACGCAAACATGTCCGAGAAAAGCTAATTAATTTTGTACAGAAATCGTTGTTTCTACCTCTGATATTTGCATCCTATTTTCAACCAATTGTGACCCTCGTGACGTTGCTTAAATCACGCCTTTTACTATATGTGTCTTTGCTTGACGCATTTTCTCTTTCTCTATCTACCCTGTTCTTATTAGTGCAAATTGATATTCCTTATTATCGATTATTTCAGTCCATGTGGACTATCTGGGTTAAATAACCCCGTATCGCACCTTCTCGTGAATATTAAGCCACGGTTTCTCAAAGATTCTTTGAAACCATTTGTTATCTACACAATTTACGCCGAATGAGCTTTTTAAACTACGCAGGTGTTCAAACATACTATTAATTCGCAGAGCCTTATTCCGTGGTATTTTAATCTTGGATTTTCACAGGCTTTTATGCTTATTATTAATAATGGTTTAATTAACTCCAATTAAAATTGACTTCTATCCTTTCATTTTTAGCGAATACAAATTAAATATTAATTATTATGTGTACACTTTGTTTAATACCGGTTACTTAAAATAGGGTTAATTAATATACATTTTGCACGTAATTTCCATTTGTTTCTTACGTAGAGCTTGTTAATACTGTTTCTTTTGATATAAAGCGTCTTGTCCATGATTTAAATCTCTTATTTTTACTGAAACTAATAAATTTTTATGCTTCACGGTTTTAATAACGCGTATTATCTAATAATATTCATTATACACGGTGATTAAAATTATTTGATGTGATTATTTAATTTTCTACCATGGTCTAAATATGAGTAATATATATATATATATATATATATATATATATATATATATAGAAAAATATTGTAACAGCTGAAAAATAAATGCAGATAGCTCTAACTTAACTGGAAATATGAAAAATGCTCTTAAACGTTTAAGCCACAATACACTTCTAAACCGATTGTTTGAAATTTGACAATTGAAATTCTTCTTACATTTTTATGGGCGATTGTTGCCTTTAGTTTTTACTATCTCGCGGGCGTAGTATGAACTAAAACAATGAACCAAGCATGTCCATAAGCGTGCGCACCCCGTGTTTATATTCCTTGACCAACGATATTTTTCAAATCCCTACAAATAGCCACTACTACGCGATCTCTTACCTAATAACCTAACTCTGGCGGTAAAATTTTTAATTCAAATCTAATTGATACAAAAGTTCATCCACAGTTCGGCCAGCCTGACTCTGATCGACCCGATCAATTGAGATCTCAAAAACTTCCTAAGCAGATGCATAAACATATCAACTAAACAATTCCAAGCAGTATAAACTAACGTAAACTAGATCATAATTGATATTTTGAAAGCCAATTATGTCTGATAGAACGTAACGACGATATAGGGTTCTCGATATCTTGGAATTAGTTTCTTACTAGTACCTACAGTAGTATCTAAGTGGACTACCATTACATAGTTACACACACCATTAGAATGTGCTACTTTATATTCCTTATTATAATAAAAGTAGTGTCCGGGCAACTTAGGGTAAGTGGAGCGAAGTAGACACCCCCTGGAGTTCCACCTCCCAGAGCAGTGAACTGTAATCGTTTAGGGCGGAGACACCAGGGATAGAAATACGAAATAAATACTCCCTGTATGTTTGTTGTGGTTTGTTTAGTATTCTTCTTAATCTTCTTTGAGGATTAAACCACTCATAGTTTTTAAAATTATCTTTATTAACGTTTCGATCCATGACCCAGGATCGTTTTCAAAATAATAAAAACTTCAAGTTTGACATTTATGACATAAATTGAAGGTGACTTTGATTTATTGATGTTTGGAAATATTTGGTTTGAGTACACTAAACAAAAATTTTTAAAGTTTAAATGAATGATTGCCTTCAATTTGTGTTACGGCCTGGGACCGACTTTTTAGGTAGCCAATACGCTTAACGTGAAATCAGCTGATTAATTTTATTGTAAAATTCAATAACTTGGGAATTGGAAAACATTTTTAACATGTTTCTATTTATACAATTTAGAGGATGGTATTAAAGAAGTGTGCAATTGCATTATTAAAAGGCTTAAGTAGTCGTTTTTATATTTATTTTGAAGGGAAATCATTATGATTTAGGCTACCTCTTTGGTAGATTTTAACATTGTTCTGAGGTGACCTTATGGCGGGTTTACACTTGTCAGATACCAATGTTGTTCTATGAAGGTTGTATATGGATCTGAGGCGACCCTATGGCGGGTTTACACTTGTCAGATACCAATACTGTTTAACGGAGATTGTATATGGTTGTGAGGTAACCTTATTGCGGGTTTACACTTGTCAGATACCAATGCTGTTTTACAGGGGTTGTTAATATGCTTCATCATCATCATCATTGGATCTACATCTCAAAACTGGTTGGACACGTACCTGCACTTATTTATATTCTGAGCTAGCTTCTCTTCTATTGTTTTCTAATTTCATGTCTTATTTCACCGAGATTTAGTTAAATTTAAATTCAGATTCATTTAAACTTTAAAAATTTTTGTTTAGTGTACTCAAACCAAATATTTCAAACATCAATAAATCAAAGTCACCTTTAATTTATGTCATAAATGTCAAACTAGAAGTTTTTATTATTTTGAAAACGATCCTAGGTCATGGATCAAAACGTTAATAAAGATCATTTTAAAAACTATGAGTGGTTTAATCCCCAAAGAAGATTAAAAAGAAATACGAAGGGCCGAATAGTAGGAAATGAACACTTTTGACAATATAACAAATCACAACGACAATATGGTGAACTTTATTGAGTGAATAAATTAACCAATTAATCGTACACCCTGTAGTAAGGGGATCATATTTTATAGCGTCAATAAGAAATAGAAATACAGCTAAAAGCACAGTTTGCAGTATATTCAATTTTTGAATTATCCAAGTTTGTATAAACGTACTACTTTAATCACACTATTATAAATTTATAGTACATATGCGGTTGCATCAAATTCACCAACGTATTTATTTTATGATACGCCAATGGAAAATGTCATTGCATTAACACCACATAAGCACGAGATAACTTGTTGTGATACCAGATTAAGAAAATGGTTATTAATTACGATTATAACCGGAAGGATCCATAATGTTTGGACGATTTGTAAAAAATTTACATACATCCGGAAAAACACGCACCTGTGTTGTGAGAATAGAAATTACTACGAATAATGATCACCTCGTTTTTAAGTTAATCTGTAACTTTTACGATAGAAACGAATGCATTACTAATTTTGCACACTAGAGATAATTTATAGAGCAGCGTCTTAGCATAAAGGTAATTGCAACCCGCGCAAATACGTCTGTAACTTAGAAAGGCTAGAAGCAGACTCTCTCTTTTGTTTATTAGAACAAAAGCAGGTGAGCAATAAACAGCGCTGCACGTGCCACAAATGTTATCTTTCTGTCTGTTCGACAGGAAATTAAATGGAATTTAATATTGGTAAAAACTAATGAACTAAGGATAGTGCATTTTTGAACGTAATTAATCTTATAGAGAATAAAGAAAATTTTATGAATAAGAAACAATTTACGAAACTCCAACAAGTTGATAAGCTACCTTCGTTCTGAATAAAAAAACTGGTTTCCTTGTGAGATTTAACATAGTAAATTCTAAGGTCCAAAAAGACCATTTTTGATAGATACAAAAGTCATTCACTCTATCATTGACCCGTCACATGCAGACCTCCACCTTTGATACCATATAACCCTTCGACGTCACAGTCTAAATTAAGAGGGAGGATGTTAGTTCTAGATCCACCACCACACACCACCATCACAGAGAGAGGAAGTTAGTTCTAGGCCCACCTCCACCACCACAGAGGGAGGAAGTTAGTAATAGACCCATCACCACGGGTCTAGATCCACTACTACCACCACCACTACTATTTTGAATCGTTCCTTTATTCATGTCAGATAATAGAAAAAATTAACATTTTAATCTCTTGATGATTCATAACCAGTGCTATGATTAAGATTTGGAAACCTATAAAAACGATGCCATTGAACCTTTTAACTCCCATTATGTTTGGATTAAGAACATGAGTCGTTTAGTGCCATCACAGCTTAGTTCCGATCATTCAAAAAAGCATTTCTGTGATCGTTGTTTCCACTATTTTACCACACGGTTAAAATTAAATAAACATGTTGAAGATTGTAAAATGAAACAATTGGGGGGTACCTCGATTACCTACAGAAAATGATAAAATCAAATTTTTCAAAAAATTTAAAAATCAAGTTATGGTTCCGTTTACTATATACGCAGATTTAGAGTGTCTTTTAAAACCCATTGGATACTCTAAAAAGTATCCAAAACATGTACCATCTAGTGTTGAGTACTATGTAAAGTGACAATACGATGACTCATTATCATTCAATTGATCACACCGAAGGGAGGATTATTTACAGTGGTTTACTGATGAGCTTCAAACAGTTTGCGGAAAATGTTGAGACTGTGTTTATGTGTCCATATGATATAACCTCTTTAAGACTGCAACAGGAAGCAACTTTCTTGGTCTCAACACATTGTTATATTTGTGATAAACTATTTACTGTAGATAACATTAAGGTTCGCGACCATAATAATTTTATACCCAACAATAACTATAGAGGACCTGCACATTTGGGTTGTAATATAAATCATCAAGACTCACAAACAATTCCCAACGCTTTTCACAACCTAAGTGGTTATGATTCTCATTTTATAAGTAAAGACATTGCGGTTAATCTAAATGGTCATATAGAGGTACTCTCAGTAACTAAAGAAAGTATATTTCTTTCACTAAATATATTCCTAAGAACTTGGTTTAATTTTGATTTATTGACAGTTTTCGCTTTATGAGTTCATCTTTAGACGCACTTGCTTCATATATAACTGATTATCAGCTGTTGCTAATATGGTGGAAGGGTATACTGTAAGATAAAGGCAAATTAGAATTTAATTAAATCATCCATGCCTTGAGCTAAAAAAATGCTTAGAAAACTATTGTGCAGATTTTGTTACTAGATGTGCCATTTTTTTCGCACGTGTGGTGGTGGTGGTGGTAGTCGCGGTAGTGGTGGTGTGTGGTAGTGGTGGATCTAGACTTCCTTCTTCCCTGTAATGGTGGGTCTAGAATCGATTTCCTCTCTCTGTGGTGGTGGTGGTGGGTCTAGAACCAACTTCCTCTTTCTGTGATGGTGGTGGTTGTTGTGGTGGGTCTAGAACTATGATGCTCTCTTTTAATTAAGACTGTGACGTCAAAGGGTTATATGGTATCATAGGTGGTCTGCATGTGACAGGTCAATGGTAGGGTGAATGACCTTTGTATCTACCAAAAATGGTCTTTTTGGACCTTAGAATTTCCCATGTTAAATCTCATAAGAAAACCGGTTTTTATTCAGAAGCTTATCTACTAAAAGCTTATCTACTAATAAACTTCATTTCTAGCTTTGTCTTATCTTAATATTATTTCCAACTTTAGTTCTAATTACCTCAGTACTTTCATTTTCCTTATTCAATAAGTTTTCCAATTAAAATCTTATATTCTCTTCAGTTTTCCTTAATTGATCTTTACCAAATAATACTTTAGCGACGTATTTACCGTGTTGTTGAAACAAAGTTCTACATAGTGTAAGACTTTGTCCCACGTTACTTGTTCCTTATCTGAAAGTTTAGCAAGCATAGCATTGGTGTCAACTTTTATTCATAATCTCAATTTGTCAGGTAGTCCATAGAGCTCCCGTGGCAACAGCAACATCTATCACATCAAAATCTTTTATAAATTCTTTAAATTGATTTGAAATAAAGCAGAAACTACGGTCCGTAATAATTTGTTTAGGTCTACTATAAAACTCAAAGTAATTTTTTGTTTTAATGTTCGGAAACAAATAAGTCCTGTAATTAATTCATAACATTTTCAACTCCGAAATGTTTTGTCTGGTTGTGATAGTAAGCAGAACATTATATATCGTACTAGAAGGGGCATAAAATAATATTTGATCATTTCCGCTTTCTATACACGAGGTCGTTAATTAAATCGACGAAGGGATGTTCGGAATTTTCCAAAATAATTCTTAATTGTTCAATATCGTCAGACGATTACTTTAAAGTCTAAGTTTGTTCAAAGAAATTTCCTTTCAAAACTAAAATATTGTGTACTCTACTTAAACAATCAACGTGTCTCATTTTTGAGTTTGCACAGTGCTCAATCTCATAGTTATAGTCTTGCAAAATTAAACACCAATGCATAATTCTTCGAACTACTTCTTTCCTAGATAACGTTAAACGAAAGATATCGCAATCAGTTACAGTTTTAAAATGTATATCTTGTGAATATGGATGAAAACGTTTAATTGCATAAAGTACTGATAAGGCCTCGAGCTCGTAACTATGATATTTTGACTTTTGATCCGTCGTTCTTTTACTAAAATAAAATATTGGATGAAGTTCCGTCCTGCAGCTTCTGCAAAAAAATTGAACCGTACCCTAAAGCACTAGCCTCGCAGTGGAGCTCTGTTTTGTTTTGAAGCGAGTAAATTACTAAAACAGGTCTAGAAATCAACTATGATTTTAAGGTCTCAAGAGTATGAAGTTGCTCATGGCCAAATTCAAATTTCATATTTTTTCTCAAGAGATCATATAAAGGCTTAGCTATTATTGAAAAGTTTGATATGAAACGCCTAAAATAGATGGTTAATCTTAAAAACGACTATATTTGTTTAATATTATTGCAGAGGGGAAAACCTCTTATGGCCCTAAAGTTTTTCTCATCAGGTCTGATACCTTGATTACGAAGATGATAACCTAAAAGACCAATCTCAGTATAAAAAAAGTAGCATTTATCCAAGCGTAATTGTAACAAATTATCAACTAATGGGTCCAAAACAGTCTGCAAAATTTAAAAATTTTTTCTGAGTTCCATAGCAATCAGAATCAGATCGGTGAAAAATAAAATGATTTGCTTTCACATATTGTGCCTTGGTCTTTTACTGTCGCATCTAATGCATTTTTTTTTCAGTAAAAGATATCGCAACAATATCCACAACAATATATATATATATATATATATATATATATATATATTGTTGTGGATTTAAAGGGGTAAATCAGTGTAAAACAATAAAATTTCAGCAACCCTGTATATAGAAAAAAGCAAATGATTTACACGCAAAATTAATTTAATTCATTTAATGAAAACGGACGAATATTAGAGTATTTTTATATTTAATAATTGAAATGTTAGGATCACAGGAAGGAAGAAAGCGTCAAAGCAAATAGAAGTTCAAGGATACGCATAATTAACCATAAGTTATTTTAATTAAACACATATAAGCAAAAGGAAGCGTGCTTGCGTAAGAAAATCAATAATCCCAAGGCAATTGTATTCGTTGTAAAAGCCAACTTCAGTTTTATCAGATATGAAGAATTAGAAAGTCTAGGAATTGTTATGTTCAAACGGTCAATAATTAACAAAAACACCTGCTTTTTAAAGGTTACGTTCAACGAAGTCGAACGTATGTTAAAATAGGATTTCATAGAAATTATTTTTAACCGTCAGTTTGGTATAAACAACTAGGGTAACAAACATCTTAAGGAACGAGGGAAATGGACAATCGGTTATATACAACAGATAGAGACAGAGATAAAAGCGTTGGGATTGAAATGCACGTACAATATACACGTAGAGTTGAGATAGGATGTCTACAATATCGATTTCCTGTAACTCAAGTGGGGTTTTGAACGAGACAACAAACATGCTTAGAACAGAGATAAATAGAGCTTAGGCGGAGTTTGTGACGGCATACAACTTTGTCATTGGTTGAACGCAGACAGTTTTCCAAACGTACGCACACGCAAAGGTTGAAAGCGAATTCGGGGTATACAGCACGTTGGACGGAACAAATTTTACGAATTTAGAGACGGTTATATTCGAAATTTTTGGAATTAGTTTTGAAAATAAGCTTTTCGAAGGAAGCGCGTCTACTGGGGGGGTTAAAAAATATAAATACCCAACCTAGATTATTAAGGTTTTCTTCTCTTTTCCATTACTTCGATAAAGTGCTGAATGCCGATTCAGACCACCATAACAGTAAAGCTCTCTGTGAGTATTTTATGTATGTGATTATGTTACCGTAAATATAGTGGTTGCAAGTATAAAACAGTAGTAGCGGAAATCTAATTATTGACGTGAAGTACGAATAGTGCGTATTAAATTAATAAAGGTCCGGCTACTAAAACACAAAAATTATTAAATGGAAGCATGATATATGGGGTAAGCACCACAAGTAATCTAGTTTGTATGCATGATATATGGAATGGTACTGTGAGACGAGGCGCATAACTTGCTGAGATATCAGATGGTAGAGGCCTGTGGATCCGCTAAGCAGCACAGTAAATCGAAACAACGCCGAGGGGTTTTCTGGCACTCATCTCTGACGGGAAGGAAACCTGAAATTTTGTGCTGTGCGGTTGACTTTTTTTGGTAGTATATTTATGGGTGTAGAAACTTATTGTAAAAGATACATGTACTGGACAATTTATTGATATTGAATATTGAAAAAGGGTGTATTTAGAACATCCAAAATTTTATTCAGGATAAAAATCGAATTGTAAAGGGTAAACGGGTCTGTAAAATTTTGTTTTAATTTATGCAAAGTTTAAAAGGCATATACAAACTGAACTGGGTTATAATGAGTTCACCATACTCCAGTGTGAAGTCAATTTAGGGTAACATGTGGGGCCCATCTAGTCATATCTCATTGAATTTGTTTAAAAATTATTAAAAAAATCAAGGATTTTTAAAACATACCATAATTTGAGTTTTATAATTAGTGTATCAGACTGTTTTAACACATGTGAATATAATTTATCTGTTAATAGGTGTAAATAAAAGGTTGTATGGTTGTGGTATTATATGGTAGTTTTTTGAATGGTGTGCGAGTGTGAAAGAGATATGTCTGTAAATTTAGGTATTCGAGAAGAAGCACAGCTGAGCTAGCCAGGGAAACTAAAGTAATTCGAAAGCGATCTCATTAAGAGGGGTAAGAAATTTTTAAAAATTTTATTTTTTTTCGAAAACTTTTATGTTGACCCAGGTGAAGGATCGATGTTAATGCTTCGTTCCGACTTCCACGGCAATATGTATATATATATATATATATATATATACATATATATATATATATATATATATATATATATACTCATATTTAGACCAGGGTAGAAAATTAAATAATCACATCAAATAATTTTAATCACCGTGTATAAGGAATTTCATTAAATAATACGCGTTATTAAAACCTTGAAGCATAAATAAACTCGGTCGTTTCAGTAAAAATAAGAAATTTAAATTATTTATAAGACGAAGCAGTATTGAAAAGCTCTGCGTGTAATGTAATTATTCCTAAACAAATGGAAATTACGTGCAAAGTTTATATTAATTAACCCTATTTTAAGTAACCGGTAGTAAAACAAAGTGTACCTATAATAATTAATATTTAAGTTGTATTCGCTAAAAATGAAAAGGATAGAAATCAATTGGAGTTAATTAAACCGTTAATAACATATAATACCTATAGAAACTTGTAAAAACCCAATAATAGTCAAATCGTAGGAAGGTTATTTAAAATGTTACGTTTGAACACCCCTGCGTGTTTTTAAAAGGCAATTTCAGTTTAATTTGTTTGGATAAACATGTCGATTCTAAGGATATTGGAAACGATCAGATGCTTTAATACGAAATACAAAACAGGGTTTATTTAAAAAAGCTCTGAGAATTAATATTATTTTGAACACCTGCGTAGTTTAAATATCACATTCGGCGAAAAGTTTGCAGATAATTAATGTTTCAAAGAATCTTGGGGAAAACGTCGCATAATAGTTACGAGAATTGCTAAAGCTGGGTATTTCACACTCCATGTGGACTAAAATAATCGATAATAAAGTATATCAAGTTGCACCAATAAGAACACGGTAGAGAAGGAAAGAGAAAATGCGTCAAGCAAAGACACATATTGTAAAAGGCAGGATTTAAGCAACGTCACGAGGGTCACAATTGGTTGAAAATAGGATGCAAATATCAGAGGTAGAACAACAATTTCTGTACAAAATCAATTAGTTTTTCTCGGATAGGCTTGCGTGCTGTGTGGAAATTTTCTGAGATTTAAATGGGGCGAGTGAAAATTCGTAAAATCGACGTACGAGCGACAGACTGGGAACATACAATGAGAAATTCTAGAAACTGGCCGTTTTGGGGAACCGACCGACAGACAGGCTTTTTGCTATATATACCGAGATGAAGATAAACAAGCTCTCTTAGACTCTTAGACTTTTGACGATTCGATGCGTTAAAAGCTCGTACATACGCGACTTGATTGAAGATATTAAACCGTGCATTTTAGTTTGATTAAATAATTTAAAGTTTGCTAGTATATTTTAGTGATTCAAAATAGCTTGTTATTTACGTGCTAACATGAATGTACTTCAGTGCACTTAGATGCAAGGTAATAAAATTTAGTTTCACTGTACCAATTAGCAAAATTTACAACGACGAAGGTATACACAAAAGTAGGCAGTTTTGGCGTATATATTGGTGACAGAAGCATTAATTTCTTTGCTATTTTCCGGGGGTGTTAATAATTAAATGGTTCAAATACGTGTCTGGATCCATGAATCAAGGGTCAGATAAACACAGATGAGTTCCGGAAAGGCCCAGAAACGACTTTGAATGGATGGTGATGGAGCAAATTTTAAAAGCGTAGAGAATCAGAAGCCGTAAATATAATCCTGTTGAATGGTGTGATTAACTAAAGAAACGATACTTTGAAGCTACGAGGACAGTAACCTTTAGGTAAATTATACTATTTTGTTTGACATTTTTGTGTGTATTGAATGACTTTATAATTGATTTACGTTAAATGGACATTAGTGAAATTGTTCTAACCATAAAAGTTTAATTTTAAGATGAAATTTGCTTGTTTAAGTAAAAAGGGGTATTTTGTTTTGATGTTCGGGAATATGATGAAAATTTGGGTATGTCTTTGAGCTCAATTAGACGAACCTGGTTAATTAACGTAAAGGGGTGGTAGATGCTCCCTTTATACTCAGACTCCGGTCTGCTTATATTGTTATATTAATTACTAGGCATCCAACAAGGACTTTAATTTTGGATGCACATTAAAATGATAATAAAATTAATCTTGAAATTTTTTTGAAAACTGAATTTTATGCTGAAATTTAATTTGAAAATTTAATGTATTCTGAATATTGATGTAAATAGAGTTAACGTTGATGTTTGTGGTAGGAATGTGTTGTTTAATTTTATGAATGAGGAGATTTATAAAATTAGGTGAGCGGCCGAGGCGAAAAGCGTAGTTCACGGATTTTGGAGGTTTCACAGCATAATTTGGCGACCCAAAAGTGAGGCTCGAGTTCCAAATAAAAATTTTGTTATTTTATTCCAGGAAACTGGCGATCTGAGAGAGAGAGTTTCTGTGTGTGTATAAATTTAAGAGTATTTTAGAGTGTGTGTGAGTGATTGGAACGTATGCAGAGAAAAGAGTGGTTAAGGAGTCAAGGAGTGGAAATTGGAAGTGACGATAGTGCATTGTGTGAGAAAATTTCGAAAATGGAAGAAGCTGGAGGCAGTAGAGATCAGTCGAGGACGGAATCAGGAGAAACAGGAAATGAGTTAATGATGAGAATGTTAGAGGAAATGCGATTAGCTAGGGAGGAATCCAATAGAAAATTAGAACAGCTAAGCGATGAATCGAATAGAGCGAGAGAGGACTCAAATCGGAAATTTGACCAATTAAATCAGGAATTAGGGAATAAAATAGAAAAATCGACGAGAGAATTTACAGAATTTAAAAACAGTCTTACCGTAAAAAAGGGGGAAGTTGAAAATAGGGTTGATAAAAATGAGCGTGATATTACAGGTCTTCGACAGGAAATGGGACATTTAAGGTCCGAAGTACGCATTTTTTGTGAAGAAGAGATTAATGTAAAAATGACTGAAGTGACGGACTCATGTAGGGATCAGTTAGGCCGGGTAGAACGCGAAGTTAGTAGTATTAAATACAACATATCAAATTTAACGGGGGATGGTCCCAGATTTTCTACAGGTGGAGTATCATTGGACCAACACATGAAGTTTTATGGCGATAACAGGGTAAATCCACAAATTTTTATTAATAGTGTAAGAAATCTAGTGGGAAATTTATTTGACGAACAGACTAAACTAAATACGATAAAGGCTTTATTAAAGGACAACGCGGAAGCATGGTACAATTTAGTAGGACAGGACATAGACACGTATCAGGACTTTGAAGACAAATTTTACAACATTACTGGAGTGATCACAAACAGGATCAGATTAGGGACGACTTGATTACAGGAAAATTTAAGGGAGAGTTTGCAGGTTCTAGGAGCAATATGCCATCCGCAAGTACAGTGTGGCCAAACAACTGAATCCACCCTTGACGGACAGACAAATTATCAAGTACCTATCACGACATTTTGAACTGGAAATTAGACAACACGTGGCCTTACAAAACATCACAGAACGGGAGACATTTTTAGAGTATTTGCAGAGATATGACGATGTATGTGTTGGACGGACAAGAGAGATACGAGAACGAAACGTTAACACAGTTAGGTTTGACAACAGGACACCGAATTATCCGAGACGGCCTGACTACAACAGAAATTTTCGACCGAATTGGGAACGACGAGGACAGGAATACAGAAGTAATAGTGCGACTAGGGGACCGACGCCAAGACCTAGTTACACGCGACAGAACAGTTTACCGGAAGTAAACGGGACTGTGACCAGCACGTCGAATAGAGACAGGGACACGGATATTGACACGAGGAGGACGTACGCACAGGTTGTAGAAGGACAACCAGGACCAAGCACGGAAAACAGGATGAGACAGGATTTTTAGAACGTGACAGACCACTAGATTTCTGTGTAAATGTATACGAACATCCACGTGAATTTTTCAAAATTGAGGAGGAAGTAGAGCCAGAAACTGTAGAAAAATTATGTTTGCCAATTATTAATTTAGAAATTTTTGAAAATAATGTAGAAGTATTACTTGATACAGGGGCAGAGGCGAGTTTAATATCGGAGGAATTCGTCAGCAAAATTAGGGATAAGGTTTGTGATAGAATTATGCCTATAAAGCGTAGTCATTTAGTAGCTCCAAATAAAAAGAAGTTTGCTGTAGTAAATAGTGTTGTGGTGCTTAGGATAGATATAGGAGGTTTAAGCTGTGAACAGGAGTTTGTAATTGTACCTGGACTGAAGTTTCAGAGCATTTTAGGTGTTGACTGTATGATGAAGTTAGGGTTTTGATAGATATGGAAAGGAAGGTAATAAGGATTAAGGATAGGGTAGTGCCATGGAAGGGCAGTTATGAAGTCACAGAGGATGACACTGGGTTTAGTATTAATGTAGTAGAGGTAGAGGATGATGAGGTTAAACAGATCAACACAATAAGATGTCCAGAGGATAGGAAAGTAGAGGTTCAAGCTTTAATACAAAAACATGCAGAAGTAGTGGGGTAGAAGCAGCATATCAGGAGCAGGTGAAGGCGAAATTAAATAAAGATGGCAAGTTTGTTTTTAATCAAGTAGATTTAAGGGATTCATTCTGGCGGATTCCATTACACAAGCATTCTAGAAGGTACATAGGATTTTCCATAGAGGGAAAAATCGATAATTGTAAAGTAGTATCGTTTGGTTTGTCGGCAGAAAAGGAAATAAGAATAAATGAGAAACAGACAAGTGTAGGGATTGAAGAAGAAGTAATATTTAAGAGTCAGGATAATAGGGATGATAAGTTTATTGTATGTGAGATAATAGAGATGTTAAGTATAGATATAGAATGGGGAGAGATAGGGATGAAGAGTATTAGGATGGTAAGAAGAAAGACTTGGAGGGTCAAGAAGAGAGTTAGATTTAAATAGGATAAGAATAGAGATAGGTGTATATAGAAAAGTACAAGTAAGTGTTTATAGAAAATAAACCTGGTTATAGGATAAATATGGGAGATAATTAGGAATAGGTTTAGGATGAGAATAAACAGTAAATGTAGGAAGAAAATAAGATAGGTTAAGTGTAGATAATTCATATAAGATTAGTGGAGAGTTAGGAATAGAGTAAAAGTAGGATAGGTATATAGGATTAGGTAGGGGGAAGTAAAGTATAGTAAAGATTAATTAAAAGTTAGGAGTAGGATAGGTATATAGGATGTATATAGGATTAGATGGATAAGTAGGATGAAGTTAGGGATAATTTCAGTTTATAGAATGAGGTGAGAGTTAGGAATAGGATAGGGATATAGGATAGGTGTAAATATTTTTGATTGGAAACAAAGTAGGTAAGTTAGATAGATAAAGGTAGAGAGATAGGCAATTTTTTGTAATTTTTTGTCTAAATGCTTTATATTTGCATTCAAATAAGTGGGATTATTTGTATTCAAATAGGGAAAATACTCATATTTAGACCAGGGTAGAAAATTAAATAATCACATCAAATAATTTTAATCACCGTGTATAAGGAATTTCATTAAATAATACGCGTTATTAAAACCTTGAAGCATAAATAAACTCGGTCGTTTCAGTAAAATAAGAAATTTAAATTATTTATAAGACGAAGCAGTATTGAAAAGCTCTGCGTGTAATGTAATTATTCCTAAACAAATGGAAATTACGTGCAAAGTTTATATTAATTAACCCTATTTTAAGTAACCGGTAGTAAAACAAAGTATACCTATAATAATTAATATTTAAGTTGTATTCGCTAAAAATGAAAAGGATAGAAATCAATTGGAGTTAATTAAACCGTTAATAACATATAATACCTATAGAAACTTGTAAAACCCAATAATAGTCAAATCGTAGGAAGGTTATTTAAAATGTTACGTTTGAACACCCTGCGTGTTTTAAAAGGCAATTTCAGTTTAATTTGTTTGGATAAACATGTCGATTCTAAGGATATTGGAAACGATCAGATGCTTTAATACGAAATACAAAACAGGGTTTATTTAAAAAAGCTCTGAGAATTAATATTATTTTGAACACCTGCGTAGTTTAAATATCACATTCGGCGAAAAGTTTGCAGATAATTAATGTTTCAAAGAATCTTGGGGAAAACGTCGCATAATAGTTACGAGAATTGCTAAAGCTGGGTATTTCACACTCCATGTGGACTAAAATAATCAATAATAAAGTATATCAAGTTGCACCAATAAGAACACGGTAGAGAAGGAAAGAGAAAATGCGTCAAGCAAAGACACATATTGTAAAAGGCAGGATTTAAGCAACGTCACGAGGGTCACAATTGGTTGAAAATAGGATGCAAATATCAGAGGTAGAACAACAATTTCTGTACAAAATCAATTAGTTTTTCTCGGATAGGCTTGCGTGCTGTGTGGAAATTTTCTGAGATTTAAATGGGGCGAGTGAAAATTCGTAAAAATCGACGTACGAGCGACAGACTGGGAACATACAATGAGAAATTCTAGAAACTGGCCGTTTTGGGGAACCGACCGACAGACAGGCTTTTTGCTATATATACCGAGATGAAGATAAACAAGCTCTCTTAGACTCTTAGACTTTTGACGATTCGATGCGTTAAAAGCTCGTACATACGCGACTTGATTGAAGATATTAAACCGTGCATTTTAGTTTGATTAAATAATTTAAAGTTTGCTAGTATATTTTAGTGATTCAAAATAGCTTGTTATTTACGTGCTAACATGAATGTACTTCAGTGCACTTAGATGCAAGGTAATAAAATTTAGTTTCACTGTACCAATTAGCAAAATTTACAACGGCGAAGGTATACACAAAAGTAGGCAGTTTTGGCGTATATATTGGTGACAGAAGCGTGAATTTCTTTGCTATTTTCCGGGGGTGTTAATAATTAAATGGTTCAAATACGTGTCTGGATCCATGAATCAAGGGTCAGATAAACACAGATGAGTTCCGGAAAGGCCCAGAAACGACTTTGAATGGATGGTGATGGAGCAAATTTTAAAAGCGTAGAGAATCAGAAGCCGTAAATATAATCCTGTTGAATGGTGTGATTAACTAAAGAAACGATACTTTGAAGCTACGAGGACAGTAACCTTCAGGTAAATTATACTATTTTGTTTGACATTTTTGTGTGTATTGAATGACTTTATAATTGATTTACGTTAAATGGACATTAGTGAAATTGTTCTAACCATAAAAGTTTAATTTTAAGATGAAATTTGCTTGTTTAAGTAAAAAGGGGTATTTTGTTTTGATGTTCGGGAATATGATGAAAATTTGGGTATGTCTTTGAGCTCAATTAGACGAACCTGGTTAATTAACGTAAACGGGTGGTAGATGCTCCCTTTATACTCAGACTCCGGTCTGCTTATATTGTTATATTAATTACTAGGCATCCAACAAGGACTTTAATTTTGGATGCACATTAAATGATAATAAAATTAATCTTGAAATTTTTTGAAAACTGAATTTTATGCTGAAATTTAATTTGAAAATTTAATGTATTCTGAATATTGATGTAAATAGAGTTAACGTTGATGTTTGTGGTAGGAATGTGTTGTTTAATTTTATGAATGAGGAGATTTATAAAATTAGGTGAGCTGCCGAGGCGAAAAGCGTAGTTCACGGATTTTGGAGGTTTCACAGCAATATATATATATATATATATATATATATATATATATATTACTCATATTTAGACCAGGGTAGAAAATTAAATAATCAAATCAAATAATTTTAATTACCGTGTATAAGGAATTTCATTAAATAATACGCTTTATTAAAACCTTGAAGCATAAATAAACTCGGTCGTTTCAGTAAAAATAAGAAATTTAAATTATCTATAAGACGCTTTACATCAAAAGAAGCAGTATTGAATAGCGCAGTGGATAATTTAATTATTCCTAAACTAATGGAAATTACGTGCAAAGTTTATATTAATTAACCCTATTTTAAGTAACCGGTAGTAAAACAAAGTGTACATATAATAATTAATATTTAAGTTGTATTCGCTAAAATGAAAGGATAGAAATCAATTTAATTGGAGTTAATTAAACCGTTAATAACATAATACCTATAGAAGCTTGTGAAAACCCAATAATAGTCAAATCGTAGGAAGGTTATTTAAAATGTTACGTTTGAACACCCTGCGTGTTTTTAAAAGGCAATTTCAAGTTAATTTGTTTGGATAAACATGTTGATTCTAAGGATATTGGAAACGATCAGATGTTTTAGCAGGAAATACAGAACACCTGCGTATTTTTAAAAAGCTCATTCTGCGTAAATTTGGCAAATAATTAATGTTTCAAAGAATCTTGGAGAAACCGGGACTTAGTATTCACGAGAATGTGCGATACGGGTTTATTAAACCCAGATAACAGTCCGCGTGGACTAAAATATAATCGATAATAAAGAATATAAATTTGCACCAATACGAACAGGTTAGAAAAGGAAGAGAAAATGCGTCAAGCAAAGACACATATTGTAAAGGGCGGGATTTAAGCAACGTCAAGGGGTTGCGATTGGTTAAAATAGGATGCATATATCAGAGGTAGAACAACAATTTCTGTATAAAAGTAATTAGTTTTTCTCGGACAACTTTGCGGGCCGTGTTGAAATTTTCTGAGATCTCAATGGGGTGAGTACTAAATTCATAAAATCGACGTGCAGGCTACAGACTGGGAACGTAGAATGAGGAATTCGTTGGAATTACCCGTTTTAGGAACAAAGCGACGTGTCGGCTATTCGCTATATATACAGGCGGGAATATGTGTTTCTCTCTTAGACTCTTAGACTTTCGACGATTCGATGCGTTAAAAGCTCGTGCATCCGCGACTTGATATTAAACAGTGCATTTTAGTTTGATTAAATAATTTAAAGTGTGCTAGTATATTTTAGTGACTCAAAATAGTTGGTTATTTTACGTGCTAACATGAATGTACTTCAGTGCACTTAGATACAAGGTAATAAAAGTTTATTATCACGGGACCAATTAGTAAAATTTACAACGACAAATGTATACCCAAAAGTAGGCAGTTTTGGCGTATATTGGTAATATTGGTAAAAGGAAGTATGAATTTCTTTGCTATTTTGCGGGGTGTTAATGACTAAATGGTTCGTAAATGTGTCTGCATCCACTGAACCAGAGGCAGATATACACAGATGAGTTCCGGAAAAGCCTAGAAACAACTTTAAATTAATGGTGATGGAGAACATTTTAAAGCGTTGACAACTTGAAGCTGTAAATAGAATCCGGTTGGAATGGTGTGATTTACAAAAGGGACGATTACACTGAAGCTACGAGGACAATAACCTTCAGGTAAATTGTACTATTTTGTTTGACATTTTTGTGTGTATTGAATGACTTTATAATTGATTTACTTTAAATGGACATTAGTGGAATTTTTCTAACCATAAAAATTTAATTTTAAGATGAAATTTGCTTGTTTAAGTAAAAGGGTATTTTGTTTTGATGTTCGGGAATAGGATGAAACTTTGGGTAGGTCTTTGAGCTCAATTAGACAAACCTGGTTAATTAACGTAAAGGGTGGTAGATGCTCCTTTATACTCAGACTCCGGTCTGCTTATCTTGTTATATTAATTAGTAGGCATCCAACAAGGACTTTAATTTTGGATGCACAGTAAAATGATAATAAAATTAATCCGGAAATTCTTTTTAAAACTGAATTTTATGTTCAAATTTAATTTGAAAATTTAATGTATTCTGAATATTGATGTAAATAGAGTTAACGTTGATGTTTGTGGTAGGAATGTGTTGTTTAATTTTTATGATTGAGAATGGAAGTTATCTAGAAGAGCAGCCGAGGCGATTAACAGAAGGAATCAACGGACCAGGTGATTTAAATGGTTTCACAGCATTCTTGACGCCCAAACTGTGGGGCTCGAATGTTTTTTTTTTTAAAGGGCCAGTATCCGATAGATATGAGAGGAATCACAGCAATATATATATTGCTGTGTTCCCTATAAATATCGAGCCTTACGAATTGGGCGTCAAAAAATTGTTGTGTTACTGGGATCAATCTCTGGAACTCTCTAAAAATCATTCAAGCCCCAACGTTGAGCCGTCATAAATTTCAATAAAAAAAAATTTCTTACCCAGATTCCTGCTTCCTCGGTTGAATTGCTTTCTTCAACAGCTCCATGGCTAGCTCAGTTGGGCCTCCTCTTGGATACCTAGATTTACTATCATACTCTTTATCGTTCACGCACATTTTCAAGAAAACCACGAATAATACAACAATCATACAATATTTATTTACCACTATTTACAAACAAAAATTCAAGATTATCTACATTTCAGTGCTCAAGTTACACCTCAATAAATTCTATCTTTGTAAAGTCCAGGATTTTAACTTGAAATATCAAACACATTAAATGTAACATGGAGTAAATGGGCCCTGAATAATACCTTATTTTTCTTTCTTTGTGTATAATTAATTTCAATTAGTACACTCTGGAGTATGGTGAACTCATGATATACCAGTTTATTATGATTAATGTATGCTTTTTACTTTGCATACTCTTACAACAAACACCAAAAAAAAACATGTACTCTCAACAATAAACAATTTAAATTCCTGAGGAACGTTGATAAGCTTTATATACACCTTTAGATTTATATTTAAATACCATAGTAAAAGTTAGTTATACGTATTATTTTCAATACGCAAAATAATGTAAAATAGCATCATAGTTCACTCTCACACATCACAATAACTTTCATAGTTTATCAACAAACAACAAATTCTAAAGCGTTACCTGGAATTTCTTGAAGATCCCTACTCCGTTGACGAAGCGGTTAAGTTCCTGCACCCTCAGTTTCGTGGTTCTGCTCTGTTGCAGCCTCCAGCTATTTGTAGATGAACACCCTCTAAGTTGTGCTGCATGCTCTGCATTCACAATTTATCTAAATCCAAGTATATTACACTTCTTTTATAATTGCGTACTTTAGTTTACGTCGCTTTACTTTACTTCACGAGCTTGTTAAAATCTATGTTGCACCTCAATAAAATTTAGACTCGACACTATCCGCGTTCAAATTATGAGGCCAATACTGTATTATTTAATTTAAAAATTTTTATATACTTACAAGCTCGTGGTAAATTTCTGTACGTATTCTGAAGCGATGAAAATACTAGGAGAGCGATGCTAATTTTTCTAGAGTATTTATATAATTCGAAATGCCACCTCTCGGCCACTTTTCACGCCAAATCCTTCATTTAAAATAATACTTCCTCATATTTTGGTTCAACCGTTTTTGAAATCTTTGAAATTTAGCTCGTCGTTATGATATTTTCCGAAAAACCCGCATTCAAATATTCCCGTTTTGTCTGTTCTACAACTAACTATATCGACCAATGATATATTTCGTGACGTCTTAAAAACCCGCCTATATTAACTCTATTCTTCTCTTATGCATATTCTATGTTTCCTTCTAACCTTGTTTGAGTGGTAGAAACTCGATATTACTGTCCGCGTTTCAAACTAACCCATGTGGACTGAATACGTGCGTTTCGAAGTGAACTGCTATTATGCCTGTCTCATTCCGAAGCATATCATTGATTGTCCATCCCTTTTACGCTTTAAAGAAACTTTTAGTTGACATTTATGCGAACCCTCCGACCGTTTGCTCGATATACCTCGAATATTGTCTTCTATCTACACAAATAATGGGAACATGACCTTTCCAAAACCTGCAGGTGTTCAATTGCCAAACGTTTTAAACTAACATTTCTAGGAGTTTACGTTTCAAGGTATTTTATATTCAACGGCTGTTCGTTTGTTACTAAAGCGTTTCACCTTGGTATTATCGATTTTTCAAGCTCTTATGCGTATTAAACGTAATAACCCTTTCAACTAAACTCAATTAAATTAATTAATAATTTGCATTGGTTTCTACAATTTATTTTCTTTACGAACCTAACTAAATTTTAATCACTACTTGTAAATTTTATGGTCATACTTGTTCCTTTAAATTAACTAAATGAAATAAATTTCGCACGTTAATTATGGTTGTTTCCTCTATACAGGGTGTTTGAAATTGCCTTGTTTATACCTAAATTTAACCCTTTAAAACCACTACAATATATATGTAATTGATGTGATAACGCCATACTCGGTGTTCTGAACGTTTTTCTTAACGCCACCGCGCTGTGTTCTCACTTCAAATTTAATCTTTTCTATCTTTTATTATTATTATGCCACGGCTAGCCCTTTTTAATCTACACAGAGTGCACAACGTTACGATGATTAATTTTCTCTTTTCGCCCCTTTATGATTATTTTGTTTGGATTGATAAACGAAGTCAATTAATTTCGTATATTGAAAGAAAATATTATTTACAATTTATGAAATTCTTTAAATACACCCTTCAATCAATTAATATCATATGTATCATTTATCCCAAAATTTATATACTTTCAATTCAACATAAAGTCACCAAAAAACTACCTCCTTACAAAAAAATCTGGAACGTTCTAGACCTCTTTACAATTTATTACGTAAGTTTAACGTATGCAAATGTTTCTTGTTGACTTCATTACAAGTTTGGATAAACTGAATAAATTCAGTATCAAAATTTTAATTGAAAAATATCTTAAAATTAAGTAGATCTGACCTGTGATATGTTATTCGTGTTGTGGATCAACACCCCTTTGTTGTCTTTAATCGTCTACTAATGCTCTGCTTAGTTGAACAAATATTTGAGTACAGTTACCACTTGTTTTCCAAAAATTACCTCGTGCTTCTTTATTTTATATTTGTTTGTATATGCCGTGAATCTCTTCCCTTAAATGCTTTCGACGCAGCTTAGAATTGTACCAGAATTGTACCAAAATTCGATCAGAATTGTCCCCTTAGGATCCAATTCGAATTAGAATTTTCCCCTTAGAATCACGCAGCTTTGAATTATCCAGAAATACACCAGAAGTATTATTATCGGCGCAGACTTGAAATGTCCAGTATTATTGTCAACACAGACTTGAAGCCCTATCATTATAAATATTTAATTTAGATCAATTACCCAAATTCTACTCACGTTTTCTACAAAAAAAAAACGGCAAAAACTCTTCGTAATTGTTGCACTATTTTTACTGTAACATAAACTCGATATTCTACTTTACTTATTTATTTTACGCGTAGTTTTCTGGTTAACAGTGTCGCAGCTTCGACGTGCATCAGTTGTGGACTGAGTTGTGTTATCAGCGCTGTGTTAAATAGCCTTTTCCCACTACCTCTGGGCTGGGTTTTCAAGCAGTCCTGCAGATTATCTCAACTAACCAGGTTTTGTCTTTGATATTCCCTGTATTTTGAAACTGTTTCTGATGTAATTAATTCGGATTTCCGTGTAATGGTGTTTATATGCTATTGACGTGAAGTACGAGTAGTGCGTATTAAATTAATAAAGGTCCGGCTACTACAAAGTAAAAATCAATAAATGGAAGCATGTTATATGGGGGTAAGCACCACAAGTAATCGAGGTTGTATGCATGATATATGGAATGGTTCTGTGAGACGAGATGCATAGCTTGCGGTGGTAGCAGATGGTAGAGGCCTGTAGATACGCTGAGCAGCACAGCAAATGGAGACATTAAGAGGGGTGTTTTGGCATTCATCTCCGACGACGTGGAAGCCTGAAGAATTAATTCTCCAGGTAATTTATTTGAAATTCCTTTGTTTTATGAACATTTGTGAAACTTTGTGCTGTGTGGCTGACGTTTTTTTGGTAGCATATTTATGGTTGTAGAAATTTATTGTAAAAGATACATGTACTGGACTATTTATTGATGTTTAAATATTGAAAAAGGGTGTATTTAGAACATCCAAAATTTAGTCAGGATAAAAATTGAATTGTAAAGGGTAAACGGGTCTGTAAATTTTGATTTTAATTTATGCAAGGTTTAAAAGGCATATACAAACGGAACTGGGTTATAATGAGCTCACCATACTCCAGTGTGAAGTCAGTTTAGGGTAACATGTGGGGCCCATCTAGTCATATCTCATTGAATTTGTTTAAAAATCATTAGAAAAATTAAGCACTTTAAAAACATACCACGTTTTGAGTTTTATAATCATTGTATCAAACGGTTTTAACACATGTGAATACAATTTATCTGCTAATAGGTGTAATTAAAAGGTTGTATGATTGTGGTATTATTTGGTAGTTTTATTGAATGGGCACACATACACATGCACATACACACTCTCGCATGCACACACACACACGCGCGCGCGCTGGCATATGTATATATGTGTGTATGTATAACTTTAAAATCAAATCTAATTGATACAAAAGTTCATCTACGGGTTATACCTTTTATAAACTTTTTAACTAATAATAAAGATAAAAATTGGACCTATGTATTTTTTGGAGTTCAATTTGGAGTACATAAAAGACCTACAGCGGTTGTATTATTTAAAATTTTAAATAAATCTTAATCAAAACTTTCAAGTATGTAATACTCACTCGAAACGATGCCCACTTCGTAAGCTATATTTGTAACACCAACATTGTGTTTAAAAACTTCATTCAATGCCAACATTGGAAACACAATATTTAGAAACAGTAAAACAGTGAAGGAATAAATCTTATACAAAGTCCCTTCATTTCCAGAAAACGATAATCCAGCAGCTTTTAAAACGGCTTCTTCCTTATAAAAGTAAGTTTTATGTACCATAATTTATTGTGGAATTTCTTGAACAACTGATCTTTCTTGCTTTTTTTGGTTATTAAATAAAGTCACGTTCAAACTTTTATACACTGTTTTAGACCAAGCCTAATTAATTTACAATTATAGTTTCGAATAATTTTTTAATAATTACTCTGTAATTGCAACTAATTAACAAGTCCTTATTAAAACTTTTATACTGTTTAAAAATGCATGACTGAAAACCACTAATAAGCAAAGATATAACTTTCAAGAATATTTCAAGTAACTTATAGCTAGTGAATCTTTTCAGAGAATATCGTCTTTGGCTAGTAGTTCACTTACCGGCTGAAATGTGCGATCGAATCTTCATCAAAAACTTGACATTTCAAAGTAAATCTGTCTGAAGCGAATCGCATTTTTCCAACTCAAACAACTTTTTCCTAACATAATGGTAATACATTTTACACCAAATATGAGTATTGAGTGTTGAATCGGTCGAGCACTCCGTGCCAAAAAAACATACATCGTGCAAGAAGCTATCAACATCATAGAAGGTTTATAACTAGACTTATGGTATTTATACATTTGTATATTTGCATGTATGCATATTTTAATTCTTTTTAGCACTAATGCATATTTGCTGCATTTTCTGTTTAAAAATTACAGATTTACAATCATTTCGTATTATATGTCCGAAGATAATTCCTGTTTACAGCCTAGGTAAGAATAAAAACCTAATATTAATAAAATGCAACAGATCCTTTTTGATAAAGAAGCAGTACACTTCTCAGGTATTTAAATCTTTAGAATAACACAGCCCTATTCACAACTGAATGGCTATCAATATGGTTGGGATATTTAACAGGGTTTAATTGTAGGTAATGAACCACGACATAGAATAATAACACCAACAAGAAGTGACACTCGGCGTTTTTAGGAAGACCAAATTTCTTTGCCGATGTATAAATCCGCCATTATTTTGTTGGTATATCCATAGAATAATAATACACTCACGCTAGTGTAGTGTATTATTATTCTGTGGTATATCCTTCACCCTTATTTAAGTTTATTGTACTGTTCTTGTTCTACGTTGTAATTTCACTTCAATGGGGTTCTTTATTACGTTAGAGCCTAAATTAAGCAGTTTTGCATACAATAATTAATTTAAATATTTAAAGCAATTTCTAACTCAACGTTTTTGAAATTCCCGCTGCATCTGTGTACCTACAGAATAATGACTGAAGGTCATGTATTTTTGATACATGAAAAACAAAGAATTTTTAAAGAGTGTCACTTCTTTTGGGGGTGTTATTATTCTATGACCACGAGGAATGTACAACAATACTGAAGTGTACTGAAGGTTGTGTACATGAAATTAGGTATTTTGGAATTTAGAAAAGCAATAATAATATATTGAGAGGGGTAGAACCAAACCTTATATTACAAAACAGTTTAGAAATTTTAGAAGTTTAACAGTACATGGATAACTTTACTAGCCCTTGTGTATTGTTTACAATAGCACTAGCATCCAATATTTTAAGATGTCAAAAGAAAAATAGATGTTAGTGCAGTTTTAAGTCAGTTTGTGGAGGCCTATTATGATGATTTCACTAGAAATGTAAATAGTATGAAGTTCCTATAACACCGAACATGTAATGTGGTTCTTTTTATCCTATTTAATCGATATCTCACTTCTTAACCAAACTAGTTAAATTAAATAAAACTACACTTACTATTCATTTATTGATGATAATTGACACAATGAAACTTAGCGTCTCACATTCTTATTCTGTTCTGATGTTCTACACTTCAATACTTTTAGACTTATTATTATTATATTTCAGTTCGACATTGCACTTATTATATATATATATATATATATATATATATATTGCTGTGCTAAAAGGTTGTTTGTGGGGGAGAGGGGGGGAGTAAAAGTCGCGTAGTAACTGTAAGTAGCAATAGGAATCAGAAAACTGCATTTGTTTAGCAGGAAAATAAATAATTCGCACATTATGTAAATAGCAAGCATTTATCACCCTGTATATGGACCGTAATTAACTTTAATCAATGCCAGCAAGCATATCTTCCAATAATAGAACGCGTATTCAGCAGACAAATAATCGTACATGTAATTAAACTACGTTGAGAAGTGTTCTACAAGTTTATAAAACAGATACGTAGAAAATAAGATAAAACCTAATAAATCCTCATGCAATTACGCTTGTGATAAGAAAGGAACAATAAGCGCTTTGATAAGAAAGCGCACTTTCAAAGATGAGTTTAAATAAATACATAAACGAAAACAGCAATTGTGTTACATCATTTATTTTTGTACAATTCTCCAAAAGCTTTATCTACACAAAACAACAGACATAAGCTAAAAGTCCAGCGACGATAACAGGAACAAGGCGATCAAAGATTGTAAATAATAGCATGATACGAAAACTCCAAAATAGTTTCATCAGAAATCGACTTGAAAATATACTAGGAATGTCCAGGACAAATACGGTTGGTCGCAACAATTTGCAAGGTTGCTTGAAAAACCAATCCAAATGTAGAGGGAAAAAGCTATATAACACCCAGAAGTGATAAGAAACAGGCAGTCTCAATTTGAAGCACGTCGAATCCACAATACTCTTAATGAAATATTTACGCGTCAGATAAATAAAATTTGGATTATAGTGAAAAACAGTGCTGTGTAAGAATTGCGTTAGGAATATATGAAGAGCTTTTGCCGTTTTTGCAGAAAACGTGAGTAGAAATTGGGTAATTAATTTAAATTAAATATTTATAATGATATAGGGTTTCTAATCCGCGTCTAATACAATTCTGGTTCACTTCTAAGACAATTCTAATCCGCGTTTAATACAAAACTGGTTCACTTCTAAGACAATTCTAATCCATGGTCCTAAGGCTGGTATTCTAATCCACTGCCAATCGGTTTCTAAAACAATTCTGGTCCACTTCTAAGACAATTCTAATTCATGATACCAAGTCTTATATTCAGAAATTTATAATACTAAGAAACCCACGAACTGCAAATAGTATTTAAGTGAAGAGGTCCAAGGCGTATACAGAGAAATATAGAATAAAGCAGGAGGTGAATTTTGGAAACAAGGGGTAAACGTACAAAGCATGGCATTGGTTTTCGATTGAAGACAATAAGGGGGTGTTGATCCACAACGCGCAACAACTCATCAAAATATCACTGGTCAGAGCTGCCTAGTTTTAAAGAATACCTTCAAATTTAAATTTTAACACTGAATATATTAATTTTCTCTAAAGTTTCTAAGGAGTCAACAAGAACATTGAATACGTTGAAACTTACGTAAAACGAACGTTCCAGATTTTTTTGTAAAAGGTGTCGTTTTTGGATATAAATTTTGGGATAAATAATCCATATAATATTAATTGATTGAAAGGTGTATTTAAAGGATTACAAAAATTTTAAAGTGTAAATATTATTTCCTTTCATTATATGAATATTGATTGACTTCGTTTTATCAACTCAAACAGGTAACCATAAAGGGGTAAATGAAAATTGATCATCGTAACGTTGTGCACTCTGTGTAAATTAAAGAGGGCTAGCCGTGGCATCATTAAATTAGAAGATTAGAGAAAAACACAGAGCGGTGGCGTTCAGATGGAGGTTTATCGCATCGGCGTACGGCGTTATCATATCAATATATATATATATATATATATATATATATATATATATATTGCTATGAACTGGAATTCTCTATCCCCTTCGTTGTGCGCCCTATATTAATTTGCTATGCACTCTCTAAATTATCGAACCCCTATGTTGTGCGCCTTATTAATTTGGCTATGTACTCTAAATTATTGGACGACCATTTTAATATTTACTATGAATAAACAAGATTGTAATTATCTCCTCCGTTGGGCTGTCTTATTAATATTACTATCAACTTGACTGGATTTTATCTTGAAGCAACCTTGTCTGCCAGTAGCAAAATTCGATACGTCACCGCCTTCTTTGTTATCAATTTCCTATTCAACTTGTAGCTTCTCCTTGAACTATTTACATATGACCTCGGCTAGCATTTATTTGGAATTATAAAATTCATTTAATTTCGATTTTATATAATGAAACCAATATCTTATGTACAGTTATAAATTTCATTTATTAAACATCATATACTATTTACTCAAAACCCAAAGTCACCAAAAAGAAAAACCTATTATCTTTATCAACGAAGTGTAGAATACTCTAAACCTGTTATCATATTACTCACTTTATGCGTATGCAACTTCTTTTGTTGACTTTTTCACAAGCATATTATATTAAGCAAATTCAATATTCAAAATAAAAAATATATAGAAAAACAAACTGTCTTATAACTAAAAAATCTGACCTGGTCTATTACTTCACATCGACGCTTCCATTTGAAATAAAAATTATCTTCCCCAATTCAGGATTACATTTAAATTATTGCCATTACACTATGGACCACCATTATTCATTTATGCACCCCCAATTTATTGTCGTTTCATATCTGACTAATTTCTTCTGATCAATCAATTTCCTCAAATCTATTTTGCCCCGTACTTCAAAAATTGTATTACTCTTCTTTTCCCCCGAATATCAAATTGTAGTTTATTTTCTCCCGTACATCAGAATTGTATTTTTCTCCCTCATACATAGGATTTGTATTACTGGATTTTCCCCGGACTTCAGAGCTCTATTATTTTTATGTTTTAGTTTACAATAAATTCACCAAAAACGTACTTACGTTTAATCGGCAATTATAATATTCATATTAGCACTTGTTTTTTCTTTCACTTTTAAAATTTACGTGTTACTTTATTTCATAACGGCGCACTTCGGCCTTTGTTGAGTTCAAAACTAACTTCGTTATCACGGTGCTTGCTAGTATATTATCCCGTTCCCCTTCCGACAGTGGGTATGGTCTAGAACTCGTCGCTCATTTCTGACCAATCAAATAATTACATTTAAAGCAGTTTCTGATGTAATGCTCCACGATTCCCAATAATCATGACCTGCTTGCAGCTGTCTTTCGTTATCAACATGCTGTGTTTTGATAGATTTAATTGCTTTTCCATAAACAACTGATGCAACTCGACTTTTAATTAACATATTTACATGCTATTCACGCAGTTTTTGATTTTCTTTCTTATCAAAAATGGTTAGCTATCTGTACGCATTTATATTAGCTACCTGAAGCTCTATTTCTATCTCCGTATTAATCTAATCGTCTGGAACTCCTTTTGAATGCGTGTCTAATTACACTTTATCGTTTATTTATAAATATACGCGTGCTTCCACTGAAAAATATTATTACTTGCTTTACCTAAATTAACTAAAACTTTATCTACAGGGTATTTAATATTTTCTATTCACCTAATGAATGTCTTCCTGGTTTCTACACTAACTATGCGTCTTCCTATGTTTATCTGCGTCGCTTAAAACTATTTATACTTTATATACAGGGTGTTGACTGCTTACTATTTACAAACTATGTGCATTTCTTAATTCTTTCCTAAATAAGTGCAGTTTTCTGCTGCCTATGGTAATTACTCGTTTCTAAATTACCTTGATTATAAAGTGCACGCTTAAACAACCCCTTATCACAGCAATATATATATATATATATATATATATATATATATATACTGTCAAGAAGGGGGTGGGCTTATAAAATGTTTAAATAGGGCTTCGAAACGACTTTGCTAGAATGGGGGTATATTTGGTTTTGTTTGAGTATTTTCTTTCAGGTATTTTTGGTTTATAAATTAACAACAACTATTCCACGTTTATAAATTTATAAAGCTTTTGAAACTGCATTGCATTCAACAACATATACCGGCCATAGACCAGGCTAAGCTAGTTATAAGTTTGCATTGTATACGTATTTTAATTGTTATGGTTGCACGTATATGAAATTTAATTTGGAGTTAGCGTTTTCAGAACCATTTGAATGTAAAACAAATATCAAAATTGCTTGGTATACTGCACGCTTTTAAAATTTTAAGGAGTTAAGTGATACTCCGTAAAATTTGTAAATCAATTTCAGTTTGAATATGTTTTAACAATTAAAGATTGGTTATGTAATGACAGGACGTTTACCGAATAAGACATAAATGTCTGTTGCGTACAATTTAAAAGCTGAACCATCAAAGTTTGTTAGCTATTTTCAATATTGTAAAAGTTCAATATACATAAGTCACTGGATTACAAACCATCTAGAAAATGAATGTATCTAGAGAAAAGAACTGTATTATTAATCAATTATTAATAATTAGAAATTGCATAGTGTGCGTAGAGATAGTTGCCATGGCAACGGAAAACAAAAGAAGACGGTTTTATTTATAAGCGACTTCAAATTTTATTACTGAAAATACACGTGTTTTTGTACTGTTATGAGTTTTATTACATTTAAAAGTTACGAGAAAGTTTTGAAAGTCAAGTTGTACCTGGAGATAGCAAATAGTAGCAGTTTTACGGCGAATAAAAGTTAATTAAAAGAGGGAGTGCTGGTCTGTACCGTTATTGTTTGAAGACGAAAGCATAGTGGAATTGGAGTTATCTGAGTATTTGTATAACATAAAATTTGTAGAAATATTAGTAGTTTTATAGTCTGGAGATTACCAGTTGCTCGAGTTACGTATTATTTACAGGAGGTGCCTGCAGCTGGTCACTTGGCTTCAGGACGGCTGGAAGGCGGCGCTTGTATCTGGATTCCAGGTATTAGTATTTAATATCTACGCAGTGCTTTAATCAAATTTATAAAAGTGGAACTAGTGTTTGGGAATACTTTTGGCTTTTAAAATTATTTTGAAAACTCCTTGGATATTTGTTTGGGTGTCTAGTTGAGAGGTGTTTGCTTAGGACGGACCCACCCTAGGTAGATTCCGCCACGTGTTTGACGGCCCTGTAAAATATTTAAGTGCAGCAGCCGTGTAAAATAATTAAAGATAAATTGTGTGGCATAACTCAACAAGGCTCTAAAATAAGACAAGGAGTGACAGATAGATATATTACGCCTATCACTAATAAGGTAGGATCACAGTATATATAACAATATATATATATATATATATATATATATATATATTGCTACGATACCACCAACTCTCGGTGTATTTAACGCTCAGTTATACCCTGACCGCCATCTCTCTGTGCCTCTAAAATATTTAAAATAATTTTTAAAACAGCACACTAAAATTTAGGCCCCGACTAGCTCAGTTATGCCCTGCACAGAGTGAACGACGATATGATAACAAAGAATATTCCCTTCCTCCTAACACTTCATGTACCTAAATAAGATAAACGAAATTCGTCAAAATTTGTATAAGAAGCTAAGAAATAGGTACAATTTCCAACTCTAGGATCTGTACTGTCATATGCTATTTAAGAACTTTGAATCAAAATTAAAATAAATATGGAATTTGTTCATTATCATAATTTATAACCCCTTTCAAGCAATTAAAGCCAGCAAAAATAATTATGTATTATATTGAATGTTTCGTTGAACGTTCAATGAAGTGCCTTTCTTTTAACGTATTTTCTACGTATCACCAAATTTTGATCACCCTTTAAACAAAATATCAAAGTACATGTAAGTTTCAAATATTCAAAATAAAACTTATGCTATTAATTAAAAATTTAATTCTAACCTGGTATTCTTCCGATTGATTCCCACGAGAATTTCCTGTTTTAAATCAGTTGCTAGTTTAGTGGTTGTTGACCCTCAGTTCTGCGTGCACTCCAATGCTTCGAACTGTCCTTCTGTAGCTTAACGAATGGCTTCAAATAAACGTGTTGCTTCTAGCTTTCTCAAAATCTCAACGTCTTAATTTAGAGTTTTCCTATTTATTGTATTTAGTGTTGGAGCATGAATATTGTTTTGAGTTACAGTTCAGTATTTACTTGGAGTATTGATCTATTGTTTTGAATTTTATTTCCATGCTTAATTGGAGCCCTAAATAATGAATTGTATAGATTTTGTTTATTACTAATTAATTTTAGACTTACGTTTTAAGCCAACGGCAGATTTTTATGCACTCTTATGTTTAAACGCACATTTATACTGTTTTCTTCACTTGAAATTTTAATTAATGCGACTTTTACTTATAATTTTTATTCAACTTTAATAAGTTGAAATCTACGCAATGCTTTTGTTACGACTGATACAATTTGTGCTTCGGTTATGAAATGAATGTTTGTTATCAGTTTTGATGTATTATATAGACACGTCCTCACGTGCTGTTATTGGTTGACCACGCGCTATTTTGTTATTCGGCCATGGCAGAGGCGTTGTACTGAGCTATCATGCAGCCGGTTGGGTTTTACTTCGAGTTGCTTACTTTATGCATTGCTCATACTCTCCAAAAATCACATAGACTATAATCTTTATGTATTCGTTAGCCAATGGTGCTTTGTACCTCTTAACATCACGTATTTGTAATGTTGTACAGGGGCTTTTAAATATTAAACCTTTAATTCTGCACGTACATCCAAAATTATAATTTCCATACTTTGTTTACCTATGTTGAGTTTCCTTTAAATGTGGCTCTTTACATTTCGTACGTCACGTAGGTTTTCGCCTCAATATTTATACCTCATTACGTTATGAAATAAACTTGTTTTTAAAAGATTGTTTTATGCGTTTTATTGCCTTCCATTCCGTACGCAATGCGTCGAGATTTAAAGAGATTTGTTTCACTTTTAAATATGCATAATTTGTATTATATTAGGAATTTACGAATGCTTTAAATGTTTCTAAAATGAATTGAGTTGCACCCAGAATTATTTACTCTACTAAATGTGGTTTAGCTATTACAGAATTTGTATTTGGGGCTTG
The DNA here is from genome assembly GCA_036346225.1 of Platerodrilus igneus. NCBI lineage: Eukaryota > Metazoa > Arthropoda > Insecta > Coleoptera > Lycidae > Platerodrilus > Platerodrilus igneus. The sequence goes on along the minus strand of JARFIW010000229.1, from coordinate 2,202,738 downwards.
AGTAGGTTTTTAAATGTTTAGAAATGTATTGAATAACTTCCAAAGTTATTTATTTTAATTTATGTTTTTAAGTTATTGCAGAATGAGCTTCATTTTATTGATTGTGGCTGGTTGTTGCTTTTATACAAGGCGATTGGAACTTACTTTTTGCATAATGACCGAATTATGTACTTTTTGTGATTTAAACGTTTGATTTTCTTCATTTTTATTATGTTCACAAAAAGTATACCTTCCGTGTGACCTTATATACCTCTAAATAACCCTATTATCATACCAATATATATATATATATATATATATATATATGTATATGTATATATTGCTTTGAGGTTTAAGCCCCACAATTGGTTCGACATTTTGCTCTGAAGCTTAAGGTCTGTTAACTCGAGCACTACCGTTGGGCGTCATTTTGTTACCCAGTTTACCTGGATTGAAGCCCATATAACTAATTTGAGCCCCACTGTCGAGACGTCATATTGTTGCGTACTCTACCTGTGTAGTACCTCCAATGATGTAGTTTGCCACGGCTGCTCTGCTGCTTTATACCTAAAAATACTACCCTACTATTCTACCAAAGAAAACTCGACTACGGAAATTCACCTCAATTTATTCACACAGAAAATTCAACACCAAAAATCTTTATCATCAGTAAATTACATCCATCCTCCGTTTTGAACTAGTTCATTTTTTATCAAATATTTTCAAAATAACATTTTGTCTATAAAAAACAATTTAAAGTAATAGAGCTTAACCATAAACCTCACGTTATTCTGGTTTAATACGAGCTCATAGTAAAACCTTTTAAACACTCGTGCTAAATTTTGCACTGCAAATTACCCAAAAGTCCTTCTTACGTTGTACATAACCAAATATTATAAAAATTATTTTAAAATATAAATTTTTACAAGCATTTGTCAAATAATAAATCATCAACATTCAATAGGTAACTTTTTAGTCTACAGTGTTTATAAAAATATACCCATAAGACACAAAAATGTCATAACACACCAAATCAACACATAAAAGCAATAGTTCACAAAAGTCTGTTACCTGGAATGCACCACCGCACATGGATCAACAATCAAACCATCGACGACGTTGCCCTCATCAATGACTGCACGTTCTGGAACCACCTTCAAGTTGAATCACGCCATCCGTGACGGCAATCTGCATTCCTCCAAATACTCTACTGGTCCATTTACCATAGGTAAACCGCTAATCAATCGAATAATAAACTCTATTCCATTTGTGTGCATAACTTGCACTAATAACCAAAATATAAAGCAGTCTGTACTTACATTACTAGCACAAGTTTCGCATTTTTCAAAATTTATTTCAACAATTTGTCAGACTATTAGTACAACATTACACCCACTTGTGTAAGTTATTATCAAATTAAATTACTAAAATCACTTGTTACGAACCAACAGTAATTTTATTCACCTTTACTAGTGTACGCATCGATGATTAAGAAAAGAGCTCCATCACCACATCTTCGGGGTTATATAACTAAATCTACCCCCTTAACTTGAAATTTCTCGTAAATACAACGATACAAACTAGCCTTCCTGGTAATTTTCTAAACGGTTACAACATTTCTCAAAACCCCACACCAATAATTTTCAACTGCCGCAACACACAAGTTAACCTTTAACAATTCTCTGTAATTTTTCCTTTCAAGCATCAACCATCTTTGAACTCTTGGAATTTTGAACGTTACTAACAAACAATTACTACGATAGTACTCGTTTAGCTTCGCAAAGAATCGCATGTTCGCAGAATTCTAGTCTCCACTAAAATAAATTTAGCGTCTAAAGCACGCCTCCATAATACGCGTATTCATATCGCCTCACTCTAACCTGCCTATGAATATTTTCCCTTTTTTACTAGATACCCTTACTATTTTTCATATCCTACCATGAGTTACCTCCATCCTAGTTCAACTTCAACCCATGTACCACATCTTTTCTCCTACTTACACCATGTTTTCCAGTTTGTTGCACCCTAAACTAACATTGACCTCCTCTATTACTATCGTCTGCCCCCCTTTCATATGTGAAATCCAATGTTTCTTTGTTCCTCATATGCGAGCTTCATCCGTCCTTGCACAAATCAACCACTTCCACATATACAAAATACCCACATCTTACTCTTATAAACGCGTAATCTAGTACTTTTGCTCTGTGTCTCATTAACAGCGTGTCTATATTCTTTTCTACAATATTTCTCACTCCACTTTTGAAAAGATGTCTTGTACAAACACTCTGCCTCTCACTTGCACCTAAAAACTTTAATTTGTGCTTGTCCCACAGTTCCTTTCAAAGTCAAACCAACCCATACATATGATATCTTTTATCCCACTCTAATGCATGCTAAAAATAATCTCTGCTTACCTTATATCGATCCCTGCCTATTTATCTGTTAACTCCCAATCGTAGAATAGACATGTTATTTGCGCACGTTTTCTGTCCTACCGAGAAATTTAGCAACGGGTTATCTTGTTTACGAAGCTACTCAGAAAACTTTCAATATTACCACGCTATCGAGAAACCTTGGAATAAGCTACTACTAGGAACCTGTTTTCAACAATATGCGTAAGCAACCACTTCTATTTTGCTATCGTTAAACTTTTGAAAGTTATACAAATGTTAAAGCTTCCTACAAAATATGAAAAAAGATGCCCGCAAAGAATATTTATATCTATAACTTCTGTTGATTCATGAACATTAATATTTCACCTTCTTTTATTATGATCTTAGAATTATTGATTTTTACGCTAAAAGAATCTGAAAAGCTTTTGACTACTATACATCCCATCTGCTATAATTTAAGATGCTCGCTTTTCCACTGCACGTTTAAAATATTTACATTTATAACCCATGTTATTTTCAATTAGTATTTACTAATTAAAGGATTATGCTACCTAACATCCTGAAAGTTCTTTGAGTATATTTACACACACTAAAAATGATGCAAAATTACTTTTCAAACTTATTCTAAAATTGTTAATTGCTACACTAGAATATTGGAAATCGTCTCCAATTTTTAATGAGTTGTATTTACATGAGCAAACCGGCAATAACTTATTATTACCTGACTTATGTAATCAATTTTAACCTACAAGTTACATATAAATATGTATATATATATATATATATATATATATATTTATAAAACTGATTACGGTTACTGAGGACCGAAGTATAAAAATTAAAAATTGAAAACTTGAATTGTATGCGACGTTTCGTGAAATTTATTCACATTATCAAAATAAATATATATATATATATATATATATATATATATATATATTAGATAATTAGTTACACAAGGTAAGTTGTTAAATACTATCGTATTACAGTGAATAAGATTAAATAATAACTTAGACTTTTATGCAAAGCCCAAATGATCATTTCAAATTGAGCTAGTGATTGAAAGATGGAAAATATAAGGTCTTGGACAGGACCTTATATTTTCCATCTTTCAATGGAATACCTTTCCTTTATCTGGTCCGGTTGGTTTTATAGACAAATTCCTACCCCAACGTTCCACGTGCTCTTATTAGTTAACAGCCCGCTGTTATTAGACCATGGCAAAGGCGTTGCAATTATGTGCTATCTTCAACCTGTTGGGTTTTATTCGATATTACATACTTTGTACGTTTAAATTTGCACGTAGATCAATTTGTTAAGAACTGGTATATCATGTATGCTTGAATCTGCACGTAGTCGTAATTTTAATATCCATATTTTGTTTACCTATGTTGGGTTTTATTAAATGTGGCAACTTATATACATTTCAAACTGCATGTACGCTTTCGGTTTAGTATCTATACTCTTTTTTATTTACATGTTCTTATTGACTTCTTGCGTTATGAAATACGAGTGTTTTAAATATTTTGTTTATTATAAACACGCTTTGGTTATTTTCTTACATAAATGAGTATTGAAAGAAGTTTCGTTTAATGGTTATTTTCTTCAAATATTTCGAATTTGTATTTATTTTTTAACTTAGAATGTTTTAAATGTTTTAAAATTGATTGAATTGCCTCCGCAATTATTTATCTGGATGAATTTGGTTAAGTTATTACTGAATGTGTTGCCTTTAATTAACTGTAGCTTGTTCTTGATTTTATACAGGGTGATTTGAATTTGCTTTTGCATAATAAACGATCAATTAGTTTCATATAATGAAAAGAGATATTATTTACAATTTTTGAAATTCTTTAAAATCAATTAATATCATATGTATTATTTATCCCAAAATTTATATACTTTGAATTCAATCTAAAGTCACCAAAAACTACTTCTTTACCAAAGAAACCTGGAACGTTCTAGACCTCTCTATAATATATTACGTAAGTTTAACGTATGCAATGTTTGTTGTTGATTTCATTACAAGTTTTATATAAATTGAATAAATTCAGTATTAAAATTTAAATAGCAAAATATCTTAAAATTAAATAGATCTGACCTGTGATATGTTGTTCGTGTTGTGGAACAACACCTTTTTGTTGTCCTCATTCGTCTATCAATGCTCTGCTTAGTTGAACCAGTATTTGAGTACAGGTGCCCTTGTTTTCCAAAAATTACTTCGTGCTTCTTTATTTTATATGCCTTGAATTTCTTCCCTTAAATGCTTTCAACGCAAATCAAAATTGTACCAGAATTGTACCAAAATATAATTGTCGACGCTGATTTGAATTGTTCAGAGACTTGAATTATTATTGTTGACACACTTGAAATATTATTATCGACGCAACTTGAAATGTTATCTACGCAACTTAAAGTATTGCAACTTGAAGTATTCAGAAATACACCACAAATTTGAAGCCTTATTATTATAAATATTTAGTTTAAATCAATTACCTAAATTCTACTCACGTTTTCTATAAAAAAAAAAGGCAAAAAGTCTTCGTAATCGTTGCACTATTATCACTGTAACATACACTTGATATTCTATTATACTTTATTTAATTACGCGTGACTTTCTGGTTAACAGTGACGCAGCTTCGGCGTGCATTAGTTATGAACTGAGTTGTGTTATCCCTGCTCTGTGTTATATAGGCTCTTCTCACTTACATGTGGGCTGGGTTTTCAAGCAATTCTGCAGATTATCTTAACCAACCAGGCCCTGTCTTCAACATTCCCTGCATTTTGAAGTGGTTTCTGATGTAACTTTATTCGGTTTTCCGTGTAATGTTTATTTGCTATTGATACATTGTTATCTTTACCAGACGTTCAACTTTAAGTCTGTTGTTTTGCATAGATATCGCCTTTTGGATAATTGAACAAAATAAATGATGTAACTTTAACTCTGTTTTCGTTTATGTATTTTTATGCGTCTTTGAAACTGCGCTTTCTTATCAAAAATGTTTATTGTTTCAGCGTAATTGCGTAAAGCTTAGTTACGTTTTATTTTTTATTTTCGGCGTCCTTATTTTATAAATTGTAGAACACTTCACAATTACATGTACAATCATTTCTCTTGCATACGCGTTCTATTGTTGAAAGGTATGCTCACTGGCATTACTTAAAATTAACAACGGTCTATATACAGAGTGTTAAATGCTTGCTATTTACATAATGTATGACTTGCCTATTTTTCTGATAAATACGCGTTCTATTGTTGTAAGATATACTTACTTGCATCGTTTAAAATTAATAACGGTCTATATACAGGGTGTTAAATGCTTGCTATTTACATAATGTACAAATTACTTAATTTTCTGCTAAATAAATGCAGTTTTCTGATTTCTATTGCAATTTATGGTTACTACACGACCCTTACTACTCAATACACCCCTAAACAACCCCTTATCACAACATTATATATATATATATATTGCTGTGGTAAGGGGTTTGTTTAAGGGTGTATTTTATAGCAAAGACCGTGCAGGAATTAGAAATCATAATAGGAAGCAAAAAACTGCATTTATTTAGAGAAAATGGAGTAATTGAAATAGTTTGTAAATAGTAAGCAGTCAACACCCTGTATATAAAGTATACGTAGTTTTAAGCGACGCAAATAGGCACATCTTAGGACAAGAAGACGCATAGTTAGCATAGAAATAAGTAATACGTGCATTAAGTAGATAACGAATATTTAACACCATGTAGATAGAGTTTTAGTTAATTTAGGTAATACAAATAACGATATTTTTCAGTGGAAGCACGCCCACAGACGAAGTGGGATATCAAGCATATATTAACAGCGACACGATAACGAAGTCAGGTCTCAACTCAACAAAGGCCAAGGTGCATCACTCTGAATGGGAGAGTAACGCGTAATAATATTTAAAAGTGAAAATTGTTTAAGTGACAGATAGTGCGACGAAGATGAAAATTACTATTGCCGATTAAACGTAAGTAGATTTTGGGGAATTTATTTAAACTAAAACATAATAAAAATAGAGCTCTGAGTCCGGTGAGAATAAATGACAAGTTTGAGTCCGGGTAGAATCAACTCTAAGTTGGAGGCTAGTGAGAAAAAGTAATATAATAATTCAAATGATAGTCTGAGGCCGGTGAGCATAAAATCCAAGTTTGGGGTGCATAAGTCTAAGTTGAATAATAATAATCCAGAGGGTGATGACAACAATTTAAATGCAATAATTCAAGTGTGTGGATAGATAAAATTTTAAATGGGTATATAATAATTCTGAATTGGTGGAGAATAATTTTGATCCAAAGGGATGGTATAATGCATGGAAAGTTCTAGTTGATAATGGATGTGTCGATAATTTTGGTTGCGAGAAGGAAATAACGAGGAAAACAGACCAGGTTAGATTTTTAGTTTTAAGACATTTTTTCTATTTGAATTTAAATATTGAATTTGATTAATTAATATAAATTACTGTGAAGGAGTCAACAACGAACTTGCATACATAGAAAGCACGTAAAATGATAAAGGGGTTTTGAACGTGACAGGCTTCTTTTTATAAAAACAATAGGTTTTTTGGTGACTTTAGATATGATTTTTGAGATAAATAAGATTTATGACATTAATTGATTGAAAAGTGTATTTTAAATAATTTACAAAACCTGTACATAATATTTGTTTTCATTATATGGAATTGAATTAACTTCATTTTATAATTCAAGATAAAAGCTAGTCGAGGCCATACGAATGATAAAAGTTAGTGGGAGTGTAATTTGATAATTTAAAAAGAGAGGAGGAGTCAAGTAGAATACGCCATTGATATCAAAGAAGGTGTTATCACATCAAGTTTTGTTATTGGTCGACACAAGGTCGGTTCAAGATAAAATCCTGTTAGTTCCTGGAGCGAGTTCATAGCATATTTATATGACGTACAACGTCGGGGTACGATAAAACCAGTTCCAGGAAGGAGTTCATAGCATATATATATATATATATATATATATATATAAAAGACAGGTTATTTGCAGTCCGCAATAAGAAATTGTGTAGAACAATATATAAAATAAGATGTATTTGTAAACAAACTCTATGAAAATAATAGAGCCTATTGACGAATACAAATCGGGCTGGTAGTTATATAGCCATTGACAAAACATTAGCTTATTACTTCATAGGGGAGGAAACATCCACTGACCGACGGTTTCGGCTTTATTAAGCCTTCTCAGAGTGAAATAGTCTCCAAGAACCCTATGAAGTAATCGAAGCTATTATACTGGTATAATTTCGAAACAATCTCTGTACTATGGCAAAAGTAAATAAAACCGCCATCAGGTGATAAACATCAACACTACTAAGCGTGGTAGTACAAAAGTTGAATCGAAAATACATAGTAAATCCTATAGATGGCTATACAAGTATGTGTGGCCATTTGAGATTTGCGGAATGTTACAGCAAAATTTATTTGCAAACGTAACAAACCTTCTCGCAGCGACACCCGGGTTCATGCCCCAAGGCAAATCAAATAATAAAAGACAGGTTATTTGCAGTCCGCAATAAGAAATTGTGTAGAACAATATATAAAATAAGATGTATTTGTAAACAAACTCTATGAAAATAATAGAGCCTATTGACGAATACAAATCGGGCTGGTAGTTTGCAAATAAATTTTGCTGTAACATTCCGCAAATCTCAAATGGCCACACATACTTGTATAGCCATCTATAGGATTTACTATGTATTTTCGATTCAATTTTTGTACTACCACGCTTAGTAGTGTTGATGTTTATCACCTGATGGCGGTTTTATTTACTTTTGCCATAGTACAGAGATTGTTTCGAAATTATACCAGTATAATAGCTTCGATTACTTCATAGGGTTCTTGGAGACTATTTCACTCTGAGGAAGCTTAATAAAGCCGAAACCGTCGGTCAGTGGATGTTTCCTCCCCTATGAAGTAATAAGCTAATGTTTTGTTAATGGCTATATAACTACCAGCCCGATTTGTATTCGTCAATAGGCTCTATTATTTTCATAGAGTTTGTTTACAAATACATCTTATTTTATATATATATATATATATATATATATATATATATATAAAGAAGTGATTCTAGTTTTAGGTTACAGGCAAGGAGTGGAAAGATATAGCAAAATTGGATATTAGAAAAAGATTTATTTGTTGGTTGTGTTTGGCAAGCGTTTGAAAAAGATTTATTTATTGTTAGTAGGTGGTATGGATTAGATATTTGTAAAGGGCCCTTACAAATGGTAAGGAGTAATAAGGTTTAATTATTATAGAGCAAAATCTGGGCACAGTTCAAATAAAACGTTTCAAGTTTAAATTTTAGAAATTTTGTTTACTTGTGATTGATTTATCTAAATTATAAAAAGGGTCTGTTAGTGTCTTCTTTCAGTGGATTTTAATAATCATTTTGTATAGTTGCAACAAAGTTACTAGCATAGGCTGGGGCTGTGATATTTGGAGAATACGTGCAATACCGTACCCTCGGTGTACGTATCTGAACCATCGTTAGTTGGAGCATTTTGAGATCCTGAGGTAAGGGAAGAGCCGTGGTAGTAAGGAATAAACTGGGACCAACACCAAACGAGATTTAAAATAGCGATTTCGTTCCGTCAAAGAAGACTGTTTTAGCGGGGTAGCTGGGTTGTATATAGAATTGTTGTAATAAATATACAACATAATCTTCACAATGAACATGCGTATCAAAAATCCATTGGTGATAGGGAAAATTCTTACATATTTCAATTCAGTATAAAAAGTTTCATTAGAACAAAAAAAAAGTTTAATTTTGTTTACAAGTGTAATTGATCACTACAATATTAAACCTTTAATAACGCTAAAAGTATAGGTTTGTTGCATAGTTTATAAGTAAAGGTGATACTGGTTCAAAATTCTACGTTTTATATTGGTTGCAATATCCGTGCTCCTTTGTAGGTGTTGTAGTGTCTTGAAAAGGAAATTGTTTATTTTAAACAATTGTACACTACCATAAAAGCTGAGTATGAAGTTCGCATAATCTGGAACAAGGATTCTGTTTATTACGGAAATTATTTTTATACTAAATGCAGTGCACATACTAATAATAATCAGATTGTTCTTTATATCAGTAGGTAGGACATTTTCGTTTTAGCACAAAATTGTTCATTTTTGCATGTATTTTTCTGTAAGAAAATCTAAGGTCGCTTTACAAATTTTTGTACCCTGCAAGGCCATCCATACAAATCACCGAAAGTCATCGTGAAGTTGGTTACTTTCACTTTTATATTAAATATACTCCTGTACCGCTTCCGCCCTATTTTCGCGTAGATCTATGGGAGATGCCAATCCCCGAATATCACAAACATTAGGTAAGAATAAATCGATAATAAATAAATAGAAATTTATTAAATAGTGTATACATAGCAGTAATCAATATTTTTCATATATCGTCATTTACAATATAAAATATTTTATGCATATATTTTAAAAGTAGTTATATATTTAAACTATATGTGTGTATATATATATACAGGGTGCCCACAATCTATCTCCGTATATGGGCAACTTTTTTATTATAGAAGATTCAATATTGGTTAAATTAGCAAAGTTGAAGAGAAATTTACGAGTAGTATGATGCTTTTTTGAAAACTCACCTAGATGCTCAACTTTTTTAGATATTTGAAAAAAAACTAAAATTTGCCATTTTCTTCAAACGCTAATAACTTTTTAACGGTTTAACCTATAGAGAAAATAAAAACTGCTTGTAAGGTAACTTTTTACGTAGAATTCAATAGCGTATATGACAATTTTAATTGGAAATGGGTTTTCAAGCTACAAACATAACCTCACTTTTTTTAAATGGAAACCATAGTTCAATATAACCCAAATGGAAAGGCTTTTCTTTTCTGATTACCCTGATGTAAGGGTTGATGTACTTATTTTCAGTAGTTTCTTCATAATAAAGAAAAAACGATTTATTTATTTGCGGGCATCAAGGAGTCCCTGGATACATATTTTAAATAAACAAAAAACAACTGGCATTTGTCAGATATTATTAGTTTAAGTGTTTATTTGCTCTGGGTTGCAAATTTTGTGTAGAAGACTTTTAAATTTATTTGATTATAATAGAGAATGTATACAAACGACGAAAAAAATGACATGCTCTTTTGTTACTATGCCTGTAACAGAAATTGTGATGCTGCTGGTGATATGTATTATGAATGATATTTGGAAAGAAGGCAGCCAGATAAACGATTGTTTTCTAAATTAGAAAACAATTTAAAAAGGTTTGGTGCTTTTACAAAACCCAGTACTGATAAAAGAAAATTCAAAACTGATGATGAAGAACGTGTGTTAGCCTACATAAATTTTAAGCCAACAGCGTCCACCCGAGAAACTGCAATTGAGTGCGCTACTTCTACAGAAAAAGCTCGCCTAATTTTAAAACAAAACCGCTACAAATCATACAAAACCCACCCATATTAGCAATACACTGTATCATGGGGATTGTGAGAGAAGACAACAGTTTTGTAGGTGGTTTCTTAATGAAACAAATAATAATCCTGGTTTTAGTCACACTATTATATTTACCGACGAAGCAAAATTTACTAACAAAGGCATGTTTAACAGAAAAAATACAGTCTACTGGAGTCAGGAAAATCCCCATTTAACAGAAGAAAGGCGGGATCAACATCAATTTTCGATAAATGTGTGGTGTGCCATTTTTGGTAATAAAATACTTGGGCCTTTCTTCTATAATTATAATTTAAATGGTGTACACTATTTGAATTTTCTACAAAACGAATATGCTCGATAATTTGCCACTTCATTTACTGCAAAACTTAAAATATTTTCAGCATGACGGTGCACCTGCTCACAATGCTCAAGCCGTTTCTGAATATCTTGATAATAGTTTTCCAAATTGGATTGGCAATGTAGGTCCTGTTCCATGGCCGGCAAGGACACCAGAACTATCGCCACTGAATTTTTTTCTTTGGGGTACTGTAAAGGATGTAGTGTATGCTAAAAAACCCAATAACATTGAGCAACCCAAAAATAGTATTACAGCAGCTATTACAAGTATAAAACCACAAACGTTAAATAAGGTGCACCAAAACCTAATTAAAAGGTGCGAAATGTGTTTGCAAGCTAATGGAGGTCATTTTGAGCACATGTTAATGTAGGAGTGGGCATATTCGCATGAATTAGTTTTTGTTTCCTTTGATTAAGTTATTTGTATTGTATGGATAGTTTATTTTTTAAGTATTTTATTTTTCTTAGTTTATAATAAATTTAGTTACAATAAACTTGTGTTTCCATTATTGATTTTTACACATTTTGTTTGTTTGTAATATGTATCCATGGACTCCTTGATGTCCGCAAATAAATAAATCGTTTTTTCTTTATTATGAAGAAACTACTGAAAATAAGTACATAAACCCTTACATCAGGGTAATCAGAAAAGAAAAACCTTTCCATTTGGATTATATTGAACTATGGTTTCCATTTAAAAAAAGTGAGGTTATGTTTGTAGCTTAAAAACCCATTTCCAATTAAAATTGTCATATACGCTATTGAATTCTACGTAAAAAGTTACCTTACAAGCAGTTTTTATTTTCTCTATAGCTTAAACCGTTAAAAAGTTATTAGCGTTTGAAGAAAATGGCAAATTTCAGTTTTTTTCAAATATCTAAAAAAGTTGAGCATCTAGGTGAGTTTTCAAAAAAGCATCATACTATTCGTAAATTTCTCTTCAACTTTGCTAATTTAACCAACATTGTATCTTCTATAATAAAAAAGTTACCCATATACGGAGATAGATTGTGGGCACCCTGTATATATATATATATCACAACTGTCCAAGCGGTCATGTTAAATATGACCCAAACATTAAATGGCGATTGTTATCCTTCGCAGTTAGAGCAAGTTACTCTCGAGCGATAGTGTAAACATGAGGTTTGGACTATTGAATTAAGTTTTGCGTTACAAATATCCTTTTAACATCTTCTACGCAATTAACATAATCATCAAAGATAATTCTATTTCTTATTATAGATCTTTTAATTCCTTTTATCTTCTTAATAACACTGAAATCGTGAGTAGCAATTGATTGCTCTTTCTCAGAGTATTCAGTTCCTTCTTCTTCAGCTGACCATACAATCCTCCTGATGTACATCTTTGATCGTAATCCAATAAAATCAGTCACAAATCTCCATTATATTCATCTTTCACCATCCCCAATACTTTCTTGTTAAGTTGTGGAATTCCATGAATGTTGTTAGAAGGGTAGTGACGTATCAAAATATTGCAAAGAATCTCACTTCATGATTTTATCAACATCGTGGTACATAATTTTGTAGACTAAACTATCGTAAATAGTCAACTTGGCTATATCGAAAACGCACATGTCTACATATATGGGCTTATTGAAGAATATTTCTGATTTACACAGTTTCAATGCCGCAAGATTTTCATCAAAGAGCGTAACATTTTTGAACAGGGGGTTGGAGATCTAGGTTTCGGCGCCTTATCTACCGCCCCAGTTTTGCACAAGCTTTAAATTACAATGTTTTCGTATTTTTCCATTGTTATCCCACAGAGTGCATTATTCATTAACTCGAACAAGTTCTTCTCAAATTCATTCCTTGTACACTTCTGAAGCTCAGTATTTAGGTCGATGTATGATTTTAGCCAATAGCTTTGCTTAAATATTAGCTCTCAACGAGGTGCCAATTAAGTCCATTTGCCAAAGCTTGCTTAAGGTTTCTGTAGTGGATAATATATCTCTTAGAGTTTACTGTAGTCATCATGATGTTTCGAGTTCTCTTTACATGTAGTTTTCCAGTCGTCGGGTCAATATCTTTACGATAGAACTGGATATCTTTATGTAAATTATAGAGATACTCTAGGTACTTCAAATTAACTTTCAAGATATAATGTTCTGAAACATTATCAGGAATTAATAACACATCGATGTTGGTGCTCCCCAATTCAAAACTTCCATAGGGCAAAGGCTGACTCATTTCTCACCCGTATTGGTTATTAACATCTTAGTATATAAGATGCACATCCGGTTTAAAAGGATGATACGCCCTGTGAATATTTATCTATTGTTAGCAAAAGCACGTAGTTTCGAACATACCTGGCTCAGACCTCCCCGCATACTTTTGTCAATAAACAAAAGTTGATCGATATGAGTTAACAATTCAAGCTCTTCGTCGTATGTTGCCTCCCACGTAGACCTTGATAACGTATAATTCTGGGCAGGGTCAAGGCCATAGGTTAAGTAGCACCTTGTACGCTATTCCTCAAAAACGTCAACCAATAACATACTATCTGTTTTAAGGTATGCATCAGAATACTCCCCAAAATTCTGAATATCAAATGCTACCCAAACTTTCTGAGCGTGCGCATACTGCTTCTTAGTAATTCCTTTATCTCTTAGCATATAAAGGTCTTGTTGACTAGGCAATGCTGTACAATCCAGTTTTTAAACGGATCAACAAAATCGTTTGGATAGACACTTTTTCTAGTTAGCAGTTCAAACTGTTCAGCACCTATTTGCGAAAATTCGCCTTTTAGAAACTGATGTTTGTGCAGATAAGAACCCAACGTTTCAATAGACGAGTTCATAGGTGGAAGCTCTCGATCAATCTATAGCTGATCAAGTTCTCAGGAAATAGTTTTGTGAAAAAGAAATATATATCTTCATTGTTTCTGGCAGTACGTAAGCACGTCTACACGACTATCCAAATCAACGGCGATGCTTTTAATTATAAAACTACTATTATAACCATTCATTTTATGGAAACTAACGGGAATTGTTCTAGAATTTTCTTCATTTATGTTACAGCTTTCACGTGCGCATGTAGTTATCAGTGAGTATAAAATGATCATGATCAGGAACTTTCTTATCTTCTGAACTGAAGAACTCATCGCAGATATAACAGTGTGTTGCAGTGATGAACGCAGTTTCCTGTTGTAGTGTTAACGGAGGGTTACTATAGGGACACATAAATATAGTTTGAATATTTTCAGCAAAGCTTCGAAGCTCCATAGTAAACCATTTTATACAATTCATACCTCGGTATAATCGATAGAACAATAGAGAGTCAGCGTAGCAGCACTTCACACAATATCCTATATTATACTTCTTTCCGTTTCCAGTAGGTGTCACTATACATTCTAGTTCCGCAAATGCAACAAATGGAACTTTAACTTTATTCTTAAAATTTTTGAAACGAGGTATTGAATTATATTCCTTCAACTCCATCCACTACCTTGTTCTTGGATTTCCTCTATTTCCACGATTATCGGTTTTATAACATTTTTTCCGAATCATTCATCTAGATCGGTGTCTCTGAAGATGGCTGCATTAGACGCCGTGAAATATTTACGTTCCTGTTTTAGCTCCGAATCAGTTGCAATTTGAAACTCTTCACAAAAACCGTATTATCTTTTATAGCGTCATTCGTTTTAAGCGCCTGTCGGGTCTTCCTCTTAAAAAGACTTTTGCTATGTATTAAGAATGCTCCCATACTTTTATGTTTTATTTTGCTTATTACTCCAGTTCTAATGCATCGTTTGAAAGCTGATACAGAATTCTCCCAATGCACTCTGTATGTTACAGTCTCGTTTCCGGTTTCCATTTTTTCTTCCGTGCTACTTTAAATTTCGAGCACATAGTTTTAGACAACAAGGTCAATAGTTTCTGCTTCTCTCCAGCGGACCTAGCTTGTTTTACCACTTCCTTTATAAGTCGAATTCCAATTTTACATTCACGGAGACCTACAATAATCATATTGTCATCCAATGAACACTTCACTATTTTAAACAGACCAGTAATATGATTTACCAAATTACGGAAGAGATACATGTTGCTCGTTCAACGTTCTGTAACAAATGACCGAGGTCATCAACGTATCCATACTTATACTATTTCCCTCACCACCCACTCCAATTATTATATTATCAAGTCTACTATTAGAACTAATATTCGAACAGCGATTAGGTAAAGCTTGTTATGGTATCCGTGCGGACAAGAGAAAAGTAAAGTACAGTAGGAAAAATAACAGTAAGCCCGCATCGAGTACCGCAACAAAAAATAAAGGGAATCCAAGAAATTAATACCGTACTAGCTAAAAACGTCGTAGAGTGGGGTGGGTCACACACAAAGAAAAAGAAAAACTCAAGAAAGAAATTTATTTATAAACCCTTAAGAAATCAGCATGTGTAAAAAAAGAAAACCAACTAGTATACAATAAAAGATTTATCAGAAATATCTCGCAGGATTTACATAGTGTAAAGACCTTCGCAAAAATAAATAATACCCGTCTTTGAATACCTTGGCTACCTTAATGCTAATATTTGTACAAAATAAAAATTAAGAAAAAGTCTTACCAACCTTATACTTACACATTGTCCACCAATAATGCCTATCAATAGTAATTATAAAAAATAATAACGGTAAAAATCAGTCAGTAGCTGTGCTACGAGTCAAAATGCATTTTCCCACGTAGCTGAAGAAACAATATTATCAAAGGTCACAATTTACATAGTGTATGCTAAATTTTTATGTACTAGTTGAAAAAGTATATTTTAAAAAGTAATAACCAAACAAGAAAAAGCCACCAGTTTGCGTAAAGTACATTTAATTTCAACACCGTGATGCATCCATTTGCACCTTAAGCAACCGTAAAGTGTAATTAAAAAATCCCAGACTCAATCCTTCTTGATGTAGGTCATCAAAGCGACGTAGACAAGAAATAGGAATCTTTACAGATTGGTTGGACGTTCTGCTCTGGTCCCACACTGGTCACAGCCGGCATAGGCGGGATCACATGGCACAGCATACCAAAATCTTTTCCTAACCTAAGTGGTGTCTATACGTATTACGTAGAGAAGGATTGCAGTAGTTGAAAGGAATTTAGCACCAATCGTCGGAAATAATTTTGTTATTGAAAAAAGTCAATCTCTCAAAGTAACAGTTTCATACAAACTAATTTCAGAATTCCATGTTATAAATCTATCAGTAAATTGAGATCGTTAAATTATTAGATCGATCTAAAATAAAACCAATCCCTCGAATAAGTCACATTAGAAGCTTAAAAGCCAACGATTACCGAGAAATAGAACCCATTTGATAAAACACGTCGCTAAAATGAATGTATTATTTCTGAAACAAATATTTTAACAATCGGAAACCACGTTCTTAAACATATTATAATCTTTTCTGAAGCAAGTGTTTTGATAAATAGATACCAGTTTTTAATATTATGTTGAAGAAGTAAATACACCTAATTGTACCTAGTATTCTCCCTTATATGGTGGACCAAAGTGATTAACCTCCCACCGGTACCCCAAGGTTAAATAAAAACGTAGATTCGTTTACGTCACTAGAAAGTTAGCATTGTTACATGCCAAAATTGGCATTGTACATTTTTAAATGTGACTAAATTCCCGCCATTATTTTTAAAATAGACTTGTGCATTTCCGTCATTTCGGACAGTTGCGTTTGCGCAAAAGGAATGCGCAGACGCGGAGTGATGGTGCAAGTGCGCGGTGTGTGACACAACATTATTAACCAACGAGACGTCGAACAGTGACGTTCACCTGTGTCGTTCTTTTGTCTTTTCTCTTTCGGAATGTAGGTTTCCTCTTTATCTTGCTTTATCGTTCCTTACCTGGTTGTTCCATCGTCCTACCTGCAAATGAAGAAGAGGGAAGACGCTAAATCTGGTTTCAACAATGACATAACGCAACCCGTGCTCAAACAAACGAGATACCCGGAAATGAGCATGGTACCTGCGCAATGATGACCGCAAAATCGTGAAGCGTTCCACATTTTTAAGTGAGTACTTTTTATTTTTTTAAGGTGCAATTTGTATCATTGTAAACATATTTGGCATGTGTTAGTTATGGCGTAATATCTTTGTTTGTGCAATAATGTGAACGTGGATAATATCAGTGTTGCCAACTGCAGAAGTGGCTCTGAACGCACACGCCGCGGGTATAACAGCATACGGACCTATAACTTTATTGCAGGTTAATTATCAAACAGTATCAAACAATGTCTTAAATGTAAACCCACCCAACACACCCAATAGTTAACCTAAAATCTCTCCCGCATGCAAATCGGTCATCATAATGATCACCACATTAACGTAATCCGAGCTTTAGTAATCATGAAAAGCTCGCATGATCATGTCGTTAAGTTTAAACCTCTTTGCTATCGTAACACACGGAGAGATTGTACAGGCCCTACTGCTTTACTACTACCGTCTACATAGTTTAGAAGGTCAAGATTGGGTGTAACCTAACCCAAGGAAGGCATTAAGACGGAGGATGACTACTTCAAGTGAATAAAACCAGTAGACTCCGTATTTATTACAGTAACTACACACTTATAATAATATGCACCCTTAATGAATGACTAGATAGAGCCCGACCATAGATCATGAAGAGATGTCTTCTGATATTAGTGAAATTGTTATCTGATTTTGCGTTGCTAATAAAAGGTAATCCACTGCTTGTGATTATGATAAATTAATGTAATAATTAAAACAATACATAGTAGAAAGACATTTTGGTAATTTGTAAGTTTACTAATTTACAAACGTGAATTGTGTGATTATCTCTTGCGCATGTGATAAGTATATTCGTAAAATGCTTATGCGCAGGCAACAAATTGAATTATTTCGCTAGAGCTTTTGGTCTGGAGGCCAATTTAAGAACTATAGTTTCTACAAATTCTCACAATAAAGAAATTCGAATGTTCTGGGTAGTAAAAACGCCGTCTGCAGCTTAATTTAATCAAGAATGCGAATTTGGCTAGTTATTTCAATAGTAAATCGTGGAACCGTTGAAATAGAAGTAGATGAAACTAGCTCTAAATCCAAGGGCTAACTCTGAAGCGTCCAGAACGGAGACAACGTTCTTTTTTTCTAGATTAAGTACACCTACTAGAAACAATAAAGGACATTAATATGGCGACTTATTGGTAATTCAGTGTATGGCTAATTTAAATTGTAGGTATACATGTGGTTTAAGTGTATGCACGGGAAAAGGGTTACTTATATGTATCAATAGGTAATTGTAAAAGGACATTCCAATTAATTTATATAAAAAAAGGGGAAATCTATTTACAAATAACTAATACAACAATTTCTCACTAAACTGTTGGATAAATCTTAAGTTGCTTACCTTACCACATCTAAACAAATTAAACTTAAGTTAATTGTTAGGTACTGGGAGAATGCATTAACCTTGTATTGAGCCTTTGAGTTAGTGTGTCGAGGGGTTATGTTAATTGAATGTGTATATTGAATTTTTTTTTATATCATTTGTACATATTGTTGTATTGTTATTAATTTTGACAACAAAGAAAATAATTTAAAGGATTATAAACGACATAAAAGCAGGCTTATGATTTGTATCGGTACATGTAGACCTGAGATTGATCAAAGAACTCGTGCTATACCTGAGTTTAGTCTGGGCTATGTTGGATGTAGGACTGTTCTCACATATATCACAGCCAAATTAATATATATATATATATATATATATATATATATATATATATATATAATAAATATTTTGCCGTGAAAGTCACAAAAATTCGGGAACGAAGCTGGGACAAAGTTTTAACATCGATCCTTCACAATCATACGAGCCCCACGAATTGGGCGTCATAAAATTGCCGTGGAAGTCGGGACAGTCTCTAGATTCTCTATTAAAATTCGTGTCCCACCAGGGTCAACATAAAATTTTCTAAAATTCAAAAATTTCAAAAAATATTCCTTACCCTTTTATTTCACCTTCCAATTCCTTCAGCTTCCCTGGCTAGCTAAGCTGTGCATATTCTCGAATACCTAAATTTACAACCATACCTCTTTCACATTCGCACACCATTCAATAAAATCACCAAATAATACAACAACCATACAACCTTTTATTTACAGCTATTAACAGATAAATTATATTCACATGTGCTAAAACAGTTTGATACACTAATTATAAAACTCAAATTATAGTATGTTTTTAAAGTCCTTGATTTTTCTAATTATTTTTAAACAAATTCAATGAGATATGAGTAGATGGGCCCCACATGTTACCCTAAAGTGATTTCAACTGGAATATGGTGAGCTCATTATAACCCAGTTCAGTTTGTATTTGCCTTTTAAACCTTGCATAAATTAACACAAAATTTTTCAGACCCGTTTACCCTTTACAATTCAATTTTTATCCTGAATGAAATTTTTGATGTTTTAAATACACTCCTTTTCAATATTCAACATCGATAAATTGTCCAGTATATGTATCTTTTACAATGAGTTTCTACAACCATAAATATGCCACAAAAAAGTCAACCACACAGCACAAAATTTCACAAATGTTTATCAAACAACAGAAATTTTAAATATATTACCTGGAGAATTATTCAGGCTTCCTTCCCGTTGAAGATGATTGCCAGAGCACCTCGGTTTCGTTTCGTTCACCGTGCTACTCAGCGGATTCACAGGACTCTACCATCTGAAACCTCTGCAAGCCATGCGCCTCGTCTCACAATACCATCCCACATATCATGCATACAAACGCGATTACTTGTGATGCTTATCCCCATATAACATGCTTCCATTTAATGATTTTTTTGTTGTAGTAGCCGGACCTTTATTAATTTAATATGCACCACTCGTACTTCACGTCAATAACTAGAGGTCCGCTACTACTGTTTTATACTAGTAACCACTATATTTACGGTAACATAATCACATACATAAATTACTCACAGAAAGCTTTACTGTTATGGTGGTCTGATCGAAATTCATCACTTTATCGAAGTAAAAGTAAATAGAAGAAAAGAGGACCGCAATAACCTAAGTTGGGTATTTATATCCTTTTAAAACCCCCTTAGTGGACGCGCTTCTAGCGAAAAGCTTATATTCAAATCTAATTCCAAAAATTTCGAATATAACCGTCTCTAAATTCGTAAAATTTGTTCCGTCCTACGTGCTGTATCCCCTAATTCGCTTTCAACCTTCGCGTGTGCGTACGTTTAGAAAACTGTCTGCTTTCAACCAATGACAAAATTCTCTGTCGTCACAAACTCCACCTAAGTTCTATTTATCTCTGTTCTAAGCATGTTGGTTGTCTCGTTCAAAACCCCACTTGAGTTACAGGAAATCGATATTGTAGACATCCTATCTCAACTCTACGTGTATATTGTACGTGCATTTCAATTCCAACGCTTTTATATCTGTCTTTATCTGTTGTATATAACCGATCGTGGATTTCCCTCGCTCCTTAAGATGTTTGTTACCCTAGTTGTTTATACCAAACTGACGGTTGGAAATAATTTCTATGAAATCCTATCGTAAGGGTCCTATATAAAAGAAGTTATAAACATCAACTATACTAAGAAATTACAAATACCTACAAAACATGAATACTAAATAGTTTATAAATAAATAAATATACATTTAGCAGATTTAGGGTTTAACTGACACATTTATAATACAACACTATAATTCCTACATTTAAAATATTTAAACAAACATTTAATGGCCATCATTAAAGTAAAACAAGTGCATGTTAGACACATTTGACGCAGAATAATTTATCACGGAATAATTTATCACGTACCAGTTCAACATGAACCAGGCCACTTGTATAAATGGGGCAACAGATGAAACGTGGGAAATCCAATCGAATGAGGATGGATAGGCACTAGTTGCATGACACTGGTTCACACGCTCTTTAAACAATTAATAAAAACTAACAAAAGAAAAACTATCACGATTAATATACTACCCAGTCACTTGGGTTGATCAAGTCAAATTATTGTTACTGTTGTTGAAGATTCTAAAATTTAACAAATACGAATAGAGTTTAAATTATTCGTATCAGACTTAAAATTAAGGACATCTTTACATGTATTAATGTGAGCCATTTCTAGGAAAAGTCTGCCTTTGTACCTGACTTCTTTGTCTAAAATAGTTACTTCTCCAAATTTGGGTATGTGACCAGTTTGTTTGGTATGGAGCGCTAAAGCACAGTAATTTTTAGAAATTTTACAGTCACTTTTATGCTGAACAATTCTACTGTGGAGCCATTGAGAGGTGTGACCGATGTAGATTTGGTTACAATCTCCACATAGAATGGTGTACACTACATTAGAATTGTTCAGCATTGAGTTCTGTCTTTTAAGGACATCATACTAAATACTTTCAACTCCTACGATGAACATATACAATTCACAGTTGAAAGTGAAACAAACAATTCTGTGCCTTTTCTAGATTTAAAAGTGATAAGAAACGATACAACCATCGTAACAGACTGGTACAAGAAACCAATATCCTCTGGAAGATACCTAAACTATATGTCATGCCATCCTATGTTTATAAAAATTAATACTGTTTTGAATTTAAAAACAAGAATAGTGAAATTATCAAATCAATCCTTTATCGATAAAAATTTTAAAATCGTTTATGAAATATTACAAAAGAATGGTTATCCTAGAAGATTTCTAACAAAACTCCTATATATAATACACCTATCAAGAAACATCCAACACCGCATACACAACAAGAAGAAACCAATAACCTAACAGAAGTTCATAATCTCTCAAAATACCTAAGCTTACCTTATATCAGAGATCTAACGAAACGAATAACATCTATAATCAAAAACCCTACAATTAAAATTGCACTAAAAATGTCAAATTAAGCAGAAGTATTTACACTAAAATCAAAGATGTTACTTCAAAAGAACTAAAATCTAACATAGTATACAAAATTCCTTGTTGTAACTGTATTCAAAGTTATATTGGCCAAACGTCAACGCTCCATCAACGAATTACTTCACATAAAAGTGATTCCTGAAGAAATGTTAATTTTTCAGCACTTTCAACGCATGTTATAGAAACAGGCCACAAAATGAACTATACTGATGCAGTAATTTTAGATGTAGAAAAAGACACCACAAAAAGGAAATTCATAGAAATGGTTAGAATTGCACAAGAACCAGAAGCACTAAATTTAAAGAAAGATATAGATAATCTTAGCTGCATATACGCGTAGAGGAATCGAGTTTGTCGAAGGCGATAGGGACGCGACGGGTATCAGAATTTATACAGACGGTTCACGTATGGATGACGGGCAAGCAGGTGCGGCGTTTGTTGTGTTTAAGCAGAAAAGGGAGGTGTTTCGGTATCAAACGAAACTCGCAAACTGGAGCACTATCTTCCAGTGCGAATTGGTAGCCATACGAGGGGCAATCGATTACGTCATAAACCACACGGGCAGAGATGAATATTATATAATCAGCGACAGCAAATCAGCGCTGACGGCTTTAACAAACATGAACACCTTAATAAACCTCCAGGCGGACGTCTGGAGAATAGCGCATACGGCGCTCGAGTTTCGACGTTTAAAGTTCTGTTGGGTTAGGTCGCACGATGGTAACGTAAGGATCGATAGGGCCGATGAATTAGCTAAAGAGGCCGCGACGGGCGACTTTCGGATATCACATTCGTCGATACCGAGGTCTTTAATTAAAAGAAAGCTGCGCGAAAAGTCAATCAGACAATGGGAAGAGAGGTGGAACAACGCTGCCACGGGCAGGTTGACCCACAAATTCATACCGAGCTTAGAAGTTAGAGGTAATATCGAAGTAAAACTCGATCATAAAATGGTGCAACTGATAACAGGGCACGGTGCCCTAAAAGCGAATTTACAAAGATTCGGTTTAACCGACAACGACCGCTGCGAATGCAGTGAGGGCGCTGAAAGCGCAGAGCACGTGTTTTTCGACTGCCCACTTGAGGCGGCAAATCAAGGGTTAGCTGATAGCAAATTAGCTACCCTAGGTCTAGCATTGCCAAAGAGCCTAGAGGAAGTTGGGGAAGTGGCTAACCAGAAGGCGTTCTGGAAAGCCTTTAAAGAGTTCGCGGGAAGGGTCACGAGATTAGACAGCGATAACCGCGCGTAAATCGAGAGGGGGGGGGGGCAGGATTGAAAATTTTAGATTTTGACCTGGCGTTAAATGATATGAGTTTGGTAACCAAAACCTGTATTTAAATAATTAAAAAAACAGGGAAAAAATAAATAAAAACAAACTAAAAAAAAATTTAAAAAAAAATGAAACAAAAACTTAAAAAAACAAAAAAAAAATTATCATAATATTTATAAAAGTCCGTATGCACGACAACCCCCGCACCACTGATACAATCACTATGACCACTATCTAACCTTATACGCGCGGAAATCGGGAATAAATAAAAACTTAAAACTTAATCCGGGCAAATAAATAAATAAGAACATATAAATCAAAAACCCTCATTAAATTAAATCAATGAAATAAACATAGGAATAAAATAATTAATAAAATAGAGTGAACCACGCATCCCTCTAGGACTTAAAAGTGAAGTGATAGTGATTGTGATCCCCCAGGACGATTAGTGCATACCCACCGGAACTTTAGCAGTGCATATCCATTTCCCCCTAGCAGTAAGTTTAAATGTATCCAGACGACCAGATCTTCGGATGCTGGAGAAATATATTAACGAGGTAAGAACAAAATTGTGGCGGTTGTGCTCGCATAAGCATTGATTTATGATAATTAGTAGATTTGAAATAATTTAACGAGCACGTTTTGTGCGTAATGGCGCTAGCCGGTATAATGCTTATGCGAGTTCATCTGATAATTTGGGTTATGCTTGTTGCAATTTTATGCACTGCTCAACGCTTATTGCTTATAGATGTTTATTTATATATTTACATAAATATTTATTTTTATATTTATATTTTTGCCTGCTTTTATTGTTTGTGGTTTGATATTATTTGTTTGACGTTCTGCCGCCATTTTTGGTGGCAGCTTATATATAGGAAGGAAGATTGTCTGAGAAGATTGTAATTACAATATAAATCAGTTAGGGAATGATAGGGAAAGCTAGGGACGGACTTATGCTAACAAATTACTTAGACCAGGGAAAACAAATGTGTAAATTTATAGGGCAGGTAAAATAGCTGGATTCACTATTAATATTTGACGTATTCTTAGAAAATTTAAATCCATTTTAAATTAGCTAGCTAGACTTGGATGGTTTTAAGTCAACCCTTCAGGTCGCACCGGTAAGCAGAGCTGGCGGCTGCTATCCGTCATTACGGATCCATCCCCATTCATTTTGTTTGTGTCTTGTTGATCGGGCACACTCCAAATCAACGCTAGGGATACCATCAGTCAAACCCTATTTTAGGTTTTTGTTTCAATTGTTAGATTTTTATTTAGGATGAGCATTGGGGACGTGGCCGCAAGCATAGTGGCCCCTTAATTAAATTATAATGCATATACGCGTATCTACTGGAAATTGAGACCAAAATAAGAACAAGAACTGTACCACAGACATAATTACTAAATCTCATTAGTGCTTATATTCTTAGCCTTGTTTTTTTTTGTTTATGTGTGTGTGTGTGTGTTGTGTGTTTGTTTGTTGGTGTTTGTGCATCTGTTGGTTGTGTGTTTACGTTTATACTTACGTGTATTCTAGCACATGTTCTTTCTTTTTTGTTTTATTTATTTTTTGTATGTGAATTGTTTGCATATATACATACACACACATATATGTATTTCTATACATTTATCTATGTTTATATGATAAAATGAATGTGATTCTATTGCTTCTACGTCCTCCTACTACCTGTACAAATTTCTCACACAGAAGGAATTATTATTTTGATATGGCTAATTTTAATCTTGTATTACCCATTGACATTGACACTTATACCTTGAAAATTCTGAAACATATTCTTGTAGTTTAAAATTAATATTTTACATTTAAGTCAAACCTCACATTCGTAAGTATTTAACTTTTAAAATTTATTTACTTGTTTACCATTGTATTTATTTAGTTACTCCTGAAGAAGAGAAAAATAAAATCTCAAAAGCTTGAATTAAAGAAAAAAGGGTAGCCTTTCTTAATTGCTGCAATTCCCAATAAATTGAATTATTTTAAATTAATATTCAGCAAATAAAACGTGAAGATTATATATATATATATATATATATATATATATATATATATATATACATATAGTTAATAAGATCAAATAATAACTTAGACCTTTATGCCAAGCCCAAATGATATATTATCGTGTAATTAAAGGGTTATTGAGATATATAAGAGTGAACTCATGGGTTGAGAGCTTTTGAATAAGAGAAGACAAATTTGTTTAATTAGGGAGTTGGAATATTTTTAACAAATTATTTTTTTAGCTTAAGTTTTGTATAGCAATGTAGGATCAATGTAATTTAGCTAAGGATAATGTAACATAATATTTGTATAACCATAGAGTAGAATAAATAATAATTGAGGTAAAATCATTCTAACGTATTTAAATTTGTAGTAAAGTGATTATATGAAAGTCTAAAAGCATGGAATAGGTGTTAAAGCAACATTTTTGTTCGCAAACGTAAAATCCAACACGTTTAAACAAAACAACAAGGGGAGATAATATTCCTCTGTAAGCTTGGCAACAAACATACTTTAATGGGTTATTGGAAAAGAACAGCCGTTGGGATTAATGTAGATACGGTTTTGTGGTTAAAATATTGATTTCAATCTTGGAGGTAGTATAGTGAAGAGCCAACAAAAGATCAAGACAGAATAAAAGTGTATTGAGTGCAAGAGGGATGCGTATACATAATTCAGGAGACAGTATAGTTGGGAGACGTAAATAAAATCGATAATTATAAAGATATTTAAAAGCAAACACGAGTCTGTTAAAAAGTGGGAGGTGATTGGTGTAAATTGTACAAAAAGGACAAGGATTCAGCTGGTGGAAGCGTATGTGTGAGATAAAGCTATAGGTACAAGGAAGATGAGAGATGTTTGTTCAAGTTGGAGGCATTGACAAATAAAGATGTAGAGGCTAAATTCGAACAACGGAGTGACAGTTTGAAGCGATTTACCGAGTATTGTTATGTTCTTTATGGAAATACACAAGAATCGGAGATTCGTTAGGAGTTTTTCGCCGAAACAACCAGCGGTTAGAACCGATTTTCCAGAATTTTAGGAACTGGTATACAAGTGCACGTGCCAATTTAAAACAGGGGGAAGCGAATTTTACTTATATAATCACCGGCAGAGAGGGGCCAGGCTATTTTTCTTTTTCGTCCTGATTTCATCCAGCATTGGTGATAATAGTTACTTTCATGTGAACTTGTGCAAGTTAATAAAATTTTATGTAGAAGCTAATAAAGCATCTTTGTGTGAAAACGTTAAAATGGTATGTAAGTACAAAGGTTGTTAAGTTGGTATTAGAATGCACGAAAATTTTAAAGTTTGAAAGTGTTTGAATGATACAAAAAGTGCTATTTGAATAATAAAAGTTAAGTTTGGAGATTGGAATTTTTGGAGTGGAAATTGTAAACAGCGGTATGCATGAAGGATATGGTAATTAGACCAGGGAGTTAGCTGATGGACTGGGTATCTACTAGACGGCAGCATCTTCAAGGATCTAGATGGAGAGCACACTTAGAAGATAAAAACCAGGTAGGCGATAGAATAGAACATTGAGTGGTGAATATTTTTATAGTGTTTGTGAATATTTGGATTTGAGTTTGATGTGTTTTTATTATTATTTGATATTTTATGAACAGACGTTTATGGGACTTTTAAAGGAAATTGATTTCTGAAAATAATTAATGAATTTACAGATAACCAAATGTTGTAAAGAGGTAAAGAAGGCTTATTGGTATTTGGTAGTGCAGGAAATTTATATGCACTGTTATAAAATTTTATTATGAGCTCATGCTAAGACCAAAAGAATAACGTAAGGTATGAGGAACGCCCTCTTACTTTAATAAAAATATATGTGTTTAAAAGATTATCAATTTGCATGATTATTGTTTTTAAATTTATTAACCTTTATGAGTGTACCTAAACGAATGGTGTTTTAAAATGTATTATGGATCTAATTTAAATAAAATGTGATATATTTCGTCAATTGAGTTATTTTTGAGTGTGTCATTGGTGTTAATTTCTGTTTAGGTTTCAGCATGAGGATATTGAGAGGACGTTTTGGATGTAACAGGTTGGTGTCAATAGTAAATTAAGCAAATTTGAATTAATAGGAATTAATTCGAGCAGCCGAGGGCAAGATTCCAGTTTAACTACACTATAATAATGGCTTCCCAATGATGGGGCTCGAGTAGTTAGAGCCTATAACTACAAAAGTATTATATCGGCTCAACAGTGGGGCAAGATTTGAGGGAAAACTACCTACACAGTAATATATATATATATATATATATATATATATATATATATATGTTTCTTCCCTATGAAGTAATAAGCTAATGTTTTGTTAATGGCTATATAACTACCAGCCCGATTTGTATTCGTCAATAGACTCTATTATTTTCATAGAGTTTGTTTACAGATACATCTTATTTTATATATATATATATATATATATATTATCATTATATATATATATATATATATATATATATATATATGAATGAATGCAGAGCATAGTGTCTCAGGGTTTCGTTCTCTAGGTTATGAAATCTAGATCAACTATTGACCTTCCTCGACCCTATCACGCCTTCTGCAAACAAATGGATTTTTCATAAATTGTTGTGCTTCGTTAATGGTAATCAATAATTTCCAAAGAAATGTTGAATATGTGCTGATAAGTAAACATAAACAAACTTATAATTACCCATGTAAATGTTGGCAAAGACAAATCTACAAATCCTCCAACTGTTATTTTGCTGATATTTTGACATTTTCGAATGATAATTACTAAAGACTTTTGTAGTCTAATGTCTTCACCTACAAAACGCGCTCCATAAGCTGCTTCTCGTACTTTTTCGCTTTCAGTTTTCACTTGTTCACCCCAGTAGCATAGAATTAGAACTTCCAAAAAAGTGGTTGATAAGTCAGCAAAACTTCTTATTAAGCGAAGGTCGCGTACTGTGATCTTAAACAAACAGTAATATACTGGACGATTTGCTATATTTTAGCTAAGTTTATATTAATTATTGGTAACAATGGAACGATTTAAATACACCAAGTAGTACTAATTTTTTTTGGCATTCAGAATATGTAGTCAAAAACAACAGTAAACGTTGTACACGTCAAATTGTTTGAATATGTACAACCTTTTTATATTTAGTAAATCATTTTCTACTAGTGTGATAAAGTGTAGTAAAGTGCTCTATAAAAATTACAATTTTTCAACAAGTTAAAGTGCATTATAAATCTCAAGTTTGGTGTCCACTGAAAGGAGTCTGGAAGGGCTATTTAGTGGTGAAATAATCTAGTTTAATCATTAACCACTAACATTACAATATCAAAATGTAATTGGAAATTATAAATTCAAATTATAGATCCATATTTAACATATGATAAAATATAAACATTGTTATCATAAAACCAGAATCATTATCAACAAGTGTATACTTTTAGTACCTCAAAGATGTATGGAAATATAGATATATACAAAGTACTTCATAATATCATAAGAGAAAATTGTACTACACTGTTAAAAATGGATATTGTAAATGATAATTGCATCCAATGCAGTTTGATAGTTAATAGTGTAGAAGAAAGCTACAATTGTGGTATTTGTCATAGATTAGTACATAAAAAATAATTTACTCTAACAGCATCTGAGATCAAATGCATACCATTGCAAATGATAGTGTTAAAGTTAGTTTGTCACACATGTGACGACTTTATCAAAACCCTGCCACAGCTAATCAGTCTAATCACTGAAATGAAAAATGATTTTACACAGCTCAAACAGAACATATTGGAAAACTTGCCACCAGTAGAAACACCCAGTTATTCCAATATAACTAAGAATAAATCTGAACCTGTGCTGATTGTTAAGCCAGTACACGAGCAATAAAGTAAAAAGACAAAGTCAGATATAAAAAATTCAGTTGATCCTGTTAGTATAGGGATTACTGTTTCTAAAATTAAGCAAGTCTCAAAAGGTGGTGTACACATTGAAGTCGACAACAAAAGCAAACAAAGACAATATAATTGACAAGCTTGGTGATAAATACAAGGTTGTTATCCCCGTTCTTATGAAACCTAGAGTAAGAGTATTATATGTGGAAAATGAAGACAT
This sequence comes from Platerodrilus igneus, assembly GCA_036346225.1. Classification (NCBI taxonomy): domain Eukaryota; kingdom Metazoa; phylum Arthropoda; class Insecta; order Coleoptera; family Lycidae; genus Platerodrilus; species Platerodrilus igneus. The sequence goes on along the minus strand of JARFIW010000229.1, from coordinate 2,173,215 downwards.
AATAAATAATGAAACTACTATCGCAAAAATTTTAAAGCAAACTAATATATTACCTCTTACTGCAACGCACCATCTAGTAACTCCTCTTCGGGAAGTTCATTCTCGTATAGACCATATTATAGTTTCGATTAAAGATAAAGCCGTTTCTTTTGGTCAAATACCCGTTCTTGACATTTCTAAACATGACCTTATTTACGTTTCTTATACTATGAAACCGCCTAAATTTATTCAAAAACGTAAAAGATGCAGAGATTTTAAGCATATGGATATTCAAAATTTTAAAAACGGTTCTAATATGATTCCTTGGAATGATATAAATAATTTCCTTAATGTTGATTCCAAACTCCAAAAATTTAATACGTTTGTTAATGATCTTTTTGATACTCATGCCCCATTTAAAACCATACGTATAACCAAACCTAAAGCTCCCTGGCTAACTAATCAAATACAAGAAATTAGACGCATGAGAGATGTTGCAGCACAGAATTTTAAACATTTACCCTCCGTTGAAAATCATAGGCATTATAAGTTTTTACGTAACAAAACAAAGCAACTCATTAGAAACTCAAAAATACGTTACCTATATTCCTTATCACCAAATCTAAATTGTGCAAAAACTTGGAAGGAACTCAAATCCTTTGGTGTAGGTAAAATTCCTACTCGAATTATAACATTTCTTGATTTAAATGACCTCAATAATCATTTTGTTTCAATCAACAATATTGACCACCATCGGATTAAAAATAATATTCAAAACATAACCAATTTTAATACTCCTGTTTGTCCAGAATTCACCTTCCGTACTATTGATGGTGATACAGTTTCTAAATCCATTTTACGCATAAAATCAAGTGCTACAGGATTTGATGAAATATCTAAATCAATGCTCTTGCTAATACTCCCTTCGGCACTAGATACAATTGTTTCTATTATTAATCAATCTTTCTGTACCAACACATTTCCTAAATGTTGGAAACAAGCATTTGTTAGGCCTTTGCCTAAAAAATCATTACCATCTTGTCCATCTGATTATCGTCCCATTAGCATTCTTCCTACTTTATCTAAAGCCATTGAATATATAGCATTGGATCAAATATCTGATTTCTTGAATTCCAATAATCTATTTGATCAATTTCAATCTGGTTTTCGAAAGAATCATACTACATCTTCGGCTCTAATTCGAGTAATTGATGATGCAAAAAAGCAATGGATAATAAACAACTCACGATCCTTGTACTACTAGATTTTAGTTCGGCCTTTAATAATGTAAATTTTGAAATACTACTGGCCAAGCTAAAAGTACTTAATAATTTTTCAGACAACGCAATTATGTGGATTCATTCATATTTAATAGATCGTAAGCAGCGTGTTGTTACAGAAGAACGTGATCGTTGGTCTACCTGGGCTAACTTACAAGCAGGAGTCCCACAAGGAAGTATACTTGGCCCAATTTTGTTTTCATTATATATTCAAGATTTTCCTCAAATTCTGCAATTTAGTAAATATCATTGTTACGCTGACGATATACAAATTTGCTATCATTGTTGTGCTAATGATCTTACACGTGCTGTAGCTAATCTTAATGCTGATCTCGCTAAAATCCAATCTTGGGGTGAAGATAACCAACTTTCAATAAATCCATCTAAATGTCAGGCAATTTTATTAGGCAGCCGTAAGTTATTAAGCAAAATTAATTTATTAAATATTCTTAAATTAGAAATAAACAATGCAACTATAACACTTTTTTCTTCAGTTAAAAATCTTGGTGTGATAATCGATCCTAGTTTATCTTGGAAAAACCATACTACCTATATATGCCAAAAAGTTTTTGCTTCACTTCATTCACTAAACCGAGTAAAGCGTATTCTTCCTTTCAATCTTAAGGTTCGCCTTGTCCGATCTCTTATACAGCCTTTATTTGACTATTGTGATGTTGTATACCATTATTTACCCTTAGTTAATAGCAGTCGGTTACAAAAGACACAAAATAGTTGTGTTAGATTTCTCTACAATGCTAAACGTCGGGATCATATAACACCCCTCTTTAAACAATTATCGTGGTTAAAATTAAATGAACAACGTCAATTACATATTGCTATTATGCTCTATAAATTACTTCATAATCTTGGCCCATTATATTTAAGTTCAAAATTTGCTCCTTTATCACTAGGACATCATAACACAAGAAATTATCATACTCTAACTATTCCCATACACCATACTGAAATGTTTCGTTCATCTTTTGTTGTATCTGCTTCAATCCTTTGGAATTCTATTCCCGATAATATAAAAGCCTTTCCTACATTAATTAAATTCAAAAAAAGATATTGCGAGTACCTGCTTTCAAATTATTAATAAATATTTGGATTTTTTAAAGATTTAAGGCCCAATACATGAATAAATGTATGTGTAAATATATGTGTAGGTATGTATTTCTTTATACATTCTTCTTTATACAACACAATACAGGATTTTCATTTAAAGGTCATAGCAGTGTTAAAAAGCAAATTTGCAAATAGGTCAACTATTGTATTAGAAGCCGATCCTCTGACACATAACATACTAATAAACCTTGGAAAAATACCAATCAGGTGGTCAAAGGGATACGTATCCAACCATCTGAATATTGCCCAATGTTTCAAGTGTATGGGATTTTACCATCACGCAGAAAACTAAAGAAGCAATTTGTGCTCAGGAAAACATGAAGTCGTGTGAAACTAATACTATGACATGTATTAATTGTGTCAAAGCTAATAAAAACCTACAATTACATCTCAAAACTGACCATAGTGCAACAGACCATCAGTGTCTTTTTTATATAAAACTACTACAGAGATTAAATTCCAAAATTGACTATGGATCTAAATAGCAACCACAGAAATCTTCCCGTGATATCAAAATCTGCCACTATAATATTAGATCACTCATAACCTGTTTTGATGAATTTAGAACTTTTGTTCAAGATAAAAATTTTGTACTTATTTCTCTTTCTGAATCATGGCTCTCAGTAGACTTTCCCTCTATATTAATTACAATTCCTGGTTAAACTCTATTTAGAAAAGACAGGCCCACTAGAGGAGGAGCTGCTACGTGCATAATAAAGTAAATTGCAAAATCATCGAAGCTGAGCTTACACAAATGGGAATTGTAGAACAGTTATGGTTAAAACTCACAATTAGGAAAATAACATACGCTGTAGGCGTTATTTACAAACCACCTCATAATCCCTTATCTTCACTTCAAGACTTAAAACATACCCTGTCAATATTATACCTAGAATATGATAATATATTACTGATGAGAGACTTGAATATCAACCTCCTGAAAGAAAACTACAATTCTCAATACCTAAAAACAATATTCTCAACATTTAAGCTGACACAACATGTCTATAAGCCAACAAGAATCGCTGACACTACTGCTTCACTTCTTGACCTTATTTGTGCTAGTGAAACCCTACAATGTGCAAATATTGGCTATTATGACTTGGGTCATATCTCTGATCATTTAATGGTGTATTGCAGTTTGTGTATTCCTCTTGATAAACAACAACTTGAAATAAAAACAATCCGTAGTTTTAGATACTTCAATCAACAGAAGTTTGCCAATGATGCAATTAACATTGACTGGCCCCACATTGCTGTACCTATACGACAATTGATGAGAAATTATCTTATTTTAATCATGCTGTTACATCACTTTTTGACATACATGCCCCTATTCATATATTAAAGAATAAAAGCAAAAAACCAGGATGGCTAACTGAAACTTTAGCAGAAATGATTAATTTAAGGAACAAAGCTCTCGAAAAGTTTATTACAACAAAACAAACAACAAGTTACAACCATTATAAAGAATTACGAAACTACATTACACAGGCTGTTAGAAATGAAAAACAGGCATTCTACAGATATCAAGTTCTAGCAAATATAAAAAACCTTAAAAAACTATGGAATTTTTTTGAGCAGTATAATATACACACCAAACCAAAAAAATATGTTAATTTCGCAACTAACGATTTGAATTACATTAATCAATATTTTATAGACAGTGTTCCAATATCAACAGTATCTGAAGAAATAGTAAACTATTTTTCCAATAACAAATATCATTTGGCAACTGAAGATCTGATGTTTCACACCGTACATTCTAGTGAAGTAATCAGGGTTATACAAGGCAGAAATCATACGCTATAGGTATGGATGGGATCAACTTACGTATGATAAAACTTATTCTTCCTTATTGTGCTGACGCTCTGACTCATCTTATTAATGTCATTCTAGAAAGTTTTACTATGCCTAGTATATGGAAAAAGTCCATAATTACACTTTTACCTAAGGTAACCACTGCTACCAAAGGAACTCATGCCGATAAGTATTTTACCAGCATTATCAAAAGTGTTAGAGTATATTGTGTATTGTCAAATTTTACAACATGTTGATGCAAACAATATTTTGCTTAAAAAGTCTGGGTTTCGTGCAAAACACAGCACTGCAACTATTTTGTGCAAAGTTTCAAATGACATTATCAAAAACATGGATGAATCAAAAATAACTATAGCTGTATATCTGGACTATAGCAAAGTATTCGATTTAATAAATCATAAATTACTTAATGCTAAACTAATATACTACGGCTGGAGCCCGCCTGCTTTGCAATTGATGCAAAACTACTTATTATTACGACTACAGAAAGTGAAATTTAATGGCAATACATCAAATGAATTGTATGTAACTCAAGATGTCCCTCGGGGAAGTATACTAGGGCCTCTGCTGTTCGCAATTTTTATTGCATATCTTCCCTCGATTGTGGCATCCATATGTACGCTGATGACACACAGTTGTATGTGTCAAGTAATCCTTATAGTGCTAATTGGATTGTTAATGCGCTTAACATTAATTTAAATGGTCATTATCCAATGGACTTCTCCTATATCCTTGGAAAACTGTTTGCTAGTGCATAGGATCTTCCTACAACTGTACAATATTCAAGCAATTTAAAAGTGAAAATATTGTCCTTGAGAATCGTGTATTAGATTTTAATCAGAAAACTAAAAATTTAGGTATAATTTATGACACAAATTTAAATTTTGAAAGCCATGTAAAAAAAATTTGCGGAGTAGGAGACTTCAAACTCAAGTCGCTCTACAGATATAAAATGTCACTTCCGCCACAAACAAAGTGAAAATTATGTCAATGTCTTATAGTGTCATATTTACTACTGCAACACAGTATACTTTAGTTATGTTTCAGAACAGTATAAAAATAAGTTACAAATCTTACAGAACAGTTGTTAAAGGATTTTCATATAATGTGCCATATAGGGAACATGTGACCCCTGTAATAATAATTTGGGTATTCTTAAGCTAAAATTTCAATGCGAGCTGTTTTTGCCATTTCTCTGTTCAATATTTATAAGAGTAAACAGTCTAGTTATTTATATAACATTTTAAATGTGCGATGCTCTAATCACAACCTTAATCTTCGCAGCAACAGTACATTAACAATTCCAATCCATAAAACAACCAAGTTCAAGTGTTCATTTGAATATCATGCTGCAATAATATTTAATAAATATTTTGATTTGTATTTAAGAGCAAGTTCAGTGCAAACCTTCAAAAATGCATTGTTAATTAGAATTATTGAAAGGCAGAACCACATATAATTGGTGTACAGAGATACTCTGTGAAAATCAGCTTTGCTGACATTGTACCCTTTAAATAATTATTATGTTTATAATTTATTATTTAATAAACTATTCTATTCTATATGCATCATATGCTTCGTCAATTTTCCAGGTATTATTCCGCATAGCTGGCTGGTTTTGAAGTGAGCCTACGCTGTCAATTTGGCGACGTTTCGGCAAAATCACATCAGCCATCTTCAGGCTCCGTATGTTGAGTAGTGAATGAAGAAGTGTACCTATATCCTGCTATATATACTAATTAGAATACATGCTCCGTTGCACTTGCTTGATTTCTGGTGCGGCTCCGTGTCATTAGTCCTGGTGCGTGTTGCTTAGTTCTGCACGGCTGATTTAACAAAATGCACCTTTTTGATTGTTTAACGATGCGTATACTAGTAATTGTTAGTTTCCATGCCTGCGGCAGTCTTTAGGAATCATCCCTTGTGTTGATATTATGTGGGCGTTTCTCTATTTCAATGGCTTCTCGGATTATTCTTAAGGTGTAGTGCGCAATCTTAGCTAGCGTTCTAGTATTCTTGAAGTCGATGATGTGACTTATAGTGTTGAGCTAGCGATAAGGTCTTTTCGTTCTTCTTTATTGTGTTTTTATGCTCTTCTTTCCTAACACTAATTCTTCTGTTCGTCTGCCCAATGTAAGATTTGTTGCAGTATGAACATGGTGTTTCATAGACTCCTGGGTCTTCTAATGGGATTTGTTATTTGTTATTTTGTATTTTTTGTAGAACTCTGCTAATTCTGTTTGTTGTTCCTTTAATGAATGGTAAGAATGCTGTAGTTGGTAATGACTCCGGCTCTCGTTTGAATTTTCTGACTGATAGTGACTTCTGAATAGTTTGGTGTGAGTTATCCATTCTTCTGGAGTACTTCTCATAACTCTCATATTTCATCTTGTTTATTTGTGTCATCAGCGTGTCTCTGGGACCGTGAAACTAAGATTTTTACAACAGAGTAGAGTAGTGTCGGGTGATGATATGACTTGGTGTTTAAGTATCTATCCGTGTGAGTTGGTTTTCTGTAGACCGTGTGGCTAAGTCGTTCATTATCCTTTTTCTACACCAGTACATCCAGAAACGGTAATTGGTTAATCTCTTCTACTTCCATGGTGAACTTTATTTATGGATGTATACCGTATTGGCAACATATCTTAGCCATAATTTGGGTTTATATATAGCTTCTTCTAATGCACGCACCTTAATATCTTCCATGAATAAATTAGTAATCACTGGTGATGATGGTGATTCTATAGGTGCTCCTTCAACTTGTCGGTAGCGTTGTTTGTTCAAGGTGAAATATGTGTTGCCGAGACAAGAAGTCGATGAATGGTCTTGAATGTTGTACCTCTTTTCAAAAGTATGAGTGTGTTCTATAGAAATATATATATATATATATATATATATATTGTAGTGGATTGAAAGGGTTAAATTTGGGGTAAGCAATGCAATTTCAAACACACTGTATAGAGAAAGGAACAATTTATTTACGCGCAAAATTTATTTCATGTATTTAATTTAAACGAATAAGGATTGACGTATTTTATAATTAGGGAGTGAAAAGTAATAGGTTCATAAAGAAAAACCAGTTTTAAAAACAAATAGAAACGCATAATTAATTTAATTTATTTTAATTCAACGGGTAGTAACGTCAGAAAACGCACCAGGGTATATAAAATCAATAAGTCCAAGGCGAAAAGCTTTCATTGTAACAAACAAGTATATCGGTTGGGTTGAATACCATGAAATATAAACTCTAAGAAATGTTATTTTAAACGAGTCAATAATTAGGAACACCTGCATGTTTGAAAGGTCAGCTTCTTTGTATTTGTAAACATAATAAAGCGGGTTTCATAGAATATATTGTTCAACCGTCACTGGCTTTGCATAAAAGCTAAAAAGAGTTTCTTAAAGAGCCGAAGGGATGCACAATTAATAAGATGCCACAGATAGAGACGGATATAAAAGCATTCGATTTCTAAAGCACGTATTCAATCCACATGGACGCGGTCAGCAATATCGATTTTCTACCACTCAAGTAGGGTTGGAACGCGACATCCAATATGCATAAGACGGAGATAACAATATTACAGGCGGAGTTTTATGTCGACATAGGACTGTGTCGTTGGTCGAAATAGATAGTTTTACAACAGACAAACACGCGATAGCTGACTGCGGTTTTCAGATTATATAGCGTGTTCACGAGCTAAATTTTGGGAAGTTTAAAAACGGTTATATCCCAAATTTGCAGAAATATTATTTTCAAGTATTTCGCGTAAAGAGTAGCCAAAGGGGGCAGTTTGTGTGTATAAATACGGAAAGAAAATTAAAATTGGGCTCTTTTATTCTCTTTTACCCTCTTAACTACTCTTGATGTTCGTATCGCTTTAACTACGTAAACCGACGTTATAGCAGAGTTTTGTGAGTATTAAAATTTATTTGTAACATAGTAAGGTAGTACTAGCTCTTATAACTTGGTGTTTGTGGGCCTTATAGTTATTAACGCGAGTAGTGGCGAGTGATTTAAATCAAACTGGGGTCCAACTTAATACCATGTCAAGAGGGAAATTAATAAACCAATAAACACAAGTGCAATATACGTGAATTTGGATGCTGGGATGGTATGGTAATTGGTAGCTCGGAACTCAGTGTAGACTGAGTAAAGGAAATTGATACTAGTTATATACATAATTCATGTACTAATAACTAGATCAATTTCCTTAAAAATGCAAGACGTAATTGAAAATCGGTAACAAGAGCCAAGCTTCAGTAGTATTAATTATAACATCATCTAAACAATTGGCTACTTAACTCAGTTGGTTAGAGCGCTGATCCGGAAAATCAGAGGTCGCAGGTCCAAATCCTGCTGTAGCCGTTCTTTTAGTGATTTTCAATTACTAGTTCGATTTGAAATGGTAATTCAACTTTACATATAAAGTTGGGTTTTCATTTCATCTTAAAACTATTAATAAATATTAATATAAACATGCATTTACATTCCAAATGTGGATTATTTTTCTCTATTGATATATATTATATATATATATATATATATATATATATATATATATATACGCTTGGTAAGTACATCCTCATTCATTCCTTCCACATGTCCAAACCATCTAAGCGTGCTTCGCTCGCTCAACTCTTTAAGAGTCACTTGTACTCCACACTTTGCTCTAATCCATTTGTTTGGCATTTTGTCCCTTAGTGTTTTTCTGTGCACACATCTTAGGAACCTCATTACTGCAGCATTTATACGACTAGCAAGCTTCTTCTGCCAGGCCTAAGTTTCGCTTCCATACAGAACAGTTGAGACGAGCACACAATGGTAAATGGCCAGCTTTGCATTCATAGTTTATCCTTCATTCCTGTTTACTGCCTGCATACTTACAGACACCTTACTTCCAGAGTTTGTCCTTCTCCGTATTTCACTATTCAGCTTTCCGTTACTCAAAGACTTTTCATCATGGTACACAAAGTCATTCCCTTTCTCTATAGTATCATTGTTAATTCTAAATACAAAGTTTTCAATTCCGCCATCTCTGCCAAAAAACATCCCTTTCGTTTTATTTATATTCATTTCAATTGCATATTTTCACACGCTTCCGACAGCCTGTCAAGTAGTCGTTGCAAATCTTGTGACAGTTCAGCCAACAAAACTGCGTCATTGGCATACACCAGCACACTGACATTTGTTTCACCAATTTTCACTCCTTCCATTCCTTCACAAGCCTGCCTCATACATTTATCTATAAATACATGAAACAGCCATGGAGACATCACACAGCCCTGTTTTACACATTCCATAAAGTCAAGGTATTGCTACATGTTACCATTTACGCGTTCACACGCTCTACTGCCTTTGTACATCGCTTTGATAAATTTTATCAAGCACTTACTTACACCATATTCACGCAGCGCCTTCCATAATTCATGTCTGTTTACAGAGTCATACGCCTTTACCAAATCTACATACGCTGCATACATTTCCTTTCTAGCATGCATACACCTTTCGACAATTCGTTGCATTGCGAACACCTGATCCACGCATCTCCTTCCAGGCATAAAACCATATTGATCGTCGCATATCTTGCTGCGGTCTCTTGCAAACTCTCTCAATCACATTTTTTCCATACATTTACTAGGTACATTCAACAGACTCACCCCATGATAATTTTTGCATACATACTTGCTGCCTTTACCTTTGTGCAAAGGATAATGATCGCACTCTTCCAATTCTCAAGCACCTTCGCTTGTTCTATGTGCAACTCTATCAGTTAGTATATACATTCAGTCAGTACTCCGGATCCATACTTAAGCATTTTACTTGTTATTCCATCTACACTCGCCGCTTTGCCATTCTTTAGACTTCTCACCGCCTTCCATACCTCATCTATACTGCATTCAAATGTTTTCGACCAGTACATTACTGCTCTCCTCATTATCCACACGGTCATCTGTATCCCTCTTGCCACCACCATACAGCGTCTTAAAATACTCTTACAAGCAGTTTCTCACACTCGCTTCGTCCCAAACAACTTCATTTCTATTGTTCACAACGCCATTTTCACGTTTATTTCCACCCTTTCTTATCTTCCTTATTTATTCTCAAAACAAATTTTTATTCCCTTCAAAATTACTGTACATTTTTTCACCCTCCCTGTCCCTCAGTTTCTCTTTGCTTGCCTTCACTACTTCCTTCGCATATCGTCTTTTCTCCTTATATATTTCCTGAAGTTGCTCTCTTAACTAAACATCTTGTTCTACAATCATTTTCTTATAAGCCACTTTCTCTGCTCCAACAACCTTTTTGACCTTACCGCTCCACCATGCATTTTTATTACATGTACCAATCATTGTCGTTCCACATACTTCCAAACCATATTTCAGCACAACGTTCCTCAAACAAATCCATACCTTCTCCACATCTTTAGACTTCCGAGCATTCTCCCATTCCTGTTTGCAGTCAAACAACTCCCCGTATAGCATAGTAGCGTATTCTCTTTGAGTCGACTCTTTCAACAAACGTTCTACATTCTCTCTTGATTGCCTCACATTCTGCTTTCTTCTCTACACTCACTTTCGGCTAAGATCAATTCTGGACAAAACCAGAAAGTGATTGGTCCCACACTTAGATCCTCTCAATACTCTCGTGTCTTTGACCGGTTCCCTTAAACTTTCATCAAATACTACCAAATCAATTATGCTTCTCGCATTCCCCTTTGCCATGTGTATTTATGTATGTCCTTATGTTTCTACCTTACATGTAATTTTCCAATGCTCCACCCAAAGGTACTACATTGGCCAGGAAGCGAGTTTTTTTTTACCTGGAAAATTTGAAATTTTGCCGAACTCTTGATGTTCCAAGCAAGGTAGGGATCTTTAACGTGCGTGACAACACTCACACACGGGACCTCCATTTTACCTCTCATCCGAACGAGGGTGTATTTTTGTGAAAAATGCTTGCCTAACATTTATCAAGCGGACCGTGTCGGGATTCGAATCCGGGACCTTGGACGTAGTAGCCACACACATACCACTATGCCACGGAAGTCCCTTATGTTATCATGTGTGGGATACAAACAGTTCTCTTTCCATACACATACTAACTAACATATCTCCATTTTTGGTGGTTCTTAGATCACCAAACCTACTACGTGTTCAGCATTTTCTCTGTGTACTCCGAGTCATTTAATCTTATCACCTACTAAAATCGCATTGTCATTCCTTTCGTGTTTGTTTAATACATTACCCACTCCTGCCAAAATTGCTCGCACTCCCTACCATCATTCATCGGAGCATAACATGTTACTAAAAAGATTTTTTGAAACCCACTTTCATTCTAACCTACAAGATGCGAGTTTACACCAGTTCATATTGCTTCATGCACGCTATTACTTGATCATTTAACATTAAACCAACATCCTTTGCCCATAACTCATTGTTCTCTACTCCAGACTACAAACCCAGCATATCATCTAATTCAACACCACCTTTCCCCTTTCGCTTTGTTTCACTCACACATAGCACATTCATACACCTTTCTTTCATTTTATTTATGATTTCATCCTCGTTACCGTACACTCCCTTGACATTCCAAGTACCAAATCTCTATTCCTGATTCATGCAGTTGTTACCTGAGGGGCCAAATATTTTTTGTCTCAGTCGCCCACATTGACTTTGACGGTACGAGGCTTTCGCTAAGGTCTTGTTAGTAAGTCTTAATTACGTTGAACCAGTTTACCAACTTAGATCGCAACCTACCGCTGTAGCTTTCCCTACTAACGGTAATGACACGTTGCCATTCAGTGTTGGCTTGTTTAACCTCTCTGTTACAGACGTCGCCACGGTTCACAATCCTCCAAGTGTGCTTACAGTCTTTCAATACAGGCTAAAACTTACCCTTCCAGGGGGGTTACCTTGTAAGTCAGCAGAAATTTTCCCACTCTACGACCACTAAGAGGTACATGCTGTACACTGACACACATCGAATGCTTAATGGAAACGTTACCGGAGGAATTAAAAATTGATTTTTCGATGCAGTCATTGTAGTACAAAATGGAGATAGAAATTTGATCAACGACTTTGTTTGAAGAATTTATTTTGAAAACACAAGTATATCGTTGTTTAAATCTTTTAAAGGACATTTGTGTACGATAATTAATTTAAGAATGTTAAATTACATAAGGGTTTGTCATATAAACATTTTTCTGTAAATGGATATTGTTAAGCCTGCTTTGAGGTAGAATTTAATAAGTTCGACCATTATCAAAGATGATAAAGGGGTATCTAATCAGCTACTTTTTTCTGTTTCGGAAGTAAAAGAGATTATTTCAATTATCCATTCTCCTTTTAACAATTTGTACATAGTGTTATTTACATAAGATAGATCTGGAAGAGACTCTAAGCACCCTTATTAATCTATAGAAATTATGAAATATTTAGTTTTGACTTAAGATGTACTCTTCATTTATAGTTTTAATGCTTGTGTGTAAGTAAATTTCGTAGATAATGTGTGTTAAAGAAGGATGTTTGTGAATGTAGCGAGTATTATAATTTGCAGAACTGTTTATAAATATTTAGTTATTAGAGTTGTGATGTTGAAATTTCGTTGTTTCATTCCATTTCAGCTAACAAGATAATACGGACATCTTCAGGTAAATAATTCACATCGGATCAATTTTATTTTCATAATTTCTTTTATCGAAGCCCAGTATGGGGGCGCATTTTGTATAGCTATGTAATTCACATCAATATATATATATATATATATATATATATATTGCTGTGATAAGGGGTTGTTTAAGGGTGCACTTTATAGTAAAGGTCACTTAGGAATGAGTAATTAGAATAGGCAGCAGAAAACGTCACTTATTTAGAAAAGAATTAAGGAATAGACATAGTTTGTAGATAGTAAGCAGTCAGCACCCTGTATATAAAGTAGAAATGGTTTTTAAACAACGCAAGTAAACATAGGAAGACGCATAGTTGGCGTAGGAATGAGAAATACATTCATTAGGTAGATAGTAAATATTAAAACCCTGTAGATAAAGTTTAGGTAATGTAGGTAAAACCAATAATAATATTTTTCAGTAGAAGCACGCGTATATTTATAAAAAAATGATAAAGTGTAATTAGACACGCATTAAACAAAAGAGTTCCAGACGATTAAAATAATACGGATATAGAAATAAAGCTTCAGGTAGCTAATATAAATGCGTACAAATATCTAACCATTAGTTGATAAGAAAAATGATTAAAAATTGCGTGAATCACATGTAAACATGAAAATTTAAAGTCGAGTTGCATCAGTTGTTTATGGAAAAGCAAGTAATCTATCAAAATACAGCATGTTGATAACAAAAGACGGCTGCGGGCAGGTTGTGATTATGGGAAATCGTGGAGCATTACATCAGAAACTGCTCTAAATGAAATTATTTGATTGGTCAGAGACAAGCGACGTGTTCTAGACCATACCCACGGATGGAGTGGGAATTCGAGAATATATTAGCGAGCACCTTGATAAGAAAGACAGTTTTGAACTCAACAAAGGCCGAAGTGCGTTGCCATTAAACAAAGTAATACGTAATAATTATAAAAGTGAAATAAAATGAAGGCGAATATGAAGATTATAATTGCCGTTTAAACGTAAGTACGCTTTTAATGAATTTATTTTAAACTAAGACACAAAAATAATAGGGCTTCGAGGTCTGAGGGAAATAGACTATAATCCTGATGTTCAGAAAAAAATACAGTAATATAATTTAGATGTCCAGGGGAAAAGAAGAATAATACAATTTTGAAGTACGGGGTGAAACAAACTACAATTTTAAGTCTGGGGCAAGAATGATAAAAGTCTAAGTTTGAAGAATTGAGATAAATTGGGGTGTATAATTTAATAATGGTGGACCATAGTGTAATAGCAATAATTTAAATGAAATCCAGAATTGGGGAAGATCATTTCATTGGAAGCGTCGATGTGAAAATAAACCAGGTCAGATTTTAGTTATAAGACATGTTTTTTTTTATATAAATTTTTATTTTAATATTGAATTTGCTAAATATGATATGCTTGTGAAAAAGTCAACAAAAGAGGTTGCATACGTATAGAATGAGTAATATGATAACAGGTTTAGAATATTCTACACTTTGTTGGTAAAGATAATAAGTTTTTTTTTGGTGACTTTGGGTTTTTGAGTAAATAGTAGATGGTTGTTAGTAAATGAAATTTATAAGGTGAAAAGTGTATTACAAATAATTTCAAAAGCTGTACGTAACATATTGGTTTCATTATATAAAATCGAAATTTGCTAAATTTTATAATTCCAAATAAATGCTAGCCGAGGTCATAAGATTTAAATAGCACAAGGCGGAGCTACAAGTTGAATAGGAAATTGATAACACGCATGGCGGTAACGTATCGAATTTTGCGATTGGTAGACGAAGTGGTTTTAAGATAAAGTCCAGTTGATAGCAATATTAATAAGACAGCCGGAGGAGGAGATAATTACAATCTTGTTTATTCATAGTAAATATTAAAAATGGTCGTGCGCGATTAATTTAGAGTAACATAGCAAATTAAGATGACGCCCAACGTAAGGGCTAGGATAATTTAGAAAACATAGCAATATATATATATATATATATATATATATATATATATATATGTTAATCTTGAGGTTTCTGCGGACATTGTCTGCTTTGGTAATTTTCCAAGTATTATTCCTCATAACTGGCTGGTTCTGAAGTGAACTGCAGTCAATTTCGCGACGTTTCGGCGAAATCACATCTACCACTTTCAAGTTCTGTAGGTTGAGTAGTGAAAGCTCAACTGCTCAACCTACAGAGCTTGAAGATGAAGATATGATTTTGCCGAAACATCGCCTAATATATATATATATATATATATATATATATATATATATATTTATATATTGCTATGATGTTTGATATAACTGCCCAGACGTTGGGCAACACAAAATTATGCTGTGAATATTCGGGTACAGCCGTCCTGACTAATATAGTGATGCAATGGATGTTTGCGTAATAGAAAATGTGAACTCTTACTTTATTTGGCCCGTTTTTCTCTTGCTAGCTCAGCGACGAACATGCTGTGGATTTTACGAAAATGAAATGATACAAAGAAATCTCAAAAAAAAACATTTATGAACAATCCTCTATACATTCAAAAACATCTTTTTTTTTACACGTATTATCTAAGTAATCTACTTACACACACACATATATAAATAACGCTTATAGATGCAATTTACAGCTTAAGCTTAGAAAGAAACAGTATTTTATCACTACTTACGTATTAAAAGAATCTTTACCAAATCCTTGTGAATTATTAGAAAACCCCAAAATATGTCCTATGTAAATCACAAAATTTCCGTTAACATTTTGATGGATAATTCAAATATTCCCGGATCACTCAGTTTTAATGTAGTTGACCAACGACGTCGCGAAAAATTTTTTGTAAAAGTCAAAATGCCTCAAGCTGTGATCTTATAATTGCTAAAATGAAAGTATGCATTTATGAGTAACTTTTATATAGAAAAACAAAAACTTATCCTAGCTTACTCTACTTAACAATACACAAATTGTCGTTTTAGGTTTGAAACAACTTGTACTTGCACTTTGGGTATGTCAAATTCTTGTTGATATTCTTATCTATATAATCTCCTGTCTTCGGCTATTTAATAAATCGTATCCATTGGAATTAACTGCATCGAAGCTTTTCTTGTCCAAATTTTTAAATCTCCATTTTTAAATAATCTCTATACGTTGAAACATGTTGCATCAGTTTTGGAAAGTACTTTTTATTATTAATAGCTGAAAATACCCGGTGACCTTGCACCAAGATATCTTATCTTATTACTTATATTGGAGCAATAAATTACTCTTCTTTGCACTCTATTCAGTAACTATCGAATGTTGAAGTACTTATGTTTACAACTTCAATGCTAAATCTTGAATGCCGAAAGAATGAAAGAACCCGCTCCTCATTAAATTCCTCTTTATATAATAAAATTTCAAATACGCCATAGGCCTCGAACCTTCTAATTACACGCTGGAAGTATTAGTCATTCGCATGATGTAACAATTACCCACAATTTCGCATTCCTATCTCTATAATGAGCTGTCAGTTTAAAGTTACTACGATCGTTAAGAGTTAGATTAGTTTTACGATTTTTTCAGTCTGCATAAATGAAAAGTAAAACTTTTATTTTTCAGGTGAATAAATATTTATACAAGGATTTTTATATTAACACTATCAATGAATGCTTTTGTATCTTCACGCATTAAACTTTTTAAGATATTTTTCTAGAGAATAATTATCTACACACAAATTTGAAATTAATGAATACTTTGTACTTTCGCGCATTTTAAAATTGGACTTCGTTCCTAAATAGTAATCCACAACATTATATGTACTTAAAGCGTATTATGTTACATGGGAATCTTCACTTATATGTTAAAAGCATCTTATGAGAATATTATACAGGATAAAAATTAGAATTGAAAAATTTTATTTTCGGGTCTGTAGTGCCCAATGACCTCCTGTGATCTCATTATCACCTCTATATATATATATATATATATATATATATATATATATATATATATATGTGTGTGTGTATAATATACCTCTTGCAACATACATTGTGACACGCATAGTGCATATTTTGAACACCAAGAAAATTTACTACAGTTTTCGTCATTTAAACTCCCCTGTGGTAGCAATAATTAAACAAGTTTGGATTGTTACTACGTACCTTTGAAATGTGATATAAAAAAAAGCAAAATATGAATAGTACTGCTACTATAATTGTGAGTAGTACAGAACTAAAAACATCTTCCATATCGTTCAAAATTTCGGTTATTGCTAATTGATGGTTTACAATGTCTTCCAGAGATTTTCTTATATAACACCAAGAAACTATAGGCGTGTATATCCTTTTTTCTTTGTTTGAGTATGTATTAGATCGTCCGCATTCCTAAAAAGTACTAAACTAGCATCAAAGCCTTTATAAAAATGCAATTTAAACTATTAACGCCAATTGGATAGAACAAATGCCTTATTGATTTGAGAATATCTACTGTGGGTTCCAAATAAAGACCTTTGTAGTGTTTCAATTAATTTTGTGGAGTGTGTTCTTATGGATATTTGAAAGAAAGCACAAATATTCTCAAAATACTCTAATGCAATTACTTATTTCTATAAACGCTTACCTTTAACGAATACAAATGAATGTTCTAGAATTATACGGTTCAATCAATTTAATCTACAAATCTACACATATAAATCGATACAGACAGTACGGCGTCATCGTGAGTTTTATACAGTTTTTTCTTTGGAAGACGGCGATTCAGCGGAGTGTATAAAACTTATTTTCTTTTCTACCCTTTAAGTTGAACCAGCATATTGATTTTTATTAATCTTAGTTTTTATTAATCAGCATGGATACTTTTCAAGATGTCGACTTCATCATTCTCCCTCGCCAAGTCCTCGTTAACCAGGGACGTTTTCTCTTTCCCCCTCAACACTCGTGCATCACCGGCCTTACAAGAATACGTCATCACACTTCCGTACCGCCAAACTTAAACTTCCAAGACACTATTTAATTACATGCATTTGCAACCACTACACCTTCGAATTCACATAATTGCATATCATTGCTCTTGAAAGTGTTAAGGATCTTTAATAGTACACATTGTTACAAATTATTACGTGAAAACATAGTGCGAGCATTTAAATTAAAGATTAGCAAATTCACATTTAAAACCTAATTAAATATGGTCTTAATATATACAAGTTTTACCCCCGTTAACGATAACTTCATCACTATCTTCATATTGTATTGAACAGTACATAATAGTTAAATTTACTTACAGTTCTTATTTTATATTAATCTTAACTACTGATTTATTTAAACACTTATTTATTAATTCAATTTACTTTACTTTGCTTATTGATACAAAATGAGGGCGTTATAAATCAGGTTCGCGGTAAAATGACCCTGGCTTTGTTGATCCTGACATATAATTAGTTTTGGGTTTTAGATCAGCAGAATTGAAGAGTTCCTTTTTTATAAACTCAAGTTTTCGGAAATTTATTTTTCCATTTTTAAGAGTACTAAAAGTAAATATAAATGAATTAGTTATGTGTATAAACGGGTGTTTTGTGCTTTGTGTGTATACTGTTATGAACTAAAAAGGATAAACTTGGGAAGAACTATGAGTTGCACTTTTGCTGTTGCATTATGATACTATATTTTTCGAAATTTAGGTCTAAGAAATAATTGATGATCTTAATAAGTTCTGGTATGTACAAGGTAAAACGGCACTTTTGGAGGATTGACGTGCTATATTTGCACGAAGGTTTAAGAATTATCATGAACTCGTACCAAACCGGAAGTAAAGTAAAAACTGTGAGAAAGTCCTGTTAGTTATTTTTTTAATTATATAATTGTAAATTTTTATTTGTATAATTATGGATTTCAAAATGTATTGTAAAATGGGTTATTTTAACGAAGAGCATGCACATAATGTATAATTAATGAGTGAGCGAAGAGTTTTATGCTGATTTTGGTGTGTCTTTTCTTATATGTTAATAAACTTAGGCGTTTTTAAGTTTTTATGTATATAAACAGCATCAAAGGTTTGTAGCAGTTTTCTATTTCAGAGGGATCGGTAATTTCGCAGTAATTAATGTCGAGCCAAGCGTGGGGCACGAGTCATATGACAAAGGTTTTGCAGTATTAATGACGCCCGAAGGTGGGGCTTGTTACATTTCAGAAACTGAATATATATATATATATATATATATATATATTGTTGTGATATGATTGCAATAACCCGGTGCCCCCTTTTTGTGAAATTTATATGTTAAAAATTTCCTTCTTGACAGATTTTGATTTTTAATTTTGAATTGCCTTGGCTGGCTCATCTTTCACCACGCACGGGGCTTGCAAAAATACGGCATCAAAGTTTCTATATTTTTAATCTTCTACCTCTACTTCCTGTTACTTTTTAAACCAAAAACACCATTAAACACAATTGTTATAATGTTCTCAATATTTAGAATTTATGAAATGTTTAAGCACTATCTAAATATGACTTTCTTTTTAATAATTGAATTAAATAGTTTCAATAATCATTATCTCTAAAAGTTAATCAAAAAGTCATCAAAAATCTCTCTTATTATTTATTATAAGGAGCCCTCTGAACATTCACTAAACTTCATGTAATGTACACGTACTTTGTAACGCGTATCAAACGATTTTTGTTGACCCTCACATCAAGTTTATGTAAGCAAATTTTTAAAATATTCAAATAAATAAAGATCCCCAAATAAATGTTTATAAATAACTTCACAACAAACATATACAGATTGCTAACCTGTTATCTTCCGTTTGAATCAACTCCTGCACCAACTGCTCTACCGACTTCAGCTTACTGATTTAGTATCGTCCGAACATTGAAACCAAATATACTTTCGATATAGTCTGCATTTGTAGCTTCCTCCAATTAATTACAGCATTTAATACTTGAGTTAAATACTCTTAAAAACTTCCACATTGGATCTAGTAATTTAGCATTTCATCAAAGTCCTTATCATTATTTCTTCAGGTTTTCTCAGATTTCTTTTGGAGTTCTTTAGAGTCCTTTTGTTAATGTTGATATTAAAATTAAAATTAAACAACCTTTTAGTTACTTAAGTTTTTCTGGTTTAAACGACGAAACCAAAATTTAATTATTCACTATCACCATCGTACAATTAATTATTTATAAAATCCCTTCAAATACTTTTCACGTGAATATTTTCACTTAAACGTCGTGGACTAAGCTTCTACGCATGGATGAACTGATTTGTTTACAAATCGGGTTCTATTTAAAGGAATTGTTTATCTCTTGACAAGCGCATAGTTCATTTATTTCGTCGTCTACGTGATCCTTTAATACCATATATTGGGTATATCTGTGGCTTTTCCTATTCTACACAAGTCTCTCCTCACGTAGCCCTTCGAGTTAATATATAGTTTCTATAGAATTTCTGGTTTTAAAGCTTACCTAAATTATTGTTTGTACAAGCAAAATTTGTTGAACTTTGCCTTTAAGGCTATGCCGTGTTTATTTGTTATGTAATCAGGTGTTGTCTTTTCCTTTCTAGTCGCGTACACATAATATAATTTATATATTAAATTCCATGCGTTTTCTATTACGCATTTTTGAAATCACTTGTTCAATTGAGCTTCTTAGTGTGACGAAGATGCATTATTGATGCGTATTGCGTTTCAACTACCGTTCATGTCCCCTTATGACTTGCCAAATCGTTTCTTTAATCAAATATTCTAGAGTATTTATTGTTTCTTAAATTAATTGTGACTACTGCTTATATACAGGGTGTTGTCTATAACTTTCCGGCCTAATCGTATTAATTCTTATTTTCTTCGTAGAAGTGGCTGGTTTTCGGCGCCCTTATTATGTTGTTTTAACGACATGCCGTATGTTGAGGGTCCTAACTACCCCTAATTGACCTTATTAACACAGCAATATATATATATATATATATATATATATATACTTCTGTGATATTTGGGGGTTAAAATGGCATTAGTATTCAATTGGGTAATTATTTCAGGATTCAGCATAGAAAATACAAATAACAAGGCGAAACGCTTTTCGTTAGAGGAGAAATCAATAAATTTTACGGAATAATTGCAGTAAGCTAAAGTTAATTTAGACATCTTAGCAATAAGTAGATCATTGGCCTTATCCAAGAACCCTGGGTTGTAAGCTTAAGAATCTCGCGACTGGGAAACCTAAATGATACTATCTTTGCGACTAGTAACCAACCTAAGCCTAGGCATGCATCTACATACCCAGGCACATCAATGCTCTCTTCCTGCTACAACTAAGTGCCGGGACGACTCAGCCGTTCAGATCAGTTGCAGAATGGGAGGAATTACTGACATAATCTTGGTTTCAGCCTATTTTACAATTGACCAAGACCCACCTCCTCTGGAATTGACGGCAGACATTGATCACTGCGATAGGCACAAAAAGTATCTTATTATTGAATGCGACTCCAACGCATACCATATGATATGGAGTAGCGCAAACACAAACCGTCGTAGAAAAGTACTACTCAAATACATATCGAGCAAGAACCTGAAGTTTCTTAACTGGGGCAGCAAACGCACGTTTATGACATCTCGCTTTCAGACAGTTATCGACTTAACCCTCACATTGGCAGGCATATCATGACATATCTTGAACTGCCAGGTGACGCTTAGAGCAACACTGTCAGATCACAGATTGTTAAGTTTTACAATAGAGGTAGCAGAAGCTGTCTGTAAAGAATATAGGAACCCAAAAGCGGCCAACAAGTTTGTCTATTTAAACAGCTTGGAGGAACGACTCTGGGCATTACAAGGTAGTGACAACTCAAAAACAATAGAAAAGCTACAGAGTTACTCGGTCTCACTTCAGAACTCCATCGTAGAGTCCTTTGAACAGGCATGCCCGGTCAGGACCGATTCTTCCCGCTCAATCATTCCATGGTGGGGCGAAGAGCTACAGAAGCTAAAAAAAGACCTTAGGCAAACTGTTCAACAAGGCAAAAAACACCAAAAGTATGGGTGACTTGGAGGTTTATAAAAACCACCAGCGACTATACACAACAGTAATTAGAAGACAACAAAGAGACTCTTGGAAGAGCTTCTGTAACGCAGTCGAGTCTGCCAATGCAGTCTCTCGCATTAACAGGAATCTGTCTATAGATCCTCGCCATCAACCATGCTGTCTGAAACGTGTGGATGGTACGTACACCACCAACGAGACAGAAACAGCTGAGCTACTTTTGGACACCCACTTTCCAGGTAGTGTATCACAACTTTCCTCATACGGGGTAGATCAACCCAGCTCGCCCCCTAATGGAGCCGACTGGGAGGTCTCAAACCGGGTAGTAGATGAAAGAAAAATTAAATGGGTTATCTCAACTCTCAAACCATTTAAGTTCCCTAGAATGGATGGCATTTTCCCCGCCCTACTACAGTGGACGTGGGGAGGTTGGCACCACTCCTCGCGGTACTTTTTAGGGGCTGTATCGCTTTTAGATACATCCCCAGCAGTTGCAGAGAGGTTAGAGTTGTCTTTATTCCTAAACCAGGACGAAGGGATTAATCCCAGGTTAAATCCTACAGACCGATCAGTCTTGCGTCTTTTCTGCTAAAGACCTTGGAGAAACTGCCCGACAATGATATGAGGGAGAGGATAATGCTTTCTTATCCACTTCACCCAAATCTGTTTTATACCAGGAAAATCCACGGAATCTGCCCTCCACGCTGTTGTAGGACGGATTGAGAAAACCCTTAACAACAACATGTCCGCCATAGGCGCATTTGTTGATATTGAGGGTACGATTAGCTAAACAACCTTTGCAAGCATTGATAGAGCTTTGCGGGCACATGGAGCTGAGGAGACTCTTCGACACCTAACTATGCGGATTTTGCGATATCGACGGGTACACATTAATGTTGGGAAAACCTCAGCTATTTTAGTAGTCGGCAAATTTAAACAAGTATCTTGTAATTTGATGCAAGCAGCACTAAGGACCACGAAACTTTGGTGCTCCGAGAACTCTTTAACCATCAACCCCAATAAAACGGGGCTGGTGCTGTTTACCAATAAAGGGAAACTGTTGGTAACCAGATTGTCAATACTCTTCCAAACGTCTCTGCCCCTATCAGAAGAGGTCAAGTACCTGGGCATCATACTTGACAAGAAGCTGAACTGGGCCAAACACTTACAAGCAAAAACTACCAAAGCCAACTAAGTGTTTTGGCAAGCTTTGGCGTCTTTCACCAAAGGCTGTCTTGTGGCTATACACCACGATAGTAAGGTCGATGCTCTGCTATGGCGCCTTAGTCTGGTAGCCCAGGATTAGGCTGGCCCATGCAGTCAAAGAGCTTACTCATATCTAAAGAGTGGCCTGTATAGGCATCACGGCCGCAATCTACACCTACTGCAGCCTTAGAAGCCATCCTAGGCCTCACTCCGCTGGACCTACATGTGGAGGAGATGGTCCTGAGAGCGGCAATGAGGCTGCTGTTTAAAGATCTATGGATCGATAAAAGAGGTGGTGGTAGACACCACAACATATTAAGAGAGGCGGTGTGGAACACCCCTCTCTTGGGAGGAGTGGTTGATGTGATCACACCCACAATGATCTCTAAGAAGCGTTTCGGGGTTTGTCTGAACACTGAGGACGCCTCCTTAACGGAGATCTCCATCTACGCAGATGGCTCCAAAACAAATGAAGGTACCCGGGCAGGCATCCTCTCCAATCACCTAGACCTTCTTGAAAGTGTTGCGCTGAGCAGGCTGGTAACTGCCTTCCAATCGGAAGTCATAGCCATCATGCTTGGTGTTAACACCATACTGGTACGCAGAATCCAAAATAAAGCTATACGTATTCTGAGAAATAGCAGAGCAGCTCTCTTGAGCTTAAATAAGCAGAAGATTCTCGGGGGTGGTTTACCAATGCCATCGCATTCTCGAGCTCGCTTCTAATACTAACGCCCTTGAGCTAGTTTGGATCAAAGGACATTCAGGAGTAGTTGGCAACGAACAGGCAGACTTTTTGGCGATGCAGAAAGCAGCTTGGGCCTTTGTCGGCCCTGAGCCATCGGTGATGTTCTCCATAAGTCAAACACCCACCACCGTCACAAGGACAGGTGTGCTTGTACAAGAAACTGCCGACGGGTATAAATGTTTATAAGGGCTCCCATGACCAAAATCTCCAGAGTTACCCGTGTTGACTTACAGGAAGTTTTCTTTTTACTATTAGCCGCTTGTTATCTATCCTTACTCTGGGCCATTTTTATATTCAGAAAACCCCGGTTATTTCAGGGATGTTAAGTAATAGAGTTTCGCCTCTGGCAAGGGCTTACCTAAATTTTGTTCCATCTTCTTCTGGTACACTTTTTGTCGGCTTAGTAGGGTAGTATACGTTGCACCTGCGCCGGCAACGTGTGGTGCCGTTTACGCTTCACTAGTGGGGTTTTACGTTCCACTGGGCATCCTAACATCGGGTCATTTTACGTTACAATATTTGTTTTTACTGGTACTCTAATACTCTTTTATTTCAGCTAGTTAATTTGTGGTATCGCGTTTCAGCTATTTTCCACCCCAATCTGTGCTTCGCCTTTTTTGTTGTATCGCGTGACACACTACTAAACAGAGTACACAAGATGACAAAAAAGCAAGTCAGAATAGTCGTTCAACGTCAATATAAAACTAAATGTGGGATTCAAGCACTAGTTACTAAAAAATCTGTTCAACTACAAAATGATAATGATGATGCAAGTTACCTAAACCTAGAAAAATGATTCGAGTATCCTTACCTTTAGCATTAGTGTCAACGCATTTTCCACTACCATTTTCAAATTATGTTGTATAATTTGAAATTGAGTGGTAACATGGGCCATTAATCCCGTGATTAACAAATCGATTGATGTAAAATGAACAAACATTGAAAATGCAGCCATATTTTCGTAAGTCCACGATATTTCGAAGTTAGGACTGTATGTAACATTAAGAATAGTGAATGGAACAAATCCAAATTGCCAATCATGATGGTCTTCACTCTTAATCCTTATTATTAATGTTATAATAATACCAGATAGAATACTGGTAGCCCCTGCCACCCAGTATATAGTACTCTGAAAAATGTTTTAATTAAAGTATTAACAACGTAAATTTACCTGCACTGTTGTAATTAGTAAGCACTTGTCGATCAGCTGTATTTCTAAATCGCCTCCACGTTGCTGATTCGGAAGGCATGGCCCCTGCTGAATCTTATCTAGAAGTTTTCCAATTTTAATTCGGTGCATATAAACGATGATAGTTTTGATTCCAGCTGAAAGATGTAATTCACAAAAAAGGTTTGAGGTACAATGGCTTAAGAAAACAAAAAGTTTATGTAGTATGAAAAATGATTACATACATTTTGAACAAATACGAAGACTGCTGATAAAATCTCTCGATGTGGCAACAGTATAATTATCTGATGCTCGATATATAAAATAATTAATAAATTTTGACGTTTCTATTAAACAAAAATGAAAGAATAGTATAATATTGAACAATTTGATTTTAAAGTAAATTTAAATTTTAAGATAACAATATTTGAAGGACTAAGGATTTAAATCGTGAGCTTCTTCGTGCAATGAAAAAAATGAAAAAGATGCATCGAATGCATAAAAACTGGTTTTAGTGATAAAGCACCACCAAGAACAACTGTTTTGCATTGGTAACAAGAATTTAAATTTGGTCTTTAGCCTTAGTAAGGAATTTCGTAAAGGTCCATCAACAACATCAAAAACAACGGAAAACATTAATGCTATTTGACAAATAATAATGACATCTATTAGGAATTTTCCAGTTAAGTTAGTTATTTAAATAAAAAGAACTGTTCATAGTAAACTTTTGAGAAATTGTCAATGTCTAGCAATATGATGACTGAACTTAATTTATTTTATATTTCCTCTCGTTGTAATTTAGTCATAACACCTAGGATATGTAAGCATATCCATAACACCGGGAGGGCGTAATGGTTTCATAACGCCCACTCATTGTGCCTTCAGAAACAAATCAATTTATTAGCTATTTATGCACCAAGTGTGTTATTAAGTCTTCTCATAACTCTGTTTAGATTTAATGGGTAGCAAACTTTCAGTTGCTTTTAGAGCTTGCTTTGCAATTATTGCTGGCAACTCTTGATCAACCATTTTGCACATTTAATATTAAATAAATGTGACGAATGTCCAAAACATAGGAACGTCAAACTGTTTATTGTCATCATCAAAAACATTATGTATGTGTAATGTATAATAGTTATACAGTAAAATCTGAGGTAAATTCTAAAATAGGAAACTTACCTATCACTTATTTTTTATTTTATATTTGAGGTGAAGTATAAAATCTTCTATGCACCACTTGTGTTACTAGATGATAACACCCATCGAGCGACTCAATCCATCACTCGGGCCATAGGTTCTCGGGCTGGATGAGTCGCCCTCCGGGTGTTATCATCTTAATAACACACTTGGTGCATAAATAGCTAAAATAATTGCATTAATTTGCAAGAATGCTGTAGATTTAATTGTTATTGTTTAGAGAGCGATTTTGACACTGGTTAATTTAGGGATCTGAGAACATTTTTATATTATTCATATGTCCATTACAACATAAATTTAAAAACTCCAGGTTGGATTCTTGTTGTTTGATTTGAAATGCATTGAACTTACATTGTACGGTGGCAAAAGAATAACTAAAATAAAAGATCAGTGTAACGTTGACACCATACGCTATCTGACATCCCACCATGCCGCGTCTAATATTACTCTTAGAGTATTTGCAGACACTGCATTAAAGTTAGTTAGGACTATATATGCGTGCGTGACAATATAATTTTTCAGATTAGTCGAAAGCAAGAGATGCAACCCATTCAATAACGACCAGCCGTTAAAATAATTAAAGAAATCTGTAGATATTGACAATGGCGATGTTTATTCGTATAAAGAGCTATAGTTGTTAACAAAATTTGAGGAAGCTATTCTCGAAAGGGAAATACAATAATGAGAAAAATTAGATAAAATTTGTAATTAATGTGTTAAATCTGTAGTTATTAATACGATTGCGACAATATGTTTTAAGGTTTACATTTTGCAATAGACGTGTCACGTGCAACACAGACTTGTATTGTTATAAATCAGTAAACTGATGCGTACAATTTCTACATTGTACATTTTCTGATTAATCGCGTAATTCATATTCTATTCACCATTATATGAATTTTCATTAATAAGATGATTGCCTTATAATTGAAATGATTACTTATTCAAGCATCCTATAAAATCTCATTACATATTTAGTTACAAGGTTAAATATGTGGAGTCTATTCTATTGTGAGAATAACTTTTGCAGATGGTATTTTTTTGATCGGAAATATCTTTGAACGGAAAACACGCTATATATATATATATATATTTATGAATCATGGACTGGTCAGCATAAATATTTTAATGATAAGGTGGTAGTATTTTGGGTATGAAGTCCAAGGAATAAAAGTTGGTTTGAAATTCAAAAGTTTATTTTTATTTTCTTTACGTTTCGGCGATCCTTTTCGCCTTTATCAAAAGAATCTACAAATGGAAGCGTTGTAAATTAAAGCTAACATTGAATATGAATAAATCACTCACCGTATAGAATTCATGATTGTCAAATAATTTTTTTGAAAATGACATATGATTATGTTGACTAACATGATAATTAAAATAAATTCAAATAGCAATTTGAAAGGAAATCTCTTAAAATATTGTATGTTAAAAGTCGAGACGATGAGAGGCCGGTATGGTTGAAGATAATGACGTAAAAGTGTTTTATGAATATGAAAACAATATTGGTGTAATCTTTAGATGGAGTTAATGTCGTGTATTGGATTTGAAGTGATTTGAGTTGTATAGGGTGGAATATAATCTGTGTGAGTCTTCTACATCTTGTTTGTTGTTTAAACATTTTTGTTCTTTGTTGATGTGGTAAGATCCTAAAAAGATTCTTGTTTTATAATCGGGCTCCTTGTCTAATATTTCGGCTTCTTCGTATGCAGGAGTATGTTTAGTTGCATATACATGTGTAGAAAGTGCACATTTGTTGGAATTGTGTTTACAGTCGCTTCTATGTTGGGTTAGACGACTTCTTAACCACTGGGAAGTTTGGCCAATGTAACAGGTCTGGCAACTGCAGACGATCTTGTAGATTAGGTTGCTATCGATTAATTTAGGTGTAGGATTCTTTACTTTGGTGAAAAGATTTTGAATAGTATTATTATATTCGAAGGCAATGGTAATGTCTGGTTGTTTGAGTACTTTAATCAAAAGTGGAGCTAGTCTTTGTATGAATGGCAATTTTTTGTATATAATGGTATTTAGGTTATTGTCGTTGTTGTGTTCTGTTGATAAGTTGTTAGGATTGTTGTTGATCGTCAGAGTATTGGTGTAAATGAGTTTACGTAAGAGTTGTTTCGGGTAGCCATTATTTAATAAAGTATCAAAGAGAATTCTCTTGTTTTGTTTAAAAATTGTGGGTCAGAAATTTTCTGTATGCGATGTTTCATGGCATTGACTGTGCCGACTTTATGTTTGAATGAATGGTTAGATAAAAAATTCAGATATCTACCAGAATTGGTCGGTTTGGTATACCAGTCAAAGATTAAATAGTTGTTATGTCCTCTGATGACTAGAGTATCGAGGAAAAGTAACCTTCTATTTATTTCTGTATCATGTGTGAATTGTAGATGTTCATTAAAGCTGTTGAACATGGCTATGGTTTCTTCGATATGCTGGGGCGGGGTTGAACATATGATGTCATCGACGTACTTGACGAGAAATGTCATTTTATAAGGTAGTCGTGGAAGTACAGAGTCAAGTAGAGAGTCCATAACAATCTGGGCAATGACAGGTGATATAGGGGAGCCCATAGGTGTGCCGAACAAAGAAAAATGGTCAACCATTGAACCTCACTGCAAGATTTCAATGGATTATTTCCTAAGCACTATTAACTTGATTTTTAACAACACCTATTTCGCTTTTCAAAATTGCTATTATCTCCAGTTGTTCGGCACACCTATGGGCTCCCCTATATCACCTGTCATTGCCCAGATTGTTATGGACTCTCTACTTGACTCTGTACTTCCACGACTACCTTATAAAATGACATTTCTCGTCAAGTACGTCGATTTATTTTTAAACTGTTTTATCTCAATAATCATCTAAAGTGTAAGAGCCGACAAATTGGGGTTTCTTGTGTAAACTTATGAAAAGCATAGACATGTTGAAACGTTTTGATAGGTCTTTAAATGTAAATTAAAATCTCGTTTTGCTGGCTTGATTTTTGACAGATGTATATGATTTAAAAAGGGAGAAGATATTTAAAAGAGTGGTAAATATACAATCTTATACTGTGTATTGTAGAAGTGCTTTATTTAATTGAATCAGCTAGTCGAGGCAAAAGAAAATTATAAATTAACATTTTCACAAGTGCTTGAGTGGTATAAGAGGATATCACAGCATTTTTATTGCACCCAATCGTAGGGGCTGAGCGAGTAACACAGCAATATATATATATATGAACACAAGTTAGAGGTAGTAAACACAGAACCGTTTAACACAAAACTATATCCTATTGCAGCACCATACAGGGATAGAGTAAGATGAGAGAGTGAACAAATGTTACAAGAAGGCATCATTGAAAAATCGAGAACGCACTTTGTGAATCTATTGGTCGTTGTCAAGAAAAGTGATAATAGCATCAAGTTATGTCTCGATGCGAGAAAGATAAATAAACGAACTAAACCGCAATACAATTGTCCACCAACCATGAATAGCATCTTGGCAAGGATAGAGAGTAAGAAAATCTTCACAAAAATAGATTTAAAAAATTCATTTTGGCTAATTCCACTAGCGCGAGAGTAGAGGAAATATACGAGTTTTTCCGTAGAAGGGCATATATAACAATTTAAAGTGGTCCCTTTTGGTTTGTCTTCGAGTACGGTTGCATTAGTGAAGGCTATACAAAGTAGTTTGGGACCGTACGAGGAATTTTGCATCCACTACGTGGATGATGTTTTAATGTTCAGCGATAGCGTTGAACAACACTTCATACATCCCAAAAGGATCTTGCTGGAGTTGAATATAGCAGAGTTATAACTTAATCTAAAGAAGTGTGAATTCTTTCAAGAAAAGGTGAAATTCTTGGGATATCAGATCAGTGCTGAAGGTATATTTATTGACCAGAATCGATTATTGGAAAGATTAGAATATCCTAGACCAAGGAACACATACAAGCTTACGGACATAGATTCGGAAGCAATCAGGGGCAAGTTACATATAAATTTAATTTATCCATATAAGGGATAGGGATAATTGTACAGATTGTAAGATAATTTAGGCATAGGTAGAAATAGGGGAGTAGAATAAGAACATAGGTATAAGTTTAGTTAGGTAGGGGATGCAAAAGCGGAATTAGTTTTGATACAATCAAACAAAAATATAAGAATTTTGGACCAATGGCAATTTTGAGCCACGTTGGACGCCAAAATTTGCATTGATTGAAAATTTTATAGTTTAATTTGGGGGAATAATGCTATAATAATCGGGTTATTTAGGGGTATATAGAGATAAAGGGTCACACACTACATGTAAATAGCACTAAAAGCTAGAAACCTAAACAATTTTATCATGAAAAGTACGTAATTCGCAAATTATGCAAAAAAGTAAACATTTAACACACTGTATAAAGACCACAGTTAACTTTAATTAATGCAGGGAAGCTCATCCTGCAATAATACAACGACATTCAGTAAGATAAATAACTCTGTACGCGACCAAACTTATTTTAAATCAGAAAAAGTCATAAATTCTAGATAAATACGCATTAAAAACATCGAAAGCTAGAAAATCATGATACAAATTCTGTTAAAATTAAACACGCAATAATGCAAAGAAATAACAAAGCTTTCTCGTAATAAACGCACCTTTTAAAACAAATACGTTTCGGAAACGCAGGATGTAAATAAACCCATTTCAATTTACGTCATTATAGAAATTTTACCTACGTGATTTTTAACATGAAGTAAATTCAAAATCCAAAACATCTTAACTAAAATAAAGCCATAAGTTTGTCTACGTGCGAAGTCGAGTTAAAAATCCTATAACAACACAAAACAGACAGGTGAAAGTACACCACTATATAGAACTTGAATACCATGTAACCGACAGCATTGTTTCGGCTGACTATTATCAAATTCAAACCCAGAGTATTGACAATATACTATACCATGCCTTAAACTTTGACCGAAGGACGCCGATAACCAATGGTGCCAGATGGAGATGTTGCTTTATATATCACTCAGAGATGATAAACAAGCAGTCTTCCTTCAACCTGAGCACACTTAACATCAGTTCAAAGTAAAAATTTACTTAAAAGTGAACATAGAAAAATTAAATAACTATATTTCGTGGAAGTCATGATTGAAAAATTTTGAAATTAAAACAATAGTGAAAAATATACTAGAGAAGTTTTGCTGTTAACTGGATAACGACTCTGGGAAAACTCTAGATTGGTACATAAATCTAAATTTGGAAATAAATCCGAATTTAAATCGATCTAAAATTGCATTAAAATATTGGTTTGCATCTATGCATCGGAGCACAAAACGAAGGATTGTTCTAAGCATTGAATGGGGTTTGGCCAAGCGGTACTATAAACTCAACAAGTGAACTCAACTGAAAGCAATCCAGGGTCAACAGCACGCAGTAGCAGATCCAAGAATAGGGAGAACAAAAAGACACACCAAGAAAGATAAAGGTTAGAACGTTATCTAATTAGCATAAGGCATTATTTTATTTTTTATTGAACATCTACTATTTTTTTTATTCTTACACCAGAATATTTATGTAAAAATCATCAAAAATTTTTTTATACGTGAACATTTACGTAAAAGGGAAAAGTCAGTGAAAGTTCAAGGGTGTTTCCAATAGTGTACAGTGTCATTTATAAAAAAAGGAGGGAGCGGTAAATTTTTTTGTTATCGTAACGTTGTGCACTCTGTGCGGATTAGACTGAGCTGTCGATGCATATTTAAATGTTTAGAGAGACAGAGCCGTGGCGGGCAGTAAGAAGCTGAATGTTAATTACATCCGCGTGCAGCGTTATCATAGCAATATATACACTCTGTTTTTTTGATATGCTTTCTATGAAACGTAGTTCGTTCTATCTTTTTTATGGTTGATACCCACCCCAGTGCTTTAGTTTTTTTTCTTACCCGCGGTTATGGCATAATAAATTACAGACTGCGGTTCTAATATTTACTTTCTTATATTAGTGCACAAAGTGATAAGGCGATTGTTTTTCAAGTCACAATTAAGAAACTCGCGTTGAAAAACTTTATATATATATATATATATATATATATATATATATATATATATACATATATATATACAGGGTGTTTCAAAATTGCACGGCATTATTTTAAGGGAGTGTTTTTTAGCACAAAATAAACATAAAACTTTTAATAAACATATGCCCTAAAATGTACCCCTATGGAGTTATAATCCCTTTAAGGGGGGCTAGGTGAAATTGAGTTTTTTTAACTATCTGAAAAACCACAAAAGATATTTTATTCAGATTTTTGTTGCCTACCAATGTTTTTATGCCAAATAAGATAGGCTTATCCATTTTTCGATAATAAGATCGGGAGCGTTTAATCACATTTAACCCTGTAATTTTTTTGTGTGTAAGCTTTTATAAATTATAATGCCAGAATTAGAATCTCTTGACATTTCTGAGTAAAATGGTCACTCTTGTTTGAAGTCGATATCTGTAGCCGTTTTCGAGTTAATTGCCTATAAACGAAAAGGAAGAAAACGTTCTAATCTGTTCAAATTGCGAAGTGAACTAAACATTTTGCTACATATTTGCACCATATTGTTTTTCCATCTTAGGTTTGAAACGAAAACCACGCCAAAGTTGTTTTTACCGTCGTGCTAACTTTTATTTCGGTGTTACTTAAAAGTATCTAGGCTGAACGTCGAAAGGGATCCTATTCTATATGTTTATGAATTTTAGCAAATGTGCTACATTAAATGCGTGAATGCAATATTCAAACTATAAATACCTTCGATAGCAGGACCATATGCGTAACAACAACAATTAATATGATATAATGCGTAACAGAAACTTACCAATCGCTGTAGATTATCACTTTATTCAACACGCAATAATATGGAATAAAGGAAAACAGGAGCGACATTTGGAAATTGGAGTATTATACTATTACGTACGGTCACTAGTTATAACCACTGGTGAGTCTTTGCTATATAATCAAACATGTGATTGACACATTTAAACACATACCAAAAATTAATCACGTCGGTACAATTAGTATGGTTCAACTGTCTTATAATTTTGAAAAATGAATGAATTTTGTAGATAAGAACCAGTTCTATGTTGTACAATATAGACTGGATTTACTATCATTTATTTAATAACAAATTAAATTACAATTGGCGCGAGCACTATAAAACTTCCTTTCACGTGAAAAGACTCCGTAAACTCGCGGTTTTACTTAACATGCTTTTTTAAGGGGCATTACTTTACTTCAGTTTTTATAGTTAAACTTAGTCATGACTAATTTGTTAGAAGTATCACTGCAAAAATGATTTGACCCACATTCAACTAAATAACCGTCTTTGTTCTCTGATGGAAACCAAATAATTTATAATATTTATATATATATATATATATATATATATATATATATTGCTGTGATAAGGGGTTGTTTAAGGGTGTACTTTATAGTAAAGGTCGTTTAGAAATGAGAAATTACCATAGGCAGCAGAAAACTGCATTTATTTAGTAAATAATTGAGAAATAGAGATAGTTTGTAAATAGTAGGCAGTCAACACCCTGTATATAAAGTATAAATAGTTTTAAGCGACGCAAATACACATAGGAAGACGCATAGTTAGCGTAGAAACAAAAAAGACATTCATTAGGTAAATAGAAAATATTTAATACCCTTTAGATAGAGTTTTAGTTAATTTAGGTAAGGCAGGTAATGATATTTTTCAGTGGAAGCACGCGTATACTTATATGTAAATATAATAAAGTGTAAGCAGACACGCATTCAAAGGAGTTCCAAACGATTAGATTAATACGGAGATAGAGACAGAGCTTCAGGAAGCATAATATAAATGCGTGCAAATAGCTAACCATTTTTGATAAGAAAGGAGATTAAAAATTGCGTGAATAACATGTAAATATGAAAATTAAAAGTCGAATTGCATCAGTTGTTTATGGAAAAGCAATTAGATCTATCAAAACACCGCATGTTGATAACGAAGACAGCTGCAATCAGGTTACAATTATTGGGAATCATAGAAAATCACATCAGAAACTGCTTTAAATGTAATTATTTGATTGGTTATAAATGAGCGACGAGTTCTAGACCATACCCACTGACGGAGTGGGAACTGAATAATATATTAGCAGGTACAGTGATAAGGAGGTCAGTTTGCAACTCAACAAAGGCCGAAGTGCGCCACTATGAAATAAAGTGATACGTAATAGAAATAATTCAAAGTGAAAATTGTAAAAGTGCGAAAATGAAAATTACGACTGCCGATTAAACGGCTTCTAAAGCCGAGGAGAAAAATTCAAATTCTAAGTCTGGGGGAAGAATAATACAATTCTAAGTTTGGGAAAATTGATTGATAAGAAGTAATAAGTCTGATATGAAACGACAATAAATTGGGGTGCATAAGTTATTGGTAGTCCAGAGGGTGATGGCAATAATTTAAAGGCAATGGCTCAAGCGTGAGACCCCTCTCATGTTTGCATCTTATTTCAACCAATCGTAGCCCTAGTGAAGCTTCACAAATCACGCCTTTATTATCAGTGTCTCTACTTTACGCGTTTTATCCATCCCTTTCTACCCTGGTCTGAGTGGTACAAATCGATATTCTTTACTATCTGCTATTTAAATCCACGTGGATTTCTACTTGAGTAAAATAACCCCTCATCTAGAATTTCCTGCCAAAACATTCAACCGTTTCCAATATACGTAGAAGCTGCATGTTTATCTATTCAAATTTATTAGAATTTGACATTTAAAAGTTTGCAGGTGTGTGCTCCTAATGAACGTTTTAATATAATTCTCCGAGCTTTTATGCTTATTATATATTACTAATGGTTTAATTAACTCCAATTAAATATTAATTATTATTTGTACACTTTGTTTAATACCCGTTACTTAAAAATTGAATTAATTAATATAAATTTCGCACGTAATTTCTATTTGTTTCTTTATACAGGGTGATTAAAATTATTTGATGTCGTTAATTACACAGCAATTTATATATATATTTTGCCGTGGAACCTTTTAAAATCTTGTCCATGTTTGTGCCGTCGTGAAATTTACTGAAAATAAATTATAAAAAAATAAAAAATTTCTTACACTATCTTTTGGAACGCCTCCTTATTTCTGCACACCCTGGCTAGCTCAACAATCGGTTTCTTCTTGCATCTTGCATCCTAAGTACCTTCCTTTCTCACAAACAGTCAAATGAAATTACCACTCAAATAATGCAACAAAACATACAACCTTTTTATTTACACCTCAAAATTTCTAAAATAAAACTATCCATTCACAAATAATTTTCTATACGCAAAATAAAAACCTATACTAACTTAATCTACCTAATAATACACGAATTGTTTCAGTTGTTTTAACTCAAAGGTATACTTATGTTTTCATTAGAATTAACTGCATCGAAAAATTCTTAGTTTCATTTTTAGATTTACATTTTTAATCAATCTTCGTACGTCAAACTTGATTTTTCAAAAGTACTTGTATTTTTAAGGGATTAGAAACAGGCGATAACCTTGCATCAAGATAACTTATTATTTATTTTGGAACAATAAATTAATTGTCGTTGCCCTCCATATAATAACGATTTATCAATGATCGAATGTCGACGGACTTATGTTTAAAACTACAATGCTGAATCTTGAATAAATCGCCCTCATTAAATTTTGGCTTTATAATAAATTCAAAATACATCACCGGTCTCGAATTTCGATCATATTCTCGAAGTATGAGTCATCTTCTTGATGTAACAATTAACTGCAGTTGCGTGTATTATTCTCTTTAATGGCCCGTGAGTTTAAATTTATGACAATCTAAAAGTTTTCCATTCTTTATTAATGAATTAAACATTAGTTGGTTACCTCTCTCCTTTACGAGCTTCTGTAATAACTATTGCTATTAAAATTCTTATCTGGTTTAGTCTTTTCGATGCTATCACGTTCCGCGAATTGGGCCGTTCATTCATATTGCTTATTAACAAATGATTTATCACTTTGGGAACACTCTCGAAAGAATGCAGTATTTTTCGTTTTGTATTGAATAACGTATTTTGACTGATGTTTCTAAAGAGGATGGATGCATTATTGAATTTACATTTTAGAAAAGTACGGATTTTATATTTTTACCATCTAACATGTTTTAAATACTATATCTTAAAAAAGTTATTTAGTATTCTGAAAGTCGTTTTACGGTCGTTTCGGTCTG
Source organism: Platerodrilus igneus (assembly GCA_036346225.1). Classification (NCBI taxonomy): domain Eukaryota; kingdom Metazoa; phylum Arthropoda; class Insecta; order Coleoptera; family Lycidae; genus Platerodrilus; species Platerodrilus igneus. Next base: position 2,136,810 of record JARFIW010000229.1, on the reverse strand, counting down.
AATAAATGCCGTAAAACCTTTCTCTTTCAGGAGAATAAATATTTACAAAAGAATTTTTAAATGCTTTATGATTAGACTTCGTTTTTAAGTGGTATGTGTCAGCGCTATATGTACTTAAAGCGTTTTTATTTTACATGTGAATTTTACGAGAATTTTCACATCATATATAAATAATGCTGTGACAACGCTGTACGTTGTGGTACTACTACAAGAGTGCTGTGACAAGGCCGCACTGAGAGTCACTGAAAGAATGATATGAAATGGTCCCGCGTTGGGAGCGTCGCTAAAAGAGTGCTGTAAAAATGTATTTCTGGTTTTTAAACTTGAGATAGTTCACTTACCTTCGCTTTTAACTTTGCCTTCCTAGCTCAACGAAATTTACGGAGTATTTAAAATGAAATAAAACGCAGCAATATCACAAAGCATTTATACGATATGAAATATCTTCTTTCATACAAAAGCATTTACAACATCGTTTCTTTCAAACAAAATAATTTCTAATAAAAAAATATTGTTTCTTACCTTATTTTAAATTTACAGAATTAAACTTATTCTTTTGAGGATCGTTTATTTCCACGCTGGTAAGATTTGTTTTGACCAGAAAAAATCCTTGACATATAATCTATTAAAATGTCAGAGTATTTCGAATTCTGAACACAAACTCCTGGTAAAAAATCCCTCACACAAAAAAATTATTTGGACTATCTTAGGCTAGAGATGCAAATACTCTAATATCTACTTGCAGAATCCACAAAAAAACTCCTCGTAATTAGAGTCTTCTTATTTTAAATTGATTTCCAAATCGGCTTACAAGTTTTTCCAAATTAAAATTCTTGATTTTCAACAGCAATTATCAAAGTACCTTTTTGGGTTAAATCTTCTTTTCAATTATTTGATACATCTTTAAAAATAGCTTTATATTGAAGAACTTTACCTTTTCTTCGTAATTAATAATTCCATTTTTGTATGTAATTTTGGTTTCAAAAACATCAGTTCAATATTCATTGTAACCTGGCAACTATGTTTTACTGCATATTTCTATAACGCAACGGCTAGCAAATTAAAATAACATTTCTTGAACTACGTTAAGCATCGACTGCATTAGATCAAATTCAATGAATGAATTTCCCTCGAAATGATAAGCGCTCCTTTACAATACAGGTTGTTTATTTTCTAGAATCTTACCAGATGAAAATCGCACATTATGATGTAAGGGTTCTCGGAATACCCAACTAGCGTAAAAATTTAGACATTTTGTTACCTTCTTATCTGTTCTAGTTATCCGTAACGCGTTCTTTGTCCTTGCCTCACTTATACTATAATTTGCGGCGCCGCATACTAATGCAAAAGATATTCGATTATTTATCGGTTATTCTAGGGATTTTGCAGGTTTTTCGATGTTTAAGCTGCTTCTTGAAATAAAATGTTTATTTAATGAGTTTATACGTAGTTTTAAATACCGATGACTCATATTCTAGAAAGTTCTTTAGTTAGAATCAATTGCTACAATCTACGGATTAGTTAATTTAAACTTTGATTGTTTTCTAATGCAAAATTATTTATATTTATACTAAATGCGTAAGGTTTGTTTTATGCTATTTACATCAAATTTGATCAAAAAATGTATCAATTTGTATTCACATCGAAATATGTATTACGGCATTTTACAACCAATTACTGTTACATATACGACTTATGTCACTTCCCATTTATTTACAATATGCTTATATCATACAGGGCGACCATTTATACACGCGCAATCTGTGCTTTTGCATGGTACATCAATGAATAAAGGTACGCTTGTATTATTCAGGGCGTAGCCTTGCATTTACGGAAAATTCTATTTTTCCGGATTCTGTTATATTTTAACGGGATTCATTTTTAGAATTAGGGCTTCACCGACCCCTCGTGACCCCTAATCACATGAATATATATATATATATATATATATATATATATATATATATATATTGTCGTGGTTCTCGGGTAAAAGCCTCACCAACAAAAATATATTCGAAAATTTTATTAAATTTTCAAAACTCGAAAAATGCATATAGTAGAATATTTTTCAAAAATTAATTTCTTACCCAGATTCCTCTCTTCCTCGGTGGAATTGCTTTCTTCAACTGCTTCCGGGTAGCTCAGTTGGATCTCCTCTTGGATACCTAGATTCGCTATTATGCTTTGCATCGTTCACGCACACTCTCAATAAAACCACAAAATACAACAATCATACAATCTTTTATTTATCTCTATTTACAAATAAAATTCAATATTATCCACATTTCAGTGATCAAGTTACACCTCCATAAATCCTATTTTGTAATGTCCTGTATTTTTACTTTAACTTATCAAACACATAGAATGTACCCGGAGTAAATGGGCCCTGAATAATATCTTATTTCTTATTCTTTCTTTATAATTTATTTTAAATCTACGTAAACTCTGGAGTATGGTGAGCTCATGTTAACCCAGTTAATTATGAATAATGTATGCCCTTATACTTCACATACTCTTACAATAAACAAAAAAAACAAACCCATGTACTCTTTACAAAATTTAACTTCCTGATGGAACGTTAATAAGCTTTAAATACACCTTCAAATTTCTCTTTAAAGACCATAATAAAGTTAGTTATACGTATTGTATTCAATACGCAAAATAATGCACAATACCTTTAAAATTCACTCTCATACGTTACCCAATATTCATAGTTTCATAGTTTATAACAACACAATTTCAAAGCGTTACCTGGAATTTCTAGAAGATCTCTGCTCCGTTGACAATGCCGTGTATTTGCTTTTTTCTGCTCTGCAGGCTGCTTCTAGCTATTAGTAGAAGAACCCCATTCAAGTTGAGCTGCTTGCGCTGCCTCCACAGTGTATCCAATTTCCAAATCCAAATTAATTATACATCTTTCATAATTATTTAATATGATCCACGTTACTTAACGTCACTACACGAACTTGTTAAAATAATATATGTGATACCTCAATAACAAAATGTAAACTCGGCACACACGGCGTACAAATTATGAGGCTAACACCGTGCTATATAATTTAAAATAATTTTCTATACTTACAAGCTCGTGGCAACTTTCGTACGTAGTCTGAAGCAATCAAATTACTAAGGGCTTTTATTATATTTTGAAAAGGTATTTATACAATTTCCGATGCCACCGCTGGCCGCATTTCACGCAAAGTCCTTCATTTACAATAACACGTTCTTAAAATTTCGGTTTAACCGATTTGTGCATCCTCGAATTCAGCGCGTCGTTACGAGATTTTTTGAAAATTAATATTCAATATTCCAGTGTCTTGTCTGATGTGCGACTAACGATATCGACCAATAGTCTCTGCATTGACGTTTTACAAATCCCGCCTATACTAACGCTGTCCCCTGCTTATGCATATTTTACGTCTCTTTCTCACCTTGTTTGAGTGGTAGAATCGATATTCCTGACCGCGTTCTACAACGCCATGTGGACCCTAAAATACGTGCTTTAAATAACCGCTCATTAGCGTTTAATGGGAAAACATCCGACCGTTTACCCGATATTCTTTGAACCTTGTTTGTTATTTACAAAAATACATGGAACTTGACATTTAGAAATCTGCAGGTGTTTAATTTTAACGAGCGTTTTAAATAACATTTCTACGAGTTGGATTTTCAGCGTATTTCAACCCCACCGATATATTTGTTTGTTAGCAACGCGTTTCACCTTGGTATTATTAGTTTTTAAACGCTTTTATACATATTATACGTAAATAACTATTCAATTAAACTCAAATTAATAAATTAATTGCATAAGCTTCTAACTTTTTTTTTCTTTACGAATCTAACTAAATTTTATTCATTATTTGTAAATTTTTGTTAATACCTGTTACTTAAAAATGAACTAACTGGAATAATTGCGCACGTAAATTCTGGTTGTTTCCTTTATACAGGGTGCTTTGAAATTATTTTGTTTATACGTAGATTTAGCCCTTTAAAACCACTACAATATATATATATATATATATATATATATATATATATTGCTATGAATTAACTGGAACTCTCGAACCCCGTACGTTGTTCCGTCCAATAAAAACTTGATATGATAACGCCGTACTCGGTGTCAATGGCGTTTTCTTACTTGACTCCACCTCTCTGTGTTTTCCTAATCAAATTTCACTCCCACTAATTTTATTATTCTGCCACGGCTAGCTTTTATTTGAATTATAAAATGTAGTTAATTAATTACATATAATGAAAAGAAATATTATGTACAGGTTTTGAAAATTATTAAAATACACTTTTCAATCAATCAATATTATAAGTCTTATTTATCTCAAAATCATATGCTTTGCAATCAATCTAAAGTCGCCAAAAATTATTCTTTTTATCAAAGAAGCCTGGAACGTTCAAAACCCCTTTATTATATTACGTACTTTCAACGTATGCAAAGTTTGTTGCTGACTCTGTTACACAAGTTTATCTTAATTAGGCAAATTCAATATTCAAATTCAAATAGAAAAAATGTCTTAAAACTAATAAGATCTAACCTGGTCTGTTTACTTCGTGCTTCTTTATTGATTCTCAAAAAAATTATCGACGCTTTAAAATATACCATCAATTAGAACCCATTTGAATCATTACCATCGGCCTCAAATTATTGTCGTCGCCCTCGAATTTATTATACACCCATTTGAATCATTACCATCGGCCTCAAATCTATTACATTATTACACCTCGAATTATTCTCACCAGTCTCAGAATTATTGACGTCAGCCTCCGCATTATTATCATCAAACTTAGAGCCGTTAATCGGCAATAGAAATTTTCGTATTCGTAGCACTATCTGTCACTAAACAATTTTACTATTAAAATATTATTACGCGTTACTCTTAGATTTAGAGTAACGCAGCTTGGCCTTGTTGAGTTGAAACTGAGCTCTATTATCATTGCTCGCTGTTAATATATGGGTAGATCCCCCTTTGTATGTGGGCCTGGCTTACAAGTCCGTCGCTAATCTTTAACCAATGAGATCTTTGTATTTCCTACACTTGAAGTAGTTTTCTGATGTAACATTTTTGGCTTTTCAAGTAATGGTTGTTTGCTACAGTTGCTTTGTTATCAGACCATGCGGTGTTTAGAGTAAATAATCGCTTTCCTATATTATACAAAAATACCTGATGCAATTTGAATTTCGATTTTCATGTACGTTTATCTATTTACGCATCTTTATTTACATTTACTATTAAAAATTGTTGATTGTTCCTACGCACAAGGCTTTGTTAAGTTTTATCTCTTATCTCCGTATTATATCATAGCTAATTAGAATTCTTTTTGAATGCGTGTGTAAATACATGAACTATGCTTACTTCTAAATACGCGTGCTTCTACTAAAAAATATCGTTGTTTGCATTACTTAAAATTACTAAAGCTCTATATACCGGGTGTTAAATATTTGTTATTCACCTAATGTATGAATTACCTATTTCTATGCTAACTATGCGTCCTATTGTTATAAGATGTGCTTATTTGCGTCGCTTAAAACTACTTATACTCTATATACAGGGTGTTAAATGCTTACTATTTACAGACTATCCCAATTACTCAATTTTTTACTAAATAAATGCAGTTTTTCTGCTTCCCATTATAATTTCTGATTACTACATGACCATTGCTATAAAATACACCCTTAAACTACCCCTTATCACTGCATTATAAATATATATATATATATATATATAAATTCTGTGATATTTTGGGGTTAAAACAACATTATTAATTCATTTGGTAGTTTATTTCAAGTTTCAGCATGTGAAAATATAATTTAAAACGCTTTTTATATCAGTAGGGTAAAAATTATTAATTTTACTGAAGCTAAAAGTTAATTTAACATCATCCTTTAACGTGTGTTATAATGCAAATATTCATAAGATATAGCGTGTTTTTAAAGCATTTAGAATTTCATATTCATAAGCGAATTTAACATTAGCATTTGACATAAATTCAAATACCCTCAATTATAACAAAAGGAAGATGTATATTTGCAAAAGCTTAAACTGTTTTTGAAGTAGTATTTACCCAAGTTAAATGGCCGTTATGTTATGGGTTACGAGTTTGAAAGTGTTGTCAAAGCTTTCCGAATATCGTTAATTTGTAAACAAAGGAAACCATTGCAGTTTTTCTCGGATTTAATAAGGAGCGGTGCAGATAAAACTGCACAAACAAACGAATTCAAGCTAGCGTTGCTGTCCGCTGTCAATTAAAATGAATTTACAGCTCAAAAATTATGAAACTTAAACGGTTATTTGTTAGGCACTAATGCAGCTTGCCAACAGCAAAAAAAAGAAATGTTTTTATTTAGAATGGATAGAAGTGAGAGAGGGATATCACGTGTTAAGTGTTAGTTGATTTGGGGTGAAAACAAGGAAACAATGGGAGATTATTAGTTAGAATGGGTATAAGCGAGATAAGCATAATTTTAATGTTGCTAAGAGTGGGTAAGTGGTATATTGGCTACAAAGGAACTTGAAAAACACGGTGTAAGAAGGATAGTTGGTGTAGAGTGGATGTTAGAGCGAAAAAGATATAAATCGTGGTAGGAATATACAAAGTAGAATGAGCACAAAGTAAGAGACAGGAGATTTTAGTGTGTAAGTTAAAGCGAGACAGATAAAACATGTTGCATTAGGGGCGTAGTGTAAATGGTGAGTTGGGGTAAATATACACAAGATTTTAGAGTGGGATTGTAGAAATTCGACGAAAATATGTTAGTGGAGTGGGCAAGTTTGTTATGTTCAGGTGAATTTCAAAGAAATGTTTTGGAAAATATTGTCGGTTAGAACGAATACACAGAATTTGTTGACCGTTGGAATTCCTTTGTAGAGAATACGAAGAAATGTCTACGTGAGCTTGTAGTGTGGGGACAAGTTCTAGGATTTCGGTAGGCCGTTGAAGTTTGTGTATGTGAGTTAAAGTGTTTGTGGAAGGAGAGTGGCGATTGAACGATTTTAAGAATTGTGTACGGTTAGAGGTGTTGTTCGTTTGTATGAAGGAAATTTGAAGAATTCTAACAGGTTGGAGGTGGAGATAAGAGTATATAAACAACAACAGAGTGTTGTGGAGCTCTTAGTTTTTTGACAAGCAGACAACTCTCTAGGGTTTTCAACAAGTTGAAACAAAGTTTAATTTATGTAAGTAAAGCCTGTTATAATTTCATTTGCACTAAGTGTGCCAAGTTTAAAATTTGGAAGTGGAGTAATTGTCTGTGTGGTCGATTTGGTTGATTACCAACAATTGATACAAAAGGCTTGGGAGTCTGAAGGCTCTATGGAATTGGCAGACCAGATGACGTCGTGCTGATATGGTAGCAGTTTGCAATTCTGGGTGTTGCAATCCAGATTGGGGAGGTTCCTGAAGGTAGCAGTCGTTGATGGTATGATGGCAGTCCTATGGGCAGTGATAGAATTCAGGTAACTGTTGTTCTTGTTTGCATACGTGTATAAACAGGTATTTTGTACATTGTGGGTATAAGTTAATGAACTAAAAGGGACAAACTTGGGACGAGTTACAGATTGAACTTTTTCTGTTGTATTATTTTACTGTATTTTATGTAGGAATTTATGATATTAACAAGATTTGGGGTATGTAGTAGGTAAAAGGGTATTTTTGGGGATTGATGTACAAAAATTAGCACGAAGGATTAAGGTTTTATTATGAGCTCGTATTAGACCGGAGGTAAAGTAAGGACTGTGGTAAAGCCCTATTACTTTTTATGATAATACAATTATAGATATTTATCTGGGGTAATTAATGATTTCAAAATGTATTGTGAACTGTGTTATTTTAAAAAGGGGATGTATATAATGTATAAATAATGAGTGAATGAGGAGTTTTATGTTGATCTTGGCGTATATTTTTCTAAAAGTATGCTAATAAACTTAGGCGATTTACCGTAGCAGAATTTTTTGAGTAGTTAGTTTATCTACAGAAAGCAGCCAAGCAGCCGTGGCATACTTCGTTGCGAAGCATAAATATTTTAAGCTTTTTAGGTATATAAGCACCATCGAAGGTTTGTAGCATTTTGGCGCCCATGAATGTGGGACTCCATCATAGTACGAGTAGAGTTCGAATCAGAGCAAATTTCGCAGCAATTCCGCATTCAGAAAGTGGGGCTTTTTGTATTAGTGAGTGACGACCAGCGGTGGACTTTGCAGCAAAGAGGCGCCCAAATCGTGGGGCCGTAGTAGCAGCATCATAAGGTTTTTTTAAGGCAGTGTTTAACAGTCCGGATATCGCGGCCTGAAGTTGGTATCATCCAGCGCCGTTGAACTATTGCCAGTCCATCCCTGCTTGCTTAATACCTGTTTAATTAGTTTTCTTATTAAAAACTAAATTTCGTAAAAATTCATGAATTAAGGGTTAAATTGTAAATTCGGGTTTTTGTTATAGTACGCAACTTTGTATATTGCTTATAATGCAATTCTACTAGAGTTTAGAAATTGTATTTACCTAAAAGCATGCCTACTTCATAGGATATCATGTTTGCTGTAGTTTCAAGACCATATTTAAAAACATCATTTAATTCCAATAATGGAAACATTATATTCAGAAACACTATAACAATGAACGAATAAATTTTATACAAAAATCCTTCGTTCCCAGTAAATGATAAACCAGTTGCTTTCAACATAGTCTTTTCTTTATAAAAATAACTTTTACATTTTTCTGTTTGCTGCTTCATTTCTGCAAACTAAACTGCAAACATGTAGACACTAAATTGAAGTAAACTGTGCCTTATTCTCAACTAAACTTTCGTATTAAGTTATACATATTTAATAAGATCAATTTACAAGTTATGTGCTGAGTTTTAATTTTGAAGAACTTGTGAATAATAAAGCAGTTTCAATAACCCATTACCTTATATTTTTCTTAATTGTTTCTTAATTAGTTTAGTGTTAATTTATTACAACTTTTAATTGTATTGAAAATTGTGTCACAAGTTCTTATTAAATTATTAGTTTAGTAGTACTTCGTAATGCAGTATCTAGTAGTTACTTCTTGCTATTGACTTCATTGCATTTATTCAAATGATTACCTGCATTTAGAACTAAGAGATAAAAATCAAATGTTTAAAATGCCGCGTCAGTAGTACAAATAGGCCGATACGACTATCGAACTTGACTTTCATTTAAACTAATGTGAAAGTGAAGTAATTGACTCTCATAAGAAAGATATAGTGATTGTCTCTATATGGACTATACGTCAGTGGAAGAGAGATGGAAGTACATTAACCTAATTACAGAAGCTTCTGTCTCAGAAGCTGTAAGTATTTTTATTAACTTGTTCTTTTAAAGCGTCATTCCAGAGTAAGCAATGTTGCACAATATTTGCACAAAGTAAGCTTTTTAAGCCTCCAAATAAAATATATTTCTATGCATTATTTTTACAAATATTAGACGTACGATATGTTGCCTATAAATTTTCTATTTTATGTGGTATACTTGTCAAAATGTAATTTTTATAGTAATGGATTCAGTAATTTACAGATAACAACATTATGTAAACTACAAGACTTCGACCCTTTTACTAGGTCTACTTGCCAAATTTTAGTACATCCAGTATCATTAGTGTTGTATATTTTACAATTTACGGCTAATGTAACGCTATTTGCAAACCTAGCACTTATATATTTTGCAATACACAGGAAAATCCGCCCACAATATTTTTACACATTTTTTTTAATTAATCCTAGATTAAGTAATGTTACACAATATTTACACAAAGTACTCTTTTAGAACTTTTAAATAATACAGACCACTGCATTATTTTTATAAATTAGACGTACTATGTGTTGCCTATAGGTACCAAGATTTTTTTTTATTTTATATGGTATACTTGCTAGTATTTAACTTTTATAGAAATGAGTTGTGTATATTTTGCAATTTAGGGCTGACGTTACACTATTTGCAAACAACAAGTCTTTATTTCTTTTGCTAGACCTGTTTAAAAGTTTGCAAATTTTAGATACTATAACTAGGAAGTTTAATTTAATACATAAATAACACACATGTTACATACAGTAAAAAATACATTGCTAATTATTAATATATCTAAACATATGATACAGACGTTCAACATGTTTCCTAAATTTGTATACATTCTTCATATTTGTATAACATACTTATCAATAGTTAGTTTCTGCTAGATATCTCACAAACCATATCCCACTAATTGTATGTACAACTTATAATTTTGAGAGGTCAGACACTTTGTAATAAAATTTAACCCTATATAAGTTGCTATCTACCTAGACGTAGCCAAAAGAAAAGTAAATACCAAGCTAACTATCAAACTTGGGAGTGGGGGGATTTATCTAAATACCAAAAAAAAAAAATAAAAAAAAGAAAACACATCGCCCACGATTATCTATTATCACATAAAAATTAATAAAGGATTCTGTACAAACAAGTAAAAGGAAAATAAATTAGGTGTTATTATTTCACAGCAAACAATTACATTGTACGAACAATTTAGGAATTTAGATAGGAAGTGCGCATTTCGTAGTTCGCACAAAATAAAATTAATCAGTAGTAAATAAACCTGTGAGAGCTTTTGTCAAGCGTTTTTTAAATTTCACCTAATACTTTTTGTAAAATAACTAATTAGTAGGAAAGAATTAACGTGTGAAAGCTTTTGTCAGACATTTTTTAAATTGTACATAGTACCGTTTGTCACGGTAAAACCTACGGGTCAGGAAGGAAATGAAGCAAAGGCAGAAAAGGAACTTTCTACCCGGGTCCCTTACCGAAACAAAACAGGATGCTACGGCTAGCCGTCGTAGATTAGGGGTGGGGAGTAGGGTCAACGTAGCCAGGTAAAAGAATACCGCTGGAATAAAAGTTGGATTATTACATCGACAGGAAAAAAAAAAGATAAACAAATGATGACAGACCATTAGTCTGTCTAATATTAGCATCAGTAAAATACCAGGACAGTGACAGTTCTAAGGACTCCTGAGGGAGGTCGTTGTTCCGGAAATGCACTCCCGTAGATACAGGCATATAGATACTTACAGGAATTGGTAGTATCCTAGGGGGCGGATACTGAACACTCAGTAACTCTCGTCTTGAATGCACCACAGGCCAAGCTAAGTAAGGAGGGAGAAAACTAAAATAATTTCCACTTTAACAGGACTAGAGTTTTTATTTAAGCCACTTCGTTGGCGGCTAATCAATATCAGATAAGTATAAATCGGAGCTAGCAATGATATATGGTAAGTTCACATAAACGGATATAACTTAATCTACCTATGGTGGCGGTGTTTATATTACACAACGCACTATACTATAACAACCTAGCGAGCTCGTGTTCCGCAAAGCTAATGGCATTCAAGCAATCAACCAAATATTTTATCACTACGGCACCATCCGTGCCAGGCGTTTTATGCTTAATACTAGTAAGTACCAAGGTTTATGTAGACTATTGCATATAAAAGTTAAATTTTAAATCAACAACCAAAACAGTAAACACTATTCATTTCGCAACACTCAGTATATATATCCTGCTAGATCACGCAGTCAATGGCATGAAAAGTATCTCCAGAGGATATAGGAGGTAAACAATATAAAGGGTAAAAGGATACTTCGTGGAACTTACTTACGTATCATATTTAATTTGGGGAACTTAGCTCTGTAGTAAATCCAACACGAAATGTTCCTAACTTGATGGGAGACAAATTACTTTTTGTCGGCTACTCCAGAAAGTTTCCTCAACGTTCCATGTGCATTCTTAGGTGTACCTATATTTCGGAGTATGACGTTGTGAGTCGAGTACCATGAGCACCATTCGCTAACAGCATTTAGGAACTATTTGAACCCAGCCCAAGGAAGCGAGCTAGCATTCAACCAGGATGAGACCAGGACGTAGGAAGAGGACGGAAAGGAAACAGCTACAAAATTATATCGGCATTAGCCAAAGTATAACACTAACGAATCGAGTGCAGAAATTATTCGTAACTTACCACGAGTATAACTGCAATTGTCCGAATTTAGACTTATACTTCGTGCTGTATCCTCGAAGAAGTAGAGAATTACTTAGAATTTGTCGGATCGCATCCCTTTAAACAACGGGACACGCTAGAATTGAAAAACCATCACCGTAAATTAATTCCGTTCCAATGAACAGCAAAACGTCAAAATTTATTTATTTTGTCAACTTTCAAAAATATTCAGAACCGCTATCTAGATATACAGAAGACAAGAGTAGTATAGGTTGCTTAGTTTAAAGGCATTATGAATTTGGAATCGGCGAAATAGGAACAACGTTATATTTAATTATATTTGCGCGGATTTAGTAACATGCTTTAAATTGAACGTAACACGTTTGTAAAATTAACCAATCAGTATAAAAGTGTAAGCGGATTTCTGTCCAACATTTTTAACGAAGGTACATCACACCTGCAGAGCGATAATATCGATCAGCAGCAACAAATAATAGTTCTACTAGAAGCGGTTTGTAGTCCCTACGGGACTACTTTGAGCGCCTCTACTCGCTTTATGGACCACTCTCTTTACGCCCCGCCCTCTCTGCGCCCCGCCCTCTCTGCGCCCCGCCCTCTCTGCGCACCGGCCTCTCTACGCACCATCCTCTCTGCGTCCCGCCCTCTCTGCGTCCCACCCTCTACGCCCCGCCCTCTCTACGCCCCGCCCTCTTTACGCCCCGCCCCCTGTACACCCCGTCTTCACTTCCCCTAGTAGAATTCATTAAAACGACTAAGAAGTTGAGCGAATCAAGATCACCTAACTCTAGTAGACTTTGTCGAAATCACTTCTGGGAGTCAACCGGATCAAGATCACCTCGCTCACACCGGGAGTCGATCGGATCAAGATTTATTTCGCTGTAGTAGACTTTGTAGTAGACTCACCTCTCGCAGTTGATCGGATCAAGACCACTTTGCCCTAGCAGACTTTGTTGAAATCACTTCAGGGAGTCGATAGGATCAAGATGCCCTAGTAGACTTTGTCGAAATCATCTCGTAGAACGATCTGATCAAGACTACTTCACCCTAGTAGACTTTGTCAAAATCGCTTCGGGGAGTAGATCGGACCAAGATCATTTCGCTGTAGTAGACCTGTTTGAAATCACTTCGGTGAGTACATCAGATGAAGATCACTTCACTCTAGTAGAATTTGCCAAAATCACTTCGGAGAGTCGATCGGATTAAGATCACTTCGCCTTGTAGTCTTTGTCGAAATCACTTCGGGGAGTCGACCGGACCAAGATCATTTCGCTGTAGTAGACTTGTTCGAAATCACTTCGGGAAGTACCTCAGATCAAGATCACTTAACTCTAGTAGACTCTGCCGAAATCACTTCGGAGAGTCGATCGGATTAAGATCACTTCGCCTTGTAGTCTTTGTCAAAATCACTTCGGGGAGTAGATCGGACCAAGATCATTTCGCTGTAGTAGACTTGTTCGAAATCACTTCGGTGAGTACATCAGATGAAGATCACTTCACTCTAGTAGACTTTGCCGAAATCACGTCGGAGAGTCGATCGGATTAAGATCACTTCGCCTTGTAGTCTTTGTCGAAATCACTTCGGGGAGTCGATCGGACCAAGATCATTTCGCTGTAGTAGACTTGTTCAAAATCACTTCGGGGAGTGCCTCAGATCAAGATCACTTCACTCTAGTAGACTCTGTCGAAATCACTTCGGAGAGTTGATCGGATCAAGATCACTTCGCTTTAGTAGTCTTTGTCGAAATCACTTCGGAGAGTCGATCGTATCAAGATCACCTCGCTCAAGTAGACTTTGCCGAAATCACACCGGGAGTCGATCGGATCAAAATTTATTTCGCTCTAGTAGACTTTGTCAAAATCACCTTTTGTAGTTGATCGGATCAAGACCACTGTGCCCTAGCAGACTTTGTTGAAATCACTTCAGGGAGTCGATAGGATCAAGATGCCCTAGTAGACTTTGTCGAAATCATCTCGTGGAACGATCGGATCAAGACTACTTCGCCCTAGTAGACTTTGTCAAAATCGCTTCGGAGAGTCGAATGGATCAAAACCACTCCGCCCAAGTAGACGTTGTCGAAATCACTCCGAAGTGTCGATCGGATCAAGACCACTTTGCCCAAGTAGACGTTGTCGAAATCACTCCGAAGTGTCGATCGGATCAAGACCACTTTGCCCAAGTAGACGTTGTCGAAATCACTTCGAAGTGTCGATCGGATTTAAACCATTTCGCCAAAGCAGACTGTCGAAATCACTCCGAAGTGTTGATCGGATCAAGACCACTTCGCCCAAGTAGACTTTGTCAAAATCACTTCGAAGTGTCGTTCGAATCATGACCACTTCGCCCAAGTTGACTTTGTAAGATCACCTCAAAGTGTCGATCGGATCAAGACCACTTCGCCCAAGTAGACGTTGCCGAAATCACTCTAAAGTGTCGATCGGATCAAGACCACTTCGCCCAAGTAGACGTTGCCGAAATCACTTCGAAGTGTCGATCGGATTTAGACCATTTCGCCAAAGCAGACTGTCGAAATCACTTCGAAGTGTCGATCGGATCAAGACCACTTCGCCCAAGTAGACTTTGTCAAAATCACTTCGAAGTGTCGTTCGAATCATGACCACTTCGCCCAAGCTGACTTTGTAAGATCACCTCGAAGTGTCGATCGGATCAAGACCACTTCGCCCAAGTAGACGTTGCCGAAATCACTTCAAAGTGTCGATCGGATTTAGACCATTTCGTCAAAGCAGACTGTCGAAATCACTTCGAAGTGTCGATCGGATCAAGACCACTTCGCCCAAGTAGACTTTGTCAAAATCACTTCGAAGTGTCGTTCGAATCATGACCACTTCGCCCAAGCTGACTTTGTAAGATCACCTCGAATTGTCGATCGGACCAAGACCACTTCGCCCAAGTAGACTTTGTCGAAATCACATCCAAGTGTCGTTCGGATCAAGAACACTTCGTCTCAGTATTCTTTGTCAAAATAACTTCGAAAATTGATCGGATCAAGATCACTTCGCCCAAGTAGACTATGCCGAAATCACCTTGAAGTGTTGATCGAATCAAGACCACTTCGCCCAAGTAGACTTTGTAAAAATCACATTGAAGTGTCGACCGGATCAAGACCACTTCACCGAAGTAGTCTTTGTCAAAATCACTTCGAAGTGTCGATCGGATTAAAACCACTTCGTCCAAGTGGACTTTGTCAAAATCACTTCGGAGAATTGATCGGATCAAGACCACTTCCTGTAGTAGACTTTTCGAAATCACTTCTGAGAATCGATAGGGTCAAGACCATTTCGCCCAAGTAGAGTTTGTCGAAATCACTACGAAGTGTCGATCGGATCCATACCACTTCGCCCAAGTAGACTGTCGAAATCACTTCGAAGTGTCGTTCGGATGAAGACCACCTCGCCCCAGTAGACTTTGGCAAAATCACTTCGGAGAATTGATCGGAGGAAGATCACTTCGCTCTAGTGGACTTTGTCGAAATCACTTCTAGGAGTCGAACGGATCAAGAACGATTGAGAACGATGCAGAACGATGCAGATCGATGCAGAACGATGCAGAACGATGCAGGACAAATGAGAACGTAGCAGAACAATTTTGAACGAATAGAGAATTCCTACAAATAACGCCGGTTGGTAGTTGCCGTTCCGTTTGAGAATAGATAATTTGAAGGAAGGGCATTTCGAACAATCCCTTAATTCTTTCAAAATTAATAAACAATATTTGAGGTGGTTTTCAGCAGTAGTTTTATAAGTAGAAATTAATGAAAGTGTTGAAGCATAAGTTGAAATGTAAACAATTCCCGGAATAGCATGTTAGAGTGTGTTTAAAAATTCTTCTAAATATTTTCGAGTCTGTAAACTAAAGCGGCAACTTTGTTAAGCTCTTTCGTTCGTAGAAGTTTTGTTAGTGGCTAAATAAAGAAGCAACTGTATTTATTTTTGCGATTATAAATATTAAAGTAGAAAATGCGTACGAATTTTTGCTAATGGTTTTTTTTTTGATTTTTGATGTATTATAAAATGAAGGTTATTGAGTATATGTATTCTTTTAAAGCGGATATTTAAATATATCTAATATTACTGGAGCTTTCTGTATAGAGCAAATAATGTATGTTAAACAAACGAATACATCTCAGTCTACTTTTGCAATGTATTCTGTGTATGTAATATATTCTGTGTATAATATATATTCTGTGTATGTACTATATGTAAGATGTATAAGAGATGTATATTATATAATATATTTAATTTGTTTTATAAGGCTGATATGTGAAAGTAGTCGAAATGAGGTGATTGGTTTAGTTTAATTTACGTGGAATGAATGTACCGAGGATATATTTGGATACTTGTGTACGCTAATTCGTGTGGTAATAAATTTTCTTTCTTCAATATTAATAAACAAGCGTATTTTATATTTCCGATATATGATGATAGTTAAAAGTAGTAAGTTATACAAGTGCTGCAAGCAACCGTTGGATAAAGCATAAGGTGAAATGTTAACAATATCTCGAATAGTATATCGCAGGTTAAATTGGCAAGCGATTTAAAAATCACGGTGATCCTACACGAAAGTGGCTCGGACGTTTAGCGTTTGCGTTTGCGTTTGCGTTTGTCGAAGCTGCAAATGGTTAAACAAAGAAGTATGAGATTAATGTAGCCTCATTAAAAGTGATATGTTTTGAAATATCTCTTTTAACATATTGCGAATGAAAATAATGTACATGTACGTTTTAGATATTTTTCATTGGTATTGAGTATCTCCTGTGAAGGCGTATAAAATCAATCTAACCTCGAATGTACCTGTTAACGAATATAAATAAACTGTTAGTAATTATAAATGTACATGAGGTGTAATGTTGAAACTGTGTGTTCTAAAAAGTGGTATATGGGCGGCATTTGATTTTTGAGTTATACATAAGAAAAGCTATGTATTTTATGTACACCCTTTGAATGAAAATGGAAATAAAGCTGTCGTGATAGTTATATTATTAAACGGCCTAAGTAACAACAAAAGTGATAGAAATCGAAGTCGACCCCAAACTGTTGTAGTTACAGTGCAAACCTATTAAATTGGGCATTCCGTATGATTTATTTATCCCAATAAATTTGAATGATTTTCACATATAAAATGCGACATAGTTGTGCACGTTTGAAAAGCAGTTGGATTTCTGCAAAAGTACGTTAGACCATTATTAGAAAATATAATAATTTATCATGTGTGCAATGTAGAGAACTCGAAATACTTAAATGAACTGCGATATGCCCACAACCGCCAAATAAGAGGGCCCTTTTTAAAAATAGACCGCGCATATTAATTTATTCTGTGAAGCGGCTATTATTTAAATTAGATACTAAATTAGATATTAAATTAATCTAGATGTCTATGTATAGCAAATGTTCTATGTTACATAAAGAAAAACATCGAATTCTATTATTTGACTATAGTCTGTGTATTAATCTGTTGTTGACGTAACCGGAATTAATTATACAAAATTTAATAAATGTTTTAGGGAAATACCGCAGTACCTGCTTTCAATCTGTTAACATTTCAGGTTTTAGGATACGGATTGTGTTTATTGACATATATATTAGTAATTTCTCAGAAGCCTAATACGAATCTCGAAATCAACGCGATTTTCCACCTCTCTCTTACTAAAGCGCTCCGTGTTTTTAGAACGATCAACTTTAAACGTCCGAACCTTGCTTGATGCATAAGACAAAGCAGCGTTTGTTTTTACAATGCGGAGAATTCCAGGAACAGAAAAGCGTCAGTAATGATATTTAAGCAAACGTAACTGACAATCTTGAAATGAAAGAGCGGCGTAAGGCATACGAAAAAATGTTCTGGTACTTTTTATGCATATTATTGAATTAAATAAATGCTGGTGTTGTTTAAAAAGTTGACGAAAAAATTAAAAAAAGTAAATGTGAAACGTATTATTCAAAGGCCTACTAAAACACTACTTTATTAACATCATACTTCAAGTTAGGTGTCTGCAAAACGAAATCTTCCGACGTAACTAGGGGTCTATTCCTTGGGTAGAGCTATGAGCAATGGGGGGGTAAGTCGAAATCTGTAGGGGGTCACACTCAAACTAAAACAAACAGGCGCCACCAAGTCCAGATTGATTTATATTAATGGCATAGCAAATTTCTAAGGGCGGACTTGGAGACCCAAAGAAAAAAAGATCGCCTTCGCTGACATACAAACTTGTCTTAACAGAATAAGACACTGCTCCTGTAAGAAAGAATATAGTTAGGTTACCTAAAAAAAATGGGAACACTATTTGCGTCCCTCAAGTATATCTAAAATGCATAGAGAATATTTCTTACATAATGGAATCATAAAATTTAACTCTTTCTGTGTTTTGTTTATCAGGTCTGATCAAACCAGATCAGAATAAAAAACTTTAAATGTAGATAATTAATTTACTAGAAAGAATTTTCTTTGTTTCAGTAAATAAAATTTCATGATAATTAAATAAAATAAATATGTGATATTCTTGCAAAATTGTTGTAAGGTTTAACAACTGATCCTTACTCAAATATATAACACTTCAGTGTAACTAACAATATTAAGTTTCTTTATAACCCAACCAGATCTGTGTAGGTCACTTACAAATAAATATATGAAATTTTCTCATTAATTTAACAAAATTAAAATTAGTTTGAAGTTAATAGAATCACCAAGATATTCTCTAATTTTATCAAAAGTGGCAGTACTGTAATGTTAAACATCTGTTAGCCATTATGCAATTGTTGACGGCATTGTTCAAATAAACAGGTGACGTAATAGCAGCTGTTAATTTACGTTGCAGCCATATGTAGTCACATCTTTACAAAACTAAGTGAAATCAAATTTTGATACTGGGGAAAACCAGCTTAATTACAGGTAAACTGAATAACAATTTTGTACATCTAACAAACAAAACGAAATAATGTACTTTCAGAAGGAAGTACTGAGGAAATTCTTAATTCTATTACGAACCCAAATACCGGCTGTCGTTCTTGGTTGCAATGGAAACAACTTCGCAGAGCGGGCCTGCTGTTAAATATGTTTGTTTTCCATGCTTTAATACAGATGCAAGAGCGAAGCAGATTTCTTACATTGGTTCACGGCAGCTTTAAATCACAGCATACTCCTCCGTTGTCTAATTTTATTTCAAAGCGGTCATGCGGTTTTCTAACCTATCGCTGCAATCTCCGACGTATTGTTGCTTTTCTAACGTATGGTGGCTTTTTCTAAGGTATGGTTGCTTGCGCTAAATAAATTTTAAATTAGCTAATATGATAACGAATATGCAATATATGGATTAAGTACTAACCGTTACTCAGGAAGTGCTTCACCAAATCAAAGCGACCCGGAGGTCACTCGTCATTCTCTTCGAATGCATCTTCACGCTGCCCTAAACTATCGACGAGTGCGCTCGCCGCGCTCCTGCAAGGTGGGAGGATCATAAGTGTGGTTCTCGAACCTCTCACGCGCGCGCTAGTGGCTTGTGGATTTGCACCGAACTCCGAAACAAATAGACTACTAATCCTGGATATAGCAATACTATAAAAATTTGATTGTTACTTGAATCTTTATATTGGTTAATAAAGGTATTTCAATATTCATGGTACGTTTAATGAGTATGTTCCTTTACTGCTAAAATAAAATTGTTACAAATGGAACTGGGAATTGAACCATTAAACTTACGCTTGGTAGCCAGATATTATAGCATCGCGCTATGGAGGTGTCAGTATTTGTAAATTGGTTAGTAGTATACTTTCATTTACTTTTAATTACCCCGAATTACTTTAAATTTAGCGGACCAAACACGAAATACACCGAATTCTGACCAAATCACGGTCTATTGAAAATGCTCGGTTATCATCGTGAAGAAACGCCAAAATGAAAAATTTATGATTTTTGAAATAAATAGGCAGCGTATGTGGAAAAGCGACGTTTTCCTATAATGTAAATCAAGTAACGGTACTTCTAAATCATATTGGTTGAATTATAATGGAAAATTCCAGAAATTTGAAAGGAAGTATGTTACCATAGATTTTGAAGGTACACGCTCGTACTTTTCCGTTGGTGATCGTTACCCGATTTTGACGTTTGTCGAATAAATTATACAATTTTTAATAAGTGTTTTAAGAAAAAACTGCAGTGGCAGCCCGCAAATGGTGAATTATTCAGTTTTTAGAATACGGATAGCGTTGTTTGGCATATATTAGAAATTTTTTAACGCCCGAATACGAATTTTACAAACCAACTCGATCTTTCCTCTCTCTCTCGTACTAACGTCAACGGAACAGTTCCCGACCTCTTCGCACGACTGGTTCGGTTTTTAGATCGGAATTGTTTGAGGGATCCAAGCTTTTTTAACACGTTAACGAATACGTCGCTTCAAATTAATCTTTTCCCGGAAAATCCCTATTTCTCCGCAAGTTATCGGTTTTACGCCATAAAAACCGGCCTATCCTAAGCACGCAAAAATTCTCCACCTAACCACCAACCGTCCACGCCCCCAACTCAGAAACCCTCGGACGCAAATCCCAATAAGCGATCGATTTGCGCCTCTCAACTTTAACACAAAGACGGGCGTCCGAAATTTATAGTTATTAGACAATGTCACGTTTTTTGTCACGTAACTACACCAAACGTTGATACGGAATAGCTATTGACACACACAAAAGAAAACGAGTTGCATACCTGTAAATGTTCGGATACTTAGCTCGCAACCGTCGGGGGTGAGTCAGCACAGCAACGCCATGGTCGTCAGGATCTATTTATCCTGCTACCATAACTGCAGCAGCGCTCTACGAACAAAAGCAGTTGGTCTACAGACAAAAGCAGTTGGTCTACAAAAAGAAAGAACCCATTTGGCCTCTAGCTAAAAAAAACTAAAAAGAGAATCTGATTAGAATGGCTACGCGCGTGGAGTCTCACCAATACACGCAAGACACCTCCTAGTGGTCGAACAAAGAAAAACAAACGTGCATTGCTTTTGAAATACGGTGATGAATAATGTAGAAATTATTTCGACGCACAAGCTGCAGAATCAAATTCAACAATGGTTCAAATAACACGAATTCGAACTGTAAATCCTCGCTTATCAAAGCGCGATTGAAACTGTAAAACCCAGGTTTTATCGGATAATGCGCGACTTTATTTCAACAAGTCTTTACATTGGAATAATAAAGAAAACCATTATAGGCGGTCGTAATGTATACCAAGATAACGGGTACCTAAAACAGGATATAAACTATTTAATTGTAGCATAAACTTGTCGTTTCAAAGCAACTAGATTTAAGTTAAGGAATTTTTTCGAGCGGGTATTCAATTAACCAAGAAAATTTAAAAGCAAAATTGGAACGTAACAAAGTACGCTGGGTTGCCTGCAACATATACGAATACATCATACAATTTTATCAATCCTTAGCCACTGTATGAAATCTTAACTTCAAATTCCATTCACCACTTGATTTTAGTTCTAATTTCTTCGTTTCCTAGAGCACTAAAGAAAATCTCAACTATTGGATGTTCAGTGGTGTTTAATTTGCGATATACTTGTCATTCTTGATTTAAATTTCCAGCATTAGAATAATTAAAAGTGAGGCCAAACAGAAATGTAAAATTATGTATAAGCCATTTCTCACTAAAAATCGCGGAGAACTTTTTTTCATTCACGTCAGAAATAATTAATTAATAGTCATGTAGAATAAACACGCTTCTTAAGTCACTATATAACTGTTTTACTGTAGGGATTTTTCTAATAATAATTAATTATAGGAACTGCATCTTTAGAATGGTCTGTTATAAGTATCGTAATACCGCTACGTTTAGCAAGATCGACAACTACCTGTAAATGCAGGTAAATTGTTTACTGGAAGGAGGTGTTTTTCGTTATAATTGTCTGGTGCAAGAGGCGGAGAGAGAGAGAGAGAGAGAGAGAGAGAGAGAGAGAGAGAGAGAGAGAGAGAGAGAGCAGTCGATCGCGACCTATATAAGGAAAAGCAGCACTTCCTGCTTGAAGGATCGCATTATTGTTATTGCGGAATGTTAAGGCAATGTTACAAATGATTAAGGAACAATATTAGCATCGGTTTGCAACGCAATAGCTTTAAATTGAATTTTATTGTAGTTGTAGTGACGGAGTGATGTATAGAAAATTGCCTCGTACACGTGCAATAAAATTACTTGAAGTTCCGGTAATTTAAAGAATCGTACGTTAGCTCCTAAGCTTGTACCTGGTGGCTAGCCTTGCTGGAGGGGTAATGTATAAGCATTTTGTTATTATAATTCCGAGTTTACGCTACCCCTTACAATTAAAATTCCTTATCAGCAGATGTACGATACTATCTAACAAAAACATCCATGTTACAATTTATCGTTTCTTTTAATATAGTAGTTAGTGAATATGCAGTCATTATTTCATTGCCTTTCAATCTACTACCATAAACAAGATAATACAAGTTTGTTGCATAATTAGCGCCCAATGTGGCCAACAAACCAAGTCCTCAACTGGAATACCAGATCAACAAACATCAACAAAAAAAAGTTTTAGAAAATAGGGAAAAATTCAAATCTATTCTGAAGTGTATATTATTCCTAGGTGTTCAAAACGTTCCCTTCCAAGGACATCGTGACGATGGAGATTTAGGCGAAACTGCCAATGCTAAATGAAATGATGGTAATTTGCGTGAGTTAGTTCGCTTCAGAGAAGAAGCTGGAGATCTAGTTCTTGCCAAGCATATTGAAACTGCGCCTGGAAATGCCAAGTAAACAAGCAAAACTGTGCAAAATTAACCGATTAGTTGCTGCACTGAAGAAATAACTAAAATAATAATTAAAAGAGTTTTAGAGAGTAAATGGTACAAGATGGTTTTTGATGAGACACATCAGTCACCACTTACATTTGCAATTCGTTTCGTGTATGTATAACTTTGATATGTATGAAGATTTTATTGAGTTTTTGAATCCAAGAAAAGAAACGTCACCACAAGAAGATGGATTATGTAATCTTGAAGTTACTGATGAGACTATAGGAATGTTAGTCTTAAACTTTAGGAAAAGACACGGTCTTCCGAAAAAAATTGTGTTGAAGTAGCTGTAGGTGTCTGAAGCAGAAGGGTCTGTTTCTTTTATTTTAAAAGAGTGTGATAATGCTATCCGGTGTATTTGCTTTAATCATGCTCTAAACTTGTCATATATGAAAGTCAGCGAATATTATTCATGTGATACGATGTTTAGGTGTCATAAAAAGTGTTGTTGCTTTTTTCAACGCATCTTCAAAGCGGAATATTGCGTGAAAAGATATTGGAAGACAACTAATAGGGCTTTGCGAAACCAGGTGGATTGAAAGACACGATTTTCTTTTTCAAACGTCTCTGAATGAAATCAACAACGCGCTCGTAAGGGTGTCAGAGTGGGATACTGCAACAATGGCACATTCTCTTCATTTATCACTAAAGGATTCTTTTTTATTGCGACTGTTATTTGCCTGACAACAATTTTATCAGTAATGTTGCCTTTAAGCAGGTTGTTTAAAAAAACCGTCGACTTAAATTTTGCAAGATATGCTATTAAAGAAACCATCAAACTACTCAAATAGAAAAGGGAAAACAGTACAACTGTATTTAATTACCTGTTTATTGAAGCCGAAACGTTAGCTTTGTTATTAAACACAAAAAATAAGTATTTCTAGAATAGTGAACAAGCAAACAAAACGAGACAATTATAAAACTGAAAATCCTGAAGACTATTATAGAGTCGCAGCATTAATTCCAATATTAGATCATGTCGCAAACGATATCAAAGAAAGATTTGTTCTGACAAATCATTGATGGCCTATAATTTGTCTATGTTCATTCCAGCCGAAGAAATGAAAGCTGATTTAACAGCTGAGGATGTCAAGAGAAAGTTGTTAGAGGTTGCTAAAGAATATTCCTTTGTTACGGAATCGAAAGAAATGTTGGAAGGAGAGTTCCCCCATTGGTCAAAAAGATGGAAAGTAGCAAAATAATTTCAGCCAAAGGTACCAAAATATGCTTTACAAGGCTTTAAAGAATGCGAGAAAGAAATATACCCAAACATCAATAAGCTCCTGCGCATTCTGTGTTCTTTACCAGTAAGCGTCGCTACAGCGGAGAGATCTTTTAATACTTTACGCATAGTAAAAGACTGGATGAGGAGTACTATACCTAAAACTAGGTTGTCTGGTCTGGTTCTTATGTATGCCCATAGGGATATTGTAAAGAAAATTGATCATGACCAAGTAATTGATAGATTTACAAAGCAAAATAGAAGAATGTTGAATCTTGTTTTGTAAATATTGTGTAAAGTACATACAAGTTTCTGATTATTTCTTGATTTTGTTCTTTTATACACTTTCCTAAATCCGCTTCTGTTTCACTTCCTCTATGCTGATAATGTACTGCACCCCCCCCCCCCCAATTTTTCTCGATCAGCCCCGTTAAGTAATTTGAAGAATTAATTATTTGGTCAAGTATTTAGCAAACCTATTCTGTTTTTTATATATTGCCTTGTGCGTCATGTTAGACACAACCAAATAGGAACTTTCTCTTTAAAAAATTTCAACCGTTCAAGTTGATGTCATGTAAAAAACAACACGGGTGTAGATATAAAAAACTTTGTGTTCGTTTGCCATATATATATATATATATATATATATATATATATATATCATATATATAATATATATATATATATATATATATATATATATATATATATATATATATATATATTACTCATATTTAGACCAGGGTAGAAAATTAAATAATCACATCAAATAATTTTAATCACCGTGTATAAGGAATTTTATTAAATAATACGCTTTATTAAAACCATGAAGCATAAATAAATTCGGTCGTTTCAGTAAAAATAAGAAATTTAAATCATGTACAAGACGCTTTATATCAAAAGAAACAGTATTAAAAAAGCTCTGCGTGTAATTTATTTATTCCTAATAAAGAAACAAAGAGAAATTACGTGCAAAATTTATCTTAATTAACTCTATTTCAAGTAACCGGTATTGAACAAAACGTACAGATAATAACTAATATTTAGTTAGGATTCACTAAAAATTAAAGGGTATTATTTTTAATTGAAGTTAATTGAATCGTTAGTAACAGATAATATCTATAGAAACTGGTAAAAACCCAATAAAATGCAAATCCTAGAAGTGTTAGTTAGAAGTAGGATGTTTGAACACACCTGCGTATTTTAAAAGGCAATTTCAGTTTAATTTGTTTAGATAAACATGTCGATTCTAAGGATATTGGAAACGGTCAGATGCTTTAGCACGAAATACAAAACAGGGTTTATTTAAAAAGCTCATTCGGCGAAAATTTTGCAGATAATTAATGTTTACAAAGAATCTTGGAGAAACCGGGGCTTAATATTCACGGGAAGGTGCGATACGGGGTTATTTAACCCAGATAGTCCACATGGACTGGAATAATCGATAATAAAGAATATCAATTTGCACCAATACGAACAGGTTAGAAAAGGAAAGAGAAAATGCGTCAAGCAAAGACACATATAGTAAAAGGCGTGATTTAAGCAACGTCACGAGGGTCACAATTGGTTGAAAATAGGATGCAAATATCAGAGGTAGAAACAACAATTTCTGTACAAAATTAATTAGTTTTTCTCGGACATGTTTGCGTGCCGTGTTGAAATTTCGGAGATTTAACTGGGGCGAGTGAAAAATTCGTAAAAACCGACGCGCGAGCGACGGAATGGGAACATAGCATGAGAAATTCTTAAGAATTGTCTGTTTTGAGGACAAAAGAGACGTGCCGGCTATTCGCTATATATACCGGTGGTAATATGAATTTCGCTCTCTGAGACTTTTGACTATTCGATGCGTTAAAAGCTCTCTTACATCCGCGACTTGATTCAAGATGTTAAACAGTGCATTTTAGTTTGATAAAATAATTTAAAGTTTGCTCGCATATTTTGGTGATTCAAAATAGTTTGTTCTTTACGTGCTAAAATGAATGTACTTTAGTGCACTTAGATACAAGGTAATAAAATTTAGTATCACTGTACTAATTAGTCAAAATTTACAACGACAAATGAATACCCATTAGTAGGCAGTTTTGGCGTATATTGGTGAAAGAAGTATGAATTTCTTTGCTATTTTGCGGGGGTGAATAATTAAATGGTTCATAAATGTGTCTGGATCCACAAACAAGGGTCAGATATACACAGATGAGTTCCGGAAAAGCCCAGAAACAACTTTAAATAAATGGTGATGGAGAAAATTTGAAAAGCGTTGAGAATCAGAAGCTGTAAATATAATCCAGTTGGAATGGTGTGATTAACAAAAGGGACGATGTACCTTGAAGCTACGAGTGCAGTAACCTTCAGGTAATTTATACTATTTTGTTAGACATTTTGGTGTGTGTTGAATGACTTTATAATTGATTTACTTTAAATGGACATTAGTGAGATTATACTAACCATAAAATTTTAATTTTAAGATGAAATTTGCTTGTTTAAGTAGAAAGGGTATTTAGTATTGATGTTCGGGATTATGATGAAAATTTGGGTATGTCTTTGAGCTCAATTAGACGAACCTGGTTAATTAACGTAAAGGGTGGTAGATGCTCCTTTATACTCAGACTCGGTCTGCTGATATTGTTATATTAATTAGTAGGCATCCAACAAGGACTTTAATTCTGGATGCACATTAAAATGATAATAAAATTAATCTTGAAATTCTTTTAAAACTGAATTTTATGCTGAAATTTAATTTGAAAATTTAATGTATTCTGAATATTGATGTAAATAGAGTTAACGTTGATGTTTGTGGTAGGAATGTGTTGTTTTTTTATGAATGAGGAGGTTTATAAAATTAGGTGAGCAGCCGAGGCGAAAACAGGATCACAGCAGTTTATGCCGCCCAATCGGTGGGACTAGAATTTTTTTGTTGAAAGGACCCAGTTCCCGCATTCACAGGAGAATATCACAGCAATATATATATATATATATATATATATATATATATATATATATGAGTATTAATAAATATTAAGGTGGTGTTTCCTTTTACTTTCTTCAGGTACAATATATTTTAACAAGCCCCTAAACATTGCAACCCCAGTTTCATCTATTCTTCATAGATCCATTCAGTGATTTACACCGGCTAAATACAATATACCAAGAAAGACCTTTCGTTCAATAATACGTATTTTTACATTCCGTTCTTTAGTATGATTTGGAAAACTTACCTCATTTTAATATTTGTATATTGCACAACGTGTAGTATACTGTCAAGAAAAAACAATTGCCAACTATCTAGAATACGTGTATTGCGCCTGTATTGCGTTGCTAATTGCTCCCAGTAGCTTCCTTTATACTGCGGTTTGTTTTGGAATCTAACGGATGTTTACATTCTAGATTGTCAAATTATAACGTTCAAGAAAACGTCATTAGGTGCTAAATCATCTTCATTTGGTTCTCTTTACAAACAAATATGCTTTTCTGCTGCATTATCGTCCATGTCATTGATATCTTAATTACAATCCCCAATATCAAACTTCTCGTTAGCAACCACCTCGTTACATAATTGCATAAACGTTCAGTTTATTTTGCATACGAGTATGTCATTGCTAACGGTAGCTTTCCTAGTCTTACTACCTTCATTATCAACGGTCAATGCGAAACTAATTTAAAGCGACACTAATTTGTTGAAGAAGTATGGAGACGAATTACCGATTTTTTATGGAAGTATACGTCTATTGATACATCCTGCGTTCATAAATACAGGCACTTCAAGAGTTTACCGAATTCTTAGTACTATTCCGAAGCTACACCTAACATTTAAGAGTGTCATTTAACAGAGCCTATTTTATAAAAACAATAAACATATGGCATAATTTTATAAATAAAAATATAAAAAAAGTCTGACAGGGAAAAACCGACGGCCCCGGTAATGAAGGGTTAATATATAAGCGTCTAAATGTATTTTCGGTTGAAGTATTATTACATACAAAACATACAAATGAACGTAGGTTACTATGGAATCGCACATTTGTTTTTAAATTATTCTTTTCTGATGCGAAATATTCAGATATTGCAAACATTTGGGATGTTAATTAATACGAGACTGCAGAAGTAATTTTGCAATACAGATAAGCACACAAATGAATGTTTCTTAGTATGTGATAGCAAATAGCTTTTTCTATGCGGAATAGCAACACAAATTGCATGGGAACGGACGGTTTAGAATAACCCCATAAATGTACTTGTAAATAATACTTTTGTGATGTTGTATAATCACACAAACTGCACACAAATGGTCGTTCGTTAGTATGATATCTCAAATGTATCCGTAAATTACTTATATATAATGTGAAATAATCGCATAAGTTGCAAACGCATGGATGTTCATTAGTAAGCGATCGACAATGTGTTTGTAAATTACTCTTTTGTGATGTGTGATGATCGTTTGTTATTATGCGACCGAAAATGTCTTTTTAAATTACTTTTACGTAATGTGGTATAATCGCACAAGTTGCACGCAAATGGACGTTCGTTAGTATGTGACCGAAAATGTTTCTGTAGATGACTTTTTCGTGATGCGGTATAACTACACAAATTGCTAGCGAACGAACTCTCATTAGTATGCGACCGAAAATGTCTTTCTAAATTACTCTTTTGTGATGTCGTATAAGCACACAAACTGCACGCGAATGGGCGTTCGTTAGTATGCGACCGACAATGTCTTTGTAAATGACTTTTGTGTGATGTGGTATAATCACACAAACTGCAAACAAATGGACGCTGGCTAGAATGCGACCAAAAATGTGTTCGTAAATTACTCTTGTGTGATGTCGTATAGTCACACAAACTGCATGCGAATGGACGCTCGCTACTATGCGACCGAAAATGTGTTCGTAAACTACCTTTTTCCGATGTGGTATAATCACACAAACTGCATGCGAATGGGCGTTCGTTAGTATGCGACCAAAAATGTCTTTGTAAATGACTTTTATGTGATGTGGTATAATCACACAAGTTGCATGCAATTGGGCGTTCGTTAGTATGTGACCGGAAATGTATTTGTAAACTACTTTTATGTGATGTGATATAATCACACAAATTGCAAGCGAATGGACGTTCGCTAATATGCGACCGAAAATGTGTTCGTAAATTACTCTTATGTGAAGTGGTGTAACCACACAAGCTGCATGCGAATGGGCGTTCGTTAGTATGCGACCGAAAATGTATTTGTAAACTACTTTTATGTGATGTGGTATAATCACACAAATTGCAAGCAAATGGACGTTCGCTAGTATGCAACCGAAAATGTGGCCGTAAATTACTCTTATGTGAAGTGGTATAATCACACAAACTGCAAGCGAATGGACGCTCGTTAGTATGCGACCGAAAATGTGTTTGTAAATTACCCTTTCGTGATGCGGTATAATCACAAAAACTGCAAGCGAATCGATGTTCGTTAGTATGCGACCGAAAATGTTTTTCTAAATTACTTTTTTGTGATGCGGTATAACTACACAAACTACATGCAAATGGACGCTCGCTAATATGCGACCGAAAATGTATTTGTAAACTACTTTTATGTGATGTGGTATAATCACACAAACTGCATGCGAATGAACGTTCGTTTATGTGTGCCTGCATAACCTGCCGTATCCTTAGACTTAACTAAGTATCAATTATTAATACAAATATCCTTTGCTTCAATTTACGTTTCATAGCAATTCTGAGAATCTTTACGTAAAAAGTGGTGCTCAAGATTCTATTTTAGAGGAATTTGAAGTGGGTTTTTGAGCATTTGTTAAAATCGTTTAAGCCTCGGGCAATATATTCATCTAGTTTAAAATACTGTGCCGTCCTTATATCTTAAATCTTGATGTATGTAAAACGTATATAAGACATGCAATATCCAAAAACACGACTATTATTGTGGAAAAACACTATTTCATTTACACTAACAACGTAGCAGGTGAGTAATTTTAGTGTATTTTATATAATTACATACAGAATTTGTAAGTTATCTTACTCAACTTAACGTTAATTTTCAATGCGGATGACGCACATGCGCGTTATTTCATTCCTCCACTATATGCGGATGTCGCGCTTATGCGTCTTAGGCCCGGTTTTTCATTCGGTAGTTAACTACTGGGTTAGTAAACCACAAGTTAGAAGTTAACCTGCAGTTATCTATGGAATGCGTTTTTCATAGTGATGGTAAGCTAACATCTGGTTTATTAACTTTGTCTACTATTGGTAGACCTTGTTATTGGGCATTTCAACTATTTGTCATATATATTAGAGCTACTGGAGCCTAAACGTCACTTAATATAGTTAACCTCAAATTTGCGGATTAGGTACGCGTATCATTAAACAAAATTATTATTACGTCTAATCAAATATATAAGGTAAGTTAACGTTATATCTGATTAATGAAATACATAGGTATACATTATTCATTAATAATAGGTACAATGGCAAAAAGATGTATCAACTTTACTTTGGAGGAGGAGCACCTGTTAGTCCAACTAGTAGAACAATACAAGCACATTGTCGAATGTAAAAGAAGCGGTAACACTACATGGATTGAGAAGGAGGCAATTTGGAAAAAGATTGAGGCCGAATTTAACAGCAAATGCGGCAGAAATTCATTTCGATCTTCAAAAAACTTGAAGGAAAAGTATGCTAATTTAAAAAAGAAAACAAAACAGAAATTTTCCCTGAATAAGTTAAACTTACTGAAAACTGGGGGTGGACCTTTTACTCCAATTGAGTTGACCGATATAGACAACAAAATAAAAGATCTCATCTCGGAACAGGTGGAAGGTTTACATAACGAATATGATGATGATAACACTATACCTGGTAATTATAACAGTTTTAATTATTAAACTATTATTAAGATGGTATTTTTAGTTGCCGATGATAATAAAACTGCCCTGGACAGTTCAAAAGATGTGCAGATTGGAGAACTATCGTTTGTAAATCCTGAAAGTACGTAAAAGCAAGTGATCCTAGACTTACTATATAAACAGCCCATGCTATTGCTTTTATTGTGTTACTGCTTGTCTAATATAAATTTTTGTAGATACATTGTTTGAGGTAGTTGAAGCTGATGATCAAGATGAGCATCAAAGAGAGAAGCATAATTGGTCATCATATTCATCAAAAACTCTAAAAATGCCACTTTCGAACAAATTAAGATTAAACAAAGAAAAGAGTATGTATTAAACATTATAGGTGGTGGTAATGCTATAAGCACAAATCTTTTAGATCAGAAACCTACATCTTTATTGATTAAAAGAAATGGTTCTAAAAGGTATGTTTCGATCGGATACCAGTTAGCGCAGGAAAAGCTAGAGTTTGTAAAGCTTCAAAGACAAAAATTTTTAGAGGAACATGACATGCGGATGGAGCTTCTAAAAAAACAAATTGAACTTGCAAATAAAAAGTTATTAAAGTAGTATATGTATAGAATAGTTTCGTTGTGTATGTAGTATTTAAGATCTATTATATTTAGATATTTAGGGCTTTTTGTTTAAATTGATTTCTTTAGGAATAGTTATCATATGTAATCTATAATTTTAATGTAGTTGTAGTAATAATTTTAGCTTGTTTATGTATGTTTCATTTCTATTGTTACATTAACTAATAATTTACAACGTAGAAAAGTAATTATTGATTAAATTATGTCTTATTGCATTATTTGCACCAACACGTTGCTCTTGAACTACAGCAACATCAATATTATTGATAAAATTGATAGCAGCTTCCTGCTCTTCATTAACTGGAGGAATTTCTTCATTTTCACTGCATGCGATATTGTGCAATACAGCTGTTGCTACAACAATCGCTTGGGCAGTGTCTAGATTTACACGTAACCCCATCGCAAGACATGGAAATCGTCTTTTCCATACACCATATTGTCTTTCCACACAATTCCTTGTTCGGATTTGCGACTCGTTAAATAGTGTTTCGATATCATTTCTAGGTTGTAATAATGGTGTTATTAAATATGGTTTTACAGGATATCCACCGTCGCCGACAAGAAGACTCTCTCCATAATGTCCGCTTTCAAAAGAAGCCGCAATAGCTGAATTGCAAAAAATTTGTGAATCATGTGAAGATCCGGGCCACCTTGTCACAATATTTAAAATGTTCAAATCCGGATCAGAAATCGTTTGAACATTAAGTGAAAAAAATTGCTTTCTGTTTCGAAAACTTTCAGCATTGTCACCTCCCGGAGATTGTATTTTTACGTGGGTACAATCTAGTGCTCCAATGCATCTAGGAAATCTAGCAATATTGTAGAAACGTTGACGAATATCTGTTATTTCTTCATCCGATTGGGGCATTTTTATATATTGTGGTCGAAGTCGCGCTAGTGCCACACTAACTCTTCTGACTGTTTTACAACTTGTTGCTTTACTGGCACCACAAAAGTCTCCAGTTGTCCGTAGAAATGACCCATTTGCATAAAAATTTAAAGTTAATAGCAACTGTTGTGCAGCAGATAAACAGTCATTCCTAAAACATCAATTTGACATAATGCTTTTATTTAAATAAATTTTACCTTACCTATTTGTTGGATATGAAATTGCATCTTCAACTTCCTCCAAAAGCTTTTCTACAGTTCTAATGGAAAGCCTAAAGCGATCAAAAAGTCCTTTTGGTCATATTCTTCGAAAAATTTGGTCTATAACGTATATTCTTTGGTCTTGTAGCTTCTTCATCACTACTATAAGCATTTAAATTATATGCATCATAAAAATCCATTATATATTGTTTTAGGTTATAGCAATAGCTGAGCTGATTACGTATCAAAATAACTGGAATTTGACTTTATTTATTAAAGATGATTCCAAAAGAACAACTTTTAAATCTTAAGGTGTAGAAAGACTTTACTATTAGAGCATAAAACTACCTGTTGTATATATATTCTATAGAATACACAACAAACTGTAAGTTAACCCATACTTAAGGTACCGGTAAAGTTAACTCCTAGTTTGTTCCTAACCAATAATTGAAAAACACCAACTAATAGTTAACCACTAATTAACCAGTAACCAACAGTTAACCCTCGATTGAAAAACCGGGCCTTACTAGTATTCGCTTATTTAGTGTTAGTCTAGGTCATAGAGAACATATCTATGGTCTAAGCTTAGTACTGGCCAGAAGTATATGTATTTGTAATCGCACATTCTTGTGACCACTGTAAACGTAAAAATATAATTTGTTCGTACCTGTTGCTTTTGTCTCTGAATTTGCCAGTGGTTTTACTTATCAGGAGTAATATATAGTTTTCATGTCGATTTACGATTTTATTGAAATTGTTTATGTATAAATGAGTGTTGATTGTTTTAACGATCAAAAACTAACATTTATTTATTTGAAATAATGTTTATTTATTGTTTAATACAGACTTCAAACTTCCATTGCATTGCCTTTATTCCGGAATCAATAGTAAATGTACCCTTACTGTGATTTTACGAGAATATATGAAAGGTATCAACGTCATTTCCTTAGATATATTAAATCAAATTGTTAGGCAGGTTTGAATATGAACAGCATTATATTTCTTTGTTATATTTGTTTTGGTTTTAAGATAGTAATTGAATTTAACCACAACAATGTTGTGTATATTATTTGTTTGTAATTTGTAATGCCACAATGTGTTTAATTATTGAAAAGGTACGTTTTAACCTATGTAACCATAATGAATAATTTTTAACGTTTACTTACTAGATTTCGTATATATTTAACTAACAGGCATTTATATAAACATTTAGTGTTTAAATCTGGGCTTGTACTTGTGCTATAAAATTTTGATATGTTTTTGCTGTCTACGTGTTTTATAATGTTTGATGTTTGTGATGCATTTGATATTTTTATTTTGTGTGTAATTGTTTTATTTCAGCATATTAACCACATACTCCAATACATCGCTCATATCTCGGTTTAAACTTAATTATATTGTTGTTTTGTTCATCTGTTACGTTTTTAATCGAGGCAGCCACGTTGGGCGCCAAATTTGTTACGTTACGTAATTCGTGGCAGTCCCTGTTCGGGCGCCAAGGTTATGCTACGTTGACTCGTAGCCGAGCGTAGCACACAGAAAATCAAAGAAATGACCGGGCTCAATCGGAGAGTAGGGGGGGGGTCGTAGAAAGCAGACCAACATATAAAGTACGGGGCTGTAAGGAATTAGTAACAATACCTGCAATAAAAAAAAGTTAGAATAGCAAACCTGCAATAAAGAAAAATTAGTCCTGCAAACCTGAAATAAAGAAAATAAGCATAGCAGCAATGAAACATCTAAGTTATTCAGTACTTTGTAGCATGTAAATAAAAGAAACTGTTTAGATAAACTATATAATATAACAACAGTAAAAGCAATACAGAAAAATGTTTAGTACAAAGTGCGGTAATATTGGGGAGTAGCAGAAACGTTTCCTCACACACCAATTAAACATAAATCAGACAAAATGTAAAAAAAATAAATAGGTAAGACACAATTGATATGCGTAATTTAGTAAATAAATAGGTAAGACACAATTGATAAGAGTAATTCAGTAAATAAATAGGTAAGACACAATGGGTATGAGTAATTTAGTAGTATTGATTTTTCTTTCTGTCTTTTTTTTGTATGTTTTAAAGTAGCATGCAAGTCTATTGTAAAAGGTATCAGAACGACAAAGATATAGTAAAGCAACCGATAGATATTTAAAGTAATAACAAGTAGGAAATAGTTCAACTTACAAAAGTCCTTCAGCAACGCTTCCTTGCAACGGAAGTGTGAGATTCACGATGTCCTGCACTAAAGAAGCACTTTCCCCTTGACTGTGAGGGTGTTGATGGAACTTATCACACGTCACACTAATCACAACTCACTGGTGTTAGCAGCAGACATTCTCATGCTGATGGAACTATGTAGCATTGATAAATTTCTTGTTAATTCTATTTCCTGAGACAATAATTTAGAAATATTTTGTAACACAAGTCGTAAAACATGGTAATAAAAAGTTAGAGTCACGGGCTTTCAAGCCACGATGTAATGCATTGAACTTATATTTGCTACCTATGGTAACAAAGAAAAATCTAATGCTTTTGGATAACGAAATTTGTGCAAACAATGATCTATTTTAGATTCTTTGTGGTTAGAAAAATTCAGAACTACAGTATCAACTGTATTTAAATAATCCAAAGTATGCACTACTTTGGAAAAAAACAAAAGGACCGCGAAACTAGATCGCACACACAGTTTAAATATCAAAAGACAAAGCAACAACAAAAAACACAATTAGTAAAGCAGCGCGTAATCACTAAGCCAAATGTTCCGTAAAATAAACACGTGCGGTCGAGTCAAACACGTTCGCCTATAAAAACATCTTTTCTTCAAAAAGGAATTAGAACTACACTTTCGACAGTTAATATACCACTTTTCTTTTACGAGAAAAACAACTAAAATCGTGCCGTGCTTCCAAAATTTATATCGCATTAATTCTCACTATTGTCAAAGCACACGGAACAGTATTTTCAACGTAATTCATAGATAGGAACGAAGAACAAACTCGACTCCGATAATAACATTATCTAATAATTAACTACAAGCTGTTATAATTCTCGATAAGTTGGAAAGTACTTTACGAATAATCCAATTTACAATTCGTTCCTTGCAATTTATTTATTAAAATACGATGCACTCGCCTAAGGAGTTAATAAATACCCAATATAAAAATAGTAATTTGTAGAAACGTATTTATGAATTGAGGATAGCGTAAAATGTTAAATTATTAAAAATGCCCGTTACACATCCTATTATCTAGCCTATATTTTTATATAATTAACTAGTATTTAATGTATGTAGTAATTGTTGCAGTGTAATTAAATTGAACATCTGGTATGACCAACCTTCACGTGCTATTCAATAATAAGTGCCTTTAAACTATGCGCAATCATACCATAAGTTCATTTCAGAGATTCATGTCGTCTTGCCAATGTACTTATAGTAGTACTTTTGCAAATAATAGGAAGTCGGCTAGCCTTTGTGAAATATTTTGTAACACGGACGGGAAGCTGTTAATGAATGTATGTGGGCGCGTGTGTTCGAGTCTTGTTGAATATTACTAACATTTTATATACGCGCGGGGAGGAACATTGGTAGTTAAGGTGCAAGTCATCTTTCTGATGTCCCCCTTCTTCAACTTTAGCTGGGTAGTATTGGCCTAGCTGACCTAAGTACCTATCAGGAAAGACTAGCTAGTTTACACTAAGGTTTCTTCAGTTGTCATGTGTGGTATGTCTGGGTAATAGTTGACATCCCGTCAATTTCAGTGTTGGTGATCTGGGTACTTGCATGATACCCGTCCTTGTCGAGATATGCCAAATGCAGTTGGAAGTGTGAAGACAGTTTGGGGTTTTCTCTGCCGTGCTCTTTGCTCAACCGCCCAGGTTGAGTACGGCATTGTTTGCTTTGAATGTCAATTTTTTTTGCTTCCATACGAATGATCTACTTAATGGTTATTTTTTTGGTTACGTAAAGTTAAAAAAATACTGTAGTTTTATTTCAAATCTTCCCGCTTTAACGCTATCTTTCCAGTGTGAGTTTGGGTTACATTATAACAACACAACGTAGGAGTCGTCGAGCCGCTGACACTAGATGTTAGATCATGGAGCCTGGTGTACCGTTCATAGAGGGCGTTTGGGTCAGCCTTCAGGTCGGTTACACTACAAGCTATAAACAATAAATACAATATTCACATATAAAGATTTCTTTCGGAATTAAGTAAAATACCTCAGCAGCATTGCGCATGCGTATAACTTTTTACTTTAAACCGTGAATTTGTGCATTTTTCTTAAAAGCGTGCACGTGGAGTTTGTAAAAAGATACTTTTTTTTCTAATATGAAATGTAAAATTACTTTTGTCATCGTCTATTTAAATTTCAGATTATTTGGTTCGTAGGATCATGATAAATAAGAAGAAATTTATTATTAAACAATTACTATTGTCAATAGAATCGCGCATTTATTAATTTATGAACAAATCTTTTTCTACTATATTTTATTTGGTATAATTGAGGATTGTCAATAAAATAACAATAATAAATACAGAAAAAAAGTAAGTGGTATCGTCCATTCGTATTTGCCATTGCCAATGTTGATTTAAATTCTAATACATTTAATTAGCGCTTGATGTGTGTTAGTGCACAGCATGTACCTACTAGTGGTCGTAACGCGGGCAACTTTCTGCTGGCTTACAAGGTAACCCCATTGGAAGGAGAAGTTTTAGCTTGTTTCGAAAGACGTTAGGCACACCTGGTGGACTGGGAATCGTGGCGACGTCTGTGGCAGAGTGGCTAAACATGTCAACACTAAACAGTAAGGTGTTGTTACCGTTAGTAGGGAAAGCTACAACGGCACGGTTGCAATCTACACTAGTAACTCGATTCCACCAATGTCATATTGAGGGACTGAGATTGAAAATCTCTGGCCCATAGATTACGACCAAGAGAATCAGGTATCGAGATTTGGTTCTTGGAATATCAGGGGAATGTATGCTAATATTAGGTGTAAACAAACCTTTAGAAAATAGTATTCGGTTAACAGGTGTGTTTCAACTTTATTGTATTATTTCAAATATTCGTTGCTTCCCGCCAGTTGTTATTACACGCTCTGGCGGCAATGTCTCACATTAAGATTTGATACTTAAACTAAAATAGCAAAACATGGCTAAAGCAGAATTTGTGTCTACTATGAACCCCTCTACTTAGGACGTTAATCTTCCTATTCTTGCAATACTATAGAACTGTGACAAATAATCTCTAGTTAATAATGTTGTCGCTAGGGAAAAGTAGGGTCAATTTTCTATTGCGTTTCATGGCATAGTAGTATCGTAATCGCATTTTTATAAAATTGTGAGGTCTAATTAGACTAAGATCATCATTTTTAGTACTTTATAGAAGTGTGTGTAAAACTTGCGGCCTATAACTTATCTATAGATATAAAATATTAAGCGTTGTTTTGTCCCTGGGTGCAAATCCGTATATAAATCATTCAAACACATAAGGAGAAGTATTTATTGTGCTCCCAAGATATTTTTGGTGTTTAGTGATACTATTGAGTTTCTAAATATATGTCTTTGTAGGACACGGAAACATTAGACAAGTGGAGACAAGCTATTCCTCGAAGTTACACGGTTGTTTCTATAAAAGATTTCGTCTGTGAATTACATTTTCACCCTGAAGATATTATTTCTTACAATGAGATTGTACTGCCTGATGGTGGTATGACAGAAATAAGCGATTTTACTCGAAATTGAGAGATGGACGATACCGCAGATATTTCCTAATCTCCCCCCATATTTGTTTCCTAACAAGAAAAGAAGAAAGTCCCCGAACTCTAAATTTCTTCAAACAAAAAAGATGAAGTCATCTTTATTAAGTGTTCCTTCTACAAGCGTTGTGGTGGGAGCAGACGATGTTACTAAATTTACCATCGAAGTTTCAGTGTTTGAGAAATTGAAAAGGGAAATGACTACGTTAATATTACCCAACCCCAATTGGACTCTTGTGTATGTTGCTGTTTCAAATATACTTGCATTTGTGGAATGGAACAACAACTATATGAATAATAAGAAAGTGATAATGCAGAGTGATTATACAATTCAGGTTGGTAATTTTTTTCTATGTCTGAAAAACATTCTCTAATAACACTATTGGTCAGATCTTGTTTGGAAATGTAAAGGGCGATTTAAAAACCACAGCAGATATTGTCGGGCTGTTATGAAATTACTGGACAATGTTAACCGACTGAGAATATACGATAGTTTATTACAAGCCAGTAAGGTTTATTTTATTTCTACTACATAAGTACGTTTCAGGCCTTGGGAGCGGTGTTTTTTAAAAACTACTTCCAATTCTTCGTAACAATTTATTTGTTTAAACAGACATGAATTATGGAATTTTGACATACTGATTTATAAAACTCTAAGTCGAAATAAAATGCTTAATTGAACTAATATTAAGGCGAGTAACCTAAGTAAACAACAATGCTAAAGCTGTAATACTCAGACTGACTGACTGGTCTTGGGGCTCCCGGGGTATTTATGTTGTCCCTGCCCCTCACAATTCTGTGGGAGCTTGCTGAGCTCATGTCTGCTTATTCTTAATTCTATTCATTAATACATTGTTACAATCTTACTTTCTAGGTAATTGTGGTATCTTAACCGTTTGTGACCTGTCACCTGCAGTATCACTATCGTCTGGAATACATCGTATTGTATCCGTTCTTAAACTGTTAATAATCTTTTTATATCTATCCTTGAGTTACATTGTTGTAATTGCTTTATGGTTTCTTTAATAATTTCTAATAACTTTCTATTAGATTCTATTATTGAATATATATATATTGCTGTAATAAGGGGTTGTTTAGGGATGTATTGAGTAGTAAGGGTCGTGTAGTAACTATAAATAGCAATAGGGATCAGAAAACTGCATTTGTTTTGCAGAAAAATAAGTAATTTGTACATTATGTAAATAGTAAGCATTTAACACCCTGTATATAGACTGTAAGTAACTTTAAGCGATGCCAGTAAGCATATCTTATCTTTCAACAATAAAACGCGTATTCAGCAGAGAAATAATCGTACATGTAATTGAACATACGTTCAGAAGTGTTATACAAGTTTATAAAATAAAAAGGCAGAAGATGAGAGAAAACCTAATAAATCTTCATGCAATTACACTGGAACTGGCGCTTTGATAAAAAACGAATAAATACATAAACAAAAAAAGTACTAGAGTTACATCATTTAATTTGTACAATTTTCCAAAAGCTTTATCTATACAAAACAATAGACTTAAGTTAAAAGTCTGGTCGAGATAACAAATAATAAGGCAAGCAAAGGTCGCAAATAAACAACTATGACACGAAAATCCAAAAGAATTTCATCAGAAAACAGTTTAAAAATACTAAAGACAAATCTGGTTAGTTGAAACAATCTGTAAAACTGCTTGGAAACCCAACCCAGAGGTAGTGGGAAAAGGCTATTTAACACCCACCGGTGATAAGACAGCTCAGTTTCTACTTGAAGCAGGTTGAATCTACATCACTCTTAACCAGAAATCTACGCGTCAAATAAATAAAGTTTGTAATATAGTGAAAATAGTGCTGCATGGAAATTGCGTTAAGAAACATAAACAGCTTTTGCCTTTTTTTTTTAAGAAAACGTTAGTAGAAATTGGTTAATTAATTTAAATTAAATATTTTGTAATGATATAGGGCTTCTACTCCACGTCGAAATTACTTATTGTCCTAAGGCGACAATTCTGATCAATTCTAATCCACGTCGAAAATACTTATGGTTCTAATCTGCAAATATATGAAATTTTAATTCTAATCCATGGTCCTAAGAGGACAAATCTAATCGGCTTCCAGTCAAATTCTGGTTCACTTATAAAACAATTCTAATCTGCGTCAAAGAGAATTCTAATCTGCGTCGAATTTTAATTCTGGGAAGAAGTTAAGGCGTATACAGAGAAGTATCGAATAAAGCACAAGATGATTTTGGAAATCAAGAGGTAACTGTACTTAAATACTGGTTGAACAAAGCAGATCATTGGTATTCGATTGAAGACAACAAGGGGGGTGTTGATCCATAACGCGAAACAAAGCAAGTCAGATCTATTTAATTTTAAGGAATCTTTTCAATTTAAATTTTAATTCTAAATTTATTCAATTTATCCAAAACTTGTAAAGAGTCAACAAGGAACATTGGATACGTTTAAACTTACGTAATAAATCATAAAGAGGTTTCGAACGTTCCAGATTTTTTTTGTAAATATGTTGTTTTTGGTGGCTTTATTTTAAACTAAAAGTATATAAATTTTAGGATCAATAATCCATATGATATTCATTGATTGAAGGATGTATTTAAAGAATTTCAAAAATTGTAAATATTATTTCCTTTCATTATATGAATGTTGCTTGACTTCGTTTTATCAATTCAAACAGGTAATCAAAAAGGGGTTGAAAGAAAATTGTTTATCGTAACGTTGTGCACTCTTGTGTAGATTAAAAAGGGCTAGCCGTGGCATAATAATAATGTATTAGAAGATTAAAAAGTGAGAAACGCACAGCGGTGGCGTTTAGTAGAACGTTTATAACACCGAGTACGGCGTTATCATATCTATATATATATATATATATATATATATATATATATATATACTGATATGATAACGCCGCGCGCCGATGTAATAAACGTCCAGTTTCCTGCTGAACGCCACCGCTCTGCGTTTTTCTCTAATCTTCTAATTTTAATTATGTCACGGGTAACCCAGTCTGATTTACACAGAGTGCACAACGTTACGATGATCAAATTAATTTACCCCTTTAACTCTTACCTGTTTGGATTGATAACACGAAGTCGATCAATATTTGTATAATGAAAGGAAATAATATTTACACTTCACAATTTTTGTAATCCCTTAAATACACCCTTCAATCAATTAATATTATTTGGATCATTTATGCCAAAAATTATATCCCTTTAATTTAATTTAAAGTCATCAAAAACGACACCTTTTACTAAAAAAAAATCTAGAACGTTCAAGACTCTTTTTTATGCTTGTTACGTAAATTTCAACGTATTAACTATTTTTGTTGACTCCTTACAAATTTGAGAAAAATAATGTATTTAGTGTTTAAATTTAAATTTGAAAGGATTGCTTATACTAGTTAGCCCTGACCTGTGATATCCTGATTTGCTGTTGCGTGTTGTGGATCAACACCCCCTTATTATCTTCAATCGAACACCAATACTCTGCTTTGTACTCCTTCACGTGCTTTGAACCAATAGTTTTGTTACTCCTTATTTCCAAAATTCAGCTCGTGCTTTACTATATATTTTTCTGGATACGCCTTAGACCTCTCCACTTAGTTACAAACTGGATTTCTGAATACCACTTAGAAGTTCTGGATACCAGTCTTAAATCCTTCTTAATATTACACTTAGAATTCGTAGGTTTCTTAGATACACCTCCGAATTCGTAAGTTTCTTAGATTTTTTGTACACACCTTAGAAGTCGTAGATTTCTTAGATACACCTTTGAATTAGACTTGGATTTCTTAGGGTCGTAAATTAGAATTGGATTTCTTAGGAACACCTTAGAAGCCGTGAATTAAAAGTTGTATGTTTCTTAGATACACCTTCGAAGTCGTGAATTAGAAGTCCTACATTATTATAAACATTTAATTTAAATTAATTAACAAATTTCTACTTACGTTTTCTGCAAAACGGCAAAAGCTTTTTCATATA
The DNA here is from genome assembly GCA_036346225.1 of Platerodrilus igneus. Taxonomy (NCBI): domain Eukaryota; kingdom Metazoa; phylum Arthropoda; class Insecta; order Coleoptera; family Lycidae; genus Platerodrilus; species Platerodrilus igneus. The sequence continues at coordinate 2,094,446 of JARFIW010000229.1, read as the reverse complement.
TCGTCAACGTCAACTACTATTACACAACACCACTTTCCACAATAATATAATTTAAAATTTATTTATTTGACGCGTAAATATTTGAGTAAGTGTGTTTCAGGTTCGACGTGCTTCAAATTGAGATTGTGCTTTCTTATCAGCTCTGGTTGTTATATAGCTTTTGCTATCTACATTTGGATTGGTTTGTCCAAACAGTCTTACAAAGTGTTGTAACCAACCATGTTTGTTTTGGACATTCCTAGTAGTTTTCAAGCTGATTTCTGACGAAACTATTCTAAAGTTACACATCATGCTGGTATTTGCTATTGTTTTACGATCTTTTACCGCCTGTTTTGTTATTATTTTTGGACTTTTAATTTAGCTTATGTCTGTTGGTTTGTGTAGATAAAACTTTTGGAGAATTGAACAAAATAACTGATGTAACATGAGTGATATTTTCGTTTATGTCTCTATTTAAAACTTACCTTTGAAAGTGAGTTTCTTATCAAAGCGCTTTATTGTTCCTTCTTTATTACAAGCGTAATTGCATAAAGACTTGCTAGGTTTTATCTTATCTCGTGCGTATCTATTTTATAAACTTATTGAACGCTTCTTGGCGTATTTTAATTACATGTATAATTATTTCTCTGCTGAATATGCGTTCTCTTATTAAAAAATATGGTTACTGGCATTGATTACAGTTAATTGCGGTCCTTATACAGGGTGTTAAGTGTTTGCTATTTACATAATGTGCGAATGATTTATTTTCCTGCTAAATAAATGCAGGTTCCTGATTCCTATTGCTATTTACAGTTACTATGCGACCTTTACGACTCAATACCCCCCTAAACAACCCCTTAGCACAGCAATATTTATATATATATATATATATAAATTGGGGGATACCTACTCTTCCCGACGTAAATGAAAAATAAAGGTTTTTCTTGCTTATTTTTTAAAATTCATAATTTTCATTTCTTAAATTGCATTGTTTCTAAGGGTACACTTATTGTTCCTTTATTTCTCTTTGTTTCCTTAAATCTAAAACTGTTTTCCTTATTCATATATCTAAGATACATTTTGTAAAATACATATATAATTAGAAAAATGATTAAAATGATTAATACAATTGTCTAAACGCTTATATTGTCATAGTGTAACTTGGGCACTTTAAGTTCACTTAAGTGTTCTTTATAGTTTTCCATTAATTTCATGGCGTGGTTGAGGTCGTCTAAGTCTAGATGTTCTAATTGCATGGGTTTCTTGACTATTTCTTCGTCTTCTGGTTGTTCTATTTTGAACTGTAGTTCTGGTAGATTTGCGAGTTTCTTGATTGCTACGGGATCTTGGTAAACTCTGATTATTTCGTTTTTCAGTTTCAAATAACAGTCTTCCTTGAGAGTGATTAATTTGCTTCCAGTTGGTGCTAGATTGTTTTCGTTTTGATTTCAGTGGACGGTTGCTATTACTTCTGTTGGGAAAATGGCAATCCATTTGTTTTCTGTAACTTTTTGATTCTTCATTGTAAAGAATAATGAAATAACATTTTTAATAGAAATCCCAATAGTAAAAAGTAACAATTATAATTATTATCGTTTATTTGCTTTTCCAATGAAAATTAGTAGCATGTATCAAGTAATCATACACAAAACCAAGTTCCTATTCTTAAATGAACTAAGATATGGTTATACAAACGAAAAATGTACCGAAGTCACGCCAAACCAATATTTATGACAATCATTGACAACGACAACCATTCAAGAAGACAGCCCTTGCGAAGTACAATTATTAAAATTTTCAAATCATTACGAAAACTGTGAAGGTGGACCCGTGCAAATAACCTTTAACTATAGCTATTTTTCAAATATAAGAATGTTTGATTCTATTACATCAAAGGGTGATTTACTGTTAGTTACTGTTGGTTTATAATAACTGTTAGGGTTGTTATTAGTATTATTATTCATTGGTGTATTTCTAATAGGGTTCGCGTTGAATGCTGGTCTGTGTTGGTTCACGTTTTGGTTGAATCTTGGTGGAAATGCGGGCTTTGTAAAATTTGAGTTAAACCTTGGTTTTGGAAATTGTTTGATTTGATTATTAAAATTTGTGTTATTAAAATTCGAGTTATTACTTCGCGGTTGGTTCATTTGTGCATTGAATGGTGTGAGTTTTTGTTGGGGGATTGTTTGTCTAGCGGCTTGTATGGTTTTTATTGCGGAATAGCTTTTATTCGCATTGGGTATATATAGTCTGTTTCGATAGTACAATACGTTTTCTTCCTCTATGATCATATTCATGGCTTCTGCTAAATCTTGGGAACGTTGAAATCTTATTTTATTTGATAGTCGTTCTGGTAGTGCATTTATGTATTTTTGTCTTTAAAAGTCGGATATTTTGGTCAAGTTCTTCAATTTTTAATTTTGTTAAGATTAAACATCTTACGTCTTGGCATTTCATTCCGAATTGGGTCGCGAAGAAGACATTTTATGTTCCGTTGATCGCCAAAGTATGCAATTAGTATGCGTTTGAAGTCTTCCTATTGTTCTAAATCATCTCGTCTGGCTATTAGCGTTAGTGCCCGTCTGGTCAGTTTACTTATTATCAAGCGTAAAAGTAATACATTGCTTTTGTTGTCTCCGGGTTTGAGGAAGATTTTCAAAAATATTTCACACGCAGTGATGAAATTCTCTAGCAAAGCTTGATCTCCGTTAAAGTTTAGGATGGCTTCAAGATAGATCTTCGTATCTGAACTCATGATTGTTAAGGGCTGTCTTAATTAATTCATGGTTACTTTTGATTTTAATTAATTTCAAATTTTGTAAAATTAGGAATTATTTCGCGGTTTGTATTGTTACTTTTTAGTTTAGTTTGTTAATTTTCAGTTTGAAGTGTGTTGGGTTATTTAAAGAATCGGGTTGCTTGTATTTTATACGTAATTATACGGTGCTATTGTTGAATTGAGGAATTTGTGCTTGAAAAGGTCTGCTTAATTGTTGTAGCCTTGAATTCAATTATTTACACTTTGAATGTTAAGTTGTCTCTAGTTTTACTTGAGTTTTACTTTCTGAAAGGTTTCGATGTGAATTAATAATTTGTAGGAATAATTGCCTGGTACTTTGTACGTTTCGTTGCGTCAGTTATGATTTTATTTTATTTCAGTTCTGTTGATTAATTGAGTCTTTGTAATTATTTCTTCTCAGCAGGTGTTGTAATTTATAAGCGTATATGATGTTTCTCTGTAATTGTATTGTCTCATCTCCTTGAGTTTTATTTATAAAGTTGCAAGTTTTCGGTCTAACGTTTCGTACAGTAGTTGTTAGGGAAATGTTTGTTTTGCTATCAGAACTACTATCGGACTAGTAGAACTAATTTGTTGCCAACGTACCTAATTAAATTTACTATCCCGAGATTATGAAATGGATCGTTCATAATACGCAGGAGAATAGTATTCCAAAGAATAAACTAACTGTACATTTATCTAGAGGTATTCTAGACATTCGTAAAGAAATTAAGTCTTTCTGAAAACGCCGCAAGTCATTTCTTGTTGTAATTATTCTACGGTAAAAAGAGATACCTACATTTTTTTCTATTATAAAATATGATTCTTTTGTTTATAGCCTATTTAAATTTCAGGTTATTTGATTGGTAAGATCATGATAGGTAAGAAGAAATTTATCATTAAACAATTAATATTTTCTAAGAATCGAGTGTTGATTAATTTATAAACAACTCCTTCTTATACTTAAAGCTATTTGATATAATTGTGGATTATTAATAAAATAGCAATAACAATAAAAAAAAGTAAGTGGTACTTAATTTTTAACAAAAAACGCGTACATACAATTATATTTGTTTAAATAAAAATTGAACTGTAGGTAAGATTTTACGTTTTCTTTTATAAAAATGGCCGGTTTTAAAAGCGAGCGTCTCGCGTTATATCATATCTTGGCTGCCATCAAGGTCGTCAAAGTTCACAGCCATCACTTGATGCATCAGCTGACATGTTTGAGTGAGGTTTTGAATCTTTTACTGATTCACTGGTTATTAGCTCTGTTTATATACGACTGTGCATACTTACCGATGAATAATGTTATTAGCATAACCTAACGTGAGAAATGAATATGATTAAAATAAAACCTGTATGGAGTTAAATATATTTAAGTACTGACTGTATATAGTACAAGAAAATATACAATTTATTGCTTCTCCATTAAGTATTGAGCAATCAAAATATAAACAAAATAACAAAATAATGTCTGTTTTATACTTAACAACTTATTGATCAGTTTCAAGAACTAAAAAAATAAGTAGATGAAAACCTCGAATCCTCAAGGCACAACTTCTAGTAAAGTTATTTCACAATTCCAAATTATAAATTCACCAATGCGGTTTCGTAGCAATAATTCTTAAGTTTGGGTTGTTACATTAATAGAACGACCTGAAATGAAAGCTCAACAACGAATATCTTGCCTCTCCTTCATTTCCAGTAAGTCACAACTAAAATCGGTAATGGTAAAACCCGCTTGGTCGAAGGGCTCTAGAGCACGTATCAAAAAAAAATAAGGCTTTCTGCAGTCAGATTTACAGATTCATAACGTTCGATGTAACATAGTTGTCTATTTTCAGTATGGGACCGTAAGAATTTATTATATTTGTAATATCTCTGTAATCGACCTTGTAGACAACACGCTACAACCTTGTAACTTCTCGTGAAAAACAAAAGCTTTGATAAGCAAACCTACTGAGGAAACGCAAATACTTAACCTTCACAAAAACATCATACCATCTTTGAGAACAAATTGCTACGTACCGAGACGTAGCTGGAAGAAACGTAAGTACCGGGCTAACTACCAGACCCGGAGAGTGGAAGGATTCACCTACATACTAAAAAAAAACAAAAAAACGTCGCCTGAGATTATCTATTAACAATAAGAATAAATAAAAATTTTTTGACTCACAGGGACAAATAAAAGTATTAAATTTAAGTTATATTGTAAATGACAAATTTGATAATGTATTAGAAAGTGCGCATTTCGCGGCTAACATGTGATAAAACTCATTGAAAACAAAAAAATAATGCTTAGATTTTATCAATAGCAAGTGTGTTAAATTAAAGTATTAATTGTAGACCACGTTGTAGTAAAAACTAAAGAAACATAACCAGAAACAGTAGCGTAGCCAGTTGTTAAACAAGTATGGTAAACTGGTTTCACCACATCAACCACTGATAATAATCCTTGACATGCATAAAAGAAAATTAGTCACATACCTCTATGCGTCAGGATGCTTATCTTGCAAGGCGTCGGGAGTGAGGCAACACAGCAACGCCCCGGTAATCAGGATCCATTTGCCCTGTCACCGTAGCTGCAGTGGAAGTCTATAGACAAAAGCAGTCGGTCTACGAACATTTGGGTCTACATAAAGAAAGAACTAATTTGGTCTCCAGCTAAGAGCTAAAAAAAGAATCGGATTAGAATGGTTAAGCGTGGGAAAACTCGCCGAATACACGCAAGATACCTCTTACTTGTCGAACAACAGAACGAGCATCGCTGTAGAAAATATTTCAAAGCACAAGCTGAAGAATCAAGTTAAAAATTTTTCAAATAACACGAATTCCAACTGCAAATCCTTGCGTTATCAGAGCGCGATTAAAACTGGCAAACACGGTTTTATCGGATGGTTCAATACACTATTTAGACGAAGGTTTAGATTGAAAACACATAAAAAGCAATTATACGCGGTCGTAATGTATAACAAGTTCACAGATACCTAAAACAGGGTATAAACTATTTAATTATAGCATAAACTTGTCGTTTCCAAGCAAGTAGATTTGAGTTAAAATTATTGTAAAGCGGGCTTAGGAATTAATAAGTAAACTATACACGATATTCATGAAGGATTTAAGAATAGCAACGGAATCGATTTAACAAAATCATCGTAAAGCGGGCTTATGAATTAACAAAGGAAGAAGGTTAAATAAACAAATGACCTATTACCTACCGGGCTTGTTACCTAATGGGCTTGTCTTTTTGCAAAATAACCAACAATTTATATATTGATTTCGATCCTCTATGCTCGAATTACTTTCTCCATGCCAGGCAAAATTATTCGTTAAGGGAAGAAAAGGTAATTAATTTATGCTGAAAATAAACGTAACAAAAAGTTTTAATAAAATAGATACCAGATTTTAAATGCAAGAATAATATTTCTGAAGGACCCGTTTTAATAAAATAGATATCCACTTTTAAGCATGTATTGGAAAAGTAATTTTCTATATTAAAAATTATAATTACGTATGCTAATAAAACTTGAAATCTAGTACATTATCAGTAGGTTAAACGCAACCTACTTAAATTTGTTACTAATAATAACCCCATAGTTTACAATTAACGCAAAATAAATTCCAAGTACCTTAAATTTTACAACTGAATATTTAATAAGATTCTGTAGGCTGATGAATATGCAATCGTTTAATTTTGGCCGAAGGCTGTAGAATTCGCTAATACACGCAATTAACTCTGAGATTATGAAATTTTTTAATCAGCTATGCGTCAAATTATTCAGTTTCGGGAACGGAACGTAACAAACTACCTTTTTTGTGAGCTGGTACTACACAAATCGCATGCAAATGGACACTCGTTAGTATGCGATTTTAAATATTTTTGTAAATTACTTTTTGTAATGTGATATAATTATACAAATTACAAGCAAATGATCGTTATTAGTATAAAACCGCAAATGTCTTTTTAAACTACTTTATGTGATACCGTATAATCACACAAATTCATTTCAACAGACGTTAATTTGTATGCCACCGGAAATGTCTTTGCAAACTACTATTGTGGTATGTGTAGAATTACACAACTTGCATGCGAATGAACGCTTGTTAATATAAGATCACAAACGTTCTGATAAATGGCCTTTTTGTAATGCAGTATAATCACATAAATTTAAAGCTAACGGACGTTCGTTTATATGCGACCAGAAATGTATTTGTAAATGACATTTTTGTGATGTGGTAGATACACAAATTGCATACATATGAATGCTTGTTAGTAAGCGATCGCAAATGTCTGTAAAGTACAGTTTTCTGACGTGGTATAATTGAAAGCGAACAGACGTTAGAATGCGATCACAAATGCTGTTGCAACTCAATTTTTTCGTGACGAGCTATAATTACACAAATTGCATACAAATTGACGCTCGTTATTATGCGACCACAAATGTTTGTGTTAATCACCTACTCGTGACAACTTGCGCTGGTTCTGTTCTTGTAAAAGGCTTTTTCGTGATGCGGTATAATCACAAAAATTGCAAGTGAATGGATGTTCATTTGTATGCGACTGAAAATGTCTTTTTAAATGACTTTTATGTGAGGCGGTATAATCACACAAATTGCATGCGAATGGACGTTCATTAGTATGCGATCGATAATGTGCTTGTAAATGACATTTTCGTAATGCGGTATAGGCACACTAATTGCATGTGAATGGACGTTCGTTAGTATGCGACCGAAAATGTACTAGTAAATGACTTTTTTGTGATGCGGTATAATCACACAAATTGCACGCGAATTGACGATCGTTATTATGCGACCGACAATGTGCTTGTAAATAATTTTTGCGTGATGCGGTATAGGCACACAAGTTGCATGCGAATGGACGTTGGTTAGTGTGCAACCATACATGTTTTCGTAAAAGGCTTTTTCGTGATGCAGTATAATCACAAAAATTGCAAGTGAATGAATGTTCATTTGTATGCGACTGAAAATGTCTTTTTTAAATGACTTTTATGTGACGCGGTATAATCACACAAATTGCATGCGAATGGACGTTCATTAGTATGCGATCGATAATGTGTTTGTAAATGACTTTTTCGTAATGTGGTATAGGCACACTAATTGCATGCGAATGGACGTTCGTTAGTATGCGACCAAAAATGTACTAGTAAATGACTTTTTTGTGATGCGGTATAATCACACAAATTGCACGCGAATTGACGTTCGTTAGTATGCGACCGACAATGTGCTTGTAAATGATTTTTTCGTGATGCGGTATAGGCACACAAGTTGCATGCGAATGGACGCTGGTTAGTGTGCAACCATAAATGTTTTCGTAAAAGGCTTTTTCGTGATGCAGTATAATCACAAAAATTGCATGTGAATGGACGTTTGTTAGTATGCGACAGAAAATGTCTTCTTAAATGACTTTTATGTGATGTGGTATAATCACACAAATTGCACGCGAATGGACGTTCATTAGTATGCGATCGATAATGTTCTCGTAAACGACTTTTTCGTGATGCGGCATAGGCACATAAACTGCATGGAAATGGACGTTCTTTAGTATGCGACCGGATATGTTCTTTTAAGTAACTTTTTTGTGTTGCAGCATAATCACACAAATTGCAAACGAATGGACGCTCGTTAATATGCGACCGATAATGTACTTGTAAATGACATTTGTGTGATGCGGTATAGGCACACAATTTGCATGCGAATGGACGTTCGTTTGTATGCGATCGAAAATGTTGTTGTAAACGACTTTTATGTAATGCAGTATAATCGCACAAATTGCACCCGAACGGACGTTTGTTAGTATGCGACCGAAAATGTCTTTTTAAATAATTTTTGTTTGATGAAGTATAATCACACAAATTGCACGCGAATGAACGTTCGTTAGTATGCGACCGAAAATGTCTTTTTAAATTACTTTTATATGATGTAGTATAATCACAGAAATTGCACGCCCATGGACGTTCGGTAGTATGCGATCGATAATGTGCTTGTAAATGACTTTTCCGTGATGTAGCATAATCACATAAATTGCACGCAAATGAACGTTCCTTAGTATGCGATCGAAAATGTCTTTTTAGAAGACTTTTGCGTGATGAAGTATAATCACACATATTGCATGCGTATGAACGTTCGTTAGTATGTGACCGAAACTGTCTTTGTAAATCACTTTTTCGTAATGTGATATAATTGCACAAATTGCATGCTAATGAACCTTCGTTTGTATGAGGCTGAAACACTTGCCGCAATCTTAGACAATTGTACCATGTTATTATTCAAACATCCACGATCGCTACAATAGCAAACCTGAGCGTTTTTGCGTAATAGGTGGTGCTCAAGATTCTGTCTTAGCGAAGTTTGCGGAATTCGCACTAAAAAAATGTTAGTTGGTTTTCTTGAGTTTGTTAAAATCGTTTAAAGTTTGGTCATTTTATACATCTAGTTTATAATACTGTACTGTCCTTATACCTTAAATCTTAACCTATATAAAATGTATAGGTACGCAATACCATGTCCATCATTGATGTAACTTGAAGGACGTGCAATATCCGATAACGTGAATATTATCACCTATGTGAAGGTAGCAATAAAAACTATAGCAATAGAATCAACATTACAGCAGACTAAATCAAATATTTAAAAATATTTATCACAATGACTAAAATGAAAAGTTCATGCAATATAGAAAAAATGTTAACTAAATCCTTACAAACATGCTACTATTATAAAATTTAAGCATAAAAGCCAAAAATCTAATAATAAATCTTGAGTATTGGCACATTCGCAACTATTTGTCATTATTGTATAACGATCCGATATTCGCGATTCGTCTTTCTTGTGCGTATTTCTACACATAAAAAACCGTATAAAACCCAAAAAAAAATTATTTTGGATATAAGCACTTAAAGACACTATGTCAAAATTCCCAATAACGATTCCATGCACGCAATTCATTTTTCTAAGGCATGTTGCTACATATAAAGACTATCCAATTCAAAATTCAAAATAGTTTTCCAGGCCGTACAAAACCCAAAAAAAAATTATATTGGATATAAGCACTTACAGACACTATATCAAAATTCTCAATAACGATTCCGTGTACGCCATTTATTTTTCTAGGGCAGCTTGCTACATATAAAGATTATCCAATTCAAAATTCAAAATAGTTTTCCAGGCCGTACAAAACCCAAAAAAAAATTTATTTTGGATATAAGCACTTACCGATACTATATCAAAATTCTCAAAAACGATTCCGTGTACGCCATTTATTTTTCTAAGGCATTATTGCTATATTTAAAGACTAGTCAATTCAAAATTCAAAATAGTTTTCCAGGCCGTGCAAAACCCAAAAAATTAATATTTTGGATATAAGTACTTACAGACACTATGTCGAAATTCTCAATAACGATTCCGTGTACGCAATTCATTTTTCTAGGGCATGTTGCTACATATAAAGACTATCCAATTCAAAATTCAAAATAGTTTTCCAGGCCGTAGAAAACCCAAAAAAAAATTATTTTGGATATAAACACTTAGAGACACTATGTCAAAATTTTCAATAACGATTCCATGTACGCAATTCATTTTTCTAGGGCATGTTGCCACACATAAAGACTATCCAATTCAAAATTTAAATAGTTTTCCAGGTTGACAAAACCCAAAAAAAGAATTATTTTGGACATAAGCACTTAGAGGCACCATGTCAAAATTCTTAATAACGATTCAATGTACGCAATTCATTTTTCTTGGACATGTTGTTACATATAAAGACTATCCAAACCAAAATAGTTTTCCAAGCCGTACAAAACCTAAAAAAAATTATTTTGGATATAAACACTTAGAGACACTATGTCAAAATTTTCAATAACGATTCCATGTACGCAATTCATTTTTCTAGGGCATCTTGCTACATATAAAGACTATCCAATTCAAAATTCACAATAGTTTTCCAGGCCGTACAAAACCCAAAAAAAAATTATTTTGGATATAAGTACTTACAGACACTATGTCAACATTCTTAATAACGATTCAATGTACGCAATTCATTTTTCTAGGACATGTTGTTACATATAAAGACTATCCAAATCAAAATAGTTTTCCAAGCCGTACAAAACCTAAAAAAAAATTATTTTGGATATAAGAACTTAGAGACACTATGTCAAAATTCTCAATAACGATTCCGTGTACGAAATTCATTTTTCTAGGACATGTTGTTACATATAAAGACTATCCAAATCAAAATAGTTTTCCAAGCCGTACAAAACCTAAAAAAAAATTATTTTGGATATAAGAACTTAGAGACACTATGTCAAAATTCTCAATAACGATTCCGTGTACGAAATTCATTTTTCTAGGACGTGTTGCTACATATAAAGAATAACCAATTCAAAATTCAAAATAGTTTTCCATAGGGATGGATTCGGGCCGAGCCGGGCCGGGCTTTTAGATGCGGCCCGGCTCGGCCCGAAATAATTTGCTCTGGCCCGGCCCGGTGGCCCGGCCCGAACCAAAACGCATCGGCCCGGCTTGAGGCCCGGCTTGAATTTCGGGCCGGGCTTCGGGCCAGGCCGGGCCGATTCGGGCCGGAATGTAACTAAAACCTTAAGTGATGTATAGATTTTTCAACATCCAAATGGAACGTATCGTTTGTTAATATATGTATTTTCAGTTGTATATAAATACTTCTTTACTATTATTATGTTTTTCTACAAAAGTTGAATATATCAATCTTAATAAATTATAGTTTATAGTATCATTTTAACCTCGAAGAATCTCAAAGGTATTTGGAGATGATGCACACTTGCACAGGCAATCCAAAATAGAAGGTGGTTTGCGTCAAACTTCAACCTTAAGTAACAAAATGCATTTTAGAATTCATGTACTACTACTAGTATATAGTAAAATATTTCAAGGAAAGTATTCAAAATTTGACTGAATATTGTTTCCTCATATTCTAAACAAAGAACGTTGCCAATTTCCATTTTACAGATTGCTGGTGTATAGGTCTACATTTCGAGAATGTGCTAGCATCCGTTCAGAGAATTGATTATTCAAGTCTCTCGTATCAGGTAGACATTACTTTGTTGTCTATGAATATTTTTTTGTCGCATGCTTTACTGGAAATTTTAATTATTATGAAAAAAAAAATGCCGCAACATAGAATATTATTTAGTATTTACATTTTAATTTTCTATATCCATTTGTTATTTAAAGCTATAAAAAGCTAATCGCATTGTATTCGGTATGGTGTTCAACAAAAGATACATTCAAATAATTAAATCTAATTAAGCTGGTTTTTTTTGTAATCGGGCAGTTTAAAATATTTTTACATATACAGAGTGGTTTCGATTTATTCACAAATAATCTTTAGTGTGAGGCCACAATAATAAGTTAATTAATAAGTATAATACAATAAACCAGCTCAATTAACATACGTTGCAATACTTCTTCAGATTAATGAAATATAACACGGACGATTTCTATTTCAAAGTTCTTGAAAAGTGGAAAGAAGTGAATATTACTTATCGAAAAAAAAATCGAAATTCACAAATCGGTTTAAACCAAATCATTTTCGTTTTCGATTTATTTCCATTATGACACACTTACCAATATGTGTGTAACTGTACCTGGGTGATATATTAAGAAGAGCGTTAATTATAATTTTGTTTAAGAGGCACCTAAAGAAATCATTAAATGAAATTTTTTACTAAATCAATAAATTGTATATTTCGTTATATAAACTTCGGGCCGGCCCGAATAGCCCGAAAAGCTTGAGCAGTCTGGCCCGGCCCGGGCCCGACACGTGCTTGGCCCGGCTTGGGCCCGAAAAAAATTTGACCGGCCCGGCCCGAAGCCCGGCTTGATATTCGGGCCGGGCTTCGGGCCGGGCCGGGCCCAAGCCCGGGCCCGTGGCCATCCCTAGTTTTCCAGGCCGTACAAAACCCAAAAAAAATTATTTTGGCTATAAGTACTTACAGACACTATGACAAAATTCTCAATAACGATTCCGTGTACGCAATTCATTTTTCTAGGGCATGTTGCTACATATAAAGACTATCCAATTCAAAATTCAAAATAGTTTTCCAGGCCGCACAAGACCCAAAAAAAAATTATTTTGGATATAAGCACTTAAAGACACCATGTCAAAATTCTCAATAACGATTCCATGTACGCAATTCATTTTTCTAAGGCATGTTGCTACATATAAAGACTATTTAATTCAAAATTCAAAATAGTTTTCCAAACCGTACAAAATCCAAACAAAAATTATTTTACCCTAGAAAAATGAATTGCGTACATGGAATCGTTATTGAGAATTTTGACATAGTGTCTTTAAGTGCTTATACCCAAAATAATTTTTTTGGGTTTTGTATGGCGTAGAAAACTATTTTGAATTTTCAATTGAATAGTCCTTATATGTAGCAACATGTCCTAGAAAAATAAATTGCGCACACGGAATCGTTATTGAGAATTTTGACACAGTGTCTGAAAGTGCTTATACCCAAAATAATTTTTTTTTTGGGTTTTGTACGGCCTGGAAAACTTTTTTGAATTTTGAATTAAATAGTCTTTATATGTAGCAACATGCCCAAGAAAAATGAATTGCGTGCATGGAATCGTTATGGAGAATTTTGACATTGTGTTTCTAAGTGCTTATATCCAAAATAATTTTTTTTTGGGTTTTGTACGGCCTGGAAAAGTATTTTGAATGTTGAATTGACTAGTCTTTATATGTAGCAACATGCCTTAGAAAAATGAATTGCGTACACGGAATCGTTATTGAGAATTTTGACATAGTGTCTGAAAGTGCTTATACCCAAAATAATTTTTTTTTTGTTTTTGTACGGCCTGAAAAATTATTTTGAATTTTGAATTAAATAGTCTTTATATGTAGCAACATGCCCTAGAAAAATGAATTGCGTGCATGGAATCGTTATTGAGAATTTTGACTTAGTGTTTTTAAGTGCTTATATCCAAAATAATTTTTTTTTGGGTTTTGTACGGCCTGGAAAACTATTTTAAATTTTGAATGGGATAGTCTTTATATGTAGTAACATGCCCTAGAAAAATGAATTGCGTACATGGAATCGTTATTGGGAATTTTGACATAGTGTCTGAATGCTTATACCCAAAATAATTTTTTTGGGTTTTGTATGGCGTAGAAAACTATTTTGAATTTGCAATTGAATAGTCTTTATATGTAGCAACATGCCCTAGAAAAATGAATTGCGTGCATGGAATCATTATTGAGAATTTTGACATAGTGTCTTTAAGTGCTTATATCCAAAATAATTTTTTTTGGGTTTTCTGCGGTCTGGAAAACTATTTTGAATGGGATAGTCTTTATATGTAGTAACATGCCCTAGAAAAATAAATTGCTCACACGGAATCGTTATTGAGAATTTTGACATAGTGTCTGTAAGTGCTTATACCCAAAATAATTTTTTTTGGGTCTTGTACGGCATGGAAAACTTTTACGACCAGTAAATCGGATAGTTTTATGTGTAGAAATACGCACAAGAAAAACGAATCGCGTATATCGGATCGTTATACGATAATGACAACGTAGTTGCGAATGTGCCAATACTCAAAATATATTTTTAGATTTTTGGCTTTAAGCTTAAATTTTATAATAGGATCATGTTTGTATGGGTTTAGTTTATAATTTTTTCTATATTGCATGAACTTTTCATTTTAGTCATTGTAATAAATATTTTTGAATATTTGATTTGGTCTGTTGTAATGTTGATTCTTTTGCTATAGTTTGTATTGCTACCTTCACATAAGTAATATTATCGTGATCGAAAGCATTGTTTTAATTTCATTTGCGCTAACAAACTAGCAGTTGAGTAATTTTACCACATTTTATATTATTAAATATAGAATATCTAAGTTATCTTACTCAATTTACCTTCAATTTTCATTAAACCATGGATTTCTGCTAGTGGTGCTTGTAAAAATAAATATGTTGGTTTTCTAATATGAAATGTATAATTCCTTTTGTTATATTTTTCTTAATCTTTTTTGGGAAGTAAACCACTCATAGTTTTTAAAATCATAGTTATTAGATGATTTTAAAGATAATAAAGATAATTTTTAAAACTATGAGTGGTTTACTTCCCAAAGAAGATTAAGAAAAATGCTAAACAAACCACAACAAACATACAGGTAGTATTTCCTTTTGTTATGGTCTATTTAAATTTCAGATTATTTGAATGGTGCTATCATGATAGATTAGATAAAGTTTATTATTAAACAATTATACTGCTATAGAATTCGACGTTTATTAATTTAGAACAAATTTTGTAACTTTCTTAAATACTCAATGTCATTTGGTATAATTGAGGATTGTCGATAAAATAGCAATAACAATAAAATTAAAAAAGTAAGTGATACTTAATTCATATTTTTTTAAATAAAAATTGAACTGTAGGTGAGGTTTTATGTTTTTTTGTTTTGGAAAAGTGACCCGTTTTAAAAATGAGTGTCTCAGATGGTATCAGATCTTAACTGTCCTCAAAGTCATACAATAATAATACACGTTTCGCAAAGAAATTTTCTTCACGCATCCAAAATACTGTTGCAAGCTACTATTAGGCAACCCGTCAAACCCTCACAAGCGCCGTAAGCACTGCACATTTTACAAGGACCGAGATTCTTCTAGCAATTTCTGGAGAATGAGTCCTGTTTTTTAATCCAGGCTATAAATAAGACCGATGATGAAGCAAAAAGTTAGTCTATATCAGAATGTCGAATATAAATTATATCGTGTAAAGTTGAATAGTTGAGCTTTTGAAAGTCCAACAGTAAATATAAATGTTATATGATGTGCACGTGTCTAATATACATGCAGCTTGTAGAATACATAAATAGACAATAGTGTAATAAACAAATTATAATAGTTGTGTTAGTGTTGTTAATGGACCTATGGTAAAGAAGTAAGTTTAAGAAGATATCAGTGCTTGTAAATTCATTAATGTGATAGTGCTTCATTGTTAAGTGGACTGTAAACATCTATAAATAAGGCATATACTGTTAATTAGACTTGTGAACAGTGAGTAATAAAGACTTTTGTTATTATTTGTTTTAAATTAGCGAAACGCGGTAGTAGTAGCCCGCTACAATACATTATTCTGTCGGTACACAGATACAGCGGGAAATTTAAAAACGTTGGGTTAGAACTGGCTTTAAATATTTAAATTGATTATTGTATTCAAAACTGCTTAATTTAGGCTTTAACGTAATAAGGAAACCTATTGAAGTGAAATTACAGCGTACAACAAGAACAGCGAGGTTGAAGAATATACCATAGAATAATAATACACTACGCTAGCGTAATGTATTATTATTCTATGATACACCTACAAAATAATGCCGAATTTTAGACATCCGCTAAGAAATTTGGTCTTCCTAAAACGCTGAGTGTCACTTCTTGTCGTTATTATTCTATGATTAAGGTCGTCAAAGTTTCCAGCCATCACTTGACGCATCAGGTGACTTGTTCGAGGTGAGAACATAAAGAACATACAATAAAGGCTGGTTTATAATGTTAACTTAATCTTATTCTGTAACCGTAAAAATTCGAACACTAGAAAACAATGCAACTGTTCATAATGGCTGGGAACAGGAGGGTAACTTAGGCCATTACCTTAGGAATTCCTAATTTTAATTTTTGTGGAATAGTATCTTCCGATATTGTTATATGATTGACATGTTTAGACACCGATATGCATTCTATTGCCACTAACATACTATAAAGAAATCATTTTCATTTCTGTAAATGAGCTGATTCGGTTGGTTTCATCTTTTGGTTTTGGATTTATTTATATTCAAGTAATAGATGTGAAATTGGTATGCTTGGTAGAAAATTTTCCACACATTTATAATAAAATAGAGAAGATTTATAAAGATAAGTTGGCTATAGAAAATCCATCGCAATTTATTGCGCAGGAAATGAAATTACCAAGTTAGATAACAGCTAGCTTTTATGAAAATGCATAATCGTGTAATAGATAATTTTTTAGTTGCTGATTGCATGGCACGGTGGGTAGCAATCTGCAACAGATTTTCCAAAGAGGGTAGCAAGCATTTGCCATCTGGTTCTGGTACTGGGTCTTCGAAGGAGTGGCATTTGATGAAGTATTTAGGCATTTACTATACAAACGTACGTAAACGAAAAACGTTTGAAATGTAGAAGAAGAACCATCGATAAATACTCAGTCTGATGATCTGCACCCTATCTCTTCAGAAACACAATTCATATTAAACGAAGATACAGGTAAGTAATATTTAATTTGAAAAAATTGTTGTCATATTTGTATTAGGTCTATCTGAATATGAAGAGCACGAAGTAGATATTGATGCAGAAATTAGATCGGAACACCAATTACTTTACAACCAAAACCACCTTATACAAGCAGAAGATCCAGCGGCAATTCTTCAAACGAAATTGGTAGAAGCTTAGGTGAAGCTGTAAGAATGCTTCATTCTGTTACGAACTAATAGGCAACTCGTCAAACACGCAAGTTATATAATCGATGTGTTTACTACAGAAGTCTAGATCATTCGAGCAAACACCAGACTATGAATCATCTACTTAATTTTAGGGTATATAGGTATATATATATATATATATATATATATATATATATATATAATAATATATTAATAGTTATTAAGATGAAATGAAAACCCAACTTTGTATTTAAAGTTGAATTACCATTTCAAATCGAACTAGTAATTGAAAACCACTAAAAGAACGGCTACAGCAGGACTTGAACCTGCAACCTCTGATTTTCCGGATCAGCGCTCTAACCAATTGAGCTATCTAGCCTAATTGTTTAGATGATGTTATACTTAATACTACTGAAGCTTGGCTCGTGTAAACGATTTTCAATTACGTCTTGCATTTAAGGAAATTGAATCTAGTTATATACATAATTCAACTTTAAATACAAAGTTGGGTTTTCATTTCATCTTAATAACTATTAATATATATTAAGCATTCATTTGCATTCCAAATGTGGATTATTCTTTTCTATTAATAATAATACTAGGTTATCATAAAGTAAGGGATATATTTTAAATCATTACAACTTTTTAATAAATTAAGTTAGTAACATAAAATAAACGAAATCTAGTTGCTTAATGAATGGGATTTTACCATATCTATAAGAAACAAAAGCGTTGTCATAACAATTGTTGACACTAGTGTCAAAACGAAATTATTCAATTTGAAGTTTTATTTTGAAATTAAAACTCAAGTAAACGTTGAGTTCAAACGACTCAACTGTAATAACATGAATTTACAAACAAGAATTGGTTTAGTTCAGTGCTATTATGAATCCGGCAGAAATTACACCGCTGGATTACGAAGATTTCGCACGAGAATGGGTTTGAGAGCGGGACCCTGTCAAATGAAAGCGTACCGCAATTTAATACAAAAATTTGAAAGAACAGGGTCTGTAACTGACTTACCAAGATCAGGAAGACCAATAATTAGTGATGTCCAAGTTGCAGAGGTTCTTCATGAAAATCAAGACATAGCCAGAAGCAATTCACTCGCAATCAGCAGTGCAAATGCGATATCTAAGCGATTGCAAATGCCGTATACCACGGTTTGGAAAATTTTACGCAAAATTCTAAACATGTATCCATATAAACTGAAAATGCTGTTTGAATTAAATGACGCAGATTTGGCTACTAGTTACGATTTTTCTTTGCGAGTAATGGCTCAGATGGAAATTGAACCCGAATGGTTATCCCGTATTTTATGGACAGATGAGGCACATTTTACTCTGAATGGTGGAGTCAATACTCAAAACTGTAGAATCTGGTCTGCAGAAAATCCGCAACAAATCGTTCAAAAGGTCTTCATGACAAGAAAGTCACCGTTTGGTGCGGTTTTACAGCTGATTTTATTATTGGTCCGTATTTCTACGAGGAAATGCAGAATGGACAAGCCGTATCTGTAACTGTAAATGGTGAACGATACTTGCAAATGTTACAAAATTATGTTATTCCACAGCTGCAAAACGAGCACTACGGAATTGAAAACATCATTTTATGCAGGATGGAGCACCCCGCACATTTTTCGACCAGTCAAAGAATTGTTAACCAACGTTTTTCAAGATAGCGTGTTAAGCAGACATTTCGTACATTCATGGCCACCAAGATCACCTGATCTAAACCCAGCGGATTACTGGCTGTGGGGTTATTTAAAAAGTTTAGTGTTTAGAAGACGACCAACTACGCTAAAAGAATTAAAAGACAGTATTACGGAGCAAATTGGTACAATTCAATCAGAAATGTTACGAAATGCTGTGTACAATTTGGAGGTAAGGATGGTGATCTTACAACAACAAAATGGAGGTCATATTGAGCAATTGCCGTAACCTGTTTTGGGCATACTAAATCCCATTTCATAAGCAATTAGATTTCATTTATTTCTTGTTATTAACTTAATTTATTAAAAAGTTATCATAATTTAAAATATATCCCTTACTTTATGATAACCTTATATAATTACATGTTTGTATTATTCCGAACGTTGCAAAAATGGGATGATCAAGTTATTAGTACATGAATTATGTATATAACTAGATTCAATTTCCTTAAATGCAAGACGTAATTGAAAATCGTTAACAAGAGCCTAGCTTCAGTAGTATTAAGTATAACATCATCTAAACAATTAGGCTAGATAGCTCAATTGGTTAGAGCACTGATCCGGAAAATCAGAGGTTGCAGGTTCAAGTCCTGCTGTAGCCGTTCTTTTAGTGGTTTTCAATTACTAGTTCGATTTGAAATGGTAATTCATCTTTAAATACAAAGTTGAGTTTTCATTTCATCTTAATAACTATTAATATATATTAAGCATTCATTTGCATTCCAAATGTGGATTATTCTTCTCTATTAATAATAATATAATTACATGTTTGTATTATTCCGAACGTTGCAAAAATGGGATAATCAAGTTATTAGTACATGAATTATGTATATAACTAGATTCAATTTCCTTAAATGCAAGACGTAATTGAAAATCGTTAACAAGAGCCAAGCGTCAGTAGTATTAAGTATAACATCATCTAAACAATTAGGCTAGATAGCTCAATTGGTTAGAGCACTGATCCGGAAAATCAGAGGCTGCAGGTTCAAGTCCTGCTGTAGCCGTTCTTTTAGTGGTTTTCAATTACTAGTTCGATTTGAAATGGTAATTCAACTTTAAATACAAAGTTGAGTTTTCATTTCATCTTAATAACTATTAATATATATTAAGCATTCATTTGCATTCCAAATGTGGATTATTCTTCTCTATTAATAATAATATAATTACATGTTTGTATTATTCCGAACGTTGCAAAAATGGGATAATCAAGTTATTAGTACATGAATTATGTATATAACTAGATTCAATTTCCTTAAATGCAAGACGTAATTGAAAATCGTTAACAAGAGCCAAGCGTCAGTAGTATTAAGTATAACATCATCTAAACAATTAGGCTAGATAGCTCAATTGGTTAGAGCACTGATCCGGAAAATCAGAGGCTGCAGGTTCAAGTCCTGCTGTAGCCGTTCTTTTAGTGGTTTTCAATTACTAGTTTGATTTGAAATGGTAATTAAACTTTAAATACAAAGTTGGGTTTTCATTTCATCTTAATAACTATTAATATATATTAAGCATTCATTTGCATTCCAAATGTGGATTATTCTTCTCTATTAATAATATTGTTTAGGATATCTTTGTAGTAATTGTACATCTTCGCTGGTGATTCTGCTGTACGTGTATTTCGTTGTAGTATTAACTCTTAGGACCAACTTAACAATAAAACTGAAAACTTGTTTCTTGCTAAGATAGAAATTGTAAAGAATGCTTGAACATGGAATACATTTATTGTAACTGAATATAATTGAAATTATGTAAATACATTGGAAGAATTGGGTATTAGCTGTCACGAACTAACCCCTCGAACATTTTAAACGCGAATCCCCAGAAACGAAGCACCAAAATAGAAACATGAGCATCTTCCGCCACAAAAGTAGTTCTTGGCACAAACGCGAAGTAATTTCAAATCTTAAATTCTATAATCCCCAACATGCCCCCGGCGTTGAAAGCTCTAACTTTCAATAAACTAAGAATTGCTCAAAAACATCAGCTTAAAAATACAATAGAAATAGTTTGAACAAGTATAGTACAATAATAATAAGTATAGAACATTGAAATATATTTACATGTCGTCAATAGGTAGCGGACAGATCTTAGAAAATGATCGACGAACTAGACCAGTATCAGTTTTAATCGACGCAACGCGATTAACACCGTCGACACCAGCATGAACACTCACAATGCGCCCAAGACGCCACTGTAACACTGGAAGATTGTCTTCCTTTATTAACACCAATGTGCCTTCTTGAGTTCGAGTCATTGAACGCCATTTTTGTCGTTGTTGGAGTTGGGACACATACTCTTTGCTCCAATGTGACCATATTTGTTGCTGAAGAAGTTGAACTCGTTGGAAGGTATTAAGTCTGGACTCTTTAAGATGACTTAAGGAAGGATCAGGAGCGGAAATCATGGATCGACCAATAAGGAAGTGTCCTGGAGTTAAAGGTAGAAGATCGTTGGGATCAGAAGAAATATGAGACAAGGGTCTCGAATTCATAAGAAGAAGCTTAGCAAATCTATGTTTTGCAGAAATCAGAATTGGATGTTTTTTCTCAAAGGAGAACTGAGAATTTTGAAGGCGACCTCCGACACGTATTACACCATCAGAGTCGAGAAAAGGAGTTAAGCTTGAAACTGAGCTTGGCTTTAGAATGGTAATGCCTTTCTGTAGACATTTTATTTCTTCCGGAAAGGACTCTAGTTGAGATGTTTTAACCAAGCAAGTATGTGAAAAGGAAATCTCTTCACACGTGAGGGGACCTAAGTTCCTCTCTGAAAGGAGTTTACGGCAATTACGCATAAACCGCAAACAGTATGCAATAACCCTTTCGAGTCTTGTCAAAGTAGAAAATTTGTCTCATGGAAAAGGTTCGACCTGACGCTCATGATGACAGTGTAAAGTACTCTTTAAATCTGGTAGATTGGAAATACGATCTACGAAAATAGGCCATGAATCCTCAGATTCATGCAACCATGAAGGACCATTCCACCATAGACTGCATTCTAATAATTGAGCAGGTAAAACTCCTCTTGAAAGCATATCGGAAGGATTTGTTTTAGTAGGTACATGCCGCCTTGTGGCATGAGCAGTCAAAGTTTGTATGTCTGCAACTCTATTGCAAACGAAGGTTTTAAGTTGATTAGGCGGTGTTTTTAGCCACCCTAGAACGATAGTAGAATCGGACCAAAAGACAGACCGCTCAAGGTCTATGCCTAAGGCCTTTGTAGCTTGAGCAGCAAGCTTAGCCAGCAACGCGGCTGCACAAAGCTCTAAACGTGGAATAGTGACAGGCTTCAGGGGGGTAACCTTAGCCTTCGCACACAGAAGCCGAACAAAAACCTGACCTTGCGGGTCAACTGAACGTAGGTAGATAGATGCCCCGTAGGCATGAACTGAAGCATCTGCGAATCCATGCATCTCCACCTGCACGGGATTGCAACAGACAACATGACGTGAAATTACGAGATTGTTTAACACAACCCAATTTTGTCGTAGAAGAATCCAATTATTTTGAATTGATACAGGAATCGGATCATCCCATGAAATCTTTTCCATCCAAAGAGACTGCATGAGAATTTTGGCGGATATGACACAAGGACCCAGAAGGCCCAAAGGGTCGAAAATCTGTGAAATGTCGGACAGTATAGTCCTTTTAGTAGGAATGCCATCTGACGGACTGGAAATTGAATATCGTAAGTGATCAGTTTGAAATGACCAGGAAAGACCAAGTGTTTTGGTGTTTTCATGAGATCCGAACTCAAGAATGCCTGGATGAACGTCCTGCGGATTTATACTAGAAAGTACTTGTGGATCATTAGAAATCCACTTTCTAAGTTTAAAACCACCTCCAGACAGAAGCGTTGGAAGCACTTGGCAGATAGCCTTGGCATCAGAAAGCTGATCAGAACCCGTAAGAAGATCATCTACGTAGAAATCTTCCCGAATTATTCTGGAAAACTGAGAATGTGTGTCCTTGACCAGAATACCTATCTCAGTCAGACATCGAATGGCCAGAAATGAAGCCGCTGCGGTACCATAAGTTACGGTATTTAAATCAAAGGTAGAAATTGAATCATAAGGAGAAGATCGCCATAGTATCCTTTGAAGAGGTATTTGGCTTGGATTGATCAGAACCTGTCTGTACACTTTCTCAATGTCAGCAGACAATGCGTACCTATGTTTGCGGAAACGTAATAAAATTGAAAAAAGATCCTGTTGGATAGTAGGCCCAACCATCTGAATACTGTTTAACGAATGTCCACTGGAAGTTTTAGAAGAACCGTCAAATACAACGCGAAGTTTGGTTGTAAGACTTTCCTCTTTAACTACGCCATGGTGAGGAAGATAGAAAACTTGACCTGTATAACTGAGGTCGGAAGGTGACATATGTCCAAGATTATGATATTCCTGCATAAAGGAAGTATATAATTTTTTGAATTCTGGATTTGACTGAAATTTCATCTCTAGAGACTTGAATCTTTTGAAAGCTGTATGCCAAGAATCACCCAGAACGGAAGGGTTTTCCTTGAACGGAATGGAAACGATAAAACGACCATCAGTGTCCCTTTTCGTAGTTTCAGAAAACTGTCTTTCACAGGAATTTTCCTCCTGCGAGAGGACCTTTTCGGACGGATACTGTTCCAATTCCCAGAAACGAGCGAGTTGCTCTTGAACTGGATCAATAACTGAATGAAGACATTTTGCTCGAATCAGCATGTCAGAGCCTAACGGACCAGCAACAGCATAACCAAATCGAGTTTTTTGAAGAGTAGGAAGATTTGGACCTAATTGAAATTGTCCAGAACATAAAATCTTGAAGAAGACTGGCGATCCAAGAAGGATGTGGATTTCACCAGGCTCGTGAAATAAAGGATCTGATAACTTAATGTTATCAGGAATGTGAAGCTTGGCAATATCTACATGCCAGTTAGGTAGATTACTGGTGATATTGTCAATGACAAAGCAGGAAATTGTCAATTTGAACCACGAATGATACGAAGAATAAAGCGTGATGTCACAACGTGAACGTATTTGCGAAGTGGCCTTGCTAAGACCGGAAATCGTAACATCAACTGGTTTTGTAGGAAGTCTCAACCTCTTACAAATATCCGAAGTAATGAAATTCGATTGAGAGCCTGAATCTAACAAAGCTCTAACTCTGAACAATCTGCCGTTGGAATCGATAGTTTGTGCGCACACCGTAGGAAGTATTACTTGAGAAGTATTACTAGAAAAGGCAGAAATTGTATGCGAAGAAGCGCCACCCACAAAAGGCAAAGTGTTTGCTTGCCCTGCGGAGACTGTAGAAGTTTGCGAACGTTGAACGTCCTCATGCAAAAGCGTATGATGCTTTGACTTGCACTTTCTGCAAGTAAAGCGAGAAGAACATTGTGAGACAAGATGTCCCTTGTATAGGCAGTTGAGACATAATTTCAACTCCTTTACCTTTGAAATTCTGTTTTGTGCTGATAACTTTAGAAATTCAGTGCAATTACTGAGCAAATGAGAACCTTGACAGTTATAGCAACCGCGTGAATTACTAGATGTCACAAATGTTTTGACACTAGCCTTGAATTTTTCATGCCTCTGAGGCACAACCGTAGAATTTTCTTTCAAAGTCGAAAGCAAATCCGTTTGAGATTTTAAGAAGTCTTGAAATTCCGCAAGAGTTGGTAGCTCTTGAGGTAAGGATTTTCGAACAGACTCCCACTCTCTAAGAGTAGTAGGGTCTAGCTTGTTGGCAATAACATAAATGAGAAATGTCTCAATCAGAGATTTGTCGTCTGACAAAGAGCGTAAAGCACCAACATGTTTGGATAAGAAGTCATTTATTTGACGAAGCTTGTCAGGTGACTCCTTTGAAAGAGATTCGATGTTGAATAAAGATTGGACATGATTATGAACGTCTGAAATAGCAATTATTTGCTTATGAATATCTTCGAAGGACTGCAATAATGATTTTGAAATGACCAAGCGATCATTCAATTCCATGATTAATTCTCTTGAAACTGACTCAGGATTAGAGTCGAAAGTATTTTTGAAGCCATTTACATAATTAATAAAGCGTGTAAGTTTGCCTTTAATCATTCCACGTTCCCGTACGAGTAATTCCATGTTTGAATATTTACTGAAATCTGTTAATAATTATATAAAAAGTGTTTGTACAAATGTACGAAGGAATAAATAAAATCAGGCGAAATTTCACAACTGTAGAAAAGAATAATACCCGTTAATGGTATTTTAATTACTATCTTTAAAATAACTAGAATAAATTAGATAATAATATGAAATTGCAATCAGCGTAAATACAACTGCATTTGAATGTTATACAATAACGCTAGAAAATGTTTAATTGTAATAAAATCTGTAGTAATTATGTACCTAACGTTATTGAATAAAGTAAATTTTAATTACGAAATGTACTAGGTAACCTGTTTAAATACACCAGTACGCAAAGCTTTAATTTAAAAATGTTTAAGGAAGGCAGTGGCATAAAAATCGATATTGAAGTAAACAATAAAGGAAGGGATGTTTTATAATACCTGCGTCGTAAACGAGTTGTTTATTTGAAGCGTGCAACCCCTCATTAGCTGCGTAGACCTTGAATTTGTGCCTGCAGGCGTTGAATAATACGTACAGTTTTGGAATGCGAGTAGTTGTATTTATAATGGAGCTGTCCATATAGGCCTGGATCCGGCAAGATTGAACCATATGTTTAAGATATCTTTGTAGTAATTGTACATCTTCGCTGGTGATTCTGCTGTACGTGTATTTCGTTGTAGTATTAACTCTTAGGACCAACTTAACAATAAAACTGAAAACTTGTTTCTTGCTAAGATAGAAATTGTAAAGAATGCTTGAACATGGAATACATTTATTGTAACTGAATATAATTGAAATTATGTAAATACATTGGAAGAATTGGGTATTAGCTGTCACGAACTAACCCCTCGAACATTTTAAACGCGAATCCCCAGAAACGAAGCACCAAAATAGAAACATGAGCATCTTCCGCCACAAAAGTAGTTCTTGGCACAAACGCGAAGTAATTTCAAATCTTAAATTTATAATCCCCAACAAATATATATATATATATATATATATATAAGATAGGTGATGAGTGTACATCGGTTACTCTATATCCAAATATCGTTATAAATCATATCGTGTATAGTTAGTT
The DNA here is from genome assembly GCA_036346225.1 of Platerodrilus igneus. Lineage (NCBI taxonomy): Eukaryota > Metazoa > Arthropoda > Insecta > Coleoptera > Lycidae > Platerodrilus > Platerodrilus igneus. Next base: position 2,068,330 of record JARFIW010000229.1, on the reverse strand, counting down.
TTGAAGGTCCTGTCGTAAATATAAATTTGTGTTATGTGAACGTGCATATTGTACCGCTAGCTTGTACCTACATAAATAGACAAAAGAGTAATAAATAAATTATAGTAGTGTTAGTGTTGTTAAGAAGACCTATGGTTAAGGATTTAGTTCAAGAAATTATTAGTGCTTGTCAATAGCATACGTGTGATAGTGCTTCATTGTAAATTGAACTGAAAACATCTATAAATAAGACATATACTGTTAAATAAGCTTGTGAATAGTGAATAGAAAAGACTTTTGTTATTACTTGTTCTAAATTGGTAAACGCGTTAACAGTAGCCCTCTGCACCGGTGTCAGCCTGTGTGGGGTGTATAGTGATTAATTTAAAAAAAAAACACAGGTCTAAAGACATTTGAGTAGTGTGTTTATGTCTGTTACAAGAAGCCAAAGTAAAATGGACGCAGAAACTTTAATGAATTTCCTTAAGGATTTTAAATACGGTATTGAAAAGAGGTCGGCTAAACCAGAAGTGACACTTAGTGAAAATGCTGCGAAAATAAAGGAAAAGTTGTATGAAAATACAGCCATGCTAAAACAAAGATTAATGGTAGAATCTATTACATTGAAATAAGATTTCACTGAACAAGTTAAAACAGTTGAGCAAAAGTTGGGCGGTAAATAGGTAAAAATGGAAGAAGATGTGATGAGGCTGCAAGAACAAATGATTTCACTAATTACGCGAGATAGGTTTTGGACCTTTGGGAGTTTCTTTTTAAAAAGTTTTCTTACTTCTATCAAGTTTATTTTTATACAGTAATTACATAAATGGTTTGACAACTTGTATGTTATATTCATCAACGTCTTAATTTTAATTAACAATTAGTCAAAGTTATGTTTTAATAATTACCAATGAGTAGCTGAACTACCAACAATGTTAAAGTTATAAAGTTCGAGACTGACTGGCCATCAGGGGCTCTTCAGGGTATTTATGTAATCCCTGCTCTTGTATCATCTTGTGGGAAGTGCAGATCTCATGTCTGCTACTTCTTGATAATATACAATGTATTACTTCTTAGTAATCTTAATTATTACAATTGCTTTCTTATAGTTCATTGCGATCTGGACCTGCAGTATTATGTTTCATCTGAAATATAAAGTATTTGCTTCTTTTCTCAAGTCTGATTATGAACTTTCATTAACATTTTATAATGTGTCCTTTTATTATACAATGTAACATTTTATTTCTTAAAACTTGATAATTATATTTAAAATTGTACATATTAATTTGGGGGATATGTAACTCCTCCAGACTTAGATAAAAATTAAGGGTTGTACTTAATTTTTAAAACTTATTGTCCCTAAAGTTTCATTTGTAGTTTCTTTGTTCACATTTGTTTTTTTGTTCTTATATCTAAGGTACATTTTATACAATAAATATATAGTTAATAAAATCATTACAATTATCAATAAAATTGTCCACACACTAATATTGTCGTAATGTAACTTTGGCACTTTTAACTCACTCAAGTGTTCTTTATAAGTGTCCATTAATTTTACTGCTTAGTTGAGATCGTCTAGGTCTAGATGTTGTAGTTGTATCGGTTTTTTGATAATTTAGTTGTCTTCGGTTTGAGGAATCTTGAACTTTTTAATAGATTTGCAAATTTCTTCGTCATTGTTGAATTTTGATTTACTTAAATAATTTCACTTTTTAATTTTAAGTAGCAATCTTCTTTTATGGTGATCATTTTGCTTCCAATTAAGGCTAAATTGTTTTCTTGATTCTTGATTTCACTTTGCGGTTGCTACTATTTCTTGGGGAAATACAGCAAACCATTTGTTGTCATAATAATTGTACTTCACAAGGGCTATCTGTTTGAATATCTGTTATCGTTAATGATTGACATAAGTATTGGCTGGGCGCCACTTCCTTGCATTTTTCAATTGTGAATTCATATCTGAGTTCATTTAGGGAAAGGAACTTGGTTTTGGAGATAATAACTTGATATTGGCTAGTAACTCTCATAGGCAAAGCAAATAAATGATAATAATTGTAACTTTTAACCTCTGCAATGGGGATTTCTTTTGAAAACGTAATTTCATGATTCTTTATATAACCTTTTACTATGACTATTTTTTCAAATATAAGTATGTTAGATTCTGTTACTTCAAAGGGTAGTTTACTATGAGTTATAAGTGATTTAATTCCTAATAATTCGTTTAATATACTAGCATGTAATGTATTTAATTTAGCAAATGTTACAGCATTGTCTAACGTAACTAAAATGTATTGAATTACAGTGAGGGTCGATATCATTTGATTGAATATCGTGTTAAATCTTATTAAATCTCGCATTCCTAGCTTTGTGGTTTGCATGTTACTTTCAAGAGTTAGTATTCTATTTGTTATGCTGTCTTGATTCTTCACTAATTTTCGTATTGTATCGTTAAATTTGACTATGGTTGATTGGGTTAAGGAAATTTGATTTTTTACAAGAGTTTTTATATCGTGCTGGTTGTCAACCAATATATTTGTACAATACTTTTTCTTGTTGCGCAATAGTCATCAAAAATTACTTGGAAATATGCGCTTGTTATTGAGGGACCACACGTTTGTCTTTAGATACGAAATAATCACATAATGAAAACAATTGTAAATAACGCTAATCTAAGACAGCATTAACTCATTAATTAGATGCGATAATAATATTTCTGAAGCATACGTTTTAATAAAATAGATATCCGCTTTTAAGCATGTATACAAAAAGTAATTTTTTTATATTTAAAATTATTCAAAATAATAAAATTTTATGTAGTTTACTGATTAACTCCTGTATTATCTTATAGTTGTATTATACACAACAGTTTATCGATCAATTTCTAGAAGTTGACGACCTTGAACAGCAAATCAGCTCTAAAACGTCTAATATATACAACAATCTATATAGCAACTAGTACTTAGTGCTCATCAATTTAAGACGACTTAGAACATGTTACAATTCTCCATCAATTTTCTGGTTATTTTGTAGTAACTTTAATATTTAAGCTTAATAACCAACTTATTGGGTCTTCACTAACTTGTTTATTTTTATAATACGAGGTTCGTTCAATAAGTCCTTAGAAAATCCAAGAGATGGCACTTGTAGTACCAAAAATATATTTTTCACCGTAAGCAGCACTCCTTACTAGTTAGCTATTAGAATTTCAGCCGTACCCATCACGTAGTTTCATTTTTGTTATTGATTGAAATAAAAACTTTCATTTGATTATAACATTGGATAAAAGTGAGTTTCGGGCAGTGATTAAATACTTGTATTTAAAAGTGTTAACGGCGAAATAAATCAAAGCTGAGTTGGATGAAGTTCATAGCACATGTGCTCCTGTGTTTGCAATTGTTTACAATTGGGCGAATGAGTTTAAACGGGCCGCACATCCACAAAAGACGAACATCGTTCCGGACGCCCTGTCGAAGTATCTACCCTCGAAATAATTGACAAAATCCACGATATGATTTTAAATGGGCGACGAATAAAAGTGCACGAACTAGTTGACGCCACAGGCACAGTCGCTTCAATTTTGCACAAAAAATTGTCAACTTGAAGAAATGGCTTGGTGGACAAAGGTTTACGTTTATCAAGGAGGTCATCGCCCAAACAAATGCCATTTTGAGGAGTTTCCAAAATTCTATTTTTTGGACGGCTTAAACAATTTGGAAAAACGTTTACAAAAATTTATAGAGCTGAAGGGAGGCTAAAAAATTAAAAAAATCTGCCCAAAAAAAGTTTTTTCTAATTTTTTCTAAGGACTTATTGAATGACCCTCGTAATTAAGAGTTAAAGTATTTATTGTTTGATATTCCTGTGGGTTGCTTAAATTAGTGTAATTTTGCTAAGTTTAATTAATATAAATCACATCGACAATCTGCATAAGGTATGTACAAGAAAGTATACTTTGAACAACGCCTACAGCTTCTAAAATTACTAGAAAAAAAGGTGATAAATTGATGTGTGTAAGACACATCAAGGATTTTATCTACTTATTTTTTAGTTCTAGAAACTAATCTATAAGTTGTTGAGTGTAAAACAAACATTACTGTTTTTGGTAAATATTTTGATTGCCCACTACTTAATAGAGAAGCAATAAATTGTATATTTTCTTGTTATTTTCTTAATTATGTTCAACTCCATACAGTTTTTTTATCCATATTTATTTCTCTCGTTAGGTTATACTAATAACATTATTCGTCGGTAATTGTGAATAGTCTTACATAAACAGAGCTAATAACCAGGGTGTAAGTAAAAGATTTAAAACCTTCAAGCGATTCATCATTTTTATTGGAACTGCAATCAAATCGAACCTCAAACATGTCAGTTGATGCATCAAGTGATGGCTAGGAACTTTAACGATCTTGATAGCATCCAAGACACTCATTTCTTAAAACTAGCCATTTTCTAAAGGAAAACGTAAAACCTCACCCACCGTTCAATTTTTGTTTAAACAAATATAATTGTAGAAATGTATTACGCATTTGTGTTATAAATCAAGTACCACTTATTGATGATAGTATCGCCCCTGAAGTCATGAGAGGAGTTGGGACCGTTACAAAAGAATGTGCCACCACCATTTGTACAAAATGCCAATAGTAAAAGTTTGAAACCTAAAAATAAAGTAACTTCTAATTTGATAAGGGAAACATTGTTAGAGATTAACAGACTAAAAGAAGAAGGTGGAGAAAGGCGCCATAAAGAAAAAATGCAGTTTTTGAATAAATTAATTAAAAATGTTAAAAATAAATAAGAACTATAGCATACAATGAAAAAAGGAGCAAACCCGATACCCCGAATTAACACATAACTATGCATTTTATTAGGGAAACGCTTTGATACCAGCATGTTGCCTCGCGATCTGGCCAAAGTAGACATCATGCAAGCAGTAACCTCTTCTAAGACAAAAAAGAAGGTTAAACCAATAAGTGAGTCAGACTCCGAATCCGAAGACTTCCCTACTGCATCCATTTCTTTGCATCATTTATCAGATAAAGAAAACATCAATTTGAATAACCTTAGCAATGTTGAGAGTGAGCCACTAGAGAAACACATTTTCGACGAATCAAAAGCAATGCGTAAGTAATGGCTATGACACTGTGTCCCCTTACTGACGGAGACGAAAACAGTGTCGTCGACAACAATTGAAGAGGGATTATGTGTGACTGTGGAATTCCTGTACAACTATCACGCCAGAAAGCAAAAGAAAATAATTTTTACGGTAGAGTACCAGAAAAGAATTTGAAAATTGCCACACTTGTTTTTTAGAAACTCAGATAAGGCCAATGGAATTTACGTTTATCCGGTGATAACTCCCGCGGGTGCTTTAGATTTAACTAATTTTGTTTAAGAATTCTTGGTTGTGTATGTATTACCACCCCATTCCTATTAATTATTACATTTTTCTAAAAACATACCTTGTGTCCTATGTTTTTGTTCAGAACTGTATAGTTTAAATTTGAACTGTACGGATATTAAATCCCCACTACCAGCTTACAGGTTGCTGCGTCAACTTTTTTCACGTTTGTACAGTTCCAACATGTAGCAGCACAAAGATATGCTTGCCTAAAAATGTGTGTTGTAGGTAATGAACGATCTACTTATGGTATTCAATACAACAAAGCTATAATTTGCATTGAACCAGCGCAGCTGCATCCATTACAGTTTTCATACTTATTGTCTAACATGAGTCAAATAGGCTAATAAACAAGTGTCTCAACTTGCCTAAACTACGAAGGTAACATAAGATACTAAGAAAAAATAAAAACTGTTTTAAATTACATAAATATATAAGAAAAAAACTTTAAAAATTGAAGAACGAAAATTAACCGACTTTTATGGTGTATAAGTAGATCAAAAAAATAACCATAATGAAACAGCAAAGCTTTCAAATTGAAAGGTGTCTCATTTTACCCACGACAACGGTACTGTAGGTAAATTTATCTGTTTCTTTTTTCGGCTGTTTCAGTATAATCAAATTGCAACATTTGAAATAAGAAGTGTATCTGTTGGCCCTGTTCACTAACCTAAACATTGCAACACCAGTTTCATCAATGCTTCATAGATCCAAAATATTTCAGTGATTTCAGCGATTCACACTGGCCAAAAACAATAAACCAAGAAAGATTTTTGGTTTAATAATACGTCTCCTTCAGATCCCGTTCTCTGTACGATTTGTATATTTTGTATATTACACAGCTTGTTGTAAACTCTCAAGAAAAAATAATTGCCAACTATCTAGAATACGTGTATTGTGCGTGCATTGCGTTGCTAATTGCTCCCGATAGCTTCGTGAGTAGGTTTTCCTTTGAACTGCGGTTCGTTTTGGCATCTAACGGATGTTTACACTATAGATTGTCAAATTATAACGTTCAACAAAACCTCGTTAGGTGCTAAATCAACTGCATTTGATTCTCTTTCCAAAAAAATATGCTCTTCTACTGTATTATCGTAAATGTCATTGATATCCTAATTACAATCCCCAATATCAAACTTCTCGTTAGCAACCACCTCGTTACATAATTGCATGAACGTTCAGTTTATTTTGCATACGAGTATGTCATTGCTAACGGTAGTTTTCCTAGTCTCACTACATCCATTAACAACGGTCAATCCGAAACTAATTTAAAGCGATACTAATTTGTTGCAGAAGTATGGAGAAGAATTTCGGATTTTTATAGAATTACACGTCTATTTCTACATCCTGCGTCCATAAATATAGGCACTTCAAGGGTTTACTGTTAATTCTTGGGACAAACACACACACTATTCCGAAACTACACCTAACATTTAAGAGTATCATTTAACAGAGCCTATTTTATAAAAGTAATAAATATCTGGCATAATTTTATAGACAAAATATTAAAAAAGTCTGACAGGGAAAAACCGACGGCGCCGGTGATGAAGGGTTAATATATAAGCGTCTAAATGTATTTTCGGTTGAAGCATTATTACAACAAAACATGCAAATGAACGTTGGTTACTTAGGAAACGCACATTTGTCTTTAAATTATTCTTTTCTGATGCGAAATAATCACATATTGCAAAGATTTGGGATGTTGATTAATACGAGACTGCAGAAGCAATTTTGTAATACAAATTAAGCACGCAAATGAATGTTTCTTCGTACGTGATAGTAAATAGCTTTTTTTATGCGGAATAGCAACACAAATTGCTTGCAAATGAACGTTTTAGTACGACCCCATAAATGTACTTGTAAATAATACTTTTGTGATGTTGTATAATCACACAAACTGCACACGAATGGGCGTTCGTTAGAATGCTATCTCAAATAAATCCGTAAATTACTTATATATAATGTGGAATAATCGCATAAGTTGCAAACGCATGAATGTTCATTAGTATGCAACCGACAATGTGTTTGTAAATTACTCTTTTGTGATGTGTGATGGACGTTTGTTATTATGCGACCGAAAATGTCTTTTTAAATTACTTTTACGTGATGTGGTATAATCACACAAATTGCATGCAAATGAGCGTTCGTTTGTGTGTGACCGCAAATGTTTTTGTAAATGACCTTTTTGTGATGCGGTATAACTACACAAATTGCAAGCCAATGGACGCTCGTTAGTATGCGACCGAAAATGTCTTTTTAAATTACTCTTTTGTGACGTGGTATAATCACACAAACTGCATGCGAATGGGCGTTCGTTAGTATGTGAACGAAAATGTTCCTGTAAACGACCTTTTTGTGATGCAATATAATTACACAAATTGCAAGCGAATGGACGATCGTTAGCATGCACACGAAAATGTCCTAGTAAATTACCCTTTTGTGATGTGGTATAATCACACAAACTGCATGCAAATGGGCGTTCGTTAGTATGCGACCGAAAATGTATTTGTAAACTACTTTTATGTGGTGTGGTATAATCACACAAACTGCATGCAAATGGGCGTTCGTTAGTATGCGACTGAAAATGTATTTGTAAACTATTTTTATGTGGTGTGGTATAATCACACAAACTGCAAGTAAACGGACGTTGACTAGTATGCGACCAAAAATGTGTTCGTAAATTACTCTTGTGTGATGTCGTATAGTCACACAAACTGCATGCGAATGGACGCTCGCTACTATGCGACCGAAAATGTATTCGTAAATTACACTTTTCTGATGTGGTATAACCACACAAACTACATGCGAATGGGCGTTCGTTAGTATGCGACCGAATATGTCTTTGTAAATGACTTTTATGTGATGTGGTATAATCACACAAGTTGCATGCAAATGGGCGTTCGTTAGTATGTGACCGGAAATGTATTTGTAAACTATTTTTATGTGATGCGGAATAATCACACAAATTGCAAGCGAATGGAAGCTCGCTGGTATGCGACCGAAAATGTGTTTGTAAAATACTCTTTTGTGATGTGGTATAATCACATAAACTGCATGCGAATGGGCGTTCGTTAGTATGCGACCGAAAATGTCTTTGTAAATTACATTTAAGTGATGCGGTATAATCACACAAACTACAAGCGAAAGGACGTTCGTTGGTATGCGACCGAAAATGTTTTGTTAAATTACTTTTATGTGATGCGGTATAATTACACAAGTTGCATGCAAATGGGCGTTCGTTAGTATGTGAACGAAAATGTGTTTGAAAATTATTCTTTTGTGATGTGGTATAATCACACAAACTGCAAGCGAATGAACGTTCGTTTATGTGTGCCTGCATCAGCTGCCGTATCCTTAGACAATTGTTAAGCTGTATTAATCAAATATAAATTATTAATACAAATGTCTTTTGCGTCATACCTCGAGCAATTTATTCATCTAGTTTATAATAGTGTACTATCCATATATTTTAAATCTTGATCTATGTAAAATGTATGTAACACATGCAATATCCAAAAACGCAACTATTATTATGGAAAAAAACTATTTCATTTACACTAACAACGTTGCAGGTGAGTAATTTTAGTGCATTTTATATTAATTACATACGGAATTTGTAAGTTATCTTACTCAATTTAACGTTAATTTTCATTAAACCGTGAATTTGTAAATGGTGTTTGTAAAAAGAGATACGTTTTTTTCTAACATAAAATATATAATTGCTCTTGTCATCGTCTATTTAAGATCCAGATTATTGGGTTGGTAGGATCATGATAGATAAGAAGAAATTTATTATTAAACAATTATTGTCAATAGAATCGCGCATTTATTAATTTATAAACAAATCTTTTTATACTTAATTTTATTGGTATAATTGAGGACTGTCAATAAAATAACAATAATAATAAAAACAGAAGAAAGGTAAGTAATATACTGCCCTATTAAGCACAGAAGGGGTAACTGACATTTAATCATGTTTTGTGAATCCTACACAATATTTCTACTGTATTTCCAAGGTATTTTAGCCATAAATAACCGGAAAAATATTTAAAATTACCGATTTTAAAAGCCGTATTGTGACGTTCCTTACCTGTTCACTTGGAACTTATCGTTGCAGCAAAAGACTCTTGTTAGTGAACATCTTATTAAAAATTAAAAGTTCCATCCACGTGAAACCATTTAATTATAAATTCAATAAGTGGCAGGTTTGATCCCGTTGTATAAAAACAGTGAAATTATTCTTACAAAACGTAACTAAATGTGCCCAAAGCCAATATTAATAAACAGAATAAAAGAGTAACTCGCCCCAAATACATCGACATAAACAACTTAATTTAATACCGCGATACTCGCAAAAGCCGTGCAGCTTCCAGTATGTACACCTATCTTCCACAACACTCTAGACGACACTGACTTGTTAAACATATCCGCTTAAGCACACCCCATTTCCTCTAGCCACATTAGGTAACACTTAGAATCTTGTACTTTTAAGACTAACACCACCATTCACTGAACATAAAGTACTTATAATTAAATTAAGGGAGGCTTGTTACAGTATGTGCACTTTTCATATCTAATCCTTAGCATTGTGGTATGCAACAGACAATCTCAAGGCTATTTGAGGGGTATCTGTTGTAGCGTTATTATTGTGCACTTACGGCTGATATAGCTTACCATATTTAACAGTTGCCACTTTTTGCTTAGTTTTGTTAGCATTTCTGGTTTGTTGCATTCTAAACAAACAGAGGTACAACTGTGTTGTAGTTGCTTTCTTTGAGTTAAGACTTATTTATATATAATTTGAGGCTAGAGTTTTTGTTTTGTGATATTGGTTGGTTTTTAATTATACTTAAAACTGAGTTCAAGAGGTGAACTAATGTTAAAATTGGTACTAGAGAAATCCTTTAAGCCTAATGCAACTGCAGTTTCATATATAAATAGGCCTAACGCTAGCGTAGATGAAATAGTGACAATGCCTTCAGATTGTTTTAGTAGCGCTTTAGAAGGAACCATTAATACAGCTGCACCATTTGTAAATTGTTCAAATTTGGATTTGCCTAGCTATTATAAGAATGTACCAGTATTGATTGAAGAAAGTATAAACTGTATATATACCCTAGAAGTTGATGGATCCTTGCAGTTGGTCAACCAAGATTTAGGTATGGATTTGAATTCAATTGGGACAGTGACAGATATTATGATTAAAAATGATATTCAATTTGACAGTATTATGTACGAAGTAGTATTATACTTTAGGCTGTTCTATTCTAAGATATACTGTTAAAGTCCCGGCGTAATTGATAAGAGCCACTACGACAGTTGGCAATACATATAATAAACACGTACATAATATTGCGCCACGAAATATTATGTCAGATTTATGTTTCAAATTATGGTACATGCAAAAAATGTTTATTGCGATTATAGGAAAAGATAAAGTGTACTCACGTAAACTGTGGAACTCTTCACAACATAGCAGCTATTTTGGCGGCACGATCTCGTTGTTGGCGTGGTAGGGCTTCGCCCCCTTGTCGAATCCAGATTGGCTTGTCTTCCCTCTTCTTGTTTGTAACGGTACGATAAAGGAATAAGGTAGAGGTACGATAATATGGTACGAGACAGGAAACCTACATATTTGAAAGAGAAGACAAAAGCACACCACAGATAACCACACGGTTTGACATCTAGTTCACTAGTCCCTTACGTGACGGAAATCACCCCTTACTTCCCCTCTCCGCGTCAGCGCAATCTCGGGCGCCAACGCAACTGTCTGAAGTGGCGGAAATGCACGCACAAGTCTTTTAAAATATTGGCGCGAATTCACTTACAAATTTAGAAACTTAGAATGCTAATTTTGGCATGTGACAATCGCGACAAAGCCATACAAGAAAAAACTTAAAAAAGAAAATGACTGTTAGCACGGTAAAAGCGTAAAATCTAAATCCTAACTAACCTACATAAACCCTAACTTAAATTCTAGAAAATGTTTATTTTAGGCGCCACCTGGTTTTTTAAACCGATAACACGTTACGATTTACCAGGAAACGGAATGTGTAGCCCCATTGTTTTTGAACTACATTAAAAGTGCACACACGAGTCTTTAATGTGGCGCAGTTATAATCGACAGCACAAATTTGTCGGAGAGCACTACTAACACTACACACTACTAAAACTAAAACAAATGCGACAAGTCGCCTAAGATATATACCAAAACTAAAGCTAACATTACAGTTTTCTAGACTGTTTTTTTCTTGGCAAGACAATGCCCAAATTTCAAAATGTTTAAAAGAGCAAGTTACTCTGCCCTTTAGCAAATTTTTATGTACTGGTACTCTGGTTTGATAAACAATACACATCAAAACTTGTTCATGACATGGTTGTGAATCAACAAATTTACCAAGAGTGTCATTTTACTAATTTCTTATATTACTAACTTAACAAATTACATGGCTACCATCAGGTTAGCTTTTTCACTCAATATTCAAAAAATAATTCCTACGTCTGATCGTAAATACCAAACGTTAGGAAGATAAAAAAGATAAATCAAAATCTCAAGTTATTATCAAAGATAATAGGTAAGATAAAGATATTAAGCTAAAGTTATTATCAAAGATAATAGGTAAGATAACGATATTAAAATAAAACTAGATAACAATAGATGGATCGGAAACGTCCCAACACGCTAAGTCACGCTGCGACTACATACACTAAAGATATAGCGTAAAATTCCCCAGTTCGTCACCCATCCCAAAGATACACAAAAGAGTGGCTCCTTGGAGCCGTTACACGGGTTAAGTTAAGACATATAAGTTAAAAAAAATTCTAGACTCTAACGAATGCATCCACTACGATAAGAAAATCAGACAAAAGTTGAAACAACAACTTAAAAGTATCCCTACAGATACCTTCACACAAAAAAGCAACTGTTTCAAGGTAATTTTTAAAAACGGTAACGCCATAAACACACAAAAATGCCTAATTATAAGCAGTTAAATACAGACTCACTGTCCCAATATGCTAAAAACAACCGAGAATTCGATAAGGTATCAATAAAAAGCGATAGCACCTCACCACGATGTCCAATAAAACAACGAAAAAAATGTTTATATGCTATGATGACTTAGTAGAAGGAGAAACAATTAATGATATAGGATAATGTGGGCGACTGTAATAATTCAGAGGAAAAACGCATGGAATAGAAACTCCTAGTTTTTTGCAACTGCGAGTATGAACTATTTCTTACAATGGCATAGGCCGCGTTTCCTATGTGAGCCCAAAGAAAAAAACATCCACCCAAAACATCAGCTAAAACCTGTTTGGCAATCTTAATTGAGGTAAGTTGGTTACACTGTTGTAACTAGTTGCCATTGGCAATATTATAATAAGCACTAACTTTACTGAGAACTTTTCATGTACTGATGGCCGAGGCTGGATGTCTTTAATAAATGTAAGATTTATATTCATTAATAATAAAAGTAATCTGTGGCTTAACTTTACTGATATTGAACGAGACAAACAAACAAAACCAATCATAACAATTCAATGAGTTATTACAACCAAAGTTACGACAATCACCACATAATTAAACGATGTAAGATAAATACTGAAAACGAAATAATATAGTGTAGTAATAAACGGATATATGACTAACAATAAATTCAAGGAAAAGTCAACAAGAAGCAAAAAGGTAGCTAGTTTAAGGTAAATAAGTTAAACGTGTAAAAGGTAGGTAAACGTTAAGTAAATCGTTAAGGGAATGAAACGTGAAAAATTTTTGGATGTATGTAAGGTTAAATGATTTTAAAGATAATTGTATGCCATCTAGTGTGGTTTAAATCGATATGTGAAGAGATAACAGTAATTAAAACTCAATTTACTAATAAAAACGTTGAAGTACAGAAAGATATCTTATAACGCATATACTTACTAGTATGACGAGACCTCCTTTAAGCTTCACCTAGACTAATAAAGAAAAACTCCAACGGCATTCTTAAAAAAATGATTCACAAATTACTAGAACGACAAACTTACCCCGAGCTTCGTCTAGACTTATGTAATGCTGAGCGACCAACTCTTGATGAGTTTCGTCTAGACTTATATACAACTGAGCGACCAACTTGGAAGAAAAATCTCGCCTAGACCAAATAGTTCTTAAAATGCTGTGTTGGAATATCGATATATCTAAAAAATATACTATCAAAACAAAATCATACTCGCTACACAAAAGCAATATTCTACGATACATGTATAGAAAATACAGTATTCCAAATTATTGAAATATTCTTTTGATATCGCGGGATTTATTAACAACCATCGTAAATGAGCTTAAATACAAAACGTTAACAACAACTTCATTATTGTAGTGTTTAAGGGAGCAGATATAACAAAATCAAGTTACTATAGCCTTTTAGAAGGTAAAAGATATACTAAGAACTCAGTTAGGCGCGTTAGCTATATTTGAAAGCAAAATTTTCTTTAAAAAGAATTTGTAAGTTATAGTTAATTATTTCAATTACTAAGGAAACACTTTTAGAATCATATCAGACTAAGATAATCTATAAATTATTTAAACAACACTTTTAATAAATTAAATAAAAAAACAGGTATATAATTACATTTAATATAATATCAAACAAAAAATTTCCATGGGAAATAAGGAATAAAGCATGAAGATAATTATTCATATAAAGGTACTTACAAAACGAATTATTTAATCCAAAAGCATATGCTTCCACATAGAACTGAGATTAAGAGAATCTGCCAAACACATTTAAACGGTATACACTTCAACTTTATGGTAAATTAGATTAGGTAATTATTTAGGAGAATTTACTGCAAAAACACTAATTTTTATGAGGCAAGATGTAAATTAATTGAGTTAGCAATACATTTATAAAAGGTATAACCAATAACCAATATGGCTGTCAATATCAGATTGACATATCAACTGTTTCCATGCCAGTTCACTTAAGATGGTTGTCATGGCAACTTACAATGTTACCAACTTATATTTTTCTATTTGAAAGTTATTGAAAATTTAAAATTTTTATTTTTGAGTGAAAAATCCAATTGCTACAGATATATTTATACTAATACGTTATAAGGTATACAAGAAGTAAAAACAAATTTCAACACAAACGTTGAGGCGCCAATATTATACTCTAGGGTTCTATTCAAAGGTATACTCGTTAAAGCCCCGGCGTAATTGATAAGAGCCACTACGACATTTGGCAATACATATAATAAACACGTACATAATATTGCGCCACGAAATATTATGTCAGATTTATGTTTCAGATTATAGTATTACATGCAAAAAATGTTTATTGCGATTATAGGACAAGATAAAGTGTACTCACATAAACTGTGGAACTTTTCACAACATGGCAGCAATTTTGGCGGCAGGATCTCCTTGTTGGGCGTGGGTAGGGCTTCGCCCTCTCGTCGAATCCAGATTGGCTTGTCTTCCCTCTTCTTGTTTGTTGCGATACGATAAAGGAATAAGGTAGAGGTACGATAGTATGGTACGAAACAGAAACCTACATATCTGAAAGAGAAAACAAAGGCACTCCACTGATAACCATGCGGTTCGACGTCTAGTTCACTAGTCCCTGTCGTGACGGAAATCACCCCTGACGTCCCCACTCCGCGTCTGCGCAATCTCGGGCGCCGACGCAACTGTCTGAAGTGACGGAAATGCACGCACAAGTCTTTTAAAATACTGGCGCGAATTTACTCGCAAATTAGAAACTTACAATGCCAATTTTGGCATGTAACAGTAGATGGTGATTCTCATTTTAACACTATGACTACCACTAACGACAGAGACGTGATGAAGTTGTTGAAACTTAACTAACATTGAATCCTAATAATTGTTAACAACATGAATCCAGTGAAGAAGAATACGGGCCTAATGTAGCTAATGATGAAATTACATTTCTTGAAACAGTTAATAATGTCGGCAAGCCTATCTGCCCGATGCAAACGGAAAATGATCGAACTAAGACTGGTAGCCTAAGGAAAAAGAAGAAATTTTTATATCCACCCTTAGAGAGAAAGGCATTAAAGAAAGCTTTAATTAAGAATAAACATCCCGACCAAAATGGCTGCTTAGAAAAATGTGTTCTACAATGTATTAATAATATACCAGTATTGGAATATCGGGCCCCACGTACAAAAGTGTTTTGTCATGGGTTGTGTGAAACAAACGTTAAACGCAGGACTACAATTGGCAAATCCCGTCGTAGTGGCACCAATCACTACTTTCTTAAAAATTCAGAAGGCCATTCGGTCCGGGTTTGTAAAACATTTTGCTGACAACCCTAGGATACATCAAGAGTAATGACAAAATATTGCAGACTGTTTGTAATTTAAACAAGAATATAACACCAAAATGTGACAGACGAAAAGGGCGAATAGCCTACAACAGGCTGATCACTCAGTAATAAGAAAGCACATAGAATCTTTTGAGACTACTATTCATTATAGGCGGGAACATACTCCGAATCGTAAATACCTCCTAAGTGATCTAACGGTAAATGTTATGCACCAAAATTTTATGCTGAAATATCCTGATTCTAAATGTTTATATGGACTTTATCGGTCTGAACTTGCTAAAATGAATATATCATTTGTAACACTTGGGCATGAGGAATGCGAACAATGTGAGCACTTTAATATCCACCCTCATAAAAAAGACGTGTATTGTATCAACTGCCCAGACATAACTGCAGATCCTATTACCATAAAGTATTTCCAACCGGGGCATACGTTTATGTCTGCCGACTCTTTTCACCACAGTGTAGAAAAGTCTCTCCACAGGATGAAGAGAGTGTATGACTTTAACGACTTCAAGACCGCCGTAGAAACTCTTTCACCAAAAGCCAGCGTCATTGAAATGACGATAGAAGACTTTCGTCAGTGGAAAGACTTTTCTTACACAAGAAAGAAAAATGATCCCCGACCTTACATCTGCGACCTTGTGCAGATGAAATCAAAACGAGGGTTAAGTTTTTAAAATATACCACTGAGATGAACGACTCGTATAAGAACTTCACGTTCTAAACAAAAATGCCAAAAACGGTGGAATCCTTGTAGCAGGTGAGCGTCATCAAAAACCACGGGATTTTTCTCCAACGGAAAACCGCTATTCTGCAGAATCTGGCGATAGGTAAAAACAGTATCATTCCTAAGAATAGATTCCATTTTTGGAACAACATTCCAGTTACTGGTTCCAAAAATGGCGACATTGGTGATAAAATCCGAAAGAGAGTATTGTCGTGTAGAAATAATATAATATTAAACAATTTTTTTATAGCAACTCAACATCTGTGTCATTCAAATCAGTTAACGTGTTGAAACAACATTTAGTTCACTCTAAAGACCCTATCAAACTATTGTAAAAAAGTGTTGCATATAGACTAAATTATGGAGATTGTCAGGCCACCTATATTGGTGGAACTTGCAGACCACTGAGGAATTTTAAGAACATTTGAATAAATCGGATCCAGGAGATATAGGAAAATATCAAATCGATTACAATATTGTTAGACAACGGTTTAGAAATCAAGTAAAAGACTGTAGAAACTACCCGGAAGCAGATATAGACACCGACCACAACATCGTAATTATGAAGGTCGCACTTAAATTTAAACATTTGAAAAAGAGGAAAGGAAAAAGGCCATTTGACTTTGAGAAGCTAAAAGATAACGATATCCCCGAAAGATTTAAAAAAAGTCAAATGAATTGCTGAAAGATATCGGGAAAATTTCTGATACTAAGGAAGTAGAAACAGAATGAAATAACATTAAATCCAGTTTAAACATGGCGGCCAAAGATATTCTGGGGTATACACAAAAAGAAAATAAGAAACCTTGGATAACAAAGGATATCCTAAATTTAATAGAAAAAAGACGAAAATACAAAAATAGGTCAGACGAAACAGGAAAACAGATACAAAGCCATAAAATGGGAAATTATTCGCAAATACAGGAAAGCTAAAAACAATAGATTGATGAAAAGTGCAAAGAGGTACAAATTAAGATGGAAATAGGAAAGACAGACATAACATATAAATTAATTAGAATGAATTTTAGGGATATAAAACCATATTGCAAAAATATAAGGGACGCGTGAGGATACGACATTATAGAAAATGCAGAAAATGTAGCTAGATGGCAGGAATATATAGGGAATTTATATTCAGGAGAGGAACTAACAGCATTAGAACACGAATCAGACATTGAAAATGATGACCTAGGATATCCTATGCTTAGAGATGAGTTTGAATTAGCATTAAAGAGTTTGAAAAATGATAAGGCATCGGGTATAGATTAGGTGCAAACAGAAACTCTAAAAGCTGCTGGAGAAGCAGTAACAGAACATCTCTTCCGACTTGTAAGCTATATGTATGGGGCAGGCATGATACCCAAAGATTTCAAACGTAACATCATAGTAACTATACCAAAAACAGAGGCGCCAATAAATGTGAAAATTTTTGAACAATAAGCTTGACAGCACACGTTTCAAAAATATTAACTAGAGTTGTACAAAGACTAATGGAAAAACTATCTGAAGAAATACTGAGAGAAGATCTATTCGGATTTAGGCAAAACAGGAGAACACGGGCGGCTTTTTTGCTCTGAGGGTGATAATGGAGAAAACAATAGAGAAGGGGGAAAGTGTATATATAGGGTTTGTAGATCTGAAAAAAGCATTCGACAATGTAAAATGGAAAAGAATGTTTGAAATACCCAAAAAGATTGGAATGAGTTTTAGGAATAGACGGATAGTACATTGCTTATACAAAGGGCAAACAGCAGTAATAGAATTAGAGCAAGAAAATAGAGAAGTAAATATTAGGAAAGGGGTGAGACAGGTGGTGCCTTATTCCCATTAATTTTTAAATTGTACATTGAAGAAATGAATACTGTCAAATGCAAGAAGACATTTGGAATTAATATGCAGGGACAAAAATTGATATGCTTAGATTTGCAGATGATGTAACAGTACTAGCATCTAGCAAGGAAAAGTTAGAAGCTGTTCTTAACGAAATGGAAATAGTTCTAACGGAGTGATATGGCATGAAAATTAACAAAAATAAAACTAAAGTTGTAGTATGCAAAAGAGGGGATAATAAATCAAAAACAAGAATACAAATAGGTGATGAGAACTTACAAGAGGTTGAGGATCTCTGCTACCTAAGAAGTCAAATAACACAAGATGGGAACAGCACAAAAGATATAAAACAAAGATTAGCACAAGGTCGTGCTACATTTAACAAGAAAAAGCTATTACTGTGTTCAAAGACTACAAACATAGAAACAAGGAAAAGATTGCTTGAAACATATGCGTGGAGCACTGCACTGTATGGCTGTGAAGCCTGGACAGTAGGAGAAGCAGACAAAAAAAAGGTAGAAGCGTTTGAAATGTGGTGCTACAGACGAAGATACCATGTACAGACAAAGTTAAGAACCAAAAGGTACTAGAAATGGTAGGGGAAGAAAGAACTATGTAGAAATCAGTAAAAATAGGAGAGATGAGATGATAGGCTACATACTAAGACATGAGGGAATAGTGCGGAGTATATTAGAAGCAGAGATAGGAAAAGAAAAAGTAGAGGTAGACCTAGGTTAGACTACTGCACACAGAGAGTGAAAGATGTAGGCTGTAAGAATTTCAGGGGAATGTGTAGGCTAACTCAGAAGAGAAATCAATGGCGGTACGCTTCCAACCAGCCGCAAGATGTAAAAACGAATGACAAAAATAATAACTGTACTTAAACACGCTAATTATTATAAACAACTACAGATATTGCAGTGCCGTATTTACCTTACGGCGGACACGGCAGTCGCCGGAGGCCTCGGTCGGAGGGAGCCTCACTTTGAGTCTCTATTGGCGAAAACAGTACGTTCAATTTTTAAAAAGGCAGCATGTACACAGAGAATTTAATAAAGGCAAAATTTGTTTACCAAAAAGAGAACATTTCTAATTTACATATTAAAATATAAACGTTCTTTATCCTGGGATTATAATTAAATATGGAGGGGCCTCACTTCAATATTCCGCCTGGGGCCACAAAGACTCTAAATCCGGCCCTGAGTTATTGGTTTTGTAATACTCTCAACTAATGTTAATTGTGTGAAAGGATTTACTTGAAAACTATTAATAGGACAAATGTCTTAGTGTTGGGGGATCCTTGACAGCCACAGGTTGCATAATCCCCTTCACATACCATTGAATCTCGGTGAAATAGGGCATATAGTTAGAAAACAATAGAAGAGAATCGAGCTGTATATTGGCTGTTGTGAGAACTGCAGAGAACTGTGTAGACTAGCTCAGAACATAAATAAGCTGAGGTACAAGTCCAACCAATTTCAAGATGTAAAACCCAATGACCAAAAAATAAGTGCACTTAAATCTGATGATTATTATAAACAATTACAGGTGTTGGGTGTGAAATATTTTCAACTAATATTGTTTGTGCGAAAGAATCAATTGGAAAAACTATTAATACGAAAAAGGTTCAGGTGCTTGGGGAACTTGGCAGCCATAGGCTGTTTACCCCCCTTCACATACCACTGAATATTGGGAAATACGGTATATAACTGGAAAACAATAGAAGATGACCGAACTGCATCAAAGAACAGCAGCTATGTTCAAAGACAACAAACATAGATACAAGAAGAAAATTGTTTAAAGCATAGTGTGGAGCGCATCACAGTACATCTATGAAATAGGGGCAGTAGGAAAAACAGACAGAAAGAGATAGAAGCCTTCTGGAATGTTGCGCTTCAGATGTATGAGGATGGTAGCATGGTCAGACAAAGTTAATAACAAATAGGTTGTAGAAATAGTAGCGCAATAAAGATATCTGTGGAAAATGAAGAAATAGGAAAAATAGAAGAACAGGATACATTCTAAGGCATTTCTGGGGAGTAGTACGGGATATACTACAAGCAGAGATATGAAAAGAGAGGTAGAGGTAGACCGAGATCATACTTTAGCACACAGATAGTGATAGATGCAGACTGTGCAAATTTCAGGAAAATGTTTGGTTGGTTCGGACTAGGAAACAATGAGGGTACGCGCCCAACCAGTTCTAGGACTGATGACTTTGAATAATTAATAAAACACAAGTTAACAATTAAACACTTATAATGAGTAAATAATAGTAGCAAACCAGTAAAACCTTCAATCTTATTCTCATGAAGTGTTAAACCGAACTCTCCGACCCTTCAGGAAGTGTTCTTAAAACTTGTTTTTACCTAACAGTACAATGAATTAGCAGCGCCCTCAAGAATGTACAGATGCTACAATAAGAAAATACTAATGATACACATTACAGTTAACTACATCAGTATGTTGCAAGTGTGCTTTTTACTTAGCTTACTACTTTTACTTCTGAAAACGTATACCTGATGCTTGTGTTCGAGATTCCAATTTAGTACATCCGGCACTGACTTTTAGATAAGCTAATTGGAATAAATCAAGTTAATTCGTTTTAAAATTAAAATGATAACCTAATGGCTTTATAAATATTCCTAGCAAGAAGAAATATAAATCTTAGAGTCCATGTCAGGGTAATTTTTAGTAATAGTTGACAATTAATAGCTTCCTAAACAAACAAAATGTATTAAACAACTGATCTGAAACGCGGAACAAAAATAACAATTAGAATTTATTAAATCAGATGACTACCAATATAAGCAAGGTTGCTTAGTATCCTCAAAACATTCTAAAATTAGTGTGTATATATCTAGGGAGCTTCAACTGAACGAACCAAGCTACAAAAATAGCTCATAACTAGTGTACCTTATTACAATCAAACAAAAACTGTATGTATCAATATGAAACAACTGGGAAAAAGGTTTTATAAATTATTAGGCGTGTTGGGTATAGTAAAATATAGGTGAATCTATTTATTGTTGACCATAATAATAAGGTTAAATGAATAATCTTTTAGTGGAAAAAAAAATATTTATGGCCTACATCCTTTAATAATATCGGGTTTGATCATAACTGCAACCATCATTTTAGTAAATATAGTGCGAAAATTAATTAAACTTATTTTACCTGAAAATTTCATAAAGGAGTTATTACTAGAAATATTAGCGACTGCTGAATTGTGTGCATGTTGTTTTGAATTAATTATAGGTAAGTAGAATCAAATTTAGAATAGTACTATTGTATCTGGATTTGTTAAAACAAGGGTCAATTTATTAGATATTCAAGTATTCTGATAATTAACTTAACACACTGAGGCGTCGATAGTTTTAAATCGAAATTTTGTTGTATTAGATCGCGCCTTTGAACCATTAATGGCACAAGAATTTCTTGAATACAAAAGTGTGGAAAATGTTGAGTTCTGCGCTTTTACGCGTGACATAGGGTGTACTTTTTAAACTAGCCAATGCTTTTATTTCAAAATCGCTAAAATATAGAGAAAATATTCAAAAAAATGATATAGTTGATAAGGGAAGACAACTTCATTTCTGAAAATTGTTGGGTTTGTTACGTTTATTTTCGGCAATCATTGGTTATTTTATTTACAATAATTTTCAACTCAAATCTTGTGCTAATTAATTATCCGTTTATTTAAATTCAATGTTTATGGTTAAATAAAATCGCCGATTCATAATTGAAAAGAAATACGCTGTCTAATAATGTTCAACTAAATCCACTTTGCTTCTAAAACGAAACTTTATTCGATAAATTAAATATCCTGTATTCTTTACTTGGTAAATACTTCCGCTAATTAAGAATAAATTCTACTTGCCAGAATTCCCTAACGTAAAGTTTACGCTATACTCAGATACTCGATAACGTGTTCCAAGTATCCGATAATTGCTTCTTATGTGTTTTCAGCCGGAAGAATTCGTCGAATTAAAGCTGTGTATTATCCTAATATAAACTGTGTTTTTCCAGGTTAATTCTGAATAGAAGTATTACTTTGAACTCTGGTCACTGGCTGAACGAAATTGATTTTATTTGTTTTCCAATCTACACAACGGAAACACGTGTAGGAATGTTTGGTTGTTTCCGTTTTCGGTTATAAAAATTTCGCACACGCAATATGGCGTGGTAATATTTTGGGTTTTTAGAAAATTGTATTTTTTGTCGAAATTAAATTAATTTTTACTGGTAATTGCTCTAGCTTCTTCCGGTGGCCTTCAAGCCACGATGAATGATTGTGCCTTGCTGTAATGGGAGGCCAAGTGCGTTCTTTCTGGGTGTAAGCCCACCTACTCGTTGCCGTGGACCAGCTAGTGACTCAACCCCGACGTCAGCAACTTCGAGCGTGAGTGTTTTCTGTCTCCATCATTTACGATTGCGACCATATCGGTTGGGATTTTCGGTTTAAGTTCATGCATTCCTAAATTTAATCCGTTTAGACGACAATTAGTAAATTAGTTTGAGATTTATTAACACTATATGAATGCATTACTATTTGCTTTAAATAACTAAGAATGTACAACTTATTAAAGTGAAAATGATTTGAAGGCTTGCTGGCACGCTTGAAAATGTTGTTGCCATTAGATGTATATACTTCGTTTTAGGTTTACCATTCCGATTTAGAGCTGTTGGTTTTAGAGGGGTAATTTCGCTTAATTTCTTTTTTTGTTGAAAATTAATCTAGGGCGTAACCTAAGCCGGCAGCTCACCATTTAAACAAAAAAAAAGATTTGTTCTTTTGGTCGATATTTTTTTTTTAGATTTAGTGTGTAATTATTTATTGCGTGTATATATTGTGTTTAATTATAGGTTTTTTTTGTTGATATATTGTGTTTGGAGTTTGAATGAATGTGTGTAATTTTTCTTTCTTTATTTCAGGCTTCCCTTAATTTTTGTTGTAGGTATAATACCCTGCCCACTCGCCGATTGAGCCCGGGCCATTTCTTTTTTTTATTTTTTCAAGGCTACGTCAATGCATGTAGCATAAATTTCTGACGCCCTGACGTGGGGCTGCGATTTTGTTTAGTCAATTTCTTCTGCGATTTGGGTTTAGTTAATTTTCTTGTGCTCCGACTTTTTTTTAATTAATTTCTGCTTCGAGTTTGTTTTAGTTAATTTTTGCTCCGATTTTTTGTTTATTGTTAGTGCCTCAGTTCCTACCTTACCCGCATTTCTCGGCCTGAAGCTACTTGTTTTATCTTCCTTTATGCTCGATCTATTGTTTATTTTTTCTTTTTCTTTCGGCTTTTTGGTGTTTCTCATATGAGGATCGGATTTCTTTATTTACTGTCTGTGTAGGTTCGACCTTCTTAAATTTTTATTTTATTTTTTTTCTTGATTGCTTAATATCCTTGGTTGGCTTATTTCGGATTATCGGAATTGTGTTTTCGCCGATAATTCTAGTCCATTCAAAACGCTAGCGCGCAAGATTTTTTTTCTTTCCTTCCCTCTCGGTATATTTTGTTCCCCCATCAAGTCTGGAGTTGGTTTTCTCTTGTTCTCCGATTTTTCTGTCTTGCCGCTCGTCCTTTTTACGCTTGTAGGTTCTAAACTGTGCTAGGGGTCACCAAATCGTTTGAAATACCATTTATTAATTGGTTGTTCTTTTTCTGGGTGTACCATGGCATATTGGCGCACCCATATAAATCGGTTGCAAACTAGCATCTCGAGGCTGTGACCTCAAAGATAATGTCGACGAGTTACGCAGGTCCGTACAGAGTGCATACCGCATGGAACGGGAACCAGGATTTAATCCTGTTCTCGTAGAGCCTGATTTCGTTTCCGAACGGGCAGCGGTTACGGCCGCTGTTCAAGAACTAAAACAAGCTTTGGCTACATTTTGTAGGGACATATCTTCACCTGCGCTTAAACGCATTAGTTCCCTATGGTTACATACCGAACGACGCTGTTCGAGAATGTTCTCAACGCAGGAGAACCGCCAAGCCCATAACCAATTACTGCTAACCTTAACTAATCTCCGCGGCTCCTTTGACAAAAAGATCAAAAAATTTCTTCATACTGTTACGTTATCCGAAACTTCGATAGCCACATCTAGCCCGGCACGCACTACTAATGTCGATTCCGATAAACCTCCTTTGCTTACTTCCGACTCGGAATCGGAACCTGAACAAGAATCCGCTTCTGCTACCGTGCCTAGGTCAGCCGCTACTCTTTGGTCCGCTTTCCACCAATACATCCCGGTGTCAAAGTGAAATAAAAAATTTTCTGGCGACCCGAACGCCCTGTCTGTACATAATTTCTTGGAACGGGTGGAAGAACTCCGACGAGCTCGACGTGTATCGGGACTGCAGTTATTTGAGGCTGCAGCAGATTTATTCGAAGCTAAGGCGTTGCTTTAGTATCGGGGTAATCGGCATAGATTTTCTGATTGGAAGTCATTGTCCGATTTACTAATCCAACATTTCGAACCTCCGAATTATAAACGTCGATTATTTCAAGATATTTTGACACGGACAGGATTCAACGGAAGGAATTATCGAGTACCTAGCTTGTATAGCTGCCATGTTCCGTCGTCACGGAAGTATGTCGGATGATGTACAGTTAGATGTTATTTCCCGAAATTTATCTCCCATCTATCTCACCCGGTTACCTCCGGTTCGATCCCTACAAGAGTTAGAAAGTGAGTGTTTGCAACTAGAATGCAGAAAATTTTGCGTTAAAAACTACGCTTTGCTTCCCACTCATACACTCATCCTGACCGACCTATCAAGGTCTGTCCTACACCTCCGATTCGACATATCGTTCCTGTTGCCGTATCGTCTGCTCCTGCTCCTCCGTCCCTTCCTATTCGTCAGGTCACCTGCTTCAATTGTGACCAACCTGGGAATATTTCTACTCGTTACCCTAGTCCGCAATTCCGACATTGATATGGTTGTGTAAAAAGGGAATTGCCCGACCTAGCTGCATTGATTTTTGGAAGGTCAACCAAGTCACCTAAAAACACGCATATCCTCTTCTGTACACTTCTACCTTCATTGACCGGCTCCGCGATGCCTATTATTTCACCTCGCTAGATATCCGATTCGCCTATTGGCAAATCCCTCTGTCCCCCGAATTCAAACCCATCACTGCCTTTACCGTCCCTCATCGAGGTTTATTTCAATTCTGTCGTATGCTCTTCGGCCTCCATAATTCTCCTGACACTTTCGAACGTCTAATCGATCAGGTCATCGGTTCTGAACTAAAACCATTCTGCTTCGCCTACCTCGATTGCCACTCCTTCGTTCAAAGAACACCTCCGAATTCTTGACCTAGTCCTTTCTCGTCTCTTATATGCTGGCCTTACTCTTCGTCGAGACAAGTGTCATTTTTGCCTTCCCGAGCTCCGATATCTTGGTTACCTCGTTAACCGGGATGGTCTCCTTGTTGACTCCGATAAAGTATTTGCAATTCTTAAGATTCCTCCTCCCGCCACTGTTACTGCAGTCCGTCAACTGATTGGCATGGCCAGTTGGTACCGTCGTTTTATCCCGAATTTTGCCACCCTCACAGCTCCGCTTTTTAACCTGACCCGCAAAAACACCCCTTTCTCTTCGACTCCCGATTGTCAATCTGCCTACCTTTTCCTTAAGCAACACCTATTTTCTGCCCCCATCCTTTCCTGTCCTAACTTTTACCTTACCCTTCACCATCCAAACTGACGCCTCACTTTGGTTTGGGCGCCATGCTTAGCCAACCCCATCCCGACGGCAAGAAGGTCGTAAGTTATATCAGTCGTCCACTCACCAAGCCTTAGCGCAACTACTCAGTAACTGAGAAGGAGTGTGTGAGTGTGATGTGAGCGATTGAGAAGTTTCGTCCTTACGTCGAGAGTTCCCATTTTTCCGTTATTATTGATCACCACTCCCCCCTTTGGCTCAATAAACTCCAAAGTCTTTCCGGTGACTTAACCCGTCGGTCCCCCCGCTTCCAGCAATATGTCTTTGCCATTATTCACCGTAAGGGTAAAGATCATGTTGTTTCTGATGCCCTTTCTCGTTCTGTTCCAGTCCTTGAACCAATTTGTGTTTCCACAGTCACCTCTCTCGAAGTCTCCCTTCCTACTCCGGATCCCTGGTACACCATGCTCCAAAAAGTTTCTAACGCCGTTACACGTTTTCTTTGCTGGTCCGTGGTGGACAATGTTCTTTTCCGTCGTCTCAAAACTTCTATCGCTGCCGATTCTCTGGACGATTGGAAGATCGTCGTATCTTCTAATCAAAATAAAAATCTGATATCCCTCCATAACGATCATTGTGGCGTGACCAAAACTTCTGCTCGTCTTCTTCATAAATATTACTGGCCCTGTCTCAGAGCTGACGTCGCTCGTTACATCCGACGTTGTCCGACTTGTGCTGCTCACAAAGTTGAAGTTACTCCCTCCTGGTTTATTCGCTCCTAGGGCCAAACCGTCCTATCCCTGGCAAGTCCTTTCTTGCGACATAGTAGGCTCTCTTCCTCGGTCTACAGCCACTGCACAATCCGTCACCAAATTCCTCGAAAATCCTTCTCACTGCCCGCTACCATCCCCAAGCTAATCCTGCTGAACGTGTTAACCGTGTCCTAAAAACATGATTGCTTTCTATGTACGCAACGACCAACGTCATTGGGATGTGAACCTCCCAAAAATTTCTTGTGCAATTCACACCTTTAAACACGAGATCATAGGCTGCACTCCGTTCTTTGCTTTATTTGGTCGTGAGCATATCCTTTCCGGCAATCATTTTGGACAGTTGTCCGAAATAAACGACATGTGCATTCCTGATCCCGAACATCCTTCCCCAGATCCTGACCACTTTAAGAATATCCGTTCCCACATTCTCAAAAAACTTTCTGCCGGTTATCGAAAAATTCACAGCCGCTATAATCTCCGCCGTCGCCCTGTCTCTTATCAACTAGGCGATTTTGTTTGGCGCCGTAATTTCGCTCTCCGACGCTTCACGTCATTTTAATGCCAAACTTACTCCTAGATTCATTGGTCCTTTTCTTATTTCGAAAGTCGTTACTCATCCTTCCGGTCACAAATCCATTTCATGTCAAGATCTGAAACCTGCCCATCCGGACTATTCTAATGATCTCGCTCTGTTTTCCTTCTAGTGGCGTAAACGCCGTAAACCCAATACCTAGTTCTTGTGCCCCCGATTTTGATGCCGATTTTGCTCTTCCTCGGATTTGATTTTTGGACTTACGATTTCGTCTTCTTTCCTGTTTTGCAGGGTTTCTTTCGTTTTCTTTCTTTTTCTTCACCCGTGTGGGTCCGAGAATAGAATAGCCCCATGGTACGACGTACCTGTCGTAAGAGGAGACTACAGCGGTCCAACACATACACACACACACACTGTATACACGCACAACACATACACACACACTTCTTACTCAGCCACACACAGACACATACACGCACACGGACACACCTACTCATACATAACTACACTGGGATTCTGTTTTATTTTTTTTCCTACAATTCCTAGGTTTTTTTTTGGGTTTTGTACTTGGTGTTGGTGTTATTCTTTTTGGGGTTTTTTTTTTCCTTTTCTTCGTTCCTTTCATTCCACATTCCATTCCTTTTCCTTTTCGCTGGTCTTTCTTGCTGTCGGTTTCTATACCGATTGTGTTTCGTCCATCCGTTGCTGTGGTAGGTGTTTTCTAGTTCGTCTTTCTTCCTACGACTTAGTTGATTTAAAAACTAGTTAACTTTTCTTTTTTTCGGTTCTTCGGTTTCGACTACCACAGTTGAGAGTACATCGTTCCTTTTCCCAGCATTCCTCCTCTCTTCCTCTCGTTCTCCCTTGTTGTTCCTTTGTTTGCTTGAGGCTTGACCTTTGGATCCTCTTCTGGCTGGCACTGTTGGGTTTTCCTCCTCGTTCTTTTACTTCTGTTGAGGTTGATGACTGTACTGTTTTTTCACAAAAAATACCCGTCCTCCGACGACTTTTTTAGTGTCCAGGCCGTTCCATCTTAGTCCTCCTAGATTGTGTATTGCCCGTCTTTCCTTCTTTCCTTCCTTTTTTCCCGTCCTTTCTCTTTCTTCTATTCTTCATCCTTCGGGCCAGATAAAAGTTTTTTTTTGTGTGTTTTGTTGGGTGGTTTTTTTTATTTCTTTATTCTAGTAACAATTTTTCTTTTAGTTCGCAAGCGATTTTTTTCTTTCCTTTTTCTTTGGGTTTTTTGTTGGTCTTGCCCACTCCCATTATTTTGCTTCCCTACACCGACCTTTTGATTCTGCTGGAGGGGATTTAAATACGCTGGCTAATAATTCTCAACTAAAATCCACTTTGCTTCTAAAACGAAACTTTATTCGATAAATTAAATATTCTGTATATTTTACTTGGTAAATACTTCCGCTAATTAAAAATAAATTCTACTTTTCAGAATTTCCAAACGTAAAGTTTACGCTATACTCAGTTAGTCGATAACGTGTTCCAAGTATCCGATAATTGCTTCTTATGTGTTTTTCGTCGGAAAAATTAGTCGAATTAAAGGTGCATATTATCCCAATATAAACTGTTTTGCAAGGTTAATTCTGAATAGAAATATTACTTTGAACTCTGGTCACTGGCTGAACGAAATTGATTTTATTTGTTTTCCAATCTACACAACGGAGACACGTGTAGGAGTGTTTGGTTGTTTCCGTTTTTCGTTATAAAAATTTCGCGCACGCAATACGGCGTGGTAGGTATTTAGGGTTTTTAGAAAATTGTATTTTCGTCGAAATTAAATTAATTTTTCTTGGTAAGCTTCTTCTGGCGGCCTTTAAGCCACGATGAATGGTCGTCCTTTGCTGTAATGGAAGGCCAAGTGCGTTCTTTCTGGGCGTAGGCCCACTTACTCGTTGCCATTAACCAGCTAGTGACTCAACCCCGACGTCAACAACTTCGAGGGTGGGTGTGTTCTTTCTCCATCATTTACGATTGCGACCATATCGGTTGTGATTTTCGGTTTAAGCTCATGCATTCCTAAATTTAATCCATTTAGACGACAATTAGTGAATTAGTTTGAAATTTATTGACACTATATGAATGCACTACTATTTGCTTTAAATATCTAAGAGTGTACAACTTATTAAAGTGAAAATAATTTGAAGGCTTGCTGGCGCGCTTGAAAATGTTGTTGACATTAAATGTATATACTTAGTTTTAGATTTGCCGTGTTGATTTAGAGCTGTTAGTTTTAGAGGGGTAATTTTGCTTAATTTCTTTTTTGTTGAAACTTAATCTAGGGAGTAACCTAAAACCGACAGCTCACCATTTAAAAAAAAAAGATTTGTTCTTTTGGTTGACATTTTTTTTAGATTTAGTGTGTCCATACCTATTTTTTTGTTTTTTCTAGGCTACGTCAATGCACGTAGCAGGTTATTTGTTAAGAAAATGCAAAGTTACAGTTTTTTTAAAAGAAAATAGTTATTTATTATACAAGGGAAAAAAGTACTAGATTTTAGCTCGAGGTGTGTGTTTGTCTCCCGACGCGAAGCGGAGGAGACAAAACACCGAGAGCTAAAATCTTATTTTACCCGCGTATAATACACTATTTTTTCTGTGACTGGCAAAACAATGATTTAATATTTAAAAAATATTACCAATTATATTAAAGTCAAAAATCAATCTATGTCAAATTTGAAGTTTCAAACAGGTAGGCTGATGTACTTATAGGGACAGTTAGATCTGCGTTGCTAAGGAAACCTTTAAAGTAATCAAATATCTGTCAATTTAATTTTGCGAGTGGTTACAAAATTGCGAACTTAAGTTGTTTATATCGATTGTTTTGAATATTCAAAATTCAAAAATGGACAGTACTGATTCAGAAGTTTCTCTTACTCCACCGGAATTGGTAGAGGCAGCGAAAGTAGCATCAATAAAATTATTGCCAGCTAAATCACGAAAATTTACGAAACTGCGTATTCAAGATTCATGGAATGGAAGGCGAAAAGACATGTAGTTCTTACTCGGAGACGGTGTTATTGGTTTATTTTTCGGAACTAGCGCAACAACAAAAGCCATCAACAGTGTGGTCGAATTATTCAATGATAAAAAGTATGTTACAAGTCAATAATAACGTAGACATTTCAAAATATTGCAAACTAATTACGTTTCTGAAACAAAATGGGAAAGGTTACATGCCCAAAAATCTGCAATATTTACGAGTACACATATTAGTGATTTTTAAATAATGCTCCTGATGAAGTTTATTTATTGGTCAAGGTTGTTGTTGTATTTGGGATTGCAGGAGCCTGTCGAATATGTGAAATTAGCCAGGTAACATTAGATGATATTGAAGACGTGGAACGTCATTAATTGTGAAACTTAAGCAAACAAAGAATGATGTAAATAGGAGATTTATAGTTACTGAAGAATATATTAAATTTTACAGAATGTACATGGCACTTCGTCCAGCAGCAGCAAAGGATCGCCGCCTGTTTTATGCATATCGCAATGGGAAATGCGTCAATCAAGTTGTGGGTAGAAATCAGTTTTATAAGGTACCTGAAATAGTAGCCAATTTTCTTCGACTTAAAATGCTAAGTCATATACAGGTCATGCATTTCGAAGATCGTCTGCTACACTTTTAGTTGAATCTGGGGAGACTTGATGACACTAAAGAAACATGGTGGTTGGAAGTCATCAATGGTCGCTGAAGGGTATGTTGATGAATCGATAGTGCACAAGACAGAAATAGCTAAGAAACTGTTTAGTTTGTGTGGCAGTGCATCAGCTGAAACAGAATCCAATTTGCGAACAAGTACATCAACGGCAGTTGTGTCAGTGGCACAAAATATTATTTCAAATCAAGAAAATTCCACTGTAGCAGACATTCCTAATTGTTCAAAAACATGTCTTTCAGGCAATGTACATTTAATAACTGTACTTTTAACATTAAGGAAACGTAACTTATACATAATAAAATATTCTAAAATTAAATATCTTCGTGTTCTTACTTATTTGCACTTACCAGGAAAAAGTACTCATTTTTTTCCCGGGGAAAAAAGTAATTTTATATAAAGTGACATTTTGTTACCTGTCAAGAAATATTAAATGTCACATTTTTTTCCCGTCGCAGAAAAAAGGTATTTTAGCAATCGCATCAAATAATTCTAAAAAAATTTAATATTTTGATAATGCATATCCGTATGCCTAAAATTAGAAATAAGTTTCAAAATTGCAACTTTTAGCACGTTAGGTTAGGATGGGGTTTAAAAATGAGGAAACCCTAGGCACTCATGTTGGGTAAATCCTACTCATTCTACATTCCCCTCAAACTCTAGCAAACAAGACCGGTATACAAGGTGCCTTATTTTGGATGGTATTGTATGGATAACTTTGTTATCTAAAAAAATAGAGATGGGCAATTTTTGCAGCTTTTGTTGCTGATTAATGATCCTGCTTCAAAATTAAAAAATTTTCAAACGTTTCGCAAGTATTTGAAAAAATTAAAAAATTGAATTTTCAAGGAGTCAAATATTAGGTTTATTCTAATTTTTATTAAAAAAACTTTTCAAACAAAGGTTAATGGATATGATTTTAGTAAATTAAAAAAAGCAAACAAAAATTCGTTTGGGTCCAAGATGTCCACGCTAAACATACCAACTATATTATTTCTTATGGACGCCATATTGGATTCTGCCATTTTCGAATTCCTCTTTTCAACATGGATATTAAACCTACAATAATCCCAATTTTTAAACTTTTAAATTTTATTTTAATTATATAGGCCACCATTTCGTTTTTTATTCACATTAATTTAACTCTGTGTTTTTAAAAAATATTTTTTTATGGATAAATTAGAAGACACTTAACAGAAGAAAAACTATAACAAAATTAATTAATTACATACAAATAACACAGAATTTTAATTTTATCATATCACCTACTAGCCTGTAGGTTGTAAAGACCTATAAAAAATGTGTTGCAAATACTTTCAAAGTATTGTCCATTATTGGCTACATATAGTTGACATCGTTTTAAAACACTACGTAAGTTACGTTTCGGGCCTTGGGAGCTGCCTTTTTAAAAAGTCTTCTTCTAAAACTTCTTGTAACAAATTTATTTATTTAACAGAAATTACAGTTGGAATTTTTACAAACTATATAAATTATACTAAGTCGAAATTTACTAATAACTAAAGTTAAATTTGGGCGAGTAGCTTAAGCAAACAACATGTAAAAGCTGAAATTCTCAAGACTGGCTGATGATCTTGGGGCTCCCGGGGTATTTATGTTGTCCCTCTCCTCACATTTTTGTGGAAAATGCAGAGCTCAAGTCTGCTTATTTCTTTATTCAATTCATTATACAATATAACAATCTTAATTCTAATAATTGCGGTTTCTTAACCGTCTGTGACCTGTACATGCAGTATCACTTACGTCTGAATACAATGTATTCACATCCGTTCTTACAACTTGCTTGTGAACTTTTCTTTATTTATCCTTGAATTACAATGTTGCATCTAACTTAAGTTTCTTAATAATTTCTTAATAATTTTTATTTGATTATACATATATGAATTGGGGGATATGTAACTCCTCCCGACGTAAATAAAAAATTAAGGGCTTTTTTACTTACTTTTTAAAATTCATTGTCCCTAAGAGTACATTTATTACTTCTCTATTTACCTTTGTTTCCTTATGACTAAAATTGCTTTCTTTATTATTATATCTAAAATACATTTTGTATAGTACATACATAATTAGTAAAATGATTAAAACGATTAATAAAATTGTCCAAACGCTTATGTTATCGTGGTGTAATTTTGGCACTTTTAACTCACTTAAGTGTTCTTTGTAATTGTCCATTAGTTTCATGGCGTGGTTGAAATCGTCTAAGTCTGGGTTTCTTGATTATTTCGTCGTCTTTGGGTTGTGTACACTTAAATAGTAGTTCTGGTAAATTTGCGAATTTCTTGGTTACTGTGGTGTCCTGATGTACTCTAATGATTTCGTTCTTCAATTTTAGATAACAGTCTTCCTTTAGAGTGATTACTTTGCTTCCAATTAATGCTAAATTGTTCTCGTTTTGATTGCAATGGGGGGTTGCTATTACTTCTGTTGGAAATACATCAATTCATTTATTTTCCGTAACTTTTGAATTTTCATATTGGTGATTTGTACTGGTTTTGCTTCACAGTTGTCGTAATGATTTGAAAATCTTAATAATTGTACTTCGCAAGGGCTGTCTTCTTGAATAGTTGTTGTTGTTAATGATTGACATAAATATTGGCTTGGTGTTACTTCGTTACATTTTTCGTTTGTATAACCATATCTGAGTTTAAGGAAAGGAACTTGGTTTTGGGGATGATAGCTTAATATATGCTAGTTATTTTCATGGGAAAAGCAAATAAATGATAATAATTATAATTGTTACTTTCTACTATGGGGATTTTTATTAAAAATGAGATTTCGTTATTATATATAGCCTTTCACTATAGCTATTTTTCAAATTTGGGTATGTTTGATTCTATTACTTCGAAGGGTAATTTACTGTTAGTTATAAATGAACTAATCTTAATAATTCTTTTAATAAGTCACTTGATTCTATGATACTAGAGTGTAGTGTGTTTAATTTTGCAAATGTTACACGTTTTCTAACGTGGCTAAAATTTGTTGAATTGCAGTAAGGGTTGATATTATTTCAGTGAATATCGTATTGAATCTGATTAAATCTCGCATTCCTAACATTGTGGTTTGCATGTTAGTTTTAAGGGTTCTATTGGCTATACTGTTTTGATTTTTACTAGCTTTCTTAACGTATCGTAGAATTTTACTATGGTTGATTGGGTTAGAGATATTTGGTTTCTAACAATAGTTTTTATGTCGTTTTGGTTTTCAATTATCTGCTGTATGGCGTTGTCATATCGTTCTGCTTCTTGGTTATCCAAATTGCCTGTGATAGCTTTTATAATGTTACCCAGTCCCTTCATAAGTCCTCTTTTTCGTCTTGTAATTTGTTCTGTGAGTATTAATCTATTAAATTTATCTTCTACGTTTATTAAAATGTTTTCTATTATACTGTTGTAATTCATCATTTCTATTGCGTATTCTTTTCCGAATTTGGTTTTGTCCATTGATTGTTTCAATCGATGATAATTGTCTTTAATTGTCGGAAATTCTTGTCTTAACTCCATTAGACCGAATTTTTCTGCGAATGTCCAATAGTCTATCGTATTTTGCATACTTCCGAATTTTACTAGTAGTATACCGGGGTTGTTTTTATTGTCTTCAACTAATATGTCATTGCCTGTAGTACCTGGGTGGAGGTTGACAATAAGGGTGATAGCTGTCCATCTGAAATTACATGGTGTCTTAGGTTTTTCAAATGAATATATTTTACTATCTTTCCGTTGTCTATTACGGCTATATTTTTGTCTGATATTTTTTTTATTTTAAACGGGCATAAATTTTTGGGTGCCATTTTGTGTCTTTTACTTTGGAAGTTTTTCTCGAACACGGTTTGTCCTATTGAAAATTTATTTATGTCTGTATTCTTATTGCAGGTTGTTGTAATACAATCCTTGTCGTTATCTAATTTATCTTTTATCTTATCAATTTTTAGTTTCTCTTTATGGTCTTTAGAATACTCTTGGTATACTTCTTTGTTATAATGTATGTCGTAAGGGTTACGGGAATCTGAATGTCCTAATGTTAATTCTAAAGATGTAAAATTTGTTGTTGAGTGGATTGTATTATTGTAGACGATTAGTGCATATCACATTAAATTGGTGATGTGCTCTTTCTTGTAAGTTAATCTTAATAATCTGATCTGCTCTGATAGAGTTAGGTGTAATCTTTCAATTAATCCGTTTGATTCAGGGTGGTTTTCGGATATAAAATAAATTTTTATTTTATGGAGTTCTAGGGTGTTTCGCATTGTTTCATTTCTGAATTCGCTGCCATTATTTAAAGTTATTGTTTCGGGTGTGCCATAAAATGTAAAATATTGTAAAAATTCTTGGGTTACGTCGATGCTATTTGGAAGTGATGGGTGTCGCTTGACTTATTTTAGTGAATGTGGCTAAAATTGTCAAAAAGTTTTGTGCTTCTACTACTAGAGCGTCTGCATGTAATTTTTGGAAAAGTCAGTCGGATGTTTTGGTTAAAATTAAGGGTATTTTTGGGGGTGTTCTGTCGTATTTTGCTTTATCGTATAATTCGCATTGGTTGATAAAATCTGTGGTTAGTTCTTTCATATCTTTAAAGTAGTATCTCCTCGTGAGTTGCTTTAGTGTTTCACTGATTCCACGATGGTTGGTTTTGCCTTCGTGTTGATTTCTAATTACGTCGTTTATCTCGTCAGGGTCGTCTAAGGTTATTAACTTTCTTGTGCATCTAATAAGTTCGGTGCCAGAGTTATTAAATAATTTAATATATAATTCTGAGAATCGTTTATATAAATGTTCGGTGTTGAAGTAAAAGTAAAATCTTTTTTTTTTGGGTATATTCTTTTAGAATTTTAATTATATGTTCCTGGTTATCGTCCTTAGTTATTTGGATTAGTCTTATTGTCTATTTTTGTGTATTTTGCGGGATTGGGGTTGGCTAAAACTTCGGTAATTATAAATTGATTTGGTTTTATATTTATCGATTTGTTTAAAATTTTAATTGCGGTTTTTGGCTCTTCGTTCTGTGTCGAATGTATGGTGTCTATTTCTTCTGGGTATTCTCTTATTTCTGTTTCGTCTACGTTTCCTATAATTGACTCAGTTTCTATTGCGTTGAGTTGTATTCTGCTTAGGGCGTCTGCGTTATTGTTATAAATTCCTTTTTTGTATATAATTTCGTAATCATATTCCTCTAGTCTGATTCTTCATTTCTGTAATTTTGAGTTTGGTTCCTTGAGTTTGCATAGCCAGACTAATGGTCTATGGTCGGGGTATATGTAGAATTTTCTTCCATAAGGGTATGGTCTAAAATACTTCGTTACCCAAATTATTGCTAATAATTCCTTCTCTATTGTGCTGTATTTTTGTTCAGTTTCGTTTAGGGTTCTGGATGCGTAGCTGATTGGTTTATAGCTACCTACTTTTCCTTGGCTTAATACTGCGCCTACTGCTACATTTGATGCGTCGGTTGTCAATATAAATGGTTTCGAAAAGTCTGCGTATTCTAATACAGGATGATTCGTGAGTATGCATTTAACTTTTTCTACGGCTTTAATAAATTCTGGGGTGTGTTCAATTTTGTTTCCCTTTTTTAAACAATTTGTTAGGGGTTTGGTTATCTGTGCGTAAACTTTGATGAATTTGCGGTAATAACCAGAGTTCTAAAAATCCTTTAATTTCTTTGTTAGTTTTGAGTAAGAGGTAATTTAGTACTGTGTTTGTTTTTTCCAGGTTTTGCATAACTCCTTGTGGGGTTATTATGTGTCCTAAGAATGATACTTCTTTTTGTAAAAATTCGCCCTTGTCTTGTTGAACTTTAAAAAGTGCTTTTCTTAGTCTTTCAAAAACTTCTCTTAATCTTTCATTGTGTTCTACCAGTGATGTTGAATATACTATACATCGTCTAGGTAAACAAGACATTTTTTGTTGTGTATTCTTGTAAAATGTTATCCATGACTCGTTGAAAAGTGGCGGGTGCGTTTTTCAATCCAAATGGCATTCGTTTGTATTCGTAGTGTCCTTTAGGTGTGCTAAATGCGTTTTTCGCTGTGTCTTTCTCGTCCATCTCTACTTGGTGATATCCTGAGGCTAGGTCTAATGTTGAAAAATACTGACACTTTCCTAATTTGTCTAAAATCTCGGTGATATTGGGCAGTGGGTATTTGTCGTCTTTCGTTTTTCCGTTTAACTTTCTATAATCTATAACCATTCGATATTTTCTCTTGCCTGAAGCGTCTAATTTCTTCAGTACTATTAATACGGTGGTGCTCCATGGTGAGTTTGAGTATTGTATTATATCTTACTCTAATAAATCTGTTACCTGCCTATCTGCTTCTTTTTGGCTTGCCTGAGGTAGTCTGTATGCCTTTGTAAAAATTGGCTTGTTATCTGTTAATTCTATATTGTATTTGACTGTGTTGGTAAAGGTTAAAGGTATTCCTTCGCAATGGAATATATCGCGGTATTCAAAACATAAGTCTTTAATTGCTCTCTCCTCTTCTTTGTTAAGGTCGGTGTTGAAACGAATGTTACTTAAATTTTCTCTTAACATCCTGTCGTTTTCTAAAGATTTGTAATCGTTTTCTAAATTTTCGTCTATTTCCATTTCGTTAAAGTCCACTTCTTCTATGTTAATTAGGTTTGTGAGCGATAGTTCTACGGAGTAGTTATTAGAGTTTAGAATTGTTGTAGTGGCGTAATTGTCGTTTATTTGTACTAATGCTGTGGTGCGTGTCTCTACTCCTTGTTGAAATGTCATGTGATTTATAATGCCTATGTCGTTTTTTGTATTTACTAAAATTTTTATTTGCTTCTATGTCCGGGGTTCTATGGTGTATTTTCGCTCGGTTTGGGTATTACTATTTTAAAATTTAATGGAGATTTGCCCGTGCTTTGCTCTTAAGAAGCGGTTTCTTATGTCGATGTTTGCTCCTTATTTTCTTAGAAGGTCCATTCCTATCAGTCCGTCATATTTATTGTTAAATTCAAAAATGCAAAATTTGTGTTACATTCTTACGTTGAAAGTTTTTGGTAAGGGTATGTTCGCTATGAATTGATGTAGTGTCGTTTGATTGGCTGTTTTAATTTTAAAGGGATCTCTTTCAACAAAATCTAAATAATGTTTTTTTACGTTTCGGGGGTTAATTAGTGTTTTTGAAGATTCTGCGTGGGGTATTTCTATGTATGGCAGTATTTGTTGATTGATATTATTTAAATTAATTATGTTTGGTCGTTTATAAATCGGTCTATCTGAAAATTTGAGCACGCATTTTTGTCGTCGTCTTCGTCGTAATTTTCACATTGGTCGTTACGTTCGTAAGTTTCTAAATGATTTGGTTCATTGTTTGTGTAATTATTCCTGTTTTCATTAAATTCCTCCACTTCTTGGGAAATAGTTTTTCGGAAGTGAAGTTTCGTTTTTGATTATAATTAGGTTTGATTCGTGATATTTTTGTATTTTGTCTGGTGTTACCAGATGAAGTGTAAATAGGAGTTGGTTTGTAGTAATTGTTAGGGTTATTATTGTTATTTATCATCGGTGTATTTCGGTTGGGGTTTGCGCTGCATGTTTGCCTTTGTTGGTTTATGTTTTGGGTAAATCTTAGTATAAATGTGGGTTTCGTAAAGCTTGAGTTGAATGTTGGTCTCGGAAATTGTCTAAATTGATTGTTAAAATTTGTATTATTAAAATTTGGGTTGTTAATTTGCGGTTGATTCATTTGTGCGTTAAATGGTGTAAATTTTGGTTGTGTGGTTATTTGTCTCGCGGCTTGTATGGTTTTATCAGTGAATAGTTTTTATTTGCATTAGGGTTAGATAGTCTATTTCGATAATACATGACGTTTTCTTCTTCTATGATCATATTCATTGCCTCTTCTAAATTTTTGGAATGTTGAAACCTTATTTTGTCTGATAATCGTTCAGGTGGTGCGTTTATGTAGATGTCCAGTGCCATTTCGTCATACATTTTTGTTTTTAGTAGTCGGATATTTTGGTCGGGTTCTTCGACTTTTAGTTTTGTTAGAATTAAACTTCGTACGTCTTGACATTTCATTCCGAATTGATTTGGGGATTGGTTACTTTCCATTCTAAGGTTTATTACATCGCGGATAAGACATTTGATATTTCTTTGGTCGCCAAAATATGCTATTAGTATGCATTTAAAATCTTCCTATTCTTCAAGGACATCTCGGCTGGCAATTAGCGTTAGTGTCCTTCCAGTCAGTTTACTTATTATTAGGCGTAAAAGTAGAACATTGCGATCGTTGTCTTCTGGTTTGTATAAGGTTAAAAATTTCCCAAGTATTAAAATCTCCATACGTTCTAGACTAAACTGTGAAGAACATTTGAAAAATAATAAGTTTATAATTCATCGTGATCAAATTCCTGGATCAATAAGACAAGATGCTACATAAGAATCGTCCTGCGTTTACTATAAACTCGTATATTGCTATGCAAATTTTCGTATATAACTTTTAAAGACACCTCAAGGTGTACCAGTAAACAACTCATTTTCATTATTAATTGAAATTCTTTTTGGTCCTAAAACCGATTCGCTCTGTGAGACCGTAAGATATACATTTTACTATAAATTATTACAAATTAGTTAAATTAATTCAATAACACAATTTAAAATGTTTTTATTTATTTCAGTTGCTGATAACTATGGTGTCCTCACATATGCCATTTTCTTGTTTTTGCTGACAATATGGTGGTCTTCAACTTGGGATAACGCTACTGCATGTTCATACAGTCCAGTAGAGGAGGTACTAGAAGGTTGCCAAGAACTTAAAAAAGCCATAATGATTATAATTTCTCAAGTGTTAGGAGGTATTGTAATATTTACATATGTAGAAAGTATTTGGAGTATTGAGCTGGCCCAAACACATGTTGGAAAAGTAAATCAAGAATGCGTAGCCGATTTGGCGGTAAGTTTAATTAGCAGACAATCAATTCTTAGAACCAAGAAAAAAGCTACAGCTAGTTGTAGCTATAACCTACAGATAATAAAATTTATAAACTTATTGAACCGTGGTAGAGATACTTGAATCATTATATGATAAAATTTTAAAAATACAAATTAAGATATAAGTAGTACAAGACTACAAAAACTACAACATAAAAATCCTCTCATATACGTATATGTAAAAAGAAAGAAGTCCCTCCCATAAGAAATACACGGTGATTGCCTCTATATGGACTATATGTGAGTGGAAGAGAAATATGCATACATTAACCTAATCACCTTGCTAATTACGCGTCGTTTCTTGTTTATCACTCAAACGAGACCGCTAATGTTATTAACTCTTTCCCTAGACCTGCTTGCCAAATTTCAACACTTTTAGTATCATTAGTGTGGTATATTTTACAAATTACGGATGATGTCAAACTATTTGCAAACCTAGCACGTATATTGTCTAATTAACAGTAGAATAAGCCATGTTACACAACTTTTGCACAAAGTAATCTTTTAAACTCTTCAAATAACATATACCACTACGCATAATTTTGCAATCTGGACAAACTATGTGTTGCCTATAGGTGCCAACATTCTCCATATTTACATAGTATACTTACTAATATTTAATTTTTATAGAAATTGCTTCAGTATATTTCTCAATTAAAGCCTTAACCCTTTCGCTAGACCTGTAGGATTTTCAACCGTGTTTAATTCATAAGGGACTTGGCATTTTTGGTTCAAATTTCCAGCATTCAAATAATTTAAAGTGCTGCTAAAACAAATTCAAAATTATGTATAAGGCTTTTGTAACTTAATTATAAATGAGTAATATCAATAGAGAATAAAAGACCATATTTTTTTTCTACACAATTTTTCAAATAATCGTGCAAAACCTTTTTCAATCACGTTAGAAATATTTAATTAATGAACATGTAGGAGTTCATCGGCATAATAATAAAAATATGTTATACAAATAAATCGAAGTAACCATTATAAATACAATTGAAAGTTGCACCGGAGATGATATACATTAAGTATAATTCAACAGTAGTTATTTATTCAAATTAATAGTAGCTCAAATGATTAGATAAGAAAATACAGTTACTTAAACTTTATTTTTTATCATAATTGCATTGCTATTTTTCACACTATTCAACTACTAGCTAAACATAACAGAATTACTTACAGCTTTTAAGTTTTGAGCTTCTGCATTTGCATTGATATACACGTTACTAGACTTATAGGAATATATGTAATTTCCAATAATTTAATCAAAACAGATTGTTTATTAATCACATGTAACTATGTGCCTATCGTAATTAAAAGATGGAAAATATGAGACCTCGGACAGGATTTGAATCCTATCCGAGACCCTGTATTTGTATCTTTCAATAACTAGCTCGATTTAAAATGATTGATCATTCAGGCCTTACAAAGAAGTTTATTATAATTTCGTCGTATTAACTATCGGTATAGTAGTAATGATTATTACTTGTCTTGTGTAATTATCAATACAAATATTTAATGCTGTGAAATACCCCACATTGGTGTGTCATATAAATTGCTATGAAATAGCTCTTACGATTGGGCGTTATATAAATTGCTATGAAATTGCCCCAACGATTGGTATGTCATATAAATTGCTGTGAAATATCCTTTCGCTTGAAAGTCGTATGAATTTTTCTGTAACCTCTGCCCACGGTTATTTCGTTATACAACCTTGCTATGTTACAGGCCCTAACGTTGCCGTCGCCTTTTAAAGCTTTACTGTTGTGTTTGTACTCGGCCTCTTTCCTATGCGTCTCTAAATCCTATAATTCCTTGAATTTGTATGCTTCAGCTAGCTTAATCTATTAAACACACAGTGCCCTACGTCACGACAATAAAGATTGTTTAACCTTTTTCTTTCTATTACCTATCTGATAAAATAATGTAAATGAAAATAAAATGAAGCAATCCAAAAATATACAATATAATAATTGATAATATGTACACTTTTATGTCAATAACTTATTCATTTGTTTAATATTCAAAAATTAGCCCCTGAATAAAATATTAATATTTATCTGATTCCACCAAAATTTTATGTTCCCTGAAAGCCATCAAAAAATTACTACCGTAATTACTTTTAAGTACCCTTTAAACATTCAAATCGGCCTTTTCCCTATTTTTCAAATTCTCAAATAATTTTTTTTATGACCCTTACAGATATATGATATAGCAAATATTAAACGTTAAAATTTTTAAAAACAGTCTTATACTAATAATGAATAAAATCTCTGACCTATTTTTCCTGCTTGGTTCTAGGAACTACCTCTGAATATCGATGGTCAGCACCCCTGTATTGTTACAGCTTGACTTGTTATCGTAGTTCTTTCATTTGTTGACCAGAATGATTAATTGTTGCTCGAATTTTCCCTTTTTGATTTTGGAATGACTTGGAATATACTTGTAGTTTAATTTGAGTATCTTGACGTTTATTTTGTTTCCTTGTAAGCTTATTTAGAAGTATTTTTAAAATATTCTCGAAGTTTGTTTAGACATTTATTTAGCAGTATGTTTTGGAGGTATACTCAGACGTTTAATTAAAAGTATATTTGGAGGTACACTCAAAGCCCTAAATTTCTTAAATATTAGAATTAAATTCAATTAATAGTTTACCTTACGTTTTAAGATCAAAACGGTTACTTCGTGTTGTATAAATTGGCACTTTTGATTTTCACTATTTTAATTAATTTTCACTAAGTTTACTTTTACGTAATATTTAACTTTAAATTAACGTAATTAGTGCCTTGGTCGAAGAGATACTGAAAGTTTATGAGGTCCCCCATAGTATTTATAGACTCCTCTTATTTATTGCCGTGATAAGTGAACATTGGAGGTCATTGAAACCCAAATTCTACAAATAAATCCCATCAAGATATAAAAGAATCCGGAAAAGGATAAAAATTTTCGATAATACAAGCTTACTTTTTGCCAAGCGAAGACTCAAATCCGTGCATACAAATACACCCTATACAATAAGCGTATTGTAAAAACAAAACCATTAATGTACAATAACAAAAACACAAATCCGTGATTGCAAATAATCACTCTAAAATAAATACAAAGCCATTTATTTTCACCTATTAATTATCAATACATTTCTGATGCATATAAAAATGCTCTTAATTTGCTGTAAATAGCATAAGATAGTGCTAACTTTACCCATTTACGTAAAACGAAACTGCAATCAATGTTTATAAGATACATTAAAAAAAAAGTTTTGTTTGTCGTGAAAATCAATCTTTCATTACAATTATAAAAATGCAACTCGTTTGCATTATAAAATATAGCTTTAAATTAATCAATCAATTGACTCTGTATAACGTAGGTTCAATTTTAAATAAAAAATTCTTTGGAATATACGAAATTAAAAAGGAATTTTCGAGAGAATACATCAGTTAATAAGAAATATGGTATAAAATCTTTAATAAACAAAACGTTTATTCTAAGGAACATTAAAAACCCATAAAAATGTCGGGAAGAACGCGGTTTAATAGTCTTATATATTAGTGAGGAAGACCGCGGACCATTAACCTTAGATGTTAGAGAAAGACGGACATCGCACATAAATCACGCTAACGAGGTAATAAAACGCGGCGATTTAAACGCTAATGAGGAATTCCTAGAACTTGCATTATATAGGCATATGATATTTGGAATGAAATCTCATAAACACTCGTATATTCTAAAAAAAAGACAATTTTTATATATAAACAGAAGCAATCGACATTAAAATCAATCGATAAATTCTTTTCGACCAAGCAATATATAAATAATTTTGAAAATATTATTTTGAATGCTACAGTACGTATACCGTAATTTAATAATTACAAAGAAACAGTGAATATCACAGTCATTCTTAAAATGTAACGTTGATTATTAAGTTAAACGTAACCTGTATATAAATAAGAAAGTTATTTTTGCTGGCTTTTACTGGTTTAATAAGGTTATAATTTGGTGATGAACAGATTTATATTTTTACTTTGATTCAAGGGTTTCAAATAGCAAATAATATTACAAAAGTTGTAAAGTTGCAAAATGTACATATTTCTTGGTTTATTATACAAATTTTGGTTATTTAGTTTATCTTATTTAGGTTGCAGTGTTAGAGAACAAGGTGAGGAAAAATTTCTCTGTTATGGTATCGTCGTGCACTCTGTGTGGAGTTGAACTGAGCTAATCGAGGCATAAATCTAATTGTGTGAAATTTATAATTTATTCTAAATTATTTAGGAACACAGCGGTGGCGAGCAACAGGCAACTGAACGTTAAATACATCAAATTACGACGATATCATAGCTATATATATATATATATTATACTGTCAAGAAGGGGGTGGGCTTATAAAATGTTTAAATAGGGCTTCGAAACGACTTTGCTAGAATGGGGGTATATTTGGTTTTGTTTGAGTATTTTCTTTCAGGTATTTTTGGTTTATAAATTAACAACAACTATTCCACGTTTATAAATTTATAAAGCTTTTGAAACTGCATTGCATTCAACAACATATACCGGCCATAGACCAGGCTAAGCTAGTTATAAGTTTGCATTGTATACGTATTTTAATTGTTATGGTTGCACGTATATGAAATTTAATTTGGAGTTAGCGTTTTCAGAATCTTTTGAATGTAAAACAAATATCAAAATTGTGTGGTATACTGCACGCTTTTAAAATTTTAAGGAGTTAAGTGATACTCCCGTAAAATTTGTAAATCAATTTCAGTTTGAATATGTTTTAACAATTAAAGATTGGTTATGTAATGACAGGACGTTTACCGAATAAGACATAAATGTCTGTTGCGTACAATTTAAAAGCTGAACCATCAAAGTTTGTTAGCTATTTTCAATATTGTAAAAGTTCAATATACATAAATCACTGGATTACAAACCATCTAGAAAATGAATGTA
Source organism: Platerodrilus igneus (assembly GCA_036346225.1). Taxonomy (NCBI): domain Eukaryota; kingdom Metazoa; phylum Arthropoda; class Insecta; order Coleoptera; family Lycidae; genus Platerodrilus; species Platerodrilus igneus. Next base: position 2,023,496 of record JARFIW010000229.1, on the reverse strand, counting down.
TCTAGAGAAAAGAACTGTATTATTAATCAATTATTAATAATTAGAAATTGCATAGTGTGCGTAGAGATAGTTGCCATGGCAACGGAAAACAAAAGAAGACGGATTTTATTTATAAGGGACTCCAAATTTATATTACTAAAAAATAGACGTGTTTTTGTACTGTTATGAGTTTTATTACATTTAAAAGTTACGAGAAAGTTTTGAAAGTCAAGTTGTACCTGGAGATAGCAAATAGTAGCAGTTTTACGGCGAATAAAAGTTAATTAAAAGAGGGATTGCTGGTCTGTACCGTTATTGTTTGAAGACGAAAGCATAGTGGAATTGGAGTTATCTGAGTATTTGTATAACATAAAATTTGTAGAAATATTAGTAGTTTATAGTCTGGAGATTACCAGTTGCTCGAGTTACTTATTATTTACAGGAGGTGCCTGCAGTTGGTCACTTGGCTTCAGGACGGCTGGAAGGCGGCGCTTGTATCTGGATTCCAGGTATTAGTATTTAATATCCACGCAGTGCTTTAATCAAATTTATAAAAGTGGAACTAGTGTTTGGGAATACTTTTGGCTTTTAAAATTATTTTGAAAAATCCTTGGATATTTGTTTGGGTGTCTAGTTGAGAGGTGTTTGCTTAGGACGGACCCACCCTAGGTAGATTCCGCCACGTGTTTGACGGCCCTGTAAAATATTTAAGTGCAGCAGCCGTGTAAAATATTTAAAGATAAATTGTGTGGTATAACTCAATATATACCAAAATATAATAGATGGCGCTAACAACGTGAGGCAGAGTAGATTTGTTAGTTGTACGTTGCATATATTCTATTTAAAAGTGAAAATTAATATTTGATTGACGTTTCATATATATTTATTTGACAGTTGTTGAAGGTTTTGAATTTATTGTAGTAGGCTAAGACGTAATTTGATATTCACACTTTGGTCAATTTTAGCGGCGGTAAAACATTAGGTGGGGCTCGAATTGGTAAATAACTTCGCAACAAAATATTTGTTCGCCTAAAGGTGGGGCTCGATAGGGCTGATTCAGATTTGCAGAGGTTGTGTAGCTTAGTGGGGCACATCATTGAAGTTTATTTTGAAAATTAAAGGGACATGTCTGATGAGGAGAGAATCACGAGGTCAGGAAAGTTTATGGAGTTGAGACTGGTGTGAGAGGGCAACCGGTGGTTAAGACTGTAGCAGGCAGGGGATGCTAGGGATGAAGCTGGGGATATGTGGAGCCGGAGGTGATTATTGTGAATTCAGGGGTACATCGAGAAAATGAAATTGATAAGGAAAAGAGAATATGCAGATCCAAGATGTGATGATGGTTTTGTTGGAATTAAAAGGGTCGTTAACTAAGTCGCATGAAGAATTGAGAGGATCATTGTTGGCCGAAGTTAGAAATTCACAAGCGCAAGTTAAGGAAAAATTTGATATGATGGAAATGAAAATTGAAGGAATTAATGTATCAATACAGAGCAGTTTGTGTTCATTTAAGGATGAAGTTCTGAAGGACGTAGAGGATAGAGTCCAGGTTGTAGAAGGAAGGTAACAACAGGTTTAAATGAATTAAGGGAAGAGCTGTACATGGTCGAAGTTAGACAGACAGAAAAATTGCAGAATTTAGGTGAAATAGTTCGGATTCAGACGGAGGACAATATTAACTCTAAAAACGAAATTATAGGCAAATTGCGGGCGAGTCAGGAGGTGGCAGAGAAGCTGAGAAGGGATACGACGGTTCTGGGGAATACGGTAAATGGATTGTCTGGTCTTGAAGGGAATGTTAGACAGATGAGAGAACAGTTGGTTGAATTGGAAAGGGGAAGAGTTGTTTGTGATGCAGGATACCAGTATAGGCTAGGAAAGAGACCTTGCCGAGGTTTGAAGGCAGAAAGAATGAGCAGCCGATGGTCTATCTTAGCAAGTTGGACGAGATGGTAGAGAGTGAGCCTGAGAGGGTGAAGATGCAGATGGTGAGCGTGACATTGGGGGGTTGTGCAGAGAAATGGCACTGTATCGTGAGGAGGCAATATAGTTCGTACGAGGAATTTCGAAGGCTATTCATAGAACAATATTGGGGAAACACGCATCAGGCTAATATTCGAACGGATTTAAACACTGGGAACTATAGGTCATACCAGGGATCGAGAGAAAATTATGTGATTGAAAAGTATAACCAGGCGCAGCACCTGATTCCTAAATTAAGAGAAGATGAAATTATATTATTGTTGTCAAGGCATATGGAGGCGGAAATAACTAGGGCCGTAGCGATACAAAACGTTCGGACTTTAAGAGACTTTTTGGAAATGATGCGAAATTATGACGTAGCTAGGACGTTTGAAACGAATAACAGGGAAAATAGTGATAATAGGAATTGGGATAGGAATAGGAATAGCACAGACTACCAGAGGACTGGGGTGTAAGGATACAATTATAGGGAGAATGGACAGGACAACTACAGAAAGCAATATCAGGAAATCAAAGGAGAACGAATAATAATTGGGAACAACGTTTTAATAGAGACGATAATTATAGGGGGAACAATGACTGGAACAGGACGGATAGGAATGACAGAGGTTTTGGACAGCAAAGGACGGGTTTTGGGCAGAGATGGCAGAGAGAAAGGGAGCAGAGATCAACGGATCAGGGGGAAATACCGACAGGGATTAGAGACAGAGAACGGGAGACAGATAGAAACTTGACGATCCAACACGTAACAACAAGAGACACGCGACAGAGATCGGAGGATAGGATAGAGAAAGTGGAGGTCCACGATGAACCCACGGTACAAAAAAACGTCGATTTATTAGTGTTAGGAAAATCAGATTTAGGGACACAGCATAGTATTAGTTTAGTAGATAAGTTGTTAGATAATAAGTTTGAAAGAAGGCGGAGTTACCATTTATTCATATTAGTTTAGGGATTCTGTTTACACGGCATTGATAGATACAGGGTCGCAGTTATAGCTGGTGAGAGAGGAAATAGTTTTGAAACATGCAGAATTATTCAAAGGGAAAATTTGTAGGGTTAAGAGTATTAATTTATGGTCTGCGATTAAGAGGAAGTTAACTACGATAGACAAAGTTGTACGAGTATCGATTGTATTAGGAAGTACCAGACTAGGTGAAGTAGAGTTTTGGATAGCAAGAGGATTATATTTAGATTTCATTGTAGGGATAGATGTAATTGAGGAATTTGGACTGGTTATAGATGGTAAAGCACGAATGGTAAAGGTATTAAATTTAGAGAAGAAATGGGTGGTGCCTAAGGATAATCGGGATACTAGGGATGAGATAAATACAGATAGTATAGGATCAGGAAAGACTAAGAATAGAATTTATGATGGAATTGATGAGTTACGGTTATGTAATATATTTGAGAAGGTATTTGATGAGGAACAGATAGGATTAATAGGGTGGATATGAAGGAAATGTTATATGAGTTGTTTAATAGACATGCAGGAGTTTTTAGTAATGAGCCTAGGTTTGCGAAGGAGTATACGCATAAGTTAGAGGTCACAGACGAGGGAAGTTTTCGTACTAGGGTATATCCAATACCATTTGCATTAAGGGGTCGAGTGAAAATGAGATTAAAAAGATGTTAAAAGAGGGAATTATTGAATCAGCGAGAACACCCTATATCAATCCGGTAGTGGTTGTGCCTAAATCTGATACTTTAGAATTAAGAATTTGTTTAGATGCTAGGAGATTGAATGCGATTACTAAACCACAATTTGAGCAACCAAAATCACTAGATAATTTGTTATACAAGGTAAGCGAGATGAAAGTTTTAGCAAACTGGACTTAAAGAATTCTTTTGGCTAATTCCTTTGCATGAGGAAAGTCGGAAGTATACTGGATTTAGCATTGAAGGGAGATTTATCAGTACAGAGTTGTTCCATTTGGTCTTTCAACGTCATCCGATGCATTAGTTCGAGCCATGCAGAAGTTATTAGATGAGTACGAAGACTTCTGTACGCACTATGTCGATGATATTTTGATTTTTCTAAGAACGAGTTAGAACATTTAGAACATTTAAGAAAAGTGATCCGAAGGTTAGACGAGGGAGGTTTGAGGTTGAATTCGAAGAAGTGTGAGTTTTTTAAGGACCAGGTAAAGTATTTGGGGTTTGTCGTTGGCAGCGAAGGAATTAGAATTTGTGAAAAACGCTTGGACGAGTTGAAGAATTTGAAACAGCCAAGAAATTTGAAAGGTTTAAGGGATTTTAGGTGTATTAAATTATTATCGTCGATTCATACCAAAATATTCGGAGTTGTGCATTCCATTGTTGGAGTTGTTAAAAAAGAACGAAAGGTGGAAATGGAACGAGCAAAGGGAGCAGGCATTTCGGGAGTTGAAGGCGGTATTTTATAGGAACTGTCATTAAAATATCCCAATTTTACGGATCCATTTATTTTAAGGACAGACGCTTCGAGTTTTGCAATAGGGGCTGAGTTGGTGCAGGTTCAAGAAGGAGAGAAGTGCCAATTTGTTTTATTTCGAGGGCTCTGAAAGACTGCGAGACTAGGTATTCGACAGCGGAAAAAGAGATGCTGGCAATCGTATATGCTGTGAAGAAGTTAAGATTTTATTTATTGGGTAATAAATTTCTGGTTGAATCGGATAACACAGTGGTTACGTTTCTGAAGAAGAAAGAGTTTTGAACAGTCGATTGTATAGATGGGCGTTAGTATTGCAGGAATATGATTTTGAGATTAGACATAAACCTGGTAAAGAAAATGTTACGGCTGATTTCTTTAGTAGGAAGGATGAAGGTTGCTAACGGATAGTAGGAATGGATTTTGATTGCATTGCAAGTGTTTGAAGATCTGGGAAGATGGTCGAATGCCAGATTTCATCGGATGCAAGCACACGAAGAAATAAGGGTGATCAGAGAAAATTATTCAGAGAGAATTTAGAACAAGACAGAGGTTTTTATATGGTCGAGGGAGTTTTGGTGAAAAGGTTATGGGATGATGAATTATTAGTGTTAACGACACAGGTAGCCGTTGAGCTGATCCAGGAAATTCATACTACGTTTGGTCATATAGGGATTCGTAAGACGTTCTTGATATTTAGGAAGCTTTCTATGCACGAAACGATAGAAAATTGGTGAAAAATTGCATAAATCTGTGTGAGACGTGTTTGTTAGGAAAGGATAAGAATGTGGTGTTGCAGAATCAAGTTAGATGTATAAGAGCGGAGGTCCATTAGATATTGTGGCAATGGATTACTTGAGTAATTTGATACCGAGTAGGAACGGATATCAGCATATTTTAGTTGTAGTTGATATTTTTACAAAGTTTGTGCAGCTTTATCCAGCGAGGAGATGTAATTCTAGGCATGTATTGAGTTCTGTAAGAAAGTTTGTAGAACGAATAGGTAAGATGAATAGGGTATTGTTGGACAATGCAACGTATTTTCGTAATCGAAGGGTTGAAAGTAAATTAAGGAAGGATGGAATAAAGATGACATTCTGTAGTATCAGACATCCTCAAGGAAATCCGTGTGAAAGATATATTCGAGAAGTAATAAAGTTTTTGAGGTTAATAACGCAGGAACAACATGATCGGTGGGTAAGGTATTTACCGCAAATAGAAGAATATATTAATTTTGTACCAAGTTCAGTGACAGGAATGTGTCCTGTGACATTGATGAAGAAGGTGATTCCAGCAAGACCGTGGAGAGCTGAACAAAAAGTGGAGGATATAACGGAGTTGTTGCATAAAGCCAAACAACAAGTCGAAACGATACAAAGAAGGGAGTTGGAGAAACGTAACAAGAAAATCAAGAAGCAAGTGGTTTTTCAGTTGGGGATCTTGTTATTGTTAAAAGATTGAGAATGTCAAATTGGGAAAGAAATATTTGTGCCAAGTTGTTATTTCCATACGAAGGTCCTTATCGAGTGAGAAGAATTTTGCAGAAGGAATACTTACGAATTGGAGAATGACAGGGTGAATGTCGGGGACGTTTTCATATAGAAAATTTGTATCCATATTTCCATGTGGAAAGTAAAGTATCGCAAGAATAAAATTAACACTGTAAATAATACTAACGAGCTTAAAACTATACAGAATATACAGAAACTAACACTTAATCCTCATACATAAAGAAAAAAAACTATAGTGATTTTAACTAAAATTTAAAATTTCTCAACCATTAAAAGAATTACTTATATCCAGGAAGCAAATTTTCATTTTTATTTAAAATCAGTGGGGCCTTATATACTGTCAAGAAGGGGGTGGGCTTATAAAATGTTTAAATAGGGCTTCGAAACGACTTTGCTAGAATGGGGTATATTTGGTTTTGTTTGAGTATTTTCTTTCAGGTATTTTTGGTTTATAAATTAACAACAACTATTCCACGTTTATAAATTTATAAAGCTTTTGAAACTGCATTGCATTCAACAACATATACCGGCCATAGACCAGGCTAAGCTAGTTATAAGTTTGCATTGTATACGTATTTTAATTGTTATGGTTGCACGTATATGAAATTTAATTTGGAGTTAGCGTTTTCAGAATCTTTTGAATGTAAAAACAAATATCAAAATTGTGTGGTATACTGCACGCTTTTAAAATTTTAAGGAGTTAAGTGATACTCCCGTAAAATTTGTAAATCAATTTCAGTTTGAATATGTTTTAACAATTAAAGATTGGTTATGTAATGACAGGACGTTTACCGAATAAGACATAAATGTCTGTTGCGTACAATTTAAAAGCTGAACCATCAAAGTTTGTTAGCTATTTTCAATATTGTAAAAAGTTCAATATACATAAATCACTGGATTACAAACCATCTAGAAAATGAATGTATCTAGAGAAAAGGACTGTATTATTAATCAATTATTAATAATTAGAAATTGCATAGTGTGCGTAGAGATAGTTGCCATGGCAACGGAAACAAAAGAAGACGGATTTTATTTATAAGGGACTTCAAATTTTATATTACTGAAAAATAGACGTGTTTTTGTACTGTTATGAGTTTTATTACATTTAAAAGTTACGAGAAAGTTTTGAAAGTCAAGTTGTACCTGGAGATAGCAAATAGTAGCAGTTTTACGGCGAATAAAAGTTAATTAAAAGAGGGATTGCTGGTCTGTACCGTTATTGTTTGAAGACGAAAGCATAGTGGAATTGGAGTTATCTGAGTATTTGTATAACATAAAATTTGTAGAAATATTAGTAGTTTATAGTCTGGAGATTACCAGTTGCTCGAGTTACTTATTATTTACAGGAGGTGCCTGCAGTTGGTCACTTGGCTTCAGGACGGCTGGAAGGCGGCGCTTGTATCTGGATTCCAGGTATTAGTATTTAATATCCACGCAGTGCTTTAATCAAATTTATAAAAGTGGAACTAGTGTTTGGGAATACTTTTGGCTTTTAAAATTATTTTGAAAAATCCTTGGATATTTGTTTGGGTGTCTAGTTGAGAGGTGTTTGCTTAGGACGGACCCACCTAGGTAGATTCCGCCACGTGTTTGACGGCCCTGTAAAATATTTAAGTGCAGCAGCCGTGTAAAATATTTAAAGATAAATTGTGTGGTATAACTCAATATATACCAAAATATAATAATATATATATATATATATATATATATATAAATTTTCTTCCATGCAAATAGATTTCAAAATAATGTTACCAAGAATTTTAATTACATGTGACCAAGGTTTATTATAACCGAAACGCGTTATGTTAGTATTGCATATTATTTAAGTGAAAAGAATATATGTTAATAAATGACCTATTTCCCAAGAAAAGAAATTTTTATATTATTAAATAAAGATCAAGAAATATCAAAATAATATATATATATATATATATATATATATTTATATATATATATATATATATTATATATATATATATATATATATATATATATGTATTGAAATAATATCTTGGACTTTTCTATGCAAAGTCAAAACGATCATTTTAAATCGAGATAGTAATTGAAAGATGGAAAATATGAGGTCCCAGACAGGATTCGTACCTATATCTTCAGCTTTCGCGGCTGATGTATTTACCATTTATACTACTAGGACTAGGACTGGCAGTAGGAAAATTTACAAATGTAAATCATGTATGTAACCATACATCGACCTAACTTTCAATTTCGTTTGGAATTTTTGTCAATTATTTCGTAAAGATATGACGCCGCGAACCCGATCAAATTCGTAGAAATTTTAGAAAAAATTCAAATTATGTAAATATGCATTTTCGTAAAGAAACGTATTTATTAAAACCCGTGATTGAAAGAATTTCATTCTTAATGACAAAGAAATAATACCTTTAGATAAGAATAATGGTGTATTGCGTGCATTGAAGAACGCGTTTTCAAAGAGTTTTATCTCCATTTTGTTATAAAGTACTCGATTGCGTAAATACGTAATTATTACAAACTATTTCATTTAGTCGTATTTATGTTCAAAATAAAACAAACGGTTTTAGAAGATTATAAAGCGCATTGAATTTCATTTTACATAAAGCTAATAAATTACGTTTGTCTTTTAATAGCAATAAAGAACAAAATAATTCAAAATGCTACCAAATCGATTAGCTGTTTCTTATCAAAATTGTACTCGAGGAACGAAAAGAAAGAATTACGTATGTTGAACATTTGCAAAACTAATAACTAACATGATCTTAAAACGAAATTTTGCATTATCAACTGCAGGGTTTCATGATTTGTTCATTATAAAAATTAATCCAAGTGTTCATAAATAAAGACATAGATTAAAACTAATAGTTATTAAAATAATTCAACATGAATAATTATTTTTTACATTAACGTGAAAGAATTCAACTAGATAGATAGATAGATATATTAATATTAATATTAATAAGTACAAGTATTGCTAACAAATTTTTTAATATTTTTAATACATGCTTCAATATAGAGTAGCAATATAAATGTTAAGATAAGGCACCTAAGAAGAAAGAGTTCTTGCATGTGCCATATGAAGTGATTGAAGTACTATAATATATCGATGCACACTCGCAGTCGTAAATTGCAACTAACCTATAATCTCCTTAAGTTGATGTTATTTTATGTTTCAATAAAAATTTTTCCCATCATTCATATAGGTAGTATATTTTTAGGTTTATTACACAGTTGGTGGCACGACCGTCTACAATTGCTCTTAGGTTTTACTATTTTCAAAAATATATCTAGTAATTTTATTGCGGAATAGATTATAGTTGTTTATATTCCGTAATCGAAGTGGCAAAAGATTGTATAACTTAAGTCCCTGATAGGCGATAAATTTCTGCTTAACAGATTTCTTAATTTTTGGTACAATACAGAATTGTTCTAATCTATCCCTTGTATGATACATATGGGCGAATAAGCAGTGTCTTATTTGTGAGTTTTTATGTAGAAAGCAATAGATGCTTTTCATGTATTTCTGTTTTACGTTTAATATATTACTGTCTGTATATAACCTATTAGTAGAGTACAGTTTAGGTTTATTAAACATTCAGAATTTTCTCATATGCCAAACCCCAACAAATAATACCATAATTGATAAGGGAGTCAACAAGTGCATAATATAAGCACTTAGGTGCCTACATTTCTAGTTTCAAAAATACAGGAATTGTTTTACGTATACGCTTTAACAATAACTCTACATGTGCATCCCATCTAAGATGTTCATCTATTCTCACTCCCATGTACTGTATTTTGGTTGTCTTATAGATTATGTCCTCACAAGAGCAGTTTGCGTGCATCCCACATTGGAAATGATGAATTTTGATTTCATTCAGGTTAGGTTGTTGAGGTTTATATAAGGAAAAAGTGATAAACTTTGTTTTATTCATGTTTAACGTTAGTAGATTAGAATCAAAATAGTTTTTAATTATCTTCATACTTGTATTAAGATTATTTATGGCTTCATCCCATGTTAGGCCTTCAAATGTTAGGGCAGTATCATCGCGTATGATGTTATTTTACATTCTAATTGTAAGCTTTCTAAATCATTAATACATAGCAGAAAAAGAAGAGGGCCTAGAACAGTTCCCTATGGGACGCCACATGTGATTGTTGACGCTGCACTTACATAGTTACTGATTCTAACAAACTGGGTTCTGTTCGATAAATAATCTTGCAATAGTACTTTTGGCAAACTTCTGTAATAGAATGTGATGCTGTAGAGTGTCAAACGCTCTGGATATATCCAAGAACATACCAATTTTCTTTTGTCCAAATCTAAGGCATCACTACATTGCTTTTCCTTAAAACCAAATTGCGACTTGGCAAATTATTTATATTTAGTTAAGAATGACACTAGCCTCTTTTTAATAGCTTTTTCAAATACTTTAACTACACTGCTTATTAGTGATATAGGACGATAATTATTAATGTCATGTTTATCTCTCTTTTTATATATTGGCACCACTACTGCACGCTTTAGAATCTCCGGGAATTGACCGTGTTGAAATCTTAGATTTATAATATGTTTTAGGAGTGAAGCAATTACCTTTTTAATCTCTATTAGCGCCCTATTTGGTATGAATTCTAACCCTGCTGCTGCGTTTCCTTTTAAAGTGTCAATATGTTTGATGATTTCGTGGTCCGTTGTTGGCTCCAGGTATAATGAGCTTCTGCATTCCCTAATTTTAGCATGTTTTTCCTAGATTGGATCAAGTTGTTGTATTTTTTTGACATTCTGCGGAGTAATGATTATTGAATAAAGTTGCAAGAAGTAGCTGATCTTCTATTTTGTCACCATTATCATAACATATGTAATGTATTGACTGTGATTTTCAATGCCCCTTATTTGTTACCTCGTTTACTATTTTCCAAATTTGTTTTGGATTACCTTTAGCTTGAGATATCTTTTCGCTGTAGAAATCATATTTTGCTTTTCTTATCATTTTGGTTATGAAATTTCTATAATGTTTATAATATGCAGCAATATGTGCATTTGCAGGATCTTTTAGAACTATTTTTTTTTAGCTAATAATGTACATCAAATCATATGTTCAAATATACTTCATTTGAAACTAAATAAAAATCAAGCATATTGTAAAAATTTCTACGCACATTTGCAAGTTGTCTATTTGTTATTTTATTGCATTCTTCCACGATTGTATTCTTTGGACTTTGATATTTGCATGTCTTATTTTGTATATCTTGATCCCACGGAAAGAAATCATTTGCTGATAAATCTGGTGAACTGGTTAGTCAATTCACCAGTCCTCTAAATCCTATCCAGGTATTTGGATAACATTCATTTAAATATGAAACAAGGGCTCTAGTAAAATGAGCCAGACAACCATTCTGTTAAAACCATACTATATTTTCTTCTTCTACAGTGTCTATGATCGAGTCAATCTCTGCTTGAAGCAGTTCCAGATATTTTACTACGTTCAAGAGTCCATTAATGAAAACGGGGCCTACAATGCGAGATCCATATATTACCAACCATACATTCACTGATTGCAGGTATTGTGAATGGTTATCGATAACTAAATACGGGTTATCCATATAAAATAACAATACGAGCACAGTCGCATATGTATTAGACCAAAAGAAATATGCGATACAATGTTATTTCGCCAAATTAGAATGTATTTGATGTCAATTTTTTTTGGCAGAGGCAATTAATCTTAATTGATTCTATGTGATTTAAACAACTAATCCATAATATCTAATACTTGCATTAACTACAATAATTGTAAAGTATAGAAAAAGCAAAGTTATAGCTGGCGCATATTAATTGGACCATCAACAAACAAATATTTATTTACACAGCAAAATCTCATAATATTTCTTCAGACAATATTTTATCAAGAGTACCTTAAAGAAACAAATGCTAGCATTATTTGAGTTTAATAAGTTATACGTAGTTATTTACTTGTCAAAATGGTTCGTGGAAAGTCGTCTATCGATATCCGAAATTCTATTGTTGCTGCTCATAAAAATGGACTTTCTGGGCATAAAATTGCAAAAATTTAAGTATTCCTCAAGGAACAGTAAGAAACATAATCTCTCATTTTAAAAAGAGAAAATATTCAAACAAAAGTTAAAACTGGGCGTAGTTCAAAGATTACGAAAAGAGATGAGCAAACTGTCCGGGCACTTATTAGTGAAGACCGTCGAGTTTCCTCCTGAGAATTAGCTGTAGAATAGGCAATTGCAATTGGCAGACCAATATCAAAAGATACTTGTTTGAGCAGAATGAAAAAATGGGATATGGGTTCTACAAGATAAGTTTCTACAATCGTAAAAACTTAAAAACTTATATTATTTTACTATAGGCTAAGGAAAATCACTCCTTACACAAACAAAAACGGAATATTTATGGGCAAAGGAGCACCAAAACTGGGTTAGTTATCTGGAGTGACGAATCTAAGTTTGAGATATGCGTTGGCGATTCACGAAGTAGAGTTATTCGAATGCCAAGGAAAGAATATCACAGAGATTGTCTCAAAAGAAGGTTAAGTTTCCGGCATCTCTGATGGTGTGGGGATGCATGTCACCACAAGGAGTTGGACGTCTGCTTTTCATTGATGGCACTGTCAATGCTGCAAAATACAAGACAGTATTACAAGAAGAATTGTTGCCGCCCATTAATAAAATTCAACTGCCAGAAGAGGAATTTATATCTCTACAAGATGGTGCAGCCTGCCAAACAGCAAAATTAGTTATATCGTAGTTGCAAGAAATGAATGTGCCTGTTTTACAAAGGCCTTCAAGCAGTTATGATCTCTCCCCTACTAAAACCCTTTGGCAACAGATGAAAAAAGCACTTCCAACCACACCAGTTTGCACTATTTCAAAATTAAAAAATTTGTTCTTTTTTAAAATTTTGAAAGCTGTTGTATGTATATTTAAATCCCCATCAATTTGCTGAGTACTAATGTTGTGATTTCCATTATTAATATGTTATACAATCTGTTCTTCCTTCTCTAAAATTCAATTATGTTTTAAACATAGCTTAGAAGGTTTCAAAATGAATCCATATTTTTTCTTAGTTTGAAAAGCTGTTTGGGATTATTGAAATAGCTGGTATTGAACGATCCGGATATAAATCACAGAACAAGTTGCAGATGTTGTGCACACTACTTGTAGAATAGAACCATTTCAGAAATTAATTTTTTTAGTGATTGTATAGTTTAAAACCATTTAATTATCGAATACTTGAACTGGCTTTTATAATGAACAAATCCTCAAAACCGACAGTTGTTGATAATAGAAATTTTTGCTTTAAAATCATAGCAAGTAAGATTTTTGCATATTTTAACGTGCCAACTTCTTTTTTTTCTTCTTTTTTCGAGTACCATTTTTGATAATAAACAACTGACCGATTTGATAGCATTCTTAATTCTCAACAATTTTGTTTCTTATAATTTTGCTATAAAACAATTAGAAAAGCAGGAAATTGCAAAAGTGCGATTTTGCGTGTAAAATAATATTACACCCAGTATATATACTTACCTGCTACACCAAATCCAAGGTTCAATTTAAAAGTCTAATAATAAATTATTTTAAGGTTCCAATGTCGCATGGTGCAGGGATAGAATGCTGTGCAACGTTCTTGTGTAGAATCATGTCTCGCATTTTAAGTGAAACCAGTGTACGCTATGCCCATATCTTTGATGCATTTTTTGGGACAGCTCTAGTAGTTGCAGGTATGTGACTATAAATTACTATAATTATTTTATTTTTAATTATGAAATTTGTTTCTAGCATTCAATTTTTCTGGTGGGTACTTTAATCCAGTATTAGCAACTTCACTAAAATTTGGATGCAAGGGAAACACTTTTATTGAACATATTGTCGTATATTGGGTTGGTGCTATTGTTGGTTCTATAGCATCAGTTTATTTTTTTAAATTGCCATTTGTAAAGTCATATCTCAACAGATTTAAGGAAAAGTCTGAATAAACCTTTTAAAATGATAAAAAGAGATACAAATCAAACAATTTTGATGCTACACTATTTGTTAAATAAAATATATAATTGTGTAAACAATGTTAATTATTCCTGAATCCTCAGTCACTTATCACTTATTGACTACATAAACAAATTAACAGCAATCACATTATGCATTGTTACTACTGTAAGATCAAGTAACTTATAATGAACAGCCCTAATTTCAGCATGCATTTCAACAGATAACAAATCTATATTGTCCAGATTGGTAGCATAAAACTTATTCCTCTCTAATGCCCGAATAGCAACACCTCCCCCTTTTGAGCACGCCTTACAAATATGGATAGTGGTACTAAGTTATTAATTTTTAAAATTTTAAACTCCTCACTTTTGAACTTCACTTCAGTTAACAAAGTATATCACAAGTAATGTTATTAGACAACAGAAAATCCTCCAGTTCATTAATTTTATTTCTTAGTGACTGAATATTTAAACAGATAATGCTCAGGCCTTTTGTGGACTAAGCACCTACAGAATAATTGTTAAAACTAGTAAAATTATTATTATTACTAACAGTATTTGTTAATTGGTCACAACTAATGAAAATTCTTGAAGGGTTTCACTAATATGTTATTTCCCCATATAGTTTGATAGTTTGACACAATATTTTATCACATTCGTCAAAATTAGTATCCACCTTAAAGGAATTGTAACTATCAAATTTTGTTTTTAATTCAACACATGAAATAACGTGTATCGATTGTTTTTGTAGATGCTTGACAATGTCTTCTGTAGAATATTTTGGTTGTACTGTTGACACAAAGACAACGCAGGCTCAACAACTTGAATATCAGCATCAGAGTTATTACCATGTGTAATAGAAGCTTTCTTTCCGGTAATGCTATCATCATTATTAGAGCTAACCTCAAAACCAAATGCCGTTTTGGTTTTTTTTACAGAGCTATAACCTGTTTTAGTGCTGTTAATAGGTTTAATCTGACCTGCTTTCTTATCAGGAAAATCCACCGGTAATTGACGATTAGCGGGTTTGATACAACCATCTTCTCTTGTAAATGAATTACAGAATTCATAATTTGTCTTTGGGTAGATTCCAAAGAGGGTACCCGCATTTAAAACGAGAACAAGGCAGCTTATTAACAGCTGCAACCCCTTTATTCACACAATCATATTTCAGACCATAATTAATAACATTAATAAGCACAGAAATATCACCTGCATACCACATTCAGCAGAAATTGTAGTTTTAAAAAATGGTTGTTATGGAAACTTGAATTTAAGAAACGTGTTTTCATTCTACAGTAAAACCATTTTTTCCTTTATTAAGCAAGTGTTTTCAGTTAATATACGTATTTCATTATGCAGCGATCCAATAAACTGTTTTTGCACCTTAATGAACTTGTTTACATCAAAATTATCTACTTCGGGCACTACGGTAACTGCCAAAAGCGGTTCAAGCTGTGACATACAACAATTAACATATATTTCAACTACGGCAGGTAATTTGCATTGGTCAGCATAGCTCCCATGGAATACTGTTTTACAAACTTCACACAAAACACATTTAGGGCCCCCGGAGGCACCTCTTTTGACATACTTTATATAAAACTTTAGACGAGTCAACAGGAGTTTCTTCATTGATAGCAGAGAAAATCATTCGAATTGAAAAAAAAACTTGATCCGTTTCTGGGGAATCTAATATGAATCACATTAGAAGTTTCCTTCAATACAAGTCTCGCTACTGTAGAGAATCACTGACCGGAAATAGGCAGTATTTGTCACCACAACTAAATTTGACGAAATTATAATGAATTATATAAAGCAAGTTTTGTTGACACGAATATTTCATTTTCACAGTATAAACGAAGTTTTTATGATAATTTCAATCGCCATTTTAAACATCTTAAAAAAGACACTTGCAACTTTTGTAGTACTAGTAATGCTAAATTACAAATGAGACTGACGAAGAAAATAGTTGGCTAGTATGGCCAAAAGTGTAATCAAAAACGACGAGGGAAGCTGAAAATCAACATTCCATTGAAACATTGACATTTGATTTGGAGAAAACACTTCTGTTACCTAGGATACGCACTCATCATCATTCAGTCTTCAGTCCTGGAACTGATTAGCAGCGTACCCTCATTGTTTCCTATTCTGTGCTAATCTACACATTTCCCTGAAATTTTCAGTTTGCCTCTTTCACTATCTGCGTGCAATAGTTTGATCTAGGTCTACCTCTACCCTTTTTTCCTATCTCTGCTTGTAATATATCCCACATTATTTCCCAAAAATGTTTTAGAACGTATCCTGCCTTTCCATTTCTCTTTATTTTTGTTTTCCACAGATATCTTTATTCCTCTAATATTTCTAAAACCACTTTCTTATTAACTTTGTCTGACCATGCAATGATCCTCACACATCTTAAGCACAACATTCCAAAAGGCTTCTACCATTTTTCTGTCTGCTTCTCCTACTGCCCCTATTTCATAAATGTACTGTGCTGTTCTACACACATATGCTTTCAACAATTTTCTCCTTGTTTCTATGTTAGTTGTCTTCGAAAATAGCTACTACTCCTTCTTGTTAGATGCAGTTCGGTCCCCCTTCTATTGTTTACAAATATATACCCTATATCCCCGGTATTCAGTAGTACGTGATGGGGGTTAAGCAGCATGTGGCTGCCAAGATCCCCCAACACTTAAACATTTGCCGAATTAATAATTTTCCAATATATCTTTAAGCATAAATATTCACTCAATATTTGCATAAGTGAAGATCAAACTGCTATAATTAAAAGAATTGATTATAATTAGAAAAATAACAAAATGGTCGGTTCTGTTCTCAAACTCGGTAATAATGGTTTTCCCGGAGAAAATCAATTTCATTTTTATACAGTTAGGGATGCTGAAAAGGCATTTGCTACTAGCGATTTATCAGTCAATGCTTATGTGTTTATGGCACAGCCATTGTTTGAAAATGCATCTGCGTTTTGTGTAGCAGTGTTTGGTAGCGACAATCAAGAACCCAAAAGATGGAATATCTAGAAAAAGTAGCCCAATGTGATGGAATAAAATGGATGGACTGTTTAGCGACACGAAAGCTATGAGAATGAAAGGAAACCTGATATCCATCTCCAATTCGGAATCATCTTTGAATGCTCCTTATTTTGGTGTAAGTATTAATTTTTTGTTTTCCTATTTGAACAATAGAATCATTGTTTTGATATTGTGCAGATCTATTATAACATTAACAACTTTGTGTGTATCCAGAGACAATTCATATTTTAACTAAACTAAAAACTTGACTGCTTACGAAAAGTATTCATCTACCACTGGGAAATTATAACATTTCTCTGGAGTACCTTAGGACTTTAATGGCAACTTACTCCGAGGATAAACATTTATTAACAGAAAGCGATTTCGATTGTATATACAGAATGGCATATCATGCATACTTAAATATTCTTTCAAGGTACAGATAAAATGAACTTTGACGCAATAGATAAGTTGTCGGATCTCAAAATTATCGAGTCATTAAAATACGTTGAAGGTGGTAATGGAACGAGGCAATTTCTTGTTCAGACTCGCTACATTTTGAACGCCTATTTGGATAAGTGCGTACCATTGGAGAAAAGAATATATTTTATATGGTACTGTGTTTTCTTTATATGACTGTAGCAACATTGGTTAGCTACCAATGGTTTTAATGTAGAGAAAAATTGCATTACTAAAAGCACACCCATGGAATTAAATGCACATGGTATGCTGCTTGTAATTAACAAATTTCGAGAATGCAATAAATGAGAATTATTTTTACTATGGATGTTCTCTAGTCAGCCTTGTGACAAACAAGATCTCTAACCAGCACTCAATCTACTGTTACAAATTTCTCTATTCATGATGTTTTACACAGACTTCACAGAATCCAAGTTATAAATGATATAACCCTGGATTTAGGTTGCTACGTGCATTGACGTAGCCTAGAAAACAAAACAAAAATTAAGGGAGGCCTGAAATAAAGAAAGAAAAATTACACACACTCATTCATACTTAAAACACAACATATCGAGAAAAGAAACCTATTATTAAACGCAATACACACAATAAATAATTACACACTCAATCTAAAAAAAAATATCAACCAAAAGAACAAATCTTTTTTTAAATGGTGAGCTGCCGGTTTTAGGTTACTCCCTAGATTGAATTTCAAGAAGAAAAGAAATTCCTCTCTAAAACCAACAGCTCTAAATCAGCATGGTAAATCTAAAACTAAGTATATACATCTAATGGCAACAACATTTTAAACGTGCCAGCAAACCTTCAAATCATTTTCACTTTAATAAGTTGTACACTTGCTTAGTTATTTAAAGCAAATAGTGACAATAAATCTCAAACTAATTTACTAATTGTTGTCTAAACGGATTAAATTTAGGAATGCATGAGCTTAAACCGAAAATTCCAACCGATATGGACGCAATCGTAAATGATGGAAACAGAAAACACTCACCCTCGAAGTTGCTGACGTCGGGGTTGAGTCACTAGCTGGTCTATGCCAACGAGTGGGTGGGCCTACACCCAGAAAGAACGTATTTAGCCTCCAACTACAGCAAGGGACAACCATTCATCGGGGCTTTAAGGCCACCGGAAGAAGCTAGAGCAATTACCAGTACAAATTAATTTAATTTTGACGAAAAATACAATTCTAAAAACTCTAAATATCAACACGCCGTATTGCGTGCGCGAAATTTTCATAACGAAAAACGGAAACAACCAAACATTCCTACACGTGTCTCCGTTGTGTAGATTGGAAAGCAAATAAAATCAATTTCGTTCAGCCAGTGACCAGAGTTCAAAATAATATTTCTATTCAGAATTAACCTGGAAAAACACAGTATATATTTATAATATGCAGCTTTAATTCGATGAATTCTTCTGGCGGAAAACACATAAGAAGCAATTATCGGATACTTGAAACACGTTATCAACTACCTAAGTATAGCGTAACCTTTACGTTAGGGAATTCTGGAAAGTAGAATTTATTATTAATTAGCGGAAGTATTTACCAAGTAAAATATACAGGATATTCAATTTATCGAATAAAGTTTTGTTTTAGAAGCAAAGTGGATTTTAGTTGAAAATTGTTAGCCAGCATATTTCTTTTTAATTATGAATCGACGATTATATTTAACCGTAGACATGGAATTTAGATAAACGCATAACTAATTAACAAATGATTCGAATTGAAAATTATTGTAAATAAAATAACCAATTATTGCCGAAAATGAACGTAACAAGGTTAAATAGTTCCATTCAAAATACAGAGAAATCAATATTTCCTGTCAAAAAACTACTTCTCTATAGTACGTTTGGTGGTGAATTTATAGTACGATCGACGTAAATACTTTTGGGATAGTCGTTATTTTAATATAATGTCAAACTCCTTATTGTTGATGTTTCATATATACCAACTTTGGGGCTTTGTTGCAGGTGATCGTTACCATTTTCCCAGAAAGGGCAATAAAAGAATGGATCATTCCAAAGCATTTCAGTCATCTGAATTCCTTTCCATGTCTGACATTAAAAAGCAACTGGAAAATGCAAAAAGCAATGTTACTGCAGAGTGCTATAAGGTTAGGGATCGCTATATATAACCCCCAAATAGCAACTGCAACTATAAGTATAATATCTGAAATGAAAACATTTATTCTAGCATAGCAGAAAACCAAAATTAAAAACTGTAATATGGATCAATCTTCTGTACAATCAACAAGTGAAAATTCAGGATTTGACACTGAACACGAAAATTACTTATCGGCATCTAGAGATAAGGATATCTTAGAATTAAAAGATTATGGTTGTTCGAAAGTCAGCGCTATGTTGATTTTGCAGTAAATAGACACGGTGGGCCTTCAAATAATTGTCTTCAAAGAGTTCGGGGAATGACATCTCAATCCAAAAAGAGGACTACAAATACAGCTCAAGTTCCAAGCTTGAGTTCCAGTGAAGCATCAAGCGAAGCTTATTTTTTGATGTCCGATACTGAAAGTGAGCAATTTTTGACAGATGGAGATTCTGTTAGATATTCTAAAGAAAATTGAAATATAAGTGTTATTATACTGTCTTTTATGAGTCAGTGGTATTTGGGTCGGGTTCTAAATACAAATGAACTGACAAGCAGTATTAAATTTCTATAATACCTCTTAAATAGACAAATGCACGTAGCTTATTCGAACTATCACTCTCAAACATTTACTCCAACATCGGGTGTCCCGCAAGGGTCAAATCTTGGCCCTTTGTTTTTTCTAATATTTATTAATGATATTGTGGATTCTATCAAAGCAGAAAAATTACTGTTCGCAGACGATTTAAAAATTTTCAAAACTATTACTTCTATTGACGACTGCATACTTTTACAAAACGATATTGAAAGTTTGACTACTTGGTGCTTAAGTAATCGGTTGCATCTAAATATACAAAATGCTGTGTAATTTCGTATGGTCGAAAGCATGACATGATAAACTTCTCGTACTTCATACAAGAAACCCTTGTTCAAAGATTATCTAGCTTCCAAGATTTAGGTATCCTATTTGATGAAAAATTCCACTTCGTTGAACATAGTAATAAATGTATTTCAAGTGCATATAAATCTTATGGTCTAATATACAGAAACTGCAGCAACTTCTCTGTCGATACATTACTACTACTATTTAACACTCTTGTTAGATCTAAACTTGAATACGGATCTCTGATATGGCAACCAATTTATAAAGTTCATAGCGATAGCTTAGAAGCAGTTCAAAGGAAATTTTTAAAATATGTATCTTTCACCTGTGACGGATTCTATCCACCTATTGGGTCTGACCATGAGGCTTTACTTCAAAGATTTAATTGTCGGTCACTCCAGTGCAGACGAAAAAGTATAAATATAAGATTTTTATATAAATTATTAAACAATGAAATAGATTGCCCTTATTTACTAGGAAAGATTTCATTGGTAGTGCCTCGTCAACATGCGCGTTTTAGCAATACTTTTTATCTTCAAACGAGTAGAACAAATTTATTGTTGCACTCTCCAGCCACAGTAGTGTGTCTAACTTACAACAAATACTTCAATGGTTCGGATATTTTAACGATAGATTTGAAGACCTTATAAAACATATTAATTAATTTTTGATATGTCAATCTTTTGTTTTTCTATTAGGTTTATTTTTGTACACAATTATTATACCTTGTGAATGTGTGTTAAATAATTTTTAAATTATTTCCTGTAATTGGGTGTATTCCTGTTGGAAATAAACGTTTATTATTATTATTATTATTATTATTATAAAAAGATCAAGAGTGAATTATTTGCAAAAGTTGAAAACTTATTGACTGTGTACACGAATTTTTCTAATAAATTCCAAACACAAAGAGTATTTTTGTACTTTTCCATACCCACTACTTATTCTCGATACACCTAATTTCGACGTGGCTTAACCGATTCGGACACTGTCTCATTTACACTCCGGCGTGTGTTTGAAACCCTCCTTGATTGGGTTGCTTTCTCTACCGATTTACTAACTATTGATAAACCTGCCAAATCTTCCTGAGTGCCGCTATCTACAATGTCTTCCTTATCGGCTACTTCTGCCGCCACAGCCGATAATCTCAACAAGTATCTTTCCCCACGTTTCTGGGTACTTCTCCTTATTCCAATTACCCGCCGCCCCAGTAGATGACTCATTAGTAAAGTTCTTATCGCTAAATTAGACGTTCTCGTCCAATGCTTAGTGGGGATATTTTAAAATTTGGTCTCGGGGACGCTTCAAAATTAGTTCCTCACCACAAAATTTGCCTATATACACTATGCTGCCTAGCACTTCTTCGACTGTAGCTTTCGCCCACGATCTTTTCTTGGGATTTCTATATTCCCGGCAATACACGATTTCTCCCAATTTAAACTGGCACCACCTCTTTCTCACACTTAAAACTTTGACCCACTTCTACATGCCTTAAAAGGTCCAGCCGCGTTTTTAGTTTAAACGTAAATGCTAAACTTGAAAGGGGCCCTCCCGTAGTACAATGGTCAATGTTCCTATAGCTAAATAAAAATCGGCTCATCAAGGTGTTAAAACTCGCCCTTTTATTCGCTGGATCATTTATAGTTTTTAAAAGGCTGCGCTTAAAACTCTTAACTGAATTTTCAGCTTGCCCGTTACTCAAAAGGTGTCACACCGGCACAGTCATAAACTGGATGCCACTTTTTGATAAAATTCTGTAAATAATGATGACGTAAACTGTGTGCCATTGTCAGATACAAAAAGATTTGGAATACCAAATATCGCAAAACATTCCTGACATTTTTCCACGGTCTCTATAGCATTCGCACCCCACTTCACTATAAACGCCACAGGTCACTTGCTAAAAGAATCAATCAGCACAAGCACTGTACGACCGTAGAAAGGTCCTAAAAAGTCTATATGCACGTTTTCGAACGGCTTTGCAGTGTTTCGCCAGGAACTGCCACCTGATTTATGCGGTTCCGGCCTCTGCTTAATACAAATTTCGCACCTTTAGCCACCCTCTCAATATCGCTATCTAAATAAGGTCACCAGATATATGACCTGGCTAGCAATTTCATTTTTACAATGCCTTCGTGGTTAGCGTGCAATTCTTTTAACATCTGTTGCCCTAATTTTGATGGTATAACCACCCGGTACCCACACATTATTACGCCTCTATCTACGGATAATTCATTTTTCTTAACAAAATAAGGTTTCAAGGTATCGTCAACCACGTCACTTTTATCGAAACCATAACGAATAAAATTAAATATCTTCCCCAGAATCACATCTTTCCGAGTGTGCGATGCAACCCTTTCAATGTCCTTAACGTTCAGGTTCTTTACAAAATGTAAAAAATCTAAATCCGAATCTTCACTTCTTTGTGACTTTACATCCGCGGGTAATCGCGATATCGCATCTGCCTGAACGTTGTCCACCCCCTTGGTATACTTAAAGGTATAATCAAAATTGGACCAAATAAAGACCATCGCTGTATTCGGCCCGATGCCGTTGGTGGCAAACCCTTGTTTTCTCCAAATAACACTAACAATGCCTTGTGATTAGAAACAATTTGAAAATGTCCACTCCCCAAAAAGTGATAGAATTTCTGAACCGCCCAATACACACTTAGCGCTTCTTTATGTGTTACTGAATAATTTTGCTCTGCTTTACTCAACACCTTTAAGATATAACCAATGGGTCTTTCCGAACCATTCAACTACACCTGCGATAAACAGGCACCTATGCCATAAAACGAAGCATCGCATGCTAACTGCACCGATCTGTGTGGGTCTTAATGAGCTAAAACTCTGCCCGACACTAAATCACCCTTTGCTTACTTAAAAGCTTTTTCAAACGGTCTGCTGAAATAACATGTCCTAAGTAC
Organism: Platerodrilus igneus; assembly: GCA_036346225.1. Classification (NCBI taxonomy): domain Eukaryota; kingdom Metazoa; phylum Arthropoda; class Insecta; order Coleoptera; family Lycidae; genus Platerodrilus; species Platerodrilus igneus. Next base: position 2,000,176 of record JARFIW010000229.1, on the reverse strand, counting down.
TTAACACTTTTCTCGAAGAAAACACATTTGTCCTTGTTCAACCTAAATCCAAACTTCCTCAACCTTTCTAGGGTTTTCCGTAGATTGGACAAATGCTTCTCTATCGTCTGCTCTGTTACTACGAAATCGTCAATAAATACCACCACCCCTGGGACACCTACCAACGTTTTCTCGATTATTCACTGAAATATCGTACAAGCCAGTTTGATCCCTAAAGGTAATTGTTTCGGTTTAAAAATTCCCATTTCTGTACTCCACACGAATATCTCACTCACTTCCTCCTCAACCTGTAACTGGTTGTAGGCATCCCTTTAAGCTTATACCACCTTGTAGCGCAGCAAAAACTGCTTCAATTCTGGGTAAAGGATAGTTTACATCCAACAAATATTTATATATTGTAGCTTTATAATTAATGCACAAACGGATACATTTACCATCGCCCTTTAAAGCAATAACCAACGGAGTTTCCCATTGTGAATTATCAACCTTCTCGATTACTCTTAAGTCCAGAAGTCGAGAAATTTCCTTGTTTGCTGTTTCTTTGTATGCATACGGAATATGCCTGGGCTTACAAAAAATAAGTTTTACCCTCGTGACCATCGCTAGAAAGCCATTATAACGACCTAATTCACTTTTGAATAAGTCCTGGAACCCTTCCAACACCTTTTTTAATTCCGAATCCCCTTCGATTCGATTAATATCAGACTTTGTTAGAATTTTCGACAAATTTATCTGGAATTGATCCAACATGTCTCTCCCCATAAGTAGCCTACACCCTTTGTCAACAACCAACAGCTCACAATCTTTAATGACTCCCTGAAATTCTACTTTTAAATTAATCTTACCTTTCGGTTTAATAATAGACCCAGTATACGTTCTTAATTTAATATTGGTATCTAGCAATGGCACGTTCTTGAAAAGCTTACTAAAACTATTAAATGGCATACAGCGCAGACCTGCACCCGTATCGACCTCCATCATCAATGGCTGTTCGTTCAGTTTTATGTCTACACAAATAGGGTTCACTCTGAAACAATTAATTAAATGGAACATGTCAACGTAGTTAACATTCGCTGAAACTTATTCTGCACAATTTATAGCTTTTTCCCTCCAGTAAGCATCTGCAATGTGACCCTTCCTTTTGCATTTTCCACATGTGAGTCTTTTATATTTGCAGTTTAAAACACTATGATCTCTTTTATTGCAGGCAAAACAAACCGCTTCTTTTGTAACTCGAACTCTATTTACACTATTTACATCCATAATCCTCCTAGTCTCCTTTAAAGTTGACTCCTTGCTGGCTGCTGTTTCGTAAACTTCCATCAGCGACTTGGTTTCAGACTCTTCACACAACCTACCTAAAATTAAACCCGAATTAAGTCTAGTAACAAATTTATCTTTCACTCTTTTGTCTACTGAATTTCCAAATTTACACGATCCTGCCATCTGTTTCACTTTAACAACTCATTCGCCAATACTCTCGCCATATTGCTTTAAATTGTAGAACCGAATCCTCTCGTCAAAAATGCTCACGCGTATTTTATACTGACCATTCAGTATTTCTATCAGTTCAATGTACGTTTTTATTTTTAGAAGCAGTGGAAAACATAAAATTTTCAAGGTTCTATAAACAGCTTCATCCACCTTCGTTAATAGCACCTCAACCTTCCGCTCTTCTTCAATTCCGTTAGCTTGAAAATACTGGTGCAACCTTTCGGAAAATATTTCCCAGTCGTCCCCCGACTGAAACTCTTTGATGGTACAATAGCTACCGCTTACCATGACAGTGTTACTCATTCTTCACAAAAAAATTATTGCTTTTAAATCAGGAAGTATACTACCAGTATATTGCACTATTACCATTAAAACCCAAACATGGTTTTCCTCATCGCCATTTTGTAATGTACTCAACTAGTGCTAGAATAAAACGTAAGTCGTCTTTGTACATTCTTTATTCTCAAAAAAGTCAAAATTAATTATAAGTAAATCGAGGTGAAATTATTGTTATCTTTTCCATACCCACTACTCATTCTCGTAACACTACAATAGTGGAATTTGTAGCGGATCTACAACGAGATTTGAGTGAATGCAAATGTACAGTTTCATGCGAATGTAATAGAGTAGTATCAATCGCAGATATTTTTCTACGAGCTCAGTTTATCTGTGGATTGAAAGGCAATTGGATTCGTGAGCAATTATTAAATTCAAATCTTGTCACTTTCAATGATATACCGTAAGTAACACTAGTGTGTTTGAAGCTTCCAGGTATGATACACAGTTTACCAATAAACTATCAAATGTGAACAACTCAGATTCCGGAGTGTATAAAGTCACAAATTCCAAACTTCAAACCACAAAAGATAAAAAGTATGGTCGAAATGGTCAACATTCGAAATTCAATTCATTAAATAATCAATCGCATTCAAGAGGAAAGTATAAATCAAGAGTAGACTATACTTCTTTAGGTATCAACGACGTATGTTTCAATTGTGGAAATAATCATCGCTCTAATCGATGTTATGTAGAGAAAAAGAAATTAAGATGTATTCATGTAAGAGGAAGGTCATGTCGCAAAAGTTTGTATAAAAACACTTTCAAAGGAAAAATACCTTACAAGGTTTTCAAATACTACAGATTCTGCCAAGTATATTTTATTTTTATTTTTTTTTATTTTTATTCATTTACGGCAATGTCATTTTACAAAGATTAGTTAAAAAATGTGAAATTTCCTATAAGAATAACTAAATTTATTATTTTATAAATTTTTTAATGACTTTTTAAAAGATTGAATGGAAGAATCAAACAACTTCAACCTAAATTCGTACATATTTGCTACTTCATAATACGAGTGATAGGTTTATTTTGACCATAATTTGTACAATGAAAAGTTATACTAAAAACTTCAGGGTTCCTAGTTCTTTTCCCTGCAACATTTATTTTAACTAACTGCACTAATGTGGAATCATTGACTCTACCATTCAAAATCTTATGTAAAAACCACAAATCTGCATTCACTCTACGACTTTCTAAAGAAGTCAAATTAAGAATTTTCAAAGTCTCACAATAATTATATGTATTGTAGTTAAAACCTAGCTGATATCCACAATGTCGTACAAATTTCCGTTGAACAGATTCTATCAATTTTATATATAAACTATATCTAGGGCACCAGATAATAGAATTGTATTCTAAAGTAGATCTAACTAGCGAGCAATATAGCAGTTTAACTGAGAATACAGAAAATATTTTGGTAGTTCTCCTAATAAAACTCAAAGTTTTTAAAGATTTTGAAGTAATTTCACTAACTGCTGTTTCTGCCTAAACATAACCGTATCTAGAATTTAAATATTTTTTGTGGTTAAGGGTTTTTATTTAAATCGTGCCACATTGTTCCTATAGATTATTATAAACATAACCGATACTAACAAAGTTTTTAAATAGATCTCACTACTATATTGACCATTAAGCAAATCGGAAACTACCTCTACCTTTTCTGGTGTCTCCTTAAAATGCTGTCTTTAACGACCTCCTCTTCAGAATTACTATTATCACACAAGATCGTAACATGTCTTCGTTTACAAGCCAAACATTTTACAAATGCTTGGCAATTTCTACCTAAATGGCCAGATCTGAGACAAACAAGACACCTCTTACTTTTTATAACCGCTTGTTTCCTTTCATTAACAGTCATACCTAGCGCTACATAACAATTTACACTTTCATGTGCCATTTTATTACAAAAAGACATGGCTTTACTTTACACTGATTTATAGAGAGTGAGCTGATGTGGTAGGCGTGTCCTCTCGACTGGACTGATTACGATGCTTTCTAGACTTACCTCCTGGAAGCAGTTTCTCGCTATACAAATTCTTTCATCTCCTCGGACTTCACTTTCTAAAAATTCCATTAACTTAATTGATTGAATTCGATATCCATAGCACCATCATCTTTTGTGTTTTGTAATCTTTCCCATCGTTTAATTGTTTCTACTGGGAGACACGATTCTATCAAGGAGTGTAATATAGAAGCATACTTTGCACTGGTCACTCCCATTGCCTCCAACGACCTAAGCTTAGCACAGAGTTGATCAAACAATACAGATAAAGACAAATGTCGTCTTTTGGTTATTTGATCTAAAATAACAGACAATAAATCTCTAATGCGAACTTCAATAAGAAGGTCTTCACGACCAAACCTATTTTTTAATTGACTAATTACCTTCTTGTAATTTTCTTTTGAAGGGGGATAACTACTTACAATATCATGAACCCTGGTGTTCAGAGTAATAGACTGAAGCAAATACTGAAACTTGTCCTGTTCACACATATGCCTGTTTTCTTCAATCCTTTTAAGTTCTAGCTTTGGAAGGCGATATTTCATATAATTTTTCCTTCTGCTGCATGCTCTTTATCTATCGCACTGATCGATAATTTATACACCGCTTTAAAAAACTGCTCCATTGTGGCCTTAGCAATAGTAAACTTCTCTCTGTATTCTTCAACTTGAGTATACTCATGCTCTATTTCCTTTTCATCACCATCATCTAACAGAACATTCATCATTTCGGCATCTTTGCATGATAACAGACTCGATTTATCCTCTAGGACGCTAAACTTAATAACTGCCTGTTTAGGATCACCACCCTTAATACTATCCAATAAGTTGTTTGTGGCATTCGTAAGGAATCGCCGCAGAACAGCACGTTTTGAACATAAAACAGATCTCTTACTCTTTGAATTCGGCTCACTCATACCTTCCTGCGTTTCTTCAGAAACTGGTTCTGTCACGGTCACCATTAATATTAGATCGCTGCTAACCTGTTAGTCACTGCTAATGATAAATAACTCCTCTTGGTTAAATAAGTATATTCAGTATAATAATATAAAATTAGGACACACAAAAAATGTAAGTGACAATTCAAAACAAACTTTTATTTCTAGACTACTACATAATAATTAATAAATGGTACTGCACGCAGCTAGCCCCAACAATAAAATTATTGATGTCTCCTTAAAAAAAAATTAAAGCTGGTTAATTTATGAGACCAAGGCTGACGAGTCCAAAAATATTATGTTGTTGGTGGCTGTAGGTTTTTTTTATAGATACTGTATTCTGCAGGTAATAAATGATTGTATAATAAAATGCACAGAAAAGGATTTTTTGTTTTATGTTCGGCTGTAAATTTTATATCTGGATATACCCCATCTAAATTATCTAAAAACAAAATGACCTCATCATTGGTGCCAGTGTGCAAACAAATTATGTCATCTACACAGCATGCCCAAAATATTTAGTTGACGAAAAAATCAATATTAGATTTTCTATCAAGTTCTAAATTATTCATAAATAATTCTACAAGATAAGGAAACAAATGACGGCCCATGACTAGTCCTTTTGATTGATAATAAAATTTATCGTCAAATTTAAAGAAATTTTGTTTCATAGTTAAATCCAATAAACTACTTATGCAAGTAGCTTGCTCATCCGACAGGTTGCTAGAATGTAAGAAATTGTTGACTAGTTCAACACATTCATTAATGAGTGTATTCGAGAATAAGTTAACCGTATTAAATGAACCTATCTGTGTAAATTAACTTTGGACAATTTTTGAACGAGACTCGGTGAATTCCTGATAGAAAATGATTGTTTGAAATCAATATAATTTTTAAGTGTAACATTCAATCAAGTCGCTAGTTTATTACAAGGTATTTGTGTATAAGAGATAACCGGTCTAATATGTATATTTGTTTGCTGTAACTTGCAAAGACCATATAACCTCGGGGTCATCGGGTTTATTTCCAATAATTGTTTATATTTTTATAAAACCAATTGTATCATTTCTTGATTATGTGTAAAACCATTTTTGATAGCGTTCATGGATTGCTATTTGTATTACTTTATATTGTAAATTGCTAATTAATTGTTTGTTTATACTTGATAACTATTATTTTAAGATGTAAATGATATACTTAAGTTTGATACAAGTTTGTTGAACAGTTCTTTCAAGACAGATAGGATTTTGAAAATTGTGCAAAGAACTTTTAGCTTTCTGTAATTTATGTTTAAACCATCTCCACAACATGTTAAAATTGTAGATATTTGCAATACTGCTACTTTTACGGATTCTAATCCACCTCTTGTGGGTGACGGTTGACAGATGTTCTTATGTATTTGCGTGTTCCATCTAATAATTTGTACATACATCTAAGAACAATTATCTTGTAACCAGTTTTATCACCACAGCATGTTCTATAGTGTTTTGTCGTAATTATTTTCAACATCCAGAAGCGTCCATCCTATCGTTGCCCTCACCACTTCCAGTGGTAAATAATGCACTAGGGAATTTAACTAAATTTTATTTTTCCAGAATGACATAATCCTTCACAACGTACTTATTAAGAAATTGTTCTCTAAATATATTTTCAGAATTGTAATCTGTGGGAAGGAGGTTCAATTTGGAAAAAATAGGTTACTCGGTTGCACTTTTTCAAAATTAATATTAATTTTGCATGTCCTGCATAATTTTATAGTAATAATAAGCATAATAAGAAACTACATAATGATCATTATTTATTACCAAATTAAAACACTTCTTTATGACTAACGATCTCAAATATCGATGTTACATGAACGCCTCAAAAAAAAACTTAAAATTTTAATTCTTTACTAAAATTATTATATCTTAGAAATCACTAGAGAAAACCATATAACTTTCTTCCAAAAATTATCTAAAATAAAGTGAAAAATTTCATTAATATGAGTATTAAATGTTAGTTTTTAATCTAGTACTACACCTAAATCCTTAATACTAGGTTTCCTTAATAAAGATACATCATTAATTTTATATGGGAAAATAATAACATTATAGTTTCTCGAAAAAGTGATTTCGCTACATTTGTTAATATTCAGGCTTAAAGAATTTTTGTTGCACCATTGAGTTAAATATTGTATGTCCATTTGTAATGTTTCTGCATCTTTGATGTTACTAATAGTTCTAAACATTTTTAAATCATCCGCAAAAAGTAATATTTCACTATATTTAATCACTTCTTTTATGTCATTGACAAAAAGGTTAAATAATAGAGGACCAATATAAGAGCCGTGCGATACCCCCGAGGTTACTGTTATTGGATTCGAAACTGAATTACCACATTTCACATATTGGGTTCTTCCAATAAGGTAGCTGTTTATCCATTTCAAAATATTGCCTTGCATTCCCAGTGCTTGCAGTTTAGCTAATAATATTGAGTGATTAACTCTATCAAAGGCTTTAGCAAAATCTGTATATATGGAGTCCACTTGTACTCGATTCTCCAAAGCCATAAAGATATAACGTGTGTACAATAAAAGATTAGTACAAGTAGATTTGCCTTGTGAAAAACCATGTTGCTCTTCAATAATTACATTTCTACAATCCCATGTAAGCTTCTTATTAACCAAGTAATCCAATAATTTAGGAAGTTCCGACTGATTACACACAGCTCTATAACCTCACGAGAACCTGTTTTGTAGATTGGTTTCAAATAACTATTTTTCCAATAATCTGGAAAAACTCCTGCATCTAAGGATTTATTGAACAAGTATTTTATTGGGTGTATTAAAGTATACAAGCAGCTTTTCAAAACAACCAATGGAATTCTATCTGGTCCATGTGTTACTTTATTTGGCAGCTTTCTAACACGATCTATTATTTCTGATGCTTCAATGTAATAATTGCTAACTTCTATTATGTCTGTATAAAAAATGATGGTACTCTATTAACTATTGTATTACTGTATACTGAAAAATATGACCCAAACAAATTTACTATCTCCTCATTGCTACTACCTTTCGTGTTGTTATAGACAAGTTGTGATGGCAGATTAAATACTTTTCGTTGGTTATTCACAAACTTCCAGAATGAATTTGGTTGTAATTTAATATCTGCCTGGATTTTATCTATATAAGCTTTATAACATAAATTATTTAAAGATTTACATGTTTCCCTAAGAAAGGAAAACTGGTCATAATCATTCTTACTACCACTTACTTTGTATTTCTTATGTGCTGCCTTCTTCTGTCTTATAGCATTTCTTAGCTCGGTACTGAACCATGTTGGAAAACTTGACACTTTAAACCTTTTCAACTGTACAAATCTTTCGATGGCGTTGTCCAATAAGTTATAAAATTCTGATATATCTATATTGATGTCTGTGCCTTTAAGCATAATGGAATTCCAATCAGTACCAGCAAAGCAGTCATTCATAGCATCAAAATTAGCATTCTTAAAATCGTAGTATAATTCTTCAAATTGTAATTGTTTGTATTGACTGACACTAGCATCAAAAGAGGTTGCAGTATGATATATACTATTAGGAAACAATTTATCAATAGCTTCTGTAACGTGTGTTTCATTTGTAGTAGCATAATTTAATCTAAAAATGTATTCCTACTATTTGGGATAGTATTAATTTGAAATAAGTTATGGTAACTAAAACAACGCACTAAAGATAACGCTGGATAATTATCAGGACAGTAAACTTTTAGCCCGAATTCATCATTGTACCATTCTGCTCGAGGAAGATTGTAATCTCTACATAAATACATTAGGCAGTTAGGGTGAGCTTCAAATATATAATCCACTGTATTTACATGGTTATCATATAAAGCAGTGTCAGATAGGGGATATATATATTGGAATACGTGCAGAAAGAAATGAAAAATTTAGAAAATGAAAAGGAACAATTGGAAAACGCGGAAAGCAAACAAAAGCTAAATCCCTAATTGTACAATATGTTCACGACAATGAGCCTAAATATTTAAGGGACAAAGAAAGTGCATTTAAAATGTGGGAAACAATAAGAGGTAAGTATGAAAAGAAAGGATTACCGGGACTATTATACTTAAAGAAAAAACTACTGTCAATGAAATTGAATGAGAAACAGCTGTTGGAAGAATTTATTGTAGAATTCGAAGAACTTGTGAGACAATTAAAGGTTTCTGGAGTAAAGTTAAACGACGAGAACCTTATTTGCAATTTATTATTAAGTTTACCAAACTCATACAAAACAATAGTTAGCATAATTGAAAATACACCTGATATAACTTTTGAAATGGTCAAATGAATGCAAAAAGAAACGACTAAATAAACGCACAGGAGAGAGTCATGGAGAGAGCACCCATAATGATTCATATGCCTTTTATTTGCAAAATAGAGGCAAATGTTTTCGATGTGGTGAAATTGGTCATTTCAAGAGGAAATATAAGAAGAATATTAGCTCAAGGAACACTTTATAGAACAAAAAAGCTGAATTAGAGCCCGGACTGAGCAGTCACTGGAACAAGAGCAATACAGGTAAAATTATGGAGCATATCCGAATGTTAAAAATAGCAGATATCAAGGTGGATTCAAAGATGAAACGAGTTATAGAGGACGAGGTAGAGACTACTCTACAATTCTTTTCACAAAAGTGATTATGTTAGCGATGACGACAATGAGACAAAGAATCTGCCGACAGAAGAAGAAATAAATATATGCCTTTTAGGAAAAACTGAGAATAATGTAAGCAAAAATGGAATGCAAGGTAATTTAAGTTTCGTTATAGATTCAGGGTGTACTGACCATATGGTCAATGATAGGTGTTATTTTTCTGAGTGAATTATATTTAAAGAACCTATAAGAATAGCGGTAGCAAAGAATAAATAACTACATTTTAGCTGAAAGTGTAAGAAAAACAAAAGTTTTCAGTAATGTAGGAAATAAGAGTTTAAATTGCAAAATAAGAAATGTTTTGTATGTTCCTCAATTGCAGAAGAACTTGTTAAGCGTTAGGAAATTAGAAATGGCAGATGTAAAAGTTCAATTTGAAAATACTGAAGTAAGGTTATTAAAAAATGATAATTTGATTGATATTGGAAAGAGAGAAAATGTATATGAAATATCTATTGATTTATGCATTCCTGAAAGCATGATAGTTAAAAATGTAGAAAATAAATTTATGATATGGCAGAAGAGATATAGACACATAGGTTTCACTGGTTTAAAAGAAATAATAAATAAAGGGCTAGTCATAGGAATGGAAAATGTAACGATTCAGGAAGTAGATTCTTGTGAACCTTGCACTAGTGGCAAGATGGCACGGTTTCCATTCCAAAAGCATGCGAGAAGTAAAAGGATTCTAGAAGTTGTGCATTCTGACTTTGTGGTCCAATTTCACCATTAACTCATGACGCTTATAAATATTTTATAACTTTTATCAATGATTTTTCGAATTTTGCTGTAGTATATTTAATAAAAAAAAAGGATGCAGCTTTTGGGAAGTTTAAAGAATATCCTAGTATGACCCAGGTACAATTTAATCACACGATTTCAAAATTAAGGTGTGATAATGGGGGGTGAATACATATCAAGGGAACAAAAGTTTTTGTATAGAAAGGAGAATAATTTTAGATAATTTCAGTTCCTGATAGTCCACAACAAAACGGAAAGGCTGAGAGAAAGAACAGAAGTTTAGTGGAAAGAAGTAGAGCAATTGTTATAGAATCGGGAATGCCAAGGGTTATGGGGTGAAGCAGTTAGAACGATTAATTACATCATAAATAGGGGAACATCAGCTAGTTTAAGCCGTGTATCACCTACAGAAGTGTGGTATGATAGAAAGCCGGATGTATCAAACTTTAGGATATTTGGGTGTCTAGCATATAGTCTTATTCAAAAAGAAAAGAAAAGTCTGTAGTTTTTGGGTATCTTGTACTTCTGTATCATGCGATTTTTGTTAGAGGAATGTTAGGATACTTGATGGAGGTAGTAAAATGCCGATTTATCTTATTTGGCTCTTGAAGCTCCACGGCTATTTCATTTTTAGGTTTAAAGTGTACTTTTTGAGTTTCAAATATTTTCCACAATTTTTGTCATTACATTTATGTAGTTGAAGTTGATATTTCAAATAAGCAATTTTCTTATTCCTATGGCTTGGGTGAGATAGTTCCTTAGATCTTTATAGTACTGGAAGTGGATATTGGGTTTGGTTCTCAAATAAGTTTTATATGCTTGATTTATCAACTTTATCATGTCGTATTATATCTGTTATGTAGAGTGGTTGACTATGTTTAATATGAGCAATTCTAATAGGTGCATGTAGGTTAAAGAACTCAAGGACATGTTTATTTAGAAGTAATTTTTTCCTCGATTGACAACATAATCCTTAATGAACTCCATGAAATAGTATTTACATCCAGTCTTCCGAAATTTGAAGGTTTCGGGTTTAACTTTAGGTATTTGAATGTTAAAACTAGCTCTCACCATTCTGTGGTCAATTAGATTTTAAAATCTACAGTTTCACATTTTTCTAGGCCAATATCTTTTGCGCTGCATATTATATCAATACTACTTAAAACCCTAGAGGGTTCACAAACATGTTGTATAAGTTCATAAATATCTAAAATTGCTTGAAAGCGTATCGTCGCTGAGTCGTTAGGTTTCATAAGTTAATATGACCAACCAATATCATAGCTTCACAGTCTATGCACTCATTGGACAGTGACATCTTCAGTTCCACCTGGTAATCTGTTCTAGTTCTTGGGGGATGATAGACTGCTCCAATTGCTATATTTAGTTTATTAATTTTGCTTCTTATCCACAACTGCTCTAATTCAGAAGAATCTGTTTGTGTTTTAGAAACTGTGTAGTTGATTCCACTCTTAATATAAAAGTAGAGTCCTCCTCCCCGTGTATCTCTATCATTTCTAACGAGAGTAAACCTGAGATCATGATCAGGTTTGATGGGAAGTCAGGAGCCAGCTATGTTTCTGTAATGCAATTATATCTAAGCCTAATTCATTAAAAATTTGTGTACACTGATCAAAGCATTTCACTAGAGATCTGATGTTAATGTGAACCGCATGAAAAAGTTTGCAGCTGTATGTGGAAGGTGATTGCCATTTATTCCCATAATTAGTGCATGATTGCTGCAGCTTCAATTGCCAAGTATAACATGGACAGATTTATCTTTTGAAGAATGTTTTACATCGAGACTCATACCAAATGTTGTGTTGACATTTATGCTGTTTATGCAATTAGTGACCGAAGAACTACAATCCTTATGATTGTGTTCACCGGAGCAATTGGCACATATTTCTTTCCTATTGCAGTTTTTTGCTAAGTGAAGGGATCCCTGACATTTGTAACACTGAAGGACATCTGTATGATTGTACACACTTGCATGTGACCAACGTACAGTAATCTTGTCTTTGTTCAACAGAGTAGCATGTGTAATCGGTCAAGCTCTAAAATTAGAGTTAAGAAATCATATTTTTTATTTGTAACGAGTCTCACTAGCGTCATATTAAAGTTGGCTCTTTGATTTTCTAGTTTATTTTGTTTAATCAATTTTGGAATTAGAGAGTTAACTTCAAAATATCTTCATTGTTTATTGAACCAATTTTTATTCTAGGCTGCCTGAGCTTGTGGATTTTGATTGTGTATTTTTCTTGCATGGTTTCAACCACTTTGGTATGTAGAGTATCCCGAGCTTCTCTATTATCACAGTCAATGATGATGGTCCCATTTAGAAGTTTGTTTAAAGTTAGATATATTGATTCCAATTTGTGCGAGATCTAATGATTTTTTAATCTCTTTTTTAGTTAGATGTGCTTCCTGTTCATTCCTAGGTTTCCCTACTATTATTCGCCGTCTTCTACAACTTCGAAGTATGTTAGTTTTTGAATAGGTTTATTGTCAGAAGGATTCGTTGGCTTTTTTATCAGTTCATTTACTGAAGCGGTTAGAAATTCAATTTTAGAGAAAATAGTGGGTAATTTTATCAAATTTATGCAGGTATTACATAGAAACCACAGGCCATGTTTTTTGAAGAACCACATATTTAAGTTCTGAAGGTGATATTCCGCGCATGATTTGTGAACACGTCTAAAGCAAATATCACATTTGATATAGGTGTCCTAATTGCTAAAACACTCAGAGCAGTTTGCACAATTAGTTTCCATCTTTTCTTCTGTCATTAATACATTATCAGTTTTAACACTGTAATTTTGATAAAGATAATGTAAATCTGGCTATTTACAATTTGAAATACTTATTGTAACAAGCCTTTATGTATGAATTAAATTTGCTTGAAATATACTGCCACTTTAATTTAACTCCCTGTCCCAAACTCTGTGATTAGAATTTTTCCTCACCTTACTGAAGGCCTAAACGTTAACCCTCACTTTGGTATAAATTTCACTATTTAATTTTATTTGTAGCACTCAAAATAACCAAGTTTTTAGGAGCCACATGCCCATACAACACTTCTTATTTGTTGAGATTGGGTAAAGCAATATACATAGTTTTCCGATCTTTCATATTCTTTGGGCGAAATTGATCCTTTAACAGAATTTCCTAGCTGAACTTTAGATCGCAAATTACTAATAAATCTAAGCATATATCCCAACGAACGAATCAGACAAAACCAATTTGAAAAACGCTCCACTTGTAACCAATTGTTGCTGGCATCCTTGTGAAAATTATGTGGTATTATTTCTTCTCCACAGAAGTCATTCATAGGTTTTTCTATGGGCCAAAGTGATGGATCCTCCAATAAAAAAGAACCCATGTTATTAGAATCTAGGATCCAAATATGTAGCAAGTGTTGTCAAAGTCCTTTCTTCATATTCAGTTAAAAGATTGTTTATAGACACACGAAAGTTCTCCATCAATTTCCTGCTGCACTCTGTGATTATTTCATCATTTATGCTCTCGAGTTTGTGATATAATCCACATACAACAGAAATTATTAGAAGAATGGTTACATAATTTCCACTTATTACATTTGTTGCATAATTAAATGAACCTAATAATAGCACTACATCTTTTATTATCAAACTTTCATCAACACTTATTCCACTTGATACTTTTGGCAATTTGCATAATGCTAGTGCAAGACTATCGCCTACAGTTTGTATTCCTTTTAGCATAGCAAAAACGCTGTTCCAACGCGTAGAAACGAATTGAAAAAGTCAGTAGCAGCATTTATTAGAGGTAAAATTGCCGTTTACTTGACGAATAACTATACACAAAAGTACAATAAACGAAAAGTATAATTGCTATAAATGAAATAATAAACAATACAACTAACTTTTTCTTACAAAGTAGAGGTCTTTCAAAACCTCATGCGCTGTTGCGCAGAAACCAATTTAAGTTATTTATGTTAAAGTGCGTCCTAAAAACATTTACAACTGAGCTGTTACGTATTAAGATTTGTGATTCACTATTATTGTTTTTGATTATTATTTATGAGATTTCAGCCTTGATTCAACTTCAACCAGTTTTTTCAAAACTACTGCAACTCAGTCTAGTTTTTTATTTGTAGGTATAATATAGGTTTCAATTTAGTTAGAGGAATAATGTTTGGTTTTACAGATTATTTTGTTATTTCTGAGCTTTTAATTTTACAATAAGTAACCACAAGAAAACAATTCACAGGCAAGGAAGACAAATTATTTATAGTGTGTAAAGTTTATGAGAAAAGAAAAGAATGGAATGCCTGTCATTCCTACGAATAGTTTACAAGAACGAGTAGCAACAGCAACTGGAGTTGGACTAAACACTGTTGAGCAAATTATTTCAGAAGAAAGAAAATTAATAAGAGAAGTCCTAAATCTAATGCGGGCCAATTTGAGGATCGTGGTAGTAATTTTATGATTCTATGAAATATACATTCTTAAAAAATAATAAGAGAACAGTATTTTGGCTGCCAAGAGTTTTAAAAAATTCTAGTTTTATAATTTATATTATGTTGATAAATTACTGGTTATGCAATCCACGTAGCATAGCAGTTAAGTTAATTCAGGATAGGCATCCAGAAATTGAATGTTTTTAGGTTTTACTTATATTGTATTGTTCTTTCTTTTTATACAATACCTCTCGCTTCCTTCATTGCGCATCTCACAACCCATGAGATTTTGAAAGACCTATTCTAATTGTGAAATTTAGTAAAGCAATCCAAACGGAATCGTAGTTGGTCATTACAATTGTAATAAAAAATTCTTTCTTGCTTGATTTCTTATTATTAACTTTATCCTCGTGACTATCAGCTAAAAAAATTATACTTTTAAATTTCCTAAACCCTAACCTGATATCACAAGGTCAAGAATTTCTTCTTATTAATGTAAGCCCAAGGTGGATGGAGAATGGCTTGAGATAAAGAAAAACTCTTAAGACATAAACGGCTAGTCGAGTGTTAGCTCTGCGTAGATCATGAGCTTGGTTAATGGGTTGTTAAAAGACTAAAAATATATTTAATGAGCGCCACCGTATTTTTCAATACAATAACCAACATAATTTAACTGTGCTTGTATAAGGGGAATGCGGAAACCTTATGTCAACACCACTAACATAGCCACAAAACCTGAATTTCACTCTTTAAAACACACTTACCAAGACCTCAAACACCAGGTGTCATACAGATGTCTCGGCTTGACCTGTGAACAAACAAAGGTACAACATGGACACCATTTGTGTCCTCAAAAATATATGCCAAAAATAAAATAATAGAGATTAGGCTTCTAAAATATATACCCAGGGAATTTGTTTTCATTGCACACAATTTCTAATCGGGGATGACTTGTAATTTTTGTACTTGAATTCTAAATAATAAAAAGTCATTCAAAAACAAAATAGATTCTATTTGGATAAATTTCTGGATTCATGTAATTATAATATTTAAATTCCTATCTCTTAAAAAAAATTTTCACTTAATTATTTTTCTAGAACAGAAATATACTAGTAAAGTTTTGCATTCAAAATTAGGAAGATCTCTGAATGGATCTTTCTACCAAATTTAAATATACTGACTTGAAATTTTCTAAGTTACTCATAATACATAAATTTCTTTAAATCAATGAAGTACTTCCTTGACCTTCACAATAAAATTTAATTATCAAAGTGCTGATATTGTAGAATGTAATTACTCTAAGTTATTTTTATTTAACAGTAAGTACGCGAATTTCACATGTTGATGAAAAATGCAAGTTTATGACCTCAAAATATTTAAACATATTTTAAATCAAAGTAAGACGACATGTTACGTCTAGATAGGACAACTGAATCTATGTTTTTTATATATCTGACATAAAATGTCATTCACAGCTTTACCAAATGTACACTTTATGTACGTGTAAACATTCTGACACACAATAGATTTGTTATTTAATTTGCTGTTTCATTAAAAGCTTTTTACGTTACTCAAATTTTTAATGTTATATTCTTTATTGCAATTTAATTAATGTTCAAATTGATTAAATCCTAAGGTACACTCACATGCTACGAAACTGCTCTGAACGAAAGATATAGGACCTTGACCTCAGCTGTCGGAAATTTCCATAACCATCGAATATCAAAGTTCTTCAGAATACAACTATTACATAACGAAACCAACCTCAGCTTGATTGAATTTAATTCTCCAACAAAATTTTAGCTCCAAGATTTACTTATTTGATGTTATTTATTGGTGAAGTTGAAATATACGGAACACATATGAAATTGCCTTCTATGATACTGCATTTTATATTATATAAAATGTAACCATATATGATCTTGCCTTAAAATATTGCCTTAAGATATTTCCTTAAGATATTTCCTTAAGATATAGCATGTATTAATGATGTCAAACGGGGCTTCCATCTCCTTAGGCCTGCAGGGATCAACTCGACAGAGCTTAGTAACGAACTTTAGAGCATAAAGGTAAAGGAATCTATGTGTTATTATCAATTTTATGTATTAATTTCTATTGGACGGTAATTCACAAATTAAATATTTTAAATTGTAGCTGTTTTATTTTTATTTTAAAGAATGAAGTGTAACTAGAAAAAAAAATACGTTACACATAATCATGACAATTGGTAGTTACTTTTTTACCGAATTTTTTTAAATAGTTCTTTCTTGCTTCTGCCTACAACAGCCTTTGCAACATTTCCTGTTTTCTCTAGCTTTGCAGTCTAGCTCTGCAAACGAATGGATTTTCAAGGTTTTCTTTTATGATGGCGTAGCAAGTAGAACTGAACGATCTTCAAATTTAGAGAATCTCAGCAAGATTGAGCCTGAAGTTTGTTATAGACATTTCGGACCCAGTAACTTCATGGAAGATAATATGCGGGTTTACAATGGGTATACCTAAAAGAATTTCTAAGGCAACCATCGTGTAGTTCTCCTAAATGCTCTACTGTAACTTGACATCTGGTCTGAAAAGTCAATAGCGCTTTTACCTTCACTATATGCCATAACGGCTTGGGGTTTATATATTGTCTTGCCATGCCTTTTCACTTTCATCATTGACTGAGTGTGATAAGTAGATAAAAACAGCACATCTCTTTAATCACGCCATTTTAAAATACATACACTTTTTTCATTTTCTTCACATGACAATTCACCTTTTTTCAATTTTGTTTGAATAACACCTTTTGGGTTATCTTTTCATTTACTTTGTTACGTTCTTATACAGTGAATGAAGTTGTCCAAAAGTATATTTGCTAAATTCTAGACTTGTATAGTGGTTATGGGTAATGCAGGTTCATCCTTGACCAAGAAGCATATTTGACAGATTGAGCCCAAAAGAAGCAGTTACGGAAGGATTATCATTCTGTTCTTGGCCTGCATAAATGGTAAAGTTCCAAGTGTATCTTTTATCACAGCATAACTTAAAAATTTTAACCTTATACTTATGTGCCTTTTGAGGCATTCAACTATACAAAAGATACTTTCAAGTGCGTAGACGTCTTGAAAGTTTTTCATAATTTAACCTAAAATTGGTTTTATCTTATGTAATCTATCTTGTTTGGGGAATTTGGTATTATTTGAAAAATTGAACATTTTTAGCAATAATTCGAATCAATTTCGGTTCATGATGCTAGACGCAACTTTACTTTTCAAAATCCATTTAGTGGACCAATAATCATGACGTGAATTCATCGGAACTATGCCCATAGAACATAGCAAACCAATGAAATGCATAATTTCACCTCTGGAAGTTGGTTCCCATAAATGAGTTCGTGATCCAGGTGAGATGTCCATTTCCAGTAATAAGCTGGGTCGCATAGAAATTGGTTTGATCAATTATTCCAAAATCAATAAATGCAAGCCAAAATTGTAAGACGTTTTCTTCCACTAAAGCCGTAAACCAATTTACCTGAATTCCAGATTCGAAAATTTTGTCAAACTGTAAGTGAACCCCCTTTGATGACTCCATATTGAAGCAGATAAATAGTTACTTACAACAGTTGCCTTTTGATTTCTCTGAATTGTTTTATTTATGGATATTGCTTCAAGTCGATAGTGTAAACCGCTGAACCAGTAGGCACAGAAACATTTCTCAAACGTTGATACTTCTGTAGTTTTCTGCAGGATGAAGTTGAAAGAACAATATTTGGTTCATTTTTATTATTTCTAATGTTACTATCCAAATGCTTTTTCTTTTTTTTTATGCAATATTTTATCAAGATCACTCACATCAGAAAATTCATTGCTACTGGCATGAGGTAAATACATAGGATCAGAATAGAAGCCATCATCATTAAACAAATCATTCGAAGCTTATTTTCGTCTACAAAATATTGGTAAGATTTAGTGAATAAATTATATTGTGCTGTATTACCCAATTCTAGTTGATTGCCTAACACGAGTTATTTCACACGGCTATTTCACATTATAATTATAAAATAACATTAAAAACATCTAAATAGGAAATTACTCTAACAACCAGTATAATACCGAAAGGCATAGAAAACTAATACTGAAAGGAATAGACAAATATAGTCTGATTGCAACATATTGTACAGGATCACGGACACCATAAACTTGCACATATCCTAGGTCGAGGTGTATATCGGTATCTGCTGACATATTTGCTAGGCCACATCGGACACAGGTGTCTGCTTGTTGTTTTGAAAAATCTGTAAATAAAAATACATTTTGCTTCAAGTTTCAATTTTGATAAACAAAAAACTATGTTAATTTGTAAAAATACTATATTGGCCCATGGATTATTCCTACTCTTAATGTCTCCAAAATTTAAAATCGAGTTGTACGAACACAATTGCAATTTGTGGTTTGGCAGTAGAATTAGAATATCAGTCAGGTATTTAATATAACAATTTAATATAAGCACAGCATAATACAAATCAAACAGTAAACAGAAACACGACAGAAATTGTAAGACTGGCCGAGGGGAAATATTTATTTATCTATGTAAAATTATAGTGAAACAAAACAGACCTTTCGGCTTATGACATTGTATCACTAAATTAATGAAACAACATTTATAATTGAATTACATAAATATTAATTAAAATAGTGATTGGAATTCCCTAACTATAATAGCTTCAATCGCTTTATCTCACTTTTGAATTTGATTAAGGAGAATATCAAATAATCCTGTTAAAATTCTGTCATTATACATGTTAAAAACAGAACAGACAGAGAGAACTGCAGAGAAGCGTCTTAAATTAGTTTATAATTTTCTACATACATTGAAAAACTATATCCTATACTGCGACTGGGTATACTACATTTGAATTTTGATAGCACAAGGCAATCTATAAAGTTATTGAACATGTTGAATAAAAATAATACTTTAAAACCAGTTTTTCTACTTTCCAACTTACAGACAAAGAATGTTATTTTCCTTACAATGTTCCACTAACATCTTTATTTCTTTTATATTCGAATACACATTCTAGTTAAATCAGGTGTGTGCTGGGATACTTTAGAAGGTCAGAGATGAATATCTTTCGGACTATGAATATTGGGGGGAACGGCGGTGCCCCCGCCAAGTTGAACGCGAAGCAAACACTGCCGTACCATCCTTTACTGGAACCATTTCGCCGCATTTTCAGGCCCCTATTTGAGAACCTCTGGATAAGACTAGAACGCAGAAATTTTCGTCATCCAGTAAGCTATAATCACATACTTAAAATCCAAAATTTCTGGTCTGTAGGTCATTTAGTTCCGAAGTTAAGCAAAGCAAAGTTTCGCATTTATGACACTCACTCACTCACTCACTCATGATCATCAGAATAGAAGTAGTACTTCCCATAAACTCAGAGAGCTGCAATTTGGTACAGAGTTAGGGTTTAATGGCCACATAAAGGGAAAACTATAAAAACTAGAATAATCGAAGATCTGGAGTACCTGGTGACCCTGATTAGAAAACACAAAAGGCCAACCAAACTATTAGAAGAGATTGACATACCGCCTTTACAAAAAATATTCAACTTGGTGGGCTGCTTCATTTGATGTCAAAAATCAAAGGTCTGAAGTATCTGATGAAGAACCCTCAGCTGGTCTCAGCTGTATTAGAGATATGGTAATGCCCCCTTCTACTATTGGTACATAAAAAAATCGACTGTCATTGCAAAAATTCAGCGTAGTGGGACACATCTTCTAATTTAATCTAGTCTATAGCGTCCCACTGCTGGGCGAATGCCTCCCCTTCTGCTTTTAATACGCATATAAATAAAATTAAAGGAAAACTCTGGATAAGACTAGACTGACTTTTATACTTATACTTACAAGTTTACAACAAGAAATAATCGAACGATTAACTTTATTCTACTCGAACATTACACAAATTAAATAAACAAATTAAACTAAAATATTAATTTTGCTCAAAATTTGGTTAAAATATAATGCATTGCACTAAGGGTGGCGGTGATACCCGCACACGCCGCTAAATGGCGCTGACTGTATTTTAAAACGCGCTTACGTTTTGTTTTTCCGATAACCTTATATGGCGAAGTGGCAACTGACTGTGTTACAGTCGTTTACGACATTCTTCTACTGCCCTTGAAAACGTTTGCTAGGGATTAGGAGGGATTATTTAGATTTCGTTGATTTCGCTTATTATTTCATGAGGTTTGCTAAGGTTAATTAGCAGGTTGTTATTATAACAATTCGAAGATTTGAATAGGTTAGGAATTTTATGATTAGTGACGGATTAATTATTAGATTTAAAAGAAGTTTTAATTGAATACTTTATTTAATTGTTAGTTATTTAGCACTCTTAGTTTTCTAGGTTTAATTTACAGTTAGGCAGTACTTCGAATCGCGTTCATGTTTGTAAGTAAGTACTTTTCTAGTATTTTAGGTTTAGTTTATTTAGTTAGATATTACTTCGTTTCGTTTAAAGATATCATTAATTTAGCTGTATTTCAGTACTAGGTAGGTAATACCTTTGGTAGAAAGTTCATTGATAATTAATTATATTGACACTTGTCTAATAATTAAGAGTTAACGTTTTGTTTATAGTTTGTATAGATTGAGTAGGCTGAGTAATATTTTCTTTGAGTTTTTTTTTATTAAGACAAAAGAAGTCAAAGATATAGGTTATTATTGTTTTAGTCTAAATATTATCGGTATTTCTGATTTGTTGTCCATATACTAAAGGTCGTTGAGTTTATTTGTGTTTGATTTCGCAAGATAATATCGTAAAAAATGTCGATAATATTAAAAGACGACGATGAACTTAGTGGCTACCAAGTAGTTGGTATGCCCAAAGACGGGTCTTGTCTCTTCCATTCAATATCTTTCTTGGTGTATGGTAGAACTGACTCAACTTGCAGTATCAGATCTGCTATAGTTGCATACGTTGCTGAACATTGGGACGAAATGCAAGTGTACACGTGTGATGCTGATGCCGACGTATACACGAGCGCGCAATCCTACACGAGCGATATGATGAAACCCACTACTTACGGCTCAGCTTCTGAGCTTATGGCTGCTGGAAAATCTATCCCTTCACTTTTGAAGTGTATGAGAACGGTATACTAAGAGGTTCATTTAGCGATGCTGGCCGAAAAAAGTGTTTACGTTTTACCGGTAGTTACTTAACATTTCTATGCAAGATGCCTCTCCATCTTCTTCCCCCTTTGATCCCATAACATTAAATTCTGTAACATCAGATACTGCTATATGTATATTATATGACTTAAGCTCTACGCAAAGGGAATTGAACATGAAGCATAAGGGAAAAGGCGGTAGACCGACTAAAACTAAAAAAGGAAGACTTAAGGTATCCAAACTGTCACGATCTAAATAACTTCGAGAAACCGTAGAACTTTATAATTCTTTACATCCAGGCGCCAACCGGGCATCTGTAGCACAGTACAGTGCTTCACACCCTGAAGTAAACCGGGCAGTTGTAGCACGCTACAGTGCTTCACATCCTGAAGTAAATCAGGCTGCTGTATCTTGCTACAATGCTTCACATCCAGAAGTTAATCAGGCCGCAGTATCTCGCTATCGTGCTTCACATCCGGAAGTAAACAGAATAAACTTAGCGTGAAAGAGATTTACTGACAAACTAAAGTTTAAGGGAAACACAGAAACAATCACTAGAGTTCTTACAACTAAATTTAAAGATAGATTAGAATCAGAAAAAATAGTTAAGTGGACTTTCCATAATAGGCAAAGAACTTTAGAAGATTTGAACAAGACTGCAAATAAATTAAAAGAAAAAATAATAGCGGCATTAGAGATGTTAAAAATATGTCCTGAAAGCACAGATATTAAAGACATATTTAAAGCATTTCTTGGTAAATCAGAACATCGCAGTAATCAGGAGCCATTTTATTCTGAACAAGCTTATAAGGTTTATGAAGATAAAGAAAAACCTATTGAGATTGATGATACTGGCAAAGCAAAAACCTTTACAAATGTTAAGGAAATGTCTAAAAGTGTGACATGGTCTTGTTCGGATTCATTGTGCGTATTAAATGACGGAATCTTACTAAAATTGAAAAACATTTTCGAAGTATTGAGCCTCCAAACTACTGTGCAAATTTACTCGATGTCTGTAGAAACAGGAAAACTGCAAGAAAATATCAACTTTATTAAAAACGTTAAATCACATTTCCCACATCTTCGGACTATTATCAGAGAGATTTATCAAATACACAGCGACTGTAAGTTATTGCTTGATATTGACAATTCTTTGGCAAGTGGTAATGTGGATAAGCTTATGGAGCTAGGAATGCAACCGACGGTAGGAAGTGCTGTTGTAGAGCGTACACCTGTTAGTGAAATCATGGAAGATGAAATGATAAAATGTAATAAGGTTGCTTTTAAATTATTTTCCAAAAAAGGTGTAGACACACCGAAACTGGATTGTATGTCGTGCAATAAACTTTGTTATTCTAGGGATATTAGTTCCATAGAACGATTAAGAAAGCCCATATCAACAGATGTTTGGAATCAGCTCTTGAACTACTATAATTCTAGCCTAATGTAATAATTACCTAATCAACCGTCCGTCGAGGGCCTGTAAAGACCAGTCAAGACGGTTAATTAAGGCCAGGCAGACTAAACTCAGCGGCGTAGGTCGTGGTTCAAACTCTTAACTAAACCCTTGCTTGTACTTACCAAATATGCGATATGGATAAAAATCATCGATACATATATTAACAATTTATAATAAACATGGGCGCCAATCAGCGGAAAGGCACTGATACCTAATAAAAGTAATCATGAAATAAACTTCATAGTTTAGAAAAAAGAAATAACATTTTATTATACTATCGACTGTCCGGAAAAGCAGATATATACACAAATAAATAAGGTCTTGAACTCGAAATGAAATAGGGCCTACAGGGCCCACTATTCCGACATAATATAAACGTAATTCTATCTAACCTAATTGATATCTAGGGACGTGCACGTCGTCACATATACCTAATCTTTAGCCTAACTAGGATTAACTTAAGATCTTTAATTATATTAACAAAAGCACTGTGAAACACAACTATGCATTACTGTCTTTACAACACGGTATCCGTATGTACAGATTAAATCAAGGATTCCATGGGTTAATACCGTATGCTCTCTTCAATGATTATTTTTGGAACACGCGAACGTAATTTAATGTCAATATAATTCACAAAAAACAGACCGGACTATAGCTCGCAACACGGCTCCCGCACCCGTCTTTAGCGACTATAGGTAGAACGAACATACATTTCCGCGATCAAAAGTAAACAGTATCAACTGGTCTATAATAATTAACCTTTACAACACTACAAAAGTTTGACACGTAAATCCGAAAAAGCTTTCTTTACTGAGCTATTAACAAAGGTTAGTTCACGTCTTTATTACGTTCCAATGACCGGTAGTTGAAGCAAAGGAATTTTCTTTTAAATAACCCTAAGCAATAGCACACCGTCGTAGCGTCTATGTAGAATTAAAGTAATCCTTCCCTACAAATTAATAAGACGCTACAAAAGAGACGCAGAATCGAAATAAAACTCATAGCAAAGGGTTGCTTTGCATTATTAAAAATGTCATCCAACAAAATAAATACTCACGTGTTCTAAGCACACACATAAACACGTCTGTCCCCAAAGACCACACACCAAAAAGCCAAGAATCATTGCTGTTTCTTTACATCTGCAACCACATTCCTGCAGCCACATTCCTGCAAAACCCCAATGAATTCGTCCGGTCCTGCGGCCATAGGCCGCACCATATGTTTAAATACCAGAAACTAAACCCTCTCACTACATTGTATTGTAAACATTATGCGATCTCAGGTACCGTAGATGTATAACGAAAGCTTTTTAAAATATAGAAGAATTCGCTTGTATGAGGTTATTCCACCACGGTGTATGCAGGCTTTGTAAAACGTACATATAATTCCACCACGATTCGTGAAATATACAAGTGATAATTAAATTGTGTCAACTATTAATACTATAAGAATTGGTACGCAGTAGCGTAACATTATATAAAAAATAATTATAAAATTTATGCTCAACAAAGCGATTGAAAATCGGGTTGTTACACTAATAACTCACAGTCCGTACATATGGCACACATGCCTCGCAAAGATTCGTGCTAACCAAATGCCTGCTGTCTGTATCCTCAATGACATGCACGTAAGCACTGTTCCACCAGAAATAGCTCAGCTGAACGACTATAAAAACATTTTCATCCAACGCGCTAAAGCATTTCAGGTGGTTGTCACAATGAATCCTGTAGCTAATAAACGTCTACCCAATCGTCAGATGGTTAAAAAAGTAAAGGGCAGGACTTTCATTTACCGCTTCCGGTGGAAGAAACCCTAAAAAACTCCCAAAACCTGAAGACGCAATAATTGAAAACCCAGAACTTTATATTATAGTCCGAAGTACGCCAAACAAAGACATTGTTGACGTTAATAAAGTGTACAAAGCATTACAATACTTAAAAAATGTAAACGAACATTATGCTTATATCAAATTACCAGATTTACCTAACCAGCTCATAAACATACATGAAAATATTCAACATAATGTTACAAATACACCAGATAATGCTGAAGAAGGTATTTTAGAAGATGGTACAGCAGCACTGTTGACCCAAATCACAAGAGAAAAGGAAACTGATTATGAGCATTACACCATATATCCTTTGAATGAACGGAGACAAAATACACCAGCTTCAGAACTCTACCAAATGCTCAAAGTAAAAACAGCACCGATTGATGCCCGAGATAAAGATCTCGATGTTAAATGTTTTCCACATTTATATGTAGAAGGAAAATACTGCCAATTTCATAATCGGCAGCAGAAAGTAACTTCTAGTGAATTTATTAAAGTCCGGCTTATGTCAAAACATTTTCAATTTAGACTTAACCAACAGTATCTATTTTTCTTATTGAATGATGCTAATAAGCGCCAATTAAACTCCGGAATCTTTTAGAAAATGAATTGTGCTAATCAGAGAGATAACATTACGGCAGAACAGTATCTCCAAATGCTTAACAATGATGAGCTGGAAGATGATTTGACCGCAATATTTGGCCGACTGTGGAACACCGATCAGTTCTGGAAGGAACCAAGAAACGATGTAAATTGTATGACTCAAAATTACGGTCCAGGAACTTAGTTTCTTACCATGAGTCCCTCTGAGTGGATGTGGCAGGATTTGGGAGAGTACATCAGGCAAGTAAATGGCGTTGAAATGGCTAATAAAACAATCAGTGAATTGGTCGCTCTTGACCCCGTATCTACCTCACGTTTTATAAATAACAAGTTTCATGCAATGTTAGACTTTATAACTAGTTGAGATGAGCCTTTAGGTAAGATTATTCATTACTTTTGGCGTCGAGAGTACCAATCTAGGGGTGCTCAGCACTTCCATTTAATGTTATGGGTTAAGGATGCACCTATTCTACATAAGTCATCTATTGAAGAGGTAGCGTCATTTATTTCTAAATACGTGACATGTGCCATTCCAAAAATAGATATTTCTCCTACTTTACATCAACGGGTCACTTCGTATCAAATGCATAAACAATACAGTTATTGCATGAGGAGAAAGAAAACGAAAAAAGGATTCGTTTCAGTTTGACGTTTTGGATTTCCTCGAACTGTGACGGATTCTCTTATCATAACAGACATTTTTCAAACTATAGCGGCAAGAAAAACTCTCAGCTCTAATAATCGTCTCTACAATATTGTCCGTTCAAAGGAGTCAGATATGATTAATGACTATAATTACGCTTTGCTGTTGGCGTGAAATGGAAATATTGACATTCAATATGTTGGAGTGAAAACAGCCATTTTGAACTATTATGTGACCAAGTATACTACTAAAAGTGAAAAGACCCATGCAACCGACATGTTTAACGATGTTAACTCTACAAAAAGTCTTAAAAGCCGGTTATATAATATTGGTCTCAGAGTTTTATGGAATCGAGAATGCGGAGCTTTAGAAGCCAGCGATACATTATTGGGAATACCACTTTACAGCACGGACCCACAAACAACAATAAGATGGTTAGACGTATACATTCATCGTAATGGCAGGATTAAATCGAAATCTGAAATGACTGCACTGGACCCGAATTCCACTGACATATATTACGATTCTTGGATAGACAACGTTTACCCTGCCAGACCTGACGAATTACAAAACATGAACCTATTTGACTTTTCGAAAGACTATGAATTAGTTAATACACGGCCTGTTTCAAATAAAGTAGAGTATTATGTTTTAGCAAATAAAAATACTTAATAAAACGAGATAGACCATACCTAATTAACCATTACCTGTATGATGTAGAGCAAATGCCAGAAAAATATTTCTTTTCCTTGTTGTTATTATTTAAAACTTGGAGAATACTAGATGACCTAAAAATGCAACATGAAACATACACATAAGCATTTGTTGCTGTAAAGGACGATTTACAAGAAGCGTTATGCTACGGAAATTTACGGACTGAATTACGAAATATTTTACAAACAGCTTTTGAAAAGGTAGAAGAAAAAGTAGCAAAACTAAACAAAGAAAGGGAAAACATAGTAGATGAAGGACCCGACAATCCTTTAGAGTTTGAAGCTTTGGAAGCGGTAAATGCTATGGAAGATTTAAACAACATTCTGACCAAAAAAGTATTTGATACAGTCACTAATAAAATTACGAACCAAAAAGAAATATTGCGACATTTTGTTAGTGGCACCGGCAAGAGCTATTTAATAAAAACCTTAAAAATATGGATTAAAAACAACCTGCATAAAAATGTTGCTATTACTGCCCCGACTGGAATTGCAGCATTTAACGTAAACGGATTAACTGTTCACAGATTACTACAACTGCCCGTAGAGCATAAACAAACTCCTAAATACAAACCGCTTTCGGACAAAGTACTTCAAGTTTTAAGGACAGACTTAAAAACTGTCGAATTATTTATTATAGATGAAGTATCTATGATATCTAATGTAACTTTAGCTTACATAAATCTTCGTTTATGCGAAGTGTTTGATACTTCTGATGTAGAAGATGGTTGGTTTGGAAAAAAACATATTTTGGTGCTTGGGGATCTTTTGCAACTTTCACTCGTTAGAGAAAAGTCGCCATTTGAAAAACTAACCCCTTCAGAAATTAATAAACTTATAGGCTCCTTAAGTATTCCAAACTTATGGGCTGAACTTTTTAGTTACGACGAACTTACGTTGAATATGAGACAGCTGGACGATTCTACGTTTGTAGAAATGTTAAAAAGAATCAGAGTAGGAGTGACCACTCAATCAGACAGAGATATACTGTCTAACCGATTGATACTTCTGCTCTCGCATTCTAATGAAAGAAGGTTAATGGAAATAGCACAATGTTTGAGGGACTTACCAGAAGATACTGTTTGTTTACTACCGACTAGAAATATATGTATGCAGTTAAATAATGCTATGTTAAAAACGATTCGGTACCCCGAGATAAAGTTAGTTGCCAAAGATTCCTTGGATTGTTCAAAATGTATGATAACGAAAGCCCGGGCATGTTTACAAAAATATGAAGTTATGCGTCGATGACTGCTGGACTGGAAGAAACTACAATCATTAAAGAGGGAGCTAAAGTAATGCTTAGGAGAAACATTGACGTTAGTTTAGGTTTAGTGAATGGGTCGATAGGCGTTGTACAAAAAGTGAGGTGGGACCCGGAAAACCAAACAACACCTAAACAATTGGTAGTAAAATTTGCTAATAATTTGATTCACAAATTATTGCCTATTAAGTCAAAATTTGAGATCATACCCCGGGCATACGTGTACAGAAAACAATTCCCAATCTGTGTGGCGTATGCCCTAACAATTCACAAGAGCCAAGGTGTAAGTCTAAAAAATGCCCACATGGACTTTGTCACCTCCATATTCTCTTGTGGCCAAGCCTACGTGGCGCTTTCACGAGTAACCAATCTTCATGGGGTGCACCTCATAAATGTTGACTTCAAGAGTATAAAAGCTCAAGCTTCAGCGATCACCGAATACAACCGGCTTAGGCATAAATACCGCGCCGATCTTTCAGAAATTAAACCGTCTAAAAGAATAAATAATGAACGCGAATGGGCAATACAAAAAAACTGTTGCTGCTGTACAAGAGTCAGAAGCGGAAAAAGAGAAAAGAAAGATTTGTAATAATAAAAAACTACTCCTAAAAAAAAAATGTGTCAAATAAGAAAATCTAATAAAATAAATCAAGATGCCCACGTTTCTACAAAAAGAAGTGAAATCCCACCAAAAACATTCTGTAAAAAACTAGACAAGTCTCGATGGAGCTGCTTGTTTATCTCTAAAAAGTAATGAAATCTAGACAAAGTTGTGCCAAGTCTAAGGTTCCTTACTGCGATTTCTTTATTATTATAGTTAATGTTGTGTGACTTGGCCGTTGAAGAGTACCACAAAGGTACAAAACCAGGTGCTCCATGACACCAATCTGTCGCCAGAACCGCTACCCATTGACGATGGAAAATTGCCACTTGGAAAACGTTGATTGAATAACCAGTCAATTGTAGGCTTGATAAAGCTGCGTATTTCAATAATACTTATGTACAGGCGAGCCTGAAACAAACAGTATAAAAAGTTATTTCCAGTACAGACGGACTTCTAATCATTGATAGAAGTCCGTATGTACGTCTATTTTATGTTAGATCGGTGGTCGATTTGACTCTCAAAAAAGAAGAGTAGAAGTCAGCATTGTGGATGCTGTATGCATGTGTTGCACAATCAACAACAGCCTAAAATGAGACACTAGCGTCCAATTAGCAATACCAATATGGGCTATTATCTCGCTTAACAAACATAGGTAGTTACAACAGATATAACATTACGTGTAAACACAATTACGTGCAACATTACGTGTAAACACAGCTTTATCAAGTCTACAATTGACTGGTTATTCAATCAACGTTTTCCAAGTGGCAATTTTCCATCGTCAATGAGTAGCAGTTCTGGCGACAGATTGGTGCAATGGTGTCATGGAGCACCTGGTTTTGTACCCTTGTGTACCCTTCAACGGCCAAGTCACACAACATTAACTATAATAATAAAGAAATCGCAGTAAGAAACCTTAGACTTGGCACGACTTTGTCTAGATTTCATTACTTTTTAGAGATAAACAAGCAGCTCCATCGAGACTTGGCTAGTTTTTTCAAAATGTTTTTGGTGAGATCGTATTGTCTACTAATATAGTTATCAAAATAAACTTTATAATTATGTAAAACAAATTGCGGTTATGGGTTGTGCTTCTTGTTTATGCTTAATTTATAACGATTTACCTCGCACAACTTGCAAGACTAATTGAAATAGAATAGACAATTAACCAAGGATTCATAAAACTGCAAAGTAAACAAGAAAAGAAATATCACCTCGAATTATATTTAGTTTTGAAAGTGCCTAAATCATTCATAAGAATAATTATAACATATGATATACCTTAAATCTTGTTATCACTGTTTCAAATAAAAGTAAAATTTATTTTCATTTTATACTTTTAATTTTTATAGTACCTCATCTAAGAACCGCGTCTTGTAATAATACATGAGTAGGACATTTCTTTCCCGAACTAAATTTAGAGGTCGCTGGATCATCAGATCGTTTAAATAACTGAAGTGTAATTGGAA
The DNA here is from genome assembly GCA_036346225.1 of Platerodrilus igneus. Taxonomy (NCBI): domain Eukaryota; kingdom Metazoa; phylum Arthropoda; class Insecta; order Coleoptera; family Lycidae; genus Platerodrilus; species Platerodrilus igneus. The sequence goes on along the minus strand of JARFIW010000229.1, from coordinate 1,969,782 downwards.
AACCCTAACTGTGTTAATTTGTGAAATAATTATGAAAATAGTTTTTTAAATACATGGCAGAAAAATAAAAAACATTTCCCATAAGAAATACATTAGATATGATGACTTATTACCCAGTTTACAATACTGTTTATTATTAACCACAGCGTGCTTTTAAAAACTCATATTACGATTGCTCCACAGAATCCATGGGCCCCTTTTATTATTTTGTGAAGGGTCCGCCGGTGGACCAGCATGCATCTGAGTTAAATGTTAAAATATTTTACATTTCCCACTAAATTTGAAAAATCATAGATGTTGACATAAAATGACTCCAACGTCAAGTAAGCAAAAGATATAAATCAAACTAACTAAAACTGAAAATATATCTAATGTCACAGCATCATATTTACTTACAAAAATACAAAAGGTAGGTTAACCTAAAATTACTACACACACAAATACAAACACACAGAAAACAGAAATACAGCATTCCACAACACAACACAACACAACACAAATAAATTAATGTTTGTTTACACAAACCGTCTTTTTTCGACTATTTACAACAAACTTAAAACTATAAGCAATATGCTAAAACTAATCTTAATAGCTGATGATGAAACAGTCCGCTTTTTATAACTACAAAGAATTTGTGTTCCATTAGTTACGTATTTTGTAAAATTAGGAAATTTTTCAATTTTTTCAGCCTAAAAATAAATAGAATAAAATATTTATTACCACTTCAATTACATACCACAGCAAAGGTGTCATCTCGTTTTCTACAAAATGTTAAATGCAGTCCGGTGTAGAAATATTCTTCTATTCTCTTAGTCAATAATGTTTCATTGTAAGGCAAACTTTGTAAATGCGACATAAAACTTTTATTCTGAAATTCTAAAGGCTCTTTTATAATTAAACGATCTAATGGCCCCAGACCAGCATTTGTATCACCTTCTGTAAATTCTTTTGCATTTTGTAATGCCAAAATTGCCTTTTCATTTGCTTCTACAGAATTTTCATCGCCTGGATGATATGGTGGAAATATCGAAGTTGTTGATATTAGTGGTGCTGGTGTTGTTTCAGGACTACAAAAAAAACTCTGCAGTAGAAATAAGTTATATAAAGAGTCAATTAATTCAAGAGGCATAACTTTACGATACATTACTTTTATACTGCTTCTAAAAAACGTCAAGGTGTTGGTATAAATTAAGAATCATAACTGATAAATTAACATGGATTCAATAAATGTTTACTTTGTAAAATTGAAATTAAATGTTGAATTTACAGACACGGTAGTTCAAGATTAAAATAATTTACCACCATTTCCATATGCTGCAATACTGGGACAGTGTGACATGTTTAATTTTTAATAACTAATTTTGTAACGGTTTTTGCGTCATGTTAAACAAAAAAGATGCAAAAAAGAAAAAGAATAATCTCAAACGGGCAAACGTATTATTGAAGCACACTATATAATTTTGATTTCATGTATAATAGTGCTCAGTAAGCATGGCTTTGCAGTAAAATTAGTAGTTCTATTCAAATCATAAACTTAAAAACCACAAAAGCCTACATGTTTGAACGTAATTCAAGTTAGTAGCCACAAAAGTCTTGTTTTATACACATTTGAATGTAATTCAAATTAGTAACTTATCTGAAAGCTACCAAAAAAAGAAACATATTTTAATATTAGTCATTTTTCACATTAAATTAAGAAAGCCTTTTTTCATCATTTAAAGAAATACTGCCTATTAAATACATATTAGGACGGATAGGGTAATAAGTTATTTTAAACAAAAAAGTGTAAACAAAATATTTATAACTGTAAACTTTCATAGTGGAATTGTTATTTTTAAAGAAAGCTTTAGAATTATTAAGTAAATAACAATGACTTTATCAAGATGCATTATAAATATAGGTTTCTTTTCAAATTTTAGTTGAATAAATTAGAGTCAATGTTGCATGTAAAGAAAACCCCAGACACTTAAATACGGTGTAAAAACCTGATGGAAATTAGAATCATATATTCGTGAATTAGTAATAAGAACACATTGAAAATGTAGTTATACGAAAACGTTATTGACGTGATCATTGGATAGAGGGTTGATACAATGTTAAATTAAAAGTAACGTTAAACAAAACAACTTCAAGGAAAAAAATTAAAGATAAATGTTTCCATAGAACTTAGATAGTTCACCCTGACAATAATTTGGAATTTTGTGTGGTATATGGTGGTAGCTGTTATTTGAAGATTGAAAAGGAAAACATTGGAAAATTGGTGTTTCTTGATATTTTTAACCTTATATTAGTTAAATAAAACCGTGAGTAGTACAGGTTTTTATGCATATACTTTTTATGTATAAATAATTTTTAGATGTAGATATAAATCTAGTTACAAAAAAATATCTGTACTTAAACCTGATGATTATTATAAGCAACTACAGGTATTGGTTTCGCAATACTCTAAACTAATGTTAATTATGCAAAAGCATTTAGTGTAAAATTATTAATTCGACAAATGTCTAAGTGTTGGGGGATCGTTGATAGCCACAGGGTGCTTAACCTCCTTCACATAGCACTGAATCTTGGTGAAATAGGGCATATAGTTAGAAAACGATAGAAGGGAAAGCAAGCTATATCTTGACTGTGGAAATTTCAGGTAACAGTGTAAACTAGCTCAGAATAGAAATAAGTGAGAGTACGAGTCCAACCAGTTTCAAGACAGAAAATCTAATGACGAAAAAAATAATTGCACTTATATCTGATGATTATTATAAACAACTGCAGGTGTTGGTTATGAAATATTTTCAATTAATGTTGGTTGTGCGAAAGGATTTACTGGAAAACTATTAATCTGGCAAATGTTCAAGTGTAGGAGGATCTTGGTAGCCGCTTCACATATCACTGAATATCCGGGAAACAGGGTGTGTATTTGTAAAACAATAGAAGGGGAACCAAACTGCATCTAATAAGAAAGAGCAGCGGCTATGTTTCAAGACAACAAACAGAAATAAAAAGAAGATTGTTGACAGCATATGTGTGGAGCACAGCACAGTACGTCTATGAACTAGGGACAGTAGGAAAAGCAGACAAAGAAACAGTAGAAACCTTTTGGTATATTGTGCTTCAGATGTATGGGAATGATAACATAGACAGACAACGTTAATGACAAAGAGGTTATAGAAATAGGAGAATAAAGATATCTGTGGAAAACAAAAAAAAATTGAAGAAAACAGCAGGATATGTTCTAAGGCATTTTTGGGAAATCGTACAAGATATATTACAAGCAGAGGTAAGAAAAAAAGAGGTAGGGGTAGAACTAGATCCGACTATTGCATGCGATAGTGAAAAATGCAGACTGAAAATTTCAGGAAATGTGTAGGTTAGGTCAGAGTAGGAAACAATAAGGTACGCATCTAACCAGTTCCAGGACTGAAGACCTAATGACGATGGATATAAATATGATTAGTATTTCATGAAATAAATTAATCGAACACGTGAATTATATTATAAATTAAAATACGGACAATTTGAAGCAGGTAGTCGCACGGATTACGTATTAAGGTTGGTCACAGAAGCCGAATTTTTGACTGAGAAGGTTAGTGAGAAAACTTTGGTAGAATGGTTAGATAAACATTTTACACAGGATGTACTGAGAAGTATATTATTGCAAGGCATTGATTCAATCGATGAGTTGGAAAAATTTGTAAGAAAAATTGATGAAACTTTTGAGTTAGAGAACGGAACAAATAAAAATTTGCAAAAGGGCAGTAACTAAAATATAAACAATGCACGTTCTAATTGGAATAATAATATTAGAATGGATACCGATTATAAGGGAAATTGGGGAAATAATCAAAGTAATGAAAACTGGTGAGGTAATAGAGGTTATTTAAACAACGATCGGTTCAATTCAAGCTCAAATGAAAATAGAAAAAGTTTGAAAAGAAATGAAGGGGAGCGTAAAGATGAACGAAAGGGAATTCAAGAGGTTAGGCTTATAAAAAGTGTACCATTGAACCAGAGGAGTTATTAAGTGATAACGAACAGGAGGTTTAACAAATAAATAAGGTAGCACCAATAATTAAAGGGGTAGTACAAGATCAGACAATAGATATTTTACTCGATACTGGCAGTCAAGTATCTGCAATATCAGACAGATATTGAAAACTTTGGGGAATACGGTACCAGTATTTCCTCTATCTAATGTATCGGTAGCAGTAGTTATTGGGGGGGAAAATAAACCGTAATTCAGGAACAAGTCTTGTTACCTGTGATGCTGAATGATACAACGTTTGATATTCCTTGTGTGGTAATTCCACGTTTAAACGAGAAAATCATTTTAGGTAGCGATTGGTTGGCTCAAACAAAAGCAGAAATTGATTTTTCGGGAAGGGTTATTAGATTAGCCGAATCCAAATTACAATTAGAATTTTACCAAGTAAACGCAACAAAAAACTTGTTAAAACTTAACTTCATAAATTTACGTAATGCATATGCGAAACATAAATATTCAGCCGCTGAAATAGAAAGGGCAACCAGTACGGCTGTGACTTTTAATGATGCAGAGAAAAACCAACTCTGCCAATTACTAATAAACTATAATCAAGTGTTTTCAGAAACACAAGGCCACACTAATTTGTATGATCATACGATTGTCATGAAAGACAAAACGTCTTTTTTCAAAAGATCCTACCCTATCCCAGTTGCCTATCGCAACGAGGTTAAGGACCAGATCGATGCTATGTTAATAAATGGTATTATTTCTGAATGTAAAACGGAATATGTATCACCATTGGTGACTGTTAAAAAGAAAGATGGGACTATTCGTATCTGTTTAGGTGCACGGTTTTTGAACGGGAAAATGGAAAATGATCACATTATCCAACCGTTACCCGACGAGTTGTTAATAAAATGTAAGCAGGGTCAGATTCAATCTACCCTTAACATGACGTCATCGTACTATCAAATACCCATTAAAGTAGAGGATCGTAAATACACTGGCTTCTTGTACGATGGGGTCACATATTGTTTCAACGTATTACCTTTTGGGTTATCGACGTCTGTTGCAAGCTTTATACGTTGCATGAAAAAAGTATTAGGTGGAGCTTTTGACGAGTTCATTTTAATGTACGTTGATGATATTCTAGTATTTTCGTCAAGTTCAGAGGAACAACTGCAACATTTAGAAGCAGTATTTAAAAGATTTAAAGAATGTAATCTCACCATTAAATTGCATAAATCAAATTTCGATAAGTTAGAGAGTGAGTTCCTTGGTCACATAATTTCCAAAAAGGGAATGCGAATAAATCCAAGTAGGGTAAAATCTATACAGGAATTTCCTCTCCTTAAAAATATTAAGGAACTGCAAGGGTTTTTAGGGCTCGTAAACTATGAACGCAGGTTTTGCAAAAAGTTGGCTGAAACATCTTATCCTTTATTAGAACTATTGAGGAAAAACATCTGTTGGGAATGGAACGAAACTTACCAAAAAGCTTTTGAGCAGATCAAAGAATTATTCCTGGAAGTAACGTTATCGCTCACCCTGATTTTAACAAAGCATTTTTTTTGCAGTCCGATAGCTCGGGATGTGCAATTGCTGCAGTATTATTTCAGCTGGATAATGATGACAAGCAGTTTAGTGTTTTTACTAGTCGTGTATTACATGCGGCTAAACTAAATTATAAAATAGCTGAAAAAAGAAGCTTTAGCTTTTATTTTTGCACTCAAACAGTGGTGTACCCTTGTTTTAGGTCAGCGCCTTACTGTTGTCACAGACCATAAGGCTTTGACATTCTTGTAGTCTATGAAATTAACGACAGGCGGATTAGCTCGTTGAGCTTTATTTGCCCAAGAATTTAATATTCAAATTGCTTATTGTCAGGGAAAAGATAATGTATTAGCAGATACACTCTCGCGATGTATAGGGTTTGAATCAAAATTAAATGTTCCTCAGTGTAATTGAGTTACACTAGATTTGTATTGCCGCCAACTAACGATAAAATATAAGGAAGTGAAAAATAATTTCAGAACACTAAACGAAGATCGACTGAAAGAAAAGTAGATAAACAAAAAGTTGGAAATGCTAAAGGAAAATGAAAATGGGTGTAAAGTACAAGATAAAGGGCCATGGTTTTAGAGTTATAAAGGCATTCTATTTAAACAGGGTAACAAGAAGTCTCCAGGATGGAAATTGTGTGTCCCACATGCCCAAGTACTCGATTTAATTATGCAACAGCATATAGAAGGGGGTCATTTTGGTTATAAAAAAGTGTATGGGCAAATAAAAGAGTTTTTGGTGGCCAAGAATGTATCACCATATTCGCCAGGTGGTGCGTACATTTGAGCTATGCCAAAAGGCGAAGGTTTGTAATCGAACCGTAGGTACGGTGAATTCAGTCCTTTCACAGAGTCCTGAGGAATTAGTATGTTTAAACCTAATGGGGCCGTTACCAGTATCTAGGGGTGGGAGGTAACTTATTTGTTAGTCATAGTAGATTCTTTTACGAGGTTTGTCAAACTATATGCGTTAAAGAAAGCCACTGCAAAGGCAATGTTAAATAGATTGATTAAGGATTATTTTGAAAAGGTTCAGGTACCTAAGGCCAAATTAACAGATAATGGGACTCAATTCCACTCCAAGATATAGGAGAAGCAACTTGGCCAGCGAGGAATTAAAATAAAATTTACTTCGGTATATTTTCCGGAAGGTAACAAAACCGAACGGGTTAATAAAGAAATAGGCCGTTTACTACGTACCTATTGTTTCGACAAGCACACCAAGTGGGCATATTTTATTGACCAAGTGGAACGTCAAATAAATCAAGCAATACATAGTGTGACCGGTTTTTCCCGTATGGTTTTGCAATTTGGGTAAAAGCACCCAGTGACATCTATAAGGTAGTTGAATATCTAAAAACAGCCAAAAGTGGACTATCGCCACAACAAATCTTTTATTTAGCTCAAGAGCAGGTTTTAACGAAAGCGGCCAAGAGAAAAATTAGATTAGAAAATACCATTAAACCTAGTATTTTAAAAATTGGTGATGAAGTACTTGTAAGGACGCATTCAGCTTCATCAGCACTTGACTTAAGTATTGCAAAATTCTTCCTTATTTACGAGGGCCCATATAGTGTTAATAAAGTGCTTGGTGCAAATTCCTATCAGTTGATTGATGATCAAGGAATCTTGAAGGGCACACATAATATTAAACATTTAAAATCTTATTGTGCTCCTGTAAATAGTTTGGATTCCTTGGTGGCATAATGTGAAAATAATAGCAATTATAAGTTTATTATAGTGTTGTAGTAATCTTCTAGGTTGTAGGAAGTTAAAGAAAATTATTAGCTCTTTATGTATTGCATACATTTTGTTGTAGGGTTGTTAATAATGCTTCGTTAGGATGTAAGTTAAAAAAAAGGTTTTGTTATTAAAATTTACATATGTATCCATATTACAATTTTAAGGGGTGGAGGGGATGTAATGTGGACATGTGTTACTACAATTTAAATATTGACTCCTACTGGAAGAAGCGTGTACAGTTAGGAAATCTAATAGTGCATAGGCGCCAAAGTGTGGAGTGAACTGATAAGGGGGGATTCGGGTTTCAGCTTTGAATGTTGCAAGACATTAAAAACGTCATGTTAATTTTTACATTATTTATCATTAGTTTTAAAAGAGCGTTTAAGTCGTCCAAGAATCTTCTGAGATTTTTGCATTTATAATAAAGAGTTCGTGATAGTTATCCATAATTAATTTTGTTAGTGTTCTTTTAGAGGCCGTAGCAAGCAATGGATTTGAGCACTACAAGTCATAGTATTAATAACTACATTAAATTTAAATCCATAAGATCCTTATGTAAAACATTAATTGATAAAGCGTACAAAATGTGTATTCTCAAGATTCAAGTGAACATTTCTTCAGAACCAAAGTATTTTTGGAAATTTGTAAATAACAAGAAAGGCTCCACTAGAATACCTGGTACAATGAAATACAATGATAAAACTATCACTACTCAACAAGAAATTGTAGATGCATTTGCTTTACACTTCAGAAGTGTTTACGTTAAGTCAAATTCATCAAGTACCATTTCAGTATTTTTGAACACTCGCTTTATTTCGGTAACTAGTTTTACTGAGGTGGAAGTGTTGGAAGCTATAAGAAAACTAAAAAACAAAAATACTGCTGGTTTCGACGCTGTGCCGTCTTTCTTTGTTAAAGACTGCGCATATGTATTGGCCAAACCTTTATGCTACCTATACAATTGTTCTCTTAGACAGCGGTCTTTTCCGAATATATGGAAGATGTCAATGATTACACCGGTACTTAAGAAGGGCTCCACCTCCGATGTTACTAACTATCGTCCTATTTCCATTATATCGAATATTGCCAAAGTTTTTGAGTCGTTATTATACAAGCATATATATGCTCAAATAAAACTTTATTATACACTTGCGCAACACGGCTTTGAAAAGGAAATCAACAATTACCAACTTAGCTACATTCAGCCAATTTGTTTGTGAATCACTCGAGAGCAACACACAAGTTGATGTTATCTACACTGATTTCCAGAAAACGTTTGACCAAATCGATCATTGCATTCTTTTGAGTCAACTAAATACTATTCGATTCTCACAAGTACTTTTAGAATTTACTCGGTCTTACTTCTTAAATACACGTACTTTATTTGAACTATAAATTGTATGATGAACTTAATTACTACCCTGTAATTGGGTCTTGTACCTGTTGGGTTTATATTAAATAAATAAATAAAAAAATATATACAGAAACTGCAGCAACTTCTCTGTTAATACATTGCTTGTAACATCTCCTTTTAATTCAAATTAAAAGTAAATACAATAAGGACATGTAGCCCGACCACATGGCACCGCACGGAAAATGTGGTGCTTATGATTTATAGTCACCGCCAATAAATATGCTCAGGCATCGCCAGATTGGAATAACCCCGCCATCTTTTTATCAAAACATAGGGTTTTACGGCTTAATTAAATAACTAATCAAAATTCTATTCAGGAAGCTTTGTAAATCACGATTTTTAGATTTGATAATAAGTCCGCGTGAGGGGGACTTAAATTACGTTAGTTGATAGTAATAAATATTTTTATAAATTTATTGCCAGCATGTTTAAGTAGGTCAAGTTTAAACATAGTTTGTAAATAAGGAAGTAATAGTAGGATACTATGTAGGAAACTGGGCCTTAACACATCAATAAGGGTGCTTTTGAAAGGAAATTGATAGGTTAAAAGTACACCAAAATTCTTTATGAACACTTTAAAGCTCTCGAAAGCATAACAAAGGACCGAAAAATTGATAAATACCAGCGTGTATTCAATTTAAGATTATTATTTTTAAGTCTCAGATAGGGTAGTGAGAAACCATTTACTAATCGTTGCTTACTAAAATATTAGAAAAAAAAGCTTTTATCTTGAGGGAAGCCTCGAGTAAATACAAAAGGTGATTAATATATCATTGACCGCATCGAGAGCGGTTCATTTCCGTTTTTAAGTGATTTATCATAGTTAGGGAATTAGGTATGCATAGAAATAAATCCGTGGTGTATTTTGTTGTTAAATCCGAGTAAAGAAGTTGCTTGTAAAACTTATTATTTTATTTAAATAAGGTTGAATACAGTTAGGTAAAAGCTTGTGAGTGGCTCACGAACAAGTAATGGAAGTCAGGGTAAAGCTTTTCAAAAATTGAAATTCTGAAAAACTTAAGGTGTTAGAAGTATCCCCTACCATGTTTAATAAAGGATAATGATTATCTTTTAGAAATACTCTGTTGCAGGACTGTTGTAAAAGAAAGAGTAAAAATAGGCTCAAGAGCTTATTTTTATATTCAAACTGTAGGTACCCGTTTTAGATGTTTATTTGTCACCAATACAAATAAAACAAACCAATATTAAACTAAGAAAGACGTTACATACTACTACTATTTGACTTTCTTGTTAGATCTAAGTACGGGTCTCTGATATGGCAACCAATTTATAAAGTTCATAGCGATAGATTGGAAGCAGTTCAAAGGAAATTTTAAAAATATGTATTTTTTACCTGTGATGGATTCTATCCACCTATTTGGTCTCACCATGGGGCTTTACCTCAAAGATTTAATTGTCGGTCACTCCAATGCAGACGAAAAAGTATAAACATAAGATTCTTATATAAATTATTAACAATGAAATAGATTGCCCTTATCTACTAGGAAAGATTACATTGGTAGTGCCTCGTCAACATGCGCATTTTAGCAATACTTTTTATCTTCAAACAAGTAGAATAAATTTATTGTTGCACTCTCCAGCCACAGTAGTGTGTCTAACTTACAACAAATACTTCAATGATTCGGTTATTTTTAACGATAGATTTGAAGACCTTATAAAACGTATTAATTAATTTTTGATATACCAATTTTTTGTTTTCTATTAGATTTATTTTCGTACACAATTATTGTACCTTATGAATGTGTGTTAAATAACTTGTAAATTATTTCCTGTAATTGGGTGTATTCCTGTTGGAAATAAACGTTTATTATTATTATTATATTGGAAAATACCAGTGCACAGACAAATGAGTCGACAAACAAACAAAGCGACTGGCTATACGACGGTCACACCTGAACTAGGGCCAACCCCAGATACAGAGCTACAAGCAGAATCACTGCCCTTAGTGCTGCGAAGAGGACGTCGAGTGATTTGTGCCCCAAAGAAACTCGACTTATGAACCACTGCATCGAATCCTCCTTAGGAGGAGGAAATGTGGTGTTCATGTTGTTGTGCAGTAGGGAGTTTTAGACAGTGCAACTTTTAGGGGATTTTAGATTATAAGGATTGATAGGGGTTAGGTTAGATTTGGCATGGAGTACGTGGCATGCACAATTAATCTCTTTTGTTTCCGATCTCATATATAGTGCTTACTGTAATTGTAATAAATATATCTCTTTTACAGCAAAGGTGGTTATTTATTACTACAACAATACACTACAATAAAATGTTCCAAGGTTTTTGTGTAGTAATCTATATTTGTTTGTGGAAATAAATTTTGTGTTACGTTACAATATTCCACAGTAAAATCCAATATACAGCATTCCGATTATGGCTACAAATCAACCAGAATAACATTAATAATGCTACATACTTACAAGCCATGCAAAATCATCCTTTCAATTTCAGTGATATTCATCGCATAAAACTCTTGAACGCCCAAATTATCAAAAAAGTATTTAATTGGCGGCATCGAATAGCATCCAGCTAACTGCGTTCTTGGATAATGTAAAATAAATGCCAAACACATTTCTTCTCGAGTAGAATAACCACCAAATGTAGGTTTTTTACGATTAATTGTAGAGTAGGTACATTCTGTTATTAAACCATCACCTGGTAGAATTAAAGCCTCGTGTGATAAAGTTCTAGCCTGCTGATAATTAAAATCGTAATGATCATCCTGTACAATAGGTACTAATTCCTTGTCGCCTCTAATATGTCGTAATTTCAATTTTCGCCCTGCTAGATGTGAATGTAATAGAACAGAAACAACATGAACACCATCTCGTGGCAACACCTAAAACATATGATTTATGCACATATGTTTCCCTTTGATTTGACTTACCTCTTTAGTACATTCTGTACTGCAATAGCCAGCTGATTTATATTCCAGTTGTTGTGGCGGTATAAGATGTAGAGGAGATATTGTAACACCTGCAGCCATAAAGCCACCCTCATGTTGTCTTAATTTATGAGTATAATGCAATCTTAATCCAGTTGTATCTACCACCTTTTTCATTGCAGGATTATCAAAATGTATTTCCAACATATAATAGGAGGGTGTACGTGATGCCAGCGGTAATCCAATATGCTTTGGAAGATTTTCTTCTAAATAACAGAAAATTTTAATATATCATAAAACTAAATAATTAAGGAGTACCTTTAGCTCCAATTGCCCAAACAACAAGTGGTGTGAGACATTGTTCCCAATCACTAGGCATTTCAGCAGAATAACAAGGACGCCCAACGTCTTTTGAATATTCCTCCCATCTTTTAATATTAGGAACATCATAATGAAATTCGCATTCATGTAACAACATGTGATGTACTAAAGATGAATGGTTTGCACCAATTAGTGATTCATATCCAATTACATGATGTTTCTGTTGTAGTGTAGGAGCTTTAAAAATTTTACACCAGTATGTAGTGTCGTCTTTCACTTCAAACTAGAAAACGATAATTCTATTAGTATGAATCATGTATAAGAATAAAAACATTAACTATTTCAAACTGTTTAGGGAATTGGGAAGTGAAAAAATATTAAAAAAATTATTGCCAAAACAATAAAAAAATATATTCTGTATATGCGAGGTTGTAAATCCCATGTATGCTACATCAAAATACAAGGCGTGTCCTACTCTCTGGTGAATAAAATTGTCAAATGGTTAATGTATTGATAATGTAGATAATTGTATCCCATGATATGTTACATTCCAAATTTGGAGAAGTACACTTTTAAATTTGTAAGTGAATTCCAGCCATTATTTTTTAAAATAGACTTGTTAAATTTCCGTCATTTCGGACAGTTGCGTCGGCGCAAAGAAATGCGCAGACGCGGAGTGGCAGAAGTGCGCGGTTGGGACACGACAGAGGATTTAGCCAACGAGACGTCGAACAGTGAGGCTTACCTGTGTCGTTCCTTTGTCTTTTCTCTTTCAGAATGTAGGTTTCCCTTTACCTCTACCATCTATCGTTGCCTTCACCTTATTCCTTCGTCCTGCCTACAAACAGAAGAAGAGGGAAGACGTTAAATCTGGTTTCAACGAGGGAATAACGTAATCCACCCCAAACAACGTCAAACGAGATACATGGAAATCAACATGGGTCCTGCACAAGGATGACCGCGAAATCGTGAGGAGTTCCACATTTTTGGGTGAGTGTTTTTTATCGTTTTTAAGGTGCATCTTGTATCACTGTAAACATATCTGGCATGTGATACAATTTGACCCGAAATTATGATGTAATATCTTTGTTGTGCAATAATGTGAACGTAGATCGTATCATTGTTGCCAACTGTGGAAGTGGCTCTGAACGTTCAACGCCGGGGTCATAACTGTTATGCCGGTAGTATAACAGCGACACCAAAACGTTGTGTTAAAATTTGTCTTCACCTCGTGTCTATCTTAAGGGTTAGTTTTGAATATTTTTGTAGAAATTGGGTTTTTGTTCACTCAAATAATAATAAAAAATAATTCTTTTAAAATTTTTAATGGCTTTTAAATAGAAGAAATGTAATCTGGCAACATTGCATTTGGCAACATTGATTTTATGTGACATTAAATGTAGCTTAAATGTCAATCTGAAGCATTTAATCCGCCATGTTTGAACAGTGATTGTTTACTCCATATATGTTATTTCTAACTGAGTTAATTGGCATTTTCCCTTATAAAAATAGTGTATTTATATTTTGAATTCTCTTAAATAATTACTTAACCTAATTTAGGATGAAACTAAAGCATATACCTTTCAAATGTGTTTAGTAAATTACATAACCTCACTTTAACCATGTGCTTTTGAATTAAATAATTCTTTTCGTAAGTAACTTTATATATAATTAATTAACTTCATTGTTTATTCGTTATCCCGTATGCAAAATTCTATGACATTACATTAAATTTGATTATATACCTGGGTTAACTAATTTTGTTTAGGTTATTAAAAGCGTGTTTTAGATAATTACTATATATTGTCTTAGTTTACTATGATTCTAAAGTGTCCCCTTACAATCTAAATAATTAACTATAGGTTACAAATGCCTTTTAAAAAAAAATTTTGTCGCTAAATATAACTTACGCAATTAACTTAATTTTTATCTTCATATATATCTATATCTTCTAAAACACTATAGTAAACTTGATTTCTCTATATCTGCTTTCTTAAACACTATACTGCAATGAATTCCGCTCATCTTAAAGCATTTGAATCGATTTACGAAATACAGTCGCGAAGTATCCAAGCGGCAACGAACCAAAATGACAGACGATTGCAGCTAAAAGCTATATTAGCTCAAGAAGCTAAACGCCTACCTATTCCGCGTGTTGTGGTCTCTGATTAACCTCAAAATATATTTGAAATTAAACAATCTCTTGACGATATTAGTAATATACTGCATAAAACTGACCCTAAACCTATCGAAACCGAGCTTAAGCGCATTGTGTCCCGTATAACGCATGCCAAGCAACGAATAAACTTATTATGTTTATTTAACGATAAACAAGCTAACCAAAGCAAACAAGCCTTCCTATCTGATATTCTCTTACTCGAAGGAATAGTCCTCGAAAAACTTAACTTAGATGTGGACGTAAATGTACCTACAGCTTTCTCCAATTTTACAATGTCACAAGTTTCTTTATCGTCGGGGAAATCAATACCTGTGTATAAATGCGGTTTAACTTTTCAGGGCTTGGACTCCCAAATCTCGTTAATGTCATTCCTAGATAGAGTAAATGACTTTAAAATTTCCCGTTATTGCACAGACCAAGATTTATTTGTTTCAGCGGGTGAATTGTTTTCCGGTTCTGCCTTAATTTGGTATAGAAATATACGAAATCAGATTTCTACTTGGGAAGAATTAGTTACGTGCTTAAAACGTGATTTCCTGCCCCATGGTTATATAACTGATCTCTGGAATGAAATAAGAAACCGAACCCAGGGACCTGATGAAAACGTAATCTCTTTTATTGCCTCAATGGAAGCTTTATATAGCAGAGTAGACAAAAAACCACCAGAATCCGAAATTATTGATCAACTTTGTAGGAATTTAAACCCATATTTTTCCGAATGTTTAGCGTTACAACACATTTCTTCTTTACCTCAGTTTAAAGATTTATGTCGCTTGCTCCAAGAAGTGAAATTACGTGTCAATAAATACCGTCCTCCACAGAAAAACAATCTGGCTTATTAGAACCTGACTTAGCATGTCAAACTGAACCCTCTCGTAAAGTATTAAGTATTAATCTTCCTGCTACCCCTTCAAGTAACTCACTTACCTGTTGCAATTGTAAAAAAGATGGACATAACTATAACGTGTGCACATATCCCAAAAATATTTTTGTTATGGTTGCGGTCGTAGCAATACCGATAAATCTACATGTACAAATTGTAACTCTAACTTATCGGGAAACTTCCGCAGAGATATTCCTACACGGGACGTGAATATCTCAAGGAATCAAAATCGTCCTCAACACCAACCATTCAACACACCCAGACGTCGATAGATTTAAAGCATAAAATTACCTCTAATATTAAACCCCTATCTAATATATCTAATAAGAATAATATCGCTACCTTAAATTTACAGAAGAACCTAGCTCCCTTATCAGAAATATGTCATACTGCCCCGTCCGAATGGTCGAGTTGGCTGCAAACAGTTAATTCCTTTTACCATAAAAAGTCTACTGCCTTACTACTTGTTAAAAAACCCCTTGATATCCGTCCTCACTTACCTATCTCGATTGGTTCCTTAAATGTAATAGCTTTACTGGACACAGGTTCCTCATGTTTCCTTATAAATAACGAAGGCTTACAGCAATTATCTAAACAAAACATTAAATTCAAGTTCTTCCGGAAAAAACCTCTATAAATTTAGCTGACGATAATCAAATATATGTAACTGGTTCCCTTAAACTGAAAATTCGAATGGAGTCACTTGAACGTGACGTTCCATTTTTGATCGTACCTACATTAGCTTACCCATTTTTACTCGGCGTGGATTTCTGTAACTTTTTAATTTATCCCTATATTTTCAAGATTTTTCTTGGCAAGCTTCCCTCAAAACAAATTCCTGTGCCTCTGCTGTAATATCTAATAAAATTTCTCTTACCGATTCCCAAAATGCAATTCTTAACTCTACCATCGACAAATTTCGTAAATTAAATACCTCTGAACTTAGTTGCGTTACTACCGCAACACATATTATTTCTACAGGTGATGCCCTGTCTTTTAAGCAACGTCAAATTCCGTTATCGCCCGCATTACAAAAACATTTGCATTCCGAAATAGATAGTGCTCAAATCTGGTGTTATATCACCCTCAAATTCGCCATGGATGTCTCCCGTGTTATTAGTCCGCAAGAAAAATGATGAATGGCGTGTTTGTTTTGACGGTAGAAAGCTTGACCCTGTAACTGTGCCGGATGCCTATCCTGTACCCCGTACTGATTCTATTTTAAGTCAGCTTCAAAACGCTAAATTGATCTCATCTATCGATTTTAGAAAAGCATTTTATCAGATCCCTCTTGTTTTATCTTCCCGTCCAAAAACTGCTTTTTGTGTTTCAGGTCGAGGTCTTTTCGAATATATTTTTTTGCCATTTGGTCTCTGTAACGCACCACAAACTTTACAACGTACTATGGATCAAACATTAGGTCCTATCTTTCACCAGGAACGTGCGTTTGTATTTTTAGACGACATATTAGTTATCTCAAGTTCCTTTGAAGAACATATCGCTATACTCAATGAAGTTGCTGAACGCCTAAATGCAGCAGGTTTTAAAATAAATTGGGAGAAATGTCAATTTTGTTGTTCTTCTCTTACATTTCTTGGTTTTATTATCGATGAAACTGGTCAACGGGCAGATCCTGCTAAAGTTGACGCAATTACTAAATTTAAAACCCCCAAAACTGTTACCGAAATTAAACGTTTAATAGGAATGATTAGTTATTACCGCATTTTTCTACCCAATCTCTCAACCATTTCTACACCCATTACCGTCCTAATTAAAAATTAAAAAAAAATCCCAATGTGTCAAATGGAATTTAGAAGCTCAGCAGGCTTTTAAACAAATTAAAACGATAATCACTTCGGCACCTAGCTTAATCTCGCCCAATTTTGATGTAAGATTTTATATACAAACCATTGCCTCACTTACTGGTTTAGGTGCAATGTTGTTTCAGCTGAGCAATGGATTAGAACACCCTATCGCTTATGCTAGTCGTGCCTTGACTTCTGCTGAACAAAAATATTCAGCTACCGAACGTGAATTATTAGGGGTTATCTTTGATATTAAAAAATTTAGACGTTATGTTGAAGGTACACATTTCACGGTAATTACTGATTGCGCAGCCCTCACGTGGTTAAATAACTTAAAACAACCCGCAGGTCGTTTGGCAAGATGGAACTTGCGTATCTCCCAATTTACTTTTGACGTTAGGCATAGATCTGGCAAATTAAATATCCTACCTGATGCCTTATCTCGTGATGTCGCCTCTCTTAACCTTCCAGATCTAATTCCTGATGCCTGGTATCTCATTATGATCAAGAAAGTTTCTGAAAATCCCGATAAATTTCCCACCGTCCGTGTAACAAATAATAGATTATAAAAATTTGTATCTTCCTCATCCCGCAAAATATCTAACATCCCTGAATGGAAACTTGTTGTTCCTACCACTAACCGCAGTGGGGTTCTTAAATTGTCTCATGATGATCCTATAGCTGCTCACCTTGGTGTTACGAAAACCCTACCTAAAATATCTGAACTATATTACTGGCCTACACTAAAACAATCTGTCTGTCGTTATATTAGAAACTGTAAAATTTGTGGATCTCCGAAGAGCTCTCAAGAAGCTCGTTGTGGTTTAATGGGTAACTTTAAACCCGTATCTTATCCTTTTCAATTAATATTGTTTGACTTATTAGGACCTCTACCCCGATCAAAAAGGTAACCAACATCTTTTAGTTGTCACCGATTGGTTTTCTAAATTTGTTATGGTACAACCGTTGCGTAAGGCCGCATCTGCGGCTATAATCAAATTCCTAGAACAAAATGTATTTTTTATCTTCGGTGTTCCTCAAATTTTCTTTTGTGACAATGGAGAGCAATTTATCTCAAAAGATTTTCAAAATTTCGTTAAGAATTATAAAGTACAAAAAAGTTGGTTTAACGCAAAATACAATCCCCAGGTAAACCCTACCAAAAGAGTAAATCGAGTCTTAATTACCGCTCTCCATATATCGATTCAGACCACACTAGATGGGATGAAAATATCTTTAAAATCTCACAAGCTTTGCGTACATCCAAACACGAAGCAACCCAATTTACTCCGTCATTTCTTGTTTTTGGAAGATAAACCGCAATTGATGGTAGTTATTATGGTTCAGTTCCGGACGATACTAACGTAATTGAATTTGATGAAAAAGTACGCTGGGACAAAGACCAACAATCATTACATTCTACCTTTAACAACGTTAGAAAAAAATTGATGAAAGCTTACGAAAAGAGTTAGGACCACTATAATCTGCGTAAACGAGATATTTCTTTTGCTTTAGGCGAACATGTTTGGAAAAAGAATTATGTATTATCGGATGCAACTAAAAAATTCTCTTCAAGATTAGCTCCTAAATACATTCTATGCAAGGTCACTCGTGTTGTTAGTCCACTTATCTACGAACTTCAAGACACGGAAGGAAAACGCCAAGGAAGGTGGCATATCAAAGACCTTAAACCTTTCTCTGCTGACCCAAATGCTAATTAATTTGTCCACGTTTCATTTCTTTAACGATTTACCTAATGTTTTTGCCCCTACTATGAATTAGTTAACTTTATTCAGTCATTTTTTTTCTTATACAGCACTTACCTTCTACACGTTTGGCTTATTTACCTTAAATTAGCTTTCTTTTTGCTGCCTGATGACTTTTCCTTGAATTTATTGGTAGCCACATATCTGTTTATTGTCTAGGTCCCCCAATATAACTCTGTCGCTTCATTTAATTAATTCTCGCACCTTTTCTCATCATATTATTTTGTTTTCAGCATTTATCTTACATTGTTTAATTTCGTGGTGATTGTCGTAACTTTGGTTGCAATAACTCATTGAATTTTTATGATTGGTTTTAGCTGATGTTTTGAGTGGATGCTTTTTTCTTTGGGCTCACATAGGAGACGCGGCCTATGCCATTGTAAGAAATAGTTCATGTTCGCAGTTGCAAAAAACTAGAAGTTTCTATTCCATGCGTTTTTCTTCTGAACTATTGCAGTCACCCACTTTATCTTTTATCATTACTTGTTTTCTTTTTCTATTAAGTTATCAGAACTATATAAACATTTTTTTTTGTTGTTTTTTATCGAACTTCGTGGTGAGGTGCTATCGCTTTTTATTGATATCTTATCGAATTCTCGGTTGTTTTTAGCATATTGCGACAGTATGTTTGTATTTAACTGCTTATAGTTAGGCATTCTTGTGTGTTTATGGCGTTACCGTTTCTAAAAATTACCTTGAAACAGTTGGTTTTTTGTGTGAAGGTATCTGTAGTGATACTTTTAAGTTGTTGTTTCAACTTCTGTCTGATTTTCTTATCGTAGTGGATGCACTCGTTAGAGCCTAGAAAATTTTTTTAAACTTATGTCTTAACTTACTTGTGTAACGGCTTCAAGGAGCCACTTTGTCTTGTATGTTTGGGATGGATGACAAAACGGCTTGGTGAGCTGGGGAATTCTACGCTATATCTTTAATGTATGTAGTCGTAGCGTGCCTTAGCGTGCTGGGACGTTTCAGGTCCATCTATTGTTATCTAGCAAATTTTTTTTATGTACTGGTACTCTGGCTTAATAAACAATACACATCAAAATTTGTTCATGACATGGCTGTGATTTAACAAATTTACCAACAGTACCATCTTACTAATTTCGTACATTACTAACCTAACAAATTACATTGCTATCATCAGGTTAGCTTCTTCACTCAATATTCAAAAAATAATTCCTACGTCTGATCGTAAATATCAAACGTTAGGAAGATAAAAAATATAAGACAAAGTCTCAAGTTATTATCAAAGATAATAGGTAAGATAAAGATATTAGCTCAAGTTATTATCAAAGATAATAGGTAGGAAAACAATATTAAGATAAAGTTATTATCAAAGATAATAGGTAAGATAACGATATTAAGATAAAACTAGATAACAATAGGTGGATCCGAAATATCCCAGCACGCTAAGGCACGCTATGACTACATACATTAAAGATATCTCGTAGAATTCCCCACCAAGCCGTTTCGTCATCCATCCCAAAGATACAAGATAGAGTGGTTCCTTGAAGCCGTTACATAGGAAAAATACTCGTACCCCCTAAAAGAGAGCGACCTGTGAAGCAGGTCCGTTTATAAAAAACGGTACGAGGGACCGGAAAAAAGCATTTGGGTGCATTCCTGCACCAGACGTTAATCGATATCGATAAAAACTAACCGAACCTTTGAACTCAGGAGCCTCACATTAATTCCAGACCTAACAGTTTCTTGATTCTTCAAACTATGAACACAAACTTCTTTCACTAGAATTTCTTCTCGAATAGAATTATACAATATCTTCATCAGCTAATTTGCAACAACTTCAATCTCAGTAAAATTAACTTAAACATATTTTAACGGAATGTGAACTAGTATTTGAGCAGAACTAAAATTTGAAGAAATACTTTAAGTACTGTTAGAAGTCCTAAAACAACATTCATTACCTAAATTAATGTAAAACGTGCAAATCTATTTGCATTTCCCAAAATCAGCGAAAAACAAACTAACTGTAAACACTTTCAATTACAATATTTGCACTTGCACTAAATTGCATCACTAGTTCACAGAACAAAAGGAATAATCCGTTCAAAATTATTCTAGTCCTATATATAACAACTAATCCCGATTGTAAACAACAGTTTTATTCAAGAAATTTCATTCTATTAAAGTATTAAAACCAGCAATGAAACACAATGCAAACCAATAAGAAATTCGTCAAGCGATTTGATTAAAGCAAAATCGATTTCATTTGCGATACGTAAACTCCATCCTTTTGATTTCTAAACGCTCCAAATTATTCTTTTATACATAGCAAATTTATTTCAATATCACTTCTTATCGTGCAAATGTTGTCTTTTATTTGAATGCGTGGACTAACGCGTACGTGACTATTTCTTTATAACTTTTGCATTAAGAATTGAATCAACTTTTCAGAAAACTGAAAGAGAGTCTTTCTTATAAAGAAATTTTTACTTATATATTGGATGAAAGATATAAATAAAATATACATCTAATAGCTAATAGCTATAGATCATCAATATGTCTCTAGTTCTCCTAGTTTTATTTTTAACTTAACGAACCTTAAAAAATTATTTAAAATACTAAAATTATACTCACATTTTTTAAAGTAACATCCCATTGTCGAATCTGATGGGAACCATCAGGCTTAGAACTTGGTGGTGGTCCAAGAAGATGAAGACTTTGTGATCCTCGTGTGTGACCATGGTACACCATTTCTGCTCCTGGTTGTGGATCCTTGTCATGCAAAGCCCAAATGACTCTCACCGTGTCTGACTGAAATATTTAATAAAAACTGCTCTAAAAAGTATCACCAACACTAGTCACATCTTAGTAAACTAATTTCTTATAATCATACGCCTTAGAAAGAAATTTGTTATGTATTACTTAAAGGCATTTGGATTCCACTTTATATACATAATAAATTAATAAAAAATAAATACTTGGAATAACATAATAAGATAAATAGGCTAATCAAGCGTGTATTGTAAAAATATCCATAGGCATCTTATAACTGCAATTTTGTTGACGTGACACTGTTAATAGTGATATGGTTTTCAAAAGATTCAGTACAATTGTATCGCGACCAACTTCTATAGCAAACTTGGTAGTGACGATAGTTATTTTCCAAAACTTAATTTTCAAAAAATATCAAAACGGGGTGCATAATACAATGTACATAATCGAAATGAATGTTGTAGTATACAGAAGGAGGTGATGGTACTAGTTACTACATACATGTGCCAAAGTGTCAGAAGTTAATTCTCTTTAGAAGTATATTTGAATATTAAAGTTTCACGTATCATTATCAAACATGTTACGCCTTTTTTTGGAATTACAAGTTTTACTTTAATATTAGGTATAGGGGATAATTTAATCCAAATTAGGAGCATTATTTCCCATCACTAGTTTAAGTAGGTTATTAGGCATGAAAATTCCCATGCACTGGTAGATAAAGAACCTATAGTTTAATTTATGGAATCTGTTAAATATGTATCTTCTCATGCGCGAAATGATATGCTGTCATTGACTCAACTAATGTGAATATTCGACGGTTAGAGGGATTATGACGAATATTGTGTGAAATTCCGTAATTTTCAGAAAGTTTATCTTGGTCTGCGTTCGGGAACAGACTTATTAACATTTGTTACGCCTACGGCTGCACAAAGCTTTCGTTTCAATATTAGGAATAGGGAATTTTATAATCCGAAAAGGAAAGCTTTTTCGATCTTTAATTAAGTTACTACGATAATATTGCGGTTTCTCGTTCTCACGTACTATAGGACAATAACCTACAATTTTATTGCATGTATTTTGTTAAGCACGCATTTCCCAGGCTAAAAGGAATATGTGATCATCGCGCTTAGCGAATGAAAGACGTTTTATGGTGGGGATACTAACGAGTTCGTAAGAATGAAGTGTTTTAAACAAAGAATTGACTACCAACTGCCGTGGATATCGTAGTATAAAGCGCGAGTGACGTGTACTTTTTGCATTACTCTCATACCTGTCCAATTACCTTAATAATGCTTTGTGTTCTCTAAAAGTGTTGTTTTAACGCACTTCACTGCCGGAATCTGAATAAATGGGCTTCCACGTAACCTGATCTACCTGAAGACATCCGCGAACGATGCCTTAGCTGCAGCTAAAACAAAGGCTTTTGGTTTATTCGAATTCTTATACATGACCTTTGGATTACGAAACGCCAAACAAACTTTTCAACCATTCATTGACGAAGTTTTAAGCGAACTGGAATTTTACTACAGCATTTCGGCAGCACCTCAGTCTGAAGAAGACCAAACATTTGAACATTCTCTTCAACAGATTAAAAGATTACGGCGTGGTCAAAAACTCTGCTAAATGCATTTTTGATCAATATGAAGCAAAATTTGTTGGCTACGTCATCAATAAAGATGACAGCAAACCATTACCAGAAACCAAAACCTAAGACAGCCAAAAACCTTAGAAGATTTTTAGGCAAGTTGAATTATTACCGACGTTTCATACCACGAGCAGCTGACTCACAAGCTACGCTCAACTACCTATTAAAAGGCAAAATAAAAGACAACGCGCCTATCAACTGAACAAGCTAAGCAAACTTAGCTTTCGAGAACTGCTAGCACAAGCCGTACTACTCCCACGTCCATTCCCAGACACCAAACTATTTATAGCAACCGATGCTTCAGACTTTGCTGTTGGTGGAATAATCCAACAATGGAGCAATCAAAAACGGCGACCTTTAGCATTTTATTCCAAAAAAACTATTCAGCTTACGACCGAGAAGTTGTCGCAATTTACCTAACTATCAAACAGTTTAAACACATTGTAGAGGGTAGATATTTCACTACCTACACAAATAACAACCTCTAACCCTTCGCTTTCCAATAGAAATCGGAAAAATGTACTCCCAGGCAATTTAGATATCTGGATTACATATGCCAATATTCGACACACATCAAATACACTTCGCGAAAAAAAAAGCATCGCAGGCACACTCTCGAGAATGGATAGCATCGATTTCAAACAGCTATCCGATTAACAGCAAAACGATGAGCAGTTCAATAGTCTCAGGGAAAACAACAATTATGTTTGACCTACAGACTGATACAAATTCCGAACTCTGACCAAACGATTTTCTGTGACATTTCAACAATGATAGCTCGTCCATTTGTAACAAAGGAATTACAAATAGAAACTTTCGCAAGCATTTACAACTTAGCACACCCACGAATAAAGGCAACCACAAAGCTGGCAACCCAAAATTCGTTTAACCTGGCACAAAATCGGATTCCCGCACCTGTACACGTAGTTGTATCCAATGCCAAAGATCCAAAGTCATAAGACGTGATTACTAGAGAAACGCAAAATTTTAAACCATCATCTTCAAGATTCGAGCATGTTTACGTACACTTTACGGACCACTACCCGTATCAGAGAGACGCCGATATATTCACATGCATCGACCCCTTTACAAGATGGCCAGAGACAATACCTTTGCAAAACATTGAAGCTGAAATGGTAACCAGAGCATTAATAGAACAATGGATCTCACGCTTTGGAGTACCACTCAGAGTCACAACAAATCAAAGCCTTTAGTTTGAATAATATCTATTCAAACAATTGGAAACCTTAATCGGATTCACACGAATCCGTATAACAGTATATCACATGCAGTACAATGGCATGGTGGAACGATTCCACTGACAACTGAAAACAGCATTGATCTGCCACGAGACAGAGAAATGGATAGAAGTATTACGTTTAGTTCTACTCGGATTCAGAAATGTTAGGAAGGAAGAACTAAACGCTACAACTACAGAGCTTACGTTTGGCGAAACGCTACGCCTACCAGGAGAATTCCACACAAATTCGAGCAAGCCAACGAATCAATAAATTCTGAGATAATTGCAAATCAGCTACATTATCACCTTCAAGGCACGAAGCACATCAGCAGACAAACATTCGCATTGAAAGAGTTGAACAACTCAAGTCACATTTTTCTACGCTGCGGAGGCAACAAAATGCTTTACTAGGTATATACGATGGACCATAAAAGAGAATCCACATTGACGACAAAACGGTTAACATCGACAAACAAGACAAGAAAACAACTGTTTCAATCGACACGGAGAAGCGGTCGACACGAGTACAGAAGAATGAAAGTGTACTCCTCCAATGACAGTTACAAGAAGCCGTAGAAAAGTACATTTACCAAAGAAATACACCACTTTTTATCGTGACTAACGCAGTCACTAGAAAGGGAGTATGTAGGAGTATACAGTCAATCATACTCCTAACTAACTGACTAATTCGTAACCAGCACGCAAATAAATAGCATACATGCTTGAAACACCCCTCAAACAATAATGGAATCGTCCGACACCTCTTGAAATACCTAATGGAACTGTTCGAACGTACAATGCAAAAAAACTCAGGATATAAAAGGAGATGCAAACGCTAGAGCAAATTACCTCTTAACTGTTCTCTTTTTAAAGTAGTCACCAAACTTCTTCAAAGAATTTAAGAAAAGTGCAAGACGGTAGTCACCAAGCACCTTGTGCACCAAAGGTTTTCTCTAGATTATCTTGTTGTGACCACCAAATCTAACAGTATTAAATGAGGGAAACTCATAATCACACTACCTGTCATAACACATCTTGGATCCGCTCCATCTTTGAAGAACCTTACATTTGATTTTTTTCCAACGCTCCAACCGAAGGTTCTACATTGGTTAGGAAGCGAATATTTTTTACCTGGAAAATTTTGAATTTAGTCCAACCCTTGTTGCTCCAAGCAAGGTAGGAATCTTTAACATGCATGACAACACACACACGAAACCTCCATTTTACATCCGAACGAGGGCGTATTTTTGTGAAAAATGCTCGTCTAACATTTTTCAAGCGGACCGTGTCGGGATTTGAACCCGGGACGTTGGGCGTAGTAGTCACACGCATACCAACGACGTCACGGAGCCGCCCACCACCTCTAAAAGACCATCTCCTAGAGCACGTGACGCCAACACGCACTCTAGGATTGGGAATATTCCCCCAGCAGCTCGTTTCAATTTCTATTAACCAAGAACGTCGCTTGTATGCCAGCATTTCTGCCTACCAGCCGCAAGATACCACAGCTTGGAAATCATATCCAAGTCACCGCTGCTAGGTGTAGCATTGCATTCAGTTTAACAATGGACACCATCTTCAACAAAGCACGAGATTCAGGTCTTTGATGTGAAGCTACAACATTCAAATCGACAATGTAGAAACGCATTCTGCAACTTTACAAACTACAGTGTTTTCAGTGTTAAAAGACATTTGCAATTATTGCGCACACAAAAACTTTCGTTAATATTTTTTATGCGCAATGCTTTTAATGTATAAATAGTTAATATTTTAAACTTGTAAATAAATGTTATCTCTGTTGCTACGAAGCATTAAAAAGGTGACTCCAGACAAAAAACGCCATACCATTAATGCTGTTCAAACTAATTAAGTTATTCCATCTTTTACTAACATAGGAAAGTCAAAGCTATTTAATTCAAAATTAGAAAGTTTTAGGGTTCAGGGTTTTTGAATTAGTTCCTTAGTAGAATTCAATAAATTATCTGCACCTTGAGTTTAGTCGAGCACGCTCTTAGGTTTAAACCAAATCGGCATTTAAGAGTGTACTTACCCCTAAAATATAATCGTCAGGATCACAGGTATCTAAAGCTCTTCTAAATTCGATGGTTGTATGGGTGTCGTTTTGCATTCCAACCATTAGCCTATAGTTATCAACTTCATCTCTAATTGGAGCACTTCCTTGATTTTTTGGCCCACCGTGACAATCCTACAAAGAAAGATAGTATTAATTAAGTCATTGCGAAATCTTACCGAGTTTCCAGGTCAGTATTTCATTTGGATTCTACTGGTGCTTATTACGGAAAGCTGCACAGACAAGAATCTAGAATGGAGTAATAAAGTTTGTTAGGAAAATTAGTTTTGCATATAACATTCGAGCATTCTAATGGTACAGAAGTATTCATCCTTGTACAAACTTTTCTTGGTTAGCGTTTTTAAAATTAAAAAACATGGCGTTACGTTTTTCACGTTGTATTTCAAGCGTGAGAGGAATTATTAAACTTCATCTTGAATCTGAAAACTGAAATTACTTTAGTTTACTGAAACTTCCAACTTAAGCTTACACAAATTTTATGCATCTAATCAACATTTTATTTTGTTTCTGCTTCATATCTCCAGGCAACAAATGTATTTTTCTACAACATATTTGCTAGCAATTTTGAAAGAATGTAACAAATGCCGCTTCTGCTAACAGTTACTGGCACGGTTTTATTTTTCTAGCATAACCTCTTTCTTCTAACCGCACAGTATAAAGTTTTATATTGAGCTGCATAAAACTGAAGTTATTATCTTAAGTTAAACCTAATGCAGCGATGTGGTTATGTAAACTTAGAAGAAAGTTAATTTCGAATGTGAGGTAATTAAATATTTAGCACCACCAAACTCTCAATTTTCAGTCATTTGACAGGTTCTGGCGCGATTTTAATGCTTGAAAGTTGATCTTCAGGCCACATCAACGCTAGAATACAATGTTTCTTATGCAGATCTTACTCACGGATCATCCGTCATTTCTAAAATCCGAAGGTCTAATATATGGAAATTCTTTTAAGGATTTTTCTAGAATTATATTTTTATCGGAGGTTTTGCCCTAGGACTCTTCACCTCCAAAGTTGAGAAGGTTTACCTGCGATGTTGGTGCATTTTGGACGTATATCGAATAACAAGGTCAGATTATTATATACATTGCCTACAATGTAAAAATTTCCAGTCGTATAGTTATAATAATTAATCAGAGTTTTATTTCAGACAGTTTGTATTTTTCATTACGCCATGTTTACATTTGTTGTAAATATCTAATTTGCTAAGTCTTCGCGTTTATAGTGATACTGATAATACACATCTAAAGACTTGGTGAAAGAACGAGATATTAAACGAAAATGTCGTTATAAATGATAAGACAAAGCTAATGTACAAGGAAAACAAACTCCCTTCTATGCCAGCAAATTTTAACCCACAAGGTATCACAGAGACCACTCAAGGTACTATATCGTATCCTTTTTTACACTCTTACTCTTGTATCGTATAACAGAGACCGTTAAAGGTATCAAGACGTATCCTTCTCTTTAAGCCTTTACCTCTGTGTGGTTCTACTTAATAAACAAGTTTGTGAAAAACTCTAACTTAATATATTATGCATCCTTTGTTACATGCCGAAATTCGGCATTTAAACATTTCTATAAGTTCCTAATTTGTAAGTGATTTCGCGCCATTAATTTAAAAGACTTGGCGTGCATTTCCGTCACTTCAAATAGTTGCGTTGGCGCAAAGGATTGCGCAGACGCAGACACGTCGGGACTAGTCAGCCAGACTTGGACGAGTGTAGTTATCTTTGTGCCGTATCTTGTCTTCTTTTTTTTTGATATGTAGGTTTCCTGCCTTGTACCTGTTATCGTTCCTACCTGTATGTATTCCTTTACCGTACCTTTACACAAGAAAGAAGACAAATTAATTTGAATCTGACTACAACCGGGGCAGACGGATCACCCACGCCCACAATGCTCCCCGATGCCCAGCTGCCGCCAAAATAGCCGTAATGTTGTGAGAAATCCTTCAGTTTACGTGAGTACCTTTTGTTTTCGCTTGTAATTAAAATAAACATTTTTTGTATGTGATAATAATTTAAAACATTTATATGACGCAATACCGTTTATTGTGCCACATTTTGTGAATATTTATTTGTGTTACCAACTGACGTAGTGGCTCTCGTACATTGCCGCCGGGACCTTAAAAAGTATACCTTTGACCTTGGACGTAGTGTAACACCTTATACTAATTTTACTTAGCAAGGATTCAAATATAGGAATATTCACATCGGTATTGTTATTCCAACCAGTTCAACCGCGTCTCTAAATTTTACACTAGAAAACGCTAAGCGTAATGCAGAATTACTAGACAAGTTTGCAATAAAAAAGACAATTAATTAAATAGTTGCTTACCTCTTTTTAGTTCAGTGGCGTTTGTGGGCCCCTTTAGATCAGATTGCTGTGGTGTGTCTATTTTATTGCTAAAACGGTAACCACGTAAAGAATAGCTAAAGGTACATTTTACCACATGACTTTGATGCACATTCAGGGAGTAATTAAGATAAAGACACGTCTACATCGAGACACTGTCACCCAGAGAGTCACCGGTAGGTCCTTGCGAACGTTGACGTGTTTTGCTACGCGTTAAACAAACACTTCACAAAATATTCTAGTAAATAATTATATTTATGGAATTTTTGTATAATTAATTTAGGGATATTACACATATTTGTGTAATGTAATTTTAGAATTAGGGTTTTACACATTATATAAATGTGGTCTAGTTTTCCCCGGCAATGTTTAAGGGGAATAGTCCTTATTATTATGTAATTTTGTGGTGTAGATGCATCTCACGGTCGTGAAAAGTACATATTGTTTCCTGACCGATCAGAACGCGCTACGTACAAGCGAGTGTGTATACAAGTTAGGAAAAATAAGCCGTCAGAATTCATTCTGAACTTGAGCTACCTTACTTTGAAGTTGTTCGAGTGCTTTATAAAATGGTGTGGTGGAATTCACCCGTTAATTCCTGCACTCCTAAATATCGCATCTTGTCTGTTCCCGCTTTTGTTGTAGGAATAGCAACGACTCCGTCAATGAATCTGGTTTAGAACAGGATTAAAAGCCCGCGCGTAAGATAACCTTGAGAAGAAAAACAATAATCAGTAGTAATACAGCTTGTAAAAATGCAGTAATCAAAAGAATTCATTATCTGACTAATTTAGAACTTAAACATTTAGAACGTCATAAGACAAGCACAGTTGTAATTAATTTGCATGTTCATCTTGTAAAGTGAATTGAATATTTTGTTTCTAATTTCTGTGAAACCTATGACGCCCTATTAGGCAAACACGTGATTAAGCACTATATATTTCCTTATATTATAACAGCTTACGATCTTACACGTTCATTCATCACCATGATTGGTCGATAAACGTCCCACGATCCACTAACCTTGTGAAAAATTGCTTAAACCGCAGCTCCCACAAGGATGGTAGCCTTGACAGACAAAGTTAACAACAAATAGGTTATAGAAATAGTAGATGAATAACGATATCTGTAGAAAACAAAAAAATAGAAGAAATAGAAGGGCAGGATACGTTCTAAGGCATTTTTTGAAAATAGTGCGAGATATATTACAAGCAGAGACAGGAAAAGAGAGGTAGAGGGACACTAAGATCAGACTTTCGCACGCAGATAGTGATAAATGCAGACGGTGCAAATTTCAGAGAAATGTGTAGGTTAGTTCAGGAATGAAGACCTGATGATGATGAAAAAGAAATAGGGGAGCGATTTAGCGCGTAACAGAATGCATAAAATCTGTTATAACAAATTATTTGTCAAGCACATTGTTGCCAATCTTAAAGGTAAACAGAAATAAGTATGACACATTTTACAAAAAGTTGCATCAATAAATTTGTTGAGAAACTTAAATGACAAGCTGGATAAGTTATAAAAGTCAAAATTTTTAATATTAGTTGCTCCGGACCACAAAAAAATATATCGTTCAAACGAAGGAAAATAGAAGAACTCGATTTATAAAACACATTCCTCATTTTAAATATGATAAATAGATATGACTCCATGTCATCGAGCATATTTTTACAACCAGCTATCATGTTAACTGGATAACCGTTAAACAAACAATAAGATTCTAAAACTTGTTGTTTCCGCTCAAGCAGTTGTAGAAATAATATAAAATAGAAGTGTTTAGTATTACGGTTACAATCCATTCATTGTACTGATATATAAATCCGTGTATAAATATTTATTCTACTGAAAAATAAAACTTTTATTTTTCATAGATACAGACTGAAAAGATCGTAAAACTTGTGTAAAATGTGAATTCAATCTTCTTAGGAATACCACAATAAACGTTATTTGATCCAAAACGAAGATGTCCTATTTATTTGATTAAACACACTACGATTTCGAAGTATTCGAAAAAGTCATAAATTATGTACGTCAATAAGCTAATTATTTTTTATCAACGAATATACGTGGATTCAAAGAACGCTCTACTACTGAAAAAACTATACAAGTGATAAGATAATGCGTTTTAATAGCTCTACGTATTACAAAAGTTCATAAGAGCAAGAGATATCACATAAAAATTACAAAAAGTTTACTAAAGAATCAACATACACTTAGCATATACGTACATTAACCAGGCTCAGAGTAATCTCATCTGCGTAACTATTTTTTTAAAAAATATACCTTCAACAAAGATGCGCGTGAATTACCTTTCGTTATAAATAATTTCTTAACTGAATTTTTGAATTTATGAAATCGTACAGTTACAAAATCTAGCAATAAAATTATTGAATACACAACGCTCTTTTCAAAAATCCTTTTCAGAAAAACACATTCATATAACCAGCCTCCCAACGCATCCAAGCTTTGAACACCTTCTAAGAAAATTAGGAGCCAACATTGACATAAAGAAACCGTTTATTAAAGACGAAATACGGAAAGATGCCTATTAAATTTTAAAACACTCAAATCGAACAGAAATACACGATAGAACCCCGAACAGAAATAAAAATTAAAATCCCAGTAAATTCTAACAACAAGGTAGGAAAAATAAATCATATAACATTTCAACAAGGAGTAGAGACCCCCAGCTGTCTTAGTACAAATTAAAGATAATTATGCCACAACGACGATCTTAAATTCAAATGACTATCCCGTAGAATTATCATTAACAGACCCAATTAACGTAGAGGAATTAAATTTTAACGAAATGGAAATAGATGAAAATTTAGAAAACGATTACATCCCAATAGAACATGACAAAATGTTAAGAAAAAATTTAAGTAACATTCATTTTAATACCGACATCAATCGAGAAGAGCAAGGAGCAATTAAAAACTTATGTTTTGAATACCTCGACATATTCCACTGTGAAGGAATACCCCTAAGATTCACCAACACAGTTAAATATAATATCGAACTAACAGACAACAAGCCAATCTTTACAAAAGCATATAGACTACCTCATGCGAGCCAAGAAGAAGCTGACAGACAAGTAGCAGACTTATTAGAACAAGACATATTCCAGCACTCCAACTCACCATCGAGCAGCCCCGTGTTAATAGTACCTAAGAAGTTAGACGCAACCGGAAAGAGAAAGTACAGAATGGTAATAGACTACAGAAAGTTAAATGAAAAAACGGTAAATGACAAATATCTACTACCAAATATAACCAAAATTTTAGACAAATTAGACCAATGCCAATATTTTTCAACATTAGACCTAGCATCAGGATACCATCAAGTAGAAATGGAAGAAAAGGATATATCGAAAACAGCCTTCAGCACACCTAGAAGACATTGCAAATACCAACGAATGCCATTTGGATTAAAGAACGCACTCGCTACTTTTTAGAGAGTCATGGACAATATATTACGAGGAATACACAACGAAAAATGCCTTGTGTACCTAGACGACATCATAGTTTATTCCACATCATTAGTTGAACACATAGAAAGACTAAAAGAAGTATTTGAAAGACTAAGACAAGCACATTTCAAAGTACAATTAGACAAAAGTGAATTTTTATAAAAGTAAGTATAATTTTTAGGACATATAATAACACCCCAAGAAGTAATGCCAAATCCCGATAAAACAAATGCAGTTTTAAATTACCCTCTACCAAAGACAACCAAAGAAATTAAAAGAGGACTTACTGGTTACTACCGCAAATTCATTAAAGGTTACGCTCAGATAACCAAGCCCCTGACAAATTGTTTAAAAAAGGGAAACAAAATTGAACACACCCCGAGAAAGAACGATTTTATTTTTATTTCAACACCGAACAGTTATACGTTAAATTATTCAATAACTCTGGTCCTGAACTTATCAAATGTACGAGAAAATTAATAACACTAGACGGCCCTGACAAAATAAATGATGTAATTAGAAATCAACACAAAGGAAAAACCAACCATCGTGGAATTAATGAAACCATCAAGCAACTCATAAGACGATATTATTTTAAAGACATGAAAGAATTGACCACAGACTTTATTAACCAATGTGAACTATGTGACAAAGCGAAATACGACAGAAAAAAACCCATAGATACCCTTAATGTTAACCAAAACACCCGACAAACCATTTTAAAAATTACATGACGATACCTTAGTAGTAGAAGTACAAAACTATTTAACAATTGTAGATGCATTCACCAAAATAGGCCAAGCAATACCCATCACTTCTAAAAATAGCATTGACGTAATACAAGGATTTTTACAATACTTTACATTTTATGGAACACCGAAACAATAACTTTAGATAACGGCAGCGAATTTAAAAATGAAACAATACAAAACACTTTAGAACTCCACAAAATAAAAATTCATTTTATAACGGAAAACCACTCTGAATCAAATGGACTAATTGAACGACTACATTCAACCCCGTTAGAACAAATCCGATTATTAAGAAAAGCTTATAAAAAGGAACAACCAATTTAATGGCATACGCACTAATCGCTTATAATAATACAATTCACTCATCGACAAATTTTACACCCTCAGAATTAACTCTAGGAAATTCAGATTCACGCAATCCCTATGACATACACTACAACAAGGAAGTATATCAACAATACGCTAAAGATCACAAAGAAAAACTAAAAATAACAAGTAAAAGATAAATTAGATAATGACAAGGAACGTATCACCACAACCCGTAATAAAAATACCGACGCAAATAAATTTTAAATAGGACAAACCGTGTATGAGAAAAATTTCCAAAGAAAACGACATAAAACGGTACCCAGAAATTTAGGCCCATTTAAAATTAAGAGAATATCAGACAAAAATATAGCAGTAGTAGACAACGGCAAAATAACGAAGTACATTCACTTGAAAAACTTAAGACACCCTGTAATTTCAAATGGACAATCATCACCCTTACTGTCAACCTCCGCCCAGGTAGAACGGACAACCAAATAATAATAGAAGATATAAAAGCCACCCCGGTATACTACCAATAAAATTAGGCAGTATGCAAAATACCATAGACTATTGGACATTCGCACAAAAATTCGACCTAACAGAATTAAAACAAGAATTTCAAACAATCACAGAAAATTATTACCGATTAAAACAATCAATGGACACAGCAAAATTCGGAAAGGAATACGCAATAGAAATGATGAATTACAACAGTATAACAGAAAGCATTTTAAGAAACATAGAAGTTAAATTTAATAAATTTTATACCCACCAAACAAACTACAAGACGAAAAAGAGGACTGATTAACGAATTAGGTAACATACAGGCAATTTAGATAACCAAGACGCAGAACGTTATGACAACGCAATATAACAATTAAATGAGAACCAAAACGAAATAAAAACCATATTTAGCAACCAAATATTCATAACCCAATTAACAATTATAAAATTCAACGAAACACTAAGAAAGTTAGTAAGAAACCAGGACAGTATAAGTAACCGAATACAAACCCTTGAAACCAACATACAAACTACCATGTTAGGCATGCGAGATTTAATTAGATTTAATACAATATTTATTCAAATAATATCGACCGTTACTTTAATTCAACAAATTTTAGCAACGTTAGAAAACGCAGTAACATTTGCAAAATTAAATACCCTACACTCTAGTATCATTGAACCAACCGACTTATTAAAAAAATTATTAAGAATTAGATATTTATAACTAACACTAAACTACCTTTTGATGTAACAGAATCAAACATTCTAATATTTGAAAAAATAGCTATAGTTATAGGCAACATTAAGAATAACGAAATAATATTTTTAATACAGATCCCATTAGTAGAGAGTAACAACTATAATTATTATCATTTATTTGCTTTTCCAACGAAAGTTACTAGCACATACCAAGTTATCATACCCAAAACCAAATTCCTATCCCCAAATGAACTAGAATATGGTTATACAAACGAAAAATGTACTGAAGTAACACCAAACCTATACTTATGCCAATCGTTAACGACAACAACCATTCAAGAAGACAGCCCTTGTAAAGTGCAACTATTAAAATTTTCAAATCATTACGAAAACTGTGAAGCCAAACCCGTGCAAATAACCAACTTGAAAATTCAAAAAGTTACAGAAAACAAATGGATAGCCATTTTCCCAACAGAAGTAATAGCAACCATCCACCGCAATCAAGATGAAAATAACCTAGCATTAACCAGAAGTAAATTAATTACTCTTAAAGAAGACTGTTATGTAAAATTGAAAGACGAAGTAATCAGAGTTTATCAAGACCCTATAGCAACAAAGAAACTTGCAAACGTACCGAAACTACAGTTCAAGATAGAACAACAAGAAGACGAAGAAATAGTCAAGAAACCCATGAAGCTAGAGCATATAGACTTAGACGACCTCAACCACGCCATGAAATTAATGGAAAGTTACAAAGAACATTTAAATGAACTCAAAGTACCCAAGTTACACTATGACAATATATGCGTTTGGAAAATTGTGTTAATCATTCTAATAATTTTTCTAATTATATATGTATTTTACAAATTGTATCCTAGATATAAGAATAAAGGAAACAGTTTTAGATTTAAGGAAACAAAGAGAAATAAAGAACCAATAAGTGTACCCTTGGAAACAATGAATTTTAAATAATGAAATTGAATAATGACTTTTATGAATTTAAAAATTAAACAAAACCATAATTTTTCATTTACGGCGGGAGGAGTTATGTATCCCCCAATTTACCTATATATTAAATACTAGAATCTAATGGGAATTATTAGAAATTGTTAAATAAATTGCAGTCAATTGCAACAATGTAATATAAGGATAAACCAGACAGGTTATTAACAGTTCATGAGAACGAATATGCAACTTTGTATCCGAGACGACAGTGATACTGCAGGTGACAGGTCACAGACGGTTAGCATATCGCAGTTACCTAGAAATAAAATTGAAACAATGTAACAAAGTGTAGAATTAAGAGTAAAGCAGAGATAAGATCTGCAAGTTCCCACAGCCATGTGAGGGGGCAGGATTTTTATAAAAACCCGAAAGCTCAAGGACCCGGCAGTCAGTCTTCGAACTCCATACTTTGTTGTTCAAGCTACTCAAGTGAGTCAGTCAAAGTATTCAGCTTCAGCATTGCAGTTTGCTTAGGCGATTCACAATATTAGTTCAATTAATTTATTTATTTCGATTTAAAGTCAAAATCAGTTTGTCAAAATTCCACATAATTTTTGTATCAATTAAAAATAAATTTTTTAAGTTTTGGAAACGTTTTTTAAAAACGCAGCTCTCAAGGCCCGAACCTTAACTCGCGTAGCATGGTCAACCGGATTTAATTTTCGCGCCATTTTGATCTTATAGGTCCTGAGATGACATACTATCCCTAACTGTGGTTACGTTTTCTTGAGAACGACGAGAATGACGACGGATACGGGTACTTCGTTTCTAAGGAAAAATAAATGTTCAAATTTTTTTATCACATCGCGAAACACTTGTAGGACGATGATGTTTACTAAAATGAGAACATAATTTACGATTTATGATCGTTAGATTTTCTCAGTTTGATAATGCATTTCAATAGTTAATAAAATTCGATCAAAAAAATAGCACATAATTTTGTAAATGGCAATGTTTTAATATGGCATTTATCAAATATGGTCGCTTGACGTTTGCGATAAAAATGAAGTTGTGGTTGGAGCACCCCTTATAAGTATTGTGTGAAACCTTTTCCACGTGCTTTTAGCAAAGGAATAGATGTGTTGAAGAGTATACTTTAAAAATTGTAGATAAGTTACATTTTATTCTTGGTAGTTTTATTCGATAAATTCTCACGTAACCGAAATTGCAGTCATCTTGAATTTATCTTGCTTGCAGACTAATCATAGACAACTTCAAGTTCAGAAGCACAGACATTAGAATCAAAATTTTCAATCAATACTTCGCAACCCCCTATTCATTTTGATACAAATGATTAAGGATATGGAGGTCAAAGGTAACCCTCATTGCCCATGCTTATTGTTTGACACTTCACAGCCCTAGTGTGACATATTGATAAATTGTAAGTAGCAGCAATTGCATAGATATAACCTAAAATAAAATCAATATACCGTGTGCCAGTAAGACAGATGGTTCTCCAGTAAGCTTTTATATACACAATCATATAGTTGGGGTTAGAAACGGAAACGTTAAAACATCTGCCTCACACGCAGACCCTCATACATAACCTGAGTCACCTTGGCATGCTATTATCTCATATCGTGAATGAATTAACTACATTATCCTTTTCTATCTTAATTAGTATTCGCATACAGTATGCAAATAAGTAAACCCAGACCGTCTTTGCTGAATAGTAGATGAAGAACTTGCATTTAATAATCTTTTTAGGAGTTTATTTATTACAAGATTGAAATCTTATTACCGACTAGCGATCCAAATTAATTTTTAAATTATACTGAACGGTTTCTCAGGTACATTTTAAGTCAAAATCACTTTCCTGATCTCAGGCTTTGGCACCCTCTTGTAATTCCTTTCAAAGTCTCTTCCTGGAAGCCTTGCGAGATTAGTTGGCGTCCAATATACTTCCCAGTTAAGACATTCCATACCTGACAGCAGTCTGAAACCCTCTTTAAACGCTTACGCCACCCATCCTAGAGTTAACTCAGCAACCCTTTTTGTTAGTACAGTAGAGGTTTCCGGTATTTTACCAAAACAAAATTTTAGTGGAGTACTTCACCGGCGGCTCCGTGGCGTAGGTATGCGCATGACTATACTATGCTCAAGGTCCTGGGTTCGAATCAAGACACGGTCCACTTGAAAAATGTTGGATGAGCATTTTTCACAAAAATACGACTTCGTTCGGATGAGAAGTAAGTGTGTGTTGTCATGCATGTTAAAGATCTCTACTTTGCTTGGAACAGCAAGGGTTCGGCAAAATTCCAAATTTTCCTGGTAAAAAAAAACTCGCTTTCTAGCCAATGTAGTACCTTTGGGTGGAGCATTGGAAAATCATATGTAAGGAGTACTTCACCGGCGGTTCTGTGGCGTAAGTATGCGCATGACTACAAGGTCCTGGGTTCGAATTAAGACACGGTTACTTGAACAATGTTGGACGAGCATTTTTCACAAATGTTCGGATGAGAAGTAAAATGGAAGTCCCGTGTGTGTGTTGTCACGCACGTTAAAGATCCCTACTTTGCCTGGAACAACAAAGGTTCGGCAAAATTCCAAATTTTCCTGGTAAAAAAAACTTGCTTCCTAGCCAATGTAGTACCTTTGGGTGGAGCATTGGAAAATCACATGTAAGGAGTACTTCACCGGCGGTTCTGTGGCGTAAGTATGCGCATGACTACAAGGTCCTGGGTTCGAATTAAAACACGGTTACTTGAACAATTTTGGACGAGCATTTTTCACAAATGTTCGGATGAGAAGTAAAATGGAAGTCCCGTGTGTGTGTTGTCACGCACGTTAAAGATCCCTACTTTGCCTGGAACAACAAAGGTTCGGCAAAATTCAAAACTTCCCAGGTAAAAAACTCGCTTCCTGAGCAATGTAGTAACTTCGGGTGGAGCATTGGGAAAAAAATCAAATGTAGTAGAGTACTTCACAAAAACTGTATGTAACTGTATGTAATAATCTCCTGACGAATAATAAATTACGACCCTAGCTCGGCTCGTTTGACGGCACGTGCTGGTTTTTCTTGCTTCTAAATTTGAAGAGAAACTTGATTTGAAGCGATTAGTACAGGATTATTGGGACTTACGTTTTTTGCAATAGTATTTCAGTATTTCAGGTATCAGGAAAACGCTTCTCTAGTATTATAAAATATTTTGG
The DNA here is from genome assembly GCA_036346225.1 of Platerodrilus igneus. NCBI lineage: Eukaryota > Metazoa > Arthropoda > Insecta > Coleoptera > Lycidae > Platerodrilus > Platerodrilus igneus. Next base: position 1,931,256 of record JARFIW010000229.1, on the reverse strand, counting down.
TGAATGCAACAACTCCCATTTGTTTAATACTCCGCTAGTTAGGTGTCGGGCCTCTTGGAGCAACTTTTTAAAAAGCTTTTCCAAAAACTTCTTCTAACGAATTTATTTTATACTGAAATTACATTTAGTATAATTTACAAGTACGTTATGTTCATTAACGTTGGAATCAAAATAATTCCAAGTTGAAATTCACTTTTTAATTAAATAAACTAAATTATGGTGAGTAGCTGAACTGACAACAATTTTAAAGTTGAGAAGCTCTAGACTGACTGGCCATCTTGAGCTCTCGCGCGTATTTATGCTATCCCTGCCCCTCACATTGCTTGTGGGAACTGCAGAGCTTATGTCTGCTTATTTCTGTATTTAATACAATGTAACAATTTTAATTCTAATAATTGCTGTCTTATAACCTACTGTGACCTGCACCTGCAGTATCACGTTACGTCTGGAATACAATGTCTGTTTCCGTTCTCACTGTTTGGCTTGTTGAACTTTCATTAACCTTTTTATTATGTCCTTCAATTTGACTGTTTTATCTGTTTGTGTGTGTTTTACTGGATTGGGGTTTGTTAAAACTTCGGTAACTATGAATTAATTTGGTTTTACATCTATAGCTTCATTAAAAATTTTAATTGCGGTTTTGGTTCTCCGTTTTGTGTTGAGTGAATAGTGTCTATTTCTTCGGGATCTTATCTTAACTCTGTTTCGTCTACCTTACCTATAATTGATTCCGTTTCTATTGCGTTAAGTTGAATTCTGCTCAGTGCATCTGCGTTATTATTATAAATTCCTTTTTGTATGTAATTTCGTAATCATATTCTTCTAATCAAATTCTCCATCTTTGTAATTTTGAATTTTGTTCCTTAAGTTTGCATAGCCATACTAATGGTCTATGGTCGGTGTATATGCAGAATTTTCTTCCATATTTTGTCGCCCAAATTATCGCTAATAATTCTTTCTCAATTGTAATGTATTTTTGTTCCGTTTCGTTTAAAGTTCTAGATGCGCAGCTGATTGGTTTATCGCTACCTACTTTTCCTTGGCTCAATACTGCGCCTAGTACTACGTTCGATGCGTCTGTTGCTAATATAAACGGTTTTGAAAAATCGGGGTATTCTAATATGGGGTGATTGGTAAGGATACATTTAACTTTTTCTACTGTCTTGATAAATTATGGGGTGTGTTCAATCTTGTTGCCTTTCCTTAAACAGTTCATTAGTGGTTAGTGGTTTTATGAATTTTCGGTAATAACCACTGTGTCCTAAAAATCCTTTAATTTCTTTATTAGTTATGGGTAAGGGGTAATTTAGTACTGCGCTCGTCTTGTCTGGATTTGGCATAAATTCACTAGGTGTTATTATGTGTCCTAAAAACGATACTTTCTTTTGTAAAAATTCGCTTTTGTCTAACGGACTTTGAAATGAGCTTGTCTTAATCGTTCGAAAACTTCTCTTAATCTTTCTATGTGTTCTACGAGTGAAGTTGAATATACATCTATATCGTCCAGGTACACAAGACATTTTTCGTTATGTATTCCTCTTAACATGTTATCCATAACTTTTTGAAAGGTGGCGGGTGCGTTCTTTAATCCAAACGGCATGCTTTTATATTCGTAGTGTCCTCTAGGTGTACTGAATGCTGTTTTAATTGTGTCTTTCTCGTTTATCTCTACTTGGTGATATCCTGAGGCGAAGTCTAATGTTGAAAAGTATCGACACTTTCCTAATTTGTCTAAAATCTCGTTGATATTGGGTAATGGGTATTTGTCATCTACCGTCTTCTCGTTTAATTTCCTATAATCGATAACCATTCGGTATTTGCGTTTGTATGAGGCGTCTAATTTCTTCGGGACTATTAATATGGGGCTGCTTCATGGTGAGTTTGAGTGTTTGATTACATATTGTTTCAATAGATCTGCTACCTGTGTATATGTTTCTTCTTGGCTATATGCTTTGGTGAAAATAGGTTTATCATCTGTTAATTCAATGCTATGTTTCACTGTGTTGGTGAAAGTTAAGGGTATTCCTTCGCAATGAAATATATCTCTATATTCGAAACATAAGTCTTTGATTGCTCTCTCCTCTTCGTGATTAATGTCGTTATTAAAACGAATGTTAATTCAATTTTTTCTTAACATCCTGTCGTTTTCTGTAGGGTTGGAATTGTGTGCATAGTCTTCGTCTATTTCCATTTCGCCGAAGTTCACTTCTTCTACGTCTATTGGGGTTATCAACGAGAGTTCTATGGGGTACACATTTGAGTTTAAAATTGTCGTAGTGGCGTAATTGTTTTTTATTTGTACTAATGATGTGGGCGTTTCCAAGAAGCTCATTATTTAATAATCAGATACCATTAGCAAAAATAATAATGTGGACGACTCATAGATAAAGTTTTAAACGCATCGAGTTTCATCAAAACAAACACCTGATCGGTAAAGATAAACAATCTGGCATACTAGCTATTTAATATTATCATTAAATACATCAACACATAAATAAGTAAACGCGTAAATACGTCATAATAGGAATATGAATACGTGACCAGAGACATCGTATTTCAATAAAATCCAACATTTGGAGTAACAAACAATAAATTACTGGCGGCGCCTGATATGATATAGTTTGGACTATAATTGACACAAACATGGGTTGAAATGACATTTGATTTATAATTCCTACGTCGTCCTTTGAATTCACTAAAAATTTTATTTGTTTTTCTGTCCTCGGTTCGATGGTGTATTTTTGCTCGGTTTGAATATTACTATTTTAGAATTTAATGGGAATTTGTCCGTGTTTTGTTCTTAATAAGCGGTTTTTTATATCAATGTTGGCTCTTAATTTTGTTTAAAAATCCATACCTATTAATCCGTCGTATTTGTCGTTAAATTCGAAGATGCAAAATTTATGTTTCATTTCTACGTTAAAAGTTTTTGGTGGGGGATGTTTGTTATAAATTGGTGTAACGTCATTTTCTGGGCTGTCTTAATTTTAAAGGGTTCTTTTTCTACAAAATTTAAATAATGTTTCTTTACGGTTCTGGGGCTAATTAAAGTTTTTGAAGATCCGGTGTCGATTAATAATTTGAGTTCTGCGTGGGGTATTTCTATGTATGACAATATTTGTTGATCGATGTTATTTAAATTAATCATGTTTGGTCGTATTTGAATCGGCCTAACTGAAAATTTGAGCACGCGTTTTCTTCGTCGTTCTCTTCGTAATTTTCATACGGTTCGTTACGTTCATAGTTTTCTGAATGATTGGTTTCATCGTCTCTATTGGAATTTGCATAATTATCCGTGTCCTGATTATTAAAATCTTCCACTTCTTGGTGGAATAGTTCTTCCGAGGCAAAGTTTTGTTTTTGGTTATAGTTTGGTCAGATTTGCGATATTTTTGTGTTTGTCTAGTGTTACCAGATGAAATGTCCATGGGGGTTGGTTTGTAATAACCGTTAGGGTTGTTGTTGTTATTTGTCATGGGTGCGTTTCTGATGGGGTTTGCGCCGAATGTTTGCCTTGGTTGATTCACGTTTCAATTAAATTTTGGTGTGAATGCGGGTTTTGTAAAATTTGCATTAAAAGTTTGTTTTGGAAGTTGTCTAAATTGGTTTTGGAAGTTTGTGTTATTAAAGTTTGGGTGGTGTAAATGGTGTAAATTTTATTGTGCGGATATTTGTCTCACGGCTTGTATGGTTTTGATTGGTAAGTAATTTTTATTTGAGTTTGGGTTATACAATCTATTTCGGCAGTACATAACGTTTTCTTCCTCTACAATCATGTTCACTGCTTCCTCTAAATTTTGGGGGTGTTGAAATCTTATTTTCTCCAAAAACCGTTTAGGTAAGATATTGATGTATGTGTCTAAGGCTATTTCGTCGTACACTTTCGTCTTCAGTAATCTTATGTTTTGGTCAGGTTCTTCAATTTTTAGTTTTGTCAAAATTAAACTTGGTACGTCTTGACATTTTATACCGAATTGATAGGGTGATTGATTATTTTCCATCCGTAGGCTTATTATATCGCGGTCTAGACATTTGATGTTTCGTTGGTCTCCGAAATATGCAATCAGTATGCGTTTCAATTCTTCCCATTCGATCAGATCTTCGCGACTGGCAATCAGAGTTAATGCTCTGCCGGTCGGCTTGCTTATTATTAGTCGTAGGAGCAAAACATTGCGTTCGCTGTCTCCTGGTTTGTAAACGGATTTTAAAAATATCTCGCACGCGGTGATGAAGATCCTTAGTAGTGTTTGACTTCCGTCATATTGCGGAATGCTCTCGAGATAAAGCTTCATATCGGAATTCATGATTGTTATAAATTTAATGGTTATTTTCGTTTCAGTTTGTCTTGTTCTTGTATAAACTAAGAGTTGCTTTTCAGTTTGTATTGTTTTGGTATAAATTGAGAGTTACTTTTCAGTTTAGTTTGTGTTTAGTTATTACAAGAGTCATTTTACGTATATTCTATGTGTAATTATAAAGTGCTATAACTACATTAAGTCGGTTAAAGTCGTCCCAAGCGACCATAATCGCAAATGTTGGCCTGTATGGTTTAGGCCTCAGTATTTTGAGTATTTTATTCGTCAATCGCTTTGAGAAAAGAAAAACCATTAACAGCAAACATTCATGCACTTATTGGCGCGTTTGAAAGAAGAAATTGCAAAAGTTGCCTCAAATGTAAAATAAAACGTGCTCTTTCACAAAGACAATGCATCGTGTTACAAATCGCTAGGTACGATGGTAAAGTTGCACGAATTTAAGTTCGAACTGCTTTCCCATCCAATGTATTCTCTCAAAATCCTACAGAAAAGAAGATTTGCATCTAATGTCGAAGCCATAGCGCCACGAACAAATATTTTAAATCCAAAGATAAATCATTTACAAAAAGGGAATCAAAATGTTAGCAAACGGTTAAAATAAAGGTATCACTCTTGAAGAAAACCATGTAGAAGAATAAAGTACAATTTTGCAGAAAAAATATTTTTAGTGGTAACCGTCGAGCTTATTGAATGATGTGTTACATCTCAACATATAAAACCACTACTTCCATTGCTGTGTGATCGCTAAGAGCTGGCACATACACCAAGTTCTATACTGGCTGTACATGACAGTCATATGATGTAGGGTTCAATATGGGTCCATCGAAGGCTGGCGTCGACCCATTTGTCAGCGTCTCTCTCAGGCTGTCCAGAATTCAAAGGCTAGCCTGTTTGGATCTCAGATGCAATAAGACAACACCTACGAAAGGATTAGATATTTAACTTGGATTCCCAGCTCTGTCCATATGGATTCAGAGGGAAGTTCTGGCGGTATATTTCAGATTTCGAGATACGGATGGTTGACGGAGAAGTCGGAAGGTAGTAGGGCATGCTAAAGTCGCTGTTATAGCGGAAAAGAAATCTCCAATTTCTGCTATTAAAGTGAAGCAAGCAGAGGATAGATTAAGACAACAAGGGCAATTCACGCTCACAATCCTTCGAGGAAAAAATGGGAACAAAATAAAGTTAACATTCCCTCAGGATGGATACGGATAATCCGTGAGTAGTGGGCACCGGCTCTCCCGGAAGGTAATATAGACGGGAACGAACGAATGACGGTTGGAAAGGACACCATCAAACAAAAAAAAAATTCAAAAAAGAACAAAAAGCACAAATAACTTGAAAACTAATACACATTTAACAACACGCTTTCTCCCTTTTTTATTGTCCATATTAGTGTATAATTGGGAATAAATTCTACAATAGAAAATCGCGAATGTATTATAATTAAAATTCTGCACCCCTCTTTCCTAGACATTCGCTTGAAGCAACTCAGTGGTGGATTTTATAAAGACAAAAAACAAAGTAGGTTTTTGAATTTTTAATAGAATTTGTAGTCGCCTGTCGTGTATTATTGTGTTCAAATTCATAAGCATGGATATAAATAGTGATCAATGTGACCCCACCTGCAATTCAAATGGCGGCAAAAATAACGTCCGTGAAATTATTGCCTGAAAAGTCGAAAAGGAGATATGAGTATGCGTATGACCAATTTATTTCATGGCGAAGGAACAAGGAATTAGAAAGCTCCTTCTCTGAGAACGTTATGCTTGCATATATGGATGAACTTTTCAATAAAGTTCAGGGTTCTACATTTGGACCCATAGTATTCGATGTTGCGTACTACTTTATCTATCCACCACAAAGTAAACATTTCAAAGTATAATAAATTAAAAGCTTTTGTAAAACGCAAAAGTGACGAATAAAAATCCAAAAAAGCCAAAAATCTTGACACAAGATATAACTGAATTTATTATTAAAGGTCAGTCATTCATTTTTAAATTCAATCAATGAATTTTGCCTTGACACTATCTTTGCACATATACCGCTTTAGGTATTTTTCTTAAAAGTATAACATTTCGACAACTAACCTAAATTGAAACCTCAACACTATTTTCACATCAAAACCATTTTCGAACATGTACCCTTTAATTATCTTCGCATAGTACACAATTCGACAACTAACCTAAGTTGAAAGCTCAGTACTATTTTCTCCTCAGCACTATTTTTGCACATGCATCCAATCGATTATTTTATCTTAGTAGTAAAACATTTCGAAAACTAACCTAAGTTGACAGCTCAACACTATTTTCGCCTCAACACTATTTTCACACATGTACCTCTTTGGATATTTCTTCTTAGTAGTAAAACATTCCTAACGGTAGCCTAACTTCAACAATGTTTACGGACATGAACCCAATGTATTATGTCGTCTTAGTAGTAAAACATTTCGAAAACTAACCTAAGTTGACAGCTCAACACTATTTTCGCCTCAACACTATTTTCACACATGTACCGCTTTGGGCATTTCTTCTTAGTAGTAAAACATTCCTAACAGTAGCCTAACTTCAACACTATATACGGGCATGAACCCAGTGTATTATGTCGTCTTAGTAGTAAAACATTTCTACAACTAACCTAAATTGAAAACTCAACACTATTTTCACCTCAAAGCTATTTTCGCACATGCACCCTTTAATTATTTTGTCTTAGTAGTAACACATTTCGACAACTAACCTAAGTTAAAACCTCAACTCTATTTTCTCCTCAGCATTATTTTCGCACATGCACCCCATCGATTATTTTATCTTAGTAGCAAACCATTTCAACAACTAACCTAAGTTGAAACCTCAATACTATTTTTGCCTCAAAACTATTTTCACATATGTAGTCTTTAATTATTTTGTCTTAGTAGTAACACATTTCGACATCTAACCTAAGTTGTAACCTCAATACTATTTTCTTCTCAGCACTATTTTCGCGCATGCACCCAATCGATTATTTTATCTTAGTGGTAAAACATTTCGAGAACTAACCTAAGTTGAAACCTCAACACTATTTTTGCCTCAAAACTATTTTCACACATGTACGACTTTAGGTATTATTTCTTAGTAGTAAAACATTCCTAACGGTAGCCTAACTTCAACAATATCTACGGGCATGAACCCAGTGTGTTATGTCGTCTTAGTAGTAAAACGTTTCAACTACTAACCTATGTTGAGACAATAGCACTATTTTCGCCTCCACGCCATTTTCGCACATGAACCGCTTTGAACATTTCTTCTTGGTAGAAATAGTGTTGAGGTTTCAACTCAGGTTAGTAGTCTAAATATTTTACTACGAGCAATATAGGCAATGTGTTACTATTAAGACAAGATAATGAAAGGGTACATGTGGAAAATAGTGTTGAGCCGAAAATAGTTTTCAGTCAAAATGTTTTATTACTAAGGCGACATAATACATTGGGCTCATGTCCTTAGATAGTGTTGAGGTTAAGTTACCGATAGAAATGTTTTACTACTAAGAAGAAATACCCAAAGCGGTACATGTGCGAAAATAGTGTAGAGATCTCAACTTAGGTTAGTAGTCGAAATGTTTTACTACTAAGACTTAATAATCGAAAGGGTACATGAGCAAAAATATTGTTTATTTTATATTACCATTAAGAATGTTTTTCTACTAAGAAAAATATCCAAACATGTACATGTTAGATAATAGTGATAAGGTTATATTTCTGTTATAGATATTTAACTAATAAGACCAAAATATGGACCCCTCTACTTAAGAACTAGTCTCTCATAACAATATAGAAACCTTAACTGAATATCTGAAAAACATAAATGTAACTCATAAGACACGGCAACTACGCGTAATGCCTTATAAAGGACATCGTTGCCGAAGATGCTCCATGTAAAGTTTATATAAACAGCTGCTATCGAAGCTTGACCAAAGTGCTGCCTCCACATATACTCGTCAATATATTCTGGCAGTAGTAAGAGGCCAGCGCCCCTACCCTCTGACAAAAATTCTTCAGGCAGCCCAAAAGCCTCGATCTCGTTGGTGCATACACCAGTTTGTGGATCAATAAAATTTTGTTGGTGGTTCACTATCTGGCGTATGTACTGTGAAACACCTCCAACACTACTCAACGTAGCATAAGCACGCCACTCGTCTGTCCATATAATCAAACCTGGTAACACATGAGCTTCTATTATAGGAATCGATGTGGCCGCTGATCTATTGGTCACAAATACAACGTAACACCTCTTGATTCTAGTGTCCTAGAAACCTAACACCCATTGTTCATGGCCAATCACCCAACACCATAGTAATTTTAGTACTACACCCACGGTTAAATAGCTTTGTTCGAAGAACGCGTTCTACAGTAGACTACATCTTGAGTGCATCCGAGGACAGCGGAAGTAGAACCCTTAGTGACTTGGCAGGATTCCGTATAATTATCATATGGCGACAACAAGCACTTCCTGTACAGAGTGGATTGCTTTTCACAAGGTGGTTGGCGCGTAATTCTTCTACTATGAGGGCATCGTCTTTTTGGAAGAAACGGTCTACACCAAATATATTGTCGAAATTTATTGCGCGCGCGTAACAAATTAAACGTTTGTGTCTTTAAAAAAACTAAAATAAACACGAAACAATTATAAACCGATTAGAAAAAATTGTCCTATCATTTGTCTTTATAAATTCATACGTTTAAAACAAATGTTGATATTGACGACCGACCAACAGATATTGTGCATCCTAAGCAGTCGTGACAATCGACCAATTCTAGAAACGAATTCAATTATTGATAGACTTTTTATACATTACACATTTGAAAAAACAATTAAGTTGATTTGTTTATTGTAACAAATATTAGTTCTAAGGACTAACCTTTGAAGTCGTTTCTATTTATTACAGTTCTGTGGCATCTGATTTCATTAAATTGCATTATAATATCAGAAGACACAATTAAGAATATATTCAATCGTAACAAACACTATAAAATCATTCTACGAAATAAACATCCTAAAATACGTTATAAACAATTCACTTGTGTTGCCTAATTCGTAGGTCGGTATCCATTGTCAAGAATTATTAAGTTAATATTGCGCTTGTGAAAGGTGTCAGGAGGTTGCGTTTCGGAAAGCTCACTTGTTCCTTATATTCATGGGATTAAGAGATAACAGGGCATTTTCTTAAATGCGGTGATAGCAGAACGAGTGGAAGAAAATGTTGGCGCATTTATGTGCCAGTTGGTGCCTGAGAATCGGTATTTAGGTTGACGCAAAATTGATGGTTGTTTAAAAGGGGTCGGAAGGTTAAAAGTTCCCAGAGTTTTGTTACGACGGCCAAAATCTAAAAGTATCAACGCGATTGCTTAAATCACAGTATCCATTAACGGTGAGATAATAATATTTTAGGTACTTATGCTAAAAGAAACTTTAATTTTTTAGCGCATCTCTTTTTATTATGGAGGAATTTTGTAGCAAGAAATAATTGTAATCGCCCACATAATGTTTGTTTGATAAAAAGGTATGGCGTCATGATGTCAGCCGTTTAGTTCAAAATTCCCATAGCAGAAACCTTGCTGTCAATATGGAGCAGCCCAATGCCTTTCGTTTAGAAATTTTTCTTGAGGCTGGAGTTTTTGCTTGTTTGTAAGCTAGGTATTTAGAACCCTCATTAGTGCGGCAATCGATGCCGTGAGTGTTTAAATTTTTTTTATGTTGGTTGCGGTTGAAGCTTTGTTATTACGTTTATAAACATAGGAAAATGTTCGTGTAGTTATTAAAAATATTAAATTTCTTAGGCGTATAGATTTTGCATTTAGGATTCAGTATAAAATACCGTAAAAGTTTTAATGTTCCAAAAATTGTGTGTCAGATATTTTTTTTTGTTAAGGGTTGAAATTTAAAGTTTTATAAGAGAAAGAGAAATCCTGTTCTTTGGAAGTAAATCAAAGTAATTTATAAAACATGTGAAATATACGTAGCCTTATAAGAAAGTTTGTAAAGTCCAATTTCAACTAAATATGTTCATTTATAGTATGCTTGATAATTAGTAGGTTAACTGTGTTATTCCTGTACCATGTCAACCTGAATAATTTTAATTTATTTAATGTACTTTTTTCTAAATACCTTTTTTTTTAACAAATAGAAGTGTGTGAGATTTTTTTTGAATTTACTGCGATCCAATCTAACAGATCTATCAATTGATGTTATAAATTTTTGTTTATGAAAATAGTATCAAATGTCAGCATTTCGTTATTTAAAGAAAAAATTTACGAATCTTTATTCCATAGCAAAAATTTAAATTAACTTTTGAATATCAAATTTGTGATTTTGTTTACATGTAGTTAAAAGAAGGAAAAGAATTACTTTAAATTATATTTTTGGTTCATAGCATTGTTTTTTATTTATCAATATTTAAATTTAGTGAGAGTACAATTTGAGAAAATAAATTTTGAGTAATGAAACTTGAGGGACACTCAAGCGGAGTGATGTAAGCGACTTCTTTTTAATATCCACTTTTAGGTATAACACTTTTAGTGTGATAGTTTCATGATGATTAATTTATGAGTATTATTGTATTATTTTTTCCAAGACGCAAATTGTGTCTTTTGATTTAAAATTTATTGTGTGACATTTCCTTTCAGGATTATCGCAGTAGGAATTGAAGTAGACACATTTGAGAGGTTACAGAGGCGTTGTTTTGAACAACTTTTATGTTTTTGATAGGCACTATAGTCTGTGAGTCTTGCATCTTCTTATAGGTTACTTTTGTATTTTATTGTCCATACAGATGCAGTGGCGCTTAATTCCGCCTTCCCTTTTCTTTTTCCCCTCTAAAGTTGAATTTACTTTTCATGCACGCACAATCTCATTGCTCGCCCTTGGGGTAATTCCCAGACTAAACCGTAAATACCGTGAAGTTTGTGAGTCTATTGGAAGTGATGACATTAAAAATAAATCCTTGTTAAATAATAAGAATAAAAATCGCTTCATTGCGCCCTACGTCAAAATAGTTCTCCTGGAGTGCCGACTCGCACGAAAATTATTACATTATAACGTATATATATATATATATATATATATATATATATATATATATATATATATATATATATATTTGGCAAAACTATAGAAAACTGCAAGGAAACATCAATTCAGTTGATTTCCAAAATTTAAATGATTCATTCTGACACATTCTATAGTCAATGAATATCTAGATTCGTATATTAAAAAAATCTTAAATATTTCTTCTTTATTGCATTCACAATTTTTCACATCAATTAGTGTTACTCATTAAATAATTCATGTTCATTTGTACACTTTACTTGCGTGACTGAAATACTCGGTACTAAAATCATATCGTTTGCACTAATCCAATAAATCGATTCTTGGTACGGATCGACTTATCTCTAATACAAAAGGGTGACTTGGTGTTTGTTCATTGGTTGCTGTATTCTTTTTTAATCGTATATTTTAAAGGTAAGTGCCAAATTCATCTGCTATTTAAATAGTTTAAAATTTTTTTTAAATGTCAGATTTTTACACAAGCTTTCCTATTATATTTTGAAAAGCATGGCCACCTGAGTCATTTTCATATTTTTAAAATTTAATTTGGAAGGTTCCCAAAACCTTACCGTACCCAAATCGATACTTGGTACGGATCTTCATAAAAAGATGCAATTAATCGCGTTTGATATATCTTTAATACAAAGGAGTGATTTGGTGTTTGTTCATTGGTACCTGTATCCTCTTTTAATCATATATTTTAAAGGTAAGTTCCAAATTCATCTGCTATTTAAAAAAAAAATTAAAAATTTTTTTTCCTGAGTGTCGGATTTTTACACAAATTTTCCTATTATATTTTGAAAAGCATGGCTTCCTGAGTCTTTTTCATATTTTTTAAATTAAATTTGAAGAGTTCCCGAAACCGTACCGTACCCAAATTCATTTACTTACAAAGGTAAGTCAATAAAGTGATGTTTATCCCTTTTTTTAATGATAACTTCTTTAAGGTTTTGCTTGTTATGTGTATACCTGGAGCGTGCCGTAAAAAAAGAGCTTGCCCAGTCATCTAATGATGACATTGAAGATTTGGGTACTGCGGTTGTAATTAAATTTGTCAATACTAAATATAAAAGTTGTCGCTAGTTTACGATTACTGGACAATTTTATAGCGTATATAAGAAGTATGCCAATTTGAGACCTCAAATACGCGAAACCCGTTTTTTTCTTAACTTAACAAACCAACAATGCACACAAGCGGTGGGAATTAACAAAATCGGAAACATACCTAAACCAGTGGCTACATTTTTAAATCTAAGGAATTCAGAACAATACACTGACCACTCATTTCGCCGGTCATCTGCTACAATATTAGTAGATACAGAAGTGGATCTAACTACTCTGAAGAGACTTGGGGGTTGGAAATCGGCCACAGTGGGATATATTGACGACTCCGCTAATAAGTATAGCTAATAATATCATTGGTGCAATTAGCAGTATTTCATCCAAAGCAATCAATCCACCTCCAGAAAATTCTAATGCAGTTGAAAATGTTTCTAACCGAAGGACAGGCAAATCTGTCCAATACTCCGGTGCAGTAATAATAATTTTACTTCAAGTTTCATAATAATAAATAGCTGATGGATTTTATTCAGTTACTTATTAATTGTAGGTTTCTTTTTCCAACTTTTCAGTTTATTACCACCATTTACAGTTTTGTAAAATTCCATAATTAAAGTTTTTCGTATTTATTTTAGTTGTGGTCGTCGGAAAAATACTGTACAGTACGTGTGGAAAGTGCCATTTCACACTCTCCCATGCGTGTGAAATGAGTCACTTTCCACACTAGTAAAGTAATATACTATTCTCAAGCAGTAAAACCAATATTGAAATTGATTATAAAAATATAATCCAATATGTACAAAAATTAAACGTTTGATGTACATCTATTAATGTGGTAGGTCAACAAACTACCAGTAAGATTGGTGCTACAATAGTATTTAAATCACCAATAGTGATTAAACTAGTGCTAATCTAAACAAGACTGTAAATATTTGTGATTGTGAAGAATAATTACTACACTGGTATTTATTGGAAATAAAAGGCAAAGGACAATTATAAAATTTGTTACACTACAATAAACATTAGATAACTGTTAATATTATGAGTTGCATTTTAACTTAAGTGTTTTTTGGATTAAACTGCATAGTAATAGCATGTTGCTAAGCACGTTTGCAATTTGAGTGTTCAGGTGCAGGAAATAGCAAAACGCATTACGGAATAAAACTGCAACGCTTTGCATTTAAATAGTTCTTAATCATGTAATTTACATTACGTCGACATGTAAAAAAAGTCAGAATTTAGAATTAAATCGTTTTCAGTTCACACTCTCTAGCTAGTTGAGGGTTTCCTATAAACCACTAAATAAGATCACATTGGCATATTGTTTATAAACCACGTCTTCGTTCGCACCATTAACCAAACCTAATAAGAGCTTCTTGTGGATAATGATGGTGGTAAATCGAAGCTGCAGTAGTTGCGGTTTCTTCATTTTATGCAACACTGAGCAAACAACATTTATAAGCGTAAAATGTTATTTTTTATTGTGAGAACGTAAAACTTAGTTTGTTTCCAGTTTGATCGTTTGGATTCGGTTTACTATTTAAAAGCGGGTGCTTTAAATGTTAGTCGTGATCTTATTTGTGAAGTTTATAAAGGTTATAATCTCCAATGGAAATGTTGGCAGCCTTTTTATAGCGGCGTAAATCCTAAAAAGTGCCAGACTTTATTTTGCCTAAAATCTACATTTTATTGGGTAATGAACACTGGTTTTATTTTTCAAACGAAAATAAGAGTGAAATGAAGTGCAAATCGTAAAGTTTTATTAAATGCTTTAAATGGATTTGCGAAAAGTCTAAATTTACTTCAATCCAACGTCATCGTTCATCAACAACTTTGCCGAAATAACTTACACCACTCAGTACATTTTATACTCCTTTTATACGAGTTGTACAAAAATATAAAATCTGACTAAATGCAGATCTGCCTGAAATAATAAAAATTGCGTAACGCAATAAACGCCAAAAATAGTTTTACAACAATCACAATTTATCTGGAAACTTGTACGCGTTCGACTTGCGCTAACTATACATTAGAGTGAAAAGGAAATATATAACTTTGGACAAACAGAATTAATATGGACGCATCCTGTATATTAGATTTCACGAATAGTGGATATTAATTAAGCACAATATTTCGAATTTTATTTCAATAAAGAAATTCAGATTAAATAATAAGGTATAACATTATTCTTTTCAAATACATTGTAAAAGTAATAATCTTGGACCATGACTTAATTTAAAACCGAAAATAAAAACATTTTAATATTGCAAGTTACTACGTATGCCTTTCCCATGAAAAGATAATATACAATAGGCAGATATCTTCCGTTCAGACCACCAAGAGCATTAAAATAATATCAATTTATAACAATAATACAAATTACATACAAAGTAACCTTTTATTCAGCATAGAAAAATGTTAGATTGTGAGAACGAATTTATATAGAGGGAGAAAGGTGATATAACCACTAAGTACAACAGAAAATTAAGTTTTGAAACGTCAAATTGTAGTAATACTAGAAAATAGGAGTAGAGGGAAGTTGAAAGTCAAAAAAAAACAGCTTCAAGATGTAAATATAGACACCACAACGCTGAAACAACGCAGTGTGCGACTTACTTTTTTAACTACGCTTGCATGAGTAAGATAGATTTCAATTCACGGGTTGACGGAATTAATGTCGTGACGACCGGTTAAAGAGTAGTAGAAACATGGAATAGATTACCTGAAAATAATTTGGATTTTGTTATGTTGTGTTATAAGAGAGCTGTGTTATCTGGAAAAACAGAAAATGGAAATACTGTTGATTTCTGAACATCCCTATGTTTAAAGATTTAATCAGTGAGTAATATATGAACTCTTATGTTTATAATTTATAATTATGTATATGTGGTTTTAAAAGTATTTATGTTCTAGGGAATTAATCGATAAAAGTAATCATTTTGTTGTATAATGAATTAGCAAAGACACTAGTATTGGTTAAATTTAAGCATAAAAGTAAGTTTAGAATATTTTACAATATTAAGAAATATGTACGTATTGATTTTTAATGGACATAAAATTATAAAAGAAAAAGTTGGTATTTAACTGTTTTCTACGATTGTTATTGAGGACATTTCCGGAAATGGGATTTAAAATTTCATGCAATTCAAAACGGAAAACGGGAAAATTGGAGTTATAGTATTATTGATAGATTTGATGCGTTCGGTAGGATTTTTTAGTAATATCTGGCCAATATGATGTTAGGAAATTAAGTTTTGTTAGGAAAGTATACTTGTATTATATAGCTATTTTATAATCTTAATAAAAGCTAAATTTTGGTTGAATTTTATTTGAAATTATTTAAAAAGTAGGCCAAACAGACAAATGTGTGAAAAGATATCTAGTCATCGCAGTGATGGAATCGTAGAGAGGCACTTTATGTTACAATTTTATTTAAGTGGACCAAAATATAATGAGTGTTTTTACGAGATTGTAGAAAAAGGTAACGTATAACGTGATAAATTTAAAAATCAAAAGCAAAGAAACCTATTCAGAATAACCGTCATCCGTGTAGGGGAAATATCGAAGAAATTGCTGAGACAATGGTTTGGCACATTTCGATATTGACTAGAAAAAGGCCTTTCAAGGTAAGTGACTATTGTAACGTAATTTGTTTGTATTACAGCTATTTAAAATGTTCATTTCTTCCTTAGAAACCCACTCCCGCACCACTGTAGTTAGCTGATGCACCCTTAAAAGTGTTACGGGGTCCCCGCCTCTTTAAGGAAAATCAAAATTTATAACGTAACGCTCATTTTACCCGTAACAAACTCACACGCTGATGAAGTATTGCCTGTTTCGCCACTTGCTAAGACCCTAACAAGTAGCTAAAATTACCGCATTTCAGAGAAAAGTTACTGTATATTCATAAAAATCTGTCAAAATCTGCAAGAGTGCTGAAAAACAACTACAACTAATTTTTTTTTATTAAAACAACTTGGAAATTAAAAAATACATATAACCTTATAATTTTAAATGACACCTACCGAATCAAATGAAAAACCAACATTGTCTTCAGATGAATCTTCGCATACCTCATTTTTTGAATGACACAATGGAGTATTATTCATTTCAATAAGCACATAGGCATTCGTACACATACTGTGCAATATCCACATTTTTATGCATTCTTTTGCCAAAAGACAACTGTGTATTGTATTAGTAATCAATCTGCTTCTAGATTTAGTGTTAATTAAATTAATTAAGCTGAAAATTCTTTCACATGAAACAGTTGAGTGCAGTAAAGACAGTATATTTAGCACATATCTTGCTAAGTGAGAGAAAACTAATATATGTGTAAAGTTTGGTCGAGAGTACGTCAATATCATCTGTGGAATTGCTGATGTGAAATTCGATGAATTAAAAATCAAGCAGCAGCCTCCATTTACCATCAAAAAATTGAACATCGTCGGCATAGTAAAATCTTGGTAAAAGTTGCATAAGTTCTACCAATGTGGGATAAAGTTCACGGAAGTAATGAGAAAAGGCATTCTTCAGCAAAAAGATATGTATTTTGTTAAAGGGCGTTACTAAAATTATATCTTGTAACGCATTGCATTACGCTATCAATAAATTAGAAGTAAAAGAAAGAAATTTAATCTTGAATGGACAAACTTGTTATTGAAGCAACCTGTATATATTAATTTTCATGTAGAATAGTGTTCAAAACAAGATATGCAATCAAATCCGTTTTTGTATTCAAATCATAAACTGAAAATTACAAATATAGTCCTTATTTCTGTTAAATACATATGGTAAATCAAATCATGGGTTGTAAATTATTTTAAACCACAAAAATGTAAACAAACACCATATAACCATAAATTTTCAGAGTGAAAGTACGCCATGCTTTTAAATAAACTTTAGATTGATGAAATAATAGTGAACTCATTAATATGCACCCCAAATATAAGCTTTAAAAAGTTTAGTTTAATAAATTCCATGCAGTATGACAGTTTTTAAAAGACAGTTTCAACTACTACCAAAGTAAACCACAGATACACTTTACTACAATGAAACAAACCAGACGAAGATTAACGAGATACATAAGTGTAACGTTACAAAAATTTTACTCTTTTTATACAATAGATTGCAATGTATGCATTTATATGGCTTCAAACGTAGAAATAAAATATATACCTACGTAAATTACATGGTAACACGTACTTCCTGCGTGTCATTTGTTACAAACCTAGCAGCAAGATTGTTCAATATCATAAAAACCACCAACAACATACGAAGTAGAAGGGGAACTAAACGACAATGACAGTATCTGATTGAGATTTAGAGTTAGTTTTTCGGGAACTGGTAATAGATTAACATCAATATGTAGAGAGGCGCGCGAATAAACGAGGGCGGACTTGGTAGGATACATGAGTGTTGATATGAGGTTCAGTTAAACGTAACGTTGAATATAACGCAGCTGCAAGGAACATTAAAGATTGATGTCTCGCAGAGACAACAAAAACGCGGCATACGATATTATATGTGAATTTACTCTCGCGTGTGGCGAGAAATTGTCTATGCACCTGAGTGTGGAGTCATTATTGTTGTGGCCGTTTGTAAAGGGGCGGAGGGTTGCGTAGTTGAAGTTTATCTCTTATTAAATTGAAATTTTGGGTTGTGTTGTAGTTCTTGTTAAAAAAATCGACAAAGGAAAACAGGAATAATATTATTAACAAAATGAACGCTGGAGTGGTTTGAACATTCGAAACTTTAAAATAGGTTAATCAAACTGTAATTAATATTATAAGTTTGTTTATGATTCGATATAATTTATGTGAGTGTAAACGTAAATAGGATTGATAGTTTATAATGTAGGACATTAATTGAACATCACATTGATAAATTTTTAATTTATTGATTAATGAATGGTGATCACAGTTAAGGATAATGTCATTAAAATATTAAGAAATATGTAGATGTTGTGATTAAAGTATTGTGGAAAAAACAATGATATAACACAAAGTTGAGATTTAACTGTTTCTTGTTTTGTTTATTATGAACGACATAATCAATAATTTGAAATATATAAATGTCCTATAATTAAATATGAAAGCAGGAAAAATTTGGAGTAACGAATAGTTTCGTCGGTGGCTTAAAATAATTTTTTTTTATAAGATTTTTTTTTTAGGATTTATTTTAGCAATACCTGGCCAGAGTTGCGAGTAAGAAATTGTTTCTAAAAAAGTATATTTGTATGTGTATTGAAATAATTTTATGTTATTAGAGTTTAAGTTTAGGTTGATCTTTATTTCAACTTAAGAAATAGGTGAAGTCAGTGATTTGTAGAGGATATCCAGCTGCTCCAGATCATCTTATTTGGAAGGAGCATTTTATTTAAAAAAATTCCTTGAAGTACGTTCAACTTTAGGAAACCAAACCAAGGGAGTTTTACGCATAGTAACCGTCTTCCGTATAGAAATGACATTAAAAGAATTGCTGTGACCGACGGTTTGGCACGTCTCGATTTTAACAAAAGTAAAAAAGTTCTTGAGGTTAAGTGTTAACGTAATGTAGAATTTTTGCATTTATTATTTTGTACTTCTTTATTGTTCTTTATTTCCTTGTCTCATTTATCTCTGGGGAGCCAGTCTCGCACCACTGCAGTTAGCTGACGCACCCTTATATTTTTACAGGGTTCCTTCCCCTTCAGATCTAATCAAAATTTATTTCATTTAATGCTTATTCTACCCCTAAGAAGCGTTTTTCAATTTTTACGCAGAGGGTCCTGAGAAACTGTTGGCACCGACTATAAAAGTGATCAATCAAATTAAGTGTTTGTACCATAGCTTGCTTTTTCTAATTCATTAAAGATTTCGATTCCAAGATAAATTTGATTTTTGGGCAAAACCAAGTAACACTGCAAGGATGCGTAAGGGTCAAACTTTGCATATAAAACCCAAGAAGTTCTGCGTAGGGCGTTGATATCGCGTTATGCATACTTTGTATTATAATTTTGTCAGTTTGGAAATTTTGATTAAGAATAGTGATCTTTGGCAAAACGTAATTGAAAAACATAAAAATAATTTACAAATCGGATCACTTAAATTTGTGTGAATTTGCTCAACTGCTAATAGGCACTCTTTGTGCAATTTCTCATTAAAATAGAGTTGCGGCAGCGCAGGTCATAGAGTCAATATTCTCTTTAATACTGCAGCAACAGAACCATCTCGTTTGTGATGGGTGCAAAATTTTGTGTAGGTACATGTACATTTACAAATACTTGAAATCGCTAAAACTCTTAATGACGCTTACTGATGGCATACAAAGCACAACATAAATGTTAGAATAATAAGAAAACTGTACATTATCATGCTTACTTTAAAAAATGTGTAAATGTTTCTTGTTAAATCTATACGTCAGGGCAAAATTTTGCAGACCTCACTTCAACAAATATGCAGCGAATGACAAATGCACTTAAAAATAATAATTCTCGCGCAAAGAATCTCGATGACACTAAATTTATTTCGCACATCTTGACATTGCACCCATCTGAACCAAATCCTGCTAGGTTATTTACTGGCATTTCAAACTTTTTAAGACTTTCTAAAATTATTTTACATACACGTTCAGGTGTAGATGTTGGATTAGCTTTGCCCTTTTTATCAAATACTGAAACGAATTTCCATAAAATAGTTAACATTTTATTGAGATTTGAAAAGTATTCAAATACAATACATGCCTGTTTTAGTAGCAGCAATGGCAGTTGACACATCAGTCAGTATACTAAATTTGGTCTGTTTCAGCAGTTCTACAAGATTTTTTCTGTTGCTGCTATTACATTTATAATAACTGTTTGATTTTGTTCTTCGAACACTTGCCTTTCATGAGTTTAGGTTGAAGCAACAGATTGTCCAAATCCTACTAAAACACTTGGTGTTGATGCAGACTTAGATTTTTGAAATTTTTGGTGATTGGCGGAATTTAGATGCTTTGGACAGTTCAGTAACGAATTCAGTGTAACATATTTACAATAGTTACACTGTAAAAAGCCACTAGAAAATATCACTAGATTGCATTTGGCGGCAAATTTGAATAAACCTACATTCTCTAAAAACATGATTGACATAATAACTTCTAAAAGAGAGATTATGATGAAAAATTTATGCAGTTTTTAAACGTAACTGTTAGCAAACTAAATTGCCTGTTGAACTATCTCGTAAAGTACTCAATGTGTTTCAACTTGCACTGGGGTTGAACCCTATATTAATAAATAAAAATAAATGTGAAATTAGTATTTAATTGTAAACAATATGAAACAATTAAAAGTAGTTATTTCTATAAAAAATATGGTACAAACTATAGGAATGTGTTTCCAAATGCTATAAATTAGCAGAAGAAGGATCAAAGTTGAAGGCAACCACCTCGGGAAGATATCAAACATAGAGCACTGCAAGTTTCATTTTTGAATGATGCTGGGTTGGTTCCAAAAAATTCACAATCGGTAAATAACACACAAAGCATTCTTAATCAGTCCTCATTCAAACTTTCAGAACTATGTTCAGCGCAAAGTGAAATAATCAGAGGTTCCACAAGTCGTCTATAACTCTATCCAATCTACACATTTTGTCTTTTTCCTTTATCACGTGCTCAATACAGTTGTTCTAATGCACAGCCATAACATTGTTAATGGCGTTTATTAACAATTTATTAACATCTGACAATTTGAAAGTGGTGTTTTTTGCTGCTACTTCGCTTTTAATTTGTGCCCAAATCAACTCAATTGGATTGAGTTCACAATGATAAGGTGGTAGGCGTAACATAAATTTATTATAACTTTTAACCATTTCATTAATCGCATACTGGTTATATTGTTCCTTGTACAATTTAATTAAACGGAGCAGTTCTGATCGCACCACGACTTCGCTAAATTGAATCTTTTGATCGTAGTCATTCGTGCATGTTCTTCTTTTTTTGAAGATGTGGTTGGTATCGCCTCTAATCTGCGGCTGTGATAAGACGCATTGTCCATAACAATTACAGGAGTATCTGTTAATTTTGATAATATACGTTTGAACTGTTTTTTGAACATGGTTGAATTCATTTCCTCATGGTAATCGACAGCTCGTTTCCTGTGAAAAAAATACAATCCATCTTCTATAAAACCTTCTTTAGACCCTACGTGTACCATAATCCAGATGGTCGTTGATTCCAGCCGATAACCCTTCGATAAACCCCTTCCTCCGATTTCTTATGTTGTCGTCTACCCACAGTTTTTGTTTTGTATGACCTTCCATAATACCTGTTTTGTCAAGGTAATAAATAGGTCGACCCTCTTTCCTAAACTGTTTAATAATAAGCAGATATTTTCGCCTTCATCTAATAATATTGTCACCTTCAATTAACACTTAATTGCGATTATCTTTTAAATACTTGAAATTAATTTGTTTCATATATTTTATACAAAGATAAATGACTCATTTGTGGTAAATCTGGATTGTTTCTCAACTCTTGTACGAGTTTGTTTAAAGTGGGCAGTTCATTTTAAAAAAAAAACTATGTACTAATATTCGAATTGAAGTTTTAACACTTTCATCATAATTTTCCACGCAAGCAGGACGTCCGCCCAAGTGTTTGGAAGGAGTAATTGTGCCTGTTTTCCTATACTCTTTTAGAGTTCCATAAACTAAGTTTGCAACACCTACGAAACAAAAATTAAAATCCTTCCAAAGGTACAAGTAATGAACATTTTAAATTATAAGGGTTCTCAATAAAATTAAAATTCTTATGAATTTAGTTTCTTAAATTAGATATTTAACTTTTGGACATTATTTTTCATAATAAATAGTCGGGGTAGCGCTACTGAGACTTTACAGTAGTTTAAAAATTTGCTTAACTTTTGGCAAATACTATCAATTAATTAATTAATCTAAGTTCAAACTTTACTAAACAGGACTTAGGCCCTATTAAATCAGCATGTTGGTATTTCAAATTATGGTAAACAAGATAACTATCATGATTGTTTGTCTGCATATGTTACTAAGGTCTATATATAACCGGTGAGGTACAATTTCCAAGGTTGAACACACCATTAATTACAAAAAATTGTTGTACTCATTGTACTTTACATTTTAACAGAATAAGCTTTTAGCAAATTAATTAACTAAATTATTCGTACAAGCTTCAGAAAGAATTCATTACATTCATAGATTACGTAATGAACTTTGCTACGGCAGCGTTATCTTAGAAACTAAAACATTCTTAACCATAGCGGCAATGACCTATAATCTTCAAATGACGCCGTTCATGAACTAAACACGCCAGGTGCAGCTGCATAGCGAAAGCAACCATATGACCAACAAAATGCTTACGCATTTATATTTTAAACGAGTTCCATGATATTTGCTTGAACCAAACCAAATAGAATATGTTCCAGATAACCAAAGCTTACATCGAAATTACATGGAATTACATCAAAGTGATAACGGAGTTATCAGAGATATCGAAGTTGCACGTCGCCAAGAAGAGTTGTGCACTACACTTTTACTTAAGTTGTCACGGACAACTTTCAAAATACTGTGCCTTTATTACGGCATCTCTGCCAGGAAAACTTAATTTCCCGCATCGTCTGAGTGTTTTATTTAAACACACCAAGCTACCTTTCAGTTCAACGGAGACACGAAAAGTGACTATCTGTCACAAATCGTCGGAGCAACTTGAAAATCTTAGATATTACAAAGAAGTAGGAGCACGCGATTGGGTTTGTATAAACGTTACCAGTAATGACGGCGTAAAACGTAATAGATTTAATTGTAATTGAAACTGTAGTGTGTCTTAAGGTTGGTTGGTTATTAAATATGCAATATCGAATGAATCAATAATATAAACGTTGTTGAATAAAGACTAAAATAATAGATGCACAGCGGTAAAATCAACGAATAAATTTGCAGGAAAATATGTTACAAGGGGAAAGGTCTTGAATGTTCTAGATTTTTCAGTAATACTATCATTTTTGGTGGCTTTAAATTAAAGAAAGGGAGATATAATTCTGGGGATAAATAATCTAAATATTATAAATTGATTCAAGGGTTTATTCTTCATATAGTAAAACCGTGAAGTGTAGATATTATTTTCTTCTCATACAAATATTGATCGACTTCGTTTTATCATTCTAAACAGGACAAGTTTTAAGGAAAAGGGGTTAATTTATTTGATTAACGTAACGTTGTCCACTCTGTGTAAGTTAAACTGAGTTAGCCGTGGCATAATTAAAATTAGAATATTAGAGAGAGACACAAAGCGGTGGCGGACAGCAGAAAACTGGACGTTTATTACATCGGCGGGCAGCGTTATCATATCAAATTATTTTATGACCGTATTTTATTATAATAAAATATAAGTAGTGGGTTTTAGGTCTGTTGGATGAGCATTAAGACTCTTTTTATTACCTAAATTTTCGAATATATTTATATTCGTCTTCAGAGGTACTATAAAATATACAAACGCTATAACAATAAATAATTACATTAAAGATATACCCACTAAATTGAGGTTTAAAGTATATGAAATGGCACGAAATATATAAATAAAATAATGTAAAAAGGTTGTTAAAACATATAATAAAACTATTTTGTATAGGTTTGGATGTGGTGTTTTTTAAAGTATATCATTTAAATTTTGGCAATTATTTTTAATACCTTTTGTTATTTTTTTTTACATCATAGTTGTATGCATGTACATAATGGTGTATGTATTGATAAATATAGAACCTTCATCAATACGTATACACACACTCACACACACACTCGCGCGCGCGCACATACACACACATCAGTTAAAAATATTAATGGATACAAATACTCAAACACATCATTAATATTTCAATAACCGTTGTGTAACACTTAAATTTAATTGTGGTAAAAAACAAACAAGTTATAATTGAGAATTTTTTTTGTGATTTAATTTATTATTTGTGTATCATAATTTAAAAGATATGTATAGATAAAGCTTAGATCATCAACATCCATCATCTTATTCATTGTATATGGAGTTTTGTAAATATAACACATTTCTAAAAATTTTCTTTTATTTTCAATTTTTATCTCTATCAATAATTTTGTCATTCTGGAAATCTACATGGTGGTCTTTATTTATGATGTGCATTGATAAGGAACATGCATTAAGTTTTACCCGAACATCACTTTTGTGTTGGGTAAGACGTTGTTTTAAATTTCACAAAGTTTGGCTTATGTAACTTTGATTGCAGTCAATACAATTAATTTTGTATACAAGATGTCTTTCATTAAGGGTGTCTGATGGAACTTTGATTTTTGAACAGATTTTTCCGATTGACAAAATATTTTATTCGCTATTTTGATATTAATTTCAGTAATTGAATCTATATATTCATTTGAATAGTAGCGAAATAAAGATATCTGTTGAAAACAAAAAAAAAATAGGAGAAATAGAAGAGCAGGATACGTTCTAAGGCATTTTTGGAGATAGTGCGGGGTTTACTACAAGCAGATATACGAAAAAAGAGAAGTAAATGTAGCCCTATCGCATCCAGATAGTGAAAAATGTGTAGGTTAGCTCAGAATAGGAAACAATGGAGGTACACGTCTAACCAGTTCCAGGACTGAAGACATAATGATGATGAATGTTTGGAAAAACTAAAACAAGATTTTTCAAAAGTCAAACTTTTGAATTTCGAAAAAAGTACGCCAGCAAAAAACGCTTTTCATTTTTTAAAAAAATTGTTTAGAGATAAAATTGCCCTTTTAGAACAACATTTGAAACAACTAACGTTTTGTGGGGGTCAAACTTTTGATTTTCGAAAAAAGGGACCCGCAAAATAGGCTTTTTTCTGATTCGTTGAATATGTGTTTGGAGATAGTATTTTCCTATTGGAACAACTAGAACAATGTTCAAACCTTCGATTTTCGGAAAAAGGGGCTCTAAAAGAAATGTTTGTCCTGTTTTTCTTGAAGAATCATAAAATAATTTCGAATTGGAAAGATGTAGTGCAAGGTCAGAACAACCTGAACACTTTTCAAAATTATAATTGTTAAAAAACGCGGTGCTAACTTCACACACGCATAAACATGTAATCTCTAAATTCAGTATAGATCACTATTGCACCATCAAAAGCAGGTACAAAATTAATTCTAAATATAGAACTAAACTTTATTAGTCTATAATAGTTACTAGGAGGAGGGTCCCATCTTATATAGCGATGCTGAAAAACAAAATGGCTTTGTTTAATATAGAATTAATTACTATTTACTTCGTTAATTAAGAAGTTATTATTCCTTGCAACCGACTGTCCCACAGCCATCTGATTAAAATTTGCATTCCACCTGAAGTTCCTTTTTTACAAGTCTTCCAATTAAATAGATGTTTTGGAATTAATTGTCAGCGCAGAACCAACAACTAATTGTAATAAATAACTTGCTCTAACAGCAGCTTCAACTTCAAATTATAGTTGATTTAATTACAATAAATTTATATCTACCTTCTGCATAATACCATAGTGATGCTGAACGACACTAGACCGTAACCAACTACAGGATGTAGACGCCATTTAAAAGAAGTAAATATCCTGCCAGAATTCCGGTGGTAATCTAGTTTTTGTTCACGCTTTTTTACCTTTGTTATATAAACGGCGGTTAT
Organism: Platerodrilus igneus; assembly: GCA_036346225.1. NCBI lineage: Eukaryota > Metazoa > Arthropoda > Insecta > Coleoptera > Lycidae > Platerodrilus > Platerodrilus igneus. Next base: position 1,905,149 of record JARFIW010000229.1, on the reverse strand, counting down.
ATGAATCGTTTAAAATAAAACTGCGTTGGGTTTGAGGAACTTAATAGAAGGGCAGGAAGTAGGATAAAGATAATTATAATATTCTTGTTCTTATTTGATAATGAAGTTCCTAAAAGCGTTTACAGATGTTTATTGTAAATAGGGTTGATTATAAAAGCTATCAAGAGCGGTCTTGTATTATTTGGACAGATTTGCTTCCACTGTTATCAGAAGATTGAGAACATTTTACTGAGGTTTTGTATGAACTGACTTTTGTTGATGCTGTGGCGATTTTCGGGAACACCATCTGTAGCATTAATTTATACTGGGTATAGATTGGATTTTGCAACATAGGGAATTAACATGTAAAACTAGTAATGTGCAAATATTGGCTCTCCTAATTGTTTTACAAGAAAATGTTAAATACAAAAAATGTAGAGCATTAAAAATAGGTCCCAATCCGGATCTTCTTTGTTTATTAACACCCTCCGGGATTTAATAAAAAGAAAAAGAATTGAAAAAATCATGCAAAATAGGAATAGCCATGAAAAATGTAACAACCAAAGGTAACAAAATTGATTAATTTGACACAAGAATCTGACAATTTTAGTAAGTTCTTTAAATCTGTTTTAAGTCGTTTGCAAGGAAATAAAACATGCTAAAATGATTTTCTAATTGCATTGAACGTGGTAATACAGGTAGTCGAAAAATAACTAAATTAAATGCTCAAACAAGTCTCCGTTCACAGCTGAACAGTACCTATCGTAAAAATTTCTTCTGATTGCAGCCAGTTGATAATACGATATTTGACGACATTCTGCACGTATTGCCGCTTTTAAAATATCCACATTTGTTTATTCTCTTGTTACGTTAATCGAGGCGCACGTTGGGCGCCAAATTTATTACGTTTTTTTTTTGGTGGCAGCCACGTTGAGCGCCGAAAATGTTACGTTCGTAATTCGTGGCCGAGCGTAACGCAAAGAAAATCAAAGACATGACCGGTCTCAATCGGAGAGTAGGGGGGATTGTAGAAAGCAGACCAACATATAACGTACGGGGCTGTAAGGAATTAGTAACAAGACCTGCAATAAAGAAAAGTTAGAATAGCAAACCTGCAATAAAGAAAAATTAGTCCTGCAAACCTGAAATAAAGAAAATAAGCATAGCAGCAATGATAAGTCTAAATTATTCAGTACTTTGTAGAATGTAAATAAAACTGTTTAGATAAACTATATAATATAATCACGATAAAAGGATTATAAAAATTTTTATTACAAAGTGAGGTAATATTGGGGAGTAGCAGAAACGTTTCCTCACACACCAATTAAACATAAATCAGACAAAATGTTAACAAAAGATAAATAGGTAAGACACAATTGATATGAGTAATTCAGTAGTATTAATCTTTCTTTCTTTTTTTTTTCTTATGTTTTAAAATATCATGCAAGTCTTTTGTAAAAGGTATCAGAACGACAAAAATATAGTAAAGCAACCGATAGATATTTAAAGTAATAACATGTAGGAAATAGTTCAACTTACAAAAGTCCTTTAGCAACGCTTCCTTGCAACTGAAGTGTAGGATTCAACGATGTCCTGCACTAACGAAGCACTTCACCCTTGACTGTGAGGGTGTTGATGGAACTTATCACACGTTACACTAATCACACCTACGTATTTCACTGGGGTTAGCAGCAGACACCATCACGCGACGGAACTATGTAGCATTGATAAATTTCTTGTTAATTCTATTTCCTGAGACAATAATTTCGAAATCTTTTGTAGCACTAGTTTAATTTCAACTGGGATCAAATGTATATTATTTTCATAAACCTCCAAAAAGCAGTGAGAGACTTCAACCAATACCTTTGTAAACCGGTAATCTGTTATATTTCGCAAATAACGAAATTCGCGCAAGCAATGATCTATGTTAGATTCTTTGGTGTAGAAAAATGCAGAAACTACAGTATCCACTGTATTTAAATAATCCAAAGTATGCACTAATCTGATAAAGCAAAGTGACACTATACTAGATCGCACACACAGTTCAAATATAAAAAGACAAATCAACAAAAAAACACAAATTAGTAAAGTACGGGTATCACTCAAGTAAGTCCGTCAAAATGTTCCTTAAAGCATTTGTCTCACAAGAAAAACAACTAAAACAACTAGTAGGCACGCGCAAGCAATAAAACGGTCCGTCAATGACCTTAAAACACACGTGCGTCGAATTTTATACAGTTAATATACAACTTCTACTTCACAAGAAAAACAATTAAAATCGTGCCGCACTTGTTCAGGAACAATACGAAAATTAATTCCGCATTAATTCTCACTATTCAAAAGCAGAAACAAGCAGTATTTTTAACGTACTTCATATATCGGAACAAAGAACGAACTCGACTCCAGTTAATCTACAACTCAGCAATTTATAGGAACAAAGAACAACTACAAACTACTCTGTTTATACAAACTAGTCGTTATTACAACTGCTTATCGTCTGTTATCTACCTCGCTAATCACATAAGGAACTAAATTTATATGCACGGCAAGACAAGAACGATGTAATCTATAATTAATTACAAGCTGTTTAACATTCATTCCTAGGAATTTATTTATTAATGAGAATCAATCTTCAATTTATCTATCTTTTAAAATTAATACACGCGAGTTAAATTGAATACAATTCTGAATTATTCTCAAGTATTTACTTGATACAAACAGCGATCCCCTCATTATAATACGACGCACTCGCCAACGAGCCAATAAACACAAAAACACAGAAACAGCAATTGTAGAAATGTACTTACGAATTGAGTATAGCGTAAAATGTTAAAATTACAAAAATGCCCGTTACACTCTTCCTTTGTATAGGCGATCATGCAATGTACCCCACAGAAAAAAATCATTTGGTGAAAGATCCGTAGATCTTGCAGGCCAATTTATTGCTCCACGTCGACCTCTCCGGCGATATGGGAATGCATGTTTTAAATGATCCACAACACCGCGCATGTGGTGTGCTGGACATCCATTATGTCGATACCAAATTTCATAATTAATTCCCTGCTCTTCGATGGCCGGTCCAACTTCTTCTTGTAAAAAATTTAAATACCCCGCACCAGTTAATCGGTCTGTAATAAAGAAAGGCCCAATTATGTGAGGACCTAGTATGCCAGCCCAAACACTGACACTATTACGGTACTGTGTACGGGTCTGTAATGTTAAATTTAAATTTTGTGTGTTCCAGTACCGATAATTTTGATGATTTGGTTCATTGGTTAATGGAAATCGGCACTCATCGCTAAATAGAATTTTCGATAAAAAGTTGCGGTCTGCATTTGCCATTTCTAACATAATTTCGCAAAATTCCATTCTTTTTCCTTTTGATCCTCAAAAATTTGCTGATGTATTTGGTATTTGTACGACCAAAAACCGTGAATTTTGGCTCATTAAAATTTTCCAAGCAGTGGTAAAATGAATTCCTAAATTCTTTCCCATTTGTCGTAAGGATAGATTTTTGTTTTCCGCAACGGTTAAGAGGTTACTTTGTATTCTAACCACACATGTGTCCATGTACTGTTAATTCTGCCTAATTTTATTAAAATTTGTAAAAAGTTCTCCTACATTTGGAATAATTATGGTATGGAACATGCATATGAATAATTCCACTGTTGCTACTTCTTTAAGCTTTTTTTAAAATGACATGATCACGTTATGAAATTTTACTACTATAATTGTCTGACCACACATTAACGTGGGTAAATTCATGCTTACATCTTTGTATTTGACTTCATTGTACGTAATATTAAAATCTGTTGTTCAAAAATTAAAAGGTGTTATAGGTGCGGATAATTAGATTTGCAGCTTTATGCCAACTAATGGGCGACGCTTCCTGTCTATATCTGATGTAAGTCAAAAACTTATCACTGTCATAGGTGATTGGCAAATGCCAAACGTAATTGGAAGTTAGGTTGAAGTATGGTGACATACATGATTTAGATTTGTAAAATTTTCCAATTTTATCACTCGTACCGGTAGTGTAATTGGTATACATCAGCCGAGAGGCTGAAATTGCAGGTTCAAATCCTGTCTGAGACCTTATATTTTCCTTCTTTCAATTACTAGCTCGATTTGAAATGATCATTTGGGCTTTGCATAAAAGTCTAAGTTATTATTTCAGCTTATTAACTATTATAATATCTCAGTATTTATCAACTTGCCGTGTGCAATTAATTACCTTATAAATTTTATCCAATTATAAAAACAAAAAGATAATTTCCTAAGACATACTCAAGATAAGGTATAATCTCGAAATAATTCCCAAAGGTAATCCCAAAATAAAGGTAAAATCTGAAGATAATTTCCAAAGGTAATTCAAAGATATTTCTCAAAGGTAATCCCAAGATAATTCCCAAAGGTAATTCCTAGATAAAAGTAAAATCCTACGATAATTTTTTAAATAGTCCCAAAATAAAGGTAAAATTCTGAAATAAAGACATCGATATACTTAAAACTAAATTCAGAGAATGGTCCTGTAGGACCGTTAAAAGGGGAGTTTCCTTGTGTTCAAAATGGAGGTTCGAGAAACGATACCCGTTCTGTTGAATGCACAAGGGACCGGCTTACAGCGTGTACAGGATCACTGTGTCCCAGATGTGGAGTCGATGAGTTATGCCATCGCCAAACAAATTGATACGAGAACACTTACACCACGTAAGGCAAGGACTGGCAATACATGGTTGAAAACGAGCGCCACACAACATGAACTACTGCAATGGTTTGCTTGTTCTCCGGATCATACGACGACTAACAGAAAAAGGTAGTTACATATAGGAAAACATATTAAAAGGAGGTTGAAATCAATTGGAAGCCATAGTAGCTTTCGAGGCAAAGAGAGAAGAAGAAGAGCTAGCACTGAACAAATGATGTACGACGAGGTGGATATAAAAGCGCTACCCAATTAGCCCAAACGAAGTCAGTAACTTAACTCGGTGGACGCTCTTATGTGACAGTTGATAGTCTTTGGATCTTAAAGCAGACCCGTCGGAGGAAAAATAAGGCAGAAAAAGCGACACTACATTTTTTCCAATGCTCCACGTGAAGGTACTACTACATTGACCAGTAGCGAGTTTTTTTTTACCAGGAGATTTTTGAATTTTGCCAAACCCTTGCTGTTCCAAGCATGGTAGGGATCTTTAATGTGCAGGACAACACTCACATGCGGTACCTTCAATTTATCTATTATCCGAACGCAGGCATATTTTTCTGAAAAATGTTCGCGTAACATTTTTTAATTTCGAACCCGGACCTTGGGCTGAGTAGTCACATGCATATCGAGTAAGCCATGGACCCTCGCCGGAAAAGGAGTTAGCGGATTATAAAGAGTTACTTTTTTGGACAGGTATCCTTCAGAAGAGAGAGAAATACCGCAACGGTCTGAAGGACCCCTTGTCTAGCAAAGAAACAAAAACAAAGCCATGCCCAGCTATTCTCAAAAGTAAGCATACTCAATAAAAGACATTAACAATAGATAAGCGAAAGACACCACCAAAATCAAGAGAGGTATAAAAGAAGTAACAGCGTCTCACCCATATGTTAAACAAAAAAAAAAAGAAAACTGCAATGAAATTTCTAGGTCACAAATAAAGGAAAAAAGGGGAGGTAATGGAACAGGTAATGGAACTCCTGAATGAAAACACACGAAATAAAAATTTCCTGTCTTTGCAATTGAGAATATTGACTTTTTCCAACATAGGCATGATTGTCGATCTCCATGTTGTCTTATTTGAAAAACAGCAATTCAACATAAGCTCCGACAACACTTAAAAATTTATTGCGTTATTCATGCCAAAGATACATTAATCATAAATGGAAGGAAGGCGAAAGATATAGAGAAAATGATATCCAAGAAAATATTAGAGAAGTTAGCGAAAATACTTTAAATATCTATCGAGCGAAAAAATTAAAGGTATATTGTAAAGATAAAAAATCAAAGTCATAAAAAAGAAAAAAATTTGAGCAATTTGTCAAATGGATTAAGGAAGTCCAGAAATAACAAAAGTGTTTAACCCATTAACATATCGTCAGAAAAGGTTTTCAACATAAAATACGGAGGAGAAATAAGTAAAGGGTAGCGATAACAGATATTAGGAGGTATCAAATATTTTATAATAAAAGATATTTTTAAAAAGTTGGACATAAAGTATTAATTATTGTAGAGGAGCATTATCAGCAAAAGGTTTTAGATCTTTTATATGCCACTTCCCTTGTGGTTTACCATCAAGTGCTTAAAGTTCATAGACTAATAGATTGACGAGGCATCTCGCTTTACGTAAGATAAACTTTGGGGGTTATATAACAGAAAATCTTGTAGGGTCAAAGCAATTTTCTTTCATTTTTAGATGTAGATAATTCATCTCTACTTGGACCGGTTGTTACTTTTTGGCACTTACATGACTTATTAATCGTGTCGTTGGTTTCAAAATGCTTAATAATTCTCTGCAGTGTGCTCAAATCCGGAATTGGCAGCAAAATTTGTTTGTATGTCCCTACAGGACAATCTCGAGTAGTACCATTTAATAAAGTTTACTTTCTCTTCTTGAGTGTTGGACTCCATTTTTTATAACAAATTATCAAACTTTTTATGTTTGTCAAAACGTGACATATCGCTGTCGGATTCGTGACTACTACGACTTTTTCGACACATTCCTAATTCTTTTTTTTTGTCCAGCAGGACAAGAAGGTGTTAGAAAATAAATGACAGAGAATTCTGATACATTTTTTTTACTCTACAACTTTTAAATTTAAGATTTTCTTCTAAAACAATTAGGAGAGCCAATATTTGCACATTACTAGTTTTACATGTAAATTCCCTATGTTCCAAAATCCAATCTACAGCTACAGGGTGTCCAAAAAGTCACGCACCATAGGGATTTTACACTTATTTATTATCTAAACTATTATTGTTTTCTTATTGTTGCAGGACTGAAAAATGTTGAGCACTGAAGAGCGGATAGAGATTATTCTTCTCTGTGGAAGAGAAAGTCTCTCTAACAGAGGCGTTGCAGATGAATTTAATAGGAGGCATCCTCGACGAGAGCCAGTGTCGCACACAACGGTTGGCAGATTGCTAGCAAAGTTTAAAGCTACAGGTAGTGTAGCTGATGCTCAAAGAAGCGGCCCTCCAAGCACGTCAGAAGAGGTTGTGGAAGGAGTTTTAGCAAAGGTTATTGCAAATCCCAAAAAATTAATCCGACGTACCAGCTTGGAAATAGGCGTTCCTCGAAGCACAGTATGGAGTATTTTGCAAAAGAACAACTTTCATCCGTATAAGTTACATATGTTACACCACTTGTCAGAAGACGATTCTAATGGCCGTATAGAAATGTGCTTTTAGTTTCTGACAAAGTTGGAGAAAGACCCCCAGTTCTTGTCTAACGTTATGTTTTCGGACAAAGCTAACTTTTATATAAATGGAGAGGTCAACCGACATAATATGCGTTACTGGTCTGACAGTAACCCTCACTGGTATAGTGGCAGCAAGGAGCAAGGAGCTGATCACGTCATGGTTTGATGTGGCTTATGGAAAGACCGTATCATCGGCTCCTTCTTTTTTAAAGGCACAGTTAACAGTGAAACGTACCTAACCATGCTCGGAGATGAACTGCTTCTTGATTTGGATTTTCAAGGTTTGGGAAAACCAGATTGGTTCATGCAGGACGGTGCACCGCCATACTTTGGTACACAAGTTCGGGTTTGACTGGATGAAAATTTCCCCCAGTGGATTGGCCGGAGAGGACGAGTGGAATGGGCCCCGCAATCACCAGACTTAAACCCGATGGATAGTGCAATATGGGGTTACGTAAAATTCAAAGTGTACACAATTAGGATTAGAGACAAAAACCATTTGAAAGATCTCATCTCAACTGTGTGTCGTTCAATTACGCCTGGATTAGTGGTCAACATTCTCCGGAACGCTGGAGATCGTTTACAAATAAGTTTCGACTTACATGGAAGCCATATTAAACAATTTTTGTGAAACATATATTCACCCTGTGGTGCGTGACTTTTCGGATACCCTGTATATTTAATTTAGTTTTTTTTACAACTACCTGTATTACCACGTTCGATACAATTAGAAAATCATTTCAGTATGTTTTGTTTCCTTGCAAACGACTTAAAACATATTTAAAGAACTTACTAAAATTGTCAGATTCTTGTGTCAAATTAATCAATTTTGTTACTGTAAAATAAATGAAGCGATAGAAAAATGACAGTTCACAAATAACGAATAGCTATGTGGTATAGAAAAGTGGACTGTATATAAAATTAAGTGATAATTTAACAAACAACATATAATTAATGGTTTTAATCAGTTCAAGCGTTTACTAAAAGCACTCACCTGTTGTTCACGAAGCCGTGTCAACGACAAAAACGATGTAAACAAAAAACTACTCTTTCCTTTGGCGGGTGTAGCGAAGCACATTTATGACGATAGCGGTGTTCTAAAGAAAAGCGGTTCATCTAATTAGGAGTTCTACGTAGAACATGTAAAACAGCGATGCGGTCTGTTCGAACGAACAAATCGATACTCTGGCTTCGTGTGTTTTCCCAATCACTACACTGTGTTCTTGTACATACGGAATAACAACGTTTATCACTCGCAGCACTTGTTGGCGCGTGCTTCAAGTAAACCATGGAAATTTTACACTAACAAATTTAAATATACCGAGGTGAACGTAAATAATCAACAAACTCAAAGTAAAATAGAATTTAGCTTTAATTATTTACAATATAAACGGAAGTTACCTTTGGTTGTCACATTTTTCATAGCTATTACTATTTTGTATGATTTTTTCAATTCTTTTTCCGTTTATTGTTAAGTCCCAGAGGGTGTTAATAAACAAAGAAGATCTGAATGGGAATCTATTTTTAATGCTCTACATTTTTTGGTGTTTAACATTTTCTTCTAAAACAATTAGGAGAGCCGATGTTGGCACATTACTAGTTTTACATGTAAATTCTCTATGTTCCAAAATCCAATCTACACCCTGTATATTATTAAAAAGTAACAGAAAGTAACCTAGACTACTTTAATTTCGCTAATGGCTAAGTAAGGTTGGGAAGTTTAGTTCACATGCGTTCCTTAGTTCTTATAATATTTTTCTTATTTACCAGCTCCAACGAATATGTCTGGAACAAACTTTTCTTCAAAGAAGTATTCAAACACTAGAACATTTCAAAAAGTAAAAGGTTTTTTTAGCAGATGAACTTTTGTTAGCAGCATTACAGTTTCTTATGACAGAAACTGTTAAACTATATATGATTCAGACATTGCAAAATAAAACTATAACAAATTACGTGAAGTCGAACTAGCTTTTGGAGAATTAAAAGAGATTGTCAAATAAGAAAAGATCACTTCCTAATAGGGTTGTCTAACTATTGTGGTTTGTCAGAATTGATATTGTAGCACCAATTGCTTTGTCTCTGACCACAATAATTATATTAGAACGCAAACGAAGGTTTTGTACACAAAAGATAATTGATAGACCCTGCGGTGCAACTTCTTACAGATGGATTTGATTGGCATGTACAAGAGTTCTGCATTTAAGGGTGATTTAAATTACAATAAGTACATTTGAGATGTTATTTGCAAATTTCTAGTATGCTCTCGAAATGACTAGTGCAGTTAAGACGTTAAGGAGTTTCAAAGTTCAGTTTTGATTAAGGCTTTAATTACAATACGTTCTAATTTAAAGATGTGATATAAATTACTGTCGACATAAATCGTTCTATTCGATATAAATTAATTATAGTTCTTTGTATATAAATTAAAAATTGTGCTTAGAAGCTAACTGTCGTGCTTCGATATTAAGTTAATTAAAAAGATAACATCGTAGTTTAAGAAATTAGTAATTGTACTGTTAGCGATTAGCTGAAAATAAAGCGTTAAGAGAGCTTTTAGCAAATTTTATTGTAACTAGGAGTTACTGAAAAGGCTTGTGTATTAGTATGTACAACACAAGCACCAGTTCAACGACAAAAATATCTCCATACTTACGTGTGCTCTCACGGATTATTTCATCAACAGTTGAATCGTAAAAATATCACTCTTGCTGCGTGTGCTGGTATGTTTTATTTATTATACCATATAAATATCTCAGTACTTGCACTTGTTAATAGATCGCCGTAAGACACTAGGACCATCTACCCAACTTCCGGGAACATAGGTGTTTTGTGATACAATTTTGAGGTTGTTGGAATGGAACAATAAACAGTCTCTTCCCTAACTTCAGTCATATCCAACACAAGTAAATTTCAATCTCGCAAGAAGGACAATTCAAATCAACAACTCTTTAGTTTGCGATACTCAACAAACTAGGACAGAGAGAGAGTACTAAGGAATAATACCGATCAGAAAATGTTATGAATTAATCTGCACAAGATGCAACACCAAACACGTTATACATATATTGATGTGATAAGGGGTCATAAAGGAGTCGTAGAGCACCACAGCGTATACATGCAACACCCCAAAACCAGAAAAATAAAACATTTTTTTTAATACCCATAACTGAGTAATTGAAAACACTCTGTATATATACTTAAGTGCAAAAATCCGTTCAATAAGCTTTATCTAAGTTGCATAATAGTATCTTTAAAGAATACATATTACGTTGTTACGTTCAATTGTGTCCTGCTAAATGTTTTCGTTCGTTTAGGGATTCTTTATAAATATCCCCACGTTTCCGTTTCGCTATCTTGTGTAACTACCTGTCATGGGAGACGCCCCTGATCATGCATTATAATTTAATAAGTCGATTTTTTTTTAAAACTCATTCTAATACAACTGAAACAAGTACTTTTCCAACATTCTGTAGAATGTTAGTACACTATGCTTTCAGAAATTCTAAAGAAAAATATTTTACATTTTTTCGTGCACGAAAGTCCAAGTAGTACTGAGAAATTTTAATATTATAAAACCGAAACCGATTTAGAAGAAAGCGTAAAAGTCTAACAAGTTTCTCCACACGATGCCATTGCAATACACTAACAATCTACCCTGCGAGTTTTGTATCTAAAAGAATTACTTACCATAAGGTATGCGATATTAGAACGATCATCAATCCACCCTAGAACAATATCTGCACCTTCCATACCGCCGTCAGGACTAAAACCAATTCCAACATATCCTTTTGTTCGAGCTTCAACCCTAAACAGGATTTCCTGGTGTCTAGGTTGCCATTTGAGTAAAACGTTTTTATCAGCATCTAAAAATTCTGAATGCGTCCACTTCGTCTTAGTATTTTTTGTATGTCTTTTATATCTTTGTGTAGACCTATCGCTATTTAGGAACTTTTGGTAACGGTTTAATATGTTATCACTATTGGAAAGTCTTTGGCTCGTTGAAAAACTATTTACAGCATCTACGTGTTCAACATACTTGCTTAGAAGGTCTTTTAATCCAAAAGAGAATTCCAAAAATACTATCCATACAAATGCGATAGCAAAATTTAAGTAAATCATTTTGAGATGTTTTATATAAGAAAGTATGCAATTTACGAATACATATCGTGCTGTAGTTTTTTATCAAGATCATGCGTTGTGATTTGCTCCATTTTATGCGGCATACTGAATTCAACCTGCAACAAAATTGTTATTAATGTACCGTTACGACTATTGAGTAAGTACAATTAAAACTAAACGCCATGTTAGAGTAGTCCTGGTATTCCTTGTATAGCGATCGGATACCTATCAACTCAATCGTAAACTTTTAATACAACCCGGATTGCTATGAATGTTACCCTACTGAAATGTATTTTGGCCGATTCTGTTAATTTTTTGCCTTTACGTAACGCAATTGGTTATAAAAAGTTGAATGGATAATTTTCAAAAATTTAGATCAAGAGGAAGAATAGCCAGATAACAAAATTTTTTAACCATGGGCTAACCAGCGGTTTCCTAGTGTGACGATTCAATAAGCAAGTAATTTTGGAAAGGCTATTTAAGTTTGTTGCCGAGCACGATGAGTATTTTGCCAAATTTTAAATTATGTGTGTGAATTTTCAAATAGAATTTATAAAAAGAATTAAGCATGCAAAGAGCGCTACGAAAAATTTAATTTTATTTTTGGTCTGCGGAAGGAATGACACCCTGGTTGTCGTATGCCAAAATCTGTATAATCCTAATTCCACTAAGTTTCTGTCAGGCGCGGTGAACTTGGCTGACACCATTCATTCTATTGACGCTTTAATTCAGGCTCGCAGGCTTGTGCCTGCGTCTCAGCAATGGCAACAATACACTGCTGCAGAAACGCGGTATCTGTCGAGGCGAACACCGGCCAGCGCATACCGTAATCATTTCTGTACGTCAGTAAGTGCGCGTAGAACCTAACGAAACGAAAATTTTCTGATGTTGATACAATTCTTTAGTAATGTGCCTTACCGTTTGATAATTGAGATCAACTTCTGTGGATAATTCCCGGACAGTCCACCGACTGTCCATGGAAAGGAAACTAATAAACTTTTGAAAGACTGTACAGTTGACCTATACGGTTCAAATCTGCTGTCTCATGTCGACCGGCGTCGCCGTGGATCAATGTAGTAAACGTAAGACTAAGGATCTCAAGGTCCTGGGTTCGAATCCCGACACGGCCGACTGCTTGAAAAAAGGCAGGTGAGCATTTTTCACAAAAATTACGCCCTCGTTCGGATGAGAGGTTAAATGGGGGTCCCTTGTGAGTGTTGTCACGCACGTTAAAGATCCCTACCTTGCCTGGAACGGCAAGGGTTCGGCAAAATTCTAAATTTCCAGGCAACAAAAACTCGTCTCCTGGCCAATGTAGTACCTTTGGGTGGAGCATTGGAAATGTAAATGCAATGTCTCATGTCTACCGGCGGCTCCGTAGTATGCGTGTGACTACTATGTCCAAGGCCTGCGGTTCGAATCCTGACACGGTCCGCTCGAAAAATATTAGGCGAGCATTTTTCATAAAAATACGCTCTCGTTCGGACGAGAGGTAAAATGTAGGTCCCGTGTGTGAATGTTGTCATGCATGTTAAAGATCCCTACCTTGCTTATAACAGCAAAGGCTCGACAAAATTCAAAATTATTAGTTAAAAAAAACATTTTTCCTAGCCAATGTAGTACCTTCGGGTGGGGCATTGGAAAATCAAATGTAGCGTCCCATATTGACCGGGACGGCTGCGTGAGTTACAGCGCCTCAAAGAAATATAATTTTTCCAAAAAACATAACAATGTCGTTGAAAAATATTTTTATAATTTACCTGTAGATAGTTTTTAATTACGTTCAATAAGTGTCCTTTTTATTGGAGGGTCAGAAATATCTACATGCTGTTTTTGTTTATCAGCATTCAATCACCCTCCTACCTTCTTCCTTGCTCCATCCCTTCTGGTCAGGTGTACAGAATTTCTTGTTGGGGCAAAACAAATAGGAGGGTAAAAAATTCACTCAAAATAGATATTACAAGAAGTATAACTTTGCTTAAAAATAGATTTACAGGATTTTAGAGTAAGTATTTACACAAAGTGTCCGCTAATTAATGGTACACAGCATAACTGCAGATTCCTTGAGTAAAAATATTAAAATTTGACCTAACTTACCTCAGTCCAAAAGTTGATAATAACAGAGATACAGGGCGTCCAAGTTTTAATTTCCATTTCTTTTTTCTTAATAATTCATCAACATATCGGCACAAACTTAGGCATTTGGGGATTTTCATAAGCGAGAAATTCAAATTCCTTCTTAGTTTAGATGTCACTTGTAGAGGGGTCTACTTACGGTATATTAAACATTTTTAAAATAACCCAACTGTTTTGTGTCACGATGCTTTATACTAAATGTTAAAGATTATGTATTTTCCATCTTTTTTACGCAAAAAGGATGTACCTTGTAAATATCTCTCCAAGTGCCCGTTTTCCAGATATCATCGTATCATTTATTCAATGCACCTTCTTAAATTCCTGAAAGTAAATTGCTTTTCAAGTAGGCTGTGACTAAATCAGATGCAATAACGAACGTTACACATTTAGTTAATGTCAAGCTTTGCTAGTATTTGTTGACAAAAATCAAGTGGATTGAAATCGGAGATTCGAGGCGGCCAAGGCATGTGGTTTCCGCAGCCTATACGTCGATGAGGAAATTGAATATTTAGGCAATCTCTGACAAATCTGGAAAAGTGTGCCGGGGCTCCAACCTGCAAAAGCAGCAGGCTTTGTCTTAGTTCTAGAGAAAAACCATCAAAATGTTCCAGTAGTTGAGTTTGCAGAAATTAAGGTATATTTCGCCGTTTAAATGAGGGTCTAATACATGATTATCAATAAGCCACACCAAACGTAATTTTGAAATTCATTTTAGAAATGATATTCGGTAACTAAATACGGATTATCTAAATCCCACACAAGCTTACTCCTAAAGTTGAAAACACCTCTACGTGTAAACGTTGCTTTGTCTGTAAATAATATTTTGTTTAATAACAATGGGTCGGCTTTGTGCTGGATACGACAGAAACGAGCGAATTTCAGTCTAGTTAGCAAATCAGTTGGCAGTAGGTTCTGTACTGGCGCGAAGTGAATTGGATACAGTCCTTCTTCATAAAGAATTTTGCAAACGGTGGACTTGCCTACACCTGTTCACACAGTAAGATGTCTTGTGTTTAATTCAGCGTTTTTAGCTACGTGGATCAGAATTTCTTCTTCCTGACCAGTAGTTATAGGCTTGGGCGTTCTGTGGAATCTCGCTTGGGACAAAAGTGCCTATTTCTCCCAGTCATTATAGAGATTCTTCAAAATCTTAAAATCTGGTCGTCTCCGTTGTGGATGCATTTCCAAATATTTCCGATGGGCCTTCCGTCCATTACATTTTTCCTGCGCCTATACACATATCATATCCCGCATCTCTTCGTAAGAAAACTTGTTATGCCTGGGTATTTCGTACGTATGAAAAAATCTTTGAAGTACTATGTAAAACACGCAAAATGTTAACAAACACTAGGAAAGTTTGATATTAACTAAATGTGTAGCGTTTGTTATTGATAGAGTAACAAATGAGGAAATGTATAGAAGAATAGGTGAGGAACCCTGTATGTGCAAACAATTAAAGGTCAGGAGAGATAGAATGATAGGGCACCAGTAAAGACATGAAGGACTATTTAGTAAGGTCTTAGATTATAGACTACCAAATAAAAATAGAGTAAGAAGACCTAGACAAAGCTATATTAGTTAAATTATTAGAGATTTAGGTTATGAAGGGTATATAGACCTTTTTAGACTAGCTCAGAATAGAAAAGAATTTAGAGTTGCGTCAAACCGAACTTAGTAAGTTCGATAATAAAACAAACAATCATATAAATAAGGTCGAAAATGATTAATAAAAAATCATTATTTTCGAGATATCAAAATATACTCTGCATTGCTTTTGCAATTTCACTACTAAATGAACCTTGTTCACTTTTTTGTTCAATCTGAGGGCGACAGTACAAATTTTTCATGCAAAAAAATGGTTCTGTCCGTAAGCTGCAACTAAGTCATGAATTGCCTTAATACGTTTTAAAATTGCTTGTTTATATTCATCATTTCTGTTTTTCGTAGTCTAACACTATAAACAGGATTAAGTTTCGACGGAGAAAGCCGATTATGCTCCTCTTGAAACTTGCCCCCCATACAAAAAAACCCTGACTTCTGAACAAAAGAATGAGTATTTCCAAGCATAATTGCTGTGCCTGAATAGTCATTTAAGACCTATTTAAATAGGCAGCAAATATCTTGTTTTTAGTGTATTGCTCCTGACGTGTTTTATGCACTTGAATTAAACTTTTACCCTTTAAATGTACCTTTATACCATCCGTTCGTTTCTCATTAACTTCAAAAAATATTTTTAGACACTTTTCTTTTACAGTTTTCACTGTACTTCAATTATCCAACGCACATAAAACAAACTAGAGACATTACAAACCGACACTAAACAAACTGACTGAACATTACAATGGCTAGAGCTAGACTGGTTGTCGTGTCGACAGAAGGTGCGTGAGAACAAAGAAAGAAGGATAGGGAAAGAATGTTAAGAGTGCAGGTGCGTCTAGCACACCTGACCCAGGAGGGGGTCCACAACAATTTTCTACTATATTATAGGGTATTACATTTGTTGGAAAAATTGGGTTTCTTTGAAGCGCTAACAGCTTGGTGTTAAGTTTTGGTCAAAAATCATTTATACAAACCTTATAGGAATGCTAGCTACTTTATTTTAGTTCGTAACCATTTTCTTCGAAAAGAGCACACCTTTTACGGCATATGTCAAAAACAAAAGAAAGGTAAAAAAATTTAAGCGTTTTTTGCGGTTTTTTTTCATATCTCCCGAACTTCAGGACCGCGCCACACTAGTGGCAAGTGCACACTATAAACAATTAACAGCTAAAGTACGTTTTGTTGATCTAAATTTTCAAACAACGACCAGAAATTTGTGAGTATTTCTTAGAGTTTAGCCAAATATTTAGCTCAATATATAAATATTTCAAAAGCTTTATAAACATTTAGAATGTCTAAATTTAGATCCAAGAAATATTCGTGGTCATCGATATGATAATGTGTAAAATATGAAAGGGAAGCACAACAGGCTTCAATATAGTACTTTAGAGTCTAACCCTAAAACGTGTTTTCTTCTATGCGCATCTCACAGTTTAAATTTAGTCGTATACGTTGTAGCTACTATAAACATAGAGTTTACGAATTTTTGCACCCTCGGCTCATTGTAACGAATATACGTTCTGTAGCACTAGTTTTGGAGGAATCACATCTATGCATAGTTGGTCTGTGATATTTGATTCTTGTATTTGATATTATTATATCTGAAAGAAACAATTCCACAATGGAACAGAAATTATGACCATTTAATTAGCTTAAATGCTTTACCCAGAAATATTTAATAACAATATACACTCTGAAAACATATTCAAAAAGCAACTAGTCGTTTGTGTTGCCTAATCCATAAGCGGATTATATCCTTTCAGTTGTTAAAATTAAGATAGCGCTTGCGTAAATACGGTCACGAGGTGACGCGCAAGGCGAATCAGCTGTTCTTTACATGCACGGTACGGATAACCAAGCCGGCCATTGTAGTTGAAGATGTAATGAAGACAGCAACTTATACAGATGGGGTCACGAGTTCATCACAAGTGGGACTCAGAATAGGCGTGCCGAGATAGGTGCAGGAGAGCTGGTCGTCTTGGGGGCACAGAAGAATATTCATTCCTGTGACTTCGACAAGGCACTAGACCACGCTTCCTTTTAAAAATGGTTCGAGGAGTCGGTATTTGTTAACGGTGAGACCGCATTATTCAAGTAATTTAATACTAATACAAAATATCTTTATTTCCTTAGCGCATGAAGTAATTAGATGTATATATATATATATATATATATATATATATATATATATATATAGAGAGAGAGAGAGAGATTGGGGCAACTTTCGGTAACGAAGAACGAACAGCTTTTGTTTGATGTTTTTTTGCAACAAATTTGTAAGCAGGATCCAGAAAATGTGCATCGCAGTTCGATAACAAGGGGTAACGTCTTCATTAAGAACAGGTATCAACTCTTTCAGTTCTTATGTTTGTCAGACTTTAAAAGTGCTCACATAAAACTTTAATCGAAGATTGCTTAATTATGCTAAATTTTGTGCACGAATAATAACGTGAAATATGATTGTTAAGAAGTACTAATAATGTAATTTTGTAAAACACGCGGAACATCCATGTGTTTAAAGTATCGTGATTCTAAAGTCCACTTCTTGTTTTTTAAAAAGTTCACTACAGATGTCTAATCTTTAATAAGGTCATTATATCTGAATAAGTTTAAAATTTTATTTATCCAAGTTAGCTGCACGTGATTTAAATTTTTTTATAAAGGAATAAATTAAACTGATGTGAAATACAATGTAAAGCAATATACAGATATGTCCATTGGGTATCAGAAATATTGTTTTGAAATATTATTAAAAATTAAAGTCTTGTTATATCAAGACAGATTTATAAGAAAAACCAGAATTCAATTTTATTATTTTGTATTTGTAACCATATTAACAAAAAAAAAAACGATAATCGAGAAACTATATTAAATTACATTTTTGGACTCAAGTTTTTTTATTCCATGCACAATTAATTTTAATAAGAATATTTTAGAGTAAATAAATTTTTGAATAATGAAATTAGACGAATGCTGAAGTAATTTAAAAACACAGATATATTACAATTGATTTATTCTAGATATCCATTTTTTAATTCAAATACCTTTGGTGTGGTAATCTCAAGATTATCCACTCGTAATTATTAGTATGCTTTTTTATTAAAAAGCACAAACAGTGTCTTTTTAATAGAAAATTTGTTGTGTACTTTTTGTTTCAGGATCATCGAGATTGAAGAGATTGTAAGTATGTTCCAGAGGTTTCCAGATGTGTTAGTTTATTAGGTTGTAAGTTTTTATGGTGCTTATATCCCATGAGTTTCTTTATCTTCTCATAGGAGTATTGAATTTCTTGTGTTGTCCATATAGATACAGTGGCGCTCAATTTCCCTTTCTCTTTTTATGTTAGCTTATTGTAGAGTTTATACCATCCCCACACCCTTTCTCATTGCTCACCCTTGGGGTAATCTCAGACTTAGCCGCGAACAAGTAAAAAAGGATAAAGCTTCACTAGTATCCAACGAGTGGAGGCGAATAGTGGTTCATCATTAAAACCATTATCCGACACACGATGGAAAATAGAATAGATTCAATACGCCCCCTGAGGCACGATTTAGAAACAATATGTGAAACGTTAATCACGAGCTCAGATGACAACGGCAAGGACATTAAAACTCGTTACCAGGCAGCATGTCTGCAAAAATTGAAACTTTTAGATGTATATGTTCTACAGCAATATAGTATGACGTACTGTTGCAGATAAATATAGTAAGTAAGCTGTTTAAAAAATATCTAATAATATTACGGAGTGCTTGGAACTATTGAACAAAATAATAGCGCATTTCAAGCGAAATTTACAGATAACAGCTTTGAAGTAAAATTGCTGATCTTCTTGAAACAGATGCAGCATTTTGTTTATCAGAAACTGTTTGAGGTCGAAAGAAAAAGCTTCATTTTGATTAACAACATGAAGAAGAAGTGGAAAATGACCCAAGAAAGAATATTAAACTGAATTTTTGTTTCGCTATCTTCGATACGACAACTAACTCACTGTAAGAACGATTTGCACTACTTAATGAGCATTCTCATTATTTTGGGTTTTTATATAGCGTACTGGAAATAACACAAAAGTACTCTGCGTACAGAAATTGTTAGTAAACATGATGGCATCCTCTGGGGTAAAAAATTCCGGAGATAAAATAGTCCCCCATTCGGATCTTGTAACGTTCGGTTTAATTCAACGTTTAGAATTATATATTTCACTTTAGCAAGCATATTAAACATGCCGATTTGTGATAAAGGACAGTCAAGTAAACTGCACACTTTTTCAAAATTGCGAAGAAGGCTAGAAAGTGACAGGGGGGAATTGTCAAATTTTTAAAAAGTGTCGAGTCGCGTTTTACGTTTGGGTGTGTTGTAATTAATCTTTTGTAGGTCCACTCTAACATCCGAAGTTATATACCGTCATTGTTATACCAATAAGATACCAATTCATAGTGGGAGTTTATTTGGATTAAAAAAAAGTGACCTCAGATTACATTTGCCGTACGCTGTAATCAACCGATTTAGTTGGGAACCTGATACATTAACACACACCTATGGTAAAGTTAGTGGGGAGGTTGCATTATCCCGACACCCACTTTCC
This sequence comes from Platerodrilus igneus, assembly GCA_036346225.1. Lineage (NCBI taxonomy): Eukaryota > Metazoa > Arthropoda > Insecta > Coleoptera > Lycidae > Platerodrilus > Platerodrilus igneus. The sequence continues at coordinate 1,885,330 of JARFIW010000229.1, read as the reverse complement.
TCGCTGTGTCTATAGTGACCTGATTCACCCCACAAACCCTTCAAGGTAAGCGTTGCACTGTAGTAGTTACTGAGTGACCAAATTAGTTCGCACGCTGGTATTGGGATATTTTACCCTGAACTATAGAATGTTCTTTTGCATCTACCGTCAGTGAAGCTAAAAGTAGATAGTGTATTTCGCCCCGTATTTACCCTACTTTCACTGTAGTCAACCGTGTAAAACAGAAAGCCGCTTGTGTGCGCATTGTATATCTAGTAGTCCGTAAAATTTTAAAGCTGCGATACTTTTCTAAATTGTACAACTTGTTTCGTAACGTAAGACTGTACCAGTTGTAACGCCTAGATAGTTCAAGTAGACTTACGTCTACCGTTCACATTGTTACCGGAGGTTTGCATGCACCCGGTGTAACACGCGTGATATTTCGAGTTATAATCTACACACTTTTGGTCGTCAAACCTAAGAACCCGTACTGCCGTGAGGCACAGGTGCATTCAAACCTACCCCACCTTAGAAATAATTGTACTCACAAGTTTATCTTTGGTAGCCCTGGCCAGTGCGAACTTCCCCCTAGTTTTTGCTTTTGGTTAGTTATCATAATTAATTTGATCGTAGCTGTGGCGTAGTCAATATACGCCGTACCTACATTTGCTTATATACACACCTTTGTTTATGTTATTTACTGTGCTTAATTAATGTGTTCTTTTCAGCCAGCGTTTGTAAATAGAGTTAAGAGTATAATCCAGGTGCATTTTTCTGTTGTAGTAATTTGCGCGAGTAGGGTGAATCAGTACATTCTACACCGTGAGTTTTTCCTTATTTTCATATTGTCTTATTATAACAAGTGCAGGGGCGTTTGCTCGACCAGTAACGAGATCCCCGAATATATCTAACACAGTGACATTACTGGTGGTGCCCAGCCCCTTTTGCCGTCATTACCGATTTTTGGCATACTACCAAGTTTACGCCGCACTATAATTGTCATCTTAGGGCGTTTAGCAATCCCGACCTGCGACTTTTATTATACCCACCCCTCACCGGCTAGAGCTAGGCCGCGCACGGATTCCGATCCGTCCCTTGGTGTCGTAGTGCTGAATTGGCCCGTAACAATCTCTGGAAGGGGATTACTTTGGGGGATGTGATCCGAAAGTATAGAAAAAGATCCGTGAACATTCTGCGAGTCGAAGCGTGTAATGTCAGAAGTATGAAACAAGTAGGTAAGCTAGAGGAACTGAAACTCGAAATGGATAAGTTAGCACTAGACATAGTAGAAATCAGCAAAGTCCGCTGGCCAAAGGCGGGGGATTTTTGGAGTGGAAACTTCAGGGTAATTCATACAGGATCAGAGGAAGGAAATGCTGGGGTGGAGATAGATGTGCGAAAAAAGATAGGACGACGTGCAGAAAACTACTTTCAAAAGAACGAAAGAGTACTCATGGTTAGATTTGAATCTAAACCGGTAAATACAGTAATAATACAAGAATATATGCCTACCTCTAGCCACCGTGAGAAAGAGGGAGAGGCGATCACCAAGAAAGACATCGAAAACATACTAAGATACGTAAAAGGACATGAAAATTTAATATTTACGGAGGATTTTAATGCAGTGCTAGGGAGGGTTGGAAAGGAGCGATAGTAGGTTTATTTGGTTTAAGCACAAGAAATGACAGGGGAAATAGGCTGGTAGAATTTTGCAACAAAAGCAACTTATCCATCACAAATACATTATTTCAACATCATGCTAGAAGACGATACACGTGGAAGATGCCAGGAGATATAGGAAGGTATCAAATAGATTACATTATTGTTAGACAACGGTTTAGAAATCAAGTAAAAGACTGTAGAAGCTACCCGGAAGCAGATACAGACACTGACCACAACATTGTAATTATGAAGGCCCTTTGACTTTGACTTTGAGAAGCTAAAAGATAAATATATCCACGAAAAATTTGTAAAAAAGTCAAATGAATTGCTGATAGATATCGGGAAAATTTCTGATACTACGGAAGTAGAAACAAAATGAAATAACATTAAATCCAGCTAAGACATGACGGCCAGAGATATTCTAGGGTATACACAAAAGAAAACAAGAAACCTTTGATAACAAAGGATATCCTAAATTAATAGAAGAAAGACGAAAATACGAAAATAAATCAGACAAAACAGGAAAACAGAGATACAAAGCCATAAAATGGGAAATTATTTGCAAATGCAGGAAAGCTAAAGAACAATGGTTTGATGAAAAGTGCAAAGAGGTACAAACTAAGATGGAAATAGGAAAGACAAACGAAGCATACTGAATTTTAGGGATATAAAACCATATAGCAAAAATATAAGGGACGCGGGAGGAAACGTCATTATAGAAAATGCAGAGAAAGTAGGTAGATGGCAGGAATATATAAGGAATTTATATTCAGGAGAGGAAATAACAGCATTAGAACAGGAATCAGAAATTGGGATATCCTATACTTAGAGATGAGTTTGAATTAGCATTAAAGGGTCTGAAAATGGTAAGGCGTCGGGTATAGATAAGGTGCAAACAGAAACCCTAAAAGCCGCTGGACAAGCAGTAACAGAACGTCTCTTCCGACTTGTAAGCTATATGTATGAGACAAGCGTGATACCCAAAGGTTTCAAACGTAACATCATAGTAACTATACCAAAAAAAGAGGCGCGGATAGATGTGAAAATTTTCGAACAATAAGTTTGACAGCACACGTTTCAAAAATATTAACTGGAATTGTACAAAGACGAATGAAAAAACGAGCTGAGGAAATACTGAGAGAAGATCAATTTTGGTTTAGGCGAAACTGGGGAACACGGGAGGCTATTTTACCTCTGAGGGTGATAATGGAGAAAACAATAGAAAAAGGGGAAAGCGTATATATAGGGTTTGTAGATCTGGAAAAAATATTCGAAAATGTAAAATGAAAATGGAAATGTTCGAAATACCCAAAAAGATTGGAATGAGTTATAGGGATAGACGGATAGTGCATTGCTTATACAAAGAACAAACAGCGGTAATAGGATTAGACCAAGAAAGTAGAGATGTAAATATTAAGAAAGGGTGAGACATATAGAAGAGGCAATGAATACTGTCAAATGCAGGAAGACATTTGGAATTACTATGCAGGGACAAAAGATTGATATGATTAGATTTGCAGATGATATGGCGGTATTAGCATCTAGCAAAAAAGAGTTAGAATCTGCTCTTAATGAAATGGAAACAGTTCTAACAGAGAGATATGGTATGAAAATTAACAAAAATAAAACTAAAGTTATAGTATGCAAAAGTGAGGAAAATAAATCAAAAACAAGAATACAAATAGGTAAAGAAAACTTATAAGATGTTAAGGATTTCTGCTACCTAGGAAGTTAAATAACGCAAGATAGGAAAAGCACAAAACATATAAAATAAAGATTAGCACAAGATCGTGCTACGTTTAACAAGAAAAAGCAACTAATGTGTTCAAAAACAACAAACATAGAAACAAGGAAAGGATTGCTTGAAACATATATGTAGAGCACAGCACTGTATGGTTGTGAAGCCTGGACAGTAGGAGAAGCAGACAAGAAAAAGGTAGAAGCCTTTGAAACGTGGTGCTACAGACGTATGATGAAGATATCATAGACAGGCAAAGTTAAGAACAAAGAGGTACTAGAAATGGTAGGGGAAGAAAGAAGTATGTGGAAAACAGTAAAAAATAGGAGAGATAGGATGATAGGCCACATACTAAGACATGAGGGAATAGTGCAGAATACATTAGAAGCAGAGATTGGAAAAAAGGGAAGAAGAGGTAGATCTAGGTTAGACTACTGCACACAGATAGTGAAAGATGTAGGCTGTGAGAATTTTAGGGAAATGTGTAGGCTAGCTCAGAATAGAAATCAATGGAGGTATGCTACCAACCAGTCGCAAGATATAAAAACTAATGACAAAAATAATAACTGTACTTAAACATGGTGATTATTATAAACAACTACAGATATTTGTTTTGCAATACTCTCAACTAATGTTAATTGCGCAAAAGGATTTACTGGAAAGCTATTAATACAGCAAATGTCTAAGTGTTGGGGGATTCTTGGCAGCCACAGGCTGCTTAAACCCCTTCACATACCACTGAATTTCTGTGAAATAGGGCATATAATCAGAAAATAATAGAAGGGAATCGAGCTGTATATAGGCTGTTGTCAGAATTGCAGGGAACTGTGTAGGCTAGCTCAGAACATAAATAAGCTGAGGTACAAGTCCAACCAGTTCCAAGACGTAACACCCAATGACAAAAAAATAAGTGCTCTTAAATCTGATGATTATTGTAAACAACTACAGGTGTTGTTTGTGAAATATTGTCAACTAATGTTGATTGTGCAAAAGGATACACAGATTCAAGTGCTAGGGGAATTTGGCAGCCACACGCTGCTTACCCCACTTCATATACCACTTAATATCGGTGAATTAGGGTATCTAACTATAAAACAATAGAAAGTGATCGAACTGCATCAAACAAGAAAGAACGGCAGCTATGTTCAAAGACAACGAACATTGACACAAAAAGAAAACTGTTCAAAGCATAGTATGGAGCACAGCACAGTACATCTATGAAATAGGGGCAGTAGGAAAAGCAGACAGTAAGAGATAGAAGTCTACTGGAATGTTGTGTTTCAGATGTATGAGGAAGGTAGCATGGACAGACAAAGTTAATAACAAATAGGTTGTAGAAATAGTATAGGCATAAAGGAGAAATAGAAGGATAGGATACGTTCTAAGGCATTTCTGGGGAATAGTACGGTATACTTTACAAGCAGTGATAGGAAGAGAAGTAGAAGTACAGCGAGATCAGACTTTCGCACACAGATAGTGATAGATGCAGACTGCAAAGTTCGAGAAAATGTGTAGGTTGGTTCAGACTAGGAAACAATGAGGGTACGCGTCCAACCAGTTTTAGGACTGAAGACCTAATGATAATGATGACCGGAATTACAAATAAATTCTGAATTGGATTTGAGGAAACACTGCCTAGACTTAAAAGTAATGTTAACTGACAAGAATGAGAAAGATATCGATGAAATAGAACTATTCGAAGCAATAAATACTCCTTTTAGATGTAGTTTAGAAAATAACAGTGACCGCCTTGAAGTTTTAATATTTGGTACAAAATGATCCTTAAAGTTATTTTCCTAATACACTAATTGCACTACGAATAATTTTGACACTACCTGTTTAAGTTGCTTGAGCTGGGAGATCATTCTCTAAACTTAGCTTGATGAAGAACCACTGTTTCCTGAAGGTTTAGTTGACCTGACGATGTCTAATGAGTCAATAATACTGGATGCATTAAATCTTCATAGTATTGTCCAAAAGTTTTCTGAAATTAAAGCTTGTCGTCTAAAACTTTTATAAATCGTGTTCCTTATTACGATAAATAATTATTGGTCTTCTTTAGCTTAAGGTTTATTTTGTTGTTAGTTAACCTTTCATTTGTGGAAAATGTTTTGCGATTACGTTTATTAATATTAACATATTTTTCTATTGACTTTCTAGAAGCTTGGTACGAGCGGCCCAAAACATTTTGACATAGGCGACTTAAACTCACTGCGCGGTCCTGCTTTTTCGAGGAGGTAAAGTGGAAAGTCGTAATCAGCACACTGAAAAACTTAGGTAAACAAAAAATCACAACTTCGCCAAACTTTCTACCTACAACCACTATTTGATTGGGCTATTTTTACCAGCTAATCAATAAAATGAGATTCTAGGTTTTTCAAATACAAAAATTGAACTAAATCTTTACATGTAGTTTAAAATTAAGCTGTTTTGATTTTATAAAGTTGATTTGGACATTATTTTATTCATTACATTTAATATAATGCTTATAAAGTACTTTTATTTAAATAATTACTGTATAGAAGTAGCTAGACAATGCAATGTATAAACACAAGCCGAAATAGCTCAGTTGGGAGAGCGTTAGACTGAAGATCTAAAGGTCCCCGGTTCAATCCCGGGTTTCGGCAGCTTTTTTTATGTGTAGCACTGATATGTATGTTAATGTCTACTGCATACAAGTTTCTTTACAGCGATTTATAGTGCAAAGAAAATTTATTTATTATATATCCTCAATATATAGCAAACTTGGAGAAGTGTTTTTCTACGTTCGGCAAAGGAAAGGATTAAATTCTATTCTGTAAGTAATAAAAATCAAGTATTAACTATCACTCTCGAAAAATATGTCAAAGAAATGCAGTAGTATTGATCACACGTGTCTATTTTTAGACAAACTGGTAATAAGAAACAAGCTACATATGACAGCTCTGTTTATTGTTGCATTCCATTCCTGGATATTGTGCTACCTGCATTGAGCACTTGCCTCATCCTAGGTTAGAAATGCATCAATTATTTAACCACTAATGAATAAAATAACATTTTATGGTTATTACAAACAACTTTTAAATTAAGCAGCAGCTAAAAACCAATGCACTCGATTTTATCAAGTTTATTTAAATTCTATTTTATTTATTATACCGAATTGAATTTTATTAACTATATTTTATTTACAAAAACTGTGTTTAAAGTATGTAGACTACGATGCATAGCAAACTACAACTTATCAGCCGAAATAGCTCAGTTGGGAGAGCGTTAGACTGAAGATCTAAAGGTCCCCGGTTCAATCCCGGGTTTCGGCAATCTTTTTTTGTGTAAGCATCTATCTTTATGTTGGTATTTACTGCATAGAAGTATTTTTACAGCGATTTATAGTACAAACAACATTTATTTGTGTACATATCGAGAGCCGAATTTATACGTTTGATGAGTACAAACGTGTTTCCGGTCGGGAAGTTATTATACCTCAGGTAGAATTCTTGTATTGTACTTAAATACTTTAAAGCTCGAGGCTAATTTTTTTTTGTATATATAATCTGAAGGCAACACGTAATTCTAGTGCAAATAAATAATGTAGTTATAAGTATCGTAGTTTAGTGAGACAGGACTCGCTTAGAATTTTCGATCATTTAACGTTCAGTGAAATCGAAACAAACGTAAACTTAAATTACTTAAAAAATATGGAATAGGACTTCGTAAAATTGCAATTTACGCGGATTATATAACATAATCAAAGGAAGTATTCAGTATAGGAGATTTGTTAAACAAAAAGCTTGAAAACAATAATAGTAAGGCAGGCTCAGAGACTATAAATATAAAGAAGACAGAACCTACTTTGGAATACCAACCGCAGCTATTCCTATTGTAAGTACTGATTCTGCCACAATTATCGAACCAACAATGATAAAATTTATCAAGAAAAACACTCCTGTACTATCGATTACAGGTCGCTCAGGCAAACAACAATTAGGCGACATATAGAAATAATGCAGTAACGCACTACGTAGATGATAATGCTATAAATGAGGAATATTCAGAAGAATTATTATTTTTATTTTATTACATATTTTCCTTTTTGTCCTGATTAAGCCCCTTACAAAAGTGGGCGAAACGTCGACCTTAGTTTATAAAATGACACGGTCTCAACTCCGAACCATAAATATTTATAATGACTCAGGCCGTGAAAGCCAACTACAATACCAACTATTTTACCACTAATGAATAAAATAACATTTTATGGTTATTAAAAACAACTAAGGTGTAGTGAGGTAAGTACATAAATGGGGTAAGTGCATAAACAAGCTCTTATTAATCTAATATGAGAGAAATTGCGACATCCAATATGTAGTAATCTACTCAAAGCTAATACCATCCTATCCACGTAAATGTCGCCCAATTAATGAGGGGAATTCCCGATTTATGCCAACCAGTTCGAAAGCACCACATGTAAAGATCAGGTCTATTTTGAGGTTACCACAAATGTGCTGTGGTTTTTAAGAAACTTTATGTTCGGTGTTATTATTTTTGGTAAGTAATAAAAAATATCGTTTTTATTTCACTTTAAATAAATAATTTCCGTTGAATAGTTGAAATTTATTGAGAAAAACAATAGAGTAGGAGGTTTATGGGGCTTCTGCCGCCACATTTCCACCCGAATCCCACATTTCCACACACATTTACATGTAAATTCCCATAAGGTAGAAATGTGATGGTGGAACCGCATTTCCACACATTTACATGTAAATTCCCATAAGGCGGAAATGTGGAGAAATCCCACATTTCCACACACATTTACATGTATATTCCCATAAGGCGGAAATGAGAAGAATCCTTCATTTCCACACTCATCTGAACCAAATAGTTTTCTTCGGCTAGCCATCGCATCTTTCGAGATACCCTTATCTTGTTTGGTATCAATTAATATTAGATTTTTCTCAGCTACCCGAATCTCTAGGAATTTCTTAGATTGCATCATCCTCCAGAGAGCTACCCCAATTTTAAGATTCTTTACCAGTAGCGATTTTATGGTCGTCCTTATAAACTTTTTAGTCATGCAATACATCTCGTTAGTCTAGAATTTTACACAGAATTCGAATCTGTAAACAGATTTAAAATCGGACAACCCATTACAAAGTTACACTTTTAAAGTCTCAAACCTCTTTAAATTGTTTTGCTCATCTATAACATATGCTTTAAACAACCATTATTCGAGAAAATCTAAAACCGCAAGGATTTTAGAAATGAGTTCTTTATAAGCCATTAGTGTTTAATATTTAAAACCATTTTTTCAAACAGTAATGTACTGTTTTCAGAATATCGCAAAAACCCATGACTTTTAAAATTTTTCTGGTTTTAACATTGTTAATTATTACGTTACAAACATAATTACATGCTCGATGCTAAATAGTTGGAAAATACATTCGTTTTACAAACTAATTGCTTTACAATTATGTGACGTAAAGTGAAAGTAGCGTAGACCTTTCTTTTTTATTAATTAGTGGCTATATGATTTGAGAAATACAATAGATATGCTCAATGCCATCCATTAGGAAATTTCCGTATAATTGCTGATGTACACAATGTACTTTCTATTACGACCTCGACTAGGAGAAATGCAAACTTCATCTTGTAATACGGATCGATTAACGCTTAATTATTTCAAACCGCATAAAAACGCGATCTGATTAGTAAAAACCTATTCGTTTCGCATGCTTTGTGTAAGTTCGTTGAAATATTCGTATCGTGTAGTGATTTTTCATTAAAATTTTTTTAAAAAAATTTAAGGTAAGTCTACATTTTTTATTAAAATAGAACTGAATTTATTTGCAAACACCAATTAATGTGTTTTTTGCTATTGTTTCTGATTGTATTTTTAAAACATTAATTTTTCCAAAGTAATGTGTTTTACATATATATTTTTTTCAAATTTTAAAGATAGGCTTTTAGCTAGACGAATGTCCGGCGTATCTATCAGCCCCAATTCCGAAATGACTATTTATTTTGGAATTGTAGAATATGGTGTTGCAGGTTGTGTAAAATATGTACTACCTGCTTTAATGTAACACTTGTGTAAGATTTTTATTTTATCTTGGCTATCTTCCTCCTCTACTATCTCCAAATAATTTACATGGAAGGTGGGCGAAGAACTTAAAAATTACGGAATCTTAAAACTAATATATAAAATAGATTTATAGCATACCTCTTCCTCGGTTCGGACACTCCATCGTCGACACTGGTGGTCTTTATGCGATAGCTAGTCATACGGTTGTTAAACGCTATGCTAACCATTTCTACACTATCTTCGCCAGTAGCGGTTTTTCCAGGTATAGGAAACACTGCAAGAGTTACATTTAAAACGTTTGCAGGTACCATTTTAGTACAAAACAAAATCCGCACTATAAGACTTTGGTGAAACTTGTAAGCGAACTAACTTATAAACTAAAAAGTTTACTCTTGCGTAACTGCTTTATGCTTCCTATAGAATGCAAACGGAAGTTTTCCGAAGACAGCCGAAGGAAGTTGAGGATTCAGTGGGGAACTAAATGATGTCATCTTTCACCAATCCTTGCTACTCGTCCAGTACATTTAGCACCATGCGAATGCAGTTAGTGGAGTCATCGGAAACGTCTTTCATGTTATACAGGTCGGCAATCGTATCGCGCACATATTAAAAATTCAAAACTGTAGGAATTGATTGTTTAACATGGTTAACAACCAATGCAAGAATTAAGATATACAACAAATTTGTCTGTCAGATAACAAGTCCTGGTGTTAATAAACAACTTGGCAATCATATAGTAGATTTTTTTACGTTGTCTAGATGTACGTTTAAGGGGAACATTTGCGTCTACTTTGGCCAAAGAACATGGTATTACGCGATTGGAAGCGACAATATACAACTGTATAATTGGAAGCTATGTCAATGCGGAACGGGTGTGTAATCCCTTAAAAGACTGTTTAACCTTATTGGAAGATAGTATGTTATATTTCCTAAAGGCGCCAATGTACTTGGTACCACTTGCCAAATTGTAAAGTAAGCTATCGGACAAGCTACAAAATAGCTGCTGTTTAGTGTATAATAACCTACTACAGTACGCGTATTGGGGGAATGGCAATACAAAGAAATTGACGGGGTTGCAAATTAAGTTGTCAGAAAAACCAAAAGAAAGGGAAAAATTGATAAAGTATGTGCTTTCGGCTTTTAGTTTTAACTATTTACCTGTAAATTATTTGGAGATAGTAGAGGAGGAAGATAGTCAAGATAAAATAAAAATCTTACACAAGTGCTACATTAAAGCAGGTAGTACATATTTTACACAATCTGCAACACCATATTATACAATTCCAAAAGAAATAGTCATTTCGGAATTGGGGTTGATAGATACGCTTAACATTCACCCAGAGGTTGTACGACAACGCGTAAATATTGGTAGTAAACTCTATCCGTTTACGCTAAAGGAGATTACCCCATTATGCACGCCATACGCTGTAAGTGGAAGAAAAAAACAACTGGAATTAGAAGAAATGGGTGCAAAAGCTGAAGTTGGACTACATGGAAAACACTGCGACAATACGCGAACAAAGATGTGTTAGACAAAGAACATCTTAATATAGAAAATGAGGAAGAATTAAAAGATTATTTTATGTGCCGATAGACTGACTTAAATACATCTGGTTTCTACAAGCTGTATGCATTTGTGGTTAGTAAAAAAGACTCTTTTAGTTATCTAGGCGTTCTTGCGGAAAAGGATGGTACTAAATCCGTATACTTTTTAAAAGGTTATGCTAAAAACGTATTTATCAAAATGGTAGGCAACAAAGACGAACTAAGGAATGCGGGTTTCGTAACCTTGGCGTACACCACACGCAAAGGGGTTCCGTTAAACATTGTATATTTGCTTAGTAAAGAACCTTTCGGATCATTTAAAACCGAGGGTCTTACAACCTATAACAACCATATATTCCCAAAAGTGGTGGACATGCAAGTGAGTGGGAAAATAAGGATTTCCTCCAATACCGACAAGAAGAAGTCGATCAAGCTATCAAGATACGTATGCAGGATATAGTGGGAAAGCTGCGATTAAAAGATTGTCACAAGCTGCAAGAATTACACGAAGGAATGGATCTGGTTATCGATAGAATCAAAGACTTTATATATAGAGGCAAACTTTGGTACATTTTACAATTCGAAAACTTAGACGGTCTCTATGTATCAAACTATTGGCTAGAAAAAAAGATAGAGGACTTGAGTGTCGATTTAAATTTTAAGCTGCGAATAAAATTAGATAAAAGAATTAGATAAAAAAACCACTCCAAGCAAACATAAAGAAAGGACTGTTTTCTGTGTATAACTTTGTATTAAAATTAAGTTTAAACGACTCCATGCTTGATATTAGATATTTTTTAAATTTTGTTATGTATAATGTCAGAATAAACATTTTAAAATAGTATTACATTGTTCTTTATTTACAAAAGGCTGTGACGTTACCAGGAAATAGCATTTGCACAGAGAGGAGTGGGCATGGGCAGGGGGTGCGCGCGCGCTCCCTGCCCATGCGCACTCCTGCGCGCTCATATGGTCATATGGTCATGTGGTCATATGGTCATGTGGTTATATGATCATGTGGTCATATGGTCATATGGTCATGCGGCCATATGGTTATGTGGGCATATGATCATGTGTGGGTAGCGAAAAAAGTTTCTAAGGATTGAGTTAAATAAAGGTAAGCAAAAATTAGAGATTTGGGTCTTTAAAAGGCATAACTTTGTATGGGGTGGTTCTATTTAAAATCTATTTACAGGTTTGGGGTCCCTAGAAAAATTTAATATTAGTTGACACCTAAAAAGATATATTTATCTTAAAAGAGTGACTACCCCAAGAATAATAAATACATATATACCGCTTGTCGCCAAAAAAGTTGTAGGGAAATTTAAAGACGAATTTAATGGGGGTCCAGTATTAGAATTTGTTGGTAGTAGTGCTAAGTCCTACTGTATTGTAGGCAAGAAAGACGCGATTAAAAAAATTAAAGGGGTCTCAAGAAGTGTAGTTATGTAAAACCGAGAGTCCTACAACCTATAACGAGCATATATTCCCAAAAGGGGTGGGCATGCAACAACGCAACAGTGCTTGGGAGAATAAGGATTCTCTCCAATAAGAAATTAAAGTTTCCATGTACGTAGCACCTGTCATTGGGAAATGGTAGAAATGTTAAACCTATAAAGGTGATAAGTAATTGTGGTTTAGAAAAATAGTAGTTTTCTTGGACTAAATAAAATAGCTTAGACTGATTAATGTATATGGTTACATATTCTCGTACACATCCACAAACATCTGCTTACGTCCACATACGGACATGGCGATGCCGGTAGTTTTTGTTTAACAAATAGTAGGAAAGATACGATAGGTGTTAGTGTGTGGAAACCCATCGGATCGTTGGATTCAAAAAGAACGGTGCGGCGGAATGTATGGTGGTTTTCGTTAGAATAATCGAAAGTGGTTAATCGATCGAGCCCATTGTCGTTTGAAAAATGTTTGGAAATTATCAAAACGGTAGCGGGTAGAAGTTTAAGTTAGATGGATGATTGACCGAGTTTTTCTACCTTTTACGAAGGAATCTGGAGTAGACGAACATTGACCATCTAATTCTGTATTTGGGCGATATCGAGTACTTGCCGGTTCTAGAAATCATTACGTGCTACCAACCGCTATGCGGAAGATTTGGTTCTAGGAAATGAGAAACCTACGAAAGCATAGAATACTCGGTATTAATGCTGATTGGTTTAGTGAGCGCGTTTGTACACTCTTCGAGTGTCTTCGGCAATCTTCGATTGTTTCCAAAGAAAATATTCAAACCTACCATTTTCTAAAATATTACGTAGAAGTTATTTAAAATTAAATTGTTTTATTGGTAAGTATTCTGTAGGCAACAAGTTTGGTATCCCCTTAGTAAAGGTTTAAAATGTTTTATTAAGTTATTGTTTATAGTAGCACTGCATCTTCTACTGGACGGCTTGCAACCAATTTGTGTGCGTGTGCTATAACCCTTTTGGATTTTTAATATGTGCGCGATGCGATTGCCGACCTGTATAACATGGAAGACGTTTCCGGTGACTCTACTAACTGCATTGACATGGTGCTAAATGTACTGGGCGAGTAGCAAGGATTGGTAAAAGATGACGTCATTTAGTTCCCCACTGAATCCTCAACTTCCTTCGGCTGTCTTCGGAAACCTTCGGTTTGCATTCTATAGGAAGCATAAAGCAGCTACGCAAGAGTAAACTTTTTAGTTTATAAGTTAGTTCGCTTACAAGTTTCACCAAAGTCTTATAGTGCGGATTTTGTTTTGTACTAAAATGGTACCTGCAAACGTTTTAAATGTAACTCTTGCAGTGTTTCCTATATCTGAAAAAAACCGCTACTGGCGAAGATAGTGTAGAAATGGTTAGCATAGCGTTTAACAACCGTATGACTAGCTATCGCATAAAGAACACCAGTGTCGACGATGGAGTGTCCGAACCGAGGAAGAGGTATGCTGTAAATCTATTGTATATATTAGTTTTAAAATTCCGTAATTTTTAAGTTCTTCGCCCACCTTCCATGTAAATTATTTGGAGATAGTAGAGGAGGAAGATAGCCAAGATAAAATAAAAATCTTACACAAGTGCTACATTAAAGCATATTTTACACAACCTGCAACACCATATTCTACAATTCCAAAAGAAATAGTCATTTCGGAATTGGGGCTGATAGATACGCCTAACATTCGTCTAGCTAAAAGCCTATCTTTAACATTTGAAAAAATATATATGTAAAACAGCGCATTACTTTGGAAAAATTAATGTTTTAAAAATACAATCAGAAACAATAGCAAAAAACACATTAATTGGTGTTTGCAAATAAATTCAGTTCTATTTTAATAAAAAATGTAGACTTACCTTAAATTTTTTTAAAAAAATTTTGAGGAAAAGTCACTACACGATACGAATATTTCAACGAACTTACACAAAGCATGCGAAACGAATAGGTTTTTACTAATCAGATCGCGTTTTTATGCGGTTTGAAATAATTAAGCGTTAATCGATGCGTATTACAAGATGAAGTTTGCATTTCTCCTAGTCGAGGTCGTAATAGAAAGTACATTGTGTACACCAGCAATTATACGGAAATTTCCTAATGGATGGCATTGAGCATATCTATTGTATTTCTCAAATCATATAGCCACTAATTAATAAAAAAGAAAGGTCTACGCCACTTTCACTTTACGTCACATAATTGTAAAGCAATTAGTTTGTAAAACGAATGTAATTTCCAACTAATTAGCATCGAGCATGTAATTATGTTTGTGACGTAGTAATTAACAATGTTAGAACCAGAAAAATTTTAAAAGCACATGGGTTTTTGCGATATTCTGAAAACAGTACATTACTGTTTGAAAAAATGGTTTTAAATATTAAACACTTATGGCTTATAAAGAACTCATTTCTAAAATCCTTGCGGTTTTTGATTTTCTCGAATAATGGTTGTTTAAAGCATATGTTATAGATGAGCAAAACAATTTAAAGAGGTTTAAGACTTTAAAAGTGTAACTTTGTAATGGGTGCTCTGATTTTAAATCTGTTTGCAGATTCGGATTCTGCGTAAAATTCTATACTAGCAAGATGTGTCACATGGCTAAAAAATTTATAAGGACGGTCAGAAAATCGCTGCATGCAAAAAATCTTAAAATTGGGATAGCTCTCTGGGGGATGATGCAATCTAAGAAATTCCTAGATATTCTGGTAGCTGAGAAAAATCTAATATTAATTGATACTAAACAAGATAGGGTTGTCTCGAAAGATGCAATGGCTAGTCGAAGAAAACTATTTGGTTTAGATGTGGGAGCAAAGTGCAAAATTTAGAGGCTCGGAGTTTTTAAAAGTGTAACTTTGTAAGGGGTGGTCGGATTTTAAATCTGTTAGCAGATTCGGATTCTGCGTAAAATTCTAGACTAACAAGATGTGTCACATGGTTAAAAAATTTATGCGGACGGTCAGAAAATCGCTGCATGCAGAAAATCGTAAAATTGGGGTAGCTCTTTGGGGGATGATGCAATCTAAGAAATTCCTAGAAATTCGGGTAGCTGAGAAAAATCTAATATTAATTGATACCAAACAAAATAGGGTTATCTCGAAATATGCAAAGGCTAGCCGAAGAAAACTATTTTGGATCAGATGTGGGAGCAAAGAGCAAAATTTAGAGGTTTAGGACTTTAAAAGTTTAACTTTGTAAGGGGTGGACCTCATTTCCGCCTTATGGGAATTTACATGTAAATGTGTGGAAATGCGGTTCCACCTCCACATTTCCACCTTATGGGAATTTACATATAAATGTGTGTGGAAATGTGGGATTCGGGTGGAAATGTGGCGGCAGAAGCCCCATAAACCTCCTACTCAATAGTGTGTGCTTGTCTCGTAAAAACTGAAACAAGGGGCAAGAGCATCCCTTGTGATGTGGTAAGAGCATATTGCTGTGCACATGCCCCAAACAATGTCCTGCTTGATTATTTCTTATTTTACATATGTGAATAATATACTTATAGTAATTCGTTACGTTGGTTACTTAATTAACTTTCTATTTAAGGACGAAACCATGGTTCATACTTACGTAAGAAAGACGAACAGGGGCGATTATTCAAAAGAAACGTTTGAAAAAACTGTTGAAGAAATAAAAGCAGGACGCACGAATGTGTACCGCCAGCAAAAAATATCCATATTCCACAATAAAATATGATTTAAAAGGAAGACGTGGGATAAAATCAAAATTATTCGGAAGAAGTACCGCCATACTAATCAAATATGAAAAACGGTTAGTTGAAGAACTGTTAAAAATGGAGAAGTACGGGTTTGGGCTATCAAGAAAAAAGGTGCAAGAACTGGTTGGGTAATTCGTAAATGAGAACAAAACTAAAATTCCCCTTATAAACGGAGTCCCTGGAGAGGACTGGTTTTTAAGCTTTGCAAAGAAGCATAACTCATCAATAAACAAACCTTGCAGGTGATTTTCCAATGCTCCACCCGAAGGTACAACATTGGCCAGGAAACGAGTTTTTTTTACCTGGAAACTTTTGAATTTGCCGAACCCTTGCTGTTCCAAGCAAGGTAGGGATCTTTAACGAGTGTGACAATACTCACACACGGGACCTCCATTTTACCTCTTATCCGAACGAGGGTGTATTTTTGTGAAAAATGCTCGCCCAACATTTTTCAGGCGGACCGTGTCGGGATTCGAACCCGGGACCTTGGGGGTTGTAGTCACACACATACCACTACGCCACGGGGCTGCTAAAACAATAAACAAACTGCAAAGCGTAGAAATCACTCAAAAAAAAAATTGCAATCCTTTTACAATCGACGAATACTTTTCATTGTTGGAAAATAACATAAACGAGCTTGGCATAGAAAACAAACCAATGAGAATTTGGAATTTGGATGTAACTAGTTTCTGCCCAGACCCTTCAAAAACAAAGATTGTTGGCGGTTCCTTGCATTCGCACTGTCAGTGCTCCAGAAAGGGAAAATATAACAGTTTTAATAGCCGCTTCTGCTTCTGGAGACAAAGTTCCACCATTAATAATTTTTAAAAACAAAAATTTCTGAGATCAATGGCAGGCATCAGACAATAGTAAATATCATGGAACCACGTTTGCTGCAACTGGTAATGGTTAGATGGAAACAGAGGTATTTGAAAATTATTTTTAAAAAGGTTTCTTGAAAACAATAGGTGCTGACCGGCCTGTCTTATCAATATTCGATGGTTAGTCTACCCACTTGACCATTAGATCGATAGAGATAGCTTCTCAAGAGGATGTCACAATTCTTAAATTACCGTTTCACACCAGTCGCGTTCTACAACCCTTGAACTTAAGCGTTTTTAAACCGTTGAAAACGTTATGGGACGTACAGCTGGTAAAGTAGCAAAGACAGAATATCGGTGTAGGGCTTCCAAAAAAGAATTCTATAAAACGATTGGGAAGATTTGGGATGATTTGGACCCAAATATAATTATGAACGGTTTTAAAAAAGTTGGCATCCACCTGTTGTCGAGGAATGTTGTTCCAGATTCAATGTACAGAGAGATAGATAGATAAAATTAATTTATTGTGGGCTATACCTAGGCCAGAGCCCATACTAGCCGTACATTATAGGTATTTACATATATTTAATAAGTTAGAATTAATAATTCAGAGACAACTGGGGTTCTCGAGGTTTTGATAAAGGGGATTTGTGCCCTTACCTTTTTCGTCGACTGTGCACGTGGAGTGGGGCTGATTGTGTGCATGGTGCGAGTGTAAGTGTGATGTGGTAGTTAATTGCAAGAGTGTATTAAGTGTGTTAGTGCCGCTGGCTATGGATGGTTCGTTTGGTTAAAGAATTTCATTTAGGAAATAGTTGAATTCTTGAGGGTAATTAGTGACTAGGAAGTTTATGTTAGGAAGTGGGGAGAGCGGGTCAAAATTTGTAGATTGGTTCAGGTTGATTTGTAGTAGAGAGGTTAGGGGACATGAGTATATCAGGTGTTGTGAGGTTTCTAGAGATTGATTGTTGCAAGGACAGTGAGGGGAAGGAGTTAAATGAAATTGATGAAGCTTATTACGGAAGTTACCATGGCCGGACAGAAATTGCATTGTAGGGAGATTAGAGAAAGGGATGTGTGGAGGGATGTTTGTGATATCAGGGAAGATATCAAATGTATATCTGCCGGTGGTGGAGTGCGACCAAAGATTTTGCCAGGAATGGAGTAAGGAGTTATGTATTCGGGATTTTACGTCAGTTTTAGAGAGAGTACGGTATTCGTCGTAGTGAAGTGTTCTGTCGTGTAGGATGATTGGTAGGTAATGTTTGAGGTTTTCGGATTTGGTGTGAGGAGTTTAGTGGGATTTCGATCGGAGGGATTTAAAACAGGGTATACAAGGACGCTGTGGAGGTGGTTCTGTACGCTCTTAAGGTGTAGAGTAGGAAAGGTCTTATGATCGTGTTGAGCATACGTCTGGAAGAGGGGAGTGTAAGCGGGAGCCAAGAATCTACTGCGTATCTGATGATCGGGATTATGATGTGGTTAATGATTAGTTTTTGTGTTGGTTTGGTGAGGTGGACTGACTTTGGAAGTGCGTGAAGTAGATAATGGAGTATGATTTGTGTTTTGGTTCGAAGTTTGGAGAGATGGAAGTTCATTTTTAGACGTGTGTCCATGTGGAGTCCAAGGTAGCTAGCTGTTGTTGCGAAAGGAATTGGTGTGTTAAGGATGTGTATCTTAGGATTTCGGTTTGGGCTGAGGCAGCCTTTGAACAAGAGCATTTTTGTTAATGTACAGTGCAATTTCCCTTAAATAGCGTGTTACGGTATTCCGCGCTAACACGAAAGAAAACAGTAAGAGTAAGTAAAGAAACCGTTTACGCCGAATACCGCAACAAAACGGGGACAGAATGGTAAAATTTGGGCTAGCTCAAAAACGTCGTAGAGGGGTGTGGGTGAAATAGAAAGAACACGTTGGAAACCTTTGTAAAACTATATTTTCAACTTACAATCTCGAAAGGCTATTTACAAAAACAAAGAGTCCAATAATTTGCGTAATCGTATGTTATAGCGTGATGGTAAACAAAGCGTCATAACACAAGAATATAAAATTGATAAGCAAATATAACATCTTATAATCTAGATACTTACTTATTGCTTCACCTTAAATATATACAAAAGAAAATAAAACATAAACTATACAGTACTTCTAGGAAAAGAAATATACATAAGTTATATATACATTCTGCATTGTGAAGTGCACCTCCTCAAGAAATATTGTAACATTAAACTTATACACCCTAACTTAACTTAATCAAGTGCAACTGCTTCTAAATTTATAAGTAAGTTGTTTACGTTAAAAAGAAAAAAGAAACAGTTAAAAACGGACTCTAACATAAACTTTGATTAACTAATTTTTAATTTATAGAATAATTACATAGTCGTTCTGCATTGGGCATGTAAGTTTTGTAAAGCGGTGGTGCTAATTTATTGGATAATCATAAGTAATAACAGCAAATGAAAAGTCTATTCATCACTGCAGCATCAAAAATTACGAAAACAGATAACTGTGCCTTGAGCTATCGGCATGGTGTTGATATCATCTTAAAACTGGGAAAATACAGCTGCATTTCTCCATTGGCCGGATGCTGGAACCACCAACTTAACATATACTAACACTGAAAGCATTTTTAGTAGCGCGACTTTACAACATGTATCTTCGGTAAGAAGATGTTGTATTCAATCTTCTTTCAAAGCTCGGCCTCTATTTTATAAAGACAGAATCATGTATGAGAGTAGGTATTTGGCTTTCAAAGATATCGCCGAAGAGTCAAGTGTGCAAAATTCCCAGACAACAGCTGCCGAAATGCAAACTGTAACAGCTTGTCAACAAGCAGATAACGCAATTATCACACGATTTTTAGACAAAGGAAAACAATCTTGTTACTTTGTAATATCTTAACAGCTGCAGAATAACAAAAATAACAGTATACTTATAGATAACAAACCCATTGTAAGCAGATGTAGGCAGGTGGTAAGTGGCCTTATCTTTTGGAAGAAAGCTGTGTATAACGTGTAGCTTTTAATTAAAATGTAGTCACTACAGTGGGTACGAAATATTGAAACTACTTTGTAACGTAACGTTCCCTAATCAGCTGTTTGATTTTATAAGGCAAAATTTTATAGATTAATTATTTGAGAAATTTTATTAAATAACACTAATTTCAAATGGTAGGAAATCGAGCTTGTTGAGAAATGACTTTTAAATATGAATGCAGAAAAAATTATTTGCAGGGTTTAGAACGTAACAAGCGGAAGGATGCGAAAGCAGCAGAAAAAAAAATTCTACACAAATAGCTCAGGACCTAATGACTGCATTAACCAAAGAAGCTACTTTACACGCACCTGTACTATTAGCAATTGCTCCTGAAGATTCAGTGGACGTCGTGCTTGATAATTTTGATAAAGCGCCTGTACAAAATACAGAATTTGAAGAAACAACTCCAGAAAGATTAACGCAATGTTATACAAATAGAGAATCTAGCCCTGCATTGATACCGTATGAAATTAATACTTTTGAAAAACTTCTTTTGGACACTGTAGAAGCAAATGCGCCCAATCTTGTGGATAAAAAAGAAGAGTTGCGAGAGGAGCAGAAGTCATCACATCAGAAGAGGTGAAGCGCAGAATGGTTGCCGAAAAAAGGTACAAAGAAAAGAATAATACCGTATTAGATGAAATAGTTACTTCCTCAAAGGATGATAGTACTAATTTATGTTCGATCTACGAGTGCAATTTTCGGCATTACATTAAGAAGAAAGTCTGAATCCAGTACGTAACTTGTATCCAGTGGGTGTGCGGGTCATGCAACAAAGATTCCAAAAACGACAATATGAATGCGAATGTTGTCTAGATTCTGATTATTAATACATTTGTTCAAAAATATAATTTTGTAACATTTAACATTGTACCATTACTAACAATATATTTCAGATCTTTTTTTACTTGTTTGTTTTACTCCAAAACGAAACAACATATTTGAATGCGGTAAAAAGCATTTTATAGCAAACATCAGTAGTTCTCTGGCCACGTAGCATATGATATAAGGTTTCGAATCGGTCTTAATGGTCGGTTGAGCACAAACCCCATTTTTGAGAAAAAGTGCAGAGTTGTTGAATTTTTTTACAATTTCCTTCATCATTCATCATTAGGTCTTCAGTCCTGAAACTGGTTAAACGCGTACCATCATTGTTTCCTATTCTGAACTAACCTACAGATTTCCCTGAAATTTGCACAGTCTGCATCTATCACTATCTGATCTAGGTCTACATCTTCCTCTTTTTTCCTATCTCTGCTTGTAATATATCCCATACTATTCCCCAAAAATGCCTTAGAACGTATTCTGCCCTTCTATTTCTCTTATCTTTTTCCCCAGATATCCTTGTTCCCCTACTATTTCTATAACCTATTTGTTATTATCTTTGTCTGTCCATGCTATCGTCCTCATACATCTGAAGCACAGCATTTCAAAAGGCTGCTACCGTTTTTCTGTCTGCGTTTCAGACTGCCCGTATTTCATAGGCATACTGTGATGTGCTTCACACATATGCTTTCAACAGTTTTCTTCTTGTTCTATGTTTGTTGTCTTTCCTCATAGGCGTTGTTCTTTCTTGTTAGATGCAGTTCGGTCACCTTCTATTGTTTTATAATTATATACCCTATTTCTCCGACCTTCAGTTGTAACATACTGTTTTAATAAGCTCTAATAGTTCTAGTATTCCTAAAAATAGTTAGTTTCTAGTTTAATTTTAGCATGCTAATTATTAGAATTGTAGCGGCTGCAGGATCACCCAAGTAGCTTCTCAGCGAAGTTCCCAGAAAGATCTAATCCAAGAGTTAATCAATTTTTCTAAAGGCACTTACTTTAAGGGCACTAAACATGTCAAATTAGTCCATATCTATGATTAGATGTCAATCATGCTTTAGGATCCTATTTATGTCAGGGTGGTCTGAAGCAATTTTTCAATTAGCTGAGCACTCAACTAAAATCAATTCTGAGAGCTACGGTTGTGGTTATCTTAGGCATTGACAGTTTTAATTAAAATTAAAGATTTACGACCGGCGCATCCTAAGCCGAGTAAGAGCGTCAAGAAAGGGGTTATTTTTCAATTAACCAAAATGTATATAAGGAGGCCAGCCGGTGGGAATCGGGGTTGTTTATTTCCAGACGCGTTAGAGGTTAAAGCTAACGGTTACTAGTGATGTGTTTATTTCTCTGCAGTCAAGTGCGGGCCGTTATGTTTTAAGTTATTTATTTCTCTGAGTAAGTAATTAGTATATGTGATATTACTATGAACTCAAGGCTGTGTTATGCAGCATAAGTCAGTTATTTGTTTAAAACAGTATTTGTCGACTTCCATAAAATACAATTCCGGGTGAATGCCCAGTTCAAGTAAATTGATCCGTTTTATTATTGCTTTGGAGACCGCATCGTTTTAGAAGGGTCTTCTATTATATTGTGTTTCGACGGTGTCAGAGGTCGTTAATCACTAATCCACGAGACTACCTGAGAATGCAAAGCTCAGGCCCGAAGTCAAGTTACGGTACTATTTGACCCTTGAGAAGGTCGTATTTTTCATGGTGTAGATGACCCCGTGGTTAAAAAGGGTCGTCGCACTATGCAAGTTAATTAGACTAGGGTAGCATTAATAAATTTTTGTTATTGGGTGTGTACACCTAGAACTGTATCTATTCAAAATATGTTTGTTAGTTAAGTTTAGTTAAGTTGTGTTTGTGCTAGCCGGAGACTATAAGTGACTTATTTTCTGTTCTGCCATTTTGGTTCATCGCCCACGAACAAAGTGCGACGAGAGCTATTACCGCGATTGGTCCATGGGCCGTTTAATTCCCATGGTGGCGCCCTTTGTACATAAGGTTATTTACTTTATATTTTGTTATGCATATGTAATTAGTTGAAGTTTTAGTTAGTAGCTCGTTCAATAAAACAATCGAATTTTCGTCTCAGTGTGTTTGTTTAATGAACCCCTTCACCGACTGCTGCAGCTTGCGAGGCAACGTCCCGAAACGTGAGGGTACGATGGTGTTAGAGGTCCTGTTATTTATTATTTATTGTTAATTGGATACCCTCATGCGGTAGGTAAATATTAAAATTACACTGGCGCATTAACGTGGTTAAAATTGTAATTATGGTAAACAACACACGGACGAATTTTTAGATTGTTTTGTTTTTATTTAGTGTTAGGCAGAATTACAGTTTAATATTAGTGATTTAGGAACAAGTTTCGTTATTGTTGGCTTTTACCTTTAGTTAGTCATGTATGTGGTAGAAGCTTTAAGAAGCGATGAGCTTAGTTATGAACTTTTAATTAGGAACGTTGAACCAACAAAGTTAAGTGTGTTAGAAAAGCGAAAATTATTGCGTAGAAAACTCATTGTTGAGAAAGTCGACAGTAATGTTTTTCTAAGTATGAGAAAATTGAAATCGTTCAAAAGGACGAAATTGAATTATTAAAACTTAAGATTTTTGAATTAGAAAACTGTTTAAATTCTTTTACCATTCTTCCTAAAAGGACAGAATATATTAAACTTAACACGAGATTAATGCATGTAACACAGAGACTAAATTATGTCAATTTCGATATTGAATTTTTAGAAGTACACAAAGAACTGCATTCCAAATGCATTAGAACTTTTGAGATTTTAGAACAGGTAAACGGGGAAAATGAGATTAACGATAACCCTCTTTATTGTTCGGCTAGCGGTAATAAAATCCTACAATAACACCAACAGCAGAGGGTTCATGCCCTGGAGCATCAGCGGTTTCTTCCATTAATACCCCATCGGTCTCGATTTCTAGTAATGATTTAGGTACGCTAATTAAGTCCTTGAATAAAACAACGACATCAGTCCCGATCCACAAGTGGGGATTACAATTTTCGGGTGAATCTGATTCTATATCGGTTTTAGATTTTATTCAACGCGTCAAAGAACTGCAAGTTGCAAGAAAAGTTTCGTCAGATGACCTTTTCGAAGGGGCTATTGATCTTTTCACCAGTTCAGCACTGGATTGGTATAGAGCAACGCGGTGTACAGTAAATTCATGGGAACAATTAATTTTAAATTGAAACAAGATTTTCTTTCAGCCGATTATGCAGAGAATCTTTTAATGTTAATTAAATCCAGACGGCAAGGCGCCGATGAATCACCTACCATTTATATTTCAAAGATGGTAAATTTATTTTCTCAATTAGAAGAGTCCATTTCAATCAGGGAACAAATAAAAATTATTAAAAGAAATTTACAGACTTTTTATGCCACGCAACTGGCGTTAATTGAAGTGACTGACATTTCCCATTTGATTTCTCGTTGTAAGCTTTTAGAAGACATTAAGCCTACATTTTATTAAACAGGAACATTCGGATTCTGCCAACGTACCAGTTATCTTAGAACGTCAAGTTCGACAGAGTTCATTTTCTAATAATAATTTACCACGGTCCGGCGTTTCGAATTATTTTAAAACACAGCAAAATTTTCGACTATTTGTTTCAACTGTAAAAGACGAGGTCACTCGTTTCATACTTGTCCGGAGAAACGCGGAATATTTTGTTATTCTTGTGGGCAGTTGGAAGTTACGTCCACAAATTGTCCAAACTGCTCAAATAATTCAAAAACTAAGGACAGGAAAGCGCGTAGTCAGCCGTTGCTTTTCTTCGTTTAATAATATTGCTGCTGACAAAAGACGTGGTCGGATTGGTTAGTAAAAGTTAAGAATTTTGTAAATCATCTAAGGTTTTTCAAATTTTTATAAAGTAAAAGATGATACAAGACCTTATATTAATATCGAGATATTTAAGGAAACTTATACTGCACTGTTGGATTCCGGCGCGAATACCTCTATTTTAGGCAGACATGGTTTGTGTTTATTGGATAAATATAAGTTAGAATTAATTAAAAATGTAAAACGTCTATATTAACAACCGCGGATGGCACTGCACAATCAATTTTAGGTTCAATTAATTTGCCCTTGACTATAAACGGGGTTACTCGGTCTTTAAATGTTTTAGTTTCCGACTCAATAGAGTGTACCCTAACGTTAGGGATTGATTTTTGTCAATTATTTGAATTGAAAGTAGATTTTTCAAAAAATGAATTTTATGCTCATTCTGCGGAAACGAATAAATTAAATTTCATTAAAGTCATGGCCGATTTAAATGAAGACCAGAAATTTGAATTAAACAAGGTTATTTCTTTATTTCAATCCCTGGATCGTCCTACCTTAGGCCGAACCACTAAAATTTCACATCATATTACAACGGAAGACGTTGAACCAATTAAACAAAGGTATTACCCATTATCACCGGCGATGCTGGAACATGCTAATAAAGAAATTGATGCAATGCTTGAACAAGGCATTATTAGCCCAAGCAATAGCCCGTGGAACTCCCCATGCTATTAGTAAAGAAAAAGCAAAAGGTGAATTTCGTGTATGTTTTGACGCTAAACGATTAAATTCAATTACAAAAAGACGCGTATCCCATTCCGTTTGTAAATGACATTCTTGATAGATTACGCAATGCGAAATATCTCAGTTCAATCGATTTAAAAAGCTTTCTGGCAATTGCCCTTGAGTGACGAAAGCAAGGAAAAAACAGCCTTTACTGTCCCTAGGCGCGGATTATTTCAATATAATGTAATGTCGATGGGTTTGGCCAATGCTCCAGGCACATTACAGAGGCTCATGGACTCTATTTTTGATTTTCATTATCCCAATCAGTATTTGTTTATTTAGATGATATAATTATTATTTCAAGCAAATTTAAGGAGCATATTAGAATTTTGAACGAAGTGTATGAGAAGTTGAAAGGCGCTAATTTAACAATTAACAGTTCAAAATGTGAGTTTTGTAAACCAGAGTTACAATATCTGGGATATATTGTGAATAAAGATGGTCTCCGAACTGACCCAGCAAAATTGACGCAATTGTAAATTTTCCTCAACCCAAGACAGCCACTGAAATAAAACGTTTCACCGGTATGTGTTCTTGGTATAGGCGTTTTGTTTTGGATTTTGCCACAATTATAGCACCTATTAATGATTTACTAAAGGGAAAGAGAAAATCGCAGCGATTAAATGGACGGACGAGGCTCTTATTTCGTTTGAAAAATTAAAGATGTTCTTACAAAGGCTCCTATTTTAAGGAGTCCTGACTTTTCGAAAGTTTTTTCTTTACAATGTGACGCCTCAAATTACGGCGTAGGTTGTGTTTTAACTCAGGGAGAAGGAGACGAAGAACATGTAATTGCTTATGCTTCTCGCAGTTTAAATTCAGCAGAGAAAATTATTCAGTCACAGAACGGGAACTTTTGGCGGTGTGTTTTGCTATTCAAAATTCCGACCATATATTGAAGGAACTCATTTTAAGGTCATTACGGACCATCATTCTTTAATTTGGCTCCACAACTTAAAAGATCCTGCGGGACGTTTAGCTAGATGGAGTGTGAAACTCCAACAATTTGATTTCGAAGTTATCCACAGGAAGGGTAAATTTAATGTGGTACCAGATACATTATCCCGAGCTCCTAGTGGAGCCTATGCTATTAATTCTTTAAATTTTTCTTTACACGAGGTCGAGGATTGGTACAAAACATGTTAAATAATATTAAGGAAAAGCCAGATCTATATCCCGATTGGAGAGTAGAAGATGATAAAATGTATAAGTTTATTCCGAATAATTTGAATATCAAAGCCAATTTAATTGAGTGGAAGTTAGTAGTGCCGAAATCATGCCGTGCACAAATTTTAAAAGAATGCCATGATGATCCAGTTTCGGCCCATTTGGGTGTATTTAAAACATATACAAAAATCAAAGAGCTCTATTACTGGCCTAAAATGCGGTCATATATTTCTAAATACATTAGTAAATGTGTTACGTGCTGCCAAAGCAAATCCAGCACGTTCAACCATTATGGTTTTATGGGCAAAGAGAAAAAAGTTTCATTTCCGTTTCAATGTTTGTCGATTGATTTAATGGGGCCCTTTCCGCGCTCGAAATTGGGGAATACTTACCTTTTAGTTGTTACTGACTGGTTTACAAAATTCACTTTATTGCATCCCATGCGCAGCGCTTCAACAAAACAAATTTGTAATTACCTGGAAAATTTTGTATTTTTGGTATATGGGGTACCTCAAATTTGTATGATAGATAATGGCCCCAATTTAAAAGTAATTTATTTTCCAATCTCATGACAAATTATAAAATACTTTCGGTTTGGTTTAACGCCAGCTACCATCCTCAAGTTAATTATGTAGAACGCGTTAACAAGGTAATTGGAGCTGCCATTCGCAGTTACATTCAAGATTCTCATAAGAATTGGGACGATAATATTCACAAAATTGCCCATGCGCTTCGTAATGCTGTTCATGAATCCACAAAATATTCCCCAACATTTTTAGCTTTTGGACGCACGGTTCCTCTGTCCGGGGAATTCTATAATAAATTAAAGGATTTAAATCCAGAGGATCTAGCAATTGATACTCGAGAACAATTGGTTCAAGACCTTAATGAATTATCGCCCATCTTTAAAGAAGTTCAGAAGAACATACATTTGGCGTATGAACGTAATACGCACTCGTACAATTTAAGGCGCAGACCATTAAATTTCAAAGTAGGGGATTTAGTGTGGAAGCGCAATTTTATATTATCAGATGCTTCTAAACATTTCAATAAAAAATTAGCCCCGAAGTTCCTAGAAGCAAAGGTGATGGAAGTTTTAGGTTCTACCACTTATAGACTATCTTCCATGGACGGAAAACCGCTAGGGTGTTCCACGTCCAAGACCTAAAACCTCACTAATATTTTATTTTTCCAATTTTTATTTTTCCTTCCGCCAATTTTCTGAAAAGACTCAGTTGTCTTAAACATAATTGCGGTTGGATGTGTTAATTTCTACATTTATTTTTTTTTTTTCAATTTTCTTGAAATTCCTAAGAGCAATTTCAATTTTTCGAGGGGGGCTGTGTAACATACTGTTTTAATAAGCTCTAATAGTTCTAGTATTCCTAAAAATAGTTAGTTTCTAGTTTAATTTTAGCATGCTAATTATTAGAATTGTAGCGGCTGCAGGATCACCCAAGTAGCTTCTCAGCGAAGTTCCCAGAAAGATCTAATCCAAGAGTTAATCAATTTTTCTAAAGGCACTTACTTTAAGGGCACTAAACATGTCAAATTAGTCCATATCTATGATTAGATGTCAATCATGCTTTAGGATCCTATTTATGTCAGGGTGGTCTGAAGCAATTTTTCAATTAGCTGAGCACTCAACTAAAATCAATTCTGAGAGCTACGGTTGTGGTTATCTTAGGCATTGACAGTTTTAATTAAAATTAAAGATTTACGACCGGCGCATCCTAAGCCGAGTAAGAGCGTCAAGAAAGGGGTTATTTTTCAATTAACCAAAATGTATATAAGGAGGCCAGCCGGTGGGAATCGGGGTTGTTTATTTCCAGACGCGTTAGAGGTTAAAGCTAACGGTTACTAGTGATGTGTTTATTTCTCTGCAGTCAAGTGCGGGCCGTTATGTTTTAAGTTATTTATTTCTCTGAGTAAGTAATTAGTATATGTGATATTACTATGAACTCAAGGCTGTGTTATGCAGCATAAGTCAGTTATTTGTTTAAAAACAGTATTTGTCGACTTCCATAAAATACAATTCCGGGTGAATGCCCAGTTCAAGTAAATTGATCCGTTTTATTATTGCTTTGGAGACCGCATCGTTTTAGAAGGGTCTTCTATTATATTGTGTTTCGACGGTGTCAGAGGTCGTTAATCACTAATCCACGAGACTACCTGAGAATGCAAAGCTCAGGCCCGAAGTCAAGTTACGGTACTATTTGACCCTTGAGAAGGTCGTATTTTTCATGGTGTAGATGACCCCGTGGTTAAAAAGGGTCGTCGCACTATGCAAGTTAATTAGACTAGGGTAGCATTAATAAATTTTTGTTATTGGGGTGTGTACACCTAGAACTGTATCTATTCAAAATATGTTTGTTAGTTAAGTTTAGTTAAGATGTGTTTGTGCTAGCCGGAGACTATAAGTGACTTATTTTCTGTTCTGCCATTTTGGTTCATCGCCCACGAACAAAGTGCGACGAGAGCTATTACCGCGATTGGTCCATGGGCCGTTTAATTCCCATGGTGGCGCCCTTTTGTACATAAGGTTATTTACTTTATATTTTGTTATGCATATGTAATTAGTTGAAGTTTTAGTTAGTAGCTCGTTCAATAAAACAATCGAATTTTCGTCTCAGTGTGTTTGTTTAATGAACCCCCCTTCACCGACTGCTGCAGCTTGCGAGGCAACGTCCCGAAACGTGAGGGTACGATGGTGTTAGAGGTCCTGTTATTTATTATTTATTGTTAATTGGATACCCTCATGCGGTAGGTAAATATTAAAATTACACAGTGATTGTGAAGGGAAATAAGCAGCCTGTGGCTGCCAAGTTTCCCCAACACTTAACCATTTACCGATTTAATATACTTTCCAATATATTTTTTCGCACATTCAACATTAGTTGCAGATATTTCGCAACCAACAACTAGTTGTATATACTAATCATCAGATTTATCTGCGCTTATTTTTTCGTCATTAGGTTTTCCTTCTCAAAACTGGTTGGACACGTACCTGCACTTATTTATATTCTGAGCTAGCCTACATAGTGCCCCGAAATTCTCACACAGCATGTGTATACAGCTCGTTCCCCTTCGATTGTTTTCTAATTTTATGCCCTATTTCACATATTTCGCCTATTTCCTTAAGAAATTAAAATATGTTAATGAAATTGGCGTTTTTGTCAATGTTAATCAAAGCGTATTAATTCAAATATTCGTTGTTTTAATAAATGTTAAAGTATTATTATGATATTATTAAACATATTTTATTTACAAAAACTAAGTTTAAAGGATGTACAATCTCTATACTTTGCATCGCTCATATTCTCAGCCGAAATAGCTCAGTTGGGAGAGCGTTAGACTGAAGATCTAAAGGTCCCCGGTTCAATCCCGGGTTTCGGCAACTTTTTTTTAAAATTATTTAGATGCTATACATGCCGTTCCTATTATACGGAGATAAGTCTTTATCGAATTCAAAATACTTACATTAGATTCAATGCAACAAGCGATCATAGCTCTGTTGGTATACCATAATGTTTAAGGATGTAACTGAGGGAAGATACAACCCACAGTATTAAGATACAACTACATTTAGTTTAAAACTTATTCTAGTGATTAGACGCCCCGATTAAAGCAGCGTAAAAGCATTTTGCTGTTGAAGGTAGTCTTAACACGGCGATGTAAGTAGTGCGCCGCATCAGAGCGTGATTGATTAGAGGGCGCAAAATCCCGACCGTACGTGGTCCATTTTTTAAAAAGTATAAATAATAAAAATAGTAGCTAGATATAAGAAAGTAAAGTAGGCCAACATTTTAAGACTCTGATGGTAAAACTTTGATGTTCATATTGATAGAAAAAATGAAAAACTCGAGGATGGAAAATATGACTAAAATTACCAACTGAATTCTTTTTACTGATAACATTGTGTATTTTAGGGTTAATTTTCGGAAACGCGAGACTGGGTAATATGTTTAGGGGTTGAATGTTATTACTTTAAAGAGTCTAGTTGTTAATTTTTTAATTTCATCTATTGTCCTAGGTTTTCCTTTTTTTTAGTATCGACATCGCACTTGTCCGATTCTTGACATTTCTGTTTCACTTTTTTGTCAATATCAAATTGTTTATTTCAGATATCCGCCTTCGGGGCATCAAATCCACAAACGAAAACCTCAGAAAAGAGATAACTTATAGATCAAACGAAAAAATTTCAACCGCCTGCTCCGGCGAGATTAGCTTTGATAGATGAAAGACAGCAATCTCTTTCAAATGTAAAAGAAAAAGAAAACTTAAGAAGCAAGGAGTCCTTGAAAGAATAAAACGATTTCAGTTGTTCTACAAATATTCAAACTCTTCTCAGAAGTACAACTTATCAAAAACTTAAAGCATATACCACACTATATATCTTTGTTGCAGCAACTTTGGTGCTGCATCAAAATTGCGACCTTTTTCCAATCACATTATGCATTCCTGTTGCCGCATCAAACTTGTATGCAATACGAACAGGTTCTATTTAAAAAAAAAAGTTGCATTTATTTCTGGAAACTTTCAGCATGCCAACTTCTGCAAAATGTTTCTCTCAATGTTTCTCTCAACTTTTACCTTGTTCCAAATATTAACAGCATAGCTTGTTACTCGAGAAAAATTAATTATTAAAAAGAAAAACGAGATTTAATCTGTCTCGAACGGACACAAGACTCAACAGCATTCCTCATTGAATTATACCAAGGATAACATAATTTACATATGAATTGTCCATCCCTAATGTTAAAACAATACACCCAACCATACAAAAAAATACGAATCAAAATAACATAACCAAAAAAACATTAAATTTAATTTACAGTACTACAACTATTAATTTTCCGTCTCATGCATTATTTGATGCATGCAATGTAAATCTGTATGCAACTTTTGATGCTGCAATTTTAGTTATCTCATTAAAAGCTGCTGTAGGGAAAAAGCCGAACCCGCATCATTATTGTGATATTCAAAGAAATATTTTGGAAAGGAATCCAAACATCTCTCTAAAAAATCAAAAAAATCTTTTCCCATTTAAATGGACATAAAAAAATATAGTGCATGTAGTGTGAATTTGTATGTAACTTTTAATTCTGCAATTTTAGTTGCCTCATTAAAAACTGCTGCACGAAAAAAGCTGAAGTCGCGTCATTATTGTGATATTCAAAGAATCAAAAGATTTCTGAAAAGTAAAAAAATGTTGTTCCATTTAAATTGACATCAAAAAATACGGTTCTAGTACATGGCGTTCTAGTAATCCTCCACAGACGTTCAGAGACCATCGGTTTGTCGGTCTGTCGTTCGAAAGACGTGTTTGCATTCGATGCCAAAAGCTTCCTTGGCTTGCTAGCTGGAGCCACGGCATCCTCCGCTTGTCCTCAGAAATATCGTAGTGGTGTGTAACTTGGCTTCTTATATTTAATCTAGATTCTGGTGACGAAGTGCGTTGAACCTAGACTTTCAAAAAACCCAAAACACTTTTTAAGGCAATTGGACAGGTAAAGGGAATACAAAAAGGCGTTATAAAAAAAAATGTTATTTACACTTTGTGATTACGAAATAGTAAAAAATAAACATGATTGAAATTTACATATGATAACGACGTCGTACTAACGGGAATCAAAGCACTCAACAATTAGAATCATGTTTTTAAAATGCAGGTTGTTCATTGGTATATGGTATACATACCCTTTACCAAGTTTAGTACGAGGCGTAGAATAAAACTTTCTGCAACAAATGGATCGGTAATCTAAATTAAACATTATAAATAAAAGTAGATTCATTTAGAAGGGATGATTATTAATTTTTTAGAAAACTAGTGAAGATTTAAAATAAATATGGTGCTACGAATAAGTAACAAGAAAATATTTTATGTTGAAAAGTGACATTAAAATATAGGACAACTTAGCCGATTAAAAATCGTCACTAAGTAGCATCTTAAGCAGCATCCTAATTAGCATTTTCATTAAGACTCATATTTTAAAATCGTTTCAATTAAAATTTTAGATATTAATGCAAAAATTTCTTGAATTATTATTGCTTTCATAGCTGCCCTGGGTCATTTCAAATTTTGCTGAGAATATTGGTGCTAACCCAATTGGTTTGTTGCTGCTGAAATAAAACTTTTTGAAAACTGGCTTCGGATTTAAACTAGGTGTCAGTTGGGATAACTTTGTTTGGATATCATTCCTTGAAATGGACATCTGTGTTTGGAAGCTGTTTAGCTGGGCATAATTCAAGCACTATCGAAAATGTACATTGCATATTCTATATAAAATTTAGTAGTTGTAGAATCTAATTAATTCAAACATCTATATAGGAAATATTTATTTATAACAAAGAGCAATTAACACGAATTGTTTTGGTTAAAAGATATATTTTTAAAGAAATAATATGAGATGAGAGTGTTCTGACTCTGTAAGGTCAATATCATGTATACACCAAGTGTAAGTTGATACTTGGGTAAACTTTTTGTAAATTTTATCTCATTGGCTTTGCACTACCTCTTAATTTTGGTTTATTATTGGTCTTAACTGTAAATATTTTTACTCTTAAAATTTTTATGAAGTTTAATATACCAGTTTATTTGAGTAGGAGAGAGTTTGTGTTCTAAACACCGAATAGCCGTAGAAATGGTTTCTTTTATTTAGGTAGAAGATTCTGAGACTGTTTGATAGAGGAACTTACTACGAGTCTAGCAAATAGAAATTGGCATACAACGTAAAGGATCAGCATCGATTTTGTTTATTACAGCAATAAAATCGCACTCAAATCGCGAAGATTTTTCAATAGTTTAATAGAAATATATATATATATATATATATATATATATATATATATATATATATATATTTAACACAGACACCTTATGGGAAGTACAGCATCACCTATCTCACAATTTGTGTCTTCGTGTCGTTTTACCTGACATCGCAGGTTTTCAGCAACAGTCGGCACGGAGGAGATCCGGTTCAACTGCCTTTTCCATAGCCAAAGTTATAATTTAAAATATTTTAAATATTTTAAACCTGCGATGTCAGGTAAAACGACACGAAGACACAAATTGTGAGCTAGGTGATGCTGTACTTCCCATAAGGTGTCTGTGTTAAATATTACAACTTTGCTACTCCTGTCCTGAAGAGCCCCAATTAGGGCGAAACGCGTCGACAGGACGCCCTCATTTCACATAATAAAGGTTGGCAGTTCTGTAAGGTGTTGCACCAATTCTTCTTGCCAGTGGGAATATTCCAATATCTTTCATAAAATATATTATAATTTAAGCTAACATTAGCAAAGTGCTATTTTATTTGGTTGAAACGTCATCCTAAAGTTAAAGTAAATGGACCATAATATAAACGTACTTTTTAGCCATTAATGTACAAAGCAAAAACACACTTCTCATATATTTAAAAGCCCAAATTTTAAATCAATAATACAGCCCTGTGTACAAAGTTATGCCGTATATGTAAAAATAAATACTCTTGAGATATCTTAAAACGCATTACATGCGAAGGCAAATCGATAATTTTTAAGCGTATCATAAATACAAAGCCATTTGTTTGTTATAAAAATACATTTACCGTGCATAAAACACTAGCTTCATAACGTCAGAACCATATCAATTTTGTAAAAATTGACGCTTTAATCTTTATGAAATATGCATTAACAACACGTTCTGTTTGCCGTGAAAACCAATCTCTTATTACAATCTCATTACATTTACAAAGGATACATAATGCAATTGAAAGCGTTTGTTACACATGTAATAAATAATTACCCCGTGTGTAAAATATCCGTGTAAAAACAATGCATCGTCAAAGAGCAATTAAAGCTTTAATTAATCATATAGTTTGACCCCGTGTGTGTATAACATAAATTCATTTTTTAAGTAAAAGGTTTTCTCCAAGTTTCGGAAGAAAATTGGTCACATCTGTACTTAGAACTACTTAAATACCTAATTAAATAAACAAACGTTTATTCTATGAATAGTGCGAACATAAAATGTAATATAAAAAAATGTCGTAAAATCAATAAGTATTATTTATGGCTTTCCCAATTATTTTAGAAAAGAATACGACGCAACCATGCCCCTCGTTATGTTAGAGAAAGACAAATGGTAAGCGGTGATTCGACGCTATTGAGGTAACAAACTGTGGAATTTCCAGAAATATTGCATGATGTTAGGTGTGTAATCTTTCGAATGCAATCTCGTAAAATCTACAAAATGATGTAGTGAAAATAAATTATATATAAACGGGAACTTTATTAAAGAGAAGGATTTATTAATTCAATTTATGTCGATTTACGCGATCGATAATGTAATAATTTAGTCATAATTCCGCGTCAACCAAGTAAAAGTAACGTTGATTATGGTGTTAAACTAACATGCAGTTTACCCATGAAACTTATACGTTGAGTAGTTCCAAATATAAAAATTATTGAATGCAGTTATTTGGTGAAACATGATTATTTTGTAAAATATCATAAAAATTAGAGATTCTTCAATACAAACGCTGCTTTGAATTTAATTAAATAATTAAATCCAAGATGCACTTTTGGTATTGATGTTCTAAATGGAGATTTAAGCGAATATGAATGATTGTGTAAACTTGGATTTGAACGTCAATTTAAAATAAAGTCAAAAAGGATGTAACCACCGCTGAAGATAATATTTGGATAAACGCTCTTTTAACATATAGCCATAAGTATAAAATTTTTAATTGCTTTGTTTGTAACTGAGATTTCAGTATTTATGTCATTTGAATTTACGATAAAATAAGCCTTAATTATATAATATTTTTTTGTAAGGATATTTACCAAAAAGTTTGTGGTCAGAGTTTGAAATACTTTGACTTTTAAATAAACTATTTCTCAAGGATTTTTTTGGCCAAAAAACCTTACAAGCGTGGGAATAAAAACCAGGTAAACTACCCACAAGAGAAAGGTAAATTTTAACCAAGATTAGGTGAGGAACATTTTGACAATTAAGTAAATAGGTACTTGTTAGCAATAATTTTATGTTGGAAAGAAACTATGCTGTAAATGTTCTATATTCTTTTGTATATGAGAGAAAATATTTTAACTGCATAGATACTTTTTGATATTGCTGTTTGATTTCATTTTGTAAATTCCATTACTTCCGTTAAGCTGGCCAGGCAAAGAGAAATTAGAAAGGAAGGTAAGTCAGTAATTTCAAATTTTCCTGTGACACAGCACTTTTAGCGATGCCCAATGTGCAAGGCTTTATCATATCAATTTAGCGGCGCTCTAACGTGCGACCGTTGTCACAGCAATATGTAAATATATATATATATATATATATATATATTGCTGTGATAAAGGGTTGATTAGATGTGTATTGAGTAGTAAGGGTCGCATAGTAACTGTAAATAGCGATAGAAATCAGAAAACTGCATTTATTTAGCAGAAAAATAAGTAATTTGTACATGATGTTAATAGCAAGCATTTAACACCCTGTATATAGACCGTAATTAAGTTAAACAATGCAAGCGAGCATATCTTTCAACAATAGAACGCGTATTCAGCAGAGAAATAATCGTACATGTATTTAAACATACGTTGAGAAGTGTTATACAAGTTTATAAGATAACATACGCAGAAGATAAGCCGAAACCTAATAAATCTTCATGCAACTACGCTGAAACCATAAGCGCTTTGATAACGCACTTTCAAATAAATAAATACATAAACGAAAACAGCACTAGAGTTACATTACTTATTTTTGTACAATTCTTCAAAAGCATTATCTATACAAAACCCAGACGTAAGTTGAAAGTCTGGCCGGATAACAAATAATAGGGTATCAAAGATCGCAAATAAACACCATGGCACGGAAATCCGAAGCATCATTTCATCAAAAACAGCTTAGAAATACAGGGAACATTAAAGACAAAAGCTGATTGGTTGCAACAATCTGTAAAACTGCTTGGAAACCCAACCCAGATGTAGTGGGAAAAGGCTTAATAACACCCACCGGTGATAAGACAAGGCAGTCCACACTTGATTCACGTCGAAGCCACGACACTTTTAACCAGAAATCTACGCGTCAAATAAATAAAGTTTAGAATATATCAAATTTATGTTATAGTGAAAATAATGTTAAGAATATAGAAAATTTTTGCCGTTTTTCTCAGAAAGCGTGAGTAGAAATTGGGTAATTAATTTAAATTAAATATTTATAATCATATAAGACTTCTAATCGGATTCTGGTACAATTCTAATTAGATTCTAATTGGCTTATAAACAAATTCTAATTGGCTTCTGGTACAATTCTAATCTGTGTCGAAAGTATTTAAGGGAAGAGATTCAAAGCATATGCAGAGAAATATAAAATAAAGAAGCACGAGGTGATTTTTGGAAAACAAGGGGTAACTGTACTTAAATATTGGTTCAACTAAGCAGAGCATTGGTATACGATTGAAGACAACAAGGGGGTGTTGATTCCCCACACGAAACAACATATCAGGAGATCACAGGTCAGATCTATCTAATTTTAAGATATTTTTCAATTTAAATTTTAATACTGAATTTATTCAATTTATCCAAAACTTGTAAAGAAGTCAACAAGAAACATTGCATACGTTAAACTTACGTAATAAATCATAGAGGTTTCGAACGTTCCAGATTTTTTTGTAAAGAGGTAGTTTTTGGTGATTTTATATTGAATCACAAGTATATAAATTTTGGGATAAATAATCCATATGATATTAATTGATTAAAGGGTGTATTTAAAGAATTTCTAAAATTGTAAATATTATTTCCTTTCATTATATGAATGTTGATTGACTTCGTTTTATCAATTCTCACAGATAATCATAAAGGTGTGAAAAAGGAAAATTGATCATCGTAACGTTGTGCACTCTGTGTAGATTAAAACGGGCTAGCCGTGGCAAAAGATGTTTGCAGTTCTCAAACTGAAAAATTTGTGTACAACAAAATATTACTAAGATGTATCGGTAAATAAACCTTTATAGAAATAATAAAAGCATATTTACGAATACAAATCGAGCTAATAGTTGTATAGCCATTAACAACACAATAATTGTATTACCTCATAAATCTCAAAAAATGTTTGCTTAGAAGGGATTTATATTAGTTAAGACCTACATTCCCAAGAATGCTTATGATTTAAAGCAATAACTAACTTTAAAAGGTCAAGAATAAATAAATATTACTTCATAAGGGAAAGAAACATCTACTAACCGGTTTCAGCTTTTTTGGAGCCTCGTCAGAGTAGACTAGTTTCTAACAACATAAGGTTGTGCCCCTGTGCCGCCCCCAAACCCGCAACATGCGATACAACTTTTCTTTTGCAGTTGTAAAAATAAAAGATTAAATAAATATACCGCTTGTGCCGAAATTCAAGGGTTAATGAAAAAAATTAATATCCATGACGATTCGAAATTCAAAGTTTAACAAATGTCAGTTATGACGTAGTTAAAAAATGGTGAGAGTGACATTTTACAAAAAAATTGAATGGGTCTCAGTCATAAGCTAGAAAAAGAAATTTGTGAAAATCAGTGGGTGGAGAATCAGCAAACTCATAGAAAGTTAAGCGGAGGAGCAAATGGGGTAATAGGAAATACAATTATTTCCTACTAATAAAAATATCAATACAAACGTGATAGGTATATTGAAAAGTATAATACAACAGAGTATTATATTAAGTTAGTGTATTGTAGATAGATACATCCATAGAAATGTAATTAAATTAAAAAATTTGTGCATGACCTCTCCGGAAGTGTCTGTCTACGATTTTGGTTCTGTATGCTGCTTAAAACTGAAT
Source organism: Platerodrilus igneus (assembly GCA_036346225.1). Classification (NCBI taxonomy): domain Eukaryota; kingdom Metazoa; phylum Arthropoda; class Insecta; order Coleoptera; family Lycidae; genus Platerodrilus; species Platerodrilus igneus. The sequence continues at coordinate 1,846,894 of JARFIW010000229.1, read as the reverse complement.
TCTGCTGTATTTGGTTATAACTTGACTTAAATTTGACACCCCTAAATAATGCAGTTATATTACGTGTTCTGTAATCCCTTGCAAGTGCATTTGTAAGTCTCTTGTAGGAACGTCCTCATCCTGTCTTAAAGTCCATATTATTAGTCACCTCGTTATTAGATAATACTCCAATAATTAAATGAAATATGTGTTCAAAATTCATGCGTTTCGATTGGACATTTATAGTTCAAAATTCCTGCTTACACTTTACTGCTGAAGAAAAAGTTAGCAACAAAAATACTTTTTGTTATATCTTGGAAACGGTGAGTGTTGCTGAGTTGGGGTTTGAAGCAGGAAAATGCAGGAATATAGTAATACAAGCAGGCATGAGTTTAAAAAATCCTGCTTCTACTTAGTTGCCGAGTGAAAAGTTAGCAACAAAAATGTTTTTGCTATATCTTGGAAACGGCGAGTGTTGCTGAGTTGAGCTTTGAAGCAGGAAAAGGCAGGAATATAGTAATACAAGCAGGCACGAGTTTAAAAATTCCTGTTTCTACTTTGTTACTGAGTGAGAAGTTAGCAAAAAAATGACTGCTATATCTTGAAAACGGTGAGTGTTGCTGAGTTGGGGTTTAGGAGCAGGAAAATGCAGGAATATATCAACACAAGCAGGTATGAGTTTAAAAGTTCCTGCTTCCACTTTGTTGCTGAGTGAGAAGTTAGCATAAAATGATTTTGCTAAATCTGAGAAACAGTGAGTGTTGCTGAGTTGGGGTTTGAAGCAGGAAAAGGCAGGTATATAGTAATACAAGCAGGTACGAGTTTAAAAATTCCTGCTTCTACTTTGTTACTGAGTGAGAAGTTAGCAACAAAAATATTTTTGCTACATCTTGGAAACAGTGACTTGATACAGTTCGCTTTCCCTTTGCTAAATTAACGCATAAACATTATGTGTTGTGTTATAAAAATTCTTAAATTCACTTTTATAGTTCAATATAAATCGTACTTCTACAATTAATACAAAATTAAAACTAAGTATCATAATTTTGAAACACCCCAATTATTGTCCTTCTTTATTTCAATTATATAGTAAATAAAGCGCATAGTTATAAATGTCCAGTTTGTATTGTAAAATTTCTACAACGTATCTTCAAGGTGATATCGTATAGCGTGCTTTGGCGCACCTGCTTGCAAAGGCTGTTGTCGACGAATCGAATCAGTCGGCTTTTGATCGTTACAACATCAATATGCTTAAATTCATATCTAAAGCTGACTTGCGAGTCGCAAATTTATTTTCAATAAATTCATCGATCTGATTGCTTAGAAACTCATCATGCGCAACATTAAAGTACAAAAAAAACTAATGAACTAAAAAAATAAAGCAACATTAACGTACGGAAGAAATAACATTTAATAACTGAAGCAAATTGGTCATGCGAGACTGTTAAATTTTTACTGCGTATAAGATATATACGTTCTTTATATTTCAACAAGGAAATTTTGTTTTAATTCAGAAGTAATACTTAGAGCTGACTAATGGTTGTAAGAAGTTAATTTAATTGCGTATAAAACGATTACACATTAGAAACTTACAATGTGGTGTTGGTTTAATGTTGGAATTCCATATGTGGGTTAAACTTGTTTGTTAAATGGTGCAAGCAGCCATGACCTGAGGTCAAGGTGGTAAGTGATTTCCATTTGTTGAGGCAATCATCTGTTTGACGTTTAACGTCATGTATAAATCTAACCTTGGTAGTTTGAACACATGGAAACTAACATCTTTGTGATAACATTTAATTGTGAATTTAAATTTTCAACGTTGTTTCATATCAAAATTATGCCTTATAAAATTGTCTATGTAACAAAAGCTTTATGAATTTGCATTACGAATTATATAATCATGTAATTGCTTATACACGATAACCATTTACGAAGTTTAATTTTACTAATTTGAAAGTTCTTATTACAAACTTATTTTGTATGTATGTGAGTCATTTTGTCAGTACTGAAAAGATGACATAAAAATCTCATAATTATGTTAATGACATTTATAGTGCCTATTTGCTTTAGAAGCTTTTTTATTTAAAGTGTCCAAGATTAACAATATAAATATAAAAATTAATTGAATATTCAGAAACTTATAATAATTATCTGTCGGAATAAATAAGAAATAATTTTCAGTTAATATATGTGTTCATACTTAACAGTCTTAATTTCTTTATATAATTAAACAAGGTTAATTACATTCATGGAAGCACTTAAGCAATAGTATTTATTGTGTACATACTTATCACTGGATTCTATGAATTACATGTAAACCAGATGTACATAAATTTAATAAGTAGAGTGTTCATGCACTATTACACAAAAGAAAGAAATCATACATGTACAAAACCTGTCTGATTCATTGATTTATTTTGAGGCGCAAATTGCTGTCTCTACTATTATTTTATGTATTTTCTTTTCTTTCAGGATAAACGTAGTACCATCTAAAAATACAAAATCTTGTATTTTTTATAACAGGATATACTCGTTGAGGTTCCTGTATTTTTCTTAGCGATATTTCTTGTTTTTTACACACTATTTAAGTACAGTGGCGCCCTACCCATCCGTATTTAATTAACGACCCCCCTGACAGTCTCTCTAAACCGCTGAATAACGACCCCCCTGATAGTCTCTCTAAACCGCTGAAGATAGAGTTCAGAGCTAGTGCGGAAATCTTCAAAAGTCAATTGTGTTAATACGGATAAAACAACATCTTCTGCACGACTTTTGTAAGAAAAAATAGACATCTTTTTAGAAAGTTTCACTAACGCCCACTACGTGAGGCTGTAATGTTTTAGACTGTTGCTGAGTTGGGGTTTAAAGCAGCAAAATGCAGGAATATAGCAACACAAGCAGGCATCAGTTTAAAAATTCCTGCTTCCACTTTGTTGCTAACTTCTCGCACCACCCACATTGTACTGGTACATTATTAGTAAATACGTTGTCTAAAAAAATTTTTCCCAGCAATTATTACACTATCAAAAAAACCTGCAGTTTTCCGATAATCTATGACTCAATGTTTACCATCCCTATTAAAATCAAAATTTTAGCTTTGGTAATGTAGGGGAACAGGATGGAGAGGGGCGGTCAGTTTTGGCACATTTTGAGCTATATCATGAAGAGTACTGGACCGAAAATTATAAAAAAATATTTTTAGAAGCCTTTTAGAATCTTTTTTCAATTGATACCAAACCTCTGTGACAGACGGACGGACGGACACGAGAGTGATCTTATAAGGGTTCCCTTATACCTTATAAGGTACGGAACCCTAAAAATGATTAAAACATTCATCAGAAATTCGATCGGGCAAAAAACCGCCTCACCAAACTTGCTCTTCTCAGCATTGAAAAAGAAGAAAAACAGAAAACGGATCTAGATAAGTTGGTTGAGTTTTTGCGGAAAATAAAGAAAGAAAACGCTGTTTAAAATAAAAAAATGTATTTAATGTATACTTGGGTATTATTTTTTATAAGCATTTATTAGTATTTTATAGTATTATTTTAAAGTTTAGTTAGTATGATAAACTGTTTCATTGTAAGGAATAGGGGCGCCAAAGAAATTTAAGACACCGGGCCCTGATATGGGTAGCTGGTAACTACACATTCGATGTATAGCTTGACGGCTAGGCGTTTTAATTTAACGGATATGAATTAACAAGATTATTTGTAATTTCAGACTTTGATGTTACAATTTAAATTTTAGGGCAAACTAAGGAGTACTTTATATGCAACTAAATGCCATTTTGAAACAACTTAAGTTTTTAATGCGTTTTGCTGGAGCCAATTAAAGTAATTTGTGTATAACATTTTAGTTCGTTATGTTTGAGATTTTAATTTTTGGGCGTAGTCAGGTACATTTTGGGAACACAAAAAAAAAACCTAAAAACATGTCTTGAAAAACTACACATTTTAACTAGCTTGGGCTGAACACGGTGTTGGTTTAACCACTTCAGTTTTTTATAATTTAGGCATTAAAATTTGACAGCTTAATTTGCGAAAGTGATACGGCTCATTTTTAGTATAGTAGAAAACGACTGGTTTTAAAATTTACGGTAATATATGTTACGCATCCACAGCCTTCCGATTCTATCACTGATTCAAATATTTCCAACTTATTGAATAATTAAAAATAATGGTTCCGTATTGATATAATTATACCCAAATAAAAACAAAAGTTTGACAAAAAATACTCAAGAAACTTACTCAGAGTCGCCTGGTGTTCCATTAATTAAATCACAGGTAAAGACCCAACAAAACCTTGATCACACAAAATTAAGAATAGCACCAACATACAAATCAATTTTAATTAAACGTCAGGAATTCGTATAAAATAACGCGAAGAAACCGACAAAGGAACGCGATATCTTACGCAGGTTGACAACTTTTATGTATGGCGAAATACAGACAACACACACGTCTACCTCTAAACAAGTCCGAAACTAAACTGCCGGTCTTTTAGATTTCAGGACTTCGTTTTGTAATGCATGAATGCCGTTACCATCATCATCACCCCTGCATCAGCTACCTACTGATGGTGCTACCACATTATATCCGTTCGTTCTATTCATGGTTGGATGATGAATTGCGTGATTATTTTTGTTTCTAATTGTATAGGGGTTAAATCATGACAGGAAGATGGATTAAATCAATATTATTTGAAATACTTGTTCCGAAACGATTTGCTGATATTGGTCAAGTGAACATGCAAGGCACAAAATAATTTATGGTATAGCGTTTAAGCACTGGAGTGATACATAATTGCATACAAAGTAGACACACCTGCCTCCTTTAAATAAAATTTTTAGAAAGACACTTTAAAATATTAAAAAGAGAGTGTAGTTCAATTCAGCTTCAGAAGTCAAAAAAGAATCTAAAGGACTTTCTCAAAATATCTTCATGGCTGCGCCAAGCTATACGGCCGCTTGTGTGCAAAATATAATATTACGCAGCTTTTCTTTAAAGTTGTAACTAATCAATATTAGACAGGTATACATAAATGAAATTTCAATAAATGCTACACGACGTGAACTTGGCAGCTAATTTCCAGCACCGAATCTACGAGTTTTGCCGAATGGCCAGTGGCGCCATTAAAGAAGGATACAAACAAATACGCTGCCAGCAGCGAACGCAATAATAAACCATATATAAAATGCATATTTTGCGCTCTTCATCGTAGGTAATCACTCAATAAAACAGCAAACCACAAATTTAAACTATTAACACTTTTAGTAGCTACTATTGAGTAGGAACTATTAGCAAATTTATTAGAACAAGTTCGTTTCGATAGCGTTTATCGATAAAACATAAATATTTTAAAATAAAAAACAAACAATTATTTAAATTAAATAACATAAATCTTTTTGAATTAGGCAGATCAAGTGCAATAGAAAATAACTAGTCTTACATTACGTCTGTGCGCCCAAGTTTATCTCTTAATCTCGGGGATGTAAGATTTTCATAATATTCTAGATATTTGCAAGATCATGTAGAATCATACACATGAAAAACATTTACTCGTAAATTGCACGGTGAACGGTAAAAAAATGTTAAAGTATACACATCTATGATTAAAAAAAAATTATTTTCATCTCTTAAGTTCACGTATGCGCGTTTTTCCGAATATCCCGTATATTTGTAAAATCATGTAGAATCATACACATAAAAACATTCACTCGCAAATTGCACGGTGAACGGTAAAAAAATTTTAAAGTTTACACACTTATGATCATTCAAAAATTATGTTCATTTCTTAAGTTCACGGATGCACGATTTTTTTTATGATCATAGGTGCGTAAACTTTAGAATTTTTATACCGTTCACCGAGCCTTTTGTGTGTGAATGTTTTTCATGTGTATTATTCTCCATAATTTTGCAAATATCCGGAATATTCCAAAAATCGTGCATCCGTGAATTTATGAGATGAAAATAATTTTTTTTATGACCATAGGCATGTAAATTTAAATTTTTTTTTGCCATTCACCGTGCAATTTGCGAGTGAATGTTTTTTATGTGTATTATTTTACATAATCTTGCAAATATCAGGGATATTTCGAAAACCGTGCATCCGGGAAGTTAAGAGATGAAAATAGTTTTTAAATCATAGGCATGTAAACTTTAAAATTTTTTTACCGTTCACAGTGCAATTTGAGAGTGAATGTTTTTCATGTGTTGTTCAGCGCGGGAGGTTTTATAACTTTGTACATCGACTTATCTCCGCGGTTTTTTGTTGTTCTAAGCTGCAGTTCCTATTCCTTCAACTAAGTGGACTGTATGCGAGATTTAGTCCGTGTTACTTTGCACTTGCACTGTGTTTTTTAGGGGTTTATCGATAAAGTCCGCGGCACTATTGACAAACTCACGTTACCGAACGAAAAACCGACTGTTCTGCTTCGATATCCATAAGAGAGTGTTTGTTCACTACTACCCTTAGTCAACTTATTTACACATGCACAAGGAATTTTTACGACAGGATATAAGGGAACAAAGGATGACAGTTTTAATAATTTGATTTACAACTACAAATTTAAAATAACTTAAAATTAACCACGCGAACGTGCGACAAAGAGACCGAACATCCCGCCCACCAAAATAAGTATGAACTAACTTATTTTATATTTAGAAATAATAATAACTATTAACTAAGAAACCTAAACCGACAAACTTATATAAGTGAATATACAGGGTGAGTTTTTAGAGTGGCAACGGTCGATAACTCCGTTATTATAAAAGCTACGTAAACCAAATTTGGAGGCATATTAGACATGCCTAAAGTGCACATTTTAAAAATATTTGGAAGCATACAGGGTATTTCATAATTCCAGGGCATATTAAACTTATATTTTTTTAAATGGAACACCCTATATATTATTACATTTTTGAAAAGCCCATAAAAAGAGCTTTAATTTGACATGAAATTGTATTTGTCTATTCCTTTTAGTTTTTGAGATATTCAACTGTTTTTAGAAAAAATGACCCCAATTGGATACATTGCCACTGCACTAATACACAACTTATGTTAATTTTCAAGATGCAGAAAATTTTACCATATACCATAGTATATTCGTAAATATCACTTTTTTGAAATTTCTTTCCAGTATACAGGGTGTGTCAGGTTTCGCAAAATGCAATTTTTAAATTTTTTTTTAAATGGCACCCTACCAATTTTATTGCTACAATGGATAGTTCAGCAAGTGTCCTTTCATTTTTGCTAAGCATTCCCTATACCTAAATCCATTACTTTCTAAGATATTTTTGATTTTCTTCAAATTTTATGAATGTTTTTAATTTACATAACTAATAATAACTTACTATTAAAGAATATTATAAAACAATTAATACATTTTGATTAACAATCAACTACACTTATCCAATAACAATTTTCACTAAAGATATAACAACCTACAATAATACGCTATCAACAGAATTCTGCCGGATCAACAATATGCATTTTATAGAAAATGTTCAAACAGGAAATCAGGCAGGCTTTGAAAAAAATAACAATTACAATCAAAATGTCATTTAGGTTTATTAATTGTAGTGTTATGTCATTTAACACATTATCAGTTCTGTTTTAAATGTAATCTTTGAAGGAGTTTTCAAAATGAATTTTACAGTGGAAGAACAAATAAATATGATTTTGGTATTGAGAGCAAGTTTAAAAAATTTCCTACTTGCATCAAGAATATACCAAGAGAGATATCCTGTTAAATGACAACACACTACAATTAATAAACCTAAACGACACTTTACATTTAATAGTTATTTTTTCAAAGCCTGCCTGATTTCTGAACATTTTCTATAAAATGCATATTGTTGATCTGGCAGAATTTGATAGTTGTAGGTTGTATATCTTTAGTGAAAATTGTTATTGATAAGTGTGATGTAATCAATATGTATTGTTTTATATATTCTCAATATTAAGTTATTTTTGGTTATGTAAATTAAAACAATCTTAATATTCGAAGAAAATCAAAATATCTCAGAAAGTAATGGTTAGGTATGAAATGTAACAAAAATGAAAGGACACTAATGAACTATCCATTGTAACAATAAAATTGGTAGGTGCCATTTAAAATTTTTTAAAATTGCGTTTTGCGAAACCTGACACGCCCTGATACTGTGAAGAAATTTCAAAATGTGATATTTACAAATATACTATGGTATAGTAAAATTTTCTGCATCTTGAAAATTAACATGTGTGTGTCTGCAGTGACAATGTCTCTAATCAGGGTCATTTTTCTAAAACAGTTGAATATCTCAAAAACAAAAGGAATCGACAGATACAATTTCATATATAATTAAAGTTCTTTTGTGGGCTTTTCATAAATGTAAAATATATTGGGTGTTCCATTTAAAAAATATAGGTTTAATATGTCCTGGAATTATGAAATACCCTGTGCTCAAATATTTTAAATGTGCACTGATGCCTAATATGCCTCAAATTGGTTTACGTAGTGATCTACTACTCTTCCTAAACGCCACTGTAGAGGGGGGTTAGTTTCTTCCTTTAAGAGGACAAGCGAATCAATAGGTAGGGTAGCGGAATTACTCAACCACTTAACTTTCTGCTGCAACGTGTGCAGGTATTCAGCACTCCATTTTTTCCAAAACCCTTGTTGCATTTCCTGCAACAGTTGCCAGCGATTCAAACGAGAGGGGTTTATGGACAACAAATCTGGATCTGGTAACATCGAGACTGGATCAACATTAAGAAAATGACCCGGGGTCAAATACAAAAAGTGATGCGGTTCGCAACTCCGTGCGCATAGTGCACGTGAGTTGAGAACCGCTTCGATTTGAATCAATACCGTCGAGAATTTTTCAAACGACAAAATTTGTTCACCGATAATTCTTTTTAAATGGGATTTTACTGATTTAAATCTGGCCTCCTACAACCCACCAAAATGAGGAGCAGCAGGCGGATTAAATACAAATTCGATTCCCTCAACGCCTGTCGAATGACGCATCAATTGAAAGATTTCACGAGAGGCCCCAACGAAATTAGTACCATTATCACAATGGATTTGAATGCATTTGCCTCTTCGAGCAATAAATCGATGTAAAGCACCCAAGAAAGCGTCTGTCGACAAGTTAGACACTAGTTCCAAATGGATGGCTTTAGTGCTGAAACAAATAAATAAGCAAATATACGCCTTTGATGATTTTGCGCCACGACATCGATTCATCGTGACAGAGAAAGGTCCACCAAAGTCGACTCCCGTATGTAAAAACGCCTTACCTGGAGTTAACCTAGAAGCTGGTAAATTCCCCATAGGGGGGCATAAAGCCACGGGGTTTACACGAAAACAACGAATGCAGGATTTCAAACATTGTCGAATAGCCCTCTTTCCGGACAAGATCCAATAATTTTGAGTTAGTAAAAATTGAGTTCTTCGATTTCCAGGATGTAAATGTCTTTCATGACAATGTAATATTATAATTTCAGTCAACCGATGCGACCGAGGAAGCCAAATTTGGAAACATTTGCATCATGCGACAACTCAGAATTACGTAGGCGACCGCCCACCCTCAACAAATCACGACTATCTAGAAACGGACTAAGGCTACGAAGTTGTTTACTAACAAGTTTTCCAGTTTTAATATTTGCCATGTCTTGGGCAAAAACATTTGTTTGAACTTTTTTAAGCAATAAATGTATAGCCTCTTGCTGATGAGCTAGTGACAAACCATCAGAATATTTTAAACGCAAATCTGCCGGACATTGAACATTACGAATGAAATGACGAATACATGTAATAATCCTACAAATTTTCTGCAGTTTTGAAAATTTATCCAACAACAAATCTAAAAAATTCTCAGACATAACGACTGTTAACGACAAAGTACGATATTCGACGTCCATCTGAAATGAGTCGATAAGGTTTGGCAGCGACATTACTGGCCATTCTTCGCTACGACGCACTAACCAGGAAGGTCCTGTCCACCATAATGGATGATGAACCAACTCTGAAGCCAAAAGTCCACGTGAGGCACAATCCGCAGGGTTATCCTGGGAGTTTACATGAAACCACGAAGATGGAGGAATACGTTCTTGAATCTGCGAAATGCGATTGCTAACGAATGTCTTCCACTTATGCGAGGAAGACCAAATCCAAGACAAAACAACAGTAGAATTTGACCACGCGAAAATATTACTAAATGATAAACTGTTACGGTTTAAATTTTCATTACACTTCAAATTAATTTTATTGCAAACACTTATCTTACCTACATGTTATTTACAAGAACTTAATTCATTTTGGCTTTGGTATTATAAATTTTTAATTGTCTATTTCTTATTTGAAAATATAAACAGCATTATTTACAATAACTTTCATTCTGACCAATTGAATTCATCTAGTAATTTGTTGTTTTGAAACTTCATCTTAATTGAAATAATATCTATTATTGATTATTGTTTATTAAGAAAATAAGTTGGCAGTTTTGATGTGATTGATTTGAAAGAATAAACACAGGTCTGCATTCAGGGAATTGATAGTTATTTAGAACTTGAATGCATTACATTCTAATAAATATATCTCAGAATAAAAAAGGATATATCATGAAATTAATTTTAATGTTATGGAATTGTTACATGTACCTAACAAGAATTCTTTTGTTTTTAAAAAGGGAGTTACTCAATGTTATAATTGTTTAGCATGTCAAATGCTGCCCTGTCTTATTGATTTTTAATTATTGAAATTTAATCTCTTTATATTGCATTCCTGTTTTGATTTGGATTATCTGAGAAAAAGGTATTTCCTTTCTGATTGTTTTGTGAACAGCTTGGTTAAAGCATGGTGTATGCTAGTGCGAATTTTCTGACTATATCAGAGTAAGAGAAAGTCATCCAAAATATTGGGATTTATCGCCTGGCATAACGAGAAAGAATATTGCTGAAGAGTAGAATATTTTTTGGAACAGTTGAACTGGATTTTATATTTCAATGTTGCTTGTTTGGTAGCACATGGTCGCGTGCATTATTTGTTATATATTTCTTTCATCCTGGTTTCCAGGGTAAGTAAATCCTTAAGTAAATTAGAAAAATTAAACACAATTATTATTACAGATTTTTATTCTTATTTTTATTTCATTTTTATTTTTGTTTGGAGTCTTGTCTTTGTCTTGGGTATATGTTGTACAATAAGTAACCGTTATGGAATGGAGTTTAAAGGCTGCAAGTTGTGGTTGCAGAAAGGTTAAGGATGCTGATGGCGTGCTGTTCCATGTCATGTGTATCTAGATGAGTATAACTAATTAGGATTAGTAGTTAAAGTGTGGATCTCTAACCCGTAAATGATTTATTTTTGTGGAAATTATTGGGATTCAGGGTATATTAAATTAGTTTAAGTATCAGAATATCGTTCTTGTTCAGTTAAAACGTAAACGAATTAATCTATATATTATATGTGATTTATATGTCAATTGTGAGCTTCGAGCAATTGCTTAAAGTGGAACAAGAAAAGGCTTCCTTAAAATTTGTGTTAAGACCCGTAAACCAAATTACGTTTAATTATGTCATGCATTTATTTCATTTTTATCAATGTACAAACAGTAATTGGGAATATTTCACAATAGAAATCATTGAGTTGGATTGACTTATTTGTAGATTATCTTTTGCCATTAATTAGCGTACACTCTGTGGTGGCATGTTAAGTCTTATCTCCTCTACAAAGTGTATAAAGAATTAAATTACGTTACTGAGTCTCATGTCTATATTTAAATATTATAGCGTAATAAAAGCAGTGTGGAAAAGCACGATAAATTGTGATTAAAAAAATATAGTGTAATAAAACTATCTATATAAATATTTTTGACGAAATCTACTAAATCTGCCAAGAGTACGGCAGCACACAATTCGAGACGGGGCAATGAAACGCGATTAGTGGGAGCAACCTTCGCATACTAATGACATGGTTATATTACCTTCTAAATCGAACAAACGAAAATAGATGACAGCTGCATACCCAGCTTCAGAAGCATCACAGAACCCATGCAACTCAACCTTTTTAAAATTATGACATACGATGCGACGCGAAATCTCAATATTTGAAACCGCTGGCTATTCACCCAAAAAATGTTTCCTTTTTTGTATGACTTCCAATAGAGGCTCTTGGTTCCACCCGAGACCTAAAAGCCAAAGATCTTGAACTAAACGTTTAGCGAACAGTACTTCAGGTGCTATCTAACCGAGAGGATCAAAAATTTTTGCGATAGCCGACAAAATATTACGCTTAGTGCTAGTGCGTTCTTCAACATCTAAGTTGTATAAAAATGCATCTGTAAGAGCACGCCACGAAAAGCCCAAAATTTTTATTGAACCACTATCTTTATCTTGAAATGTAATTGCGTCCGAACTGGACAGGGACTCCCTCAAGTTGGACGTCACTTCCGGGCATTTACTACTCCATTTTCTTAATTGAAAACCACCACTAGTGCAAATACTATTCAATTCACCAACTAATTGATTAGCAGCTTTAATCGAATTGCATCCAGTGACTAAGTCATCAGCATAGGTATCACTCGCCAATACCGATGACGCGAAAGGAAAATTAATTGATTCTAACCTTGCCAATTATTGAACAGTACACAAGGCCAAAAAAGGCGATAACGAAACTCCATACGTCACAGTATTTAATTTAAAGTCCATAATAGGATCTGACGGAGAAAATCTCCAGACGATACGTTGATAATCACGATGAGTATCTTTAACCAAAATCTGCCGATACATTTGTTTGATGTCAGCTGTAATTACGATAGGATGTACACGAGAGTGCAATAACAAAACTGCAATGTCTTTTTGCAGGGCCAATAGCCAAGCTATCATTTAACGAATTTTCAGATTGATCCGGACACGAAGCATCGAAAACCACACGCAACTTGGTGGCAGTGCTATCACGCTTATGTACAGCATGATGGGGAATGTAATACATTTTCTCATGACCCGACGAATTTTCAGGCGATTTCATTTGAACCATGTGACCGCTTGTCAAATAATCCTCCATAAATTTTTTATAATCTGAATACAATTCAGGATTTTTTAGCAAACGACGTTCTAACGACAAAAATCTTTTAATACAAATTGATCTCGTATCCACAAATAAGGGTTCCGAAATTTTAAAGGGCAAGGACACTACAAAACGACCGTCCTTGTTACGTCTATAATTTTCCACAAATTGATTTTCACACTTTTCTTCTTCAGGAGAAATGTGTTTCTTGAAGGGAATATTTTCTAATTCCCAAAATCGACAAATGTCGCTGTCCAAGGGCTCAACGAAAGTACACAACGACGTAATAGATCTATTCGGGGAAACGACCTTTCCCGTTAAAACCCAACCAAAGGTTGTTTTAATGGCAACTGGCTCGTTAGCGACACCCCAACGAGACTCGTTCAACAAAACCTGAACAAAGATTTCCGCTCCGAGTAGCATGTCAATTTTACCAGGAATATTAAAATTAGGATCAGCTAAGGCCAAACCTCGTGTATGCGACTATTTCTTGACCCCTATCGACGACGGAGGTAATTGATTACAAATGTTAGGTAAAATATAACACTCAATTTCATATGCTGAAGACCGTGCTCCCGAGGGGCTCACTACACACGATAGTGCACCAGACACCAACGACGAATTCAAGCCAAGTTCTTGAACAGTGACATTGGCTCTCCGTTTCCTTAAACCTAATTTCTGACGGCACCTTTCAGTCATAAAACTTTCCATGGATCCGTTATCTAATATTACACGAACAGATTGCAATGTTCCTGTATAATCAAGCACCGACACCATTGCCGTAGGTAACAGCGTGGTTGTGTGTTCTAATGACGTCGAAATCAACGAGCTAGTGGCAGGTTGTTCATGCACAACCGACGACGACAGATTGTCTTCACTGGGTCTACTAGTAGCAGTAAGTCTAAACGCCGCTCTTCGAGGAGACGCTAACCTTTGACGATGAGTTTGTCTGCGTGAAGACATCGATTTTTCTCGTTTATCGAAGTGGAGTAACGAATTGTGCGACTGATGACATTTTCTACACGACCAATCTAACTTACAATTTTTCACCGAATGTGAAGTATTTAAACACTTAGTACAAAGATTTTTAAGCTTTACCGCCTCAAATCTGTCTTGAGGGGTTTTATCGAGAAACTGCTTACATCTATAAATAGGATGCACAGTTTGAGATAAACTACAATTTTTAACATCATTGGTGGTATCAACTAAAGAAGTTTTAGCCGAAGTGCTAACAAACCTTCCCTTTTTTCTTTCTTTAACGGAATCTCGAGATTTTAAGCATGTTCCTGAAGCAATGTCATTTATTTCCAACACCTTACAGTGTTTTTCAATGTACGACCTTAAATCTTTGAACGAGGGAATCTCATCACTATTTCCTAACTCGAAGCGCTTTAAAATGTTTGTATACAATTTTTTCGATAACAGATTAAACAACATGAAATCTATTAAATCTATTTCAATCTGCTTTAACGCGAATATATTTTCATTAAAACAACTAATTAATTGCCAGAGTTCCGCATGCGAGTCTGAGGAACTGACCTTAGGGCATTTTTCAAGAGCATTAAAATATGTTGAAAGTAATAACCTCTTGGACTGAAAACGATTAGTAATGATTTTATAGGCTTCCTCGTACGCATAATCATTTAATGGCAAGTGTTTTACTAAGGCACGCGACGACTCATCTAGTGTATCAACGAGATGGCAAAATTTTTCCACAGGGGACAAACCGACATTATCGTGAATCAACCGCTTATAAATTGCATTATAACTCTCAAAATCTGAAATGCCACCCGAGAACCGTGGAACTGAAAGATGTTTCACGCGAATCCCACAATTTGACGAAAAAGAATTATTCATATTTTCCACCTTTGGCTTATTTTCTACCCGATCTAATTTGCATTGTTCAGCGATAATACGAATATCTAATAGATAATCATCGATTTTCACCCTAAGGGCCGAGAATTTATCCAATTGTTCACTCTCTTCATCAAAGAAAATATCCTTGCAAAAGATTTGAAATGGGTTTCAATATGCTCGACACTTTTAATCGATGCTCTAATTAAAGCAATCGATACGTTTTCTGGTTGGTTAATTTTACTGTATAAATGATCCAACCTTTTAACTACAAATTTAGCTTTCATAAAAGCTTTATCAATTGATTTAACCATATTTGATTAATGATTAATGAACGACAATAAAAATTAATATAAAAACAAGGCGTACCTCGAATACGCTACAAATAATTAATCTACGAAATTAAATTATTAATCGACAAATGCAACTAATTACAGTGCTCGCCCGACAAAGCGTTTAACGTTTCAAATAAATTTCAACCCTTTGTTATACAAGTTGAATGAACCCGAATGGTTCTTCGAACTTGAGACAACCAATAAGGTAAAGATTTACAATACAATAACCCCTCATAAATTTAGTTTACCTAAAGTAAGCTGTTCGACCACTAATCTTTGCAACAAAGGATAAGGGATATATTGTAAAATCTGCCATTATAACAAGATGTTTCTACCATTAAATGTGTAAGCAGGATGTTATTCTCTTCGTAACACGTTTAAACATACTCAAAACTACGACAATTATTAAATTTTGGTATAAATGAGGAGCTTAAAGGATAGGAGCTAATTAATTAATTAATAATCCGGTGATGAAGACCATTTGTTCAGCGCGGGGGGGTCTTATAATTTTATATATAGACTTACCTCCGCGCACATTTTATTGTTCTAAGCTGCAGTTCCTTGCTCTTCAACTAAGTGGACTGTATTGGAGATTATAGTACGTGTTACTTGGCACTTGCACTGTGTTTTTTAGGGGTTTATCGATAAAGTCCGCGGCACTATTGACAAACTCACGTTACCGAACAAAAAATCGACTGTTCTGCTTTGATATCCATAAGAGAGTGTTTGTTCACTACTACCCTTAGTCAACTTATTTACACATGCACAAGGAATTTTTACGACAGGATATAAGGGAACGAGGGATGACAGTTTTACTATTTGATTTACAACTACAAATTTAAAATAACTTAAAATTAACCACGCGAACGTGCGACAAAGAGACCGAACATGTGTATTAGTTTACATAATCTTGCAAATATCCAGGATATTCCAAAAATCGTGCATCCATTAACTTAAAAGATGGAAATTTTTTTTTTATGATCATAGGTGTGTAAACTTTAAAATTTTCTTACCGTTCATCGTGCAATTTGCGAGTGAATGTTTTTTATGGTTATGAAAAACATTCACTCGCAAATTGATGGTGACGTAAAAAATTAAAGTTTACACACCTATGATCATAAAAGAATTATTTTCATTTCTTATGTTCACGGATGCACGATTTTCAGAATATCCCGGATATTTGCAAGATCATGTAGAATAATACACATAAAAAACATTCACTCGCAAATTGCAAGATGAACAGTAAAAAATTTTTAAAGTTTACACACTTATGATCATTCAAAAATTATGTTCATTTCGTAAGTTCACGGATGCACGATTTTTTTTATGATCATAGGTGCGTAAACTTTGGAATTTTTATACCGTTCACCGTGCCATTCGTGTGTGAATGTTTTTCATGTGTATTATTCTCCATAATTTTGCAAATATCCGGAATATTCCAAAAATCGTGCATTCGTGAATTTATGAGATAAAAATAACTTTTTTATGATCATAAGCATGTAAATTTTAAAATTTTTTACTGTTCACAGTGCAATTTGCGAGTGAATGTTTTTCATGTGTATTATTTTACATAATCTTGCAAATATCCGAGATATTTCGAAAATCGTGCATCCGGGAACTTAAGGGATGAAAATAGTTTTTAGATCTTAGGCATGTAAACTTTAAAATGTTTTTACCGTTCACAGTGCAATTTGAGAGTGAATGTTTTTCATGTGTATTAGTTTACATAATTTTGCAAATATCCAGGATATTCCAAAAAACCTGCATCTATTTATCCATTAACTTAAGAGATGAAAATAATTTTTTTATGATCATAGGTGTGTAAACTTTAAAATTTTCTTACCGTTCACCGTGCAATTTGCGAGTGAATGTTTTTATGGTTATGAAAATTATTGCAAATGCATACGTAAATAAAGTTTACCTCTGATCATAAAAAAATTATTTTCATTTCTTATGTTCACGGATGCACGATTTTCGGAATATTCCGGATATTTGCAAGATCATGTAGAACAATACACATAAAAAACATTTACTCGCAAATTGCAAAGTGAACAGTAAAAAATTTTAAAATTTACACACCTATGATTATAAAAATATTACTTTCATCTTTTAAGGTCGCGGATGCACGATTTTCGGAATATGACAGATATGTGCAAGATCATGTAAAATAATATACATGAAAACCAATTACTCGCAAATTGCATGGTGAACGGTAAAAAAATTTTAAAGTTTACACACCTATGATCATAAAAAATTATTTTCATCTTTTAAGTTCGCGGATGCACGATTTTCGAAATATCCCAGATATTTGCATTCACCGTGCAATTTGGGAGTGAATATATTTCATCTGTATTATTCTACATGATCTTACAAATATCCGGGATATTCCGAAAATCGTGCATCCGTGAACTTAAAAGATGAAAATAATTTTTCATGGGCATAGGTTTGTAAACTTTAAAAATTTTTTACCGTTCACTGTGCAATTTGCGAGTGAATGTTTTTCATGCGTATTATTCTACATGATCTTGCAAATTTCCAGAATATTTCGAAAATCGTGCATGCGTGAACTTAAAAGATGAAAATAATTTTTTAATGTTCATAGATGGCTAAACTTTAAATTTTTTTCACCGCTCATCCTGCAATTTGCAAGTGAATGTTTTTCATGTGTATTATTTTACATAATCTTGCAAATATGCGGTATATTCCAAAAAAGTCCGTAAACTTAAGAGATGAAAGTAGTTTTTTTATGATTATTGGTGTGTAAACCTTAAAATTTTTTTACCGTTCACTGTGCAATTTGCGAGTGAATATTTTTCATGTATATGATTCTGCATCGTCTTGCAAATATTCGGGATATTCCAAAGATCGCGCATCCATGAATTTAAGAGGATGTGTGTAAATTTTAAAATTTTCTTACCGTTCGCCGTGCAATTTGCGAGTGAATGTTTTTCATTTGTATTATTCCACATGATCTTGCAAATATCCGGGATATTCCCAAGACCGTGCATGCGTAAACTTGAGATGAAAATATTTTTTTATGATCATAGGTGTGTGAACTTTAAAATTTTTTTACTGTTCACTGTGCAATTTGCGAGTGAATGCTTTTCATGTATATGATTTTACATGATCTTGCAACTATCCGGAATATTCCGAAAATCGTGCATCCATAAACTTAAGAGATGAAAATAGTTTTTTTATGATCATAGGTGTGTAAACTTTAAAATTTTTTTACCGTTCACTGTACAATTTGCGAGTGAATGTTTTTCATGTGTATGATTCTAAATGATCTTGCAAATATCCCTGATATTCCGAAAATCGTCCATTCGTTAACTTAAGAAATGGAAATAATTTTTTTAGTATCATAGGTGTGTAAACTTTAAAATTTTTTTACTGCTCCCCATGCAATTTGCGAGTGAATGTTTTTCATATGTGTGATTCTTTACGATCTTGCAAATAGCCGTGATATTACGAAAATCGCGCATCCGTGAACTAAAGAAATGAAAATAAATTTTTTATGATCATAGATGTGTAAATTTTAAAATTTTTTTACCGATCACCGTGAAACTTTGCGAGTGAATGCTTTTAAAGTGTATTATTCTACATCATCTTGCAAATATCCGGGATATTCTAAAAATCGTGCATCCGTGAACTTAAGAAATGAAAATGATTTTTTTATGATCATAGGTGTGTAAATTTTTAAAAATTTTTACGGTTCACCGTGCAATTTGCGAGTGAATGTGTTTTTTTTGTATTATTCCACATGATCTTGCAAATATCTGGGATATTCCGAAAATCGTCCATTCGTTAACTTAAGAAATAGAAATAATTTTTTTTTCTGCTCCCCGTGCAATTTGCGAGTGAATGTTTTTCATGTGTATGATTCTTCACGATCTTGCAAATATCCGGGATATTACGAAAATCGCGCATCTGTTAACTTAAGAGATGAAAATAATTTTTTTATAATCATAGGTGTGTAAACTTTAAAATTTTTAACCGTTCACCGTGCTATTTGCGAGTGAATGTTTTTCATGTGTATGATTCTACATGATCTTGCAAATATCCAGGATATTCCAAAAATCCTCCATCCGTGAACTTAAGAGATGAAAATAATCTTTTTATGATAATAGGTGTTTAAATTATCAATTTTTTTTACCATTCACCGTGCAATTTGCGTGTGAATGTTTTTCATGCGTATTGTTCCACATGATTTTGCAAGTATCCGGGATATTCCGAAAATCGTGTATCCGTGAACTTAAGAGATGCAAATAATTTTTTTATGATCATAGGTGAGTAAACTTTAAATTTTTTTTGCCGTTCACCGTGCAATTTACGAGTGAATGTTTTTCATGTGTATGATTATACACGGTCTTGCAAATATCCGAAATATTACGAAAATCGTACGCGCAAAATATGCGATTTATATGGTGTAATGCGTCTGTATATTCGCTGCTAAGCAGCACATTTGTTTATATCCTTCTGTAACGGCGGCACTGGTCATACGACAAAACTCGCAAATTCGCTGCTGGAAATTAACTGCCAAGTTCACATGGCTTAAATTCTAATACTTACATGTAATTTTGAAACTAGATATGTGCTTTATCTTCAACCTAACATATCTGTATAATAACTTAATAGCGGAATTAAAAAATTAAAAACAAGAAAGTGCAAAAGCAGAACATCAAGAAATACTAAAAATTCAATAATACAGTTAAAAAAACGAACAAAATATCTCACTCAAAGCTTTCTTTTCTTGTATTTTTACCGGCAAAATCTTTCATCAGCTCTTTGAAAGAAGGGGAATTCATAAGATAATTATCGATGAGCATTATTGCTAAATTGCTTAGTCTTCCTGACCACACTCGATCGTAAAAGGTTTTAATTGATTTCCATTTTGAGAAATGTTTTTTCGAGGATAATACATTTACTGGTTGCTACTGTAGTATTTAGAAACGTTGAAAATAATTAATCCTTAAAAATTTACTCAAGAATTGACTTATGGTTTAAATCGTTTTGAAACGTTTGCGTTAAGCTAGAAATAAATTCGAGCGGAATGGAAAATTCTTAAAATGTGAAAAGACAAAGTATATGGACGCGTCCTGTATAAAAGATTTCTTAAATAATTATTCTTGATTTTCAAATTTTGTTTTTATGAAAATAATTAAAATAAGAAGGTATAACGTTATTTCATTTAGATGCATTCTGACCATGACAATTAACCGCAAATGCAAACCGATCTCAACACGACAAAAACACTAGGTACGCATGTTTCATGTACAAGATAATTTACAATAGACAAACATGTCCGTCTTGACCGCCAAGGATATTAAAATATTACCATATTACATCATAATGTACACTACATACAAAATAGCGAAATAATAACCTCATTATTAACCGTAGATTGTAATTTTACATTGTACTATTGAATTCCAACCTCAAGGAATTTGATTTTACAGTGGGAGGAATTAAGTATGTTGAACCTGACGGAAATTAATTATTCGTGAACCAATAATTAGAAAAAATTGAAAATGTAGTTATACAAAAACGTAATAAGGCGAACGTGACCGCATGATTGGCGGGGTTGATAAGAGATTGAGTTAGAAGTAAACTTCAACCAAACCAGCTTCAAGATGTAACTTGGTCTTTTCCACAAAGGAATATTTAAAACGGCGTGCGCGCTTTTTAAAAAAACGTCGCCTGCAGTTTTATCGCGGAATGCTTTTCATGCGTGTGTTTTTGAAAACTCGTCTGTGTCGTAATAAAAGGACTACCTATGTGGATAGCTTAAACAAGTGAATTGAGTTAAGTTAAAAAAGTTAGTTGGATGAAATTGAGACACTGAATGTCTCTGAGCATTTTCAGATTTAAGGAAGTGGAATAAAACACTAAGTAATTTATAAGCGTTTATGTATATACTTCTTTATAATTTATATGTAAATTTTAAATGTGAATTGATTGGTATTCATAGAGTTCGAAATGAAGCGAACATGAACGATTACTTTATTACATGGTAAATTGCCGACGATGGACTAGTGTTGGCTAAAATTTTATAACGGTACTATCGTAAAAAGAACTTTGGACATTCTAGAATATTAAGAAATACGTACGTATGGGAATTAAAATGTAACTTTTATTGATACAATTTAGTGTTAGTCAAAGCATAATAAATTTGTATTTTGAAATGGATAATGAAATGATGTAACAAAAAAGCGGGATTTAACTATTTGCTATGTTTGCTATTGAAGACGTTTACAAATAAATTGGAATTTGTAAATGTCATGTAATTTTGAAAACATGAAAATTTGTAGTGGCAAATAGCTTTGTCGATGGATAAGATTGCGATGTATTTAGAATTTTTTTTTACCAATACCTGATAAAAGTAAGATTAAGAAATTTAGGTTTTTTTAGGAAAGTATTTTATGTAATTTTACTTGAAATTATTTTACGTTAATAAAACTTTAGTTTAGGTGGGATTTTATTTGGATTTATTAAAAAAACCTATGTAAGCGGCCACATTTGTAAAGGATATTCAGCTACCACAGTGATGGTATTTTATTTGTAACAGGCATCTTATTTTAAAAAATTTCTTTAATTATGACAGAATTAATTAGTGTTTTCAAAGTATTTTCCAGAAAAATAAATATAATTTCATAAAATTTAGAGTACCAAAACAAGGGAGATTTATGCGGAATAGCAGTCTTCCGTGTAGGGATATTATCAGAAGGAATTGCTGTGACAGACAGTTTATTCCACCTCAATTATGACAAGTAGAAAAAGCCTTTCAGGATAAGTGATTAGTGTAACTTAGGTTCTTTGTCTCTGGAAGGCAAGCAAAATCCATTTACTTAACGCTCATTTTGGTTTGGCAAGCATATTTTAAACATTTAATTTTATTAAATGTTATTTTTGTCGATATATGATTTTTTACGTGATTAAACTTTAAAATATAGTAATAAGCATTCACACGATTTTTTCAGTTCACCATTAGTGAATCTGAATATTTTACAAATAAATCGAAAAATATTATCAAAATGCTTCAATCACTTGAATCTTTCATTAGAAGATGTTTAGTTGGGTTATATATAAAGAAGAACACGTTTATTTTATAATAAATTTCGGGCCTGTTATTGATTCGTCATTACTTTTTTTTTTGGGTACAGTTTGTGTAGATAAAAAATTAGGTTCAATTTCTAATTATTCTGCTAGTTCTCTGGCGTCGACATGAATTTTATTAAATTCTTTCATCATCAGTAGGTCTTCAGTCCTGGAACTGGTTAGACGCGTACACTCATTGTTTTCTATTCTGAACTAACCTACACATTTTTCTAAAATTTGCACAGTCTACATCTATCACTATCTAATCTAGGTCTAAATCTACCCCTTTTTCCTATCTTTGCTTATAATATTTCCCATAAATGCCTTAGAATGTATTCTGCCCGTCTATTTATCCTATTTTTTTTCAACAGATATCTGTATTCCCCTACTATTTCTATAACCTATTTGTTATCAACTTTGTCTGTCCATGCTATTATTCTCATACATCGGAAGCACAACATTCCAAAAGGCTGCTACCGTTTTTCTGTCTGCTTTTCCTATTGCCTGTATTTCATAGGTATACTGTGCTGTGCTTCACACATATGCTTTCAACAATTTTCTTCTTGTTTTTATGTTTGTTGTCTTTGATCATAAGCGTTGTCCTTTCTTGTTAAATGCAGTGCGGTCCCCTTCCATTGTTTTACAATTATATACCGTATTTCTCCGATATTCAGGGGTTGTGAAGGAAGGTGGCTGCCAAGTTCCCCCAGCACTTGAACATTTGCTGATTTAATATTTTTTCCAATATATCTTTTTGCACGGTCAACATTAATTGCAGATATTTCACAACCAACACTTGTAGTTGTTTATAATGATCAACAGATTTATCTGTGCTTATTTTTTCGTCATTAGGTTTTCCATCTTAAAAGTGGTCGGACACGTACCTCCACTTATTTCTATTCTGAGCTAGCCTACACATTTCCTTGAAATTCCTACAGCTTACATCTTTCACTATCTGTGTGCAATAGTCTAACCTAGGTCTACCTTTACTTCTCCTTTTTCCTATCTCTGCTTCTAGTATATTCCGCACTATTCCCTCATGCCGTAGTTTGTGGCCTATCATCATTGCCTGTCCATAATATCCTCATCATGCGTCTTTAGCACTACATTTCAAAAGCTTCTACCTTTTTCTTGGCCGCTTCTCTTACTGTCCAGGCTAAAATCTTTTGAAGATGCGGATGCTTCCACTACTTTAAAGAGTGTGTCATAAACTTGACCAATCTGATATCTCAAAGATTTTATAACAGCTATTGTACCAGACCAGCGTGTACCAGATTCTTAAGCTCCTTCCAGGAAGATTGGCGACTTTAAGGAGAGAAAAAAAAGTAATTTGCTTTAGCGTTTGTTAGCTCCTTTAACTCCGATGTTTCTTTGTATTGTACATTGAGACGATTCTATTTGTATTTCGAAAGGTGTTGGTGTTTAATGGACATTTAGCTAGGAGCACCGTTAGTTGCATACTCCTGCACTGTAATTAAAAATGATTAATGTTGTTTACTAAATTTTTGTTAATATAGTGGTAGGGAATATCTACTAGGAAGAATTGATATTAAAGACATTTAAAAAATACAGCAATTATATTATAAACTGGTAACTGAATACTTTTATCCCCCCTCTTTCCCTAGAGAAAGAGGTGCTAGGTTTGGTTACCATGAAAGGGAATACCATGATTGGTGATTGCTTGGTTGATTGATTGATCGAAACAAATACTAAGAAATAAGTTGGTCAATAATAACATATTCTACTAAGTTCTTAAATAAATTTTAAAACTGGTGTTAGTGCTTAAGAGGTTAAACTTGCGTCACCTAACCCTATATAAATATATTAAACTATACATATTCTTTACATATATTATAATAGTTGAGTAGACAAAGTGCTGATATGTTCATATTATTAGTTAAATTCAGCACTTCCCATGAATGCAGAGGTTTCCGGTTTCCTGCTGTGCTATTTAAATTAACAAAGGAATGTTCTGTTATAAAATAATCTTATCCAAAACATTCTAAATATCTAAGACAGAAACTCATAAATAGTCACTCAGTTACATTTTTGAAAAAGAACATCTTGATCAATGTACAGTTGATTTTTTTAATTTATTGATATCAAGTGCTTACGTAAGCTTAAGTTTTGCTTTTGTAGCGAAAAAAAGTAATACAACTCTTATTCCCTTTGTTTTTGATACTTATTGCTATGCCACTTTTTACTATATGCACATACCGCGTCTCCAACGACAAGCAACATAGTTTTGTTGTTGGGCGTGTCGAAATTTACAGACCTTCATAAAAACGCAACACACAAATTGTTGATCCATTTTAATAAAGTTTTCACAAAACGGTTATTGCGATGAAACAACCAATGATTAAAATTTGAAAACAACGGAACAGAAATAAGGAGTTGCTCCAGTACGATTTGCTATGCACTCGTTTAAACAACGAGACATACTGTCAATCAAGTAATCAATTTTTTCCTGCAGTATATCATTTCAAGCTTCCTGAATTCGAAGTTGAAGATGCTGCAACGCGTTTGGTGGGCGTTTGGCGAGAGCGAGAAGGCCATGGGGAAACAACAATGTTGGTTTCTTGTAAACATCGTATGTAATGCTTCCCGTATAAAGACGTGCGTTATCTTGGAAAGTGAGATTTTTCAACCCCCGAAGAAACGGAAGTGCAACATGCTCAAACAAAAACACATTGTATTGTAACTGGCTGCGTTTAGGTTATCGTGGATGAAGATCAGGGGTGATCTGTTACCATAACATGTTGCATTCTACATCATCATTCCTTGTGTAAAAGTTGTGTGGCGTTGAAAAAAAATGTTGAATTATAGCGTTCTCCCCGTCTATACCTGACCCTTCTACGACCGCCGTGGGTTTAAAAACAAAATCGAGATTCGTCTCTAAACAGAATCTGATGTCATACTTGAAACCAATTTGCTCTTTCGTTGCTCCACTCTAGTTTACGAGTACGGTCAAGTGGAGTTAGAGGAAGACCCAAAAAAGGACGGCACGAAAGATTTTATCCGGTGATAAAGAGATGAATTCACATTCTGCGTTCTGCGCCTTCCATCCAGTCTATTGCAATTCACCGACTTGTAGAAAATTTGTCTCTTGTGGTCAAAACTCTTAAACGGCGTTCTTACGATCCGAAGTCACTCGGGGACGTTCAAATTCAGGACGGCGTTGCCACCGTTGCAACATTAAGATTTACATGGCCAACAATATCTCGAAATGAAGATCTGGCCTCCTCATACTAATAATACGACTACGTTCAAAATCATTTAGCTATAGATAATTCGCAAGTTGGCGAACTCTTAGCATTCTTAAATTTTTACAAAGTAATAGGGGAGAAACTAATCGAAAATTTGACAGTTCTTACAGGTAGCAGACTAATTGTAACGTTAGAATAAATTAAATAAAATATATTACAAATCAATAACTTGTTTACAATTAAATGATACTAAGTGACAACAAAGAAATAAAGCAAAAAAAGAATGTTTAGATTTTATTTAAATTTTAATCATTACTTTCTTTCATAAAAGTAACCTTGTTTTGATAATTTTATTAAATGATCAACACCTACTGTGTGTTGCGTTTTTTTTTTTATGAAAGTCGGTATGTTTATAAGCTTTGGTCTATTAGTTTTGCCACCCTTTCACTTGGCCGCCTGTATTTTTCGCACACATTAGCCACATAGTCGGCGCAGGTCTGAATATCTCGGCCTAAAAAAAGGATGTGTTGCTGAATGTAAAGTCCATATCCACATTTTAACATACTTTAAATACTTGAAAGGACTGTAGTAAAATAAAAGAACGACTTTGTTCAAGAACAAAAGCTCTCAAGCATATATTAATCATAATGTTTAAGATCTTTTGGTTTTTTGTTTCTTTTTTAGTATCTACAATACCAATTTATACTCTTGTTTTGAATATGATAGTTTCCAATCTAGCTTCTTGATCCCGAAGCTTCACGAACATGTTTTATTTAAAATTGAATTTATGGTATACACACACGGGAGCGTTCCTATAGTAGGGGACAAAGAATACTACTATAGTAAGCCTACTTATCGTAAAATGCGATTAAAAGGCGTAGCAAAGGGCAGCAGCCTTGCTGGCTAAAAGATATTGTAGGAGAGTCGGTTAGTCTCCGGCTATCTTTAATAATTTGCAAGGTTGTTGGGGGCTGGCCGTGACAGATACGGCTTTTTGCTATAATCTTTAAAAACTGCGTTGTGGAAAAATATGAGAACCTACCACAATATTTCCTAGGTATGCGTGGCTTAAAACACGAACTATGTATGAAGGAGAGTTCAGAAGTAAAATTCTTGTCCGAAGGTAAAATACCCCCTCATTCGGATCTTCGGGAGTGGGTACTTGGGGCTCGTCATCGTAAGAATTTAAAACAACGGTTCGGTTTAATGATAGGGACTTGGAAGGTAAGGTCATTATTTAGAGTAGATAAGTTAACGAATTTATTAGTCTAAATGAGAAAAGAATAGCTGGACATTTTAGGTATTAGGGAGGTGAGATGGCCAGATAGTAATGACTTTTGGAAAGATAATTATAGAATAATTACAACTTCCTCAAGTAATGGACAGAAAGGGGTAGGAATAGTGTTAGGTAAAAGATTAGGACGTAAAGTTAAAGAGTACTTACAATTTAGTGATAGAATAATAATGGTTAGATTGAGTGCAAAACCCACAGACAATGTTTTAGTGCAAGTTTACATGCCAACAATTCAGTACGAGTATGAGGAAGTAGAAAAGGTATACGAGTATATAAACAGTCTAGTGAGAAATGTAAAGGGATATGAAAATTTAATAGTTATGGGCGATGTTAATGCGTCAGTGGGAGACGGTAGTGAGTGAAAAATGGTAGGAAAATTTGGATATGGTAAACGAAATGATAGAGGAGAAAGATTAGTTGAGCTGTGCTAGGAACAGATTAGTAACTGTAAACACCCTATTCGAACAACATGTTTGAAGAAAATATACCTGGAAGGCTCCAGGTGATAGAGCTAGATACCAAATAGATTATATTTTAGTTAAGCAAAGATTTAGAAACCAAGTTAAAAACTGTTGTAGTTTTCCAGGGGCTGACCTAGATAGCGATCATAACTTAGTTAAAATGAAGTGTAATCTAAAATTCAAAAAATTGAGAAAGACTAAAAGAGAAGGATGGGATCTAGGTAAGCTTAATGATAGTGTAAAAGAGGAATATAAACAAGTATTAGATAATAAGATCAAAGAGATAGCTATAGGAGGGAACGTAGAAAATAGATGGAAAGAAATAAAAAGGGCTGTACATGATATAGCAACACAGACTATAGGTAAGAAAAAAGTTGAAACGAGAAAATCCTGGGTAATAAAGGAAATATTAGATTTAATAGAGAATAGATGAAAGCTTAGACTTTTCAGAGAATTGGATAGTGAATCTAAGCAAAAATATAATAGAGTTAGAAGGAAGATTAGTACATGAGTGTAGAAAAGCTAGAAATAAATGTATTAGTAGAATTGTGCGGAATATAAGATGATTTGAGAGTAGGTAAGACAGACAGGAAGTAGGCATGTGTGGATTAAATAAAAAGCTGTATAGTAGGTTTAGGGTGATTCTATCAAAAAAGAAGGTTGGCAAGGGGGATTAGAGGCCTTTCCTTAAAAAACTTAGAAGTAGTCTAGATAGTTTTTCCCAGAATTGTAAAATTTAAAAGAATAACTGAGATTTGTGATATAGAGAACTGAAAAAACGAATTTGTATGTATACGAGAATTGTTCCCAATCAGAAATAGAATCAACCAAGAAATTTTGTGATTTTATTTTACAGTGCTGAAAGTTAGGAGCAAGTAGGAGGTAATATGACCAGGTTATTTGAAAGAGTAAGAACAAGCTGTTGAAGAAAAGGATGAGTAGCAGAGAGGACAGGAAGATTAGAGGGCACAACAATCAAGGAAAGTACAATTTTAATTAAGAGTTGCACAAAGCTTTGTTGTGAGTGATTGTAGTAAAGACAAATAAAATAGAAAAGGATTGGCGTACCTCAAGAGCCTTCTTGAAAAAGAAAATGAAAAACCTAGAACAGCAGAGAAATAAAAAAATACGGTTAAAAAGAAGCTCGTAGAAGGAAAATCAAGTAAAGAGAAAGAAGGAAAAAAGACCCAGCAACAGCAGAGGAAGAGCAACAAGGAAGTTTGTAACATTATTTTGTAATGTTAAATAATAAACAGATTAATTAATTAATTAAATTTCAATAACTTGCATAACTTATAGCAAAAATTCCATAATAAATTACTTTTATATTTTAGTAGCATCCCGTATAATAAAAACCAGGTTTACAAATAGCTTAAGGCTAAACTATTAGAAATTCCAGCGGCGGAATTCATAATTTAAAACTCTACCCTTGTAAATCAAATACAATAACCCTCTTAAAGCTTAGGTTGGTTACAGATTGACGAATATGATAAGATTAAAATGGAATAGTACCTTTTAACGTAAATAAAGAAAAGCAATTTTCTGTTGAAAAGCTTAATTTTCTTAATAATTTCTTTGATTGATAAGGGTTATAGAAAACGAAACATTATAAATAGCGAAAACTATTTCCAATTTGATTTGTTCAAGAATTGCAAGTAATTTTAAGTAGTCTGGAGACATCCATTGTATTTAAAATCCATTTCTGCTCAAGTGGGTTAACCGGTCATTTGTTAATGGCAGACCACTGTCGCCAGTAGGTATGGTCCACAATTCAGTAATTAAGAACTTCTTAGAAGATACAACATATTTAAACCCTTAGAAAAATAATTGCGTCTGTGACCCTCATTTTAAAAGGGGTTGGATTTGGTTTCTAAAATCTTGTTTTTGGGGAGGTTATGCTCAGTCATTGGATAACATAAATATGACGTAAATAATGGTTAGAGTAGGAATTAATCTATATAACTTAAAGCTTTAGCAAAAAGGGAGATTTTTCCAATGGGGCTGTCCGTGGTAAAGAGGTAGAAACGTAGCCACAGAAGTTCGCGGGTAGTGTTCTCCGGCATCACAGATATGAAATTTCACTTAGTATCACGATAGTGAAATTGGAAAGGAGTAATTAACCCTTCCAGTTCGCCAGGGTTACGCCCGTATGTTTGCGGATTTATAGTGATACAAGGTAAATAATAAAAAGCTTGTAGGCGTGTGACGCACAAGTTAAGTGATATTGTCAATAAGATCCTGCCGGGTTCGTGTGCCATTCAATTATTTAAAAATTACAAACAACAAGAGCAACACGCGAGATTCTCTCCCCCAATTTAAGAGCTGTTCTACGTTGGAAGACAAGCCATCAAACAATGGACAATTTTTAGTAAGTTTTTTTAGTTAAGTAGCATGACCAATTTTTAGTTAATTTATTTGTTAGGACGTTTTGGCCATAAACCGTAGGATTAATTTAGTGTAAAATTTATAGTATAAGTTTTCTTTCATATACAAGTGTTGGGGAATTACTAATGTACGTAAAATTTTCATAATTCCATATTCACCTATTCAATTAAATTTCTAAATTAAAATCAATGAATGTAAGAGGTTCACGTTTATTGCTCTGTTAATTAAATAGTTTTGTTTGCCGTTGATTAAGTCAATAGTTTTTTTTATTATTTTTTTTATCATGGAAGTTGCATAAGTAGTAATAAAGTTAGGAATTGATTAAAAGAAACAATTGTCCTCCTTGGGATGACAAGTCTCTCAAGGTTTTGCACGAACATTTGGACATTCTCGACTTGTCTGGCGCCCTTGGTAATTGTCATTAAGCCACAATATTTATGAAAGGTAAGTGCCAAATTTTTTTGTAGTATATTATAAATTAATTTAACCCTTTCTGCAAAATTTTAACCCTCTATATGATCCACGACCTTCCGCTAGCTAGTGCCGGTGACCTCCCTTTAATTTTTGTTTTACAGGCCGCCCCCATTTTATAATTTAACTGGAAAATACATACTTAGTAGCTTTTCCGCCTGTAACAAGTTTGTGGAATGTAAATCAAGTGGAGAAGAAGGAGATCCGTTTACAGGTACCGACGACGAAGAGGATTGTGCTTGTCTTTATTGTAATGACTTATTTGGTCGATCAAAATCGAAAGATGGGTGGTTGTAGTGTCAACATTGTCAACTGTGGTCGCATTCCGAATGTGCAGGTCTCTCTAAAACAGCTAAAATGTTCGTTTGTGAGCTTTATATGGACTGAAAAAGCAAACTTTTTACAAATCATTTACTTTTTCAGTATTACATCTATACTAGTTTTATTTTGTCATCTTGCCCTATGGGGACGGGCATGATGGTTTTTTGTAAAAAGATATATATATATTTTTAATCTGTGATAATTCTTTTGGAGGAAATGGCGTTTTTAATACCAAACATGTTAGAAAATATTGCGGTCTACTAATTCCAATTAAAAAACAATTAATGCAGCATTTTTATCTTCAATTTTCTGAAAGTAACACTAAGTATGTCATCTTACCGAACTCTCCCCTACATATCGACTCAGCTCGTCCTGATAAACCCCGTACATAACTGCATATTATTCAATCAAATCTAAGACTTAATGGTTTTGCAATAAGGTTTTCATTTCATTAAAACATTTACCTTGTCTAGCTAATACGAACCACATCGTCACACAGGTTTAACAATGTTATTTCAGTAACTATATTAAATTGCTTGTTTAAAAAAAAAATTCCCACCAAACCTTATGAAAGTAAACTAAGTATTACCTAACTTCATAATAAAAGCTATATTTTTTGTTCTTGTAAAAACCCTTGTTCATCTTTGTATTTCGTGTAGGTAAAGACTAACGATGGTTCCTGTGAGAGAAAATACGTGGGAAATAAACCAAATATAGGGCTTCGTATATGAGGAGCGAGGGTGTGTCAGCTACAGCGGCAGATGTGCGATGTAACAAAGAGGTTCCGGTGTAACAGATGTGTGGCTCGTGCCATGAAAGGCGGAAGTGGGGTAAGAAGCAACTGCAGTCATTGATGTGAACTTTAGAAGGCAAAAGAATATCATATATCATCCTAAAATAGATAGGTAATAAATATGGTAATCCTATCAAGCGAATGTCTAATGTAATCGGATTTAATGTATGATTTAAAAGGAGATATCCACGTTGGGTAAATATACAAAACTTGGCTCGGGAGCTGTATGTTTATAGAAGTTTATGTCTATTTATACATTGCTGTTGGTATAAAGTTAAGAGAAATTTCGTATCGTATACGTAATTATTGAATTTTATACGTTTATATCGCAGAGTCATAAAATTTATTTCGAGAACCACCAAGAATTAAAAGTGGACTAAACTTAGGTTTCAGCTGCCCAATGTGGCACAGCACCTGCGTTGATTTCTCAGATAGAGAATGCAAGACGATATTTAATTAAATACATTTTTGTTTTTATGTGTTTTATGATTTATATTCTATAGGGAATGACAATAGTTCAAAACAGAACACATATATATCTTATGCCTCTGTATTTTCAGATTTCGAGGTGTAAGGATTATTCGAAATGAAGTACGATATTACACATTCGACCCAATTGTGAAAACGGTACACAAAACGTGATTTAAATTTCCAAACAAAAGATCGCATAGAACAAAAAAAAGGTAAACTACAGTATTAGTGAGGTATACTGAAGTAAAGCGATTGAAATCAGACACAAGGTAACCAAGAAGTAAAAATAGGAATAGATTTAAAAATAGGGCGACAGATGTTTAACTTTTCCTAGTGGGGAAACAGAAAATACCAGAGAAAATAAAAGTCTGAAAATTTAGGGTGAAAGTAAAACTTGCAGAATTTTTAAACGATAGATAAGAGGCAGATGCGCAAGTTTATTTTTTATTTTTGTTCCAACGTTTCAGTAGTCTGCTACCTGAAATTTAAGCAGACCTGGCTTCCCCACAGAAAGTAACCGTCATGTGTTATGTTTGTTTGTGTGTGTGTGTGTGGGGGTTGTGTGTATGTGTATTATGTGTGTGATATTGGTCCGTGTTACGTTCCCCCTCTAGGACCAGGACCATCGGCAGCCGGATATCCCAGTCGTCAAGGAGGAACGCTTGACGGATATTGCCTTATCAGGCCGGACCATCGGCAGCCGGCAATGTAAGTGTGCGAATGGTGTTTTGTGTTTGCACAGTGCATAAGAGGCGTTTTCTGTGTGTGTGTGTGTGTGTGTGTGTGTGTGTGTGTGTGTGTGTGTGTGTGTGCATGTTTGTGTGTGTGCGCGAGCGTGCATGTGTGTGCGCGCGTGCGTGCGTGTGCGCGCGTGTGTGTGCGTGTGTGTGTGTGCGTGTGTGCCTGCGTGTGTGCGTTCGTGCGCGCGCGTAAGTGCGTGCGTGTGTGCATGTGCGTGTGTGTATGTGTTATGTTTGCCCAGGTTACCAAAAGGTTGGATTGAATTAGTATAATTTTTTACATGTTTGAACTTATACTATTACATAGAAAAATTAGGTTCTTTCAGAGGAAAGGACTTGTTTGCTGTATTATTTGCCTTAGGTATGTGTAAGTTTAGTTCTTAAAATTTAGCGTTAGTAAAAAAAAGAAGTTTCCTATTCTACTACTTAAAATTAACTTATACTACTACTGTTAGTTATTATTTGTTAGAGACAGGGTTGCTAATATGTAGAAGCATGCAAATTCTACATATTAGGGGGCATTGTTTTAATGAAAGTGTTTTGTATTTGTTTTGTGCTATCTCCCGTTTTAGAGGTTATGAATACTGTGGCGGCTTGATTGACGATAGCTCTAAATATGGTATCTGTTTTTGGTGGTTGGGTTTTAATTATTGCCGTCACATTCGCGTACGTGTTTGAAAACATGGCTGGTTTGAGCATTTTTTGTTGTTTAAGGTGGCTGTTTTCTACTTTGGTTTCAATTATCTTGTCTGGTAGTGTATCATTTAGTTGTTTAATAGATTTATGTTTGCCGGTTAATTCGGCTTGTAGATATACTAGTTTTATTACTTTATCCCTCAGGGTTTTTTGAGCTCCTTCTCGTAGGCGGTTACTTGGGTCTAGTTCGTGGTCTATAAAGTCCCTAAGTTTTCTAGGTGCTTTAAAATGAATTGTTTTATGTCCTCCGGGTTGTTGTGACTGGGGCTTTCCCTCGATCTTTTGTTACATGGTATTTCGGTTGCTAGGGTTGGTAGAAGGTGTTAGAAAGACGCTTATTTGGCTTTGAAAGGCAGGGTCAGCTGCATTGGTGATATCGGGGTTGTGTGTTGTGTGTGGTCAGAATCTGGTGTTGTTCTACCCCCAAGCTTTTGCTTGGGGGAGTCTTGCGTGGGCATCTTGTACTCTAGCTTTCTGATTTAGTAGTGTTAATTATCATTATGTTATTTAAATTAATTAAAGAACACATGAAAAGACGAAAGTCCGTATTTTACAGTAAAAGCACTATTCTAGACTATTCTATGCTTTGCTCGTTAAAAATTGTTATGATAAAATATAGTAATTATATCCTTAAATGCTATAAAAACATTCAGAACGTTGTTACTTCTACTGGTAGGTCATTACACGAGCGCGTTTAGTGCACTGTCACGACCTTACTTACTTTAGAGAATGCGATGGTATCGTATTAATGCGGAAATGTAGTTATTAATAATAATGTTTATTGTCCTTGGCACTATATCCTAGATTCGCTATTTTATGCAGTTGTTATTTGTTATTTTTATAATGAAAGAATATGATGGTGTAAAACCGAGAAGTAATGCTGATGCTATTAATATAAATAATTGTGTTATTTGTCCTTGGCACTCTTCCTAATTTCACTGTTTACGTAAACGTTGGTATGCGGATATTAATATTTATTGTTGTATTTAGGTCACTACCGGTTGTGAAAAATGTTCTTGTGTCCTTGCACGTTTTAAATAAGCGCCCCAGAAATCGCTAAAACGATTTCGGTATTCCCGCTTTCTCGCTTTCGTTTGTTTAAGTCACTTATTTACGTTTCACTTTGTCCAATAGTTCCAAAAAATTGTAAAAACCTAATAATGTTTCCAGTCAAATTCAATTACGAATTTGGAGCTTTATTTCGTTCTAAACTTTCCCAAACATTTCCAGATTGGTCCCCAAAGTTTGCCACTTCCCTCCCAGAACTGGCGTTAAAATACAAATAAAAGTTGTCTAATACTTGTTCGGAAGTTGTTTGTACTTACATAAGTCCTTATTTATGATTGAAATTTCGGTGTCTAATATTTGATTGTTTTTCCCTCACCTGCACGCACTAAACTTTAGCTTAACTACATTTATGTTACACTTAAAATTAAAAGATAGGATAAAATAGGAGCGCTACATAGCACGTCTGATCAGTACCATGTTTGCTGTATAACAGATGCGCAAAATTAAAAATACTAGAAAAAAAAATATTGGCGAAAATAACAATGGGTGTGACGTAAAGGCATCAAAATTTAATTGAGAAAATCGACGCCAAAGGATGTGTACAAAAGGATCTAAGTCCCAAGCCAGGTCGTCAAAATTTATTACCCCCAAGTCAAACAGACTAGGAAGAAAATGACAAAATCAGCATTAGGAAATTTATTCGTCTTGCGTTAATCAAGATAGAAGGAGAAAAAAGAAAAATAATGCCGCGCTAACACCGTCTGAGATTGGAAGGGCTTAAAGAATGAGACAAATAAAACATCTAAAAAAAACTCATAAATATAAATACAGCATATATATGTGGACGGAACACTAGTCTGTTTAATGCAAAAAAGATACAACAAATATAGAGAACAAAAAAAAAATGAAATACATATATTTAAATATACACAAATAGAAAACAGGAAAGAATATACAGATAAACCCGCAAACACTAGCCACTACAGAGAAATTTAAGAAAAACTTTGAATTATGTAAATATTCAATTTTTTAGAAAATCGTATTTGGGAAAACGCTCTGTATGTTAAATAAATATGCACAAAAATTTGATTAAAGGGGTTTTCATTCTTAATAACGAAGAAATAGTGCTTCAAGATAAGGTTAATGATATATTCCGCCCGTAGAGAAGTTTTTTAAAGAGTTTCATCAACATTTTTGTTATGAAGTACTAAATTGCGTAAATACATAATTTTTAACCAAGCGTTTTCAAAATATGCAGAGCCGCGTAAAATATTTTAACTGCCTCTTAATACCGAATATACGTTTGTGTTTAGATAAAAGCGTATGCATCTAAACTATGACTCGATATTGTATTGTAATGATTAAATTATCTTCAATCCGATATTCGTGAAATTCTCCTATTCAGGGTCGGGCTTTTCATTATACAAACATGCATTAAATGTGTCTGGGGTTTTCTTTATATTGCAACCATGTAACAAAATTCTAATTCACATTATTAAAATTTGTAGAACGCTCTTCTATATTTGGAATATTTATGATATGGAACATGCCTATTAATAATTTCACGATTATTTATTTCTTTATTTTTCTGTTTGTTAGTCACTTGTAAGACGTGTGTTATTTAATAAAACAGTAAGTAGTAAAAAAGGGTTTATAAAATTTGTTTAGGTAAATGAGCTTTTATAAGGAAGCATGTAACGTGCATTTTTGGTGGCCTAACCTTTTTCGTCTACTTAATGCTTAAAATACATCGTTTTAGATCGCTGTTTGTATAGAGTAAATACTTCCGCCTAGTTTTCAGATTAATATGCAAGTTGACTCGCCTGTATTAACTTTAAAAGATGGTTTAGTGGTAAATTGGAATACTCGTAAAATTACTTTCCACTTGTCATTAATAAATAAAACCGCTGCAATTAATATGTGGATATACAGGTCTAGGTAGGCGAGCAGAAGTTGTACTAGTAGGAATAGATATAAACAAAAAAGGGTCGTTTTTGTTTTCTTGCTGACAAAACGTCAAGAATGAAGTAAAAAGATACGGTTTTTCTGGTTAAACTAAGAGTTGTAGAGCTGGTGAAACTCGACGCACGTGTGTTCAAAGAACTTTTGACGTACGGCTTTATTGCTTACGCGTGTCTACTAAACGTTTTAGTCGTCTGTCTTAGGGGGAAAAAAAAGCCGTAGAACTAACTGTCGCGGAGTCGTAGTTGGTCTTTGGTTCCGATATCGGAATTACGTCAACGATACTGTTTCGTGCTGCTTTTAACTCGATGCACGCGGGTTTTAAGGACATTGTTACGGACTTACGTTAGTGATACATGTGCTTTACTGATTATGGCTTTTGTTGCTTGCTTTGTTTGGTGATATTTAAACTGTGACAGACTACCGGTATACAAAAGTAGTGGTTGAAGTTCCTCGCTGCTTGTTGTATGGTTATGCAACTAATATACATAGTTCCTTCGCGTGATAAGGTCCGCTGCTAACCCCAGTGAAATCAGTCAGTGTGATTAGGGTAAGTGGTGATAAGTTCCATTAACACCCTCCCAGTCTAGGGTGCAGTGCTTCGTTAGTGCCAGACATCGTGGATCCCACACTGCAATGGCAAGGAAGCGGTACTGAAGGACCTTGTGTAAGTTACACTATTTCCTATTTGTTCTTACTGTAAATATCTACCCGTTGTTTTTGCAATATTCCTTGTCGTTCTGATACCTTTTCCATAGACTGGCCCGCTATTCAATAACAAAAAAAAAAGGGAAAAGAACAATCAACCATACTGAATGACTCAGAACAATTGTGCTTATCTACTGATTTCTGTCTTTGCTAAAAATTTTACTAAATTACTTAGCCTAATTATGTCTTACCTATATACTGAATGACTCAGAACAATTGTGCTTATCTACTGATTTATGTCTTTGCTAAAAATTGTTTTCTAAATTACTTAGACTAATTATGTCTTACCTATTTATATTTTATTGTTACATTTTACCTGAATTATGTTTAATTGGTGTGTGATGAAACGTTTCTGCTACTCCCCAATATGGCCTCACTTTGTACTCAGAATTTTTCTGTACTGCTATTACTGTTGTTAGATTATAGAGTTTATCTAAACAGTTTCTTTTATTTTTATTCTAGAAAGGACTGAACAATTTATACTTGATCCATATGCTATGCTTTTTCTCTGTTCCAGGTTTGCAGGACTAATTTGTTTTTCTTTCAGGTTTACTATTCTAATTTCTCTAGTGCAGGTACTGGTACTAACTCCTGACAGCCGCGTCCCTTGTAGGTGGGTCTGCTTTCTACAACCCCCCCTACTCTCCGATTAAGCTCGGTCACTGGTTTTTTCTTTTGGATTTTCTTTTGTTACGCACGGCTACTAGCCAACGTGACATAACTTTGACGCACGACGTGGCGTCTACTAGAAATACGTAACAAGCATCTTGAAAATTTTAGAAGCTTTGGGAATAACATTGCTATTTAAATATAATATTATATTAGGATAGAGAGTAAAGCACCTGATACACTATATGCATGCAATAATAAATATCTGGCATTTAAACACTATCCTATTAAGTTCAGATGAATTACAGATAAACACTTGAAAAATAACCGGCATATTGAAGTTATTTGTACAAATTCACACTGGTTAAAAAACAGGTAACAGTGGGATCGGACTGATAGATTTCGATAACCACGTATTCATAAATTACAACCATAAAGGATTTGTTTTGGGAACGTAGATAAATAACGCATCAATTGGGGTATCAAATTTAAAAGCGTTAAAAGAAAATGATCGTTTACACGAACAGAACGATATTGAACTTTAAAGTTGTGCAGTTTAGCTGCAATACCGCGAGAAAATGATGACATCGGGTATTAATCATACGACGTTATAACTTATAAAACACCCGAATAATAGGAGGGGATCACTTTAAATCAGATTATTAGACAACAAGGAGCAACCTCTCAAAACTCGATCGCGTTACAAAACAATGGTTAAAAAACAGCTACGTTAAGTTACAGGACGGTATTCAAATAACGATGCTGTGAGGGATTAAACTGACCATCGGACACGATTAAGGGCTGGACATAACACATCGATCTGGTGAAAAAAGTGACCACTGGAGATAGGATGCACAGGTTAACCAAAACAAGAGTCTTGATTGGTGATATGAACACAGTTCTGAAGAAACGAAACACAAAACTGTAAGTTAATCAAATTATAACTATTATGCGCTGTTGTAACAGATGTGTAGCTCATGCCATGAAAGGCGGAAGTGGGGTAAGAAGCAACTGCGGTCATTGATGTGAACTTTGGAAGGCAAAAGAATATCATATATCATCCTAAAATAGATAGGTAATAAATATGGTAATCCTATCAAGCGAATGTTTAATGTAATCGGATTTAATGTATGATTTAAAAGGAGATATCAACGTTGGGTAAATATACAAAACTTGGCTCGGGAGCTGTATGTTTATAGAAGTTTCTGTCTATTTATACATTGCTGTTAGTATAAAGGTAAGAGAAATTCCGTATCGTATACGTAATTATTGAATTTTATACGTTTATATCGCAGAGTCATAAAATTTATTTCGAGAACCACCAAGAATTAAAAGTGGACTAAACTTAGGTTTCAGCTGCCCAATGTAGCACAGCACCTGCGTTGTTTTCTCAGATACAGAATGCAAGGCGATATTTAATTAAATACGTTTTTGTTTTTATGTGTTTTATGATTTATATTCTATAGGAAATGACAATAGTTCAAAACAGAACACATGTATATCATATATACGTTGCTACGTACAATGACGTAGCCGGACGAAACGCAAGTTCCAGGCTACCTATCAAACGCGGGAGAATGGGGATTCACCTAAATACCAAAAAAAAAACTAAAGCACATCGTCCACGATTATCTATTAACAACTCTAAATAAATAAAAACAAAAAAAATTTCTTGATTCGCATGGACAAATAAAAGTATTACATTTTAGTGATATTATAAAGGACAAATTTGATAGTGGATTCACGAAGTGCACATTTCGCGGCTGACATGTAATAAAATTCATTGGAACAAAAAAAAAGATTAATATTTCGATTTTCTCAATAGCAATAGCAGTAACAAGTTTTAAATATAAAATTTCTCAATAGTACGGGTGTTAAATTTAAGCATCAATTGTAAATTTACACAATAGCAAATATGTTAAAATTAAAAATAGCGAATGTTGATTTTATCAATAGTACAGGTGTTAAATTTAAGCCTTAAATATAGGCCACGTTGTAGTAAGAACTAACGAAGTTTAACCAGAAGCACTTGCGCAGCCAGCTGTTCAACAAGTATGGTGAACTGGTTTTACACCATTAACCGTTGATAAATAAAAATCCTTAACATGTATAAAAGAAAACAAGGCACATACCTCTATGCGTCAGGATACTTATCTTGCCAACTGTGCGGGTTGCGTCAACACAGCGACGTAAAGGCCATCGTAACTACAGTAGTGATCCACCAAAAAAAAAGCTAAAAGAAGCTAAAAAGAAAATTGGATTAGAATGAGTAAGGGCGGAAAAACTCACCAATACACGCCAGCCATCTCTATCTTGTCGAACAAAAAAAAACGTGTATTGCTTTTAAAGTACGGTGACGAATCATGCAACAAAGATCTCGACGCTCAAACTGCAGGGTCAAGTTAAAAAATGAGTTCAAATAACACGAACTTAAAATACAAACATTTGCGTTATCGAACGATTGAAACTGGAAAATACGGTTTTATCGGAATAGTTCAATACACTATTTAGACGAAGGTTTAGAATGAAACAACAGAAAAAGTAATTATATTTTATCGAAATGTTTAACAAATCAACTGATACCTCCAACAAGGTCTCGACTAATTAATTATAGCATAAAGTTTCGTTTTTAAAGCACAATGGATTTGAGTTGGGGAATTATTAGAAAGCGTATTCATTGTAGAAAAATAAAATATACCGGACATAACCCATTTAACCATCGAACAAGTTTTCGTTTTTAGCATGAATAGATTTGACTAGGAATGTTATGATTGCGCGTACTATTGTAACGAGGTAAAAATACAGTATTGAGGTTTTGAATGGAAACAGAAGCTGGTGAATGAAAAACGAATTACCACAAAAAGGACGCATCTGAATCCATTGTCGAAAATAAACGTAACAACGTGTGTATTTTCAGATTCCGAGATGTACAGGGTTATTCGAAATGAAGTACGATATTAGACATTCGAACCTATTGTGAAAACCAAGACACACGGCACAAAAAAATATTAGTTGTTACACCAAAATTTCAGTAGATATTATAATATACGGGAAGATGTGCCAATTGTAGACATTTGTCTACAATAACATCAGGAAAAAACTTTTTTGTGTAAAGAAACTATTGAAGTTTTATATAAGAAATATTTACGCGCCTGCTATTCGGAAATCATTCCACTTCTAAGAATGGCTATTAGATCTTTAAATTTAAAAATATATATATATATATATAATTTTAAAAAAATTGCAAACACCTATACTAACCCCGGTTTTTGGTGTAAATGTTGACTTTATATAATTTTGTACTTCCTTCAATAATAAATATTGTCGAATTATTTTAGCCAAAAGAAAAATATATAAAAAAAATCAATGAATCAGTGTTTTTTCTGAACATCTGATAGGATTAATTAATATTACTGCTTGGAGTACACGCGTTTCTGCAATAACAAACTACTTTGAACGTTAACTAAGGAGCAAGGATAAAATGCAAAAATTAAAAAGAATTTGTTACATGCAGTTCCTGCTTTAGAATATTTCTGTTCCTACTTAATTAAACTTTTACATTCCCTACTTCATTCACAGTTATTTGAGTATTTATTAACGACTTTGACATCCTTCCCGGTTGCCTATCCATCACCCTGTATGATTCTTGGTAGCGACATGCAACAAAAACATTTTTTTATTTAAAAATGTACACCGGCTGCAACCCTTAGTTACCGTTCTTTTTCGTGTCCTTGCGATTCCTGTTGCTGCTCGTTTCGCATAACCCGTCACGTGTAGTATTAATATAACTTTACTAGAGTACAGACGTATTTGTTTAAGACGAAATGCGCCTCAAACGCTATTTGCATTTCTGTAATGTTTGATTATGTATTATTTGAGTTTTGTTTACTTGCAGTCGGGCGTTTTACCGGGTGTGAGAAATATACGGTTTTTTTATACGTATAACTTTTATTATTCTCTAAAGATATGGTGAATAGGAAGGTGCCTATAACAATTTTACAATATTTACAATTTATTTAATTCAAGCAAATCGTTTTAACCAGTTCTATTAGAATATTTAATTATAATTTGAAGCAGTCCCGCCTATTCTAGTTTGTTATGGCATTAAACATGAGAGGTTTCTGTTATCAACAACGTTTGCTTTGATAAATATTACAATGAGTTTATGTATGTGTTTCATCAACGCTATTTTCAACAACTAATTCCGATTCACTAAAATAAGTCGTTCGCTAATCCCTACACCTTAATTAATATAAATTATTAACTAGTTTAGTTTAGGTTTCTATAGTTTCAATGCAGGAAGTTAGGCAACTTATTCTACACGACATTCATAATTTGCAAGAAGTTGGTTGTATATATTTCTTTTCTCGTATTTGGACAAGTTGATATATATTGGTTGTAGTATAGAACGTTAGCTGGGTTTCCCATTGTTGGTTGTGGTTTGTTGGTTAAAATAGTATAATAGGTTTTGATGTACGAGGTTACCGAAGATTTTTTAAGACGAGTGGAATTCGTTTTTTTTTTGACAGATGGATGTTTTGAGGAACATACCATTTATATTATTTACTATCTGCACATGGATGTTTTTGAAGGAAGATATGATTTGAATGGATTAATTACCAGTGTGCAGGTTTTCCTTGCTTGAACGTAATAAAATTGCTTTCCGATACGGATATTAAAATGAGTGCTTTTTCGAAGTCCTGTTATGCGGTAGAATGTTGTAGTTTCTCCTGCTAAAATTTTAGACAAAGATGTTCGTTCGGTTAGTAACAGTTGCAGATGTATTGTAAGTTTTCAACCGATTACTTTTATTAACTTCATTTCCGCAAACGCGTTTATTTAATAAAACTATTAAGTTCATTATTGTTTGCATTCCGCTTCGTGAAAGAACAGCTGTTCTTGTACACGACGTCAATTATGGTTTCAAGGCTTTTGGTGGAATCTGGGCGATCATATGGGAGAAGCCACGATGTTTGTTTTGCTGAATTCTTTTAAAAATGGATTAAGTGTCGTAGAATTTCCAAGGTTAAAGAAAGCAAGATAGCGTTTAAGGAGTAGAATGACTCCAAATTTCCAAATTTATGAAAGATGAGGCCCTCGGAAGTGCCCATTTTAGACGTAAGTAGTATAACTGAGTAGTTGTTGGAACAGATTTATGAAAATTTATACCCCATATTTTCCCAAGATTATGATAATTTAAAGAAGTGTGTGCTATAATACGATGAGTTATGTATGATAGTGAAGAGAATTTTGTTTGAGCTGAAACTAGATGAGGCCGTTGTAAATATGAAAAAATTAGAAATATAAGATAGAAATATTAGAGTGTAGATGATATTAGGATAGAGTTATGAAAAGTTTAGTTAATTATAAGATAAGAGGGGTTGTTAAAAAGGGAAAAGCACCAGAATGGAAAGATTTTGCGTGTGTATTATAAAACTTATAAAAATAGTTGTAGATAGTAAGTAGTTAGAAATAAAAATTACTCATATATGCGGAAAAATAACGCAGATTTAAAATTTTATATTTTGATTTGGAGGAAAAAGACGTGCTAAGGGGCCACGAGAGATCTTTGTAACACAAATTCTACAAATAAAGCCCACTTTACTTCCTAATTATTAATACATTTCCGATGCATATAAAAATGCTCTTTATTTGCTGTAAATAGCATAGAGAATAGTGCTAGCTTTACGCATTTAGCGTAAGAACTATATCAATCTTGTTAAAAATAACGTTTTAATCTTACTTATATGTATTAAAACATGTTTTGCCGTGAAAACCAACCTTTATTACAATTATGAAGATGTGGGTCTTTCTACATGTGTAAAACCCGTTGATAAAACAAATAAAGTTTAAAATAATTAGCCAAATTGATTCTGTATAACAAAATTAAATAAAACATGTTCTTGAAATTTCAAGAGAAATTGAGAAGAAATACGTCGATTGCGTATGACCTAATTAATAAAGAAACGTTTATTCCAAGAATCGGCGGGAACATTAAAAAAACTCATAAAAATGGATAAGAATTGTTTATTAGTTTTCGCAATCACTGTAGGAGAGATGCGATGCGACCAATAACCTTATGTATTAGAGAAAGACGGACAGCGCACATAAATCAACATTATCGAAGTAATAAAGCGCAACGATTTCGACGCTAATGAGAAATTCCAAAAATTTTGCATCGTTGACGTGTACTACGTTCCGTGCGGAACTGGCACGTACTAGAAAAA
This sequence comes from Platerodrilus igneus, assembly GCA_036346225.1. Taxonomy (NCBI): domain Eukaryota; kingdom Metazoa; phylum Arthropoda; class Insecta; order Coleoptera; family Lycidae; genus Platerodrilus; species Platerodrilus igneus. The sequence continues at coordinate 1,803,228 of JARFIW010000229.1, read as the reverse complement.
AGTTATTTTTTGTATATAAACGGGGACTTTTCGCGAAAATATTACTTGGACAAGAGATTGTTTTAAAGTATGCAATACGCATACCGTAATTAATAACTATCATGTAACAGTGAATAAAGAAGCAAATTTTAAATGTAGCCTGCATAGATATGAAAATCGGTAAATGCAATTATTTGATTTTGTAATATACAATCAAGATGCAAAATGCTTCGACATAAAAAGCGATTTAAAATTTTATTGAATAATTAAACTGAGGAGGTACACTGGTTTCTAAATGGAGATGTAAATAATACGAAAATCTTGTAAACTGGTTTGACATTTATGACATAAATTGAAGGTGACTTTGATTTATTGATGTTCGAAATATTTGGTTTGAGTACACAGAGCAAAAATTTTTAAAGTTTAAAAGAATGATTGCCTTCAATTTGTGTTGCATTGTAGCATTGCAAGTTTTTTCTGGGTTTTCCTTGCGATATTAACATGAAATACAGCCTACATACATGATTTCTATTTATACATAAAATAACTAATTACATAAAAATAAGCATATTAACAACCCCTGTAAAACAGCATTGGTATCTGACAAGTGTAGATTCGCAATAGGGTTACCTAAATTGTCGCCTCAGAACCATATAAATCTTCATAGAACAACATTGGTATCTGACAAGTGTAAACCCGCCATAGGGTCGCCTCAAAACCATGTTAAAATCTATCAGAGAGGTAACTTAAATCATAATGATTTTTTCCCCTCATGATAAATATAAAAAAACGACTGCTTAAGCCTTACGGTAACACAATCGCGCACTTCTTTAATAACCATCCTCTCGATTGTATAAATAGAAACATGTTAAAAAATGTTTTCCAATTTTAAGTTATTGAATTTATATAAAATTCACCAATAAAACTTAATCAGCTGATTTCACGTTAAGCGTATTGGCTACCTAAAGAAAATCGATCCCAGGTCGCAACACAAATTGAAGGCAATCATTCTTTTAAACTTTAAAAATTTTTGCTTTGTGTACTCAAACCAAATATTTCGAACATCGATAAATCAAAGTCACCTTCAATTTATGTCATAAATGTCAAACTTGAAGTTTTTATTATTTTGACAACGATCCTAAGTCATGGATCGAAACGTAAATAAAGTTGATTTAAAAAAAAAATATAAGTGTTTTAATTCCCAAAGAAAATTAAGAAGAATGCTAAACAAACCACAACAAACATACAGGGAGTACTTGTAAACTGGCATTTGAACGTCAATTTGAAATAAAGAGAAGAAGCAGAGAATATCTAATCACGAATTGGAGAAGCGCTCCATGGATTTTTGCAAGTGTTACTTTTGAAACATTGTACCTGATATTTGAGTATTTATCATATAAATTTAAAGACAGGTCTTAAACATATAATAAATTTTTTTGTAAGATATTTACTAGGAAGTTTTTGATCTGAGTTCGAAACACTCTGACCTTTTAATAGATTATCTGCCAACGATTCTCTTTTGGCCAAGCAAACCTTACAAGTGTGGGAATCAAAGCCAAGTAAATTATCCATAAGAGAATAGGTTTAGTTCTGTAAGTTTAAGCCTAAATAAGGTAAAAGACATTTTGACAATTAAGTAAATAATTTGATGTTTGAATGAAACTATGCTGTATATGTTCTATATGATTTTGTATTAGAGAAAATATTTTAGACTATATAAATGCTTTATGATGTTGCTGTGTTTGATTTCATTTTGAAAGTTCCATTATCGTTGAGCTAGCCAGGCAAAGTAAAGTTAGAATGGGGGTGGGTTAATAATTTTAAATTTTAAAATTTGCTGTATCTGCATCACACCACTTTTTTTTACCGACGTGTATCGCTGACCGTGTCACAACAATATATATATACTTATATATATATATATATATATATATAAAATAAGATGTATCTGTAAACAAACTCTTATGAAAATAATAAGAGCTTATTGACGAATACAAATCGGGCTACTAGTTGTATAGCTATTAACAAAACAATAGCTTTATTACTTCACAGGTGTAGAAACATCCACTAACCGGCCGGTTCCTTGAGCATTTTCAGAGCGAATTAGTTTCCAATCCTATGAAGTAATCGACGCTATAATACTGATATAATTTCGAAGCAATCTCTGTACTATGGCAAAAGTAAAGAATACCGCCATCAGGTGGTACAACACTAACATTACTAAGCGTGGAAGTACAAAAATTGAATCGAAACTACGAAACAACGTTCTATAGATGGCTATACAAGTATGTCTGACCTTTGAGATTTGCGGAATGTTACAGCAAAATTTATTTGCATTTCCTCCCCTGTAAAGTAATAAAGCTATTGTTTTGTTAATTGCTATAAAACTATTAGCCCGATTTGTATTCGTCAATAAGCTCTTATTATTTTCATAAGAGTTTGTTTACAGATATATTTTATTTTATATATTGTTCTACACATGTTCTTATTGCGGACTGCAAATAGCCTTCTATTATTATGAATTGCCTTCGGAGCAAGAACCGGGTGTCGCCACGAAAAAGTTTGTTACGTTTGCAAATAAATTTTGCCGTAACATTTTGCAAATCTCAAAGGCCAGACATACTTGTATAGTTATCTATAGAACCACGATGTAGTTCTGATTAAATTTTTGTACTACCACGCTTAGTAGTGTTGGTGTTTTACCACCTGATGGCGGTATTATCTACTTTTGCCATAGTACAGAAATTGCTTCGAAGTTATATCAGTAGTAGCGTCGATTATTTCATAGGGTTGGAAACAAATTAGCTCTGAAGATGCTTAAGGAAGCTGAAACCGGCCGGTTAGTGGATGTTTTCTCTTCTGTGAAGTAATAAAGCTACTGTTTTGTTGATGGCTATACAACTAATAGCCCGATTTGTATTCGTCAATAAACTCTTATTATTTTCATAAAAGTTTGTTTACAGATACATTTTATTTTATATATTGTTCTACACATGTTCTTATTGCGGACTGCAAATAGCCTTTTATTATTATGAATTGCCTTTGGGGCAAGTACCGGGTGTCGCCACGAGAAGGTTTGTTACGTTTGCAAATAAATTTTGCCGTAACATTCTGCAAAATCTTAAAGGCCAGACATGCTTGTATAGTCATCTATAGAACCACGATGTAGTTTTGATTAAATTTTTGTACTTTCACGCTTAGTAGTGTTGGTGTTTTACCACCTGATGGCGGTATTATTTACTTTTGCCATAGTACAGAGATTGCTTCGAAATTATATCAGTATAGTAGAGTCGATTATTTCATAGGGTTGCAAACAAATTAGCTCTGAAGATACTTAAAGAAGCTGAAACCGGCCGGTTAGTGGATGTTTCCTCTTCTATGAAGTAATAAAACTACTGTTTTGTTGATGGCTATACAACTATTTGTATTCGTCAATCAATTCTTATTATTTTCATAAAGGTTTGTTTACAGATACATCCTATTTTTTTATATATATATATATATATATATATATAATACACACACAGACACACACACAGATATCACGCTCCAAGTATATTAAGCGGGGGTCCCAGAATCGCTATAAAACCCCTACTAATTGTTTGATCACACGTAAAGTAACCCCGCGGAAAACGGTTTTATTTTTGCTCCAAGACGCAATAAAATTAAATTCTGTATAAAATCAATAATTTGTTAGTAACTAAAATACTGGTCATTAAATTAAATTTAGTATCAGTATGCAATTTACCGTAACGAATATTACTATTAAATACTGTATTTTGTATATCACATAAAAATTAAATTGTTTTCATTGAACCGTCCAAAAGCTGTCAATAAGCAGCGATTTCAATTTAGATATTTGTTGTGAATGTGAGAAGCTAATAAATTTCGTATGTTGTGCGGTTTAATATTTAAAATTAAATTACAATGTAATCCCAGCCGAAAACTTCATTTGCTCTAAATAATTTAAATAAAATTTCAAACGATTTAATAAAATAATTCGAAAAACATTCAAATCAGCCGACAAATACCATTGTTTATTTTATATAGCACTTATAGACATATGATTAATATAATCTCTCAAAGCTAGCATTCGCGAAGTCTTGGGTTCAACTCCTAGATGCATGTCTTTTTCGTTTACTACAGTTGTGTGACGCATTTAAATGGCATTGACAGAAATATCGAATAATTAGACTCGAGACATTGTTGCATTTTAATTGGATCTTCGTAAAACGTGGATGGCATACACTAAGACGTTTCTGCATTCGAATTTGCTGTCCGGTAGTGTATTATCTTTCAAAGCGGACCCTATAGGTAAAGTGACAGGGACAGGTCATCGGAGATTTCTTTAACGCGTTTATGAAAAGGGGGGGGGGGAGTCTATTTACATATACCTTTATGAGAAATAAAGTTGTAGCAGGAGGCAATTGTGCACCAGAAACTCCATTTTTATCCTTTTTTCTGAGGTGTGGTGTACATGAGTGATTATTGAAATTGAAGCATAACTACGATGATGTTGCGTAATTTAAATGGTAATTACAGAAAGGGTTGAATACTAGACTCGAGACGTCAGCTTTTCCTATTGGTTCAACGTAAAACGTGGACTACACACACTAACAAAATGGCCCGACGTTAAAACGCAGGCAAAGTTTCGATTGCATGATGCACTGAATAGGTAATTAAATGCGCGAGATCGCACCCAAATGTTGGTGGTGATGTTCCGAAGTCGTTATAGAACACGTACTAGTATGAACAGTTTTTAAATGCAGCTTACACGAACTTGGTAGTGTTAAGTAATACCGTAGTGAAATGCACTATAGATAATGTTTTTAATAGCATTAATAAACAATATACATGAAATATATTCTATTAGAAATAGTTTTAAAATTTAATAAAATTTTATACTAAAGCAATTTTGAATGTTCTAAAGTTTAACCAACGTTTATAGCAATTCCAAAATAAAAATCTGGTTCATATTTGCATTTTTTTCATAAGCAATTATTGGATTTCCATTTGTAAATACTTCCCGTCTAATATCTAACGCTAAACCATCTCGTGCATTGACAATTGTGTGGTCCGAATTTATAAACCATTGCTGCCCCAAACATTCGTGCAGTTCACTGGTTACAATGAAGTAATCGGTTTGATTCTTTTCAAGCACTTTTCTAAAAATGAAAATTATATTATTAATGTACTACTAAATTGCAAGAAAACAAATAAAAAATTTTTTTGAACTCAGTCGCGTATAATGAAAATTGATAATAGCTGAGTACGCCTCACGTTAGATGTTGTATAACTTCTCACTGGATTCTTTTTAGTGTTGTTGCATTTAGTATAGTTTTCAAATCCATTACTTCTAGCTAATGCTTTCAGGGTTCCTGTTCATAATAAAACATTTAGAAAAACGTAATTTGAACGTGTTTGTAAAAGCATATAATCTGAGCTTTCTTCGGGGGGGGGGGGATTATATGAGTAATGTATTTATATCATTAAACTAAAATATATTTCGTTAAACACTTGCTAGTAGGGTTTTTGGCAGATTTTATCCTCCAATTGGAAAGTGACGTCAAAGGATCATTAACCCTATAATTGATCTTGCCAGGTTATACACACACACACACGCACACACACACAAACACACAAATACACACACATATAAATATTGGTAAGATAAGGACTGCATTTTAGTCCATAAGGGTTGAATATCAACTCTAATTCAGTAAATATAAAGAGCCAACTTGTATTAAATACGTTTAATGTAGAAAATGCGCTTTATATGAGCGAAATTAGGGAAGATTTTATGCATCTTTTTATTTATTCAGTATGGAAACTGTTTGAAAATGTAAAGTTTTGAAACTCTTACAAAAGCTCGCTTGAGTTTGGAGAAATTGAGTAGCATTTTGTACATCATTTCATTCATTAGAAATGATAGTTTTTAATGGAACAAACTTATTATTGTAAACTGAAAAAAGCATTTATTTTCAATATTCATGCAAATATTACTGATCGTGCAAATGTTATATTGGGAACTTCGAATTCTTGTTACATTCAATAGGTCACGTAGCATTGCAAAATTTTGTCGTGCGGACCATATTTGTAGACGACCAAAGACTCTATCAAAACAAAGCTGTTATTTGCATTTGGAGGCTGGAGTTAGTTTCAATATAAACATTGTTGGAATTTACCAATGAGAATGACATCGGACTTGGTATATTAGAACCTTTCAACGAATAGAATTTTATTGATTTAAAATAGAATTAGCTTACTGGACACAGCGTACGTACAGTTCTACACGAGGCGTTGTGTCAAAATTCCTATATGTAAATGGTTTGTTTTCGGAACTAATGTTTATAAATAACTATAGACGTACTAGGAGAGGATGATTGTTAATTTTCAACCAGTAAAGTGGTACGTCTAAGTATTAAATTAATAATTAAATGTAGATAAACGAAAAAATTGAGTGTAAATTTAACTTAGCCGATGCAAACCGGTTTCTAGTCACCACTAAAAGCTCTAATCACCACTCACAATTCCAAGGTACTACCATGAGTATTATAAGTTTCTGTATAAATGGTTTTATGGCTCCAACAAGAAATTTTTAGATAATAATGCAGAGACACTGCTTTGAGATTTAATGTGTACAATGTAAGTTATTTTAATCTAGTTGGTTTGGAGATACTAATACGGGATTTGTGTTTTGGATATTAAACTGGATGTCAATTTAAGTAACTTTGTTCGCTCTTCGATGCTTAAGAGAGACGTTTAAATTGGGAAATCGTTTATTTGTGTTCAAGCCTATTGTAATCAATGTCAGATTAGTTTATAAGTTGTGTGTTTTATGTAAAGAACAATTATTGCTTTGTGATTTCAATAATTTAAACATAAATTAAAACAAAATAGGAAGAAATTTCATTAAGAAATAGAATTCATTAATGATAGATTTGATAATATTACATTGCTTATGAAACAAGACGTTCAAAAAGGGGTTAACTCGGATATGTTTGAGGCAAAGACAGATAGATAGGAGAATAGATAATCTTCATCGTACTGTGGTTAATCTACAAGAAACCGTAGAGGAGAACAAACAAAATAAGAGGGTAGTACTTGGAAAAGTTGGTAGAAATCTTAGAAAAATGGATGTGGAAGTAGATATTTTAAAAACGAAGCAGGACAATCTAATCTAAATGATGTCAAATACAGTAGTAACGTCATTTCGTTAGAACAATTCTTTAAATTTTATAGCGATGTAAAAATTAATCTCAAGATATTTTTAAACAACTTAAGAGGTTATGCGCTCTGTGTTAAAAGGCAACGCGGAAATTTGGTTTAGTTTGGCAGAAGCGGTAATGTTCGAAGAGTTTGATAAACAATTTTTTTGAACTATTACTAAGAGGAGAATGAGCAAAATGAAGTTAGGTGCAATTTGCTAATAGGAAAGTCAAATAGCGACTATGGATAGACGATAGAAGTATGATATAAAGAAATTTAGCATGGACCATCTATTAGATAACAAACAAATGGTGAGGTATTTAGCTATACATTTTGAACAAAAAGTAGAACAATACATGACACTGCTAGATATTACAGATATGAATATTTTCTTAAAGTACATCAGGAGTCACGACATTTTGTGACAAGAACTATAAATGGAAAACAGAAACTTTAGATTGAATTTGCACACAAGACGACGAAACAACTGCATGAACTTCGGAGACAGGACGCCAAGATATAGATAAAGGTATAACCATGAATTTGACAAAGACGCGGGCCAAAGGAAAAACAAAAGACAGGAATATATTAGAGTATGACTTAGGAAAATACTAAAGATAATACTAGAGAAAGTACAAGATACCAACGCACAAAATGAGAATGCACATGAATCATACTGCATTACGCGGACATAGTTAATTTACCTGTATCTTCGACGAGACGACCTTTTTGGTAATAGACGAGTTATGTAATACCTTAAACATAAACGAATACGAACATTAGCGAGTTTATTAAATTTGATACCGAAAATGAAAAATAATACCAGCGGTGGATAAAAAATTAAAATTATTATTTTCAGTAAATTTTTTCATTTAAACATATGTTGTGATACATCTTTGAAAAGAGAAAAAAATATGCTATCTAACCATCTAAAAATCCAATATGGCGTCCATTTAAAATATGAAAGTTGATGCTAATATCTCGATAACCGCCATCTTGAATTTAATTTTAATATCACTTTTAAGTGCACACAATTAAACTAAGTAACTTTTATAAGAAACATTTTTTCGTATCTTTTATTATAACAAAAATATTCGACTTCGAAGAAATTGGCAGTTTTCAGTTTTTTTTTAAATAATTTCTAAACCGTTTGGAATTTAGAATGTATCTATTCGGAATTTAAATAAGCTATCCAAATGACACAACTTTGCCCATTTAAGCAGATCTCTATCATTAATAATAAGAAAGATACCCATGCTATCCTACTCAATTTGGGACACCCTGTATATAAAGATATAATTTTTTTTATAAATATTGTGGGTTTTAGGTCGGCTGGATTATTTAAGAAAACTCTTGTTTATAAACCTGAGCTTTCGGATTTATTTTAATCCTTTTTTAAAGGTACTACAATTACAAAATTGATGAATAAACAGCAAATCATATTTTATACTTACTAAGGTGAGGTTATATAATAAAATTGGCAATTAACATAAAAAGTTATTTTCGTTATAAATTTTTAAAAATGCATATAACAACGCCAAATTACAACAAGAGGTAAGAATATTATGTATATAAAATATTGATAATAAATAAAAGTGTGTGTGTGTGTGTGTGTGTGTGTGTGTGTGTGTGTGTGTGTGTGTGTGTGTGTGTGTGTGTGTGTGTGCGTGTGAGTGTGTGTATGTTTGTGTGTAGTGTGTGTTTCTGTGTTTTTGGTTTGAAATATAATTAAGAGAAATTTATCTTATAGATCCATTGATAAATTTGTTGTTGTATGGTTGTTTTTATTTTTGATATTTAGAAGATACGTGTAGATACAATTTAAGTCATTAACATCTGTTCTTTTGTTCATGGTATTTTTTGTTGGTAGATGTGGTACATTTCTAGAAACTCTCTTTTTGATTTTTTGTCTTCCATCTGTAATGTAATTGGATTGTTAAAATCTATTTTATGTTTTTTAGTATTTACGTGTATACATAGGGCACAAGCATTTGGTTTTATACGTATATCGCTCCTATGTTGGGTTATTCGTTGTTTAGGTGTTTGTTTGCTTTGCCCTACGTAACATTCATTGCAATCCAGACAATTGATCTTATATACGACGTTTCTTTTATTTAAAATCGGAGTTTTGTCTTTAATTTTAGTTAGAGAAAAGGTAATTTAAGGTTAAAGTATTTTTAGAAGTTATTTTTATGTTAAATTTATTAAATACGTTAGTTAGTTTTGGTGTAAGGTGTTCAATGTATGGAAGAGATTTGAATGTAACTGTAGTGTCTATTTGTTTATTATTATTATTTGTGTTGTTTTGTGTATTATTATCCATAATTTCTGCATTGTGGTTATATAAATGACGTTTTATTAATTGTGGAGGATAGTTGTTTTTTATTAAGATATTAAAGTTTGTTTAAATTTTTTTGATAAAATGTATGGTGACTTATTGTTTTAATTCTGTTTTTTAGCGTTAAAATAAAATTTATTTTTATTTTATAAGAGTGATATGAGAAGTAATTTAAGTTCCTACCAGAGTTGGTTGGTTTTTGATACCAATCTAATAAAATAATATTATTCGAATTTCTAATAACTAACGTATCTAAAAATGGTACTGCGTTTTTATTTTCTACTTCTACGGTAAACTGAATTTTTTCGTGATAACTGTTAATAGTACTGTTTCCGTAATTTTATTTGCTGGTTCAGATGTAATTATGTCATCAACAAATTTTTTTATGAAGGGTAGTTGAAAAGGAAGTTTCTTTATTACTTCATCTAAAAGACTCTCCATTACAATTTGTGCAATTATTGGACTTAAATTGGATCCCATAGGGCAACCAAAAGTTTGAATATAATATTCATTTTTGAAGCCGAAATAACTACTATCAAATATGAATTCTATTATATCTAAAAATAATTGTTTTGGAATATTACATACGTTTTATATATTATTCCAAATGTTTTTTTATGCTGTCTAGTACTAATTGTTTTGGAATATTAGTAAATAGTAACACTACATCCAAGCTTATTAAAACATAATTGTTTGGGAGATGAAAATTATTATTATTTATGAATTGGTAAAATCAAAAGAATCTGAAACATTATAATTATTATTAGTTGTTGATTTTTTTTAAATTTCTGCTATAAATTTTGATAATTTTTCGGTTGGGTTGTTTGTAGAGGCTACAATTGGTCTTAATGGTGTATTATTCTTATGAATTTTTGGAATTCCATATAATTTTGGTGCAGTATTACTATAATTGTTTAATATTTTTGATTCACTTTCTGTAATGAATTTGTTATCTTTTAGGTTTTTTTATTAATTTTATGGTTTGTCTTTGAAATTTTGATGTAGGATCTGAAGGATCTGAATCAATTGTAAGTAGAAATGTCGTTAACTAGGTCATACATTTTATCGTTATAGTCATTAACTGACATTGCCATAGTAATATTTCCTTTATCGGCTTTAATGATGAGAAGATCTTTGGTGTTTTTTAAAAATTGTTTGCTTTTATTATAATCCAATAAAAAACTAGATTTTGGATTAGAATTCTGATTTATATAATTAGTAATTATGTTTATAATATAGGCTCTGCATAAGTTTTTTTTTATCTTCTTGTACATCAACTATAATATCTTCTAAATCTGCTAATAAGTTATTTATCGAGTGTTTGTTGAAAGTAGGAGGAATGCTAAATTTTGGACCTAAAGATAAAATTCTCTTAATGTCTTCTGGAATGTCAATACTACTAACATTGACAAACCATTTGTCAATGTTGTTAAATTGAGGTTTGTGTAATTTTGAAAGGTTGTCAATTTTTTTTAAATATTAGTTTTAATTTTATGAAATAGCTTGTTGTAAGCTGATAGTTGTCGTTTTTCATATTCTAAGTATAAATAATTAGGAATAACAGTGGCACATTTCTTTTTAATTGTAATTAACTGCATTTCTAATGTTTTAACTAAATGGCGAGTTATTTTAATTTCCAAATTTAGAATTTTGATTTTTAGGCGATCACTGAAACGTTTTATTATTGGTGCTAACACCTTACCATCACTTTCTAAAAGGTTGTATAAATTCTTGATGGCTTCTGGGATATGTCTTGGTAAAATACTCTTTTTTCTACATTGTACGAGAAATACCTTTCTATTGTTAATTGATGCCAATTTGCTGTTTATTTTAGCCCAGCTTTTTAACAGTGATGTAGCTTCTGCTCCATATGTAATTGTAATTTGTTGGAAGAAACCCATTTTCTTGATTTAATGAATTATTAATAACGACCTCCTTTACTCTAATTTTTCAAAAATATTGTGGGGTTTAGGTCGGCTGGATTATACACGTAAATACTAAAAAACATAAAATAGATTTTAACAATCCAATTATATTACAGATGGTAGACAAAAAATCAAAAAGAGAGTTTTTAGAAATGTGCCACATCTACCAACAAAAAAATACCATGAACAAAAGAACAGATGTTAATGACTTAAATTGTATCTACACGTATCTTCTAAATATTAAAAATAAAAACAACCATACAACAACAAATTTATCAATGGATCTATAAGATACATTTCTCTTAAATATATTACAAACAAAAAAAAACTCACAGAAACACACACTACACACACATACACATCATACATACATACAGTGTTACAGAGGTACATACATAGTTATAATAAACATTTTTTAAGGTTGCCTTTTAATATCAATTTCTATCAAACTTTTGACTTTATTTATTATCAATATTTTATATATATATATATTTTATATATATATATATATATATATATGTGTTGATCATAGACAGTAACTAAAATATTCAAACTATATAAATTACTAAAGTAAATAAAATAATTACTTACAGTGAGGTTATTTACATTAGCTTATTCTGAAGAATTTTTGGAACAATTTTCTTTAATAATTAAAAAGAAATAATGTGTGTGTGTGTGTGTATATATATATATATATATAAATATTTTAGGTAATTCATTACACAAGTTGATAAATACTATCGTATTATAGTGAATAAGATGAAATAATAATTTAGACTTTTATGCAAAACCCAAATGATCATTTCAAATCGAGCTAGTAATTGAAAGATGGAATATATATATATATATATATATATATATATATATAGTTAATAGAATAGTTGTTGAAATCTTGGGATGCAATCGTTCATACAGCAATAAAAACTACAGTGTCAAATTGTAATTCTATTCTAACGTTTCGGCAACACGAATTATGCCTTCTTCAAAGACTAAAATTTGCTGAAATAGTTACAAGGTCTGAAACAATACAATCCATTTACTTACATGATTACTTTGACTTTATATAAATGATGGTAACAAAATAAAAAACGCAATTCCATACATAACGCACAGCATTAATAAATAATTACATAACATTACAATTAAAAGTAGCAAGTCAAAAATTAAAAATACATTAAACACTACAATCAAAATAAAATATATAACTGTGCTAGAGTAACACACAACAATTACTATATGATAATGGTTCTTACAAAAATTATTATCGGAACACAAGGTATTACACAGTACGGAAGATAACAATATAAATCTAATACATGACGATAACAAGGACAAATAGGAACTATAAAACTAAACGTGATTACTTTGTATAGCAAACAACGCTATCTACATTCGTGTTTTCATTAACACTATATAACCCCGAATATACCACATTTAAATTATTAATATCTAACTTATTATTTAAAGGATTACGTTGTCGGTAAATATGAAACGATTCTAAGAATAGTCTTTTGTAGTAATTACTCTCAATATCCAAAATCTTGGTGTTATCAAAATTCACTTGGTGTTTAGAATCATAAAGATGTGAGGACAATGCACAGCACGATTTACCAATCTTGGCATCGCTCTTATGTTGTATAATCCGATTTTTTAGCCATTGTTTGGATTGTCCTACGTACGTTCTTTTGCAACTGCATTCGATCTGATAAACAATATTACTACATAGAGACTTCTCTGTCTTGTCTTTCAATTTCGTAAACAACGTACCTATCGAATTATAATAGGTACTCGCTATAAAGATACCAGGTTGTAGGATCTTGACGATTTGGGAGTTAAATTCGGAATGTATGGGAGTTTCCTAAATTTAATATCAATACTATTGTTTTTATTTGAAGTATGTAGATGATTAGAATACAGCAATCTTTTAACCAGTTTTTTGGGGTATGAATTATTCAGTAAGATAGATTCTAATTCTTTTAGATTTTTGTTGAGAAATTCAGGTTCACAAATATTGAGGATACGGTGTTTTAGACAGTTAATAGTGTTAAGTTTATGATGAAATGTATGGTTGGAAAGATAATTAATGTACCTACCAGAATCTGTAGGTTTTTTATAAATATCAAACTTCAAGTTGTTGGTGGATGATCTGATGACTAATGTATCTAGAAAAGGAATACATTGGTTAACTTCCTTTTCACAAGTAAAAACCAAATTCGGATTATAACTATTGAAAATGTATAATGTGTACTCTATCAATTGCTCAGGAACGGAACACAAAATGTCATCCACGTATTTAACCATAAAAGGTATGTCAAACGGAAGTGAATCGAAAACATACTCCAACACCGAATCCATGACTAATTGAGCAATGATAGGGGATAAAGGTGAACCCATAGGGGTACCAAAAACCTGAATGTAAAACTTCGAATTGAAAGTAAAATACGTGTTATTACATATTAATTGTATGGTAGATAAAAAAGAATCTAAATCAAAATTGCAATATGGTTGAATGCGATTCCATTTTTTTGTAATGATTTCTACCACTAAGCCGATAGGGATGTTGGTAAACAACGAACGGACATCTAATGAGATAAGAATATGGTCATCGGGTAATTTATAGTGTCTATAAGTATCAACAAACGAAAAAGAGTCCTTGATATTCCAGCCTCCCAAAGGAAAAACATTTTTTAAAATTTTTGATAGAAAGGAAGCTATATTATAAGTCGGAGTATCGATACATGAGATGATGGGTCGCAATGGTAGATTAGGTTTATGGATTTTAGGCAATCCATAAAATTTTCCTGGAATACAATTATTTTTTCTTAACAATGTCTGGTCCTCTTTAGTAATCATGGAGTGATTACATAAAAATTTTATGTGTTCATTGACCCGCTTTTGTATGGAGAAAGTTGGGTCTTTCGTCAATTTTTTGTAAGTTTGTAAATCATCCAGTAAGTTATTGGCCTTAGTTACGTAATCATTTCTATCCAAAATAACCGTGACATCACCTTTGTCTGCAATAGTTAATATAATATTAGGATTATCTTTTAGGAATTTTTTTGTAACACTGTACATTCGATACTCTCTGGTTTTTTTTATTATTGAAGCGTTATGTTTAGGATTGGTAACAAAATTTGTAATAACGTTAGTAACTTTAGAACGTAAACGTGATTTTTCTTCTCCAGGTTTGTCCACAACATCGATAATAGATTCTATATCAGCTAGAAGTTTGTCTATGTTAATGTCAGAAATCGACATTTTTATATTGAAATTAGGACCTAGAGATAAAAAACTCTTAACCTCTTCAGGAATGACCACACTACTGTGGTTCACTAACCATTTTCTATTATCTTTATATAACTGTTGATTGTTAAATTGCGAATGTTGTAAGGCTGTAAATTTCTTGATGTTCCTATTTTTAACAGAAGTAAAATTCTTGTTATACGTAAGAATTTGTTTGTTTTGGAAATTATTGTATATATTAAACGGCAAAGAAACACGAAGAATTTGTTTAATGTCGACTAATTTATTCGACCAAAATTGTATATCACTATGAGTGATACGTATTTCTAAAGACAGAACCCGTTTATTTAATAACTTATTGAAATTGTTTATCTTCCTATTAGTGAAATTATCTCTAGACACCAGTAATTGTTGAACACCTGATAAGTTATTAAGTATGTGACTGGGTACAACATCCTCTCCTGCATTTCTCCAAAAAGTTGCTGCGATTATTTAAATTAGCCAATTTTTTATTAATATTAGACCATTGTTTGAGTAACTTGCAACAATCTTCACCAAATTCCAAACGTACGTTATGGTAGAATCCCATGGTAATTAATGATAATACTAAATTCTCGAACGTAAGTAAATAGTTAATAGAATAGTTGTTGAAATCTTGGGATGCAATCGTTCATACAGCAATAAAAACTACAGTGTCAAATTGTAATTCAATGGTCTAATATTAATAAAAAATTGGCTAATTTAAATAATCGCAGCAACTTTTTGGAGAAATGCAGGAGAGAGGATGTTGTACCCAGTCACATACTTAATAACTTATCAGGTGTTCAACAATTACTGGTGTCTAGAGATAATTTCACTAATAGGAAGATAAACAATTTCAATAAGTTATTAAATAAACGGGTTCTGTCTTTAGAAATACGTATCACTCATAGTGATATACAATTTTGGTCGAATAAATTAGTCGACATTAAACAAATTCTTCGTGTTTCTTTGCCGTTTAATATATACAATAATTTCCAAAACAAACAATTTATTACGTATAACAAGAATTTTACTTCTGTTAAAAATAGGAACATCAAGAAATTTACAGCCTTACAACATTCGCAATTTAACAATCAACAGTTATATAAAGATAATAGAAAATGGTTAGTGAACCACAGTAGTGTGGTCATTCCTGAAGAGGTTAAGAGTTTTTTATCTCTAGGTCCTAATTTCAATATAAAAATGTCGATTTCTGACATTAACATAGGCAAACTTCTAGCTGATATAGAATCTATTATCGATGTTGTGGACAAACCTGGAGAAGAAAAATCACGTTTACGTTCTAAAGTTACTAACGTTATTACAAATTTTGTTACCAATCCTAAACATAACGCTTCAATAATAAAAAAAACCAGAGAGTATCGAATGTACAGTGTTACAAAAAAATTCCTAAAAGATAATCCTAATATTATATTAACTATTGCAGACAAAGGTGATGTCACGGTTATTTTGGATAGAAATGATTACGTAACTAAGGCCAATAATTTACTGGATGATTTACAAACTTACAAAAAATTGACGAAAGACCCAACTTTCTCCATACAAAAGCGGGTCAATGAACACATAAAATTTTATGTAATCACTCCATGATTACTAAAGAGGACCAGACATTGTTAAGAAAAATAATTGTATTCCAGGAAAATTTTATGGATTGCCTAAAATCCATAAACCTAATCTACCATTGCGACCCATCATCTCATGTATCGATACTCCGACTTATAATATAGCTTCCTTTCTATCAAAAATTTTAAAAATGTTTTTCCTTTGGGAGGCTGGAATATCAAGGACTCTTTTCGTTTGTTGATACTTATAGACACTATAAATTACCCGATGACCATATTCTTATCTCATTAGATGTCCGTTCGTTGTTTACCAACATCCCTATCGGCTTAGTGGTAGAAATCATTACAAAAAAATGGAATCGCATTCAACCATATTGCAATTTTGATTTAGATTCTTTTTTATCTACCATACAATTAATATGTAATAACACGTATTTTACTTTCAATTCGAAGTTTTACATTCAGGTTTTTGGTACCCCTATGGGTTCACCTTTATCCCTATCATTGCTCAATTAGTCATGGATTCGGTGTTGAGTATGTTTTCGATTCACTCGTTTGACATACCTTTATGGTTAAATACGTGGATGACATTTTGTGTTCCGTTCCTGAGCAATTGATAGAGTACACATTATACATTTTCAATAGTTATAATCCGAATTTGGTTTTTACTTGTAAAAGGAAGTTAACCAATGTATTCCTTTTCTAGATACATTAGTCATCAGATCATCCACCAACAACTTGAAGTTTGATATTTATAAAACCACAGATTCTGGTAGGTACATTAATTATCTTTCCAACCATACATTTCATCATAAACTTAACACTATTAACTGTCTAAAACACCGTATCCTCAATATTTGTGAACCTGAATTTCTCAACAAAAATCTAAAAGAATTAGAATCTATCTTACTGAATAATTCATACCCCAAAAACTGGTTAAAAGATTGCTGTATTCTAATCATCTACATACTTCAAATAAAACAATAGTATTGATATTAAATTTAGGAAACTCCCATACATTCCGAATTTAACTCCCAAATCGTCAAGATCCTTAAGCAACCTGGTATCTTTATAGCGAGTACCTATTATAATTCGATAGGTACGTTGTTTACGAAATTGAAAGACAAGACAGAGAAGTCTCTATGTAGTAATATTGTTTATCAGATCGAATGCAGTTGCAAAAGAACGTACGTAGGACAATCCAAACAATGGCTAAAAATCGGATTATACAACATAAGAGCGATGCCAAGATTGGTAAATCGTGCTGCATTGTCCTCACATCTTTATGATTCTAAACACCAAGTGAATTTTGATAACACCAAGATTTTGGATATTGAGAGTAATTACTACAAAAGACTATTCTTAGAATCGTTTCATATTTACCGACAACGTAATCCTTTAAATAATAAGTTAGATATTAATAATTTAAATGTGGTATATTCGGGGTTATATAGTGTTAATGAAAACACGAATGTAGATAGCGTTGTTTGCTATACAAAGTAATCACGTTTAGTTTTATAGTTCCTATTTGTCCTTGTTATCGTCATGTATTAGATTTATATTGTTATCTTCCGTACTCGTGTAATACCTTGTGTTCCGATAATAATTTTTGTAAGAACCATTATCATATAGTAATTGTTGTGTGTTACTCTAGCACAGTTATATATTTTATTTTGATTGTAGTGTTTAATGTATTTTTAATTTTTTGACTTGCTACTTTTAATTGTAATGTTATGTAATTATTTATTAATGCTGTGCGTTATGTATGGAATTGCGTTTTTTATTTTGTTACCATCATTTATATAAAGTCAAAGTAATCATGTAAGTAAATGGATTGTATTGTTTCAGACCTTGTAACTATTTCAGCAAATTTTAGTCTTTGAAGAAGGCATAATTCGTGTTGCCGAAACGTTAGAATAGAATTACAATTTGACACTGTAGTTTTTATTGCTGTATGAACGATTGCATCCCAAGATTTCAACAACTATTCTATTAACTATTTACTTACGTTCGAGAATTTAGTATTATTATATATATATATATATATATATATATATATATATTGCTGTGAAACCTCTCGTCAACAGGAACTGGTCCTTTCTAAAAAACATTCGAGCCCCACAGATTGGGCGTCATAAACTGCTGTGAAACCTCACCATTAATCTTAAACTAAGGTTTTCAAATCGAGCCCCACAGATTGGGCGTCATGTATGCTGTGAAATGTACAAAAAGCCTCGCCAGTTTCCTGGAATAAAATCACAAAAATTTTATTTTGAACTCGAGCCTCACTTTTGGGCGCTACGATTATGCTGTGATTCTTTTCTGATAATCGCCTCTTGACTCTTTCCGCCTCGGCTGCTCACCTAGTTAAAACTTTCATCCTCATTCATAAAAAAAAACAAACACATTCCTACCACAAACATCAACGTTAACTCTATTTACATCAATATTTATAATACATTAAAATTTCAAACTTAAATTGTAGCATAAATTTCAGTATCATAAAATTTCCAGATTAAATTTGTCATCATTTTAATTAGCATCCAGAATTAAAGTCCTTGTAGGATGCCTACTAATTAATTTAACAATATTTGCAGACCTAAGTCTGAGTACAAAGAGAGCATCTCCCACCCCTTTACGTTAATCAAACAGGTTAGTCTAATTGAGCTCAAAGACAGACCCAAATTTTCATCATAATCAAGAACTTAAACTGCTAAATACTCCTTTTTACTTAAACAAGAAAATTTCACCTTAAAATTAAAATTTTATTGTTTGTACAAATTCACTTCTGTCCATTTTCTTTTTTTTTTTAACAAACAAATTATAAAGTTATTCAACACACACAAAACATCAAAGTTCGAACAAAATAGTATAATTTACCTGAAGGTTACTGCACTCGTGGCTTCAATGTACATTGTCCTTGTTAATTTCACCATTCCAACTGGGTTATGTTTAGGTCCTCGGATTACTGGTCGCCTTTAAAAATTTTTCTACACCACCATTCATCTAAAATTGTTTCAGGGCTTTTCAGGAACTCATCTATGTATATCTGAATCTTGTTTTGTGGACCCAATCACGTTTACTAATCATTTAATTATTAACACCCCCGAAAAATAGCACTGAAATTCATACTGCTTTCCCGCTATACCCAAAACTGCCTACTTTTGTTTATTCATTTATCGTTACAACTTTGGATACTTGGTACAGTAATACTCGCAAATATAACTAAACTTTATTACCTTGTATCTTCTTTTCTAAGTGCACTAACGCATAACAACTTGTATCGTAGCACGTAAAGAGCAAACTATTTTAAAGTATTCAATAATCACAAAATATAAGAGCAAACTGTTTCAAGTATTAAATCAAAATCGAAAATCTAAGAGCACTGTTTAAAGCATCGCATAATCAAAAATCTAAGAGAGCCAAACTGTTTAAAGTCCGGGTTTATATAATGGCTAGCCTGTCTGTCGGTTTTGTCCCCATAACGGCCAGTTTCTAGAATTTCGCATTCTCGTTTCCCTTTTCGACAGTCGGGCACGCTATTCTACAAAATTTGCACACGCGCCAGTTGAATCTCAGAAATTTTGCACACGGCACGCAACGTCCGAGAACAACTAATTAAATTTTATACAGAAATGTTATTTTTACACCTCTCATGTTTGCCTCTTATTTTCAACCAATCGTGACCTTCGTGACGCTACACAAATCACGCCTTTAATTATTAGTGTCTCAGCTTGACGCATTTTCTCTTTCCTTTTCTACCTTGGTCTGAATGGTACAAATCGATATTCTTTACTATCACGTGGACTCGTAAGTAAAATAACCCCGTATCTAGCCTTCCCGTTAAAACATCCGACCGTTTCCAATATACCTAGAAGCTGCATGTTTATCCATTCGAATTTATTAGAATTTTGATATTTAAAAATACGCAGGTGTTCAATCGTAATACTTTAAATAACACTTCTACGATTTGAATATTATTGGGTTTTTTAAAAGCTTTTATGCATGTAATACCTTAATAATCGTTCAATTAACTCCAATTAAAATAATGATGAATGGCATTGACTTCTACCCTTTAATTTTTAGTGAATCCTAATTAAATATTAATTATTATTTGTACATTTTGTTTAATACTCGTTACTTGGAACTTGAATTAATTAATATAAATTTTGCACGTAATTTCTATTTGTTTCTTTACTTGGAATAATTAAATTACATACAAGTTGAGCATTTTAATCCTGCTTCTTTTTATAGAAAGCGTCTAGTGCATAATTTAAATCCCTTATTTTTAATGAAACGAATAAATTTGTTTGCTCCACGTTTTAATAACGTGTACTTTTTCCCAAAGCTTCCTTATACACGGTGATTAAAAATATTTGATGTAATTAATTAATTTTCTACCCTGGTCTAAATATGAGTATTTTATATATATATATATATATATATATATATATATATAAGGGAAAAGTTATTAACTTTGATTAAATGTTTTCTATACATATCTTGATCTTTTTGTTTAACTTGCATGTGTGTATGTATGTTATGTATATCTTGATTTTTTAACATGATACATATAGCAGCGTCGTTATGTGTATGTTTATATTAGAAGGTAGGTGAATATTGAATTTATCATAGTTTGGCGTTGTGTGTATTGAGAGTATATATTTTTTTGTTTGTGTGTGTGTGTGTGTAGGGCAGGTAAAAAAAAGTTTTCAAGCACATCCAAATAGGAATGTTGGTTTAAGAGTCAAAGAAATCTGGGCCTATAATTTTATCGTACTTTATTGCACACCATACATTTACTTTCTTGTACCGTTCACTGTTAGTTACAATACGAAAATGTGAATTCTCATGAGAGCAATACCTACAATTTTGCGAAGACCCAATACCATTCGTTGTAAAAGTTGACTCATCCGAAAAAATAAATTATTTTATAAAATATATGTACAAAATCTTCTCTCCAACCCATAAACAAAACAGCAATCGGTGGCCATCGTCTCCAACTTCTAATTTATGAATGAACGTGGGTTTAAGTGGTGTAATTTTATATTCTTTGAGAATTCTTTGTATGTGCGATTTTCCTATTGATAATAATAAATTTTTGCTCAACTGTAAAGGCTTACTTGATTTTAACAAATCGAAAGTAAACTAAAAATAAATTTCAGACCAAGCAGGGCAAAATGCCAAAATATGAAAATTCAATTCAAAACTTCTTAATCCATCATACCTGTTGTGAACTCAATTCGGAGACACACACGCTTTGACCGTATCGCATACGTCATCTTTACGGTTATAATAGCTATTTATTGTTATTTTTAAGCACTTGAAACATGATAGATTCAACAATTAGTAGTTACTTTCTAAATACTTTAAAATCAAAACGTATGCAAGCGCAATTGGCATTACTTTCTTTAGAAGACAAAATAATTCTTGCTGCATAAAAAAAAGCGATGCCAAATGTAGGGTCAGGGTATACGTAATATACAGTTTATGTGTGCGATAGTAAGTTTATGTTACAAAAACACCTGTATACGACTCCCGCTAAGAAAAAATACCAGAACGTAGAACGATTAGCGAACAATGGTGGTGATATGTAAAGCAAAAGAATTAAAGAATAGAAAACTAAAGAACAGTTTTTAATTTCCAAAGCTACAGCATGGAGATGCAGCATATGCAGCATTAGAGTTCCAAGATAGTCGTGCATAGGACAGTTAAAGAAGTACTCTTTTACGGATATTTAGATCTTAGTGAAAACCATATAAACTTCTTTTAAATGCCTAAACATAGTGTTTGTACACAATATTTCATTTATTCGTAATTACTATTTATTTAAATGAGGCGTGAACGCACGCGTGGAAAAACAAAACGTATCATGTTCGCGTGTGAGAGTGATACTTGATGTTCGAATGTGAACGAGGGAAACACGCGTCCCGAGACACGATTATTTTTGGCTGTTTCAAGGGCAACTTTGACTTTTCTGTTTAAACTCATATTTAAATTATCCGCTAAAACTGAACTATCTATAATAGTATCTATTAATTTGAACGGTAACGGAATCTAACTGCTAAAACGCCTCTTCCACTTATATTTTATAAATCTGTACATAAAATAAAACATATACTTTTTGCATAAATATTATAATTATAAAACGTCACCGCACCGCACCATATAGGTTTTGAATTTCATTTCTATTTGTTTTAACTTTGCATAGAAGTATTAGAATTAGGATTAGATAATAAGTCTTGTTAATAAATATTATGGAAGAGGAAATCATTTGTGAAGAGTGCAAAGGTTAACATTTATACGTCAAACATGACCTTGAAACAGCCTAAAATAATTGTGTCCCGAGAGGCGTGTCGAGGGAAGGCAGCATTTTCGAACAGCACCTGAATAATACAGTAAGTCTTTGTTAGAAACTTTTTTATATTATCTTTACGCTGACATTCGGTTTTTTGATCGATCAACGCAACGCACAGCTGGTTCGCTACTATCGAAGGAAATATTTTACTTTCAAAATTTTTGCAGTGCGTCATTGCTACAAAACCACATGGGCATCAGGCAAAGAAGAAGTTGAAGGTTAAGACTTTCGAGATATAATGCTATAGAAAAATCTTCAGATCAGCTGACAGATAAAATTAATAGTCATAAGATTTAACGAATAGTTCAGTAAAATAAAAGTATTGCTGTCGTATTTAAAAAAATGCATGGTATGGTATTAGATCATGTTATAAGGCATAAGAAAATAAATAGGCCGCTGATAGATGTCGGAGTGAGAGTAAAATTTCTAGAGTAAATCAAGTAAATCTAGTTTAAGAAAAATATAGGTCATGATAGTTGTTAAGTTTTGGATCGTTTTATTCCATGTACGAAAAACGTATTATTAGTAACCACTCTTGTCGTAGAAACCGTCACAATAAATTTTTGGCGATAATTACATTTAAAATGTGCCATAAAAACAACTTCAATCATTTAAAATTAAAGTAAAAAAAGCAACATTGTTTTACACCTAATATAAATCAGTCTGTGTATATTGGTAAAATATGCATTTGTAAGTTATAAAAATATGTGAAATCGTGTAGTTGTAATGTATTGTACTTACCCATTTCCAATATTTATAATATAGACAGGTCCAGTTGGCATTGGTTTTAATGTCCATACTTGATGGGGATCGCTAGAAAAATTTTGAACAGATACGGCATCTGACATTGCCGCTAGCACCAAACCAGAGTGTGGATTCTTTATAACAATACCATGTAGTAATCCTACCCCAATACTGACTAGCAGCGTTTGTGTTAGTATTAAAAATGTGAAAAGGTTTTGTTCCATTGAAATTTCTATAACAAAATTCATACTGTTACGTTAAAGCATTAATTAAATGTTATTAAGATTCTTAGGGGTAGTGAATGTAAATTGCTTATACGCAAGTGCGTAGATAAAGTATTTCACAAAGTGAACGTTTCTTTGACTTTGTAAGTTGTTACGTACAATTTTGGCCTCAAAAGGACTTAGCCGGTAATCCACAGAAAACTCGCTAGCGTACTCCCCTACACTTGATTTTCCAATGCTTCATCCGAAAGTACTGCATTGGCCAGGAAACGAGTTTTTTTACCTGGAAATTTTGAATTTTACCGAACCCCTGCTGTTCCAAGCAAGGTATCGATATCTAACGTGCGTGACAACATCCATATGTGGGACCTGCATCTACCTCTCATCCGAACAAGAGAGTATTTTTGTGCAAAATGCTCGCCTAATGTATTTCAAAAAGTCCATGTGAGGAATCGAATCTGGGACCTTGTGCTTAGTTGTCACACGCGAACCAACTAAACTAGGAATCCACTCCGTAAAATACTTCTTATGTGTAATCGTATGTGTAACTAAATCACTTTTCCTTGAAGCCGCTTGCCCCTATATGTGATTTTCCAATGCTCCACCCGAGGGTACTACATTGACCAGGAAGCAAGTTTTTTTTTACCTGAAAAATTTTGAATTTTGCCAAACCCTTGCTGTTCAAAACAAGGTAGGGATCTTTAACGTGCGTGACAACACTTACACATGGGACCTCCATTTTACCTCTCATCCGAACGAGGGTGTATTTTTGTGAAAAATACTCGCCTAACATTTTTCAAGCGGACGGTGTCGAGAATCGATCCCGGGACCTTGGGCGTAGTAGTCACACACATAGCACATCGCCACGGAGCCGCCTCGTAAAATACTCCGCTAAAATTCGTGTTTCGGTAAACTACCGAAAACCTCGACTGTACTAACAAAAATGATTGCCGACTAACTCAATGAAACAGAAAGTGTAAGTGTTTGAAGAGCGTTCCAGAATGCTATTGGGTGTAAAGTATGTCTTAATCGGGAAGTATTTTTGACGCCACCTAATCTCGCAGGGTTTCTAGGGAAGAAAGAATAACAAGAGAGTACCAAAACCTGAGATCAGGCGAGTGATTTTGGCTTAAAATTAACCTGAGAAATTCTTAAGTAAGTACACCATTGCTTAAACATAAAACAAACCTTAACTATAAGAACACAAAAACCTATTTGTAACTGCTACAAGAAAAGAAGGTTTCTAAAGTCAAATGTTAAATGACCTGAAGTTTCAACCACGCTTTTAGGTAATTATAAAATAATTTATTACAACAAAACTGTAACTATACCTTTACATTAATTGAAAAAAACAAGTATAAACATGCCAATACAATATAATACACGGTTGCGTCTTCAACAGTATTACACACACGTGTTACATACAACTACATGATAGACATCTTTAAGCAAATATTAAAAATCAAATATATCACAAACTTACTTAATTAAAATTTTAATCTCTCCATACAGACGTATTGGTACGTTTTATTAGATCATGCAATGAATTTCAAATGTTTATTTAGTTACAAACTCTCTCGGGTATAGTTTCAGATGGTTTTTATAAATGCCTGCTGAGTGGTTGTTGACTGTAGCTAAGGCGGACACCAAAAAATGCCCCTACTTTGACTTCCAATCTAATGCTCATTTCCAACATAAGGTTGTAGCTATGGGAACCAATGTGCCCCTAAAATTAAAAACAATCAACTTGGTAGGGTACTATTCAAACATTTGCTACGTTGTTTGTTCGATGATCTTCTTGTCAAAAGCAGTTAACTTACTAAAGTTGCATGTTGATTATTTTGATGGTAAATATGAAGTGCTTTATAAGAAAGTGGATCTTTCCTTTATAAAATAAGTCGAGACATCTTCGGTAAGATTTGGACAGATGAATTAAGATTGTGATTTGAAGTTATGTTTGTGTCGTTTTTTTTTATTTAATAAATATGTACAACTTACGGATAGGTTGACTATGCCAGAAAAAGAGACTTTGTATTTATTTGAGTCAGCTCAAATCCCCCGTGAAGTCTTCATACTTAGAGATGAGATCATCGGTGCGCCACCGTAATACATTATTAATCAAAACAAATAAATCGTAAAACTGAAACAAATCTAGAATGAATTACTATGATGATATCATCACTAATCTTTAAAACCGCCATAATGTATTTAACAATCTTTGAGTATGAACAACATATGATAAAAAAATATTTCTAAATTACATCAAAATACATGCAACTTAAAATTGCTTAAAAAATTGTCTAATACTGTTGTTGGGGTTTACTAATACAGAAGCTATTAAAATGAAGTATGATTTTAAGCATTTCAAGGGAACGTCACAAAGTTGCGAGTGAAATTCATCTCGATTAGCCATGCCACTAAGTATCCTGACCAGCACTTTTGTGTATTTACGTCTGTTTCGTTATAACGTCAAGGTTGAGGTTTTGCTAAACAGTCATCTTCAATAGTTTATAATCTATTGAACTATTGAACATCATAAAACAAACAGAAATGACTTAATACTATAGTAATAATAACAAACGTCGTAACTAGAGGAAAACTGGCGGACAAGATTAAAATTGGGGAAAATGCTTTTACGTTTATTACAAACCTTGGTACAAATATACTTATTTTTTCGTGCTTTAAATTGTTTTCTATTTATTGCATACACGAGGGAAATTTCGTGGCGATAAGAAGACGGGATAAACCTAAGTAAGGGATCGTAGTTACGGTCTTGATAGCAACCAATTACTTTACAGCTTTATTGCTGAAGTAGTATACATTAAACGTAACGACAAATATTATCTTGTATACTCAAATCCATTTTCCATAATATCTTTACCCAAATGTATGAATGGGTCCTATTGTATTTTATTCAACGGTACATTTTGCTATTATTAATATCACACCCTGATGATATAAAAGGTTTATTACCAAAGATAAGCTTTTCGCAAGCGTATCTCCTATCAAAAAAACAAATAGTTTCAGGAATTAACATCGATGTAACCCGTTTTCCAATAGAATACAGAAAGAACTTTTTATATTAGTATACTCATCATTTTTTTATTTAAGAGAAATTGCCATACGCAGTGAAGACCAACCCCCACCCCCTCGTCTAATTTTAGAGTTGTTAAAGCTTTTTCCGTGTAATTTGGGCTATTTGTATAAGAGTAAAATTACTATTTCTTGACAGGAATATAACCGTTGAAAGGTTCAAATTGACACTTGGGCGTCATTTTGAAATCTTTTTTCTTGCATTGATCTAATAACAGAAAATTTAAAACGTGTTATATGACACTAACTTCTTATTTTAAAAGGCGCTCCAAATATTCACCTAGCACGTCTTGGCAAATAAAAATACTGTTCGAGAATTTTTCTCTGTCATCATGTAGCGTTCCTTGGATTACTTTTACACAAACACCAATAGACAAAGTTCATGCTATGATTCTGCAGCCGTGGTAATTGCAATTAGCCTTACCAAAAATGATAACAGTTTCGGGTTTTTCTTCTAAACGACGCGACAATGCCATTATTATGGAATACCGAATAATTTGACAACTAAAAATCAAGTAAGTAAAGCCGTGGTAACAATTACCTGGCAGATTTGTAGTTATACGAAACCAATTGACTGGAAACGAAATTTGCTATCACGTAAAACCGACTAAGTTAAATGTGATCAAACACACAAGTTGAATTAAGAGCAAAAATATATTTAAACTGATGTACGCTCGTTCCCTTTTTTCGCAAGAGGAAAGTTTCAAAATGGTGCCAAAATGTCAATTTTAAACTTTCAACTGCCATACTCCAGTAAAAATTATAGTAGTAAATCCACTCTTATATAAACAGCCCAAACTTCATGGGAAAAACTTTAACTATTCTAAAATTAAGGAGGAGAGAGGAAAGGACTTTTGATCCTCGCTGTATAGCTATTATGAAAAAAAAGCCCCTTAACGGGCGTTTTTCTCATACTAACGGTAAACACGAAGTACCAAGCATGATTCAGCAGATTGCCCAACATTGCCCAAATGTAAATACAATGAAGGGCAATGCAATTAACTAAGAATAAACAAAAGATGACCTTTGAGTAATAGTCGTATTTTACGGTAGATCTATGCTGGTGCTAAAATTGTTTAACGGGTTCTCGTGCTGGTTTTTCTTCAAATTCTGCAGTAAAGTTGGCTCTTGAATCCTACAACAGTTTTGGAACAAGTGATATTTAGGTAATTCGAGGAACGATAGGTAAATATCAATGATTTATCATGCACTTCGTTTAATACGTCAATTCCGTACGACAGGAATGGTGTGACTCAACCTGGGAGCGGATCCATAATTTATAGTCATTGTCTAGGGCAACATCATCAATGGTTGATGCATATACATGCGGTGTGATGTTTTCCAGGTAACTGATTTTTATAAAAACATTGTTGTTGAACTTGTTTGATGTGTTTTGACGTTTTGTGCGTTGGAGTGCATTTTTATGAATTTAATGGACTTAAGAATTTATTGAACTTTATAATTAAATAAAAATACGTTTATGTAGAGATGGATATTTAAAATAATTGTATAAAGGTTGTTTATGTACAATGTAAAGGTGACTTTTTGTTTTGCTGTGCTGTAATTTTTAAATGTTTAAAAGAGTTTTACCGGCAGCTCATATTAAAATAGGGGTTAAAGTCAGACATGAGGTTAGTCCGCTTAAATTAAATAGGGTGTTTGTTTGAGAAAAGTTTGATCTAAGAACATTTTTGAAAATAAATTGTTTCCTAATCGAGAATTTGTAATTTTATGTATGTGAACCGTCATAATAGAAAAGGTTTTGGAAGTTGTAATTTTTTGTTGTTTAAATAGGATGTGATGAATTTTGGTAGTTGTGTTTTGTTGGATAGGATTGTAGGGAAGTATTTGCGGATTGCAGCAAAGTTGCTGTTAGGTGAAGTTTGATTTTCAGCAGTCCAGGTAAGCATCCTAGGTAGATTCACAAGATTTATATAGTACAGCCAAGGAGTAGCCAAGGAGGAACAGTAGAGCAAAATGACGCCCAATTTGTGGGGCACGATTCATCCAGGAACTGCATAACAAAATGACGACCCAACTGTGGTATATATATATATATATATATATATATATATATATATATATATATATATATATATGTATATATGTATATATGTGTGTATATATAAGTGTATATATATATATATATATATATATTCAATTGCTATCAAATAATTAGTATTAAGCAATATACTTTAAAATAATGAGCCTTTTGCGTGCAGTTTGGGACTTAGTAAACATAACAAAAACGCGGTTGGTATTGAACATTTTTTTAAAGACATAATCATAAACAGAGACGAATTAAAATTCGAAAAGGAATTAATTAAAAAAGCGAAACATAGTGAAAGAGAAACTACAACTAAAAGAAGGAGACATTATTCATGAGAAATCATGTTTGCTTATTATAACAAAACTGTCAACGATTGCTAGCAAATTAAACGGTAAAGACGCGATGAAAAAAAAATATTTATAAAGACGACACATTTATTAGTTTCTCAAATAAAATTAAACTGATCAACATAAAGAAGACTTCGTACATTACATTGAAGCACCAGTTATTGAAGACTATCGTAAAGTTGATGATGAATTTACTGACGATATTGATCATAATGTACAGGACATTTAAAAGTACATTCACAATTTTTTCGATTCACAATATATGACAGATTCTCTTAATCTATTGGACCCTTTACCTCAAGAATATATAAATAATATGTTCATAGACCTTAGCAATGAATATGATTATAAATATAGCGTTAGATATAATCCTAACAAAAATACTCTCATGAGTGGAAATGCTACTTTTGTATTGGAAAGTAAATTTGTAGTAGTAAATGATTACTGTATAATGGAACTTCTGGGTTATTTGAATTGCTAGTTTGAAAGCATCTCGTAGAATACAGTGATCTTCTGAAACGTTATTTAGATATAGTTAATAGAATAAGTGTTCACAAAGGAATTGTTTTGAATCAGAAAGATTTAAGGTTTTGAGCCACATAAATACTAACAAATAATTTCTGAATCAAATATGCAGCCCCTTACACCTCAAAGCCCAAACACAGTAAGCAATTCTAAAAAGAAGTTCGGGTTAGGTGTACACAAAGAGCTGTCAAATAGTTTCATAGCTTATAAATATTCCGATGACCTTAATAAACTTGTGGAGATATAACAATTTTTAGTCTGTTTCCAGGCAACTAGACACACAGGTCAAGCTACGAACTAAACTCTATTATTGAAGAATTGCGTGAAGCTAAAATTGCGTAATAACATGACAATCGATTAATTTTGAAAAACAACTAAATCGTCATCGCAAAACCTATTATGCTGAACAACGTGAAACTGAAATGCAAAAACTAAGAAAGATTCTTAAATTACATGTTATATACTTTGTGTTATAAAATAGTAATGACATTTATTCAAATACTTTTCTTGAAAGAATCAGAAACAAAAATACGAATTTCCTTATAATGGTACAACGAAATAACAAAGCATCTTTGAAATAAACGCACATTTAAAAAACCAATACGTTTTGGGAGCGCAGGATGTAAACAAACGCATTTCAATTGACGTCATTATAGGAATTTGCGTACGTGATTTTTAACATGAAAATAAATTCAAAACCCAAAACATTATCTGGATAAAATAAAGCCATAAGTTTGTCTACGTGAGAAGTCGAGTTAAAGATTTCCTACAATAACGCAAAACAGACGGGTTCATAAATTATAGAAATCCACTATATGGAACTAGTATATTACGTGACCACAGCATTGTTCCGGCGAGCTATTATCAAAATAATACCTGAGAAAGCTCAGAGTGTTGAAAATATCCTATAATATGCCTTAAACCTTGACCGTAGTACGCCGATAACCAATCCTGTTAGCTGGGGGCGTTACTTTAAATACTTTACAAGTTTGGTAAACAATCAGTCTTCTTTCAACAAAAACACGATTTGTAGCAGTTTAAATTTAATATTTAAGTAAAGTGAAAATAGAAAATTAAATAACTATATATTTTAAAGTGGTGATAGAAAAATTGTGACCCTTTACATAAATATTCTGGTATAATAAATAATATAGAAAATGTTTAATAAAAAAGAAATTAATGCCTTATGCTATTTAGATAAAGTTTTGACCTATAGTTTTTCTTGCGTTTCTGTTTGTTCTGCTACTGCGTGCTGTGGACCAGTATCCCTGGATTGTTTTCTGAGAGTTCACTTATTGATTTTATGATACTGCTTGGCCAAACCCCATTGAATGCTTAAAACAGTCTTCCGTTTTGTAGTCCGATGCGTAGATGCAAACCAATATTTTTATGTAATTTTAGATTGATTTAAATTTGGATTTGTTTCTTAAAGTTTTCCAGATTTCAACTGATTACTTAGAGTTTCACCCAGATTTTCTCAGATTTCTTATTTATTACTTAGATTTCTTACTCAGATTCTATAGAACCTTGAATTACAAATATTAAAATTATTTAATTAATAAGCTTTCACTTACGTTTTTCAGTTGACGGCAAACCGCACTCATATATTCTCACTATTCTTTTAATTTAAACAACTTTTCTATCACCACTTTAAAAAATATAATTATTTAATTTTCTATTTTCACTTGACGTAAATATTAAATTTAAACTGCTACGAATCGTGCTCTTGTTGACAGGAGACTGATTGTTTACCAACCTTGTGAAATATTTAAAGCAATGCCCCCAGCTGACAAGATTAGTTATCGGAGTACTACGATCAAGGTTTAAGGCATGTTATAGAATATTTTCAATACTCTGGACTTTCTCATGTATTATTTTGATTTATATTACAAACTAAGCGGTTATCAAAATTGTGCAGCTGTACTTACGCCACCAGCAGCTTTGCTGACCTACTTCGAGTCTAAGCTAACGCTCTATTTAGTCAACTGAAATAATATGGGTTTAAAGTAATGCACTTTTTTAGTCGTTTGACCTGCATTGAGTCCGTAGGCACGTTGGTTTTAGTAGATTGTCGTAAAACCTAATGCAGAGAAGTACTGCTAACTAAGTGGTTAGCAAAATTATGCACCACCAGCAGTTGAGTTCAAAGTAATGCCGCTTTTAGTCGGCTGACATACTTTGAGTTCAAAGTAAAGCTCTTTTAGCGTGATTGACCTAAATTGAATCCACAGTCGCGTTGTTATTAGTAGAATGACTTACAAACCAATGCAGTGGCATCGTTTTTAGTCGATTGATCTACATTGAGTCCAACGGCGCATAGTCTTTGGTCGAATGACCTACATTGAGTCCTAAGAAGCATAGTTTTAATGTTTACAAGGATTAGTTTTTAAATATTTAATGTTTATTCGATGCCCGTACTATTTATTTTAAGGTGAAAATAGAACAAATTCATGAAGTATAATCACGATCATTACGTCATTTCGTAACGTTGATGCAATTTACAGTCACAATGAAAGTGTTAACTTTGTAACCAGAAAATAATTATCTGAGAAAATTCAGTTTAGAACTCTTCACATCGTATGTATTTTTTAATTATGTTTTATAAAAACTATTAAAGTAAGTCTATGTTTAATGTATACGACTACGACAATACGTACCTGCCTTGTTTAATATTTAACTAGAACGATAAACTAGGTGCAGGGTAAAGTTGTTATAACGAATATGTTTTGTGTACAAGTTTGAGTTTCGCTAGAAACTTGATTCATTCAGAAACTACATCGTAAGTAGAACACTAAGTTTGTTTTATCAATATCTAAACGTATCGAAAATCAAATTATAAAATTTGGTAAAATCAGGTTATTATTTATAGTATTTGTAAAACTATTTAATTTGCCAGTATATCGTTGTTTCACATGCAAATCATGAAAGGTTATTTATTTTTCAGGGTATTTATTGTTCTTTATTTTATGAAGAATTATCTATGACCTTTACATTTGGATAGACAAAGGTTTAGCTGAGGAGTTGTCAGAAAACATGGTGCATTTCCTCGGCACTCTCTACGGTTTTGCAGGATTGTGCCCGAATTTGAGCGTTTATGCTAGCGAACCCAGATCCGCAATAATCATTCTAAGGTAGGGATGCCACGGAAACGACATCACTCCTACCTCGACATCTTTTAATTTTGATTATGCCAATCGTTTTTGTTACGTTCGTGCAGATTTGTGCCCGAATTTGGGTGTTTGTGCTGCAAACCCTGATCTGTATTAACGTTCTAAGATGGGGTGCCACGGAAACGACAGCAACATACGTCAAAATTTTTCCATTTTGGTAACGTCAATTGTTTGTGCTATACATTTGTGCAGGATAGTGCTCGAACTTGCGT
Organism: Platerodrilus igneus; assembly: GCA_036346225.1. Classification (NCBI taxonomy): domain Eukaryota; kingdom Metazoa; phylum Arthropoda; class Insecta; order Coleoptera; family Lycidae; genus Platerodrilus; species Platerodrilus igneus. The sequence continues at coordinate 1,770,207 of JARFIW010000229.1, read as the reverse complement.
GTTTGTGCTGCAAATTCTGATCCGCAATAATCGTTCTAAGGTGGGGGTGTCACGGAAACAATAGCTCCCCTGCCTTCGGGTTTAAATTAAATGGCTGTTTTACAAGTCAGTTTGTCATAATAACTGAATTCTAGTACCAAGGGATAATATGTTCGGATAGCACCCTGTATGGTTCACCAGTAATATTTTTGATATTAACGTGTATGAAAATTTAGACGCGTATATTCAGCAAGCTCTGACTTATAGAGGTTAAATTGTGCTGCAGAAATCAATCTAAAAATATTAAAAACAAAAATGCTGTAATAGAAGCTTCTTTGTAACATTTCAAGACGTATTTAAATTTTACGAGAATGTGAGAAATGTCAACCAGCTATTGTTCAAAATTTAACATTTCTTGACTTCTAGAAAAATTTTTAGTAGATATTTAGCTAATAAGTACATCATCAACATTAGGTCTTCAGTCCAGAAACTGGTTAGACGCGTACCCAAATTGTTTCCTATTCTGAACTAACCTACACATTTCCCTGAAATTTGCACAGTCTGCATCTTTCACTATCTGATCTAGGTCTACATCTAGCTCCTTTTTCCTATCTCTACTTGTAGTATATCCCATACTATTTCTCAAAAATGCCTTAGAACATATTCTGTCCGTCTATTTCTCCTATTTTTTTCCACAGATATCTTTATTTCCCTACTATTTCTATAACCTATTTGTTATTAACTTTGTCTGTCCATGCTATCATCCTCATACATCTGAAGCACAACATTTTAAAAGTCTGCTTTTCCTACTGCCCGTATTTCATAGGCATACTGTGATGTGCTCCACATATATGCTTTCAACAATTTTCTTCTTGTTTCTATGTTTGTTGTCTTTGATCATAGGCGCTGTTCTTTCTTGTTAAGTGCAGTTCAGTCTCCTTCCATTGTTTTACAATTATATAGCCTATTTCTCCGACATTCAGAGGTTGTGAAGCGGGGTAAGCAGCTTGTGGCTGCCAAGTTCCTCCAGCACTTGAACATTTGCTGATTTAATATTTTTTTCCAATATATCTTTTCGCACAGCCAACATTAGTGGCAGCTATTTCACATCCACCACCTGTAGTTGTTTATAATAATCATAAGATTTATCTGCGCTTATCTTCGTCATTTGGTTTTCCGTCTCAAAGCTGGTTGAACACGTACTTCCACTCATTTATATTCTGAGCTAGCCTACACAGTTCACTGAAATTCCCACACAGTCTATATGCTCCTTGGTTTTCCTTCTGTTGTTTTCTAATTATATGCTCTATTTCCCTGAGATTAAATGGTATGTGGAGGAGGTTAAGCAGCCTGTGGCTGCCAAGATCCCCCAACACTTAGACATTTGCCGAATTAATAGTTTTCCACTAAATCCTTTCATACAATTAACAATATTCGAGAATATTGCACAACTAATACCTGTAGTTTCTTATAATAATCATCATGTTTAAGTACAGTCATTCTTTTCGTCGTCAGTTTATCCATCTTGGGAATGTTTGGATGCGTACTTCCATTGATTTCTATTCTGAGCTAGCCTACACATTTTACTGAAATTCCCACAGCCTACATCTTTCACTATCTGTGTGCTGTAGTTTAACCTAGGTCTACCTCTACTTCTTTTTTTTCCCTATCTCTGTTTCTAATATATTCCGCACTATTTCCTCATGCCGTAGTATGTGGCCTATCATCTTATCTCTAGCATTTTTTACCGTTTTCCGCATATTTCTTTCTTCCCCTACCATTTTTAGCACATCTACCTTCATAACTTTGTCTGTCCATGATATTTTTATCATACGTCTGTAGCACCACATTTCAAAGGCTTCTACCTTTTTCTCGTCCGTTTCTCCTACTGTACAGGATGCACAACCGTACAGTGATGTGCTTCATACAGATGTTTTAAGCAAACCTTTCCTTGTTTCTAAGTTTGTTGTCTTTGAACACAGTAGTTGCTTTTTCTTAATAAATGTAGTACGCACTTTTCAGAAAAGACGAGACAAATCATATGCTTTACACGTTTAGAAAATCTTTATAAATAAGAAAGCTATAAAATTTGGGTTTAGGTGCTTTTAAGTTAATCTCTAAATTAAAATGGAATATGTAGGATATATCTTAATTATCCTAAAAGTGTTGTACATTTAATATAAAAGTAAGGCGCACTCATAGGTTAATCTCGAATGTAAATTAAAAATGGGATCATTCAGCAATATTAAGAGATGCACAAAACTTATATCGATTGTTTTAGTGGTCTGGTGGGTAAGATACCTGCTTTGCATTCGGGTAGCTCGGGTTCGAATTCCGTTTGAGTCAACTCTTTTCCTTATAAAACATTTGTGACGTATACGCTCAACTGAAAAAACTGTGGCACAAGAAACATGGCAAATGTGACGGTGAAAAACAATGGCGAATTGTTAAAGTGGCAGTTGTCTAAATGGCGGATTGTCGAAGTGACAGCTGTTAAAGTGACATAAGAAAAAAAGTCAAAGTATTCTAAAAAAAGGTGGTGGATGTGAGGTGGGCTGTCAGTGGTTGTAAATAGGATGTGGTGAAATGGGAAGTGGGTTGCGGGAAGAGATGCAAAATGGATGAATGTGGCTGGTGGTGGGAGATGTGTATGGAGTGGGTATGAGGTGTGAGCAGGAGTAAGTGACTGGAGGTGGAAATGTAAGGTAGCAGGTGGGAGATGGGAGGTGTGAAGTGGGATGTGGTAGCATGAGATGTGCAAGGTGGATGGGCGCAGGTGAAAGGTATGTCGTGGGAAGTGGAGAGGTGGGAGATGAAAGGTGGGAGACGATCGGTGAGAGGTGGGCGTTAGGAAGAGGATGGTTAAGGATGGTGAAGGTAGTGCCAAGCCTATTGTTTTTCGTCTACTAAAGTAGCATCATTTTCATTAGGGTAATACAAACTTTCGCACGGCTCCGCATAACGAATTGTTTAACCAGTTAAATGATGAAATTACTGGCACATTTTCCATACCGTCTTGTCTTACGCTCTCTTTATCGTTTTGAAAAATCAAAAACCAATTTTATAATCAACGATTTTCAACAGCGGAAGCTGCAATAAAAAGGTTTATTAACGGACTTTTTAGTGTACAGTCTTCCGAATTACGAATTATTCAAGCACCTAAATGGTGGAATTAGTGTATCATTCTTTGTACAATTCTGATCTTTATATTATCAAAAATAAAAAACTAACTTTGTGGTCAACGATTATCAACATCAGAAGGTGCAAAGGAAGAGTTTGTACATGGAATTTTTAATCTACCATCGTCCGAATGGAAAAGACTATTTCGCGATTGGTTCATTCACTTGAAGAAAATGTATGGATTATAAAGGAAATGTTTTGAAAGGTAAAAGTCATTTTTTAAATCTGAATGTTTTTGGCTTCTTCTGTTCCGAAATTATACCCTCGTAAAATGTATTTCTATTTAAATTAGCATCGCAACTAAGAAAAGCCTTTATTTCAGAAGGCACCCCCAGTGAAGTTGCAGGATGTCATGCGACCAAACACGTTGTAAAGAGCATGATTGAGAACGCAATAAATCATGATGTTAAATTGGTCATGCAAGCAGGTACTTTCACAAACGTGAAAGATGCGATCACCAAATATATAAACATTACGTCAGCAAACGACAGAAACAATACGACAGTGTTATATAACGTAGGGCTGGCAAAATTCGAAAAAGTTGTATTCGATTAATCGAATTTTGCAGTATTCGCAAACCGATTAAACCGATTAATCGATTTTCTATCGAATATTCGGTTAATCGAATATTCGATTAATCGGTTAATAGAATATTCGATTAATCGAATATTCGATTAATCGATTATTCGATTAATCGGTTAACCGATTATTCGATTGTTTTTTTAGTTAACTAATTGGCTAGTTCATTAATCGGTTAGTCAATCAATCGTATGGTTGTCTAGATAATCTATTAATCGACTAAACGTTTAATCGACTAATCAACTAGTCAAACAAATTATTTCTAACCCAATAATCGTTTGTCTGATTAAATCACTATCGTGCGAGGTAGTTAATTACAAAATCCATCAAGTCGTGTTTCATTTCATTTTCAAGTCTCCTCCATCTCATAGCAAGATCTTGTCCTGAAATTGTACTGTGTGGTTGTATTTTTGTCTTCCCTCACGTTATAGCTTGCACACATAGGAAAAAGAAAACTTGGGCTCTATATAGGTAATACAAATAATACGGCTATAATTTAGTTAGGTATTATAAGTTCAAGTTAGAAACAAACTTACAAAATAATTTTAAAATTATGAACTTGCAGTTTAATAAGCAAGAACTAAATTATAAACTATAATAGTGGACCCACTCAGGTAATCAGAAATCGAACAGCTATTAATACAGGCGTTTCCTTACTATATTATTGTACACTCACGTAGGTAGTTGATTTTAATCTATTAGGTAATCAAACTGAATTATATATACGTCACGGATCATGTTAGGCAATTAACACAATAAAAAATTATTCTTCCAATTGATTCAAGTCAGTTAATCAAATAACAGTGATTATAGGTGTTGGTGGATGTATTTCTAATTTATTTGACAAAAATATATCGTTTGTAATTTTGTTATTATTGTTATTAGTTCTTGGAAGGTTTAGTTTAAAGTGGAATCGAGAATCTTCTTTTGTATTATAAAATGGACGTTGCTCCTTTTAGGATAAATCTTTTACAACATCTTTGTACTGTTATATTTTTAATTTTACTAGAGCTTTCGTTCTGTAAGGACTTGCCTCTTAATAGAAATAAAAGCAAACCATTTTTCTTTTAACTGTATTTTATTTACCCATTATTTTTAATAGGTGTGTCCTATTGGCCGACTAATCGAATATTCGAATATTCGATTATTGGAATATTCGATTATTCAAATATTCGATTAATCGATTATTCGAATATTCGAATAATCGATTTGTTAATTTTTAAAAACCGCGATTTTCGATTAATCGATTAATCGAATAATCGATTAATCGAATTTTATTGCCAGCACTAATTCTAAGTCAACAAATGCACCAAGAATCAAACACTCTACCTCTACTTATAACTACTATCAAGGTAAGTCAAGGTTAAGTAGAAACTTTACGCATGCAGCAAATAACTGTATACGCGACCAGAATAGAAACTATCACGCTCAACGCAACAGTTGGAGAAATTACACAATACTTAATAACAATGCAGGTTATCAAAAGAAAAATTATTCCAACAACAAAGGACAAAGTTTTAATAGGCGCACTCAGTACGTGAGAAGTTATGAAATCCAGGATCAGGGAAACGAGCAAGTCCACCAGCATCCGGATCTGGAATGGGCAAGTCAACAATAAAAATATATACGTTTAATTTACATATATCCAATTTCATAACAGTACGGACATCAATGACAAACCAGCATGAAATCAAATTTATTGTGGATACTGGAGCCGACATAAGTCTGATTAAAGCACAAAAAATAGGCACACACCAAAAAAATTTTTTTCGAACAGAATTGTCAAATCAACGGCATTACGAACAATACTTTAAGTACAATAGGTTTAACTTCGGGAGCTATAGAAATAGGAAATAGTCATTTTCAACAGCAATTTCAGATAGTACAAGACAATTTTCCAATACCTGTTGATGGAATAATAGGTAGAGATTTTTTAGTAAGATATCAAGGTGAAATCAGTTACAAAGATTGGACGCTAACAGTTCAAAGTAATTTCACGTCGTCAACAATACCAATAGAAACTGGAACAGAACCAGATTCTTTTTTTATTTCACCTAGAATAGAAGTAATTAGGCGTTTAAATAATTTAGTTTCAGATAATAGTGATAAAATAATTTTAAATACTGAACCTAAAGAAGGAGTTTTTAATACTAGTATTTTAACGTATTCAAAATCAGGATTCGTTCGTGTAATAAACACTACCGACGAGATAGTAAAGTTACATTATAGCGATATAAAAACCGAAAATTTAGAACATTATTCAATATTTAAGATAAAAAGAGGAAATAGTAAAAATCGAAAAGACGAACTCTTAGCTGAATTGAATAAAAATATACCAGAATATGTAAAGGATAGAGTTACTAGTTTATGTGTTGAATACGATGATATTTTTGGATTAAAGAAAGATAGGATTACAGTCAACAATTTTTATAAGCAAAAAATACGTTTAAGAGATGATGAACCAGTGTACGTAAAAAACTACAGAATACCAGAGAGTCAAAGAACAGAGGTACAGAATCAGGTAACTAAAATGTTAAATGATGAAACTATTGAACCTTCATTTTTTGGAATACAACAGTCCAATTCTACTAGTACCAAAGAAACCAGATAGCAACGGAGATAAGAAATGGCGTTTAGTCATAGACTACAGGAATTCCAATAACAAGCTAGCAACGGATCAATTTCCATTACCAAGAATTGATACCATTTTAGATCAACTGGGACGAGCAAAGTATTTTTCGATAGTAGATCTCAAATCAGGTTTTCATCAGCTACCACTTCAAGAAGAATCTAGGGACATCACAAGCTTTTCTACAGAAAATGGAAGCTATCGTTTCACAAGAACACCTTTTGGACTCAAAACCTCACCGCCAGCTTTCCAGCGGATGATAAATTTAGCATTTGCAGGTGTTGGACCAGAAATAGCATTTATCTACATGGATGATTTAATAATAATAGAAATTTCAGGGTAACATCATTTAGACTCAATACGAAAAGTTTTTGAAACATGCAGAAAGTATAATTTAAAATTAAACTCTAGTAAGTGCAATTTTTTTAAAACAAGTGTTACTTTTCTAGCGCACCAAGAAACAAATCAAGGAGTTAAGCCCGATCCATCAAAACATGACGTTATTAAAAACTTTCCCACACCGAAAAACGCAAAGGAAGTCAAAAGATTTGTAGCTTTTTGTAATTTTTATCGTAAATTTATTCCTAATTTTGCCGAAATAACTATACCACTAAATAAACTAATGCGGAAAAACGTACATTTTGTATGGAGTGAAGAATGTTCTCAAGTGTTCACCACTCTGAAAAACACATTATTAAGGCCAACCATACTAAAATACCCAATATTTGATAAGGAATTTATACTTTCTTGTGATGCGTCGCAAAACGCATGTGGAGCAGTATTACAGCAAAAATTTGGCAGAGATTTATTACCGATAGCATTTGCATCAAAATCTTTTTCAAAAACGGATATCAAGAAAAGTACAGTGGAAAAGTAAATGATAGCCATACATTGGGCTATCGGATTTTTCAAACCGTATCTTTATGGCAGAAAATTTAGAGTTCTCACAGATCACAAAGGATTTAAATCTGAATGTTTTTGGCTTCTTCTGTTCCGAAATTATACCCTCGTAAAATGTATTTCTATTCCAACTTCAGTTCATTTCGTTTTATTCGAAGGTTATCGATGTAAACTTATTACACACTTAAATATATTACATTGCGTCATTTAACGATAATTAAAACTGTTCTTTAACTAAATCTTAAAAGGTCGTGTTGTGGAGATAATCTGCTTAAAAATATGTCCACTAGCATGAGCATGTGTTTGTTTTTAAAACTTGGAATACTTGCGACAACATTCACATTTGCACACACGTCCAGTTTACCTCCTTTTAATTACGTCTTAATCAAACACGCAAATTCTGAGTTGGTAGCAACTCAAACCGCAGAACAAACTGTTACAGTTAATACGTATAAAGAAGGTGATAATAATCAGTTATGGAGTTTAGAACCAACACTTAAGGGGACGTTCTTTATCATAAACAAAGCCAGCGGGTAAGTTATCCTTATTATCATGCTTTTTATGTCTGATAATTTTTCCATTTTACTAGTCTGGCTTTGAAAAAAGCTCAAGATAGTAATCTAGCAGTAACAAAGTCTTTACAGCAATGCAAGGACCAACAATGGTTGATAAATCCTGAGGAAAAAACTATCATTAATGCCGGTAATGGACGTATACTGGATATTAGACTTTCTGTTTACAAGGATGGTACCTCTCTCATAGTATATAAAAAGAAAGGTACTCCAAACCAGTTATTTGTTGTAGATACTGTATAGTTTTGTGCTTAACATTTTTTTAATAAACATCAACTTTACACACAACTAGTATGTAAATTACATTTATTACATTTATGTCAAAAGTACGTATACAAAACAAATTACTTGACACATTTTTAAATTTTTAATCAAATAATTTTAAAACAATAAGTAGTATCAACATTAAATTATTGCACTTGAATGTTTATTTTTCAAATTTATTTAGTATAGATGTTGCAATTTATCATGAAAAAAGTAAACTCAAACCTGTTTTTGAAAATCAGCATATAAGCAATAAAAATATACATCTTACCTAAAAGTAAAAAAATAATACAACTTGCGTTGATTTCTCATATTTATTTAAAAACTATAAAATAATAAAACTCGTTTAAACTACGTGACAAATTGTAATCAAAAACAAAAGTTTTATGTAGGACCATATGCAGATAAAATACAAATGTAACTAGTAAAAAAGCAATATTGGCTTCATTAATGAGAACCATTTTTAGTACACCAGTTGTATATGAATTATCTTTATGCTTTTTATATATTGTGACGAAAACTGTTTGCGCAAACAACTGTTCTTTAGTATCAAATTGATTATACAAGCATTTTCAACAACTTGTAGCTGCAATGAAATTCTAAAAGCGCTCACAGCGATTTCTTTCTAATACTAACTTTTAATATTGGCGACCGCAGTAGCTGGGCACCTCGCTCTCAGCGTCGTTAAAAATGCCTTGTAACTCGAGAGTTTTTCGGCTTGTAGATATCGTTGTTTCTTGAGTTATTGTGATGTTTATATCGGTTGATCTTCTTAATTGATAAATAAATATATAAATTTGTAGGACTGGATCCCAAAAGACCTGCTCCTGGAATCCTCTTGATTTTCTGCAGTGGGCAGTTTCCCGGATCTTCCCCTTAGTTGTCCCCCAACTACACAGTATTTCGGATCCTGGGTCCACTGGCCTGTGGTTTTCGCCAAACAGGACTGGCTACCCGCCACAGGCCGCTCCATCGTCAGGTAGCTCGTCTAAACAGGACTGACGGATGTGCATCCCCGACGACTTCACTTGTGTACCCATTCCTGGGCACCCCGCATAGCTGGAGAACTCCCTCAGGACGTCACCGTTCCACTGCCCACCTTTGATCGCCCGAAGGCGGTAGTCGGAATACGTGAGCTGCTACCTCATCGGCGTCTGGGCAGCAACTCTTAATATTGGCAATCGAGATGCAAAGAAATAGAACCTCTACAATGTTAGGCGGGAGATGTAGACAGGCAAGGTACACACAATAAAACTATAAATCTTGTAGTTTAGGGTAAGGTTTATTTCTGATATGGTTTCCCTTTTCAAAAACTAATAACAACTATATGACAAATTTAAAATAATAACCATGGCATCAACATATGCTTTCTTAAACTTTCATAAATTCAAAAACAAATCCAAAGTTTATTATTATTTATTTTGTATTTCAACATTTCCACCTACCGTAAAGCTATCAAGCTTTACTTATCACATCGAGTTTGACTAATTTTGACACAGGACGTTTTAGAACACCGCTGCTCGTCCTAACTTCAACTATCCGTATGTGCCCATCTTTAGCAGGAAAAGTATTTACAATCACGCCTTTCCGCCACTGACTTCTGGGAGAGGCCTCATCACAAATTATTACCAGGTCACCTTCTTTAAACGGTTTTTGGGGCAATCACCATTTAGTCCGCTTTGTAAGAGTTGGCAAATATTCGCGTATCCAGCGACGCCAAAAGCAGTTCTTTAGTTACTGGCTTATCTGGTATTGCTTTCGGCTACTAGATGCTGTCTCTGATCCTGGAGTTTGAGTCGAATTCGTTGTACCCAGCAAAAAGTGGTTAGGCGTAAGCGGCTCCGAGTCATCTGCATTTATCGGTATGTGAGTAAATAGACGGCTATTAATAATGTTTTCAGCTTTTATCAAAAGACTGCGTAAAGTCTCAACTTGCGGAGCTACTTCCTTCAGCACTATCGCAAGTACCTTTTTGATCGACTAGACAAACCTTTCCCAACATCCAACACTGCTGGGGTTGGCTGGGCAGTTAAATTCCCATTTTATATTCCGAACTGAAAGTTCGTTCTGCATGTAGGCCATGTCGAATATATATTCAACCTTATGTAGCTCGCCATCAGAACCTACAAAATTAGTGCCCATATCTGAGTATATCTTGATAGGGATCCCGCGACGATAAACAAAATTTCTTATGCACAATATCCAGGCATCTGTGGATAGATGAGTGGCTAGCTCTATATGTACTGCACGAATTGTCATGCATGTAAATAATGCGGTCCACCTCTTTTCTATTCTCCTTCCTATAGCAATTTGCAACGGACCAAAATAATCTAGACCAGTGTAAGTAAATGGTGTTACAAATGGTGTCAAACGATCTGCTGGTAACTGCCCCATCATAGGAGGTTTTGGTGTAGCCTTTCTAATTTTGCACTAAATGCAGTTTGCTTTAATTCGCTTCACAACTACTCTGACATGCAATATCCAGTACTTTCTTCTGATTTCATTAATCACTAATTCTTCGTTCTGATGGTTAAATCTATTGTGATACCATGAGGCGACTAAATCGGTGAAAACGTGGTTCTTAGGGAGTATGGCTGGTCGACGTGCAGACTCTGGCAATGCTGAAACATAATCAGTTCTCCCATAGGCACAAAGTACATCTTCTTCGTTAAGCATAGGGTTAGATGTAAATATGCTGCTGCCACTTGACTCTGACCAATTAGCTTTTAGATTATCAATTTCGCTACTGAAAACTTGACGCTGGACTAACTTACATAATATTTTTTCAGCGGCTTGAATCTCTTCCACGGATAGAGCGGCTATTGTGTTTTTTAGGCTCCCATCCCTACTAGCTTCTCGAATAACACGAAGAGGTCTCATCATCCAAGCAACTGTTCGTACTAAACGAAGAAAATTGGAATATTTAGTAAAATCTATAATAACCGTATCTAAACTAATCACATGATATTGACGTTTCTCTTCAAAACATTCAATAGGTATTTGTTTGTCAATAAATCTGGGCCAGAACTCCTCAGTTTGTTTGAAGAACTCAGGCCCCATTAACCATGTATTGTTACCTTCATAATTTATCGGGTACTTAGTATGAGTTCCCGCATCGGCCACGTTCAATGCTGTCGGCAACCAATTCCAGTCATTCTCATGCGTTGATTCTAATACTACTAATACTCGAAGTGCTACAAATGTTTTAAATTGTCGATGGTCTGATTTTATCCAGGAAACTATCATTTTAGAGTCGCTAAAGAAGCAAGACCTTTTTGGCTGCAAATTGTGATTTTCTATAATTGCATTTCGCACACGTGTACTAGTACCGCCGCTTGAAGTTCTAAACGAGGAATAGACAAGACCTTTAGTGGTGCACACATAGTTTTCCCCGCAAACAAAACAAACTTCAATAATATCTTGCCATAGGACACGCCAGTAGGCGACTGCGGCGGAAGCAATGTCACTCGCATCGACAAAAACATGGAGTTCGAGAATTGTGTCAGGTTGTTTTATATAACTCGAATAATGACGATTCCAGTGGAAGTCTTTTACCTTTTGTAAAGCTCTTACAAACTGTCTGACCTTCATATAAATTTTATTAGGAATCATTTCATCCCATTTGAGACCTACGCGCCACAATTCTTGCAACAGTACCTTTCCATAAATTGTATGGTTGGCCAGCATTCCAAACGGGTCATATATTGACATCACCAAGCTCAAAAATTCACATTTGGTCGGGCACTGCTCGGCTTTGATAATATTTGGGTTAACTCGATGTAAATACAATTTAAAGCAGAACTGATCGTTGCTACTATCTCAGTTCATTCCTAGCACTTTATCTATAGTATCAACTGGATTAATTTTAATTACGGCACTCACAAGGCTTTGATTGCCATTTATAACAGATTGTACTGTGCTAGAATTGGACACAAAACTTTGAAGTTCAAATATAGCTTTTGCGTGCGTATCCCTAACGCGGCCGCCTATGCGTAGCGCTTTCTCCTCACTGTCAAAACTTGAGACCACGTCGTCCATATAGTGATTGACTTTTATTGCTGTCACCACTTCAGACTCGCTACTTGCCGATTCCTCGGCATTCTTATTCCTAACATACAAGGCACTGCATGGGGAACAAAAGGCTCCAAACACCATTGACGTCATTACATATGTTTCGACTGGTTTTTCCATATTTCCGCTCCTCCAAAGAAATTGTTGCGAATGCAGGTCTTCTTCTTTTATTTTAATTTGAAGGAACATTTCTCTTATGTCTGCACACAAGGCGATTGCTTTTTCACGAAATCTAAACAATATGCCATTCAACGGTAGATTTAAATCTAAACCTTTTAATAAAACTGAGTTCAACAAGATTCCGTTTACAGCTGCAGCGGCGTCAAATACGAAGCGTACCTTCTCTGGCTTATTTGGATTGACCACGGTAAAATGAGGGAGGTACCAAGTTCTAGGCGTTTTGACAGCTATCTCGTTTGGGCTTAGTTTTCTAACATATCCTTTGGATATGTAGCTAGTCATCACGGTGTTGTATGCTTCGTAAAATAACGGATCTTTTTTCATTTTTAGCTCTATATAACGCAAACGATAATATGCCATTGTGTAGTTATTTGGTAACGTCACATCGTCTGCTTTCCATAATAAACTAGTTTCAAATCTGTCACCAATCCTTTTAGTTGTCAACTTCAATATTTTCCTCGCTCTGAGTATTTCTTTAGATTCAAGAAGTTCAGCTGACGGAATGGCAACACCAAAATTTTCAGTAGTAAAATACTCTTTTATCATACGGTCAATTTCAAATTGCTTTGCTTCTTGAATGTGCATAACAGTTGACAAATGGCAACTATGAGACGATTTTCCGCTAGGCTGCACACTATAAGCAACCCAACCTAACGGAGTTTTTGCAGCAATAACTTCACGATCACAACGTACTGTTGTAACATACTGTTTTAATAAGCTCTAATAGTTCTAGTATTCCTAAAAATAGTTAGTTTCTAGTTTAATTTTAGCATGCTAATTATTAGAATTGTAGCGGCTGCAGGATCACCCAAGTAGCTTCTCAGCGAAGTTCCCAGAAAGATCTAATCCAAGAGTTAATCAATTTTTCTAAAGGCACTTACTTTAAGGGCACTAAACATGTCAGATTAGCCCATATCTATGATTAGATGTCAATCATGCTTTAGGATCCTATTTATGTCAGGGTGGTCTGAAGCAATTTTTCAATTAGCTGAGCACTCAACTAAAATCAATTCTGAGAGCTACGGTTGTGGTTATCTTAGGCATTGACAGTTTTAATTAAAATTAAAGATTTACGACCGGCGCATCCTAAGCCGAGTAAGAGCGTCAAGAAAGGGTTATTTTCAATTAACCAAAATGTATATAAGGAGGCCAGCCGGTGGGAATCGGGGTTGTTTATTTCCAGACGCGTTAGAGGTTAAAGCTAACGGTTACTAGTGATGTGTTTATTTCTCTGCAGTCAAGTGCGGGCCGTTATGTTTTAAGTTATTTATTTCTCAGAGTAAGTAATTAGTATATGTGATATTACTATGAACTCAAGGCTGTGTTATGCAGCATAAGTCAGTTATTTGTTTAAAAACAGTATTTGTCGACTTCCATAAAATACAATTCCGGGTGAATGCCCCGTTCAAGTAAATTGATCCGTTTTATTATTGCTTTGGAGACCGCATCGTTTTAGAAGGGTCTTCTATTATATTGTGTTTCGACGGTGTCAGAGGTCGTTAATCACTAATCCACGAGACTACCTGAGAATGCAAAGCTCAGGTCCGAAGTCAAGTTACGGTACTATTTGACCCTTGAGAAGGTCGTATTCTTCATGGTGTAGATGACCCCGTGGTTAAAAGGGTCGTCGCACTATGCAAGTTAGTTAGATTAGGTAGCATTAATAAATCTTTGTTATTGGGGTGTGTACACCTAGAACTGTATCTATTCAAAATATGTTTGTTAGTTAAGTTTAGTTAAGTTGTGGTTGTGCTAGCCGGAGACTATAAGTGACTTATTTTCTGTTCTGCCATTTTGGTTCATCGCCCACGAACAAAGTGCGACGAGAGCTATTACCGCGATTGGTCCATGGGCCGTTTAATTCCCATGGTGGCGCCCTTTTGTACATAAGGTTATTTACTTTATATTTTGTTATGCATATGTAATTAGTCAAAGTTTTAGTTAGTAGCTCGTTCAATAAAACAATCGAATTTTCGTCTCAGTGTGTTTGTTTAATAAACCCCCCCTTCACCGACTGCTGCAGCTTGCGAGGCAACGTCCCGAAACGTGAGGGTACGATAGTGTTAGAGGTCCTGTTATTTATTATTTATTGTTAATTGGATACCCTCACGCGGTAGGTAAATATTAAAATTACACTGTTTTCAAGCAGCGCATTATATGACAATTATCAATACCAATTAAAATTATTGGATTGGCTTTGGCGTATTCACAAACTGGAAAAAATCCTTTTATCTCGTGGTATCGACTGTGTAAGTCATTCAAATTTACTGTTTGAGTTGGCAACTTTAACATAGGCACGGTGCATGTTTTTAAATTATACCAATCTTCTCCTGATTCAACACCCTTAATTTTCAAATTCACTGACATAGATGGTACTTCCACTACTTTTCTTCCAAACCACTGCAAAGCGAGTGGCCGCTTCTCTGAGGTTAAGCCCAAATCTAATGCCAGTGCCTCATCCATTAGTGAAATAGCCGATCCTTCGTCTATGAACACATAAGTTTTATGCTGCGATTACTGAGGCCAATGAGGTAAACTGGTAATATTTTAAACAACAACTGCGTTGTTTTTGGATCAAATGTTGCACGCGTTGTTGTTACTGGATGGGCACTTGTAGTTTCTTCCCGGCATGTTTGTGAGGTATTGTCGTACAAGGTCGGATGGTGAATTCTCTTACAGTCTTGGATTTGACAGGGTTTTTTGCGTCGGCATCTTTGAATGCTATGGCCTTCAGACAAACAAGAGAAGCACAACCTGTGTTTTTTCACCAACTGCCATCGAAGGTCTGAAGAACTATTTAAGTATTCGTCGCACTGAGACAAATGGTGCGACCCAGAACACTTAATGCACTTCTTGATTTGACTTCCAGTGGCTTTATTCTTGTTCATTGTGAACACCTGTTTAGAATTATACTTTGGCTGTAGCTGTTGCGATCTCGTCGCGGCCGTTTGTGTGTTCAGTGTTACCTTTGCTATAATTCTAGCCAGTTGTTTCAACAATTCACTAAGATGCTCTAATGATGGAAACGGATTTATATTAGCGGCATACGTGGCCCATTCTATTCTTTTGGACATGTGCATTTTGGAAACAAACTCATCTAGCAAAGTGGTATTATTACACAAGTGTTGAGTTGCCCTTGCGTTATTCAAAAATATAGTTAGGTTTTGAACCTTAGAAGCAAAACTAACTAGACGTTCCAAATGGTTTTCGGGAATAGGTTGAATATCCCGAACCTTTTCAAGCTGCGATTTGATAAGAATTTCAGGTCGACCATATTTGAATTCAAGTTGCCCAAGGACGTCAGTTACTCTTTGTGGACTTATTAACAAACTTTCCACCTCTTTACAAGCCGCACCTTCTGAACTCTTTTGAAGACGAAATGTATTTTGTAAAGAGGTATATTGATATGCAGCCGTGGATTCTTGAAACGCATTTATGAAAATTGGTCAGTCTTCGGGGCGTCCGCTAAATCTGAAAGATAATATAATTTACGGATTTTTGCAGTGTCCTGGCTCGACTTTACTGCTACTTGTGGTGACATAAACATATTTTCCACAGTAGTTACCGGATATCCAACGTTAGATTGACAATAGGAATGTGTCGCAGGTTCATTGGCTAAACTTGTTGGAAGAACATTGTTTCTACTGAATAGCATTGATCTCTGACAAACTGGTGGTTGGAAGCAATGCAACGGTGTATGCACGATAGCAAGGTTTTCAGGTTCGTTGACGATTGGTGGCATTGCGTTATAGCTCGAAGATGCCATTCTAGACACTGACTGCTGCGCAGAAGATACTACGTATGGTGCTTGTATGCATGTCGCGGCAGTAGTGTAACTGGCATTACATTCACCGCTTGACTAGGTAAGCAATGAGAACTAATAAGCAGATCTTTTGGAGCTGACGGCAAAGTTGCATCATACTGCTGATTTTCTAATGGTGTTTTCTAAGTCTTGATTCCTAGCTTCTAAAATACCCAGGCGATCAACGAGTTGTTTAAGCAAATTGTTAACCCCAGTGTCGGAATCGTTTTTGGCGGTGTTCTTTGGGCAATCAGCGCCACCACTGTTAAGGCTCTTTTCATCGCTTGTTGAAATATTTGGCATTTGACTAATATCCATATGGAAATCTTCTAAATATTTTGGCTTTCTTTTTAAACGCCGGTCTCGTCTTGGCATGTAGACACAACTTCTGCGTAGGTATATATGTGAACTTGGCAAACAGAAATGAAGATGTTGAGGTTGGCTAATTCGCAGATTGACAATCGAGAGGCAAAGAAATAGAATCTCTACAAGATTAGGCGGGAGATGTAGACAAGCAAGGTACACACAATAAAAAATCTTGTAGGTTAAAGTAAGGTTTGTTTCTGATAACTACGATGCTATCTTCATAATTACTTATATTGATGCAATATAATTAATTTATATTAATTTATTTTATATGTTCTCTACAATAATTTATATCGATTCCTTCACTAATTTATATCACGACTATTATACTTCCGAGTCAAAACATAATATTCAAATAAAAGCCTCAATTAGAACTGAACTTCAAAACCTCTCAACGGCTATTCGTACCTTATTTAATTGTTCTAACTATTTCGAGAATGTACCAGAAATTATGTAAACAACATTATAGAGATTTCGAAATGTATGGCTAATAAAGCTCTTGTAATTTGTCAATCAATTCCATCTGAAAAGAGTCGCTCCGCAGGGTTAATCGATCATCTTTTGTATACAAACGCTTTATTTACGTTTCAATGTAATTATTTTGGTCATAGGTGCACTAAACGGCGTTACACTGCTCCCTCTTAAAGCGTTTCTGTTCCAGTTTACTCTGTGACCCGGTCGTTGGAAGTCCCTGTGGCGGTAAGGACAATCAAAACCATTTCTGTAATTTCCATGTTGATAAAAGTAGAAATCAGCACTCTTCATAGCAGGCACCGTACCATTTGGATTTATCATCTAGCCCTTGAGGTCCACTGATACTTTCCACAGATCTAGTAGTTTGGTTCACCAGAAAGCTGTTGCTTTGTCTTCAGATAGTAGATGCCACAATGTCGGTCTCTTTGCCGTATGCTCTTTTAAACTTTTGATTGTTATCGGCGAAGTTGAATCAGACCATCAAATTTATTTCTACACAACCGAGCTAATGTTGGGGCATATCAAAGTCAGCTGCTACGCAATGCGTCAGAGAGTGCTCCGATGGAACCTCGAATAGATCACTTTAAATCTCTTCCGTTTGCATTTGCAAAGCATGGGGAAACGCATATAAAAAGAGTGGCGTTGTATTTATAGCTTAGAATGAAAACTCGTTTTCAGTCATCATTTATACCGTGAATTATTAATCGCAATTGCTTTTTTAACGATTGATTTTTATTTTAATAAAGTACAGACTTCAGTATTCTTAAACACTTTTTTAAGGTATCTTTCAACGACTATTTTGCCCAAAGTATCTCACTCGGCTGATAATAATTGATTTAAAAATAGGGCTTTTAAGTTTTTATTCGCTTTACAATTTTTGTAATGAATGCAATGCACAAATTTTAATTATATGATAAATAAGGGCCTCTTTATACGTCATCAAATAATTACGCTTATATTTATACAGGGTAAATATATATATTCTTATGCCACCCCCCACACTCTTTCTTTGTCGTCGCGCGCCTTTTCTTATTAATTTAATGATTTTCTATGATGTGCAAATACTTATTTCACGCCACGTATTTTAGCAACGTTTGGTTGGTTAATTAAATCAAAATTGTTTTTATTATGTCTCGACTATATGAACTCTTTCTTCTCAGGGCATCCACCTACTTACCGTGGGTTCAGTGGTAAGTAGATGTGCAATGTCCAACCAAACTGCACTATCTTTTGTTTTAGTACCTTTTTTAGAATTTACTTGTGTATATGCCAAATTTTATGTGATCCACGTAGCCTTGTGCCAAATTAATTAATACCACAAAATTTATGACTTTGACGTTATAATACACGGTACTCACCTGGATTATACGTCGTTACTGGCCTCTCTAAATACTGGCTCAAAAACCTTTTCGCCGTATGCGCCTTCACAAGGTTTCACTATCACTTTGAACTGCCGTCTAGCCTCCAGGTATTTTCTTTAATTTTGTTGCGCCCAAATCTAAAATAAATATAACCCGAATCTAGAATTTAGAATACCCTTTTTTTATTTACTTCCCCTGCGCTAATTCTTCCTTAGTAATTCCTTCTTTGACTTGTACCCTTCCGCCTGCTACTCTTACGCTGCCTTCTAATTTTGCTCCTCTCGTTCTAAAGCAATCCAAATCTATCCTCGTTCCTATTAACCATTCAATCCAAATCTATCTTCGTTCTTATTTACCACTCAATCCAAATCTATCTTCGTTCCTATTTACCACTCAATCCAAATCTATCTTCGTTCCTGTTTACCACTCAATGCCCCGCTACATATAAATCCATATCCAAATCAATCCTTATATTTTTCACTCTTATGTTTCTCACTCGATGCCTTCTACCTATAATCTCGTTCCAATCCAATCTTATTTTCCGCCGGTTCGCTGTCGCACTAATTCCAATATTACTTTTATTCGTCGCCGCTATTAATTCTTTATACTCTGATGTTTCTCTTTACTTCTTCTTTATAAATCAAACGCTTTTAATTCAAACACATTTATTTACTCTTCCAAAAATATTTATACAATTTAGCGCAGTTTCATAAACACGTCTTTACCCAAAAATAATTCGAAATCAACTCCCTTTGTTTACTATCCTAGGTGATAATTACAACATTTTCTGCCTACTCTATTACATATTATATTAAAAAAAACCATCCAATAACATTTTATCACTGAGTTTGTGTCACAAATACCTTAAATTTTGTCTTTAGCACTTTCCTATTTTATACATAATATTCTATCATTGGTCCTAAATATTTCACAACCCTTCAATCATATTTGACACTGCTATTACTTATAATTTTAAGATTACATGTTTGTCCAAAAGTTGATTCTAGTAAATAAAAGCCAAAATAATTCACATATGAACCTGGATTAGCGTGGTTAATAGTGGACATCCATAGACGCATCCGGTTTTCGGTTGGCAAATGTACGTTCAATGGCCTATTAAACTATAACTCAGTATAAAACCTTGAGCACTGTGTATTTTATCACGTCATCAAGTCATTATAATTTACGTCTTGGCACTTACATTTCAACTAACATTTCAAATACTTTAACGTATGTAAAGTACGGCAAACATACATTTTAAGATTAGGGGATCTGATATATGGATTATTTTATTTGGCATACACTACCTTCTACACAAAACCACCCTTAGAACCCTTGTAGCTCCTACTGACATTACAATATATATATATATATATATATATATATATATATATATATATATATATATATGAAAAATGATTTTAGTAGAAATTTATTGCCTATAATTAATTTAAATGTTGAGGACAAATTAATTAGGATACTCATCAATACCGCAGCAGAGGTATCGCTTGTCTCAGAAAATTTTATTAAGAGGAAAATAAATAAGAAAAATAATGCCGATGAGGAAGTGTAATTTAATAGCACCAAACAAAAAAAAGTTTGCATGCGTAAGTAATATAGTAATTCTGAAGTGTGAGATAGTAGAAGAGAAATTTGAAATGAATACATGATTGTACCTGGATTAAAAGTGGACGGTATATGGGGGATGAATATTATACATAAGTTGGGGATAAAAATAAATGCGGAAAACTAGGAGGTATTATGCAAAGGGGAATGCACAAATGGGATAAAAAATTAAGAATAGATGATGAATGTGTAAATATAAATCAATTTGAGGGTAATTAAATGATGAAGAAGATAAAAATAAAGGGATTAAGTGTCCAGGTGATAGGAAAAATAAAGTTAGGGCATTATTGAAGAAATATTGAGAATTATAGGGTTAAAGAAAAATTATTATAGGTACATAAAGTCAGAATTAATATTGATAGGTTAAAATTTGAGATAAGGTGAATTTCAAAGACCTTATTGGGAATAATAGAAAATAGTAAAGCATAGGATAGGTTAATAAAAGTAAATAAAAACTTATTGCGAATAATAGAAAAGAATAAAGAATATGATAGGTTTATAATAATTAGTATAGGCTTAGAAAAAGTAGTAGTATAGGTTTATGAAAATGGGAAGAAATATGTAAATAGGAAATAGTTTATTAGAAATATTTGAAGAAAACAATATTTAGTATAGGTTGATGTAAATAAGAAAAGGTATAGCTAGATGGAAAAAGTATAGATAAATAGAGATTGAAATATTAGCAGATTATAATATGTAGTGTAAATTTAGGAGAAATGAGAAAAGTATAGATACATAGGGATAGATAAACAGGAGTGGTTTATAAGAAATATGAAGGGTTGATGATACGTAGTGTGAATTTATGGAAAATGGAAAAAGTATATGTAAATGGAAAAAGTGTAGATAAATAGAGATTGAAATATTAGTAGATAGTAATATGTAGTGTAAATTTATGGTAAATGGAAAAGTATAGATAAATTGGTTTGTGTAAATAGGAATTGGCAGATAATAGTGCTCAATATAGGTAAATGGTGACTGGGAGAAAAAATGTTTAGCATAGCTTCATAGAGGTTTGTGTAAATAGTAGATATATAGAAAATATCATAAAATATTCGGAATGGATACGTGTACAGTTATAGAATAGGTTAGATTAAAATAGGAATAGGGGTGTAAAAATAATTTAGGAGTTAGTGTATATAGTAAAAAATTAAAACAAGATAATGTTGGACCAATGTGAATTTTGTCTTCACGTTGGGCGCCAAAAGTAACATTATTCGAAAAGTTTTTGTTTTAATTTGGGGAAAAAATGCTATGGTAATAAGGTCATTTAGGGATAGTTACGACCAATAGTATAGCACACTACATATAAATTACATGAGAGCTCAGAAAACGAGACGGTTTTCTAAAGAAAACAAGAAATACGATGATTAGGCTAGAAAGTAAATAACAACGCCCTGTATATAAACCATAGTCATAATTAATTTAGTTAATAAAAAATATTTTAGAAGATTTATTTGAATAAACAAATTTGCAAGTCGTAAAACAGCATGAACGGGAGCTAAAATGTGACACGCCTGAAAAACGCATCATTATTATGCTAAGAATTCCAATTAAAACAAGCAGGTTTAAAAATGCGTAAGATAGCAAATGCATATAATTTAATACCTAAATTATATTAAGTCTACGTGACTAGAAAGCAAAAATCAGTACCTGATATATCGAAAACAAACACGACATTGTGATAAAATCAAAGTTCACTAAATTTATTTGGACAAACAATGTTCTACTTGATCTAGAAATATGAAAATCCAAGAGAATGAATGCAAAAAACCGAAATGATACGTGCCGAAATCAGCGCGTCAATTTTAATATATAACAAAACACGATACGAATACCCTAAACCTGGTATATAAAAATCACGTATAATAGCAAACTCGGCGCTTGTCAATAGATAGGCGATTCATTTAAATACGACGGCATTGGTAAACAAATCAGTTCAAGATGAATTAAGGCCTAGTCCACATCACTGAAAAGAAAATATTTACGTGAAGTGATTTATTGTGAAGTAATAAATGATACAATGATAATTGTGAAAAATTAATAGGGGGTTTGCCATTTTAACTCTTTTAAAACGTAAGTAACTAAAAGTTGTTTTAAATTAAATTCTAATAGTAACATTAATAAAAAGGACTCTGAATAATTACAGGATCCAATGAGAAAATGCAACAAGCATTTAATTCAATTATTAATTACTGGGAAGTTTAACAAAGGACGCTAAAATAATTTTAAAAAATGCTAAAAGAAATGTAGACCATATCTTAAGCAGATCTGGATTCAACGTTGGGACTATTAAATTACTAAGCTGAATACGGGAGCACTTGAAACAACAGGTTAGCCAATCTGAATATTTTATTATTTTTATTTGTGAATATTTCGTTGCATATTTCTAATCTGAATAATTTAAAAATTAGTATTGCGTTGCATATTTCTAATTTGAATAATTTAAAAATTGCTTTTGTGAAAATTTGATGTGAGGGTCAACAAAGATCGTTTATTTAAATACACGTTATAAATTACGTAAATTTTTAAAGAAGTTAATTGAACGTTCATGGGGCTTCAGACAATAATAATAAGGGTGATTTTTGCTGGCTTCTTGATTAACTTTGGGAATGATAATTATTAAAAAAAATTTTATTCAATTATTAAAAGGAAGTTTTATTTAGAGAATTCCTAAACTGTTCATACATTGTAAATATTTTTGAGAATATTATAATAATTGTGCTTAATGGTGTTTTGGTTTAAAGAAACAGTAATGAGAGGTAGAAGGTAAATTTAAAGTCTTTGTTTGTCGTACTGTCGCAAGCTCCGTGCGTAATTAAAAACTGAGCTAGTCGAGGTAATTAAAAATATATTAAGGTATTTAAAATTATATACTAAAAATTAAAAATTGATAGAATAAAAATTTTAACCTTTTTAATTTACAAAAAGGACGCACCGGGTTATTGCTACCGTATCACAACAATACACACACACGCGCATGCACGCACGCACGCGCACACACACACACACACACAACACACAACACAACACACACACACACACACACACAAACAGAAAGGACCAAAATTGCTGGGCAATTAAGCGACCACGCATTGGAGACTTCAAAATAAGTCGATTCGACCCAATTTACCAATATACCAAAATGTACAGTTTGTGTGTGAAAAAAGTTCAAACACAATTCAGTTAGCCGTGGTTACAAAGACTACTTTTTTACAACAATGGTTCAATGTGACCTCCACCTTCATTCATGCAAAGGTCAAATCATAAAAAATCGTCGTTTTGTCGTGATGTGTTTACAGCATTTTGAATTCTGTTCCACAATTGTTTGGGATTATTAATTTGAACCTTGTACACTTGTGTTTGTAACGCTCCTCAGATGAAGAAGTCGCAAGGATTTAAGTCAGGGAAACGCGGAGGCTATTGAATGGATGCTTCTTGAAGAAATCGAAGGTAACTAACGCCTTTCTAAGGATCAGGCAATCGGAATGGCCCAACCATAAAATTTTCAACATCTCCGACTCAGACATTAATTTTAAATTTTCGTTGATGACGTCCTTTTAATAGAATATGGATTTTCATCTGCATACACATGCTCATTGTGCACGTTTGTCATGCCACGACGTGTAAAACAAGACTCATAAGTAAACAAGATATTAGCGTGGAATCCGTGGTCAACTACCCTGCATTCCCGAATAATTTGTAAAATTTTAAACGCGATCCGCGGTTAGTGGCAGTAATTTTTGCACTGGCTGAATGTGGAATGGACGAAGTAATTGATCTCTAATAATCCGACTTACGGTGTTTTTGGAATCCCAGTCTCTCGTTTCAATGTTCTGGTACTGGTCTTAGGATTGTCATCAATTATTTGAAGAACAAAATCTTCAGCAATTGTTGTTTGGGCTTGTCCAGGTCCTCCAGCGTTAGTTCTGAATGAATTCAACGTTCCTGTTTGTCGAAGACGTCTTTCAACTCAGGCAAAGGTTTTCTGTGATTTGGAATTCTTCGGTTTGGATGTTTCTCATGATACACGCGGACACTTTCGAGGCAGCTACCCTGACAGAATCAAAGAACTAATAGCATTTGCACCTGCTCATTAAAAGGGAACTCTATAATTTGATAGCTGCCAAAATTACACAACATTAATAGCAATTAAAGCAATAACGGCGACTGCGTTAAAGAACACAGTACAAAAGCAAACTGAAGCGAACAAATTATCGTAACATTTACTGTCAAAAATGCCAAAAACTAAAGTGATGCGATTGTGTTTTATAACATTTAATTTTATGAATATCGTTTAGCAGTGTTTGATAAAACATTTTTTCCCCTCAAAACTAAGCGAAATGCGGAGTTTTCACAAGAGTAAAAAAAATAAAGATGATGGGTATGTCTTTCTGTTAAAAAAGGTCTTAGATCGGTATTATCACCCATAAGAATAATATATCAAAAATTGCGAAGGGCGCAGGTGGTTTTAACCCTTCTACAATTTCTTTTGGATTTCTTTGATTAATGAAAGTAGGATGATCCTCTAAAACGCACTTTTGCCAAATTTAAATAAATTTCTTTTACACATTTTTGAACAGCATACAAAAATGTTATTTCTTTAGTAAACTTTGGATTGTTCTAAATGGACACGTGGAACATTTTGGTGTATAGGTAAATTGGGTTCAATTGATTTATTTTGATGTCTACAATACATAGTAGCTTTATTTCCCAGCAATTTCTAAAGTCAGCAAAAACACCTACTTAAGTGGGGTATAATCGTGTGACATCGCTGAAGGAGAAAATATCCTTCTAGCTTACAAATGCTCTACTAAACCCGCACATTAAAGTTTTAAGTCTGTATTATTTCCATATAATTTGTTGAAATCTATCTTACATAACGGGAACCGGCTGTGTGGCAAGACGCGTGTAAAGAATTCAGAACTGGCAAAACCTCATGGGACAGATGAGTGCAGGCTTGATAGCGCGACAAAATTGCATTTACTTACAGGTTTTATGCGAACTTCTGAATAAAGGATATCGGATCACTGGATAAGGAGTATATGTCTAAATACCGCTATTCGACTTCCATAATTTTATTCCGCACGAAAAAACCACATTTTGATATCAACATGCAAAGCTTGCTTGCTGTAATTTGTCGGATTCGAGAAATCGTCTTATAGGTTGTATTCTAAATTGTTTTTAACAAAGAAAAAAATAGTAAATAATCGATTACTAGTGATCTTATACTGCACTCCTTGAAAACTTTGGATAATAATAAGATATTTTTGCAGCTTTCTTCTGTATAGAAAGTACTATATTACGTACAAATTAATTCCTAGCAACCACAAACTACGCTCAGTTGCACGTCTTTACACAATAAATCCGTACGCAGCTGTGGAATAAAAATCAAATGATAAAACTCTTTTGCCTTTTGCCACAACAGAAGAAGTGTGATAAATAAATATTATTTATATAAAAAAGTTTTGAAAAACGCAATAAACAAGAAATATGAGAGTAATCGTATTAATCCCAGCTACACACGTGTGCTATTTACAAGGAGCACGGGCTTTTGATGAATTTCTTTATCTCTTCCATATATATCTAGAACTTGAACCTGTAATAACTTTCATGTCTGTGTAATGTATTTCCTTTGATAGTTGAAGTAGTAAATTAGGTTCTTTGCAGAAGCAGATACTTTTTATTCATTACTATAGACCTTGCTCAAACAATGATTTAAACCGTTTATTTAGTCGAAATCAGGAAAGAATGAATGCAAGTCATAGGTTTCTGAATTAAAAAGCGACATACTTTCAAATCTTATGCATTTAGCATACTCCGATAGAGTCTTTAAAAGAATGTCGTTTTTTAATTCAGAAACCTATGACGTGCATTCATTCTTTCCTAATTTCGACTATAGTTAAAATTAATGAATATCATAATAATTGCTGTCGAACTAATCCTATTCAGTTTTCTGTTAGGTTCTTCCCCGTACATCTTACTCAGTGTGTTTGTTTGAAGACGTAGGACGCAAACGAAGTCGGGGTGCGTATTCGCATTGTAAACACTTTTGAAATGAAGCTAAACCTCTACTCATTAAAAGATAGACTTTGTTTCGTACTTAATACGGTGCCTTTACACGCCATGAGTCTTTGTTTAGCCCTTATGTAAAGCGAATTTCATATTAGACAATTTTGGTTCAACCGCAAATGGAGAAATGGAGAAAAATCCACACGGAGATGTTTTGTGTGTATTTTCAAACAATGCTAATTGGAAACTAGTAATCAACTAAAGCATGTTTCATGCGTATGCCGTTCCATTCGGTTCGGTTAGTTTTCGGTGGTAGCCGAAAGCGAATGAAACCTTTTTATACATACTCGGTGCTCACACGGTTCTTATTAGGTTTTGTGTTTTTTCCGTACACAGGCTTAGTAGGTATCATGGAGAGAAGTCAAGTTGTTGCTATGTTGCTTCTTTATAAAATGAAAAACAAAAGTGAAATACAGAATTCATTGGGAGCACCCTCTCATCACTTTACGACTGGAATTTGGAGCATTCTACACCATTTTCCCGAAGCTAAGAGAGCACGAAGACAAGTTTTTTAATTACTTCGGGATGTCAACGAAATCATGATCTACGTGTGAAGCTGAAGAACCGTCTTCAATGCCAAGATACATTTATGAGCGAATGTATTCAACCAATTAAGATGATGACCGTAGCTTTGAGGTAAGACAATTAAATGAACACAATTTTTTTAAGAAGTCTAATTTTTATTTTGATTTTAATAAAAATTGAAATAACATAGGTTTACGAATACTAAGTTAGAGTAAATGCAAGAAAAACTGAAGTTAAATGATGTTTTACAAATTGTAGAATACATATTTTGAGCCAGTTAAAGCCAAGGATGTATGCTTCGTTGTAGAATTGAATTAGCTTCTAGTAGGTTGAAGCAGTGTGTTGCGAATTTGGCAAGGACGACTACATAGATTTGGGACATTGGTGGAGTACTAGATGGAGACACTATCGTGGAGCACTAGATGAAGAGGTATATGGTGTATCGGATATAGAAGGAAAAGGATGCTTCCGCTGCTTGATTTTGTTTACGATTTCAGCACCTCCATTTGAAGAACCAGGGTGTTAAATTTATCAAAATCTTCAACAGAAGTGAGTAATACTAATAAAAATGGAAGGTGCCGGTTTGGCGTTTCCTTTAGGGATGCAAACATATCTAGTTCAACAGATTTCGTTTTCCGTTTTTTAATGCACGTTTGTTGAAAGAGGATTTTGGTTTTCCTAGTACTACAGCATCATGTGATACGCTTTCAACATTTAGATCCGCAACGCTACCTTCATTGTCATTAATATTTTTTGACAGTGTCCTCTGTTTCTCTTTCTTCAAATATTTTGTCCAGGAATTGCAAGTGAGTAGCATAAATGTAACTTTTGCTTTTGACGCTTCTTTTCCTGATTTCAACTTAGTTTTGCAAATTAATTTTCGGTACGAGTCTCTCGCTTGCGTTTACTTTCTCAGTACGTGTATACCTAAAAGAAAGTTTTTATTTCATTAATCACACAAACTATAAACCTCCCATTTTTTATTTTTTGTTACTCCTTGCGTTATATTACTAGTACAATATTTTAATCTGGTGGTTTTGCTTTTCTGTTTTAGATATTTGGCAAGTAATTATACTTTCACAGATTTGCATTACTCTTATCTCCTCGGGATTATAGTTAGAACCAAGATCGCCAGAGAGGTTGATCTGGACGAAATTAGAAATGGAATGCATTCCTACCCCAGGCAAAAAGTAATGGGAATCAATTGCTCAGAAATTCGAAAGTATCGCGAATTGATTGGTCGTTGTTGATAGTAAACAAATGAGAAACGTCCACCCTCTCAACTCGATGCACATCAACTGTAAAGATATTCGTCTATTGTTTAGATAGCAGTGCTGATAAAGATTACCGACTTGTTTGCGCTAATGTTGGAGCGTATGGGAAGGAAAAACGAATATTTCCGAAACAGGGGGTGCGTCTGCGTTGAGGTTTGAAGCAGAATGATGCACTGATGAAGCATTGACGATTGTGGTACATATGATTGTTAGTGCTTTTGTAACAAAAACGTTGTGATCAACTTCCAGATCTGAAGTTTGATGCGTAATATTTCCGAAACTGGAAGTGCCTCTAGTTGCGTTGGGGTTTGAAGCACAATTAAGCACTAACGGCGCACTAAAGATTGTGCTACGTATATAATTGCTGTTACTTCCGTAACAAAAGTTGTAACCAACTTCTAGATCTGAACTTCCCAGTCGAATATTTCTGAATCCAGAAACGCGGTTGCGTTAGGGTTTGGAGCACAATCTAGCATTAACGAACCATAAAGTTGTTACATAAGATCGTTGTGCTTTCATAACAAAAAGTAGTACCCAACATCTAGATTTGCAAGTGGCGATCTAATATTTCCAAACCGTAAGTGCGTCTGTGTTGGGGTTTGAAGCACAATGAAGCAATAATAAAGCACAAGCGTTTTGCTACATGGGATTTTTTGTGCTTTATATATGCAGTCAACTTCACGGGGTTACATGATTGCTATAAGACTCCAGCTTAATTATGCTTATTTCAAAAGGTTAATGCTGAATATACCGCTACTTCTAACTTCGCATCTTATTAAATTGCAAATAAAAATTTCTGAAAGTAATTGTCGTAGGATTCTTCTAATCGTTCTACTCAACACTAGCTTATGTATGATTACTTCCTAGACTTCATGTTGAACATTCCGCCACCTCTAACATGTAATCGTCAGTGCTTCTAAAACAAAATAGTTGAATTCAACTTTCGGATTTAAAGTTTGAAGCCAAATAATTCCGAAAGCGAAAACACGGTTTCGTTGATGTTTGAAGCACATTGAAACACTTACAAAGCACTAAAGGTTCTACTGCATATGATGATTAGTGTTTTTAAAAAAAATCGGTAATCAACTTTCAGTTTTTAACTCTACAAGTCGAAGTCGAGTATTTCCAAAACCGGAGGTACGGTTACGTTGGCGTTTGAAGCAGAGTAAAGCAATAATGAAGCACCAACGATTATAGTATATTTGATCGTTAGCGCTTTCGTAGTATAAAAGTTGTAGCCAACTTCCATATTAAAAGTTGAAGTTGAATATTTCCGAAACTGGAAGCACGGCTGCGATACGAGGATGATTCTGCAACACAAGGTTATTAGTGCTTTCATAACAAAAACTCTGTAGCCAACTTCCAGCTTCCAACTCTACAATTTGAAGTCGAATATTTCCCAAACGGAAAGTGCGGCTACGTTGAAGTTTGAAGCAGAACTAAGCACTAACGCTGCGCTAAAAATTATGCTATATATGATGGTTGTTGCTTTCGTAAAAAACTTGCAGCCAACTTCCAGATATGAAATTCAAAGTAGAATATTTTCAAAAGCAGAAGTGCGGCTGCGGTAGAGTTTGAAGCAGAATGATGCTCTAACTGAGCACTGTAAAAATAAAAGTGGTAGTAAGTGTTTTATTAGCAGCCGTACACCGCTAAGCGCACTAACGAAGCACTAATTTTCGTCTATGCAAAAATTTTCGGAATTGAAACACACCGCGGGTAAAATTGAAATTCTAAGTAGGTCCAACTTGTTTAAATCGTAAGTCACTGAGATATGATGCATTAAAAAGCTTTAACGAAGCACTAACTTTCGGCTAAAACAAATTGTTGAATTTGAAACAAACCACGGCTAGTTTTGAAGTTAACCTCAAAGAGCTTACAACTTTTTTATTAACATACGTACGTCACTAACACTAAAGAACACTAACGAAGCAGTAACTTTTGGCCGAATCAATTTTTTGAACTTAAAACAAACCGCGTCCGGTTGCGGAGTTAGCCGCAAAACTTTTATATTAGTATTCGTACACCACTAAGATATGAAGCACTAAAGAGCACTAACAAAGCTTTCACTTTTGACTATAAAAAGTTCTTAAATGTGAAGTTCCGCCGGAAAATTATAAGTTATTATTTTCAGGGATTGATTATTCGGCAATCTTTCTTTACAAAGCACTAAAGAGCACTAACAAAACATTAGCTTTCGGCACCTCTAAAAACATTAGTGCTTTATTTTTATTGGTATTTTTCAAATTTTGGGTTGAAAAAAGCTATTTACCGGCCCTTGTAATTTCTTTTAAATTAAGAAAAGGCGTTAATTGTTCTTATTTGCTCAGAAACATTAATACTTATTATACGAGGCGTGTTTTTTAAGTATGGGCCGTTTTGTAGCACACACTAATAGGTGGCGCGCGCGCCGCAACGAGTGCTTGCGTCGTGTCTCGACATTCCTTGTGAATAACTGTGCGCAGTTGCAGCTGCGTAGCCAACCTGTACGGTCTGTTCTGTGTTCTTAAAATGTTCAAGATTATCGAATCGCCCGCCCCGTGCAAAATACGTTTTTTGACGGCAAAAAACCTGTCTGCTGCGGTAAAGTTTATAGAGCTATTACCATGTGTGAAGGCAAAGTGCGTAAGTAGGTCAGAGACTTCAAAGATGGCCGCGCCAACACATCCATGATGAGCCCCCGCTCCGGTCACCCATCTGTGATCACAGACGAAATGGTGGCTTCAGTTGAAGCGAAAATTCTTGAGAACAGACGCTTCACCATAAGCGCTCTTTCATAAGACTTTCCTGAAGTGTCAGGGTCAGTGCTGTACAAGATTGTTTCTGAAACTGTGCTCCCGTTGGGTCCTTAAACTCCTAACGGAAGACCACAGCAGGCAGAAGGTTTCTACGAAGAAGATACTCAAACTATAGTTGTAAGTTACAAAAAGTGTTTAAACAAATTTGGCAGCTTTGTTAAAAATACAGAAATGTATGTCAAATCTGAAAATAAATTTGGTTTTTGAAAATTTTCTTTTGTTAGATTTTTATTTTTAAATGCCCTTTACTTAAAAAACACGCTTCGTAACATTGTAGCAAATACGATATCGCCCCTCAATAATATACGGATTTGTTATAATTATTTAATTCACAAGGATCCTTTACATTATTGGAAGCTTCTATTTCTACTTCATTATAATGATATTTATTCGTCACATAGAACTCCATCTGTGTTCATGGTTTTAAAATAACATTTCAGTTATTTTAACGTCCGTGTTGATGCGAGTATTTGGTTGATTCCATTTTTAACAGCAGGATGTAATTGACAGACAAGTTTTTGACGTGTGGTCGAAAGGTTGTTTCAAAGATGTTATCCGACCAGCATGCGGCTTGGTCCCGGAGGATTGCTTGGTTTTTTCGAAGTAGAAATTATTACCAGGTCAGTCGGCCTCTAAGATGATACAAATATAGTGGGTTTGAAGAACATCATCAACGGTAGGTAACTATTTTCATTTTTGTATTTAAATTAATTTCGTGGTTTTTATAGTGCAAGTTTAATTACGTGTTACGAAGTGTCGAAATTTTTTTAGTTATGGGATATTGGAAGTTTTAATTATTGATTATGGAGTATTGCAAAGCTTTCGATTATTAACTATTCTGAGTAAGAATGTTTTAAAAGTATCCTCATCGTGAGCAATAAATAAACACTCTTTGTAAATGGAAATTAAGTTTGTAATCTCAAGAACAGGCAAAGGTCGCACATCTGTCGTTATAATTGTACACGAAGTTTAATGGACAAAGGTACAAAGTTCAAGTTCATATGAATGGGTGACTATTTTGTACTGAAAGTAAATACATATTTGACGAAATCTAATGGTGAATGTTTTCTGTATTTAACTCCACACCATAATGAAAATGTAGCGACTTTTTTGTAAATTTTATATAGCAGTTTAAATTGGGGTACGTATTGTTATTGTTTAAAATTAATTAGTTTGATGTAGTATAAATGTTCGTAAGAACATAAAAATTTAAAGAAAGCTTTCTAAGAAATTAATATACTACACAAGAAGTTGTTTGTAACATAAGTGACATCGTAGAGTTTGTTTGTTACTTTTTAAAAACCAGTTTTTTATTGAAGTATAATTATGATACAGACTATTTTATACCATAAGGGAATTTGACCTAGCATACATAGAATAAATTTTTCTAAAAATATAAGTTCAACAATATATGAAAAATCAATTTATTTATAATATATTTATATTTATATATTTATATTTATATATAATATTATTATTATACACGTATGGGCCCAATAGGACCACGCGAGGTATTAGTCATGTTTTTTATTTTGATAATTTGGCCTTTTTCTGTGCCCAGACTAGTTTCATTTTTTCTGAATGGGCTCTTTTTCTGTCATCGGACCACGCTGTTCCTGGTCTCTTGAGAATGTTCCTTTGACCAACCTCCCATTTAGTACTTTTATTCCTAAACATTCATCTGTCCAAAATATCTGCCCGTGTTATGCCTGATGTTTGTAGATCTTCTTTGATTGCTGCTATTCACTTGGTTCTCTCTGTCTTTGCCTTACTGCGATTTTCATAGAATTCTACAATCTATTTTGTTAGTTTCGTTGACTCCATTCTTTTGATGTGTCCGTAGAATTTTAATCTTCATTTCCTCATGTCCGAATGTTTGTTCTTTCGCAATTTATAGGTGTTGACGTCAGTGTTAAGGGGGCCTAAAATTTTCCTGATAATTTTCCTTTCTCTTTTTTGAATTTTATCTATGTCAGTTTTTCTATTTAAAACTAGTGTTTCAGATGCATAGAGGCATTCGGGTTTAATTACTGCATTGTAGTGACGGAGTTTAGCATATTTAGAGACTGTTTTTTTATTATAGATGTTTTGGGTAAGTCTGAAGGCGGTTGTTATTTTTTGACAACGGGCTTCATTTGCAAGTTTCTCAAGGCCTGATTCTTGTAGATTTCACCAAGATACTTAAATTGTGATACCCTTTTTATTTTCCCATATTTTGTTTTCAAGAATTTAGGAGCTATTTTAAGATTAGTCATGTACTCCGTCTTTTCAAATGAAATTTGAAGGCCTACTTTTTCTGCAATCTCCTTTAGAATCTCAATTTGTTTTTGGGCCGTATCCGTGTCTCGAGCTAAAATTGCCAGGTCATCAGCGAAAGCTAAGCAATCGACTTTAATATTTGTTCTACCTAATTTGATTGGTTGATCGACATTGTGTTCAACTTTTTGATTTCGCCACTCCTGTATTACTTCTTCCAAAACACAGTTGAATAGTAATGGGAAAAGCCCATCTCTCTGTCTAACTCCTGTTTTTATTTCAAAAGACTCGGAAAGTTCTCCCATGAACTTTACTTTGGACGTAGCGTTCGTTAGTGTTTCTCTAATTAAAGCTAGTGTTTTAAGGTCTAAGTCTTGTTCCTTTAAAATTTGGTAGAGGGATTCCCGGTCAATGTGCAGACTATGTTTTTGTTATAAATTTTTTGATGTCTCAGAATCAATTTCACGTTAAGTATCTGTTCTGTGCAGGATCTATTGGGTCTGAAACCCGCCTGATATTCACCAATGTGTTGTTCCAATTGTTGTTGAGCCCGATCGAGTAAGCATAGTGAAAATATCTTATATGGGAATGGAAGTAAGGAGATTCCTCTATAATTATTAACATCCGTCCTGTCTCTCTTTTTATGTAAGGGGCGTATAAGTGCGTTTTTCCAGTCATCAGGTATTCTCTGTGATTGCCAAATGTTCTTTATCAGCTCTGTGATTTCTCTTAGAGTGTTGGGTCCTATGGACTTTAGATATTCCGCCACAATTCCGTCTTCACCGGATGCTTTGTTGTTCTTTAATCTTTTAATTTGCCTATTGATCTCATCTTCATTTGGTTCTAATGAGTCTGGATTGGTGAAATGGGTATGATTTTGTATAAATCTATTACATGGTTGTGGGCAGTTAAGAAGTTTCTCAAAATATCTAGCAAGTTCGTCACAGTTTTCTTTGTTGCTTAAAGCTAGATTGCCATTTTCTTTCCTGAAACATAAGCTTTGGGGTAGGTAACCAATTATGTGTCTTTTGAATGTTTTGTAGAAATTTCTTGTCTTGTTTTTTTGAAAATCTTTTTCCAAGGAAAGAAGTTGATCCTTTTCATATGCCCGTTTAGTCTGTCTTATTAATTTGGATGTCCCTCTTCTAGTATTTAAGAATATGTTATATGTCTTCTCTGTTTTATTGCTGTTCCAGTTCCTACATGTTTGGAGTCTAGATTTTACTGCTGTCTCACAGTCCATGTTCCACCAAAGATATTTTTGTCTTTTTTGTAGAGGGATTAACTTTTGGGCGGTTTTAACAATTTTGTTTTTCAGTTCATGCCATGTTTTTGATTTAATTTTATCAAGTTCGGATCCAAAGACTGGTGTTATTTTCTCTGTGTCAAATTTTGGGATTAGACATTTTTTTGTAAACATTTTTTGTGGTTCACATTTTAGCTTTATTCTGGCGAGATAGTGATCTGAATCAATATTGGCCCCTTTACGGACCTGAACGTTTAGGATTTCTTTGTAGTTCGGGTATAATATTGCAACATGGTCGATTTCAAACTCCCCCAAATATGAGTTGGGAGATCTCCAGGTCTTTTGTTTAGAAGGTGCTTTTTTAAAATGAGTTGACATGATCTTAAGGTTAAATGTTTTGCATATTCCAACAAGTTTTTGGCCATTTCTGTTTGTCCACTTATGAGCAGGATATTTTCCGATTGTTTTCCTAAATTTCCTTTCTTTTCCCAGCTGTGCATTAAAGTCGCCCATTAAGATCTTCTTAGAGATTGCGAAAGCCACTCCTAAATGGGGCGTGTTATTCATGATTTTTTGTTAGTTTTACTTTTGAAAAGACGGTAATTGCCAAAGTCATGTAAATTTTCGTCTGCCATTCTGGTTTCTTGGAGTGCTAAGATTTGAATGTTCTGTTGGTCTAATGCATTCCCCAATTCAAGAAGTTTACCTGGACGTAATAATGTATTGATGTTGAATGTCCCAAAAAATGTTTTGACGTTTGTTTTCAGTCGGCCAGCTGCTTCCGATTTCCTCTTATTTTTCACAGTGCATCTTAACCTAGTCGCCCCAGAATCCGAAAGACTAGTTGCGCCAGTGAGACTGACGGGGGATTGGTTACCCCTTGAGGTAGGATTAGAATTATCAAAATGCATCATCATAGTACCTAGAATGAGGTGTGTTGAGTTCGAAAACTCAGAGTGTTAAGACTGGAGGGGTTAGTTCCAGAATATGAATCTCAGCCGCACCACTGGTGAACAGACGCTGACCATTTGCCGCTTGCTTCAAGTCAGATGCAAAATGGGTTTGAGTTTGGGTTTGAAATGGTTCTTCCGTCCTCTCTACCATTGGGACATGTCCTTTTTTGCCATCGAGACCGTTGACCATTTCTCATATATTTATTTATCACAATAGAAAATGCCTTAAGTTACTTTCAAGCTTACTTTCATTGAAGTTAATAATGATTTTTCTTAAAGCATGCCAATTTCATAAAATTCTTTGAGTATAGAAAGAAAGATCACTAACATAATATTGGTAAGATATTTTTGGGTTATATTTTTGAATTGTTATTTTTATTGAAATTTAGTTTGTGATAAATTGACTAGGCTCTAGTGAAGCCCTAGTTCTAAGAAATTTTGAGGAGGTTATATTTTCAGACAGTACGAGGACGTTCCAATCCAAACTTGTAGTGTCACAAGTAAGTAAGTATTATTTTTATACGTTTTGGTTGTTCAGGAGATTTTTTTTTCTTTCGAAGATTTCCGTATCTTATCTTCCGATTGTTAAACATTATAGCTATTATTAAGATACGGTGGCGTCCTTTAGAAATTCTCTTTTTTATCGTATACGATCCTACGACCCTAGCTCATAGCTCTGCCCTAAGTTGAAGAAACTTAGCTGGCTGGAAGAACTCTTTAGAGGGTCCTTTGTACACAAATCCGCTTTCCATACATTTTACCCTGAGCTTGAATATTAGACAGGAACCCCTTTATTTTCTAAAGGCTCTGTCGCCTATAAGGTGGAATAGTTATACTTTACTATAAAAAAGAAGTGTAGCAACATGAAAGTTATAGATTTAGCTCAGAGGAGCTCTCAGCATGGATCCAAAACGCGCCACTGAAAAAAATGTAAAAATCAGAAGTAATTTAATTTGCCCATACTTATAATAAGTTAGGATAGGACCACCTTTTTGTCATATTAATATAGGAGGAATTTGTATAAATTCAACAAATTGTACTATTGTGTGCTATTTTCAAGTTTTGCAAGATGAGCCTAACACCACAACGACAAATGTAGATTTTAGTTATTTCATGAGCCACTTCAGCTACAAGGTACCAACTAAAAATCTCGATTTATAGAACTCATTACTAAAAAGCAATGGCACCTGAGCGACATTTAAATTACAAATTAAATCCGGAGTTTATAAATCAACATTCCTGGCTTTAATTAATTTCATAATTCTATATTCATTTTTAGTAATTATAATTATGTAAAACCTTACTGATCTACAGCTAATATCCGACAGGTAATGAATTATGATTGTCTCAAACGGAAATGGTTAAATAATAATTACATGACGTGTAAAGTCATAGCCCTCGCAAGCCGTGAGAGAATGAACACAAAATACAATCAACCTTTTATATTCAAAAGGCGTAAACATGAAGCCTTCGTGAATTGATATGTATATATTTTCCACGAAATTACAAGAACGCTTTGAAATTTGCATTGAAATGCGTTTGAGCTATGAAGTACACACTTGTCAAACTTCCAATAACTTATTTAAAGAAATGTTTTTTGTATTATGTTAGATCCCGTTCCCACGCACAAGTTGAACCAATAAATTGGAAATACTTATCATATGGCACACAAAACCAACAAGAGTATGAGAAACCAACAACAACCCTTGTTAAAGAAGCTTATTTTACCATCGTGAGAATATGACCCTTACAAATGGTTCACACAACCTATTATTGTATTATATCCTGCATAGCTTACCCGAGTGTTTGAATCCTGGTTATAATTTTCTCATATTAGGTTTGTATTATATACCAAATCGTTGATACAATTTTACGGTAGATTAATGGAAGGGATTTACTGATCTGAGTGTAAATTAATTAATTTTTTAAATTAAAAAATGTAGGGAAAAATATTGAAACGCTAGTTTATAATTAATGTATTGTGTAAAGATAACAAAGTGAATTATTAAAATATTAGGTAAGTTAGAATTTGCGGCCGGGAAGAGGGTTGCTGATCTAGATGGCTTCCTGGTGGGTGGTCAGCGTATTTATATAAAAAAAATATGGTATGATTGTACAATGCCCAAACATATTGCACGTTAAGCTAAAATATATACAAATAAACAGTTACTTGAATTAGGTCATTGTTGAACAGAATTAATACTCATGGCACTTTATAGACAAAGAGATACAACACGCATTGTCTAAACAAATAACAGATCTTGTAAGAGTAGCAAGTCGTGCAATGGCTCAAAGGGATACAACACGCAAAGAACCGACCCCAACTACCGCCCGAACGCAAAGAGATACAATTCGCAATGCGTTTAACAAATTAATAGCGAGAGTTGCAGTGAACTCCAAGGGGTAGATTAACACGCAGTTATTATACCCCCGTAAACGCGGTACGTGCGCCACTAATGGCAGTTGGTAACGATATTACATAATGTGAAAATTGACGCGCAAATTTCGATGACGTCACACAATATGCAAATTATGGCACGTAATTACACAAAATTTAAAGGAAATAAATTAAAAAAAAAACCCCAAAGGGGGCATTCACGTGAACATGTAAAGCTTCCTTTAGAACTACTTCATGATGGCGGCGGCTTCCTTCAGGATTACTCCATGATGGTCGCCCGTGGCTTGGCTAATATTTCTCGGGTATGGGCTGCTCGCGGCTCTTTGTCGGGTGTGGGAACTCCTAAGCCAGGTTGCAACCAAATTTGATGGTCTTCTTCCTATATGTAGACAAATAAGGTAAGGGAGACAGGTAAAAGATACGATAATTTGGAAACACAGGAAACCTACATATCAGAAAAAAGACACGGTAAGATACCCCACAGCTACTCTTCTTCGCGTTTCGGAGGCAAGTCCTTACGCATCTTTCGGAAATTCCCCACTTCCTTCTTGGTCCACTGCGTCGGCGGAAATCTCTCGCAACGCTCTCTAAAGTGACGGAAATACGCGCAACAAGTCTTTTAAATTTATGGCGCGAAATCCTCACATATTAAAACTTAATTAAAAATGTCTAGTGCCGAAATTTTTGGCACGTAACAATCGCGACAAAGCCATAA
Organism: Platerodrilus igneus; assembly: GCA_036346225.1. Lineage (NCBI taxonomy): Eukaryota > Metazoa > Arthropoda > Insecta > Coleoptera > Lycidae > Platerodrilus > Platerodrilus igneus. The sequence goes on along the minus strand of JARFIW010000229.1, from coordinate 1,731,990 downwards.
AAGAAAAAACTTAAAAACAGAAAATGACTGTTAGCACAGTAACATCTTATAATCTAAATCTTAACTGCCCTACATAAATTCTAACTTAAATCCTACAAAATGTTTATTTGAGGCGCCACCTGGTTTTTCGACCGATAACACGTCTTCCGGATTACCAGAAAACGGAATATGTAGCCTCATTGTCTTTGACTACATTTATAAGTGCACACACGAGTCTTTAATGTGGCGCAGTTATAATCGATAGCACAAATTTGTCGGGGAGCATGAAACACTACTAAAACAAATGCGACAAGTAGCCTAACCTATATACTAACCTAAAGCTAACTTTACAGTTAGCTACGTGCAGACGCACATGAGCGTTGCATCTAGACTTTCTTTGTTGGCAAAAAGTGACCAAATTTAAAAATGTTCATAATAGTGAGTTACTCTACACTTTAGCAAATTTTCCGTTACTGGTACTCTGGTTTAATAAACAATACACATCAAAACGTGTCCATGACATGGTTGTGAATCAACAAATTTACCAAACGTACCACCTTCCTAAATCCTTACATTGCTAACCTAACAAATTAAATTTTTATCATCAGGTTAGCTTTTTCACTTAATCTTCAAGAAAAATAATTCCCACGTCTGGTCATAAATACCAAACGTTAAAAAGATAAAAAGATAAAACAAGATCTTAAGTTGTTATCGAAGATAGATAAGATAACGGTATTAAGCTTAAGTTATTATCAAAGGTAATAGGTAAGATAACGATATTAAGCTTTAGCTATTATTAGAGATAATATGTAAGATAACGATATTAAACTAAAGTTATTATTAAATATAATAGGTAAGATAACGATATTAAACTAAAGTTATTATCCAAGATAATAAATAAGATAAAGATATTAACTTAAGTTATCAAAGATAATAGATAAGATAACGATAGAGTGGCTCCGTGGAGCCGTTAAATGGGAATTTCTCGTACCCTCTAAAAAGAGCAACCTGTGAAGCAGGCCTGTTTGCAGTAAACGGTACGAGGGACCGGTAAAGGCATTTGGGCGCATTCCTGCACCCGGCATTAATTGTTATCGGTGATATAATCACCCGATCTCCACACGATATTTCTACATACACTCACACATTCACACACTCATATATACGCTCACTGTTAGCGACCATGTGCGCTGACAGCGGCACCGCATGACCTCACGAAAGATTCCCAGACACGTGGTCCGAGTGTCTGTGAAAACCCCGTGCAACCACACGGTGACTAACGGAAATGAAAAGGCAGTAAAAATAGGGACGGTAGAAAGAGGGAGGTAGGTATTTGGATTAAGTCTATCAAGAACTATTCCTTCAAGTAACAGAATGTCCGAGAAAAAGGTTTGTTTAGCTTGGTTTGCTTGTTCATTGTCAAATAAACACAACTCTATTCGTTGCTTAAGGTGAACTATGCGAGAAACAACGCGCTTTAATTCAGTTTCGCTTGGGGCAGGATCAATTTTGTTTATTATATTAGTTATATCTTCAAGGGATTGTTTAATTTCGGACAAATTTTGAGGTAAATCAGAAACGATTACTTTCGAAATAGGTAGCCCTTTAGCTTCTTGCGCTAGTATAGCTTTAAGCTGCAATCGTCTGTTTATTTTGATTAGATGCGGGTTTGATATTTCTACATTGGATTTCGTAAATCAGTTCAGATGACTTGAGGTGAATAATATTCATTTTAAGATAGTATTTGGGACAAGAAAATATACGAAATTTAAGATACTATAATATTTCACAAGATAAAAGGTATACTAAAACTCAATTGGTGACGTTAAGTGTATTTGATTGCAAAATCTTGTTTAAAAAGCATTTGTAAGTTACAACTATTTAAATTACTAAGGGAACACTTTTAGAACGGTATCAGGGCAAGATGGTGTTTAAAGGGAGAAGTATAACAAGGTTACGTTACTATAACACTTTAAAAGTCATACTAAAAACTCAGTTAATTGCGGTAACTGTTTTAAAACGCAAAGTTTTCTTTAAAAGGGATTTGTAAGTCTTAGCTAAATATTTAAATGACTAAAAAACACTTTTAAAACGGTATCAAAACAAGATAGTGTTTGTACATAATTTAGAAACGGTTTTAAAAGATGAGCCCAAAAAAATAGAGATATAATAATGTTTAATATGCAATTATGGCACGTAATTACACAAAATTTAAAAAAAATAAATTTTAAAGAAAACCCCCAAAGGGGGCACTCACGTGAACATGTAAAGCTTCCTTCAGAACTACTTCATGATAGCAGCGGCTTCCTTCAGGATTACTCCATGATGGTCGCCCGTGGCTTCGCTAATATTTCTTGGGTATGGGCTGCTCGCGGCTCTTTCTCGGGTGTGGGAACTCTTAAGCCAGGTTGCATCCAAATTTGATGGTCTTCTTCCTATATGTAGACAAATAAGGTAGGGGAGACAGGTAAAAGGTACGATAATTTGGAAACCTACATATCAGAAAAAAGACACGGTAAAATACACCACAACTACTCTTCTCCGCGTTTCAGAGGAGCACACACGCGCACTTTAAACGAACTGTTTGCACAACCACCGAACCAAGTCAACTACCCCCGTGTCCTCGTTTCTAAAGGAATTTTCCTATAGACCCGACTAACAGGAATGTAACTAACACCCATTGGTTTTACCCCCACAAAATAACAAGTACCCGCGGACTTGAAAGGCGACTAACTATAGCACATTCTTTGAATTTTATTTCACGTTACCTGTAACTTTCTAGCGTACCATACATTCGGCCATCCTGGTTTTCGCCTCGTCCCGAGGTGTCAAATTCCTCTGGATCGCTCCCATCAGAATCTAAGGTAACACTATCTTCGCCACTTTTGCAGTCGGTGGCGTCTGAAACTCCTCCTGGTACAATCCATGGTTTAATTTTATCCACAGCAACAATATTTTCATATTTACTGACCTTTGATGTTTGATGAAAGTGTGGAATGTCGATAATTAAACATCGGTCATCCGGAAGTATTGCTTTGATGATCATAGGACCGGCATATGGGAATTTGCGACTGTTTCGTAGAAGCTGCCTTGTTTCTCTATTAGTACAAGGTCTCCAATATACTATACTTTGGCCTTCTTTCGCTTTTTGTCATACTGAAATTTTTGTTTGCTCTGTTCTCCAGCCATTTTAGCAGCAACGTCTCTTCGGAGTGCTTCGAGATCTTCGATCATTTTTGGAAGTTGTATTATTTCATCTATCAAAAGTAAATCATCCCCACTCCTTAATTTGAATCTATATAACAATTCGGTTGGAACTTTTCCGGTGGTTTTGGAAGTTGTGGAGTTAATAGCTACTTAAACATCTTTTGCATGTTCATCCGAATGATCTTCGTCAGATGTCACAGCTAGGAGGCATCCTTTAATCGTGCGGTTTAATATTTCTACCTGGTCATTTGCTCTCGGAGTAGCAACTACATTCTTCACGTGTATAATGCTGTTGGAGTTACAATACTTTTGAAATTTTGAAGAAGTAAAGGTGTTCCTTTGGTCTGTTACAATAGTACTGGGGTGTCCATAATAGCTGTAGATTTCCTGTAGATAATCACTTACGAATTTGGTTTTCGTTGACTTGACAGGTTTGGGACAGATAAATTTTGTAAAAGCGTCAATGACGACCAACAAATGAATGTTGCTTTTACGACTTTTAGGAAATGGTCCGGCATAGTCTACGTGCAGTATATGAAAGGGAGTTGTAATTTTCTCGATGGAATGCATAAAACCTTCCTTTTTTCTACTGGGGCGTTTACTGTACAAGCAAGCAATGCAACACGCTATGTATTTTTCGACGTATTCTTTCATACGGGGCAACCAGTACTGTTCGCAAAGTCATTTGAATGTCTTTTCGGCACCAAAATAGCTTTTGTCGTTATGAGCCATTCTGACTATCTGATGTCTCATTCCACATGGCACTATCCAAAGTAAGTCCCTAACAGTAATGCGATATAATCGTCCCTGGCGCAGTGCGCAATTTTTATATATTTTGATTTCATAGTCCTTTTCGGGTGGTTTCACTAAGATCTGTCGGATCAATTTTAATTTCTCAACTGTTAGTTGGCTAGCTAGAACCCAATCAGCTTGCTCTATCCTTAGCACTTTCTCCTTTCTCTTTCTATTTAGGGCATCCACGTGCCTTAACTTATTTCCAGGACTATAAATCACTTGAAAATCAAAGTCTTGTAGTTATAACCACTATCGTGCAATTCTAGGAACAATACCTTGTTTAGTGCTGGAGGCTTTTAGTGCATTGCAATCTGTTACGACACTGAAATGAATCCCTAAAAGGTATATTTTAAATTTTTTTAAACTTTCAACTACTGCCAAGGTCTCTAATTCAAAGGAATGGCATTTGCTTTCAGCTTTAGTAGTCTGCTTGCTGTAAAATGCAACAGGATGTATTCGTCCGTCCATTTGCTTTTGGAGTATGATTCCAGCGATTCCATGTGCACTAGCATCTGTGTGCATTTCGGTGGTAGCTGTTGGATTGTACATGGCTAAAATTGGTTTTTGAATGAGTCTGTTGTGTAAGGTGTCAAAAGAGCTTTGTTCATTGGCTTTCCACTTAAACTTTTCATTTTTTACTAATAAATTGGATAATGGTATTGCAATAGCAGCATAACCTTCAACAAAACGTCTAAAATAACCCGTGAGACATAAAAACTGACGAACGTGGTGAACTGATCTTGGAATCGGGAATTCCTCTATTGCTCTAATCTTGTCGGAACCCGGCTGTACTTGTCCATTGGATATTTCAAAACCCAAGTAAGAAATAGATGTCTGCAGGAAATAGCACTTCTCCAGATTTAATTTCAGACCTTATTCCCGTAAAAGCTGAAGAATAGTTTCCAGATTTCGCATGGCTTCTTCGATGGTATGAGCATGAATCAGTATATCATCACGATTAGGTCTTCAGTCCTAGAACTGGTTGGACGTGTACCCTCATTGTTTCCTAGTCTGAACCAACCTACACATTTCCCTGAAATTTGCACAGTCTGTATCTATCACTACCTGTGTGCTAAAGTCTGATCTCGGTCTACCTCTACCTATCTTTTCCTATCTCTGCTTGTAGTATATCCCGTACTATTCCCCAGAAATGCCTTAGAACGTATCCTGTCCTTCTATTTCTCCTATTTTTTTTATTTTCGACAGATACCTTTATTCCTCTACTATCTCTACAACCTATTTGTTATTAACTTTGTCTGTCTATGCTACCATCTTCATGCATCTAAATCAGTACATCGTCTAAATAAGCAGATGCAAAATCTTTTGTAAAAGCTAGGAGTCTATTCATGAATCTTTGGAAAACTCTGGGAGCATTAGTAAGACCAAAGGGGATTCGATTAAGCTCATACTGCCCATCGGGTGTCACAAATGCAGTGAATTTCTTTCAGCTTTCTTTCACAGAAGTTTGATGGTAGCCAGAACGCAAGTCTAGACCTATAAAGTATTTACTACCATGCAGTCTATCAATTGAATCGGAAATTCGAGGCAAAGGATGCTGTTCCTTTACTGTTTGAGAGTTTAGTTTCCTATAATCAATGCACATAGGTTCCTCACTTTTCTTTTTAACTAGTAGAACGGACGAAGAATATGGGGAACTAGATTTGCGAATAACTCTATTTTCTCGCAATTCTTTAATCATTTTCTTAAGTGTCTCTTGTTGGGTTATTGCCATGCGATAGGATCGGTACGTGAATGGAGTATCGTTACTTAATGATATTTCTAACTCGGCCGATTTTGCGCAACCTACATTTGCGGTATTTCGAGAAAGACAATCTCCATAATTTTCAAGTAATTTAATAAGGGCTTCTCGCTGTTGGTCAGTTACGGGACCTATGTTAACATTTTCGTTTGAGAATGACATGAATTCGGTCGATTTAATTCCTAAAATTTTATCATCAGTATGGACGGGTTGTTCACCCGTAGGAATACTAGACCACGCTCTAACAAAAAGTTTATCTGATCCAATTTCAAAGTCAACGTCTGACAAATTTACTATAGGTATAACTGCTTCATTATTAGGGCCCAAGCCAATTATCGTTTAAGGAAAGCAATATTCGATTCCCTCTTTCAAACGCAAGCTGGCTTCAACAAATAAATCTTTAAAATAATTGTTATCTTTAGACTTAACAATAATATTAACTAGATTATCTCTAGGAACCAAAGTGGCGCTTTTTGTGTACAAAACAACTTTCTGGGATTTCTGCAAAACATCTCATATCTTAACTAACTGTTTATAATCCTTAATCAGGCTCATTCCGGGTAACTCGGTAAATGGATGTCCTATTAACAAGGGTACATCTTGTTTTGAATTTGGAACTATATGAGCAGTAACCTGTGCCTTAACACTGTCTATTTCTAACGAAAAGGTTGTCTTCCCCAACGACAAACAATATCCGTCACCATACCCCTTTATTAAAATTTTGTTATTGGTATCGATGCTTAATCCGAATTTCTCTACTTCACTAATTTTTATTACTATTATTGTACTACCTAAGTCTAAGTAAGCCCTGGACAAATGCCCATTAATAAAAACCTCCTTAAAATGCTTTTCGTTGGGTTGTACATCATTTTCCACGCCTAGTCATTTCACGGTCATTGAACTATCGGGTACTTTTTTCCCTTAAAATAGCAGTCTTTCCCTTCATCTAGCAGTAACGCATCTGATGACCAATTTTTCCACACTTGTAACACCCCGACGAGTTTTCCTTTCGCTTTATAATTATTGGTTTTTGTGTTCTATTACTGGAATATGGAGTAACAAATGGTTTAGGCGATGGACCTGAATGTAGATAATGTAAAGTGCTTAGATACTGAAATAGCTCTTCCGGAGTAGAATAATGATCGGCTTTAGCAGACGTTTTAACAACAAAGTCGTCGATTCCACCAAGAGTACATGACACCGCGTCATTTCCCGTAAACTTACATTGATTAGGAAAGTTAATTTTTCGTAGTAATATTTTTGGTAACTTTCATTAGGGAGTTTCCGCCGGCGCAGCATACTAGAGAGGACCTCGTAATAATTCCGGTTAGGGGGGAATGCCATTATAATTTTTTGCTTCCATTCTTCACACGTAAATTTCATAGTCTGTATACCCTTATACCAAACTTCTGCCAAGCCTGTTAATTTGGACAATGCCGCGAGAATGGTAGCTTCCTCGAACCATTTAAAAATTACTTTTAATTCTTCTACGTCTATAAGCCAAATTTCAGAAGTCTGTTCCCTATCTTCCGGGTTAAATTCTGGTACCATGGACATCCCCTTAGCCGTGCCGGTGTTTGAATCTTTATTCACATTTTGTATCAAATTCATCATAATTTCCCCCAGTCGCTCAACTGAATCACCACCACTAGTACTACTACTACTACTACTAGCAGTTCCAGGTAAGAGTGCCTGAGAAGGCTCCGGTTCAAATTATTTTCGCTTCAAACTCTTACGACTCATTTTGTCGGAAAGTACTCGATTATCACCTTTAACAATGATTATCAAATAACAAGTACCCCCTTTATGTTGAAGTAAAGTTATATTTGTGGAGTTTGTAGTTTACGTCACCAAATAGGTCGATGTCACTCCAAAAAGTTTTACAGGCATCACTTGCAACCCTGCCGACGTCCATATTCTTGAAGTCTGTATATTTCTTATATTTTAGAATACGTTCTGGGTGTTTCACTCAGAATGAGGCGTAAAGAAGGTCGTGTTAGAGAGTTCTAGAAAAGGAACTTGCCTAAGGTTGATAACTTGTTCCTTGTTTAAGGGGATAATATGATCTGTGGTAGAGTGCATCTCAGTAGCTTCAGTTATAAGATAATGGGTTGGTTTTAGTGGTAATATGTGTAAATTACAAATATCTGTAATGTTTCTTAGGTAACGAGCATTCGATGCGTCGCCATACAAGTAGGTAGCAAGTCACAGAGAATTTCCTCTGTCTGACAAATAGCCAATATTTGGCGGGTGATACACTACCATAAGGAGCATTTTGCAGTGTTTGTATAGAATCTCAAAACATTCGGTTCTGACACGATGAGTAGTTTGTGACAATTTCTAAAGCTTTTAAGTCCTCTCTTATGTATAAGGCGACCCCAACGCCACGTTGTTGTTTACGATCATTCCTGAGCAGGTGGTATCCATGTAATTGAACTAGACTATCGGCAAGATAGGGTTTTATTGTGGTCTCTGATACAGGAACACAGTGTGCGCTAATATTTTCAAATGTATTTGTAAAATTGTCAAATTTACTCATTAGTGACTGCGCGTTTACGTGGCAACAGTGAAATGCCTTCGGATGGAGATTCAAAGCTTTCTGAAGAAGAGCAGACGCTGACGGAACACTTGGAAGAATAGACAACGCATTCAATTCATAAACATTATCAGGAATTTCCACATACATCTTGCATAATTTTAAAAAGCTGTCGGCCATATTCAATTACATAAATATAGCAATACGTAAAATACGGGTTGAAAGAGATAGCGAACCAATCTTTCACACACAAATACATACAAAAACCAGCATACCCTAAGAAGTACATAAATAATAAAATAATATTAACTAATAATGGTATAAATATACAAAGAAAAAAGTATTTAGTGCAAGTTACATAATATACTCTTCAGCTTAAATTTCACTTCACACCTTATGCCCTGAGCATGCAATATTTGTGAAACATAAGACATGGAGCAACCTCAACCCACTTTCAACTAAGAAGGAAACGTTTATGAATATTACACTATATTAATAATATTGTTAATCAATCAAATATAGTAATGAAACGGATGTATTATGCAGAAATTGCAGTATATTAAGTGGGTCAACAATTATTGTTTGTTAATTTAATTTTCTGTATTTCTGTGCTTTACTCTCGGGTTGTAGATTCATCGGTTTTGGATTGAAACCCCAATCTTCGACTGTGTTAGCTCGGCATTCCCTTTCAAAGCGTTTCCTCTTTTGTTGCAGTAATTCGGGAGAGCCGTTCTTGATCGACTCTCGTCCTTTTCTTTCTCGCTCCCTAATTTAACTTTAACATGTGGATTGAAAATATAATTGGTTTGCATTTATGTAGTAGTAAATTAATTGCTGCAAAGGTCATTATTTTATTGGACGAAATTAGCAACGGGATTAGGATATATTGATTTTAAAAATAAGCTTTATTGGTGAAATATTGTTGATGAAAGAGTAAATTGGAAATCATTTTAATTAGTAATAAAATGGTTAATAAAACGTTGGTATTGTGTTGTGTTTGAGGTATTTGCATAGCGAACATTTTCATGAATTGGAATGTAATGTTTGTAGGCCAATGTTGAGAACTAGAACAATTACATGGTAGAATTAATAATAGATTAATGTTTGCTCTTAGCATATTTGTTTATAATATCTGGCCAGTTGAATGTTACTTTAGGCTTGTTTTCCTTTAAGATTAGTGTATGTGTAATTATATTTCATAAATTTAAGTTTATTTGAATTTATTTAGGAACTAGATAAACAAGCTAATTACTAAAAAAATATTCAGTTACCCCTGTGATGGATACGTATTTGAAAGAGGCATTTTGCTTTCCAATTTTATTCAGTTATGACAAAATTTAATAGGTGTGTTAAGGTGTTTTAGAGAAAGGTAACGTATAAGCTGATAGAATTTAGGAAGCCAAAGTAACAGAGACTTATGCGGAATAATCGTCTCCCGTGTAGGGATGGTGTTGAAATGGATTGCTATGACAGTCCGTTTGGCGCCCCTAAATTAAGACTATGGACACAGCCTTTCAGGGTAAGTGATTAATATAACGTAGTTTGTTTATATTTCAGCATGTTATTTATCAATTGTATTTATTATCTTTGCTTCGAATTTTTTTATTTTTTTTTTATAATTTTTCCATAGGAACCGACTACCGCACCACTTCAGTTAACCAACGCACTCTTGCATTGTTACAGGGTCCTCGTCCTTTTAGGGCAAATCCAAATTTATTAACGTAATGCTGATTTCACTCGTAACAGCATTCTTCTTTAAAAAAACGGCTGCTCAAGCCTTACAGTACCGTTTTTGCACACGTCTTTAATAACTATCCTCTAGCTTGTATAAACGGAAACATGTTAAAAAATGTTTTCCAATCCTCAAATTATTAAATTTATATGAAATTTAACTATATAAAAATTAATCATCTGATTTCAAGTTAAGTGTATTGGCTACCTCTAAGTCGTTCCCAGAGCGCAACACAAATTGAAGGCACTCATTCTTCTAAATTTTAAAATTTTTACCTGGTGTATTCAAACCAAATATACCAAACATTAATAAATCACAGTCACCTTCAATTTATGTCATAAATGTCAAACTTGAAATTTTTATTGTAGGGCATGGATCGAAACGTCAATAAAGACGATTTTAACAACTATGAGTGGTTTAATTCCCAAAGATGATAAAAAAAAACATTATTCTTTGATGCAGTACATAACTAACCTCTCATTCATCATCATTAAGTCTTCAGTCCTAGAACTGGCTGGACGCGTACCTTCATTGTTTCCTAGTCTGAACCAACCAACACATTTTCCTGAATATTACAATTCCCTAATATTAAAAGCAAATATAAGAAAAAATAGGTAGAGGTAGACCAAAATCAGACCAATAGTGATAGATGCAGACTGTGCAAATTTCAGGGAAACCTCTGATTATGCAAATATTAATAACGCGAATTTTCTTAGTAACAACTTTAGTGTATTTATTTTAAGGAAACTTTTAAAATGTATTACAGAAATTACGCATAAGTAACAAAACTTTATAGAAATACTAAATTGATCAGCAGTTTGAACCCATATATTGTAAGATGGACATCGAACAAGTTAGAATTGAAAGTAATAAATCCATTAACCGAACAATGAATTGTTTGATAGACATAAAGGACATATATAATGTGAAGACTCTAGGACTATTTCTAGTATGATACTAAAACTTTATAGTTAGATATATAAAACGCACAATCTGACAGGCAATCTAAATATTAATCCACAAGTAATACGACATACAATTTTGGATCGATTGTTAAAATGAATGCGCTTAGTGTCTAGGTAAATTAAGATAAAATAGTTAGTGCTTGTGTAAGTAAATTAGAGATGTGTAAAACGATGCAGACGAATCCAGTAATAAATATGGTGTAATCGTGGTATAGGAGAATTTAGTGTTAATAAAGATTGTTAATAATTATCACCCGTAATCTATGTAGCGACATATCGGTACATTAATGGTCCTCTGTAAATAATCATAAATAATCAGGCTTTAAGCGGACCAAATAAAGAACAACATTTTATGGTTTAATGCTTTCATTTTTAGAAGGTAGCTGCTTACAAATCAAATTTTATAAATATTTGTCTACGAAATTTCACAAACTAGTCTATGATATCACTGACAGGTGCTTCACAACGTCGTTTGTCATTTCCTGAAGATTTAGGTAAATAGATATGTTGTTGAGTAATGTGTCCCCAAAACTCCTTGTCGGAAATATTTTTAAGAGATGATAAATTTTGTGCATAAAGTTATATCAGACTTTACTTTGAAAATTACTTGAAAACCTATCTCGCATTAGTGCGCTGGGTTTCGATTCAATTTTTTATCGGAAATATTTTACGGCAAAGCTTTACATTGACACTACAAATCACTCTTACCGGTTATTACCATTAGCGTATCCTTTAGGCTAGATATTTCTAAATGATATTGGATGTTGCATATTTCTACCCTTAATGATGACGCATTGAAATTATGGAATCTCATCTTTTGTTTCATTTACGATCATATGTTTCTTGTAGAGAAACTTGCTGTTAGTATGATTACATGCAAACTGAATTCGTCACTTTTGCAACTCCAATTGTTTAATTAGTTAAAATTTGTCTCTTGGCATTATTGTAGAATTGTCCAATTAGAACAACATCGCCCCTCTAACGGCCCTAGTTAAAGATGCAGGAGGTTTGTATATTAAATTTGGTAAATGTTCTAAGGAAAGCACAGAAACAGAATGCACATTGAAAATAGCTTTATTGGCCTTTGAAGTAGTCACACCCAGACACAACATGCTTTTGAGAACGTTTGTATGGCTTTTGGAAACTATCGGAGAAGTTAATTTTAACCGTTTTCAGAATAGCCGTCACACGACTCTGTATCTTCTGGATGTTCACGAACCTTTAAGGTCAAGACGAGGGAACCAAAAAACGTTAGTAGTAGAGAGATCTGTAGGTGTTCCAAAACAGTCATGTCACACTGAGCCAAAAATTGGCGTACAAGGATGATGGTATGCAATAGTTCACTGTCGCGCAGTAACATCCAATTTTACGTCTAGATTATCTGTAGCTTTACGAACTAGATGCGCTGCAACAAACGTTTGAGAACCTCCGGGTAGAAATGGCATTCGATGTTTGCCAATAGGGACGAATTTTTTATAGATACCTTCTTTGTCGAAAAACGTGATTAGCATGGATTTCACCTTAGATTTTTGCAGACCGCTATTTGTTTGTCGCGGGAAAGATGGTGACTGTCTTTTCATTGATTGTCCTTTCATTTCGCGGTCGTAGTTGAAACACCAAGTCTTGTCGCTTGTGACAATGGAATTCAGAAAGGATAAATACCCGTCAAAAATGTCTCGTTTTAAAATGTGTTGTTCTTTGCTTTTCAGATTGTGTGTCACAAATCGGTAATAAATATTGTGTTTGTCCAAATCTTCAAAGATGATGGCTCTCACTGTATTTTTTCTAATACCCACCTTTTTTGCTATTAATCGCAAGTCAGTTGCTATCTTGTGCTAGCAACGCTCGAACATGTTTAATGTTTTCTGGTGTCCTTCTTGTGGATGGTCGGCCCGAAGGTGAATCGTCCTCCACCGATTCCTAGTCAGCGAGAAAGCGTGCACACATTTTATACTCACACTATCTTTTTCGTATACTTGCACCAACATTTCATGAATTTCCGTCACCGTTTTACTCTAGTTGATGCTGAACTTAATGTTGTGTGGCTGCTCCATGACTTTTCGACGCACACTACTTGGAACACTCTGTTGAAATGAATGCAATGGTATTGCTATAGCAGCCTCACGCACTCCCTGACCGAGGACAGATCTAGATAGCTCCATGTATGTCTACGCATGCGCGCTACATTGTTTCAAGCATTGAATACCGATATATTAGACCTCGTATCTATCTATTGGTAAGAACAAGTTCGCTTGTAATCACTTAAGTCGTTACAAAATTTTAATAGACGGATTTTGTATATGCTATAAAAGTATACGATATCTGACATTTCTGTCATTTATTAATACAGTTTTCATACTATAAAAATTTTTTCGTAAATTTCTCAATAAGCATTCATAAGGTAAGGAGCATTCAGGTGTTACACAATTATTACATTGAGACTAGACCCGTTTGTTCTTTCAAACATAGTCGCCATTACTATCGCGGCACTTCATATAACATGATACAATTTTCCAATGCCGCGGTTGTACACAACGGCCGCTAACGAGAGTAGGCAAAAAAGTTAATTTTTTTAGCACGTTTCATGGTAATTGAAATTTTGCTTCTCAAAATCTTTTTGAAATTTGGAAGAAAAATGATATGTTGCTAACGTTATCGCTTCCACGCTTGACCTTAATTGAGCAAACAGTAAGCCCTCGAGGTCCCAAAAAGATTTTACTTCAGGATTGGCTTTTTTGTTCAGATTTTGAATAAAAGCCATCTAATTATCTGGTGTTAGTATTAAGATATTTTGTGTAAGCTTCATTATCATCTGCCCTTCCAACGAGCTTAAAAAGTTCATCATCACCTTCATAGTATCGATACATAAAATCAAAGGGCGTTCTCTTCCATTGGATTTTGGTGGCTTCTGCTAATAGTTTGGGAATGCAGAAAACATATTTTTCAATCCATGTATTTTTGCTATCGCTCGGTGCAAGACGGATTTCCAAGTATCAGAAACGTTCCTCCGGGCAGATGGTGTACCACTAAATACACCACTTTGCAATGCATGTAAATGTGCAAATGAGGACAAAAGATGTTGTTACTTGTCAATTAGACAGGTGAAAGGTACTATAATTCATTGCATGTTCGTACAGTGGGCGTAACGGGTTTCGCATAAATTTACAATTAATATTATTTAAATAATTTACCAATCAGTAAGTAAATTAAGTAAACCAGGCCTACCTTTAGTGCTTTTAAATAATTAAATTACGGTAAATCCAATTAACGAAGCGCTGATTACGGCGCTCGCCACTCTAAAATATTATTGTCGTAGGTATAAATTCTTTTCTATAAACAAATTTAGTTGCCGAAGTCAATATGTACCTACAACATTAAAAGAACACGACAAAGATAAAAAGACAATGCATCGGGTGAAAATGGATGGGTGAACTTTACGCACTAAGACACTATACTGTCCTGAAGATACGATAGTTACGTTTAGAATGCCTCATGGCGCCTGCTTTTTTCCAAAACTACCACCTTTCTTCGTTATACGCTCTCATTAGTTTAAGCAACGATATATCTCCTTCTTTTTAAAACGTAAAAAAGCGGTTACTCTGCAAAATACATAACAATCAATTCTCCCGAAACATTGCAGGCAATTGAAAACCGCATATACTTATTAATAAAAACTAATTCTAAAAAATCCCAGGGTAACTACACGACCTATTTTCTAGCTGACTTACAATGTGTAATTCCCCTTAATGCTAAAATTATTTTACACAACCATGTGTAATATACTTTATATTAACGACAAGAAGTCCCCTATGATTAAGAATTAAGTAAAATCGTTTTGAAATCAATTAAGGCGTAACAGGGTGTATATTTTAGTTTTAATTACTGTGTCTTTACGTAAGTAATCCTCTTCACTCTCATTGTTATCGCTTTCTGAGAGACTATCAAAGTTGGCAATTGCGTTCATCAAAGCAACGATAACAATTGCATGTGCTTCTCGTCCGTGAATGGTTTAATTCTTTCTCGCTAGCATCATGACTGTTGTCCTTTTGTGTAAGCTTCGCCTATTACCATCTCTTAGTGCAAACAATTTTTTCTAGCATTCATAAACATTTCTTAATATCGAAGCTATGGTAGTTATTTATTTTGATACAATATATCAATCTGATAAATGTATGTTACTCTCCAATTCTGAGGAAATGGAGATAGCTTTAAAACAATAATATCCAGATACCGCTTAGGGGAATTAACTGTAAGGTAATTTGTGCACTTTACTTGTAGAGGAGTCTGGCAAGATTTTATGCCAAAAATAGTAGAAAAGTGCTAAATGGTATTTCAAAATACGATGAAACTATCTTAATAGCCGCAGGATTTTGATCGCAAAACCTTCGTGACAGGCAAACCTCCAAAGTCTTATTTTTAATACAGGCAAACGTTCAGTGTCGTCCTGATGACATTGGTTGATGTTAATTACAAGCTTACCAACAGTAGTATACTGTGTACTGAGTCCATACCGCGTATTATTATTGGGAATAAAGGCTCCCCCGATAGAAAGAGAGCGAAAAGTTAATTTCTGTACAAGACATGGCATCAGAGGCGGTGTTCACACTTTTTCTTAGACAAATAGATATTATGCTTTGCCCCTTTACTTAGAGTAACAAGAGATCAAAGCAAATATGCTTGATCCACAGTGACTTGTACAACTAGAAACTTCGATCAGATTTAAAATAGCCCCCAACCAATCACTATTTAAATAAATGATAGAAGGACTCTACACAAAACCGAAAGCAGTCCTAATCTGTCACGAAAGTGAAAAATAGACTGAAGCGCTTAGTAAGAAGACGCGAGTACAACATCGTCAGAAGAGACCTTTGACGAAACACTATGTCTTCCAGGTCAATTTTTCGACATTTTGAGTAATTAAGAAGGAAGTCATACTAAACTTCTGGTAAAACAGTCACCTTCTCATGTTCAAAAAGTAAAATCAATAAATATTATAATACACTATCATAGGGAAACGGGCATACTAAACAAACTCGAAATATAAACTGTTTTTGAATTCAAAGATCGAAATTTTCTACGAATCTTCAGAATGGTACAGAATTAATTCAATGATTAAGGGATGGAATTTACATTCCTCATGTTAAAAAATTTACAGTTTAATAGAATTTGAACGTTTGCTTTTCAACAAGATTGATACTAAAACGAATCCAAATACATGTAAAACATTTTCCAATTAAGAATATAACACCTGAAAATGCAGAGCACTTTTAGCGTAAGCAACCATGTATGCTGTCGGGTGTAAAAATAATGTAACACGGCAGTAAGAGATTATGCCATTAAGCTGACAATGAAATGAGTGACAGTTACAAGGGTCGAACATAATGGGAAGAGTGTCCTGACGACAGATATAATGTGGATGATATCTAGTTTGATATCTAAACCATACGACTCGACAGTTAGGGAAATCTTCTTAATTCATAAGCGATTCTAAATTGTTGTTTGAGATGTATAAGTACGTACGTTTAATGTCTATATAAATTTGGAAATAGCAGTTAGTCTATTAGTACGGGTGTAGTAATAGATTAATGGCGCATCAACATACGTAGATAAATTGGTAACAAATATCATGTACTCGCTTTAAGACAAAAATGTAGCATTAGTAATTGTTGACAGTTATAAAATTTTGTAACTGCTTTCAGAGTATTAAATATCTTTTGTAAATATTAATGAATAATAATTAGTCTTGTAATGGATTCAATAAACGAGTGTCAATTGAAGTTTGTTTAGTGCCGTCAAAATCGTTGTAATAAAAAGCTTCCAGCAAACAATAACCACAACTATAACATTTGATATAAATTATTCGATCACATATTTAGATGGAATTAAAAATTGATAAAGTTGTGCATCTATATTGGTGTTGAAAATTCTTACACTCAATGGGATGGAGATATCAATATTTTAAAACAAAACTCAAAACCTCCCTATAAACGGTTTAATTGAAACATCAAATAACTTGCGGCAATATGTTTCTTATTTTAAATATTAAAATCAATCCTAAGACGATACAAAGGCATAAAAAATTCCATTCAAAACGCAGTAAGTTTACGAAGAAAATTAATTAGGGTGTAGTTAATCCAATGTCAAAATTAACTGCTTGGAATCTATATATTTAAATTTGCAACCTCTCCATGAGCCTAGACTCATGGAACGAGCGATGATGATCTAAACTATAATAGAAAATTGTAAAATTCAACATCTACCAATATGTCCATAAAGAAGATGTCTAAAATCTTTTTATGCTTTTATACTGTCTGAGGATGAATTTTAATAATTAAAATCCGAAACCTGTCAGCAAGCTTTTTGATATTTCAATATATTCGTTCACAGAGAGATTCAGAGTTTAATTTTATAATAAACTTGTGCACAACAAAACCCTTTCATGCTGTAAATATTTTTGGACTTTGTAATAATTGTCGCAATCTTGTTATCGTTTTAAGTAACGGTGTAACAACTTTATTGCTTTAGGGTTATTAATGATGGCACTGAAGCCCCTTTATCTATCTTTTGCATTGGCAAACCAAAGACATATTACCTACCACAAAATAGAACCTAGGTGACAGATGGTAAACTGCTTTAGAAGAAGGTAAAGCGCAACCGTGGCATAGCTCGGGCATGACTGCAGTAGCCACGTGGTCATAGGTCTATTGTTTATTTGGTTAAATAACAAGTGGGTAGGAGGAAGGGGAGGCAATACTACTTCTAATAGTTCTACATAAAGATGGAAGAATTTACAAGGATAGCAGTAGGAACCCTTATGTATAGGGTACTAAAACAAACATAGTGAAGATACCAATAGCGGTTCTTCCTACTAGAAATGACTGAACCTAAAAAGCAAAGTTACAGTTAATAAATACAATCTCATCACCATCTGTGATTCAATTTAACGGTAATAATATTGTAACAATTTTTTTTACGATTATATAAGCTGTTGAAATTGTGGTTTCATTAGTAAACGAGAGTGATATTAGAGGTGGCCGTTGCATCGCTCCCACCCTTAGCAAGCTCTCTATTTAAGTAGCTGCACCTATAGAAAAACACACTTCTTGTGTAGTTTTGTTTGTATACACTAGTGGCTATTACAATGTAAGTTCATTTTTAGTCATTATTAAATATACTGAAATGCAGTCGTTGTTTTGACAAATAATACAATAAGTAAATCAATTAACTACAGTCCACATATTCATTAAAATAAATTAACAAGCAAAGATATACAGGGCCACAGTCCTGTCGAATAAATACGCAACCTTAGGGTTCAACATAAGCTTATAGACTTAATTATAAAATACACTGCACAGTTTATTCAAATAAACAATTAATTTTATGATGTTAATAAAAGTTCAGATCAGTAGCGTATAGCCCAATCACGAGGCATTTATTAATTAATAATAATAGTAAAGACTCTATTCGTAAACGTTGGTCATTTGAATAGCATTTCCAATGTCAAACGATTTTTGTGCCTGGTGCGCATCCCTTCGACAGAAGAGTCAGTCTGGCTAGACCACTCGTTGCAGTTAGAAGCATCACGGAGAACAATAAGGTACGAGCTAGCAACCTACGCGTGGCCATAAACGTGGCAGCGTATCAAGTGCAGAATGCACTTGACTTGTTTGTTTCTATAACGGTAAGCAAGTTACATAATGATTAAGGTAGACTAATTGATTTTATTATAGCGCTCACCCTCACCTAAACCGATAACGATAACTCACACGTTTACCAATTTTTAATGTCACTAATTCACAAAGGCTACGAACTTACGAGTTCAGATATCATGTTTATTTTCTCAGTTTACCGTTAAATAATCTTGCCTTGGGATATGTTAATGAAGAGTCAAAAATGAGCACATTGAATAGCTTGTTTTATGAATTGATTTTATGTTTCGATTTACTTCGATGGATTGCACAACAAATTGATGAAAATGGTTCCCTATAATGGTCCAGTATAATACGCTGTAATGCATTTAATTCGTCGTTTGTTTAAAAGAAGAAGCTCAAGCTTATGCTTTGTAAGCTGCAGATCTGGAAAGGTCGCTGACATCACTTATGTGTCCAAAAATCGCATGCTAACACATGTGGTATTGACAAGGTACGGTTATAATGAAGTTCAAAGTAAAACTAGTTGCTAAGGTAAGCGTTAGCATAAGGACTTGACCTGACAACAACTGTTCTGAATAACTTGACAGCGAGGCGAATATTTGAAACTAAAATGGAAGCGTTTTCAAATTTGCTTTACAAGGAAGTCGATTGAACGTTTATCATTTGGATTTCATTATAGTATAAATTACTGCTTACATTTGATATTACTGCAAATAATTAAAATTATGAATTATCTTTATTTAATCCGGAAAAGTATTGCACTCAAGTTCAATAATACATAAAGTAATTACGAGAACTAATTTATTTAGCATTGAATATATAACAGATATTTGTAAACCAAGGTAAACAGATCTGTGCATTTTGGGTATTTAAAAACTTTACGGTCATATTTAATTTATTGTTGACTTTTTGATTCCTAGTAGAAATTACCATAATTTTTATACTTAAATATCTGAGTCTAAAAGATTAGACCACGTTTTTTATTGTTGTACATTTTTGTATGTAAAATTTTATTACAGAAAAAGATAAATTTGATTAAAAGACCATCATATGATTTAAATTGAACAATTGTTTTATTTTAGACAAGTGCGTCCAAAAGGTAGAGATAATGAGTTAAAAGGTAAAAAGAATATATACCCTTTTATAAAAAAAGCAGGTTATTAGCTGTGACTCAATAAAAAAGTACTAAACAGCGCTTTCAAGAAGTTTAATATCTATATTTCCTTTTACTATTTATACTTAAATTTTTGGTATTAATAACTACTTTTTTTCTTTATTGTATAAGGTAGCAAGAGTGTATCTCTTGAGTCTTTCGTTATTATAATAACAATGTTTTTTCTAGATTCTGCGTATTGCAGTATAAGCGATGTTTCCCCCTGAGAATTTCCAAGTTCTCCCTTAGGGTAACCCGTGCTTTAATAATTCTAGGACTTGGTGGCGTCCCTTTTGTACCCCCTATTTTGTATTTTAGAGTCAGTACAAAAAACAATAATTTTGTTGTGAAACCCACGACCACGCCTTATAAGCTCTACCCGGGGAATACACCCCTAGCTTACTCGGAAGACTGTCGATTTCCCTTCATTATAAGGGGATCGAATAAATGAGCTATATAATATAATAACATATATAGTCAGTTTGTTATAATATTGGAAGAACCATAATTTACTTGTTTTTATTATTTTGGGAAAGACAACTAAAAATGGTAAAAGTATCATTAATGTCTATTTCTCAAATAAAACAAATTTTGATTTTCAATTACAGTTCTAAATAAAATGTATACAAGAACAAGTATTATTCGTTCAGCTTCGATTTGAAATAAAATCTTAGTTAATTCATGTAATTTAATTTACTAACATTAATGAAGCAAATATTTCAGATCTAAACACTTTAGAGATCGTTAATAAAAATTTTAAAATACTAAAAGCATTAATAAATTATTTGTGTTAGGGTTTTACTTAGTGTGAGCCTGTTAACAAAAGTAATTGTTTCAAGCATATGTGTGCCAAAATAATCAGATATATGCTAATGAAACAAACAATTTAGTTCCCCTAAAACCGCTTTTCGAGAGAACAGCTGGTTCTATTTCCTCAAAAATGGAATTTTACAGGAATTAACGAGCTAGTTCATTAAACAACTTATAAACAGTTCTGTATAAAACAATTAAATGAGGTATTAAATCTGCACTAACATAGGTGTGACAATTAACATCATAAACAAAATGTTAGCAGCTATAAAATAACCGCTTATTTTCTTAATTAGAATAAACGATAAGCGTCGAAAGTACTTTTTCAAACAGTAATAAGGTAAGATCTAACTCAAATCCGTGATCAATGACGTTTACAACTAATATCTCCAGGTCTTCATTTAAATCATTAGATGAATACTTAAAGTTACACATGTGTATAATACGCTACTACAACCAACAGTAGTTGCAATACAAAGCAATTATTTTATTATCTTTCTAACTTAGCGCTGCAAATAAAGAGTATTAGTAATAATCAAATACAAACCATCCCTGCAAATGATTTTACAATGCTTCACCCGAAGGCACTACATTGACCAGGAAGCGAGTTTTTTAAACGGAAAATTTTGAATTTTGCCGAACACTTGTGTCAAGCAAGTTTAGCGATCTTTAACGTGCGTGACAGCACTTGCACACGGGACCTCCATTTTATCTCTCATCCAAACAATCCTCATTTTTGTAAAACATGCTCGCCTAATATTTTTAAGCAGACCGTTTCGGGATTTGAGCTCAGGATTTTGGGCGTAGTAGTCACACGTATATCAACTGCGCCATGGGCCGCCTTACAAACCATGAACGAAGAGATCAATTACAGAATTAATACTCATTTTATTAAATTTAGAGAGCAATTCTCAAATTGCACACCCTCCGAAAAAGCTTGAGCATCTTCACTCTTCAAAGTGCATATAAAGTTCATTAATATTCATTTTGCCAGAACGTTTGTTATAGACATAGGTGTAAAAAGACACTTCTACTACTGTGTTTAAAACAACACACAAATATTAGTCTAAGGCGTTTTAGTACCTGAATGTAACAACCTACAAAATGTGTTAAATTTATAATTTATTCAATGCTCATAATAAGACCTTAGAAGATATAAAGTAATTAGTTACGATAGTTTAAATCAAAAATGTTGCAAATTGCATTTGATTTGCTACAAGCTCTCTATAACACGTTCGAATTGCAGAATTCAGCATTTTACAATACATTTTGAATTCTTCCTTTTTGTTTCTTACAAAATTTTAGTGTTGGCGATGTTACCACATATTAAAAATTTACTACCCTCGCATTCTGTTCCCTATTTAATTAATTAATATTGCATACGGCCACGCAGCATAGATTAAATTGAAAATTTAGGCTTTGTTCACGTCTAGGGGTGACACCAAATTTAACTGTAACAATGCAACATCTTTGAACGCGGTTCGGCGCTGGCAATGAATGCCCTAATAATTACAAGCTTTCAGTAGGGTAAGTTACCGGATTGCTTTTTGTAATACAAATGAGATCAAGTTTCCAAACCCAAAATAATATTTCGGGAAGTCGTGTTTTACGTGGCAAACATTTAATTGGCACTATGCAAAACATTTGATACCTAATTAGGTGGATTGTTATAGAAATACCTTCAGGATTGTATAATTAATAAGCAAAGTTAACTAAGTCATCCAGTTCCGTTTCAGTAGATAATTAATAATGAACATCCGCCTGAGAAGGAAAGCTTACGGAAGATTAGTGAGAGATTTTGGGACTGGTGTTAATTATAGGCTCCAATTATATTGCAATAGGGTTATTTATGTTCTTGTTTGTGATCAGATTGCGCGTTAGTTTTAAATGTGTCATTTATTATTCGAGAAAATTTCAATGTTATATTTGGTTTTTACTACAACAGAGGAAGGGTTACGTTAACGATAATCGCTCTTTGCTAGCAAAGACTACATATCTATAGGCGCAAGTAAATATATATTTTCCTCAACCGTTTTAAGTCATCTATCACAACTATATTATAAATGAACAAGCTTACAATTAAATAGTTACAGCGAACATCACCAATAATGGCATCAATAATAGTATTCCTAAAACATTATTAAAATTTACAGTAATTAGAAGTATCAGTAAATAGCAGCATATCTCACGAAATGATAAATTTAATTTCGTAGAGTTTATTAAAGATATAATTTTATCAGACATTTGGTTTTTAATTAATGTAGATCTTGTATTCTAATTTACAAACATGCTCAGAGATTTAGCTTTAAGAAATATAAAAAAAACATTATGCGAACTAATTCTAACGCCAAATTAAATTAATTCACCACCTAAATTTGCTGCCCCTCCCATAATACATCAAACAGATATTCCCACATGAAGATGATTTTAATATACCGTCATTTGACTTATGATGACTTTTATATAATACTTATATAAAACTTAAATTATGATATTTTTATACAGCATTAAAAATGCAGCGTTCGCTTTCTTAAATATTTATCTTGAGTTTACCAAGGTTGCTTTCATTCACGAATCCTAAATGTCTGGTTCGTTTATCTCTTCACCTTACTTTATACAAATAATTAATTAGTTCATGTATATTACTATAATTTGAATGCGGGAAGTTAGGCAGCTCATCCTATGCGTCTTTATTATTCCACAAGGTTGGTTGTATATATTCCTTATCTCGTATGCACAGGTTGCCATACATTCGTGTAGTTGAGAATGCTAGAACCGGTTGCCATTATTAGTGACGTGGTTTCGCTTGTTAAAATGAAATAATAAGTTTTGATGTACGAGTTTACCCAAAAATTTTACAAGACATATACGCTTGCAAAAGTTATCGTTCCACAGATTTTAAAAGCACCCGTTGTTGCGCCATTTAATATATTTTGGTTAGCCACTTCAAACTTTACTCCAAACAAGATACCTACATTATTACACTCATCATGATATTTTGTAAGCTAAAACGAGAACATTTTGCTCATAAGTAGCATAACAGATGCATAAGAAATGCGTAACATCAGGAAGTTCTAAGATGTAATCTTAGTTCGGCTTCCGCATTTATAGTCAGTCTTGTTAGGTGTAAATTTGCGTTTTCTCGTAGATATTTTTCAGGAGGCTTCCTTGAGGATTTTCGTGCCGTTGGATATTTCTTTGACGGACTTCATATTTTTATTACAAAGTAGGTTTTGCAGTATCAGGAGCTTATAGCTTGAAAAAATGGATTGTTCTAAGCTTCTGGCCTATTCAAGGGACGGTTATAAAATAGTGTAGGAATAAAATTCAATATGTATATCTGACAAAATTCTACATTGCTAATAAAACGGAATTTTTCTATTTAAAGATTTTTTAATAATTTACTTAAAAGGAATATAGTTTTGCAACAACAAACTAGACGGCTTAACTTGCAAGGTAAAAATAACACTGCTTACGTGGTGGAAAAAAAGTTAAAGCTTTAAGAAAAAAGGAAAAACCGGCGTGACTCAAACTTTGGGTTTAAAATAATACAATCCGTTTGTTGTTTTAATCTTTAGTTTATGTTTTGAATTTTCTAAAAAAGATAGTTATCAGCCCTACGGAATCCTTTGCTCCAGAGTGACCCAAATGACCTTTCATATTTTAAACTAGATATTCACAAACGTTAAGCAACCTGTATGTGCAATGTGAATGATTGGGTTTGGTAGCTTTTTATAATTTTTGTTGTTTGTGTATGCTACAGCTAAAATGAGCGTTACGTTATAAATTTTGATTTGCCCAGAAGGAGCAAGGACCCCGTAACAATATAAGGGTGCTTCGACTAACCGCAGTGATGCAGGAGAGGGTTCCTATGGAAAAATAATATAGAAAAATAGAAATTAAAAAAATTTATAAATAAAATTGATGAAATATATGCAAACTAGGTCACAAAGTCACTTACCCCCAAAGGCTTTTCATACAGTTATAATTAAAGAACCCCAAACCGTCTAGTCACAGCAATTACTTTTGATACTATCCATATACGAAAAACGATTATTCCGCATAGTCCTTCCCTGCTTTGATTTCCTAAATGTTTCCCATTATTCTTCATCGTTCTTTATACTACCTTGAAACACTTATTAAAATTTTGGTCCAATTAAATAGAATTGTAAAATAAAATGCGCTCTAAGTATGACACTGTCGCTAGGGTAGCTGAATATTTTTTACAAATGTGGTTGGTTACATAGTTTTAAATAAATTTACCCTAAACTTAATCTGTATTGGCATTAAATAAATTCCCTAAAAATACAGGTATACCTTCCTAAAAGAAAATAAATTTTTTAATCTCACTCTGGCTAGGTATTGTTAAAAGAAATCCTAAAAGGATCTTAAATCTAATCCATCAACAATACTCACTCCAAATTTTCTCATTTCTCATATTAAATTGCACAACATTTAAAAATCCTGATTTCTGAAAATGTCGTTAATAATAAACGTAGAAAACAGGTAAGTTTCAATTTTTCTTTGCATCACTTTATTGTCCATTCCAACATACAAAATTTTTTACTTCAACTAACACTAAATTTCACAAATAAAATTTGCATTTAAAATTAATATACACTGCTTACATTGCTACTTTATTCCAGCAAAACAATTACTTTCACTTCCATTAAGTTACAATTTCAGAAATACAAATCATTGAAATTTTCATTTCACATGTACAAAATGAATAAATCATAACATAAAAGCTTATTCTACCCACTGTTTGGTTCGGGATGTCTACCAACCATCAAGATATTTCAATTTCTCGTCCTACAGACTGCAGATCCCATGACTCAACAGCACACAAAATTCCAAATTAATGAAGGAGTGAACTATCATAGTCCTAACCCCCTTTAGCCGGTATTAACGACGATAATTCCACAAACATGTGTGTTATCGCAATTGATGTTAGAGACATTTTAGTTTTTGGTTTGTAAAGAAAATCTATTTTGAAGTACATAACTTTTTGTAATGACAATACTTAATGACAACTACTTAACAATGTGTTCCCACAGCAACAGGTTCTAGAAAACGTCCCATAATGAATTGGACAGCCAAAGTGTAAGAAATAATTACAAACATACCCTCTCTCTTGAAAGGATAAACCTTTCGAACAAGTGAAAAAAAACTAAAAGGCATTGTCAATGAGAAGAGGATAAATTTTGACGAAGGATCCCCTGATATTTCCATGTATTGTATTGAGCTGTGTAGCTCGGAACACGTTGTCCTTGCCGGGAGTAACACGTACAACCCGACCTAATGGCCACTTTAGAAGTTGTAAGTGATCGTCTTTGATTATCACCATGGCACTGCCTTCCAGCTCATCGCAGATTTGACGTCACTTAACACGAGTTTGCAACTCACTAACATATTCCTTTGATCATTGCTCCCAAAAGCGTTGCTGTACTTGTCGTACATGTTGAAAATACGACAAGCGGTTAATAGGTGTTTAAAGAAAATTATGGTCGGTAATTGCGTATAATCGACGTCCAATTATAAGTCGAGCTGGTACAAGAAGTTCTAAATATTCTGGATTGGGTGGGAGAGGAGTCAAAAGACGCGAATTTAAAACACTTTCTATATAAGCCAGCATAGTAGAATATTGTTGAAAGCAACGAGAAATGTATCGATTTTTTTAGAGGTTTATTACGTAGTAACCTTTTTATTATATAACTACTTATATATCGAAATATAATTAACCATTTAGACAAGGACGAATTTATAAATTCCAGGATAGTTTAATGTTGAAACGCAAGTATATCTTTGTTTAAATCTTTTGAAAGGCATGTGTGTGCTCTATTTATTTTTAGTAGGTTAAATTGTGTAAGAATCTGTCATATATATGTTTTTCTTGTAAATGGATAATATAGATTTTTTGAGGTCAAATTACGATTTAATTTGACCACTACAAAAGGCTTTTTTTAAATGTATTTAATCAGCTACACTTATAGACCTGTTTTTTCAAACAAGAGTATTAAAATTATCCGTACCTATTTCTAAAAGTAATCTTTGTTTGTACACAGTGTGTTTTACACAAGAGAAGTTTTGGGAATATTAATTACAAACAACTGTATAAACTCTATATTAATATTTATTAGTTACAAAATGTTGCTTTCTTAGAGTTAATATGTAAATTACTTTTGTAGGTTTTTATGTTTGTAAGTATTCTTTCTGGATAATGTATGTTGAAAAAAGGTATTTGCGGATGTAGCAATTATTAATGGAAGGATTGTTAGACAATGAATATTTGATGATATTATACTTTGACGTTGAATTTTCGGAGTTTCATTTAATCTGAGCTGGCAAGATAATACGCGCATCTTCAGATAATAATTTGCAACAGTTTTATTGATACCCAACATAAGGGGTTCATTTCAGTTAATCTTCATAAACGCTACATTTGACAGTGCCTTTTATTGGCGTCCCAACGTGTGAGCTCGATTAAACGGTTTGAAAATTAAAGTCTTTTGTCTGGTAAGATTTTGTAGAAATTTTCTCTATGCAATATATTTGATTGGTTTCCAGTATGACATATAATAAAAAAAATTCATGTAGGATTGAGTCCTGTAGGGGTGGAAGTTAGTTCTCAAGAAAGTGTTTATTTGGAAAATTTGAAAAACGTGGATTTTAGTTAAAATTCAAAGCAAAACGCACTTTATTTATTATTATTTAATTTATTAAATGTTTGTTTTTGAGCTTATTTTACTGCCCCAGGTTTGAAAAATTAATGCCGCACAGTATTATTATAACACACAATAAAAATCAAAACTCGACAGTAAAAAATATAAAAATCGCTATATAAAAACTTACTTGTAGCGGTTAATTCAGGACCTCCTCTAAACATGTCCGCTCGGTTCTACTGGTAAGGATACAGCAACAAGACGGTGTTATGTACTAGCTCAGACCCCACTACAAATACTGCACCCACACGTTAACACTATCACTAAATGATTTTAATACACGTGGTCAGTTGGATTAAAAGTTTCTCTAACACAATCACAGATTAGGGTGTCTTAGTCTAGTTAATCGAAGCCGAAGTCCATAGCAGAACTTTAAAACTATCAATTCTAGAAAAGCACGAAAGCAAGTAATTGCTACTCTGCGTTTACGGAATCGAATGCGCTGCGATCCTCTTTGCAAATGCACCGAAAAGTGCAGAGCTTTAGAATAGAGTTCTAATGCTACTGGGGTCGGTACTACATTGTTGATAAAGTTCAAAGCGTTGTAGATGTCAGCTATTAAACTAAATAAAACTAAAAAATGTTATTTAAGTGAAGTCTATGGCATGGTCTGGTCTGTGATGCTGCCATAGAAAGGCCTGGATGAGAAAAAATGCTCATTCGTTTTGTACGTGAATTCTCGGTCTCTCTGAATTTGTTTTGCTCCTTGAATTATAAGTTTTAGGGTTTTAGCAACCTATGATTTATGTTCTTCTTTTGTTTTCTTTGACGGCTATGTGGCCTTTTTTGATTGGTTCTTTATTGCGGGCGGAGGAGGGAATTTAACGAAGATGGTTGCGTGGTGTGCGTTGTTTCCTACGTTGGGCAGCGTTTTATGTTTGGGTCAGCGTGTTGTCGCCAAGTATCGATCATTTTCTTTATTTACAATCATCAAACAATAATCTTGATTAATATATATGTCATTAGTTAGAAAGTTTGACACTTCAAACACCATCAAATGATTGAAGTCTAATAATATTTCAGGTCGGAAAGTGGCCGCTTTCCGACCTCAAAAGTAAGTCAAAAAGTGTCTACATTTCGACCTCTTTTTCTAATCTAATTTATTTAAACAACATTTGTGCAATTTTTAATTAACCCTCCAGAGAATTTTCAAGGTAACCTTCTGCTACAGAACTAGATCTCCAACAACCCAACTTCTTTAACTGAAAAACGCGCCTCCAGTATTAGCAAGTAGAGTAGCTGCTGTCCGTCTAAAGCAATGTCCGGTATACTTGTCAACGTCTCTTAACTTTAAAAACATAGCTATTTTTTTGGGGAATTGCGCGATTGAATTATGTCTATAGGGTTGTGGGACTACCTTTCCACGACGCACTTGCATAAAAAAATTTTGGTTAACTCCATGTTTACATTTACATTCCATTTCAGAATCGCTAGTTTGAGACATTTTTGAAACAAACACAAACCGCGGACGATACTGTGACGTTTGTTTTTTGAAAGAAGAATCTTAATTTTTGCCTACTTGATAAAAACATAAAATACGCTTTTGAAAATTAATTATTCCAATTTGTATTGGTTTTTCGTTATTTAACAGGGATGATTGAAAATAAAGTAGTATACAAACCTCGGTGTTCATTGCTTCACATTACCTTGGTTTTTTGATGACAGCGGCGCTACGCGCCATGGTCATCAAGCTTCGCCTCGGTAATGTAGTACCTTCCACCTCGGTATGTAATCTACTATTCTTCTGTTTCTATTCAACTCCTCTCGAGATTCCATATTGAGCTCTTTTACTATCTCTGTGTTGGGGGTGAACTTGTATGTATCGGTAGCAAAGCGATACATTCGCGTAATAAATTGCTCACGGTTGGCCTATATCAGGCATCCGTACATCATCCGTGATTCGAGGATCTATTTGACCAGGATTAACCTTCCCCGTTGGCCGAGCAGCTCTTCGTCGGTAATTTTATAAATGCGCCTGGCCGTTAGCTTAGCGGTGTTTTTTTATCTTTTGGCGTGCTGTACAGCGTTACCTTGTTGATTGAATGCAATATCTAGGTAAGGTATAGTTTTTTTTCTCGTTTAACTGTGTGGTTTCAGGGTTTAATTTTATCGTTGAAAGAATGTGTGTCACTAAGGCATGCTACATTAGTTTTATTATGTGTTCACTTGTAGTTTCCAGTTTGTTCACCGCTTTAAAATTTTGTTTGACATGTACTTGGCAGCTTCTATGGTAGTGTGGATTATTTTGCTTGATATAAAAATGACAATGTCATCTGCATATTGTAGAACCCTGTGTTTGGTGTCTTTTGGCATGTTGGACAACAGTAAATTAAACAGCGTTGGGGACAGTGGAAACCCTTGGGACACTCCTTCCTTTACTACGATCGTTGTTGAAAACTCATAGCCTCTTTTGACCGTGAAAAAACTTCCTTGCAGGAAATCTTCAACTGTGTTCCCCCAAAGTCTTGGGTCCTCATTTGTTTTAGTTTGAATATTATCCCCGCGCCCCAAACTCTGTCATATGCATATTCTATGTAAAGTAATGTCGTAATTTGTTGCATCAGTTTTGTGTTTGCTTTTTCTAGATATCTGAGAAGATTTTCCGCCTGTTTCACGGCGTCTACTTTTTTCAAAAACCAAACCGGGTACATGGAATTTTGAAAGTTCTTTCTAAGTTGCTTTGTAGGTCCTCGCTCAGAAGCTTTTCAAACAATTTTGACAATAAGCATAAGAGATTTATCAGTCTTCGATTTTCCTCTTTGAACGTATCTTTTTCTTTCTTCGGGGCGGTAATTATAATGAACGTCTTCCACTGCTTTCCGTAGTATTACTTTGACAAAAGCTTGTGTGATTCTATTTGCTAGAGCCGGAGGGGCATGGAGTATCGTTTCCGGATTGTATCCTTGCCCAAAGAATTCCTTTATGCTAAGTTTTTATCATGTATTGTACCCTTTCCTGAGACCAGATATTTTCTTTGAAGACCATGACGTGGGGTTGTTGGTGAAGCTTACTGTGATTTTCAGTAGATTCACCGTTTGTCTAGTAATTGGAAACGTGTTTGTAAATCGATTTTACAGGTGTTGTTAAATGCTTTCGACCTTTCCCGCATTTGGAAAAACCAATTTGTTGTTGTGGAAAATAGCATGGTTTTGTCCTTTTCTTGCTAGAAGCTTTGATTAATTTCCACAGCGTCTGTGTGTACAAGTCGGTATCTCTGTCTATGTCGTACAGCGTTCTCTCGTACTGTTGTCTCATTTTTTCTTTGACCACTCCTTTCACTACCTTTACTGCTCTGTCCAAGTCCGATTTGTCTCGCGCCGACCTTGCTCTTATGTATTTTTGCTTCGCTTTGTATTTTTGTTTTAATATTTCTTTTTCGTTCTGAGTGAGGTATAGGTATGATGGATTTCATTTGTGTGTTTTGGACGCACCTTCTATGCCTTACTGTATCTTTGTAGTTAACTCTGCTATCTCGTGCCAACTGTTTCTCGCCATTCAGGCTTATAGTTTGCCATGACTTGATTAGATTTGACCCAGTTAGTTGATTTGAACAGCCCTTCACTTTTGAGAGCCTGCTTGTTACTGGCGTATTAAGAACTACTGCCACGTAATGCGATTCCAAGTCATGGTTTGTGTAAATTTCTATTTTTCTACTGCTTCTGATCAAGAACAGATTGATGGTGCCGTGTGATTCTTCTTGTCCATACCTTGCTTATTTTTAAACTCTCGTTTCTTCTTGAATTTGTGCTTGTGCGGTCCCAGTCTGTGTGTTTTGTGTTGAAGTCACCGACTATGGACACTGGTAGTTTAGCATTCTTTAGATATTTCTCTAATTCAATTTTCGGTACAGGTCTAGTTGGAGGGAGATGGAGAGCTACTAGTCGATACCGGTTTTCTTCGACCTCTGTCTCTATTGTCGTGTATTCAAGCTCTTCCAGTTCATGAATTTTTATTTGTCTGGCACTCAGAGAGTTCTTGATTTAATTTGTGGTTCCACCCCTTCTGCCGTTATTAGGGACTTTTCTATAGGGGTTGCATCCCGAAATTCCGCAATTTTAGTGGAAAGGCTTGAGGTGAGTCTCCGTAATTAACGCCACGTGAATCTTGTTTTCTGTTCGAAACACCTGAAGCTCAAATTTTCTACGGGTTAGCCCGTTTGCGTTCTAATTTAATATGTAACGTCTCGTATGAAACTTGCTTGTTTGGTTTGCAGTCTATTTGTTATTCGATTAATTATTTTGGGAAGAAGTTCTTTGAAGATTATGTTGCGCTTTCGCTGATGAGGCTTTTGATCCAGTCCGGCAGAGATGCCTTGTCAGTTTCCGTTCGTGTTGGCTCGTTGCGCGTATGAGAGTCCTTGTTATACCTCTGCTCGGCGGTACTAATTTTGTTTCTGTCGGTTCTTTTCGGTCCTTTCTTCTTCTGGTCTAAATCTTATGTTTTCTGGACTTGCTGGACATTCCTTATGTGATTTCGGTCTGTCTGTCAGTTGATAAATCTCGGTTTGTGGCAAATGCCGTTTGGGTATGTTCTGCTTGCGCAATTTCTAGCACACATAGACTGAGCTGTTATTGTATCTGAAGCTGAAGTGCCAAAGTGCTGGCACCTGAAGCACTAGTTCTAGGCAGTGGGTCTTCTTTTGGTTTTTATTTAAACCTTCATATCGTTCAAGTCTCCAACGTTAAAGATCTGTTTTCCCTTTTCGTCTCTAGTCGTATGAACTATCATCAGCGGGAACTGCTTTGTTTTGTTTCCCATTCCTTTAGCGCTTCTTACAGGAATGCTTTTTTCTTATAGTTCCTGACTCGCTTTTGCTTCGGATATGCCTGATGGGATTCCTCTTATCACAACTCAGCTCTTTTTCACTTTTCAGTTGGAAGATGTGATGTTACACAAGGTTAATTGTTAGAGCTGCTCGTAGTGCTCGGAAATGTGATTCTTCTTTCGTGACGATTTTGATAGCACCTTGAATGGGGTGTCCTTTGATCGGAATGTCAAGTCCAGCTGCAATTTCTTTTATTTGACCGAAGGTTGCTTGCTTCTTTACAACTCTACAAATTTACCTTCTTCTATACTTAGTCCCTCTCATTGACTAACTTGGTCTTTACCAATAGCCTTCCCCTGGAATTTAACTTTTGGCAGTACAACCTAATTCAGGTACACAACCCAAATAGCCGGCGCGTGGGGATTGCGCATTTAGTTATGGGAACTTGTTGATAAAACAAAAGTACCGTCCCTTGCAATGGATACTACGTGACCCGCTAAAATCGGTTTTCACAATACCGTCCAAGAGGCCACGAGTTAAGCTGTATAAATAAAAAACTTTAAGAGCATCATCTTCTCGTTAGAAACTTCAGTTTTTGACACCAATGATCGTTAAATTTATAATCAAACGGTCTTGGCTATTATAGCACAACTGAATCTAATTATCTTATTCCTCTAGTAAAATTTTTACACGCAGCTAAATTAGAGCACTTCAAGGTTTTTATAATATTCAATTTTGGGAAAAATTAGAATTTTGCTAAATGTATTGAATTTTATTCCCAGACTATTTTATAACAGTAACTTAAACTGTTCAAAAGCTTAGGACAATCTAATTTTTTAAGTCTTTAACCTTCTGGCACCGCACATCCTTCAATAAAATACAAATATGAAGACTGTCTAGAAGCACCTTTTACCAAGAATAACAAAGCAAGATTGTCTTCATGTGTAATATATGTTCAACATGCAACCTTACACCCCGGAGGGAATAGTTATAAATGCGGAAGTCGCAACTTAAACTTGATCTTAAAATTTTCTCGAGCTACGCATTTATTTAGTATACAGATTAATTACGCTCTCAAAAGCGAAATTGTCTTGTTTTAGCTTACAAAATAACATGGCAGGTGTAATAAAACACCTGCTTTTGGGTAAAGTTCCAGGTGAATAATAAAGTTACATTAAATACCGTAGCAACAGGTGCCTTTAAAAACTGTGGAGTAATAACTTTTGAAGCGTAGATATAGCAGTTCATTAAGTAGCTTTCAGTTAATTTCTGTGTCTAACGACGTTTTTAATGCTGAATCTGGATAAATTTATTCATTCGCTGTCGTTGTAATCTTATCCCCCTGAAGCAAAGTAAATTCTATAAAGCAGGCGTCGGGAGAATCTAGCTATTAATAGGGGTTTCATTAAACTTTTAGTCTTACGAGTTTATAGGTAGGGGTGGGCGATACGGGATTTTGCGTATCGAATATCGATACATATTCTATATCGATATGTATCGATATATCGAATATCGATATATATCGATACGTATCGATACGTATCGATACGTATCGATGCGTATCGATACGTATCGATATGTATCGATGCGTATCGGTGCGTATCGATTCGTATCGATGCGTATCGATGCGTATCGATACGTATCGATGCGTATCGATACGTATCGATGCGTATCGATGCGTATATTTACGTAGCGGTACGTATAGATATATATAGCGATCGTATCGGAACGTTTAGATGTGTAGATTAAGTATACATATCGAGACGTAGCGATATCTATCGGTACGAATCGATACGCATCTATAAATTTGTCTACTCTTTCTTTGGGAATAAAATCACAAGATCGTTTTAAAATAATATATTTACTGACAATTCGATTTTCACTTAAGATTGTTTGTTATCAAAATAATTAAAGTTTCACGTTTAATATTTGTGACATAAGTATGTATATAGGGGTGGGCGATACGGGATTTTGCGTATCGAATATCGATACATATTCTATATCGAATATCGATACGTATCGATACGTATCGATGCGTATCGATACGTATCGATGCGTATCGATACATGTCGATACGTATCGATACATATCGAGTATCGATATATCGATATTTATTTTTTGCTGTATCGGGGGGGTCGATACGGGGGTCGTATCGATACGTATCGATATATCGATACGCCGACCCAGCCCTATTTATAGGTATGTAATAAATGTATCGAATCCTGATTCGTGAGCAGTAGAAACGTTATGACACGTTCCAAATTGGAAATTTTTGCGTACAGAAGCGTTTATTTCAACCTGTGTGGTTTATGTTTAGAGTTCAAAATTATTGGCAAATTGTCTTGCAAAATCGTCAGATCTTTCACTTATTCGATAAATAATTTCTCATCATTAGGTTTTTAGCCCTGAACTGCTTAGACGCGTACGCTCATTGTTTCTTATTCTGAACTAACCTACACATTTCCCTGAAATTTGCAGTCTGCATCTATCACACTCTGCGTGCAAGAGTCTGATCTCGGTCTACCTATACTCCTGTTTTCCTATATCTGCTTGTAATATATCTCGTACTATTCTTCAAAAATGCCTCAGAACGTATCGTGCCCTTATATTTCTTCTATTATTTTTTATTTGTTTTAAACAGATATCTTTATTCCTCAACTATTTCTATAACCTATTTGTTATTAACCTTGTCTGTCCATGCTATCATCCTTATACATCTGAAGCACAACTTTCCAGAAGGCTTCTATCTTTTTTGTCTGCTTTTCATACTGCCCGTATTTCATAGGCGTACTGTGTTGTGCTCCGCACATGCTTTGAACAATTTTCTTCTTGTCTCTATGTTTGTTCTGTTTGAACATATCCGCGGTTCTTTCTTGTTAGATGCAGTTCGGTCACTTTCTATTGTATTACAGTTATATACCCTATTTATTCGATTTTCAGTGATATGTGAAGGGGGGTAAGCAGCTTGTGGTTGCCAAGTTCCCCCAGTACTTGAACATTTGTCGAATTAATAGTTTTTCCAATATATCATTTCGCACAATCAACATTAGTTGAAAATATTTCACAACCAAAACCTGTAGTTGTTTATAATAATCATCAGATTTAAGTGCACTTATTTTATCGTCATTAGATTTCCCGTCTTGGAATTAGTTGGACGCGTACCTCCACTTATATATGTTCTGACCTTGCCTACACAGTTCCTTGAAATTCCCACATCAGCCTATATACAGCTCGGTTTCCTTTCTATTGCTTTCTAATTATATGCCCTATTTCACCGAGATTCAGTGGTATGTGTAGGGGGTTAATCAGCCTGTGACTGCCAAGGATCCCCCAAAACTTAAATATTTGCCAAATTCAAAGTTTTCCAGTAAATACTTTTGTACAATTAACATTAGTTGAGAATATTGCAAGACCGATACCTGTAGTTGTTTATAATAATCTTCATGTTTTAATCACATTTATTTTTTTCGTCATTAATTTTTCCATCTTGGGATTAGTTGGATGCGTACCTCCATTGATCTCTATTCTGAGCTAGCCTACACATTTCCCTGAAATTCCCACATCCTACATCGTTCACTATCTGTGTGCAATAGTCTAACCTAGGTTTATTTCTACTTCCCTTTTTTCCTATCTCTGCTTCTAATATATTCTGCACTATTCCCTCATGTTTTAGTATGTGATCTATCATCCTATCTCTTCTATTTTTTACTGTTTTCCACATATTTCTTTCTTCACCTAACATTTCTAGTACCTCTTTGTTCTTAAAGTTGTTTGTCCGAGATATCTTCATCATCCGTCTGTAGCCCCACATTTCAAAGGCTTCTACCTCTTTCTTGTCCGCTTCTCCTACTTTCCAGGCTTCACAGTCGTACAGTGCTGTGCTCCACACATATGTTTTAAGAAATTTTTTCCTTGTTTATATGTTCGTTGTCTTTGAACACAATAGTTGCTTTTTCTTGTTAAACGTAGCACAGCCTTGTGCTAAACTTTGTTTTATATCTTTTGAGCTTTTCTCATTTTGCATTATTTGACTTCCTAGGTAGCAGAACTTTTTAACCTCTTGTAAGTTCTCGTTACCTATTTGTGTTCTTGTTTTTGGTTTATTTTCTCCTCCTTTGCATACTAGAACTCTAGTTTTATTTTAGTTAATTTACATAGCGTATCTCTTTGTTAGAACTGTTTCCATTTCATTAAGAGCAGCTTCTAACTCTTCTGCAAATCTCATCTGCAAATCTAAGCATATCAATCTTTTGTCCCTGCATAGTAACTCCAAATGTTTCTGCATTTGACAGTATTCATTGCCTCTTCTATGTGCAAGTTAAAAATTAATGGGGATAAGGCATCTCGCTGTCTCACCCTTTACCTACTATTTACTTCTCTACGTTTCTGCTCTAATTCTATTACAGCTGTTTGCTCTTTGTATAAGCTATGTAGTATCCATCTATCCCTAAAATTCATTCCAATATTTTTGAGTATTTCAAACATTTTTTTCTATTTTACATTGTCGAATACTTTTTCCAGATTTACAAACCCTATATACACGCCTTCCCCCTTTACTATTATTTTCTCCATTATCACTCTCAGAGCTAGAATAGCCTTCCGTATTCCCCTGTTTTGCCTAAATTCAAATTGATCTGCTCCTAGTATTTCTTCAGCTCGTTTTTCCATTCGTCTTTGAACAATTCTAGTTAATGTTTTTGACACGTACGTTGTCAGAGTTATTGTTCGAAGATTTTCAAATCTATCCGCGCCTTTCTTTTTTGGTATGGTTACAATGAGGTTACCTTGGAAACCTTTGGGTATCTTGCCTGTATCTACATATAGCTTACAAGTTGGAAAAGACGTTCTGTTACTGCTTGTCCAGCGGCTTTTAAAGTTTCTGCTTGCACCTTTACAGACCATGTTAATTCGCAGTATGGAATATCTCAAGTCATCATTTTCAATGTCTGATTCCTGTTCTAATGCAGTTAGATCCTCTCCTGCATATAAATTCCCAATATATTCTTGCCATCTAAACACTTTTTCTACATTTTCGAAAATGCCGATTCCTCTCACGCCCCTTATATTTTTTGCTATAAGGTTTTATATCCCTAAAATTCATTCTAATTAGTTTGTATGCTTCGTTTGTCTTTTCTATTTCCATCTTTGTTTGTACCTCTTTGCTCTTTTCATCAATCCATTGTCCTTAGCTTTCCTGCATTTGTAAATAATTTCCCATTTTATGTCTTTGTACCTCTGTTTTACGGCTTCGTCTGGTTTCTTTTTGTATGTTCGATTTTCTTCTATTAAAGTTACAATATTATTTGCTATCCATGATTTTTATCTTCTGTTTGTTTATACCCCAAAGTACCTCTGGCTGCAACGTGTAAGCTGGATTTAAAGTTATTCCGTTCTACTTCTACGTCCTCAGTATCAGAAATTTTCCCGATGCCTTTCAGCAATTCGTTTGACTTTTTCTCAAATCTTTTGTGGGTATCTCTATCCTTTAGTTTCTCAAAATCAAAGTGTCTTTTTCTGTTCCTAAATTTTTAAGTTTAAGTGTGGATTTCTTAATTACTATGTTGTGATCAGTATCTATATCTGCTACTTGAATAGCTTTTACAGTCTTTCATTGGATTTTTAAACCGTTGTCGAACAGGAATGTAATCTACTTGATATTTCCCTTTGCCCCTTGCATTTTCCATGTTATCGGCTTTTAGTATGACGTTGAAATAATATATTTTGATGGTTAAATTGTTTTTGTCATAAAATTCTAACAGTCATTATCCCCTGCCATTTCGCGCGCCTAAACCAAATAAATTCACTACCGCTCCTTCCTGCCCTCACCAACCACTGTAATAGAATCACTAGTAATTAATAAATTTTCATATCTATTTACAAATCTTAACTGTTTTTAATACCTTTGCAGATCGCTTCTACTTCTTTCTCACTGTAACTGGAGATATGCACACAAACTTGTATTATTATTGAATTTACCGGTTTAAATTCCAGTCTAACCATGGATACCCTTTGTTCTTTGGTTAGTAGTTCTCTACCCAGTGTCTTATATTCTGCGTTATAATTATCTCCTCACTCGAAATTTCGTCCTCTAATCCATTATGAATTACCCTAAAGCCTCCGCTCCAAAAATCTGCCGTCTTTGGCCACCGAACTTCGTTAATCCCTACTGTATTTAATACTAGCCTATGGATTTCAATTTTCAAATTCACCAGCTTGCGTACTTCCTTCATGCTTCGTCGACTTGTCAGATGTTCACGGTGCTTCTTTTCTTCTTATTTTGCTTGTCGATTACATTCTATGAAGCAGTCTACCCTTGGAGATCCGAATGTGGGACATTTGTAACTCCGGAATCTTTTGCCCCAGAGAATGACATCATTCATTAAAATGATTTTAGTACGCTGTGTACTTGGGAGGTAATGTGGTGGTTTTTGTTGCCTTCCACATTGCAGTAGCGTGCCCTAGAATACCATATCAATCCCTATAGTCTCTGCCATTCTAAGTACCGAAAGAGCTACTGTTCTCTTTCGGGGACCTGTGTTAGTCTGGTTCCTAACTATAGACCCCACTAATTTGGTTAGACATGTAGTGCTCTATAGCTCACTGCAACGCGTAAGTCGTTCTACCCATTCAAGTATTCTAGAACTTCTTCAAGCTGCAGGTTTGTTCAAAACGGTAAAGCTTCATACTATAAGAAAATATGCCGTACCGTTGAGCTATATATCTACATTCTTACACAAAGAAAAATTTAGAAAAAAACTAAATTATGTCCGCATACAACTCAATAAAAGTTTAATATTAAATAATAAGAATCCAACTTTGCCCTTGACATTAGTTAAATGACTAGGTGAGATTTATAACGTACCCTAAGATAGAGAGAATTAGATATCTCGTAGATAGGGACATAACAAATATAATCTAGCTGAGGCGTAAGTGGGCTTGAGGATCGGGCACTACTTGTTTGTAAAAACCTCCTTCGGAATTGTAAAAAGTAACTAAGTAAATGAATTTGTTTTGATTGAAGAAATAGCTGTAGAGAATTTAATACATAAGTTCCTATTACTAACTACCTTAAAACTACAATCGCATAATAATGCAGTACCCGGTACTTACGCACACTTCGTAGGTGAAACGTGCTAGCAAAACGAAACACGTAAGATAAATAGTCCAAAGTTTTTACTAATGAGCTCCCAACATCTATACGATGACAGGTGACATTTAATAATTAAGTTTCTCAAATAACGTTACTTTGAGATCCAAACATGAAGATAAAACGATGCAGGTAATCATCATACATATAAAAATACCCATAGTTTAGACGGCAGTCATTTTCACACTCTTTATTCGACGATGTTTCAACAAGAAGTGCTAGATATTTTATACTGCAGCACTTTGCTGACACTGGTCGGTATTGCAAATAACGTTACTTCGTATAAAGCACTTCCTGTATTAACAACATAAGATGGCGATATTAGTCTTAGGAATAATATTTAAAACTTTCTGTATCAAGAGTTGTGGCCGTGCAGTCACACACGAACGTACCGTAGCAGATTGTATTTATATTAGAAATATTGTCCTAAAGTCTTTTATGCAACATACTGCTGCAAGGGTATGCAACACACTATACTTTTGGACAAAATTGATGTTATATTGGTATTTTGATTCTGCTCTAAAAGGAACTGGATGGCGTAGCAGTTTAAGCGGTGCACTGGCTAATTAGAGTTGTGCGTGAAAGATTTCAAGACTGTTATTCCAAATAGGCCATTTTGGCCTTTCAGGTTTCCTAATTTTCGATAATTCACACATTACTTTTTCGCAACATCAGAAAAAACAACTTATTAAATTTGATCAGGTTAAAAAATGTTAGAATGGAGGTTTTCCCAACGATTCTGAAACCCTCAATCCCGTCTACTGTTACATCACTAGGTTGGCCGTTTATGCTTTGGCGGATAATTCAACCATGTGTTTACTAAAGAATTTGCAGAAGCAACTAAATTACGTTTAGCGACAATATTACAAATTTAATAATAAATGATAAAAGGCCAGCGTTGTGTTATACAGATATGTGAGTAGGTCATAATTGTGGGATATTGAAAGTATGAGTATAACGTTCTTTCCATTTCGAATGGACCTACAGCTTGCCGACGTTCTAGATTACTAAGGGCAGCGGCTCTTTCAGTACTTGGATTGGCAGAGACTATAGGTGACGGTATGGCAGTTTAAGACACGCTACCGCAATGTGGAAGGCAACGGCAAACCACCACATTACCTCCCAAGTACACAGCGTCCCTAAATTGTAATAAAATGATCGCATTCTCTGGAGTAAGGGATTCCGGAGTTAAAATAGTCCTCCATTAAGATCTCCGGGAGAGGACTACTTCGGAGGTTGCGATCAGAAAATTCAGAATAAGAGTCGGGAACATTTTGAGAGTCCGAGCGTGGAATGTTAGAAGTATGAAGCAAGTAGTTAAGAGAACCTAACAATGGAAATAAATAAGTTAGCACTAGACATAGTAGGAATTAGAGAAATTTGGTCGCCAGAGGCGCGGGATTTTTGGAGTGGAGACTTTAGGGTAATTCATACAGGAGCAAGGAAGGAAATTTGGGTGTGGGGATAGTTATGCGGAAAAAGATAGGATGCGGAGTAGAAAATTACTTACAAAAGAACGAAAGAGTACTCATTGTTAAACTAGAATCTAAACCGGTAAACACTGTAGAGGTAGAAGTGATCT
Organism: Platerodrilus igneus; assembly: GCA_036346225.1. Taxonomy (NCBI): domain Eukaryota; kingdom Metazoa; phylum Arthropoda; class Insecta; order Coleoptera; family Lycidae; genus Platerodrilus; species Platerodrilus igneus. The sequence continues at coordinate 1,691,186 of JARFIW010000229.1, read as the reverse complement.
ATAAAGATATCGAAGGCATATTAAGATACGTATTAGAACATGAAAATATAATTATTATGGGGGATTTTAATGCAGTGGTAGGTGAGGGTAGGGAAGGAGCGGTAGTAGGTTTAGGCACGAGAAACGACAGGGGAAACAGGCTGGTAGAATTTTGCGACAAGAACAATTTTTCATCACACACACATTATTTAAACATCATGATAAAAGACGATATACGTGAAAGATGCTAGGAGATATCGGAAGATATCAAATAGATTACATTCTTGTTAGAGAACGGTTTAGAATCAAGTAAAAGACTGTAGAAGCTACCCAGAAGCAGGTATAGACACTGATCACTACATCGTAATTATGAAGACCGCACTTAAACTTAAAAATTTGGAAAAGCGAAAAAGAAAGGGACTCTTTGACTTTGAAAAACTAAAAAATAAAGTTATTCAAGAAAGATTCGAAAAAAAGTCAAATGAATTGCTGAAAGATATCGGGAAAATATCTGATACTAAGGAAGTAGAAACAGAATGGAATAACACTAAATCCATCCTAAACATGGCGGTCAGATTCTGGGGTATACACAAAAAGAAAATAAGAAACCATGGATAACACAGGATATTCTGAATTTAATAGAAGAACGGAGAAAATACAAAAACAAATCAGACGAAACAGGAAAACAGAGATACAAAGCCATAAAATGGGAAATTATTCGCAAATGCATGAAAGCTAAAGAACAATGGATTGATGAAAAGTGCAAAGAGGTACAAACCAAGATGGAACTAGGAAAGACAAATGAAGCATACAAACCAATTAGAATCAATTTTAGGGATGTAAAACCGTATAGAAAAAATATAAGGGAACGCGGGAGAAAACGTCATTATAGAAATGTAGAGAAAGTGGGTAGATAGCAAGAATATATAAGGAATTTATATGCAGGAGAGGAACTAACTGCATAGAACAGGTATCAGACGTTGAAAATGATGACGAAATATCCTATACTTAGAAATGAGTTTGAAGTCGCATTAAAGGGTCTGAAAAATGGTAAGGCGCCCGGTACAGATAAGGTGCAAACAGAATCTCTAAAAGCAGCTGAACAAGAAGTAACAGAACGTGTCTTCCAACTTGTAAGCTATATGTATCAGACAGGCGAGATACCCAAAGATTTCAAACGTAACATCATAGTAACTATACCAAAAAACAAAGACGCAGATAGATGTGAAAATTTTCGAACAATAAGTTTGACAGCACACGTGTCAAAAATATTAACTCTACAATTGTACAAAGACAAATGGAAAAACGAGCTGAAGAAATACTAGGAAAACACCAATTTGGGTTTATGCGAAACAGGGGAACACGGGAGGCCATTTTAGCTATGAGACTGATAATGGTGCAAACAATAGAAAAAGGGGAAAGCGATATATATAGGGTTTGTAGATCTGGAAAAGGCATTCGACAATGTAAAATGGCAAAAAATGTTCGAAATACTCAAAAAATTGGAATGAGTTATAGGGATAGATGAATAGTACATACCTTATACAAAGAGCAAACAGCAGTAATAGAATTAGAGCAGGAACGTGAGAAGTAAACATTAGGTCAAGGATGAGATAGGGATGTGCCCTATCCCCAATAATTTTTAACTTGTACATTGAAGAGGCAATGAATACTGTCAAATGCCGGAAGACATTTGGAATTACCATGCAGGGACAAAAGATTGATATGCTCAGATTTTAAGATGATATAGCGGTATTAGCATCTAGCAAGGGAGAGTTAGAAGCTGCTCTTAATGAAATGGAAACGATTCTAACAGGGAGATACGGTATGAAAATTAACAAAACTAAAACTAAAGTACTAGTATACATATTAGGGGAAAATAAATCAAAAACAAGAATAGAAATATGTAACACGAACCTACAAGAGGTTAAGGATTTCTGCTATCTAGAAGCCAAAAGCGCAAAAGATATAAAACAAAGATTAGCACAAGGTCGTGCAACATTTAACAAGGAAAAGCAACAATTGTGTTCAAAGACAACAAACATAGAAACAACGAAAAGATTGCTTAAAACAAATGTGTGGAGCACACCTAGACAGTAGGAGAAGCGGACAATAAAAAGGGAGAAGCCTCTCAAATGTGGCGCTACAGACGTATGAACGTAGAGGTACTAAAAATGGCAGGGGAAGAAAGAAATATGTGGAAAGAGGTAAAAAATAGCAGAGATAGGATGATCGGCCACATACTACGGCATGAGGGAATAGTGTAGAATATATTAGAAGCAGAGATAGGAAAAACGAGAAGAAGAGGTAGACCTAGGTTAGACTACTGCATACAGATAGTGAAGGATGTAGGTTGTAGGAATTTCAGGGAAATGCGGAGGCTAGCTCAGAATAGTAATCAATGGAAGTACGCATCCAACTAGGTTCAAGATGGATTAATTAATGACGAAAAAGTAACTGTACTAAAACATGACGATTATTATAAACAGCTACAAGTATTGGTTGGGCAAAATTCTGGAATAATGTTTATTGTGTGAAAGGATTTAATGGAAAACTATTAATTCGGCAAATGTCTAAGTGTTAGAAGATCTTGGTAGCCACAGGCTGCTTAACCCCCTCCACAACCACTGAATGTCGGAAAAATTGGGTATATAATTGTAAAACAATAGAAGGGGACCGAACCGCATCCAACAGGAAAGAACAGCGCTTATGATCAAAGACAACAAACATAGAAATAAGAAGAAAATTGTTGAAAGCATATGTGTTGAGCACAGTACAGTATGCCCATGAAATACGGGCAGTGGGAAAAACAGACAGAAAACGGCAGCAACCTTTTGGAATGCTGTGCTTCGGATGTATGAGGATAATAGCATGGAGAGACAAAGTTAATAACAAATAGGTTGTAGAGATAGTAGGGGAACAAGAATATCTATGGAAAAGATAGAGGAAATAGAAGGCCAGAATACGTTTTAAGGCATTTTTAGGAAGTAGCATGGAATATATTACAAGCAGAGATAGGAAAGAGGAGGTAGATGTAGAGCTAGATCAGATAATGATAGAGACTGTGCAAATTTTTGGGAAATGCGTAGATTAGTTCAGAATATGAAACAATGATGGTACGCGTCTAACCAGTTCCATTCGAATGATGGTGAACGTTTTTTATTCAACCTCCCCTGTATTGGTATGCAATTTATCATGCTCTGTGTTATATTGTTGCTTGCATATACTAGATATCTTTCTGACCAACTATTCTTAAAATTCAGATTTCTTTACTTATTTCATAAAGTGCACAAGAAAATATTAATTGCATATCATTTAGGCACATTGTGTGTAGTGTACAGATTAAATAAGGCTTTGTCAAGACATCATATATTAATTTCACTTCATTAAGAATCACAATCACTATTAACAACCGTTTCTATCGAACTAGCGCTTCCTATAATAATAAATAGGGTTGAACCATTAACCATTTACAACCTTACACGCTGAAGAACTTGCAAATGCAACTAATGAAGTTTAGGTCTGGCATGGCCAAAGAGCCTAGAGGAAGTCGGGGAAGTGGTCAACCAGAAAGCGTTCTGGACAGCCTTAAAAGAATTTGCGGGAAGGGTCGCGAGATTAGACAATGACAACCGCGTGTAAAATTCGGTGGGGTTGGTGGGAGGATTGGAAAATTTTAGATCGACTTGGTGTGAGTAAGGATACGAGCATAGATATAACCAAAACCTGATATTAAAAAAAGAAAAAACAAAAAAAACATGATAATAATACCCAAATGTCCAATATGCACGAGAAACTCCCACACCATTAATACAGTCACTGCCTATCTTCATAATTATGTGCGGAAAATCGGGAAATCGGGAATAAATAATAACAAATAAACAATAACAAATAAATCCGAAACCGTCATTAAATTAAATCAATAAAATAAACAAAGATAATAAAATAGAGTGAAACCGCACATCCCCAGGACTTGAAAGTAAAGTGATAGTGATAGTGATTGTGATCCCCCGGACATTTAGTGCATACCCACCAGGACTTTAGCAGTGCATCCCATCTTCCCTTTAGAAGTAAGTTACAGTTAGATGTAGGCAGACGACCAGATCTTCGGATGCCGGAGAATTTTATTATCGAGGTAAGACTTAAATTGTGGCGGCTGTACGCGCACAAGCATTGATTTACATTAATTAGTTGTTTTGAAATAATTTAACAAGCACGTTTTGTGCGTAATGGCGCTAGCCGACATAATGCTTGTGCGAGTGCACCTGATAAATAGGGTGATGCTTTTGCTATTTTGTGTACTGCTATATGCTTAACGCTTATTAGACATTTATTTATATAATTATATCTATTTATATTTTATATTTACACTTTATATTTATTAGCATGTATTGTAGTATTTTGTGGCATATTTGTTTTGTTTGACGTTTTGTCGCCATTGTGGTTGCAGTATATATTTGGGAAGAAAGAGTAGAATTGTGAAGATTGTAATCATAATATAAATCAGTTAGGGAATGATAGGGAAAGCTAGGGATGGATTTAAATTAGTTAGCTAGATTTGGATAGTTTTAAGACGACCCTTCAGGTCGCACTGGTAAGCAGAGCCGGCGTCTGCTATCCGGTATTACGGATCCCTCCCTCTCTCATTTCTTGCTTGTGTCTTGTTGATCGGGTACACTCCAAGGTCAGCGCTAGGAAAACCATTATTTAAACCCTGTTTTTAGTTTTTGTTTTTAGTTTTTGTTTCAATTTGTCAGATTTTTAGGTTTGTTAGATTGTTAGAGTTTGTTAGGTTTGTTAGATTTTAGGTTTGTTAGATTTTTATTTAGGGTGGATTAATTATGAAGTTAGGATTAATAAGAAGCACGGTTATTTTCGCGTTTAAACCCAATGTAGTACCTCCGAGTGGAGCATTGGGGACGTGGCTGCAACTATAGCGGCCCTTATTCAAATTATAATGCTTGCATATACTAGATATCTTTCTGACCAACTATTCTTATAATTCAGATTTCTATACTTAATTCATAAAGTACACAAGAAAACAATAATTGCATATCAGTTAAGCACATTACGTGTAGTGTACAGATTAAATAAGGCTTTGTCAAGACATCATATATTAATTTCACTTCATTAAGAATCACAATCACTATTAACAACCGTTTCTATCTAACTAGCGCTTCCTATAATAATAAATAGGGTTGAACCATTAACCATTTACAACCTTACACGCTGAAGAACTTGCAAATGCAACTAATGAAGTTTGGATACAACTTCATAAAAATTTAATAGCAAATGATAATTGGTCTGCTTGTAAATATTAAATTCAGGATTGAAAATATTACCTCTTCATAAAACAGACTTCGTGTGGGTATGCAATATATCATACTGCATATAGTGTTGCTGCTTGCATATACTGAAATTTCTCGTAGTCGCTTTGTATTTTATATTCATTTCGTATTTAATTTCGCTTCCGAGTAACAAAAGCAATGTGTTCTCTTTTTGAAGATAAATTGTTTTTCCATCCAAAAACAAAATTTCAACTCGCATTTTACGTTTCAGACCCTCCTGAACAATATGGTTTCGTAATTTCTATCTCTCTCGGTCGGTCTCTGCGTATCAGAGAATACTTGCAATCGAAGCCGCACGACTTCCACAATTTTCATCGGAATTTCATGAAATGTTCTAAGATTATGCGGATTAAACTCTAGATAGGCTTCTTTAAATTCTAAAGTTCCTAGATTAAAGGTGCGCCTTGCGCCTTGCAAAAGTGAAATAATTCAAACTGCAATTCTTCACGATCTAATAGTTCGAATTTTCTAAAATTTGGAGGATAGTTGACAATTGACCCTTAAATGATTCCGAATGAATTTCATTTTGATCGGATCTTTAACAGAATAGACATTGTACATCCGCAAGAGTTAAATGCTTGCAACACGCACAACTTCCACAATATTTACCTGAATTTGATAAATTTTTAGAGATTAAATGAATTAGGTCTTGGATGATCCCTTATTAATTTTATTGCACCCCGTTTAATGGTGCACCTTGCGCCAGCGCAAACGTGAAATCCTTTCAAATACAATTTCTCACTATATAATACCCCGAATTCTCAAAAATTTGGCGGATAGTTTAGGATTGACCTATGAATTTCTACTTCATTGTATCCTAAAAGAGCAATGCCCACGCGCAAACCTACAATCTTGCGTATGTTTGCATTTATGTGAAGTATATGGAGAAGTAAATGTAGGAGATAAAGAAATAAGTGACGTTAAGGAGAAAGTTGATAAAAATAAAGAGGAAGTAAAGGAGGCACAGAAAGAAGTATGTGAAGAAGAGTTAAAACGTATTGAGGATCCAGGTAACGTACAGAATGAAGTAGAGTCTGCGTTGTTTAAATATTTTGAAAATGGTGAGTTGAAAAATAAAAATATGAATATTTTTCGAAGTTAGAAGAATAAAATAGAAAAATTGAAAGAAGATAGATGCAAGATAAATTAAATGAAGGCGATCATAATTTAAATGATGGTATCAGTAATAAAAACTTAGAGTTTGAGAAAAATTTTGACGTGGGTATCTGTAGTAAAAATTTAAATGAGGTAGAGAGAAATTTTGATGGAATCTGTGAAAGATCAAGTACTTATTTTGTGAATTATGTAATTGTTATAAAAAGAAGCGATGTTTATGAGAAATGAATTAAAAATGGAAAAGTATAAATCTCCGTAATGATAAACAGTTTATTTGTCCAACTTCGATCGGTAATATTTTTGCGAGATTTGGTAATAAGAAGGTGTTTTCGAAAATTGATTTAATGAATTCAGTGTTGGAGTGAAGGTATGAAGGACTTTTGGTAGATGGGTGTATTTATAAATTGAAAAAATCCCATTTTTTTTTGTTTGTCTATGGACGCAATAACATTAGTAGTATTGATAGGGAACTTCTAGGACAAATTCAGAAAGTTTTATGTCACATCTTTATGAGATAGTGATATACCATTTTATGAAAGGAGGAATTTTTTTTAAACACTTGATGAGACCGTGTGGAAATAGAAATGAATAAAACGTAAAAAAGACAACGGAAGAATCAGGTGATGAAAGGATATAGTTGAGGGATGTTAAGTTGAAGTTGAGATATTCTGAAGTAAACGAGTTATTGAAGAGAAAGGCCACTGTCAGAAAAGGATTATGCATGGGTATAATAAATCTAACAGAAATAGTTGTATACAGTACGCAGTTAGAAATAAAAGTAATATTTACTCATCAATGCAGAAACATGACGCTCAACATAAACTCAGCGGGTTTGATTTCAAATTTTATATTTTCATATGGGTGAAAATATTGTGATAAGAAGGTCATAAGAGGTCATTGAGCACCACATTCTGTGAGAAAAGCCTACCCAAAGCTAAGAAAACTAAATTTTCAACTTTTACTCTGTATAATATTTCTAGTAAGATAAGCTGATTATTGTATTTGCTAGTACATAATTCGAACCAATTTTCGAACTAATGTGTAAATATTTTTCTTTTAAAATATTATTTAAAACAGGTTCTGGCCTGTGAAAATATAACAGCAACCTGGGATTAAAAAACCCGTGTATAAAAATTCATCCACTTTAAAAATACCAAATTATTTCAATGTCATGCTATCATCTTCAAAAATATCATTAAAAAACTTCTAGTACGCCAAAATATAAATGCATGCTTTGATTGAAAAGCCGATAAGATACGATAACGCGTTTTTAATGGCTATAATTTATTACAGCTCATAAAATTATAATAGGTAAAGAGACGCGAACTGTTAGTTTCGTATTTTAAAACGATTTGAACGATTTTTAAACATTGATTAATAATTATCCTCTGGACAAAAGCGACGAACAGCAGATGTGTAACGGTAATATGAATATTGTTTAAATTTAGCGAAGAACCTCATAATTATAGAGTAGTTATTTAAGATGTTTTTGTGGGTTGGTATTTGAATTTAGACTAAAGTATGTATACAAATCGATAATTTGATTTCAGGGGTGGCAGAATTTCGGTGCAAGATTTGCCAGTATATAAGAAAATAATTAAACCGAACTGATCAGATATGTTTAAATACGATGTTTTGGGCAAGGTTGTTAAATTATCTGACTTGCCATGATAATTTAGTACATAATAAGAATAAGAATACAACAAGGAATGTGATTTAAATCATTCATCATTCACCACCTTTTATTTAGCTCAACGTCGAGCCTCTTCAATCCACAGCATTTTTATCGATGTCTAACCTGGGGCTCACTTATAACTGCATCAGTCCACAGGACTTGTATTGTAATCCATTGTCGACCTTTTTAGTTCATAACGATATATATTTACACAAACACACATGTAATATAAAATATATATATATATATATATATATATATATATATATATATTTAATGCTGTAATTATAGGGTTAATTTAAGGGTCGTAGAATAAGCAAGAAAAACTCCCAAGTAACAGAAACATATAATTATAGATATTAGAAGAATAAATGGGTTATTATAAATAATATTAGTTGCGAGCACACTGTATATAACAGTTCAAACGATTAAAACACATATCCAAGAATAGCTACTAGCAAAGATTAGAATTTAAAAATGTAACGAAACGCATTGAAATTAAATCAGTGAAAAACCTGCATGAATTGGCTAGATAAGCATTCAAAAAGGTGTGTTAAGATATTATCGTAAACGCACGCAGAAATGATGCATTATTTAAAAGCGTACGGGATCTAAAAGTATAACATTTGCTCGAAAATCCAATTTATTAGGAAATCAAGAAACACCAAATTTATCCGATTTAGATTAGAATAAGACCAACAAACAATATTATGTGATCGATATGAACGAAAATTCCTGGGATTTCTGAAGTAGATGTAAGGTATAACATTTAAATTACGTGACTTAGAGCACCGCCTCATGCAATTAAAATACATACAATTGGTAAATTTTCCAAAATAACAAGTGATAATAGGCTTGGCCTCGCCTAGCACGCGAAGCCAATGAATCCCAAGCAAAAGGGGACGATCCTATAAATATCTTGAAAATTGAATATCGAGTTAGCATACTTTGAAACTGGGCAGTTACTATACTTGAAAGTGCTAAAAATTTACGTGAATAATAAATTAAATTAACAGTGAAATTCTAGAGTGTATAATTGTGCAAAAAGTGCCGTACTTCTGAGACGGCTCTCATTGCCATCTCAATTACAATCTGAATAACATCCGAAAACTGCTATTACAATCTTAAATTACGATCAAATAATGTTACGATTCCTATTAGAACTTTAAATAACGAGCCACTAGGATCAGAAAAACAATTTTGGAGAATGCTGCCTGTACAAACAAATTGATGGTAAATATTCTATTGCGGAAATAAAAAATCTTTCATTGGAATAAAGGCACCAATAACGATTCTTAGGAGCATCTATGAAACCACTTCAGGTTAGAGATTTTGATATGACTTATTTTTAAAACTGTTTTATCTCAAATATCTTGGATATGATTTATTTTGAACTGTTTTATCTCAATAATAATTTAAAGTGTAAGATCCGACAAATTGGGGTTTTTTGTGTAAATTTATGAAAAGCATAGACATCTTGAAACGTTTTAACAGGTCTTTAAAGGTAAATAAAAAAGCTCGTTTTGCTGGCTTGATTTTCTAAAAATTTGACAAATGTATATGATTTAAAAAGGGGAGAAGATATTTAAAAGGGTTGTAAATATTCATTCATTATACTGTGTATTGTAGAAGTGCTTTATTTAATTGAATCAGCTAGTCGAGGCAAAAGAAAATTATAAATTAACATTTTTACAAGTACTTGAGTGGTATAAGGGTAATAACACATCAATTTATTTATAGCACCACCCAATCGTAGGGGCTGTGCGAGTAACACAGCATAATTTATGTACGCCCAAGCCGTGGGGCGAATAACACAGCATTTATGGTCTACCCAAGTCGTGGGGATAAATATGAAAATAACAACAAGGGAATAACAGGGGTTAACACAGCATAAGTATTGCACCCAATCGTAGGGGCTGTGCGAGTAACACAGCAGTATATATATATATATATAAGTATAGTAATCTCATCAGATTCTAGAAAGGGATTTTATCGCATGCCCTTCTAAAGGAAAAGTTTTGTGAAACGTCACCCGTTCACGAGAACGGCATAAGGGTCGAAGTAAAAATGTAGATGTAGATCTTTCATCTCAGCGTCGATTAAAGAAAATTAGCCCGCAGGCCAAGTCGATAAGAAATTGCACTTTCGAGGGCTTTAGCGTAAATCCAGCGAAAAGCTGCGGCGATAAAAAGCTAGATGGAAGTCTACACACTCGCGGCCAATGTCGTGAAGTACCAACTTTCTAAACTATGCAACGATTATAAAGTAAGACACGCAAATAGAAAAGGTAAAAGAAAAGGATGGAATGTTTGGACATTTATAGAATTCATGTAGAAAAGAGGAGCAGCGTTTGCATTGGACAAAAGCGATAGAGAAGGGTGGGTAGCAAAGGATTACTCATGTATTGAAAATGTAGTCGGTAGTCCGGATTGTTGAAAAACCATTCTTATGTGATATACGGTTCTCTCGGGATCAATACAGGTCCACCGAGGAAAAAATAAAGACGAAGCGGAGATAGAGGGATATGAAAAAGTGCCTACAAACAGGGTAGAGAATAGAGAGTGCCCCTGTTGAAACAGATCGGACCACCTGAAACGTTGACGACAAAATGAACCCTATTACAACACGTCTATGATTAAAAATAGCTCGGGTGCAAATGTGACTTAGACAAATCACTTCCATACCGAGCGCATCCACTGCGGTTGGAAACAACCAACTTAAATGTACCATCGCGGTAACTTCAAAAACTGTAGCTACCACAAAGATACAGAAATAATTAACTGATAAGCGGTTATTCAACGATATAAGTAGAAAAAGTCTACAATGTACCAAAAACAACAGAGGATTAAAGATGAAACAGCAACACGTTCAGGAAAAACAAAAAAATTAGAAATGTCTATATGAAATAGAAAAACAGTTAATAGCGAAAATTATAAGAAAATTATTGAGATATTTTAGAAAGAAAACACATGGACTAGAAATTTCTTGTAGTCACAACTGTGGAAATCGATCTTTTACTTAGAGGCATAGTTCTTGCGTATCATATGCGTCCAAATGGTAAAGCAGCAACCCGACATCAACCAGTACAAATCTTAAAGATTCGTTGAGTTGCTCAAACGGAAGATGCATCAACCACTACAAAAGAATCAATGCGTTGCGTGATAATAAAAATAATAGAAAAATAAAATATGACAATTTAAGGTAAAATAAAAATTATTAAAGTGTAGTGTCTAATAAAGTTTAAAAACTCTGGACAAAAACTATGATTGTGCGATGAATACGGGGTCGGGGAAATAAAATGGTTTGAAGTGATTCAGGGTTCAAGAGTAAGCTATATTTATATACGACAAACTAAAGTCGAAAACAAGAAATTCAATTCCGGCAACGTTAGAGCAGATATGATATAGTTAGATAAAGATAAAACCACAAATATTAGTAACTAACAAGTTAGAAATAAACTAAAAAGGTTTTAGATGCTTAATATGCCCGCGTGATTGAAATTTACCTTCAAAATTTTAATTAATTGACTAATGCTGAAACTATACAATATACTTCACCTACGATAAATTGGAAAGCTATTTTTGCAGCGAATTTTTAGTTACATTAGATATGAGATTATTTAGCATCATGTTTAACTTTAAAAGCTCCAAGGTAATTTTATCAGAATAATATCAGGCACAAAAGTTCACACCTAGTAGTTAATAGTGATAGATATATGTATTCATTTACTGTTTAAAAATAAAATCACAATATTTTCTTATACAAAACAAGGTTTAAACACCTACTAGAAATTAATAATTAGGTGATTTTTATACGTGCAATTACATATTAAAAGCTTTTTCTTAAAACAGATAAATTGTTTAACAGTAAGTGATTGCGAAAACTTACAAAAACAATTAAGCTACTAAAATGTCAATTAGACAAACCGTTTTCAAGTTAAAATACTTTAGAAAGGCTACATGAAAGTAAGGTCGTGTTGTATTTTTGCGAGTTTTATTCCAATTTTTCTATTTTAAGATTAAGCTATTAGTTTTTGCACCGCACCTGCATGCATACCAAGCTTATTTTAAAATAATTGATACTTACTCACCTATTAGAATATTTTATCTACAATCCAATGACTTTGCTTTTCAAATATTATAGCATAGTTTAGATAAGCTTTACACAAAAAGCACAAACACTATCAACGATTAGCCACTAAATATTGTTTTATTGCAGGAAAGTTAGTTAAATCAGTACGCGATCTACTTCTATAGCTATATAATTTGTAAAATGTGACCGTTTAATTAAAACAATCATAGTGATCGGTTATATTTAAAGTAAATATTTAAAATAAACTAATAACGTATTATAAAACTTTCTTTAAACCAAACTAATTTTTAAGAAATTTTGATATTATTTTTTTAATTCGAAAAGAACTAACTTAAATGATGAAGTAAAATATCAGATAGATAATTACAGCATTATAATAATAGAACCACATATACTTTAGGCGCCAAATTACTACAATCCAACAAAGTACAATAGTATATTGTGTGCTCGCGCAGAGCATGAAATAGTATAGCACAAATTTTACAAACAGTATTAACTCGTTTTACAAAAGGAACGTGCAAATTAATTGTAAACAGGCTTACCTTTGAATTATGGTATTTGACAAAGCTGAAATACTAATTACATTGTTATCTACGTATACCGGATCGTAGACTCTAAATCTTCTTTTATGGCACATTTATTGACAAAGTCTGTTGCTACTTAAAACATTTAATAGCAGTCAGATACGATAAGGAGGGATTCATGTAAGGATCGACTTGTAAACATCACTGAATTGTACTGTACCCTTTTCCGATGAGGTATAAAGAATAGCTGTACACAAACTATAAAGTAAATATACTTTGACGTAACTAGCATTATCCTTTAATGCCTGAGGAGTTTGCAAAGGACTAATCTTGGGGGGGGGGGGCTATTCTCAGATAAAATTCTTAAAGTCCTCGATATAATTACCTGTCATTTTCTTTTTTACTCATCATAAAAAAAATAGAAATCAATCGCATGTTAAGAGCAAGAAAAACACTAAACTTGGTATATTGAAAATTAGGTTCTTAACATATGAAAAATTATTTCTATAAAATATTGAACGATCAATAATCACCCTTGTGAAATCACAAAGTCTTAACACAAAGTGTTTATAACATATAAACAGAGTTTTTGTACACAAAGTAAAATAGTTATTTCAAATTTGAAACAATTTCCTTGTCAACCTTTAAACCATAAAAAATTTCATTAAATTCTGTGTTCACAAAGTTAGGTTATAAGCAGTAAGAAATATTCAAAAGCATATTTTATCTAGGTGCAAGGTAAACAGAAGACAAGTTACTGCTGTGTATACTCACATAGATAATTTAGATATGTGTAAAAAGTTAGGTTAAACTATTTATAACGTTTATGTACTACATATACACTAAAAGAAATTACAGTAAAACCGTAAAACTCATGCTTGGAGTAAGTAACTATTTTAGATTGTTGCCCATATTTTAGTTTTCTTGAGTTTCACATGGCATTTGACTGCAATCATCTGCGGCGTTGTTCCTTTTGCTTAATAACAGCTGACGAAGTTTCGACTTCCCGAGTAGACTAAACGCCGAATATTTGCAGCTACAGATATTTAGGTTCCTTCAACAAAAAAACACGCATCCAGACCTGTCATATAATGTAGGTAATATTGTTGCATTTATAGCAGTTTTGTATAGAACGTTCAGATAAATTTTTGACGAAAGCGAAGATATTTAACGTAAAATATAAAACCAAAGACATGATTGTAGATTCGTAGAAGTATTAACTTGAAGTTGCAGTTGAACTCGGAATTGAATGTAGAGTTAAAAAGTCAAGATAAACTTTAAGATAAACTTGAACTTGAATTAAAACCCTGCAAAATCAATTGTATAACCGAATTATGATGCACTTGGTTCGACAAAACAAACAAAATTTATCTGTTAATAATCTTACCATTGAGTTTGCGGGACGGGTTTTAATATGTCAGGTTTCATCTTGTGCCTTAGGTAAAACGCTTATAACATTATATTTAGCAAACCGTTATATGTTTCAATAGAAAATACGTGCCATAAGTGACCTCATGACGATATATAGCTATGTTAATATTGTCGACTCTTGCACCAACAGACAGTTAGATATAAAAAAAAATGAACGCCATACGAATGCCACAGATAAATAACAACTTACAAGAAGGGGTTACAAGGGTAGTGAATGATACTCCTAATATGGATTTAGATCTACACTAGTTGTGTTTCAAAAGACATGCTTAAAGAATTCACCCAATCAGAAAATTACTTGTAAACGTATTTATTTATATAACATAAGTACTGGAAAAATTGTGAATAAACATAGTGATTTCTGTGTTTAGCTTTGCGTTCTAGTACAAGAGTGCACATGAATATATATTCAAATTTAATTCCAAGTGGTAATAAAGTGAATTTCTAGAGTTAGGAAAACAAGAGTATTTTATAAAGTGTGGAGCACTGTAACATGGCTAGATCTCAGCCAAATGGCATGTTACATCATTCTTTTATAAAACACCTAACCAATCTTCAATGTACTGTAGCTACGTTCACCATTCTCGCTTGTACGTAGCGCGTTCTCATTGGTCGAGGACAATGACGCATATCCTTTCAAACCGTGGGAAACCTTAATTGACTTTCTTTTCTAACGAAATACATAATAATAAAACCATTTCTAAATGTCCCGAGAATAATTCATACCACATATTTTCTAGCTAGACAGAAATAGTAATACCTTTAAATTCTCTATACAAAAAAAACTCCTACGATTAATTATTTGAAATGCTTGTAAACCCGTTTGAAGCGTAACGAAAATGCGAAAAGGGCGCTAAAGAAATCACATGAATTATTAATGGATAAACATGTTTTATAATCTGACTTTTACTTTATAAAGTGTTTCAAAGTGTTTTTACTGATGATGATTATTTGATGATTAAAATACAAGTCTAGTTTAAAATAGCACATATTTAAATAATTTGTTACGTGTCTAGACGTAGCTGAAAGAAAAGTAAATACCAGGCTAACTATATACCGCGAAGAGTGGGGAGACTCACCTAAATACCAAAAAAAAACAAACAAAAAAAGCACGTCGCCTACGAATACCTATTAATAATAAAAATAAATTAAAATTTCTTGGTTCACATGGTCAAAGAAAAGTATTAAATTTAAGTTATATTGTAAAGGACAAATTTTATAATGGATCCACGAAGTGCGCATTTCGTAGCTAACATGTAATAAAACTCATTGGAAAAAAAGTATTGCTTAGATTTTCTCAATAGCAAGTGTGTTAGGTTAAAGTTCTAATGTTGGTTTTCTCCATAGCAAGTGTATTAAGTTAAAGGTATTAAATGTAGACCAAGTTGTAGTAAAAATTTAAAGAAATATAACCAGAAGTACTTGCGAAGCTAGCTTTTAAACATGTATGGTGAACGGGTTTCAAAACATCAACCGCTGATAAATAATAACCATCGAGGTGCATATAAGAAAACTAGTCACATACCTCTATGAGTCAAGATGCTTATCTTGCAAGTTGTCGGGGGTTAGTCAGCACAGCAACGCCAAGGTAGTCAGGATTCATTCGTCCTGCCACCGTAACTGCAGCAGCGGTCACCCGTCAAAAACAGTTGGTCTACGTCAACAAACAGTTGGACCTACATAGAAAAACAACACATTTGGCCTCCAGCTGAGAGCTAAAAAGAGAATCTGATTAGAAAGGGTAAACACGGAAAAACTCACCAATACACGCAAGATACCTCCTACTTCTCAAACAAAAGAATGTGCATCGCTTTTGAAGTACTGGGGCGAGTAATGTAGAAAATATTTCAACGAATAAGCTGCAGAATCAAATTAAAAATGGGTTTAAATAACACGAGCTTGAACTGCCATCTTCGCGTTATCAAAGCACGATTAGCTAACTGAAAAACGCGCTATCAAATAATGGTAAGATCTATTATTTTGACAAGCCTTTAAATGGGAAACACGAGAGAAAGCAATTATATGTTCTCGGAATGTTTAACAAATTAACAGATACCTAACACAAGGTATTGACTATTTAATTTATTGAATAAATTTTTGTTTTAGAATGAATAGATTTGAAAGAAATGTTATGATTGTGCGTATTATTATATTATTATATTATATTATATTATATTATTATATTATAACGAGGTTTTGAATAGAAACAAAGATAGGTCAATGGAAAACAAATTACCACAAAAAGGACGTATTTGAATCTATCGTCGAAAAGAAACGTAACAATTTTATTTATGTTATGCAATTTTCTACAAAATAATGAGAGTAGAACGTTTGCACATAAAACAGTATTCATGCATAGCTAAAAATAATTTCTGTTTGCCATTAAACTCAGCTAAATCTATTGAGATTTCACTGCTTTAGTTCGAGACAATAAGATGTTTTATAACCAACGTTATAACGGCTTCGTACAGTTAATAGCTACAGCGAAACTGTAAAAATAAAACTTAATTTTAAAATTAAAGACGTCTTTATCTCTAGCACAACAAGACAGCAATTTAATTTAAAAACTTTACAAATTAATCTGTTTTTCTAGTGGCATCTTCATCACTAACAATTAAAAAAGAGCTTAAACATAAAGTTTTGTAATTAGAAACTTTTAACTTTTGTAATATAAATAGAAGAGTACACCAATGGTTTAATTACTTAAAAATTACTTGTTCTTT
This sequence comes from Platerodrilus igneus, assembly GCA_036346225.1. Classification (NCBI taxonomy): domain Eukaryota; kingdom Metazoa; phylum Arthropoda; class Insecta; order Coleoptera; family Lycidae; genus Platerodrilus; species Platerodrilus igneus. Next base: position 1,674,298 of record JARFIW010000229.1, on the reverse strand, counting down.
GAAACCGTGCTCAACAAGTACAAAAATATAAATATCGCTGCAAGAATGAGGGCACTCATTCTCTTGAAATGAAAAGTGTAACGCTTTCCTTTTAATGACAATTCCACCCTTGAGCTACTTTCGCGGTTTGGTGTAAATTGCGGTTTTTAATTAGCGTCCACCAATCCGAAGACTTTGAAGCTGAAAGTATTTAAAAGTATCAATTTCGAAAAGTTAAACCTTAGAACTGTTTGTCGTTTGTTCCAGTAATTTTAGAAAAGTAATTGCAAGTAAATTTAGAAATGTCGGATTGCACTGGGGATGTTTGTGAGAAGTAAGGGAAGGTAAGCGCTTTAAAATTAGTGTGAGATCGCTAGTTTTACTCTTAATAACGTGCTTCATTAGAATCTAAAATCTTGCTATTCCGCACTTTATTCTTGAATTGGAAAAAGTGGCGAATTCACCACAAAAGTTAGGCGTAAACCACGCAAATATAAATAATTAATTAAATCTAAGTTTTAGTAATATTAATCGGCTTAAAAGCAATAAGAACATTTGATTCAATCAATTTTTGCCATACTTATTAAACGTGCAACGCGATGCGTCACGCTTGTAGCGGATTTATTTCTAGCTTTACGACGTTGGGCGTCAATATAACAGTTTTTATTTTTAATATGTCCAACTCGGGCCGTTAGGGAGGAGATAGAACAGTAATTCGAGATTTAAAGAGACTAGAACTTTTTACGCGTGTGAGCTGGAACTATAAAACTTGCCGCTTCGACCGCTAGCTTGGCTATTACCTTATAGGAGATCATAAGAAAGGGCAAGGTTGAAATATTCCTCGTTATGGGAAAATTAAATAAAGTGTTGGGGCGTCACTGTATCTAGCAAGTATTAAAAGAGGCGTTTTTAGGGCAGATACAGAAACCCTATTGAAATGGACCTTTAAAAACTTTTAATCTACTTTTCTTAGAAAATTAAAAACCTGTTAAAATCAGGAAGTATCTTTGTATAACAAATAACTTTTATCCAAGAAAAAATTAAGTCAATTCACAAAGTTTAGTGATATTAAATAAAATTATTATTAAAAGAAAATTTTATCTCTTAAGAATTGAATGAGCATCAGATCCGATAATCACGTACATACTTTAATTTAAAGCATTTTACAATGGTGATAGCCGTAAATTCTAAGATATAAAAATTTAATCAATTGGCACTTTCTAAAAATTATATGCTTTGAATAAGAAATTTTACCAATTAGCACAAGATTGTGACGCTAAACAATGGGGTGCCGGAGCTTACGGGCTACAACATGACGGTTTGGGACTTAGCCCTAGTGGAAAAGAGGGTTACCGAAACAATAAATAGACTCGTTTGAGGTCCAGTAATAGTCACTAATCCTTAACCACTATTAGTTGGTGGCGGCTTTCACGTTGGTTTGGCACGGGTTCCGGCTCGATGGTCGAAAGGCTAATACAGTACGGGATAGATCATTTTCGATATTACTAACCTGTGATCTGGTTGTCTCACTATCGGGGTGGTTAACCCTACAGGGTGTTTGCGTTGCAATAAAAACTGATTAAATAACTTAAAGGTTTTGAACAGGAACCTCACCATCAACGACTTTCCAGCCCGCTTAATTCGAAGATGTTGTGAAAGTGAGCGTACTTACAAAATTTCTTCCCAAGACAGTTCAAACGAAGGAAGTGTGTATGAAACGAGTTGGAAACCATGAGGTATTTTTTGAAAAATAAGTTTACACGCGCTTCTGCAAGACTGAGGGTACGAAATGTTGAACTTAGCCTTGTAATTAAATCAAATTAGAAAATAACAGCAATTCTGTTGTTTTCCATATGGGACCAAAGACTTATTAAAAATCGAGAATCAACATTATACTGCAAATAATTAATCTTGATGAATTTTTTTCAATTTTTTCTTTGTTTCTTACGGTAGATTTCTAATTTCTTTCAACTAGCAACTTTTTCCTTTTAACAACAAATAAGAAATTGCTGCACTGCCCTCCTCAAAAAAAAAAAATAGAAAAGATTCTGTTCCAGAAAAGTCAGACAAACAACAGTATAGATGTTAAATAAAAAATTATTAAAGCAATTAGGGTTTATTTTTGAAAATTTTAATTATAAAGTTATTCCTATAAAATATGTTATTTTATTATAATGTTTTGGACTATCGGATGGCTCAAGTGACTAGTTATTATTGGATAAAATCTTAAATCCGAAAAACTTCTTCTAACGTTATTATGGGACCAAGGAACCAGGAGGTTTAATCGATTAATAAACTAATGATTAACCTACAAATGAAAATTAACAAATGAATGACTTAATAAATCAATAAATTAACAAACGAATAAATGTGTAAATGAATAAATGTATCCACGAATAAATATATCAACAATTAAAATTAAATTGATAAACGCGTAAATGAGTAAATGGATAAACGAGTGCGAGGGTAGTTTTGCGTACCACACGTCCAAAAGGAAACGAAATCGGTATGTCACATTTAATACAAGTTATAATTGGTATGTCTACACTCGTGTAGTACACGGGGGAGGGGGTATAGGTGTGAACAAAAAATACTTTTTACAGCTTTACAAAGGAGTTCATATATTAATAGATATATAGATCTTTTGAAGTTGGGACAAAACTTTACTTATTGTTCTCAATTAAATTGCTTAGATGTCAATATTTATCATCGGCATATGCCCATTAAAAAGCTCTTCTAAATATTGAATTTTCATTCCTTCCAAATATGAACTAAAAAAAATGTTAGTAAACGGGTCTTTTATTTAAAATTTTTAGTGCTAAAAATTTGCACACAAATACAAAAAGGTTTATACTGAGCTCATCATAGACCAGGGGAAAATAAAGTAAGGTTCTGGGATAGACCCATCTACTTTAGTGTGAGCATATGAATATAGACAAACAGGAAATCTTTGTTGTCTGAAGTTGATGATATTTTAATATTGAGGAGGAGCATGGAATATTTAAAGTGGATCAATTTTGTAAATATTAAGATTGTGTGTTTTTAATGTTAATTTGTCAGAATAAAAAGGGTTGTATTTTTGGTTAGAGGAATTATTTTTTTATTTTTTTATTATTATTAAATAGAAAGGTAGTTATGGATTATAGAGCAGGTGAGCAGTAGCAGTGAGTATTCATGGAGAAGCAGTGAACAGAGCTAGCCGTGTGGTGTCATTTTAAGAGCATCTTTAGAGGATACCCAACTAGAACATATCATGATCCAAAAATTAGAAACAAAATTTATTTAGACGATGATTAGTAGAGTTCTCTACAGGTAACTTTCCAGCATTTAATTTATGTAAAACTCAAATATATATATATATATATATATATATATATATATATATATAGGAGATATAGGACGATATCAAATAGATTACATTCTTGTTAGACAACGGTTTAGGAATCAAGTAAAAGACTGTAGAAGCTACCCAGAAGCAGATATAGATACCGACCACAACATCGTAATTATGAAGGCCGCACTTAAATTTAAAAATCTGAAAAAAAGGAACCGAAAAAGGCACTTGGACTTAGAAAAACTAAAAGATAAAGATATTCAAGTAAGATTCAAAAAAAAGTCAAATGAATAGCTGAAGGATATCGGGAAAATATCTGAAACTAAGGAAGTAGAAACAGAATGGAATAACATTAAATCCAGCCTAAACATGGTGACCAGAGATATTTTGGGGTATACACAAAAAGAAAATAAGAAACCATGGATAACAAAGGATATCGTGAATTTAATAGAAGAAAGACGAAAATACAAAAATAAATCAGACGAAACAGGAAAACAGAGATACAAAGCCATAAAATGGGAAATTATTCGAAAATGCAGGAAAGCTAAAGAACAATGGATTGATGAAAAGTGCAAAGAAGTACAAACTAAGATGGAAATAGGAAAGACAGACGAAGCCTACAAATTAATTAGAATGAATTTTAGGGATATAAAACCGTATAGCAAAAATATAAGGGACGCACAAGGAAACGTCATTATAGAAAAGTAGAGAAAGTGAGTAGATGGCAAGAATATATAGGAATTTATATGCAGGAGAGGAACTAACTGCATTAGAACAGGAATCAGACATTGAAAATGATGACTTGGGATATCCTATACTTCGAGACGAGTTTGAATTAGCATTAAAGAGTCTGAAAATGGTAAGGCGCCGGGTACAGATAAGGTGCAAGCAGAAACTCTAAAAGCCGCTGGACAAGCAGTAACAGAACGTCTCTTCCAACTTGTAAGCTATATGTATGAGACAGGCGAGATACCCAAAGATTTCAAACGTAGCATCATAGTAACTATACCAAAAAAGAAAGGCGCGGATAGATGTGAAAAATTTCGAACAATAAGTTTGACGGCACACGTGTCAAAAATATTAACTAGAATTGTGCAAAGACGAATGGAAAAACGAGCTGAAGAAATACTAGGAGAAAACCAATTTGGGTTTAGGCGAAACAGGGGAACACGGGAGGCTATTTTAGCTCTGAGAGTGATAATGGAGAAAACAATAGAAAAAGGGGAAAGCATGTATATAGGGTTTGTAGATCTGGAAAAAGCATTTGACAATGTAAATTGGAAAAAAATGTTTGAAATACTCAAAAAGATTGGAATGAGTTATAGGGACAGACGAATAGTACATAGCTTATACAAAGAGCAAACAGCAGTAATAGAATTAGAGCAGGAACGTAGAGAAGTAAACATTAGGAAAGGGGTGCGACAGGGATGTGCCCTATCCCCATTGATTTTTAACTTGTACATAGAAGAGGCAATGAATACTGTCAAATGCAGGAAGACATTTGGAATTACTATGCAGGGACAAAAAATTGATATGCTTAGATTTGCAGATGATATAGCGGTATTAGCGTCTAGCAAGGAAGAGTTAGAAGCTGCTCTTAATGAAATGGAAACGGTTCTAACAGAAAGATACGGTATGAAAATTAACAAAACTAAAACTAAAGTTCTAGTATACAAAGGTGGGGAAAATAAATCAAAAACAAGAATACAACAATTTAACACGAACTTACAAGAGGTTAAGGATTTCTGCTACCTAGGAAGCCAAATAACGCAAGATGTGAAAAGCACAAAAGATATAAAACAAAGATTAGCACAAGGTCGTGCTACATTTAACAAGAAAAGCAACTACTGTGCTCAAAGACCACAAACATAGAAACAAGGAAAAGATTGCTTAAAACATATGTGTGGAGCACAGCACTGTACGGCTGTGAAGCCTGGACAGTAGGAGAAGCGGACAAGAAAAAGGTAGAAGCCTTTGAAATGTGGTGTTACAGGCGTAGGATGAAGATATCATGGACAGACAAAGTTAAGAACGAAGAGGTACTAAAAATGGTAGGGGAAGAAAGAAATATGTGGAAAACGGTAAAAATAGGAGAGATAGGATGATAGGCCACATACTACGGCATGAGGGAATAGTGCGGAATATTTTAGAAGCAGAGATAGGAAAAAGAGAAGAAGAGGCAGACCTAGATTAGACTACTGCACACAGATAGTAAAAGATGTAGGCTGTAGAGGTTTCAGGGAGATGTGTAGGCTAGCCCAGAATAGAAATCAATGGAGGTACGCATCCAACCAATCCCAAGATGGATAAACTAATGACGAAAAGATAACTGTGCTTAAACATGATGATTATTATAAGTAACTACAAGAATTGGTTGGGCAATATTCTCGAATAATGTTAAGTGTGTGAAAGGATTTACTGGAAAACCATTATTTCGGCAAATGTCTAAGTGTTGGGGGATCTTGGTAGCCACAGGTTGCTTAACCTCTTCACTGAATCTCGGTAAAATAGGGTATAAAATTAGAAAACAATAGAAAGAGAACGACCTGAATACACATACTCCCTGAAAAGAAGAAACAGAAGAAAACCACCAAAAACGCAAAATCAAAGTAGCTGCTTATATAACCTTACATAAAAATAACAGAATTGCAAACGAATTCGTGACTTTCAGTAAACAATGGATTCCGTTACTAAGAGAAATAACAAAAGAAATAACAAATGAAAATCAAATGCCCACAATATCTAGGTAGCATTACAAGTTTTTCCTGGGTTTTCCTTGCAATATTAACATGAAATACAGCCTACATACATGATTTCTATTTATACATAACATAACTAATTACATAAAAATAAGCATATTAACAATCCTTGTAAAACAGCATTGGTATCTGACAAGTATAAATCCACAATAAGGTTACCTCAAAACCATATACAATCTTCGTTGAACAGTATTGGTATCTGACAAGTGTAAACCCGCCATAGGGTCGCCTCAGATCCATATACAATCTTCATAGAACAACATTGGTATCTGACAAGTGTAAACCCGCCATAGGGTCGCCTCAGATCCATATACAATCTTCACAGAACAACATTGGTATCTGACAAGTGTAAACCAGCCATAGAGTAGCCTCAGAACCATGTTAAAATCTACCAAAGAGGTAACTTAAATCATAATGAATTTTCCCCCTCAAAATAAATATAAAAAAAAAACGCCTACTTAAGCCTTTCAATAATGCAATCACACATTTCTTTAATAACCATCCTCTCAATTGTATAAATAGAAACATGTTAAAAAATGTTTTCCAATTCCAAGTTATTAAATTTATATAAAATTCACCAATAAAAATTAATCAGCTGATTTCACGTTAAGCGTGTTGGCTACCTAAATAAAGCCGATCCCAGGTCGCAACACAAATTGAAGGCAATCATTCTGTTAAACTTTAAAAATTTTTGCTTAGTATACTCAAACCAAATATTTCAAACATCAATAAATCAAAGTCACCTTCAATTTATGTCATAAATGTATAACTTGAAGTTTTTTATTATTATTTTGACAACGATCCTAGGTCATGGATCGAAACGTAAATAAAGTTGATTTTATAAACTATGAGTGGTTTAATTCCCAAAGAAGATTAACCTGAATACACATGCTGTGTGAGAATTTCAGGGAACTATGTAGGCTAGCTCAGAATATAAATAAGTGCAGGTACGTGTCCAACCAGTTTTGAGACGGAAAACCTAATGGCTGCGAAATACCTGCAACTAATGTGCGAAAAGATAAATTGGAAATATATTAAATCACCAAATGGTTAAGTGTTGGGAGAACCTGGCAGCCACAGACCGCTTACCTCCCTTCACAACCATTGAAGGTCGGAGAAATAGGGCATATAACTGTAAAACAATAGAAAGTGATCGAACTGCATCTAACAAGAAAGAACATCGCCTATGAGGAAAGACAACAAACAGAATAAGAAGAAAATTCTTGAAAGCATGTGTGGAGCACAGCACAGTATGCCTATGAAATACGGGAAGTCTGAAACGCAGACAGAAAAACGGTAGCAGCCTTTTGAAATGATGTGCTTCAGATGTATGAGGACGATAGCATGGACAGACAAAGATAATAACAAATAAGTTACAGAAATAGTAGGGGAACAAGGATATCTGGGGAAAAAGAGAAATAGTAGGGCGGAATACGTTCTAAGGCATTTTTGGGGAATAGTATGTGATATATTACAAGCACAGATAGGAAAAAAGAGGTAGATGTAGACCTAGATCAGACAGTTATAGATGCAAACTGTGCATATTTCAGGGAAATCTGTAGGTTAGTTCAGAATAGGGAACAATGATGGTACGCGTCTAACCAGTTCTAGGACTGAAGACCTAATGATGATGATGGTGCATCGTTATACATGGTCAAACTAAAAAAAAAATATATATGTATAATACGTATATATATATATATATATATATATATATATATATATATATATAAATACGTTCTTTAAAAACACAACTTTCTAACACAAACTGGCCAGGTATTTCTAAAAGTAAACCTAGGGAAAAAGCATTAATTTATGAATAATTCTACATTATCATTGTTCTAATGTTTAAAATTGATCTATACGACATTTTAAATCTCATTTCTGACTATGCTTGTTCTAACAGTACATCAAAAAACAGCAGATTACTAGCTCTTTCGTTAACCATTTTAGTATCCATTAAAAATAATTAGTTTTTTCTATTTTATCAGCTTACTTTTAAAATCAGTGTACATTAATTCCGTCGTTAATTTAGTCCAACAAAATAATTACTTCATTTCAAAAAACAGATGTATATAAATCTAAATCATCAACATAAAAGCTTAATCTACCTACGGTTTGTAGGAGTTTAAGTATGATCATCAACATAAATATTTCTGTCATCAATTACTTGGGTTATTCAACAAACGGCAGCATCCTTAACACAAAACGAAATCCAACTAATTATTGGGTAAACTCACAAGTTTCTCAACTGGTCTACCTCGGTCGGCACGACAATAAATTCACGCTCCTGTGTGTTGAACCTACTGCGCCAATGCAAACGTAGTTCAACTTTGTCACACGCTGCGTATTTTCTCTTCGACAACTCTATCTACATTTAGAAACTGTGTTACTTTCCACTTTCTGTTTGAATGTAACTTTCCTACTTGTCAAGCTTAGTTGTTACCTCACATTCTCCTTTCTACAGAGTACTGATAATTGCGGTCAACATCTTTTAATACAATGTAACAATTTTAATCAAGGTTATTGACTGACTACTATCTACTATAAAATATCTTTCTCTAAGAGACGCAATCGCAGCCTCTTGCAATAATTAAGGTAATTTGCATTAGCGGTTTAAAAGTAAGTCGTCGATCTGGATTATTACGTTTATAAAATATTTAAAAGAATTAATGTTATACCTTATTAGGTGAATGAATATTATAGAAATAAAATTTTAAATACCATTCTAAATTAGTATTAATTATTTATCAAATCTGCTGTACCGAGTGCGTACATATTAAGTCTGTTCATTCAAATTCAATATTGATATCTTCCTATCCGATTTATAGTTTGCGTAAAACAAACCGCTTAACAGAGTTAATAGCAGTGAAGTGCTGTAAAGCACGAGTCAATTTTTCAGGAGTGGTTAACAAATTTAATGAACAGTTCAGAAACATTATTCTTAGGATTGTCTACTATTAAATACAATGACATCGAAATTATTTCTGAGAAACATTTTGTTTAAATACAATTTCGCTGAGAAAATATTTGAACTACCTACGACTATCATCTTAGCGAGCAAACATATTGAAACTCAGCAAACGCTTAACTTAAAACTGTAGCTATCAACTACGTTTAGCGCACAAACACAAAAAATCTCTTCTTCAATACGTCATCAATTTGAAATAATTAGGAAGTTGTAATCGGAAGGGGTTAAATAGATGACGTTTAAATTTAAATCTTAGGATTACGTGCAAGACGAAAACAAATCTAGAAACTTTAATATTGATTCAATTTAATTTTCCTATTACTGTTTGAATAGCCGCTGTACTACGGAAGTTTTCTGGTTCATCAATTTATCAGCGATTTTCAATGATTGAAACTATTCTAGACGTTTGCAGAAACGCAATTTAAAATCAATATGTTAGAAGTTAAAACCTTGATTTGCGAGTAGGTTTTTCTTGCTTAAATTAAATTCTTACTCTCACTAACAAAGTTATAAATAAAATTGCAATATAGTAAACGAAGGCGTACTAACGAATCTTTGGGATATTAATTTAAATTAAGATGGGGAAAAAGGAGCAGAAAGTGCGGGGACTTGGGTGTGATCAGGTCCATGGTGTGGGGGCATACGTACTAGAACTCCATGGGAAGTGAACTGCAATGATAGGGGTGCCAAGACACTAGTGAGAAACACGAAGGACCAAAAGAGAAAAATAGCACTGGTGAACACAATATCAACACTTAATTAGTATAGTGGTGCACTTTAATGAATAACTAATCGAACATACACCGTATACCAACAATTAATGATATCACTGGTGGTCGTAATGCAGTTGGCTAAGAGTGTACAAATTGCACGCGGTATGCATATCGGAACACTATTCAAATGTACACTAATATTTTAATTACAATAACTTTTAGATTATTTCAAGCTCACTTGTTATAATTCATAACCGTTAAAGTCCCGGCGTAATTGATAAGAGCAACTACGACAGTTGGCAACATAATAAACACGTACATAGTATTGCGCAACGGGATATTACGTCAGACTTGCGTCTCAAATGGTATTACGTACCAAAAATATTTATTGTAATACCTGAGACGCCTTTAAGAAAAAAGATAAAATGTACTCACGTAAAATGTGGAGCTCTTCACAACTTTGCGAGTATTCTTCCGGCAGAAGCCATGTTCATTTCCATTTTGGGCGTGGGTGTCATTAAACCATCTTGAAACCAGATTTTCTGTTTTCCCTCTTCTTTTGTTTGTAGGCAGGACGAAGGAATAAGGCGAAGGCAACAATAGACGATAGAGGCAGAGATAAAGGAAAACCTACATTTTAAGAGAAAATACAAGACAAAAAAAAACCGGCGAACTTCACTGTTCAACGTCTCGTTGACTAGTCCCTGTCGTGTCGGAAAACGCGCACTTCCTTCCCCACTCCGCGTTTGCGCATTCTCTGGCGCCGACGCAACTGTCCCAAGTTACGAAAATGCACAAGTCCTTTTTTAAAATATTGGCGCGATTTCAGTCACATATTTAAAACTAAAATCAAAAATGTTTACATAGCCGATTTCCGGCATGTTACACACTAACGTATTGATACGCCAATGGAGAAAGTTTATTCGTTCGGATGAGAGAGAAAATGTAGGTCCCGTGTGTGAGCGCAGCCACGCAACAAAAAACGTTCGTCAAAATAAAAAATTTCCAGGTAAAGAAACTTGCTTCCTGGCCAATATCGCACCTTCAGGGGAGCATTTAAAAATCAATTGTAAAAACGAATCCAACTTTCGCTTCTCTTTAGGTTCTTTGAGCATAAATTAAATCCCTTTGATCAATTGATGTGAGGCAAACAAAGCTACTATATGTAGCTCTGTTTATCATTTGACTGAAAGCTATTTTTATCCATCCTATGAAATCTTCGATAATATTATAATATTAGTTAATAAGATGAAATAATAACCTAAACCTTTATGCAAAACCTAAGTGATCACTTCAAATTGAGCTAGTAATTGAAAGATGAAAAATATACGGCCCCAAACAGGATTCGAACTGTATCTTTGGATTTTGTTGCTATGCGCTAACCAAATGTACCACCTGGACCGGTAATGACAATTGGAAGGCTACACAAATCTAAATCTGTGCGTACCCATACACCAACCTAACTTCCAATGTGTGGCATTTTTGTCAATCATATAATACAATTATTTTCTCCTTTAAGATTTTTGGAATGTTATATGCAAAATTCACTGGCAATAAATAACAAACTTGGATGTCTATCTATAAAATTACGAATTAGTTTCGAACCAACTTTGGTACCTTCTCGCTTAGTAGTGTTGGTGTTTTCTACCTCATGGCGGTTTTATTAAACTCTTGCTATCATACAATGTTTCCTTCAAGCTTATATCAATAATAGCTTCGATTGCTTCATAAAAGTGTTAAAAACTACTCCGTTCTGACGAAGTTCAAAAAGCCAATACCGGTCAATGGATGTTTCTTCCACAAGTGAAGCAATAAAGCTATTGTTTTGTTAATGCTATGCAAATATTAGCTCGATTTGTATAGGTAAATTCGTTTTATTATTTAGAAGATAGGGTTAAAAACATTCATGTTGGGGATTCTATGAGAGAGTCCAACCAGTATTTCGTTGGAACAACATTCAAAATTTTATGGGGATAATAAACGTACCCCTAAGATATTTTTGAATAACGTAAAAACTTTAACATGGCGGTGGGGGGGAGGGTAGGGACAAACAAACCACGTTAAATATTGTGAGGTGCATGTTTAAAAGGAGTGCTGAAATTTGGTTTGGACTGACTGAACGTAAATTGAGTTTTTTTTAAGACTTCAAAATTAAATTTTTAAAATATTTCTTGGAGGAGAACCAGAAATTTACGGTTAGAGATAATTTACACGTGGGCAAGTATAGTAGTGATTTAGCCAAGAGAGTTGTATACCATAAAGAAATTTAGCGCTGCCAAACAGTTTAATCCTTCTTTAGAAGACAAAGCAAATTATAAAATATTTAGCAGGATGCTTTGAAACGGAGGTAAGGCAATGCACCGCCTTACAAAACATAGTAGATATGTATTTTGGAATATTTTCAACAATATGATGAGATGGCTTAACCAAGGAGGATGGAGAGCAGACCAAGGAGCCAGCTTATGAATACATTTAGGTTTCAAAGAAATAATGGACAGGAGATGTACCAGGACAGAACACCTGAAAGGAGAAATATCCAGAGAAGTAATTAAAGTAGAGGAAATGCCATCAGAATAGACGGGGGAAGGGAAAACAATAAATCCCGTACCATTGAGAACAAAACCGCAACTCATGCAAAGGAAAATACCACAAATTTACAAAGAGCTGGCATGAATAACAGCAATGATAATAGCAGGACATTCGCAGATATAGTGAATCAACGCGAAACATCAAGTAGGCGGAATTTGTAGAAACACACAAATCAAACGACGAAAGTATAGAAATTAGTAAATATGAACAGGCGCTTAAATTTATAAAACTTGATTTGGAAAATGATTTAAAAGCTAATGGGGAAATGATTTACTACCTATAATAAAATTAAAAGTAGAAAGAAGAGAGATTAAATTACTTTTAGACACAGGAGCTGAAGCACCATTTAGTTAGTGAAGGTTTTACAAAAATATAATTCAGAGGAGTTAATGTAGAAAGCTACCTATTAAAAGGAATAACTTAGTATTGCCAAATAACAAGAAGTTTGCAGTAATCAACAGTATCATAATTTTGAAAGTTAAGTTGGAAAGGATTGAGATTGAACAAGAATTTCTAATAGTACCAGGGTTAAGAGTTCATGCCATTCTGGGAATGGATTTTATTAGTAAGATGAAGATAGTAGATACAGTAATAATTACGGGGGATGAAAAGATTAAATAGGACGAGGAAGTCCGTATAGAAATAGAAAGAGATTCTACAAATTTGAATCAATTTGAAAAGGAGATGTAAGGTAAAGGGATAAGAGTTTAAGTATTAGGTGCCCTGGTGAAGTTAGAAGAGAAGTTATATCATTTTTAGAGAAAAGGTCAGAATTATTGGAAAGTGCAAACGATAATATTGAAGAGATGGAAATAATAGATGAAATGGATGAAAATAGTATAATATCAGGAGTTGATGAGAAGATAAAAAAACTTTCTGTGAATGCAGCTTTAAAAATAAAATGAATAAAAGTAGTAGAATATTAGATAATAATAAAATAATTTGGAAAGCAGAAACTAATAATTCGTTTGGGATAATTTCTATTGAACAATCAAAGTCTTCTGTAAAATGGCGTATATATAAATATGGAAAAATGGCGTTTGGTTTGTTGAAGCACTTATTTAATTATGAAGATATGGGGAGTAATTGGAAGACTAGGCTAAAGAAAGGGATTAGTGAAGTGAAAGAAGACGAGGGAGTTAAAAGTATAAATTTAAATCATTTTGGGGGTGAATCAAAGGATATTGTAGAAAAGGGAGGAAGTATTATTAAATGTCCAAATAAAGTTAAGAATAAGGTTGAATCATTACTAAAGAAATATTCTGATTTGGTAAATAGAAAGTCAATGATTGCTATAAATTATGAACATAAGTTGGAAGCAATTAATACTAAACCATTTAAGGATAAAGTTTAGCCATATCAAGAGAATTAATTGAAATAGATCCTTTTGAAAATAACGTAAGTGGAGTAGATAGGGAGATTATAAACCACATTACGATGACATTAGCAGAATAGCTAGGTAAGTGCTGGCACAACTTCATGAAATGTTCTACCCCATATTTTTCTGAGACAATGATAGTTTAGAGAATTTGCTACAGTAAGATGAGTAGGGTATCTAAAGGAAGTTCTGTTTGAAATAATACTTGATGAAACTGTGTGTAAATATGAAGAAAGTAAAAATAAAGCGTAATAATATTAGATTATAAATAACGTTAAGATAGAGTTTAGGGAAGTTTAGTTAATGTTAAGATAGAAATAGATAAATCATTAAAGAGAAAAGCTACAGTAAGAAAAAAATTATGCGTATGTATTATAAGTCTTATAGAAATAGTTGTATATAACACATAGTTAGAAATAACAATAATAAAACTATTGATCCATGCAGAAGTATGGCACGAATTTCGAATTTTGTATTTTAATTTGGGGAAAAATAATGTGATAGTGAGGTCACGAGAGGTCATTGAATCTCAAATTATATGAAAAAGAATCACCCAAAAAAGAAGAAAAATAGGAAAAATTAAAATGTCCGAATATTTAGTTTTTCTATCCTGTATAAATATAAGCGTATTTTATTAGCACATAAAAAGAAACCCTAACTAATTATGTAATTAAAATCCATATATTGCATTTATTGCAGAACGTGAAAAGATCGTGAAACGAATACAAAATTAAAAGTCTAATTTTTTAATTAATTTGCTTGAGCCGTGTGTACAACTCCTGAGAGATACCTTGTGTGGATAATCACTCTACACTTAATAAAAGTGAGTTACATTTTAAGATATGCGCGTTATTTATTAAACACGCAATCAATACGCTGCAATACTGACAGGTAAATTGCATAAAATAGTGTCAGTTTAACGGATTTGTAAAGACAAGATAAATTTCGTGTATTCATTCTCGTTCAAAATACCGGTTTATGAGTTTTAATTATTATTCCAAGGATATTAATTTCAGAATTTTTGTATATTTAATAAGAGAATAGGTCATTTTATTAGAAATGTTTTAAAAGTCATTAAAATAAACCAATTATTTTCAATCAATGAACAAACGCTTCGATTCAAAAAAATGCGTGCCAATCAATAAGCTATAAAATAAAACCAAGATAAAATAACGTGGTTTAATAGCGTTACGTATTACAGAGAGAAGGAGGTAGCGAACGTTTACTTCGTGCATTAGAGAAGAATAGACGATGCTTTATAATAACGCGATAGCTTTACACTAATTAGATCATTAAAACGCGACATTCTTGTAAATATTACATTATTTAGGGTAATTAATGCTTTGAAATAAATCTGGAATCGCATAGAAAAATGACGTAGTTAGAATTTTTGTATATAAACCGGAACTTAATTGGAACGAGTGATTCAGATTTGATTGCTTTTTTTTTCACGTCATCGAACATATAAGATTTAAGCAGAGTTGCATGCTTTAAATTATTTTACAACATAACACTTATACGTTTCAAATAATTTGAAATTTATTTTATCGGCATTCTACAAGTAATATAGAAGTTATCAAACATAATTATTTGATGAAGTATAATGAAGATTTTTCACACTGATATAAATAATCCTGATACAAGAGCGAACTGCTGACTGTAATTGATTACAATAGATGCACTTTGTATACTGATATTTATTGTCAAATGGAGATTTAAAATGGAACCAAGAAATATTTATTGCCGTTAGTGGTAATGGTAATGAGGTTTTGATAAGCGCTGTCTGACAATAACAAACAAAGTATAAATTTTGTTTTTTTGTCAGTAACTCATAGAATATTTAAATATTTGTAACATTAGCTAGAATACGTTCCTAATCTGATAAAAATTATTTGTAAGAGAAAAATTTCCAGTAAAAATTTGAGGTCAGAATTTGAAGCATTTTGACCTTTTCTAATGTATGTGTGCAGCGTCGTTGAATAATTACTCTCATAAAAGGGGTAATAAAAATGAATTTTTGTAACTCGCAGAGAAAAGGTTCGAGTTATCTAATTGCTAATAAACATTAATTAAGGATTATTTAATAAATTAGTAACTTTTAGGAATAACCTTCTGTATGAGAAAAAACATGTTTTTGAATGCACATACATATGTTTCTTCAGATTTTTGTGTTTTATTTCATTAAATAGCATAATTTTTTTGAGCTAGGCAGGCCAGGAAAGAACATGTTAAGATAATAATTTCATATTTTCTATTGCATTCCCATTAATACAACTCGCTGTATCCAAGACACGGCAATAATTTGGTCTTCTTCAAGTATCAAGCCGATCACAGCAAAACTAGCTACGAACACAAGAGGCAACCTATCACGGCAAATTAACGGCGTTCCAACGAGGAACGAACTATCACAGATATTAGCGGCGCATATATATATATATATATATATATATATATATATAATATGTTGCTGCGTTCTATAGCCATTGTGCGGCCCCACGATAGGAGCCAAATAAAAAGTGCTATGGTTCGTAGATGTAGTAAAAGTGTTGTCCAAATTATTTTGCTGGCTCAGAGTAAATAAAACTACTGAAATCAGAGATTAAATTTATAATGTTATGAAACATTCCTTAACAAATAATCTTTCAAATAACAATTGCTACATCCACAACAACCTTTCTTTAATAAACCATGCCCTACATGTATCCTCAAAAAAATATTTTCATACAAATATTAAAATCTGAGAGTACAGTTCAATATTGCCACCGCGGCTTTTCTTTCACGTAATATCTTAAGTCTAAAATAAAAGGATTATAAATACCCAATAATTACTTGCTTATACTAAATAAAATCTAAAATCTCTTTTTCTCTAATTAGGATTTTAATTCACAAATCGTTCTTTATTTAAGATTTATTATGTACAAAATTTTAGAAAATATGTTGGATAATTTTAACAACCCGCCTTCATTAACATCGTATTTAAACGTATCTAATCAGTTACGTTTAATAATTTTTATTGTATAATGGCTAAACATACCGACGTCAGTCAGCCACAGTTTAAATTATCCATTCCCACACAAAGATTTACAAACAGAGTCTTATGTGAATTAACTTAATTAGCTAATAAAATGATGTCTTCTTAAAAATTTAAAACGGTAAGATTTTTGTTTTATAGATTAAATTATGCTTATCGTTTTTTTATATCGTTAAAATTTCTCCATTAAATATCATTGAAGATCCAAATTGTGTTTCTACTCAATATACTAAGATTGTCCAAATTTTTTAAAATTTACTATTAAATGCTATTAAATTTTGAAATTTGCTTTTCAAATCACTATATCCATATCGTCCAAATCTTTTTAAATCTTATAATCAATTTACCATTATGTTCATTTCAGCTTCATATATGCTTCCATTTAAATTAAAAGCATTATCTTCCCGTAATTCATTATTGTTCGTTTATATAAAACTGTTGAAATTGTCTACTTCCTTCAGAGTAGCAATAAACTTTCTAAATAGTCTGTTTATTACAATATATTAGACGAGCATCGTGTATTCAACACTGACCCCAAGTGCCTCTTTTAATTGGTTATATACAGCCGAGCGCTAGTGGTACGTCACGCGCTTAGAACAATTCAGCAATCGCTGGGGGTCATCTCTACGTTTTTATTGGTTTAAATTTGAAGAGCCTGTCTAAATGATTCAACATTTACTAAACTTTACGTTTAAACAGCCCCGAACTATTGCTAATTAAGACATTTACATGTGTTATATCTTATCTTCGTGATTTAGTACTATTATTCGCTTAATATTTACGACCTTTATCGCTTGATTTATAGCTTTTGTCAATTGTTTTATCTTATACTACAGCTGCTAACTTGAATGTTCGCTCACTTTTACCATCAATGGAATTTTTCCGAGGTTTAATGAATCGCGTCTTTTAATTAAAAATACTTCAATGTTTGTTATTATTATGTCAAAAGTACGACCGTATGTTTAGTGTTAAGAGGAACACGTACCTGAATATTATACACTCGTTCTGTAATCTTTTTGAGGTCGTATGTTTCTTTTTTGAACACGCTGAAATTAAGTCTTATATAATGATACCGCATTTTTCTCATAATAAATAATTTAATAGCAAATAAGTACTTCTTGGTATGAAGCTATTAAAAGACAACTTTCTTCTATGCGCGAATATTTTAATTCTTATCTATAAACACGATTCCTTCGTGATTAGAAATTAAAATTCTTCAAAGAAGCACGGGTTTATGCCTTAATAATATAATATACTGAGCGTTTCAAAACGTTACTATGAAAATGAGTATTTATAAAATTTCAGCTTCTTTTAAAAATTTTTAATTTTGCTGAGGTTCGTAGTGTTATTTGTTCAGAGAATGGTGCTACATTACTCCTAATTACACCAATATATACAACCTAGCTTACTGCAAAGTTCATTAAACGGGATTAATGATCAATTTCTAATCCTTGCAGAAAAAATTAACAAACAGACACTTATGAAGTTGCTGTCGGTGGCCGAGTTAGGGCCTCATACAGCTCGTTAAATAAGGGACGGTAAGCGTTCCACACTGCTGTCGTTAAGGTATTGTTCTGGAATTTTCACTGGCTGAAATAACCAACGGTTACGCTTTGCTTGCGGTGGCTTTAACACGAAGCGAAACGTAATCGCTCTTACTCGTGCTGAGTTGCTTCGGACAAGCGTCCAATAAGTTTGTGGTGTACACAAATAAGGGTGCAGTCAGAATGTAATTATCGACCCTGGAAAAGAATAGAATAATTGAGTGCCAACAGGATGTTGTAACAAAAACTTTATTCACACAAACAATAGTATATATTATCCAAACTGAGTATACATGCCTTTTTAATAACTTGTAACTACAATGAAATTCTAAAAGTTCTCACAACAATTTCTATCCAGTTAACCACCAGCAGTACAAATACTAACTTCTTACGACGCTAGTCTTTCAGATAACTTATATTGATGCTCTATAATGAATTTATGTCGATCACTACAATAATTTATACCACATAGGGCAATCTATGTTACTAGTTATTTTGCATTAATTTATTTCATATCACGACTTTCAAAACTTTAAATTAGAACTCGCATTGTAATTGAAGCTTTAGTTAGAACTAAACTAACTAACGTTCATCACAGCAGTTTATATTTTATTCCGTCGTTGGAGAACATACCAGAATATGCAAATAATATTCCGAAGCTATCTATTGTAATTCTATTACGCTCATAAATACAAAACTGTTGTACCTGTCAGTCATGTCCATCGTCGTAGATGCCTATCAATCGGCTTTTCTCTACAGACACCTCGCTTACATTCCAGTATAATTATTCTGGTCAGAGATTAACTAAACAGCGCTACAATATTTATCACTGGCTGTGTAATGATGAAATAATGATGTGCTGCGGGGATAATAATCATCGACGTGATATCAATCAGCGATGCTGTGATGAAAGAATAAATGTGTGCTTCACT
The DNA here is from genome assembly GCA_036346225.1 of Platerodrilus igneus. Lineage (NCBI taxonomy): Eukaryota > Metazoa > Arthropoda > Insecta > Coleoptera > Lycidae > Platerodrilus > Platerodrilus igneus. The sequence continues at coordinate 1,655,068 of JARFIW010000229.1, read as the reverse complement.
AAGATAACAATCACTGATTGTGTAGTGTGTGCTTCGTTCAGCGACGTAGTCTAAAAAAAGAAAATAAAAACGAGAAAGAAAAAGAAGAAATTGACCGAGCTCAATCGGCGAGTGGGCGGGGTATTACACCTACAAAAAATTAATGGAGGTTTGAAATAAAAATATTCTCACTCACGCACAATCAAACATTTACAAACTAAAAGCCTCTAATTTAAAAAACAAAATTACATACAAAGCACAATAGTACCAAAAATGAACAATTTGTAGGTACACAATAAACATATTTACGAATAAAAAAGAATCATTTTTAACATGGCGAGCTGCAGTTTTTAGGTCAACTCCTATATTAATCTTCAAACAAGAGAAAGGAACAAAATTACCCCACTAAAAATCACAGCTTGAAATCAGCATTGTAAGTACGGAATTCCATACATAAAATTATCTTAATAAGGATATCAGTAAACATTATAATATCCTCGCACATACAAATAACCAGTTATTTTACCACCAACAAAGGGATGCATCCGTAGATCCGTGTACATATGGTGTTTCCAACAACTACCGGGTACCCATATAAGAAAATTAGTGTATAAACACTCACCCTCGAGTCACCACCGTCGGGTTGGTTCCTACCGTATGTAAAAACGGTGCAATAACAAAGGAGCGAGTGATCCCGCCTTGGGGTGGTCTTCCCATCACAACAAGGGGCGACCATTCATTGTGGCTTTAAGGGCCACCGGAAGGAGCAATAGTAATTATAAATAAAATTAATTTATTGTCGTCGAAAAGTACAATCTTATAAAACCCATAAATACTCACCACACAAGGCGTGCGCAAACTTTTCATTCAGAAAAACGGAATTGTAAAGCAAGTAAATATTAATTTCGTTTTACTAATGACCAAAGCTCAAAGTAATATTGTTGTTAAAGAAATAAAACTGGAAAAGCACGATTTATTTGGACAATACGCGGCTTTAATTCGACGAAGCTTTCAATGGAAAACACATATAAATCAATTATCAGATACCTAAAACCAGTTATCGCCTGTTTAATTTTAGCATAAACTTTACGTTGAGGAATTCTTAGAAAGAGTATTTGTTATTAATTAGGCTCTAGGATGTAACAATAGGAATAGAATTTATACAAATAGATAAATGAATTAACACGTGAAAGCGTTATTTTAATTTACTGAATTAATTTTTGTTTTTAACGCCAAAGAGATTTGAGTTGAAAATTATTAGACTGCGTATTTCTTATTAAGAGAAAAAAATGTACGGGATGCTCAAAATAAACGTAACATGTGATTTAATTATCATAAGCTGGTATACGGTGTATACTAGATGACTCTTGAATCTATGTATTTGAAAGTGAGCTAGTGATACTGGTTTTTGAATATCTATCACAAGGACTAGCTTTCTGGTCGATTAGTAGCTGCTTAAATGTCCAAAATGTCCAAAATTAACCAGTTTGCAAAAAAAAAAAAATTTACAAACAACTACAGAGATACATCGTTATAAATGCGAACTGGATTTGTGGGAGGGTAAGGTGATCTAGATATGGTAATTATAGTGAAGGACCAATTGCTTTTTGTAGCAATACCGATGGCAGTGTAGCGGTTATGTAATAAATAAAGCAACTACAACAAACTACTTAATAAAGGATATAAATACCTTAAGCCTGTGCCGCTCGGGGCAAGAAAAGTCACACACAACAGGTAGCGAACACCAAAGAACACGCACGTTCGGTGTGGTGCCGTTTCCAGGGCTCCCGTTAAACTGTCTGCTGCTACCGTCCGAGTACGACTGATTGTTACTTCACGCACTCGCACTACCGGCATAAGGTTTCACTAAAAACTGTAGAGTACCCGCACTAATCGTATTTATTGTCACCACTACCAAATTGTTCAATGATGACGTAACAGGATTATTATTGTTATTTTGTATTTACCACCTGCTTAAAGTATGATTAAAGATGAATAAATAAAACTACTTTATTAATAACAAAACATACAATATGTAGAAATCATAGTGAATGTTCAATGTGTCCACCTTTAGTCATTGCACATGCGTCTAGACGTCGGCGCATTGAGCCACGTATTCGCTCAAATATTCCTGAAGTCTCTCTACACTGCACGCACCGATGATGCGGTTTCTTAAGTCCTCTACATTAAACCAATCTCTGTAAATGGTTCCAAGTAGAGAAATCGAGAGGATTCAAATTCGGGGATTGAGCGGGCTAATTCTGTGGTCCTCCTCAACCTATCCAATGATTTGGATATGTTTGAGTTAAATGCCGACGTGCTGCTTGACTAAAATGGGCGGGAGCCCCATCATGCATAAAAAACATAACCCTTCTGATACCACAAGGAACTTCTCCAGTAGTACTGGATGTACTTCTTTTAAAAATTGCGTGTATGCCTCACCATTTAATCGAGGAGGTAGAAAATGAGGGCCAATTAAATAATCCCCAATAACTCAGACTCACACGTTAAGACAAAAATGTACTTGATGGTTAGCTTAAACAATAGCGTGAGGGTTTTCATCAGTCCGTATGTGATTATTATGAAAATTAATAATCTTGCCCCGAGAAAAAGTACATTCGTCTGTGAATTCGATTGTCTTCAGAAAGTCAGGATTCCTTCTAATCATTTCCAGCATCCAATTGGAAAATTCAAGACGGTTTGGAAAATCTCGCGGTAACAGTGCCTGTACTGGTTGTAGATGGTAGGGGTATAAGAGTTGTTCCTTTAAAATTCGAAATACCGTCATATGATCAACATTTAACTCGAAAGCAATCTTACTAGTACTGCTAGCGGGTTGCTCTTCAACCAAATTAATTACTGCTTCTTCAAGTTGTGGTGTTCTAACTTCTCGATGGCGACCACACTCCTGCGTTCATTTTTTCGAATGAACCATATTCTCGTAATCGTTGATGAAGTTGGGCAAATATTCCATGCGAAGGAAGCTGCCGTTGAGGATACATTTCAGCATACCTTCTACAAGCTTCTAACCCATTATCCTGCAACAAACCGTAAACGTAATGCATATCAGCCATTACCGCATTTGTGTATGCCATTTTAGTAACAAGTGAATTATTAAACTAACAAATTAAGAACAGAACAACGACACACAATTATTAACTCAATTTCAAAAATTTACAAACTCACAGCGTGATAACAATTTAATTGCCACTATCATCAATAGCGGCCTACTAGATAAATTAGTTTCGAATTTTCGTCTTATGACGATGCATCTCTGTAGTTGTTTGTAAAATAATTTTTTCTGCAAACTGGTTAATTTTGGGCAAAAAATTCAAGAGACATTTTTTGTTTAGAATAAAATAAGCTATTGGAAATAAATTTTTAAATGGCAAACAAATAATAAGACAAAAAGTTACATTGGAAATAAATTTTAGGGGTTGCGTTTTCCACCCCATACAACCATGGGGTAAACCAAATAAGTACTGAGTAAGTGTATTTTTGATAGTAAAAAATGTCATCTCAATTTCAATTTTGTAACTTTTTTAGTGTTTGTAAAAAAAATGAAAAACAAATTTTATGTACCTCCCTTAAGGAGCTGTATCTTAACAAGGGATGCTGCAATGAAGTTTCTTTATATGAAAGACCCTATCTCATTTACGATGGGAAGTCACCCCCTGAATTGTTTTACACTTATTTTGTAATACCCGGTATAGTAATTGCCCTCTTCTAGAACCTTCTAAGATGTGGTGGAAAAATATAGCTTCGAGAACATTTCGGAGGGTCTCTCAGGTAACGTAGACCGCATCAGCCATTGAGAGTTTACCCAAGTGCAATTATGAATATCAACATGTTCCCAATCAAAAGAAAATAAATAGAACTATGCAAACTATCGTGCAGATATTTCTGTATCGTGGGTTGCCTATACAGTCCTTGGTTACATCCTTTTACAGATTATTTATTTATTACAGTTTTAAATACAAATTGTTTAAACCAAATTCTTTCCAGGCTGCGATTTTTTAAAACTTTTTACAATGCAAGACAGCACAAACACACAACAAAATTTAATTGAAAACTTTCTACAGCATAAATGGCACCGAAATGACACAGATAAAAAGATTTAAGTACTCGAGGATCACTTGATAATTATTCGCAACTGTGTTCTACAGGCTTAAGAAAATGAAAAAGATAGCCACAATAGAAAAGGATTAGTCATTTATAATTAAAAATGTAAACGGTCGTTTCAACAACAAATAACAGTAGCTTAAAACCCCCTTTATAATTCGATGCAAATTACAATTTTTAATATTCTGCTGTAAGTTGTACAACTTTCCTTGCTTGAGGCTTTTAGGCGTGACTACGCTTGAAAATTCAATGTGTAAAATCATTTTGTGTTACTACTATTGAAGAATCTAAAGTTTCCTAGTAAAACTTCATTTGAAGCTAGAAATTGCAGGGATTTGCGATGTCTGAAATGAACAGAACCCGTTATCAGCGTAAAGGTTTTAATGATGGTCTTCGAATATCCTGCTCGATAAGAATTTACAATCCTACGCATTTATCACTTTGGTAGCCTTGGAAATATTCAAACAATTTTGGTTTTTGAATAAGAAGCATTATTTATTTTTAATAAATACATTTTTAAAGCAGCCGAACTAATCGTTACTTCTACATATTGTATATAAACGTCAGCTTTGCAAACAAATAAACGGTGATACTTTGAAGTCTGGCCTTATTAAGAAGGGTAGCAAAAGTGACAGTTTAAAAACTGAAATTAAAAACAAATACAAAGATTTTTCACTAACTTTTCTTTTTAGATACCTGAACAACTAATTACATAAGTGCCATTCTGAAGAGAAGTGCGATAGCATTCTAAATGCACTTAACAAATTACGTAACATAATACGATTAAAGATAGAAATTGAAAAAGAACTGTTACCTATCTCAAAAAGGGTTGGTGATAATAGTATTCGCAGATAGAACTAGTAGACTAGCGGACTCAATAGATAGAAAAAATGCAAAAATATACTATAGGACAATCATTACGTGATAAAACGATTTTGCAGTCAAAATAGTAAATATTATAATAAGAACTGAACAAAACACACAACCTCCAAAAATAAGTAACCATTCGAAATACTTCAAAATTGCCTAAAAACCTACAAAAATTAGTAAAAGGCTATGACAACAATAACCCACAAGATTATAGTTTAAATTATTTTAATGATTTAAAAGATAAAGCACCAATAAACTAAAACACAATATGCAGAAGCAACTATTATGCAGCGTATATTGGATCGATCTCTTTACACTTAGATGCTTACTTGGGTAAATATAAAATTATAATAAAATTTGCATTTAATAAACATGCAAAAACCCATCATAAATTTGAATATAATATAACCACGATTTTAGAATGCGGAAATTAATGAAAGAAAACGAGCATATCTAGAGATTGTATATTTTGTATAAACTGTTACAGATAATAGAACCTATAGATTCTTAAATTTTGAATTGCTTGGAAGGGGTAGGAATCCAGTAACAGTTAGAGGTGCACCGGCTAACTACAATGATGGGGGAGTGGGCCTATGTAGAACCAAACTGGAGTTCTTCTGACAATTAATCTGATCGATACTCTAAACAAAAAAAACAAACACCTTTATACTGCATCACATAATTCGATTTTACTACAAGCAGCATAACATTGTATCTGTAAACAGGTATACACAAATTATTAGACACATAAATGTTTGCACCGCTCCAGGTTTAGCGCGCATATCCACGGAGTTGTCCGATTATAAGGATCGGTTATCGTATCTATTAGTTCGAAAGAAGTTCGCGATTGCTTTCACAATTAGGTTGTATATAATTATACTTGCATTCCTTACTGCTCACTATTCAGCGTTGTAGATTTGTGGTTAGTGCTACTCATAGACAAAGGTTAGTGCTACTTACAGTCAAAATTTAGTGCTACTCATAAACAGTACCGGTCCACCGTTCCAGTGGTGCATCACAGTAGATTGAACTTCAGTGCAACAGTTTTGGTGAGGACCTTTTTTTCGTACATCTTATTATCAATGTTTACACCCTTAAACTACAGTTCACACCTTTCCCTCTAAAACAGTTTTTGGTCCGCACATTGTGTCAGAGGCCGCATTTCACATAAATGCTATATCCGTTTAATGCGCGGAGAAACTGGGTCTTCCACGTAGTCGGGATTCCACACAAATTTCAGGTCTATCTGATGTTCCCATCAGCTCTAAAGGTTTGGTACACTATTTAATTTATTCTTGCGCAACTTCGTTTTTAAGCTTCGATATTTCCAATAATTACTGGAAATATTCCAGGTTTTTCCGTACCTCAATCAATGTACGAGAAATTTTGTAATTTAGCCTTAGCTGATTGTGATCTGTATTAGTAGATGTTTTATTAAGCGCAGATATATGTTCAAAAATTTTATTTAGTAATAATTGCCAAATTCTTCCTGGAGAACCTCTTGCAGTTTCCACCAATTTCGGCTATGTGCTCATGTGTAAAGTTCCAACTATGGAAAGTATTGTTTTTGTACTTTGCTATCTACCACTTCTTTAAATTTAGATCACGGATTACGCAAGTGGAAATTGAAGAAATTCAACATCCCACAAATCGTAGTCCTGAAGATGTTTATTACGAACAATATTTTCTAGGCACCGTTAAGCGCGATGGAATAGGTTGTTATATCATTTCACTACCATTTATTCAAAGTGCTACTTCTTTCGGTAGCAATCGTCATGTGGTTTTTAAAATTTATCTCAATGTAGAATCTCATTTCAACCGCAATCCTGATGAGAAAATCGTATACAAAAGCTTCCTTCAGGAATATTTGTCTTTCAGACATGAATATTGCAGATACTTCCTCACCATATGTGTTACCTCATCATACTGCTCATAAACTCACGAGCAGCACTACTAAACTCCGTGTTGTATTTAATGGGTCTGCCCCTAATGATTCTGGGGTTTCCTCAGATGAATGTTTATATGCGGGCTCTGAATTCCAAAAGGGACTACCTGAAACAATATTCGCATTTTGCTCACATGCTGTTGCAGTATGTGCTGATATTTGTGAGATGTACCGTCAAATTTTGGTAGGTCAAAAAGATTGCAAATTTCAACACATATTTTGGCGCCCTTCTTCCGAGACGTATATGTGCGAATATGAACTTAAAACCTTCACCTATGGTCTTTCACCCTGGTCTTTCCTTGCCCAGCGTGTTCTTCAGCAGTTAGTTACAGATAAGGGGACCTCGTACTCTATGGCATCCCGTGCCCTATTAAATAATACCTATATGGACGACATAATTTCTGGCGTAAAACCTATTGACGCCGCCAAACAAAAGTGTATTACAAAAATCTCTTATCGCTCGGGCAATTTCGTCTTCGTAAATGGTCCAGCAACTCGACTGAAGTTCTAAAGGATTTTGAGAAAATTGATTTAGAAACCTCATTATTCTTCTCTGCTAACGTTAGTGGTATTAAAATTTTGGGTGTAGTATGGAAACCCACTCTAGATATTTTCACCTACCACACTTTTCCATTTGAAGGACCTCTTACTAAACAAATTGTTCTTTCATATATGGCACGTTTTTTTGATCCGGTAGGGTGGTTATCACCCATTATTTTTGTAGCTAAATGTGCTACGTACATTGACGTAGCTGGCAGCGCAGAGAAAAGAATGTCCGGACTCAGTTGGCGAGCAGGTGGGGTATTACACACAAGAAGAAAGGCCTAAAATAAAAATAAGCACACTCATTTATAGCTCACAAGAAAAAAAAACATACAAAAACCTCTAATAGAAACTATGTTACACATGAGCAGTAGTGCAAAAAAAACAAAAATTAAAAAAAAAAATTAATAGCAGTAGTACCAAAAAATGGACATAAAAATAATTAATTCCCTTCCAAGTACCCCGTAAAGTAATTTAAAACAAAACTAGGATGGGCTACTTTCAGTCCTGCTATATTTACAAGGATTAAATTTTTCTTGCCAAAAAGTTGAACTTTTAATAAATACAAAAACGAAGGGTTACTTACATATTGATTCACATTACCGATAATTCGTTGCTGTCTGAATGCATCCGTCTAGCTGTGAAAGAAAAGAAGCAGGGTGAAGCTTAGTCGCTATAATTCATAGTGTATCCCGACGATCGAGAGAGAAGTGAAATCGCTTTCCAATATCCCAAATCTTGACAAAGGACAAGACAGAAAACCAATCTAACTCCACTCTATTGCTGGTGAAGTCATCGGCGGTTGTGGTGAAGCGATCAGCTGGAGATGGCTTTATACGATAGGAAAATTAGTTTGGTGGCTTTAGCGGTTATTCGCTATTCCATCTTTAACATTCAGTTGGTATAGATGTACTCCACCTTTAGAACTGCCACTTCAGTTCGGGGTCAATGCAATGGACAATCATGTCCCAGGAGAAAGCTATAAAAAGTATAGTAACAGATTAGACCCTTCACGAAGGAAAATAAATATATTTTTTTAAAAATTAAAAGTACTCACCACACAGTGTGTGCACGAAAATTTCGTATATAACGAAAAGTAATTGTAACGACGAGTACGGTCGTGTTCAGAAAAGAATTAAATTAAAAAAGCATTCAAATAACAAGAATTTGAACTTCGATTTTCGCCTTATCAAAGGCGATTGGAAACTCGAAACACGCTTATCAAATAATAGTATGATCCACTATTTCGACGAATATTACGGTCGTAACAGTAAAAGACTTTAATAGTACGCTATATTAATGTGTAGCAAGTTCACGAGTACCTAAAACAGGGTATTGACTATTTAATTGATAGAATAAACTTTTCGTTTTAAAGTAAATAGATCTGAAATTAAAAATTATTAAAATTATTGTAGGAAGGTCTAATATACCAGGTGTTGTTGGAGAATTTGAGCAGAATCTAAGTAAATGAATAATGAAATCCCAAACAGGGGTAAGTTTTAACGGACCATCGTAAAGTAAACGTAACAAATGTTTTCTGCAACGGCTATGGTTGCACTATCTCGACTGGGATGACACCACCGACGATATCTGGTGTTGTGAATCGAAAATCTTCTGTAGAAACAAAAAGGGATATGGTACATACGTCTACCTACATGTAACTTTTGGAACCTCTATTTTCTGCAATTTATTGCAGGCCAAGAAATACGCTGCACCTCTAAAATCTCTTACAATGCCTCGCTTAGAGCTTTCTGTTGCTTTGTTGCTTTCTCAGTTGATTAATTCAATTACTTCAACCCATTTGATAATCCTTTAAAAAGGATAAAATTATACTTCGATTTTTAAGTTGCATTAATTGGTTAAGTACCTATAAGCATTTACTTAACAGTTTTGTAGCAAATCGTGTCAACCGCATTTTTGAACACACTAATTTATCACAATGGAACCACATTTCCGGTATTTTGAGCCCCCAGACATCTCATCTCGCGGTCTGCCTCTCTCACAACTAATTCACAGTAACTTATGGTGGCATGGCCCCCATCAATGATTATGACTTATTTTCTTCTAATAATGTCGAGATTTTCCCTCTACCAATAGAACAAATTCCTGAAATAAAACCCTCTTTCACTATGTTGGTAGCATCTACATGTAATTTTTTTGAGTTTATCAGTACAATTTCTTGTCTCATTAAGTTGCAGTACCGTCTGGCATACATATACCGCTTTATTAATAATTGCTGACACCCTCAAAAAATTACTCGGTTCAATTTCTGTTGATGAACTGTAAGCTGCTTTAGAGGCATGTGTTAAACTCGTTCAACAACAGTACTTCGGTTCAGAAATTAAATTATTAGAAAATGGTCAACTTCTACCTCCTTACATGCGAGTTACAAATTCCCAAAATCAATATATGTATAATTAAATAGAAATTATTAAGAAACTTAAGATAGATGCAACATTGCAATTCAATGATAAATAAAGAGAAGGTTAATAAAAGTTCACAAGCAAGTTGTGAGAACGGATGTGAATACAATGTATTCCAGACGCAACGTGATACTGCAGATACAGGTCACAGACGGTTATAAAAACCGCAATTATTAGAATTAAAATTGTTACCTTGTATTACGTAATTGAATAAAGAAATAAGTAGACGTTAGCTTTGCAGTTCCCACAGAAATGTGAGGGACAGGAACAACATAAATACCCCGGGAGCCCCAAGATGGTTGATTAGTCTTGAGCCTCACAGCTTTTACATTGTTGGTTGTTCAGGCTACTCGCCCTAATTTAAATTCATTTAGCAGTAATTTCAATGTAGAGTAATTTTATATAGTTTGTTATAATTCCACTTGTAATTTCTGATTAAATAAAAATTGTTACAAAAGTTTTTGAAAGCAGACTTTTCAAAAAGGCAGTTCCCAATGCCCAAAACGTAACTTGCGTAAGCTATGCCGGTTTCTTGATTTCCATGACTTTGTTTGAGTGGGCGGTCGCCTTCGGCATTAACTGCTGTCTTTTAAAAATAAACACCCTTTGTTATTGCCCAAGTCGGCTCATTTATGTCTTCTCATATGTGATCATTATCACGTTTTATCGCTACATTCTGGCCCCTCTACTACACTAACTCTCATTTCTAGACAATATTGGATCATTGGCGCTAGATCTTTGGGAAGGCTCCGTAATCATAACTGTTTACCTTGCTTTCGTTCAAACGTTAAACCTCCTCAACCTATTATGGCTGATTTACTTCCCTTGCAGGTAAGCCTCTTCTCTCTGAAATGTTCTACTCGTTGGAATGCACTTATTCTCTAAGGTTACTTATGTATTTATTTGTTCGTCAATTAAAGCCGTTCATTTAGAGCGTGTATCAGAGCTTTACTAATGCATTTACGGCATGTTTTACCTAATTCGTTTCTCGTCGCAGTCAACCTCACGTTGTTTATTCTGATTATGGCAGAAATTTCATAGCTGTATCACGTGTAATTGAAGAAAGCGCTCGGTTTTTAAGGGACCATCATGACGATTTGCTATCTGCCTTTGCCTCGCGTCAAATCACATGGATTTTTTAACCTTCCTTATGCGCCAAATTTTGGCAGCATTTGGGAGTAAAAATCAGCTAAACTTCTTTTAACACGTACTCTCGGAATGCAACCTCATAGTTTTAAAGAACTTATTACAATGTTCACCCGCATAGAAGCTTGTTACGTTCATTTTCTGCCAGTTGTCAATTGGTCTACTTCTAATTAAATATTACGTTGCTGCTATTTCTTGCTTCTACATTCAGGATACGTTGTAACTAGGCAACCAATGTTTCTTTGTATACTCTGCTAGTAATACATTTAATTTTGTATCGAGTTTGTTTTGATAGTTGTCATACGAAAATAATTTGACATCGTTTTTATACTTTACTTGATGTTTCGTCTGTACACGTAATGTGTTTGAGCTTTAAGCGAGCAATTACCAATACCTATAGAAGATTTCTTCTTTCTGGTTAATTGATAAGTAGCCATCAGTTGTAAAGTTTCAAAAGTTATTGCCTGTTTTTTTTAGCTCGTCCATGGTTGGATTTCCGTCGTAGGATAAGGAGTGGATACTCACCTTTATACTCGTACTATTACTACCTACCTGAGGTTTACCCCCTGGTATATATTTTACCACTTTGCGGGAGTACTAGTTACTGATGATGAAGATTTGCTGCCGTACGAACTGTCAATGATTGGTTACAACTCGATTGTCTCCAGGGCAATCCTAACTTAGAGGTGCTGCATTTGTCCCGCATTATTTTATGGCGAGATCGTCCTAGTATAGTATTATAATAATAATAATAATAATAAGTTTATTCAAAGTAATAATATAAGAACAAAATTATATAAATAAACAATATACAATTTAAATAAACAATGTAAAAAAAAATCCACTGAGTCTATTCGACTGTGCATGGACTATCATCTATATAAATTGACATTAAGTAAGTGCGTTTTATTAATAAGCTGTTTTAAATCTTTGTACTTTGCATACATGATATGTATTGATAGTTTTAATTATAATGAAAACAAAATTGTATTAAGGGTTTGACCCACTTCCAAATATAAAGTTTTAGGTTTCTGCTAATAAACTACACGATACTATGTACTTGTGCACGTCCCAACGCTATAATGTAATGTTTAAACATTTGCTTTACTAATGGTAAAGAATTGCAAATTGTAATGTAGTTTTTATATATGTTAGGTAACTGGTTATAAATCTTGCTCATCAGGTTCATAAAGCTTCGTATAGCGATGCTTCGAATATAAGGAGGTCTTTCAATGTTATCATTTAGTTTATACCGGGTGTCGTATTTATGGTGGATATGCTTCCTGTTGTTTTTATTTTTATATAAATATAAAATAATATTGTACATAAACAATTGCTTGATGTCCATTATGACCGTTTCAAGGAATAGCAGGTGTGAAGGATAAATTAAGGGCTTATTGTATATTATTTTTAAAATTCTCTTTTGTAAGATGTCAACTTGATGAAGATAACAAGAGGATGCTCCTCCCCAACTTAAGATATTATAGTTAAGTCTAGATTCAACTAATGCATAATAAATAATTCTTAGGTGGGTAATATCGAGTATTTCTTTTAAGCATTTGAATTTGTATAATAAGGTTCTTAAAACTTTAGCAACGTTATTTAAATGAATATTCCATCGTAAATGAGAGTCTAAATACACACCTAAGTATTTTGTACTTCTTGCGATTTAATTTTCACAGTTTCATGGGATAGTTGAATTGTAAGAGTATTAAATTTTGGTAATCCGACTATGTTATTAGAGAATGGAATAAAGCATGATTTTTCATAATTCACTGTTAATAATTTATGACTATATATGTTAAATAGTATTTTTAAATCATCTTCAACCATTTTTTTCATCTCTATCCAAGTATTTCCAGTGTATGTAATTGACGTATCATCAGCAAAACTAATTATTTTACCATTTAAAGGAGTGGTAAGTATATTATTTATATATATTGAAAATAGAATTGGCCCTAGAACAGTCCCTTGAGGTACCCCATATTTTATATTTAGAGCACTACTGTACGCATTTCCTATTTTGACAACTTGTGTCCTTCGTTCCAGATAACTCTGAAAAGCTTATTGAAGCTCCTCTTATTCCTGAATAATCCAAAGCTTCCAATAGTTGTGTATGACTAACAGTATCAAATGCTTTGGCTAGATCTAGGAAAACAGCAAGAGTTGGCTTACTTTCTTCAAGACTATTTGTAATATTTTCAACTAAGAGATTTATAGCATCACTAGTAGAATATCCTTCCTAAAACCAAACTGGTTATATGCTATAGTATTATTTTGATTAAAAAATGTATGATGCGGGTTTTCAAAGTTAATTCAAATATTTTCGCAATGGATGTAATAATAGATATAGGTCGGTAGTTTGCCGGATTTACGTTATCTCCTTCTTATGAATCGGTATTACAACCGCATTTTTAAACGAATCCGGAACAATGTTTGTCTCATATATTTTATTTATTAGAAATGTAAGTGGTGAAACAATTGAATGGCTTATTTCTTTTAATAACTCTGATTTTATACCATCGCTTCCAACAGCTTTTTTACCTTTTAGTAATTTTATTATTTCTAAAATTTCATTTTCTTGAACCGGTCTCAGGAAGAAGGTTCTATCACATTTTTTTGCATTTGGTACTGGAGTAGTTGGTTTTTATTTTACTAGCAAGTGCTTCCCCTACCTTACAAAAGAAATCATTAAACGCGTTTGCAATCTGTGTTGGATCTGATATCATGTCGTTGTTTACAAAAATCTCCTTGACCTCTTTATTTTGTACAGTACGATTTGTATTACTTACGATGGTCCATAACTTCCTCGCAGAGTCTTTATTAGCATAAATTTGATTGACATAATAATTGTATTTTGTTTTTTATTACCTTGTTCACAAAATTTCTGTATTGTGTGTAAGATGCCTTTTTTAGATTATTACTTGGATCGCTTTTGTATTCCCTGTATAATAAATTTTTCTTGTTTATGGAATTTATTAATCCTGGCGTTATCCACTCTTTACGTGATAAATTATTCCTTTTTACTTTTTTTATAGTTCTATACTGTGTAACGTATGTATTTATTGTAGTGATCAGGTTATCTGTTAACTTATTAACATCAGATTCATCATAGTAAGTAGTCCAATCATGAGTTTGTACGGCATCTTTTATTTTTGAGTAGTTTATGTAAATAATTTCCTTTAATTTGTTTTTGTTTTGACTACACTGCTCCCACGGTATATATAAAGCTGTGGCCCTATGATCTGTAATGTAAGTATCTATAACTGTCGGAATACAATTTAGGTAGTGATCTTTATTTCTTGTTTTCATAAATATATGGTCTATGCAGCTTTCAGTGTTACCAGATATACGAGTGTTTTTGTTAATCAAAGAAAGGAAACCGTGTTCGCTTAAAGTATCCAGATAGTTATTTGTAGTTTCTTTTTCACTATTTATGTTTATATTGATGTCTCCGACTATTATGTGGGTATGACAATGTAGCGTATCTGTTTGTTGTAAGTATAATTGTAAATTAAATATAAAATCTTCATCAGGTTCGGATGGAGATCTATAAATTGCGGTTATGAGATATGTATCGTGCTTTGTCTTTTTTAATAAAATCTGTATGGCTGTACTAGACCCAATAGTGACTATACTCTGTCTAAAATCAATTTTATTTTTTAGGTAAATGACTACACCATCGTTTTTATTAAGTGCTCCACCACTATACAGCATTAAATAACCATGTAGTAAAAACGGTGTGTTATCTAAAATTTGGTATGTTTCCGTAAGAACAAGACAATCGTATTCAAACGGCAGTTGACTCAACGTGATTTTAATTCATTAATGTTTCGTCCTAGGCTACGAATATTTTGGTGAAATATTTTAAAGTATTTATTATGGTTTTACTATTCCAGTAATTGTTGTGATCCAAGATATTAGTATATTCGGCAGTGTTAATCTGGTTACAGTTCACTTCACGAATGTATGGGTCCATTTTTTGCAATTTTTTAATACTAATGTAATTAAAAAGTGTATATAAACGCAAACGTATAAATTTCTTATTAATAAACTAAGTCTAACATAAGATGTTGAACAATAACGATCTGCTAATTTGCGATATGTTTTTGTGTAGGTGAATTTGCTTATATGCACCACAACTTAGATATTTGGAAGTGTCACAGTTTATATAAACCCAACAATAATTTAGAATTAGAATTATAAATAAAATTTTCAGTGAATGACTACGAGGTACTTAAAGAAAAGAGAAAAAAACGAAAATTAATACTTTATAGGCCTCCTTATTAAACTAAATATTTGATAATGTATCGTAAGGTAATGAGTTGAAGAATATGTTTGTATTATGAATAAATGTTTTCTAATAATATTCTATCTGTTAGTTAGGTTCTCCCAAATTATTTTTATAAGAAATTTATTCTATAAACACCCAATGCTAATTAAAATTAATTGTTAATTACGGTTAATTATGGTATGATATAATGTGATGCTTTTAAGTAGATATGTGTAAGGTATTGAGTTTTGAATGGGTGTGTATGTATATGTATGAAATTGTATATATAACTATATTTAAGCAAAATTAATAAACTTAATTGCAATTATGTGTCAGTAAGAGGTTATAATATAAAATAATTACAAACTTAAAAATTAAAACAAAAAAAAATTCAAAATGGTTGTTGCAGAAAATAGTATGTAGCTGTAAACCGTTCTCAATAGTAATTGCATTGTATTTCTTTTGATAATGGTGCATAGGTGATAGATATTCAAAATAATGAGTGTACTACCTGGCAGTTTATGATATACCGCTGGTGCTGTTTAGTTGACTCCTGGTATTATACGCTCTGACATTGGATGCCGTTGTTATTACGTATACATGCACCCTCAAATCTCTAAACGCACTACTGTATATTACAAAGTGTTTATGACGTTCTAAACCTATATTGCTGCTAGAAGCCGAGTCCCGTGGGTTCACGACCACGCTATATACTTATGAAAATAAGTCAGATCTTAGCAACTAAAAACCAGAGCTTACTATAAACAGTTATTTTCCCGTTATTATGCAAGTTCAAATAAAAGTTTGTAAAGCTGTTGCTCATCTGGAAACGTATTTAAATACGCATAAAGCTATAGCAGGAAATAGTAAATTACGAAACCTTAATAGGGGGATGTATTTGGTAACCTATTCGTTTCTGTTAAGTTTTAACCCTGTAATTTAAAATTGTATAGACAATGATTACGTACTGTATTACTTGGTTCATATGTCGTTGTTGAACCTTGGTGCGGTCATTGTCGACCCTTGTACATTTATTAACCTTTCTATTTCAGCTAGCCCATATATTGTAGCGTGCTTGATCCTACACCCACCCCAATCTACGACTAGTGCGAGTCCGGTATCCTTTTCGTGATGTTGTGGTTATACGGTAACAAGCTGTTCAGAATAGTCGGTCTTTATCTTTCCATTCCTCTGCTCCGAACGACGATATTGACTATCTTACTCCAGAACACTTTTTGACGAATCTCTTAACTTGCGTTCTCGGTGGCATCGTCTTTGCCAGTTTACTCAGTTATTTTGGCGATGCTAGTATAAGGAGTATTTACATACCCTCATTCAGTGAAACAAATGGAATCGTCTTCCAAATTATTTAAAAATTGGTGACTTAGTTTATACTACAGGAATCAATACCAGCCCCTTAGCTTGGCTTTTTGGCCGAGCTACCAAATTATTTCAAGCCGTGACGGAATCGTTTGCGTGGCTTTGACTAAGACCACCAGCGCTGATTTTATTTCTCCGGTAAATAAATTCCTTCCTCTCCTCCTTCATTAAATTCAATTTAATTTTTACTTCTTTTTTATTTGCTCCATTTAGTTTAATTTTTCCTATGTTCTTCGGCCCCCTCTTGTGAACCCGAGAAACGGCGGTATAACCGTTCCCTCAATTGGGATGAAACGCCTAACTATTATTATTCCCCTTTATGTAATTTAAATACCCTTCTTTCCGCGTTCTTAAAATTTTTAATTTGAGGTGGGCGGTGTGTTCGCGCCGCGCTAAGTTTGGCATGCATATTCACGAAGTAGTCCGATCACAGCGCTCGGTTAGCGTATTTATTAGTTCGAGAGATGTTCGCGATCGCTTTCACAATTAGGTTGTATATTATTATGCTTGCATTTCTAATTATTTTTCTCTTACTCCTTACCTATGTAGCCTTGTAGATTTCTGGTTAGTGCTACTTATACACAAAACTTAGCGCTGCCCATAAACAGTACCGGTCCGCCGTTCCAGTGGTACTTCACGATAGATTGAACTTCAGCAGCAGTTTTAGTGAGTGATTTTTTTCGTACATACTATTATTAATGTTTACCCCTCTACCTCTCACCCTTAAACTACATTTCATACCCTTCTTTTTGAAACAATAACCTCAATTTTCATTTGTAAAACATTATACCTGTAAACGGTAACACGTAAGATTCTAACTTACTTAAATAAACTCTGCTTTGATTTATCATACCATTATAGGACACATACAACATTTTAAATTATATAAACATACTCAATTTCGATTTGTCATAACCTTAAACTAACCAACTGCAGTAATTTAATCAAGCTCTCTACCTTTTCAATTAACTTTTAATGTCCAGGGTTTTATATATAATAAAGTAATAGTATATTATACAACGAGCCAGTTATGATAGGCATTATTCATTCACAAAGTTTGCGCCGCGAACCCGTTAGGGCGAGCGACGTAATCCGAATGAGTAATGGCCATAACTCGCGAGTAGAAAACGACTACACCAATCTTCATTGTCAGATGTTGTCTAAACATTTTAAATAATATGGCAAATACTGCCAAGCAAAAATTTATTTGTCAAGGTGTATCAGCATACTTTGCATGATACGAAAATTATACGTCGCAGATTTTAAATAATGAAGGTTTGCACTGATTGGTTAGAGATGTTGGATTATGTTCATAATCTACGACCTGAACGTTCCTGATTGGTTAAAAGTGTTGGATTATGAATTCATATACACTTGCAGCATAATGAGTACTACTATTGACATATTCTTAATTGCATAAGAAATGCATTACTGGATATTTGTGGGAAAACACTATAACCCACAATTATGGTAAACGTATTATACTTTTATGACTATCTATTAGCAATATCAATTTACAAATGCCGCCATAACAAAGAATATTTAATATAGTAAGTTATTGTTTCGCTTTTGTAGTTCTAGAAAAACCTTAATGAACCAGGCCTGAGTCCACAATGTGAGCGGTAATGGTATTCCAACTATGTTGTTAAAAATAATACTGTCCAAACTGTTTCCGTTTGTTGGAGCTGTCTTCAATGAAGTCCGCGGATGACACCACGCTGAAATCACTGAATTTAACCTTTTAGCAAAATCTCTCCCCTTGGCGTCACTAGAAATAAATTACACCAAAATTTCTGGTCCACGAGTAATTAATTTATTCTTCTTTCGTCAACTCTGTAACTATCATTTTCCTCCTCATTTTTCTATGTCTTCGAGAGTAATGTCATTGTATTACGGTAATTCATACTTAGCTTACATTTTTTTTCCCGTGATAAATGCGTGTTTCGTTGTGGTTTGATTATATTACAAGCACGTTTTCAGCAGTGTGATATACATTGAACATATTTTACGCTGTACACGATTTATTATATCTGGCCACACAGTTTGTAACGTGATATTTGTGAATTCTACTTAGGTCATCGCCTGTATCTAGGTGATTTAATTATACTATAAGAATGTCAGTTTCATCTTATCTGTTTACAATTTAACTGTATTTACATTTGTTTCCGTATAACTTTACATTTAACAATTTCTAATAAACTATATGAAGAAAGCTTTTTTAAATACGAAACAACTATGTAAAAACATGAATTTAAACGCGCTGGATATGTGTCGGTACACAGCACGTACCTCCTAGTGGTCATAGCGCAAGCAAATTTCTGCTGGCTTATAAGGTAACTCTCTTGGCAGGGGAAGTTTTAGCTGGTATTGAAAGGTGTTTGGCACATCTGGAGGATTAGGAATCGTAGCAACGTCTGCAGCAGAGAGGCTGAACACGCCAACACTAAACGGTAAAGTATCGTTATCGTTAGTAGGGTTAGCTATAACGGCACGGCTGTGATCTGGGCTAGTAACCTGGTTCAATCTAATAAAAATTTAATAACACGATTTTACGAAAGCGTCGGACCGTCAAAGACATGGTGGGCGATTGAGACGGTAAATATGTGGTCCATCAGATAACAATTGCTTGAATCAGGAATGGAGAATTGGTACTTGGAATGTCAGGGGAGTGTACGGTAAAGATATAAAATCATGAATGAAATGAAAAAAGGCACATGGATGTGCTGTGTGCGAATGAAACGAAGCGAAAGAGAAAAGTTGTTTTTGAATTAGATGATGGTGTGTTGGGTTTGTGCTCTGGAATACAGAGGGATGAAACGTATTGGTTTAATTTTGAATGATAAGCAAAAGCGTACATGAAACAATATGAATTGGTGTCTTTCCGCATCTTGTGGGTAGGAATAAAAGTGAGTTGGAAAATGTATTAGACAAACGCCATAGGAATGATCGTGTGTTACTATTAGGTGAGATGAATAGCTGGGTCGGAGTACACAGAAAAATGCTGAACATGCGGTATGACTGTTATGAGGCGGCTCCGTCGCGTAGTTGGTATGTGTGTTACTACTACGCCCAAGGTCCTGGGTTTGAATCCCGACACGGTCCCCTTGAAAAATGTTAGGCGAGCATTTTTCACGAAAATACAACCCCGTTCGAATGAGAGGTAAAATGGAGGTTTCATGTGTGAGTGTTGCCACGCACGTTAGAGATCCCTACCTTGCTTGGAACAGCAAGGGTTAGACAAAATTCCAAATTTTCCAGGTAAAAAAAAACTCGCTTCCTGTCCAATATAGTATCTTCGCGCGGAGCACTGTAAAATCACATGTAAGGAAGGTCCGTTTGGTAATCCAAGAACAAACGAAAATGGAGATACGTTAATGAGTGTATATGTAGAGAACTGTTTGTATCTATTACATGGTACAAGTATAAGGACATGCACAAGTACACATGGCAAAAAACAAATGTGAGAAGTATGATTGGTATTGTTTGTTCTTTGATAAAAGTTTAAGAGAAAAGATAAAAGACACGAGAATAACAAGAGGATCTGAGCACGGGACCGATCATATTCAGGTTTTGTCTAGAATTGATCTTAAACGAAAGTGGGCGTGGAGAAGAAAATAGAATGTGAGACAATCGAGAATGAAAGTAGAATGTTTGTTGGAAGAGTTGATTAAAAGAGAGTATGCTACTATATTAGGGAGGAAGTCGTTTGATTTTTAAGAGAACAAAAATTTGTTTCGGAAATGAGTAAGGAAAACAAAAAAGCGTGGAAGTGAGCGCGTGAATGGAGTTGTTAACAGTAAAAATGCAATTGTCTGGGCCGAAGCGAATGTGAGAATCTGTTGGAAAGAGTATTTTAAGACCTTGTATGGTGGTGGCAAGAAGGATGCAGACAACTGTGTGGATGATAAAGAGAGCAAGTCGCATAAACACTAAATATTAGTATAGGCACTGTAAACAGCTGGGACTAGTTCCAATTAGGGTAAAGCGCTGACAAGCAAAAAAAAAATACGTTCACGCAAGAAACCTGTTGTTGATATACATTGTTTCGACAAGGACACAATTAGAAATGTAATCTACCAGATGTAGAAAAACAGTTCGTAATTTTGAAAGATCTTGAAAAGCGAATAATTTTTTTTATTTCAGAAGGCACATTACTGTAGAAACGGTACAAGAAAACTTTTGTGAACGAAACCTATTTATAGGAGATAGAACTTTTTTGTGGACAATTTTAAAGAATATCGGATTTTAATATAACAAGGATGAACCTCGTCGTGGATTGATGAAAGTGCATAATGTCGTTTCAAAAAGGGTGACATTTTTAAGACAATATGTTCAAGCTAAACCAGGAAAATTGTGGTAGGATTTTGACACTAGAAGTGTTAAGAACTTACTGTTGATGGTGAACGTTAATACTAATAATTATAAAAATATAGGATTTTGCTTTATTAGATATACAGTTCTTCACTGTGGGTGTGAAGATAGATTCATTCCTAATGCCTAACTCGTCTTTGCTTCAAAAACCATGTAAGGTGACTACCATGACGATTTGAATCAGGACAACTTTTTACACTAGGTGGAATATCAGCTTTTAATTAATCTAAGTAAGCCGTCGACTATTGTAATGACAATGCTAGCTACCATAATTCGCAAATCAATAAGACACCAACGGGTTCCTGATATTCAAAAGCGTTTGCAAGAAAATAATATTTAATACGATAGCATTATGCTAAAATGCGAATTAATAACATTAGTGAAACAGTAAGTTATATTACTTTACATAGCCTTTTTCATATTGTTTGCATTTCTAGGAATAAGCCCAAAGTTACATATGCAGAATTATTTAAGTAAGGGACACTACGCTTGTGGCCACGTCTTCAGTGTTCCACCTAAAGGTACTACATGGGTTTAAACGCGAAAATAAACGGGCTTCAAACAAACCTGGCTTCTAAATTAATTAATCAGGAATATAATGTCTAAACTAAAACTAAAGTTGGAGTTTAAATAATGGTATCTCTCGCGTTGACTTTGGATTGTGTCTAATCAACAAGATCCTAGCAAAGGTAAAAGGGAATAGCAACCACCAGATCTACTTACCGGTGCGACAGGAAGGGTCGACTTAAAACTATCTAAATCTAGCTAGCTAATATTTACCAATGGATTCGAATTTTTAAGCATACGCCAAATTTCAATCCAGCTATTTGCTCCTACTCTATAAATTTGCTATAACGTCCATCCTAGCCTAAGTATTTTATTCAGCCTAAATTCGTCCCTAACTTTTCCATCGCTCCCTATTCTCCTTATTCTAATTTCAATCTTCGTTCCGATAGATATTACTACCAAAAAACAGGAAAAGCGTCAAATGAAAATAAATCTAAAGACAAAACAAAACAATAAAATATATAAATGTACAATACATCATAAAATATAAATAGTAAATAAAGCATTAAGCATATAAGAGTGCAAAATGGCAAAAGGCAACACTAAAAATATCAGCTGCACATGCATAGGAAATTATTTTGCCTAGCGTCATCACACTGTAACATGCTCGTTAAAAATTAATTGCAAAATCTATTTATTAATACAAATCAATGCCCATGCTACTACAACCGACAAAATATTTACAAATACCGCGAATACACATTTCTCAAGGATCTCAAGATCTGGTCATCTGCTTATATTTAATTATCTTACTGCTAAGGGAAAATGGGCACACACTGCTAAAGTCCTAGTGGGTATGTACTAAATGTTCTGGGGATCACAACCACTATCATTTTTAAGTCCTGGTAGATACGTGGTTTCACTCTAGTATAGTTCCCTAGTTTAGATGGCATGTTTGATTTATTAAAGTTAACTAGGTTTTCTGATTTTGTTGATCGTTATCTACAACCGCGATGGAAGTGGGTAAGAAGGAAGGATCGTAATGTTTTTAATATGAGTGGAGGTACTGTCATCGATCAATAGAAATTATGGGCATCACCCTTATTTTAATTCGGCTTTTGTCTAAAATGGGACGGATTTCTTGTACTTTTAGAAGACTACAAAATAAGGATAAACTCGCACGTCCCAGACAAGAACCCGAATGACAAAACAATATAATAGTAATGTCTAAAATTTTAATTAAACTCTTAGTAAAGCTGTTGATGTCTCCAAGGTTCTGCAGGAATCTAAAGATATCACTAAATTTGACACCTGTATTTACGGCCAATCACGAATAAATATTGGTTATAAATCATAAAATATTAACCATATGTTAAATAATAATGCGCTTCCAAAATGGGTCGCCGTCTCTAAATTCCTATTCAGAGTAATGGCGTGACTTTTACCTAGATAAATCATTTTGCAGTTACCTAAGGGCGTGGTTGAACATTCAGGTCATGCTTGCAGAACACGAACAAAAACAAATAGCAAGATTGGGCAAAAATTAAACCAAAATATAATTCCTAACGTTCAAAATCATTTATTTATTTTTCAACATAGTCACCATTAAGCCTAACACATTTCTTCCAACGTGTAACAAGTTTATTCATCCAGTCACTGAAGAATTCTTCTGATGACTTCGCTCGAATCCCGGACTCGATAGCTGCTTTCACCTTATCATTCAAGGTGTAATGATAACTTTTGTGTAGACAAAAATGAAAATTGCAAGGCGCGAGATTGGGGAGTAAGGAGGGTGTGCAGTAGGTTTAA
The DNA here is from genome assembly GCA_036346225.1 of Platerodrilus igneus. Lineage (NCBI taxonomy): Eukaryota > Metazoa > Arthropoda > Insecta > Coleoptera > Lycidae > Platerodrilus > Platerodrilus igneus. The sequence continues at coordinate 1,631,700 of JARFIW010000229.1, read as the reverse complement.
ATATCAGATTTCACAGGGTTCTCGTCTGTCAGATAGCGTGATACTCAGCGTGCACAGATTTTACAGTATCCCAATTGTTCAATAATGAAGCCGGCACGTTTCTTGGATTTGCCAACATGGTTTGCGATACGCTTTTGAATGATTCGCTGGTCATTTTGAACCAAATCGTCGGCAATGTTTATTGTCTGTGGCAGTGATCGGCGGTCCGCTGCGTGTTTCATCAAATAGTTTTTCCAGGTCCGTAACCACGAAATTTTAATACCCATCGATTTACAGCAGATCTATCAACAGTATCGCCACCATAAACAGGCTTTAAACAGCGGTGAATCTTAGTAGGAATCACATTTTCAACAGTTAAAAATTCAATAACAGCGCGCTGTTAACTCGAATCGATATAGTACTAGAACTCGTCTTCAAACTTTCGCTATACCAAACGAACTTGTAAACGCAACGTCTTCAAAATGGGCATGCGTATAGAGGAGGATTGTGACTTAATTGCCACCATGCACGCTTTCGTAGGTTATGTTGTTCGTGTTCCACAAGCACGCGCGCATCTCCCCTCAGCCCTCCCTCGAAGAAACCTTTCCTTCAGCTAGCTGTTTGAAATAGGCTTATTGGTGATCTTAAGGTTAATGATTGTTTTACATTTATACAATAGTGTACTTAACGATTCCTCAGGTAAATTTTTAAGCTAAAATTACTCTCCTGATCTCAGGTTTTAGCACCCTCTTGTTGCTGGCGTACAAGATGCTTCCGAATTAAGACATTTTTCTCACACGATAGCATTCTGAAATCCTCCTTAAATACTTACACCACCAGTTCAATTGGGTTAGTCGGCAATAATTTTTGTTAGTACAGTCGAGATTTTTGTTATTTTACAAAAACAGGGTTTTTAGCGGAGTACTTCAACGGGCGGCTCCGTGTCGTAGTTGGTATGTGTGTGACTACTACGTCCAAGGTCCCGGGTTTGAATCCCGACACGGTCCGCTTGAAAAATGTCAGGCGAACATTTTTCACAAAAATACACCCTCGTTTGGATGAGAGGTAAAATGGAGGTCACGTGTGTGAGTGTTGTCACGCACGTTAAAGATCCCTACCTTGCTTGGAATAGCAAGGGTTCGACAAAATTCTAAATTTTCCAGGTAAAGAAAACCCGCTTTCTGGTCAATGTAGTAGTACTTTCGGGTGGAGAATTTGAAAATCACATATTAGGAACTTCAACAAGATGTTCTGTAGATTACCGCTAGATTATCTGAGACCAATACCGTGCGTAACAAACTGACTAATTCTTAAAGATTGGAAATTAAATCCCATTAGTCAGGTCTACTCGACTGCCTGACTACTTAATTCACAGTGTTAGTTTTAGAAACCAGAAATGAAACAATGTTCCTGCCCTGATTAGAGTTAAATTTGAAACAGTTACATATGCATTATAATTTAATTAAAGGCCGCTATGCTTGCGGTCATGTCCCCAATGCACCCCCCGAAGAAACTACATTGAACCAGTTACATATGCAGCTGATCAAATGACCGAATGTTATGGTTATACGTTTTGAGACTTTCATCATACCACTATATTTTTAATCCCATAGAACACATTTGGGGTATAGCAAAAAGTTATTATAGGGATCGCGTTGGATACAGTGGTACCTCAGTTGAAAGTTACTGGTTTTATGGAAGGAGGCTCTTGCGACTGTAACACCTGATGTATGGGCAGCACAATCCGCCATACAGAAAAAGAGATACAACTCTGGTGGGATAGGGAAGTAGCATTTGATTATGAAGATGCACTACCGTTGATTATCAATGTAGATAGTGAAGAAGACGACGACAATCTGTGAAATGTTGAAGCATAATTTAAAATTGCTCTACAGCTTTGACACAATACAAATATACAAATTTGTTAGATTAATATATTAATGATTTAAATACATTTCTGAATACTACTTAATTTTGGGTTGGCTGATTTAGGTGAAGCATGAAAGACATAAGTATATTGCGGAATAAGATATGGAATGCAGGCGTGATCATTTTGCGTCAGTGGGGGTGTCCCGGGAGTGTGCGTGACACCAACTTGACAAACTTTTTTATCGAAGGACTCGATATAAGATCGTCTCCCGATTGTACTATCAAGGCACGTGGCATCAAATCCACTATCTTATGGCGCGTTATATGTCAGGCTATCAACTGTGTTTCATCAGATTCTAATATGGGACGTTTTTGGTAATTTTTGTTGTGGGAGTTTGCGCGCTGTCTGGGACTGGTTAAACCGGATTTGAAACACTCCGTTCAACAGGGTTTATTATTTCGAGACAAATATATGTCCCAGGTAGAACGGACAACCAAGTAATAATATAACATAAAAACAACCCCGGTATACTACCAATAAACTAGGCAGTATGCAAAATTACAATATTTACTCAAATAATATCAACCCTTACTTTAATGTAACAAATTTTAGCAACGTTAAGAAAAACGAAATAATATTTTTAATAGAAATCCAGATAGTAGAAAGTAACAATTATCAATATTATCATTTATTTGCTTTTCCAACAAAGGTTACTAGCACATACCAAGTAATCATACCCAAAACCAAATTCCTATCCCTAAATGAACTGAGATATGGTTATACAAACGAAAAATGTACTGAAGTAACACCAAACCAATATTTATGTCAATCGATGACGACAACAACCATTAAGGAAGACAGCCCTTGTGAAGTACAACTATTAAAATTCTCGAATCATTACGAAAACTGTGAAACCAAACAAGTGCAAATAACTAATATGAAAATTCAAAAAGTTACAGATAACAAATGGATAGCCATTTTCCCAACAGAAGTAATAGCAACCATCCACTGCAACCAAGATGAAAATAACCAAGCATTAATCGGAAGCAAACTAATTACCCTCAAAGAAGACTGTTATGTGAAATTGAAAGGAGAAGTAATCAGAGTTTATCAAGATCCCATAACAACAAAGAAACTTGCAAACCTACCGGAACTACAATTCAAAATACAACAAGAAAACGAAGAAATAAACAAGAAACCTATGAAGCTAGAGCATCTAGACTTAGACGATCTCAACCACGCCGTGAAATTAGTGGAAAGTTATAAAGAACAATTAAATGAACTCAAAACGCCAAAGTTACACTATAATAATATAAGTGTTTGGACAATTGTATTAATCATTTTAATAATTTTTGTAATTATATATGTATTTTACAAAATGTACCTTAGATATAAGAATGAAGGAAACAGTTCTAGATTTAAGGAAACAAAGAGAAAAAAGGAAACAATAAGTATACCCTTAGAAATAATGAATTTTAAATGAAATTGAATTATGTATTTTATGTATTTAAAAATTAAGAAAAACCTTAATTTTTCATTTACGGTGGGAGGAGTTATGTATCCCCCAATTACCCATATATATTAATATATTGAATCTAATAGGAATTATTAGAAATTATTAAGTAAAAATATAAGTTCAATGCAACATTGTAACACAAGGATAACCCAGAGAGGTTATCGACAGTTCATGAGAACGGACATGCAACTTTGCAACCGTGAGGGCAGTGATACTGCAGATGGCAGGTCACAGGCGGTCAACAGACCGCAATTACTTAAAATTAAGTTGTTACATTGTAATAAAGTGTACAATTAAGAGAAACGCAGACAAGAGATCTGCAAGTTTCCACAGCCGTGTGGAGGGCAGGTTATTATAAAAAGCCCGGGAGCTCAATACCCGGCAGTCAGTCTTCAAACTCCATATTTCGTTGTTTGAGCTACTCAACCGAGTCAGTCTTTGTAATACAGCTTTAGCATTGTTGTCTACTTAGACTACTCGCCCAGTACAATTAATTATTTTTTATTAAAGTTATTGTGAACCAGTTATTCTAAATTTCATTGTAATTTCTGTATAAACTATTAAATCTTTTTGTTAAAGTGTCGATGTTTTTTTTTAAAAACATAGCTCCAAAGGCCCGAACTTTAACTCGCGTGAGTACGCAATGCGCTTTGTGATATGATGCGATAAAAAATGGGAATGTATTGTACATGCTTTCAAGCTATTTTTCGCACGGAGTCAATCAGTTAATGAAAAATTTGAAAGTAAATACGTTATTATTTGTGAGCTTAGCTAAATTAGAATAAACACTAAATCACTTTCCCCTCGTATTGTTTTGACAAATTGACTTTAAGAATTGTCTACGGTTAATTATATCGTTTCCGTCTTATTACGACTTTTTGGTTTAACGTAAAATTAATAATTCATAGTTGTTTCCGAATGTTTGAAGAATATTTGATAAAAAAATATGGTGTTAAAACAGCGCGTAGCGTTCAGCAGCATCGTCAGAATATGCTGCCTATCCAAAACAAACCAGTTGCTCATTATTCACGTAATCCACCTCCGGAATCCCAACTACCTCTCAACAACTATCAAGCTGCGGAAACTCCTTCTGTCATGAATCCACAAAACGTTATTCCCCAAACCATTACCAAGGAAACTGTACTCTTTTTGCCAGTGTCAGAGCGCTGTTGCTGTGTTTGTAGTGGAAATGGACGGTGTAGAGTTTCAAAAATAATTCGAGGTAAAGTGTGGAAAATAGACGAGGCTGGAGCCTTGGCCTCCGCATGCTGCGATTCTTGTGCCACCTCGTTCTTTCCCATTTTGGAAGACCGAGCTAGAGGCAGGCCTAATTCGCCGCGTTAGCAGCAAGTAGTTTATTGAAAGGCCTTGATTATTATTATTACGACTAGGAATAACAAAGTAGCCTTAACAATCATTTAAAAGGCTTGAAAGACAATTGAAAAAGAAACCTATCAAAATGATTAAAAACATCTGAGTTAGTTCGAATAATTAGATAAAGATCCCTTATTAAATAGTGTAATAAAACGCCCATTACTACGCGAGTTAAGGTTCGGGCCTTGGGAGCTGCCATTTTAAAAACCAGTTCCAAAACTTCTTAACAAATTTATTTGATTTATACAGAAATTAGTTGTGGAATTTTGACAAGTTAATTAATATTATTTTAAATTCATAATTAATTAATAAATGTACTGTTTTGAGTAGTCTAAGCAAACTGCAATGCTAAAGCAGGATACTTGACTGACTGCCGGGTCCTTGAGCTCCCGGGCTTTTTATAATGTTCCTACCCCCTCACATGGCTGAGGGAACTTGCAGATCTCATGTCTGCTTATTCTTAATACTATTCATAATTACAATATTGTAATCTTAATTTTAAAGTAATCACTGTACCTGATCGTCTGTGACCTGACATCTGCAGTGTCACTATCGTCTGCGATACAAAGTAGCGCATCCGTTCTCATGAACGTTAATAAACTTTACAAATTGTCCTTGTATTTACTTTGTTGCACTTCACTTAACATTTTCTTTGCACTTTCTAATAATTTTTTAATTATTCGATTTTATAATATATACATCAATTGGGGGATACATAACTCACGTATAACTAAAATCACCAAAAATGTCGCTTATTAGATACCGATGGAAACAGTTGATGGCATGACGTATACGGCCCACAATACGCCACAAAATAATGAGTTTAATGCAGGTGCGTTGGTAGAAAAATCAGAAGACGATTTTATATCGAGTCCTTTAATAAAAAAAGTTCGTCAAGTTGGTGTTGCGCACACTCCCGGGACACCCCTGTAAGAAAATATCGCCAAACAAGTTGACGTAAACTGATCAGACCTGCATTCCATATCTTATTCTGCAATATACTTATCGATTTCTTATTATTTTCAAAAAAAATGCCATAAAACTGGTACTCATAATATGGAAAGTGTGAATTTCGAAGACCCTAAAGTGCCCTTGGAACACGAAATTTGAAGATGTGCGCAGCAGTACTTTTGTTTCACTCGTCGAGATCTATCTAATGGCATAGGTCGCGGTTTTGGCAGGCTTGGGCCTACTTTGTTTTTACTTGTGAATATGGCCTTTTGAAAATTGTATCCAAGACGTTCAAAGTTTGTCTATGTTTTATTTGGCACATATTTACATACTTGTTAAAGTTAATAAACTATTTATAAATATTTTGTACCTATTTAAAACCATCAATAGTTTATGAAGCACTGTAACTTTTAAGAACTTCAGTTTTTGGTAATACTACAATAAATTTGTGTGCCAGACTCCTTGTTATATTCTCCTAAATTGTGTGATGCAAGATGAAACACGGTGTCAAAAAGAAGTTAAATAAATTATTACTGTTTTGTATGTCAGTATACTGCCAAAACATTTTATTTTGATATTTGGAATGCGTCTTTGTTGCCAGACATACCGCTGCCTGCATTCCTAGGGTATGTACACTTAATACAACCTTTATCTCTAGTATTAAAACTATACATTATAACATTGGCTATGCAGGATTTTATCCGGTTGCGACGTCATCCTAAAGTTAAAGCGAATGGACCATACTGAACGCTCAACTCAAAGATCACTTCGGTGAAAAAGCTTTTGTTTGCGGTTTATACGAAAATAATTATTACCTAGAAACACATAGTTTTCTTCAACGTAACTATAGCGATAATAATAAACATTAACCTTCTCATTAATATAATTAATGTGTTTACAAATAAATATTTTAAAAGTTCCTTAATGCTTCAGGTTTTTCGTCAAGAGAAATATTAGACCCACGTTAATTCTGGAATTTCATTATTTCTAATGCTCTTAGGGTTTTCTCAACTGTTGACAAACTTTTCGTAATCAAATTCATATTACCTAAGTTTCTTGAACGTAAGTAGCTGTAAGCTTTCCAGAAGAGAGGATATTGAAAGCGTGTTTCAAAATAGTCTTAAATTCAAAAGCTGTGCAATTTTTCTAAACTTTGTTTTATGATTCTATGCATACTCAAATGGATGTTTTTTGCATAGTATAATGCAACTACTTTAAAAAAAAATGAGAACATAACAAATCCCAAATTTACTTGAAATGTTACACATGCGTAGAATTTTCTATGCTGCCTTAAAGAAATGAAACAAAATTTATAGCATTTTTGTTCAATAATATCTAATAACAACGTTGTGCACTCTGTGTGAATTAAACTGGGCTAACTGAGGCAGATTTAAAATTTCAGGAGATTAAAATACACAGAGCGGTGGTGATCAGAAGAAGACTATTTGAATAATTACATCGACGTGAGGCGTTATCATATCAAATAGATATAGCGCATAAACGTAAACATAAACGAAAATCACAAGGGCGCAAAAAATTCAGAAAAATTTCTATATTATTTAAAATTAGGCACGTAACAGATAAATTTATAAATTTAATTTAATATTTAAGGTTTAGTGTAAATATAAATATTGATAAAATAGACAAAAGAATATGGGAAGCTAAAGAGGCGTTAAGAAATGAAGGGGTGGAAATAGGATCCCTGAAAAGTATAATACTCTAAGATACGTAAACCGAAGTCACGGAACGAACACTTGAAAGGAGCCATAGTGAAAAACAGCAGACCTCACATGAAGCAAAAATAATGTCGATTTTATTAACTCTAAATAACAAAATGGATAAAAATAAAGAGGCCCTGAACAACATGGACAAGAAAATTGATGAAAATGGGGAAAAACTAAGCAAGGAAATAAAAATTTTAAGTGATGGTTTAAGGGAGACTAATCAAACAATTGCAGAAATGAGATCACAGATGCAAGAGAAAATTGTAAGGATAACGGAAGAAATTGACGGTATGAGGAACAAAGCTATAATGGTGAAATCAAGACAAAAAACATGTGAAAGGGAGACAAATTGGAGACTCATGGATCTAAATGGTAAAATACAAAACGTTGAGGCGAATTGTGAAATAGAATTCAGGACAATAAACAGGGAAATAGGAAATTGATAAACGGATTTACAAAACTTTAATGTTAGGGAACCCATAAGGTTAATTCAACTTAATATTTCGACAGAACAATATTCAAAATTTTACGGGGACGTAAACTTAATCCTAAGATATTTTTGAGAAACATTAATATGTTAATATAGGGGTCAACAGACCAGCAATACAAAATAAATGTGGTAAAATTAATGTTGAAATGGGGAGCAGAGATGTGGTATAATTTAATAGAGAGCGAGATAGACACATTTTCACAATTTGAACAAAAATTTTTAAGGCACTTTTGAGGATAATCAACAAGATAAAGTGAGAGATGACCTAATCATGGGCAAATACAATCGAGATATAGAAATGACCCGGGAATTATATGCAATAGGCAAATTTAGCATAGCAAGACAATTAGATCCTCCTTGAGGGGAAAAACAAATACTAAAATATCTTGCAGGACATTTCGAGGAGGAAGTAAAGCACTATATTGCACTACAGAACATTGTAGACCGGGATGTGTTCGTAGAATATTTACAGAGATATGATGCAATGGAATCAAATCATAGGACAGAAAGTAGATCTAGGAGTCTATACATAAACTTTATTAGGACAAGTAGAAGTGTGGACATTGAAAGAAATAATTATCGACGAAACAATTCTAATTATGGGGGAAATTTTAATTGGGGTAATTATAATAATTACAACAATGATTATAAGCTTAGTAGGAATTCGGGTCACAATCCAATACGAGTAATGGAGCGGACTAACCATAAGGCAAACGATATACCGGGCACACCTAAACCAGAACATGAAGAACGACAAACGGAAATAAGGGGAAATAATCGAACATACGCTGAAATCACAAGTCAGGCAGGACCGTCCACACGAAACCAAAATATTTAGATGACGACAATCCTAGCAAGTCCTTACAGATAAACAGATACGAACATTAGCGCGAATTTATCAAACATGAGATGGAAAATGTACTAGACAGAAACTTATTACCTATAGTAAATTTAAAGGTGGAAAATAATAGAGTTAGAGTACTTATTGATACCGAAACGGAAGCATCACTTGTTGCGGAAGATTTTGTTAAACGGGGAAGTTTAATGAAGAAGGCGATACCTATAATGAAGTGTAATTTGGTGGCACCTAATAATAAGAAATTTGTAAGCGTAAGTGAAGTGGTAATTCTGAAATGTGAAATAGGAAAACTAAAATTAGAGAATGAATGCATGGCTGTACCTGGACTGAAGATGGACATTATATTTGGGATGGATCTTATAGACAAGCTGGGGTTGAAAATAAACACAGAAAATAAAGAAATAGAATGCAAGGGGGTGTATATTAAATGATACGAAGAAGGGGATGTAGAAGTCGAGGGTGACTGCTTAAATATAAATTAATTTGAAGGTGAAATAGATAATGGGGGAAATATAAACGATGAAATTAAGTGTCCAGAGAATATGAAAGGTAGGGTTAATTTATTATTAAGGAAACACTCAGAATTAATAGGATCGGAATCAAAGATCGCCGTAGGATATGAGAACAAGTTAGAGATATTAAACATAGAACCGTTTAACACAGGGTTAAGACTAAATTTAAAGAAGTGAGAAGTTTAGCAAGAGAAAAGTTAAAATTTTGGGGTATCAAATTAGTATTGAGCGTATATTCATAAAGCACGAAAGATATACGAGCGTAGAGACGTAGACTCGGAAGCAATCAGAGGAAAGTTTAACTTTAATATTAATAGATTAATACAAAGGGTAGAAATGGGTGTAAAAATTGTAAGATAAAATTAGGTATAGATAAAAAATAGTATAGGACATAGGAATAGAATTATTTAGATGTAAATAGGGTAATAAAAAACGGAAAACAATTTGTTATAACTAAATAAAAACATAAAATTTTAAACCAATGGTGATTTTGACCTCTCGTTGCGCGCCAAAAATGGCATTGCTTAAAAATTTTATATTTTAATTTGGGAGAATAATGCTATGATAAGGAGTTATTTAGGGATATATTAAGTCATAATGGATACCCAATACATGTAAATAATACTAGGAGTTAGAACACCGCATTTATTTAGCATTAAAAATACGTAATTTGTACATTATGCAAAGAGAAAACACTTAACACCCTGTATAAGAATCGCAAGTGACTTTAATTAATGCCGAGTAGCATATCATTCAACAATACACACACATGCAGCAAAGGAAATAATTCTACACGCAATCAAACTTGTCCTAAACCAAAAATATTCAAGATTGTAAAATTAATACGCGGAAAATGCAGTAAACACCTAGAAAACCATAATACAATTCACATTAAACAAGCGATAATGAAAACAGATAGCATAGTGTCCTGATAAGAAACGCAAAAATGTACCCAGAAATATATTAATTTACGTCACTTGGTTTACGTGATTTTCTACATGAAGATAACGCAGATTCCAAAAATATTATCTTGACAAACAAAGCCATAAGCTAAAGCGAATTAGAAATTCCTGTAACAACATCAAAACAGACGCTATAAATTAAATACAAACCAGAAATATACAAGTACCTACGTGATCAACGAATCTCTTCTATAAGGCCATATCAGTGATAAACCTGTAAAAGCCCAAGAATTTTCATAACAATCGATAGTTGGTCATACACTTAAAACAACAGCTCAGATAAACCAATGAATTTAAATAGGGCGTACGCTATATAATGTGGAAGTTCGATAAGCGGACAGTCTTAGTTTTGAACCATGTGCAAGCTGCGTCACTGATACTTAAAAATTTACGCGTCCAGTAAATATTTGAATTAAACAATGTAAATTTTGTGAAAAGTAATGTTCTAAAATATTTTGAATTAATTATAGTGAAAATATATGAAACAAAGCTTGGCCGTTTGCTAGGAAACTTAAGTAGATATTTATTAATTGATTTAGGTTAAATATTCATAATTCAGGGCTCTAAGTATAATACGCTAAGAAAAATCTAAAAACGATTTTAAGAATAAATCTAAGAACAACTCTAAGAATAAATTAAAAGATAACTCTAAGAATAAATCCAAGAATAAATCTAAGGACATTACGACGTTATTAAAAGTTAAGGCAGATCACATTCAACTTGGTAGAACTTGAGGACTAAGCAACTCAACTAAAAGCAACACTGAGATGCTGATCCACGGCATGCAACTAAAAGACGCCCAAGGAAAACTACAGGTCAGAACTATCTTGCATAAGACGTTATTTACTATTTATTATATTTGAACATTGATCATATTATGGCATTAATTTCTATTTAGTATTTTTGAACATATTTTAAACCTGAATAATTTATGTAAGGAATCAACAAAAATTAATTTTGAAATGTTAAAAATTTCGTAAACAAGGAAAAATCTTGAACGTTCAAAGAAATTTCCAGTAGAGTACAAACGACATTTTGTTGGCTTTAAAATAAGGGAGGTTTAAATTTTGGAAATAAATAATTTAAAATTTATTGTCTCAAGATTCAGGAGCTAATTTTAACATACAGTCGAACAGATTAAGCTGTGAAGTGTAAATCATTCTTCTTTTCTCATTATACAAATATTAATCGACTTCGTTTTATCATTCAAAGCAGATAAAGGTTAGGGAAAGGGGTAAACTATTTGATTATCGTAACGTTGTGCACTCTGTGTGAATTAAACTGGGCTAGCCGAGGTGGATTTAGAATTTCAGAAGATTAAAATACGCAGAGCGGTGATGATCAGAAGAAGACTATGTGAATAGTTACATCGACTTGCAGCGTTATCATATCAATATATATATATATATATATATATATATATACATATCTATATCTATATATATGTATGTATGTATGTATATATATATGTATGTATATATATATACATATATGTACGTAAGTATGTGTGTATATGTGTATATTTATGTGTGAATGTGTATAATATTCATATGTATATTTATATGCGAATGTATATATGTATGTGTGTAATTGTATATGTATATATGTATATCCACATAAGATTTTGTGTGTATATATGTGTGTGTGTATATATATTATGTGTATGTATGTGTATATATGTATGCGTTTTATGGGTATATATACTAATAACACTTAAACACTACCTCCTTTTTCATGCCGACTCGTGCACACACATACGCTTCCATGCATACATGCGCTTGCTTATGTACGTAAATAAACAAATTGTGTCATACCGTTTTAAAAAAACTTCAAAATACCTTTATAGAATATACAAATTTTTAATTTTACACCATAGTCAAATCCAAACTACTTTTACAGCTATATTTTAATTTAGATGCAAACCTTTTATTAATCTCAATTTTGTAAGTTTATGTAGATTTTATGTGTAGTTTAGCCCATTCTTTTTTATATAATTATAGAATGCCTGTGATCAAAAGTATTCAAAATAAATTCGAAAATTTAGGCAATTAAAGAAAGAGTTTAAATACCTACCTACCAGCAGACCTAAAACCCGTAATAAAAGCACTATACACACACACACACACACACACACACACACACACATATATATATATATATATATATTGTTGTGAAACGTACAAAAAGCCTCTCCATTAATCTTAAACTAAGGTTTTCACAGGGTCCCACAAGGTCCCACAGATTGGAAGTCTAAGAATGCTGTGAATCCTCTCTAAAATTTATTAAATTAACTGGTCCGTTGACTTTCTTCTGTTAATCGCCTCGGCTGCTCCCCTAGATAACTTACATCCTCATTCATAAAAAAAAAACAAACACATTCCTACTACAAACACCAACGTTAACTCTATTTACATCAATATTCACAATACATTAAAATTTCAAAATTAAAATTCAGCATAAATTTCAGTATCAGAAAATTTCACGATTAAATTTGTTATCATTTTAATGTGCATCCTGAATTAAAGTCCTTGTAGGATGCCCACTAATTAATTTAACAATATTGACAGACCTGAGTCTGAGTACAAAGGGAGCATCTCCCACCCCTTTACGTTAATTAACCAGGTTCGTCTAATTGAGCTCAAAGACATACCCAAATTTTCATGAAGAACATAAATACTAAATACTTCTTTCGACTTAAACAAGAAAATTTCACCTTAAAATTAAAAATTTGTTGTTAGTACAAATTCATTACTGTCCATTTTAAGTAAATAAATTATAAAGTTATTCAACACACACCAAAACCTCAAAAATTGAACAACAAAACATAAGTTACCTGAAGGTTACTGCACTAGTGGCTTCAAAGTACATCGTCCTTGCTAATTTCACCATTCCAACTGAGTTATATTTAGGTCCTCGGATTACTGGTCGCTTTTAAAAATTTTCTCTACACCACCATTCATCTAAAGTTGTTTCAGAGCTTCTCAGGACTCCTCTATGTATATCAAAATCTTGTTTTGTGGATCCAACCACGATTACGAATACCATTTAATTATTAACACCCCCGAAAATAGCAAAGAAATTCATACTTCTTTCACGCTATACGCCAAAACTGCCTACTTTTGTGTATTCATTTGTCGTTGCAAATTTGAATAAATGGTACAGTGATACTAGACTTTATTACCTTGCATCTTCTTTTCTAAGTGCACTAAATTACTTTCATTGTAGCACGTAAAGAGCAAACTGTTTTAAAGTATTAAATAATCACCAAAATATACGAGCAAACTGTTTAAATTATTCAATCAAAATCGAAAACTAAGAGCACTTTTTAAAGCATCGAATCATCAAAATCTAAGAGACCGAAACTGCTTAAAGTCCGGGTATATATAATGGCTAGCCCGTGCGTCGGTCTAGTCCCGCAAACGGACAATTTCTAGAATTTCTCATACTATGTTCTCATCTCGATCGCCCGTGCGTCGGTACTTATTAAATTTGCACTCGCACCAGTTAAATCTCAGAAATTTCCACACTGCACGCAACGTCTGAGAATAACTAATTAATTTTTATATAGAAATGTTATTTTTACCTCTCATGTTTGCCTCTTATTTTCAACCAATCGTGACCCTCGTGACCTTGCTCAAATCCCGCCTTTTACTATATGTGTCTCTGTCTTGCGCATATTATCCGTCTCTATCTACCCTGTTCTGAGTGGTACAAATCGATATTACTTTAGTATCGGTTATTTTCATTCCACGTGTATTCTTATCTGGGTTAAATAACCCCGTATCTAGCCTTCCCGTGAATATTAAGCGACGGTTTCTTCAAGATTCTCTGTAACCATTTGTTATCTGCAAAATTTACGCAGAACGAGCCTTTTAAAAATACGCAGATGTTCAATCGTCCTACTTCTAACTAACACTTCTACGATTTGAATATTATTGGGTTTTTACAAGCTTTTATGCGTATTATATGTGCCTAACGGCTCAATTAACTTCAATTAAAATAATACCCTTTAATTTTTAGTGAATCCTAATTAAATATTCAATTATTATCTGTACATTTTGTTTAATACTTGTTACCCAAACTTGAATCAATTAATATAAATTTTGCACGTAATTTCCATTTGTTTCTTTACTCGGAATAATTATATTACACGTTGAGCATTTTAATACTGCTTCCTTTTATATAAAGCGTCTTGTAAATAATTTAAATCTCTTATTTTTAATGAAACGAATGAATTTTTATTCTCCACGGTTTTTTTTTGTTTTTAATAAAGCGTATTATCTAATAAAATTCCTTATACACGGTGATTAAAATTATTTGATGTAATTCATTAATTTTCTACCCTGGTCTAAATATGAGTAACATATATATATATATATTGCTGTGAATCCTGGATATCATCCTCGTCGGAGTAAAAAAAAAACTTTCGAGCCTCTCGAATTGGGCACCAAGATTTGCTGTGATTCTCGCCCTGTTGAATCTCTTCTGATAATCGCCTCTTTATTCTTTCCGCCTCGGCTGCTCACCTAGTTTAAACTTTCATCCTTATTCATAAAAAAAACACATTCCTACCACAAACATCAACATTAATTCTATTTACATCAATATTCATAATACATTAAAATTTCAAAATTAAATTTCAGCATAAATTTCAGTATCATAAAATTTCAAGTTTAAATTTGTCATCATTTTTTAATTTGCATCCAGAATTAAAGTCCTGGTAAGATGCATACTAATTAAGTTACAATATTTTCAGACCTAAGTCTGAATAAAAGGAAGCATCTCCCACCCCTTTACGTTAATTAAACAGGTTAGTCTAATTGAGGTCAAAGACAGACCCAAATTTTCATCATAATCAAAACATAAACTGCTAAATACTCCTTTCTACTTAAACAAGAAAATTTTACTTTAAAATTCAAAATTTGTTGTTTATACAAATTCACTACTGTCCCATTTTATCAAACAAATTATAAAGATATCCAACACACACCAAAACATCAAAGATCGAACAAAATTATATAATTTACCTGAAGGTTACTGCACTCGTGGCTTCAATGCACATCGGACTTGCTAATTGCACCATTCCAGCTGGTTTATGTTTACGGCTTCAGATTCTAAACGCTTTTAAAATTTTGTACACCACCATTCTTCTAAAATTGTTTCAGGGCTTTTCCGGAACTCATCTATGTATATCTAAATCTTGTTTTGTGGATCCAATCACGTTTACTAATAACACTTGATTTACTCACCCCCGAAAAATAGCAAAGCAATTCATAATTCGTTCACGCTATACAAAGCTGCATACTTCAATGTATTTATTTATCGCTACTATTTTTAGATAATTGGTACAGTAATAACCGCAAATATAACTAGACTTTGTTACCTTCATTTATCTTCTCACAGTGTACTAATAACTTTTAGTGTAGCACGTAATCACCACGTATTCTACTTACAGTATCAAAAAATCAACAAGATAACGGGCAAAACTGTTTAAAGTATCGAAATAATTCAAAAATCTAAGAGAGCCTGTTTAACGTATCGAATAATCAAAAAATATAAGAGAGCCTAACACCTATAAACACGGGTATATATAATGGCTCGCCTGCAAGTCGATTTTGTTCCGCAACGGACAATTTTTAGAATTTCGCATTCTATGTTCCCTTTTCGACAGTTCGGCACAGCTATTCTACTAAATTTGCAAACGTCCAAGTTGAAAATCTAAGAATTTCCACACGACACGCAACGCGTCTGCTAACAACTAACTAATTTTATACAGAAATCGTTATGTTTACACCTCTCATGTTTGCATCTTATTACAACCAATTGTAGCCCTAGTGACACTACACAAATCACGCTTTCAATTAACAGTGTCTCTGCTTGACGCATTTTATCCTTCCTTTTCTACCTTGGTCTGAGTGGTACAAATCGATATTCTGTACTATCTGCTATTTTAAATCCACGTGGGTTCCTACGTCAGTAAAATAACCAAACATCCGACCGTTTCCAATATACGTAGAATCTGCATGTTTATCTATTCAAATTTATTAGAATTTTGACATTTAAAAGTTTGCAGGTGTGTGCTCCTAATTAACGTTTTAATATAATTCTCAGAGCTTTTATTTCATGGTATTTTAACCTTGGATTTTCACAGGCTTTTATGCTTATTATATTATTAATAATGGTTCAATTAACTCCAATTAAAATAATAATGAATGGCATTGACTTCTACCCTTTAATTTTTAGCGAATACTAATTAAATATTAAATTATTATTTGTAGACTTTGTTTAATACCCGTTACTTAAAAGTTGAATTAATTAATATAAATTTCGCACGTAATTTTTATTTGTTTCTTTATACATGGTGATTAAACTTATTTGATGTCGTTAATTAATTTTCTACCCTGGTCTAAATTTGAGTAATATATATATATATATATATATATATATATATATATGTATATATATTGCTGTGAAACCTCCTAAATTAACTGGTTCCTTGACTTTCTTCTGTTAATCGCCTCGGCTGCTCCCCTAGATAACTTTCATCCTCAATCATAAAAAAAAACAAACACATTCCTAACACAAACATCAACGTTAACTCTATTTACATCAATATTTACAATACATTAAAATTTCAAAATTAAATTTTGGCATAAATTTCAGTATCAGAGAATTTCAAAATTAAATTTATTATCATTTTAAATTGCATCCAGAATTAAAGTCCTTGTAGGATGCCTACTAATTACTATAACAATATATGCAGAGTACAAAGGGAGCATCTACCACCCCTTTACGTTAATTGACCAGGTTCGTCTAATTGAGCTCAAAGACATACCCATATTTTTATCATAATCCAGAACATCAATACTAAATACCCCTTTCTACTTAAACAAGCAAATTTCATCTTAAAATTAAAATTTTATGGTTAGTACAATTTCACTAATGTCCATTTAAAGTAAATCAATTATAAAGTTATTCAACACACACCAAAATGTCAAACAAAATAGTATAATTTACCTGAAGGTTCCTGCCCTCGTAGCTTCAATGTACATCGTCCCTTTAGTTAATCACACCATTCCAACAGGATTATATTTACGGCTTCTAATTCTCAACGCTTTTAAAATTTTCTCCATCACCATTTATTTAAAGTTGTTTCTGGGCTTTTCCGGAACTCATCTGTGTATATCTGACCCTGGTTTTGTGGATCCAGACACGTTTTGAACCATTTAATTATTAACACCCCCGAAAAATAACAAAGAAATTCATACTTCTTTCACCAATATACGCCAAAACTGCCTACTTTTGTGTATACATTTGTCGTTGTAAATTTTGCTAATTGGTACAGTGATACGAAATTTTATTACCTTGTATCTAAGTGCACTGAAGTACATTCATGTTAGCACGTAAATAACAAACTATTTTGAATCACTAAAATATACGAGCAAACTTTAAATTATTTTATCAAACTAAAATGCACTGTTTAACATCTTCAATCAAGTCGCGGATGTAAGAGCTTTTAGCGCATCGAATAGTCAAAAGTCTAAGAGGCCGAAATTCATATTACCACCGGTATACATAGCGAATAGCCGGCACGTCGCTTTTGTCCTCAAAACAGACAATTCTTAAGAATTTCTCATTCTATGTTCCCAGTCCGTCGCTCGCGCGTCGGTTTTTACGAAATTTTCACTCGCCCCATTTAAAAATCAGAAATTCTCACACGGCACGCAAACATGTCCGAGAAAAACTAATTAATTTTGTACAGAAATTGTTGTTTCTACCTCTGATATTTGCATCCTATTTTCAACCAATTGTGACCCTCGTGACGTTGCTTAAATCACGCCTTTTACTATATGTGTCTTTGCTTGACGCATTTTCTCTTTCCTTTTCTAACCTGTTCGTATTGGTGCAAATTGATATTCTTTATTATCGATTATATTTTAGTCCATGTGGACTATCTGGGTTTAATAACCCAGTATCGCACCTTCTCGTGAATATTAAGCCCCGGTTTCTCCAAGATTCTTTGTAAACATTAATTATCTGCAAAATTTTCGCCGAATGAGCTTTTTAAATAAACCCTGTTTTGTATTTCGTGCTAAAGCATCTGACCGTTTCCAATATCCTTAGAATCGACATGTTTATCTAAACAAATTAAACTGAAATTGCCTTTTAAAATACGCAGGTGTGTTCAAACATCCTACTTCTAACTAACACTTCTAGGATTTGCATTTTATTGGGTTTTTACAAGTTTCTATAGATATTATCTGTACGTTTTGTTCAATACCGGTTACTTGAAATAGAGTTAATTAAGATAAATTTTGCACGTAATTTCCATTTGTTTAGGAATAATTACATTACACGCAGAGCTTTTTAATACTGTTTCTTTTGATATAAAGCGTCTTGTACATGGTTTAAATCTCTTATTTTTACTGAAACTAATAAATTTTTATGCTTCACGGTTTTAATAACGCGTATTATCTAATAATAATTCATTATACACGGTGATTAAAATTATTTGATGTGATTATTTAATTTTCTACCCTGGTCTAAATATGAGTAATATATATATATATATATATATATATATATATATATTGCAGCTGTTCTAACTTGAAAGATTTATAATAAACGTTATAGTGAAGTAACCGTAACGTTGTCATCGAACGGTCTGAAAGCGAAGCTATTTAGCGAACATTACAACTGAATAAGTTTAGAATATAATGGGAAGATTTGAGAGTGTAATGCTGATCTCTAAATTAATACGGAAAATATATATTTTGATATATAAACAATACTACCCGACAGGCAAATTAATCTGTGTCTACATCCAAATGAGATATGAAATAAATTGTTCAAGTTGTTAAAATTAATACAGTTGACGCACTTACAAATTAGGGTACAACAGTTTGTGTCTCTTAATAAATACATTATAATTGTCGCCATAAAAAATTTGTCGCACTAAGCATTGTTAGTAATTTTTGATAGTTACAAACCCCTGTTGCAACTTTCAGTATATTAAGGATCCTTTATAAATACATATGTATAATTAAGTTTTTATTAGGCCGAGTAAAGAAACGTAAATCGTATCATTACAATGTTTATATTGAACAAGTTCTAATTAATGTTAAAATATGAACAATTCTGAACCTTTTTTAAAGTAAATTATCGTTAGCCATATTTTCAATAAATTCAGAATTTTCTAATACAATTCATAATTTTTTTCTATTACGCTGACTTAGATACCTTATAGTAAATTTTAAACAGTTTATAAATATTATAGAATAACTAATGATGCATTAAATTAGAGGTTGTAAATAGCAATTGTTTGAAAATGCCGCTTTAGACATCTTTAGAACTAGATACTTGGAATCGGGGAGAATTATGTTGTTCGTTATCTAATGACAAACTTGTTCTGCTTTCCAGCAAACTCACAATGTTAATTAAGTTTCTCTCTTTAGTTAAAACTTGAATCTGTTCTAGTAGCTTGTAATTTCGTAACACTTGTACGTGTTTGCGGTGTCTGTGAGTGATAGTGAATTTGAGCCAAGTACGTGAAAATGTATAGTGTGGTAGTATCTCCTTGTTGTGAATCGGAAGTTAGAGGCGGTTACAAAATATAGCATAGAAACTGTCAGATAACTATAAGGGTACTTAAATTTTTGCGTAGTTATGAAGCAGGGTAATGGCATAACGTGTAAAATGTGTAATTGTACATACTTTAGGAGTTGCTTAAATTTTAAACTTATTAAACACGTTCACGTAGTATGGATTTATACGCTTATCTATTTTATTAGATTTTCGAGTTGTTCCACTGTTAAC
This sequence comes from Platerodrilus igneus, assembly GCA_036346225.1. Taxonomy (NCBI): domain Eukaryota; kingdom Metazoa; phylum Arthropoda; class Insecta; order Coleoptera; family Lycidae; genus Platerodrilus; species Platerodrilus igneus. Next base: position 1,611,647 of record JARFIW010000229.1, on the reverse strand, counting down.
ATCTGCGATGACTAGAAATTTGAGTTCTTTCATTTTTATAAATAAACTTTCGAATAGTTTTGATTCTGATTGAAGTTGTTTTTTTTTAATACTCCGCGGAATTCGGACGGTCATGCTAAATTTGTCTCGCCTATATATCTGGTTTTGTTGTAACACGAGTTACGTTTCGGGCCTTGGGGGCGGTGTTTTTAAAAACTACTTCTAATTCTTAGTAACAATATTTATTTACTTAAACAGACATTAATTATGTAATTTGGGAAAACTGTTGTAAATTATACTAAGTCGAAACAAAATAATTAATTGAACTAGTATGAGTGAGTAGCCTAAGCAAACTGCAATGCTAAAGCTGAAATACTTTGACTGACTGACTGGTCTTGGGGCTCCCGGGGTATTTATGTTGTCTCTGCTCCTCACAAATCTGTGGAAACTTGCAGAGCTCATGTCTGCTTATTCTTAATTCTATTCATTAATACATTGTAGCAAGCTTACTTTCTAGGTAATCGTGGTATCTTAACCGTCTGTGACCTACCACTTGCTGTATCACTATTGTCTGGAATACAATATATTGCATCCGTTCTCATGAACTGTTAATAATCTTTTTATATCTATCCTTGAATTACATTGTTGTACTCGACTTAATAATTTCTTAATGGTTTCTAATAATTTCCTAATAACTTCTATTTTATAATACATATATAATTTGGAGGATACATAACTCCTCCCGACCTAAATGAAAAATTAAGGTTTTTCTTGCTTAATTTTTTAAAATTCATAATTTTCATTATTTAAAATTTATGGTTTCTAAGGGTACACTTATTATTTCTTTATTACTCTTTGTTTCCTTAAATCTAAAACTGTTTTCTTTATTTTTATATCTAAGATACATTTGTAAAATACATATATGATCAATAAAATAATTAAAATGATTAATACAATTGCCCAAACGCTTATGTTGTCGTAGTGTAACTTGGGCACTTTGAGTGTTCTTTATAGTTTTCCATTAATTTCATGGCGTGGTTGAGGTCGTCTAAGTCTAGATGTCCTAATTGCATGGGTTTCTTGATTATTTCTTCATCTTCTGGTTGTTGTATCTTGAATTGTAGTTCTGGTAAATTTGCGAGTTTCTTGGTTTATTTCATTTTTTAATTTTAAATAACAGTCTTCCTTAAGGGTGATTAATTTGCTTCCGGTTAGTGCTAGATTGTTTTCGTCTTAATTACAGTGGACGGTTGCTATTACTTCTGTTGGGAAAATGGCAATCCATTTGTTTTCTGTAACTTTTTGAATCTTCATGTTGGTGATTTGTACGGGTTTGGCTTCACAGTTTTCGTAATGATTTGATAATAAATTGTACTTCGCAAGGGCTGTCTTCTTGAATAGTAGTTGTTGTCAATGATTGGCATAAATATTGTTTTGGTGTTACTTCGGTACATTTTTCGTTTGTTCTTAGTTCATTTAAGGATAGGAACTTGGTTTTGGTATGATAACTTGATACATGCTAATAATTTTCATTGGAAAAGCAAATAAATGATAATAATTATAATTGTTACTCTCTACTATTGGAATTTCTATTAAAAATATTATTTCGTTATTCTTAATGTAGCCTTTAACTATAGCTATTTTTTCAAATATTAGAATGTTTGAGTCTATTACATCAAAGGGTAGTTTACTGTTTGTTATAAATGATCTAATTCTGAATAATTCCTTTAATAAGTCACTTGGCTCTATGATACTAGAGTGTATGGTATTTAGTTTTGCAAATGTTACTGCGTTTTAAAAAGTGGCTAAATTTGTTGAATTAAAGTAAGGATTGATATTATTTGAGTAAATATTGTACTGAATCTAATTAAATCTTGCATGCCTAACATGGTAGTTTGCATGTTAGTTTCAGGCGTTTGTATTCTCTGGGCTGTACTATCTTGGTTTCTTATTAGCTTTCTTAATGTTTCGTTGAATTTTATAATAGTTGATTGGGTTAGTGATATTTTGTTGCAAATAATGGTTTTTATATCGTTTTGATTTTCAATTAATTGCTGTATTGCGTTGTCGTAACGTTCTGCGTCTTGATTATCTAAATTGACTGTGACACCTTTTATGATGTTACCTTGTCTGTTAATTAATTAATCCTCTTTTTTGATGATTTTCTTAAAGAAATGAATTCAAAATTTCAAAGCATAAAATTTACGTATGAACTAGAGAATAATGGACAATTACCCTTTTTAGATACATTAGTAATTAGAAATGGTAATAAATTAGAATTTGACATTTATAGAAAAGAAACCAATGTAAATCGCTTTGTTTTGTCTTCCTCTAATCATAGCATACAACATAAGTTGGCTTCATTTAACTTTTAATTAATAGATTATTGAATTTCCTTTAAATAAAAACAGATTTAATAAAGAATTTGCTCTTATTAAACAAATAGCGAATTACAATGGTTTCTCTTCTGATATTATAGATAATATTTTTAGAAAGTGTAAAAATAGGATCAACATCCGTAAATCAACGACTTTGCAATCAACCACCTCTAACGATAATGTTAAATATGTTAAACTTCCGTTTCACAAAACCACAAAGGGTCTTGATAAAATATTCAAACAGTGTAATTTCAAAATTGCTTTCACTAATACTAATAAAATTAAAGATTTGCTAGGTAATCCAAAAGACAAGGGGGAAAAATTGCAAAAGTCGGGGATTTATGAAATTAGTTGTGCAGGGCCAGGGTGTTTTCAAAAATATATTGGTCAGACCAAGAGGAATATAACAACAAGATTTAAAGAACACATTGCTCACTTCAAATATGGTAAATATGAAAGGTCTCAGGTCGCCAAACATATATTTGAAACCAGCCACCCCGTTAAACTAGAAAATGTTAAATTGTTAAAAGCGGTACCAACGTTTTCCTCCTTAAATGCCTATGAATCAATTAAAATTGTTAAACATAAAGGATCCCTCTTAAACACCGATAAAGGGCCAATAGAGTCATCTGCTTTGCTTTTCCTATTGGTCAACAACCAATGAGAAAGCAAGATTAAACTGGTTCCGCTTCAGTAGGTTTAGAATTAGTATAAATTAAGTAGATTTAAGTTATAATGTCACAATTCACTTGTTTGTTGTTGAGAACACCAGTCTGCGGGTGAGGAGAATATCCTCGATAGTGTTTAAAGCAACAATATAGTAAATTATAGGTTGGGAAGGTTCACTTCAGCCTAAGTGGTGAGGAGAATATCCTCTGAAGTGTTCCAGAACAACAGCTCTTTTTTTTTTTCTACTGATGATGGCCACATAGTGGTCGAAATACGTATTTAGTAATTTAAATATTTTTGTGGTTAAGGGTTTTTATTTGATTTTGTTTAAATCGTGCCACAGTGTTCCTATAGATTATTAACTATGACTTCCCGGTCTTCGGAACTTAATAGGTATCGGAGCTTAGCTCTTAAAATTAGTTTTGTAAAAGCAGATATTCGATTTCTAAAAAGTTGTAAAGCCCACAAAGTTTTTCCAAATTTCATTAACGTAAAAATCAGCAGTAATTGTAAACGTAGTAACGCAATAATCAATTTTGCAAAAGATAAATGGCTTAATTTGGAAATAAAATATCTGTACAGTAAGCTTAGTAGATTGGAACTGGAAACGTATAAATCGCACCTAGCACTAACGTGCAATTTATCCGAGTCCGGTTTTCAGGAATGGAATAATTTCCAGAGATTTGTTTTGAAGTCAACAATCATAAATTGTTAGACAAAATTAATAGGCAAAACACTAAGTTGAAGTTTCTTTTAAAGAAACACAATGTCAATGTACCTCCTAAAAAACTGGAAATTATTTCACCTCAATTAGAGTCAATAGTTGTTAACGAATCGTCGAAAATCTTTAATAATGAAGAGTTGACTTTCCTTGATCGAGGCCTAAAATTTGGAGTAGATCATTTGAAAACTCCTTTGGAAGACATTATTGCTGGCATTGAAAATCCATTTCAAGATTAGATGACAATTCAAAAACTTTATTAGAAACGCGTGCAAAATTCAACTTTCGAACAACTTACGCACTTGCGCAAGGAATGTCTCAGAACAAACAAGGAAAGATCATCTGATTATTAAGGATTTACGACAAAAGAATTGTTATTATTTAAAGGCTGATAAGGGGAATAGGTTGGTTATTCTGGATAAACAAGACTATGTTGATAGAGTAGAGACTTTGCTGTCTGAGGGTCCTTACAGACCAATAGTCAAAAACGTAAAAATGAAGTTCCTTTAAATAAAATGATTAAATCAACACAGTCTGTTTTGAAAGAATGTCCAAACCTAATTTCGCCCACACTAAAATTAAAATTAACAATTTCAAATCCTGAAATGCCAAAACTTTACTGTTTACCAAAGATTCACAAAATAATAAATCGATGAGACCAATAGTTTCAGGTATCAACTCACCGACTTACTATTTATCACGATGGCTGTCAAATGAATTTAAGAATTTAAAGTTTAATAGTTTGTCTGTACAAAACTCTTTAGAGTTCATTAATAAAATTAAAATATCACATTAGAAGGAACGAAATCTTAATTTCATTTGATGTCAGTTCATTATTCCTAGTGTTCCAATACCACGTACTTTAACATATTTAAAGGATGTTCTTATAGATAGTGATATTGATGATGATAAAGTTGAGGACTATATCAAGCTTGTTTCGCATTGCATGTCCCAGAACTGTTTTCAATTCAACAACAAGTTGTACGAACAACATGAAGGCACAGCAATGGAAATAGCTTATTACCTTCATAGCAAATTTATTTATGTCTCGTTTTGAAACCGAGTTAAAAGAAAACTCCAAATACTTCCCAAGAATATGGTTAAGGTACGTGGATGATATTTTTGCAGTTTTGACACTTCTAAATCAAATGTTGATGATTTTCTTAAAGAAATGAATTCAAAATTTCAAAGCATAAAATTTACGTATGAACTAGAGAATAATGGACAATTACCCTTTTAGATACATTAGTAATTAGAAATGGTAATAAATTAGAATTTGACATTTATAGAAAAGAAACCAATGTAAATCGCTTTATTTTGTCTTCCTCTAATCATAGCATACAACCAACATAAGTTGGCTTCATTTAACTTTTAATTAATAGATTATTGAATTTCCTTTAAATAAAAACAGATTTAATAAAGAATTTGCTCTTATTAAACAAATAGCGAATTACAATGGTTTCTCTTCTGATATTATAGATAATATTTTTAGAAAGTGTAAAAATAGGATCAACATCCGTAAATCAACGACTTTGCAATCAACCACCTCTAACGATAATGTTAAATATGTTAAACTTCCGTTTCACAAAACCACAAAGGGTCTTGATAAAATATTCAAACAGTGTAATTTCAAAATTGCTTTCACTAATACTAATAAAATTAAAGATTTGCTAGGTAATCCAAAAGACAAGGGGGAAAAATTGCAAAAGTCGGGGATTTATGAAATTAGTTGTGGAGGGCCAGGGTGTTTTCAAAAATATATTGGTCAGACCAAGAGGAATATAACAACAAGATTTAAAGAACACATTGCTCACTTCAAATATGGTAAATATGAAAGGTCTCAGGTCGCCAAACATATATTTGAAACCAGCCACCCCGTTAAACTAGAAAATGTTAAATTGTTAAAAGCGGTACCAACGTTTTCCTCCTTAAATGCCTATGAATCAATTAAAATTGTTAAACATAAAGGACCCCTCTTAAACACCGATAAAGGGCCAATAGAGTCATCTGCTTTGCTTTCCCTATTGGTCAACAACCAATGAGAAAGCAAGATTAAACTGGTTCCGCTTCAGTAGGTTTAGAATTAGTATAAATTAAGTAGATTTAAGTTATAATGTCACAATTCACTTGTTTGTTGTTGAGAACACCAGTCTGCGGGTGAGGAGAATATCCTCGATAGTGTTTGAAAGCAACAATATAGTAAATTATAGGTTGGGAAGGTTCACTTCAGCCTAAGTGGTGAGGAGAATATCCTCTGAAGTGTTCCAGAACAACAGCTCTTTTTTTTTTTTTCTACTGATGATGGCCACATAGTGGTCGAAATACGTATTTAGTAATTTAAATATTTTTGTGGTTAAGGGTTTTTATTTGATTTTGTTTAAATCGTGCCACAGTGTTCCTATAGATTATTGTTAAATATAAAGTTTGCGAGTTTTCAGTCTACTTTGTTACAGTAATTGCTTCAGTTTCCTTTATAATTTATACAATAAATTGTTTTAAATTACAAAGTTTTAAGTCTGCTGAGAATGTAATTTCAGTCTCTGAGTATAGTTTTAAATAATTTGCGTAATGCTTTGGTATAATTAAATATGCAATTATACTTTATTTAATTTTTCCGAATAGGTTTCATTTTCAGTCTGTGATAATTAAATAAATCGCGTCTTTTACAACTAATTACTTCGTATTGACATGTATAATCACAAAATGTCATGCTTGAATGAGTATTTTCAGTAATGTAAATATAAAGTTTATGATGAACGTTCCGGAATGCTTTTATTCAGTAATTACTTCACAATAATAAGATGTTGGTACTGAAATAACTTTTTATGAAGTTGCGATGTGTGAATGATTGTTATTCAATGATGGTTGTAATTTATGTGAGAATCGCGCTATAAATTTTGCACGCTTGTTTCAATTTGTAATGGTTTAATTTATTAATAGATTGTAAAGTGCGTTTCTATAATTTATAGAAGTACGATGAAAGTTAAGTTTTAAATAGTCTTTTCTATAATTAATTGTCTATAAGAATTGCGTTATATACATAAGCTTTCGGTATTAAATTGGTAAAATTGTTGCGTTCAATTTTTGGTATTTCAAAATCGTTTTTGTTTTGTATTGATTTTTTCTTGTACTATTTAGTTCTAAAAAAAATTTCTTTTAAAAGTGAATTCTCTTAAAATAGTTCTCGGTTGCTTTAAATATAATTTCTCAAAATAAATTTTGAAAATAATTCTCTTAATACATAAGTAAATTATTTTCATTAAATGGCATAACATGGCAATACATACATAAAATAACAAAATAAAAAGTTTTTTTACTAGCTAATATCAGTAAATTTGTAAAAATTAATTGGTTTTAAGGAAATGAACTTACATTAATTGCTTCGTCGCTTGAATGGACTCAGTCGATTCGTGTACTTTGTCCACGTTGGTTTAGTTTGGATTCGATTGGTGCTTGTATCTCCTCCAAGTTTGTTTGTTTAACTGGATTCAGTCGATGCTTGTACTTCTTCCAACTTTGTTTGGGTTCTTCTAAATTAGGAATTGAAATTCCAGACCACCAGTTCCTTGATTTTTGGATTCCCTAGTGGCCTTTTGACATCCGTACGACTAAGCCAGTTACGGTTTGGACATAGAGAGTGGTGTTTTAAACAACTACTTCCAATTCTTCGTAGCAATATTTATTTACTTAAACAGACATTAATTATGTAATTTGGACAAACTGTTGTAAATTATAATAAGTCGAATTAAAATAATTAATTGAACTAATATGAGCGAGTAGCCTAAGCAAACTGCAATGTCAAAGTTGAAATACCTTGATTGACTGACTGGTCTTGGGGCTCCCGGGGTATGTTTGTTGTCCCTGCCCCTCACAATTCTGTGGGAACTTGCAGAGCTCATGTCTGCTTATTCTTAATTTTATTCATTAATACATTGTAACAATCTTACTTTTTAGGTAATCGCGGTATCTCAACCGTTTGTGACCTGCCACCTGCAGTTTCACTATCGTCCGAAATACATTGTATTGCATCCGTTCTCATGAACTGTTAATAACCTTTTTATATCTATCCTAGAGTTACATTGTTGTACTCGAATTAATAATTTCTTAATAGTTTCTAATAATTTCCTAATAACTTCTAGTTTATAATACATATATAAATTGGGGGATACATAACTCACGTCAGCCTTTGATTTTTATTAGTGAATAATCATAGCTATTTTACGAGCAGTTTGTATGCGATGCAAGGTTTTGGTAGCTTACCTACGTGTGTAGCTGCTTATTATCTGGTATTTTCTAGCTTGCATTCGTAATGGTACTACTGATCGATTTGCAACTAATTTTACTATAGCTTTACTAATCTATTTGATACTGGTTTTAGTACACTTCATATTGCTTGTTTCGGTGCAGTTCTACGTATGGTTGATGGAGTCTACATCGGCCTTATACTCTATCTGAAACCTTGTATACAGATAACTGTCTGAAGATAGCTAACAAAACCAATTTGATGACTTACAAAAGTTTCTAATTTTACCACCATTTGCACTAAGAATCAGAAATTTTAGCTTTACCTTCTTAACCTATGTGCACAATATGGTACCTGGGTAGCTTTTCCAACTTTATGCTCGTTTCTTTAATGTTTTACATTAAGCTACAATACTGACATCTCTATTTAACCTAAATCAATTCATGTCATTTTCATAACATAAAGTACAATCACACAAGTTGTTACAGTATTTCTAATTAGTGTATATTTAGGCCGCTTCCTCCCGCGTCGCCAACCACGCATGACCCTGTACGTAAGGTATTACGTCCAAAAATTTGGCTGCAAGGGTAGCCGTCACGGATAAAACCCACAAGTTAACAAACAAGCCAGAAGCCTATCTGAATTTTACTGGAAGTGTGTACAAAAGCGAAGATGCCTACCCGGTAACGGAACATAAGATAGTGTGTTTTAGGTAACAGGAAAAGGTACAAAGACAAAAGAGCGATTGTTTCGCCGAACTAACCGCACATACGTCCGTTCTCTTCGATCATCGATAGTCAAGTACCCCGTTTTAAAATTATTCATTCTATGCTTTCTAAGGACAACTCGCAAACCACAACCCTATTTTTTAGTTTGAAAGCGCGAGCGTATACAGTTTACACACTATAAATTATTGTTTAATGTCCTGGAATTCGTGGGAACCATAATCGTAAAACTTTACATGTAAACTTAACATGAGGATAGGAAAACTGTGCTATGCTGGATTTAAAAATTCTTTTGCTAAACATTACTAAACATTAATAATTTAACCGAATAATTAAGATATGATAATGTCTCAAGAGAGGATAAGCTTACAGGTTAAATCAGACAACAATTTTACTGTCGGCGGCTTTAACCAAAATCAAAGGAAGGATTGGCAATACACATCTAAACGGACCAATTTCGTAAAGCAATAACCTCCTCATTATGCAGTGACTTAGAAAGAAGAGGGTAAAGTAGAAGATAGAGAAAAGATAAAAGAGGAAGAAGGGATGTTTGGGGCTATAGCAACCAGGTATAAAAGAAAAGATGGAATCGCACTAAACAAAAGCAATAGAGAAAACTATGAACTCAATCAGTCAAAGTGTAATCGGCAGACCGCACGCCGTTGAGTGCTCCATTTTTATATGATGAATCGTTTCTCTGGACTAAGACAAATCTAGCAGTAAAAAAATAATGTTGAAAACAGATAGAGGGATAAAAAAAATAGAGTTGTCAGGTTACGCATTCTAGAGAATGCTTAAAGGGTAAGAAGTCCCTACTAAAACAGATTGGTCTTAAGGGCCAGTTGTAGAGTTAACGATAAGATGCGACCTATACCAACACACCGATACTTAAAACTAAGTAGGTTCCTAATAGTTCCCAGACACCATCTATCTATCGAGTGCATCCATTGCAATAAAAACCAAATAACAGTATCATGACCAATTCAACTTTACCCATACAGTAATTTCAAAGACATAACTACCATACACGAGCAATAATTGTACGACAGACAGTTAATCGAAGACAAAGGTACACACATTTTAAATACACAATAAGGAATAATATTTGAAGCTATATAGGCGACAGCCTCTCACCAACACGTTCGGAAAAAAAATAGAAAAATTTATGAATTACGTTCTTATGACATAAAACTATTGATAGCTGAAGTTAAAACAAATGACTGAGTTATGAGCGAAAAAAACCCCACCTAATGGATGTTTCTGGTATTTGCAATTGTGAAAATAGACTTTTTTCAACAAAGGCTTAGTTCGCGGTCTTATATGTAGCCGAAGCGTAAAGCAAACCCAGACATCAGCTAGCACAAGTCCTGAAGATTGGCTGGGATATTTGGACGAAAAATATGCCAACCACAATAAACAAATGCATTGGGTTGTGGAATAATAGCAATATAGAAAATAGTGATTTTTCTAAAGCAGGCGATAAACGGCATTGGCGTTGTTTAAGTGATTTTGCATTGGCAGTTAGAATTTCATGAGATGCGGTTGTATCACATGCTAACGCAGAAGTAGATAGTTCACGAAATTTATTCATGGTTGGAGATCTTGATGTTCGTGTCGTTTCATTTCGTTGATCTTGTTTGATCTTTTTTAAACTACTCTTAAGTTTTTGATATTCTTTGCTCAATATTATCATAATCATTTCTACCTTTTTACAACCGTGTGGATTCGCCCTTCTCGATTTCCTTAAAGGAAAACCAGACAATGTGTCTGCGAAAACATTTTCCTTACCCTGAGTATATCGGATATCGAAATTAAATTCCTGTAAATAAATAGCCCACCGAGCTAATCGTGAAGTTTTTAATGGACAGCTCATAATAAATGATAAAGCCTTATGGGCGGTTTGAATTATTCACTTTTGCCCCAGTACCAAGGTGCGTTACTGTTGCAATGCAAATATCACTGCCAAAACTTCCTTCTCCGTGACGGTATAGTTTATTTCCGCCCTTTTCAAGGTACGACTTGCAAAGGCGATCACCATGCGGTCACCGACGTTATTTAATTGAAATAACACCGCTCCTAACCCATAATTAGAGCTATCGCTCTGTATAAAACGTTAGGTCAAAATTCGGATGATGAACCATCGAAACTTCTAAATACCCCTGCTTTATAGATTCAAAAGCTCTTGTTCAACGACAGACCACTCCCACAGACAGCCCTTCCTTAAAAGTCTCAACAAAGGTATTGTTTTATTTGCAAAGCTTTCTACAAAACGTCGCTCATAATTTACTAACCCTAAAAATGCTTGCAGTTCTTTACGATTTCGAGGTTTTGGCATTTTGTTAATAGCCTCCACCTTCGCAGGGTTCATGCCAATTCCCTCAGAGAAAATAATGTGACCAAAATAATTCACTTGCCTCTTGCAAACACGCATTTTCGCATTTCAGTGTTAAATTGGCTTCCATAAAAGCAGAAACAAGTCTCGCTAAATGCCCTAAATGTTCATTAACACTCGGAGAAAATACCAGCAAATCGTCGACAAAAACCAGAACAAATGATTCGAACTGTGGACTTAAAATTTCGTTCAACGCTTTAATAAAACTGGCTACTGACGTAGCCAGCCCGAAAGGCAGTACTTTAAAAACATACGTTGTATTGTTGTAGAGAAATCCAGTGTACTTCTGGTCCGCTACCGCAATCGGTATTTGCCAGTATGAACTGGTCATATCCAATAGGGTTAAATACATGTCCCGCGTAAATTTCAATAACAACTCCTCTGGTTTTGGAGGAATAACGTGATCCAAAACCATCTTACTGTTTAGATGACGAGCATCAAGACATATTCGCACCGCACCATCCTTCTTCTTAACCATTACCAACGGAGAAACATATTCCGTTTGTTGTTTTCAAATAATTTCCCATTTCAACATTTCGTCAATTTGACGTTGGACTTTACCGTTATAAATAACAGGGACTGAATAAGATCCTTTAAAAAATCGCATATCGTCATGCAACTCTATTTTATGTTCATATTTGGTAGTAAGTCCTGGCGTTTCAGAAAAAGGTCCTTGTACTCACAAATTAACTTTTGTAATTTACCTTTTGCTTCCGAATCAAATCCTTCTGCGATTCAGCCGCTCGGCTGATCTCCTCCTCAGAATAACTGTGCTTTACCTTGGTATCTAACAAATTTATTGATAATTCAGGTTCCTCAAATCTCTGTGATTGAAATTTCTCATTTTTAACCTCCCATTCTCAAAATAAATACATATCTCCTCAAAATCTTTTTATTCAAATTTGGAATAACCAAACTTGGAGTGTCAAAGACATTTTCACCAATTTGAATGGGTAATAATACCTGTTCCCTAATTCGATATTGTTTTGCACCTCCGGCGACAGAGACGATAATGTTTGACATCGGTAATATCGGAAGGTCCACGCTATTTTCCCTAATTATTGCTAAAAGTTCGCTCGAAATAGCCGTAAGTTGACTTCCGGAATTGATAAATGCTTTTACTTCGTAGCCAGAACTTTTTAGAGGCGGCACCATCTGATTCGCGTCCTCCCCTTCTTCCTCGTCGCTCAATAATCCTTCACTACAAAACTCAACTTTGGTTAAACTTCTAATTTGACGAGAAACAATTTCATTATTTTTCTCCTGCGTTCGCGGTCCATTTTCAACTCCCCGCCATTCATTTGAACGTTCGTGATACCTTCTATTATCGCGGCGCCCATTATTATAATCCTCACTGAGATCGCGATCATTTTCAATCCGCCGCCATTTATTTAAACGTTCATGATGCCTTCTGTTATGACGACGCCCATTATTATAATCCTCACTGGGTCCAGGCTTAGCGACAAAAGTTTTGTCATATTTACGCAAATAGCTTTCTATTTCTTCAATCCCTTTCAACCCGTCTATTAAAATTCCCCTTTGCACCGTTTCATTTAAAGGACCTACTAGCCATAGATGAAATGGTTCACCTAAAATGTGACCCATGACCCAGTGACCCAAATGAGGACGTGACCCACCACCCAGTGACCCATGACCCAAAATTGACCCAGTGACCCAAATTGACCCAGTGACCCACATTGACACAGTGTCTCAAATTGACCCACATTGATCCAGCGACCCAAATTGACCCAGCGACCTAAATTGACCCACATTGACCCAGTGACCCAAATTGACCCAGTCACCTAAATTGACCCAAATTGATGCAGTCGCAAAAATTTTCTTACTGTCTCAAATTGGTCCTCTGTGATGTCTTCAATTAGTGGGCGAGTTTTATCGAATAACCGATTATGAAATTTGGAAATTTTATTATTAATTTTTAATAAATATGTGCTGTCCTACGAATTACAGTTACAAAATAAATCTCAGAAATATCTGACAGAAAGAGTAGCTGCTGTCCGAGACAATTTTAATTAGTGTGAGAATGTTTAACAATTAAATATCCTAAATGATCAACATATTTTTCAATGACAGACGCAATAAAATATAAATTGAATAATCCCGTTTTCTGACATCGAGTTGATACAGGAACATTGTTTTATATGATCTTCATCATTCTTTTAGTTAATTAGTCTTATCAAGAAAACTCGGTCTCACGGAGATTTATACAAGTCAGTACTTATGTATAAGGTTTAAATTACAATTAAGGTGATGTTTATCCATGCTTAATGATAATGATATACAAATTACAAAAATAATGGACACTGAAAATAACCAGGTATATAATATTAAGATTTTTGCTACAAATTATTTCAGTTCTTATGTGAAAGAATACTATTATTTGAACATACAAAATTGTATACGTTCATAACACTGCATTCTTGCGGCACAGCGCCACAGCACGTTTCTTGAAAAACATGTAAAAATGAGTTTCATATTATATAAAAAGCGATGTATTGATTACAAAACATTTTAGCGTTTGCTAGAAATATGCTGGTAACTAACGGCACCAATAAGCTTATGCATTTGTGAAAATAGTTAATAAATTGAGCTGAAAGTATGGGAAAAAAATTTTTGACTTCAATAATTCAATTTGTTACTGAATCAATTGGGTCAGTTTAGGTCACTGGGTCAGTTTGGGGCACCGGGTCAATTTGGGTCACTGGGTCAATGTGGGCCACTGGGTCAATGTGGATCACTGGGTCAATGTGGGTCACTGGGCCAATGTGTTATGGCTACTTTTGATTGATAAGTTGCCTTCAATGTAATAATAACTGGGAGGGGATAATCTTGGTAGTTACCATTATAAATTGTGCCCTCGACTAGCTCATATGAGGCCGCACAAAACTCTACACAAAAGGGGGGTAAGTTAGTGGGTTGACGCAAAAAAAGTTTTACAACACTTACAGGTTTAACGAATATATTTAATCAGTATAACATTAGGAGAAAACAAATTTGTTAGATTCTTACCTTATCTACTAATAACCAGCTGGTGTACGCATGAACTTGCTTCTTATAAGTACCTACAGAATTTACATTCAATATACGCATTTATACATATTGTAAAATGCAGCACAATAAAACAATCTTATCAAGATGATCCAAGACTATTTATAATTACATAATATACCTTACTTTGCCTAAAGGATCTGCTCAGCTTGGCGACCTGAATATACTTCGGTGGATACGGACGCACAGACTCCAATTGCAAGGTTACTTTTAATTGCGACCTGAACTTAAAATCTTTTCCCAAAGGTCGAAACCTACGAAAACAATTTGCTAAAACAACTGACTAAGTTTGGGTGCACCACCCTTTTGTGTTATTATTAAAATTTTTTGTTGTTAATAAAAAACATATATAGAAAAAGTTCTGTAATGCAACTTACACAAATTAATTATTAGGAAGGTAAACACTGTATTTGAAAATTTCGTGATTAATAAATTAATTAATTATTTTGATTTATTTACCTTTTCTGGATTGAAGCAATGATCAGAGAAGTGTGAGCGTTATAATAAATCTGCAGAAAAGGTTTCTTATAACGGCCTCTAGTCGCTGCCAAAAATGGCGGTCAAAGTAGATTCGTAAAATCCCCATTAAACGGGTGGTCCAAGTTTCCAACGGCTAAACCACAAGCCAGACGATGTCTTCATACACCAAACGGAAACTCGTGTAAAAGTTGCATGTATAAAAATCCCAAATTGGAAAAGCTCAAACACAGCTTTCAAAAATACCTGAAACCACGTTTCTACTACGACCTTCTTGTCCAACAACGAACTTTCAAATGTCCCACCGAACATCCACGATCGCACCAGGTTGGCTGGTTACCGAAACACGAATTAGAACATTCAAAAATGACCAATTAATAATTAACACGCTTCTAGTCAGATCGCTCAAATCCAATAACAATCACGATTATACGGAATACACCACTCAAAACAAAAATACACTAGGCAACATTTTTAAGGAATGACCTCCAATTTCATTCACGATTACCAACAAATAAGGCACGAAATTGATTGTATTCTTCGACTTATCAACCAGTCCTCAAGGACTTTGCATTAAATTACTAATGCAAATAATTGTATAGTTTGAAATGATTTTGTTAAAGCTAAAAATAACCTGTAACAAATGTTGGTCACTGGGTCAATGTGGGTCACTTGGTCAATCCGGGTCAGTAAACGGGACCCACTGACTTAGTGACCCAAACCAAAAACTGACTCACTTAGATCCAGTGACCCAGTTGACCCATGACCCATTTCATCTCTACTACTAGCCACTGAATCAATTTTTATTCCGGAATTTTTTACAATAAATACGACGCTTTTTATACAATTCCACTATATACTCAGATGCTATCCCATCTTTATGTTTATCATATCTAATCTCATAATACAGCTTTTTTCATCGTCCTCGCCTCAATATTTAGTTTTGAAAGATTCCTGAAATTTCTCAAAATTGTTAAGAATTCGCCTTACTCTCAGCCCAATCTAAAACTGAAGTTCTCAAACATGTCATGGCCATTTAAACTTTTTTATTTTCTGCCACCCCCGCTTTATTTAACAACCTATTTAATTTTCTTGAAATTCCACTGGATGCAATTTACATCCTGGATAAAAATTTAAATTCGGACCATTAAGATCTTTCCAAATAGTATATAATTTTTATCATAAATTTTTTCTGGCGATCTTTCCGAAATATCTGCTTTATTCGTCTCCTGATTAATTTTTACATTGGTAGTTATTGATCCGTTAACGTAGAAATACTATTTTGCATATCAAGCATTTATGTCGCTAACTTTAAAACAACCTGTTCTAATTTCACTTTATTCACATCGTGCTGACTAACCATTTCATTATCGCTAGCAGGTTTACTACCTACAACTTTGCTTTTCGTTCTACTAATTGTTTAGAATGCACCAATTAAAACATAATTAATTCCTATCTCTTATAAACATCTACTTTTACGTTGCCTTTAGTAATTATGTATAAATTCAATTTTAAACCATCTTATGCTTCATAAACTCTAAGACAACAGTACAACGACCTATCGTTATCTAACTAAACACCTGATACACAAAACCCCCACTCTAATAACAGACGACAGCTTTATCTTGCTCTAAGTTGGGCGACATTGTAACACGCTCTCTCTTTCTCCTCTCTCTCTCTCTCTCTCTCTCTCTCTCTCTCTCTTTCTCAGGACACTTTCAATTTAAAACTCGTTCTTTGCAAAAGCCTTCGTACGTTTATTCACATTTAAATTGTACAAATTATGGTGGGTTCTAGGTATAAGCTCATCAATTATCAAAAGAGGTCTCTGTGCAACAATTAACCTCCTAGGAAACATAACAACTAATAAACCTACTCTAAACCAAATTGTTTTTACAGACACAGAATAAATACTTGGATCTCATCACGTTTTCTCTCTTCGGACCCGGTGCATGAGTTCTATCTTGTAGCAGAAATAGCAAGAATTGCCTAGGTCTCACTCAACTGTTGCGCACACATTCATCACGTTTTCTCTCTTCGGACCCGGTGCATGAGTTCTATCTTGTAGCAGAAATAGCAGGAATTACCTAGGTCTCACTCAACTGTTGCGCACACACGTATAAGCGGCGTGCTTATCCTTTACAACCACAATATTGTTGATGCACTATAGCACAATCCGCTCGCTTAATACCAGCCGCTTAATTAATCGCTCATTCTCACAGGCCTACTCCATTAAAATAATATTTAACAGACCATCTACTCTAACATTTCCCGCGCTCGGTCCTTTTGGGCACCGATTAGACACGTGTAATCTATTGCTGTCTGTCTCATACTGCTTAACCTACCGTGTTGCGTAGCACATCTGGTGCGATCCTGCGCTATCTGCTACAATGATGCACGTACAGATGGAGTTCTGTGTGTGATTTGTACCGCGCTACATTATTTGGTCAAATTTGAAAATGGAATTATATAGCATTGACTATGTTTGCACAACAGCAGACGTTTGGTGTACAATAAGAGTGTTACATGTCACTACATCGATAATAACTTCGATAGAAAATCTGCTTTGCTAGCTTGTAGACATTTATGATTTTCTCACAGCTATAAAGAAATCGGAAAAACATTATATAACATACATAAAAGTTATAACTTATCTTCAGAGCCAAAAAAATTATGGGAACTGATACTGATAATGCTTCCAACTTAGCAAAATCTTTTAAAATATACAGTGTTCCAGAGAGTATTTCAATTCAAGATGTTGATTTTTTACAAAATTCTAATATTATAATAATAGAATACTTACAAAATTTACAAGACGCTGTAGAAGATGACGAGGAAGAGACATTTCTTCCTAAACATTTTCGTTGTATGCCACATACATTAAATTTAATCGTGACAGAGGATGCTGAAAAAGTCCTATAAACTCCGCAATGTAAAAAACTGTATAATTCTGTTTTAGCAAAAAAGACGACATTTCGGAATATTTTTCATAGCTCGACGATTGGTTGTGATACTATTGAAACAATTTGTCATTGTAAATTAATAATACCTTGTCCAACAACGTAGAATTCATTTTATGATAGTATTGTGTGACTAATTCTAGTAAAAGATTTTTGAACAGCGGTTTTTGGAAAAGTAGAGTTGTCAAAGTTAAAGAATTCAAAGTTGCAGTTCATAGAAGAGTTTGCATGAGTAACCAAAAGTCTTCTCCAAGCAACTGACATTCTTCAAGGCGAGAAGAAGTGTTCTTTAGGATATGTTCTTACAACTCTTCTACAAGTAGAACATTATTTAGCATCATTGAGACATTTAGTTTACTGTGAACCCCTTAAATAAGCTTTACGAAGTGGTTTCTACAAAAGGTTTCAAGACATTTTTGATTTTAACAGTAGTACATCGAAGCCGAAAGCCTTTTATAATTGCCACTATCACATCGCCAAAATTTGAAGTGGTTGTCTATAACAAATATGGAAAGTTTTATTATGACAATTTAAAAACTCTGCGGATGACAGAAGCTGAAATTAACAGTTCTATTTGTGCATGACATACTGATCACTCATCATCAAAGGCAGAGAAAGATGACTTGTTTAATATTTTACAAAGTCCAAGTCCATTCAATAATTGTGACAAAATTGGATCTACGATAGAGGTTGAAGTTTTACAGTATTTGCAAGATAAATCCAAGGAATTACAAAGTCTTTTGGAATATAAACACGTTTTGGCACTATTTATAAAATGCACTACCCTAATTCCTCCGTCGGTTCCGGTTAAGAGACTTTTTAGTACTCGTGGTTTATTGCTAACATCTCGCCGCAATAAAATGACTGACGAGATATTTGAAGTGCTCCTGATTTTTAAATAAAGTTACACTATATGTATTTTAAATAATTTACACAATTCTGTATATACTAAAAATTTATAATTACTATCTGTAGTGCGGTTTTTATTTTGTCTCTACTAATAGTTTTTGTAGAAACTGATTGCATCCAGATACAACAAATTATAATTGGTATCTGTATGAAGATACATTGCTGCACATGTGTGTAAAACTTTATCTAGATGCAATTTTTCAAATGTACCTATTTAGATACTCAAATAAGGGTATATGTCACAACATTGTCGTTATCTTTGCATCATGCGCTGAATGTGACAAATACGCACTTTTGGCTAGTAGATATTCTTTAAACTTTTTGCTGTGCGTGTGAGATGGCACCCCATTTTTACCACCGAAATTTAATCAATACTTCTATTTGCACCCCCAATAGTTCTACAGTTCCTGATAGGTTATATCAATAGTTCCGCCAAATTAGTTTCAAAAAGTAGCAAATTGAAAATATGAGGTGCTAACTTCCCGTAGCACCGCAACTTTTTAAAAAAGGCTTATCAAATACAAAATCTTATAGTTCCAGAAGAGTTCTACAGTTCCTGATACATTTTAAGAATAGTTCTGACTTCTAACTATTTTTAAAAAATTTCTTAAGTTTACCGTCAGCACCGCAGCGCACACAAGAGTAAAGAATCAGTTTGCCGGCAGTTCCAGACAACTTTAAGGTGTTTGTCTATAGTACTACGATAATTCTAACTACTTATGTAGGTTTCGTCCAGAGTTTCAGTCTGAAGCTAGTTTTTACACATTTTAGAAACTTAGCGCCAGCACCGCACACAAAAGTAAAGTATAAGATTGCCGGCAGTTCCAGCCAACTTTTTGGAGTTCTTCTATAGCTCTACAATAGTTCTAACGACTTATGTGGGTTTCGTCCAGAGTTTAGGTCTGTAGCTATTTTTTACACATTTTAAAAACTTAGCGCCAGCACCGCACACAAAAGTAAAGTATCAGTGTACCGCCAGTTCCAGCAAACTTTTAGATATTCTTTTAAAGTCCTACAGTAGTTCTAGTGACTTATGTGGGTTTAGTCCAGAGTTTCGGTCTATATTTATTTTTTAAACATTTTTGAAACTTTGCGCCAGTACCGCACACAAGAGTAAAGTTTCAGTTTGTCGGCAGTTCCAGCCAATTCTTTGGTGTTCTTCTATAGTTCTACAATAGTTCTAACGACTTATGTGGGTTTCGTCCAGTCTTTCGGTCTGTAGCTATTTTTTACACATTTTTGAAACTTAGCGCCAGCACCGCACACAAGAGTAGAGTATCAGTATGCCGGCAGTTCCAGCCAACTTTTAGATGTTCTTTTATAGTTCTACAATAGTTCTAACGACTCATGTGGGTTTAGTTCAGAGTTTCGATATATAGCTATTTTTTAAACATTTTTGAAACTTTGCGCCAGTACCGCACACAAGAGTAAAGTAGCAGTTTGCCGGCAGTTCCAGCCAATTCTTCGGTGTTCTTCTATAGTTCTACAATAGTTCTAACGACTTATGTGGGTTTCGTACAAGGTTTCGGTCTATAGCTATTATTTGCACATTTTTGAAACTTTGAGCCAGCACCGCACACAAGAGTAAAGTATCAGTTTGTTAGCGGTTCCAGCCAACTTTTTGATGTTTTTCTATAGTTCTACAATAGTTCTAACGACTTATGTGGGTTTTGTCCAAAGTTTCGGTCTATAGCAATTTTTTACACATTTTTGAAACTTTGGGCCAGCACCGCATACAAGAGTAAAGTATCAGTTTGCCGGCAGATCCAACCCACTTTTTGGTATTCTTCTGTAGTTCTACAATAGTTCTAACGACTTATGCGGGCTTCGTCCAGAGTTTCGGTTTATAGCTATTTTTTACACAGTTTTGAAACTTTGCGCCAGCACCGCACACAAGAATAAAGTATCAGTGTGCTGGCAGTTCCGGCCAACTTTTCGATGTTTTTCTATAGTTCTACAATAGTTCTATCAATTTATGTGGGTTTCGTTCAGAGTTTCGGTCTATAGCTACTTTTTTAAACATTTTTGAAACTTTATGCCAGCACCGCACACAAGAGTAAACTATCAGTTTGCCGGCAGTTTCAGTCAACTTGTTGGTGTTCATCTATAGTTCTATAATAGTTCTATCGACTTATGTAGGTTTCGTCCAGAGTTTCAGTCTATAGCTGTTTTTTACACACTTTTGCAACTGCACCAGGACCGCACATAAGCGTAAAGTACGTTTGTCGGCTGTTCCAGCCAACTTCATGGTGTTCTTTTATAGTTCTACAGTAGTTCTAACGACTTATGCGGGCTTCGTTCAGAGTTTCGGTCTATAACTATTGTTAACAATTTTTGAAACTTTGCGCCAGCACCGCACACAAGAATAAAGTATCAGTTAGCAGGCAGTTCCAGCCAACTTTTTGGCGTTTTTCTATAGTTCTAACGACTTATGCGGGCTTTGTTCAGAGTTTTGGTCTATAGCTATTTTTTACACATTTTTGAAACTTTGCGTCAGCATCGAATACAAGAGTAAGGTATCAGTTTACCACCAGTTCCAGCCAACTTTTTGGCGTTATTCTATAGCTCTACAATAGTTCTAACGACTTATGTAGGTTTCGTCCAGAGTTTAGGTCTGTAGCTATTTTTTACACATTTTAGAAACTTTGGGCCAGCACCGCATACAAGAGTAGAGTATCAGTTTGCCGGCAGTTCCAGCCAACTTCTTGGTGTTCTTTTATAGTTCTACAATAGTTCTATCAATTTATGTGGGTTTTGTCCGCACACAAGAGTAAACTATCAGTTTGCCGGCAGTTTCAGTCAACTTGTTGGTGTTCATCTATAGTTCTATAATAGTTCTATCGACTTATGTAGGTTTCGTCCAGAGTTTCAGTCTATAGCTGTTTTTTACACACTTTTGCAACTGCACCAGGACCGCACATAAGCGTAAAGTACGTTTGTCGGCTGTTCCAGCCAACTTCATGGTGTTCTTTTATAGTTCTACAGTAGTTCTAACGACTTATGCGGGCTTCGTTCAGAGTTTCGGTCTATAACTATTGTTAACAATTTTTGAAACTTTGCGCCAGCACCGCACACAAGAATAAAGTATCAGTTAGCAGGCAGTTCCAGCCAACTTTTTGGCGTTTTTCTATAGTTCTAACGACTTATGCGGGCTTTGTTCAGAGTTTTGGTCTATAGCTATTTTTTACACATTTTTGAAACTTTGCGTCAGCATCGAATACAAGAGTAAGGTATCAGTTTACCACCAGTTCCAGCCAACTTTTTGGCGTTATTCTATAGCTCTACAATAGTTCTAACGACTTACGTAAGTTTCGTCCAGAGTTTAGGTCTGTAACTATTTTTTACACATTTTAGAAACTTAGCGCCAGCACCGCACACAAAAGTAAAGTATCAGTGTGCCGCCAGTTCCAGAAATTTTTAAATATTCTTTTAAAGTCCTACAGTAGTTCTAGAGACTTATGTGGGTTTAGTCCAGAGTTTCGGTCTATAGTTATTTTTTAAATATTTTTGAAACTTTACGCCTGCACCGCACACAAGAGTAAAGTATCCGTTTGCTGGTAATTCCAGTCAACTTTTTGTGCTCTTTTATAGTTCTACAATAGTTCTAACGACTTATGTGGGCTTCGTCCAGAGTGTCGGTCTATAGCTATTTTTTACAATTTTTGAAACTTTGCACCAGCACCGCACACAAGAATAAAGTATCAGTTTGCCGGCAGTTTGAGTCAACTTTCTGGTGTTTTTCTATAGTTCTACAATAGTTCTAACGACTTATGTGGATTTCGTCCAGAGTTTCGGTCTGTAACTATTCTTTACACTTTTTAGAAGTTTAGCGCCAGCACACAAGAGTAAAGTATCAGTATGCCAGCAGTTCTAGACAAGTTTTAGTTGTTCTTCTATAGTTCTACAATAGTTCAAACGACTTATGTGGGTTTCGTCCAGAGTTTTGGTCTATAGCTATTTTTTAAACATTTTTGAAACTTTGGGCCAGCACCGCATACAAGAGTAGAGTATCAGTTTGCCGGCAGTTCCAGCCAACTTCTTGGTGTTCTTTTATAGTTCTACAATAGTTCTATCAATTTATGTGGGTTTTGTCCGGAGTTTCCGCCTATAGCTGTTTTTTACACATTTTTGAAGCTTTAGGCCAGAATAGCACACAAGAGTAAAGTATCAGTTTGCCGGCTGTTCCAGTCAACTTTTTGGTGTTCTTCTATAGTTCTACAATAGTTCTATCGATTTAACTGGATTTCGTCCAAAGTTTCGGTTTACAGCTATTTTTTACACATTTTTGAAGCTTATCATCAGCACAGTACACAAGAGTAAAGTATCAGTTTGCTGGCAGTCTCAGCCAACTTTTAGGTGTTCTTCTATAGTTCTACAATAGTTCTAACGACTTATGTGGGTATCATCCAGAGTCCGGTCTATAGCCATTTTTTACATTTTTTGGAACTTACTAAAAATTGCTTAGTAGACTAAGAATGTAGTTATAGTATTAGAAGCAGCATTTAAATTTTAACAAAATATTTATTTTGCATTTCTCTGTAAAATAATTAGGAGATCCAAAATATACCAGTTTCATTTAGTGATTTTCCATTATTTACACAACATATTTACACTGTATATACATATAAAACTTACCTTATAATATATTACGTCAGTGGAACTAGCAGATAGAAGTAACATTTAATTGCCCTCCCCTTCACTTACCCATGACCTTTCCGCCAATTCGGACTAATAACCACTCCTATTTTAGTTCGACATCACTTAGCCCTACCCTCAAACTTTCTTGCAATACAGACTACAGTATGTAAGCACAACCTTATACAATATCTACCTTTCCTTAAACAAATTAACTCGTCGCCTTTGTAAATAACTATGGCAAGCTGTGATTCCTTTTTAAACCTTCTGAAGGATATAATAGCCTAAATGCACAAGTAATTTCCTGCAGATTAGAAAGGCTATTCATCTTTCTGTGATATACATCAACTGACCGCTGGTAGCACATTAATTTTTTTCTAGGTTTATACAAAAGGGGCGCTAAACTGTAAAAATGTGTAAATAATGCTATAGACCGAAAGTCTGGACGAAACCCACAAAAGTCGTAAGAACTATTGTAACACTATAAAAGAATACCTAAAAGTTGGCTGGAACTGTCGGCAAACTGATACTTTACTCTTGTATGCGGCGCAGGCGCTAAGTTTCAAAAATGTGTAAATAATAGCTATAGACCGAAAGTCTGGACGAAACCTACATAAATCATTAGAACTATTGTAGAACTATAAAGGAACACCAAAAAGTTGGCTGGAACTGCCGGTTAACTGATACTTTATTCTTGCGTGCGGTGCTGGCGCAAAGTTTCAAAAATTGTTAACAATAGCTATAAACCGAAACTCTGGACGAAGCAAGCATACGTCGTTAGAACTACTGTAGAACTATAAAAGAGCACTATGAAGTTGGCTGCAACTGCCGGCAAACTGATACTTTACTCTTGTGTGCGATGCTGATGCAGTTTCAAAAATGTTTAAAAAATAGCTACAGACTGAAACTCTGGACTAACCCACATAAGTCGTTAGAACTATTGCAGAACTATAGAAAAACACCAAAAAGTTGGCTGGACCTGCCGGCAAACTGATACTTTACTCTTGTGTGCGGTGCTGGTATAAAGTTTCAAATATATTTAAAAAATAGATATAGAACGAAACTCTGGACAAAACCCACATAAGTCACTAGAACAATTGTAGAAATATAGCGGAACATGTAAAAGTTGTCTGGAACTGCTGACACACTGATGCTTTACTCTTTTGTGCGGTGCTGGCGCTAAGTTTCTAAAATGTGTAAATAATAGCTATAGACCGAAAGTCTGGACGAAACCCGCATAAGTCGTTAGAACTATTGCAGAACTATAAAAGAACACCGAAAAGTTGACTGGAACTGCCAGCAAACTGATACTGTACTCTTGTGTGCGGTGCGGTGCTGGCGTTAAATTTAAAGAATTTTTTAAAAATAGTTAGAAGTCAGAACTATTCCTAAAATGTATCCGGAACTGTTGAACTCTTCTGGTACTATAAAATTTTGTATTTGAAAAGCCTTGTTTGAAAAGTTGTGGTGATACGGGAAGTTAGCACCCATATTTTCAGTTTGCCATGTTTTTAACTAATTTGACAGAACCCTTGATATAACCTATCAGGAACTGTAGAACTGTTGGGAGTCCAAATAGAACTATTGATAAAATTTGTGGTGCTAAAAAATGAGGTGCTAACTTCACACGCATCATATTGTCGAGGAACTAAATTAATATAGGTCCTTTTGCGGGATTACATTGACACATGTGTAGTTTTGGCAGGAAGACCTGCGAATAAAATTAACATTGGTGATATAAATATGTACATTCTCGGCAAAATGTTACATTCGTGGTTTTGGCATTTTAAGGACGATGTGTACTATTATTACGTGTTGTAAATATAATAGAAAATGTTGGAAACTTGACTCATTTTAAAGATTGTTTAGCTGTACTGGTGCAAATTATTAAATTAATTCACCATAGGACGGAGAATTTATTATTAAAATACAATATCTATTAAGAACTTTGAGAATACATAAAAGTAACTTAAGAATTATTCAAAGATCCTCAAATACACGTTCGTGTCTTAATCATAACTAAAAAAAGATGTATGTACAATGTAGTTAAGCATATTTCCCTTACATATTATGACTAATCCTTCAAAATGCTTACAACATATTAATACTTTTACACAGATAACAAATAATACTCAAAGGTGTAATGTATATTCCTACATGATAAACATTCGTTACATAAGAAAAACTAATTTTAAAAATACACATTAAAGCTTATTGTAATTTGTGCAAATTCCTCTCACATTTTGCTACAGACATGATCAGTTCCGTTACCTAGCAACGTAATTGAAGTCTCTTGACCTAATGCATTTGAGCGACGGTTTGTAGATGCATTTCTATTTTTGAAAGTTGACGGTCCTCTCTTGGTCGACAAAATGCTTAATGATGTGGCGTGTTGTCCTTGACAAGTGTTGCAGCGAGTACGCTTAGGCTTTGCGCACAATAAATATCTGAAATTCACTATCATAAATGATTTTGTAGAACAAATTTCAACATTCGTCTAGAGGTAATTAAATTAAATTAAATTGAACCAAGTAAGGATGTTTTGCTTTAAAAGATTCAACCAAATAAATAGATTAATCTATCAATAAAGATGCATAATCTGACTTTTTCAAAATGAAAATAACGATTTATTTCATTGGCAAACTTCTTTACTTCATTCAAAATAAATTTATTAAGATTCTACACAGTAATTTGTACGGTCAAGAAATGGCCGTCGAAAGCGGCCGTTCGTGAAAACGCTCTGTGAAAAATGCAAAAAAGAAGTGAAAGATAAAGATTGTGCAATCCAATGTGACGGAATATGCGACAATTGGTTCCATGCAGCATGTGTTAATATTAGTGCCCTAAAATATAACAAGATAAGTGAAATTAATGATATCATCGCATGGTAATGTAAGGAATGTAAGAAATTCATGAGTAACCTGAAGATAGTCACAAACAGAAAATTGAGATGCAACATTGGTGGGAAAAAGTCAGAGGCTTTATTAATGGGTATAGATAATAAACTGGATATGCTCATAAACAAAATGGCAGAATCACTAATCATGTTCTATGCCAACACACTGTGTAAGGAAACGAAAATCGAACACAAAATGATAACAAATACAGGAACGCAAAAATTAATGATAAAACCTAAGAAAATACAAGAAAGTAATGTAACAAGACAAGACATCCAAGCCAGAATTAACCCAAGTGAGGCCAAAGCGGGAGTCAAAAATATATGAAATTTAACCAAAGGCGAAATCATTATTCAAAAGCAAACAATTGAAGAAATTAAACGTCTAAAAGAACTTGCTGAAGAAAAATTAAGCAGAGATTATATAACTACTCTAACAAAAATGCATCCTCCAAGAGTGGTAATTAGTGGTTTAACAAATAAACCAGAATCTAACGAAGAGCTCAAGCAAGAGTTAATTGATCTCAACCATAACATAAATGAAGACGACGTATTTATTCTAAGATACGCAAGGCAATCCCAATATAATAAAAAATGGGTAATATAGGTGGATACATCAGCCAATACATTTAGAAAATAGTTGACAATGAAATAAATATAGGCTGGGGCTCATACAAGGTTCAAGAAGACCACAATATCATGTCGTGTTTTAAGTGTAGTGGTTATGGACATGAAACGAAAGACTGCAACAGAAGCACAACATGTACATATTGTGCTGGGAAACACCATATTAAACAATGCGAGTCCCAAATACCAAAATGCACGAATGGCAACACAGCCAAGACGAAATTCAAAGCGGACTTGGACAATCACCATCTTGCTCTATCAACAGATTGCCCCATACATCAAAGATAACAAACAGACTACAATTGTAAGTATACTATATGGAAACATTCTTAACAGCCGTAGAGAGTGAGAGCGTGGAAATGTGCTAACAAAGAGTGTAACTCATTATAACAACTTAATTGTAAATAACTTCAAAACATAAAAAATTTATTTAGTATATGCCAACAAAATATAAGGAGCATATCAAAAGATTTTGACATATTTCAAATATTATTAAAACAATGCAATGAACCCTTTGACGTCATAGTTCTAACAGAAACTTGGATTACCCCTGACACAAATCCATATAAAATAACAGGCTATGAGCTTATATTTAATAATGGCACATATAATCAAAACGACTGTGTGATAATTTATATTAAAAGTGAACACACTTACACTGAAAAAATAGTTTCAATAAGTAGTTTGAAACTATCGAACTAACAATAAAGTATCTTCACACAACAATAAAAATCAATGGTATAAATAGATCTCCAGCAACAAATCTAAAGAAATTTAATCGAGGACTACAAGTTCTCAAAAGCACACAAAGTGACTATCATGTAGTTGTTGGCGATTTAAATATTAATCTATTATCAAACTCCCAATCATATGAGGAACACAAAAATATTACTGCAGAAGCAGGATACAAGCAACTAATATATATCCCGATTCGAGTACAAAATAATTCAAAATCTTGTTTAGATCATATCCTAATAAAAACTAACACCATTCCTAAAAACTACGATACCTCAGTTTTCCAAAATGACTTCACTGACACTACACAACAACAATGTCTTTATATTTAAACAAACCAACGCAACCAACACATAACCAACATGTTGAAAAGAATATTTTAAACATCAATTACAACATTTTGAAACAAAATATTAGGGCAAGCAACCTTCAAGGAATAGCTAATTCCAACATAGATGACGCAGCTAATTTGTTCATTGAATTAATGCAAAAAGCAGTTAATGATGCAACCTTTAAAAGCAATCAAAAAAGCAAAAAGCGTAAGAACTGGATATCGGCTGGAATAATTAAATCCACACAAAAAAACAGGAACTGTATATACAACATTAAAAAGACCTTAATAGTGACGACAAAGATCTAGGTGCTGTACTTACAAAAATCAACTAAGCATAATAATCAAAAATGCAAAAACCAATACTTTTGTAATAAAATAGAAACAGACAGTAGTATGAAAAACATGTGAGAAACTATCAAATCCCTATTTGGAAAAACCAAAACAAAAGAACAGACTATCAAAAGCATCGATACTGAAAGTAAACAAGTCCTAACTAATTACAAAGCGATAGCGAACGAGTTTAATATATATTATGCCAATGTTAGCAATGACCTAGCAACAAAAATAAAAAACCAACAGGTTACATAGAAATTAAACCTCAACCAAACAAAAAATCAATGTATTTGGAGCCTACCAATGTAAAGGAAATAAAACAAATAATAAACTAAAGATTGACACAGCCGCTGGAAAAGATAAAATAACAACAAAAATACTGAAGCACATATCTGAAAAATATCACAACCTCTGACAACACTAATGAATAACGCCATACAAGAAGGATAATATCCAAAGGCATTCAAAATCGCTTTAATAAAGCCAATATACAAAGAAGGGTCAAAATAGAAAGTTGAAAACTTCTGACCAATATCGTTAATATTAATCGTTGGAAAAATATTGGAAAAAAATCTAAATACAAGAATCTCTAAATTCCTGCAAAAATCAATGATACTAGCCCAAGATCAATATGGGTTTCAAGAAAGAAAATTCACCAAAGCACTAGTAACAGAAATCCAACAAACACTAGAAGAAAGCAAACCAGCACCATGCATATTTATTAACCTAACCAAAGCGTTTGATGCGGTAGACCACACCCTCCTAGTACCGGCATTGGAAGAAACAGGAATAAAAGGATTGCCACTACAGCTACTCATAAGTTATCTTAAAGACAGAGTTCAATATGTCAAGATTGAAAATGAAATTAATGAAGGTCAGTCGGTCGTATACGGTACGCCTCAAGGAACAGATTTGAGACCACTACTATTCAATATATATATATATATATATATATATATATATATATATATATATAATGCTGTGATAAAGGGTTGTTTAGGGGTGTTTTGAGTAGCAAGGGTTGTGTAGTAACCATAAATTGCAATACGAATTAGAAAACTGCATTTATTTAGCAGAAAATTAAGTAATTCATACATTATGTAAATAGCAAGCATTTAACACCCTGTATATAGACCATAATTAGCTTTAAGCGATACAAGGAAGCATATTTTACAACAATAGAACGCGTATTTAGCAGCAAAATAGGTAATTCATACATTATGTAAATAGCAAGTATTTAACATTCTGTATAAAGACTGTTATTAATTTTAAGTAATGCCAGTGAGCATACCTTTCAACAATAGAACGCGTATTCAAAGAAATGATAGTACATGTAATTAAACACGCATTGAGAAGTGTTCTAATTAGTTATATAACAAATAGGAAGATAAGAGATAAAACCTAACAAAGCTTTATGCAATTAAGCGAAAACAAGAAACGTTTTGATAAAAAAACTCAGTTTTCAAGGACACATAAAAATACATAAACGAAAGCAGGATTAAAGTTACATCATTTATTTTGTACAATTATTGAAAAGGTGATATCTACACAAAACAACGTATGGTCAAGATAACGAATAATAAGGTATCAAATAAACTATTACACGGAAAACCAAAGAAATTACATCAGAAACAATTTCGAAATGCAGGGAATATTAAAGACCTGGTTGGTTGAGATATCGGCATAACTGCTTGGAAACCCAGTTCACATGTAAGTAGGAAGAGCCTATATTAACACAGAGCAATGATAAGACGAGTTAGTTCACAACTCATGCAAGGCGAAGCTGCGTCACTGCTAACCAGAAAGTCACACGTAAGTTAATACTTAATAAAATAGCAAGTGTATGTTACAGTGATAATAGTGCTACAATTATGAAGAGTTTTCTTTGCCGTTTAACGTGAGTAGAATTTGGGCTAATTTATTTAAACAAAATTTTTATAGTAATAGGGCTTCGAATCTGTGAATGTGTTGATGACAGTAATTCAAATTTGGATAGATATAATATTTCGAATCTGTAACATAACATTTCGAATTGATGGTACATTTCTGAATCCTTTGAATCTGTGATATAATAATTCGAATTGGTGGTGTATTTCTGAATAATTCAAGTATGTGCTGACAAGAAGAATATTTCAAATCTGGGTCAATATAATATTTCAAATCAGCGTCGACAATTATATTTTGGTACAATTCTGGTACATTTTTGATTTGCGTCGAAAGCATTAAAGGGACGAGATTCAAGGCATACAAAATAAGGAAGCAAGAAGTAATTTTTGAAAAACGAGGGGTAACTGGACTTAAGTATAGAGCAGAGCAGTAATAGACAAATGAGGACAACAAAGGGGTGTTGAGCGACAATAACATATCGCAGGTCAGTTCTATTTAATTTTAAAATATTTTTCTATTTAAATTTCAATACTGGATTTATTCAATTTATATAAAATTTGTAATGAAGTCAACAACAAACATTGCATACGTTAAACTTACGTAATATATTATAAAGGGGTCTAGAACGTTCCAGGTTTCTTTGGTAAAAAGACAGTTTTTGGTGACGTTAGGTTGAATTCGAAGTATATAAATTTTGGGGTAAATGATCCATATGATATTGATTGATTGAATGGTGTATTTAAATATTTTTTAAAAATTGTGAATAATATTTCTTTTCATTATATGAAATTAATTGACTTTGTTTTATCAATTCAAACAAATAGGTAATCATAAAGGGGCGGAGAAGAAAAAAATTGATCATCGTAACGTTGTGCACTCTGTGTAGATTAAAAAGGGCTAGCCGTGGCATAATAATAAAATTAGTAAGATTAAATTTGAAGTGAGAACACAGAGCGGTGGCGTTAAGTAAAAACGTCATAACACCGAGTACGGCGTTATCATATCAATTTTTATATGACGCAACAACGTGGGGGCGAAAACTACATAGTAATATATATACATATATAAATAATTTATTCCATACCACCACCACTGGGAGAAGTATAGCATATGCAGACGACAGTGCAATTTTCTGTAAAAGCAATAATTGGTCAGAACTAAAAGAAACTGCTCAAAACGACCTACAAAGTATAAAAAATTGGTTTAACTATAAGTTACTAACAATGAATACACATAAAACAAAATACATGTGCTACTCCTTATACAATAAGAATGCCCCCTCTTTCAATAAACTAACAGCAGGTACACCCAATTCAAAAGTAATAAAAATTTTTCATACAAACAATACTAAATATATAGGCATAACCATTGATAATAACTTAGGATGGACTAATCATATAAACAACTTAGCAAATAATCTTAGAATTATACTGTACAGGTACAAAATTATAAAACCAACACTAAGTATAAACAATTTAAAGATAGTATACCACGCACTAGGGGAATCGGTCAAGCAATATAGAATCTGTGCCTGGAGCTCGGCTGACAGAACACAAATGCTTGATATAGTGCAAAAGGCCTTCTTAAAAATCATGCTTAGTAAAAATAAAAGGTTTAACAGTGATTTGCTGTTTGTGATTTGATAATACATCAATGTATATTAAAAATATAATAGAAATACACAAAAATAAAATTAATTTCTTACTAAAATCCACCACAACAACTCAGGAACAAAAACTGCAGGAAAATATGAACTAAAAAGATAAAAAAAAAGATAGGAAGTAAGTCCATCTATATCCGAGAGCCACGCCTTTACAATTTAATACCAAAAGAAATAAAAGAAACTAAAAGCCTCAATGGTTTCAAAAATAAACTCAAAAATGGATTATAGAAAACAACATCTAAGAATTACACAAAAAAGTAAGATCATGAACTTCTAACATAAGAATGATCAAACCACAATATAATAACATAAAAACGTTACATACTTTCACTGTAATCTAATAATATATGTATAGTGAAATGTAATATAAAGTAATATTAGGAAATAAGATAGTTTACGCACAAGCACTGCTTTTAATGAGAATAATAGAAATAAAGTTATCATCGTCATTAGATCTTCAGTCCTGGAACTGGTTAGACGCGTACCATCATTGTTTCCTATTCTAAACTAACCTACAGATTTCCCTGAAATTTGCACAGTCTGCATCTATCACTATCTGATCTAGGTCTACAACTACCTCTTTTTCTTATCTCTGCTTGTAATATATCCCATACTATTCCCCAAAATGCTTTAGAACGTATTCCGCCCTGCTATTTCTCTTTTTCCCCAGATACCCTTGTTTCCCTACTATTTCTATAACCTATTTGTTATTATCTTTGTTTGTCCATGCTATCGTCCTCATACATCTGAAGCACAGTATTTGAAAAAGCTGCTACCGTTTTTCTGTCTGCGTTTCAAACTCCCCGTATTTCATAGGCATACTGTGCTGTGCTCCACACATATGCTTTCAACAATTTTCTTCTTGTTCTATGTTTGTTGTCTTTCCTCATAGGTGCTGTTCTATGTTGTTAGATACAGTTTGGTCACCTGCTATTGTTTTACAGTTATATACCCTATTTTTCCTACCTTCAGTGGTTGTGAAGGGAGGTAAGCAGCCTGTGGCTGCCAAGTTCCCCCAACACTTAACCATTTACCGATTTAATATATTTTCCAATATATCTTTTCGCACAGTCAACATTAGTTGCAGATATTTCGCAACCAACAACTAGTTGTTTATACTAATCATCAGATTTGTCTACGCTTATTTTTTCGTCATTAGGTTTTCCGTCCCAAGACTGGTTGGACACGTACCTGCACTTATTTATATTCTAAGCTAGCCTACATAGTTCCCTGAAATTCTCACACAGCATGTGTATACAGTACATTCCGCTTCTATTGTTTTCTAATTTTATGCCCTATTTCACCGAGATTCAGTGAAGGGGGTTAAGCAACCTGTGGCTACCAAGATCCCCCAACACTTAGACGTTTGCCGAAATAATGGTTTTCCAGTAAATCCTTTCACACGTAGCATTATTCGAGAATATTGCCCAACCAATTCTTGTAGTTACTTATAATAATCATCAAGTTTAAGCACAGTTATTTTTTTCGTCATTAGTTTATCCATCTTGGGATTGGTTGGATGCGTACCTCCATTGATTTCTATTCTGGGCTAGCCTACACATCTCCCTGAAACCCCTACAGCCTACATCTTTTACTATCTGTGTGCAGTAGTCTAACCTAGGTCTGCCTCTTCTTCTCTTTTTTCCGATCTCTGCTTCTAATATATTCCGCACTATTCCCTCATGCCTTAGTATGTGGCCTATCATCCTATCTCGCCTATTTTTACCATTTTCCACATATTTCTTCTTCCCCTACCATTTTTAGTACCTCTTCGTTCTTAACTTTGTCTGTTCATGATATCTTCATCATACGTCTGTAGCACCACATTTCAAAGGCTTCTACCTTTTTCTTGTCCACTTCTCCTACTGTCCAAGCTTCACATCCGTACACTGCTGTGCTCCACACATATATTTTAAGCAATCTTTTCCTTGTTTCTATGTTTGTGGTCTTTGAGCACAGTAGTTGCTTTCTCTTGTTAAATGTAGCACGATCTTGTGCTAATCTTTGTTTTATATCTTTTGTGCTTTTCCCATCTTGCGTTATTTGGCTTTCTAGGTAGCAGAAATCCTTAACCTCTTGTAAGTTCGTGTTACATACTTGTATTCTTGTTTTTGATTTATTTTCCCCACCTTTGCATACTAGAACTTTAGTTTTAGTTTTATTAATTTTCATACCGTATCTCTCTGTTAGAACCGTTTCCATTTCATTAAGAGCAGATTCTAACTCTTTTTTGCTAGACGCTAATACAGCTATATCATCTGCAAATCTAAGCATTTCAATTTTTTGTCCTTGCATAGTAATTCCAAATGTCTTCCTGCATTTGACAGTATTCATTGCCTCTTCTATGTACAAGTTAAAAATCAATGGGGATAGGGCACATCCCTGTCTCACCCCTTTCCTAATGTTCACTTCTCTACGTTCCTGCTCTAATTCTATTACTGCTGTTTGCTCTTTGTATAAGCTATGTACTATTCGTCTATCCCTATAACTCATTCCAATCTTTTTGAGTATTTCAAACATTTTTTTCCATTTTACATTGTCGAAAGCTTTTTCCAAATCTACAAACCCTATATACACGCTTTCCCCTTTTTCTATTGTTCTCCATTATCACTCTCAGAGCTAAAATAGCCTCCCGTGTTCCCCTGTTCCGCCTAAACCCAAATTGGTCTTCTCCTAGTATTTCTTCCGCCCGTTTTTCCATTCGTCTTTGCACAATTCTAGTTAATATTTTTGACACGTGTGCTGTCAAACTTATTGTTCGAAAATTTTCACATCTATCCGCGCCTTTCTTTTTCGGTATAGTTACTATGATGCTACGTTTGAAATCTTTGGGTATCTCGCCTGTCTCATACATATAGCTTACAAGTTGGAAGAGACGTTCTGTTACTGCTTGTCCAGCGGTTTTTAGAGTTTCTGCTTGCATCTTATCTGTACCCGGCGCCTTACCACTTTTCAGACTCTTTAATTCAAACTCATCTCTAAGTTTAAGATATCCCGTCCTCATTTTCAATATCTGATTCCTGTTCTATTGCAGTTAGTTCATCTCCTGCATATAAATTCCCTATATATTCTTGCCATCTACCCACTTTCTCTACGTTTTCTATGACGACGTTTCCTTGTGCGTCCCTTATATTTTTGCTATACGGTTTTATATCCCTAATATTCATTCTAATTAATTTGTATGCTTCGTCTGTCTTTCCTATTTCCATCTTAGTTTGTACCTCTTTGCACTTTTCATCAATCCATTGTTCTTTAGCTTTCCTGCATTTTCGAATAATTTCCCATTTTATGGCTTTGTATCTCTGTTTTCCTATTTCTGATTTATTTTTGTATTTTCGTCTTTCTTCTATTAAATTCAGGATATCCTTTGTTATCCATGGTTTCTTATTTTCTTTTTGTGTATAGCCCAGAATATCTCTGGCCGCCATGTCTAGGCTAGATTTAATGTTATTCCACTGTTTCTACTTCCTTAGTCTCAGATATTTTCTCGATATCTTTGAGCAATTCATTTGGCCTTTTTTTGGAATCTTTCTTGAATATCTTTATCTTTTAGTTTCTCTACGTCCAAGTGCCTTTTTCCGCTCCTTTTTTTCATATTCTTAAATTTAAGTAGGTCTTCATAATTACGATGTTGTGGTCAGTATCTATATATGCTTCTGGGTAGCTTCTACAGTTTTTACACTTGGTTCCTAAACCGTTGTCTTACAAGAATGCAATCTATTTGATATCTTCCTATATCTCCTGGTATCTTCCACGTATATCGTCTTCTAGCATGATGTTGAAATAATGTGTTTGTGATAATTAAATTGTTCTTGTCACAAAATTCTACCAGCCTATTTCCCCTGTCGTTTCTCGTGCCTAAACCAAATAAACCCACTACCGCTCCTTCTCTACCCTCACCCACCACGGCATTAAAATCCCCCGTAATTATTAAATTTTCATGTCCTTTTACGTATCTTAATATGTCTTCGATATCTTTGTAGATGGCTTCTACCTCTTCGTCACTGTAGCTAGAGGTGGGCGTGTATACTTGTATTATTACTGTGTTTACCGGTTTAGATTCTAATCTAACCATGAGTACTCTTTCGTTCTTTTGTAAGTAATTTTCTACGCAGTATCCTATCTTTTTCCGCATAACTATCCCCACACCCAAATTTCCTTTCTCTGCTCCTCTATAAATTACCCTGAAGTCTCCACTCCAAAAATCCCCCGCCTCTGGCCACCGAACTTCGCTAATCCCTACTATGTCTAGTGATAACCTATTCATTTCGATTTTTAGGTTCTCTAGCTTACCTACTTGCTTCATACTTCTAACATTCCACGCTCCGACTCGCAGAATGTTTCCGACTCTCTTTCCGATCGCATCCTCCGAAGTAGTCCCCTCCCGGAGATCCGAATGGGGGACTATTTTAACTCCAGAATCTTTTACCCCAGAGAATGCCATCATGTTTATTACAATTTAAGTACGCTGTGTACTTGGGAGATAATGTGGTGGTTTCCCGTTGCCTTCCACATCGCGGTAGTGTGTCTTAGACTGCCATACAGACCCCTATGGTCTCTGCCAATCTAAGTACCGAAAGAGCCGCTGCCCTCTTTCGGAGAACTGTCTTAGTCTGGTTCCTCACTAACGCCCCTACTACTTTGGTTGGACCTGTAGTTTGGCTCTTTAGAACTTTAGAACTTCGTCAAAGTGCAGGTCCATTCGAAATGGAAATAAAGTTATATTAAAACAAATAATTATATATGCTGTTTTATATGTGTATGTATGTATAACGTAATATGTATGTATGTATATGTAATGTATGTATAGAATGTAAATAAATGTAAGAAGCATGTCGAACGAGTGTTTTTAGGTCGTCTGTAAAGATGTGCTTGAGAATGTCAGTGCGAGCATCTTGGATGGCATCCACGTAGACATAATGGTTCTCTTTTATCGAGAAATACATTTTCCGATTAGGTAGAAATCACACGGTGTTAAATCAGTTGAGTATGGCGAGTAGTTGATGCTGAAAATGCGATTCTTGGTTAATACATCAAACACAAGTATCGATTGTCGAGCAACATCATGCAACAAGCACCAACTTCTTTCTTCATGGTATTCTGATCGAATTCGATGAATATACTGTAGCAAATTTTTCGAAGCACGAAGGTAAAACACAGATTAACTGCATTGCGAGGTTGTAGCAATTTTATTTTCTACCTAAATATTTTCATATAATTAATCCCTTAATTTAATAATAAATAATATAATGCATAATAATGCTATTCAGTCCATTAATTAAACATTACCTATTGCCCAATAAAGTATTAGCATTCAATTAAAATTTAATTTTCACGGTGACAAAATAAAAGTTTCCATTTAGTATCCTTCCTATAGCTCCATCTACTTAAGAAATTGAGAAGTGATTGTGTTGCCGGGCAGCAACTCGCTTGACCCCGACACTTCTAACACAGCTGTGGTGAAAGCAGGTCGAATTGTTCTTAGAAACAATGGTTTTTTGCGGTTTTTCGTGTTGGAAGCATATTCGTTTCAAGTTGTCCTGAGAGGAAAATGTCATTTACGAAGGGCATTTTAGATTTGTCCACTTGTTAAAACAACTCGCAGATGACGAGAAATTATTGTGAAGGGCCTTGGTAACATGCAACTTAAATTATAATGCAATTTTTATATATGGTATTCAGTTTAAAATACAAGCAACTTTAGTTATATATAATATGAAATCTTATAAATGGTATTCAATTTAAATTACATAAAGCAACTTTACTTATAAATTAACATGGAAATTTATATATAAAGTATTCAGTTTAAAATACAAGCATCTTTAAATTAACATGCAGATTGGTTTTTACGCTTTGTTCATGGTGTGGAAAATAGGACGCAGTACTATAATTCGTTCTAAATTGGAGGATTCCGTATTTCAATGCTGACGTAAGCTCCCAAGCCGGTATTTTTGAGACAAATCGGAGTTCTGGTATGTACAAAAAATTGTTTTCGTATGTTATTTGAACTATGGACGTAGTAACGAGATAAATTTTGGTTTAATCAAGTTGTGTAAACTTCTAAATAGGTCAAGGACAGACCACAATTATATTTTCGATACTAAGCAATATGAATCTGTAACTTTTACTTACCTCATTCTTTTATTAATTCAATGAAACATCAGAAGATGTCATTACGTGTTAGAGAAAGTGAATTCTTATAATTATGAGCACTTAAAAATTAAATTTCTATATTTGATATTTCATGAATACTTATTTGAAATTATCCATTGAAAAATTAAGGTAGATCTACCCTAATTAACTTTTTGTTATAAATAAGCAACAATTTAGAAAGCAACTTTATGCTTTGTCAATTTGTTAAATGAAACCACATTTAATGGTATTGGTACTGATTTTATCCAGTGCCTTTGTAATTAATTTTCACAATTTAAATTAATCAAGATATAAAGAAAGAAAGATATTTTGTATAAAAGCACATTATTGAATACTAGAGGAATAGATTTTATTTTCGAACAAAAGACTATTCTTTTTATTTAGGATGAATGAAAGATGATTCCAATTGAATTTAAGTATTTTTGTGTATGAAGGCACAAACAGTGCTATTCTTTGTTTAATCTGTTCACAGGTGCTGCAGAGGATTACTAAGGTCAAGGTCGAGCCATAAGGTAAGAAACTTCAGAGATTATGTGGTCTTTAAAAAATTGTATAGCGGCTATAGGAGAAAGGTTTCCGCATTAGCCTTGTACAAGGGACTTGAGTCAGGTCTTCTCTGTATAGAAAAATACGGTGGCGCCTTATTCTTTATATTTGTGGTCGCAATTCCACCCCGACCCACAGCTCATGTTCCACCCAGAGCATATAGTTCGACTAGCCGCTTTGCCTTTGAGATTTCCTCAACTTTGAGCCATCTTCCATCAGAACTTGCCGTGGGCTCCTTTCACTTATTGGAAATTCTCGTTAAACAAAATCAAAAAATAACGAAAGGCTATAAGGTGGAATAAATTCCTTATTTATTATTCCTATCGAATCATAAAAACAAACCGACAGTATCTTCACCTTTGACTTCATTAAAAAGCTTTTTTTATTAGGCTATCTGAGTGCTTCCGTTCCGCAGTCTGATGCGCCTTTTGAGCTCCACCAAATTTTATTTTAATATTTAGATTTGGGGATTTTTAAATCCAGCATGGTAGAGTAATTTTTTACCATCCTTAGTTTAAGTTTCTAAATGTAAAGCTTGACGATTATAGTTTCCCACGAACTCCAGGATATTAACTCAATGATTTATGGCATGTAAATTGCATAGATCTACATTCACAGGTTAAAGGAATGTGGATGTGGTTAGTGCAGCTGGCCGTGAGAAGCGTGGAACGAAAGGGGTTACCACAGCAAGATTGCATTTTAAAAGCAAGGACTTTACTATCGGCGGTCGAAGACATCGAACATGTATGCTGTTAGTTCGGCGAAGTGACTGCTTTCTATCTCTATACCTTCTTCCTAATACCTAAAAATACTATCTCTGTGCTCCACCATAGTATAGGCATCTTCACTTCGCCGCCCAAAATTTTAACAAACAGAACTAACCACCCGCATACAACCTTGACGTGAGGACTATTGAAAAACTCGGTAAGCCTCTGGCTTATTGTTAACTTTGTTGGCTTTATCCGTGACGACAACACTTGTAACCGAGTTTGGGGACTTAATACTTTACTACCATGGTAATGCAGTGTTGGCGATGCAGGAAAACGTAAATGTAAGTTAATTTGCATTATTCTAATTGTGGCGCATCAACAAATAGAATGGTCTCTATAAAATGTGTTTTAAAGTTGGCTTTTTGCAATTAAATTGATTTCTATCAATATGTCATCTATATTTTCACCTTCATCGTCTTTTATTTAGTATCTAAATTAAAAACATCTAGAATTTTATCGTCAAAGCTAACAGCATCCTCAAATACGCATTAGAGTTCCTCTGAACACCAACCTTAAGATCTCCACTTTTTCAGAGTATACTATTGTTGCCATCTACTAACTAATTTGTATAGTTTATATAACTACTGCAGAATACCTTGAAAAAAAAAAGATGGCAGATTTTCTTTGTGTGAAGACCATGTGGTTTATAACTGATTAGTAATATACTAAAATTTAAAGTTTTTGGTTAATTAAAATTCTAGCTTTGTGAGTTTCACCGGAAGGTTTACTTGTTTTAGGAAAAGAATGATATATAAATAAATCTCCATTACCGGATTTATGACTATCTGATACAAAATTGTAGATAAACTCTAATTATTATACATATACAGCCATAATTAAAGTCTATATCTACCCGTCGTAATTTTCAGTAATTATTTGTAATATAAAGAATCCTGCTTCAATAAGTTAAAAACTGAACCTGAAAAATAAATAATAACTTGTATATATTCTAATCCTACTCAGAAAATGGTAATAATGTCAAAGAGGGATCCTGCGCCTACGGCAATTGGGTCGTAGAGGTCGAAACCCCTTGTGGATGTTGTTGCGCCAAAAATGCTCTCAACATCAAGAGGACAGGGTAAGACGCTTATTAGCAGTGACAACAGAGTTGCTGCTAGCGACCTCGATGAGTTGCACCTTTTGATGTATGGGGCGAAAAAGGTGCACCCCATCATCTGTAAAAAGGTGCCGGCGACTTCCGCCACGATTGCGGTAGACGATTGGAAGGTGACACAAAACGCCGCGCACGAGATCCGCGTCGTTGTCGATAAACTGTTTGGTATGGTTAGAGCGATGATGGTGTGTGTTGCGGATGTTAATAAGTCAGGAGTCGCATCAGAAGGTGCAGCGGAGGTTGCATTCGTCTCGAGATCAGAAGTTGAGAGGTCAGGAAACGTTAGTGCCGGGGAAGGCATCATATGCTGCAGCAGCTGCGGGTGCTACGTCGACGTTTGTGATCCGTGTTGACGCCAAGCCGGGCCAGAATGGAAGATGTGATGAACATCCTTAAAAAGAAGTTTGCTTTCTGTTCGTGTTGAGTTTGTTGTTGTTGAAACTCCAAGGACGCGCAGAGGATGTATTGTTGTTGAGTGTGCTGGTCGTGAAATACAAACAAGTTGCAGTCCAAAGTTTGATGGCACTGCAAGGAGCTTATAGGGACGACCACCGAGAAGCGGCTTCCACGGATCGTTTTGCTGGAGGTCGAAACGGAGATGAAGGCTGATGAGCCGATTTATTTGATCGCCTGAATCCCCGTTTCGGCAATTTGAAGCTGGATGACCACCTGATGAAGGAGCTTTGATTTGACGAAACGGGTTCTAGGAATCCCTTTGCCAATATCGTTTTCAAAATTACTCCCACACTTCGAAAAGGTATATTAGCTGAAGCTATAAACCTTAGGTTGCGAAGAGTGTGGACTAGGGACCACTTTTCGATGACGCAGTGTTACCGGTGCTACGAGTACGGCCACAGGTCGATGGAATGCAGGGAGAAGGTAGTGTGGTTCAGTAGTTGTGCCGAGGTCGGGCTCGAATTCAATGCCGGAAGGCAGTTGCTTGCTGCGTAGTTTGTGCAAGAGTAAACGACGAAACAATCTGTGACGCAAAGGTCGAAACGCGCCACGACGCTAAGTCGAGCAGATGCGGCACAATGCAACGATTGAAGAAGGCAATCATACTCAATATCGACTATGAATTGTAAAGCCTAAACAACCCCTGTAGAAAAAAGATTAAATGCGCCCAATTAAATTTTGGGATAGGTAAAGGGGCGAATAGCAGATTAGTTAAACTATTAGCGATGTTGGCTTCATACGGGAACCGAACCTGTATAACCATAAAATGATAATAAGTTTTTGGCAGGGGGATAACCGTTTTACATGCAAACAATGAGCGACCACGTAGCGGTATAATAATAAACAATGGGACATGCGTGGGGATAATGTTAAATAATTTATCCAATGATTTTGTAACTGCGGACGAAATAAAAACTGGGGCTATCACTTTTTACGTTATAAGCGCGTACCTTCCACTGGTCGACACGAGTCGCGAAAACCCACAAACCGAAAAATTAGTAAGTCAAATGAAGAATCTGTTCCGAAAAATAGTCAAAACCGAAAAGCAATTATTGGGGGCGATTTTAATGTCAGGCAATAGAGGATGACGGGGGTCGCAAGATGTTGATTTATTAACAAAATGGGATTTGAGTGCATTAAACAACAATGATACACCGACGTATGAGAGGCATAAGTGCAGCAGTTTGTTGATATCGCAGCAGTCTCGCACTAGATGTTGGAGGATGTTTGTAATTGGGAACTAAAGTCAGACGAGGTCACTCATTCAGATGAAAGTTAATAACCTGGGTTGTTGTAGTCGAGGCACGCGTAGACGAGCGGTTTAATTCAGTGAAAACATCACCGCGCTTGAAAACGAAGTGGTAAACTGACACGAGGCCACACAAATATAAATATTCGCGTAAAAACTAAACGACGCTGCAGTAGACGCCTCGGCGCATCTATGGCGCGGAAGAAAATGTTTAAAGCCAGCTACTTTGGTGGACTCGGGAGCTAACCACGGAGAGGGCACAAATCCGTAATCTAGGGCGCCGCTACCAACGTGCAATGGGAGAATTAAGAAACACACTGTAACCGAGAATATAAATGCTGCTAGAAAAAGCGCGAACGAAGAAATTTAAAGAATTCTGCACGCACAACTCTGAAAAAGAACCTTGGGGACGGCGTATCGCGTAATAAGAAGTGAACAAAAGAATATTGAGCTCAGTAACGTCAGAAAAAATAATGGGGAATATATGAAGAGGTTTAAAACAACGGCAGAATATTTGTTGAAGAAATTTTTGCCATGTGACGATCCATAAGAGGATGAGGGGTTGTATGACATGATACGCCGGGGAGCTACGGAGGTGCAAGGAACAGGTGTCGATAAGGCAATTCACGATAACGAGGTCTTTGGACAATTTTATTCTAAAATGCTCTCATATACCAACTTCCAGAATGTGGGAACAGAGCATGACCCTTGCGGGTATCTTTTTTCCACTACTCACGATATAATTTTCTCCGGACAATTCTTGTGTTCCAAGTCCCAAACGATAGATGGCCACCAAGCAACATCAAATGCTCCTGAAATGTTCAAAATAACAACAATACAATTTGCTTTCGTTGCCTGCTTGATTTCTTCGACTCCGCACTCTAGCGCGTCAACAATCGACTTACCCTCCGCGAATCCAAATGTTCGTTTATTAAAATTCATCCAACTAAGAGCCCTATGGAGGCATTGAAGTATGATGAATCCCTATTGGCCCCGCGTGTGTTTGCCGAGTTGTTTAATCTTTGTTTGAAGAACGACGTATTTCCACGTTGTTGGAAAGTCCAGAACGTGAAGTTTATTCTTTAACTTAAAAAGGTGGATGCATCCGACCCGAGCAGCTATCGTCCAATTAGCTTGCCACCGGTACTGGAAAAAACTTTGGACCAAGTTTTGACTTCGCGAATTGTGTATGCGGTGCGAAACTGCGGCGATTTTAATAAGCGAACATTTGAATTCGCGGAAGGTAAGTCTAGAGTACGGAGTTGAAGAAATCAAGCAGACAACTAAAGCAAAGAAGTATTGTATCGTTGTGATTTTGAACATTTCAGGAGCATTTGATACTGCTCGGTGGGAGCTGGAACGCAGAAATTGTCCGGAGAATATTGTATCGTGAGTAGTGGAAATGGGACGTCCGCAAGGGTCATGCTCTGGTCCCACATTCTAAAAGTTGTTATATGAGAGCATTCTAGGGTCAAAATGCCCAAAGACTGCACTATTGTTGGGTTAATACGCCTTTGACCATCAGATTTGAACAAAACCGAACGAAGCGTCGAGCGTCTGCACAAATAGGTCAAGAGAGGTCAAGTTGAAATTCAACACGTCGATGTCGTACACGTTGTATTAAGAATCGAAACCGGGCAGCATCCCCATAGGCTGGAGCTAGGAGGGCAGAAGATCTCGTTCTAGAAAGTCATCACATACCTCAGCGTCAAGTTAGATAACGAATTGAATTGGAAGGCGCATGCGCAGAATGTCAAAAGCAAGGGGAGCAATGCATCAAACAGAAGGATGACGGCACCAAAGATAAAGTAGCATTCAGAAGTAAATCCTTAATGACGGTCTACGCAGGAACAATCGAACCGGCGATGTTGTAAGCGGCCTCTGTTTGGGAGAAGAGTTGCAAGTCGTGGAAATCTGACAATTGACGGGCGTTCAGCGCATAGTAGCGGTCAAGGCGGCGAAGGCGTACAGAACCACATCTAAATAGGCGGTCTTGGTGATTAGTAGGATTCTCCCAATCGAATTGGCCGTAAGAAGATTCGATATTGGAGATTTATAGATATAGGTAAAGGATAGGAAGTCGCTGAAACCCTTAGCCTTGGAACTGGGGAAGTTGGAGGAAAATTATTATTTCCAAGTTAGGGTATCCAGCCGATGTCAAGAGGATCGAGTTTGTTGTAGGCGATAGAGACGCGGAAGGGTTCAGGATTTATACGAATAGCTCGCGAATGAACAATATTCAAATTATAGAATATCAAATTAATTTTTAAATTGCAAACTGATCTGAAACGAACTTAAAGTTCTTAACTATCCAAGAACTAGATTTATAACAACTAGAAATATGTTCATTAAAAGATGTAATAATAAAGAGACTTTGTGTCTGACACGTTAGGTTCAGATGTCATAGTTCGAATTT
The DNA here is from genome assembly GCA_036346225.1 of Platerodrilus igneus. NCBI lineage: Eukaryota > Metazoa > Arthropoda > Insecta > Coleoptera > Lycidae > Platerodrilus > Platerodrilus igneus. The sequence continues at coordinate 1,567,314 of JARFIW010000229.1, read as the reverse complement.
AGAGAGTTTCGTACAACTATTTTATAAAATAAAACGTGTTAATTTGTCAAGAATTTTTTGGGTCCTACTTTGTGGACGCTAATGTAAGAGTATTAAAAATACAATGCGCGCCCTGAACAGGTATTAATTATATGAAAAAGGTAAAAACAGACCCCAACGTGTTGTACGTCAGTTAATTAATTTAAGAGTGCTAATACAGTTGATCTGCTAAAATTTAAAATCCCTTATGATGTGGCGCTAGTGTAGCAATTTTAAATCATTAAAGCTAGCTTAATTACAATTATTGCAAGTGACACGCGGTAGCAATGTACTTAATTAAAGTTTTTACCCTTATTAAATGGAAATGCTATAAGCTGTTTAATCGCCAACTAACTTGGCTACCACCCCAAAGGAAAGTTAGAGATGATCTGGATTGAATTTTTCTTAGTTACACGTAAAACAGTTTAAATTAAAATTGGACGACGTTGTACTTTGCAAATATTATTCAAAAAATTGTTTTAGGGTAGATACAGAAAACCCTTTCGTAGTCGGTGATTCTAAATTTTTCCATTTTAGTTCTAGAAAAAATTACGAAAGTGATAATACTTCTATTCTATAACAAATAATTTGAATCAAAGAACAGCGATTGTCAACAAATAAATTATATTACAGTCTTTCTAGTTTAGAAAGCTTAAACAAAATCTCGTTACATAAACGTCAAGTTCGTTAATGATGACCAGATTTGGCAGTCATGTATAAATTTAATAAAAAACGAAATTTTATGCAATCTTAATATAAATATTATTTTGTTACTCGTAAGGCATCAACCCTTTTAAGCTTCACATAAGTGAGGGATAGCTTCAAATATGACAAAATATAATGAAAGATTTTTCTTTTACAAAAATATAGATATATAGTTATGAAGAATTAATAAAGTTAAAAGTAGTTACCACATTTTAACAGACCTTATGAACTGATATGACGAGCATTTTCACGAGTGGTAACTCTACCATATGTGGATAAAGGGATTATTAAGTAAATCTGGTTGAAGATTCGACAAAAGTAAAAGATTCATCCTTAATCACTAGTAGTCAACTGCTACTCTTGTCTTGGTTATGATCCGGTTTCAGATTTTCTCCTGCCGTTAACGTGCGGGAATAAAATTTAATGGACCCTAGACTGACTCGTAGAACTTATTGATGACCTAAGGGTGTTTGCTGACCTGAGGGTATTTTCATTAATCTGAAGGCATTTTCATTTACCTAAAAGTGTTTATTGACGTATGGACTTTTGCAAACTCGAGGGTTTTTGCTAACTTCTGGGTTTTTGTACTGAAACAAATATCAATTAGGGCACTTAATTTTTCACAACTAATTTTCACCATCAACGACTCCCATCCCGCCCGGCTCGAAAATTAACTGGAACTGAGCGAATTAAAAAAATAGTTTATGTAGATGATTCGATCCAGGAAAGTTTTATTTTTCCGGAATTTTGTGCTAAACAGAACACATGCTTAATGAGCACGCGCCGTGTTTACGAAACAAGTTGAAAACTTTGTGATATATGTGAACAATAAGTTATTTACATGGATTTTTAATGATTATAATGCTGTTTAGAACTTTCTAAGTCAGGTTTTAAATAACTGAATTAGTTTCAATACTATAATTGATATAAAATGTGGAGTTTACCCTTGTAATTTAGTTAAACTAGAAAGTAACAGATCGTATGTTGTTTTCCATATGGGATCAAAAATTTATTCATAATTCGAAAATTTATATTGGTTTCCAAACAAATAATTTTTAGCGAATTTTTTCATTTTTTCAACTTGCCTCAATATAAATTTGTTATACTGTAAGGAAATTTTGTAACACAGAAAAAATTGTTACAAAGTATACTGAAAAAGCATTAGTGCACGACAAAGACATTTCAATTGTGACAGCAGTTGGACTTGAGTACATTGTTGCCAACAGGCATGTGGGAGAAATAAAAATTTACCTGGGCATACCCGTCCATCTTAGTCTTAGTTACATTTAGATCAATGCATATATCAATTTAGCAATCATTCGATTTACCTACAAAACGGTTAGCATTTTGCTAATTTTATTTAGAAGTATAATCTAGAGGGTAAACTCCGTAGGGCATTTTTTAGATTTAAATCGACTAATTAGCTGATAATTAGATTTCGCTGATGTCTAATTAACAGAAGAATATACAACTATATAAATTGACAACTAGAAATTAAACCGGATTTGTTGGCAGTGTTCTTCGTTTAAGTTGTCAAATGGTTTGAAAGCTCTTTCTTTTTAAATTCCGTATTGAAAACCCAAAGAGGAAATTTGTCCGGATAATGAAGTATTCTTGTGCCAAACCAAGCTCTGCATAGCGGAAGGAGACTCATTCTTTAATGATTTACATAAAAACTCTGAGTTGTTTATTTTAAGTATGTAATCAAAAGCGTACACAAATACAGAAGATCACGCAAATTGCTGCTTGTGCTGTAGAAAATAAATAAAAGATAATGGCATCGCTTTAATCCTACACAGCGTGCGGAATACAGCCTTAAGGTGTAAACAGGTTGATATGACTTTAATATTTAAGGGAATCTAGGTAACAACTAGAAGATGTACATCACCCATCATTGTAATCGATGTTAAAATTGCTAATTCTTTTAGAATATTTATTGATATTCAAAATTACAGCAGTTCCACTGCACAATGTTCTATATTGTAACGATCTGGATTTGGGGAAAATGCTGAAAAAATATATTTAAACGAACTACAGATTTGTGTAGTCATTCCCTTTAAGAAACAAAAAATATTATTAACGCGAGTTACGTTGCGGGCCTTGGGAGCGGTGTTTTTAAAAACTTCTCCAAAACTTCGTAACAAATTTATTTGGTTAAACAGAGGTTAACATAGAATTATGACAATCTAAATAAAATCTAAATAAAAAAAAATTAATAATTGAACTAATGTGAGTGAGTAGCTTTAAGCAAATTGCAATGCTAAAGCGGAAGTACTTATGACTGACTGACTGCCGTAATCTGGGCTCCCGAGCTATTTATGTTGTCCCTGCCCCTCACAATTCTGTGGGAACTTGCAGAGCTCATGTCTTCTTATTGTTAACCCTATTTATTATACAATGTAACAATCTTACTTTCTAAGTAATCGCGGTTTTTTAACCGTCTGTGACCTGCCACCTACAGTGTCACTATCGTCTTGGATACAATGTATTGCATCCGTTCTCATGAACTGTTAATAACCGCTCTGGTTTATTTTTGTATTACATTGTTGCACTTGACTTAATAATTTCTTTAACAATTTCTAATAATTCCTAATTATTTCTATTTCGTTATACATACATAAATTGGGGGCTACATAACTCGCGCAATCTTATTAATAATAGTAGAAGTCAACTTCACCTGGAGAGTGGCGTTTCACTGTTCAAAATGGTAAGGCGTATTTTGAAAATTACGTAGAACAATACAAAACCTGCTTTGGAGTAATTATTGCCACTAGTGAACATAACAGGACTACACTAAGTTATTTTAATTCATCGCAATGTGTTTATTCTTTATCGCGCAAAGATAATTTGACATTTCAATGAAATTTTGAAATACGCACACCCTCTGACGTGCGCATGCGGAGTTTATCTAACCTGTCAATCGAGCCTCACTCAGGCAAAGCCTAAACTCATAAAAAGTCGCCTAGCCTAACTCAAAAAAGCATACACCAATCTAACCTAATTTAGACGAAGCTGCCTAACCAAACTAAAAAAGAAAACAACGAAGCTATTTCAAAAGAAATTCACAGAATGTGTCAAAGTGACAGATTTAATGCAGCCACATTACCCAACCCAACTAAAAATAAACACCTATTGAATCTTAAGCGAAATCAACTAAATGTGTCAAAATGGCAGATTTAATACCAATATGACAATATGTCCTTAGACAGGGTTGCCACGCATGTCTATGCGAAAAATCATTCAGCATTTTCGGCGAATTCGTGGTTGCACGTATGTTGGGCGATAAGCCGGCCATGAAATATTTACGGAAAGTGAATACATTGATATAGTCCAATTTTTAAACAAAATAGTTAACTTATGCCAGATTTTAAAAATTAACTTCTATTAAGTATAGGTTAAAAGTTAAATTTTATTTTACTTACATAGAGAAAAAATGAGTTAGTGAACAAAGCTAAAACTAGAAAACAGTAATGAAAATGTACAAAAACTAGACATGCATTGTTTACAAGTTAGTACTTGCAGATGTAGGGTCAGATTTATTCTACCTACTCGTAAAGGGCGATATCCCTATTCTGATTTGAATATATTTTGTGATTTAACAGAACATTATCAGATAAGCCGTTCCGAATGAGACCTGCACCTTGACGAAGTTCTAAATTACTAAAGCGGGTGGAACGGCTTGAGGGTTCCAACGGGCTAAGGAGCCGAACCAAAGGCTTTACCAAATTTGGTTCGGAACCACACTAAAACAGGTCCCTAAAAGAGGGCAGTGGCTCTTGCGGTACTTAGATTGGCAGAGACCATATGGGTCGGTATGGCATTCTAAGGCACACGAATGCGATGTGGAAGGCAACGGTAAACTACCACATTACCACCCAAGTACACAGCGTACTTAAATTGTAAGGAACATGATAGCATTTTCTGGGGTAAAAGATTCCGGAGTTAAAATAGTCCCCCGTTCGGATCTCCGGGAAGAGACTACTCCGCAGGATGCGATTGGAGAGTTCAGAATAAGAGTAGGGAACATTTTGCGAGTATGAGCGTGGAATGTTAGAAGTATGAAGCAAGTAGGTAAGCTAGAGAACTTGAAAATTGAATTGGATAAGTTAGCACTAGACATAGTAGGGATCAGGAAAGTTCGATGACTAGAGGCGGGGGATTTTTGAAGTGGAGACTGCTTACAAGAGCACAGAAAGGAAATTCGGGTGTGGAGATAGTTATGCGAAAAAAATAGGACATTGTATAGAAAATTACTTACAAATGAACGAAAGAGTACTCATGGTTCGATTAGGATATAAACCGGTAGATACAGTAAAAATACAAGTATACATGCCCGCCTATAGCTACAGTGACGAAGAGGTAGAAGCTATCTACAAAGATATCGAAGACATACTAAGTTACGTAAACGGACATGAAGGTGTAATAATTACGGGGGACTTCAATGCAGTGGTAGGTGAGGGCAGGGAAGGAGCGGTAGTAGGTTTATTTGATTTAGACACGAAAAACGACAGGAGAAATAAGCTGGTAGAATTTTACGACAAGAAGATATACGTGGAAGATGCCAGGAGATATAGGAAAATATCAAAAAGATTACATTCTTGTTAGGCAACGGTTTAGAAATCAAGTAAAAGAGTTTAGAAGCTACCTAGTAGCAGATATAGACACTAACCATGTCATCGTACTTATGAAGGCCCCCCTTAAATTTAAGAACTTGTAAAAAAGAACGGAAAAACGCACTTTGACTTTGAGAAACTAAAAGAGATATCCACAAAAAATTTGAAAAAAATCAAATGCATTGCTGAAAGATATCGGGAAAATTTCGTATCTCAAGGAGGTAGAAACAGAATAGAATAACATTAAATCCAGCTTAGACATGGCGGTCTGAGATATTGTGGGGTACACACAGAAAGAAAATGAGAAACTATGGATAACACATGATATCCTGAATATAATAGAAGAGAGATGAAAATACAAAAATAGATCAGATGTAACAGGAAAACAGAAATATAAAGCCATAAAATGGGAAGTTATTTGCAAATGCAGGTAAGTTAAAGAACAATGGATTGATGAAAAGTGAAAAAGGTACAAACTAAGATGGAAATAGGGAGAATAGATTGAGCATGCAAACTAATTAGAATGAATTTTAGGAATATAAAACAGTATGGCAAAATATAAGGAACGCGGGAGGAAACGTCATTATAGAAAATGTAGAGAAAGTGGTTAGATTGTAAGAAAATATAGGAAATTTATATGCAGTACAGGAACTAACAGCAATAGAACAAGAACGACATTAAAAAGGATGACTTGGGATATCCATACTCGGAGATGAGTTTGAATTAGCATTAAAAGGTCTGAGAAATAGTAAGGCACCGGGTAGAGATAAGGTGCAAGTAGCAACTCTTAAAAGTCTCTGGACAAGTAGTAACAGAATGTCTCTTCCAACTTGTAAGCAAAATGTACGAGGCAGGCCCAAATATTTCAAACGTAACATCGTAGTTACTATACCAAAAATGAGAGGCTCGGATAGATGTGAAAATTTTCGAACAATAAGTTTGACAGAACACGTTTCAAAAATATTAACTAGAAATGTACAAAAACGAATGAAGAAACGAGCTGCAAAAATACTAGGATAAGATCAATTTGGGTTTAGGCAAAACAGGGTAACACGAGATGGTATTTTAGATCTGATGGTGATAGTGGAGAAAAGAATAGAAAAGGGGGAAAGCGTGTATAAAGGGTTTGTAGATTTGGAAAAAGCATTCGACAATGTAAAACAGAAAAAATGTATGAAATACTCAAAAAGATTGAAATGAGTTTTAGGGATAAACGGAAAGAACATAGCTTATACTCGTACTACGAGCAAACAGTGGTCATAAAATTAGAGCAAGAACGTAGAGAAGTAAATCTTAGGAAAGAGGTGAGACAGGGATATACCGTATCGCTATTAATTTTTAACTTGTACATTGAAGAGACAATGAATATTATTAACTGCAAAAAGATATTTGAAATTATTATGCACAGACAAAAGATTGATATGCTTAGATTTGCAGATGATATAGCGGTATTAGCATCAAGCAAGGAAAAGTTAGAAGCTGCTAGTAATGAACTGGAAACAGTCTAACAGAGAGATACGGTATGAAAATTAACTAAAATAAAACTAAAGTACTAGAATGCAAAGGAGGGTAAAATAAATTAAAAACTAGAGTACAAATAGGTAGCGAGAACTTACAAGAGGTTAAGGATTTCTGCTGTCTAGGAGCCAAATAACGCAAAATGGGAAGAGCACAAAGGACATGAAACAAAAATTAGCACAAGGTTGTTCTAAATTTAACAAGAAAAGGCAACTACTGTGTTCAAGGACAACAAACATAGAAACAAGGGAAAGATTGTTTAAAATATATATGTGGAACACAGCACTGTACGGATGTGAAACTTAGGCAGTGAGAGAAGCAGACAGAAAAACGGTAGGAGTCTTTTAGAATGTTGTGCTTCAGATGTATGAGGATGATAGCATGGACAGACAAAGTTAAGGGAACACAGATAAGTGTGGAAAACAAAAAAAATAGTAGAAATAGTAGGACAGCATACGTCCTAGAGAATTTTTGGGGAACAGTGCGGGGTATATTACAAGCAGAGATAAGAAAAAAGAGGTAGAAGTAGACCTAGATCAGACTATTGCACGCAGATAGTGAAAAACGCAGACATTTTAGGAAAATGTGTAGGCTAGCACAGAATAGGAAACAATGAGGGCACACGTTTAGCCAGTTCCAGGACTGAAGACCTAACGATGATGTAGTTTAGAAAATTCAGGTATTTTTGTAAAATATGGTTCATCTATCAGTGAACTTTTTCACTTACTTTTTGTCGTTGTTCATTCTCTATTATCTAGATCCTCGTTTAAATAAAGCAAAGGAATTCATAAATTGATAGTAAATTTCTTGCAAGAATGTTCAAACAAAATTATAGTAGATAATAAACACATTTTGCAGTTTAGAGAATTTTAGTAATAAAAATATAATAGGTATGTTTAAACATTTAAAATATCTTGAACAAAGGTCTATCTATTTTACGAGATAAATGAAATAAAGAATTTAATATCGGTATTTTCATTCTTCTGTTATCCGAGAAATAATTTAGTACTGTTAAGTCGATGTTTTTGAAATAATGTCTGAAATTTTGAAATTAAGCAAAAATTTATACTGCATTTGTTGTCAGTTTTCAAATTCCAATTTACGGAATTAAAGGTAAAGATGACATATGAAACAAAAACTAGGTTTGCAATAAATTCTAAAGTCAAACCTAAACAATCTTTTATTAGAAAATTGGCGAAATTATTAAAAAGTCATTTATATAAATAAATATCACCTGTTTACTTTCAGATTGAGCATTAAGGTAAGTAGAAGAAAGCTTTCTGCAGAACTTCTAGTGGTTTGAAAAGAGGCAATGATTTATGAGCTTTAAGTATTTATAGTCCCTGTGACCCATGAGCTTCAGCATTTTCTCATCGGGTAGTATTTTATCTTTATAGGGGTTCGTTAGCCTTTATAGATGCTGTGGACAATGACCACTGTCCTGATCTACCCCTGATCTGACCGTCCAGACTAGCTGTTCGTATTATTGGAGGTTTTCCTCATTTGCAATTCATTCAGTCACTATCTTCTTTTGGTTTAATTATAGTTATAGACTTGGAAATTGAAGGTTGGATCTGGGTAGGTTACAACGAGGAATAACTCCAATATCAAGATATATAAAATGCATTCTAACTTTTTAATGTGACATGCTGTCAAATATGTGGTACATATATGTAACGCTGGGAAGTATAAAATTAAAGTACATGTACGCATAAAGTACTTTAAATGATTATGTATTTTTACATAATCAGATCAAAGTTTATAAATTTACGTAACTTACGTATTTGGTATGAAAAAGAACATGACATTTAAGGCTTAAACCTACGTCACAGTTTATACATGAAGAGCTTACACTAGACTTACATTCTTCCTCTACACAACTCCTACGTTTATTTTTTGAACCGTCAGTAACAGATGCCTATGATCGTCATAATTTATATCATCACTTACACGATTACTATCTGAACTAGCATGTGATGAGATGATGAGCTGTCTAGCTGATTCTCCAAACCTCATGAATTTTCAATGGAAACACCGAATATCTATGTAAAATTAGAAAACGACCACTTCTTGGAACAAATAGGTATTTGAAATTTGCCAATATTTTCATCCATAAAGTCTGTTCCTACCATAGAGCTATTATATTTGTAGTCAGATTGACACTTGGAATAATAATAATTTTTTTCTTTTTTTGAAAATATCGTTTCACCATTGGAAGAGGTTGTACACCATAACAGGTTGTCGCCTTGATTTTTATTAAACTCAGAATAGTAAGTGCCTTCTTTTGACTCTCTTTGTACGATATTTTAAATGGTTATGGAATATTATGAGGTAAGCGATTTTTTATATAGCTCCAGTGCACTAATAGCCTTTTCTCTCTAAAATAATGCAACAGACACGTACTCGTAAGCAAATTATCGAGAAATATCTATCAGCCTCCAGTCAAAAGTTATTTATATTTTTTTTGTAGTGGAACGTTTTATTAAGTTATGTTTACATTTGTTATAATACAAATTAGCCATACCACGCTACTACCGAATTTCAAAATTTTTTTGTATTTGATTTTCGTGTGTAGGACACCTTTGGAGCATCCTTGATTAAGTTCTAATAATAATCTGCAAACATTCTGGGTTTCCACTTCATTTGATATCGGTTTTCAAAATACATAATGTCACGGTGAAACCTTTCACCCTGTTCGTCACTCGCACACCCTAGATTCGCAGGGAGAAAATCTAAATGCGATTTTAGAAAATGAATCTTAGAAGACATGTTGCAACCCGTATCGCTGTATGAGGAAATTAAAATATTCACAATTTGTTTGTAATTTTTTGCCATTGTATTTCCCAAAATTGGGCCACGCCTCTTTAAATGATACCCATGCGGCACCCTCAATATCGGTCAGTTTTGAATTTAATACATCGTCCCTTATGGAATGACGACTTTACAGCACACTAAAATTCTTTCTTTTATTTTAGCCTCAGTCTGGAAACTTCTATCTCAAATATTGGAATCTTTAACAATCTTTATTAAATCTTTGACAAAGTTTTGATCAGTTCCAGTTTTATGTACAAAAGAGGTAGCAAAAGCTTCTTTGTATCAACAAAAGGAGGATTTGTAATATTTTTGTTCTTTAGCAACAAGATTTTCTCGTATTTTCCAGTCTTTTACAATGTAGTGTTTATTCTTTGCCCTGCTGTCTCATTTGCAGTGAAAATAGCAGTACCTGGTTTAACCTATTTGCATTTCTAGTAAAAGTACTATGATTTTATGCTCCGTCCATGTTATGTATACTTAATTTTTCAAGTGAAGTTTTCATATTGTTATAGTTTTCCCTATATTTATTGCGTGCGTAATAAGAACAGAGGGGTACCGATTTTTATTGGAAAAAATAATTGGAAATCAGTATCTGTGTCTTTTTCCATTGGTTCAATAGTATTATCTTCTTAGCAGCATTCATATCTTTGTCAAGTATATATGATTCTGGATTTTGGAGACTGATAAATTCTGGCTGTGTAGAACTGGTATGAAAGTTGATTGCAGGTTTGGGCACTGCACAGTATTCTTCGACTTCAAAGAAATTCCAGATACATTTATTAAGTAAAACATAGCCTTTGGATTCTCTCCGCCCGTAGGCATTAAAAAAGGCATTGACCTACGGGGATGATTAAACCATCCTCGTAAATTCATAGTATACCTAGCGCTATTGATATGTGGCGCCCAGGGTTTATCCTGATCTCCTTATTGGCATCAATGATAAAGCTCATAAGTTTTTTTGATTAACGTAGTTATTGTCTTATTTTAAGAAATTAATCTTAAACTTGCCTCATATGTAGCAAAACGTATACGTTTGATTTATACATTTTTGGGAGATTCTATAAAGTCTATCAGCAACATGTTATGTTGTACAGTAAAATATTATTTGTTTGTTTATATTTTATATCTTTTTGTAGATGTGTTTACGATATCAACTGCTGTTAATTTTATTTGCGGCACTTATATATCTTAAGGCGGCTTTTCCAGCGGCTTCTAGAACTCTCGGTCGACATTATGACGTCGTTTACATTCCAATGATGCGTTACTGCCAGATGGCTTTCTCTACAATTAGCTATACAACCGTTTTAACAAATATCTTAATATCTGAAAGCGGTACAATTCTGAGTAGAGATTCGCTTTCAGCGACCACAAATACATAAAGAACATCCACCAGACATCAGGAAACAAAATTGGTGTTGGTCTGGGTAATTGATTATTTGGAGGAGAGAAGCCCACATTCATTGCATTTTTCGTCTCACGACCTCTTCGTGTTTCCATAGTCAGTAATTTCCACCACGTTACGAGACTGCTAAAGTGCACAAAAATCATGTGTTTGAATTCCAACTTCCGCGCAGAAAAAAAATTATGAGGTTTGTTTGAATTCATACAAAGGTATAAAAAAAAATAAAACGATTGAACGTGTTATTACTTAAAAATGTTTTTCTTTCATAGTTTTTGTAGACTTAAAAGGTTGAACTTGTACTTAAGTGTGGGATTAAATATCGATAAATTTTGCATACGCTTTTTCAATTAGGTACTTATCATATATATCATATACATAAAAATTAGCACATGCATTATTTATTAAAACTTACCTATTAAAATGTTTTCTGAACGTTCCACTGACCCAATACAACGCCACAGGATTGGCGCAGGAATTGAGGTATGACAAACAAAATCCAATTATTCTTGTATAATGCCAGAAGGCATTATAATACTCCTCTGATTCTGGATGAAAATAGAAGAACAGCATAAAAACATGGGATGGAAGAAAACAAACAGCAAAAACCAAAACAAATATAAGAACGGTAATCGCCACTTTTTTTCTTGCGCGAATCTGCAACAACATCTGAAATACTTACAAAACTTGCATATTCTTCTTTAATGCCTTACATACCTGTCTTTGGGTCCCTTGAACTTCCCCAGGTACATTTTGTGTGCTAATAATTAAGTAGTTTGCCATTTTAAGATAAAATACAGCAATGATGGTGAGAGGTATTACGTATAGTATAAGAAATCGCATTAATACGTTTATTTTAGGATATTGGTTGTTCAACCAGTGAGTAGGGAACGGATAACATATGGTAAAGCTAATGCTTCCATCTGGAGCGCTGATTTCTTTTAAATGAGTACCTATAGCAGCTGGTATAGCACACAGTAGCGAAAGAATCCATATCGATACAGCAATTCCCAATGTGATTCGTGTTGCCTTTCGACTACCGCCTGAAACAAGTTTTAAAATAAATTAACTCTTTTTACTAGACTGTAAGAAAGGGCCATATGGCCCTAATTTCGCTTGTGTAAATAAAAACATTACAATACAATACAATAAAATATTGCTCCTAGCTATCCTATCATGTAGTCATAGTTTATCGTTTAAGTTAGTGACTTTTTGTTGATAAACCTATACTTTTATTAGGTAGGTAGTTTACGTACTATTCGATAGCTAACTGTAAATTTAATCTTAAAAGTTTTCATCAAAAACGCGTATTATTTATTTATACTTTGGGCTTTTTGTTGCTTTTGAGGTTTTTAAGTTTAGATGAATCTCTTTAATGTTTTATTTCTAACTGCAATATGCTTTTAGAATTATTATTGCATAATGGGTTACGTAAAATGCTGTGTACCAAATTGTCAAGACCAAACATCAAGAAGGCATCAATTTCCTAATCCCAAAAAAGATATAAAGGGGTTTAATCTGTGGTTAAATGTCATACCGAATAGAGATCTCTCAGATCTTGACCCCGTGCATTTGTACAGTATTAAGAAAATTTGTCACAAACATTTTGAAGAACACAATTATAGTGAAGGTTCTACTAGTTACTAGACTTCATTTGAATGCGGTACCTGTTTCGCGTTTACTAAGTAAGTAAACAAATTACTTTTTTCTCTACGAAACAATCCACATTTATTATCACATAAAAAATCGAAACACATTAGATGAGTGTATTTGTATTTTGTCCATTAATAGAATTTTTAGATAAATTGAGAGCTTGCGAATGTAGCTGCATGTGGTAGCACTGGAAATACAATTACAAAGTGCAATGATCTGGCAAGCAATCAACAGGAACGTCTTGTACCGAATTGCAGCAGTACTGGAGTCTTAGCCGAAGAAGGTGCAGTAAACCATGAATGCCTTCAGTCAGACTATAGTGGAACAGACGCTCCATTTCAGAAAGTCATTGATGAAGTTGAGGAAGGTTTGTATACTATAGAACAGCATGGAAAAACTAAAGGTACTAAGAACATCAATTTTTACATATGTGGTGTATATTAACTTTACCATTATTTGAACCGCAAAGTCTAACTGTTACTCTACGGAACTTGGGCTACAATGCTTTGAGCGACCTGTCTTCAAAAAAGAGCATGTTGTACAGTCATGTTTATACCTTGAGACGAGAATTAAAAAGAAATATAATTACAAAAAATAGTTTTAAAAAAATATTAGCTGCTGCAAAGAAGTTTACCTTTGCAAGAGAATATAAAAAAGCTGTTTAAAAATTGACTTATTCAGCAATTCAATTAATAATTGTCAGCTGCGAGAAGCTTCAAAAAGTGCAAAACAACGACGATTTTTTCTTGATAAAAAAAATTAGCTCTAACTTTGTATAAACAAAGTTCAAAATGTTATAGATTTTTAGCCAAAATATTTATTTTACCTAGCAAAAGTACATTGGACAGATTGCTGAATAATATTCATTTTGAACCACGAATAATGCCACATGTGTTTTCGTCGTTAAAAAATGTCGGCAACAACTTAAACCCAGCTGAAAAATATATTTAATTTATTTTTGATAAGATGGCCATAATGCCGTCTTTTAACTTCAATAAAATAAAGGCATTATTGGAGTGTTTGAGGACATGGGAAATGGTGAAAGATTGATGGAATTACCTGATCATCTTTTTGTCTTTATGCAACGTGGTATTAAAAAATCATTCAAACGGTCTCTGTGCTATGCATTTTCCAGTCTTGGTGGGGCAAAATATAATCAGATTAAACAGATGCTAACTCAAGTTATAATGTTATTAACTGAGATTGGTTTTAAGCCTACAGTCATTATTTGAAACCAGTCAACTACTAACTGCAGAGTATGCGTTCTATATTAAGGGACACTAAAGAAGTGCATTTAAGGAAAGTAGAGAAATATCGAGCCGGGGTATTTGAAATTGATGAGCTAAATATGTTTCCAATATTTGATCCTCCTGATTTGTTAAAGGAGATACGAAATAGTTTCTTTAACAAAGACATAATCTTTGGTTCCACCAGGAAAATTGCAAAGTGGAAACGTACAGTTGCACTATATGAGCTTGACAATGGTGCAAATATAAATGAAGAGCTACGGGTGCTGTCACACTTATGTGATGAACATATTTATAAGAACAAAATAAAAAAAATTAAAGTAAAAATGCTGCACAGGTTTTTAGCCAATGCGTTGCATGTACAATTAGACTCAAATTGGGAAAATGCAGCTAATTTGTGATCTTTTTGGAAGTTTTCACGGCCGGAGTCTTTATAATTATTTATGGTTCTGGGAGTTACTTCGCCACAAGACACCTTTTGGCTTTGAATGGACTAGTAAGTCTGCTAGTTCAGGAGTAACTCTTCTCTTTACACTTTAACCTGTCTATTTAATATTATCATTCTTATCTTTATTATTTTTATTTTTAATATTTATTTTCTTGTCCTGATGAAGCCCCTTACAAAAGTGGGTGAAACGTCGACCTTAATTTATAAAATAATGACACGGTCCCAACCCGGAACCATAAATAATTATTACAGCTAATTTGTTGTTATTTCTTGATAAATTATTTGGTTCTGTGAATGACAGTCAGAAGGAATCTACAAAAAGAAAAACACTACGCTCTGCAATTTCACAGACAAGTAATCATATACGTTTTTGGACCCAAGAAGCTCTACCAATACTGTCCTCTGTCGAATTTAAAAGGCACCTTCCAAAGGACCAGACGAAACCGCTAAGCTTAATTAATTGAATGTTTACTGTAAATAACTTCATCAACATTTGGAATTACTTAAAGGTTAAAGATTTTCGGTATCTTCTTGGTCGCCACTTTAATCAGGACCCAGTTGAGAATTTAATGGACAGGTTAGAAGTCATGGGTCCAGAAATGTGAATCCTGTATCTGCAAATTTTACGGGAACATTTAAATCTGTGTTAATAAACAATATGATAAATTTACATAAACTAAATTTTAGTTGTGAATATGATAATTGTGACGCTGTTTTACTAAATATCAAGGTGTTATTAGACCCAAGTGAAAAAGTGCATAGAAATGACAACGATTTGGCAGTTCTTTTACCTCCATCTCCTTCACCATTTCAAGCGAATGTTGTATCACAGTTACCACAATCTCAATCAATGAACTGGAAACTTTTGGAACAGTTCAATATGTTATCCAATAATTATGTTGCAACATGCATTGAATGGAACGAGAACGTTTAATTTTTTAAACTGTTTGGATCACAGTGGTGTAGTAAAGACATTAGTGTTCAAATATCAATTCGAATCATGGTTCATGCTTATTGCAGCGATATTAATCGTAAACTTACTGGCAGGGATAGCAGACTCTATTGCGTAGGATAATATCAAATTAAAGGCATTGAAAAATATTAAGAAAAAAAACGAAAAACTGTTCATAATTCACAATTATGAACAATAATTAACAGGGTTGGAAAAATATATTTTTTTATTTCATACAATGAAACATCCTTTTGTGTAGTGAATAACAAAGTGTCTGTATGAGAGAAACGCTTGTTAGCTTGTTAGCAACACTTTTTTTCAAGGTAACAGTTTTCTACTAACAATAGAAACGCAAAGTTTCAAAACTTGCATTATAATGTTCGACATTCTTGTTTAGCACCATATTTTAGTGTTTTTTTGTCATCTGTACACAGAGACTGATTGTAAGTTTCTTCAATTTGTGTGCTGGATCCTTTTATAAAATCGAATTATAATTCTTTTCTCCAAGCACTGCCAAAATGTTTTTAGAAGAAGTGTCGACATCTTGCAACATTGTGTTCGATTAATTCTTAATTGATTTGCTGCTATTTCTATTGATCCAACTATCATTGTCGAATTCTTATTTTGACTAGCATCTCTATCAGCAAGCAATATAATCCTATAATATTCTAAAAAATCACGTACAAGTAGATGATGATAATCTTCTTGCACAATTGCGTTTAAGTTTTTATAATACTCGCTGTCTAAGTAGATGAAAACAGTATTTCAAATCTGCAAATGATAAAAGTATACATTTAAAGTTGTTTGATGTAATAAGTAGCTTAGTCAGCAACTTTTAAAAATGCAGTATTCTTTTGACATCCAAAATATAGCACAAACAAAATAGTGTCGTCTTATTTTAGTTGGTCGTAAAATGATTTTGCTTTTAGTTCATGCAGTTGGTTCTACCAGCAGCAGCTGACAAACTAACAACAAACAAATTTGCCCATATTAAAATAATACTGTTTTATCTTACTGTAAATGATTAGAACTTGTTAATAAAATTCAGATTTGGATAAGAACAGTTTTAGAACAGAAATGTGTAGATAAGTTTGGAACTGCTACTAACTTGTAGCAAGCGTTGTTTATTAATTTGTAGAGTTTTATATACGGATTTCAGTATTTTTTTGGACTCGAATTTCATATATTGTAGATAAGGTGATTTTGGAACTGCATTGTTGTTGATTATACAAAAAAATTATGTTTGACACATTAGGAATAGTATATTATGATACAAGTTTGTAAGCGAGTCTTTAAACCACGCGCAACGTTTGAAAGCACGACACGAAGCGGAGTGCCTTGAACGTTGCAAGTGCTTTAAAGGCACTTAAAAACCAGTATCATATGCTATTTTTTAATATACCTGCATTTCAGCTTGATATATAGATTTACATATTACTGAATTTATCCGTATTGAAGTGCAATACCACAGATTTAGACTATCAGTCGTTTTTATTTATAATATATAGTTGCCGTAGAAACATTTGTGGTTTTCAATTAATATTTATTTGAAATAGTTCATTCATATTAAGATATTTACGTTTGACATTTGTATAACTTGACAAATAAAAATAAAGTTGAAAATGTTGTTGCTTACCAACCTTTAAAACACTAACGCGATAAAGATCGATTACCGCGCGCTAATTAGTTATTTATACTAGTATTATGGTGCAGGTATATCTTATCACTGTTATACCCATACTTCTGCTGTGCCTAATACATTTGGTTGCTTGTGGGCAAACAAATTTGTATATTTTGATCTATCGTTATTTGCAAATAATGTCAGTAATGCTAACTGGAGCGAAATTGGCAACCTAACATTTTTCTAAAAAGTAATTAAGAGGAACCAGTTACTTGGAACATAAAATTACTTATTTAAAAAGAAATCGCTTATAGTATGATTGTTACTTCTGCATATGTTAGTTTAAAGGATGTAACAGGCTTCGTTTCACTACTGTCTTTTGAAGCACTTTTTTCCAAAAAATTCACTGCTCTTAGTTGTTTACTATTACTAGCAGTACTAATGTTTGTAGATTGATCATTTGTAGTTGCTTAAAATCTGCCATTGCTACACTTCTGTTAGCTGGTACATCTAACTTCCTTAACTGCTCAGTCCAGTTACTACCTTCTTGAACAGATGGAGAAGAATGGATCCAGTGTATGAATAGAGATTTAATCTTACTCTTTTTTCGATTAGTTTTTAGTTGATAAAGATTTACCTCTGTAACCTGACCAATGTTATTTTCGCATAGTTTGTACCCAAATGATATAATCTTTCAGCTTTTTATCAACCATATGCTAAATGTGTGAAGCGTCTAGTAATAAAACACGTACACTCATAGTGGAACCAGACACACGAGGTTGTATACAGACACACCATATGTTTAACAATGATAAAGCAAATACGTGGTTCCAAGTGCACCACTGATGTGACGCCCATTCGTTATACTAATTACGCATATTGCAGCACAGATAACTTATTTCAGCTTGCTCCATTATTTACAACGTATTTGATTATGAGGTTGTTTTCTATTAGTAGTTCTGCTGAGTCCTTTGGTATTTTTTAAAGTACAGCAAAGCAATTAAATCAATCCAATTTATATTGGCAAGAAATTTTAGCACCTTTTTTTAAATCTATGTGTTCGATTCAGTGGTAAACAAAGGCATGACCTCATGTTTAACACAAATACTATGAGTCACTCTTGAAAACAATTCACATAAATGTTTGTTAGCAATATGGAAGCAAAAAATGCCTAACTTTAAGAAAGTAATTTAGATTGTTTTTTCCACACGTATTGTAATTGTATTGTAGTGCACAATAAGGAAAATTTAACTAAAATGTCTGTTATTTTGTTTTTATATTTATACACCTATGATGAGGTTATTTAATTTGTGCTTATTCTATTTATAATATGTTATACCCAATGCAAGTACCTATATACTTTGTAATATAATAATCAATACTTCAAATCTTTTTATTTTGTGTGTCTTACAAGGTTATACTAAATGTGTTCAGATTGAGTACTGCTACATTTATAGTTTGGAATGTAGCAGTATTCATATCTGAACCTGAGTATGGTTAAAATAATTTGAATTTTGATAATTCAAATTTCCCGCTGTAGTAGATTTTGCTCCCAACCGTAAGACGGCGATAGTGTGCAGAATCAGAAAATTTACAATGGACGTATCTAAAGAGGTAGGGTATCTGTAATACACACTATGTATGTCATGTTGATTGGTGAAGGTATTATTTTCTATGTTCTGGAATTCTAATAAAATATATTACTCAAATTCCACCGACTTATTTACTTTACACTGGTTATGGGCTCAGGAAGGAGTAGTATATTTAATTAGTTGGGTTTACGTTGCAAGAAACACGTGGAGTCGTTTTGAGGTTAAGTTACAATTATTTGCTTAATTTTGAAATGGAATCCCGGATAGAAAATAAATATGAAATTATTCTATTTGCGGGAATTAATTTTGACAACTGGAAATTTAGAATGCAATCAGTACTGAAGGCGATGAAGGTGGATGAAGTTTTGAAAGAAGTTAAGCCGGAGGCGCAAAATTAAGCATGTCACAAGAATAGCAATAAAGTTGTAATGGTGATCGTAGTAAGGTTAGCAGATTCGCATTTAGAGTATATAAAAGGTATTGAGAATGCTGCACGGATGATTACTAAGCTGGAATGCATATTTGCTAAGCGAGGCACATGTTCAAAGTTTTATTTGTTGAAGGAACTGATTCGTTTAAAATACGTCTGTAATATAAATTTACAAGATCATTTTGCAAAGTCGGATAAAATATTTCGTGAAATGAAAAGTTTAGGAAGCGATTTTGGTGAATCGGATATGGCAAGTTTCTCGTTATTGTCTATACCACCCGATTATAAAATGTAGTGACTGCAATTAGAACGTTATCTTAAAATGATTTGAAGCTGGAGTTTGTTAAAAGCAGATTATTAGAGTTTAATGTGAATAAAAACTCTAGTAAATTTGAAAAAGGTGTACATCATCTTTTTCAGAAGAAAGAGTTATAAAATGTTTCAAATGTGGCAAGCATGGCCACATGAAAAGTGTTTGTAGAATAAAGTGTTATACTTGTCATAAGTATGGACATAAGACAAATCAGTGTAATCAGAATAAAAAGGATGCTAAAAAAATACTGCTAGTTATGCAAACTGTGAAATAAAATCTACTGGTGAATCGTCAGAACAGTTTGTTGCTTTCTGTGCTGCATCGAAGCGGAAATCAACAAACGTAATAGAATGGTATGCCGATTCGGGCGCTACCCATTACGAATGATGAAAGTCTTTTATTTAATAAAAAAAGTTTTGAAGAACCTAAGTTTATTCAATTAGTTGCTCAGGGCAAGTCGATGACTGCAACCTGTGTAGGTGATATAAATGATATATCACTTGTTGAAAATTAGAAAATACTAGTTACTTTGGAAAATGTAATGTGGGTTTCTGGTCTTAGAGTGGACTTGTTGTCAGTTTCAACAATAGAAAAAGCAGGTTACAAGATTGTTTTTTGTAATGGTAATGTGTTGACTCAAAAACGTAAAACGATTTATGTTATAGGTAAACGTGTGAATAGTCTCTACAAGTTAGCGCTTAATATTGCTGAAAAAATGAAAATGCAAGTTTAGCTATAAAACCTGATATTGAACTTGGGCATAAACCTGACGATCATTTGACCTATAATTCGTTGATAAAAATTGATACTTTAAACTTAGTTGATCGTTTATATTTTACTAATAAGAGAAGTAAAGAAATTTATGAAGTTTGTGTGATATCTTAGCAAACATTTTTGCCGTATTATTCAAAAAAGGACCCGGTCTCGTCGAGTGCTGGAATTGCTTTATACAGACCTGTGTGGGCCAATTACACCGCTGTCACGTAATGAAAATAGGTATTTTGTTACCTTTATAGATGATTATTCTCGATTTCTCATGGTTTTTAATTAATTAAAAACCAAAGGCAAAGTTTTAAGCTGTATTAGGGCAAAGGTATCTGCACTTTGCGACAGGAAACTATCAAAATTAAAATGTGAAATGGTCAAAAACTTAAAACTGTTAAATATGGTGACAAAAATGCTAAACGTAATTGAAAGTTAGGTTAAAGTATGTTTGTGTACCTGAATTAGATTTGTCAATTTTCCACTTGTCGTCACCCGTCCCGGTGGCGTAGTTGGAAAAAGGTATGGGTCCGGAAAGTCTAAGATATAGGTTCAAGTCCTGTTCTGGACCTTATATTTTCCACCTTTCAATTACTAGCTCGATTTGAAATGATCATTTTGGCCTATGCATGAAGGTCTAAGTTATTTCATCTTATTAACTATATATATATATATATATATATATATATATATATATATATATATATATATATATATATATATATATTATATATATATATATATATATATATATATATATATATTTATTGAGGATTGCAGCAATTATGGAAGTCTACTTTTTTTTCTGTAACTCGAGCTTTCGAAAATTTATTTTTCTCTTCTTCAGGATTAACTAATTACATACAATGCTAAACAAATAAATAAGTTTTAGAAGTTAAATACTTACAAATGCGAGGTTTGACTTAAATTAAAAATATCAATTTTAAATTACTAAAATTGGTTTTAAGATTTTGAAGGTATAAATGTCAATGTCAATGGGTACTACAACATTTAGATTTTAGTAATATAAAAATACTAATTCCTTGGATGAATTTTAAACATATAACAAGTATTTAAATAGTTAACTAACTAACAGGCATAAGTTAATCGCAAGTGTATGAACGTCAATATTAGAACATTTGTAAAGTTCGCAGGAAGATGTAGCAGCAATAAAGTTACATTGATTTACATCGTAAATATACATAAATATTTAGACATACGTACCTGTGTGCGTACGCACACATGTAAATACATTCACATAAAAAATATATAAATAAACCAAAAAAAGGGGGGAGGACAAAAGCACAAATGTACGTACACTTACAAACATAAACACATATACACACACGACATCTGGATGTCAGAAGATCAAATAAGGGACAGGTTACAGTATTTATTGGAACTAATTCGAAATGATTTGGTTTTACACTACAAAAGAATTACAGCTTTCATTAAGCGATGCGAGTCCTGCATTAATAGAAACACAGATCTGAATAAATATTTTTTAAATATAAATGCTAAATCGAAAGATATTCGTGTCCCTATAGAGAAGACAAACAGGGCCAAAATGCAAAAAATAATTACAGCAACACTACTAAACTGCCACGAACCCCCCACAGGATATTGGGCGGATGAAGAAGTAAATTGGTCAACTTTCTTTGCAGCACCAACGCTAGGCTTTGACGCTGCAATTGCATGGCGGTTTGCAAAAAACAGACTAGCGGATCTAACATTCTTGTATAAGGCCGGACCTAAGAATTCCGAAAATTGCACGGAGTGCAATGAAATAGGCGACAATTGGCGTTTGATCATTATCTGTTCACTATCAGCACGTCTCTGGAGCTGCGTTGAAGGTATATTAAACAAATTGTTAAAGCGTAGAAAACTTATTATTTCAGAAATGTGTTAAGGTATCGACATACAAACTAAAAAAGGAAATCTCGCAAATTATTTAATAACCCTTACGAAAAGCGTTATTTATCAGGCAGCGAATGATAACTACAAAAATGATAGATATTATATTTCCTACTTAAAAGTATATAAAACACGATTGAAGTCTAGAATTCTAAAAGAGTTTACACGGCACCTTAGCAACAACACTTTGGCCACCTTCGAAGATATTTGGACAATCAATAAAGTCCTATATTGGGTGGAAAATCGATCGCTCAATTTCGCAAAACAAATACAGGACAACTAGAAAGGAGAGAGCTTTTTCCCATCATAAGTATTGGCCCACAGCAATGGTATCAAACTACTAATATCCAAATATATATAAGGCGATAACAGGAAAGGAACTTTGATAATGTACATATCAAACCAGAATAATATGAAGTGGTCATATGTCACCAAAAATGCTATAAAATGTATAACACCTACATTTAAATGGGATTTTTATATCTACATCGAAGTTGTTCTCACACCGATATTTAAAATTGGATTTTAATACCTACATGTAATTTGAACCTGGATTGTAATTTTGGTTTTAAAACTATGTTTGTGGTACTGTTCTTATTTTGGTGTCTATTTTTAGTAAATATGCGTATATGCAGCTAAGATTTATATTTCTTTAAATTTAGTGCTTTTGATTCTTGTGCAATCCTAACCATTTCTATAAATTTCCTTTTTGTAGTGTCCTCTTCTACATCTAGAATTACTACATCAGTATTATTCATTTTGTAGCCTGTTTCTATATCATGCGTTGAGAGTGCTGAAGAATTAATGTTTCTTCTCGTATCACCTTTATAATAGAAATGAGTTCTCTTCAGCTCTGCTAACCGCTGCCTTCTGTTGGAGAATTTCTACACACTTGTTTTTATAAGGAATTAACAAATGCATTTATTAGAATATTTACTTTGTACGGTCTTATGTTTCAAAAATTAGGAAAACAAGATAAGACCGGATCATTCTAAATCAGAGAACCAAATGGACAAGAATCACCATCTGGTCAACCAACAAGTAATATTCAAGATAAGAATGAAGATGATATGAAGATTGGAATAATATATAGAATCGACAGAATTCAAATACACATATATTATGTAATGAACAGTATTATTGCCAATCAAATTAAAGCAGCATTTACCTTAGCCAAATATCATCATCATCATTAGGTCTTCAGTCCTAGAACTGATTAGACGCGTACCATCATTGTTCCCTATTCTGAACTAACCTACAGGTTTCCTTGAAATATGCACAGTTTGCATCTATAACTGTCTGATCTAGGTCTACATCTACCTCTTTTTTCCTATCTGTGCTTGTAATATATCACATACTATTCCCCAAAAATGCCTTAGAACGTATTCCGCCCTACTATTTCTCTTTTTCCCCAGATATCCTTGTTCCCCTACTATTTCTGTAACTTATTTGTTAATATCTTTGTCTGTCCATGCTATCGTCCTCATACATCTAAAGCACAGCATTTCAAAAGGCTGCTACCGTTTTTCTGTCTGCGTTTTAGACTGCCCGTATTTCATAAGCATACTGTGCTGTGCTCCACACATATGCTTTCAACAATTTTCTTCTTATTCTATGTTTGTTGTCTTTCCTCATAGGCGCTGTTCTTTCTTGTTAGATGCAGTTTGAGCACTTTCTATTGTTTTACAGTTATATGCCCTATTTCTCCGACCTTCAATGGTTGTGAAGGGAGGTACGCAGCCTGTGGCTGCCAAGTTCCCCCAACACTTGACCATTTGGCGATCTAATATATTTTCCAATTTATCTTTTCGCACAGTCAGCATTAGTTGCAGGTATTTCGCAACCAACAACTAGTTGTTTATACTAATCATCAGATTTATCTGTGCTTATTTTTTCGTCATTAGGTTTTCCGTCTCAAAACTGGTTGGACACGCACCTGCACTTATTTATATTCTGAGCTAGCCTACATAGTTAACTGAAATTCTCACTCAGCAGGTGTATTCAGATCGTTCCCTTTCTATTGTTTTCTAATTTTATACCCTATTTTACCGAGATTCAGTGAAGGAGGTTAAGATCCCCCAACACTTAGACATTTGCCGAAATAATGGTTTTCCAGTAAATCCTTTCACACACTTAACATTATTCGAGAATATTTCCCAACCAATTCTTGTAGTTACTTATAATAATCATCATGTTTAAGCACAGTTATCTTTTCGTCATTAGTTTATCCATCTTGGGATTGGTTGGATGCGTACCTCCATTGATTTCTATTCTGGGCTAGCCTACACATCCCCCTGAAACCTCTACAGCCTACATCTTTTACTATCTGTGTGCAGTAGTCTAATCTAGGTCTGCCTCTTCTTCTCTTTTTTCCTATCTCTGCTTCTAATATATTCCGCACTATTCCCTCATGCCGTAGTATGTGGCCTATCATCCTATCTCTCCTATTTTTTACCGTTTTCCACATATTTCTTTCTTCCCCTACCATTTTTAGTACCTCTTCGTTCTTAACTTTGTCTGTCCATGACATCTTCATCATACGTCTGTAGCACCACATTTCAAAGGCTTCTACCTTTTTCTTGCCCGCTTCTCCTACTGTCCAGGCTTCACAGCCGTACAGTGCTGTGCACTGCAATCTTTTCCTTGTTTCTATGTTTGTGGTCTTTGAGCACAGTAGTTGCTTTTTCTTGTTAAATGTAGCACGACCTTGTGCTAATCTTTGTTTTATATCTTTTGTGCTTTTCCCATCTTGCGTTATTTGGCTTCCTAGGTAGCAGAAATCCTTAACCTCTTGTAAGTTTGTACTACACACTTGTATACTTGTTTTTGATTTATTTTCCCCGCTTTTGCAAACTAGAACCTTAGTTTTAGTTTTGTTAATTTTCATACCGTATCTCTCTGTTAGAATCGTTTCCATTTCATTAAGAGCGGCTTCTAACTCTTCCTTGTTAGACGCTAATACCGCTATATCATCTGCAAATCTAAGCATATCAATTTTTTGTCCCTGCATAGTAATTCCAAATGTCTTCCTGCATTTGACAGTATTCATTGCCTCTTCTATGTACAAGTTAAAAATTAATGGGGATAGGGCACATCCCTGTCTCACCCCTTTCCTAATGTTTACTTCTCTACGTTCCTGCTCTAATTCTATTACTGCTGTTTGCTCTTTGTATAAGCTATGTACTATTCGTCTATCCCTATAACTCATTCCAATCTTTTTAAGTATTTCAAACATTTTTTTCCAGTTTACATTGTCGAATGCTTTTTCCAGATCTACAAACCCTATATACATGCTTTCCCCTTTTTCTATTGTTTTCTCCATTATCACTCTCAGAGCTAAAATAGCTTCCCGTGTTCCCCTGTTTCGCCTAAACCCAAATTGGTCTTCTCCTAGTATTTCTTCAGCTCGTTTTTCCATTCGTCTTTGCATAATTCTAGTTAATATTTTTGACACGTGTGCTGTCAAACTTATTGTTCGAAAATTTTCACATCTATCCGCGCCTTTCTTTTTTGGTATAGTTACTATGATGCTACGTTTGAAATCTTTGGGTATCTCGCCTGTCTCATACATATAGCTTACAAGTTGGAATAGACGTTTTGATATTGCTTGTCCAGCGGCTTTTAGAGTTTCTGCTTGCACCTTATATGTACCCGGCGCCTTACCATTTTTCAGACTCTTTAATGCTAATTCAAACTCGTCTCGAAGTATACGATATCCCAAGTCATCATTTTCAATGTCTGCTTCCTGTTCTAATGCAGTTAGTTCCTCTCCTGCATATAAATTAACTATATATTCTTGCCATCTACTCACTTTCTCTACGTTTTCTATAATGACGTTTCCTTGTGCGTCCCTTATATTTTTGCTATACGGTTTTATATCCCTAAAATTCATTCTAATTAATTTGTATGCTTCGTCTGTCTTTCCTATTTCCATTTTAGTTTGTACCTCTTTGCACTTTTCATCAATCCATTATTCTTTAGCTTTACTGCATTTTCGAATAATTTCCCATTTTATGGCTTTGTATCTCTGTTTTCCTGTTTCGTCTGATTTATTTTTGTATTTTCGTCTTTCTTCTATTAAATTCACGATATCCTTTGTTATCCATGGTTTCTTATTTTCTTTTTATGTATACCCCAGAATAT
This sequence comes from Platerodrilus igneus, assembly GCA_036346225.1. Taxonomy (NCBI): domain Eukaryota; kingdom Metazoa; phylum Arthropoda; class Insecta; order Coleoptera; family Lycidae; genus Platerodrilus; species Platerodrilus igneus. The sequence goes on along the minus strand of JARFIW010000229.1, from coordinate 1,541,172 downwards.
CTCTGGCCGCCATGTCTAGGCTGGATTTAATGTTATTCCATTCTGTTTCTACTTCCTTAGTTTCAGATATTTTCCCGATATCATTCAGCAATTCATTTGACTTTTTTTCGAATCTTACTTGAATATCTTTATCTTTTAGTTTCTCTAAGTCCAAGTGCCTTTTTCCGTTCCTTTTTTTCAGATTTTTAAATTTAAGTGCGGCCTTCATAATTACGATGTTGTGGTCAGTATCTATATCTGCTTCTGGGTAGCTTCTACAGTCTTTTAGTTGATTCCTAAACCGTTGTCTAACAAGAATATAATCTATTTGGTATCTTCCTATATCTCCTGGCATCTTCCATGTGTATCGTCTTCTAGCATGATGTTGGAATAATGTGTTTGTGATGATTAAATTGTTCTTGTCGCAAAATTCTACCAGCCTATTTCCCCTGTCGTTTCTCGTGAAAACCAAATTAACCCACTACCGCTCCTTCCCTACCCTTACCTACCACGGCATTAAAATCCCCCGTAATTATTAAATTTTCATGTCCTTTTACGTATCTTAATATGTCTTCGATATCTTTGTAGATGGCTTCTACCTCTTCGTTACTGTAGCTAGAGGTGGGTATGTATACTTGTATTATTACTGTGTTTACCGGTTTAGATTCTAATCTAACCATGAGTACTCTTTCGTTCTTTGTAAGTAATTTTCTACACAGTATCCTATCTTTTTCCGCATAACTATCCCCACACCCAAATTTCCTTCCCCTGCTCCTGTATGAATTACCCTGAAGTCTCCACTCCAAAAATCCCCCGCCTCTGGCCACCGAACTTCGCTGATCCCTACTATGTCTAGTGATAACCTATTCATTTCGATTTTAGGTTCTCTAGCTTACCTACTTGCTTCATACTTCTAACATTCCACGCTCCGACTCGCAAAATGTTCCCGACTCTTATTCTTAACTTTCCGATCGCATCCTCCGAAGTAGTCCCCTCCCGGAGATCCGAATGGGGGACTATTTTAACTCCGGAATCTTTTACCCCAGAGAATGCCATCATGTTTGTAACAATTTAAGTACGCTGTGTACTTGGGAGATAATGTGGTGGTTTCCCGTTGCCTTCCACATCGCGGTAGTGTGTCTTAGACTGCCATACCGACCCCTATGGTCTCTGCCAATCTAAGTACCGAAATAGCCGCTGCCCTCTTTCGGGGACCTGTCTTAGTCTGTTTCCTCACTAACGACCCTACTACTTTGGTTGGACCTGTAGTATGGCTCTTTAGCTAATTAGAACACGCAAGCCATTTCACCTGTTCTAGTAATTTAGAACTTCGGCAAGGTGCAGGTCCATTCGAAATGGTTAGCCAAATATATAAATGATTTTTTGCAATTTTAATTGTATTAAATACTTAAATACAAGTCAATTCTGAGGACTTTAATTTATTTATATTTAAGCAAATTCAGAAGTGTTGTGTAGAATAAACTTAGGTAAGAGAGAAATAGCTAAAGTAAAACTGACAAGTTTATTTAACTGCAACATCACAATTAGCTCTAGACAAAATGGCACGTTACAAGGTACTGCATCGGAGAAGGATACCAAAAGTTGGAAAATAAACACTAAATTTTCTTATGGGGATTAACGTGAGAAAATATGCGATTTTGCGCAAAACTCAACGTATTTTTTTTTTACTCTGGTTGTAGTTAAATATAACGAGAAAGTTTCCAAAAATTTAGGACTTAGATGCAACCGCATAATGAATAAAAATAACGAACCAGGTTTCCATACAAAATAAATTCGGAGCTTTAAGTCCATAGTGAATTATGTAGAAGCTAGAATTTGGATTCAGAGACCCGGTTGGTTATCCCTGAAAGCGGAGCAAATCTTCTCTTTAATTAAAAAGCAACGTGTAGTGCAACCTTCAAGTAGTGCGGGGTATAGACAGCATTACTTGTAAAGAAGAAGGGTCAGCGCAGTTACCACTCATTCACCGTATTCAACAAGATCTTGATAATCTCAAAAATAAAACAAATTGTCTAAAAAACAAGTAGCTGTAGGTGTAGGGATCACTATGTTGTAAAAACTGTACAATGTTGTACATCTGAAATCGAAGGCAAAATTGTTAATTCGCAAAGCATTTAACAAAGTTATATTTTGAAAAGTTACTTCCAAATTTGTTTTCATAACACGGTGCTCTTCGATTAGGAATTAGGAATCAATTATTTCAGTGATACTACCGCTTCAGAAACGGCGGTATTCAATGTAAGTCTAAATCAAGGAACAGCTGCAGTGTTGCTTTAATAAAGTTTGAAGTATTCAAGACAGCTCTATAGACATACAAATATATTTAATTGCAGTCTGCATAGAAACAAGGTTAAGTCGGTCTTAAAGGTTAACAAATGATTAAAAAAACTTGGGCGCTGGTAAAGTTAACCAGCGTTGATTTCTCTTTCATGCTCGAAAACTGCAAAATTATTTGCTCGTGTTTACCTATCGAGCTCAAATTTTATTTTCCATGCCTTAAACGATGTATAATCTGAAGTTCAGTATGAAAAAAAAAGTTTTAAATTGAAGACTCTTTTTAATTTTGTACTATTAAACGAGCTAGATGAAATTTTCATTACAAATTATGATCAAACTCCGGCTTGAGACTACGCTTAATGAAGAAACGTAGCGTTTGTAAAAACTTAAGGTTATGTTTGTATACTTTTAAAGCTTTGTTTATTTTTATCATGAACACTGAAAGTTGAGTGGAACGTACTAAACTTTAAGATGCTGACTAGTCAATCTTTTTAAGAAATTTGTAAGAAAGGTGCAGCTTTATAAAATGTAGGTCGGTATACATTTATTTTATTTATTTATTTAAATTAATTTATCAACAGGGTAGTCAACTCAATTATGGAAAAATTTGATCAGCAACGCTTAGTTCAAGAAAAGAAGCAAACATTAGGGATGAAACGTACAATGATAAAACTTATATCACAGCAAATACCCGTAATGATAACAATATATATATATATATATATATATATATATATATATAATATATATATATATATATATATTGCTATGATAATAGGGTTATTTAAGGGTATATAAGGTCACACGGGAGGTATAATTTATGTAAACAACATAAAAATTAAAAAGCTAAACATTTAAATCATAAAAAGTACACAATTCGTTCATTACGCTAAAAGCAAATACTAGACTTTCTGGATAAAATCAATAACTAACTACAATTAATGAAAGAAACTCATTCTTTAAGTTGTAATCATATTTAGTAAAATAAATAACTCTGGGCGCAACACAATTCATTTTAAAAATATTAATACATTCATAAACCTTAAACAAATGCAAATTAGGCGTATTTAAAGTAAAACAAACGCAAAACAAATCTTTTTCAAACTCGACGCATTAGCGCAAGAAAATAATCAATGCATGCTTATAATAAACAGGCCTTTTAAAACAAGTGCATTTTATAACTTAAGAAGTCAATAAACGCATCTAATTTACGTCATTTGTTAAAAAATCTCATTATAAAATTTAGCCTACGTGATGTTTTAAATGCAAAAATCGTCACTTTTGAACAAAACCCAGCATATTAGATAAACAAAATATGGAAAAATAAGTTTTAAATACCTGCGGATTTAAAAAGAAAATTTGATGAATTCCTGTACAAAATTACAATTACGTAATGATAAAAGGTACAAAGTACGATTTGCAAACAAAATCTATAATATAAAGCTTTTGTCTACGTGATTTTTGGAGCGTCCGAAGAATGCATATATTGAGCAACTCTAAGTAATACCCAAGCGGCTGCATGATAGTGCAAAACAACGCCTCGGCCATGGTTGAATAATAAGATAGCAACAAACGAGGAAGGACTAATCTATATAATTCACTTAAACAGATCACATTCATTAATTCCTCAACCGAAGCACGAATTGTACTAATCTAAATAAAAGTATTATGTAAAGTTCAATTGTGAAGTTAAAGAAAAATTTATATGTGAAAGTCGCAGTAATTAAAGTTTCAAGTAAAGAATACAGTCAAGTGCGCGTTCAAACATACAAGTGTATAAGAAAATCCGCCGTTGGCATAAAACGTAAGTCTAAATTTAGTAATAAAGACATCTTTACAATTTATTAATTAGGGCACTAAACAATTAAATAGAAAATCTAACTAAGCAAGTTAATAAGAAATCTAACTAAGAAAAACTTAAAATTACAATACTCTAAGTACTAAATACGATAAATGGAAAACTCTAAATCAAGACGTTAAGAGTACAACTAAAGCTTAAAGCAACACAAAGTCATTGGGTAGCAACACGCTGTGTAGAGGCAGTTTAAGGAATTGGGATGCATGCAGAGCTACGGATTCACAACTTAGAGTACACTAATCTAGCAAGTCATTCGAACCAGGAAATTAATCGGAAAAATACCAGGTTAGCATTTATGTTACAACTAATAGCATAAATCTTATTTTTGAATAATCATCAAAAAGATTTTTGTTAAGACGTAGAAAATACGTTAAAAGGGAAAGGTTTATTGCACATTCAACGAAGCATTCGATGTAATACATGATTATTTTTGCCTGCTTTAATTGTATAAAAAGGGGTTATAATTTTTTAAAGAGCAAATTGAATATTTATTTTTACTTTGATTCAAATGTTTTAAATAGCAATTGTTATTACGAAGGTTGTAAAGTTGTAAATTGTACATATTTTTTAGTTTATTATACAAATTTAGGGGAATTTAGTCTAACTTATTCGGGTATGAAGTGTTAGAGGGAAAAATGAAAACGATCCTAGGTCATGGATCGAAACGTTAATAAAGATAATTTTAAAATTATGAGTGGTTTAATCCCCAAAGAAGATTAAGAAGAATGTAAATAGTCTTTGTTATCATATCGTCATTCACTCTGTGCGGGATATAATTGAGCTAGCTAAGGCATAAATTCAATTGTGTGAATTTTAAAATTATTCTAGATTATTTAGAGGCACAGAGAGGTGGCAGTCAGCAACACAACCGAGCGTTACATACACCAGGCGAGCGGCGATACCTTATATTTTATATACATACATATATATTTATTTATATATATATATATATATATATAAATATATAAAAATATTTATGTGATAAGGAGTCATATAGAGGTAATTGAACATCATATCTTGTACAACATAACATTCCAAAACCCGATAAAACAAATAAATCTTTCTGTTATTCTAATTATTCAGGCCTTGTAATTAGAAACCCTGTATAATAATATTCCCGTGGTACAGTGTCTATTGCATAATACTATTCTTTTAAATAGCATAGGACGTAAGTAAAATCCGTGAAATTTGAATCATTCCTTGATACTAAATAACATTCAAAACGCATATTATATAAGTTGTAAAATCCGCGGAAATTTTCCACTAAAATTATAAAACACCATTTTAAAAAAGCGATATAAAGAAAATAAATATCCGCGTACTTTTCGGTTCGTTTCATAACAAAGCTAACTACATTTCTACTTCAATTTGTGCATTTTAATGCAAAACCTAAAATAATGTTCTTTAAATCGTAACTACTCCAATTGCTCTAGATGTTTTAAAGTAGCCAGTAAATCAATCGTGACAGGTAATTAAATGAATAATATGGAATAGTTCAATTCGCAAAACTATAGTGAAATGTTTACGATCAACAAATTAGATAAGATAACCCGCAACAACAAGCTCAGCGATAAGTATTTTATATTCATTCTCTAACTACACCAATTAAGAAACTATACTACAACCTAATAAATCAAAAATGACAGCTACTTTAGATAAATTATCCATATTTTTAACAAAATTGCGCCAGCCTGAATGAATCACCTAGACGAGAAGCTAATCGATCTTTCCAGATATTAATGACGTAAAAACCTTAAAACTATATAAAGCCATAAATAATCAGGGCCGAGTTCAATGATTGATTTTTTGTTTGTCGGTCAACTACTAAGTTGCATCATTATTAGGTTTTCAGTCGTGGAACTGATTACAAGCGTACAGTCATTGTTTCCTATTCCGAAATAACCTACTCATTTTCCTAAAATTGCCACAGTTTGCATTTTCACAATAACGTGCATTAGTCTGATCTAGGCCTACCTCTACCTCTTCTTTTTCTATCCCTGCTTGTAATATATCCCGCACTAATCCCCAAAAATGCTTTAGAACATATCCTGTTCTTCTATTTCTTCTATTTTTTTTTGTTTTCCACATATCCTTTCAACAACTTTCTTTTTGTTTCTATGTTTGTTGTCGTCGAGCATAACCTCTGTTCTTTCTTATTAGATGCAGTTCGGTTTCCCTTTTATTGTATTACTAATATATACCCTATTTTTCCCATACTCAGTGGTACGTGAAAAGGGTTATGCAGCTTGCGGCTACCGAAATTTCCTAACACTCGAATACTTGCCGAATTAATAGTTTTCCAATATATCCTTTCGAACAGGGTTTATCGTCTTGAAACTGGTTGGACGCGTACCTCCACTTATTTCTATTCTGAGCCAGCCTACGCAGTTTTCTGAAATCTCCAGTCTAGATACAGCTCAGTTCCCTTTCTGTTGTTTTCTAATTATACTTCCTATTATACCGAGATTTAATATTATGTCAAGAGGGTTAAGCAGCCTGTGACTGCCAAGATCCCCCAACACTTAGACATTTGCCGAATTAATACTTTTCCTGTAAATGCTTTCGCACAATTAACATTAGTTGAGAATATTGTAACACCAATACTTGTAGTTACTTATAATAATTATCAGGTTTAAGTGCAATTATTTTTTTTGTCATTAGATTTTCCCTTTTGTAACTGGTTGGATGCGTACCTCCAGTGATTTATATTCTGAGCTAGTCTACACATTTCCCTGAAAGTCCCACAACCTACATCTTTAACTATCTGTGTACAATAGTGCAACCTAGGTCTAGCTCAATTTATCTTTTTTTCCTATCTCTGCAACTAATATATTCCGCACCATTCCCTCATGCTTTAGTATGTTGTCTATCATTATATCTCTCCTATTTTTTACCGTTTTCCACATACTTTCTTCCTCCCCTACCATTTCTAGTACGTCTTCATTCTTAACTTTGTCCGTCTATGATATCTTTATCAAACGTCTGTAGCACCACATTTCAAAAGCTTTTTCGGTCCACTTCTCCTACTGTCAAAGTTTCGCAGCCGTACAGTGCTGTACTTCACACATATGTCTTAAGCAATCTCTTCCTTGGTTCTATAAACACAGTAGTTGCTTTTTCTTGTTAAATGTAGCACGACCTTGTGCTAATCTTTGTTTTATATCTTTTCGCTCTTCCCATCTCGCGTTATTTGGCTTCCTAAATAGCAGAAATCCTTAACCTCTTGTAAGTTCTCGTTACCTATTTGTATTCTTTTTTTGATTTATTTTCCCTTCCTTTTCATACTAGAACTTAAGTTTTGTTTTTGTTAATTTTCATACCGTTTCTCTCTGTTAGAACTGTTTCCATTTCATTAAGAGCAGCTTCTAACTCTTCCTTGCTAGATGCTAATACCGCTATATCATCTGCAAATCTAAGCATATCAATCTTTTATCCCTGCATAATAATTCCAAATGTCTTCCTGTATTTGACAGTATTCATTACCTCTTCAATGTACAAGTTAAAAATTAATGGAGATAGGGCACATCCATATCTTACACCTTTCCTAATATTTACTTCTCTACTCTCTACGTTCCTGCTGTAATTCTATTATAATTTAAGTACGTTGTATGCTTGGGAGGTAATGTGGTGGTTTCCCGTTACCTTCCACATCGCGGTAGTGTGTCATAGAATGCCATATCAACCCCTATGGTCTCTGCCAATCGAAGTACAAAAAGATCAATTGCCCCCTTTCGTGGACCTGTCTTAGTCTGGTTCCTTACTAATGACCCGGAAGTCATTTCACCCGTTATAATAATCTAGAACTTCTTCCAAGTGCAGGTCCATTCGGAATGGCTACTAATTGTAGTTAAATTAAATTACGTTCAAGTTTGCGTTACATGTTTAAAATAATTATTAAGAACACTGTCTTTTAAAGTTATCAACGTTTAGAATAATAATTATTTAATTCAGACTGGAAGTAAATAATGCAGTCAGTTAATGAAGTATATTTCGGGATGATTCATTTAAATAGAAAATGCGACATGAAAAAGCATGGTATGATTTCAAACGCACTTTATTGATAAACCACTTCTAGAAGAAGGGCGCTACATGCATAGGACAAGTTAATTAACAATTTGGACAAGCAAGAATTTATGAATCTAAACAAAATTTAATGGTGAATGTAAGTATAATATTGCTTAAATCCTTTGAAGGACATTTGCTTACTCTATTTATTTTAAGTAGGTTGAATTGTATTAAAGTTTTCTGTTTTAATTCGACCAATACGAAAGTTTTTTTTAATTGGACCTGATCAGCTACACATATTAAGACATTTTAAACAAGAGTATTAAAAGTATTCACACCTATCTCTAAAAGAACATTTTTTTTGTTTGTACATAGTGTGGTTTATACAAGAAAAATTTTTGGAGAACTAATTACTGTATGAATTCTATATTAACATTTAGTAGTTATAAAGTGTTGTTTATAGGCTTAAGATGTAAATTGTATTTGTAGGTTTTAATGTATGTAAGTAATTCATTTGGATAATGTGTGGTGAAAAAGATGTTTGTGGATGTAGCAATTATTTGAAGGATTGTGTATTAATGAATATTTGATGTTATTATAAACTTTATATTGAATGGTAAACTATTATGCGGGGTTTATTGATAAATTAACAGACACTTTGGGTTCTTTATATAAATTACTGAAAACGAATGTGAAATTTGAATGGTCTAATACTTGTGAAACAGCGTTTCAAAAAGCTAAACAACAAATGGTTGTCGATCAAAATTTTGCACATTTTAACTCAAATGAAAATATTAAACTGAATTTCTATCACTTGTTTATGCTGACGGTAGTGAAAAACCAACAAGTTTTGCTTCCCGAGTGTTAAATCCAGCTGACAGAAATTATTCAGTCATATACACAAAGAAGTTTTAGCGATTTATTGGGGAGTAAAGAAATTTTATCAGTACCTCATAGGTAATAGGTTTACCTTATGTAGCGATCATTAACCGCTATTGGCGTTATTTGGTGAAAAAAGGCTATTCCAATCATGGCCGCAGGAAGACTGCAGAAATGGGCACTGTTCTTGAGCGGATTTGATTATGAATTTTGTCATATCAAAGGTAAACGTAATGGAGGATCTATCTGATGGTATATCAAGGTTACCGTTATAGAATCAAGTAAATTAACTGGATGAGTATGAATCGGACTATTTTAATTTTTTAATAGAGAATGAGTTACCGATTGCAACTGCAACCATCAAACGTGAAATATTAAAGGATAATATATTAAGTAAGGTAATATCAGTATGTAAGAAGCAGTTAGCCTAAAAAGGCGAAAGAGCAGGCAGAGTTTAACGTCTACCATTTGAAGGAAAAAGAATAAAGCATTTAGGGAGTATCGAGTAAAAATTCCTAAAACATTGCGAGCTCAAATGCTTAGAAAGGTGCATAAAGCATATATGGGGTTAGTAAAAATTAAAGCATGGACAAGGCAATATTTTTGGTAGCAGCATCTTGATGCTGATATAGAGAAATTCGTAAAGGAATGTGATCCTTGTCTAAGAAATTCTAATTCCCCCACAAAGCCAAACTTATTAAGCTTCCCCATACCAGTAAAGTGTTCGAAAGAATTCACTTAGATTTTGCCGGGCCGTTTAAGGGACATACTTACCTAATCATTACCGATTCTTATTCGAAGTGGGTAGACGTATTGTAACATGTTTAATTTGATTAGTATTTATTCGCATTGAATTACGAGGATAATGCGCTAAGCGTGCTTTACTTTTTAATAATGTTCCATAGAGTACCTAATGGAACGCTTCGTTTTAATAATCTTTTTGTAGTAAAATATCTGTGTCACATAAAGTTATTTTGGCGAGCACCTCTAGCAATCCTGCATCTTACGTATTTCCCCACCTTTAACCGCGGGTCTTTAATACCGTCGTGATCATTCGTTTCGAGTTTGGTTCGTTAGTCGCTCTCTAGCAATCAATTCATCAAGATGTATTCCTGACTAGAGGCATGCGACCTTTGGTTGAATTATTTGTGTGAGTGGTTCAAGTCATGCTAGACTTGGAACAACTTCAGTAACTTCTACTAACGGTTTGTAATTTATACATTGTACGAACCTAATTTAATTTTGATTCATTTATTTAGCGCGCCTACGAAAAACAGTAGAGAAGGACAAGTGAAGATTTTGGTTTTGTAAGTTGTATGGTTTTGTACAAGCATTTGAGATTGCAGACATGTGGTCGTGATTGCTGTTATCCTAAGTTTAAAATGGCTTATAGTATTGTTTGGAACTGATGGAATTTCTGTTCGGATTTGTCGAGGAGAATCAGATGCAGTTGGTTCGTTAATAAATTTAAGAAATTTTTGCATGTGTTTAGAATGTCGTTAATCTTTGATAAACAGATAGTCATATAAAAAAAACCACGAAATTTGCTATCATGTTAATGAACATATGATCTGTTTCATTTTCGATTATTGTTGAACTGGTTTTACAAGCCGTAGAAAGAAATTTTGTCAGGTTAGATTTATATAATTGTAAGCTTTGTTCCATTTGAACTTCAGATAAATTTCAAGGTATATTTTCGGCGTTATAGTTTTTTGTGATGTAGCAACATTTGACAGATGTTTGCCGTGAAAGCAGATGTTTCGTGCAGCTTTCCTAAAATTCAAATTAAACATTCTTCAATCTTGAAGTTAGCTTTTATTTACAGATAAATTATAAAAACTAAGTATGAAAATTTAAATACACGCTGCGTACTAATTATGAAACTGTAATCTACCGGATAAGATCTGCCCAGGATAGAAACGATAGTTCAATGCATTGTGTTTACGAATTATTTAGATCAAATACTTAAAACAAGCTTATGTTTAGAGAGCAGTCTTTTGCTTAAAAAAGACAAAATTTTGACTTTGTTATAAATGTTATTGTTGAGAATTTTTTTTACATGTTAAAAGGTTATGATTTTTTTAAAGAAAGTTTTTCACTTCAGTAAACAATTAGCTAAATTTTGAGACTTTTATTTTGGTCAAATGCGATCAAATCTGATATCATAAAGGTAGGATTTTTGGGTAATAATTTTGTGCCAATATCATATTGGATATACATTTTTTATGTTTGACACTTTTATAGGACACAAATGGTGTTCCACTTTTTATTTATTTAATCTTTGTAATTTTTATAGGAGCTGCCGGCCATACAACAACAAAAATTGTATCACTGACGCCTCAACGTGTAGGGTTTCGAAATTTGTTTGCTCAAATTTTATTTTGACTTTGAAATTTGTTTGCTCAAATTTGCTATTGTTCTCGAAATTTGTTTTGGCACAAATTTAGTTGTGACATTGACTTTCTTTTAGTCAGTTAATTACTTTAACCAAATTTATTTTTAACTTAAATTTTATTTTGGCCTAATAAAGATTTTATTCGATATTGTTTTGGCAAAAATATATTTTTACCAAATTCACTTTTTGACTTTGGCCTTTTGTTGCCCAAATTTGCTTTGACAATTTTCTTAAAGTTTGAATCATTTATATTTATCAATTTAACTTCATTAAAATATTATACTATAACAAATATGTCTGAAAAATTTCAAATTGTTTGTTTACTTAAAGAGGAACTGGAATATGAACTTAGGATTAGAGGTGTAATAAGTGAGAGACCAGTTGTTGAGAAAAGAAAAATTTTAGGAAGACTGTTAGCTAAAGAAGCTGATAAGCCTGGCTGTTTAATTCGCTTGAGTCAATAAAGAACATTTTGTCAGAATTTAATGATAATGCTACGAATTCTATTTTTAAGGGTACATCGGTTTGAGCTGTCGTCATATCATTTGAGAATTGCTCTTGCGCATAGGCACGTTTTTGTTTTTGATAGCAAATTTTTTATTTAGATCGGCATTGCAACGCAATTTAGTCTAGGCGGAACTTGTCGTCGTGGTTGGTCGCTCAGCAGTATGTTAGTCTAGACGAGACTCGGGAAGAGTTGGTCGCTCAGCATTACGTAAGTCTAGACGAGACTCGAGGTGAGTTAGTCGCTCTAGTAATTTATGCACCATAATTTTTTTTTGAGTTGATGTAATTTTAGATTGTTGGTCTAGGTGAGACTCGTAGAGAGTTTGTCATTCTAGCAAATTTAGGCGTTGTGAAGCATTGTAGTTGTTTCGACAGTTCGGTTGGTAGTAGGGTGAGAGTACCTGAACACTGATATTTTTTTTGTTAACTATCGTCGTGATTAGTTTTTTTATTGATGGTTCTAAAGCCGGTAGATGGCACCTCTTCTTTCGCAGCCAGATTATTCGGCCCCCTTAATTGTCGAGTGCTGGTGATAAATTCTCCGCTAAGTTAGCTCCAAAATTTGTTTTGTGCAAAGTTCGTAAAAAACATTCCAATCTAGTATATGAATTAGAGAATGAAGATGGATCGAAAGCAAGGAAATGGCATATTAAAGATTTGAAGCCCTTTGCCGCATCTGACCCACCAGATGAGGAAGATGATCCGGAAGATTAGTTTCTGTTCTGTCATTTCTTTGATTATGAGTAAATCAGTTGTTTGCTTGTTTGGTTTTGTTCTGGTTTTTGATTCGGTATAGTTATAACTTATAATACATGAAGATTGTCCTTTTACAACTTATTTTGTTTGGGAATTTTAGATGGTTATGTAAACTTGTATGCGAAATTTTGTAGTAGTTTTGTGGTGTACGTTGATGTACGTACTAGTTTAGTTTGGCGCGCGCTAGTAGAAGATATTGTTTGAAAGTAGGAATAGGTTGACTGTACAAATTGTTTGGTCCTGATTTCTACATATTTAGGTAGAGAGAATATTAGCGTATTCTTTCCTTTGTTTTTGAACTTTCTTTGAACATTTTTTTTGTTTGGTAAGGTCAGAGGCTTGGTTGGTGAACCTCACCGTTTGGTCAGTCACTAATAGGTGACGATATTTGAGAATTAGAGATGGTATAATCAATAGGGTGAAGAAGATGTCAGCCCCGACTGGTTCGGTTTTGTGAGAAGAGCTTTGTTTTGTGAAATATTTGTGTAGAATGTTGAGTTTAGTAGAAGCAAAACTTCCAGTACCTTGAGTTATAGTGGTGATGTGCACTCACCTCCATTTGTGTGAGTAACCTGTTGGTTAGTCTATTTTAGTTTTGGTTATCGCTTTGAGCTGATATCATTTTGTATTAAGATGCTGTTTTGATATAGTAGTGTCTTCTTTGGTTAGTAAAGTTACTAAAACACCAAGAAGCAGAGTTAGTACCTTTGGAAGTTTGGATATTTTATGTTGTGTTTAGTTATAGTTAGCATGTATTGGCTTCAGATAGGTTATTCTCAACAGTAGGTGTAAGAAAATTCTTGCTCTGATAAAAGAATTCCCTTAAACTTAGATTTTTTTTTGTCCCGTGGAGTGTTTGACTTTTTGATTTGACTTCCCTCGATTTTGACCAATACCGATTATGACTTCTCCATTTTGTTTCCCAATGGACGTTTGGTACACGTAGTTACCGGCACACTCAAATTTATATATATATTCGTCCCTCTTGTTTCCATAATTCTCTTAGTTATTCTGAGTTATGATTAATTAAGTGTTCCTAATTCGTAAACTGTGATGTTTTGCAAATAATTGTGATGTTAGTTGGGAGTTTGATAAAAGCTCTTATAAAAAAAAATCTTTTGTTTTTAGCTAAAAATTTTTTTGTTATAAAAGATTTGTTTTCTTTTGGGAAAGGGGTAGTGTAGCATGTTTAATTTGATCAGTATTTATTCGCATTGAATTACGAGGATAATGCGCTAAACGTGCTTTACTCTTTAATAATTCTCCATAGAGTACCTAATGGAACGCTTCGTTTTAATAATCTTTTTGTAGTAAAATATCTGTGTCACATAAAGTTATTTTGGCGAGCACCTCTAGCAATCCTGCATTTTACGTATTTCCCCACCTTTAACCGCGAGTCTTTAATAGCGTCGCGATCATTCGTTTCGAGTTTGGTTGGTTAGTCGCTCCCTAGCAATCAATTCATCAAGATGTATTCCAGACTAGAGGCATGCGACTTTTGGTTGAATTATTTGTGTGAGTGGTTCAAGTCATGCTAGACTTGGAACAATTTCAGTAACTTCTACTAACGGTTTGTAATTTATACATTGTACGAACCTAATTTAATTTTGTTTCATTTATTTAGCGCGCCTACGAAAAACAATAGAGAAGGACAGGTGAAGATTTTGGTTTTGTAAGTTGTATGGTTTTGTACAAGCATTTGAGATTGCAGACATGTGGTCGTGATTGCTGTTATCCTAAGTTTGAAATGGCTTATAGTATTGTTTGGAACTGATGGAATTTCTGTTCGGATTTGTCGAGGAGAATCAGATGCAGTTGGTTCGTTATTAAATTTAAGAAATTTTTGCATGTGTTTAGAATGTCGTTAATCTTTGATAAACAGATAGTCATATAAAAAAAACACGAAATTTGCTATCATGTTTATGAACATATGATCTGTTTCATTTTCGATTATTGTTGAACTGGTTTTACAAGCCGTAGAAAGAAATTTTGTCAGGTTAGATTTATATAATTGTAAGCTTTGTTCCATTTGAACTTCAGATAAATTTCAAGGTATATTTTCGACGTTATAGTTTTTTGTGATGTAGCAACATTTGACAGATGTTTGCCGTGAAAGCAGATGTTTTGTGCAGCTTTCCTAAAATTCAAATTAAACATTCTTCAATCTTGAAGTTAGCTTTTATTTACAGATAAATTAAAAAAACTAAGTATGAAATTTTAAATACAGGCTGCGTACTAATTATGAAACTGTAATCTACCGGATAAGATCTGCCCAGGATAGAAACGATAGTTCAATGCATTGTGTTTACGAATTATTTACATCAAATACTTAAAACAAGCTTATGTTTAAAGAGCAGTCTTTTGCTTTAAAAAGACAAAATTTTGACTTTGTTATAAATGTTATTGTTAAGAATTTTTTTTACATGTTAAAAGGTTATGATTTTTTTAAAGAAAGTTTTTCACTTCAGTAAACAATTAGCTAAATTTTGAGACTTTTATTTTGGTCAAATGCGATCAAATCTGATATCATAAAGGTAGGATTTTTGGGTAATAATTTTGTGCCAATATCATATTGGATATACATTTTTTATGTTTGATACTTTTATAGGACACAAATGGTGTTCTACATTTTATTTATTTAATCTTTGTAATTTTTTATAGGAGCTGCCGGCCATACAACAACAAAAATTGTATCACTGACGCCTCAACGTGTAGGGCTTCGAAATTAGTTTGCTCAAATTTTATTTTGCCTTTGAAATTTGTTTGCTCAAATTTGCTATTGTTCTCGAAATTTGTTTTGGCACAAATTTAGGTGTGACATTGACTTTCTTTTAGTCAGTTAATTACTTTAACCAAGTTTATTTTTAACTTAAATTTTATTTTGGCCTAATAAAGATTTTATTCGATATTGTTTTGGCAAAAATATATTTTTACCAAATTCACTTTTTGACTTTGACCTTTTGTTGCCCAAATTTGCTTTGACAATTTTCTTAAAGTTTGAATCATTTAGATTTATCAATTTAACTTCATTAAAATATTATACTATAACAAATATGTCTGAAAAATTTCAAATTGTTTGTTTACTTAAAGAGGAACTGGAATATGAACTTAGAATTAGAGGTGTAATAAGTGAGAGACCAGTTGTTGAGAAAAGAAAAATTTTAGGAAGACTGTTAGCTAAAGAAGCTGATAAGCCTGGCTGTTTAATTCGCTTGAGTCAATAAAGAACATTTTGTCAGAATTTGATGATAATGCTACGAATTCTATTTTTAAGGGTACATCGGTTGGAGCTGTCGTCATATCATTTGAGAATTGCCCTTGTGCATAGGCACGTTTTTGTTTTTGACAGCAAATTTTTTATTTAGATCGGCATTGCAACGCAATTTAGTCTAGGCGGAACTTGTCGTCGTGGTTGGTCGCTCAGCAGTATGTTAGTCTAGACGAGACTCAGGAAGAGTTGGTCGCTCAGCATTACGTAAGTCTAGACGAGACTCGAGGTGAGTTAGTCGCTCTAGTAATTTATGCACCATAATTTTTTTTTGAGTTGATGTAATTTTTGGTTGTTGGTCTAGGTGAGATTCGTAGAGGGTTTGTCATTCTAGCAAATTTAGGCGTTGTGAAGCATTGTAGTTGTTTCGACAGTTTGGTTGGTAGTAGGGTGAGAGTACCTGAACACTGATATTTTTTTTGTTAACTATCGTCGTGATTAGTTTTTTTATTAATGGTTCTAAAGCCGGTAGATGGCACCTCTTCTTTCGCAGCCAGATTATTCGGCCCCCTTTATTGTCGAGTGCTGGTGATAAATTCTCCGCTAAGTTAGCTCCAAAATTTGTTTTGTGCAAAGTTCGTAAAAAACATTCCAATCTAGTATATGAATTAGAGAATGAAGATGGATCGAAAGCAGGGAAATGGCATATTAAAGATTTGAAGCCCTTTGCTGCATCTGACCCATCAGATGAGGAAGATGATCCTGAAAATTAGTTTCTGTTCTGTCATTTCTTTGATTATGAGTAAATCAGTTGTTTGCTTGTTTCGTTTTGTTCTGGTTTTTGATTCGGTATAGTTATAACTTATAATACATGAAGATTGTCCTTTTACAACTTATTTTGTTTGGGAATTGTAGATGGTTATGTAAACATGTTTGCGAAATTTTGTAGTAGTTTTGTGGTGTACGTTGATGTACGCACTAGTTTAGTTTGGCGCGCGCTAGTAGAAGATATTGTTTGAAAGTAGGAATAGGTTGACTGTACAAATTGTTTGGTCCTGATTTCTACATATTGAGGTAGAGAGAATATTAGCGTATTCTTTCCTTTGTTTTTGAACTTTCTTTGAACATTTTTTTTGTTTGGTAAGGTCAGAGACTTGGTTGGTGAACCTCACCGTTTGGTCAGTCACTAATAGGTGATGATATTTGAGAATTAGAGATGGTATAATCAGTAGGGCGAAGAAGATGTCAGCCCCGACTGGTTCGGTTTTGTGAGAAGAGCTTTGTTTTGTGAAATATTTGTGTAGAATGTTGAGTTTAGTAGAAAACTTCCAGTACCTTGAGTTATACTGGTGATGTGCACTCACCTCCATTTGTGTGAGTAACCTGTTGGTTAGTCTATTTTAGTTTTGGTTATCGCTTTGAGCTGATATCATTTTGTATTAAGATGCTGTTTTGATATAGTAGTGTCTTCTTTGGTTAGTGAAGTTACTAAAACTCCAAGAAGCAGAGTTAGTACCTTTGGAAGTTTGGATATTTTATGTTGTGTTTAGTTAGCATGTATTGGCTTCAGATAGGTTATTCTCAACAGTAGGTGTAAGAAAATTCTTGCTCTGATAAAAGAATTCCCTTAAACTTAGATTATTTTTTTTTGTCCCGTGGAGTGTTTGACTTTTTGATCATGTTGTAATTGTGTATTCATACTAAATCAGGTAGGCTAAAAGATAGTGGTTAGTTTTTATAATAATTTGACACCTGTCAGTTTATATAAAGTTCTTCTATTAATAAATATTCTGTTGTGTTGCTTCTCTTGGTTATTTTGTATGCCAGGTGTATACATTACATTAATAGAAAGACAAAGACAGATTTTGTTGAACAATTTGAAGAAGTATTCATTTAAAATGGGCGCGTTTAGGTGCATATAGAATTATTGGATTTTGTGAACACCGGTGTTAAATAATTAGCTAATTTGGGAGAGCAAAAAGCATTTGCTTATGACTTCGATATTTCAACCTATAAAGCTAACGTATTGATACAATTGCTTTTGTTGTTTTCTACAAGATTTTTAAACCTTTTTAGCGAGTTTGTTTGTAGTTTGTCAAACAAGATTAATGTATGATTTATTTCTAAGGCTAGTCCACAATGTAAATAAATATACTCAGTTACAGTAGTTTAGATATCAAACTTCTTGAAGTTCAGATATGTTAAAAATTGATTTTAATTTGAATAATTCCTTGTAAGTCAAATTTACACACTATCGAGTTACAGATAGATAAAAACATGTTTAATTCAAGACGAGAACTATGTGATGCTTTTGAATAAATATTTAGTAAGACTTTAATGTCTCTCTCAAGTCAAATAACTAGAAGCAAACATTTTACAACTGAAACTATTGTATCGCCTTGTCCTAAGCTTCTCTAGAGATTCAAATGTCTGTTGAGATAGATTATCAAACTTACCAGTCGCATGTAACTTCTTCAAAGGGTCTACAATAGCAAAAAAGCGGTCTGCTGATAACGCTGTGAGAGTAAATACAGACACGCCGATTGAAATGTCTTTTGCGGTTTCAGACACTTTGCAGATAAGTTCTCCCCATGGCCAGGATTCGACTGTGTAAACGACAGAAGTAAATGGAACGCTTGTAATGATGACTAAGAGATCTGCCAAAGCTAATGATAGTATGTATCTGAAACAAAGTGCGTGAATAAGTTAAGTAGATTTTTATTTATTTATTTAACTGAAAATGCATATGAACTTCTTAAGCTTTAATACAAGTAGATTGTTTGTAATTAGCTTTAACAAAAACACTCACATATTTGGTACATTTCGCATAGTCCTATGTCTTAAAAATATAACAACCAACGTTCCGTTTCCAATTACTCCAATCACAAAGATGAGAAAAAAGAGTACAGGAACAAAGTAGGTTTCCGGTCGTTCGATATATGGTACAAATGAGTCTGTGGTTGTGTTCGGATCTTCTGTCGAGTTGTAATGAATTGAAGCTTCTGCTGCAGCTGGTGTTGTGTTGAAACTAAAGTCGGCCAAAACCGTTGCATTTGACATTGTGCAATATCAGTATGGATTTCTTATATCCATCTTATTATGTAAGAACTATCCCCTATTTGTCGTAGTTAAGTAAAAAGACTGAACCTGAAACAAAATCAAAGATCAATCTTCCAAATTTTCATTAAAATAAACAGTTATATTAAATCTTGTCATTATAAGTCAGACATTCTAACAAACTGTTTGGGTAAAAATAACGATAATGTAGTTGGAATTGCCATCACAATTCATTTTCAACTAACAAACAACAAAATCCGATAAAAATTACTATTTTGCTTTTACACATTATTCACAAATACAAAAAAAACGATTATTGGTTATCCGCTATGGTCAACAATACCGTTAGAGACTTTTGCCTTTGCAATTCAGTTAAATCTTATAATTCTAAGTCTAGATTTAGGACACATTTAAGATATTGGCTGTTTTCAAAGTATCTGAAATGACATGAACACGATATTGATACGACGTCTGTACAATGTTGGCAGAAAAAAGTTAAAACAAGCTTATGGAACAAACACTTTCACCCATCGATACTTAGATATTGGGTGAGAGAAGGCACCGACATGTCAAGATTCTGCAGCTCCTCACCTTGGTTTGCACAATGCAGCATCATTGGTATCTTGGGTATGCTAGTATTCTTACTATCTTCGGTAACTTTAGTATCTTTAGTAATCTCAGTACATGTAGTATCGTTAGTACCTTTAATATCTTTAGTAATCTCAGTGCATGTAGTATCGTTAGTACCTTTAATATCTTTAGTATCTTAGAACTTTTAGTATCTTTAGTATCTTTAGCACTTTCAGTACTTTTAGTATATTTAGCATCTTTAGTATCTTTATTATCTTCAGTATCTTCAATACTTTCAGTATTTTTAGTATCTTTAGTACATGTAGTATTCTTAGTACTTTTAGCATCTTTACTATTTTTAGTATCTTTAGTATCTTTAGTATCTTTAGTATCGTTAGCATCTCTAGCATCCTTCATATCTTTAGTATCTTTAGTATCTTTAGTATCGCTAGAATCTTTTTTAGTATCTTTAGCATCTTTAGTATCTTTAGTATCTTCAGCATCTTCAGTACTTTCAGTAGCTTTAGTATCTTTAGTATCTTTAGTATCTTTAGTATCTTTAGTATCTTTAGTATCTTTAGCACCTTTAGTATCTTTAGTTTCTTTAGTATCTTTAGTATCTTTAGTATTTTTAGTTCAATTCAATTCAATTCAATTCAAAATTCTTTATTGATTGAAATTACACAAATCTCACCTTAAGCAAACTTTTGTTGCTTGTCAAGGCGAACCAATTAAGTATAGCAATATTTGAATAAATTTAACTACTAAATACAACATTTCTTACTACATATATATGTTGCCTTATTGGCATCACATTTAAACATTGAAACATAAAAATCTGTCGGCAACTTCATATATACATTTAATATTACATTTTAAGCTTGACCCGACCCTCATAATTTAATAAATACAAACTATCAATTCCCGTATTTGAAAAATCTAAAACTGGACAGTTGCAAACCTTTACAAACACATTCAAACGCAAGTGGCCATCTGTAATTAACTCATGTTAAATGTTTTACAAATTACCGTTGGTTATAAAACCCAATCTACTTTAACGCATCACACATATCTGAAATTAAGATCAAGAGAACTTTTAACATCTGATTTTAATTGCTTCATATTTACAAAAATTGCACATTCTATAGGTAATTGATTAAAAATAGTTGGAATTAAATAGTTTAGACAGCATTGTCCATGTCTATTAGAAATTCTTGGAACAACATAACTATTTAATCTTACGTTATTTACATTTGGTTTTAACTGCAAGTTAGTTTTTTTAAAATAATGTTCCCATATTAAATTATAATACAATATTCCTTTAACACTTAGCACATTATTCTTCTGAAGCAATTCATTGAAACTGGTATGTACATGTTGCTTAGTTACTATTTTCAATAATCTTTTCTGTATTACTTCAATCCGCTGTAAATGTGATGCACTGGCATGACCCCACGCCTCAAGGCCATATCTCATCACCGATTCTGCCAAGGTACAGTATATCACTTTTTTATAGTATCTTTATAGTATCTTTAGTATCTTTAGTATCTTAAATATCTTCAGCATCTTAAGCATTTTAGCAATTTTAGTATCTTTACTATCTGGAGTATCTTTAGGATCTTTAGTATCTTTAGTATCTTTAGTATCTTTAGTATCTTTAGTATCTTTAGTATCTTTAGTATCTTTAATATCTTTAGTATCTTTAGTATATTTAGTATCGTTAGTATCTTTAGTATCTTTAGTATCTTTAGTATCTTTAGTAACTTTAGTATCTTTAGTATCTTTAGTATCTTTAGTATCTTTAGTATCTTTAGTATCTTTAGTATCTTTAGTATCTTTAGTAATAATAATAATAATAATAATAATAAATCTTTATTTGCATCCTTTTGAATTTCACCTAAAGCAACCGCGGTTGCTTGACCATGTGTACATCTTAATTTACAGTAGTTATAATTAATTGCAAGTTGTTTTTCATATTAAATAATTAACAGTTTATAACTTAATAGTACATAACTTAAAAATATAAACTACATAACTCATTTACTCTTTTAAACATCATATCCTATAAAGTATACAACCATCATATAATTATAAATTCAGTTTAAATTAAGTAAAAACTTATTTATTAGAAATTAATCCACTTTTATTCCTAGAAATTACGTTGATTATTTAAATTTACATGAAAAATTCTACTACTTTATACCTACTAAGAACTTAACACTATGTTTTATGCAGCTCAACCCTCCCTTTTAGAAACTAATAAACTAATATTTTGAACCCCGCACAATAATTACAGAATAGTAGTAAATATAATTATAGATGTACTTAGTATCAATCAAAGGTTTCTGCCGATGCTTTGACTTAAGCAGAATTTAAGCAAAATTTGCAGGTCATGAGTTTTTGTACTAGCTAGCATAATGAACATTAAGGAACATCTTTAATGAGGTTTTTAATGTTTTCATACTTGAGAATCTTTTACAATCTTCTGGTAGTTCGTTAAAAATTTTTGGAACAATATAAGAAAGTGTATTTTTTCCATATTTGTTTAAAATAATGGGTAGTTCGTAACTATTAGATTTTGTATCATATATATGAGCGCTTTTTACTAAATATGTGTCCTTAAAATAATAATTCATAATCGATTTATAGAAAAATAATCCGTATACACTAAGCAAATCACATTCTTTTAACAGTTCCTGAAAAGTAAATTTAGTCCCTTTGTCGTAAACTAATTTTAATAATTTTTTTTGGATTATTATAATTCGGTTCAGATAAGACTTACTAGCAAAGCCCCATGCCTCCAGCCCGTATCGCAATACGGACTCTGCTAGAGCGACATAAATGATTCTTCTTATTTTATAGGCAACCATTGGCTTTATATAGTACAATTTAACTAGGACATGGTTTAATTTTTTACACACGTTTGATATGTGTGAATCCCAACGAAAGTAGTGATCTACCGTTACCCCTAGATATTGGTATGTATTACATTGCGTAATAGCTTTACATTCAAAAACATGCTGTAAATCCTCTTATTTTTTTCAGCTGGAAACATTTACAACAATGCAGGACAATGTCCACGTTATCCTTTTACGTATAAGGTGTTGTTATGTGCATAAATTTCATTTTTTGTTCATTGATGACTAAAAAGTTGTCGTGTGACCACATAGCTGTGTTATCCACATCTAATTGCAAAAATTTTTTGGCAACATGTAAATTTTCATGCACCGAAACTATTAAAGTATCATCCGCAAACATATGTATTGTACTTGTTTGTATGACTTGAGGAAGGTCATTAATGTATAGAAGAAACAGGATTGGTCCTAATACAGACCCCTGCGGTACACCAAAATTTTGCTCAAATTCTTGACTATAAGAATCTTTTATCTTTACAACAAAGTGACGATATTGTTAATAGTTTGAAAATAACGCCAGTGTTTTCCCACCAAAGCCCAACTGTTCCAATTTTTTTAGTAGTATTCCATGTTCAATAAGTTCAAAAGCCTTGGAATAGTCTATAAATAAACACAAAACGTGTAAACTAGCTTTTAGTTTACTATACACATAATCAGCAAAATCCGATAGCAACTTATTTGTGCCTAATCCTTTAACAAACCCATATTGTTCTTTCGTGATTACTGAGTTAGCTTCTAAAAAGGTATTAACTTGTTCCGAAATATGTTTTTCAAAAA
Source organism: Platerodrilus igneus (assembly GCA_036346225.1). Classification (NCBI taxonomy): domain Eukaryota; kingdom Metazoa; phylum Arthropoda; class Insecta; order Coleoptera; family Lycidae; genus Platerodrilus; species Platerodrilus igneus. The sequence continues at coordinate 1,517,968 of JARFIW010000229.1, read as the reverse complement.
GTTTTTCTAATATCGGTAGTATTGATATTGGTCGATAATTAGCACACTCCAAGTAACTTCCTTTCTTATAAATAGGTCTAACAATAGAGATTTTCAAAGAATTTGGTACAACTGTAGTTTTAATAATTGTGTTAATTAGCCTTACTATTATTGGTACCATTTCGGTTTTTACTAGTAAAATGTCTTTTGCTCTAATTTGATCATATCCCGAGGATTTATTTTTCTTCATTTTTGAAAGTTCCCTGTTCACAAATTCAGAGCTAGTATATTTTAACAATATGCTACAATTTGGGATATTGGTCATAGTATTTAAGTTGATAAATTTTGATGAACAGTCGTGTCTTGTGGAATATACAGCATTGTAAAAGAAAGTACCAAACTCAATTGCTATACATTCATTATTTTGGTTCAGTCTCGCTTGTTTTATAACGTCATCCACTGAGCGTTTATCTTTTTGTCTAATTAATTTATTTATTTCATGCCAAATGGACTGCGTGTCAGATTGTGAATTACCAAAACGTTCACAGTAATATTTGTGCTTTTGTTTTATAATTTGTGATATTAGCCAATTTCTATGACGATTATACTCTTCCCTATGCAATTGTAACTTAGTTTGTGTCCATTTACGAAATAATTGATCCCTAAATTCTATTTGTTTAACTAGCTCGAGAGTCATCCATTCCTTTTTGGTTACGTATCTTGTTAGGTTCGTTTTGTTCTTTGCTGATGGTTCGACGAAGTTACTGGTTTTATAAATATTATTAAATAGATGGTATATTTTTTTTATACAGATAGACCGGATCATTAATTTCGTTTAAGGAACTAAAATCCTTATTAAGTAGTAGTAGCATAGCTACCTATGTTCTAGCCCAAAACGTGCAACTTTTACATGTAAATTCCCGTAAGGAGGCTCTAAGGTCCGTTCTGGTCATTTCTGTACCAAGCAGTGAAATCCCCATAAGGAGGTGGAGGCTATACAAGGAGGATCAATTCAGACCACTTTTAGCCTAACACCTACAGTAGATGGTTATTGGAAAAACCAGGCCCACACCTCCCCCAGCATCCACATTTCCCCACACATCTGAACCAAATAGTTTTCTTTGACTAGCCATTGCATCTTTCGAGATAAACCTATCTTGTTTGGTATCAATTAATATTAGAATTTTCTCAGCTACCCGAATCTCTAGGAATTTCTTAGATAGCATTATTCCCCAGGGAGCTACCCCAATTTTAAGATTTTTTGCCGATAACGATTTCCAACCGTCCTTATAAATTTTTTAACCGTGTGACGCATCTTGCTAGTCTAGAATGTTACGCAGAATCCGACATGTAAACAGATTTAAAATCGGACCATCCCTTACAAAGTTACTCCTTTAAAGTCTCAAACCTCTTTAAATTGTTTTGCTCATCTATAACATATGCATTAAACAACCATTTCCCTAGAAATCTAAAACCGCAACGATTTTAGAAATGGGTTTTTTATAAACCATAAGTGCTTAATATTTAAAACCATTTTTTCAAACAGTAATTTGCTGTTTTCAGAATATCGCAAAAACCCATGACTTTTAAAATTTTTCTGGTTTTAACATAATTACATGCACAATGCTAAATAGTTGGAAAATACGTAGACAAGGACAAACTAATTGCTTTACAATTATGTGACGTATAGTAAAAGTAGCCTTTCTTTTTTATTAATTAGCAGCTATGTGATTTGAGAAATACAATAGATTTGCTCAATGCCATCCATTAGGAAATTCACCTATAATTGCTGGTGATTTACACAATGTACTTTCTATTACGAGCTCGATTGGGGAAAATACAAACGTCATTTAGTAATATAATTAACGGTTTTCAAACCGTATATAACGCAGTCTGATTAGTAGAATTCTATTAGTTTCGCACGCTTTTGTGTTAAAGTACATCAAAATTTTAAACAATCGTTTCGTATAGTGACTTTTTGTGAAGATTTAAGGTAAGTTTACATTTTTTTTATTAAAATAGAACTGAATTTATTTGCAAACACCAATTATTGTTTCTGGATGTATTTTAAAACATCTAAGACTCGTATAGATTTACATTAACCGGTATTAATTCTCCAAAGTAATGCGCTGTTTTACATATATATTTTTTTCAAATTTTAAAGATAGGCTTGATGCTGCGAATGCAGTTAGTAGAAACACCGGAAAACGTCTACCATGTTATACAGGTCGGCAATCGCATCGCATGCATATTAAAAATCCAAAAGGGTTATAGCACACGCACACAAATTGGTTGCAAGCCGTGCAGTAGAAGATGCAGTGCTACTATAAACAATAACTTAATAAAACTTTTAAACCTTTACTTAGGGGATACCAAACTTGTTGCCTACAGAATACTTACTAATAAAACAATTTAATTTTAAAAAACTTCTACGTTATATTTTCGGAAATGCCAGGCTTGAATATTTTCTTTGGAAACAATCGAAGATTGCCGAAGACACTCGAAGAGTGCACAAACGCGGTCGCTAAACCAATTAGCATTAATACCAAGTATTCCGTACTTTCGTAGGTTGTTTATTTCCTAGAACCAAATCTTCCGCATAGCGGTCGGTATCACGTAATTATTTCTAGAACCGGTAAGTACTCGATATCGCCCAAATAGAGAATTAGATGCTCGATGTCTGTCAACTTCCGATTCCTTCGTAAAAAGTAGAAAAAACTCGGTCAATCATCCATTATACTTCGACCCGCTCCCGTTCTGATAATTTCCAAACATTTTTCAAACGACAATGCTCTCAGAATTTTTAAACCTTCAAGGGATCTATAAGTCGTAATCAATTACACGTTCGAGCTACCAGTAAACTAACAATGCGTTGTATAATACATGCATTCCCCTTCACTGTGCTACCGCTATTCTTATAGTTGCATGAAAAAGTCAGTTGCCTTTTTTACTGTTAAGATCGCTGCAAAGCACCATCCTATACATTCTTTAAAGGTATGGCACATCGCGCACTTTTTTGTCTGATAATTAAATTTTGCCCATGTAGGCTTTTACACTTCGCATATTTAAAGATCTAATACGATCGATTAACCACTTTCGATTATTCTAACGGGGCTCGCCATACATTTCACCGCACCGTTCCTTTTGAATACAATGATCATATGGGCTTCCACACACTAAAACCTAACGTATCTTTCCTACTAGTTTTTAAACAAAAACTACCGGCATCGCCATGTCCGTATACGGACGTAAGCAGATGTTTGTGGATATGTACGAGAATATGTAACCATATACATTAATCACTCTAAGCTATTTTATTTAGTCCAAGAAAACTATTATTTTTCTAAACCACAATTACTAATCGTCTTTATAGGTTTAACATTTCTACCATTTCCCAATGACTGGTGCTACGTACACGGAAACTTTAATTTCTTATTGGAGAGAATCCTTATTACCCCACGCACTGTTGCATTGTTGCATGCCCACCCCTTTTGAGGATATATGCTCGTTATAGGTTGTAGCATCTGCGGTTTTACTTAACTACACTTCGCGAGACCCCTTTAATCTTTTTAATCGTATCTTTCTCGCTTATAATACAGTAGGACTTAGCCCTACTACCAATAAATTCTAATACTGGACCCCCATTAAATTCGTCTTTAAATTTCCCTACAACTTTTTTGTCGACAAGTGTTATATTGTATTTATTATACGCGGTGTAGTCACTCTTTTAAGATAAATATATTTTGCTAGGTATCAACTAACATTAAATTTTTCTAGGGACCTCAAATCTGTAAATACATTTTAAATAGGACCACCCCATACAAAGTTATGCCTTTTAAAGACCCAAATCACTAATTTTTGCTCATCTTTATTTAACTCAATCTTTAGAACCTTTTTTTGCTACACAAGACATATGCCTTAGTCAACCATCTTGCGAGAAATCTAAAACCGCTGTGTTCCGCGAACACCACGTGGAGATAACACGTATACTCTGTCAACCAGGATAGAAGCAGGAAGGATTTGGAAGAAGGAAAGGTGGGAGAAGAACTTAAAAACTATGGAATCTTAAAACTAATATACACAATAGATTTACAAAATCTATACAAATATAAACAACTATCTTATATCTTTATACCTCCATGCGTAGATTGTTGTACTATTAGGAATGATGTACCTTTTATCATCTTCCCTCAATAAACTATAAGCTGCGTGTACAAATCGTATTTTTTACTCCGGATACATACGCAGGCAAGTACTCGATACCATCCAAATAAAGAATTGGATGCTTGGTGACTTTTAACATCCGCTTCCCTCGTGTACGTCCAGACACATCCCAGCCCATGAGCACCCCTTGCCGATACGCACCCCTGCGCATGCACACCCCTGCCCATGCGCACCCTCTCTGTGCAACTACTATTTCGGGGTAACGTCACAGCCTTTTATAAATAAAGAACAATGTTATATACTATTATACAATGTTTATTTTGACAGTATACATAACAAAATTTAAAAATATTTAATACCAAGCATGGAGTCATTTAAACTTAATTTTAATACAAAGTTATACACAGAAGACAGTCTTTTCTTTATGTTTGTTTGGAGTGGGTTTAATTTTATCTAATTTTATTCGCAGCTTAAAATTTAAATCGACACCCAAGTCCTCTATCTCCTTTTCTAGCCAATAGTTTGATACATAGAGACCGTCTAGGTTTTCGAATTGTAAAATGTACCGAAGTTTGCCTCTATATTTAAAGTCTTTGATTCCACCGACCACCAGATCCATTCCTTCGTGTAATTCTTGCAGTTTGTGACAATCTTTTAATCGCAGCTTTCCCACTATATCCTGCTTACGTACCTTGTTAGCTTGATCGACTTCTTCTTGTTGGTATTGGAGGAAATCCTTATTCTCCCACTCACTATTACGCAGTTGCATGTCCACTACTTTTGGAAATATATGGCTGTTATAGGTTGTAAGACCCTCGGTTTTAAATGATCCGAAAGGTTCTTTACTAGGCAAATATACAATGTTTAACGGAACCCCTTTGCGTGTGGTGTACGCCAAGGCTACGAAACCCGCATTCCTTAGGTCGTCTATGTTATCTGCCATTTTGATAAATACGTTTTAGAATAACCTTTTAAAAAGTATACGGATTTAGTACCATCCTTTTTCGCAAGGACGCCTAGATAACTAAAAGAGTCTTTTTTACTAACCACAAATGCATACAGCTTGTAGAAACCAGATGTAGCTAAGTCAATCCATCGGCACATAAAATAATCTTTTAATTCTTCCTCATTTTCTCTAATAAGATGTTCTTTGTCTAACACATCTTTGTTCGCGTATTGTCGCAGTGTTTCCCATGTAGTCCAATTTTTGCCTTTTTGCATCCATTTCCTCCAATTCCAGTTGTCTTTTCCTTCCACTTACAGCGTATGGCATGCATAATGGGAGCAATTTCCTTTAGCGTAAACGGGTAGAGTTTACTGCCAATATTTACGCGTTGTCGTACAACCTCTGGGCGAATGTTAAGCGTATCTATCAAACCCAATTCCTAAATGACTAATTCTTTTGGAATTGTAGAATAAGGTGTTGCAGATTGTGTAAAATATGTACTACCTGTTTTAATGTAGCACTTGTGTAAGGTTTTTATTTTATCTTGGCTATCTTCCTCCTCCTCTACTATCTCCAAATAATTTATAGGTTAATAGTTAAAACTAAAAGCCGAAAGCACATACTTTACCAATTTTTCCCTGGATGGGAACTAACTATTTTTTTGAATAATGTCAAATATTTATATACTCGTCGAAATTCTTCCTATATCGACCATTATCCAAATCAAAATTTTTCACAATAGTTATAAAACTATGTTTTGAGATACCCCCACCCCAACACTGTAAGCACATTTCTTTAAATTTCGGATATGTCATGTCACCACTTATATGATCTGAAAAGATATGGCGAAGGTTTGTGCCATCCTGTTTCCATAATGCGATTACATTGGCGTTATCTCTGAGTCTATGTTTTAAGGCACTAGCATAAGTTTGACATAGATAGAACGAATCTATTGCTTTATGTCGACCGAACGAGAAAAACTGAGTGATTTTACTTTGCTCGTTTGCAGGTATATCATCGAAAACCATAATTGAATCTTCTTTGGTATCTCCGGGTTCGATCAAATCATCGTAATTTTCAAACTCATGGTTCCCAATTTCTTCTTTTAATGGTGTAAAAACGTTTCTTAACAATTCGTATTTCGGTTGATATAAACTCTTCGAAAATACATAGACATTTTGGAATCTAAGACCGTTCTCGTGCAAGATCAGAGATATTAAAGCGCTGGTCTTCCCACAACTCGATGGTCCCACGAATATAGCTCGTATGTTAGACGGGAAAAAAGGACCATGTTTACCATCCTCTTTTGCATTAGCAGTAGCAAAGTTATCATAATTCTGTATAGGTATTTTAACTTCTGGTATAACATCTCTGGATGCATCGTTGGAATTATGTAATTTCTTCAAGTTCTGCAACCTTTTACCATATCTGCATAACGTTGTTCTAGGTATATTATATTTTTTACTAGCAGCGTAGAAACTTGAGCCTTCCAGGATATCCTCTGCTGCTTTTGTAATAGATTGTTTGGAGCACCACTGATTGCTTGAATGCGACATCTTTCGAAAAATGTCTTACTATAACTAAGCTCAACTCAAAACTACTTCCTTATATACCAAATTTAACCTCCCTGCTCACATAACCATATGACCACATGACCATATGACCATATAACCACATGACCATATGACCATATGACCACATGACCACATGACCACATGACCATATGACCATATGACCACATGACCATATGACCACATGACCATATGACCATATGACCATCTGACCATATGACCACATAACCATATGACCACATGACCATATGACCACATGACCATATGACCACATGACCATATGACCATATGACCACATGACCATATGACCATATGACCATATGACCACATGACCATATGACCATATGACCACATGACCATATGACCACATGACCATATGACCACATGACCATATAAATATGTTAGGTTAGGTTAGTTGGATTTGTGTGGACTTAGGTTAGATAAAAGGAAGAATTGATAGGTTAGGTCAGCGTCGCGGCGCTGACCTAACCTATCAATTCTTCCTTTTATTAATACCGGTTAATGTAAATTTATACGAGTCTTAGATGTTTTAAAATACATCCCGAAACAATAATTGGTGTTTGCAAATAAATTCAGTTCTATTTTAATAAAAAAAATGTAAACTTACCTTAAATCTTCACAAAAAGTCACTATACAAAACGATTGTTTAAAATTTCGATGTACTTTAACACAAAAGCGTGCGAAACTAATAGAATTCTACTAATCAGACTGCGTTATATACGGTTTGAAAACCGTTAATTATATTACTAAATAACGTTTGTATTTTCCCCAATCGAGCTCGTAATAGAAAGTACATTGTGTAAATCACCAGCAATTATAGGTGAATTTCCTAATGGATGGCATTGAGCAAATCTATTATATTTCTCAAATCACATAGCTGCTAATTAATAAAAAAGAAAGGCTACTTTCACTATACGTCACATAATTGTAAAGCAATCAGTTTGTCCTTGTCTACGTATTTTCCAACTATTTAGCATTGTGCATGTAATTATGTTAAAACCAGAAAATTTTTAAAAGTCATGGGTTTTTGCGATATTCTGAAAACAGCACATTACTGTTTGAAAAAAAGGTTTTAAATATTAAGCACTTATGGTTTATAAAGAACTCATTTCTAAAATCTTTGCGGTTTTAGATTTCTAGGGAAATGGTTGTTTAAAGCATATGTTATAGATGAGCAAAACAATTTAAAGAGGTTTGAGACTTTAAAAGAGTAACTTTGTAAGGGATGGTCCGATTTTAAATCTGTTTACATGTTCGGATTCTGCGTAAAATTCTAGACTAGCAAGATGCTTCACACGGTTAAAAAATTTATAAGGACGGTTGGAAATCGTTATCGGCAAAAAATCTTAAAATTGGGGTAGCTCCCTGGGGGATAATGCTATCTAAGAAATTCCTAGAGATTCGGGTAGCTGAGAAAATTCTAATATTAATTGATACCAAACAAGATAGGTTTATCTCGAAAGATGCAATGGCTAGTCAAAGAAAACTATTTGGTTCAGATGTGTGGGGAAATGTGGATGCTGGGGGAAATGTGGGCCTGGTTTTGCCAATAACCATCTACTGTAGGTGTTAGGCTAAAAGTGGTCTGAATTGATCCTCCTTGTATAGCCTCCACCTCCTTATGGGAATTTCAATGCTTGGTACAGAAATGACCAGAACGGACCTTAGAGCCTTCTTACGGGAATTTACATGTAAAAATTGCACGTTTTGGGCTAGAACATAGGTAGCTATGCTACTAGTAGTTGACGTCTTATACAAGATTCATTTCTAATTGCTTCTAAACAAGCTGATGGTGCATTGATACCCTTAAAAATTAAGTGAGTAACAAGCATGTAGTGATCGGAAATTCTAGTGTGGATAACTCCCGAGAGCACACTATCATAAACACCCCGAATAAAAATATGATCTATGCTTGATTGTACTAAACTTTCGCGATAAAAAGCTTTCCTTGTATATTCTAAGATGCATCTATTAAATCCTTCGGAATTTAATAGCGCTTCATACTCATTAATATTGCTATCCGGTTGATCGAGGTTAATATTCATATCACCAGCTAAAATAATATTTTTGTAATCAAAGAATTATTTATGTGGTTCCTAAACTCTTTTAAAAATTCTGCAATGCTATTATTTGGTGGCCTATACACGATTATAATTTTAAATTTATTTCCTGTACTTACACTAATTGTACCTTCTAATGACTCGTAACTTAAGGTATTATATTTATTTTCAATAAAGATCATGTTGTTTGCAATGTACAATATAATACCACCTCCTCCCATACTTGTACGTAACTTATAGAACATTTTATAACCTAAGATATTAAACGCTGATAGCTCGTCTGCCTTAACTTTTACTTCAATTAATACAATAATGTTAAATGTAGAGTGTGAGACATATTTTTTGAATTCATCGAAGTGGGAATTTATGCCATTAATATTCAATGATACTAGCGATAAATCGGTGCAATTATTGTCATTATTACTTACATGTGCGTTCTTTTCTTTATTCCAATCTAATATACTAATAAAAGATTGAAAACGAATTGTATTGGTTTGGTAAAACCTGTCGTTATTCGAATCGAATTTTAACAATTGTACAAATGTTTATCCTTAAACTAGTCTAACTAAAACTTGATTCTAACTTATTAAACTATACTTACTAAATCCACTACACTACCTGTTTATTAAACAATCTTTTCTAAATCGTTTTCAGTATTAATTCTGAGAACGCCTGGACTGTCAGTAGCTTTTTTTGCCAATAATTTTCCAAATTTGAACCATACAAACTTCCAACCTTTATCACCAGCTCGCGACTTCGCTAACCACAACAATCGCTTATAGTATGGTGTTAGGTTTTCAAACAATATTAAACTTCTATCGCTTCTATTATTCAAAATTTCATTATTCGTAATAATAGTGTTTTTTTTAGCCAGTATTTGATCCCGACTTTCCTGGGAGGAGCAGCGTACAATTACCGATGGAATAGCGTCTGCACGCTTTCTTGGTAATCTGTGAGCGACTTGTATATCTGACCCTACAATTTCGACATTCAGCGTGTCCACTAGTTTGATTACTGATAATCTTAACTTTTTATAATTTTCATCCGCTTCCTCCGGTATCGGTTCCAGGCCATGAATTTCAAAATTGAGACATCTGCCTTGTTGTTCTAACACATTTACGCGTATTTCTAGATCCATAATTTTATTGTCATTTTGCTTGTTTACCTAGAGTACTTTGTACGACAATACTTAATGCTAAATTTATATACAATTAACCGTATGATACTTTTTATTTGTTATTTCGCGAAGCACACGCTAATAACGTCCGATCGGGTCGGAGGTTGAGCGCAAAGTATCTTTAGTTCCTTTAGTATCTATAGTATCTTTAGTATCTTTAGTATCTTTAGTATCTTTAGCATCTTTAATATCTTTAATATCTTTAATATCTTTAATATCTTTAATATCTTTAATATCTTTAATATCTTTAATATCTTTAATATCTTTAATATCTTTAATATCTTTAATATCTTTAATATCTTTAATATCTTTAATATCTTTAATATCTTTAATATCTTTAATATCTTTAATATCTTTAATATCTTTAATATCTTTAGTATCTTTAGTACCTTTAGTATCTTTGGTATCTTTAGTATCTTTAGTATCTTTAGCAGCTTTAGTATCTTTAGTATCTTTAGTATATGTAGTATCTTTAGTATCTTTAGTATCTTTTGTATCTTTAGCATCTTTAGCATCTTTAGCATCTTTAGCATCTTTAGTATCTTTAGTATATTTAGTATCTTTAGTATCTTTAGTATCTTTAGTATCTTTAGTATCTTTAGTATCTTTAGTATCTTTAGTATCTTTAGCATCTTTAGTATCTTTAGTATCTTTAGTATCTTCCGTATCTTCAACACTTTCAATATCTTTAGTATTTTTAGTACTTGTAGTATCCTTAGTGTCTTTAGTGTCTTTAGTACCTTTAGCATCTTTAGCATCTTTAGTATCTTTAATATCTTTCGTATCTTTAGTATCGCTAGTATCTCGAGTATTTCTAGTATCTTTAGTTGTTCCGTTCTTATGTAAATAATGTATAGCTAAAGTTTATTGTATTGAGTTTGTTGGTTATTTTAAATTCATTCGCCTGTATATTTTAAATTTGTTATTTAATAAGCCCCATGTGTTTACTAAGCACGCGCCAAAACATAGCCGTGAGTGATAAAGCTTTGTGTGAGTGCGCATCTGCAAACAAGTATCGATTGGAAAATCCACGAAGCCAGAAGAATATAGTTTCGTTTTTCGTACTGAGTGCATCGCATTTTGTACTTGTTATACGTAAAACTAATTACGTATGAACCGCTTTGTCGAGAGTATCGATTTGTTTTTAAAACAGTTCGCATCGCTATTGTGTATCAAACGTAGTGTTAAGGGTCTCGCTTCGTCAGTCGAATACACCGCATCGAGTTTACACGCGCTACATAGAATTAATCAGATAAACCGCTTTGTTACCCGCCGCCGCTATTAATAATAATTATTACACTTATGAACCGCTTTGCTAAACCGCTATCGTTAAATGTGCTCCGTTTCATCCGCCAAAGGAAGAGTCGTATTTGTTCCAACGTTTTTTCATTTGCACAGCCGCATCATTAACAAGGCAAGTGCTTATAGTAAACGCTTTGCTTTGATTTGATTAAGAACATTTAGTTATTTGTTGTTTGTTATAATATTATTTAAATTTAATACAGTTAACTTTTTTCTCTCCAAATTAGTTATCAAAATTTACACCGCAAGTATTTTACACTAGTATCTCTAGTAACTTTAGTATCTCTAGTATCTTGTCTATTTCTAGTATATTTTTCAGTACCTTTAGTATCTTTAGTATCTCTTTAGTCTTCTTTTGTACCTTTACTATCTTTGGCATGGTTAGCATGTTTAGTATCTTTAGTAATAATAATAATAATAATAAATCTTTATTAGCATCTTTTTGAATTTCACCTAAAGCAACCGCGGTTGCTTGACCAGGTGTACATCTTAATTTACAGTAGTAATAATTAATTGCAAGTTGTTTTTCATATTAAATAATCAACAGTTTATAACTTAATAGTACATAACTTAAAAATATAAACTACATAGTTCATTTACTCTTTTAAACATCCTATCCTATAAAGAATACAACCATCATTTAATTATAAATTATGTATCTTTAGTATCTTTAGTATCTTTAGTATCTTTAGTATTTTTAGTATCTTTAGTATCTTTGGTATCTTTAGTATCTTTAGTATGTTTAGTATTTTTAGTATCTTTAGTATCATTAGTATCTTTAGTGTCTTTAGTATCTTTAGTATCTTTAGTATCTTTAGTATCTTTAGTATCTTTAGTATCCTTAGTATCCTTAGTATCCTTAGTATCCTTAGTATCTTTAGTATCTTTAGTATTTTTAGTATCTTTAGTATCTTTAGTATCTTTAGTATCTTTAGTATCTTTAGTATCTTTAGTATCTTTTGTATCTTTAGTATTTTTAGTATCTTCAGTATCTTCATTATTTTCAGTATCTTCAGTATCTTCAGTATCTTCAGTATCTTCAGTATCTTCAGTATCTTCAATATCTTCGGTATCTTTAGAATTTCTAGTCTATTTAGCATCTTCAGTATATCTAAATACTCGTTTAAAATCTTTTCTGTATGGGAAAAACCAAAGAATCTTCGAATTTTTACTTAAACGTGAACCAACCAATCCCTGCAGACGTCTCTGTGTAGCTACCTCATTAGTTTGACAATTATAACTACAAAAGTTTCTGTTCCTGGAATTGAGAAAGTTGTTGATTTGAGTATTAAATTTGAGTAGTTCGAGTAGTTGTACAGTGAAGCCAGCAACGCAATACTTGTAACTGAATCTAATGTATAAAATGACTACTTTAAATAAATTGTCAATTTGATAGAAATGGCCGCGGCATTGCATTTCCTACGAGGCAAAATATGTGTAAGGATTAAAAGTAAAATTCGTTATATACGTTGGTAAAAGATATTTTTAACACCTGAAAGGCGTTTATTAAAGACTTTCATAAACAGAAGAAAGAGTAGGTTTGTAAAAGTTTGATATGAAAATTATTTTTATAGCAAAATGTAACATATACCTACTCAAAACATACTCTATGCATAAAATAAGTTTTTCTGTCTGTTTTTAATGTTTACAGAACATTCCAAGTCGTATTTGGACAAGTTGAATCTTTAATACAAAAAAGAATATTTCGAGAGATTTGCACTAATTTGCGATTACTTTTTCCACGCGTTCTTGATTATAATTCACACAATCATGTAGTTTAAACTTTTGATTAAATCCATGGATGGAAATTTCACTCCATTACTACTGAAGAGTATCTGAAAAAGTGTTGACTGCCTTTCCTGCTTTTCCTATTTGGTTTGATTTAATGGATAAGCTTTGAAATTGAGAATCTCAATATATAATCCTTATCTTCTCCGCAGGGTTCTCTGGAGCACACTATAATGTACAAAATCACGCACGCCTTGACAAAAGGTTAGAAAGAGATATTAATACGTTTAAAGACCTATACTTTAATTATTGTTTAGTTTGTGGAAGCATACTTCACATATTTACGGGTTCAATGCAAGTTGTAGTTGAAAATACGTTGTTTTACGCTCGCGTAATGGTTTGAAAATTATTTCAAAATGTGTTCACGATTTGCGAATTCACTGTAAGCAACAGACACATAAGACACGCTCAGATTTTTTTGGTACGATATATTGTGACTGTAGAAAATTAAATTTACTAACAGTTAATCTTTTCCATAAATCTGTGCGTTGTACAACAGAGGAATCAAATCTTTATTGCAGATACCACATAAAAGCGTGACGAGAATCCAAGACAGCTAAAAGAACTAAAATGAAATTTTATGTGATGGGGATAAATGAGCCTAGCATGAGACAAATTCTGAATTCAAATATGTTTACCTTTTGCTGCACTCAACAGCATAGAGAAGTTTGCCTTTTTATGTGTCTCAACGATATTTATTCAATATTGTTGAATAATTTCTATGAGATATACCGCACGAAACGTATTCCATATGCCATTGCATATGCATTGATATAGCTCACTGCAGATATACATTCGATATGAGTGATGCATCTCTATTCTTATATTAAATAACCTAAACAAACTTTACAAATTACAATTTTTAAAAACAAAGAAGACTTTTCAGAATTTTCTTATAACAAATGGTTTTTAATTTAAGTGAAGCTATCATGAAAAATGAGGACACATAAGGTACGTATTTCCAAAATTAACCAAAAATCGGACAAGCAGCGGAATGTACACTAAACACTTGATATTCTTACTTAAATCAACAAATAGATATAACACCACTAACTTTAGAGAAAGAAAACTTAGAAAACGGAGTTGATGAAATTTAGGCTTTCATAGAGGTACTATCACCAACCTAATTAAATGAGATTTTTAAATGCTTTCGAAAAAGTCTAAGCAAGACTAAATGCCCAGTTACACAACACTAGAAAGGTTTGTGGCGTATCTTTTGTCTTATTATCTGTTGTTTGCTTAAAAAATTTGTTCCCTACCTTAGCTGTAAGTAACACTACGTCACTGAGACGACCTTCCGTAAGTTGATTTTACTAGGTTGGCTATCAAGCGGGACGTAAGTTTTTACTTACTTCCCTTGGGACGTAAGTGATCGTCATCCAAATGATTAAAAATCCATGGTTACGGTTACGGTTACATTAAATAATCCTCTATTCTTATTTGAATTTTAAACTTAATTTAAGGGTATTTTAATGATCTAGAATTTGGAGGTAGAAGAAAGATAACATACATACCGCGGGACGTAATCGATTTACGGTGCCTCGACATTTTGCAACTTTCGCTTCGCTCCTGCTGCAAACCGTCTCCTCACCGTAAATCCTGCTTACGTCCCTCAGTATGTAATATACTATAAAAGTAAGGAATCCTTGAACTATTTTAGTCTAAACAGCTCGAATTTTTTCATTTTCCTGATTATGGAACTTGTTGTCTTCTTTGATATTATAATGGCATACCTTATTTTTGAGCTTGTGTTGTTTGAAAGATGCCTCTTGTGCTTTCGGAAATCGATTTCAAGTCAGTGCCTTGACCAGTTCAAAGTTATAAAGCGCTTATAAATGTTTCAGCACTTAACGGCGAGAACGATGCTTAAGTGACTCTTAGTGGTCGTACGTTAGCAATGTTTTAAGTAATGGTTGAATATGTGATTGTTGGAGAAACAATGGGAACATTTACACTAAGCGTAAAACCCCAGATTATTTCCTCAGAGCAAGTGGACTGTGACTTGAGGGTAGTGTTACGATAAAATACTCTTAGCGGTAAATCAAACAATGATCATGCACTTACCTTAATGTTCATACTGTTGGCTTCTACGGAAGTGGTTGGCATCATCCAAACCAGAACAATCTCCGCTGACGGAATTACGTAGAAGCGCAATAACACACACACCAAAAAATGTATATTGTTTTAATACATGACCGCACGGGCCGAATGCTTCGAAACGAGTGTACAAAACCAGTGCTAGATAAGACCGCCTGGTTTATCGCAAAACAAAACCTTGACTGTTTAAAATAAATAACATTGAAAATGAAGAGTGGCGTTCTAACCCAATTTTGAACATACCCCCCACCCAAAATAATTAAATTTTGATAGCTAAAGGGGGTGAAAAAAAGAAAAAAAATAAAAAAAGGAAGAAATTTAAAAAAAATGCAAATAAGCTCTATTGGTGTAGTTGTGTAGAGATAAAACGAGAAAATAAAAGAAACTCTAAAGAATGATCAATTAATGTGATTGTTGATCACGTCATATTAATTTTAAGGAGATGGAAGCGGTACCACCTTATTTATTGGTCGTACCGTTTCACCTGAGGGTGTCTTCAACCGAACAACACGTACTATGCCGTCACTTCCAGGTATCAGCTTTGTTACCCTTGCTAAAGGTCAACACGCAGGGAGTGTACCTGGGGTCAAGTACAACACCAGATCGCCTTCCTCCAACTGTTTAGCCGGAGTAGTCCATTTGGGCCTATGCTGAAGGGTGTCGAGGTATTCATTTGACCAACGCTTCCAGAACCGCCAACGAGTGAGTCTGTTAGTAGGAATGTTTGTCAAATCTACTTCGGGTCGTGCCAGAATAGGACCGCCTATCAGGAAATGTGCCGGCGTCAATGCATCAATTCCATCATCGGGTGAAGCTGGTAAGGAGCAAAACGGGCGAGAGTTTAAAATGCCCTCAATTGTAATAACGATTGTGGTAAATTCTTCTGCAGTAAATTGGTTGTTACCAATTATTCTCTTTAAATGGAATTTAACACTTTTGATTCCTGCCTCCCACAATCCACCGAAATGGGGTGCGTAGGGAGAATTAAAGGACCATTCAATGCCCCGAATAGCTAAATAATGTGCAATCTCGGGCTTAGACGAGTCAAAAAATTTTGAAATTTCAGAAATTTCTCTAGCAGCTCCGCGGAAGTTCCGTCCTTAATCGGAATAAAATTTCGCCGGAAGTCCGCGTCTAGAAATGAATCTGTCTAGTGCGGCCAGACATGCTTGGGAAGTTAACGAGGTGACGAGTTCGATATGAATGGCACGCGAGACCATGCATTTAAACAAAGCAATATATGCCTTCTCATACCTAGCTGTGCGCAGATTAGGTACTTTTACCATAAAGGTTCCGCCAAAGTCAATCCCCGTGTGTGTGAAACATTTGCCCGGCTCGAGTCGGTAAGCTGGAAGATCCGCTATAGGTGGTTGGATAGGTTCCGCCTTATATCGGTAACATGTAAGACAACGAAATATACGATGTCGAATTAAGTGTCGAATTGAAGGAATCCAAAATCTTCTATTTACGAGAGAATGTACCAGGCGATTTCCACCATGGCCCGAGTATATGTGATAATGATCGCATATCAAGATAGCTAATCTGCTGTCCCGCGGAATTAGGTAGGAATATTTAGTAGTAATTGGGAGCTTCGACTGGCGCAAACGTCCCCCCACCAAGATTAAACCCACAGGGGAGAGAAAAGGGGACAAATGACGATAATTTTTTGTGCAAGGTTGACCATTTTCTAATAACAAAATTTCGTTTCGATTGTGCTCGTACTGAGAAATTCGTATAATAAATAACAAAGCGTCATTACATTCGAATGACGTTAAGTTGCCAGTACGCAGCTGATCGTTTGGAGCATCATGAATGCGCGCAAGGCAATTGAATTTGAATCTAAGTATATAGGCAAAAATTCTTTGTACTTTAACAAAACTTGAATGTCGTAGCAAAATGTCCGTAAATGGTTGAACATCAATTGCGGACAACAAGGCTTGAGGTGTCATAGGGTAGAAACGTCTAACCCTTGTGCAGGCGAGTATTCAAATGTACTACCTGGCCATTCAGAAATGTTCCGATATATGAAGTCGGGCCCTTTCCACCACAAATCACAACAAAGCAGTTCCGATGGCATTAACCCGCGACTTGCCGGCTCAGCGGGATTATCTGCACTAGGTACATGCCTCCAACGAGCTGTGGGTTGATTTTCGTGGATTTGAACAACCCTGTTGGCAAAGAATATTTTTAATCGATGCGGAGGGGTGCGAATTCACGACAGGGTGTTTACTGAATCACTAAAACAAATAGGTTCCTGAAGGTGTAACAAATCAAATGCTGGGGAAGTAGACTTCATAAGTTTTGATAGAAGACATGCCGTCCCTAATTCGAGACGTGGTATCGTCCACGTTTTTAGTGGAGCCACGCGAGTTTTTGAAATTATTAAATTTATGAAAATTTGGCCATCAACCTCTAATCGTAAATAAATAACTGCAGCCATGCCAAGCTCGCTAGCATCAGCAAAACCTACCATGAGACCTTTTACTTCACCTACTTTCCATACACAGCGCGGAATAGACACGTTTTCGAGAAGTAGTAATTTGGCTTGAATTTGATTCCACTTCTGTAACACTACGGTAGGGAGTTCGTCATCCCATCCTACTTTTAGTAACCACAATTGTTGAATAAGAACTTTAAGTATAAAAGTAAATGGACTGATGTATCCATTAATGTCAAAGGTTCGCGCAATACGGGAAAGAATGCCTCTTTTCGATGGTGTATCAGAGGCATTTCGAACTTTGCATTTAAGTACATCTAATCTTAGATCCCAACAAAGCCCTAAAACTTTATTAATAGAATCAGGACTGGAATTAGGTAATTGTATCCCATTTGCCCAGTTCAAACCCACCCAGTTTTAACAAATCAATGAGTTCAGTTTTAAGAAGTAGAGCATCTTCAATGGAATCTGCTCCTGTCAAAATGTCGTCTACATATGTAGAAGAACTGAGAGCGCACGAAGCTCGTGGAAATTTAGAACCTTCGTCAATCAATAATTGTTTTAGAACACGAAGGGCAAGGTAAGGACTGCAACATGCACCGAAAATAACGCGTGTGTGTTCTAGCTCCGTTAAAGGTTCATTTGGATTAAACCTCCAAAATATGTGCAAGAATTTCCGATCATCAGGGTGTACTAAAATTGATCTGAACATTTGACGAATGTCACACGTAAGGGCCACTTGTGGTATTCTGAATCTTGTGATAACAAGACCTATATCCGTTTGTAGTTTCGGACCCGGCATTAGAATATCATTAAGGCATTTATTATTACAGTCTTTATCAGTCGGGTTGAAAACTACACGAATCTGGGTATATGATGCGAGATTCTTTAAAACCCCGTGATGAGTCATCACATACTTGGATACGTCAACCGCAGGTTTAAGGTGCTTCTGTGATAAATAATCACTAATGTTTTCCGCATACAATTTATGAAAATTTGCATCGCGTTTGAAACGCGCTTCAAGCTTTAAAAACCTATTGATTGCATGTTCTCTAGTCGAACCTAGAGATTGGGAAACATTGTCTTTAAACGGTAATCTGACCATATATTGAACTGAGGCCGTACGCGTAGTACTAGATTTGAAATGCTCTTCACAAGCATTCTCCTCCAGGGAGGGCAAAGGTGGAGAAAATATTTCTTCGGATTCCCAAAATAAACGTAAAGTTTCATTTAGAGATTGCGTTTCTACCATATTAGTCAATAAAGCGACGTTCGTAGGTGAATGTATCATTTTAGGTACTTCACCCATGATTACCCATCCAAAAGAAGTAAGAAATGCCGCGGGTTTGCCTTTCAAGTATGAAGGCTCACTTGGCGTGATATCTAAAACAGCTGACACCCCTAATAGAATATCAACTGGTGCGGATACGTGGAAATCGGGATCAGCTAACTTAAGAGAGGAAAATTGTTGTTTTAACTGTATGGGCAACGTAACTGTAGGGAGATTCGTGGTAATCTTTGGTACAACTACAGCTTCACAATTTAAATAAAAATTGCTGTCGTATAAGGGCCAATTTTACAGTCGACTAGACCCTGAACTTTTGTTAAATGCGACTGTCCTACACCACGTATTTCAAATGGCTACTTTCTTCGTTTGAGGCCTAACCTATCAGCTAAATCGATAGTGATAAAATTCGAATGCGATCCTGTATCTAAGATTAGGCGACAGCGCTGCCAACTACCATCAGTCGAGAGTACTTGTACTTGTGCTGTGGCTAAGAGCGCAACTGGTCCGTTTTCCACAGCGCAAGAATGTACAAAATTCACTGCATAGAAACTTTTTCTATTACATTGGTATTGGCAACAATCTGTACATCGGCGTCTGTACATAAAGGCGTAGTATTAGAGGGGCTCTGTACAGGACTAGGATTATCGAAATGTAGTAAAGAATTGTGCTTTTTACTACCGCAATGTAGACATCGAAATTTGGATTGACAAGAAGAAAGTGGATGCGGATTTAAACAAGCATCTACGGTTATTCTTGACTAATTCATGTCTATCTTTTGGTGACAATGCTAATAGTTTCGGGCATCTATTAAATTTATGCGCTTGATTGCATGCCGGACAAGAAACGGAAGCCACTGTGTGTACAGTAGGACCTTTAGACGCGACTTCTTGCGAAGTCATAGAAATGCGTTTGTTACTAGCATTATTGTAGCGATCGCCAGCTTTTTTTGCGGCACATGACGTTGGTATGCTCTTTGAAGCAGAGGTACTTCCAACTAACGCTGAAATGGAGCATTTATTACGTAAAAAATTTATAAAATTTTTAAACGTAGGATATTCGTGTTCTAAGTAATGCTCTTTTTCAAATTCTTGTTTTGTTTTGGAATCTAACAATCCAAGAGAAAAATGTAAAAATATATAATCGGCTAAATCGGGAAGTTTCATATCGGTTAATGCTGTAACATTAGCTTGCAGTGTTTCGCACAAATCATTAAGAGCTTGAAAAGAATCTGTCTTTAGTTGAGACAGTGTAAAGATTTTAGATAGATAATGATGAGCAATTAAGCGTTTATTTGTGTAGCGTTGGACCAGCAGGTCGTACACTACCGAATAATTTTCTGGTGAAAACCGCACGCTTTGTGCTAACTTTAAAGCGGAATTTTCCAGGTAGGATAGCAAGAATGAAAACTTTTCGATATCACTCAACGTATTGTTTTTGTGAATCAAGGTGTCGTACAAAGATCTAAATGCGTCAAATTTTGCGGGATTACCTTCGAACTTATACAATTTTAATTCAGGCAGGCGAACATTCGAATCGCTGTTCGATGTTGTATTACCGTTAGAACTAACGTTCGTGGTTGTGGTGTATCGACCAGCAACGCTTAAAATCTCGAAGTATAAACCGTCAAAACTAGATTCTAATGATACTGTATCTGTTGTAAAATTTGCATGTACATTTGATAAATCCGACAATGCGTCTAAAGTTTGTAGAAATTCATCTCTAACTGGCATTAAATAGCCAACACGACTTTTAAAATGATCTAATTTAGAAGGTAAATCTTTGATCAAATCAAAACAGTCCAGTAATCGCCTAAATAACCTTTCTTTCCGATTGTGTAATCTTTTAAATTCAGCAATACTTTGCTGATCGGGTTCCATGTTAAAGCTGATAACCAGAGTTGAATGAAATTATCGCTAAATTATTTATTATTTACAATAACAATAACGCGAGCCGTAATTTATAATTTCGAACAATGAACCTGGCAACAATCACAATTGGCGATAAGGTAAACTATATTATTTTTCAAGTTCAAGAACAAACTTTGAGCTTTGATTAGAATTATGCACATGTATCAATGCAATTAGTGAAATTGAATATAATAGTATTTTATCTCTACACAAAATTTACATATGGATCCGGCTCGAAGGACCACAAATGTTTATGTTGGAGAAACAATGGGAACATTTACACTAAGCGTAAACCCCAGATTATTTCCTCAGAGCAAGTGGACTGTGACTTGAGGGTAGTGTTACGATAAAATACTCTTAGCGGTAAATCAAACAATGATCATGCACTTACCTTAATGTTCATACTGTTGGCTTCTACGGAAGTGGTTGGCATCATCCAAACCAGAACAATCTCCGCTGATGGAATTACGTAGAAGCGCAATAACACACACACCAAAAAATGTATATTGTTTTAATACATGACCGCACGGGCCGAATGCTTCGAAACGAGTGTACAAAACCAGTGCTAGATAAGACCGCCTAGTTTATCGCAAAACAAAACCTTGACTGTTTAAAATAAATAACATTGAAAATGAAGAGTGGCGTTCTAACCCAATTTTGAACAGTGATCAATCATCGCACAACAATTACGTATGAATTTTTGATTTGCCGTTTGAATATTAAATGCTACTTGTGAAAAATCTGAAATTATGTCATCGCGTTTGATTGTAAACAAGTGGAAATGGTGGATGTAGGCCGTACAGCTTAGTTCCATATTTGTTTTACTTATTTTTGTTTTGGAATTTACGCTGAAATAGAGGCAAAGATAGTTAACTAAGATATTAACCAGATGAACGATAATGACTAATTTGAAATTATTTGTACAAGATCCAGTATGTTCTTATGCTGCTCCTGACCTAACTGCCACGGAAAATAAATATTTTTGTTTTATCGTGAATTAAGGTTTTGTCCTTTCCTTTTTTTTAAAATTTTATTATACTTTTAATCGCTTCAGAACTCCTTCTTCCACTTACTACAACATATATAAAACTCATAACTAAATATCTTTTTGCTACTAATTTAACTTCAATTAACGTAAACTTCAATTTCGTTCGCCATTGTATGCGGCAGCGACAATCACTGTAACTGAACTCGAGTTTTACTTACATGATTTAACACTTAAGCCGTTCGCGGTCTTAAACTGTATTGGGTTGCTTACTAAAACATTATATTAGGTTTGGATTGAATTAGAATTGTCCCCTCCTGGGCGCACAGCGTTTTTTATATAACTGTTAATAATTGCGTTACATTGCCTTAATAATTAGTGGAAGTGAAATTTGTCTAATGACTAATATTGTGTATATAAAGTTTTTAACATAACCTACTACATAGAGGAAAAGAAACCGTATTATTTTTAGTACCTTATATTACAATCTCCATTTCGAATGGACCTGCACCTTACGCAGTTTTAGATTACTAGAACAGGGGAAATGGTTTACGTGTTCTAATGAGCTAAAGAGCCAAACTACAGGTCCAAACAAAGTAGCAGGGTCGTTAGTGAGGAATCAAACTAAGACAGGTCCCCGAACGAGGGCAGCGGCTCTTTCGGTACTTAGATTGGCAGAGACTATAGGGGTCGATATGGCAGTCTAAGACACGCTACTGTAGAAGGTAACGGGAAACCACCACATTACCTCCCAAGTACACAGCGTACCTAAATTATAACAAAATGATGGCATTCTCTGGGGTAAAAAATTCCGGAGTTAAAATAGTTCCCCATTCGGATCTCCGGGAGAAGACTACTTTGGAGGATACGATCTAAAAGTTAAGAATAAGAGTCGGGAACATTTTGCAAGTCGGGGCGTGGAATGTTAGAAGTATGAAGCAAGTAGGTAAGCTAGAGAACCTAAAAATCGAAATCACTAGACATATACTCCATTCCAGTTAAGAAGGTAGTAGATGGCGCTTGTGCTTGAGTCAGATTTACACAGATCAAAAATTTATTAGTTGCTGTATTTGAAAAGTTGCCGGCGTCGGTTGTATATTTACTATTTTGTGACGATAGTTTTTCAAAAATAACAATGCAAATGGCTGACTTTATTAGTTAATTTTTAAGTATTATTGCATTCAGTAATTGCAATTTGGTGTTCTTCTTAAGGAATAAGACCACATTGCTTTTTGAAAATGATTTTATTGAAGTTTCGATCCTTCTCCTAGGATAGTTGTCTAAATAATAACAAGGAGTATTTGTAATTTGGTATTAAATTTCAGAAGATAAAATTGGACTTGGAACTACATTAAGTTTAAGACGGACGAAACTTAGGGTCAAATTCATAAAGCACACTTAAGCAACACTCATACTTAATCAATGTTCCATCTCAACTTTTAGTATTTTTCGGAATACCAAAAATTGAGATAGAGCATTACTTAAGTATAAGTGTGGCTTATGTGCTTTATGAATTTGCCCTTAGTCTTTACTTAACAATTATGGTAGAAACAAACATTCACCTGGAGTTATAGAATGCTTTAATAAAATTCTGTCAGTTTCATTTTTTGAAAGGTTGTAAGTTTGTTAACAATGATTGAAATTAAAGCAATGCATCGATGTTTATACAGATTTTTATTTATATTTTTGCAAGATTGAGGTTTTGAATAAATACATCCAAGAAACACGGTTTTAAAACATATCAAGCATTATTGAGCTTTATTTTCTACCTGTTTGGTTAAAGTTTAAATAAAATATTAATATAGAACAATATATAAGCTATTTTTAATTAAACACATCACAAAATATCAAAACAATGATATCACAAATTTATATTTAATCTACGTCCATATCATCCCCATAGGTATCTTCGTCATCTGTTGTACTTTCATATCCAACATTTATTATAGTTTGTTCGACAAGTTCTTCGACAATGCCATCCAATTTCCACATTCATTCTTCTTCTTTAATTGTATGGCTAATACAATTAACCCAATGTCCTTTATCTATGGCTGCAATTCCTTCATCCAGAAGCACCTTCATGTCGTTAATTTTAAAAGTAGAATTGTTGGTAGCTACATGCTGCTTTACTCGAGCCCAAATCAGCTCAATTGGATTTAGATTGCAGTGGTATGGGGGTAACCTTAATACAGTTCTGCCAGAGCGTTTTACAATTTCGTCAACAACATAATAAGGTACCGGGTGAGCTAGAGAGTGCTGCTTTACTAAGGCTAATAATTCAACTTTTAATAGCTCTTTGGTAACTTCAATGTGTTTTGCGTTTAACCAATTATAAATTTGTTCTTTCCGCCAACTTTGATTTGGAAACTTATCGGCTTTGACGCTGTGATAAGGAGCATTATCAAGCACGATTACACTATCATTATCAAGAAGAGGTAATACACCTTTCAACCAAGTTGTAAACGCTTTACCGTTCATGTCTTCGTGATAATCTCCTAAAACGATAATTATGAACTCAGGGTCCTAAGTTGTCTATAGTGTTAATACGCTACCTGTTTTTTTAGATTGAAAGTTTAAATATGCACCATTGACAAATCCCATATCACTACCCATGTGCGCAACAATTAATCTCTTGCCCTTGTCAGAGGGATCTCGTATACCAGTCGATAAACCTTCGATTAATGCCTGCCTTGCTGTTTTTACAGTGAAGTCTTGCCATACCTTGTTCTTTACATGTCCGGCATTCACCCACGTTTCATCAGTATAATAAATTCTTTTGCCTTCAGCTCTATACTTTTTAATTGCAGTTAAATATTTTCTTCGCCACAACACAATTTCAGGTTTTTCAATTAAAATTGTTTTTCGGCTACGCTTTCCATATTTAAAACCCAATTTCATCATTACCCGATTAAGTGAAGTGCGACTGAAGTTTGGTAAAAAGTCATCATTGTTTATTGCATGTAATACTTTCTCTAAATTTGGTAATTCATTTCTAAAGTAAAATGCATGAACATGCCGTCGAATCGCACATCTTTCAAATTCTTCAAGTTCGTCGTAGATTGTTGTACGCACTCTTGTAGTCTTTGGCGAGGAAGCAGTACCAGTAGTTTCCATTTCTTTTACAATATTCCACATCGATCGAACACCTAAACCCACTTCTAACGCAGTTTGCTTCACAGATTGCGTTTTGGATGCATTTGTGGAATTTTTCAAATATATATTATAGGCAATAAGCTTTTGCCCGCTCATAACATGTTTGCCCTTCGGATTTTTAATAGGTTGGTGATCCATAATTAAATAAAAGTCTGAAAAGAATTCATTGTTAGTATTATATGCTTATCTTTAATAAGACATGCTTACCTTATTATGAAGACACTGGTGTTTTATAGCTCTGACAAGAACTGTTTTGATACTAAATATAAAATTAACACAAATGAATAAGGCCGAGCAAAATTTCAAAGGCAAACTAATAACAAAATACAATAAATAACAAAAACGAAAATATGAAAGGGCAATAGCAAATGTCAAAATGCTAATTGACAATCTGTCTTATAATAAAAATGTTCAAACAACCAACACAAACATACGGGATATTTATACTTGTGTACACTTGGCTCATCCATTCACCAATGAGAATCGCTAAAATTCAGTCCTATCTTTTTCCTCAGTACCTTCTTAACTGGAATGGAGTATAGTAGAGGTCAGCGAAGTTCGGTGGCCAGAGGCGGGGAATTTTTGGAGTGGAGACTTCAGGGTAATTGATACAGGAGCTGAGAAAGGAAATTTGGGTGTGGAGATGGTTATAGATATAGTTATAGATATTAGAGCAGGAACGTAGAAAAGTAAACATTAGGAAAGGGGTGAGACAGGGATGTCCCTATACCCATTAATTTTTAACTTGTACATTAAAGAGGCAATAAATACTGTCAAATGCAGGAAGACATTTGGAATTATTATGCAGGGACAAAAATTTGATATGCCTAGATTTGCAGATGATATAGCGGTATTAGCATCTAGCAAGGAAGAGTTAGAAGCTGCTCTTAATGAAAGGGAAACGGTTCTAACAGAGAGATACGGTATGAGAATTAACAAAACTAAAACTGTAAAAGTATGCAAAGCAAAAGAAAATAAATCAAAAACAAGAATACAAATATGTAATACGAATTTAGAAGAGGTTAAGGATTTCTGCTACATAGGAAGCCAAATAACGGTAAATGGGAAAAGCACAAAATATGTAAAACAAAGATTTGCGCAAGGTCGTGATACATTTAACAAGAAAAAGCAACTACTGCGTTCAAAGACAACAAGCATTAAACAAGGAAAATATTGCTTAAAACATATGTGTGGAGCAAAGCACTGTACGGCTGTGAAACCTGGACAGTAGGAGAAGCGGACAAGAAAATGGTAGAAGCCTTTGAAATGTGGTGCTACAGACGCATGATGAAGATATCATGGACAGACAAAGTTAAGAACAAAGAGGTACTAAAAATGGTAGGGTAAGAAAGAAATATGCGGAAAACAGTAAAAAAATAGGAGAGATAAGATGATAGGCTAGTATGTGACATGAGGGAATTGTGCGGAATATATTAGAAGCAGAGATAGAAAGAAAGACAAGAAGAGAAAGACTTAGGTTAGACTACTGCACACAGATAGTGAAAGATGTAGGCTGTAGGAATTTCAGAGAAATATGTAGGCTAGCCCAGAATAGAAATCAATAGAGGTACGCATCCAACCAGTCCTAAGATGGATAAATTAATGACGAAGAAAGTAAGTGTACTTAAACATGAAGATTATTATAAGCAACTACAAGTATTAGTTAAGCAATATTCTCGAATGATGTTAATTGTGTGAAAGGATCTAATGGGAAACTATTATTTGAGCAAATGTCTTAGTGTTGGGGGATCTTAGCAGCCACAGGCTGGTTAACACCCTTCACTGAATCTCAGTAAAATAGGGTATAAAATTATAAAACAATAGAAGGGGGACCAAGCTATATACATGCTGTGTGAGAATTTCAGGGTATTATAATTGTAAAACAATAGAAGGTGACCGAACCGAATCTAACAAGAAAGAACAGCGCATATTGTGAAAGATAACAAACATAAAATAAGAAGAAAATTGTTTAAAGCATGTGTGGAGCACAGCACGGTATGCCTTATGAATTACGGGCAGTTTGAAAAACAGACAGAAAAACGGTAGCAGCTTTTTGAAATGCTGTGCTTCAGATGTATGAGGATGGACAGGCAAAATTAATAACAAAGAGGTTATAGAAATAGTAGGGGAACAAGGATATCTGTGGAAAAAAATAGGAGAAATAGAAGGGCAGAATAAGTTTTAAGGCATTTTTGGGGCATAGTATAGGATATATTACAAGCAGAGATAAGAAAAAGGAGGCAGATGTAGACCTAAATCAGATAGTGATAGATGCAGACCGTGCAAATTTCAGGGAAATCGGTAGGTTAGTTTAGAATAGGAAACAATAATGGTACGCGTCGAACCAGTTCCAGGACTGAAGACCTAATGATGATGATGATATTACAATTTAACAAAACTGCAGAACATACCAAACCTATGCACGAGTTGGATGCACTTGCTGGAAGCAGCGAATTCTACTTTGTATTTAACAATTGCCTCTTTAGTACAATAAGGTGACTATTCCTTATTATTTCATTAAATATGATAAACCCAAGTCCACTGCAGCAAAAGCCTGTAAACGAATCATTTCTTATGCATTTCATTTATTAGGCTCAATTTTACAGAACAATAGGAAAATTGTTTTTCAATTAATTGAAACAGAAATGAGTATTGATCTGCAGCTCTGTTGTTACGTGTCATAAATCTCTGTCTTATCATTATTTCTTAAGTATAATTAATGAAACGTGAAAATATTTTAAACTGTTCGTTCAAATTAGTCATTGCTTAAAATTAATTGAAAATGATTTCCTTCTTTACGCCAATTGTAGTTGTGTGTTATTAGAACATTTGGTAATATATATCAAACTTTACTTAAAAATACTTTAAAAGTGCCCTTTGCTCATGAACCTTATTGTACCATTTGAAAAGCATACTTCATTTTGAAACAATATTTAATTATCAAATGTAAAATAAGTAGATTTTGTAACGTTAAAACCCACGGATCAGACAGAAACAAAAAGGAAAGCGAAATAAGGGCCCGCAGAATCACGGTCACGTATAAAAGATAAAGGAAATTTAGAAAGACCGGGCTAACTACAAATGCGGAGAGTGGAGTGGTTCACATACATAAGAAAAGTACATCGCCAACAATTTTTTTTTATTTACAATAAACCAAAAAGTAAGCAAATTACTATTTTAAAAAAAATTATACCTTACTGACAATACCTATTCGTATTGTAACAGGTAAAATTGATCGATAATGAACAAAACAAAAAGGCAATGCTTATGATTTCTTCTAAATAAATATTTTAAATTAAACATAGTACAGGTAGAGCAATTTTTAGAAGCAAGTTGAAGTAACAAGAACACTAGTGAAGCTAGTTGCAAAGCTGGTTTTTGTATATTTTCTCCGCCCGTCGAAGAAGTGTGAATTGAGTATCTTGATAGTGCATAGGTTGCTCATCAACTCCAAATGCTGATAAGCAATTATTTCTGAATATAGACTAAAACAAGGTCACATACCTTTAGGTGAAGAGATACTTATCTCACACTTTAAACAGTTGCGGAAACCTGCAAATATCTCGATCTTGTACACCGGGTGGATCGTTACACCAGTAACCGTGTCGTAAATGCACCAACCATCACTGCACGATCGGTCTACACAAAAGCTTTTGGGTCTCCGTAAAAAAGTTTGGCCTACATAGAAGAGCAACATACAGGAGATATAAGCTTATCCAAGGAAGCGCGCATTTCCTTCAAACTAAGAGTATCAGGAAAACAGACAATACATCTTAGGATAAAAAGCCGAATCAAAGTGAGCCCAGTTTTGAAAACGATGTAACAATCAATTGAAATATTAGAATACCACATCTTAAAAAGCACGACTAAATTCTTTATACTGCATAAATAGATAAAGAAAACCGGCAAACTCGAATACAATTGCTTTTGTTAATCACACCTGCAGAAAATTTATGCTATTGATAAATAAAGCGAACATATTCTTTCAGAAAGTACGGATTGTAGATACCCCAGTACATTTGCGACTTTATATTGAACAATAAAGAAAAATTCAAATACTATGACTTAAACTAAATGCACTAATTACATTCTACAGAGTGTTGAACAAATACTTGTTTCAATTCTATTAACTTGAGTTTCACGGGAACAAATCGATTCACTAAACCATAAAAGCATAATCTGGGGCGTCTCCTATAACATGTAGTTATACAAAACATCGAAGTGTAAGCGTGAGGATATTTAAAAGGGATCCTCAACCAAATGAAGATATTTATCAGGGTACAATTGAACGTAACAAATATAAACACAGTCCTATCGCTTCCATAGAATAGTTTTTATTTACATTTGTACATTTGTTATAGTAAATCGTGTGGGTCAGGAAGAACAAAAAAAAACCAATTAAAGTAAAGTTTTGCACGAAACTACGTACCTAAATGAAGAAATGTCAGGCTAACGTTAATCGGAGATTGGATGTAGTAAAGTAATCGAAAACAAAAACCT
The DNA here is from genome assembly GCA_036346225.1 of Platerodrilus igneus. Taxonomy (NCBI): domain Eukaryota; kingdom Metazoa; phylum Arthropoda; class Insecta; order Coleoptera; family Lycidae; genus Platerodrilus; species Platerodrilus igneus. The sequence continues at coordinate 1,488,593 of JARFIW010000229.1, read as the reverse complement.
AAGAAAAAAACCGAGTCGTCTCTCTAAAATAAAAATTAGTTGATTAGTACAAACAAGGAACAGAACATTAATCTGTCAAAGAAAAATAAGAATACATATATATCGATATAAATAATAAAGAAAACACCTTTCTGGTATAAGTAATTGCTTGTCTATATTATAATTTCAAAATATGGTTACAAATGAGACAAAGATTAAACTAAATAGTGTTCGTGTGCAGCACCCAACCACGTAACCGTATACTTAACACATACAACAAACATATCACTTAATAGTAAATGAAAACCTAAATGAATGATTGTAAATCAATACTAATAATTAAATATCTCACACTTTTAGGTACTATAAGTCGCGTGAAAAGAAGCACACGATCTCGCGTTGGTATCGGACCACATACATTTGTTATATAAAACCTGCCTAGTTAAATTATATCAGGCTGTAGGCAAGATGATAAAACGTATCAACACCGCTGAGGTGTTCTTAACACTAATCAGTATTAGTAATGTTGGTTAGTAACAATATACAACGTGACAGTCATAGAAAGTTTAGGAAGTCACGGGATTAGTAATGTGAGATTTTTAAAAACTCACGGTTTCTCTCACAAGGATTAAATGGTCAGTAGCAATACACAGCTACCAAAAATTTTAGGCTCAGCGGAACCGGAGAAGTCGGCGTCACCAAACTTTTATCTTAGTCAGCAAACCCAGTCTATGAGAAGTGAGTCATCTCACGTAGCGTCGAGGAGCGAGAATGTAGGCGAAAACCAACCAACCGATCTAGAAAATTTATCCTAAAACGAGCTAAAATCAGATTTTAAATTAGTGCTACCTCCAACCGTTAACGCACACCTACCCGATACTCACAAGAGAAAGTAACTTAAAGGGAGGATGCATGAACCAGCTCGTATAATTTCTTGTACAATCTTCACAATAATTGTACAAAGGACAGAATCAGCAATCCAACAAAAGCCGTTGGTATTATAAAACAGAATGAATAATTCGTAAATAAAATCCAATGCAACAAATGTTCAACGAAAGTACTTGCGAAACTCTTTTCAAATAGGGACCGCTTAGAATAAATGATTTAAATGAACCTAACTACAATTATGAGACCGAACACTAGGCTTGCCAGAACAGGATATGAACTAAGGCAATGATTTTATTCGGAATATAGACGAGATAATAATTAATGGCTTATTTTAGTCAAGTAACTTTTAAAAGCAAATCTGGAACGTAACAAATCCTCTCCCCCTCCCCTAGAAAAACTGAAAGGTCGGGGTAGGAAGCAGAGGCAGCGAAGCACTCAAAATAATACCAAGACTGACCACGAAAGATACCGGATAAAAAAAAACAAAAACAGACACAAAACAAAAATCCAACTCGAAGGAACAATAGTGGTAACCCTTGGACCACTAGAGAAAACAACACAAGATGCTCACATCAGTGAACCTGCTTGGGCAACCATCCTGGCGTATAGGGGATTAAGTAGTGAACAGTATGATGAGATAGAATGTTCATAAATACAAGACAGATAAACAAATTAACAAGTATGAAATAAACACTCACCTGAATCGATGCATCCATCCATTTACCAGAACATTAGGCAAGGAAAGGAAACAAGAATAATTCTGAGATATAGAAGATCCACGATTCTCGATTAATATTGTATGAGGGTAAATTATGTGCATCCGTCTTATTTTAGCATCAATATCAGAATACGGCACTCGTCACATCAAAAATAACCGGGCGCGACGACGGTTGACAATCGACTGCATTAACGACTTTAATCAGTCGGGAAACACGGATATATATTGCCACCTGCATACTGTGGGATTTGCAAGTGACCGTATATTTATCTAACAATTTAACTAAATTCTATTATACTTTGAACTATAAACCAAAACATTTATCGTCGTAAATATACTTGGCGGGGCCAAAATGAATGAAAATGCGTAGTAAATGTATATTATTATTCAAAAATACAAGAAACAAAATTGCGCTATATGCAATCCTGTATGAGAATTTAAGGAAATTAATGTGAATTAGCATAAAAAACAATTGGGTAAATAAATATACTTTAATTCGAACAAGTCCTTTATTCCTTTACTGTAATGGCAAAGGACATAATTTGACCAATGGCCGGGTATACGTGTTAGAAGAAGTTTTAACTCGAGCGATTCGTGGGATACCATCAGACCCAGGCATTAACTCTTCTATAATAGCAAGCGGCCACTATAGAGGAGGAAGGTTATCTTGCATGATCATCACTATGGAACCTACGGTAGGAGGGTGTATATTGGTATTCCATTTTTGGCGTTTTTGCAACGTGGATAAATATTCTAAGTGCCAACGTTTCCAAAAATGAGTAATCATGGAATCAATCAACTTATACCTATTAGAATGATTCATAGGAATATCGGATACGTCTTCTACAGGTAACCAACCTAATGGTGTACTGTATAGAAAGTGGGCAGGGGTTAAAACACTTAAATCATTGGGGTCACTACTGAGTACAGTCAATGGTCGAGAATTTAAAATTGATTCTATCTGACATAAATCTGTGTAGAACTCCTCATATGTTAGATGCTGTTGACCAATGATACGGGAGAAATGAGTTTTCTCACATTTTATTTGGGATTCCAAAATCCCGGCAAAATGTGGGGCGCTAGGGGGGTTAAATTTCCAACGAATTTTATTTATACTTAATTCCTTCTAGAAAGTATTTTTAAATGCAGTGGTACGGACAAAATCATAAACGTCATCTAATCTCCTTTTGGCACCTACAAAATTTGTTGCATTATCTGAAAATATCGTTGTACAATTTCCCTCCGAGACAGAAATCGCTTTAAGGCTGCTAAAAATAAATCTGTAGATAAGTCAGCAGCTAGTTCCAGGTGTAAAGCGTGGGTAGACATACAGACAAATAAACAAACGTAACCCTTTTGGCATTTAACTCCCCTTCGGCGGCTTAAAGTAATTCGAAAACTATCTGTATAATCAATTCCGATATTTAAAAATGCTTTGGCGGCATTTACTCGTTCAAAAGGCAAATCTGTCATTATAGAATACATACAGAGTCAAAACAGTGGTTGCAGTTCCAAATACAGTTTCGGATCCTACTACGTGCGGAGATAATCCAAAATTGGTTTCTTAGAATAGCTTGTAATAGGTGAGCTCCCGCGTGACCATACAATTTATGATAGTAATTAATAATCACGGGAACAAGGGAGTCGGATTTTGGTAACAATATTGGATATTTTTTTATCATAATTTACGTTGGTCTTCGATATTCGACCACCAACTCGAATGACACCATTTTCAATAAACGGGCAAAGTCGGCGTAGGTTAGAACGAATAATTCCATTCATTCGCTAATATTTTAAATTCATCGGAAAAATGGCGCTGTTGAACTGTTTTTATTAAAAGCTCTTAGCCTTATCCAAATCGGTTTTGGATATGGGATCTTTATTTGACAAAAGTTTTGCAAATCTTAACACATACAGGGTAGAGTGTAATAATTTACTCCATGAGAAAAATAGGTTATTAAAGTATAGAAAAGCTCTAAATCATTTTCAATAGCTACATGAACTGCAATTTCTTGAATGCCTTCTTGGAAATCGACTTTGTTTCTAAACGGTGTTATTGGCCAGTATTCAATCGAAAGCTTTAACCAACTTGGTCCCTCAAACCATGCTGAATTTTTAAGTAAGGCCGAAGGTAGTAAACCTCTACTGGCGCAATCGGCCGGATTTTCTTTCCCATTAACAAAAACCAATGGGCAGGAGATAAAAACTTTTGTATTTTGTTAAACCGATTGAATACAAATGTATTTCATTTTTTAAACGGAGGATGTATCCAGCTTAGGGTTATCATAGAATTGGAAAATGCGTAAATTTCATTTATAAATTTTCTTTTGGAATATAAATCACGAATGTGAGCCACTAATTTAGCTAGTTGTATCGCTGCACATAATTCTAATCTGGGTAGGCTAATTTTAGCTACGGGGGTTACCCGAGCTTGGGAAAAAAGGAACGTTACGTTTACATTAGCGGAGGTATCCACGGTGCGTATCTAAACAACGGAAGCGTAACCAACCGGACTAGCATCCGAAAATCCAGTAATACTCAAAGAGGTGGTTTTCAAACACTCGAACATGCCTTGGAATTTTCCATTTATGAAGTCGGAAAAATTCGTTTCAAATTTTAGACCACACTAAATTAATTTTTTCAGACACGGGAGTAGCCCAATCAAATTTTGCTTCCCAAGTATTGTTAATTAGTACCTTTAACAATAAGGTAAAAGACGCAGCAAAACCTAATGGATCAAAAATACGGCTTAAAATACTTAACATTTTCCGTTTTGTGCAGGGTGTGGTGAATTTGTCTTCAACTTTGAATCCAAATTCATCGGTAGAAGGGCTGTACTGAAGACCCGACCTTTTGAAACAACTCTTATCAAATTCATAAGTGGATTTCCATCGAATTGCTTCGGATATAGCAGCCTTCACTTCAGGACAATTGGACAACCATTTTACAATTTGAAAGCCACCGCTTTCGAAAAACTTAACAGATTCGGTCTGAATTATTTTCGCGTCTGTCGGATTAGAAACGCTGCATATCAAGTCATCCATAAACATGTTCCTATCTATATATTCTGCGACCTTAGGATAATTGCTTTCTTCATCTTGGATTAATTGATGTATAGTACGTAAACTTAGAAATGGAGAGGACACCACACCAAAAGTAATTGTGGCTAGCTTATAAGTTTGAATGGGATCATCAACCTTAAATCTGTACAATATTCGTTGATATTTCCTTTCGAATTCATTCATGTTTATTTGACAATACATCGCCTTTATGTCACCGCTCGAACTAACAAAATATAACCGAAAATTAATTAATATGTTACAAATATTTTTCTGTAACTTCGGTCCCTTATGTAAAACGTCATATAAAGAAATACCGCTATCCGATTACATAAAATCAAATACAATTCGGCAGGGAGTTGACGTACTGTCGGGTTTCCAAACACAATAATGCTTGTTGATAGTCAGAAAATTTCGAAGCAATTTCTTCCAAATTCCAGAATTTCTTTAATGTATCATCGAGATACGATTCTGTTGATACAAAAAATGACTAAACTGGTGCGGCTGCGGAAACAGTGCCTAATAAAGCATAACTAAATACAGTATTTATACCTGCTGGATGAGTACCATCACCAGGAGTAAAGCCATCTTTCATAATAAGTGCGAAAACATCTGCCCCTAATAATGTGTCGATTGAACCCGGCAAAAACCATTATGGATCTGCGAGTTTAAAATTAGAAAACGATTGCTGCGTAGGCAGTAGGAAACTTGGTAAGTCTGAACAAATGTTAGGTAAAACCATTGCGGAAAATGTTAGTGAAAAATCTGACGATTTCACCAGATGAATTTGACATTGTATGGTTCCATGTGAAGAACCTGCAGCAACTTAACCTAAACCTTTAATAGGTGCGGAAGCCTGCTGAAGAGGCAGTCCTAAACGTTTGCGGCAACGATTAGTCATAATTGATTGACTTGTAGAGTCACAAATTGCTCTTACAAGTTGGAAAATTAGCATACAAATTGTTTAAGCCTCCAGTCGAAGACATGGAAATTTGTGCGGGTTGCGAAGAGGGTTGCCCTGTAGCATTTTCTGCGGGAAATGCACTGGGTGCAAGTTTGAAAAATGTAATAACGAATTATGTTTAGACGAACAATGCCTACAAGTAGACGTCGACTTGCATGGATTTAACAGATGCGACGAACTAAGACAATTGATGCACAAACGCGCTGATTTTACAACATTAAAGCATGCAGTCGCTGGCAATTGTAAAAAAAACTCACATTTATAAAGTGCATATGTTGTGGCCTTGCAATGGGCATATCTTGGTTTTGGTGCTTCACTTTCAGTAGAAGCTAAAAATACTCGAGGATGATCCTTAATATTTGGCCTATATGAAAGTTTGCTTGCGATATTATTAATGTTGGAAACACTAGCCGACGAATTATTTTCTAACGCACGGCATCTGTCTGTTAAAAATTGTTTCAAATCTTTAAAAATATGAAATTCTACATTTGCAAATTTTATTTCAAAAGCCTTGCGAGTAGAATTGTCTATTCTTTACATCAACCAATTAAAAAGTGTGAATTCCCAAAGATCTATGTTTTGGTACTGCGAAAGTGCAGTTAAGTTTTCATAGAAAGTGTTTAATAAATTTTATAATGATTGAACTGAATTATTATTGCATTTGGGTGCGATAAAGATTGATTGCCAATACATGGTAGCTAAGACACGTTCATTCTGATATCTAGACAAAAGCGTATTATATGCTATGAAATAATTATCAGAAGTCAAAGGCAAGTGCTTGACAATAGACAAAGGCTCTTTTGAAAGAGATGAGATCAAATATTGGAATTTAGACATGGGCGATAAACTGTCATTATTGTGTATGAATGCATTAAATAAATCTATATAGGTAGGCTACTCGTTAAGTTCACCTGCAAAACGAGCCAATTCAATTTTTGGTAACCTTATATTATTGCTAAGAGTTAGCACTTCTAAGACTACTGATTCATCCGAATTGAAACGTGACATTGTCACTTGCGTTTCCACCATCTGAGTCTGGAATGGACTTTGCAAATCTTGATTTCGCAGAACATCACTAATGCTCATGTGAACAGCCTCTAATTGGCAAAATAATAAATCGATTTCAAATATATAATTACAAAAGTCCGTCCAGTTCTCAGATGATTCATCAACTAAAGTATTGCGGTGAACTGACTGAAATTCGTCATATAATTTTGATGTAATATTAGACGCGGCGGTGAATTTGAACCGGCACTGCAATCATCAATATTGTTAGATAAGGCTTCAAAAGCTTTCAAACGTGCAATAGTCTGTTTGGCCACGACTACCGATTTTTCTAATGCGTAGCTCATTTTTGTTGAAACTACGTGTAAAGTGTAAAATAATAATTATTTTAATGAAAGCTCTACAAAAGTGAACCAAAGATGGAATGCGTGTGTCAGAGTGGAATAAATAAAATTCACCCCTGAGCTTTTATAAAATCTTGACTCATAAAATTTCGAATAAATTCTAAGATGCAGGGTTTTTATAAAATGAACAAATAATACGAAAGCGCCTGCAAATAGCAAACACGATTTACTACCTGTAAATTTGGGAAGCGGCAAACAAAAGATATGTAACTTGTTTTCCCTATCTGTAAATATCAGGTACAAGGAATGCGGTTTTTTTCATGAATCATACACGAAAGAGATGAAGTAATATCGAGAACCAATTATTTTACTCTATTTTGCGAAAATACAAATGCGGAATTGTAAAGATTCACGTTGCAATCTTAATAAACTCAATTGTATACGCCTTAATTAATTAATTAATTAAAACATAAAGCTGAATATGATTGAAGGACAACAATGTTTTGAATGCGGATTAAATAAGGAGCTTATTGAGGGTTGCTAATGGATGTTTGATAATAAAGGACCACCAAATACGACTTTGGATGCAATTAATAGTTCAAATGTTGTATGTAAATAATTGTGCACTTACTGATTGCTGGTTCGATGACGAACACTCTGTTGCCAAGCGAAAACTTGTTGCTACTCGAAAATGTACATGTTAACTCGACGGCAGCTACACGAACATGCACATGTATGATGAAATGATGCGCGCAAAAACAAGTTACTATTACACACTCACACACCACTGTGGTTCCTTATTGTTGAAGGATAACTTAGGTAAAGGGTTTAGGGACGAAACACCAAGGTTCAAAAGACCATTTTTTTGGTAGAAACAAAGCCATTCGCCACGTTTGATCCGTACAATCAAGAATCACATGACATGACACCGACATGTCGGGCAACATGCTGGGGGTCGGGTGTCATGTTTGGCTAAATGTCAATGTCGTGTCACGTGATTTTTGAAGGTAGGGTTCAAATGTCTGGATGACTTTTGTTTCTATATAAAATAGACTTTCCGAACGCTAATTTTTCTACAAGAAGTACAAGTAAAATGAAAGATTTATATCTGAAGCAACTATTGTTTATCTCATACAAAGCATATTTAACACCACGTACATAGGCGCAGTAGTTAAACCAAAATTAGTATAAAACTACATTGAAGATTAAGTTTAAGCTTTATTTTACTAAACGCTATTGTTTCTCAGCTAATAGCTGATGTTATCTGCCGATTTTGCACCTGTCATGAATACATAATCTTAAACATCTAAAGTGCTTTTCTATATAGCGGTGGTTGTCAAAGCAAACGTCTTTAATGTAATTAGTTTAACGAGATGTTATGAATAGTGTAGTTAAAGTAAAGGATTTAAACAGACGGGGAATTATACTATACATGAATTTAAACAGCGTGGGTATGTGTTTGTTGCCCGTATGAAAAGCATATAATTACTACGTAAGCCTGAAAGCAGTTTGTTTTCACGATGTAGCAGTAAAATTATGGAGACAAATAGTTGAGCAGAACTTTCTAAAGTTACAGTATTCTGAAACTCTGGTGAGAACTGCTTGCTGCAAAACTCCATTAAATATTCCAGGTCGCTCAAGCCATATCTAGAATGTGTGTTTATCATGTCCGTTTCAAATTAAGATAATACTTTTTAAATAAGTTATTAGTAACAATGGAATGTGGTGAGTTCTATATAATTTTATACCAACCTATTTTTGGCCAAATAAATCCTTGATAGATAATCTATTAAAAGGTTAGAGTGTTGCGGATTCTGGTAGAAATCGTTACAAAATTAAAATTATTATATAATTCAAACCTATATATCAGTTAAAAACAATATTATTAAAAAAATTATACTTGCAAAATCTACGAAGTTTTTTTTCCAATTCGTAATTAGACATCTTCTTATTTTAAATTGATGTCCAAATCAGCTAACAAGATTTTCATATTTAAAATCTTCGTTTCAAACAGCAGTTACTAAAGTACATATTTGCTTAAATCTTCCTTTCAATTATTTAATAAAAGTAGCGGTATATGGAAGAATTTTTCCTCTTCATTGTATATAATCACATTTAATAATTTCCATTTTTACGCAGGTTACGTTTAAAACATCACTCCTTTATTCATTGTAACATTATAATTATTGAATTAAGGTATGCTTACTGCATACTTCAAATATCATCTTCGCAAAGTAACACGCTTGCGACTTTAATTAAAATAATATTTCGCGATCGAATTCATGAATCAATAAATGCCTCGAATAAACATTTCTTTATATAGACAAATTATCTATTTTCCAGAATGTAGTAGTATTTACGTGATTCAATTCTAAATAATATACGCGTTATGTAATTTTCTGGAAAGAGCTCAAAATCGTCGAATTTTATTACCTCGTTATCTCGTTCCAGTTATAAGTGACACGCGTTGCTCGGCTTCGTTTAACACCAAAGGTTATTGTGGCGTCGCATACTAATCTAATAATTGCAAAAAGTAGTAAATAACTTTTAACAAATTTTTGATACATTTTAAGGGTTTTTTTTAATTGTTCCGGACGCTTCGTAGAATAAATGTTTATTTATTAATAAGTTCAACGAAGTCGACATATTTCTTTTCAATTCCTTTCGAAAATACGAGAACATGTTTTATTTAAATTTGATTTAGGTAATACACAGAGAAATTAGTTTAAACTAATGAATTTATAATGCGAATTAGTTGCATTTTTATAGTAAATATTTGCTTTCATGGCAAAACGTGTTTTAAGATTAAAATTAAGGTTTTAAGTACAAGATTGATTGTAGTTTTTATACTAAATGCGTAAAGCTAACACTATTCTATGCTATTCACAACAAATGAAGAACATTTTTATATGCATTGAAAATGTATTGATAATTAATAAGTGAAAATAAATGGTGTTGTATTTATCTTAAAATAATCGATTTGCAATCGCATTTAATACGTTTTCAAGGTATCTTAAAATTAATTATTTTTACCTATACAGCTTACGTAGTTTGATATTTATTTACAATACGCTAGTATCATACAGGGTTATTAGTCATACACGCGGAACTTGTGTTTTAGTATTGCACTTTAATGATTAAAAGTACGTTTGTATTCTATAGGGTGCAACCATAAATTTACGAAAATTTCCATTTTTTCCGGATTCTTTAATATTTTGGAGGGATTTATTTGTAGAATTTGGGTTTTAATAACCTTGCGTTACCCCTTATCTCGTCAATATATATATATTTTAATGATAAAGTGATAGTATTTTGGGTATGAAGTCCAAGGAATAAAAGTTGGTTTGAAATTCAAAAGTTTATTTTTATTTTCTTAACGTTTCGGCGATCATTTTTCGCCTTTATCAAAAGAATCGTATAGAAAATAATTTTTTTGAAAATGACAATATATATTGCTGTGAATCTTCTCTTATCTCTAGGTACTGGCCCTTTAAAAAAAGACATTCGAGCCCCACAGTTTGGGCGTCAAGAATGCTGTGATACCTTTTAAATCACCTGGTCCGTTGATTCCTTCTGTTAATCGCCTCGGCTGCTCCTCTTCTAGATAACTTCCATTCTCAATCATAAAAATTAAACAACACATTCCTACCACAAACATCAACGTTAACTCTATTTACATCAATATTCAGAATACATTAAATTTTCAAATTAAATTTGAACATAAAATTCAGTTTTAAAAAGAATTTCCGGATTAATTTTATTATCATCTTACTGTGCATCCAAAATTAAAGTCCTTGTTGGATGCCTACTAATTAATATAACAAGATAAGCAGACCGGAGTCTGAGTATAAAGGGAGTATCTACCACCCCTTTACGTTAATTAACCAGGTTTGTCTAATTGAGCTCAAAGACCTACCCAAAATTTCATCCTATTCCCGAACATCAAACCAAAATACCCCTTTTTACTTAAACAAGCAAATTTCATCTTAAAATTAAATTTTTATGGTTAGAAAAATTCCACTAATGTCCATTTAAAGTAAATCAATTATAAAGTCATTCAATACACACAAAAAAATGTCAAACAAAATAGTACAATTTACCTGAAGGTTATTGTCCTCGTAGCTTCAGTGTAATCGTCCCTTTTGTAAATCACACCATTCCAACCGGATTCTATTTACAGCTTCAAGTTATCAACGCTTTAAAAATGTTCTTCATCACCATTAATTTAAAGTTGTTTCTAGGCTTTTCCGGAACTCATCTGTGTATATCTGCCTCTGGTTCAGTGGATGCAGACACATTTACGAACCATTTAGTCATTAACACCCCGAAAAATAGCAAAGAAATTCATACTTCCTTTTACCAATATTACCAATATACGCCAAAACTGCCTACTTTTGGGTATACATTTGTCGTTGTAAATTTTACTAATTGGTACCGTGATAATAAACTTTTATTACCTTGTATCTAAGTGCACTGAAGTACATTCATGTTAGCACGTAAAATAACCAACTATTTTGAGTCACTAAAATATACTAGCACACTTTAAATTATTTAATCAAACTAAAATGCACTGTTTAATATGAAGTCGCGGATGCACGAGCTTTTAACGCATCGAATCGTCGAAAGTCTAAGAGTCTAAGAGAGAGAAACACATATTCCCGCCTGTATATATAGCGAATAGCCGACACGTCGCTTTGTTCCCTAAAGCGGGTAATTCCAACGAATTCCTCATTCTACGTTCCCAGTCTGTAGCCTGCACGTCGATTTTTATGAATTTAGTCCTCACCCCATTGAGATCTCAGAAAATTTCAACACGGCTCGCAAAGTTGTCCGAGAAAAACTAATTACTTTTATACAGAAATTGTTGTTCTACCTCTGATATATGCATCCTATTTCCAACCAATCGCAACCCCCTGACGTTGTTTAAATCCGCCTTTTAAAATATGTGTCTTTGCTTGACGCATTTCTCTTTCCTTCTCTAACCTGTTCGTATTGGTGCAACTTGACACTCTTCATTATCGATTATATTTTAGTCCACGCGGACTGTTATCTTGGTTTAATAACCCCGTATCGCACATTCTCGTGAATATTAAGCCCCGGTTTCTCCAAGATTCTTTGAAACATTAATTATTTGCCAAATTTACGCAGAATGAGCTTTTTTAAAAATACGCAGGTGTTCTGTATTTCCTGCTAAAGCATCTGATCGTTTCCAATATCCTTAGAATCAATATGTTTATCCAAACAAATTAACTTGAAATTGCCTTTTAAAAACACGCAGGTGTTTTCAAACGTAACATTTTAAATACCCTTCTACGATTTGCATTTTATTGGGTTTTTACAAGTTTTCTATGCTTATTATATGTTACTAACGGTTTAATTAACTCTAATTAAATTGATTTCTATCCTTTCATTTTTAGCGAATACAAATTATTATCCGTACGTTTTGTTTAATACCAGTTATTTAAAATAGAGTTCATTAATATAAATTTTGCACGTAATTTCCATTTGTTTAGGAATAATTAAATTATCCACTGCGCTTTTCAATACTGCTTCTTTTGATGTAAAGCGTCTTATAGATAATTTAAATTTCTTACTTTACTGAAACGACCGAGTTTATTTATGCTTCAAGACTTTAATAAAGCGTATTATTTAATGAAATTCCTTATACACGGTAATTAAAATTATTTGATTTGATTATTTAATTTTCTACCCTGGTCTAAATATGAGTATTTTCCCCCTATTTGAATACAAATAATCCCACTTATTTGAATGCAAATATCAAATATTTAGACTGCCAAAAATCTTTACAAAATTTTGCCTATCTCTATCCTTATCTATCTCACTTACCTACTTTGTCTCCAATCAAAAAAAAATATTTACACCTATCCTATATCCCTATCCTATTCCTAACTCTCACCTACTTCTATAAACTGAAATTATCCCTAACTTCATCCTACTTATCCATCTAATCCTATATACATCCTATATACCTATCCTATTCCTAACTTTTAACTACTCTTCACTATACTTTACTTCCCCCTACCTAATCCTATATGCCTATCCTACTCTTACTCTATTCCTAACTCTCCACTAATCTTATATAAAATATCTATACTTAACCTATCTTATTTTCTTCCTACATTTACTCTTTATTCTCATCCTAAACCTATTCCTAATTATCTCCCATATTTATCCTATACCTAGCTTTATTTTCCATAAACACTTACTTCTACTTTTCTATATACACCTATCTCTATTCTTATCCTATTTAAATCTAACTCTCTTCTTGACCCTCCATGTCTTTCTTCTTACCATCCTAATACTCTTCATCCCTATTTCTCCCCCTTCTATATCTATACTTATCATCCCTATTATCTCACATACAATAAACTTATCATCCCTATTATCCTCACTCTTAAATATTGCTTCTTCTTCAGTCCCTACACTTGTCTGTTTCTTATTTATTATTGTTTCCCTATCTGCCGACAAACCAAACGATACTACTTTACAATTATCGATTTTTCCCTCTATGGAAAATCCTATGTACCTTCTAGAATTTTTGTGTAATGGAATCCGCCAGAATGAATTCCTTAAATCTACTTGATTAAAAACAAACTTGCCATCGTTACTTAATTTCGTCTTCACCTGCTCCTGATATGCTGCTTCTACCCCCACTACTTCTGCATGTTTTTGTATTAAAGCTTGAACCTCTACTTTCCTATCCTCTGGACATCTTATCGTGTTGATCTGTTTTACTTCATCATCCTCTACCTCTACTACATTAATACTAAACCCAGTGTCATCCTCTGTGACTTCATAACTGCCTTTCCATGGCACTACCCTATCCTTAATCCTTATTACCTTCCTTTCCATATCTATCAAAACCCTAACTTCATCATACAGTCAACACCTAAAATGCTCTGAAACTTCAGTCCAGGTACAATTACAAACTCCTGTTCACAGCTTAAACCTCCTATATCTATCCTAAGCACCACAACACTATTTACTACAGCAAACTTCTTTTTATTTGGAGCTACTAAATGGCTACGTTTTATAGGCATAATTCTATCACAAACCTTATCCCTAATTTTGCTGACGAATTCCTCCGATATTAAACTCGCCTCTGCCCCTGTATCAAGTAATACTTCTACATTATTTTCAAAAATTTCTAAATTAATAATTGGCAAACATAATTTTCCTCAGTTTCTGGCTCTACTTCCTCCTCAATTTTGAAAAATTCACGTGGATGTTCGTATACATTTACACAGAAATCTAGTGGTCTGTCACGTTCTAAAAATCCTGTCTCATCCTGTTTTCCGTGCTTGGTCCTGGTTGTCCTTCTACAACCTGTGCGTACGTCCTCCTCGTGTTAATATCCGTGTCCCTATCTCTATTCGGCGTGCTGGTCACAGTCCTGTTTACTTCCGGTAAACTGTTCTGTCTCGTGTAACTAGGTCTTGGCGTCGGTCCCCTAGTCGCACTATTGCTCCTGTATTCCTGTCCTCGTCGTTCCCAATTCGGTCGAAAATTTCTGTTGTAGTCAGGCCGTCTCGGATAATTCGGTGTCCTGTTGTCAAACCTAACTGTGTTAACGTTTCGTTCTCGTATCTCTCTTGTCCGTCCTACACATACATCGTCATATCTCTGTAAATACTCTAAAATGTCTCCCGTTCTGTGATGTTTTGTAAGGCCACGTGTTGTCTAATTTCCAGTTCAAAATGTCGTGATAGGTACTTGATAATCTGTCTGTCCGTCAATGGTGGATTCAGTTGTTTGGCCACACTGTACTTGCGGATGGCATATTGCTCCCTAGAACCTGCAAACTCTCCCTTAAATTTTCCTGTAATCAAGTCGTCCCTAATCTGATCCTGTTTGTGATCACTCCAGTAATGTTGTAAAATTTGTCTTCAAAGTCCTGATACGTGTCTATGTCCTGTCCTACTAGATTGTACCATGCTTCCGCGTTGTCCTTTAATAAAGCCTTTATCGTATTTAGTTTAGTCTGTTCGTCAAATAAATTTCCCACTAGATTTCTTACACTATTAATAAAAATTTGTGGATTTACCCTGTTATCACCATAAAACTTCATGTGTTGGTCCAATGATACTCCACCTGTATAAAATCTGGGACCTTCCCCCGTTAAATTTGATATGTTGTATTTAATACTACTAACTTCGCGTTCTACCCTGTTTAACTGATCCCTACATGAGTCCGTTACTTCAGTCATTTTTACGTTTATTTCTTCTTCACAGAAAATGCGTACTTCGGACCTTAAATGTCCCATTTCCTGTCGAAGACCTGTAATATCACGCTCATTTTTTTCAACCCTATTTTCAACTTCCCCCATCTTTACGGTAAGACTATTTTTAAACTCTGTAAATTCTTTAGTCGACTGCTCAATTTTCCCGCTTATCTGCTCTAATTTTTGGTTGGACTCCTCCCTAGCTCTATTAGATTCATCGCTTAGCAGCTCTAATTTTCTGTTAGACTCCTCCATCGCTCTATTCGATTCTTCCCTAGCTAATCGCATTTCCTCTAACATTCTCATCATTAACTCATTTCCTGTTTCTCCTGATTCCGTCCTCGACTGATCTCTACTGCCTCCAGCTTCTTCCATTTTCGAAATTTTCTCACACAATGCACTATCGTCACTTCCAATTTCCACTCCTTGACTCCTTAACCACTCTTTTCTCTGCATACGTTCCAATCACTCACACACACTCTAAAATACTCTTAAATTTATACACACACAAAAACTCTCTCTCTCAGATCGCCAGTTTCCTGGAATAAAATAACAAAATTTTTATTTGGAACTCGAGCCCTCACGTTGTGGTCGCCAAAGATGCTGTGAATCTTCTCTTATCTCTAGGTACTGGCCCTTTAAAAAAAGACATTCGAGCCCCACAGTTTGGGCGTCAAGAATGCTGTGATACCTTTTAAATCACCTGGTCCGTTGATTCCTTCTGTTAATCGCCTCGGCTGCTCCTCTTCTAGATAACTTCCATTCTCAATCATAAAAATTAAACAACACATTCCTACCACAAACATCAAAGTTAACTCTATTTACATCAATATTCAGAATACATTAAATTTTCAAATTAAATTTGAACATAAAATTCAGTTTTAAAAAGAATTTCCGGATTAATTTTATTATCATCTTACTGTGCATCCAAAATTAAAGTCCTTGTTGGATGCCTACTAATTAATATAACAAGATAAGCAGACCGGAGTCTGAGTATAAAGGAGTATCTACCACCCTTTACGTTAATTAACCAGGTTTGTCTAATTGAGCTCAAAGACCTACCCAAAATTTCATCCTATTCCCGAACATCAAACCAAAATACCCCTTTTTACTTAAACAAGCAAATTTCATCTTAAAATTAAATTTTTATGGTTAGAAAAATTCCACTAATGTCCATTTAAAGTAAATCAATTATAAAGTCATTCAATACACACAAAAAATGTCAAACAAAATAGTACAATTTACCTGAAGGTTATTGTCCTCGTAGCTTCAGTGTAATCGTCCCTTTTGTAAATCACACCATTCCAACCGGATTCTATTTACAGCTTCAAGTTATCAACGCTTTAAAAATGTTCTTCATCACCATTAATTTAAAGTTGTTTCTAGGCTTTTCCGGAACTCATCTGTGTATATCTGCCTCTGGTTCAGTGGATGCAGACACATTTACGAACCATTTAGTCATTAACACCCCGAAAAATAGCAAAGAAATTCATACTTCCTTTTACCAATATTACCAATATACGCCAAAACTGCCTACTTTTGGGTATACATTTGTCGTTGTAAATTTTACTAATTGGTACCGTGATAATAAACTTTTATTACCTTGTATCTAAGTGCACTGAAGTACATTCATGTTAGCACGTAAAATAACCAACTATTTTGAGTCACTAAAATATACTAGCACACTTTAAATTATTTAATCAAACTAAAATGCACTGTTTAATATGAAGTCGCGGATGCACGAGCTTTTAACGCATCGAATCGTCGAAAGTCTAAGAGTCTAAGAGAGAAACACATATTCCCGCCTGTATATATAGCGAATAGCCGACACGTCGCTTTGTTCCTAAAGCGGGTAATTCCAACGAATTCCTCATTCTACGTTCCCAGTCTGTAGCCTGCACGTCGATTTTATGAATTTAGTCCTCACCCCATTGAGATCTCAGAAAATTTCAACACGGCTCGCAAAGTTGTCCGAGAAAAACTAATTACTTTTATACAGAAATTGTTGTTCTACCTCTGATATATGCATCCTATTTCCAACCAATCGCAACCCCCTGACGTTGTTTAAATCCCGCCTTTTAAAATATGTGTCTTTGCTTGACGCATTTTCTCTTTCCTTCTCTAACCTGTTCGTATTGGTGCAACTTGACACTCTTCATTATCGATTATATTTTAGTCCACGCGGACTGTTATCTTGGTTTAATAACCCCGTATCGCACATTCTCGTGAATATTAAGCCCCGGTTTCTCCAAGATTCTTTGAAACATTAATTATTTGCCAAATTTACGCAGAATGAGCTTTTTTTAAAAATACGCAGGTGTTCTGTATTTCCTGCTAAAGCATCTGATCGTTTCCAATATCCTTAGAATCAATATGTTTATCCAAACAAATTAACTTGAAATTGCCTTTTAAAAACACGCAGGTGTTTTCAAACGTAACATTTTAAATACCCTTCTACGATTTGCATTTTATTGGGTTTTTACAAGTTTTCTATGCTTATTATATGTTACTAACGGTTTAATTAACTCTAATTAAATTGATTTCTATCCTTTCATTTTTAGCGAATACAAATTATTATCCGTACGTTTTGTTTAATACCAGTTATTTAAAATAGAGTTCATTAATATAAATTTTGCACGTAATTTCCATTTGTTTAGGAATAATTAAATTATCCACTGCGCTTTTCAATACTGCTTCTTTTGATGTAAAGCGTCTTATAGATAATTTAAATTTCTTACTTTTACTGAAACGACCGAGTTTATTTATGCTTCAAGACTTTAATAAAGCGTATTATTTAATGAAATTCCTTATACACGGTAATTAAAATTATTTGATTTGATTATTTAATTTTCTACCCTGGTCTAAATATGAGTAATATATATATATATATATATATTGTAGTGGTTTTAAAGGGCTAAATTTAAGTATAAACAAGGCAATTTCAAACACCCTGTATAGAGGAAACAACCAGAATTTACGTGCAAAACTTATTTATTTTAATGAATTTAAAGTAACAAGTATTACCATAATTTTACAATTAGTGATTAAAATTGAGTTAGGTTCATAAAGAAAATAAATGTAATGTAAATAGAACGCGGACAGTAATATCGATTCTCTACCACTCAAACAAGGTTAGAAGGAAACGTATAATATGCATAAGAAAGGGACAGCGTTAATATAGGCGGGGTTTTTAAGACGTCAATGGATATACTATTGGTCGATATCGTTAGTTGTACATCAGACAAACACGGGGGTATTTGAAGTCGGGTTTTTCGGAAAATATTGTAACGACGCGCTAAATTTCGGGGATTTCGAAAACGGTTGAACCAAAATTTGAGGAAGTGTTATTTTAAATTAGCTATTTCACGGGAAGCGTGGCCTAGAGGTGGCATTCGGAATCATATAAATACTCGAAGAGAATTAGCATCTCTCACTTTTAACTTCGATCTCTTAGTATTTTTACCGCTTCAGAATACCAGCTTGTAAGTATACATATTTTTAAATTAAATAGTACAGTGTTGGCCTTATAATTTGATACGCGAATAATGACGAGTCTAAAATTTAATAGAGGTGCAACATATATCTTAAACAAGCTCGTGAAGTGACGTGAAGTAACGTAAATTAAATTAAATTAAATTAAATTAAAGTACGCTATTATAAAAGAAGTGTAATAAATTTGGATTTGGATTTGAATGCATCGTGAAGGCAGAGCATACAGCACGACGTAGATGGTGTCCATCTACAAATAGCTAAAAGCGGCCAGCAGAGCAGAGCGAAACAACTTAATGGCATCGTCAACGGAGTAGGGATCTTCAAGAAATTCCAGGTAACGCTTTAGAATTTGTTGTTTTTATAAACTATAAAGATTGTTGTGATGTGTGAGAGTGACCTATGAAGGTGTTTTGCATTGTTTTGCGTTTTGAAAATAATACGTATAACTAACTTTTATTATGGTAGTTAAATATAGATCTAAAGGTGTATATAAAGCTTATTAACGTTCCAACAGGAATTTAAATTTTTATTGTTAGGAGTACATGGGTTTTTTTGTTTGCTGTAAGAGTATGCAAAGTAAAAAGCATACATTATTCATAATTAACTGGGTTATCATGAGCTTACTATACTCCAGAGTGTCCTAATTAAAATTAATTATAAATAAAGAAAGAAAAATAAGGTATTATTCAGGGCCCATTTACTCCGGTTACGTTCAATCTGTTTAATATTTCCAGTTAAAACTCTGGACTTTACAAAATAGAATTTATTGAGGTGTAACTTGAGCACCGAAATATAAATAACCTTGAAGTTTTTTTTGTAAATAGTGATAAATAAATATTGTATGATTGTTGTATTATTTTGTGGTTTTATTGAGTGTGTGCGTGAACGATAAAGAGTATGATAGTGAATCTAGGTATCCAAGAGGAGACCCAACTGAGCTAGCCAGGGAAGCGGTTGAAGAATTAAGGTGATGAAGAGAGGAATCTGCGTAAGAGATTATTTTTGTTAAATTTTTCTATTGTGTTAAATTTATGACGATTTTCGGAAAATAAATAAAATCCTCGAATGTTGAAGTGAGACAGCAAAGCTAGAGCGAAGTTACACGGCAATTTATGACAGCCCAACGTTGGGGCTCGAATGTTTTTTTTTACTCTGGCGAGGCTTTTACCAAAGTTCCACGGCAATATATATATATAAAGTCTCGAGAGGCCATTGAAACCCAAATTCCACAAATAAATCACCCAAATAGAAAGAAACCTGGAAAATTGAAATTTCCACGTATAACACAAATGTATTTCTTTGCCATTAAAAAGCAAAGCTCTTATTAATTATGAAATAAAATTTCCCGTTTGTAGATATAGAAGCAAAAATTTGAATGTGTGTGTGTAAATAAAAGCCAACTTAATAAAGCGAGTTTTTATTACTAAAAGATAAAATACAAACCTATGGCATTTATCAACAAGGTCCTTGTTAATTATGTAACTGGATTTCCGTTTATTACATTATTGGCAATTTCATAAAATAATATAAGCTTTAAACCTATTGCATATCAATCGTCGAGAGATATTGTAAAAATACAATATCAATTTATTGCGTTTGTAAAGCGTAGGAACCGCTTTTGTGAAACATTATTTTCATTTAACTTTATTTTAAGAGTTTTAAACAAAACAATCGAGAATCTTCTATATTCAGAAACGAATACGTGATATACTAAGAAATGCTTTAAACGTCATTAAATAAATAAGCATTTTTTCAACTGAAATACCCATAAAATCGATTATATAGCTTTCTGCAAGATTATAAGATAGGACGGGACGCAACGATCAACTCCGTGTATTAGACAAGGATAAACAATACGTTTACTGCTTACGTAGATCACGCAGCTTTACACTAATAGATAGTTAAATGCCGACGTTCTTGTAAATTCTTACATCAGCGGTGACTAATTCTCGAGATTATATCTGGGATTATATGAAAAAGTGACGTAGTTAAAATTTACTATATAATGCCGGAATATTATTAGAGGGATTCATTTATTCATAAATTCGCAATTCATTTTAAAACGTCGAACATGTTACATTGAGAAAAGTAATTTGTTAAGTATGTATCATGCTTACAGTATTTAACATTTAAGATGTAACTTTGAATAAAGAAGTAATTCTTAAAACATAACTCTGCATAAATATGAACGTAATTATTTTTAAAACACTACAAGAATTGAGCAATATTCGACATAGATAATCCTGATACATACTTTAAAGTTGGTTAATTAAAAATGGAAGATGCACTTTAAAAATTTAATATTCTAAATGGAGATTTAAAAAAATTTGTACAAACTGGTAAACTGGGATTTAACGTTAATACAAATTTAATCGTTAATTACTAGCTGGAAAAACGCTGTTTTACCATCGCGAGCATAAAAGTTTTGGTTCCTTGTTTGTTAATTGATCAAAATAATTGTATATTTTGTAACTTTGATTTAGAATAAGTTCCCATTTTGTTATTTGTATAAGTATAATTAACTGCAAATTTTAAGGTCGAAATCCGAAGCCTTTTGTCCTTAATGAAAAATCTGTGAAGCGTTTTTGCCAAACACCCTTACATGGGTGACAATAAAGGATGGATAGATTATCAGCCTATTTGTGTATCTGTTAGTAAATATTAGATAAGAATTTTTAATTATTTTCTGTATAAACTGGAACTGTGAATTGTTTTATAAATTTTGCAAACCACAACCCCAGGCGTCGTCACAACAATATATATATATATATATATATATATATATATATATATGCCATGACACATACATCAGAACAAGTTCAAAACACGAAACGCTTAGTCAAGGATTACCTCTAAGTGGCTATCTTTTCAAACCATTCTAATCTTTTTACTAAAATTAAAAAATTGAAATGTATCAATTGACAAGTCAATGTCATTATATTTACAATGCAACCACAAATCCTTTTCAATGAGTTTAGATTCAATATATTTTGCATTTAAATTAAGACACATCTTATACATATTTTTCATTCATTTATTATGCAAAATTATTAATAAGGTATACGCATTTATCCAAGCTGAAAATTGAATTAATTTTAAAAAGTCATGCAATTGTTACTATTATGAGGAGGCTTAATTCCTACTAAAAAGTGACATAAACAAATAGTTACGTAGGCTAGTTAACTCTTTGTATAAAACCAACCCTTGCAATGATAACGGCGATGTCAAAAAAATCTGTATACACAGAGAAGCACTCTATGTGTTAACTTATTAATTGGAAATTATATTTACTGGAGTATATAAAATATAATAACGTTGAATTAGTATTAACTAAAGCCTTCAACAAATGGACCTTTTGTTATGAAAAAAATGTTGCCTATTCATCATGGTGTGGGAGCCTCGTAGCAAGTTTTACTACAAGGCGTAGAATGACATTTTCTCGAACAAACAGTATATAAATGAATTGGACGCTATAAATAACAGAACATTTACATTAAAAAGGATTGTTGCATATTCTGTAAATGAGTGAAGATTTCAAAGTAATTGAGTGCTACATATAAGTACGTATACAACTATTTTATTAAAAACCACTTTTCAAGTGAATTCGTCTTCGCTAATTTTAAAATCGGTTTAAATTTGAGATTTTATAAAGCCGATTTTAATCGGGAGCTTCAAGATTGGTTTCTGTTGGTGACTTTAAATATTACTGCCATTATTTTTTTGATTAATAATTCCTTTATTAAGTTGATCATAGCTTCACTGAATTATTTCAAACTTCATTGCTAATATTAGCTTTAATCTGGTTCTGTTGCGATAGATTTGTTAGTAATTGGGTTTTGATTTAGATCTGGCGTAAGAAATCTTGTTTGAATATCAATCCTTGAGACCGGTGTTCTGGGCTTGGAAGCGCTGGGAAACTGTTTATTTGTAAGTAATTCAAGACTCCTGACGTCAACGTCACATCGGCTTTTAAGTTTCGTGCTTTTCTGTGAAGGACTTTTGAAAAGTGTAATGTATATTCAATAATTTTGGTGTAAGATATTATAACTGTAAGATTAAATTAATTCAAATATTCATTTGGGAAATTATTTATAACGAAGATCAATTTACAATAATTCTGTTTAAAGGTATACTTTTAAAGTAGTAATCACGGGGGCGAGAGTACCCTGCCCTAAAAGGTCAATATAAGTATTCTCCAGGTGCTTTGCGCTTCTTTGTCCCGCTTTGTGGCTGGGTTAAAGTGTATTTTTTCTATTTATAATCGTTTATTGAGTCAGAACTTGTAAAATTAACAGCAACTGACGTTCATAATCGATACTAAATATACAATTTACTATAGATAGATGAACAAGTAAGTGAAAAGAAGATTTATTCTTCTGGTTGGGGTGTTGGTGTCCTAAC
The DNA here is from genome assembly GCA_036346225.1 of Platerodrilus igneus. NCBI lineage: Eukaryota > Metazoa > Arthropoda > Insecta > Coleoptera > Lycidae > Platerodrilus > Platerodrilus igneus. The sequence goes on along the minus strand of JARFIW010000229.1, from coordinate 1,465,501 downwards.
TTTATCGTCGAGTATATCTGATACAGGATATCAAAGCGAACTACGCAGCCTTGGTGAAGGGATGTGAGATTACGTGTGCGTGCGTAGGACGGTGTCACAGGTAAGGGAATTTTAGGTTTTTGATGAAGATTTTCTTTAGTAACAAGTTCAATCCTTGTGGGTGGATCCAGATTAAGAAATTTATACCGGAAAGTGGGGAGAAAAGAAGATTTTGAGATTTGTTTGGAGACGTGCGGTCAAGTAGACAAGAGAAAATTAGATGTGTAGAGTTTATGAGCGTTATTGGTCTAAACATGGGCAATAACGAGAGGAGATTAGGTGAAAGCGGTACAAATAGCTTAAAGATTTGTAGTGCCCTGTTAGGCATCGGATTCTTAGTTTGCTAGTAGGGAGGGGGGGGGGTGGAGATGATAGTACTGTCTGGTAAATTTTTGTATTTGTCTGCCGGTGGTGAATGAGGACCGGTGTTGCTACCAGGAATGGGTATGTGAATTATGGATTCTGGAATTAACCTCGGTGTTGGTCAATGTAAGTGGTGGGTTGTAGAACGTATGGTTTTAAATTGCGGGTGTATGATTGAGTTTAAGAGGATTTCCATAGGTGAATTTTAAGTAGAGTGAGTAGTGCTGATGTGGATGAGGTTCGGCTGGATTTTCAGGAGTACAAAAAAAGAATGAATATTGGTGTATAATGAGAGTTTAGTGGAAGTAAGCTTTAAGGAAAGTCCAAAAATAACTGAGTAACGTATTATTGGAAGTACGACTTGGTGGAGAATTAGTTTACATGTGTTTATTTACATATATAGATTATGGTAAGGTACGCCGATATTATTAAAGATGACGTTAGTTTTTGATCTGAGTTTGGAAAAGTTGGGTATTAGTTTTAAGTCTCGTGTCAATGTGTAGTCCTAGGTAAGAAGCTTTAGTTGGGAAAGTAATGGTCTGTTTTGGAACATATTCGGAGGTCGAAGAGGTCCTAAGGAGATGTATTTTTGTTTTATAAAGAGATATAGTTCGACTGGTTAGGAAGCACCAGGATTTGATTTTATTTATAAGAAGTGCTGTTGCAGATTCGAGAAATGCTCTGGAATTGCCGTAGATAAAAAGGTCAAGATCGTTTGCGTATGCAAAAGTTGAGGTATTTAGAAAGTTTATGTCAAAGAGTGAATTGATGATTAGGTTCCAGATGGCAGCGGGAGGTGAGAAGCCCGGGGTAGCTTTGTGTGATTGATTTAGTAATTGTGTGGATATTCGATGACAGTGTAGTAGTTTGGGATAAGACAAAAGATTGTATTTTGAAGAATATGTTAAACGCGAAGTTTGATTATTTAAGTTGATGTAAGTGGTTAGGCCACCATAGCAGGTCAAAGGTAAAGCAGAAGCCAATAAAGAAAGCTAAAACGTATTTAGAATGAGCGGATTTGACGGCTCTGATTAATCACTAAATGGTTTTTCTGAGCCATAACTGAATCGGAAAACGTGTTGGTTCGGGGATAGGATGATGTTAATTCAATTTGTGGATTTGGTTTGAGGAGTGTTAGCTGTTCAAAGAGTTTGTCTAGGTTCGGTCAGAGGGCTATGGGCCTATAAGAGCCTGGGCCGTCAGAGAGTTTGTTTGGTTTTTAGAATAGGTATGCTGTGGCGGTTTTAAGTAAATTTGGAAAGGTTGCTGTGATCAGACATTTCTGTAACAGATGGGTGGATACTCCAATTATGGACCAGTATTTTTGTCGGTAGGTTAAAGTAGACGACATCGCACTCTTTTACGTACGCAATCGATTGTATTAAAATCTTTCTTGCGCTTCGCAGTTTTTGTCGCTGCTTTACGGTTACATCGAAGTCTGCGGCAACACACCCTATTGCGTGCGCCGACCTGTTTTGTGACCGGTTGTATCGCACCACACCTCGTGCATTGCTCTCCCTGGTGCTACTTTGCGATTATGTCAAAGTGTTTAATGTAACATCATACCCTTTTGAGCACGCGTTCTGTATCGTGATTACAACACACTTAGGATTTTACGCTCCATGGCGCCGGTTCACGACTACGTCAAAGTGTGCGGCACTATACCCCTTTAATCGTGTGGGCTGGCTTCACGATAGGTTTTATCGCAATCCACCTCATGTTTTGCGCTCCCGTCCTCTTTATTATTAGGCTACAACCACGCTATCAAGATTTATATTTATTAAAATAGGGGTGAAAACGATGCCTGGTAGTTGCATTTCATGAGCTAGAGGTGGAAGTAGAAGATTGCTTTAGCAAAATTTAATTTGCTAATAGCGTTCTGTAGAATGCGACGAAATAAAACAAAATCGTTATTTGCGTTTTTTTGAAAACCTACAAATAGTATACATACACAGGAGTTAGTATATTGCTTCAAAAAACACTTTTTTGGCGCTTCCCTTCCGCCCCCCCCCCCTAGATTGGGGTGACATTATAATTAAAGGTCACTTATACTTTTATAAAAATTATGTCGAGCTTAGAACTGACGTAGGGTTTCTAAATGTATTTTCTTTTCATATACGTGTTACTACGTTCATTTTATTTAATTCGAAAAGAATATCCGCATGCCGTTAAATTTTCTAACACCAGAAAAAAATATTTCCATTTTTCTCTTTAGTTCTATTTATTTTTATTAACGCAAGCAATTTTTTAAAATAAAAAAGTTATCTAAATCGCGTATGAGATATAAGAATTTATATATTTATTTTTTTGCCAAACGTTTCAAAATATATAGCTCCCAATTGATAATTTCTTCGGTGTTCGTCGTAGTACTTTCCGTTCGAAATGTGAATAAAGTGGTTTGTGATAGATAGCGTCATGTGCCTATAAACAAATGCCCACTTAAACAGGAAACTAATCGGAGATCCTTCGGTTCGCGAACCGACCACTTAACCGTTGAGTCAATTATCATTCGTATAACCATTATATAAATCGAACAGCTGAACAATGCCATATGAGTACCCGCAACAAAAGCATTTTGTTAAGAAAGGTTTGGCATAATGAATATTATGCGAAGTGCGCGACAACACACACACACACGCGCGGGACCTAAATTTTACTTCTTATCCGAACAAGGGCGTATTTTTGTGGAAAATGATCGACTAACACTTTTCAAACGAACCATGTCGAGATTCAAATTAGGGACCTTGGGTGTAGTAGTCACACGCATACCAACTACGCCACGGGGCCGCCAGGATCAAAAAACAACTCAAACACAGGACTCAAAATTAAGCATGGTTTACTGATATACCCAAAATACGATATCCGGACTCTGGAAACCGGGAACCGGGAGTCGGGCAGTTACGCAGGAAAGTAAAAGAAGTTTTTCATTACACAAGGATTTTTATGCCTACTCGTGTGAAATTATGAGACTCGTTATAAACGAATACAACATTCAGACAGGACAACATGTAGTCAAAAAATAAAATGGCACAATTCACGACGTACAAACTGGTTTCTTTTTAAAAGTGATCATGCAAAACCCCTTTCCAATAACAACCCCATATGTTTTGATAACAAGATCAAACTTGTTTTTATTCCATGCCAGAAACATGAATGCAATAGAAACGATAACGTACGGAGATCCCATTATATCATGTATGTACAACCTCACACTTGCAATACAAAAAACAGGTGTTCAACGAACGTATAATGAAATTTGTTTTGCATCAAAATTTTCCGAAAACCCATTATAGTAAATTGAAATAATATGTAAGTATAATTCGAGATCACACGTAACTTTATTTAATTACGATTTAAACGAAGTCAGTGAACTATAATAAGTATAGAATATTAAAAGTATCATAGGCGGGTCATAAAAGTTATTAATATTCTCGACCGTAAAACGAATATTGACGAAAACGTGAAATTTAATTAGGAGATTGCAAGGGAGCTCTATTGTGGGGATCTGAACGTAACAAATATACTTGCTGATATATTGTCAAATATAAGAGCTAGTTTTAATTCCACCCTTCGTGTTTACCTTTTCTAGTTTTGCAAAATGTTGGATTGCTTTAAAATTAGGTAAATTTCCCCTGGTATATTATTCAATTTAATCTAAAAATCGTAATTTATTTGCTGTTCGCGTTGAACGTGTAATTCAGGATAAAGCGAATGGAACCTAAATGCCGGAAATGTAATGTGATATAAAATTACCCAAGGCCTGAAGCGTGTTCTTAAATTTAGGTAAATGAAATGAAGCAAAGTTTAATATTACCGCAAGTTTTGCTTTATTACGCTCAATATGGGCAGCATCGTATCTTATTTTACATAACGTGAGTTTCAAGGAAACAATTTGAAGAACGAGACGAATAAATTCCCATGCAATTTATATTAGTAATAAAAATCAAGCCAGGAACTTTTATACAGAATGGCCCACCGAATACAAAACATGCACGTTTATGCCACTTTAGCTTATTTTTTTGAAAAATTTCTGAAATATGTATATTTTGTTTATATGGGAAAAATTATTATTGTAACTCTCCGACTCCCCCTGCAATCCGTAATGGTGGCAAAATTAATTTCATAATTTTAAATTACAAATGGGATAAAGTGGCATATTTTTCGAAGTTAGCTGTATTATCTGTTCAACGATAAACACCACACACACAAAACAATTGTAATACCCAAAACGCGCAGTCAATATTGATTTACCTTCAAAACTATTTCGATCCCTTTAATTAAAAAAATATCATATAATGATTAAGAGTTTGATTTAATTGAGTGCCATTTTTACAATATAAATTCAACCCTCCTTTCATCTAATCACAGCCCTAAATTTTCGCATAGGTAAACTGTAGACAATTATTTACAAAATCTACTTTACAATGTTTAAATTATTTAGCAGTGCATGCTATGTACACACACAATACACAAAGATTTTGCTCTTCCTTTTCTAAATAATACAAGAATTGTAAATCTCCTTGATCTTAAATTATCATAGTATTTCCTGAATGTTTGTCATTTTAAACTACAACAATGCGCTCACATGGACGATCCTGGTGCAAGATAATTAATAAAATTATATAAACCACAATCATTTTAGAATAGAACCCAAATACGCTAGGAACTAAATTAAACTTCTTAATATTCCCATTAGGTATTAATTTGATGAATTGCCACAAGTGGAATAAACATTGATCTTGAACAGTTTGCATTGCATAAGTGCATTTGCTCGAAAACTATTACATAATGAATAGAATTTCAAAATATATTACGTTGCCGGCTATTATAAAAACCAATACATTGAGTTGGTTAAACAAAATAGGCATATAGTATGAACAAAAATTTTGTTTATGATTTTCTGAGAAAAATGGAACACAAATATGCTGTTCGTTACAGGGACTACTATTTTATGTGAAGGATTAGAAATAAAATCATCTTTTGTGGAATGGAATTTCTACAAAACCTTTTTAACGTTTCATTATTTTTTCCCTGCAATTTTAAGTTTCTTGCAGTCTCCGCAACCAAAAACGGTCGAGTCTAGCTTTGTCAGGGTAATTTATTTATACCCTGTCGTCCACCTACCATTTTCAATACACCTGGAATACGGTAGGGTACAAACTCAAAGCACAAATCTCATTTAAGCAGTTCTATACTATTTAAATTAAAACAATAACTCCAAGTGAGCCCATTAAATTTCGTAGAAATGACATTGCATGATTATTTAAAATTCTGTTGAAGCAACAAAACCATGTAATGCGAAATGTATAACAATTATAGTGGTATTTAATCTTCAGGCTGTAATTAAGATTCTGCTGGGTGATGATTTGATGTCCTAAAATTATATCCTTTCCCGATAAAATTCTAACAAAGATGTATTACATACAATTTGCATAGGTTAAGTCAAGTTTACAAAATTATCACCTTCCACATTAATTTTCAATTATTACATATACGTAGCACTTTCTGTTTTTACACGTTAGTTGCTTAATAACAAATCATTAATCATACTTTCATAGTACGTATACTGTTATTTATAAACATTAGATCCGAGAACATAGGACTTTTATGAAGCAAATTTTTAAACCAGGCCTGGTGTAGAACTTGAGAAATCGCACGGACACGATAGCCAATGAGCAATTTTTATTTTAAATTTATAAAATCCTATTCGTTAAAAGGTTCTAATAGTGCTTATCACCTAAAAATGTGGCGAGTTCTACAAACATCTTTCATGCTATGTGACCGAACCTAAATATACAACTACATATTCCAAACAACAGCTCCCATTTATTTCACATTTACGTAAGACAGCCAAAACCGCAAAATCGTTTAATATTAAAGTAACATCTCGATATATAAAAACTATTACAGCACGGTACTTCAATTATGGAACAATATCCTATTTAATACATTGCTGAAAAGTAGACCGATGAAGAATGTCTGTTATAATTTACTTAAAACAAAATTTTACAATCAGGGAATTTTGGATTTGGTGTTAAAAATGAGACATACAACGAGAGTTAGATAAGCAGCAATAATCTTATATTGGAACACTTAATAAGAATTGACATCGTTTCCAGAAGAGAGCAATGCTTGAATGACAACTCCAAGCTGTGATAAAGTATGTGGCAGTAACGATACAATAAGTTTCTATAACAGAAGAACCCGGCACGATTAAGATACAGCTTAAAATAGGTAGTAAAAATTAATAAACTGAAATAATTAAGACTTCTTAAATGCGGAAAGTTGTTTCTGGATTCTGCACTTTATTGACACTTTCAATTCTAGATATTATGTTTATAAGCCATATAGGTCGCGCAAGGTATGTTGACATGGAGCAACTATTAGGGGGGTTTGGCAAATTCTATCAAATCAGCCAATTAACGGATTCTACAAAACAGTTCCTTGAAAGATTAGAAATATTTAACAGAATTAGTAGGCGTTCGAAAACGCCTTTATGTTTATGCGCTTATTCAGCTAGACATTTCCCTTGTATTAATACTATACCATACAAACTTGCTTTTACTCCTTAATAACAATTATACGCTTTTCATACGGGCAACGAGCTCACATACCTACCCTGAAATTAATCTAGACTATAATACCTCGTCTGTGTATATTCCCTATTTTAACTACATCATTCACAGCATCTCGTTAAACTATTATTTTAAGAACATTTACGTTGATATAGCGTTTTGTGAAAAGCCACTTTAGATGTTTGTAAATGTCTTAATGGCAAGTAAAATGAGATTACGTCCTTCAGTTGTTATTATCTGAGAAATAGAACGCATTGGCTAAAACATGTTATCAGTTTCATGTTTATAGATGGCCTTTAGTAGAAAGTTATCGGCGTATGAGCGCAAAAAACGGTTTTTATATATTCTTCTCATAGGAAAAATCTAACCTCCAAAAAGACCAACCTGTTGGCCGCCTAGGGCAACTGCCATGGCATCCAAATCCTATCCGTCAGTGGAGTGAACGACTCTTTGTGTCTACCAAAAATAATCTTTTTGAACTTCCTTTGTGAAATCGCTTTTTAGAGCTCGTGCACCTTTAACATGTCTACCGTCTATATATCAACCTTATACGCATTTTTTAAGGTTTATGCTTTGCACATACAAAATTGGTAATACGCCCACAAACAAATGTAGTCCTATTTATCTACAATAAAATAAATAATATCAACTAGATGAAGCTGTTTGATTTAAACCTCTTAATTGAAATCCATCCGGTGTTAGTTAGGATGGTAATAACTCAATATTGGGCAGATATTTTTTAAAATGCTGTTGCCGCAAATCATATTAAGGCAATTTCCACACTTCTAAAGGCTTATTTTTGAAAGATAAATTTCCTTAATTTTAATAATAATTGCATTTGTAGAAATACTGTGTTCTGCAGAAATGCATCTCAGGTGTTAAAGGTGTATTGTGTTGAGTTATATTTTAAGTGCCAAACCAGATCACAAAAAATTTAAATCACTTATTCTGATTTACATGCCGTCCTGCAAGTAGAAGCGTGTTGCGTTCCATTTCCTAGTTTGAGGACTTTCTGCATTTTTTACTCTCCCCATTCCTATATTAATAAATGTATGCCTTCACTTTAATAAATTGCTCAGTTATACGAGGCGTCTATGATACGTTGGTTTATTAATCGTAGTCAAATGAGCTTGTTGAACTGCAATTAGATATAGAGTGCCTTTGTTATCTATGAACGTCAGAAATATACCCAAAGTTGTTGCTATTCTACAATAGTTTTTCTTGATTATTCTTCAGAAAACTGCTTTATAATAAGTTTATTGAATTAAACCATTACATTTTGAGTGCTGGTTTGCGTGGTTTCTTTTATGCTAAATATTATAAACTCAACCGGGCAGTTGCAAAATCTTAGGGTAACAACTTGGTTTCTTTCTATGTAACTAGCAGGTAATTGAAGGTTGGTGTTTTTAAACAGAAACTTTAATATTTTTAACCCAGATCTTAATCCACATCCTTAGCCTAGAATATAATCCACAATCTTAACTTAGACTATAACCCACATCGTTAGCCTGGATTCAAATCCGCGTCCTTAAGTTTTTTTAACTCGGCACTAACACAGAAAATCTCACTTTCTCGCTACACCACATTTCGTCTGACTGACATTTGTACGAAGATGGGCACACATTGTTGTGATCAATAATTCCTAACAACTTACGTGAGAGAATATCATCAAAAACGACAGGTAACGAATAGCCTCACTCATTTATGGTACATGGGTTTTACTTGTATCGTAAAAATATTAAGAAATTAATGTGCAAATTATTGTAATTTATTTAATACTCGTCATAGTCACCGTAGTGAACAAGTAGGTAATATCCGTATCGTATTTATATTTATAAGTATATGTGATAATTTTTACCAGTATGTGTTACAGTATAATTATGATGAAAATGCCGTATTAACCACATAATTATTCTGTGTATTCCTCTGTGTTATTAGAGTGCTGAGAAATATATCATTAGTAATATAGCATTTTAAAGGTCAAATTGTAAATAGGTATACATTTAAATCGTAGTTCATAAATGTAGAGATAATCTGTATAAAGCTCTAAGATTATCGATTTTATAATTAACTTTAGAAGGAAGTCATAGCAAGGAAGGATAGTGTACCATAAACAATCTATTATTGGTTAAATAATAGCATTTAAATGTAAATAGTCAAAAGCTTTTAGCTTCAATATAAATGGCAGTGATATTGTTTGTTAAAAATGTGTGGAAAGACATAGTTTCCTAACAATTTTCTAACAATTTTTAATGAGGAGCATTAAAAATAAGACAAAAACAACAAAGCAGTTCTTTGAAGGGTGGCAAGTGCTTTAAATTAACAGGGATCGATTATCTGAGTTGAATGGGTAATGATGTAAACGGCCACTATACGGAACGAAGAGGATTATTACGTTTATTGTATAGGAAGATAGCGATATCGTGTATTAAGTGTTTGTTTAACATAAGAGACAGCAAGAATAAGATGGAATATAGAAAGTGAAAGATGGAAATACTACGTATTAATATAGATATTGTTTAGTAGGGCAATTTTGATCGGTTAGAAACACAAGTGTTAAAGAAAGATAAAGAGGGATTATTTTAGGTAGTATGAGTGAAAGTAAAAGGGACTGATTGTGAGGTTTGTTGAAATTGGGGTTCCAGCAAGGTAATAGAAGAAATACCAATTGGTGGGTAGACGAAGTGAGAGACAGGAGTTTGAATGCTTATGTTAGAGGCAGATAGAGAGAACAGTTGAGGCGTGTTTAACAATAACTTGTGACAGTAGGGATTAGTTTTCAGAGAATATTGTATTGCTTGGTTTATGGCGTCTTCGGTCGATTTGTTTTCTGTGAAGCCGTATTGTCTTGGATGTACTCCTATGGTTTGTCTGTGGTTCTGCATTCGTTTACATACTTTATTAACACGTTTGACCGGGTTTCCCTGCGGGTGGTAAAATGCGTTATAAATTATTTTTGATTTACATTTTGAAACCAAAGCCTTAAAGAGATTTCCTCGGAATTGCTTGCCATTGTCGACTAGCATATATTGTGGTGCTTCAAAAAGTAAAATAACAAATTCTTCTACTCTCTGTGCTATCGTTGACGCACTATGGTACGCAAAGGTAAAAATAACGAAAATTTAGTAAAATGATCCCCCTATAGATAAAATGTAAGTATAGCCCTTGATTGCTCGGGATAATGGACCAACTAGGTCGATCGAAATCATCTGCCACAGTTTAGAAAGAATAGGGTGTCTTGCCTTTAAGCCTTGGGGTTTTCTCTGTTCAGGTTTGTGCATTAAACAAATTCTACGACTTAACATAATGTATAACATCGGATTTCAGTGTCGGCCAGTAATGTTTCTGTTGAATTCTGTGAAAAGTTTTTAAGAATACCAAAATGTACTGCTGTGGGTTTATCATGACATTTTTTTTAAATCTCAAACCGTTAAGCTTTTGAAACAACTTCTTTCCGATTTATTTCAGGGCCTACCAGGTAAGTATTTTAAAAGTTTATTATTTGTAATTTTCAAATTTTTATATTTAGTAGGGTCCCGTTCCACTCGCCGAAGTGTATTAACATTATTAGAATTTTTATTTTCAGGTTTTATAGAATTTTCAGATTTATGAAGTGCAGGTAAATTAAGAGAAACTATTAATAATAGAGACAGCGCGTGAAATAGTATCGAGCACTCCCTTTGCCGGGTATAATCTCAAAATTGTGTTGTTGTAATTTCAATGACAACCGACATAACTGACAAGAAGAAGATTTTTTCTAATCTATTTAACCAAATTAACGAATGATGGTCCGTAATCACTTGGAAATTACTACCGTCCGCACCGGGCGTAATTTTTCAATAGACCATAAGACTGCTAAATATACCGTTTCTGTCACCAAATATTTCCTTTCACAGGGGGTGAGCGAGCGCCTAACATATCAAATAACATGTTTAGCTCCGTCCATTGTTTGTGTGAGAACGCCAAAAATCCCACGTTCAGGCATCACATCGAATCGAAAACATTAAATTAAAATTTGGATACGACTAAATCGGGGCTAAAACCAAATAATTTTTAAATAATGAAAACGCTGTTTCAAAAACTCATCTTATTTTTTCTTAATAAGACTACAAGTAGAGTAACAATACTAGAAAGGTCGGGTAAAAACCTCCTATACCACGATGCCATACCAATAATCGTTCTAACTTCTTTGGCTTTCTTAGGCGTTGAGATACTAACAATAGCTTGGACTTTTTCAGGATCCACAAGTAACTCTTCAGAATTAATCACGTAACTTAAATATTTAAGCTCGCCTTTACAAAAATGACATTTGTCACAATTTAAAGTTAACCCAGCTTCCTCTAAACGTTTTAAAACTTCTTGCAAAATGTTGACATGTTCTTCGTATGATTTAGTACAAATAATTACGTCATTCAAATATGCGAAAGAAAACGGTTTCAATTCGGAACCCAAAATACGATCAGTCAGTCTTTGTAACGATGCCGGAGCATTGTGTAAGCCAAAACGTAATCTGGTAAATTGAAAAAGACCTCTTCTGAGAACGGTAAGTGCAGTACATTGTTTTGAATTATCAGTTAATGGAATTTGTCATAGTACGGTAATAGGTAAGCGTCTCGTTCTGTTACCTTATACAATTTTCGGAAATCCACGCATAATCTAAATGAACCTGGTTTCCTTTCCTTAACCAATAAAATCGGGTTTAACCATGTACTATGACTTTTTCCACAACACCCAGTTCTAACATTTTGTCTAATTCTATACCTATTGTTTTTTCTATGACCGGAGAAACCGTGTAAATACCAGAAAGTTTAATATCGTGTTCAATAAAAATAGTTAAACTAAAACTTTTTGAATTTTCAATCTGTCTGTTGACGGTTGAATCTAACATTTCATTTTGCTCTAACGCTAGATCAAATTTGGAATGTAAAATGGGTTCTTTACCTACTGAAATCAATTCTAAATTTGAAAAAGTGAACTCTTTTTTAAATATATCTGAGATAATCTGTACATATTTCCAAAAGTTTATGTCCAAAATCAAAGCGTGCTTCACAAGTGGAACAATTAATACGTCTAATATCATCAATTTCCCTTTTAACCTAATCGTCAATGAACAGTGCCTAAACTCTGCAATTAATTTCCGACAGCGACGTTACAGATCGGTGTCTGTTTTTCATAAATACATAAATTTTGCGTGGACAATTTCTCCCATCCTTCTTGTCATAAAATAGTTGTATTGGCATCAGAATCTAAGAAGCCTAACAATTCTAAAATAAAATAGACAAATAATCTGTTACCTACTTAACACTGGCGAACCTTCAAAGAAGATACTGCAGCCAGTGCTAAACGAGGAAGATGGTCGGTGGAAACAAATGCATTTCTAATTAAATATTAATTAATAATTTTGCCTGGCATGGGAAAAGTAATACGAATATAGGGAATGAATCTCAATATACATTGTTGGTTATTTTGCAAAAAGAAAAGTCCGTGACCGGTTACACTGTTCTTGCAGATCACCAGACGGACGCATTTCTTTTTGCGAAACAACCAACTAGGTTCTGGCATAATACACAAATTGAGGTGTATTTATGGTGCAAATGCTTCTCATGCGAGTATAGAGGGCGTATGAGAAGCATGTAGTAAAAATTGGTTGTGCACTGTAAAGAGATGGCGCTGCTCTTTACAATTTATGTTGTTTTCTCTTATAAAGATTACTAATTGACTTCAAACTAGGCGGTCGGTGTTCCTAAATAGCTTCTGCTCATTTTTAACGTAAATGCGTGCTTTTGGAAATATATAAATAACAAATCTCGGGGTACAATAGATATTGTGCAGTAATAATTCTTAAAACCATTAAATAAATATAATCTTGTAGCTATTATCTCGAACCATAATTATATGTCTTTCTTACGGTGTGATTTTTAGTGCTAATCGAATGAACTCTCTCCATTGGCGTATCAATACGTTAGTGAACTTGAAATAGTTTAAAAGTTACTGCAATTAAAATATTACTGTACATTTAAATAGTGTTCCGGTACACGTAGCGGGTCCTAAAAAATATGTACATTCTTAGCGAACTATATTACGACTAACAGTGATATTATTATTTGTCATTATAGGGTGTATATTCGATTAGTTATTCGTTAAAGTGCACCACTATAACAATTACGCGTTGTTATTGTATCCACCAGTGCTATTTTACCCTCTTGATCCTTCGAACTTCTCACTAGTGTCTTCGCACCCCCTAATATTACAGATCGCTGCTCTTGGAACGTTCTGATACGTTTGTGTCGCCCTCAATCACCATGGTCAGCTTCGATGCGAAAGTCTCCGTACTCTCCGTCTTTCCTAGCCCAATAGATTAGATAATTGTGATTAAGGGACTTTTACAGTTTTTTTTTTGTATTTAGTTGACAAGACTTTGATTATTGGGATATTCAACACATACTTTAATTCTTAATGCACTTAGTAAATTTTATATGAAACGATTATAACGTACCAACGCAAAAATTTATTTACAATTATTGTTTTAGTATCTTTTTTTGTTTCTTTCGTTGATAATGAATGTGCACTTAGTGAATTTATTAAAGAATTATATGCCAAGTATCTTGTTCCAATTTAAGTGTATCATTATACTCAGTGTCCATAAAAATTTCATAGCTGTGTATGTGCCTCCCTGGATATTTCTTTGCATGTACGTTTTTCTTGCTCAACCCGAATTTTAACGGTTGATGTTAGCTGTGTCAGAGTGAAATTCAACATTCTGGCAGAGCCTTGAATGCTGTATATTTTTCTGGTGCCACAACTTTTGCGTTTTGCTAACGTTCACAGATATCAGTTTCAATCTATGGAAGGATTTACCAAATTACTTAAATGTGATCAAATAGGCTTCGTTTTTAAAAGAAATCTAAACCCGTCATGTTAAGAAATATAACTATTTCCAACAAACGACAAAAAGTTCTTTAAAATTTGACAGATTTATACATGGTCTACTGATTTGGAAATACTCGTCATGTATTTCAATATACAGTATAGAGTAAAACGTTTTGCTTCACCTCCAGCTTAAGTGCTCTTTAGAGTTAGTAAGGTTATTATATGTATTAAAACCTCAACAATTTATGCTGCTACAAGTAAATAAACGTCATTTTGGATTAAATACAGGCGTGCATTTCATTCACAAAAATACGTATAAGAATCAATATATTAAAATGTAGGGCCAAGAGTAAACAACGAATTGAAAGTTTAGTTTACTAAAGGTACTGACTAGAACAGACTCGATGTTACCTCACGTAGGCGATAGAAAATTAGTAAAGATTCTCTTGCATCATACAACTTTAACGGAAAAAAGGGTTTTGGATCTACAAGCAGCATAACGCCACGCATTGTGAAAAGATATCGCACTAGTGCGATACGAGGGACGCCTTTCATGTTTTGCATACTGGTACATAGAGGGCGCCATTAATCAAACGTCAGTACTGAAAATCAACCTCCATCTTTAGTTAACCTGAATCCAAATTTTCAGTGCGATACGTGTAGTGTTGTAGCTACAAAACTGTTAAAGTTGGGAACTTAATCGAAAAATTGGGATTTAAATTTTTGCGCATTAGATTAACATTTTTATATAAAAGCAATAGCAGTACATTATTACATTTACGGAACAAAATTCTATTCAGTATATTGCTAAAAATTAGACCGATGAACGAATGACTATTATAATTTAATTAAAACAAATTTTACAATAAGGAAATTTTTGATTTGATGTTAAAAATGAGGTAAACAACTAAAGTTAGGAAAGCAGAAAAACACTTATATCAAAGCATTTAATTAGAATCCACATCGTTTCCAGAAGAAATCAATGGTTGAATGACAACTCCAAGCTGTGATAAAGTATGTAGCAGTGACGATACGACAAATTTCAATAACAGAGGAACCCGGAAGATTAAGATGCTGCTTAAAATAGGTAGTAATAATTGATAAACTGAGCTAATTAAGATTTTTGAATGACAAAAGTTGTTTCTGAATTCTGCATTTGATCGACACTTATAATTCTAGATATTATAAACAATGTATGGTGTGTCTACATAAAGCAACTGGTAGAGAAGCTTGGAAAATTGCATCAAACCAATCAATTGGCGGTTCCCAGAAAACAGTTACTTCAAAGATTAGAGTTATTTAATAGATTTCTACGCATTCTCACGTGCTTTTATGTATAGTGTACCTACATTAGCATGCGGTTATTCAGCTAAACATTTCCCTTCTATTAATACTTCACCATACAAACTTGCTTTTACGCCTTGGTAACAATTATACGCTTTACATGCGGGCAACGAGCTCACATACCTACCCTGAAATTAATCTAGACTATAAGATACCTCGACTGTGTAGATTCCCCATTTTAACTACATCATTCACAGCATCTCGTTAAACTAATTGTTTTAAGAACATGTACCTTGACATCTCGTTTTGTGAAAAGCCACTTTAGATGTTAGTAAATGTCTTTATGGCAAGTAAAATGAGATAATGTCTTTCGGTTGTTGTCATCTGAGAAATAGAACGCATTGGCTCAAACAATCTTTCAGTAGAAAGTTATTGGCGTTCGAGCGCAAAAAGCTGCTTTTTTATATATTTTCCCATATGAAAATCTTACCACCTATAAGACCAACCTGTTGACTGCTTAGAGCGACCGCCATGACAACAAAATCGTAATAGTTACTGAAGTGAATGATCCTTTGTGTCTATCTAAAATAGTCTTTTGAACTTTAGTGTTTAGTATGCAAAATCGTCTTTGAGAGCTCGTGCACCTTTAACTTGGCTACCGTCAATGTTTTAGCCTTATACGCATTTATAAAGGTTGATGTTTTGCATATACAAAATTGCTAATACGCTCACGAACAAATGTAGTTCTATATATGTACAATAAAATAAAAGAGAATAATTAAATGAGCTGTAAGATTTAAACCTCGGTATGAAGTTAATTGAAATGGTAAGAACTTAAAATTGGGTAGATATATCGTAATATGCTATTGCAGCAACTCGTATTAAGGTAGTTTCCACACTCCGAAGGCTTCATTTTTGAAAGACAGATGTCCACGATTTTTAAAATAATTGTATCTATAGAAATACAGTGTACTCTAGAAGCGCTACCCAGATCTTAAAGGAATATTGCGCTTAAATCTATTTTACCACGTGCTAAACCAGATCACGAAAAAATCAAATTAGTTTTACTAATTTTCATGACGTCTTGCAAACATTCAATTTTGTAGTTTACGTACTTTCTGCATTTTACTCTCCGTATATCCTATTTTAATAAATGTATGCTTTTACACATTTAATAAATTGCGCAGTTATACGATTCACTTATAATACGTTTGTTTTCGATATTTATTGCAGTCAAGTTACATGTTTTTATTGTAATTAGGTGAAGCGCACTTCTGTTATTTATGAACCGTGATGCCAAGTTGTGGATATTCTATAATATTTTTTTGTAATTATTCTTCTGAAAGCAACTTTATTATACGTTCAATGAATTAGGTCACATTTTTCGAGTGCTGGTTTGCGTTTTATCTTTTGTGATAAATATTATAAACTTAACTAGGCAGTTACAAAAATCTTACGGTAACAATTTAGTTTCTTGCTATGTAACTGGCAGGTAATTGAAGACTGGTGTTTTTTAAATAAAAACTTTAATGCTTTTAATCCAGATTTTCCCTCACATTTTTAAAGTGGGTTTTAATTCACAATCTTAGCCTAGATTTTAACCCGCATCTTTAGCCTAGATACTATTCCGCATACTTAGGTTTTTGAACCTATTCTTAATCGGCCTGTAGCGAGCATTTTTTATTGCGTAACATTTGACGCTCCCTTTCTGTTAGCGTACTTAAAAATACATCGTTTCTTTGGGATCGCTGTTTGTATAAAGTAAATACTTTCGAATAGTTTTCAGATTTGTATGCAATTTAACTCGTGTGTATTAATTAAAGATAGATAAATTAAAGATTGATTCTCATTAATAAATAAATTCCAAGGAGTGAAGGTTAAACAGCTTGTAATTAATTATAGATTGCATCGTTCTTGTCTGGCCGTCGTATAAATTTAGTTCCTTATGTGAATATACAAGTCTAAATAATAGGCGATAAGCGGTTGTAATAGCGACGAGTTGATATAAACAGACGAGGAGAGGAGTTCTGTTCTGTGTTTCGATATATTAAGTACGTTGAAAATACTGTTTCTTTCTGCTTTGAGAATAGTGAGAATTACTGCGGTATGAATTCTCGTATTGTTCATGAACAAGCACGCCGTGTTTTTTTAGTTGATTTTCTGTGAAAATAAAGGTAGTAGAGCTTGTTAAACTCGAGGCACGTGAGCTTTACAGAACATTTGACGGACGGTTTTATTGCTTACGCGTGTCTTACTAATTGTTTTTATTTGTTTTTCTTGTGACATAAATGTTTTAAGGAACATTTGACGGACTTGCTTTAGTGATACACGTGCTTTACCCATTATGGATCTTTTTAGTTGTTTTGTCTTTTGATATTTAAACTGTGTGTGCGATCTAGTTTCGCGGTCCTTTTCTGTTCAGAGTAGCGCATACTTTGGATTATTTAAATACAGTGATACTATAGTTTCTGAATTTTCTAACAACAAAGAATCTAAAATAGATCATTGCTTGCGCAAATTTCGTTATTTGTGAAATATAACAGATTACCGGCTTACAAAGGTATTGGTTGAGGTTTCTCACTGCTTTTTTGGGATCTTTATGAAAATAATATACCTTTGGTCCCAGTTGAAATTAAACTAGTGCTAAAACATATTTCGAAATTATTGTCTTAGGAAATAGAATTACCAAGAAATTTATCAAGGCTACATAGTTCCGACGCGTGATAATGTCTGCTGCTAACACCAGTGAAATACGTAGGTGTGATTAGTGTAAAGTGTAAGAAATTCCATCAACACCCTCACAGTCAAGGGTGAAGTGCTTCGTTAGTGCAGGACATCGTGAATCCCACACTTCAATTGCAAGGAAGCGTTCCTGAAGGACTTTTTGTAAGTTGAACTACTTCCTACTTATTATTACTTTAAATATCTATCCGTTGTTTTGCCATATCTTCGTCGTTCTGATACCTTTTACAATAGACTTGCCTGCGATTAAGAAAAAAAAAGAAAGAAAGAAAAATCCATACTACTGAATTACTCATATCAATTGTGTCTTACCTATTTATCTTTTGTTAACATTTTGTCTGATTTATGTTTAATTGGTGTGTGAGGAAACGTTTCTGCTACTCCCCAATATTACCTCACTTTGTGATAAAAATTTTTGTAATGCTTTTATCGTGATTATATTATATAGTTTCTCTAAACAGTTTTATTTACATTCTACAAAGTACTGAATAACTTAGACGTTTCATTGCTGCTATGCTTATTCTTTTTTTTCAGGTTTGCTTAACTAATTTACTTGCAGGTATTGTCACTAATTCCTTACAGCCGCATACATCATATGTCAGTCTGCTTTTTACAACCCCCCTACTCTCCGATTGAGCCCGGTCATTTCTTTGATTTTCTTTGTGTTACGCACGGCTACGAGCCAACGTAGCATAAATTTGTCGCCCAACGTGGCTGCCGCGAATTAACGTAACAGAGATTTTGGCGCCCCAACGTGGGGCTCGATTTTTTTGATTTGGCTCGATTTTTTTGATTGGCCTCGATTTTTTTGAATTTGCTCTCGATTTTTTTTTGGTTTGCTCTTGATTTTCTAATTTTTTTCTATGACCTTGATTTTTTGGCCTTGACTTTTTTTTTGGGTGTATCGGTTCGATTTTTTTTTCTGCCTATATTGGCTGGCTCTAATTTTTTTTTGTGGTGTAGTCTTTATTTTTTCTCTTCCTTCGCTATATAGAAATTCCTTGATTGTAGTTTTTTTTTGTGTGAATTTTCAGAGTTGTGTTTTCGCTGGTAATTTGGTTCTGGAAAACACTGGCGCCCAAGTTTTCTGTACACCACCTTTTTTTCTTTTTTCTTCACGTCACTTTCGCTACTTTTTCCAGTTTTCCGTTTGTCGTTTCCTAGCTTACTTGAGGCTTGACACTTGTGTCTTATGTTGGCTATTGCTGTTGGTTTCTTTCCTCGCTACTTTTCTTTTCTTTTGGTTTCTGCGCGCGCGAAATCAATTTCTTGAGGTTGGAAACTGTGCTGTTTCTTTTCTAAAGAGGCATCCGTACTTTGACGACTTTGGCAGCGTTTATGCCTTTACACCTTGGTCCTCTTCGATTGCTACTACTTACCTATCTTTCCCTGTGGATTTCTTTACTCTTAGTTTTGTCCGACATTTTGATCCTGAACCTCCGGATCCTAAAGGGCTCCCTACGGCCGATTCTATTTTGAGCCCTACGTGTCGCTATCCCTAATGACTTGTAATTAATTTTTTTTTGGCTTATTAGTCTTGTGTTTTCTCTGATAAGCTTGTGTCCGAAAACACTAGCGCCCATTTCGTATTCCTATTCATATTTTTGTAGCTAGCCCATCCCGTGACTTTTTCTTCTGGCTAGTTCTACCATTCGTTCACTATTTGACTATTATAGTCGCTTTCTACATCCATTCCTTGAGGTAGGCTTCAGATCTATTTTCTTTGCCTTTAGGTATTTCGACTTGGTCGCTTTTGTAGGTCTGTTAGCCATACTCTGCTTGAGAAATCGTTTCATACGAATCTGTGTTACCTCAGTTGGAAGTATTCTAGATGATGTACTAGCTTGCCTTTGTCCTTTGCTTTGTCTTGGTTCTTTCTTTGCTGCACACTTGAGGTTGACAGGTTTGCTACGAGTTTTCTTCCTCGTTTTTTTTCTTTTCTCTTGGTTTCTCCGCGGGAAACCAAAACTTTTCTTTGAGGTGGAGAACAGAAATGTCCCTTTTGGGGGACATCCGTCTTTTGACGATTTTGAAAGTAGCTAAGACCTTTAATCCTCATTGGGTGTTTACTTAATGTTTTCTTTACCTATTCTGTCGTTGTTGGTTACGATAGATGACTTTGTCATCTTTTGAAAAAAAATGTTCTTTTTCTTATACTGGTGTTGGTCCTTCGAACCGGATAAAAATAATTTTTTGTTTGGTTCCTTGTCTGTCGTTTTTCTTTTTTTTTTCACCCCGACGTCTTTATTTTGCTAGGGGGGAATTTGTAACGGGCATTTTTTATAGCGTAACATTTGACGCTCCCTTTCTGTTAGCGTACTTAAAAATACATCGTTTCTTTGGGATCGCTGTTTGTATAAAGTAAATACTTTCGAATAGTTTTCAGATTTGTATGCAATTTAACTCGTGTGTATTAATTAAAGATAGATAAATTAAAGACAGATTCTCATTAATAAATAAATTCCAAGGAGTGAAGGTTAAACAGCTTGTAATTAATTATAGATTGCATCGTTCTTGTCTGGCCGTCGTATAAATTTAGTTCCTTATGTGAATATACAAGTCTAGATAATAGGCGATAAGCGGTTGTAATAGCGACGAGTTGATATAAACAGACGAGGAGAGGAGTTCTGTTCTGTGTTCCGATATATTAAGTACGTTGAAAATACTGTTTCTTTCTGCTTTGAGAATAGTGAGAATTACTGCGATATGA
Organism: Platerodrilus igneus; assembly: GCA_036346225.1. Lineage (NCBI taxonomy): Eukaryota > Metazoa > Arthropoda > Insecta > Coleoptera > Lycidae > Platerodrilus > Platerodrilus igneus. The sequence continues at coordinate 1,444,918 of JARFIW010000229.1, read as the reverse complement.
ATTCTCGTATTGTTCATGAACAAGCACGCCGTGTTTTTTTAGTTGATTTTCTGGGAAAATAAAAGTAGTAGAGCTTGTTAAACTCGAGGCACGTGTGCTTTACAGAACATTTGACGGACGGTTTTATTGCTTACGCGTGTCTTACTAATTGTTTTTATTTGTTTTTCTTGCGAGATAAATGTTTTAAGGAACATTTGACGGACTTGCTTTAGTGATACACGTGCTTTACCCATTATGGTTCTTTTTAGTTGTTTTGTCTTTTGATATTTAAACTGTGTGTGCGATCTAGTTTCGCGGTCCTTTTCTGTTCAGAGTAGCGCATACTTTGGATTATTTAAATACAGTGATACTATAGTTTCTGAATTTTCTAACAACAAAGAATCTAAAATAGATCATTGCTTGCGCAAATTTCGTTATTTGTGAAATATAACAGATTACCGGCTTACAAAGGTATTGGTTGAGGTTTCTCACTGCTTTTTTGGGATGTTTATGAAAATAATATACCTTTGGTCCCAGTTGAAATTATACTAGTGCTACAGAATATTTCGAAATTATTGTCTTAGAAATAGAATTACCAAGAAATTTATCAAGGCTACATAGTTCCGACGCGTGATAATGTCTGCTGCTAACACCAGTGAAATACGTAGGTGTGATTAGTGTAAAGTGTAAGAAATTCCATCAACACCCTCACAGTCAAGGGTGAAGTGCTTCGTTAGTGCAGGACATCGTGAATCCCACACTTCAATTGCAAGGAAGCGTTCCTTAAGGACTTTTTGTAAGTTGAACTATTTCCTACTTATTATTACTTTAAATATCTATCCGTTGTTTTGCCATATCTTCGTCGTTCTGATACCTTTTACAATAGACTTGTCTGCGATTAAGAAAAAAAAAAGAAAGAAAGAAAAATCCATACTACTGAATTACTCATATCAATTGTGTCTTACCTATTTATCTTTTGTTAACATTTTGTCTGATTTATGTTTAATTGGTGTGTGAGGAAACGTTTCTGCTACTCCCCAATATTACCTCACTTTGTGATAAAAATTTTTGTAATGCTTTTATCGTGATTATATTATATAGTTTCTCTAAACAGTTTTATTTACATTTTACAAAGTACTGAATAACTTAGACGTTTCATTGCTGCTATGCTTATTCTTTTTTTTTCAGGTTTGCTTAACTAATTTTCTTGCAGGTATTGTCACTAATTCCTTACAGCCGCATACATCATATGTCAGTCTGCTTTCTACAACCCCCCCTACTCTCCGTTTGAGCCCGCTCATTTCTTTGATTTTCTTTGTGTTACGCAAGGCTACGAGCCAACGAAGCATAAATTTGGCGCCCAACGGGGCTGCCGCGAATTAACGTAACAGGCCTTAACTCAGAAAATATGACTTTGTCGTCACAGTACATTTTGTCTGGCTTACGTTTGTATGAAGATTAAGTTATGATGCAATGGGTACACATTATTGTAACTAATAATCCCTAACAACCCACGTGAGGGAATATCACCAAAAGCAACAGGTAACGAATAGCTTTACTCATTTATGGTACGTGGGTTTTACTTGTATCATAGGAATATTAAGAAATTAATAAACTTATAATTGTTGTTTATTTAATGCTATTATTATTAGAAAAAGGATATTAGGTTATGTGTGATATTGTTTTTATATTGATTAATAATCGCGTGAATTGGGTTTCAAATTATATACACACTTGGTAATTTTCTATTTGCTGTGTTGTTTGATTAGAAATAGATGTTGGCGTTTAAAGACACTATTGAAAATATGTACTTTGTTTCTTAGGTTTGGTAGATTCTCTTGGGGCGAGCTTGTAAAAGTCACGTAATTGAATAAGTAGGTAAGATTCTTATCCTATTTATATTTATATTTATGTGTGATATTTTTTTATTAATATGTATGAATAAAAATGATGTAATAAACCTCAGAATTATTCTGGTTATTTTTCCATGTTATTAATTGGGTGTTGTATTTTATTTTGTTGAACAAACTAGTGTTCTGTTTGTGCGTATAAGTTGTAGATATACTAATCATTTTTTCTTTCAACATTCATTTTTTTCTTTCACTTTACTGTTACCGTAATTTGGGTCAGCATTCCGTATTGATTGCGTTTGTTTTTCTACTTGGCCCGCTCATTCTACCTGTAACAAACGGTTACGCAAAAATTAGAGAAAATCCTTTTTGATAGTTAGTAATTCCTAAATAGTTGTGTCAATTTGAACGTGACCAATTGTATACAAGGAACAAGCACACTCCGCTAAGGGAAAGGTAAACAAATTCATTATTCGCAGTCTAAATTCCAAGTATAGATTCTAAAGGTTGCCGGTATGTTAAACATCATAGACCATCTTACACCAACATTTAAACTTGTAGAAAAGTATTAGTGAGATGCTTGACGCATTTGCGTACTTTGAGCCAAAACTAACCCGCGTGTATTTAAGATCTATGCCCATTTTAAACTATTTCTTCAGCACCGTGATTGTTATTAAATATTGATCCAATTAATACGTTTCAGAAATAAGGTTACGGCTCAGAAACTGGTACCAAAGAAAGCAAAGCCGGTGCAGTGCCGTCGCGTCGGTTGGAAAAGCCGTAACAACAATATTCTAGGAAATCCAAGGTACATTCTTGATTGATTACTTAAAGGCACTGGGTAATTATTGAACTGAATTTGCTTAGAATAAAAAAAGGCGTTTACGATTGATGGAGAGAAAGGCGCTTTATATCAGAAGAAAAGAGCTGCACAACCTTATACTGCTATTATCCTCAAATCTGCTAAATTAAGCTTTTGCTCAATTTAGGTCCATTGAATTTTTATTTCCATACACAAAGAAACGTCACAGCAAATAGCGGTGCGCCTCAAACAGGTCTCGCATCTCCGAAGAACTGCTCTGTTTTGCAGGATTTGACTGATCGTTTTTTTTTTAAATACTTATAAGAAATTCGGATACTGTTTGGCCACGTGCATTAATCTAGAAACAGATAATGCTGAAAATCTGATCAAAGTTTGGTACAAAAAAATTGCATACTCCTAGTCAGACATCTGACTTTTCGTTATCTCTGCAATTGCTTCAAAACTATTCAAGGAAAAAAAAATTTTAAATTTATTTGGTGATGAACAGTACTTTATGCTACTTGATAACTCTTGTCAGAACAACCCTGGACCAAAAGCTTTAAACCATATCACATGAGACCTCAAAAGTCAAAAAAATACTCCACATGTAGAAAAACCGATACAGTTTTTTGAGAAATTCGATTATGTTATTATTCGAAAACAGTGAACAAAATTTAAAAAAATCGGTTTGTGAACATGCATGTCTATACCATTATACCAAAACCGCTTTACCAAAACCGATTGTATTGAAGTTCGTTTTAACAAATACCGATTTCATTAAAACCGATTTTACCAAAGCCAATATTACCCAAACCGATTTTAATCAAACCAATTCCTTTAACACCGGTTTTACTGAAACAGGTTTTCTTTTCGCAACAGGTTTTTATCGAAACTCGTTTTACCAAAACCGGTTAACCAGTTTTGCCAAAAATCTGTTTGCTGTAAGTCCTATCCAGGTGTTAACCAAAATATTAATTGCTCTTTAATCCAAGTTAACGACTAACACGTTAAAGTGTTTTATACGAAGTAAATCGATTAATTTTGGAGCAAAGTGCAAAGATGGCATTAACAGTATTTTGGGATTTATCAACCAAAAGCTCTCCGAAAACACCATAGGAATTGCAGACTAGGAACTGAACATAATCTTGGCGTCAAATATTTTCAAAAACAATATTACCAGTTATTCATTTATGATGGATGAATTTATGAATTGCCTTTCGGTACCACCAGGCTGTAATTTAGAATAAGATTCCCAATCAAGTCTCATATTACTTTTAGAAAGTATCATATTTATAATATAGTAAGTAAAGTTTATTGATCAACAGAGTCCTACTCCTTCCTAGACGTTACCAATTGAAGCCGCACTCAGTAGCTGTTAAATGCAGAAAAGAAAAATTCGTCTCCTAAAAATTTTACATTCCAGTAAGAACAAAAAATAACGACCTTCTCTTATATTAATTATTTTTCTTAAATAATGTCTGCTGATGGTAAAACAAGCTCTTTATTAACTGCGTCAATTGTCGGATATTTTTATTCTTTTTCATTTAAAAACTTCTAAAATAAATAGTACAAAACTGGGATATAAATTAACATTAATACAAACTTACAATATGAGACATATAGAATAACATTCCTCACAACTCAGCAATCAAAAATAATTCTATTCATAATAAACATTTCATTCGTCAAGTGCTCTGATAGTTGCAAAATGGACGTCATTTGCCATATGTAAATTTCTATAATATTAAGTATTAATCGTACAGAATGCTTTTCTTGGTAAATAGCAGGTGGGTTTTAATATCGCTGTTAACATAAAAGTATTGGTTCTATTTCGTAAATATCAAATGGTTACGTGACCAATTCCTTGTCGTATTTTCGTATTAAAAATTGATGCAGCCTCACAATAAAGTTAACAATTACATAACTTCCAATATTAATGCAATATTCAATTTAATTTAGTGAAAGCAAACAAGTCTTTCTTATAGAGAATTTTTTCTTGATGGATGAATAAAAGATCTGTGTAAAGTATTCATCCATTTGACTGATATAAAGCGTACTTGAAACTGCATAGATAAAGTGTAAAAGTATACTCATATACTGATAATCCTTTATGAAAGTTTATTCTTTTATAATTTATTACGACGAATTCGGATCGTGCTCTTATTGATCTTAGTGGCGTTTCTTCACAGCAATATATATAAATATAATGCTATGATAAGAGGGTAGTTTAAGGGTATTTGAAATCATAGGTGTCGTAAAATAGACGTAAATATAATTAGCGTTAAGCTAACCAAACAATTCCACCATTAAATAGGGTACATCAACTATTTTATATAAAGTCAATTGCGAGCACACTGTATATAAATCATAACCAATTTAATTCATAAGGAAGAAGCTCATTATTTAATAATCAGATACCATTAGCAAAAATAATAATGTGGACGACTCATAGATAAAGTTTTAAACGCATCGAGTTTCATCAAAACAAACACCTGATCGGTAAAGATAAACAATCTGGCATTCTAGCTATTTAATATTATCATTAAATACATATACACTTAAATAAGTAAATGCGTAAATACGTCATAATAGGAATATGAATACGTGACCAGAGACATCGTATTTCAATAAAATCCAACATTTGGTGTAACAAACAATAAATAACTGGTGGCGCCTGATATGATATAGTTTGGACTATAATCGACACAAACATGAAAGACGTGACAAAATGCAATAAATTTTGGACTTTCTGTAAAATACGCTACACAAAATTGGACGTCTACATGTGAAATGAAGCGTCTGACTAAGAATCGGAACAGAGAATTTGTAGAAAAACCAAGTTCTGCAGAGATAAGCGTGAGGTACAACGCCTTCATCAACAAGCACACGATGTACACCAATGGGAAAAATAGATAGGAGGAGTCTATAAATACTATGGGAACCTCATAAACATTCAGTATATTTTCGACCTAGGCACTAACACGTCAATTAAAAGTAAAATATTAAGTAAAAGTGAATGTAGTGAAGATTAATAATTTATTAAAGATAGTGAAATTGTCGGAAACTTTCACGGCCGGAGTTATTATAAATATTTATGATTCCCTGTTGGGACCGTGTCATTTTATAAATTTTTGTAAAGGGCTTCATCGGGACAAGAAAAGAAAATAAGTAATAAAATAAAAATATAAAATAAAATAAAGATAAGAATGATAATATTAAGTAAACAAGTTAAAGTGTAAAGAAAAGAGTTACTCCTGAACTAGCAGACTCACTAGCCCATTTAAGCTAAAAGATGTCTTGTGGCGAAGTGACTGGTGAAAGTAGCGAAAGTGGTAGTTTATATAGGGCGAGAACTTGATGCATGAGTGATCATGAATAGAGAGGAGTGTCGTAACGGATCAGTGAGCGTCACGGTTCCGCTGTTGTGAACATAGGCTTGTTTTCCAAATGGGGGAAAGGTAGTAACCATAGTCTTTGTTTAGATTATTAGAATTTTTATTGATTGCTATGGATTCTTTAATTTTTCTATTGTAGAAAAATGGAATTCTGGCAATTAGTTTCCTCTTGTGAAAGTTAATATTATGGCCTGTTTCATGTTGGTGTTCGGCCACCTCTGAGCGATTGTACTGGCTTGTTATTAAGCATCGCTTATGCTCGTTTAGTCTAGTCTGTACTGACCGTCCTCTTTCTCCTATGTATACTAAACCGCAACTGCAAGGTATACTATATTCGCCTGGGGCTTTAAGACTATTTTCGTAATCTTTTGGGGTTGGTAATATTTGTGAAATTTTATTGGTGGGTTTATAGACTGTTTTGATGTTGTGTTTACTTAGAATTTTGCCAATTCGATCTGTTACTCTGTGTATATATGGAAGGATTGCTAAAGAACTTGTATCGGGATTACAGCGTGGCTTGGGGGTTCGTGTAGGATGCAGATGCCAGTTTATTACTCTGCCAATATCTGAGTTACGATAGCCGTTTTTATAAGACTAGTTTTAAGATTAGATAAGTGTTCTGGTTGTGTAATCTTAATTGCACCGTGGACTAGAGAGTTGATTACCGATGATTTTTGTGAGGGATGATAATGTAACGACGCATGTAGGTATCTGTTTGTGTGTGTAGGTTTTCGATATACGGAATGACCTAGACGTTCGTTAGGTTGGCGCTCCACCAGAACGTCAAGGAATGGCAGAGTTCCGTTCTTTACAATTTCTAGAGTAAACTTAATATCCTTATGTTGATTGTTTATGTGATCTAGAAAATTATTGAGCATTTGATGTACATGGGGCCAAATTACAAAAGTGTCATCTACATAACGGAGCAAAGTTTTTGGTTTAAGGTCTGTGGATTCTAGAGCCATGGAATCCAAAGACTCCATGAATATATTGGCCACAATAGGGGATAAAGGTGAGCCCATTGGTGTTCCCGAAGTTTGTTTGTAAAATTGTCCGTCGAAGACAAAATAGGTAGAAGTTAAGCATTTTTCAATGAACGTGGCCAGGTACTCAAATTCGTTTTATTGAGGTAGGAGTTTAATAATGGTGACAGTGTCTATGACAGATACGTTTGTAAATAGGGATGTTACGTCAAAACTGACTAGCATATCATTAGGGCCTAGCTCAATATTTGCAATTAGTTCTATGAAATGAGTGGAGTTTAAAACATTAGTAGTGGTGTTACTGGAATAAGGTTTTAAAAAATTTGATAGGTATTTTACCAGATGGTAGGTTGGCGACTGAATTGTGCTAACTATCGGTGCAATTGAGAAGTTTAGTCTTTTGGACAGGATATTTAGTGCGTTTTCGGATAGGCTATGTTCTGATCGGTTTATGATGGTATTGGAGGACAGAGTTTTCGCGTAAGATGTTTTTCCAGGATGTGAAAGGTTCTTGGAAAGTTGCAAGAATTTGCGTAAGTGGGTTTTTGTGGTGAGTTTGGTGGTTTTTTGGGTTTGCAAATATGAAATACGGTCAGAGTCTAGTCATTGTAGTTAAGCGTGGCGGATAATGTTAGATGGAGCTGTAGAAGTTGTTTAGAAATATTGTCAATTTCTTTTAGTGTTGGAAATTCGTTCGCAAAGAAATGGGAGTTGCGCTCTTTGAAGAATTGTCTGGAATATGTTTTAAAGTGGTATTTTAAAGGAAATTTGGAACTATGTTGGAATCACGATACCGTAACAAAAAGGTGAGTGTATAAAGTAATTTTGCTAGCGAGTGTCTAAGGTTACTGAAAGTTTTTGTTTTGTTTACAATATCCTCCTCGTAAAGGTTTTTGTGATATTGTCGGAGGCTTTTACGGCCGGAGTCATTATAAATATTTATGGTTCCGGGTTGAGACCGTGTCATTTTATAAATTAAGGTCGACGTTTCGCCCACTTTTGTAAGGATTGTGTGTAAAAAATTTCTTTCCCGTTGGATACTGCGTCTGTTAACCGAAGAACGGAAAGAACTATGGTGATTTGGAATCAAAAAACTCTAAGTCGATTCAACGCAGGAAGCTTTAAAAACGTGTACAACATCTTGAGTGGTGATAAATGTTGGATTTATTCATACGAGCCAAAATAAACTCCAGTCGTATGTTTGAGTGTCCCAAGGCGAAGAAAAGCTGACAAAAAATCATCTTCCACCGAGACAATGCAAGTTCGCACACATCTCGCAAAATAATTGAATTTTTAACGCAACAAAACGTAGAATTGTTAGACCGTTCTCCGTACAGTCCCGATCTAAGTTCCAACAATTTGTACGCCTTTCTAAGAATCAAGGAGGACTGCGTAGTTAAAGGTCCGGTCATCAAAAGAAGCCGTTGATGTCTTCAAAAATGCAATTTTGACTATACCTATAAACAAGTGAAATAACTGCTTCTGGAGTTCGTTCGAGAACAGGTAAAAGTGCATATTCTTCATGTAAGATACTTCGTAAAACAATAGTTTTTACAAGCTTGTACTGTATTATTCCAGCTTAAAAGATAACCCTCGTATTCTATAATCAATACGCTATTTTTTATAGTACTAAACAGGGTGCAATCTATACCTTTCACAGATAGTGGTAGGTGTCCTGAATAATTACCTAATCGACCTTTATAAGTTTAAGAGCGTTGAACTGAATTTGCATTGCCAATGTGTATTGAATACGGAATTTAAACCCGCTATTGTACATAGAGTAGGTGTTGTCGATTTTCCAATTGCTCCCTTAAAATTCACGTTACATCAAACAGGACACGACGCCGTTCATATTGCGCTCTTAAATTGTAATAAAAGCAAAACTTGCGGTAATATTAAACTTTACCTCATTTCGTTTTCTATGAGAACACGCTTCAGGTCTTAGGTAATTTTATATCAAACTACGTTCGCTGCTTATAGTTGTTTTCTCGTTTTCTTTTGAGGTATATGTTCAACGACAAGAGTAAATAAAGGAAAATTTTTAAATTCTATTATAAAAGAGATCTGAAGATATGTAACTCTAAAAGCGGCGTGCAATATATTAAATTTTTACATAGAATAATCGTCAAACATGAAGTTCTCACGGTCTAATTTCTAAAAATTGTTTTTCAAAAATACCTGATTAAAACGGTCCGCACATTGTAGCATCAGTCAGCGTTATATCCTGGAATTCGCATAACAAATTTTTCTCCAACAAAGTCTTCAATTAACAGTTAAATCAAATTCCCTCTGGTCAAATCACTGCTTAATTTCAATATTTCTTCCATCAACAACCACTGCATTAGCACATTTTTTTAATTTTATTAAACAATATTAACTTTCAAGTTTAACCTTTTCTTATAATTAAGAAAAAGCAGGACAGCAAATCGAGATGGTTCCTTGACACCTTTCAATCTTTATATTTAAAAAAGCCCTTAAGTCACGTAAACGAACAACACCCAATGTTTCAATTAGAAACGAAACTTACCACAATCACGCCAATAAACAAAGCCCTTCTCCAATTAGATTAGTTTATGATATTTATTTTTTAAAAAGTTCATCTTCAGGTTATGAACTCGAATTTCCACATACATCCACAAAACATCCAATTGTTGCAAACTCAAACACGTGATTGATTTATTGCTTTTATGTTAATTAAGTTGAAATTTCTGGTGATACCTAGCCTTTGAGTTATGTGTCTGGGATTTGATAAAGTTTATATCACTACAACTAATGTTTTGAAATAAAACTTCTAAAAATTTTATTTTATAAAAAGATAACATATTCAACTTGATTATTTTACAATATAGAAATTTTAAATTTTAGCAAGCGATTGACCGTATAGCAATATATATATATATATATATATATATATATATATATATATATATATTGTTATGCTGTTCCCCTACACTTGTCTAGCCCTGATGTAATGAACGTCCAGTTTCCTGCCGAATACGTCACCGCTCTGTGTTTTTCTAATATTCTTCTAATATTAATTATGCCACGGTTAGCCCAGTTTAATTTACACAGAGTGCACAACGTTACGTTGATCAAATTAATTTACCCCTTTAAATCTTACCTGTTTGGAATGATATAACGAAGTCAATCAATATTCGTAAAATGAAAGGAAATAATATCTACACTTCACAATTTTTGTAATCCCTTAAATAAACCCTTCAATCAATTAATATTATTTGGATCATTTATCAAAAAATTATATCTTTTAATTTAATTTAAAGTCACCAAAAACGACACCTTTTACAAAAAAATCTGGAACGTTCAAGACCTTCTATCCTTGTCACGTAAATTTCGACGTACTAAATATTTTTGTTGACTCCTTACAAATTTGAGAAAAATATATTTAATGCTTAAATTTAAATATGAAATGATTCCTTATACTAGATAGCCCTGACCTGTGATATCTTGATTTGCTGTTGTGTGTTGTGGATCTAGACCCCCTTATTATCTTCAATCAAAAATCAATGAACGTGCTTTGAACCAATAGTTTTGTTACTCCTTATTTCCAAAATTCACCTCGTGCTTTACTTTATATTTTTCTGGATACGCCATAAGTCTCTCCACTTAATTACAAACTGGATTTCTGAATACCACTCAGAAGTTCTGAATACCAGACTAGATCCTTCTTCAAATCACACATCGAATTCGTAGGTTTCTTAGAAACACCTTAGGAGTTGTAGGTTACTTAGATACACCTTCGAAGTTCTGAATACCAGACTTAGATGCCCTACATTATTATAAACATGTAATTTAAATTAATTAACAAATTTCTACTCACGTTTTCTGCAAAACGGCAAAGGCTTTTTCATATATCTTCAACGCAATTCGTCATCAACTATTATTACACAACACTACCTTTCACAATAATATAATTTAAAATTTATTTATTTAATGCGTAAATATTCGAAACAGTGTTGCAGGTTTGACGTGCTTCAAATTGAGACCGCCCTTTCTTATCAACTCTGGGCGTTATACAGCATTAACTATCTACATTTGGATTGGTTTGTCCAAACAGCTTTACAAAGTGTTCTAACCAACCATGTTTGTTTTGGACATTGCTAGGTTTTTCAAGCTGATTTCTGACGAAACTATTCTGTAGTTCAGTAATCATGCTGGTATTTGCTATTGTTGTACGATCTTTGACTGCCTGTTTTGTTGTTATTGTTGGACTTTAATTCAGCTTATGTCTGTTGTTTTGTGTAGATAAAGCTTTTGGAAAATTGAACAAAATAACTGATGTAATATAAGTGATATAAATCCACATGTTTTCGTTTGTCCAGTATTTAAAACTTATCTTTAAAAGTGCTTGCCTTATCAAAACGCTTTATTGCTTCTTCTTTATTACAAGCGCAATTGCATGAAGATTTACTAGGTTTTATCTTATCTCATGCCTATCTATTTTATAAACTTATTGAACGCTTCTCGACGTAGTTTATTTACATGTTTAATTATTTCTCTGCTGAATATGCGTTCTATTATTGGAAAATATGTTTACTGGCATTGATTAAAGTTAATTGCGGTCCTTATACAGGGTGTTAAACGTTTGCTATTTACATAATGTGCGAATTATTTATTTTCTTGCTAAATAAGTGCAGTTTTCTGATTCCCATTGCTAGTTACAGTTACTACGCGACCCTTACGACTCAATGGACCCCTAAGCAACCCCTCATCACAGCAATATATATAATATAGGAAACGTAATTCGCTGAATTAATTACCGAAATCCATAATTTATTAGGATGCAAATTGCGAGCTTTAATTAATTAATGCAAATCATTAAGATATAAATACAATGCTATTCACTCACTACGATAAAAATATTTGCTTCATTCATTTCATTTCATTTAAAACAAAATTTTATTCATTCTTTTAAGAATACTTTAAAATACTAACTTTATTAGCATTCAAATCATTCATTAAGAAAGCAAAGCAAAGTATATTTTCCATGTAGACTGAAAACAAGTCGCATGTATTTTCAAAACCTACTAAACTGGCTCCCGTGAGTAGATCATGTAACTTTATTTTGAAAATTTTAAATAAAACCATTTTCTAGAATTCCCGTGTAGTTTATTTATAGACAAATACGTTATTAATTACTAAGAATTGTTTTTAAAAAGCACTATATCCAATTATCAATAAATGCCTTATTCGAGGAATTCGCGTGAAAATTAAAATACAATAAAAGGTTAGCTAATCCAGTTTAATTCCTACATGTATTTAAATAAAAAGGAATAAGGCGCGGCCACTATCCTCGTGTAGTAGATAAAGATAAACGACACGCTTTGCGATGCTCGTAAATCGTATCGACCGCTGTAGCTTGACGCTATTTAGATCATAAAACGCGCCATTCGCTAAAATATTACATCATTCAGTGGTGACTAAGATTCGAGGATTCAATGGAATGTGACGTATTGAGATAATTTTGTATAAAACCGGAAGAAATGGACATTCGTAATTCTTTCTTTCCTAAGCGAAACAATATGTAACATTTGCAAAGATATCAATTTACGGGATCGACCATGCAAGGCTACAATGATACGTATAGGTATGAGTAGTTTGAAGCATAGAATTTACTAAATGTAACTATTTTATAAAAAATCACGTATTTTGTAATACACTGGTAAAATTACACCTTCTTCGATAAAGGAGCTACTCCAAAGTTAATTAATTAAAAAAAGAAGATGCACTTTTGCAAACTAATAAACTGATGGAGATTCAAGATGGAAATAGAAGTTTTTAATACCGTTAATTAAGTGCGTGTGTGTGCGTGTGTGCGTGCGTATGTCTGCGTGCGTGTGTGCGCATGTGTGTGAATGCGCGTGTGTGCGTGTGCGCGTGTGCGCGCGCGTGTGTGCGTGTGCGCGATGAGTGTGTGCGTGTGTGCGCGCGTGTGCGCGCGTGCGCGCGCGCGCGTGCGCGTGCGCGTGCGCGTGCGTGTGCCGTGTGTCCGTGTGCGTGTGTGCGTGAGTGCGTGTATGTGTGCGTGTGTGTGAGCACATGTATGCGCATGCGTTTGTGCGTGTATGCGTGTGTGTGCGTGTGTGCGTGTGTGCGTGTGTGCATGTGTGCGTGTGTGCGTGTGTGCGTACACGTGCGCGTACCCGCGAATTTGTAATTCTAAATTGATTTTTGTGTTTAACGTTATAAGGTGCAAGCTCTTTTTAAGACCTAAACTTTCGAGTTTATTTAAGTTCTTTATTGCGTGCTATCTAGTATACGCAATTTAAAATTTCATGTTACTAACTAATATCATGGTATATAGCCTAGTGCAACTACATTGTATTTGTACAGTTGGTTTTAGCCACGAACTTGAGCGTTCGATAGATTTTATGTTCATTAGAATACTCTTATACAGATCCATAAGCCATGTCGCTTTCATATCATGAATGCAAGTTAGAAAGGAAAGCGGCATCAATTTACGTTTTGGGGTTCGGTTTTTCATTTCAGGTCAAATTTTGCACAGCTTATTCTCCATTTTCCTACTTTTAATCCTTTTTCTGTTTGCTATGATATAAGAATTATCCCGTTTTGGTTTATTTATAATGTATACGTTTCTGTATAAAAAGCGTAACGCCAAGACCAGAAAACAAGTTATATCGACTGTCTTCACAATCTATATTTTATAATTATTTTTTTCAATTTTGCGACATTTCGGATTAATGGGTTGTTCATCGGGTAAGTTTGGATTACCGGGTTATTTTTATTCACGGAGCCAGGTTGGGTACCGTATTACACAATTACGCGTCAGTCTATGTTGGGGATCACCTAGCTATTAGGTCAAGAATTGCGACCTAATCCAATTCTGTTAGAAGTGTATACATAATAGGTCAAAAAAGGTTTTTCCATTAGTTATATTTATGTAATATTGCTACAATCATAGATACTGTAACTGATTTGACATTTTTTACAGTGGTTATAAAAGCCGCCCTGCACATACTTCAAGATTACTTGGTGTTAAAGATGTTTTGGTACTTTTTTCTAGTAAGGATTTTACAACAAACATTAGCGTATCCAATTTAAAATGGGGTTTCTCCCTGGGTATGTTTGAAAAGAAAAACAAGTCACATACATGTGTCGGGATACTTACCTTGTTAGCCCTCGGATGCAAATTGACACAGCATCGCCGCGGTAGTCAGCAACAACCATGCTACTACCGTAATTGCAACGGCGGTCTACATGCAAGAGCAGTTGATTTACATCAAGGAATAATTGGGCTTCGCAATAAGCAGTTTAGCCTCCAGCTAAGGGCAAAAAAAAGGGAAAATCTTACTAATATTAAAAACACAGGAGCGCTTACCGATACACACCAAATCTACACATTTAATAGAGGAAAAACGTGCATCGCTTTTGGAGTAACAGAACAAGTAGTTTTTACAAGCGCATCAACGCACAAGCTGAAAAATCAAAGTTTAAAAGAAGTTTAAAATAACACGAACTCAGAAAGCAAACATCCGCGTCATTGAAACGCAATTGAAACTGGAACACACGGTTTTGCCGGAGAATAGTAGGATATATTAATTTGACAGATCTTTAGATGGGAAACCCACTAGAACGCAATTATACGTTATCGGAAGGTATAACGCGCTCACGGATACCTAAACAAGATCTTGACTAATTAATCGTAGCATAAACTTGTCGTTTCAAAACAACTAGATTTACGTTGAGAAATTCTTAGAAAGAGTATTTATTATTAATAATGCGCAAGGATTTAACAATAGACATAGAATTTATGTAAATAAAATAAACAATTCTTGCCGAAAATGAACGTAACAAAATGTTTTTAATGGAAGGAATGAACATGGTGTTTTACTACCAAATTTTCAATATTTGGTTTCAATTTAGATACTTTTAATTTTACATCTCGTCGATCGGTGTCTCCTAATCTGTTTTTTTTTCTGTAAGAAGACTGGTAGCCGTGCGGAGACCCATATCCACGAGGTATGAAAATGGAAATGCTATTAGAAACTTTCTTGCGATAATCCACAATGCAAGATTAGTAATAGGTATGACTTTTTGAAGCCAAAATTGTTTGTAACGGGCATTTTTATAGTTTAACATTTTACGCATTTTCCCAATTAGTAAATACATTTCGGTAACTACTATTTCTATATTTGATTTTCAATTAATAAATAAATTGCAAGGAACGAATTTTAAATAGGATTATTCGTAAATTACTTTCCAACTTATCGAAAATGATAATAAACAGCTCGTAATTATTTAGTAGATAGGATGGCTGCATTCATTTTATTGGATGTTCCTTATGTTATTAACAAGTTTAGATAATAGACGAAAAAAGGTTGGAACAGCAACGAGTTCAGATAGAAACATTTGAGGAGTTGTAGTTTGTGTTTTGTTCCGATAATTACGTTAAAAATGCTGTTTCCTTTTTGCTTTGAAAATAGTGTAGTTCTGATGGCGATTGAAATAGTATGTTTTATAGGCAAACGTGTTTGGTCGATGCACGTGTGTTTTAAGGTCATTGACTGACGGTTTTACTGATACGCGTAGCTTTACTAATTGTTTTTTGTTGCTTTTCTGTTGGAAATAAGAGTAGTTTTAGTTTGTGTTTTGTTCTGATATTACGTGAAAAATACTGTTTCCTTGTTGCTTTACTGATTGTGTTTTTAGTTTGAGTTTGCTCTTCGATCCGACAGATTAATTACGTTAAAAATAGTGTGTGCTGTTTGCTTTGAAAAGAGTCGTTTTGTTTTAGTGATACGCGTAGCTTTACTAATTGTTCTTTTTGTTGATTTTCTGTTGAAAAAAAAAGTGATAGAACTTGTTGACTCGACCGCACGTGCTTGTTGTACGGAACATTATTTTAGTGATACGCGTGTCTTCCTAATTGTTTTTAGTTGTTTTTCTTGTGAGATAAATGTTTTAAGGAACATTTGACGGACTTGCTTTAGTGATACACGTGCTTTACCCATTATGGTTCTTTTTAGTTGTTTTGTCTTTTTATATTTAAACTGTGTGTGCAATCTAGTTTCGCGGTCCTGTTCTACTCAGAGTAGCGCATACTTTGGATTATTTAAATCCAGTGATACTGTAGTTTCTGAAATTTCTAACAACAAAGTATCTAAAATAGATCATTACTTGCGCAAATTTCGTTATTTGCGAAATATAACAGATTGCCGGCTTACAAAGGTATTGTTTGAAGTTTCTCACTGCTTATTGGGATGTTTATGAACATAATATACATCTGGTCCCAGTTGAAATTAAACTAGTGCTACAGAATATTTCGAAATTATTGTCTTAGGAAATAGAATTTATCAAGGCTACATAGTTCCGACGCGTGATATTGTCTGCTGCTAACCCCATTGAAATACGTAGGTGTGATTAGTGTAACGTGTGATAAGTTCCATCAACACCCTCACAGTCAAGGGTGAAGTGCTTCGTTAGTGCAGGACATCGTTGCAAGGAAGCGTTGCTGAAGGACTTTTGTAAGTTGAACTATTTCCTACTGGTTATTACTTTAAATATCTATCCGTTGCTTTACCATATCTTTATCGTTCTGATACCTTTTACAATAGACTTGCATGCTATTTTAAAACATAGAAAAAAAAGAAAGAAAGGAAAATCAATACTACTGAATTACTCATACCAATTGTGTCTTATCTATTTATCTTTTGTTAATATTTTGTCTGATGTTTAATTGGTGTGTGAGGAAACGTTTCTGCTACTCCCCAATATTACCTCACTTTGTACTAAAAATTGTATTGCTTTTACCGTTGTTATATTATATAGACTATCTAAACAGTTTTTTTTACATTCTACCAAGTACTGACTAACTTAGACTTTTCATTGCTGCTATGCTTTTTCTTTATTTCAGATTTGCAGGACTAATCTTTTTTTATTGCAGGTTTGCTATTCTAATTTCTTTTATTGCAGGTACTGTTGTAACGTATTTTTTTTCTTGTTACACCAAGCTTAATAAATTAATAATAAAACAGATAAATTTTAAAGCATTTAATTCGTAAATATTCAGCCAATAAAAAGTAAAGTATACTATTCCCAATAACACATAGAATCTAGGAGATTTATATTCTGTGGCTTGTTGCCAAGCGTAGTCCAGTTAATTATGAGCACTTTTGTTTCCAACGTCGAAGAATCAAGTCGCTTTTGGTAGACTAGAGATAAAAGTCAAGATGGCTCGACTAAAACACGAGGCGTCTAATAGAGTCAGAAAGAAGAACTTGAGTTGAGAACATGGAACAATAATATACATCATTTAAGACAGTTGGTATAGATTAATATTATAAATTAAACTAATATATTTCACTTTAGTGCAATATCTAATGGACATATCTACAACAACAATTTTCAATGTTAAATTATAATAAATTTTCGTCGCAATAATTTAAAGCAGCCAGTTATGGTTTCGTTCTATCTATTTAATACGCCGTATAGAAATGGTTTATTATACAAAGAATCTTGGTACTTCAAACTTACAGATGATTAATACGCTGGAAAAATACAACAGCTGATGTCATGATTTTGCACCTGCAATTTATTTGGATACACGTGAGTGTTTGAAACTTTCCGTAACTTTGAAAGTATAGTAAATTATTATGAGATTTCCTACGTTGATTATTAGAATAACAAAAATATAAAGTAGTTTTTTAAAGTTAATAACACACCGAATAAATATCTAGTTTGTCAGTTATTTGTACACGCATACAATGTGTTTTAAGATATTTAGAATGACAACTTATGTCAGATAAAAAATAGTATAGATTCTGTTTCCTAATCTAGACGCCAGATGCAGTCTTGATTTAATTTTCACATTTTGGTTAAAAACAGTCAGGTCATGTAAAAGCTTTTTATTGGTGTTGAAATTCGTGTATATTTTTTGTGTAGATTACAGTTAAATTTGAGTAGTTGCATTTTATGATCGCTATTTTTCTGATGATCAATCTTTGTTGTAAATGGTCAATGAAGTACTTCAATGATTATAAGTAAAAATAAATTCATGTGTTATGATCTAATAAATTATGACATGTTTGCTTACACTAAATTTTATAGAAATGATCAATTAATACATATTTATTTTGAAGGTTAAACTTCACTAAAATTTTTTATAAAAATTTTATGACAAGATAGTAAATATATATATTGCAGTCACATGTATTTAATCAGATTTCTACATATAAATAGAATTCATTTTGTTTCCTTTGAAAGAAGTTTTATTATACAACATTTAAATTAGGAAAGAGAAAACTAGAGCAAATCCTCCTTAAGTAAAAGACAGAGTAATGAAAATGAATCCTTTAGTATTTCACAGATGTTTAAATTCATTTATTCTATTTTTGGCATATGCTTTTGAAGACACAGATAGTGTCCATGTGGTGTTTTGTTTGTTCACAGGTAAAGCTGAGACAACTGTTTGACATCTGGTGGTTGAGGTTTTGGTAAGTGTGTGATAAAGAGTGAAATTCAAATTTTATGGCTATGATAGTGGTGTTAAGATAAGGTTTCCGCATTCCCTTATACAAACACAGTTAAATTTTGTTGGCACTTGTATTAAAAATACGGTGGCGCCTATTAAAAATATTTTTGGTCGATTATCCACCCATGACCCATGCTCATGATCTACCCAGAGCTAACACTCTACTAGCCGTTTAACCCTAAGAATTTTCTTTGTCTAAAGCCGTTTTCCATCTGACATTACCCTGGGCTTGGAGTATAAAGAAGAAAATCTCGACCTAGTGATATCAGATTAAAAATAGAGAGTTTTAGTATATAGCTGATAGTCACGAGGATAAAGGGTAATAAACTTACAAAAAGTTTATAATTACCCCGTTTTTTATTACACTTACACTTGCGCTCGCAACGTGGGGCTGGAAATTCATTTAGAGGCTGGAAATTCATTTAGAGGCTAGAATTTCAGTTAGAGGCTCGAATAAATTCAGTTAGAGGCTCGAATAATTTCACTTAGAGGCTGGAACATTTAGTAGTTATTTTCATCACACTTATATTCACCGACTGAGGTTTGCTTTGATACTAGTAACGTCTTCTTTTAGTTTCATTTTGTTAAAGTTTGTTACAGTTTATAGTGAGTTCTTCTTTATATAGTTAGGACATTCGTTTGTTTGAGATTTCATCTTCAAAAAATTATATAATTGAGTTACGTTAGAGATATTAAGATATTTAATTATGGCAGAAACTTATAGCATCGTACATTTACTTAAAAATGAGTTAGAATATGAATTGAACATTAGAGGCATTGAAAATTCAAGACCAGTTTCAGATAAAAGGAAAATTTTAGCAAGGGTGTTGGCCAAAGAAACAGATAAACCCGGTTGTTTGATAGATCCTTCTTACTATAAAGTAGATTTCAAAGTAGAGAAAGAAGAGATTGAGTCTAGTATAGAGTCAGTTAAAATGTTTTGTTAGAATTTATGGATGATCCCGCTGAGTCAATTTTTAAAAGGATAAGGTCAAGATTAGTACATCTTACAGGTAGAATTCAACGGTTAAAGCTCCCTAAAGAAAATTTTGAGGAAATTGTGTTATTTAAAATGAAAGTTTGGCTACTATTCTTGTTGTGGAAGCAGATCTGCATGAGAAATTAAATAAAGATACGAGTTCAAATCATAAAGATATTAATATAAATCCTATTGCTGCATCTAATGTGCCCATTCCAACGGTTACATATGTCACACAGTCAGTCCCTATTGGATCTTGGTTGATAAAATATTCAGGAAACCCATCTCTCTTATATCAATTTTTAGAAAACATTAGTGACATTGCACAGTCCCGAAAGGTATCTGAGATGGAATTGTTTAATTCTGCAGTTGAATTGTTTACCGGTGATGCCTTAGTATGGTATCGTTGCGTTCGTAGTTCATTAAAAGAGTGGAGTAGGTAACTCATTTATTAAGCATAAATTGGTATGTTGGAATTGTTCACGTTATGGACATACTTTCAGTGTCTGTAGATCTTTCAAGAGATTATTTTGTTATGGTTGTGGTCGTAAAGGAGTGACTAGTATCACTTGTCCGTCGTGTCCAACTCAACGAGTAGAGGAACAGAAGTTGAGTAGTGAAATTCCTGTTTCTAGATAAAATGATAAAGTTATTTGATATGGATGTTACGAGTTTGTTTGATTTTGTATGTATTTCATCGATAATAGATTCATCTTTTAGTCTTATTAGTTATGTTTGTTGGTCGATTAATGGTACACTAGTTTTTACTGTTGAAATATAGTTTTGAAGATTGCTCTTGTGCATGAGCACGTTTTGGTTTAGTTTGATTGGTTTTGAGTAGCAATTTTTATGGTCGCGTTACAACGTAGTATGTTGAGTTAAGTTAGATCTGTGCGAGACTTGTTGTGGTTCATCGTGTAGCGTTATGTTAGTCTAGACGAAACTTCGGAAGGGTTGGTCGCTCAGCGTTATGTCAGTCTATGCGAGGGTCGTGGTAAGTTTGTCGCTTTAGCAGTTTTGGCATCGTCACTTGAGATTATTTGAAGTCGGTTATGATGTGATTCGTTTTGCTTATTTAGTTTGTCAGTCTAGATGAGACTCAGAGAAGAGTTTGTCATTCTAGCAATTTTGTTTATAAGTCTAGGTGAGGCTCATAGAGGAGCTTGTCATACTAGCAAATTTATGCGTTGTGAAGCACTTTAGTTTATATCGACAGTTTGATTATGGGTAGAGTAAGCGTGTACCAGAACATTTATTAATAGTTATCATGAAGTAAAGTAGAAAATAATTTCGTATTCAAATTCCCCTTTTCATTTATCCGTATCTTCAAATTTAAGTCTAAGAAAATGTTTAGTATCGATAATTCTGCGACAGATGAAGGTGAAAATGAAGATGATAAAATGTTTCTGATCCTTAAGTACTTCTAATTATAGTTGATGTCAGTAGTAATTCCTTTTGGTCCATGTTTTAAACTCTTAAGTAGGACAAGATTAAAGTTAGTGAAATTTTTTGGTTTGTTTAAAGTAATTTTGTTTTAGTAGTAATAGAGCTTAATATGTTTGTTGATTTAGATGTTGCATGTGTTAAATGATAATTTTGATGACGACAAAGATGTGTTAAATGACGACAAGGATGTGTTAAATGATAATTTTGATGACGACAAGGATGTGTTAAATGATAATTTTGATGACGACAAAGATGTGTTAAATGATAATTTTGATGACGACAAGGATATGTTTATGGATTTTGAATGATGATATATTTTTGAGGTGTTTGAGAGTGCAGCATATGTTGAGAGATGTTGCAGGTATATAGAGATGAATATGTATTCGGTGAAGAGGTGCGTATTCAGTTATGAGGTACATGATGGAGAGTATAGAGAGTGTTTAGTAAAGTATTGAGTATAGTTATATAGTTAGAGTGTGATAGAGTATTAAGCATTAAAGGAATGCTTGAGTTTTGGTTTAGTAGTTTGAGACTAGGCCTGATGTGCTTATTCTTTATTGAGAGTGTACATGAGCTAAGAGAGTTCATGAAGAGTTTTTTTTGTGAGTTGCTGGTGGATGTCTCCCAGTAGGCTCAAAGTATGATTTATTAGTGGTTTTGGAGTTCTTTGGTGATGAATCACTGATGTTGTAGAATTTTTGAGAGATTTAGTTGAGTCTGTAGCATAGTAGTCGTACAGATAATGTTGTGAGGTGCTCACCAAAGATCAAAGGTATCTTGTTGATGAATAAGTATTGTTAATACTTTGTCTGTTTCTCGAGTATTAGAGATTTGTTTCGTGAATGGACTTCGTAAATAACAGCTTTTGGTACTTGTTAAATTCATCGATTATTTTAAATGTAATTAGCACTTGGAAAGTTATGTACATAAATCCTTAAGACAGATATAGTAAATTAGAGAAGAGTATTCGTTGTACAGATTTTTGTTTAATAGTAATTTTGTTATACATTCGATTTTGTTTACTACAGTTCTAATTTATAGAAAATATTTTTCGCTTCAGGTAAAATTTTTATTTTGATATGGTTGTTGCGTTTGTAACTATAGATGACATGCATCCACTGAGTGTTAGATTCCCCTAAATATTCGTAAATGATTGACGTAAATACTGATTATGACTTCCCGAATTTGTCCCTTTATAGGCGTGTAGTACGCGCAGTTACTAATCACTCAATCCCATGCATTAATATTCCCCCATATCAATTAGTGAATGATTCTGATTTTTTTGTTAAACTCATCGTTAGTTATAGTTAAAGTTTGTGCTGTTTTGTTGTGAGTTGTAAGAGGTTTATACAGTTAATAAGAGTAATTTTGAAGTTTCAGTCGAAAATTTTTTAGAAAAATTCTTCCATACCTCAATTTTTCTCTTGGGAAGAGGCTGTGTAACGTATTTTTTTCTTGTTACACCAAGCTTAATAAATTAATAATAAAACAGATAAATTTTAAAGCATTTAATTCGTAAATATTCAGCCAATAAAAAGTAAAGTATAATATTCCCAATAACACATAGAATCTAGGAGATTTATATTCTGTGGCTTGTTGCCAAGCGTAGTCCAGTTAATTATGAGCACTTTTGTTTCCAACGTCGAAGAATCAAGTCGCTTTTGGTAGACTAGAGATAAAAGTCAAGATGGCTCGACTAAAACACGAGGCGTCTAATAGAGTCAGAAAGAAGAACTTGAGTTGAGAACATGGAACAATAATATACATCATTTAAGACAGTTGGTATAGATTAATATTATAAATTAAACTAATATATTTCACTTTAGTGCAATATCTAATGGACATATCTACAACAACAATTTTCAATGTTAAATTATAATAAATTTTCGTCGCAATAATTTAAAGCAGGCAGTTATGGTTTCGTTCTATCTATTTAATACGCCGTATAGAAATGGTTTATTATACAAAGAATCTTGGTACTTCAAACTTACAGATGATTAATACGCTGGAAAAATACAACAGCTGATGTCATGATTTTGCACCTGCAATTTATTTGGATACACGTGAGTGTTTGAAACTTTCCGTAACTTTGAAAGTATAGTAAATTATTATGAGATTTCCTACGTTGATTATTAGAATAACAAAATATAAAGTAGTTTTTAAAGTTAATAACACACCGAATAAATATCTAGTTTGTCAGTTATTTGTACACGCATACAATGTGTTTTAAGATATTTAGAATGACAACTTATGTCAGATAAAAAAATAGTATAGATTCTGTTTCCTAATCTAGACGCCAGATGCAGTCTTGATTTAATTTTCACATTTTGGTTAAAAACAGTCAGGTCATGTAAAAGCTTTTATTGGTGTTGAAATTCGTGTATATTTTTTGTGTAGATTACAGTTAAATTTGAGTAGTTGCATTTTATGATCGCTATTTTTCTGATGATCAATCTTTGTTGTAAATGGTCAATGAAGTACTTCAATGATTATAAGTAAAAATAAATTCATGTGTTATGATCTAATAAATTATGACATGTTTGCTTACACTAAATTTTATAGAAATGATCAATTAATACATATTTATTTTGAAGGTTAAACTTCACTAAAATTCTTTTTATAAAAAATTTTTATGACAAGATAGTAAATATATATATTGCAGTCACATGTATTTAATCAGATTTCTACATATAAATAGAATTCATTTTGTTTCCTTTGAAAGAAGTTTTATTATACAACATTTAAATTAGGAAAGAGAAAACTAGAGCAAATCCTCCTTAAGTAAAAAGACAGAGTAATGAAAATGAATCCCTTTAGTATTTCACAGATGTTTAAATTCATTTATTCTATTTTTGGCATATGCTTTTGAAGACACAGATAGTGTCCATGTGGTGTTTTGTTTGTTCACAGGTAAAGCTGAGACAACTGTTTGACATCTGGTGGTTGAGGTTTTGGTAAGTGTGTGATAAAGAGTGAAATTCAAATTTTATGGCTATGATAGTGGTGTTAAGATAAGGTTTCCGCATTCCCTTATACAAACACAGTTAAATTTTGTTGGCACTTGTATTAAAAAATACGGTGGCGCCTATTAAAAATATTTTTGGTCGATTATCCACCCATGACCTATGCTCATGATCTACCCAGAGCTAACACTCTACTAGCCGTTTAACCCCTAAGAATTTTCTTTGTCTAAAGCCGTTTTCCATCTGACATTACCCTGGGCTTGGAGTATAAAGAAGAAAATCTCGACCTAGTGATATCAGATTAAAAATAGAGAGTTTTAGTATATAGCTGATAGTCACGAGGATAAAGGGTAATAAACTTACAAAAAGTTTATAATTACCCCGTTTTTTATTACACTTACACTGTTACTAACTCCTTACCGCCGCATACACCATATGTCAGTCTGCTTTCTACAACCCCTCTACTCTCCGATTGAGCCCGGTCATTCCTTTGACTTTCTTTGTGTTACGTAGCAGAAATTTGGCGCCCAACGTGGTGCCACGAAAAAAACGTAACATGTTGATATCCTTTTTTGAACTGTACCTTAAGTTCTTCGTTAGTGCTTATTCCAATCAGTTTTTGTTGTAATATGAACTCGCTTATAAAAGATAATAATTTACAATTTAAATTATTTCAGTTTTAGACCATTGGAATTATTAGTGCAGCAGCATTTGTTTAGAACATTTGGTTAGAACTTTTGTATAGCAGGGGCAAACTTCCACTGTTGGTTTTAAGCATTTCTTCTTATCTAAGAAGTAAGGAATGTATCTATAATGTGCTAGCGTAATGTTATACAATAGAATACTGATGTACCTACTTACTTACCCCTAGAATCGCGTGTAGGATTTTATTTAAAACGTATATAATGGCATCATGATGCTATATACCTACCTGCAATAAAAAAATAACATTAGAATAAGGAATAGGTATTTTAAAAACAATAATCATGGTCCAGAAAGATACAACTTTTTTAAGGTAAGGTCTGCAAGATATCTTACAAACCATGATATATTTTAAAACACTCTTGGTTAAGTAAGAAGAGGAAATGCAGTAGTTACATTTTATATTTATTCTGCTGTCTAACATTTTTGTTCGATATGCGCAAGCTCTCCTAGAAATTCAACAAGCTATAATGGTCTCAAATACAGGAAGGAATTAAGGTGCTATGTACATGTAGAGTATACAAACGTTTTTCAGTGACTGGGGAGGTATTAAAGAAAGTTATGATTTAAGTAATTGTTAACCTATAGTATAAAACACACTGGATAAAGAAACATTTATTTATGTTTCCAAGATAAATAACTGGAGATATATACAAAATAACATAGACTATACAAAATAACCTAGATTATTTAAAAAACCGTTTAAACCTCTTTATGCAAAAATATCAACAATAACAACGCACAGGCGTATAAACATACACACATACACGCGCGCAAACTATCGGACGCACGTACACAGAACGCACACAGCACGCGCACAACACACTTCCAATGGAAACATTACTTGTGTTCGTGACTAATATCAAATTGCCTTTCGACGAGGGAAATTTAAGATCGTAACTGCGGTCAATAAATACCAGGCGTCGCCGTGGATCAATGTAGTAAGCGTAAGACTACGGATCCCAAGGTCCTGGGTTCAAAACCCGACACGGCCGACTGCTTGAAAAATGACAGGTGAGCATTTTTCATACAAATTACGCCCTCGTTCGGATGAGAGGTTACATGGAGGTCCCGTGTGTGAGTGTTGTCACGCACGTTAAAGATCCCAACCATGCCTGGAACGGCAATGGTTCGGCAAAATTCTAAATTTCCAGGCAACAAAAAAACTCGCCTCCTGGCCAATGTAGTACCTTCTGGTGGAGCATTGGAAATATAAATGCACGGTCAATAAATACCTTACTGTTGGAACGCATTCCATACGTGATCACGACCTTTTTCTGTTAATTTAGTCAAGAGTTTGACAATATTCACAAATCCACAAATAAATCTTCCATAATGTTTGCATAATCCCACAAAACTGCATAGCTGGTGTTTGTCTTTAGACGTCGATCACTCTTACTCCGGCTTAGCTTTTTGTTAGATCTAGCCTAACTCCATCGCGCGAGATTACATGCATCCGGTATTTTACATCTTCGCCAGCAGGTGGCACTTATTTGAGCTAAATTTCAGATTGACTCCTCTCAGTATTTGGAACATTTTATCCAAATTGGTCAAGCTTTCCCTAAATGTCTTCCCAAATACGATCACCTCATCCAAATACAAGGTAGCATGTTTTCCATGACAGGCCACGTAAAGCGCTATCTACAAGTCAGTCTCATTATATTTAGTGAACAAATCTGTTGAATAAGTAATGTATTGTGTTCACTTAATTAAATTTTTTTAAAATTGTATTTTTAATATTCAAAAATACTAAAAAGTGAAAAAAATCTTATCAGTTATAAGCCTTTTGACAATTAGTGTACTTCATGCAAAGGAGCAATCGATAAAAGTTATCGTTTTCTTCATACAATTGCGCAAAAAACATAGAAATCAACACCTCATTTCGACTTTTTTTTATTGCGCATATGAAAATTGAAGAGATTGATGTTGCCGGTCAATTTAACATAACTTGAACAAAAAACATTTGCATTATTTCACTTTTAAAATACCTACTAACACACCCACATCCAAACACCCCAGTTGGGTGTGAAACCAAAGCTTATTCCATTGGTGGAATAGTTACAACTCGATTCCTGATAGACCATTTATCTTGTCGTTGTAAAATTTATGAAATACATACAATAATAGAAGCGCCTGAGGTTGCTTGTTTAACTCCTGAAGCACCAACGACGACTAACCATATTCTAACAGCCAAATGGATACGATTTAAAAAGGCTTCAGATCCCAACTCCCGATCAAACTCGGTTAGAATTTGGTTTGTCGGGTGAATGCTTAAATTATAAATGCAGTCTGTCAGATTTTAAATAATTAAATGTTGTGTATTACAAACACCCCATGTACATTTTGTTTTAATTGACATAATTTAATTTGGCGCCCAAACATGGCCAGTGTTCTAATAGCTGCCGCTGATATAGTTGATAACGGAATCTCTCTCTCCATGAAATGGTCTCTCAGAACATTACATATTTTTTGCCTTTAGTGTCTGTTGTTAAAGTTCTCGCAAAAAGCAGTTCTTCGAGGATTTCTTGATCCATAGCAAAACGAACATCTAACAATCATAATGCCTCATTTCCAGGCAAAGTTAACTCGTCCAGTTGTAAAGAAGCATGATTCGTCCGAAGATAAACTATACATTCGATATCATAACTTATTTCATCAATACGTCTTTAAACCGTGCTGTTGCTCGAAGGAATTTTTTTGGTTCTATCTAAGTAGGTGTGTGCAGAACAATTCTAAAAACTTCTTGAATGGCTGGCAAAATTAATTGTTACCTGATATTATGCGGTTTACTAGATTTTGCTATAAGTGGCAAAATATTAAGTAGATTACATTCTTGTTAAACAACTGTACAGGAATCAGCTAAAAGATTCTAGAAGCTACCCGAAAGCAGATATTGACAGTCACCACAACGTAGTAATTATGAAAACCATGTTTAAATTAAAAAATTTGAAACAGTAACGGGAAAAGGCATTTTGATCTTGAGAAACCACAAGATAAAGAAACTCATAAAAGACTTAAGAAAAAGTCAAATGAATTGTTGAAAGACATAAGGAAAATCTAAAATACTTAGAAAGCAGAAGCAGAATGGGATAATATTAAATCCAGCTAAGACATTGCGATCAGAGATATTGTAGTGTATAGGCAAAAAGAAAATAAGAAACCATGGGTGACAACGAATATTCTGAATTCAATAGAAGAAAGACGAAAGTACAGACGAAGTAGGAAAACAAAGATAAGAAGTCATAAAATGGAAAATTATTCACAAATACAGGAAAGCTCAAGAACAATGGATTGAAGAAGACTGTAAAGAGGTGCAAACTAAGATCGAAATAGGAAAGACAGACGAAGCATACAAACTATCGATACGGTACTATAGAGATTGTGTGCTTCAACTAGTTATTCAAAACAGCTTCGGCGCGAATTTGAAAGTTTGTTAAAATTTATTGTAGTCCGTATCTTGTTTAATAAAAGGCCGTATTAGTATACTTTGTATTGGTTTACTTAGGTTACGTAATTGCATTCAGCTCTTCGAAGTGGTGATCGACTTTATCAATACAAAACAACTATTTTAGTATAAATTTAGGTAGTCTACAGTTAATAATGTTGCTATTTCAATATAATATTAAATGTACAATCACCACTGGCTTGCATTAGAACCAATCTTAGTTGTAGATCTTAATAGCCTTTTCCAAATAATTAAATCTTGCTCGTTTTGGAGCTTTATTCACATGCTCCAATCCCAACCAAGGTTTTGCATTAGCATTGGTGGTAGAATTATCTCTAAAATCTTTCAAATTCATAAGAAAATCATCTTCGTCTATAAAAAGAGGTTTTTCCAGTAAAACAATAGTAAATTTAAACTTTTCCCACTCCTTTGCTAAGAATTCTAACACGCTTGTTTTGATAAAGTGTTGAACTAGACTTTGCTTGTGATGAAAGAACATTCTCATTTTTTTGTTAAAGCTATATAACGAACAATATTCATGTTTCTACAAAAGCAAATCCTTTGTTCGTCATGGTCTTGCGATAAATGTTTCCTGTCCGACTTGCACATGGTGAAGTTGACGCTGTGAGAGGCTCCAACTGCCCTTCCTATCGACGCGTGCAGTGAAGCCACCTTATAAGTCTATCTGGTGAGTCCGACCCATAATACCGCTTTTATTTTAATCTTGTAGTCTACACGACAGGCTTCTGCCTATTTATAGTCACTGCAGTCGAAAGAATTACAAATTACTAATCCATTTATTGATCACTATGTTTCGGGTATAACTTTGTATCCTTAATCATGTGCTACAAAAATGTGATGAAAACAGTTATTGTTACACAAATATTTGTTTTACTTACATTAAAGCGGATTGAATATAAATCTGAAAGAAAATTAAAACTATGGTAATGTCATTAATGTCAATTAATTAAAACGTTACGTATACATGCTAAGATTATTTGTTGATAGTGGTGTGTATAACTGTACTGTAAAATTATTTTTGTATTAATAATTAAAAACTGATAGAGGTCTAGCAAATACTTGTTGAGATTTTGAAACTAAAATAGCTAGGTGATTATGTAGTAACTTGTTATGAAAGATTTAACGTTAATTTTCATTGTTGGCTGTGAGGAGTAATGAGTATATAGAACTTAAATTTTGAATATCTGATTTTTCGTTCATGCTGGTTTTTTTCGTTTTTAATGTGTAGGCTTCAAAAAATAAGTGATGGGAATATACTTTTTCTGTTTCTAGAATGAGGACTTCCGAATATTTTGGTGTGTGTTTAGTTAATTGTATGTAGTTTGACAGTGCACAAGACCTTTTTCCTATTTTAGCATCTGATTTATGTTGAATGATTCTATTTTTTAACCATTGGCTTGTGTGACCAATGTAACATCTGTTGCAACTACATTGAATTTGTAAACTAAATTACTACAAAACATTTTTTCTGTTGGGTTTTTATTTTAGTGAACAGGTCTTTGAATGATTTATTATATTTAAAAGTAATTTTGATTAAGGGACTTTGTAGAATTTTTGTAAGCCTGGAAGTCAGGTCTTGAATGTTTGGTAAGGTTTTGTAGATTATTGACATGTGTGTAATATTTTTGGTGTGTTGAATGTGTGGTGTATTCTGGTATAACAGTTTTTTTTAAATGATTTTGGGTAGTCATTATTTACTAAGGTTGTTTCTAGAGATTCTAAGTTTCTTTTTAAGAATTCTGGTTCACAGATTTTTTTAATTCAATTACGACCGCTTGTATTTTTACGTTTTACGTGTACTCTTTTTTCAACTCCAGCTTAAATGCATTTCAGCGGGAAGCAGTTTTAGTAGTTGCGTCCACAGTGGCGTAACTACGATTTTTGGGCCCCCCCGCAAAAATTTTAAAGTGGGCTCTCTTTAAAATGTATTACTTTTACTGGCTTATATTTAGCCATATTTTTAAATTATAGTACATGTAGAGAAGGAAGCAGTATAGAATTAAATACATATACTATATTAATCAAGTGCTTTATTAATTATAAAACCAAATTACATAAATTCAAACTTATAAGTTAATTAATATTAAATCTACATATTTATACGCCGCACAAAATTATTTACACCTAAAAATTTGATACAGTAAAAAACCTATGAGCTAGCAGACATTCCAAATCAAATTCAAAATTTTGTTTTTCTTGCATGTTTTGCTGCAAACGCGTTTATTGTATCCTCTATATTCATATTTTGGCAGTGTCATGTTCTACTGCTAAGAGGGATAAATCGTCTAATCTATCTTGTGAAGTGCGGTTCCTAAGATAATTTTTAATAATTTTAATTTTGAGAAAGATCTCTCCGCACTTGCAACGCTAACGGGTAAAGTTAGGTATAACATTAAGGCTGTTATGGTGTTTGGAAAACTGCTAGAACCTGTAGATTTGGAAAGTACTAGATATTCTAAAATTGTAAGATACCGTTAACATTTTTTAATTCATCACAAATAAGTCTATTATTTTTGAGTGTAGTAAGTTCTATACCTATAGCATCATTTAAATCTTTGTAGTAAAATTTTGCAATTGTTTTGCCTTAGATAAAATATCGTCTGCAGTTAAATTCAAAAATACATTAGGTTCTAAGAAATTAAACTTTTCGTTTACATGAAAAGCGATTTAAAACGATTCGACAGCTGTGAAATTATAATATCCATTACGCGATAAAATACATTTATTTTAAATTTAAATTCTTCATCATTAAATCGATAATCATTGGATAATTCATCGTAATGCTTTTTATTTTTGGTTGCCTTTTTTTATAAATTCCGGTTTAATATTCCATTGCCCTGCAACTTTCGCTGCTTCCTCCTTGATGTTGGAATAGTTATTTCTTGTTTCCTTGAAAAATTTTAAAGTTTTTTGAAATAAGAGAGTTATCTGATTAATATTCGCCTTTTCACTCTGAGCAGTTTGTGAGAGCTTGTTAAGCTCTTCTAGAATTTGACTTAAAAACACTTAAAAAATAAAATTAAAATTATCCATGCTAGTTAATATTTGCTTTGCGTCATTTCGTTCATCTGTTTTTGATATCATAATAATTTTATTAAGAGACATTACTATATCTTTATACCGAATTCTTATGGCAGCTAAAGATTTTACTCGATCCGCCCAACGTGTCGGATTTAAGCGTTTCAATTGTGTGAAATTTTCTTTAAAACAGAAAGCCAATTCCATCTTACTATACTATTAGCAAAAATGTATATATGTTTTCTAAAAGTAGAAAAACGATTCTATTTCTTTTATACCTTTAACGGCATCATTTATGACTAGATTTAAGTTATGGGCACTACAGTGCATATATAAGGCTGCAGGCTCTATGTTTAAAATTCTCTTTGCACGCCAGAATACGTACCGCTCATAACGTTAGCTCCATCGTAGCCCTGCCCTCTACATTTATTTATATCTAATTGCATGTTGGTTAAATTGCTTAATATAGTATTACATAGTCCTTCAGCAGATTGGGACTCTACTTTTGTAAAACCCACAAAAGTTTCACAAATATCTATTTTGGTTACCTCTCCCAAGCTGTCTTTTTAAAATCAATATATCTTACAATTTTACTTAATTGATCAATCTTAGTTATATCCTGTGTAGTGTCTATTATGATTGAGAAAAAGGAGCGGATCTAATTTTATTTAATAAAATATTTTTAAGTGTGCGCTTAAAGTATTAATAATATCGTTTTGAATTTTTGGGAAAGATATTTAATTGAACCTTTGGGTCGTTCAAGCACTTTTTGTAATATAGGATCATAGTTACTAATTAAATGAACTAAACTTAAGAAATTACCGTTGTAACTGTCTTTTGAATCAGAAAACTTTCTATGTCCTCGAAATGACAGCATGCGCTGGGATAGTGTTAAAGTAACATTGAAAAGTCTGTGTAAAACATTTTTCCAAAATTCAGTTTCTTGTTTTAATAGTAGAGTATCTTTCTTATCTATGGTATAATTTTTTCCACATATCGTAAATAAAACAACAAGTTAAATGAGATTGAGCAAGCAAATGCTCTTTAATTTTTTTATAAACCCTGCCAATCATTAATTCCGGTCGTCCAACTTGACCTTACTGAAGCAAACAACCAACATGGTTGACAATAAACACAATTTTTAATTTAGAATAACACAACCACCCATTTGAATTGTGTGGTAAGTTTAACGTATTGCTTTTATTTTCGCTTGCAGTTATTAAGTAATAATAGTGAACTGAAAAACTTCTATTTTTATTATCTTTAGGAAACGCACCATCTGGTCTACACAATCCGTAATTAATTATTTCTTTTCTTAAATTGTCATGTTGTAAAACATTGATTTTAAAAATGTGCAAAATCGGTTGGATATTCTTTCGTCAGATCCATAGATAGTTCATTAAGTGAAAAGTACTACTCACATTTACCTCTGTAATTGTAGTGGTATCTAGTTCCAAATTTCTATCGCGGCCGTCATTATGTGATGTACTTGCGCCCTGGGTGAAAGTTTTAAAATTGTTGACGACTGCTGTTCGTCTGTAGCGGAACTAGTAGATGCTACTGTCGAAAGCCCAATTTCTTTCATAGATTGTTCTTGTTTTTCGGACTCTTTAGAAGTAAAAAGGAACTTATTTTGGAATCTTGCTCTTTGATTCTTCCAATAGTTTCCTTTTTCGTTTTTTGCAGCGCCGCTTGTAGTGCTCATTGTATATTATTTCCTGCAATTTTGAATGAAATTAATTATAATGTAATTAGATAAGTAATAATTATTTAAAAGCCTTTTGAAATTACAAATACACATACATACTTTGCTTTAAATGCTTTAATTAACAAAATATAAATGATTTTTATTGAATGCTTAAAGATTTATTTATATGTATTTCTCAGCGCGACTTCAACTATGATCAAATCAATAGTAGTTTAATAAAAATAGATATAAATACTTACGTTTAAATATGAAAGACCTCCTGTAATACGAACACAACACTATTGAGTAAAACGTACTGGAATGCTTTTTACTTCCTTTCCGTTATATATAATGCAGCTAATGCAAATACGTTGCAACCAGCTGACTAGAAACCACAAAATGAATTTCTTTCTAGTATTATATTTCTAGAAAGCGAAGGTTACTAAGCTACCTGCCATCCTGTGAATCTGTACTGTACAGACAATAGCCCTTTATTCCTATTTAAAATCCCACAAACCAAACTAACCCTACTATACGTCGTTTAATAATGCTTTACCACTTTATACAACTTATCACTTAAGAATAATATAGACATCTTTGTTATTAAAGTTTACAGTCTCTTTCATCTGTTTATTAACCCTTACAAAATAGGACAGAACGGATAGAAAGAAGAAAGGATGCAGGCTGCAGGTGGTGTTCAGTATTTATCTTAATTATTATTTCTTGTATTTCAGCAGTTCCTAGTAGTAACATCAAGAAAACGTTCGTTAACCTGCGGTTTCTGAATTATCTGCAATATTTTCTTGACCGTTTCTTACCTGCCAAATACGTTGAAGATGAATAAGTTGAGTTTATTATCGTTTGGGCCTTCTTGCACTTGGGGCCCCCCCGCATAGCGGGGGCTGGCAGGGGTGTAGTTACGCCACTGTGCGTCCACTACCATATCAATGTCTTTTTCTGTTAAAGAGACGTGGACATACTTACTTTTTTTTGCTTTGTTAAGTAATATTTAATTACTATAGTAACTAAAGGACCGAAAACGGTCTACTACATATCTGCGTGATTTTTTTTTTGTTCGATGATTACAGGAAGGTATTACGTTGTTTTAATGGAGATTATAATCTTCCGGGATATTTTAGTTGCATGTTATTGTCTCCGCAGGCGAATTTCCCTTTTTCCATTTTTTTTCTAAATTTTGTAAATAAAAACATTCTCTTTGGAGGTATCCTCCACTCTACGATGTTTTTAACTAGTTCGGCAATAATCCTTTCGATTCTCATTTGTTTTGTTGCGGTACTCGGTGCGGGCTACTGTTATTTTGCATACCGTACTTTGCTTTCCTCTTGTCCGCATGCATTACCGCATCATGTTACACTTATTTCGCCCGAGCATTACACTATTGGTTTTGTGCTTTTATAATTGACCCGCTCGTCTTACGAGTAAAGAAATAAAGTAAGTGTTTACTATAAAATTTATAATAATTCTTATAACGGTTTGATATATAAAAAAATAATTTAAATTTCAATAACAAAAGTGTACCAATCATTTCATGATTAGTACGAGTCGAAATAGGTTATTGGAATTCAACGAATATTCCAACAATTAGCGTTAATTAAAATTCATAACAATTAATTTGTTGGTTTGACTCGTCGACGGAGTATGATCCCATCATTAATCGTGAATTTTCTAGGATTAAGTCATAAAGTTCTTCAAATTTAGCTTCAAATCTTGATAACGTGTTAAAAACATTTATGTTTTAGAAAACTTTACTTCATAGACAATTTATATCTATCATAAGAAAGTACTACGTAAGCGCATAGGTACTATCTGTGTTATGCGAATTACTGGATTTATAGTAAACAAAAATTTTTGTTATGACTCGCTTAAATGGGATCCATTCTTGTGCACCCCTGTTTAGATCTGACGCACCTTTAATTTTGTTTTCACTGACATAGACCCCTTGAAGTTTGAAGTCGACCCTTGGTATTCGATAAATGCCACTTTGCGAAACATCGGCGTAAACAATACTTCTTTTGTTTTTAGGCATGTTATAATATTCGAATACGAGAATTGTTAGGAATAATAATGAACTCCGCTTTGCGTGAAATAGTCATAGTGCTGCAAAATTGAAATTTTTTATCTCCACACGTGAAAGTCGTATATATATATAGACGTATATATATATATATATATATATATATATATATATATAAACAATAAAGACCTTATAAACACTTCGTATAAAACATTACCTTATATAGAACGCTTAACACCTAAATTGATACAAGTATTTAAAAAGAAAACATAAAAATCAGAAACAAAACTTAATCTCAATAAAAAATTGTTTTCTAAAATAAAAGATAAAACTCCCTGTTTAAATCAACGGAATACCATATACAAAATTAACTGCTCGGATTGTGATGCATCCTATATAGGCCAAACTGCTCAAAATTTAAAACAGCGAATAACGCAACACAAAAGCGATATTAAAATAAAACCTCAGGCATGTGCTTTGTCTACACATGTCTTAACGAAAGGTCATAATATGAATTTCAATGACGCTAAAATATTAGAAACCGAAAAAGTGACATCTAAACGCATTTTCAAAGAAATGTGTCACATATATAACTGTCCAAATAGTATAAATAAAAAAACAGATATCTCCAATCTAAGTTCGATATACACTTACTTGCTCAATTTTAAGTCACCCAAATAGCAAATATACACAAAATAATAAAATATATTATAAAAAAAAAAGAAACTTAGGTTCTAATGAGAAAAATAATGTAGTTACACTCAATGTACACACTTACACATACATACACGTAGCCACACACACACAAACACGCGCACATATACAACTTTACACAACAAAACAAAGCTTACCAGACACACACATACATAACAACATACACAAATATACAATATATAGACACTGCACATAGACAAACACATTCACCTGCAAACCAGATATCATTTACTAGTACACCCCACTCATAATCATTTACCATAAAGCATATTCATAATTTATTTTTAGTTCCTCTCTAGTTTAGTTTGCATGTTTATATACAAATGTTTTAATATATATGTCAGAAACTGTCAATTTTGTAATTGTTCGAAATAGTTTTTTAAAAATGTTTCCTGTTACACATGCCAGTAATTACACAATCTCAACTATTGTAAGTATAAATTCATTTGCAATAACTGTGTTTATACAACGTGTAATTTTTAGTAATCTGTGACCAAGAGTACAAATATACTCGAAAATTCAGATGGAATAAAAAGAGTACGCCTTTTATTATTTTTTTAAACAGGACCTATAACCCATAAAAGAAAAAACTGAATAGTATATATATATATATATATATTACTCAAATTTAGACCAGGGTAGAAAATTAATTAATTACATCAAATAATTATAATCACCGTGTATAAGGAATTTTATTAGATAATACGCGTTATTAAAACCGTGAAGCATAAAAATTCATTCGTTTCATTAAAAATAAGGGAGTTAAATTATTTACTAGACGCTTTAAATAAAAAGAAGCAGAATTAAAATGCTCAATTTTAATGTAGTTTAATTATTCCAAGTAAAGAATCAAATAGAAATTACGTGCAAAATTTATATTAATTAACTCAATTTTAAGTAACCAGTATTAAACAAAATGTACAAATAATAATTAATATTTAATTAGGATTCACTAAAAATTAAAGGGTAAAAGCCAACGCCATTCATTATTGTTATAATTGGAGTTAATTGAACCGTTAGTAACATATAATATGCATAAAAGCGTGTAAAAACCCAATAGTATTCAAATCGTAGAAGTGTTATTTAGAAGTATTATGTTTGAACACCTGCGTATTTTTAAAAGTCACGTTCTGCTTAAAATTTGTAGATAACAAATGGTTAAAAAGAATGTTGGAGAAACCGTCGCTTAAT
The DNA here is from genome assembly GCA_036346225.1 of Platerodrilus igneus. Classification (NCBI taxonomy): domain Eukaryota; kingdom Metazoa; phylum Arthropoda; class Insecta; order Coleoptera; family Lycidae; genus Platerodrilus; species Platerodrilus igneus. Next base: position 1,408,199 of record JARFIW010000229.1, on the reverse strand, counting down.
ATTCACGGGAAATGCTAATAAAGTGGGTTATTTAACAGTCCACGTGGACTGAAATAACTGATAGTAGAGAGTATCGATTTGTACCACTCAGAACAGGGTAGATAGAGACGGATAATATGCGCGGGACAGAGACACAGATGGTAAAAGGCGTGATTTGAGCAACGTCACGAGAGCGGCGATTGGTTGAAAATTAGATGCAGATATTTTATATATATATATATATATATATATATATATTGCTGTGAGACCTCCACTATCCGGGTACTCCGCTTTTCGAATCGAGCCCCACAGATTGCGCGTCAAGAATGCTGTGAAACCTCTTGAATTACCTGGTCTGTTGATTTTCTTCTGTTAATCGCCTCGGCTGCTCCTCTAGATAGCTTTCATCCTCATACATAAAAAACAAACACATTCCTACCACAAACATCAACGTTAACTCTATTTACATCAATATTCAGAATACATTAAATTTTCAAATTAAATTTCAGCATAAAATTCAGTTTTAAAAGAATTTCAAGATTAATTTTATTATCACTTTAACGTGCATCCAGAATTAAAGTCCTTGTTGGATGCCTACTAATTAATATAACAATATAAGCAGACCGGAGTCTGAGTATAAAGGAGCATCTACCACCCTTTACGTTAATTAACCAGGTTCGTCTAATTGAGCTCAAAGACATACCCATATTTTCATCATAATTCAGAATATCAATACTAAATACCCCTTTCTACTTAAACAAGCAAATTTCATCTTAAAATTAAAATTTTATGGTTAGTACAATTTCACTAATGTCCATTTAAAGTAAATCAATTATAAAGTTATTCAACACACACAAAATGTCAAACAAAATAGTATAATTTACCTGAAGGTTACTGTCCTCGTAGCATCAATGTACATCGTCCCTTTAGTTAATCACACCATTCCAACAGGATTATATTTACGGCTTCTAATTCTCAACGCTTTTAAAATTTTCTCCATCACCATGTATTTAAAGTTGTTTCTGGGCTTTTCCGGAACTCATCTGTGTATATCTGACCCTTGTTTCGTGGATCCAGACACGTATTTGAACCATTTAATTATTAACACCCCGAAAAATAGCAAAGAATTCATGTCTTTCACCAATATACGCCAAAACTGCCTACTTTTGTGTATACATTTGTCGTTGTAAATTTTGCTAATTGGTACAGTGATACTAAATTTTATTACCTTGTATCTAAGTGCACTGAAGTACATTCATGTTAGCACGTAAATAACAAACTATTTTGAATCACTAAAATATACGAGCAAAATTTTAAATTATTTTATCAAACTAAAATGCACTGTTTAACATCTTGAATCAAGTCGCGGATGTAAGAGCTTTTAACGCATCGAATAGTCAAAAGTCTAAGAGGCCGAAATTCATATTACCACCGGTATATATAGCAAAAAGCCTGTCTGTCGGTCTGTTCCCCAAAACAGACAATTCTTACGAATTTCTCATTCTATTTCCTCAGTCCGTCGCTCGCGCGTCGGTTTTTACGAAATTTTCACTCGCCCCATTTAAAAATTCAGAAATTCTCACACGGCACGCAAACATGTCCGAGAAAACTAATTAATTTTGTACCGAAATTGTTGTTTCTACCTCTGATATTTGCCTCCTATTTTCAACCAATTGTGACCCTCGTGACGTTGCTTAAATCACGCCTTTCACTATATGTGTCTTTGCTTGACGCATTTTCTCTTTCCTTTTCTAACCTGTTCGTATTGGTGCAAATGGATATTCTTTATTCTCGATTATATTTTAGTCCATGTGGACTATCTGGGTTTAATAACCCCGTATCGCACATTCTCGTGAATATTAAGCCCCGGTTTCTCCAAGATTCTTAGAAACCATTTGTTATCTACACAATTTTCGCCGTACGTGATATTTAAACCACGCAGGTGTTCAAAATAATACCAATTCTCAGAGCTTTTAAATAAACCCTGTTTTGTATTTCGTGCTAAAGCATCTGACCGTTTCAATATCCTTAGAATCGACATGTTTATCTAAACAAATTAAACTGAAATTGCCTTTTAAAATACGCAGGTGTGTTCAAACATCCTACTTCTAACTAACACTTCTAGGATTTGCATTTCATTGGGTTTTTACAAGTTTCTATAGATATTATCTGTTACTAACGATTCAATACCGGTTACTTGAAATAGAGTTAATTAAGATAAATTTTGCACGTAATTTCCATTTGTTTAGGAATAATTACATTACACGCAGAGCTTTCCAATACTGCTTCTTTTGATATAAAGCGTCTTGTACATGATTTAAATCTCTTATGTTTAATGAAACTAATAAATTTTTATGCTTCACGGTTTTAATAACGCGTATTATCTAATAAAATTCCTTATACACGGTGATTAAAATTATTTGATGTGATTATTTAATTTTCTACCCTGGTCTAAATATGAGTAATATATATATGAGGTGTAAACGTAACGATTTCGATACAAAATTAATTAGTTATTCTCGGACGCGTTGCGAGCCGTGTGAAAATTTCTGAGATTTTCAACTGGCGCGTGTGCAAAGTTAATAGAATCGCGTGCCCGACTATCGAAAAGGGAACGTAGAATGCGAAATTCTAAGAATTGTCCGTTTTGGGGACAAAAGCGACGAACAGGCTAGCCGATATATAAACCCGGACGTTAAACAGTTTCTCTCTCTTAGATTTTGATTATTCGATGCTTTAAAAAGTGCTTTTAGATTTACGATTTTGATTTAATACTTTAAACAGTTTGCTCTTATATTTTGGTGATTATTGAACACTTTAAACCAGTTTGTTCTTTACGTGCTATGATGAAAGTTAGTTAGTGCATTTAGAAAAGAAGATACAAGGTAATAAAGTCTAGTTATATTGGCGAGTATTACTGTACCAATTATCCAAATTTGTAACGATAAATGAATAAACAAAAGTAGGCAGTTTTGGCGTATAGCGTGAAAGAAGTATGAATTTCTTTGCTATTTTCGGGGGTGTTAATAATTAAATGATTCGTAAACGTGACTGGATCCACAAAACAAGATTCAGATATACACAGATGAGTTCCGGAAAAGCCCTGAAACAACTTTAGATGAATGGTGGTGTAGAAAATTTTTAAAGGCGACCAGTAATCCGAGGACTTAAACATAACCCAGTTGAAATGGTGTGATTAACAAAGGACGATGTACATTGGAGCCACGAGTGCATTAACCTTCAGGTAACTTATGCTTTGTTGTTTGATTTTTGATGTTTTGGTGTGTGTTGAATAACTTTATAATTTATTTACTTAAAATGGACAGTAGTGAATTTGTACTAACAACAAATTTTTAATTTTAAGGTGAAATTTTCTTGTTTAAGTAGAAAGAAGTATTTAGTATTTATGTTCTTGATTATGATGACGAACCTGGTTAATTAACGTAAAGGGGTGGGAGATGCTCCCTTTGTACTCAGACTCAGGTCTGCATATATTGTTATATTAATTAGTAGGCATCCTACAAGGACTTTAATTCTGGATGCACATTAAAATGATAACAAATTTAATCTTGAAATTTTCTGATACTGAAATTTATGCTGAATTTTAATTTTGAAATTTTAATGTATTGTGAATATTGATGTAAATAGAGTTAACGTTGGTGTTTGTGGTAGGAAGGTGTTTTTTTTTTTTTGATGAATGAGGATGAAAGTTTTAACTAGGTGAGCAGCCGAGGCGGAAAGAGTAAAGAAGCGATTATCAGAAGAGAATCACAGCATGTTATGACGGCCCAACGCTGGAGCTCGATTTGAAAACCTTAGTTCCCGAATAATGGTGAGAATCACAGCAATATATATATATATATATATATATATATATATATATATATTTTACATTCAAGTATTAGGAAATATCAGTGTGGGGACCAATGTTTTCAACAACAAAAGCAATTTCAAAGTGTTTTACACGAGAACATCGGGATATTTTATCTACACACACTAGAAATGCTTAACCAAGAGCATTCTTTCAGCGCAGCTGAAAAGAATATTTTATAATATCTCGTACAATAGCTTTTCAAAGCCGTTTAATATCGCTTGACTATATAGCACTTGAACGTTGTTTACATATTTCTGTGTAGGAGATGTTCCGTGTTTATCCGTATTCGTATTTGATTGTGTAAATAAAAATAAAGTTGGCGATGCTTTAATAAAAAATGAGATTACTTTACATCAAATCCATAGCTTCTACGTTCTAAAATATTGGTGTTCCGTTTTAATACTACTCGGCCCAAAATATATTAATATAACTTTAATACAGAAGCTGCTTTTGCATATAAACGTAATAATGTCAAAATTATTCATTAGAATTCCGTTAACGGTTCAAAAAATTGGGGACTTAGCAAAAGTAGCGGCATTATGAATTTTTATTAATTAAGGGTGTATGCATGGCTCTGAGTCTTTTATCTAAAAGCTTTATTGCGTTCGTTACTATTACACCAATCAGTGAGAACAAACTATCTTGCAGATCAAATATTAGAATTTACAATAATCATGAACCTAAACTCAATTTTTGAAGACTAGATGTTTTACAGAATAACAGAGAACTACTACTTTTAAAGATCTCTTTTGGGGTGGCAGAACTCTGCAGAATCAATTCAGACCTGTTGCATTAGTTAGTACTTATTCTTTCTAATTTGTACCATTGATAAAAATTTTGTATTATGCACCATTTTTAAAACAAAGGTGGCGCTGCTAGTTTAATATTAGGCTAGCAAGTCTATTTTAAAGAAATAAAACGAGGTTAAAAGTAAAAAGAACTAAATTTGTACCACTTTGTACCATCAAAGAAACTTGATAGAAACTAACCAGTTGAAACAACTAACAACTAACAACAACTAACCAGTTGAAACAACCACTAAGCAAGTCTACTTTAAAGAAATAAAACAAGGTTAAAAGTAAAAAGAACTAAATTTGTACCACTTTGTATCATCAAAGGAACTTGATAGAAACTAACCAGTTGAAACAACCACTAATGAGTTTAAATCTATTATGCCCAAGCGTAAGGATTTCCTTGCATAAATAGAACCATTCGTTATTTTTATATAAGGGGCAGTATAATTTGTTTGGTTAAAATTATGTTTCATGTTCTATATGACGGCCGTTCCCTCCAAAATCACTCCGAACACCTACGTGTCTTATGGTTAAAGTACCCTTTCTTTCAATGCAAGTTACGTATCCCACAACTGTATATGTACAATTAATAGGAATTATTAGAAAATTATAAAGAAAACTTAAGTTAGATGCAACATTGTATCTCAAGGCTAAATATGAAAAGGTTATTGAAAGTTCACAAGCAGGTTGTGAGAACGGATATAATACATGGTATTTCAGACGTAAATCATACTGCAGGTGCAGGTCACAGACGGTTAAGAAACCACGATTACTTAGGAAGTAAGATTGTTACATTGTATAATGAATAGAATTAAGAAATAAGCAGATATGAGTTCTGCAAGTTCCCACAGACATGTGAGGGGCAGGGACATAAAAAATAACCCCGGTAGCCCCAAGACCATTAGTCAGTCTTAAGTATTTCAGCTTTAACATTGCCGTTTGCTTAGGCTACTCGCCTTTATTAAACTCCAATTATTATTTAAATTTCGACTTAATATAAATCAATCCAGTTTGTCAAAATTCAATTGTAATTTTTGTTTAACCAAATAAATAAAATTTGTTACAAAAAGTTTTGGAAGAAGTTTTTGAAAGGACCGCTCCCAAGGCCCGATACGTAACTCGCAATGTTAGGAAACCTTTTTAACTGTACATCTTAAAGTTACAAAAAATATTGTATTTTTTATATAATGGTAACTATTAATTTACACGCAGAGGTATTTTACTTTTGTGACTTATAATAGTTCAGAGTAGTTTCTATGAGAATGGCGAAAATATAAAGTCTATGGGTTCATATTTTAACGATATAAATTATGCCGTTTCTAATATACGAAAAACGATAGATTGCATATACAAAAAAGTACTTTATTCCAAGTGAACGGTGAAAGTACAATGTCTCAAAGTTCATGTTTTAATGGTACAAATTATGTTGCTTGCAGGACAGTAGTCAGGATTGATTTTGCTCATGCAAATGGGTACTCACTGTTGAAACTACTAGTAGTTCAGGATAGTTTCCGACAGAACGGGGAAGGTATACAATCTGAAACCTTATAGTTTAACTGTACATGAACCGTGTTTACTCACAGGCTACATAGCCTGCAGAACCAAGGAAAAAGAAGCAAACATCCTCCTTAAGTTACTAGAGCAACCTCCTCCTAATATTGCAGTGTCTGGACTAAAGTCAGAATCAGATAGCGCCCAACAATTAATTAAAACCACCGTGACTACAGAGAACTTTCGGAATCTCAATCTCTACAAGGAACCCGAAGCTGTCTACATTCTCAGGGGAACCAATAGAGGATTCGAAGGAATTCTTCACCTCTATGTCCACGCTAGGCTTGCCACAAATCTAGAAGGAACTTCGTGGGACAACAGCAATCTGGTGGCAATTCTTCGCTGCTTTAAAACAAGATAAGGCCATCGTCAATGTCCAATTCCCGGAGCGATACAATAGCCTAGCGACGCCAGAACAAGGGTAAGAAACAATTGCTAAAAGAAACAGTTGCCAATATTCTACAAAAGAAGATACAGTAGGCCGCCCTGTTAAAACAACCTATATAACTGCTATTCACTTAATTATCAGCTTACTATCTCCTACACCAATACGCACATAAAGACCTACGGACCCACCAGTGTGATGTATCTCATCTATTATTAACCAACCTTATTTCTTGCCAAAAATGGCTGACGACATTAATATATTTGTCCGACAGTGCTAGACCTGCGCAGGCATTATGCGAGATTCTTTACAGCACATGGCTCTGTTAAGACCACACCAATTGGCTCGACCCTGGGAAATAACCTAGGTCGACTTAATTGAGCCTTATCCAGAAACCCCTTGAAAAGACAAACATATTAAGTTGCTGGACAGAAACCTTAGTTGTATCCGGCGTAAAAGACTGCAAAACTCTAGAAAACGAAGTTTTCTACACTACGGTTATTCAAAAACCATTATCGCCGATAATGTCATCCAGTTTCACTCCAGACACTGGAACCAAAATCTACAAAGATAAAGAACCCAATATTCTACCAAACCATCTACCACGCCAGCGCCAATGAAAACAATTGAAGGAAAGGCTTATATATACGATAGAAACTGAACGACATTTTAGTCTATATTTAACTGAGCAACAACTATGTTAGAAGGTGTTAAAAAATCACGCAATTAGCAGGAATAAAAATTAAAACAGATCAGATTAAAAGTGCGAGAATTTGTGCAACGAAATATAAGCCGTAAGTTAAACAACTTAATTAAATTCATTTCTAATATTAACGAAACAGGGCTTCCAACTTTGGTGATATTCTAATTTTGGTGATAATTTAAAATGGACATATTCCAGCTTTGGAAATATTCTAATTTGGGTGATATTTTAATCTGGACATATTTTACTTTGGACATATTCTAATTTGGGATGTTTAATTTTAGATGTACTGTAATTTGGTACGATTTTAATTGGAAGCGATTTATGGGAGACAATTCCTATATGGGGCCGGCATACCAATAAGCAAAGCGGACACAGCAAGGGGATGCAGATCATAGACTAAGATGGAACTCCAGAACACATTCCAGGTTAGCAATTTTCTTAATACACTATATTATTGAAAGACTGTTTTCAATTTAATATTTGCTATGCATTGTATATTTGTTAGAGTCATCAAAAAGGTCATTTTATTATTAATTAAAGAGAGGAAGGTATCTTGGAAAGTTCGAAGGTCCCTGAATATAATTAAAAGATATTTTTGCTGGTTTTCAGAAAAGCATAAATCTGGTATATGTAGATATTTTGTACAAAAAGGAAAATTTTGAGTGTTGTAAATACTATCAATTATTATATTGTGTGTTCTAAAATTGCTTTATTTGATTCAATAAGATTTATTCAGTAACTAGTCGGGGTAAAAACCTTAAAATAAATATTTTATATAATAAAGGGAATAGCATAGCGGTAAAATAGGGCATATCACAGCAATTTATATATATATATATATATATATATATATATATATATATATATTCCAATGAGTTAGGTAACGGGTTTATTGGTCTGTGTTACGTTATAGATTAAAACTCTTTGTCTTTAACCAAGCTTTCGATTTTATTTAAAATCTTCATCAGGGTGCTGCAATTTATAACATCATTAAAATTATAATAGATAAAATGACTTACAAAAACTGGAGTATTGGTGTAAGTATAAAAGCAGAAATGTAACAAAAATATATAAATATAAATCACAAAACACAAACGTAAACTAACATGTTAAACCTAAAAGTATATCGTCACAGTTTTTTGAAGTTTATATGTTAGTTTACGTTTGTGTTTTGTGATTTATATTTATATATTTTTGTTACATTTCTGCTTTTATACTTACACCAATACTCCAGTTTTTGTAAGTCATTTTATCTATTATAATTTTAATGATGTTATAAATTGCAGCACCCTGATGAAGATTTTAAATAAAATCGAAAGCTTGGTTAAAGACAAAGAGTTTTAATCTATAACGTAACACAGACCTATAAACCCGTTACCTAACTCATTGGAATATAAATTAAAGGTCGTTATTTTTGACATTATATATATATATATATATATATATATATATATATATATATATATGTATAAACGTTTTCATTAGGCGCTAATGAGTTGTATAAACTTCTGTTTGTGATCATACCTTCATCTAAACATATTGTTCTTTGTTTTCCATCATTGTTTAGACCATATTGTTTTTTAACTTTACTTTCCGTACACAAACATTACTTACCTATCCAGCCCTCCTATATCTAAATGTTTTTTAACCCTTTAATTTATAAATTTTTAAACCTTTTTATACGATATATAGTTGTTTGTTTTTGAAAGATAGCTTCCCATACCTAAGGTAAATAAAAAATTTTCAAATGATCATTACTTGCAAGTAAACCGAACTTTCCTCTAAATTTGTATCCTCTATTTGGTTATTATTTCACAACCTAATACAGCTATCGGGGTTGACCTTTGTGTCGTCTGAACAATCCAGCGAAACGTTACGACTTGACCTAAGCTGAATGTTAGGGCTGATGATTTGCTCTTTGGATACACTTAGTAAGCGCAAGCTATGCCTCTGTAGTAAAACGTCAGTTTCCGCAGTTGTGAATACAGAAAATTTCTACTCGATGTGTTTTCTTACGCATACGCATCAATCATTTTTTTATATTTCCGTTATCGATCATTTTTATATTCTAGGAATGCTTTCCTGAACGTGATGGTGTAAAACGTTATGTCTCATGTTGTTGCTGTATCGAAATTCCTTATTCTATCTTTATTTAACAATCTATCGTACCTACAATTACCGTCGTGTTTATGGTTATCGAGTTTTCGAAATTATCGTACTGGTATATTTAAGTTGTTTACGTTACCTTTGTTTGATCTGCTTATCGCAGCGGATGCGCTCGGTGGGAAGATGATTTGTCTGAGTTTCATGTAAGATCCAGTTGTGTTCGAGTGTCGTCGTGATGATGTAAGTTTAATCTTATCGCTAATACCGTAGGTGATCCTTTAGATCAATTTGTCTTAATAGGAACATTCTCTTCTCTTTACTCCTTCTCTAAGATGCTTATCCGAAAACTCTACTTCTTCCTAACCCGTTATCTCTGTCTTAAATCTTAATTTTTCGTTTGGTGGACATGTCTAAAGTCCCAAGGCAATCGTAAATTGCATAAGAGCGGTTTTCGGTACTCTGGGCTACTGACTACACTTTGGCTAGTCGAGTAGTGCTTCGCTGTCTACGTCTATTCTATCGCTTTGTTCAATGCGAGAACTTCCTGTTATGTCTTCTACCTGATTTGCTACATAGATCCCAACCTCCCATCTCCTTCTTTTAATCTTTCTTTATTTCTCGTCTTTTCTTTGTTTTCGAAGTCGCTGCATAGTTAGAGGGTTGTTACTTCAGGACATTATGTCGAAGGCGTTGAGGATATCCGTCTAGCTGTGTATCGCCATTGTTTTCTGTTGATATATGAGGACAGTGAAAATTTGTTATTAGTCTTGCCGATCTTCTTAATCGACCTGGGGGTGCAGGAAGTGCCCCCAATGCAAATTTGTCCCGCATACCGTTTGTGTAAACAAGCCCCGCTTCACGGAGCTTCTCCCTTTTGGAAGTCATGTGTTAAAAACCTAATACTTTACGTTTCTACGCGATCACTTTATACTCTGGGAAATCCCCATTATTTCCTGTTATTACATTTACAGGAAGTGCGGTGTGCCTTGAGAATGAGGCCCCCGAACCAAATTTAGGTTTTACGTTTTTTCTAAAAGTTTTTAATCATAACATTTTATCTTATCTTAATTTTTAAGTTAAACCATACATGTCTAGCGGTAATCATTTTCCTTCAAATTGTCTTAAGGATTTTATTTTATCTGATTAATATGTAGCCACGGTTGGTTAATTATCTTTCTTCAAAAATATCTTGGAGATCATAACGTACTTTAAATAATATTTTAATCCTTAGATGGTTAGGTGTTTACCGCTCTCTTTGCAATTATCTCTGAGATGTTATCTTTACTTTGTCTTTATCGTTAAGTCAATAAATTGTCCATATTTTTTTCTTACGAAATACTTTACCTTACTTTATTAATTTAACGTTCCGATCCCTTGGTATTTATGTCCCAAGGTAGAATTTGTTTTCCTAAGGTGAAAACTCAAGCTTGCGCCTTAAAATTAAATTTGAAAGAGTAGGGCTAAGGAATTAGGTACCATAAATGCAGTAGCACTGGCTAATTTGTTAACTTAACGTTTTAGCTGCTGCAACCTATCTTGGCTTATCTTGCTAAAGCCACTTTAAATTCGTTTAGCTTTAGAGAATGTGTTTAGGGGGACCGAACACATTTGCAAGCATTTATAAATGAGTGGGAAAGAAAACTTTTGTAATTAGATTTATAGTGAAGTGAGTGTAGTAATAGTATGCAAGTCTCATGGTTCCGACAAAATTTGTACGGTCGGTGCTGCGGTAAACAAGGTCAGTGCGCGCTAAGTTTGAGTATACTTTAAAATCTCATGGTTGCTCGTTTCCATTTCCTGGTATCACAACGTATACCAAATAGACGCTAAGATTTTGTGTTTTTTATCATTTTACTTCTAATTGTTTCCAAAAGTATCATATTTGGATTACCAATAAGTAAAATTTGCCTATTTGATACATTTCATTATTTTTATCTTGTATTTGCTTGACATGTTTACTTGAAATTCTAATATATTATTTTTGAAATTGAAATACTAATTTTTAGATAAAGACATGAATCTCAATTTTGTGTTCTTTTTTCAACAAAATTTATTCACACCTTATATGTTCACAGTATGATCAATAAGTTCTAACAATTATAATATATCATAAAACAAAATATGCACAGAACCTAACTGTATATGAATAATTTATGATATTTTGGACTGAGATTTAAATAGTTCATATGCCGACTTATTAAAAGAAGTAATAAGTATTAGGCCAGACTACTTGTTCATACCAATGTTAATATATCCTGTTGACCCTGTTAATGATTTTCAATTCTTTTCATTTTTATTATCTCAACAATTCACTATTTTCTAAATACGGTATAGTAAAAAATTTTCAACAATTTCATAATAAATTTCAGATGCTTCTTTTAAGGTTTCTACATAGAAAATTGCTCTAAAATGTAATTTTGCAGATTAATTTTAGAAAAGTTGTCCCGGTAGTGGCCGCAGCACAGGTACAATCTAGAGGTCTACAGATCCTAAATACAGCCTTGAACGGTGTCATGGTAATTCTGATGAAACTTTTCAAAGGTGGGTCTTTTAGAGTAGATACGGTGACTTATTGCCATCGGCTATTAAAGACTCTTCCGCAGGGGTGGATCTTGATTCCTGCAAGTAGGTCGTTAGGAACCCGAACAGACCTATAAGTAAATACAGGATATAAGGCGCCAGAGACTTGATTAAAATGCCTAAAGAACTACGAAACCACAAGTTCCAATGGTTTTGGATAATATCACACCTAAAGAGCAAAATAACTATAACAACGGTAGTTTTTACAATCTTATAACTATATTTCAAAATAACTGAATTATAAGCACGAGCACATTATCTGGAATTAAATACACACCACAGTGGCAATGCAAATATAAACGTATTTTAATAATACACATAAAGGATAATGTAAACCGGTATCCCACTAAAAGCAATGAATTTAAAGTATCTTCCACCTGTTGGCGAGTACAAATCGACATTAAACTAGCCGCAAAATGTTTCTCGTTAGTAAGTATATATCAAAAACACAGAGGACAACGGTCTTACAATAATACATACAAATGACTTTTCACCTATAGGTTAGCAATAAATATTTATTAATGTAAATGATTACTCACCAGAAGGTGGCATAAATTAAGCACACCTGGACAATGCAATTACTTGCTAGTGGATCGCTGTGCTCCAGTGCTGACCTGTAACATGAGTAAACACACGAACTGCTGGTGGAAGGATACCAAGAGTCTGGTATAATTGTTACATGCCAAACCTTGGCAATGTACATTGGTAAATATGTAAATAAATTCCCGCGAATATTTTTAAATAAACTGGTCAATTTCCGTCGTCCCCGAGTCGCGCCTGCCCGGAGCGAATGGCGCAAGTGCGCGCGGTGTAATAAGACGTCATCAATCTACGAGACCTGAGGCCTAGAACATCTATTTGTGCGGGGTTGTGTTGGTGTCTTTTCCCTTTTTAGAATGTAGGTTCCCTCCTACCTTATCTTGCTTTATCGTTCCTGATACCTGGTTGTTCCTATCATTCCGCTACGAGGGAAAAAAGAGGATGGACGGATAAAATTTGGTGTCAATAATGGCGTAGCCTACCCATACCAAACAACAAGGATCCTGAGATGTTAAGAAGTACACGTGAGTACCCGTTCTATTCATATTGTGCTTAAACTTTAACCATTGTATCACTTTTAAAGGTGTTTGGTATTTGATACAAATGGCGCGTAACTTGTCGCGTAATTATACGTTATATTAAACCATTGCGCAATGATATGAAACGCGGGAAACCGTAGTATAGTTTACCAATAACAACACAATAATACAACCAGCATTCTGCTAATTACACGGATTCAATCGAGAGTAAACAATAATTATGCCAATACTTGTGTAACGCAACACACAGCAAATACTGCAATATAACTAACTTTCAAGTATTCAAGCTGGAGTCTGGATCACAAATCAATGCTTTCCGGTCCAACGATTCTTCGGTACCTAAACCACTGTATGAAGTAATATTAAACCTTGAATTTGAACAGGAATCCAAACGGATGATTAGTACAGAGTACAGAATTGAAGTGGGCTCACAGGGAGCACCCAAGAGCTAGTATAAAGATCTGTTTCTGGATCACTTATACATAAAACTGAATCAAGATTAAAACCAGGATTAAGACTAGGCTTAATATCAAGATTCAAATCCTAAAATAAGTAATATTACTGCTGAAATTTCTGAAAGTTATACTTTAGCACAGAAGTGGGTTTCAATGAATTAATAGTTTACAAAGAGCAACTTTGATATTCGTACAATTGAAGATTCTGTTAGATAAATAATTAATATCAGAAAACACAAAACAAAAAAAAAACGTGGCTCACCTAATATAAGTAAAAGCAGGAAATATCCCCAAGGCGGTATTGTGAGTAGAAAATAAACGTATAAACCAATGAAATACCAAAATCTACTCTACAAATATATTATTTAATACATCAAAAACCGCTATAAGGCAAGATTAAGATGGATGCATCAAAGGACTGCTTGTCAAAAGCGGCGTTCGTTGAAAGAAGAATAATGGCTTCTTCAACAGGTTCTTATCAACAACTTCCAAATTAAAATTATCAATTTAGCCAACCTAAAAGGTATTGCAAACCATGAAGATCTGAGCACGGAAATAATACCAAATAACTATGAATAATGAGTAATGGGAAATGTAGAAACTACAAAACCAACCGTTTCAACAGTACAAATTATATGGCTTTGTATGTAGAAACAACGGTTATTTCTGTTCATTCAGAAAGGCACTTTACTCAAGAAAGTAACACATTTGTCTTTAATTAGAGATTGCTTTAAACCATTCGGTTGTATCAGGTTTTCATTCGGTGCAAATTAGTACAAAAATCTATCATATCTTTCTTGTGGTCGTGCTATTTCAATATTAAACCAACGCAACTACATCAAGGAAACAATAAAAAATAAAATAAAGGCAGAAATGAAAAAGTTGAATTTTTATCACTTTATACCATAAAAAGGCCCCACACATACATTCGAACTGTTTGAAAGAAATTTTTTGCGTGAGTAGAATCGATTGTTACTTGCATATTAGAAGCAGCATAATTTGTATCGTTAAAATGCAGTTTTAGGTTTTGTACCCTCACCGTCCTCCTCCAATCTTGGACTGCAGCTAGCCTCAAGATTAAAGTACACTTCTGCACGAGCAGAATTAATTGTTTCTCATATAATAGATACAGCATAATCTTTATTCTTGAATTATAAAATTAGAAATATTGTAGAAATTCATAGCCTTACGTTAGAAAAGAAGAGTTCTTTAATATTCAAACTGATAGGAGTTCGGGATGAATTCCGTGGAAACGGTGAGGGTACAAGATCTAAAACTTTATTTTAACGATACAAATTAGGTGCTCCTTATGTAAAAATAACAATTGGTTTTGTTCATCCAAAACCGCACTTCTTTGATAACACAAATTAGTACAAATTCGGTCCTTACTATCTTGGTTTTATTTTTCTTCTTTTAATGCGGTAGTGCTAGATTAAGCGTAGGTTAGAAACACGACGTTTATTTTAAATGGCGTATGGTACACAATTTTGCTTTTGATGGTACAAAATAGGTGCAAAATAATGCAATAGATATGAATTGATTCTGCCCAATTATATAGGAATGCAATGTTCTGTTTAACAATTTCAATCAAAATTAAAACAAATTATCGATTAGAGTCAGAAAATTAAATTACGTCACCAAAATTCAGGCTATTTGTGTAAGAACGTTTGGACAATTTTTGTGAATGTCAGTATCATCTCAATGTGCATTGACCTGCAAAATAAAAAACTTAATCAGTTTTTATCTCTTACAACTTTAGTATCATCAATTATATATTCAACGTATACAAACTAAACATTGCAAAAATATCATGATTTCGCCACCTAATTGCATATTGGGAACATGTTTATACGTAAAAGAAAAATTGTGTTACTAGGGAAAACATATTGAACTAAAAGTCTTTCCCTTCTTCAAAAGCGACACGTGTTTACCAAGTAGGAATGCTAATGAGTTTCGATTCACATCAAAATGGAAACAATAATTATGTTTATCTAAAATTTAGTATCAGATATTTTATCGAAGGTTGATTTTATACGTTGCGTTGTTTATATTCGACAACTTGCAAATTGGTTTACATGGAAATTTTAAAACGGAATATTCTCTAAAAGAAACACCCGAATATAAACCTTTCCAATTACCAATTACAACCTTTTCAGAAAAGGTTTTTCTACCCCTGTCAGTCATGACAAGAACCTTTGTTCGTCGAAAGTACGAACGTCCTATTTTACAGTGGTTGCATACATACATAATTCTCTGTAAATTATGTGTAACAAACCCACTGCTTGTATGAAGCTTTGTGTACGTAACACTTTCGCGAAATATTTTGGTCAGGTTTGGTTGATGGTGCGAAATCTAATTTTGACCTGTGGTATTGTGCTTATTACAATGTCTGTTACAAAACAAACGTACAGATATTAAGGACCCATTGACGGTTATTTGCTACTATATTCTGTTAACAATTTAAACTGTGATTTTAATCAATTACAAGATCATCTAAGTAGGGCAAAATTGCGGTTAGTTGAATTTAATGCTGTTCCACTACTTCTTGAAAATGCCAATGAATAGCACGAGGAAAATCGCCATGATTTATTTGCTCCAGAGTCTGAAGGATTTGATAATGGCTTTTTTAAAATTACATCAGATGTTAAAACATGCACACCACTAACATTAAAAATAATGTTATTTCTCTCATGAGTAGTGTTCACACGGATCACAGTAGGCATGACGTCGCGGACTTCTGCTACGTAAAATAGTTGTTCCTACTTTGATGGGTCATTAGCCGATTGAAGTTTTTGACAAGTTTTTTTATCTCAATGATTCACTCAAATCCTAATATTTTCATGTCAATAAATTTCACAATTTGTACCAATCGTGGGTTGGTAGCAAAGACAACTTACAGGGTAATTGAGCAATTTAATCAGTAACACTGAAAGATTGTTATACACATTACAATAACATGAACTATAAAACTACTTATTGAATAGTTAATGTTGGTCAACGTTCTGCTACGTTCAGCGACGTAGTCTAAAAAACAGAGAAAATAAAAACGAAGGAGAAAAAGAAAAAATTGACCGGGCTCAATCGACGAGTGGGCGGGGTATTGTAGCTACAAAAAATTAAGGGACGCCTGAAATAGAAATATACTCACTCGCGCACAATCAAACATTTACAAACTAAAACCTCTAATTTAAAAAACAAAATTATATACAAAACACAATAATACCAAAATGAACAATTCGTAGGTACACAATATACATATTTACAAATAAAAAAAGAACCATTTTTAACATGGCAAGCTGCAGTTTTTAGGTCGCCCTCTATATTAATCTTTGAACAAGAAAAAAAACAAAATTATCTCTCTAAAAACCACAGCTCGAAATCAGCATTGTGAGTACGGAATTCTATATATAAAATTAACCCAATAAAGAAATCAATAAACATTATAATATCCTGGCACATACAAACAACCAGTCTTTTTACCACCAACAAAGTGATGCAGCCGTAGACCCGTATACATATGTTGTGTCCAACAACAACCTGTTACCCGTATAAGAAAATTAGTGTATAAACACTCACCCTCGAATCGCCACCGTCGGGTTGGCTCCTACTGTATGTAGAAACTGTGCGTGTGATCCCGTCTTGGGGTGGGCCTCCTATCACAACAAGGGTGAAACGTATTATATTTTCTTGATCGCTAACCCCAAACGGTCACATTCTTTCCTAATTTGAGCTTAACTAATGCTCTCTTCTTAATACCTACATCTGACTCTAGAAGTTGGGGTCAGCAAAACAAAGTCTTCCGACGTAACTAGGGGTCTATTCCTTGGGTAGAGCTATGAGCAATGGGGGTAAGTCGAAATCTATTGAGGTTACACTTAACAAAAACAAACAGGCGCCACCAAGTCCAAATTGATTTATTTTAGGGCATAGCTATTTTTTAAGGGCGGACTTGGAGACCCAAAAAAGAGATCGCCTTCGTTGATACACAAACTTGTCTTAACAGAATAAGACGCTGTTCCTGTAAGAAAGAATAATAATTAAGTCACATAAAAATGGGAACACTATTTGCGTCCCTCAAGTATACCTAAAAGTATAGAGAATATTTTCTGCATAATGGGATCATAAAATTTTAGTTCTTATTGCTTTTTGTTTACCAAGTCTGATCAGACTAGATCAGAATAAAAACTTTAAATGAAGAATATTAATTTACTAATAAGAATTTTCTTGGTTTCAGTAAATAAAGTATCATTGTAATTAAATAAAAATAAAAATTTGAAGTACTTGCAAAACTGGTAGTAAAGGTTATCAACTAATCCTTACTCAAATATTTTATAATTCTATGTAACTAAAAATGCTAGAGTTTCTTTATAACCCAATCAGATCTGTGTGAGTCATTTACAAATGAATATACGAAATTTTCTCATTAATTTAACAAAGTTAAAATTAGTTTGAAGTCAAAATAATCACCAAGATATTCTCTAATGTTATCAATAGTGGTTGTACTAAAATGCTAAACATGTGTTAGCCATTGGGCAATTGTTGACGGCATTGTTCAAATAAACAGGTGACGTAATAGCAGCTGTTAATTTACGTTGCAGCCATATGTAGTCACATCTTTACAAAACTAAGTGAAATCAAATTTTGATACTGGGAAAACCAGCTTATTTACAGGTAAACTGAATAATAATTTTGTACGTCTAACAAACAAAATGAAATAATGTACTTTCAGAAGGAAAGTACTCAGGAAATCTTAATTCTATTACGAACCCAAGAGCAGCAGTTGTCCCTTGATGTAATGGAAATTACCTCGCAGCGCGGAACAGCAACTAATTATACTTGCTTTCCATGCTTTAACACAGGTGTAGGAGCAAAGCGGGTTCCTTACTTGGATCACGGCAGCATTACTTTGTAACGTAATCTTCCGTTGTCTAAATTTATTTACTAAAATAATTTTTCATTGCGTAGCCAACAAATTAAGCTTTCTAAATTGTAACTTCAAAGGGATCATGTTGTCTCAAATTTTACAGTTGCGATTTTCGACGTGGTGTGCGATATATACGTTATCCATGCAGTTTTCTAATCTCTCGTTGGGATTTCAAATGTGTCGTTGCGAGTTCAAATAGGTCGTTGCGAGTTCAAATGGGTCGTTGCGAGTTCAAATGGGTCGTTGCGCGTTACTCAGGAAGTGTTTCACAAACTTAGAGCGACTCGGAGGTCACTCGTCATTCTCCTAGAATGCATGTTTACGCTGCTTTTAACTATCGACGAGTGCCTCGCTGCTTTCTTGCATGGTGGAGGTTCCGGATTTTAGTTCTCGGACCTCTCACGCGCGCGCCAGTGGCTGTGAAATTACACCGAACTCGGAAACAACTCAACTAATAATCCTTGATATTATAACTCTATAAAAGTTTGATTGTTACTCGAATATTTATTTTAATTAATAGAGGTATTTTAATATTCATTGCACGTTTAATGAATGGATTCTCTTACTGCAAAAATAAACTTGTTACAAGGGGCGACCATTGATTGTGGATTTAAGAGCCACCGGAAGGAGCATGCTGCAAGCTTTGCGCAAACTTTTCATACAGAAAAACGGAAACAACCAACCATTCTACACGTGTTTTCGTTGTGTAAATTGAAGAGCAAGTCAATATTAATTTCGGTTCACTAATGACCAGATCTCAAAGTAATATTGTTGTTAAGGAAATAAAACTGGAATAACACGGTTTATTGAGATAATACGCGGCTTTAATTCGACGAAGCCCTCAATGGAAAACACAAGAATAAATCATCAGATACCTAGAACCAGTCATCGCCTGTTTAATTTCAGCATAAACTTTACGTTGAGGAATTCTTAGAAGGAGTATTTGTTATTAATTAAGCTCTAGGATATAACATTAGGATTCGAATTTATACAAATAGACAAATGAATTAACACGCGAAAGCGTTATTTTAATTTACTGAATTAATTTTCGTTTTTAACGCCAAAGGGATTTGAGTTGAAAATTATTAGATCGCGCTTTTCTTATTAACAAAAAAAAATGTACGGGATGTTCAAAATAAACGTAACAGTTCTACACTCATAACATTTACCTACTTAAAGGTTATATAATAAACGAAATGTTGAACTGAAGAAGACAATAGAATAAGAATATTGTAATGAATCGCAAAAGATATGTGGGACGCTAAGCGCACTTGTGTTAATTATAATCAATAACTGAAAACCATGTCCTCTTGATCTAACTATGTTGGAAAAAGTTACAAGGCGGTCTAATAAAGGCGCAAACACAATATATGGCAATCATGCCAGACCTGCGAATCAAAAGATTCCAGGATGGACGCTATACATTTCTTTTTTACAACATGCTTAAAATCCAGCCGTTTAGGAACTGGAATTAAATTTAACAGAAAACATAGAGAGAAATTCATCAAAGTATGCCATGATTATTTTCTAAGTAGTTAACTAGATTAGTGCAAAGTATAATGTAAGCCTAATATTTTGAACTCGCAATAAACGGCCTAGAATTAAGTATATTTGTTTTTGAATTTTACTTTATTATTGCTATTGGCACCTGGCAGTCAAAACGGGAGGAGATTATTGTGCAAGGCGCGCAAGTAAGGACTAATAGTGCTACTCGAGATTTGGATAAAGGTCTAAAATTATTCTTCTACTTATTAATCATAACAATCGTTTTAATTATAAAAAGTGTCATATACACTTTAGTGAATGAATATAAAAAATTAGTAATAGTAGGTATACATAGTAGGTCTACAAAATGCAAATTCTGCAGAAACTGATTAAATTTCTGCAAAACCAATAAGTGTAGAAACCAAGGAGCACTGACATCGATTACTAAAACTATTTTACGGAAACTAAATTTTCGGAGCACATTGTGGTAACAAGCAAATATTAAAAAATATCACGAAATGTAGCACAACACACAGCGAAATGTCAGGGATGTTAAACCAATAGCAACAAAACCAACGATAGCATACCGATTGGAGATTTAGTTCCGTTAGCAAAGGGGAATCAGTCAAAACTCGACAGTTATTTTAAAGGACTATACACTGTTATCTTATGTAACAAACCTGTGCATTAAAATTTTAATTAGATTAGTAATAAGTGAAACTTAATCGTATAGAATTTTATTTATAAGCAATTTAACAATTTAAAGCTAATATTGGTCATCGTTCTATAATTATGACATTTACCGAATTTATGGTTGTAAATAAGTGAATTGTAGAATTAAAGAGGACAATAAAATACGAGTATTGTAATAAATTGCAGAAAACGTTAGAGACGCAAAGTGTCCTTGTGTTAATCCTTATCAATAAAGAAATAATAAGTGTTTTTCATTTCATTTAACTTTCTTAAGTGAAAAGTCAGATAGAGATCTAATAAACATAGATAGAGCCAAATTACACATTTACAGTTACAAGTTTCAGATTTAAATTATTCGGAACTTTTGAAAACAAACAGGATTTGGTCACTAATTGTAGCAAAGTAATCCTAAATTTACTATTACAAAAGAGCTTCACCAAGGTTTCAATCTACCCTTAGTTAGAATTTCGCGCTTTGACTGTATTTGAATGCCCCTGAACATCGATATGCTTTAGTATACAGAGTAACCCATTAATGCGAGGAAGTTCAATATCTCGTTTATGTCATAGAATATTATGAAATTTTCCCCTGGATGAGTACAACAGGAAAATGATTTGTCTACTTTGTTCGATCAGGATAAAAAAAGGGCGGATCTTCCGGTCAACTGTCCTAAACGTAAACCTGGAGACTTCCAATAAAAGCAATACCATATGCTGAATAAAAATCTGTCCCAAAAATAAAAAAGTCCACTTTCGAAAGAAGGTTATTATTGTAACATATAAATTTTCCTGCAAATTTATTCGTTGACTTTACCGCTGTGCATCTATTATTTTAGTCTTTATTCAACAAACGTTTATATTATTGATTCATTCCATGTTGCATATTTAATAACCAATAAACTTCAAGACACACTTCAATTTTATTACAATTACAATCTACTACATACCACATCATCCTTACTGATAACATGTATACAAACCGTTAGCGTGCTCCTACGTCTTGTAGTATCTAAGATTTTCAAGTTGTTCCGACGATTCGTGACCGATTTTCACTTTTCGTTTCTTCGTTGAACTGAAAGGTCGCTTGGTGTGTTTAAAAAACACTTAAGATGGTCAGGGAAATCAAGTTTTCCTGGCAGAGACGCCGTAATAAAGGCACACTATTCTAAAAGTTGTCTGCGACGACTTGTGTTAAGTGTAGTGTACGAACTCTTTTTGGCGATGGTTTGTTAAATGTGTAATCATATTAAAATTAATTATACAATTTATTACAGTGCAACTCTGAAAAGGTAGATAACTCCGTTATCATCTTGATGTAATTCCACGTAATTTCGATGTAAGCTTAGATCATCCGGAACATATTTTATTTAGTTTGGTTTAATTAAATTTTATGGAACTCGTTTAAAATATAAATACGTAAGCAATTTTGTTCGACACATGGCCGACTTCGCTGCACCTGGCGTGTTTAGTTGATGTACATGTCATTTGAAGGTTATATGTCATTGCTGCTTTGGGTAGGAATGTATTAGTTTCTAAGATAACGCTGCCGTAGCAAAGTTCATTACGTAATCTTTGCATGTAATGAATTCCTCTTTGAAGCTTGTAACTACCTCAGGTTGCTGTTACAGTTCATTATGGCTCGTACGAATAATTTTGTTAGTTAATTTACTAATAGCTTGTTCTGTTAAAGTGTAAAGTACAATGAGTACAACAATTTTTTTGTTATTAATAGTGTGTTTAACCTTAGAAATTATACCTCACCGGTTGTACATTTGCAGACATACAATCATGATAGTTATCTTGTTTACCATAGTTTGAAATACCAACATGCTAATTTATAGGGCCTAAGTCCTGTATAATGAAATTTTAACTTAGATTAATTAATCAACTGATAATATTTTTCAGAAGTTATGTAAATTCTCTAAATATTGTAAAGTCGTAGTAGCGCTACCCAGACTATTTATTATGAAAAATAATGTCCAAAGTTAAATATGTGATTCAAGAAACTACATTTATTAAAATTTAATTTTTTATCAAGTACCCTTATAATTTATAATGTTCATTGCTTGTCTTAAAAGAGAATATAGAGTTATTTTTGACTTTAGTTTATTACTCAGTAATCATTAAATTTCTCCAAATTTTGTTAGGTATTTAACAGGTTAAACTTACCCGAATGTGTACCACGATATAGTGGGAAACTAATTGAAGCTAAATCAAAGATTACATACCCATACTGGTCCGTAAGATATATAGGGTATCTATGTTGGTAGTAATTATGTTACAGAGTCGCCCTACTCATCGTTAGATCATTGAAGAAGACGACCAGATGTAAGTATCATATTTGTGGCAATCAAACTTTGTATTTAAAGTGGTCAGCGATAACATAGGTTTCCAAATTATCTTATTTTTTTTCAACTTTAATATACCCCCTGACCCAATCTCATGCGACCGTGGGCCAAAAACTCAGTTAGCTAAAAGTTTTAAGAGGTTTCTTTTACTAAAAACCAATTTCCATCTTAACCTTACCCTGGGCTTGTTACAGTTACATAAGAATTCTCTTAGGTAATATAAAATCTACCACGATTTATTTTATTGTGGATTAGATTTAATAAAATATATAACATTATGACTAATTAAACAAAAGAGAACACAAAGTGTTATTAAAGTTGACTAAACCTTTATAATAAAGAAACACTTCATAAACAACAGATTAGAATACAGTGTTTAAAAGTTGTTACGGTATTCCGTGCGGACAAGAAAAAAAATAACGTACGCAACTACAATAGTCCACACCGAGTACCGCTACCAAAAGAAAAAAGAAATCGAATGATTTACGTGATAGCTAAAAAGCCGTAGAAGGGAGTAGGTTACAAAAAGAAAGAAAACCTTAAGAAAGAAAATATATATACAAAACCTTTAATAATAAAACATGTTACAAAATGAAAAATCAAACCGCAGAAAAAACAATATTTATCCAATATATACCAAAGGATTTACACAGACAACAGTTTTCGCAAAAGTAATTAATATCCTCTTTAGTAACCCCAAGCTAATTTTAGACCTCAGTTCTAGAATTAACTTAACAAAATATATGTTATGGATTGTTCTCGGTTATATTTTTAAGATAATTTCTTAAATACCTTATATTCACATAAAATAAAAATTAGAAATATACATACTGTCATAGTGTTCACAGTCACTCCGTAAAGTAAAAACCAAAAAAATAATGTAATCGTAGGCAACAACAATAAAGAAGAAACCATCAATCACACGAAATGCATCTCACAGCAGTGGTAAAAATTATGTAGTAACTACCCAAGCAACTAAAACGGTTGTCATTGGCATATTCATAACATTAAACCAAAGCAATTAAAATTCACTGGATTGTCTCTACACAAATTTTATCTCATAGTGACATAAAAACAATCATGTACCCACATTCTGTATTCCTCAAACTATAATCTATAATTAATTAGACCCTAAATCTAAAGCTTTAACACACAATGACCAAATGTAAACAGCATATTCCTACCCAATTTTCTATAAAAACTCCAGATTGTATGGGTGTAAATTATTTTTTATACTAAAAAGAAACATGAAACATTTTTGTCATATAAATTCTAAACGTGACATAAATAGAGCCAACTATGTGAAATGACAAAGAAACCCAAAATATCAATACACAGAAAGATGATCTAGTATACATTCACCTTTAGGATTGATGCCTTCAAAATGGACACTTTCCGAGGGCATCGTCTTTTTTGAAGTCGGAAGCTTTGAGTCACCCTACTCCATAAACGCCAACTTCTTGTATTCGTATCTTCAAAATTCTAAGACATTTGAACCATCTTCATAGGATTTCAGTAAAACAAACATCGCCGCTTCTCCAATATGGTCGCTTTGATCTTACCGTATGTTTTGTAACCATAATCGACGATGTGTAAAAGGACAGCTGTTCTTCCATGAAGTGAAATGCAAAAAAATATATGAACTTGACAGTTTGTTGAATAAAGGCGTTTGCAGAAACGAAGCTAATCTAAGTAAACAGTTACAAAATACAATGTATCTACATCAGTTACTAACCGAACGAATATTACCCTCTATCATTTTTAACACGCAAAACTACATTACTATATCGCGTATCAGGACTTCGAAACAACATTTTTATATTCGTATCGGAATGCATTCCTATTCTGTTTAAGCAAGGAAAGAATGCACAATAATTAGGAATCATTTCAAATAGTATCGGCCCTCTAAAACATCCATCTGTCCATAAGATAAGATTACTATTTGAATTGCACTCGTCTTGAAAATACTTTTAATAACCTCGTACATCAAAACTCAATGTATTATTTTAAAAAGCGAAAATACAACCAAGAATGGGCAACCCACTTAGTGTTATAAACTACAACGAATATAAATCAACGAGACAAGAAATATACGTAACCAACGTTGTGGAAATTATGAAGGACGCGAGTTAAGTGTTGGACCTCTTGGACCGACTTTTTAAAAAGCTTTTCTAAAAAACTTCTTTTAATGAAAATATTTTATACTAGAGTTACATTTAGTTTTAATTTTACAAGTACATTATGTTCATTAACGTTGAAGATCAAAATAACTCTAAGTTGAAATTAACTTTTTAATTAAATAAACTAAATTATGGTGAGTAGCTGAACTGACAACAATGTTCAAGTTGAGAAGCTCTAGACTGACTGGCCATCTTGCGCTCTGGAGGGTATTTATGCCATCCCTGCCCCTCACATTGCTTGTGGGAACTTCAGAGCTCATGTCTCCTTATTTCTGTATTTAATACAAATTAGCAATCTTAATTCTAATAATTGCTGTCTTATAAGCTACTGTGACCTGCACCTGCTGTATTACGTTACGTCTGGAATACAATGTCTGTTTCCGTTCTTACTGTCTGGCTTGTTGAACTTTTATTAACCTTTTTATTATGTCCTTCAATATTACATTGTTGTATTTAACTTAAATTTTAATAATTCTTAATTCTTAATAGTTCCATTAATTACAGATATATTCTAATTTGGGGATATGTAACGCGCGTAGGATGTGTTGCCGAACCTACCGCATTGAAACTATAGAAATGTAACCTAAACCAATTAAAAATGTATATTAAGTAAGGTGTAGAGATAAGCGAACCAGACATTTTTAGTGAACCAAAATTCGTGATTGGAAATAATCTCGATGGAACATGTTTAAATTGAGAAGACAGCCGAAATCGTTAATAAATATTCAAATCCAAGGACTATATAACAAAGTAACCTTAAAATATGCTTACCAAGAGGTTTGACGACACATATGTATAAATACTTTCAGTAGTTTTACTCAAAAAAATAACGCAATATGTTTCTACCTAAACCTTTTTTTTTGTTCAAAATAAAACAGTTATGCGAATGTATATAGTTCTTTAATTTAAACTAAGTTTTCTTTGATGTATAAAATAATTTTATCATATTCTGTCGTCTTGAGAAAGTAGCGTTTTATAAGAAAACACAAGTCTTATCACAAATCTCAACTTTAGGTAGACAACTCAATTATACAGTTTACAATTATTTCTAAACTCTGTTCAAAGCAGATCGGATTGATATATAAATTTTACTTTGATGGAAACGTATAAACATAAATATGTAACATTATTCATAAACATTATGCTACTATAGGCAATTTAAGTTTTACACATATAAAAAGATTTTTTATAAATTATAATTTAATACCAAAACTTCACCAAGGTAAGTTCAACTACATAACAATTCATAAATTTACAAACAAAAATTTATGAAATTAAAGTTTTAAATTTTTGATAATGAACACCAAAAAAAATTTTTAAAATGCATAAATACTTATTGGCACTTCCTGTAGCTATTAAGTGTGACACTTTCAAAACTTCAAAACACAATTGTAGACAAACATTCAATTTTGCTAGTTAATCACGTACATTATACCTCTCAAATTAGACTAATAGGTTGTCCACGTGCAACAATTGAAGCAAATTTTACATTCAATCAACATATGTGCAATACAAACACTTACCAAAGCTTCAAAACGAAAAGTATGTGATATTATGTTTTATTACAAACCAGACGATACACTTTAACAAAGAATTTTAATCATCATCTTGAAATAAAATTCCTACAAAAGATACACAACACTACTCCAATTAATTGAGTGAAAATTTTTTCAAACATTATTGAAGGTACAAAACATAAGTGTTTGATTCCATTTCATTCAAGCTACTGATTTATACTCTTGACAAATCATTCATCTTCTGTAATTTATATAATATCATATAAGAAGCGTGTAAATTAATGACGGGAGCTTAAACTGTTTCACTAAAGATAAAAATAGCAAATCTCATATCACATACCGTTCATTCATTTTGATTCGATTAGCCACTCCACATGAATTCTACAAGTACCTATGCCATTACCTGATATTTACGAATAGCTATCGTTACACTATGAAATATTCTCAATACTGCATCATGCAGCTAGGCGATATAAATCACACTTAACGTACATATTGCTCTAATACATGCTCTTAGATGGTTTAAATGTACTTTGAAAGTAAATCAAAAACAAAAATCTTTTAGAAATTCCATTTAGGCAAATAAAAATGCTTCACTGTCTCTTTCAAAGAAAAAGAAAAAATCTTGAAGTAAATGAAAACTTAATATGCAGAATCGTAAAGTTTCTTTAAGCTCAACGTCTAAAGAGACATTTCTTCTTGAAACCAAAACCAAATACCATTTTTAATCCAGTCTAAACGAAAAATGCACAACATTGATTTGAAGAAATATCAACAAAATTCAACCAATAAAAAAAAAGGGACGGAGAATGTATCAGTAAAAGAGTATTTCAGTAACTTTACGTACTATACGTTAATGATAAAGCAATTTAGGTCACAGACGTCAGTTATACCATCAAAAAGCACAAAATTAAAAACAAAGAAAATTCTAGGATCTGAACTGTGTTTATTCAAAACCACATGAAACCAACGCAATAATTATTGCTAGCTTCAAGAAAATTTAAAATGCTTAAATGTCCATTAACCCAAAAATACCAACAGCAGATATATCAATCTTAAAGAGATTAAAAATCCTAGTCTTAAAGATTTTTAGAATCTAACTACAGAATGACAACTTTCATAATGGAGTTTACTAAAATTCGAATTTGAATATCCCATCTAGGCTTTATCAAAAAACTCCTGTTTAAACAGACACAACAGATTGAAATCAATGCCCCAACTAAAATAAAAGACTGGATTACCTTGAACTTTAATAAAATTTTAAACACCGCTAGACGAAGTATTTCAAACTTAGCCACCAAAGAAGCTCAACCACTATAAAATTCTAATCACCGGCGTGAAAGAAATCACCTAAATACACACTACTAAATACACGTATTATATAACCAACTCAACTTACCATCATGATCATTAGGTCTTCAATCCTGGAACTGGTTAGACGCGTACCCGCATTGTTTCCTATTCCGAACTAACCTACACATTTCCCTGAAATTTGCACAGTCTGCGTCTATCACTATCTGATCTAGGTCTAGGTCTACCTCCTTTTTCCTATCTCTGATTGTAATATATCCCATACTATTCTCCAAAAATGCCTTAGAACGTATTCTGCCCTTCTACTTCTCCATTTTTTCCACAGATATATTTGTTCCCCTACCATTTTTATATCCTATTTGTCATTAACTTTGTCTGTCCATACTATCATTCTCATACATCAGAAGCACAACATTCCAAAAGACTGCTACTGTTTTCCCGTCTGCGTTTTCTACTGCCCGTATTTCATAGGCATACTGTGCAGTGCTCCACACACATGCTTTCAACGACTTTTTTCTTATATCTATGTTTGTTGTCTTTCATCATAGGTGCTGTTCTTTCTTGTTAGGTGCTGTTCGGTCTCCTTCTATTGTTTTACAATTATATACCCTATCTCTCCAACATTCAGTGGTAGGGAAGGGGCGGGAGGTAAGCAGCGTGTGGCTGCCAAGTTCCCCAGCACTTGAACATGTGCCGATTTCCAATATATCTTTTCGCACAGTCAACATTATGCAGATATTTCACAACCAACACCTGTAATTGTTTATAATAATCATCAGATTTATCGGCGCTTATTTTTTTGTCATTAGGTTCTCTTTCTCAAAACTGATTAGACACGTACCTGCACTTATTTATATTCTGAGCTAGCCTACACAGTTCCCTGAAATTCTCACACAGCCTATATACAGTTCGGTTCACCTTCTATTGTTTTATAATTTTATGCCCTATTTCACCGAGATTCAGTGAACGGGGTTAAGCAGCCTGTGACTGTCAAGATTCTCCAACACTTAGAAATTTGCCAAACTAATGGTTTTCCAGTAAATCCATTCACACAATTAACATTATTCGAGAATATTACCCAACCAATACTTGTAGTTGCTTATAATAATCATCTTGCTTAAGTACAGTTACTTCTTTCGTGATTAGTTTATCCATCTTGGGGTTGGTTGGATGCGTACCTCCATTGATTTCTATTTTGAGCTAGCCTACACATTTCCCCGAAATTCCTACAGCCTACATCTTTCACTATCTGTGTACAGTTGTCTAACCTAGGTCTATTTCTACTTCTCTTTTTTCCTATCTCTGCTTCTAACATATTCCGCACTATTCCCCCATGCCGTATGTAGAGCAATTATCAATCAATCTAACCTAGTAACATAGGAATGTTGTGTACATCATTCTGAAATACCCTGAACTACAGAACTACTTAATGTAATATTGTTATAAGTTGTCAGCGTTCCCTAATTACCTACTTAAGGTTATATATTTCAGTAAAGTGCATAACAGAAACAATCATAATTATAATTATAATAGAGAGTGTAGAATGAGTAGAGTAAAGTAGTAGTACGCGTAGCAAGATTATTGTTACTCTGTGAATTAAGTTAAATAAATAAATACAGTCAGATGTGTTTTCTTCAAGTACATAGTATATAGGTGTGTCGATGTTGGCGATCTAGTTTAACAAAGACGAACCACATTACACGTAGTTTGCGGCCTATCATCCTATCTCTCCTACTTTTTACCGTTTCCACATATTTTTCTTCTTCTACCATTCTTAGAACATCTTCGTTCTTGACTTTGTCTCTCCATGATTTCATCATAGGTCTGTAGCACCACATTTCAAAAGCTTCTACCTTTTTCTTGTCTGCGTCTCCTACTGTCCAGGCTTCACAGCCGTACAGTGCTGTGCTCCACACATATGTTTTAAGCAATCTTTTCCTTGTTTCTATGTTTGTGGTCTTTGAGCACAGTAGTTGCTTTCTCTTGTTAAATGTAGCACGACCTTGTGATAATCCTTGTTTTATATCTTTTGCGCTTTTTCCATCTTGCGTTATTTGGCTTTCTAGGTAGCAGAAATCCTTAACCTCTTGTAAGTTCTTGTTACCTATTTGTATTCTTGTTTTTGATTTATTTTCCCCTCCTTTGCATACTAGTCCTTTAGTTATAGTTTTGTTAATATTCATGCCGAATTTCTCTGTTAGAACCGTTTGCATTTTATTGAGAGCAGCTTCTGACTCTTTCTTGTTAGATGCTAATACCGCTATATCATTTGCAAATCTAAGCATAATAATCCTTTGTCCCTGCATAGTAATTCCAAATATCTTCCTGCATTTGACAGTATTCATTGCCTCTTCAATATACAAGTTAAAAATTAATAGGGATATGGCGCATCTCTGTTTCACCCTTTCCTAATATTTACTTCTCTACGTTCCTGCTCTAATTCTATTACTGTTGTTTGCTCTTTGTCTAAGCTATGCACTATTCGTCTATCCCTATAACTGATTCCAATCGTTTCGAAAATTTTTTCCATTTTACATTGTCAAATGCTTTTTTCAGATCTACAAACCCCTATGTACACGCTCTCCCTTTTTTCCATTGTTTTCTCCATAATCACTTTCAGAGCTAAAATAGCCTCCCGTGTTTCCCTGTTTCGCCTAAACCCAAATTGATCTTCTTCTAGTATTTCTTCAGCTCGTTTTTCCATTTCTCTTGGTACAATTCTAGTTAATATTTTTGACACGTGTGCTGTCAAACTTATTGTTGGAAAATTTTCACATCTATCCGCGCCTTTCTTTGTTGGTATAGTTGCTATGATGGTACGTTTGAAATCTTTGGGTATCTCGCCTGTCTCGTACATATAGCTTACAACTTGGAAGAGACGTTCTGTTAGTACTTGTCCAGCGGCTTTTAGAGTTTCTGTTTGCACCCTATCTGTACCCGGCGCCTTACCATTTTTCAAACTCTTTAATGTTAATTCAAACTCATCTTTGAATATAAGTTATCTCAAGTCATTATTTTCAATGTCTGATCCATGTTCTAATGCTTTTAGTTGCTCTCATGCATATAAAATTCCTATTTATTCTTGCCATCTACATTTTCTATAATGACGTTTTTTTACGCGTCTTTTATATATTTGCTATACGATTTTATATCCCTAGAGTTGATTCTAATTAGTTCGTATGATTCATCTGTCTTTCCTACTTCCATCTTAGTTTGTACTTCTTTGCATTTTTCATCAATCCATTGTTTTATAGCTTCCCTACATTTGCGAATAATTTCCCTTTTTATGGATTTGTGTCTGTGTTTTCCTGTTACGTCTTATTAATTTTTGTATTTTTGTCTTTCGTCTATTAAATTCAGGATATCCTTAGTTATCTATGTTTTCTTATTTTCTTTTTGTATATGTCCCAGAATATCTCTGGCCTCATGTCTAGGCTAGATTTAATGTAATTCCATTTTGTTTCTACTTCTTTAATTTCAGATATATTCCCGATATCTTTCAGCAATTCATTTGACTTTTTTTCGAATCGATCTTGAATATCTTTATCATTTAGTTTCGCAAAGTCAAAGTGCCTTCTTCCGTTTCTTTTTTTAAAATCTTTAAGTTTAAGTGCGGCCTTTATGGTCAGTGTCTATATCTGCTTCTGGGTAGCTTCTACAGTCTTTTACTTGATTCCTCAATCGTTGTCTTACAAGAATGTAATCTATTTGATATCTTCTTGGCACCTTCCACGTAAATCGTCTTATATATGTGTTTGTGATGATTAAATTGTTGTTGTTGCAAAATCCTACCAGTCTATTTGCCCTGTCGTTTCTCGTGCCTAAACCAAATAAACCTACTATTGCTCCTTCCCTACCCTCACCTACCACTGCATTAAAATCCCCTGTAATTATTAAATTTTCATGTCCTTTTATGATATCTTTGTAGATCACTTCTACCTCTTCCTCACTGTAGCAAGAGGTGGGCATGTATACTTGTATTATTACTGTGTTTACCGGTTTATATTCTAATCTAACCACGAGTACTCTTTTGTTATTTTGTAATTTACTACTCATTATCCTATCCTTTTTCGCATAACTATTCCCACACTCAAATTTCCTTCCTCTGCTCTTGAATGAATTACTCTAAAGTCTACACTACAAAAATTCCCCGCTTCTGGCCTTACATGTGATTTTCCAATGCTCCATTGGCCAGGAAGCGAGTTTTTTTTACCTGAAAAATTTGGAATTTTGCCGAACCCTTGCTGTTCCAAGCAAGGTAGGGATCTTTAACGTGCGTGACAACACTCACACACGGGACCTCCATTTTACCTCTCATCCGAACGAGGGTGTATTTTTGAGAAAAATGTTCGCCTAACATTTTTCAGCGGACCGTGTCGGGATTCGAACCCGGGACCTTGGGCGTAATAGTCACACACATACCACTACACCACGAAGCCGCCTCCCCCGCTTCTGGCCACCGAACTTCGCTGATTACCACTAAGACTAGTGATAGGTTCTCTAGCTTACCTACTTGCTTCATACTTCTAACATTCCACGCTCCGACTTGCAAAATGTTCCCGACTTTTATTCTGGACTTTCCGATTGCAGCCTCCGAAGTAGTCTCCTCCCGGAGATCCGCATGGGGGACTATTTTTAACTCCGGAATCTTTTACCCCCGAGAATGCTATCATATTTATTACAGTTTAAGTACGCTGTGTACTTGGGAGCCAATGTGGTGGGCTCCCGTTGCCTTCCACATGGCAGTAGTGTGTCTTAGACGCCATACCAACCCATATGGTCTCTGCCAATCTAAGTACCGAAAGAGCCGCTGCCCTCTTTTGGGGACCTGCCTCAGTCTGGTTCCTCACTAACGACTCCACGACTTTGGTTATACCTGTAGTTTGGCTTTTAGCTCATTAGAACACGCAAGCTATTTCAGCTGTTCTAGTATTCTAGAACTTCGGCAAGGTGCAGATCCATTCGAAATGGCAACTTACCATATAATACCAGAAATATAAACGGTGCAACCCTGTCTTACTTAGAATGAACAAACAGTCATCAACTTTCTGATACGGTCATTTGACTAAACCAGAATAATTTACTTATATTTCAAGCAATTAACCACAATACAAAAAGCTATCGTTTGTGGTACCCACCTACTGTAGCTATTGTGATATCAAAACACATTGCGTACAACTAAGTCTATACCTCAGCGTATTCTATTTATCAGACTAAACTAACTCAACATGAGTCATCAACAAAACTTCCTCTTGCTCAAAGAAGACTTTCACTCAACACGAAAAAATTCGAATTGAAACAGTTTCGACTCTATCACCATTTGCTTATGTTTTAGGTCTTCGCACTTCTTTAGTTTTTAATGATTATATATTTTTATTTTCACGTTCCTACCTATAAATTATCTTTATGTATTGCCTATCTCCTTAACTTTGTTGCGCTCAAAAAGTTCCACGCTTTTCCTTGGGATAATTTCCTATGTTCATTTATTTAACTAGATGCAGTGGCGCTATCTCTTTGTTCTCTTTAGTCCCATTACTTTCTCACGCTCCAGCGAAGATTAATCACTCAACTGGCTATCATATCTCGGAGGTTTCCTCCTTTCTAAAGCATTTTGTCTTTATTCTTTTACTTTGCATTCATCTATATCCACAGGAAATACTCACAAAATTTCAAGAGCTAATTTTCTAGCCGTTTGCCCTTATTTATTTTTTATACGGACAAGATTTATTAATCACTAGTACTTTAGCGGGACGACGTTGTTCTTTTTATTCTTCCAACTCTTTGTTAAACTTGCATAGTTTTTCGCACAAGTCAAGTGTTTATGTACTCAGTTAAACATTATCATTATGATACATCAGCTATACCTCTTTGTTTAATGTTTAATCGACTGACATGGATACCTGAAAATGTTTCCGAACTAGTTGCACTTTTGCAACTGGTGCAAGTTTTTATCCAATCACCTCAGTTACATTATAACTAAGATTATAGTAGTTCTTTATACAAATCCATAATCATATCGGTAAAAATAATTGCAGAGTTGTCCAAAATTAACTTCGTTTTTCGAAGTTTTGTTTTATTCTTTTTATATTGTCAACCGAATTCTTAAAATGCATTTATTAATTAATTCAATTATACACGGCTGTTTTAATTTTCCTACAGTAGGAGACAAAAAATACTACTATAGTAAGCCTGCTTGTCGTAAAAGGCGATCAAAAGGCGCAGCAAAGGGCATCAGCCTTGCTGGCTAAGAGATATTGGAGGAGAGTCGGTTGGTCTCGGGCGATCCTCAATAATTTACAAGGTTGTTGGGGGTTGGCCGTGACAGAAACAGCTTTTTGCTAAAATCTTTAAAAACTGCGTTGTGGAAAAATATGGGAACCTACTAGAATATTTCCCAGGTATGCGTGGCTAAAACACGAAATATGTATGATGGAGAGCTGACAAGTAAAATTCTTGTCCGGATGTAAAATATCCTCTCATCCGGATCTCCGAGAGGGGGTACTTGGGGCTCGTCATCGTAAGAATTTAAAACAACGGTTCTATTTAGTGATAGGGACTTGAATTATTAGGTCATTACTTAGAGTAGATAAGTTAACGAATTTATTAGTAAAAATGAGAAAAAGAAAACTGAACATTTTATGTATTAGTGAGGTGAGATGGACAGATAGTGATGACTTTTAGAAAGATAATTATAGAATAATTAAGAATAATTACAACTTCTTCAACTAATGGACAGGCAAGGCTAGGAATAGTGTTAGGTAAAAGATTAGGACGTAAAGTTAAAGAGTACTTACAATTTAGTGATAGAATAATTATGGTACGATTGAGTACAAAACCCACAGACACTGTTTTAGTACAGGTTTACATGCCAACAACTCAGTACGAGGATGAGGAAGTAGAAAAGGTATACGAGGATATAAACAGTATAGTAAGAAAAGTAAAGGGAAATGAGAATTTAATAGTAAAGGGCGATTTTAATGCGTCAGTGAGAGAAGGTAGTGAGAGAACAATGGTAGAAAAATTTGAATATGGTAGACGAAATGATAGAGGAGAAAGATTAGTTGAGTTTTGCCAGGTTCATAGATTAGTAACTGTAAACACCCTATTCGAACAACAAGTTAGAAGAAGATATACCTGAAAAGAACCGGGCGATAGTGCTAGATATCAAATAGATTACATTTTAGTTAAACAAAGATTTAGAAACCAAGTTAAAAACTGTCGTAGTTATCCAGGGGTTGACATAGATAGCGATCATGACTTAGTCAAAATGAAGTGTAATCTAAAATTAAAAAAATTGAGAAAGTGTAAAAGAGAGGATAGGATGTAGGTAAGCTTAATAATAATGAGATAATCAAAAATATTAACAAATATTAAATAATAACATCAAAGAGATAGCTATAGGAGGGAACGTAGAAAATAGATGGAAAGAAATATAAAGGCACAGACTATAGGTAAGAAAAAAAATTGAAGCGAGAAAACCCTGGGTAACAAAGGAGATACTCGATTTAATAGAGAATAGAAGAAAGCTTAAACCTCTCAGAGAATTGGATAGTGAAAGTAAGTAAAAATACAATAGAGTTAGAAATAAGATAGTACATGAGTGTAGAAAAGCTAGAAATAAATGGATGGAGGAGAGTTGTAAAGGAATACAAGATGATTTGAGAGTAGGTACGACATACAGGGTTTGCAGGACAGTTAAAAAGTTTTTCGGGGAAGATAGGAAAATATATTATTATCCCAATCCCAAAAAAGTCAGGAGCTGATAGTTGTGATAATTTTAGAACGGCTAGTTTAACTTCCCACGCTTCCAAAGTACTAACAATAATAATTAAAGATAGAGTACAAGTTATGACTGAGAATTATTTAGGCGAAGACTAATATGGTTTTCGTAAATACAGAGGAACTAAAGAACCGATACTAACGATTAGGGTAATTATCGAAAAAAGGTTACAAAAAAATAAAAAAACTCATTTCGCGTTTGTAGATTTAGAAAAAGCATTTGATAGGGTTAATTGTATTGTTATGTCCGGAGTTTTTCGAAAAATAGGAATCTCTTATAGGCATAGAAAAATTATATACAGCCTATATAAAAACCAAAGGTAATAATTAGATTTGTTGAAATAGAAAAGAAAGCTAAGATTAGAAATGGTGTTAGTCAGGGCTGTATACTATCTCTCTTGATTTTTAAAGTTTATATTGAGGAAGCTCTAAACTTAGCTAGAGAAAGAAGAGGGATAGGTATCAGTGTACAAGTACAGAAAATAGCCATGTTACGATTTGCAGATGATATAGCCATTACAGCAGAGTCTAGAAAAGAGTTGGAAGTTTTTAAATATTTTAAATGAGATACTACAGAGTAACTATAGTATGAGATTTAAGCCAGGAAAGACAAAGATAATGACAAGTGAGTTATAGCCTAGTTCTAAACCAAAATTAAAAATAGGTAATACCGCGTTAGAGGAGGTAGATGAATTTTGCTATTTAGGTAGTATAATTAAAAAGGACGGATGTAGCAGAAGGGATATAGTAGCTAGAATAGCTCAAGCTAAAAAAAATGTTTTTAAAAAAGAAATTTGTTCGGTCTCTTTGTCGCACGTTCGCGTGGTTAATTTTAAGTTATTTAAATTTGTAGTCGTAAATCTAATAGTAAAACTGTCATCCCTTGTTCCCTTATATCCTGCCATAAAAATTCCTTCTGCATGTGTGAATAAGTTTGACAGAGTAGTGAACAAACACTTTCTTATGGATATTGAAGCAGAACGGTCGTCAGTTTCTTCGTTCGGTACCCGTAAGTTAGTCAAGTGCCGCAGACTTTAGTTGTTAAACCCCCTAAAAAACACAGTGCAAGTGTAACGTAACATAGACTCAACTCGCATACAGTCCACTTGGTTGAAAGAATAGGAACTGCAGCTTAGAAAAACAAAACACCGCGGAGGTAAGTCGATGTATAAATTTATAAGACCCCCCGCGCGTGAACAAAATTGGCCTTCATCACCGGATCTTTAATTAAATAATTAGTTCCTATCCTTTAAGCTCTTTATACTTAAATTTATAAAATTGTCGTAGTTTTTATTATGGTTAAACGTGTTACACAGAAAAGAACATCTTGCTTGCAAATTGAATGATAAATACATCTGGTTATAACGGTAGATTTTACAATACATTCCTTATCCTTTGTGGCAAAGATTAGGGTCGTCGTCGGTATCTTTTTATGTAAACTATTTATGAGGGTTATTGTATCCTAAATCTTTACCTTATTTGTCACTTCAAGTTGGAGCAACCATTCTGGTTCATGCAACTTGTATAACAAAGGGGTTATTGGTATTTATTTGAAACCTTAAAAGCTTTGTCGGGCGAACACTGTAGTTAGTTGCATTTTTCTATTAATAATTTAATTTCGTAGATAAATTAGTAATTTAGCGTATTCGAGTCACGCATTGTTTTTACATTAATTTTTATTGTCGTTCATTAATCATTAATTAAATATGGTTATATCAATTGATAAAGCTATTCTTGAAGCTAAATTTGTAGTTAAAAGGTTGGATCACATATACAGCAAAATCAACCAACCGAAAAACGTATCGATTGCTTTGATTAGAGCGTCGATTAAAAGTGTCGAACAGATTGAAACGCTTTTCAAATCCTTTTGCAAGGATATTTTCTTTGATGAAGAAAGTGAACAATTGGATGAATTCTCGCTGAACAATGCGAATTAGATCGGGTAGAAAATAAGCCAAAGGTAGAAAATATGAATAATTCCTTTTCGTCAAACGGTGCAATTCGCTTGAAACATCTTTCAGTCCCCCGCTTCTCCGGACGCATATCAGATTTTGAGAGTTACAATGCAATCTATAAGCGGTTGATTCATGATAATGTCAGTTTGTCACCCGTTGAAAAATTTTGCCATCTCGTTGATACATTAGATGAGTCGTCGCGTGGCTTGATAAAACACTTGCCATTAAATGATTATGCATACGAGGAAGCCTATAAAATCATTACTAATCGTTTTCAGTCCAAGAGGTTATTACTTTTAACATATTTTAATGCTCTTGAAAAATGCCCTAAGGTCAGTTCCTCAGACTCGCATGCGGAACTCCGGCAATTAATTAGTTGTTTTGATGAAAATATATTCGCGTTAAGGCAGATGGAAATAGATTTATTAGATTTCATGTTGTTTAATCTGTTATCGAAAAAATTAGATACAAACATTTTAAAGCGTTTCGAATTAGGAAATAGTGACGAAATTCCTTCGTTTAAAGATTTAAGGTCGTACATTGAAAAACAATGTAAAGTGTTGGAAATAAATGACATTGCTTCAGGAACATGCTTAAAAACTCGAGATTCCGTTAAAGAAAGAGAAAAAGGAAGGTTTGTTAGCACTTCGGCTAAAACTTCTTTAGTTGGTACCACCAAAGATGTTCAAAATTGTACTTTCTGTCAAGCTGTGCATCCTATTTATAGATGTAAGCAGTTTCTCGATAAAACCCCTCAAGAAAGATTTGAGGTGGTAAAGCTTAAAAATCTTTGTATCAAATGCTTAAATACTTCACATTCGATGAAAAATTCTAAGTTAGATTGGTTGTGTAGAACATGTCATCAGTCGCACAATTCGTTGCTTCACTTCGATTAACGAGAAAAATCGGTGTCGCCACGCCGACAAACCCATCGTCAAAGGTCAGCGTCTCCTTGGAGAGCGGCTCCTAGACTTACTTCTACTAGTAGACCTAGTGAAGACAATCTGTCGTCGTCGGTTGTGCATGAACAACCTGCCACTAGCTCGTTGATTTCGACGTCATTAGAACACACAACCACGCTGTTAGCTACGGCAATGGAGTCGGTGCTTGATTATACAGGAACATTGCAGTCTGTTCGTGTAATATTAGATAACGGATCCATGGAAAGTTTTATGACTGAAAGGTGCCGTCAGAAATTAGGTTTAAGGAAACGGAGAGCCAATGTCACTGTTCAAGGACTTGGCTTGAATTCGTCGTTGGTGTCTGGTGCACTATCGTGTGTAGTCAGCCCCTCGGGAGCACGGTCTCCAGCATATGGAATTGATTGTTATATTTTACCTAACATTTGTAATCAATTACCTTCGTCGTCGATAGGGGTCAAGGAATGGTCGCATACTCGAGGTTTGGCCTAATTTTAATGTTCCTGGTAAAATTGACATGCTACTCGGAGCGGAAATCTTTGCTCAGGTTTTGTTGAACGAGTCTCGTTAGGGTGTCGCTAACGAGCCAGTTGCTATTAAAACAACCTTTGGTTGGGTTTTAACGGAAAAGGTCGTTTCCCCGAATAGTTCGATTACGTCGTTGTGTGCTTTCGTTGAACCCTTAGACAGTAACATTCGTCGATTTTGGGAATTAGAAAATATTCCTTTCAAAAAACACATTTCTCATGAAGAAGAAAGGTGTGAAAATCAATTTGTGGAAAGTTATAGACGTAACAAGGACGGTCGTTTTGTGGTGTCCTTGCCCTTTAAAATTTCGGGACCCTCATTTGTGGGTACGATATCAATTTGTATTAAAAGATTTTTGTCGTTAGAACGTCGTTTGTTAAAAAATCCTGAATTGTATTCAGATTATAAAAAATTTATGGAGGATTATTTGACAAGCGGGCACATGGTTCAAGTGAAATCGCTTGAAAATTCGTCGGGTCATGAGAAAATGTACTACATTCCCCATCATGCTGTACATAAGCGTGACAGCACTACCACCAAATTGCGGGTGGTTTTCGATGCTTCGTGTCAGGATCAATCTGGAAAGTCGTTAAATGATGGCTTGGCTATTGGCCCTGCTTTGCAAAAGGACATTGCAGTTTTGTTATTGCACTTTCGTGTACACCCTATCGTAATTACAGCTGACATTAAACAAATGTATCGGCAGATTTTGGTTAAAGATACTCATCGTAATTATCAAGGTATCGTCTGGAGATTTTCTCCGTCAGATCCTATTATGGACTTTAAGTTAAATACTGTGACTTATGGAATTTCGTCGTCGCCTTTTTTGGCCTTGCGTACTGTTCAAGAATTGGCAAGGTTAGAGTCGATTAATTTTCCTTTCGCGTCATCGGTATTGGCGAGCGATACCTATGTTGATGACTTAGTCACTGGATGTAATTCGATTGAAGCCGCTAATCAATTAATTGGTGAATTGAATAGTATTTGCTCTAGTGGTGGTTTTCAATTAAGAAAATGGAGTAGTAATTGCCCGGAAGTGATGTCCAACTTGAGGGAGTCCCTGTCCAGTTCGGACGCAATTACATTTCAAGATAAAGATAGTGGTTCAATAAAAATTTTGGGCCTTTCGTGGCGTGCTCTTACAGATGCATTTTATACAACTTAGACGTTGAAGAGCGCACTTGCACTAAGCGTAATATTTTGTCGGCTTTCGCAAAAATTTTTGATCCTCTCGGGTTGATAGCACCTGTAGTACTGTTCGCTAAACGTTTAGTTCAAGAT
The DNA here is from genome assembly GCA_036346225.1 of Platerodrilus igneus. Classification (NCBI taxonomy): domain Eukaryota; kingdom Metazoa; phylum Arthropoda; class Insecta; order Coleoptera; family Lycidae; genus Platerodrilus; species Platerodrilus igneus. The sequence goes on along the minus strand of JARFIW010000229.1, from coordinate 1,367,770 downwards.
CTTTGGCTTTTAGGTCTCGGGTGGGACCAAGAGCCTCCATTGGAAGTCATACAAAAATGGAAACATTTTTTGGGTGAATTGCCAGCGGTTTCGAATATTGAGATTTCGCGTCACATCGTATGTCATAATTTTAAAAAGGTGGAGTTGCATGGATTCTGTGATGCTTCTAAAGCCGGGTATGCAGCTGTCATCTATTTTCGTTCGTTCGATCTAGAAGGTAATATTACCATTTCATTAGTATGCGCAAAATCAAAGGTTGCTCCTACTAATCGCGTTTCATTGCCCCGTCTCTAATTGTGTGCTGCCGTACTCTTGGCAGATTTAGTAGATTTCGTCAAAAATACTTATACAGATATTTTATCATTTAGTAATATTTTTGCGTGGTCAGATTCTACTGTTGTTTTGTCTTGGATTCGGTCTTCCTCGCATAAGTGGAAGACATTCGTTAGCAATCGTATTTCGCATATTCAAGAACGTATTCCTCCATCTTCGTGGTTTCATGTTAAGTCCCAGGATAACCCTGCGGATTGTGCCTCACGTGGACTTTTGGCTTCAGAGTTGGTTCATCATCCATTATGGTGGACAGGACCTTCTTGGTTAGTGCGTCGTAATGAAGAATTGCCAGTAACATCGCTGCCAAAACTTATCGACTCATCTCAGATGGACGTCGAATATCGTACTCTGTCGTTAACAGTCGTTATGTCTGACAATTTCTTAGATATGTTGTTGGATAAATTTTCAAAACTGCAGAAAATTTGTAGGATTATTACATGTATTCGTCATTTCATTCGTAATGTTCAATGTCCAGATTTGCGTTCAAAATATTTAGATAGTTTGTCTCTAGCTCAACAGCAAGAGGCTATACAGTTATTGATTAAAAGAGTTCAAACAAATGTTTTTTCCCAAGACATTGCTAATATTAAAACTGGAAAACTTGTTAGTAAACAACTTCGTAGCCTTAGTCCGTTTCTAGATAGTCGTGATTTGTTGAGGGTGGGCGGTCGCCTACGTAATTCTGACTTGTCGCATGATGCAAAATTTCCAATTTTGCTTCCTCGGTCGCATCGGTTGACTGAAATTATTATCTTAGATTGCCATGAAAGATATTTACATGCTGGTAGGGACGGTATCGTTCGGATACCTACCATCAAGACAGCCCAAGGGTTAGTTAAACGTCCTCTGGTGAAACTATGTTTACTGCCAGTTACTTGATATTTAATGGTATGTACACATATATTCACTTATATAAGTTTGCCGGTTAGGTTTCTTAGTTAATAGCTCTAATTAGTTTTAAATATAAAATAAGTTATTTTGGTGGGCGGGATGTTCGGTCTCTTTGTCGCACGTTCGCGTGGTTAATTTTAAGTTATTTAAATTTGTAGTCGTAAATCTAATAGTAAAACTGTCATCCCTTGTTCCCTTATATCCTGCCATAAAAATTCCTTCTGCATGTGTGAATAAGTTTGACAGAGTAGTGAACAAACACTTTCTTATGGATATTGAAGCAGAACGGTCGTCGGTTTCTTCGTTCGGTACCCGTAAGTTAGTCAAGTGCCGCAGACTTTAGTTGTTAAACCCCCTAAAAAACACAGTGCAAGTGTAACGTAACATAGACTCAACTCGCATACAGTCCACTTGGTTGAAAGAATAGGAACTGCAGCTTAGAAAAACAAAACACCGCGGAGGTAAGTTGATGTATAAATTTATAAGACCCCCCGCGCGTGAACAAAATTCTTACTAATAGTTAATGGTGTTAGTTTAGATAATAGAAAAAGCTTCTTAAAGTCGTACATATGGAGCGTTTAATACATGGTAGTGAGACTTGGACAATTAAAGAGGTAGACAAGAGCTTTTGAAGCTTGGTGTTATAGGAGAATATTAAATATTAGTTGTACAGATAGAGTAGCAAATGAGGAAGTTCATAGAAGGATAGGTGAGGAACCCTGTATGTGGAAACAATTAAAGGTCAGGACAGATAGAATGATAAGGCACCAGTTAAGACATGAGGGACTATTTAGTAAGGTCTTAGATTACAGACTACCAAATAAAAATAAAGTAGGAAGACCTAAACAAAAGCTATATTAGTCAAATTATTAGAGATTTAAGTTTTGGAGGGTATGTAGACCTTTTTAGACTAGCTCAAAATAGAAAAGAATTTAGAGCTGCGTCAAACCGACCTTTAGTAAGTTCGAAAACAAAACAAAAAAATAAATAAAAATCTGTTAAGTAAATGTCACCATGACATAACTCACTATTAGTTAGCGGTCTGGCATGTTAGCAGCGATTCGATGCTTTTGCCTTACCAAAACATATAATTTAACACTTTTCTTTTTTTGGAGGGGATAAACAGGTTATATTTCATTTCCTTATAAATGGAAATCATGTAAACATGTTGGAGTTCTTTAACAACCATCAGGTTGCTATTATTTATGTAAAGCCAGGTAGATAAAAAAAAATAGAACAGTATAGGAAAACCTAGACCAAGCTATACTAGTCAAATTATAAGAAATTTACTTTGTGAAGGGCATGTAGGACTTTTTAGATTAGCACAGAATAGAAAAGAAGTTGGAGCTGCGTCAAACCAACCCTAAGTAAGGTCGAAAACAAAATGATGATGATGATGAGCTATACGTGTTAGTTGAATCATTGATGGTTCTTGAATTTTGTGATGCCTTTGGCAAACCACAAACTATCAAAGCTCTTTTGGAAAGCACAAACCAATCGAACTTTATACCTCAACATTTTTATGACATTTTAGATTTACAGAAAAACAACACAAATATTTTTATTTTTGAAATTAACCAATCTAATCACAATACTAGGCACTTAGTCATAAGTACCCACCTTGTTTATATGGTATTCAATGAAAATTACACACCAACATATCCTTCCTCAATACGTTACGTTGTTAATAATTTTTATGCTAATCTGAAGGCACAATTGTCTAAATTTTGGTTACTTGAAGAATATCAAAAAAATTAGATTTTTTAGATGCGAAAACTTTTGTGAAACTCACTTCAAACAAAATGTGTCATGTAATCACAATGGTCAGCTTGCTGTAAAAACTTCACTTAAAGAAAACTCTGGAACTAGAAAATTAAACACGGCAGCTTGTAAACGTTTTAAGCTTCAACAACGATTAGAGGGAAACTCTAAGTTAAAACAATACCATCCTATGAAGGAATGCAAACAACTTACATACATCTCTTCACTTACTGAAAACTTTTGTTGCAAATACAGTTTCTATTGGAAATACTTGGATACATCACATACTACCGCAGACTTATTATCACGTACTATTAACCCAGAAACTTTACTGAATTCTAAACTTTGGTTTCATAGTCCAAATTGGCTCACTTGGTTGCGTCCTTCGGTAAATCAATGACTTCGGAAGTTCTAGAACTTTGCTCTAGTAATTCGGTGTCTTAGATGTCTAGATGTGTACATTTTGGTCTCATAAATTGACCTGTTTTTTAAATAGGATTAGAATAAACTTTTACTTGCGTTCTTAGTTCTAGGGGAATTTTCTACTACCCAATGAAATGTGTAATCTGATTCGTTGACAACTCAAGAGTTGACTAATTCGTTGAATGTAGTTATCAAAATGGTACAATGGCAAGTATAAGTATTTATTTCTTTAGACCTACAGCAAACTTATAAAATTTGATTAGTTTTTACATTGAAATTTTCAAACCAGCATTTCTTCTTCACTTAAATTTATTAGTTCAGTTTCATACAACTACCTATGATGCAACTTCAAGAAATTTAAGTTCTTGTAATAATGGCTATATGTTGCCTGCTTTGTTGTTGGTTCTTTATTTGCACAACGGAATTTTAATGCAATCTCTTATCGCTCATGCCGATACAGTCATTATTGACTTTCAAATAAAGCTTTTGTCTCATGGACTAACAAAATTTCTTGTGATCGAGCAATTTTGTTTACTGCCGCGCTGAATGTTTCGGTGGTATAAAGCTTAGCAACTAAAAGGATCAAAGCGACTTTAAGTTATATGTTGTAAGCTAAAGTTGTGGAGAAAGGGAAGCTTTCAGAAACTACGAAATTTTAATTTATATATCCAAGTTTACTAATTATCTACGATTGAGCACAAGAGTGTGGAAATAATATCTAAGAAATCTATTTTTGAACACATTTGGAAAATTTATCTGCTGATACTCCCATGAGCATAAGAATTGTGAAAGCGTGTAGGAACTTTTCCTAATAAAGCTGAAACAGTAATCCAGAAAATACCAAAATTGTCAGTGACAATTAAGCTATAAAACAACATAATTGCGGACAAATAAAGTTTGATTCATTCCATTTTTTGTTCGTGGTGTTTTTAAAAATACGAACGGTTCACATGCATAGGTTTTTAGAATTTATTTCTAAAATACAAAACTACGTCCTCATGGCACGGAGTTTGAAAACTAACAATCTCTTATTTATGATGAAACCATGTCAATAGACACCTTACTTGCAAGTTAAGATGTAACAAATTGCAAATTTTCTAGTATCACAGTGTAATTATGTACAGGGCCCATCACGACGAGTTGAAGCGATATGTATATAGCAATCTACCAGAACCTGTTTTCTAAAAATGTGTATGCTGAAGTTTCCCGAAAGACTCGTTCTGGCCAAAATATTTTCAATTTTCTGCCACTTCCGGTTATACCGAAAACGAACCTCAACCTTGTTATTTTAAAAAGCTTGCCCTGATTTTTATTACATTTTTGGAATCTTCGCTAACTTAATATAAAACATTATTGTTACTATACCTTTGAATCATCCTTTATTATCACTAGACAGAAGAGGCCGCTTTAATTAAATCCGAATACTCGCACTTTCCAGAAAGTTTTATACACTTCTTAATTAGTGTTACACTAGTAATAAAAATAAATGATTTTTAAGCAAAGTATCGTAGAGCACTGGGAATGCATCACTTCAATTAGCTCTAAAACTACTACATCTATCGACTTCAATCAATATTTTTTTTTACTTGAAACATCCTTGGATTTTTATTTTACGATCGGAATTTGTAATAGAGTGGAACGATGCCCACTCCCCCTAACTCCCCCAATCTTATTATCGAAGAATGGCGACTCTCAAATTATTCGGCATAAAAAATGTATACAAAATCTGAAAAATATCTTTTGTGGTTCTCGACATAATTGGAAAATCCCAACCTAACCTAACACCCTTAAAAGATCGATTACTTTGTAGGAGTACATTTTAGAGTATATATTTAATAAGAGGTTTTATTTATTTTATGCTAAAGAACACGTTCTGTAACATATTTAATCCCTAGGAATATTAATACGCCTAGATTTCTAGTATTTCCTTTAGATTGTGTCCTTCCTATATAATATTTAAATTAACTGTTCTATAGTACTTATTTGTTCACTGATCATATAAAATTTAACACTTCTTTCCTGGTAATTTTAACTGTAATCTGTTGTGTGAGTTTCCATCTATTTCAAATATAAGTTCTGTGTTGGTTGAAACACAATTCTCCGTGTATAGACACGCAGCTAGATATCACTTACATTTGTCATGCAAAGCGGCTTTAGAACGAACAGGAAGAACCCGCCGCCATTTTTCGATTAAGTGCTATGATACACGCAAGAATGCTTGCAAAAATTACGGCATAGAGCATCAAAAATGCCTTTAAATTTGTAATTATCAATCGCATGGTTGCCTATGAATCAAATTGGGGTACGATAATCTACCATTCTTCTTTCTCCGCAGATTCTAGCCATTTTTAATTGTTCAACATTGATGTGAATAGTTACAAGTCTGTCTTTTGTTAGTGGTTAGATGGAGTATGTTTCGTATTAACACTGTATGATGTTCTTGTATTGTACGCAAGAATAATTATATTAATTGTGGATATTAATATTCAACGTGGATATTAACCAGTGGTACTGACTATAATATTTAAATTTATTTACGTTCAATTAGAATATGTAAACTAGTCCTGCGAATTTACCTACTTTTGCAAATTTTATGTTGGTTTATTTATTAGAAATAGTAACTATATGGAATTAGTATTTGAAATCAAATGGTTTGGAGTTTGGTCTTGATTTGAAATTTGTATTTAAGGGATGGTTAATAATATGCTACCCTGGGTCAATTATGGTCCTTGAAAGGTACTATAAGCCATCTGAACTTTTTGTAAAGAAGTGAATTATTCAGGGAGAGTTTTTGAACTGAAATTGTTATGCCCGCGGTGGATGTTTTAGTTATTCCACTTATATATTGCTATGATAACTCCACACGCCGATGCAACTAACGTTCAGTTTCCTGCTGCCCGCCACCGCTCAGTGTCTCTAAATAACCTAAAATTTAAATATGCCTCAACTAGCTCAGTCTAACACTTTCGTACTTGAATGAGACAAACGAAATTGACCAAGATTTGTATAATTTGTATAATATCATTTTGTTTATCCCCAAAATTATAGCTCCCTTTAGTCAGTTTAAAGCCAGCAAAAATGACACTGTATACTATTGGAAATACCCTTGAACGTTCAATGACTTTTCCCTTTTACGTAAATTATCACGTATAAAAAGATTTTTAATGACCCTTTACATAAATATTCTGGTATAATAAAAAAATGTAAATGTTCACTTAAAAAAATGCCTTATGCTATTAGATAATGTTCTTACCTGTAGTTTTCCTTGCGTGTCTTTTTGTTTTCCCTATTCTTGGATCTGCTGCTGCGTGTTAACCAGTACCCCTGGATTGTTTTCAGTTGAGCTCACTTGTTGATTTGATAGTACCGCTTGGCCAAACACCCATTCAATGCTTAGAACAATCCTCCGTTTTAGTGCTCCTATGCGTAGATGCAAACCAATGTTTTTATGCAAATTTAGTTCGATGTATATTTAATTTCGGATTTATTTGAAAATTTAGATGTATGTACCAATCTAGATTTATGTACCAATTTAGATGTACTAATTTAGATTTTTACCTAGAGCCGTTTTTCAGTTAACGGCAAACTTCTCTCGTATATTTTCACTACTTATTTTAATTTCAAAATTTTTCTATTACGACTTCCACAAAACATCATTATTTAATTTTTCTATGTTGACTTTGCGTTTTTTTTAATTGAACTGATTTAAAGCGTGCTCTGGTTAAAAGAAGACTGACTGTTTATCTAATTTGTGTAGTATTAAAACAAAACCTACATCTGACATCATTGGTTATCCGCGTCCTTCAGTCAAAGTTTAAGGCATTCTATAGGTTATTGTCCATACCTTGGGCTTTCTCCGGTATGAATTTGATTAAAACTTGTGTAATGATGTTGTTGGTCATGTAGCATTCAGGTTCTATATAGTGAATTCCTTACAGTCCGTGTACTTTCACCCGTCTTGTTTTGTTTTGTTGTAGGAAATTTTAATTCAACTTCTCACGTAGACAAACTTATGGCTTTTATTTTTGTCAAGAGAATTTTTTCGTTTTTGAATTTATTCCATGTTAAAAAAACGTATGCAAAATTTTTATAGTGACGTAAATTGAACTGCGTTTATTTACATCCTGCGTTTCTGAAACGTGTTTGTTTTTAAAGGTGTTTTTACTGCAAGGATGCTTTGTTATTTCCTTGCAAAATTGTGTGTTTATTTTATCAGAATTTGTATCATGATTTTCTAGCTTTCGATGCTTTTAATGCGTATTTATTTAGAATTTATGACTGCTTTTCTGGTTTAAAATTAATTTGATTGCGTACAGAGTTATTTAACTTACTGAATATAGTTGTATTATTGAAGAATGAGCTTCCCTGCATTAATTAAAGTTAACTGTGACCCTTATACAGTGTGTTAGATGTATGATTCTAGCATAATTTGCGAATTACGTAACCTTCATGATAATTTTGTTTAGTTTTCTAGCTTTTAGTACTATTTACATGTAGTGTGCGACCCTTTTGATTCCATATACTCATAAATAACCCTATTATTATAGCATTATATATATATATATATACATATTGCTGCAAGCTTAAAGCCCCATTTTGTTGCTACGACGTCCGTTGCTGTGCGTCACTCAATTATACAAAAAGCCCCACTTTCTGGGTGCCATTAAATTGCTGCGAGCTTCGAGTTCAAACGACCGCTTGTAAACTTAAAAAGCCCCAGGACTTGAGCGTCATTAATTGCTGCGAACTCAGGATTTTAAAACCAAACTTTGCCACTATTGCTCTGCTGTTTCCTGAAAATAAAACTAACTACTCAAAAACAAAAGCACTGCAACGGTATATTGCCTACCTCTATTAACATCCCAGGCATAAGGTATACGCCAAAAATAAAAATTAGACTCCTTGTTCACACATTATTTACATATTATATACTCATTTCAAATTCAACATTTATCCCAATAATATATCCAATTACCTATATAATAGAAACAAACCGTAATTATTTAATTATTTACTCTTTTAAATCGCTGATAAAAGCTATATACACACACCCCCCCACTAAATTATTCCCTTAACAGTACATTTCGACATCCAAATTACCTCAAATAAATATTTTTAACTAATAAAATAAAAGAAAAAGCAATACGGGGCTTTACCACGTTTCTGACTTTAACTCTGGTTTAATACGAGCTCATAGTAAAACCTTACCTTCCGTTTTAATTTCTGCACATCAATACAAAGACCCTCTTACCTTGTACATAAAATAAATATTACAGATGCCATGCATCACTTATAAATTCCCACATAACATACCATAAACCTAATTCAACTCAAATTTTCAATTAGAAACTTTTTCTTGTTTGTCCTTTTTATACATAAAACTATACACCTCAATGCACTAAGTCATTAAGCACCAGTTATACACATAGACATTAGAAAAATATCAGTTACCTAGATTCTATAACTGCACACGGATATGCTATCATACCATCAAAGACTGCGGCATTCAGGAACACCCCAATCTGGACTATAATATCTTCGACTGCAAGCTGAAATTACATTACCACAAATTTACTTCGTCTACCAAATTGATAGCGCATCCAAACTCTCCAGATTCTTCTACTGATACCATTAATTGTTGGTAATTACCACATCGACTAAACACTGTCATCTACTGCATTTTCCAGTCGCATAGTTTGCATACTCATTGCAACTTAAAGCAAACTGTTTCTACTTACATAAACTTAAACTTTCATGCATAACGTAAAATCATTTTTGTAGGGAGTCGTCAGCTTGATGAACATTAATAGCAAGGTACGCTAGTTGAAAACTTAGCTGTAAGTTGATTGCAAACGTTGTTTGAAGACTAAGAGCTTTCAACTTGTCGAAGACTAAAAGAGAGAGAGTCAACTCGTGTCCCGCAGCTTATATAATGCTTCTCACCCCCGAAAGCCTGTCAATTCCAGAAAATTTCAACCATATAAACACTTCTGCACATCAACGGCCACATTTTCCACAAACACAGTAATTTCTCGTATTTCTCTAATCGAAACTCGTTTCTCTGAAAATCACTTGACGTTAACCACCACACGTGCCTTACTAAATGCTCTTCTTGTATTCCAACATTTCGCTCCAATCACGTTGTGTGCATTCATCCCAACTGACGATAGTTAACGTTTATAATACGCCCCTAATGCTACATAGGTTATCCTCATCGCGCTTTATCATACACGCTAAATTAACTATCTCTCTTATACCGTGTTTTCAAGTTTCGTTAAAACCGAGCCATTGCTTACCCACTCCAATTAACGTTCAAACTATGCTTATGTTAACACGTGTTATCTCTATTTCGCTTTAACATCCATGCTAAATCAACTATCCTTTGCTTTGTCTGCCATCCTCATTGTATAATGAACGATTGGTTCTCACAGCACTATCTTGTATTCATAACACGTGTTATCTCTATCCTATTTGTACTCATGCTATCTAATAATCTCTCCTTGTTTCCCTGTTAGCAAGGTTCTTTCGAAACCGACAAAATACCTATCCCAACTTAAGTTCCTTATCGTTTTAATAAGGCTACACATTTATTCTAATTGACAGCGGTAGCCAACACTACATAGAATTTCTGTTATTTGTTCAACGTTTTAATCCACCCTTCTGGACAAAATTCAAGAAAATTGCTACGGTTACATTCGTTTAGAATTTAATGATACTAGGAAACGGTCAACCTTGTTTGTGAACTAACCGATTTGAAATCTTAGGAAAGCTTTTAGAAAATATTTCTACACTTATTGTTTGTTTTAGCTATAAAACTTAAATGCTATATTCTACACGGGCTTCTAATATAACACCAGCTATACTTTATGAGTATTTAAAGGATTATGAAATTTTAGCTTCTTGAAATGCGTCATGAAAAATTATTAATTTCAAAGGTACTGACAATAAAAGCGCTTTTCAACGTTGCTAGTTATTTTTACATGCTGAATCACAAAATAAATTTCTACTGAATGCTAATGATGCCCTTTTAAACCCCAAATATCACAATTATATTATATATATATATATATATATATATATATATTGTAGTGGTTTTAAAAGGTTAAATTTAGGTATAAACAAGGCAATTTCAAACACCCTGTATAGAGGAAACAATCAAAATTTACGAGCGAAATTTATTTCATTTAGTTAATTTAGAGCAACAAGTATTACCATAATTTTACAAGTAGGGATTAAAATTTAATAGGTTAGTAAAGAAAATAAATTGTATAAGCCAATGGAAATTATTAATTAATTTAATTGAGTTTAATTGAAAGGGTTATAACGTCTAATACGCATAAGAGCATGAAAAATCGATAATAACAAGGCGAGACGCTTTTACTAACAAACAAACACGTCGAATATAGGAAATACCTCGAAACGCAAACCCCTAGAAATGTTATTTTAAAACGTTCGTTAATTAGGCACAGGTGCATGTTTTGAAAGGTCAACTTCTCCTCATTTGTGTAGATAAAAGACAAGATTCGAGGTATATTGTGCAAACGGTCGGACGGTTTGCATAAATGCTAACCAAAAGTTTCCTTAAAGCGCAGAAGGGATGGACAATCAATGATATGCTTCGGAATGAGACAGGCATAATAGCATTTCACTTCGAAACGCACGTATTCAGTCCACGTGGGTTAGATAGCACGCAGACAGTAATATCGATTTTCTACCACTCAAACAAGGTTAGAAGGAAACATATAATATGCATAAGAGAGGAATAGAGTTAATACAGGCGGGGTTTCAAGACGTCACTGAAATATATCATTGGTCTAAAGAGTTAGTTGTACAACAGACAAACACGGGAAAGTTGAATGCTGGTTTTTAGGAAAATATCGTATCAACGAGCTAAATTTCAAAAATTTTGAAAACGGTTATACCAAAATTTGAAGAACGAATTAGTTTAATTAAATATTTCGCGTTAGGAGGGTATGGAGAGGTTACACTCAGAATCGTATAAATATGAGAGAAGAGTTATTAAGTTTCTCTTTTAACTTCGCTCTTTGACTTCGCTCTTTGACTTCGTTAAGTTGCATTGCTTACTACGTACAGAAATCCACCACGAGCTTGTAAATATTTAAAATTTTTAAATTAAATAGTGCAGTGTTGGCCTCATAGTTTGAAACGCAGATAGTGTCGAGTTTAATTGTAACTGAGGTGCAACAGATATTTTAGCAAGCTCGTGAAGTAAAGTAAAGTAAATTAAATTAAGCAATTATAAAAAAGTGTAATATACTTGGATTTGGAATGGATGGATTTTGAATGAATAGCATGCAGCACAACTTAAATGGTGTTTATCTATAAATGGCTGGAGGTGGCAAGCAGAGCAGAACCACGAGACCGAGGGTGCAGGAACTTAACTTCATCGTCAACGGAGTAGGGATCTTTAAGAAATTCCAGGTAACGCATTAGAATTTCCTGTTTTTTATAAACTATGAAAATTATTGGGATGTGCGAGAGTGAACTTTGATGGTATTTTGCATTATTTTGCGTATTGAAAATAATACGTATAACTAACTTTGTTTATGGTACTTGAATATAAATCTAAAGGTGTATATAAAGCTTATTAACATGCCTCATGAATTTAAAATTTTATTGTTAAGAGTACATGAACTTTATTGTGTTTGTAGTAAGAGTATGCAAAGTAAAAGCATACATTAATAAATTAAACTGGGTTATCATGAGCTCACCATATTCCAGAGTGTACTAATTAGAAATAATTATAAAAAAAAGGTATTATTCAGGGCCCATTTATTCCTGTTACATTCAATGTGATTGATATTTAAATTCAATTTAAAATCCTGGACTTTACAAAGATAGAATTTATTGAGGTGTAACTTGAGCACCGAAATGTAAATAATCTTGAATTATTATTTGTAAATAGTGGTAAATAAATATTGTATAATTGTTGTATTATTTTGTGGTTTTATAGAGAGTGTGCGTGAACGATAAGGAGTATGATAGTAAATCTAGGTATCAAAGAAGAGGCCCAACTGAGCTAGCCAGGGAGCTGTTGAAGAAATCAATTAAAGTGATGGAGCAGGAATCTGGGTAAGAATATTTTTTTTGAAAATTTTTCTTTTTGGTAAATTAATAAATGCTCGAATGCTTCTTGAGATAGTACTGAGCTTATAGGGGTTACACGGCAATTTATGACGCCTAATTCGTGGGGCATGATTCACACTGAAATTAACACAACAATATATATATATATATATATATATATATATTATATGTATATAATAAATGATCCTGAAATGATTAGAAAAATTGATAGTTGTAAACCTAATGAAAAGTGTTTAATGTTAATTCTATTTACTACTTCTACTAAATTTAAATAATTTAGTTACTTGCGTTTAATAAAAATGTCAAGATTTTTTAGTACTTAGAAATTGTGCATGTATGTAACTTATTTCGGGCTGTTTTTATTGAATAGCTATATGTTTATTTTGTTCATAATCCTATTTGCTTTCAAGGTAATGGTGTCGATCTTTATTAACCTCTTATTAATTATAACTGGAATATTAAGTGTTGAAATCAATAATTTAGATATGAGATAATTATTTCTTGGTTGACATATTTTAGAGAAAATAAAATATTTGTAAACAAATACCAGTACTGATATTTGGGTGTGATTTAAATTCATGTGATTAAATTTTAAGATAATCTTTTAAGTAAAAGCATTTTAATATAAACTCCAATTTATGAATTTCAGAAGTGGTCTTTGTTTTACTAACCTTTTGACTTGTATAAATATTTGAATTTACCATTGTAACGTTTAGTTTGATACATCTTTTATTTATGTCCAAAAAGGGTATTCAGAGTATACTTTTGAGAAGTTCGTAACTGAATTTAACGAATAACAATAACAGAATACTTTATTCAACTTGAAAAATATTTTAGGTAAAATTTTGAGTTTTGTTGACCGTGCCGAGGTCTGTGTTTACCTAAAGACCTAAAAGTGATTATAAGTCTCTTGAGAAAGATTTGTTAATACGATCAAAGGACAGCATTTTATACTTTTGTGTTGTAAGAAGTTTATTTACAATTTATTGCTTTTAGATTTTTGGAGAAACACAAATTGAGTGATTTTCTTTTTAGAGTCGACCATAACATCGAGTTTATTATCGTAGGATTTATGCATCTCCCCTTAAGGTTTATTTATTTTTGAGCATATTCAAAGATGCCGTGGCGCTTTGAATCCTTTTAATTTTTTTGAATTATTATAATCAACGTGCTCTCACCTGAATTAAAATTCAGTCTTGTCGTTGGTTCGGTAAGTGGAGGAGCATCGTCCACCTGAAGCATCGTTCATATCACCGGTAACCCTATATACCAGGATAAACTACATTCTTTAGAACAGTGCCGGGCAATTTTGAAATATCCTGAACAATTGTGAACTCATTACACTCGTATCTATCCAATAAATTTTTAAGTGAAACAAAAAATTGCTACTTGAATAGTATAATGTAGACTAACAAATTATCACATGTAATACCACAAGAGGTTCAAAATTATCGGGTAATTCCCGATAGGTTCGTTGCAAACAAATGAAGGAGTCAAGTTTTTCAGTTTAAAAAATCACGAGCGCGAAGCGCGAGTGATTTTTCTGAAAAACTTGACGACTTCGTTTGGTTGCAGGGAACCTAGAGGAAATACCCGATTAATTTTGAAGATCGAGTGGTATTCGGGGGATTATTTTTCCATCCAAATTTTGTCCAATACAATTCCATCATGAGACAAAATCCATAGTTCAAAATTAAATACCCACAATTATTGATTTAATTCATATTCAGTGTGTTACAATTAAAAATACAATTGTTATAGACATTAGAACAATTTTTATTCAAATCAGCGTTATTGGTGATCGGTCCAGAGGAAGTGGAAGGCTGTGGGTGTGCAACGGGAAGGGAATGGAATTTTGCATTATATTCACTTCATTGCGCTCATATTTACGCAGCTTCTTCAGAATCGCTTTATGATGTTCTTGATCCAGTTGTAGATAAGGCCGAATTGAATGAGTAGTCGCATGCCCAGTAATTTTAATAATTTGTTGTTCTCCAACTCCTGATTTCGCCAGATTAGAAACAGCTGTTGCACGACTTGAATGATTCGTGATTCTCTTGTTTCCGACATCAAGACCGGCCTTTTCGCTGACTCCTTCACCCACTTCGCAATCATATTCTCGCCTACTGGAACATCTTTATACCAGCCACTGCTACCTGGATTTCCCAGCTCGGATTTGGAGTCAGGAAAATCTATCTGTCGTTATTTTCTCAGTTCTCTTAACTTGTAATTTTCTAAAGAGTCTCACTGGACACTTATTGGGGACTACTGTATTCTCGGCCAACCACTTACTATCAGACAACTTTTGTCACCACCTTGCGTAGTTTTGCTGAAAATTGGATTGTATTCAATTCTGCCAGTGAGTTCTCCATCATTTTGCCTCTCTTCTCGGAAGTGATATATCATTGTCTTGGATCCTTCACCACCTCGCCAAGCTAACTCCACTGAGACAATCATGAAAATTTTTTGTAATCCCTCAGGTGTTTCTTCGTCCCATGCATTAACCATTGTATCCCAATCCTTGTCTTCTAGAGCTACTGCACTCGCCTTTCGTTTTTCTGGTATGGCTTGCAGAGCCTTGCGTTTAGCATCACGAGCCCCTCTGGCTCCTTTGAAAACAGCATCAGAGAACGGATTTATTTTCACGTTGAACTCGGTCGAATATTTATCTTGGAGTAACTTCGCAGTTTTATTCCACATTGCCTTCACTGTACTTTCCTTATAATCATCCCCGTTAAACTTCTTCATGTTGTATCCCCAGTCTTTTAAAATATCCGCCAGTTCCTCTTCAGTGGTGTCAGCCTTCAATACGACATATTTCTGATCACAAAACGCAGAAAATTGTTTCCACACGGAGGTGTTTGACTTGATGGTGTTGATGGGTACATTTCCTTTCACTTTTTCATCAATTGTTTGCAAAGACAAATCCCCAAATCGACTCATTTTATATTAGAGCTTATCAATTGACATAATATAATTCAATCTGTCAGATTAAATGGAGGGTTAACTAGATTGGAAACCTTTTGTTTTTTTTATATAGGCAAAATTACCAGTGAAATTATCAAAAATTATCAGTTGAATTGCGTGTAGGCTATACGAAATAATGTCGAATGGTGCAATTGTATTCGCTGAAATTTGGATGCGAAAAATAATCACTACTATTTTTTATTGATGTGAAAATGATAAGAAACTCATGACTTAAAATCTTATGCCCTGACGTCTACTATTTTCAGAAAAGCTTATCAGGTTCTAGGCAAAGTTCTTATTAAAATAAATTGTTTCTTCTTTAAAAGTTGTAAATATATAGTTCTTCAATATTCTATAAGTTTACTCACTGCATAGTTAGAATTTGTAAAGGGATCCTTTTTTTGAACAAGCCGCACTTATGTACACATAGTGATTTACTTATGCATTAATAAAACCTTAATAAAGGGAGAGTATAATTTCTAACGTGGTTATGTCAGCAACGGATATAGTTTAAAATGCGTTAGAGTTAGATACAATAAAAGATAATACTGTACACAAAATAAAATACGAATTTGTTCATTTGCATACAAGTGCTTCTTAGCATAATATTACAAGGTAGATTTCTAACGATTAGAACAAGACTTGTATTTGTGCAGCTACAAGGAACTTTAAAATATAACAATAAAACAAAGAAAAGCTGCAAATATTAATGTGACTACGTTTTAAAAGATGGTTTGCAAAATACGAAAGCACAGGTTTTTATCGTTGTTATAGGATACACTAAGATCTAATGAAAAATCTATACCTCCATAGATATAATTAGATAGTATGATGTAAATTACGAATTTTTAAATTGTTCCCAATTTCTAAATTTTACACAAGTGTTTGTGGTGATCTGCTATTAGGAGCGGAAACAACTCCGTGCAATCAATAGTGCTGCTGTTTGATAAGTACTGCCAAAGAGCACGTACCAAACATTCAGTTCTATACGAACTGCTGGTCAAATCAAATAACTATAAAATTGTACAGTCGACTTTCGCTCCGCTACGACTAACGCTCTGGAGTTGAAATGGCGGAGGTGGGATAAATCAGGATATACCTCCGAGGACGAAAATCCAGGAGGACCGTAAGCGGGAGGGGTCGATTAGGAATAATGTCCTACATTCGGTAGACGGGGTTTTCATTCCGTCGAAGCAAATAATTCAAGAGAAAAATAGCAGTTCCCCGGGATTTTTAGATTTTACATGTCAAAAAGGTAACAATCAGCTACATTTTCAGGAACCAAGGAGTCCAACGCACGTTGCAAGAGAACAGGCAATGTTGGTTAACACATTAGCAAGACAGAGAAACAAGATCGAATTGTATTCAAGAAAAAGTCACAGGACTTTAGAAAATATCTAGTATGCGCAGGGACATTCTAGAAGCAAATAAAAACTTGAATTCGACGCGGTTTCGCAATCTGTGGTGTATTTTCTTAAACATTTGTGCGTGAAGTTTCTAAAATTAAATCGAGAACTGTCAAAAGATAGAATCGGAGGTAGTCGTAGGTAGCCGAATCTTTTTTAAAAAAATAATAATTAAATTTATTTGACGGAAACGTACGACCTCCACTGAATAGTTACAATTGTTCGTAATCTCTACATAACATTTTGTAGCACATAAATAGCACAAACGGAATTATCACATTTGTCAGGCGCAATTGCACTGCGATAACGATTCCAAATAACATATGCGACGTTACGGATTCGATGCCCGAGGCGATGTTTTTAACGTTTCACAGAATGCGTTAGTTATGTAATCCCTCAATTGAAATATATATTTAATAACAACCCGAATGTCACCTAATTCGCTTTTTATTATAACTTAATAGGCTACATATGATTCACGCATTCTTTTCAAAATTCTTTCAGTCATTACTTGTCACTTGTCATTACAATATGTATTAATGACAATCTTGTATTAGAATAACTTTCTACACCCTAGTGAGTGCTCCATTTTATTATTTTATTTGGGACCTCATCATTTCAATTTTGGTGGTGTTTAACTATATATATGTATTTCTGCATTAACAACTTTTAAGTAAATATTTTTAATCTTTCACCAACTGTCATTCTATATGTCAATTTTTTGCAGTACCTTTGAAAAAGGCAAAAACCTTTGCCGAAACGTAAGGTCTTAATTAAATGTTGTGCTAAATACAATATTGGATTTTGATTTGGACTACATCATCCCAATTTTTCATCGATAAAACTAATTTAAAAAAACATAATATATATATATATATATATATATATATATATATATATATATACAGAAAGTATAATTATGAAATTATTAGAAATATTCGAAAATGCACTAAGTGATGTGCAACAATGTAAATGAAGGACAATTCATTCAGTTTATTAACGTTCATGGGAACGAAAGCGCTACTTTGTAGCACAGACGATAAGTGACACTGCAAATGTCAGGTCACAGGCGGTCACAGACAGTCACGTACCGAGATTACCTAGAAAGTAAGCTCGCAACAAAGTAATTGTGAATAGAATTAAGATCGCAACATTGTATTATGAATAAGAGTCAAGTGTTGGCAGACATTAGGTCTGCAAGTTCCCACAGCCATGTGAGGGTGTAGGAATATTATAAAAGGCCCGGAAGCCCCAGTCGACGACAGTTAATCCATCCTTTAGCTTTAACATTGCAGTTCGTTAGATTACTCAATTTTGTACAATTACTTAATTTATTTCGACTTAGAATAATTCAATTCAAGTTTGCCAAAATTCAATATTAATTTCTGTATAAACAAATAAATGTGTTAAGAAGTTGGAAATGTTCTTTTAACGCAACCAAGTAACTGACGACATCCTGCAGCAGATTACAACATTATAATAAACCAAAAGCATTGCAGACACCTTACAAATCACATAAACCCACGGGAAGAGATAATTTTTACAAACATAATTAAAATCAGCGGAACCAAAGTAGAAAAAGCTTTAACTGATGTAAAGCATTCAAGCAAGATAAATTACCACCAAAAATCACTCAGTCGTATTCAAACTTAAGAAGTTGAAACTAACATTGGAAAATTAAAAATAAACGTAACCAAACCAATACCAAGCGTAAAACCCACAAAATAGTTTCGACACCGTGCAATTAAAAATAAAATAAGCAACTCAATTTTTTAAATAATCCGAAACGACCCAAGCTAAAAACAGCAAGTAAACCCGACGCAATCTAAACGGAAAAGTAACAAATCCAGGCAAAGGATAACACCACAAACTACGAAATAAATCCAAATTTTTTTAAAAATCGGAAAATAATCAAAGTCAAATTTAAAAATTTAATTACCAGAACATTCCTCCAGCCAAAATGAGTAGTGAAATGAAAATCTATATGGAAATAATTTCCGAACTTAACGGAGATCAATGTTTATTAAGTAACTTCATTTCAGCCAACGAAATATTCCTAAAAACATTTTATAAGCCCGGTGATAACGAAAGGAACAATTAGCTTATCCCTCTTATAATAAGTAAACTAACCGGAAGAGCACTAACATTAATCGCCAGTAGGGACGATTTAGACCAATGGGACGAATTCAAACGCGTATTAATAGCATATTTTGGAGATCAAAGAAACTTAAAATGTCTAGTAAGATTTTAATAAACCTTATAATGGAACACAACCAATTCCCATATTAGTTTGGAATGAAATGCCAAGATGTAAGAAGCTTAATCTTGACAATACTCAAAATTGAAGAAACCGACCCAAATGTCAGACTTTTAAAAACAAAAATGTACAACGAGATGCCATTAGACACCTATCCAAATGCATTACCCGAACGACTTTCAGACAAAATTATATTTCAACACCTCCAAAACTTAGAAGAAGCAATGAACATGATAATCGAAGAAGAAAACGTAATGTACTATAGAAACAGACTATATAACCCCAAAGTGAATAAAAGCTACACACCAATAAAAACCATACAACCCGCGAGACAAACAAGTCTACAACAAAAATTCACCCCGTTCAATGCACAAACAAACCAAACGCAAACTAATAATCCGCATTTTAATAACTCAAACTTTAACAATCAATATAAACCATTTCCAAAACCAACATTCAACCCAAACTTTTCAAAACCCGCATTTCAACCGAGATTCAACCAAAATGTAAATCAACAAAGACCAGTATTCAACGCGAATCCTATCAGAAACTCACCAATGACAAATAATAATAATCTCAATAACTATTATAAACCCACGCCGCCAATGGATACCTCATCTGGTAACACCAGACCAAACACCAAAATAACACACACAAGACCAAGTTCCCACAGCCATGTGAGGGAGTAGGGATATTATAAAAGGCCCGGGAGCCCCAGTCGATGACAGTCAATCCATCGTTCAGCTTTAACATTGCAGTTTGTTAGATTACTCAATTTTGTACAATTAATTAATTTATTTCGGCTTAGAATGATTCAGATCAAGTTTGTCGAAATTCAATATTAATTTCTGTATAAACAAATAAATGTGTTAAAAAGTTGAAAATGTCTTTTTAAAAAAGACCGCTCCCAGCCACGAACCTTAACTCGTTTCACTAACGAAAGTGTATTTCTTTTAGAACTCTGAGATAAGTTTTTGTTCTAATATTTGTATTTAAATATTCAGCGAAATGGGTTTTGGGCCTTTGGGAGCTTCTTTTTAAAAAGTTTTTTTTCCAAAGACACTTCTATCAAATTTATTTTTATACAGTAATTAAATCAATGGTTTGACAACTTGTACGTTATTTCATTACCGTCTTAATTTTAATTAACAATTAATCAAAGCTGTTTTAATAATTACCAATGAGTAACTGTACTGACTGGCATAAGGGACTCCTGAGGGTATTTATGCAATCGCTGCTCTTGTATTATCTTGTGGGAAGTGCAGATTTCATGTCTGCTACTTCTTGGTAATATACAATGTATTACTATTTTGTAATCTTAATTATAACAATTGCTTTCTTATAGTTCATTTTGACCTGCACCTGCAGTATCATATTGCGCCTGGAATATAAAGCAGTTGCTTCCATTCTCACGTTTAATTATGAACTTTTATTAACCTTTTATAATGTGTCCTTCAATTATACATTCTATTTCTTAAAACTTAATAATTATATTTAAATTCATATACATATTAATTGAGGGATATGTAACTAGCGCGTCTGAAAAATTTGTTGCAATTAGTAGAGGGTTCAAATAAAACGATAGGTGTAGAAACCATTTTACAATTTTCTTTAATTACATGCGGTTTTTACGTGGTATTCCTCAAAAAAATAGTTGTATAGGGGCCATGTTGCTGCAAAACTATTTTAAGCTAATTCGTAATTCGTAATGCCACGGTTCAACTGTATTACAAAAATGAACATCCAAATCCAACACTTTCGAAATGGCAATATTACGATATGATTTTTTTTTCTTGTGAATTTCTGTTATTTGTTGCAATTATCGAAGCGTCGAAATTATAAAAGATAATTACAGCCAGTATTTCTAGAATTTTTTTGAATTTACATAGAGGCCGGGGCGAAAAGCGGTCGGGGCGAAAGGCGGCCGGGGCGAAAACAACTCACTCCGCAGGGAGTGAAAACTACTTTTAGTTAATAGCTATAAATCTTGAAGAGGTGATATTTTCTAAAAATTTAGAACTTTGAGATTAGATTTTGAAAAGATCTTCGATCACGAATTTTTCGAACGGCATTGGATACCAACCACAGAGAGCTTCTGCGTCAGGGGCGTTATGACGCCAAAAATACAAAAACAATGCGTAAGATGTCGTTTTCAGAAACTTTTCACGCGTTGTACTCCCCGTAAAGAAAAAATGGTACAATACAACTCAAACGATTATATACCTGGCTCCGTCTCGGATATGATTTGAAAGAATGCCGCTAATTAACGTCAATTCATTTGTTACGGTATTCTGTGCAGACAAAAAGAAAGCAACAAAGTGAGTAGAAAATACACCGAATACCGCAACAAAAACAGGGACAGAATGGTAGAATCAAACTCCTAAAGAATTAAAGTTTGGGCTAATTGAAAAACGTTGTAGAGTGGGGTGGGTGATCTATAAAGAAAGAATTGGAAACCTCAGAAAAAAACTTTATTACAACATGTAAGTAAAACATAGCGTCCCAAATAAATATTTGCAAAAGTCAAAACACATTTATGTTGTCGTTCGTTACAAGGTGCTGTACACAGAGCGTCAATTAACATATATTACAGTATAAACCTAACATTTTAAAATAACGAGAATAAAATGTTATTATTTAAATACAAGGATATTTACATGTCCCATCCCCAAATGTGTACAAGAAATAAAGAAATAGTTCAGTGATATTTGCTTTAAGTAATACAGTAGCAACTGTTTAGGAAGTGGGCCTCGTAAGATTTAAACACGTATCATTAAAATTTTACAGAACAAGTTGTTGACGTTAACATTAATTTATACAAAAAAGTATACATCCCTAACGCATTAAAATTTTAAATAACAAGTTGTAATAATAATGTTCACAATTGTTCGTGTTGTGAGCAAGCGTTTGGTGGCGTACGGTCAGCAATTTATTGCGGAATCGTCAAAAATTCTTCTATAATAGCAACACAAATAAAGCAAGCTGAAAATTTCACTGTACCTGGGGCTACGAAAAAATGCGGCTCATTGCTGGAACCACCAACTTAACTATCATAAAATTTTTTTAGGTTCCAAATTTTCACAAAGAATAGCCAATAATACCAAACATGAGATATCACTATAATTCGACAGCACTTAGATGTAGGTTTGGGGTGTAATATGTATGTAACACCTAACTATTGATCTACGTTTAGTTAACCTACTATCAAAACTAGGAAATTTATAGTTGTCTTATAGTTACACAAATTTAACCATAGTATACTCTAAAAAAATCAGTGGGTTCTTCCGATTATTAATGTAGAATGTGCAGTGACAACATATTTACAAAAGAATTCCATTATCTTTTTTTAAGTATTGGCACCAATTTTTAGTAGACTTTAATATCACATTAGAAAGCTTTAGATTACACATACACCTTCTTTGGCCATGCAAGGCCACGAATCTTGATGTAGAGTGTGTAGATTTTCACCCTTCTTATATTTATAAATTTCCTAAGTTTTTTTTTAAGATAAACGTTATTGCAATGGTGGCTTACTTATTATTATGGTAGATTGTTAGGCAGTGGCGCTATTTCCCACTTACTAATTTGTAAAGTCGTTGTCAGATGTGCTATCCTTTTAAGTCTACCTCGGCAATTGTAATGCCAGCGCATTATTCATGCAAATATTGGTATAATAGAATACTCATCAATTTCAGCCAGCTTAAGAACCGTAGTAAGAAAATATACCAACAATTACAATTTATCAACAGGACTATTGCATCATGTTATGAAAGTATTACACCGACATGAATAGAAAAAGTTTGTAGTGCATTCTTTCAGAAGTAGCAATTTAAACGGGGAATTCACTATGATTATAGCAGTTTCGACAAACACCAACAATTTTACATGATTCATCATTCTACAAACTTGGATGTGACAATAGTCAATCGTAAATTATTTAAATAGACAGAAACTCGCAAAATAGTATAATTTAGAACGTATTCGCTCTATCCAATGCGCAGAGGTTCAATAGGAAATAGTGATCATGGGAGCCACCACGGTTTCCATACACCGACAAACTCTTGACCCCTAACCACAGTTTTAGTGCAAACCATACAAATCGTGTGAATAGTTGAAATTGTAGAATTGCTTAAAATAATATAGCTAAAAAATACCGTCATCACATAATGGAGGGGGTGATTTGAATAGTTTACCCATATTCATTTAAATCCTGGAATACAAGTTTGTAGCTTCCGTCAAGCACATAAATCAGTATACCATTCGCGTTATGGTGATGTTATATATTCGGGTTTGTCAGTGAATAAAAAGTTACCGAACACGTAGGTGATTGCAGAATCAAATAATTTACCGTTACTCGATGAAAGTGTATAAGCAATGCTTGCTCTCAGTCAATATTTAGTTAGATTCTGGAGTACTGATACTAAAGGATGATTTGTTTTGAACTAGTTCTTGAACCCTGTACTTAGAGGAAGGCTATGCGTAATAAAACTTTAACTTTCTACCACTGCATGCTTTGTTGATGTGTATTTTATTGTTAGAATAAAAGTTTTATTAGTAATGGTATATTTGCGTTTGGTCTCGCTCAACAAAAGCATAGCATAACCACAAACCAGCACCATAAGTGTATTTATAACAATTTGCATATATATCCAATTTGTAGGATACTTTAACTGAAACAAGTTTAAGATATTCTTTCCTTATATGTATACGCAAGTCAGCCACTTAGGCTAGAGGTTAGTCTATTTTCATTGGTTGTATGATATTCATGTTTCTGTATATGCTAAATAACTATTCTTACCTTTTTTTTGTACTTAGATAAAAGCAGTAAAAGAAAATCAGTATGAATAGGGTTCCATCAGCCTGTCGAGATAATAAATAATCCTACAAGTGTCTTGTATATCACTTATTGTCTATTCAAGGCCGTAAGCTTAGTGCTAGGCGAGTTGGCACTTAGCAAATATTATTAGGTCGATATTTCAGTAACCTTTCCACGTAGGTGTATGTGTTGGAGTCGTAAACCTTTAAAGGAATGCCTTTTGTTATCATTGAATCAACCCCTAGTCACTAAGCTGGCTAGTGCAGATTTCTCTGCTACGTTTCCGTAGAATAGCAACTTTAGAAAGACATTAGCGTCAATTTCACACGTAAAACGGTTACAAAAACTGATGTAGAAGTATTGTATATTACTTAGCTCCTACTCTGTTGGCTATGGTTTGAAAGAAAATCTGCTTTCTTTTTCAAACTGGGATTAAACTTTGAACTCCTTTGTTATGGAAACTTTACAAAAACTGGTGCACTGAAAGTATTTTAACAAAACCAAATTGCAAATATCAAGTCAATTTGATCTGAATTATTTATGAACTGTTTTTGATTGTTAATTTTTCTAAATTTGGAGACACAAATATAGTGTAAGCAATAAGAGTCTAAGTATCCTTCATCAAGTATCACGATGGAAGTTTCCATGGTTTGTGTTTCCTTTTTAATACATAGTTATATTTAACATATTTTTTAGTGTAGAATCGGTTAATTTATATAAAATATTTTTAAAAATGTTTTTTTTTAAAGAAAATATATAACAAAATATTTAGAGAATAATATTCTATACGCATAAAAAATATTTGGAAAGTACTGAAGGCCCTAGCGTTGCGCCACGTCAAATCTTTGCTCTAAAAACACCTCACTCAACTTTCAACCAGCAGCCACTTACAATTACTAAGCAGCTCACTGTAAAGTAATCAATCGCGATTTATTCATTTTTGGAAGTATTATAGAATATTACTGAGCATTTTGTAGAAGTTTTATTGACAAACGACATTCTTTTAAAGGCATATTCAAATAAATTTGCTACAGAAAGCTTAAAATGATGGAATTATATCAATTACAAAACTTAAAATTAAAAGAATGAACTGCTAATTACTTTTGCTTAGTTGCTTTGCGTCATCAGCAGAGGCACTCTGTGTTGCTGGACATGACTGTTATTATTGTTACAATTTTTTCCGGTTTTCGTTGAGATTTGCAATAGTAATCTGAGATTAATTATAGTATCCAGGTCGTGTTATCATCATAAGAAAATGTTTACAATAAGGACAGATAAAACACAAGTAGTGTACAATTTTAATTTTCTTAGTACGATATTTCTTAATAAATCGATGTAATAAATTAAAGAATGTGTTCACAATTGGATTTAAGTATAGAATTATTGAAGACACAAACATTACAGCTCTAGAAAACAATGAAGATTCATGTGTAATGGAAAAAACGTATTGCTTGTACATCCGCCACTGAAAGACTAGAAACAAGGTGCGATATTGTTATTGAAGGTTACTGCACTACCTAGTCGTTTAAAAAAATAAACGGTTTATCTTACTTAGGCAAAATTTCTAGATCATCAGGCTATTTGCTATGCATTCTTTTAACTGCAGCAATATTATTCCAATAAAGTCTCTATTAAAACCTATGACATGTTGTGTTATCTGTAGAAAACTTCCATTATTACTACACTTATGACTTTCCTTGAATCATTTTTGCCAGACCCAATTACAAAACAAAACGTGACCGCTTCATTTTGTAACGCTCGTGCGTTACTTAAGCAAACATTAGGCAGTGGAAATGAAATTATTAATTCCAGTTAAATAAGCATGTAACAAGGAAGCATCCTGAAAAATTTCAAAACTATTATATATATATATATATATATATATATATATTAAATTAGGAAAAAAATGATAAATAGTAAAGCACCAAGTACATTAAATACAAACAGTAACAAATATCTGGACTTTACACTCCTTCGTATTAGATTCAGCAAAATTACCGCTAGACTCTCGAGAAATAACTGGTATAATAAGTTATTTGTACAAATTCACATTAATTCAAGAATCATAAATTATGCAAGATACACCCCAAATAAATCATAGACTTATAAAACCAGCCATAATATTAATAACGAGTGACGCAGCTTTCAATTTTAAATGTAAAAGTGTGGAATAAAATTACCGTTCGCACGGAGAGAAATACATTTACCTCGGCGTAGAGATAGTTTGGACGCACAATCCGTGAGAACGAAAAATAGTATATAATAAACCTAGGACAAAAAACTTTTAGAAACCGACAGATAGTTATTCAACACTAATCATCAGTCGGCAGATCTTCGAATCGACACTCGGGCTACCGTCAAAGTGCTGGAGGAGGTTAAGAACCAGATAGTTAACGTGATGATATCCACCGGAACTGTTAGTAATAACAAGTTTTTCAAACGCGAGTATAAACACTAGTACTTTATGTACACGTTGTTAACATAGAAGTTTCACGCGTTGGCGTGTTGGGTGTTTCTATATAACTATTAAATTGAATGTTTACCTGCAGCGAGCCCTGCGCCAAAAGTCAATGGAGCTTTGAGCAAAACAGAAAACTGTAAGTCGATTGAATCTTGCAACACATCGTTGAAATATGCTCTCCTGTTGTATTGAGTGGTTGTATTTTATGGTAACAACAATGCTTGGAGCATATTAGCAGTAAGAAGGAGTATTAACGTTAAAGCACGCTGCTTCAAAGCGTACTCTACGGAACGACTTCTCATAAACATAAGATCATAATTATATCTTCATAATTCATACGTAAAAATGAAATTAGATCAACTACCATTATTGATAATATTAAGTTGTTCTTTAGCTGCACGCATATTTTGCCAATTATAAAAAATCATAATTTTTCTTTTTGTTATCCACTGTGTCAATCATGTTTTACATTATAGGTTAGGTGGAGACGACGTGAAGTAGACCAATACAAGGCGGGAATAAGGGTGTAAGTAGGGCTTCATCAACCTCCAGCAGCAGTAATAACGTCCGGGACATTTACCTTCCTGGTACGCCTCATCTGCGTTGATTCTTTTCAGGAAGGTTGGCGCTCAAAGACAAAATAGAGACAAAGGAATCTAACGATTTTTCAATGTAAGCGTAAAGTAGAAGAGTCACATCGTGTATACACCTAACACTATTTCATTTTATTTCATAGAACCACCTGAATCACCAAAAGCTAACCATTGCACTAATTTACTGTAACGTCATTCCACCCCTCTGTAGAATAAAATTAATTCAGACGTATCGTCAATTCAGCACGTAAGAATTTTCTTAAAAATAGAAGCTTTACAATTGTTGCATTTCCTGCATCTTAGCAAATAGCGATAACGTAATTTAAGGTGAGGTTCCAAAATTGTTCGGTACTTATGGTACGCAAAGGTCAGATGCCAGCGCTAGAATAGTTTCAAAGATACTTCTGTAAGGGCAAGATGCACTTACAAAAAGGTTAATTTTTTACAACGTCGTTTATATACAGTTTTCCAATTATGTACTCTAAAAGAAAAATCGTCCCGAACACACTAACTCAAATATACAAAATTCCAATTTAGGCAGAGAATATACGTAGGCGCTTAATTTAATTAGTTTATGTTAAAAATTTGTTGTACTTAAGAATAGCTCAAAGCACGGCACTAATTCAATTAACTCGCATAAAGAATGGAAACAATCTATTTCAAGGATCCCTTCAACAAAATTGCTAGTGTAGAGCTCGAACCTCTTACCTGTAGGGGCAGTAAATTAATTACAGAAGTCACTTAAGCTGTAAAAGGGTCTTTTTAGTAATATACGACACATTTATCTCTGAAACGAATTAAAGCTTTAATTTTCTTTTAAATACCAATGCTGATGTGATTCCTGATATAAGCTTTATTAAGGTTCCTTACGATTGATACTAACAATTGATCGTAATGACGGCAACGATATAACTAAAAATTAATTGTTTGTGAGCAACTTAATTGTTTATGTTCAAAAACAACCAGCAACCTGTCAACAACGCAACTGCTGCTACAAGATAAAGGTTTAAATGGTTTAAAAGCCTGGATCAGATATTATCCGTCAACTTATTTGAAATATCATGGTAATCTACTGCACGTCTTATTACGAGAGTAAAGTGAAAAGTTCTCGGCTTACAATTAAAGACTGCAATTTTCAGTAAAAAAAAGATTTTATTTTTCGACATAAACCCCCTTAACTTCAACACACTTGGTCCAGCGTTTCTCCAACATCAGTATTCCTTCCCAGAAGTGAAAGTCTGGAAGGCCGTAAAAATATTCGTCTAC
Source organism: Platerodrilus igneus (assembly GCA_036346225.1). NCBI lineage: Eukaryota > Metazoa > Arthropoda > Insecta > Coleoptera > Lycidae > Platerodrilus > Platerodrilus igneus. Next base: position 1,339,488 of record JARFIW010000229.1, on the reverse strand, counting down.
GGCGCCCTCAACTTCTTCATTGGACATGAAGCGCTTCCCAGAAACAAATTTCTTCAAGTTTGGAAACAGATAGAAGTCTGAGGGTGCTAAATCAGGGCAATAGGAGGGATGGGCGAGCAAGTCGTACCCCAAATCAATTTTCCCATCGCCAACGCACCCTTGTGTACAGGTGCGTTGCCATGGTGAAAGACGATTTTTTTCTTCTTCAAACCAGGCCTTTTCTCGAGAATTTTGGCATCCAGCTGGTCAAGAAGGGCGGGGTAATATTGGCCTGTAATTGTTCTGCCTTTTTCAAAGTAATCTATTAACAGGATCCCTTTCGCATCCCAAAACATGCTGGCCATCACCTTTCCGGCAGATGCGATCGACTTCGCTTTCTTTGGCGCTAAACGATCGGCTTCCACCCACTGCTTCGATTGCTGTTTCGTTTCTAACGTGTAATGGTGGACCTATGTCTCATTCATAGTAACATATCGCCGCATAAAATCGCTCGGATCCTTATTGAACCGGGCCAAACATTGCTGCAAAGCTCGTTTTCGCATTTGCTTTTGATCGGTATTCAGCAAATGCGGCACCCATCTTGCGCAGAGCTTTCGTATCCCTTACTCTTTGTGTAAGATGTTTCGCACCCTTTCGTCCGATATCCCTACAGCCTCAGCTATATCATACACTTTCACTCGCCTATCGTCCAACACGATATCATGCACTTTTTCGATCGTTTCTGGTGTGGTTGCGGTTTTTGGTCGTCCTTAACGTGAGCCATCTTCGAAAGACGTGCGACCACGTTTAAATTCAGCTGTCCACTTTTTAACGGTTGACAGGGAAGGGGCAGAGTCTCCGTAAACTTTTGTCAACTTCGGATGAATTTCCTGAGGGGTTAATCCATCCAAAACGAAGAATTTTATGACCACACGATATTCAAGTTTATCCATCTTAAGGAAACACGCATAACACGTCTGCTTGAATAAATTCGTGTATACAAACTACTTGAGATAGCAAGTTGAAACTTGTCATACAAACTAATGACATGTTCACGCAGGCAGGAAGCACAAATTTTTGCTGATTGGAACGCCATATCTGTGTCAGGTCGAGAACTTTTCACCGTACCCTCGTAGAGTTAAAGCATTAAATGTAATAGGATGAAAAAACTCCTTTTGTATCACCCGAACTGATATCCGGTTACGAAAAAATTAACGGATATTCATATCTACAAACGTACACGTATAAATTCACGAGGATGCGCGACACACGTATGCTCAAATGCACCTACGCATGCACGCTCGCACACGCACACACACATACACATACGCGCGAGCAAATACGCAGACTTATTACTAAATCAGAGATAATATTCTAAATCAATCTAATAATAGAAAATCAAACAAAAATAAAGTCATAACAAAGACTAGAATCTGTAACTTTAAATCACGGATAACTGACAACTTAGTTAAGTATCAATTTCTACCCCATGATTGGTTTTCGTGTATATCGTCAATCACTTTTATGCATTTACACCAAATTATTAACTGATATGGAGCTAGTTGCCATTTCTTATTTAATAGAGATTAAAACATGGACTAACTTTATCCATGGATATATAAAGATGTATTACTTATACAAATATTAGATAAAATGTTATTTCAGATTTACTGCCAAACCCAAAATAACGCTTCAACTCAAATTAACAATCGGAATAATTTAGGAATCTAGCTATCGATAATAAACACTTTTTTTAAAATACCTAAATATTTGCATTAGTTTGATTCTTGATCACTAGATTATTTTAAAACCCTCTAGGTGTCTATCTACCTTGTTGTGGTGAGGGGGCTCTAGTACCTTCTGTGCTGGACCGTAATTCGTTGTGGTCCAGTCCAAAGGGGAAGCTAAAGATGGCACAACATTACCTACACACACTTACACAAATTTTGCATGCAGACAAACACCAACCACACTCTAACTCATACACGCACGCTTGCAGGCCCTATACATAAACTCTCAAACAAGCTGTATCTTTCAGCAGCCTTTGTCTTACTATAAGGGGGACGCCCGACTCTATATTTTCCAGACCCTTCTAGTCTATAAGGTTAACCGAAGGCAGAAGGGTTTATTTCAATTTTCCCTGTCCTTCTCTTCTCCTTCTATTCTCACTCTACTAAACGGCAAATCGATGACGAAGCGGCGATTCCTGGACAACAATAAGCAAATATAAATCCCCAGTACCGGTCGGGTGTGTTGGTGAGCAAGCGGGCCAACCCCTGACCGTTAGCCTGTGACCGCAAGAAAACCATACCTTCAGTGGCGAACTAGGCTGAAGGGTTGCATGGACAGTTACTGGCAGAAGCCGATGGTGTCGGCAGAGAAACAACAATAGCAACAGTAGGAATAGAGGCTGATGGCTCACAAAGTAAAGAAACGAAGACAAAAGTTCTGCGCAAAAAAACAGAACTAGAAAAGGACAATGAAAACCTGAGGCACAGCAGGCTGAATTTCAAGAGCCATCAACAGAGATGCAATTCAGTGGGAGAATCCTCAATAAGAAGACCTTTGATAATCAAGCATACCGAAAATGAAAGAATGGACATTGACAGCCCAGCAGCAAAAAATGGAAAAATAAGCGCTGATATAGACAACTGTCTGCCGGAAAACAAAGTTGACGGAGTAAACGCGTCATACCTTAAAAAAATTAAACCTAATAAAAAGAAAAGGACAGTCATCCAAAGTTCAAACACTAAACAGCAGATAAATGGATTGGAACCAAGTAGATATCTGCAAGAATTAGAAGCCATCACACAAAAACTTGTTGCGTTTGAAAACATACTCCAAAACGTGAATATCGAATTAAAAGAGGGGTTGGAAATTATCAATAATCTGGTCAAGGGAGTGATTACAGAACACCTACATGACAAAGAAAAAAAGACGGCACTCGAAACACAATTAATAGGAACAAAGACGGAACTATATGCATTGCGACAAACGATGGAAGACAGATGAAATGCACTAGAAGAAAGCTGCCAAAGAATAGAAAAAGAACAAGGTACAACAAATATGAGTAAGCCAAATGTAATAGTGACGCTGCCAAATAAATACAATCTAGAAACATGGCAAAAAATCCACAGAGAACCGTGGAATATAGCACTTTTCACTCGTACTAGCATAAAAGTAGAAATCCCACTACACAGTAATGACAAAGTTAAAGTGGTATTTGTTGAAACTAGAGATAGGAAAATGGATAAGGGGATACAGACAGCCTATAAAGAACGGTATCCCGAACTGACTTCATGCGAAGATGACTTTAAAGTTGTAGAAAATAATGTTCGAATAAGATCAAAAGGAAGGGAAGAGATTAGCCAATCAAAAATAATAAAGATTAACGCAGATGATGACGAAGACAGCGCCTTGGGAGCACTATGCAAGCTTAGGAAAGAAACAAGAAAAGACCAGTTTGTAGCCATTCATCATCTCAGTTTCATGAGTGTAACGGCACTGTGCAGAATGGCAGAACGGGTGTTCCACCAAACCGAAACTAAAATAACTGTACATACAACCCAAACGCAAAAATCGATGTGACATACGGTAACGCAGAGAACGCTAATCAGGAAAGAAGCTCATATGCCCTAATAGTGGAAGAGATGCCTGATACGTGAAAGAGAAAGGAAAGCAAGTAAAGAAGTTAAGGACATGATTATGAAAAATGGCAGGACGAATGGGCAAAATATGAAGGATGGGCAAAAATATTTATTAAGGACATTATTGCGTGGTGCAGTAGGAAATGGGAAGAGATGGACTACCACACCACACAGGGATTCACGGGACACGGTGTGTTTGAATCTTACTTGATGCGAATTAAAAACAAGAATCAAACTGGTGTTGGTATTGTTCACAGGAAGATACACCAGAACATACATTGTTCGTTTGTAGTAGATGGACAACACAAAGAACGTATGCGGCAATAAAATGTAACGAAAATGTGACAAAAGAAAATATTTCAGAATTATTACTAAGAAGCAACGAAAACTGGAATGCAGATCAGATTAATCATGAAACAAAAACAAAAAGATGAACTTAGCATGACCTAAAAGCTAAGACAGACCCTAGAACTAACCAACGACCTAATAGAAATATTATAACAACCATGCCCCTCAACAACCCCGATGAAATACCATTTGGTGAACCCAGGGTTGTGATACAGATACTAGAGGGGAGCGGGGAGTAGTTTTTAGCTGGTAGGCGTCCAGCAATTTCCAAGGCAGAAAAGCCCTGGGGGATGTTGGCCGAATCCGCACAATGTCTTCCACAATGGTATACGCCGCATCAGATATGTCTGGGGCGGTCTATACCATGAATATGGCTACGCGAAGATTTTCTACTCCCCGTTAGAAAAAAAAAAATTATTTAGAAAGCAAGCACAATAATGCCATTCCTATATAAAAGTAATGACTAAATGCGTCAGAAACAACAATATAGTACGAGGGATGTCTTTTATGTTATGCATACTGGGACATAGAGGGCGCTACTAATCAAGTGCCAATTCTAAAAATTATACTCAACCTTTAATTAACCTAAATTCAAAGTTTCAGTGCAATAAGTTTAGTGTTATAGCTACAACGAAACGTCGAAGTAAATCAGTTAATCGAAAAATGGAATTAATCCGTCAAAATTAGCTTGCAATAATTTTTTGTAGCTTTCAAAGACCATTATCTGACACTGCAAGAAGTTCGTTGGCAATACTTTCTTAGTTAGGGTATATTTATTCTTCTTGAATTTATTTTTCATAAAATGGAAAAAGCAGGACCTAGTATGATGGGCACGGTAAACTTCCTAGCAAATAAATCTGGAAGTGTTTAGTCAAAAATCCAGCCTAGATATGAAAGCGTTAGGTAAAAATTGGATAAGAAATTAAAAAAAAATCACGAGAAATTCTGTCATGAATTAAAATAGGAAGGAATTTCGTCAAGAAATAAATCTTATTAATGATGGATTTGATAATTATATTTTGCTTATGAAAAATGGAGTTCAAGAAGAAGTTAACTTGGGTATGTCCGAAGTGAAGACTGAAGTAAACATGAGAATTACTGTAGGTAACTTGCAAGAAACCATGGGAGAAAACGAACAAAATACAAGGGTAGCTTTTCGAAAAGTTTGTAGAAAACTTGGTAAATTAAAGGTAGAGGTAGAAATTTCGGAAAAGGGAGTGGACAATTTCACATAAATGATGTCAGGCACAACAGCAATGTCATTCCTTTGGAACAATTTTCTAAATTTTAGGATGAGGGAAATTATAAACCTCAAAATATTTTTAAACACATAAAGGTCATACTAGCAACTATTAGGTCTGTGCAGCAAAAATTAAATGTTGTGCGCACTGTGTTAAAAGTCAACGTAAAGATTAAGTTTAGTCTGGTAGAGTTGGAAATAGAGACGTTCGAGGAGTTTGAGAAAAATGTTTTTAATTATTACTGGGAGCAACAATAAAGTCAGGGACAATTAATAATGGGAAAATTTATTGACTACAATGGACAGACGGGAAATAGTATGCCATAAAGAAATTTAACGTTGCAAAAGAACTTGACCCTCCACTAGATCATAAACAAATCATGTTGTTTCTAGCTAAACTTTTCAATCTCGTGATACTACTAGACATCATTGATAAGAATATTTTATTAGAGTACTTCAGAGGACAGGACAATTTGGGATAAGTACAAACAACAGAAAAGAAGTACAAGAGTAAATAAGTAAATAACTTGAGATTAAACTTGCACAGTGGACAACAAAACAACTAGACGAAATCTTGAAACATATATAGAGTATAACCATGATTTTGACAGAGACACCTACCAAAGGAAAAATACGTGACAAGAATACGTTAAAGAAAACATGACTCAGGAACAAACTATGGAAAATACGACCCAGAAAATATTGGGAAAAATACAAGACAGATACGCACGACGGACATAAGATGGAACATGAACCAAACTACTTACGCGGACATGGTTAATCGACCAGGACCTTTGGCAAGACAAGATCTTTAATGTGAGACGAGCCATATAGTACACTCAACATAAACGAATACAAACATCAGAGCGAATTCACTAAAGTTGATATGGCAAATGGAAAGGAAACTGGTTATGAAAATGTATTGCCGTTTATAAAATTAATTATTGAAGATGGGGTAGATGAAACAATAGTAGACACTTTAGCGGAAACCAGTTTGATCTCTAGGAGTTTTATGATGAAACATAAAAATTTGCTAAAAGAAAATCTAACATCTGTAAAGAAGAATAATTTGATAGCGTCAAATAATTAAAGGTTTGCTGCGGTTAATAGCAAGGTAGCTTTGAACCCGAAAATAGAAAATGATGTAGAGCAACATATATTTTTAATGGTACCAGGCCTTAAGTTGAAATGTATATTTAGAATGGATCTAATAAATTTATTAAAAACAAATGGATAATGCCGAGAACAAAACTGCTATAATTAGGAATTCTTGCATGTGGTGGTATGATGAGCTAGGTATCGATGAAAGTGCCGACTGCATTAATATTAATTTCATTCAAAACGAAAAGAGAGTAAATGAAATTGGATTCATAAACTGTCCTGGAAAAATTAAAAAGCAAGTGGTTTAGAACCAAGAATTGCTAGACGCTAACAACTCGTTGGAGTAGGGTATCATAAAGAAACTATCGGCACCAGTGGTGGTGAAGAAAAAAAATGATGGCAAAATTTGCCTATAGTTAGATACCATGAATATAAATCAAATAACGAAATCACAATACCATAGTTCTCCTAAGATGGACTCTATTTTAGCTAGGTTAGGGGATGCAGTATTTTTAAAGTTAAGTTTAAAAAATTCATTTTGGTTGATTCCGTTAGAAAAATACTCTAGAAAATATACGAATGTTTCTTTTGAAGATTAAATCTATCAATTTAAAGTTATCCCTTACTCTTCGTCCACTGCAGCTCTTGTCAAAGCGATGCAGTATAACTTGGGACTGTATGAAAATTTTTTTGCATCTTATTGATTGTTAGCGATAATTTGGAACATCGCCTAATATATTTGAAAGGATAATCTTAGAAGTAAATGTCGCAGAATCCCGTCTAAATTTTCAGAAATTGTGAATTTTTCGCACAAAATATGAAATTTATGGGGTGCAACACACGTCGTCAAAGACATAGTTTAGGATAGAAGTAAAGAACAAATAAGGAGCAAATTAGAATGATCAAATCTTTCTTATTTATCAAAATTTCTTATTGTAGATGGGAGACGATGAGATTACAATTCCATTTTAGTCCATAAGAGTTGAATATCAACTAGGAATCAGCAAACACGAATGAACCAACTTCTATTAAATACGTGTTGATGTACGAAATGTGTTTTATACGAGTGAAATTAGAGAAGATTTTATGCAACTTTTCATCCGTGTGGAAACTACGAAATTTTCATTAAAGCTTTACTGTTTTTGGAAAATTTCAGTAACATCTTTTACCTTATTTTATACATTAGCAACAAAAGCTCTTAATAGAATAAACGTATTAATGTAAACTGAAAAATTTGCATTAATTTTGAAAAATCATGCAAGTATTACAAATAGTCAGATGTTATATTCGGGACTTTAAATTATTGGTAGATTTAATGGTCATGTATCCACATTTCTAGGCGACAAAACAAAGCTGTTTTTTGCAGTTGAAGATGATGGAATTAAGTTAATTCAACTTTATTAGAATTTTATCTATGAGGATGACGTCAAACAAGCCATATTAGAGACCTTTAAAAAATAAAATCTTAAAGATTTGAAATGAAGCACGCTCATTGGGTATCGTGTACGTGAGATCACTCAGGTTCTACACGAGGCGTGGTTTTTAAACTTCCTTCGTATAAATACTCTGTTGTGGCAGATAATGTTTATAATAAAAACTAATCGTAATATGATATGATGATTATTGATTTTTTAATGAACAATTAACGTGTAAATACAGAAAATGCTACGCTTAAATAATAATTACAAATTAAATGAAAGTGAAAAGTTAAATTGTGTGTGCAAATTTGAATTAGCCGATTCAATCGTAAGTAACACTTCCTTGTTAGAATTCTTGTTTTAAAAGCAGATAATTGTGGGACTTTAAATTTCTACCAAACTATAAATTTCCAACTACCCTAACATTCAAATTACCACTCAAAGATTAAGTACCACTTTAAATGCTAGACCTTTTTATTTAAATAGTTTTATTACTCCAAAAGAATTTACAAATATTAATGCGTTCAGTAGTGTAAGTTAATAGTTTAGTAAGTTTTGAATATTTTTTACGTCCTTAACTTTGCGCTGCTTACTAAAATTACTGTATTATTGGTATTGCTTGTGAATTTTATATTTCTTTTCTGATTTAATATACTAATGGAGTTAGAAAGAGAGGCCCTGTGTACTACTCACTGAATAGCCACAGTGCTTGTTCCTTTTTATTTAGGTGGATATAAGAGGTGACGAGTTCAGAATCAGAAGGAAATTGATTGGCTTTCTAAGTAAGAGTTATTTTTGGTAAGACCTTTAGCATCTTCATCAGGCGTCGATATCTCGTTATATTTTTTGGCGCTGATTACCTAGGGGTTCGAACCACTTTGAATATTACAGCATATAGATTAGACACATTTATTGGCGCTCAATTCGCGGGGTTGATCTTTATTCAGATTTGCCAATATTACAGCACAATATATTACACACACACACGCACGCACGCACACACCCACACCCACACACACACACACCCACACACCCACACCCACACCCACGCCCACACCCACACCCACGCCCGCACCCATACCCACACCCACACCCACACCCACACCCACACCCACACCCACACCCACACCCACACCCACACCACATCCACACCCACACCCACACCCACACCCACACCCACACCCACACCCACACCCACACCCACACCCACACCTACACCCACACCCACACCCACACCCACACCCACACCCATACCCACACCCATACACACACACACACATATATATATATATATATATATATTGCTATGAAAGTCGAGAAAATCATGCCCCACGCTTGGGCCAACATAAAATTTTGCTGAAAAAATTATAAAAAAATTCTTTCAATACCGCTGGAACGCCTCCTTATTTCTGCATAATCCGGTTAGCTCTAAAATCTGCTTCTTCCTAGACATTTACTATCCTAATTTGACTTTTTCTCACATATACAGTCAAATATAATTACCACTCAATGCAACAAGACATACAACCTTTTATTTAGACATGTTCAAAAGTTTCCATTATTAAGAAAATATTTACACACTTGTATATAGAGTTTCATAAATTGTTACAATCTCAATCCTTAAACCTTTTGAAATTTTATGATTTGTATATATTTTAACAGTTTTATTTTATACGAGTAGGTGGGCCCGTCGTGAAACCCTAAATTGACTTTTATTTAGGTTTACGGTGAGCTCAGGATAAAACCGGTTACTTTAAATGCCTAAAAAGGCGCATTTTTGTTTAAAACAAATTAAAGACTCGTTTACTCCGTACATCAAAAATTTTATGTCATTTAGTAACACTTTTAAATGATAAAAACCATTAGTCCTTTACATATACCCCTTTAAATGAGTTTTAATGGTAATAAAATACACCCCCCAATAAGTCAAATCACTCAAGCACAAAATAACAGCACAAATGTTCAAGCAAAAGCAAGAGAAATCAATTTCGTTACCTCTAGTAAGCTTTTTTTCATCATCGCCTCACTCGTTATCCAAATCTTTGCAGCCGCCTTCAGTGTTTCTACCTCGATACTTGACTAGACGAAGCTAATCACCTTCCGTAATTACTAAACCTCACGCATTCTTGTTCAAACACTTCTCAGCTCCCTTACCCTAGTACCATCCTTCTATCTGTTTGTTGAGTGTAGTAACAGCACCTTTAATTAACCAGTACTCAATTGTGCAATACACACGTTTAAAAAAAACTATCGACGAACTGTACTAACACCGCTTTACACTTTTAAATTAGGATGTTGTTTTAGCAAAACAAAAACAAACTAATAAGCGACGTACGATAATAAGCCAAAGTAAGAGTAAGTAATAGATCTTCACTACCTCTCCTAGTGTATTTATATTTTCTCATCCACCCCTCTCAGACCCTATTTTAGTCGAAAAGCTTACTTTATCTTAATTGATTCTAAAAATTTTACGCGTAACCGACTAGTACAACAGAAAATTTTCATTCTACCGTACTTTTCACCTGAAATCTGTTCAACAACGTATAACCGTCGCGAGCTTCTTGAAAATTTCTAGCCTTCAACCAATCAGACAACTATCTCCCATTTCTATGTCCAGCCCCTAGCTATCTTCCCTTGTTTCACCCATATTTACTGTCTCTTTTAAAATACCACTCAAGCAACAGAAAATCGATTTTGTGGTTAACCTCCAAATGAATCGCGTACTTTAAACGAGTATTTTAACCAACTTATATTATACATGCTCTATGTCTGATTTACACTACGGATATTCTATTTTACTTTGCCTTCAAACCATCTGTTGTTTTAGTAGCTTATGCATTGACCGTTACATACAATTCCACAGAAATCTGTCCCAACGTTCATTCAAGTTTCTTAGAACTTGTTATTTTCAGCTGTCAGATTTTTCTGTGAAGCAACCGTCCGTTGAAATTATATTTCCAAGTTATAGTATTTCTTAGGATTTGTATTTTAACGAACGTTTAGTTTAGTTATATTGAAAATATTCGTTTACCTTACTGATTTAATATACCCAAAAGCTCTGTTTATTATCCGATGCGCTTGATTTAAAATATTAAAACTAATTATGCGTATTCTCGAGTTTCCACGTACTCCAAAGCTTCTACACGTTATGCAAATTTAACATTCCAATTTAGAAATACAAAAATATGTTATTATCCGTCCGTTTTCAATGTCACAACTAATTAATTTGGCGCGTAAATAAATCGTTTCTATTTCCTATATACACAGTCGTTAAAAATTTATTATCTAGACCTATCTATCCCTTTTAACCTATAATTTCCACGACAATATATATTGCTGAAGTAAAGAAAGTTGAAAATGCCCACAAATTAAGCGCCAATTTTCCTCATTGGTTCTGAAACAACATCCCTATATAACAGTGTTGGAATCTCCAATCTAGCTAAAACAAACTTAGCATATACCTAAAGTGACCTTCCGGGTCAAAATACCTTCAACGCCGTAACAAAGATGTGTTTTAATTGACCATCATTATAAATAATTTCTTAATAAATTTTTGTAATGTAACTAAATCTGATAGCTACAAAACTTCACAATAAGATTATTGAATACTAAATGCTGTTTTTGAAAAGTACTTTACAGAAAAACACAAATCTTTATAGTTGGTCCAATCTTTGAATTCAAAAACCTTAAATCAATTCCGGATAAACATCTTCCCAATACTTCCAAGCTTTGAACACAGACCTTAGTCTGAAGGATTGATATTTGAATAAAATTACGCAAAGCACAGACCACATCTAAATTGAAACCCTCTTAAGTTTTCTTTCGTAGTTGTATATTTACTGTCTTCTTAACTTGAAAACCATTTCAATTTCTACTTATTCCAATATACGAATTCGCTACAGTTTTAGTATTCAAGCTAGCTTAGTTTGGCAGCTAATTGTGCTCGTCCTCTATTTACTTGTATCATTCTGAGGCTCAGTTAGGCATCCAAATTTACTCGTCCTATATTTAATTCAAAGTTCAGGTCTAATCCTTTCCAGTTTCTTAGCTAGATATGTGTTTTTGTTAATCAGAGATTTCCTTAATGTTCCTAGTTTAATTGTAATTAGGGTTACGCGGCTGTATTATATTTGAAAATAGGCGTATGCTCAAACGAATTTCTATTCGATAAGGCATTTTCATGATTATTTTCAGAAAACAATTTTATAGGTACCTTGGTTGAATAAGTTCACTATATTTCTAGCGCTAGTTCGTTTTGTTTCTTTTTCGCTAAATAGTAGAAACTCAATCGCGCGGTTACAAAATGATGAAAATCACGTTTTTTTCTTTTTACGTGACGGGTAAGTAATATAAGGGTTATGCTCTTATAATAAGGATTTTAATATTTTGATCCCGGTTTGTAACCAGTATTTTTTGGATTTTATGCTCCATTTCCTAGATTCCTTGAACTCACGACTGCTTGGCCATGACACAAACACAGAAACTTGTGCCTTGTCGTTACAGCACATTTTGTTTGGCTGCCGTTTTGCATGAAAATCAAGTTATGATGATTTATGTACACATTGCAGTTACCGATACTTTTCACAGCTTGCGTAAAGAAATATTATACTACGATGACAAACAACTGTGTACCTTGCTTTTTGACGGTATATAGACTGTTTACTTTCTAGAAATGTTAAGGGGAATACTTTAAGCTATAAAATTTGTCCAATTATTTGAGGTATTGATTCAAATGTACTAGCGCAAATATGTAATTTTTGTTTGTATTTTAGTAGTTTTCATTTAGAACGAATTGGAGGTGCTTCAGTGTAGAAAATGACGAACTATTTATTAGATGTAGGTTTATACCACTGTGTAAATATAATTATTTAATTATTTGGTGTGCTAATACAGATTGTTATTAATTACAATAGGTAAATGGCACTTAGTTTTAATTATGCGACGATATTTAAGGGGATAATGACATAATGCTTTTATTTACAAAACACTTTTCAATTAGATTGTTACTAGATATAATTAATACCTAATGTTAATATGTGAGAAGCGAAGAAATCAGATGTATGTCTTTATACCAGCAATTTAATATTGTTTGCTATTTAAATTCTTAGAAATTATTTATTGTGTGATATTTTGCTGGTGTTTGTGTTTAATTGCCTTTTCAGGTATAGGTGTTCGAACAAAAACGCGAACTTGTTCGTATGTACTGTCGTTTTATTCTTTAGACCGCCAATCTCTGTCTGTGTTTAGCGCAGCATTTGTTTTCTTTCTCTTTCGTTCCTTTCCTGTGTTACCACGTAATTCGGGCGAGCATTCCGATACTGATTTTGTTCTTTTCTTACTGACCCCCGTCCTTTGAACACCAACTCAATTCGTAACGAATTTAATTGTAGCAGAATCAAACCAAATAAGTTAAAAGTAATATTAACGGTAATGTTGGAAATGATCAAGTGAAGCTATGGTTGAATTTTGTAACCGTTCAATTCTTACCCGTTCCGTCTCTACATTGCTTCTATGGAATTCAGGTTTTTCTATGTATCCTATATTAGTGATTGTATATTTGTCAACCGTGTGTCGAGTAATGTCTTAATAATTGATTGTTAAGTGCTATTGGTATTCAACCTATAGTCAGAGTGAATATGTTTAATGCGTTTTTAGAACAAGTTAAAATCGTAATACTTTCTAGAATTATATATATCTGTATTATTGGGTAAATTTAACTTTATGTATAAATATATATCAATGTGTTTATTTATTTAAATATATATATCTATATATGTATTCACCTGTACATACCTCTACGCATACACATACGTTTACTCACTCTATCTTGCCTCCATATATGCAAAACAACCACCTTTTCCTGATTAATGTTATGCATTTTTATTTTAATAGATTATAATATATTTTAATTAATTTGCTAATATCTGTTTTATCATTTACTGATGTTGGATGTTTAATAATATATACCACCTCTATAAATTCTTGAATTTTTTGGCTTGCTTCTGTTTTTAAAATTGTTGTTTTGTTAAATTCGAATTTATGTTGGGCTTGTTTTTCATGTTAGGTTAGAGCAGTTTGGTTAGTTTTATCATATTTATGACTATTTATTCTTTTCTCTAAATGCTGTATACTTTGCCCAGTGTATACGCAATTGTAATTCTGTTGACACGGAATCTTATAGATAATATGTGTTTTTTTATTTTTAAGAGTGTTGTTTTTTAATTTATTAAAACAACTTTTTGTTAAGCTCCGTTTATGGGTAAGCATATTTTAGATACTTGTTAAGATATAGTATATATGTATCGTATTATAGGGGGAAAACACTTCATTGATAGAGACCAGCTAGCGACGGTCAAAACGTCTGATTAGCACACATATAATGTAAAAAAAATTGTTGGTATTAGAAAACAGAATCAATAATTCATAAATAAAATCCAATGCAACGAGTATTGATAGCCTATCTGTGCAACAAATGTTCACGAAAGTAGAAAGTAGAATACAAATAGGTAATAAGAACTAACAAAAGGCTAAGAATTTCTACTACCTTGGAAGCCAAATAACGCAAGATGGGAAGAGCGCAAAAGATACAAAACAAAATTAGCACAAGGTCGTGCTACATTTAACAAGAACGCAATTACTGTGTTCAAAGACAACAAACATAGAAACAAGAAAAGGATTGCTTAAAACATATATATATATATATATATATATATATATATATATATATATATATATATATATGGAGTACAGCACTGTATGGTTGTGAAACCTGGACAGTAGGAGAAGAGGACAGGAAAATGATAGAAGCCTTTGAAATGTGGTGCTACAGACGGATGATGAAGATATGGACAGACAAAGTTAGGAATAAAGAAGTACTAGAAATGGTAGGGGAAGAAAGAAGTATGTAAAAACAGTAAAAATATGACAGATAGGATGATAGGCCACATACTAAGGCATGAGGGAATAGTGCGGAATATATTAGAAGCAGAGATAGGAAAAAAAAGAGGCAGAGGTAGACCTAGGTTAGACTATTGAACACAGATAGTGAAAAATGTAGGCTGCGTGAATTCTAGGGAAATGTGCAGGCTTGCTCAGAGTAGAAATCAATGGAGGTACGCACACAACCAATTCAAAGGGAAAATCTAACGACAAAAAAATAACTGTACATTATCATAGGTTAACAAGCAATGTGAATAAATAAACGGTAATTCGTAGAACGCGGTAACACCAGTAAAATATAAAACCAGATAAGAAAACAAGTTCTAATAGCTACGAATTATTACAAAAGCTCCTGAAACTATAATATGAAAAGAGATAACCAACTATTAGCTCCAAGCATTAATAAAAGATACGAAATCTTTATGATTGCAATAAATTTTAAACTAGCAAGCCATTAAATATAAGAACACCCGAAATTGCGGTTAATTGTTACATGAAGACTGAGACCTTCTAGAATGTAATCGAAATTCGAGAACGATGACGTATTAAAATTGTGTTTATATAGAAGTCGGAATTTCATGCTGATGCGCACTCAAAACTTGAACATGTCTTTCGACATTGATAAATAGTTACTGATAGCTTCTTATTGAGAGCAACTACGACATATTTATTGCTACAATATAAACGCTAATTAAACTTGGTGCAAGGTCACCTACTATGTCAATTTATTAAAACAGAAGTACTTTCGAAAACTAATGAAATAAACTTCGACATATAAAGATGAATTAAAATGGAAATCTAAAAAAATAGAACCAGAAATTTTTTGATGTTGTTAATTCTAAATGAAAAGGATCTTTGTGTATTATTAAGTAGATTAAGCTGCTATTAGTTATTTCTACGTATAGAAAATTATTTGTGAATAGATAATTTTTTTTAGTAATTTTTAAATCATATCTCGAGTTGGTTTAAACCCATACAAAAATTTCTGCTCAAAATTGCTGAGTAGCCACTGAGGCGGGGTAATAAGGAATATTTAAATTAGCCATGTTGTGACTTACATATAAAATGTTTTGCGATTTTCTAATTATCAACAAGGATTAGGTGAAGATTGTATTAAAACATAATTAGTGATAAAATTTTGTTTTCTTTCTAAACTAAAGCTGTAACTTGCATTTATAAGTTTTCTTTATATCTGTGTATGTAAGTACATTTCTTAGATTGTGTGTGTGTGTGTGTGTGTGTGGTGTGTATGGCGTGTGTGGCGTGTGTGGCGTGTGTGTGTGTGTGTGTGGTGTGTGTGTGGTGTGTGTGGTGCACTGATGATTACTTTAAGCAAATACAGGTATTATTTTCCAATACTTTCAACTGTTAATTGTGCACAAGTATTTACTGGAAAACTATTAATTCGGCAAATGTCTAAGCGTAGGGGAATCCTTGGCAGTCACAGGCTGTCTAACCCTCTTCACGTATCACTGAATCTTGGTGAAATAGGGCATATAATTAGGAAACAACTGAAGGAGAACCGAGCTTGTATCTAGACTGTGGGAATTTCAGGGAACGGTGTGGACTAGCTAAGAATAGAAAGAAGTGAATGTACGCGCATCCAACCAGTTTCAAGATGGAAAACCTAATGACGAAAAAAATAATCGCACTTAAATCTGATGATTATTATAAACTAAAGTTGTTGGTTTTGAAATATTTTCAACTACTGGTGATTGTGCATTAAGATATCTTGGAAAACTATTAATTCCGCAAATATTCAAGTGTTGAGGGATCTTGATAGCTGCAGGCTGCTTAATCCCCTGCACATGCTACTGAATATTGGGGAAATAGGGTATATATTTATAAACAATAGAAGGGGAACCGAATTGCTTTAATAGGAAAGAGCATCGGCAATGTTTGAAGACAACAAACAGAAACAAGAAGAAACTTGTTGAAATCATATGCGTGGAGCACAGCACAGTATGTCTATGAAATAGGGGCAGTAGGAAAAGCAGACAGAAAAACGGTAGAAGTCTTTTGGAAAGTTGTGCTTCAGATGTATGAGGATGATAACATGGACAGAGAAAGTTAATAACTAAGAGATTATAGAAATAGTAAGGGAATAAAAATATCTGTGGAGAAAATAGGAGAAATAGAGGGGCAGGATACGTCCTAGGGCATCATAGGGGACTAGTGTGGGATATATTACAAGCAGAGATAGGAAAAAGGAGGTAGATATAGACCTGGATTACGCTATTGCACGCAGCTAGTGAAAGATGCAGACTGTGGAAATTTCAAGGAAATGTAAAGGTTAGCACAGAGTAGGAAACAATGAGGGTATGCGTCTAACCAGTTTCAGGACTGAAAATGATGAATGTCTAACAGCTGTGTATCAATTATCAACTACTTACTTGCAGTTAATAATATTTTTACTGCACCGACTTATAGACTTGCAACACTAAAGCACTCTCAGTAGAATCAGAAAAATTTAATACACAATTTGATATACGTTTTGTCTTATATTTTTTTCAGTTGAAACCATGAAATTACTTAAATTTTAAGAAGCACAAAGCAAGGGCTTTCAAGTAACTTATGATTGACTATGTTAAACTGTTACAACAAATTAGCTTAAATACAAAATTAAACTTTTTTAAAACAATTATTTATACTTTTAAGAAATATTTTAATTGCAAATTTTATGTTTATTTGAAGTAACGCCAACAAATATATAATTCTTAAAATGTGTCGCTTTTTTCTATTTATCATACCATGGATCTTACCAAACTTTTACTAATTAGTTGCTCAAAAGAGTGTGGAATTTTTCAAATAAGAAAAGATAACTTTACTTTTTGTATCCAAAATATATGTTGCCATAAAAATTATGAACAGGAAATGTCAAATTCAAATTAGTGCTTATGTGCTTACGAGCATATAATTTCATACATTAACGTAAATTTTTCATTTGGCATTTAATGTTTATCACGTTTGTATGGCAACTGCTATTTTGGATACAAAGAGTGAACCTTTTCTTTTAATTTTTTGGTAAAATGTGAGGATATATTGAGTAATTAATAGATAAGATTTGTTAAGAATAAAATACTCAATAACTTCTATTTGGAAATTGCGAAACTCGTATCAAATTGATAGTATAATTCAGTATGAATAGGGACCGCTTAGAATAAATGATTTAAATGCACCTAACTACAATTAGGAGACCGAAGATTAATGTTCAAACACTAGGCTCGCCAGAACAGGATATGAACTAAGGCAATGATTTTATTCGGAATATAGACGAGATAATAATTAATGGCTTATCGTAGTCAAGTAAATTTTAAAAGCAAAATGGAACGTAACAAACCGAGCTAGACTACATCAGTCTATAATGTTTAGCGGAATCTTATAGCTTAGGAGCAGCTGTTGAAACCAAGATTTTAATAGAATATAGAACACCGACAGGTAGTGTAAATGTTATTCTTACGTTGTTTGTTTTCGAAATGCACTAGTTTGCAATGCAAATGGTTATTACAAAAATGGCACTTGCAATAAATATATTTAAGCAACTTCAGATTCAGCAAATGCAAAAAAGAAACTAACAATTGCGCACCAGCATTTTATCAACCAAACTTACGAAGTAAGTTAGGTTAATAAGATCGCTACGTCGCCGTCGTCGCCGCCGTCGTCCGTTGCACGTTTTTTCGTTTTACAAACATTTGATATATGGATCTTGTTCAGTTTTTAACGATGATTAAGAATATGCTAGCCAATTTACAATATCTCATCTAGTTTTCGAGTAATTCGACTTTAAAGTCGAAATTTTGGTTATATAAAACTTCAATATAACAAAATATAAATATTATTTTTAGGTTAATATCGACCTCCTGAGCATATTTTTCCATAGCATCAATACTCTAGGTCGATCGGTTTTCGAGTTATTCGACTTTGAAAAAAATGTTCGAAAAATTTTATAAAAAAATTTAATAAGATCGCTACGTGGTCGCCGTCGTCCGTTACACTGTTTCCATTGTTTTAAAATACTTATGATATATAAATATTGTTCAGTTTTTTCAACCAAACTTACGAAGTTAATTATAAACAAATAGATTTAATACAATTCAAACACAAAATGAGTGGTAAAGACGAAAGTGACGAAAGTGACGATAATGACTATAAAGAACTAATAATAAAATTTTCATATAAAAAATAAACTTGTGTGAATTTCTATTACATAATGGCTTTAAGTTTCGTTGTATGGCGTACATGCGGCATAGATTTTTGTAAATATGCCCAGGACAAATTTCATTTACATGGACATGAAAGGTATTTTCGAAATCAACATTCAAGTAAAACTTCTACAAGGTTCGTCGCATAAAGAATAGGTTTCTTTGCTTTAGGCTACCTTACTCTGTGCCCCAATTGTAACGTGATTCTGAAAATAATTGCATGCTAACCTGCCCTTACTGCGATTTTAAAACTAAATCTTAATACGAAAGAGCACTGTATGTGGTAAAATTTACTTATGGGAACAATTTCTATCAATGTCAAGTGAATAAACGTGTTCCAAGTAGAAAATATCATAGCGAAGAACGCTATTGGGATTTTGCAAGAATACATCGCTTGAAAAATGTTATTTGGTTGAAGTATAGCGGATCTCTTGGGATAGTTTTGCTAGAAAATCTCTACTTCTTTATTCCATAGTCGTCTTTAGAAATGTTGGAATTTAGTTTTAAAGGCGCACTGATGTATGCATGTACGTTGTATACGAGGTTAATTAGTAACGCTATGTTAAATTAACATAGATGTTTAATTGTTCTAATTCAACCAATTATAATGAAGTAAAATTCTGACAACCGCAACTGAGTCTTACTTTAGTACTCAGAAATTCTAAATGCGGAATGAAACGAAGCTTACAATAACTTTTGGAAGATCACGAAGCCTGGTATTTTAAATAGAAATTAATTACATAAAGTGGTGGCGTTTTCCTGCGCTACTGTTGGTATCAGACTACAAACGAAATAATTTTCTATTCTTGACATTGGACATTATAATTTAGGAAAGTTGGAAGCATTTCTTATATAACTTAGACAGAAATTATTTTAAGAGGCCATCCAACATATCTTATACACAATGCTCGAAGTTTGCAACTCTACGCTATTTACTTAACGAATATTAAGCCGTCTACATAAATCGCCAGAACCGTTATGTAAAAGAAACAGTGTTATTTAAACATTTTTGGAATTTATATAATCAAATCTGTTTAGAAAGTAGTGTTCAGTATTATTAGCAGAACGCAACAAAAACAAGTTACACACACGCACGCATGCAAACACGTACCTACGTACTCTGAAGAAAAGTCTTGTAAAATGTAGTACAATTGTAACAAATTTTATTACAATTTGTGGTAGTAAATTATTATATAACATCAACATACACTATAGTAATTTTTCGGCTAAAAGTGTAGTAAAATTTTGAATAATGTATGTGGTAACATTTCATATATTAACATTGTAATGTTTAAATATTTCTCTAATAATTGCAATTCTTACTAATAAAATTTGATAGAGCCTGATGTGTAATAATTTCTATATTTATGTTAAAAAGTACCATGCAAGTAGTTACAATTTATATTTCAAATTGCAATCACTACAATCTTAAATTTCAACTATTTCAACTACTCATCCCTGCAACCTTAAACTGTTATTCTTATAATTCTATATTGCAATCTTTACCATTATATATTGCAACTATAAAAATTGAAGCACAAACAAAGAAAAAAATGTTTAATTCAACAAAATTTTATTTCAAGTAGAGGATGGCGTTCGTTCTGGCGCAGCGCCACCGCACTTCGCCACTAATCGTTTTTTAATGGGTTTTCTCATTAAAAACCCATTAACACGAATCGCTTCTTAATGGGTTTTCTCAGTAAAACCCATTAGCATTAATCGCATTTTAATAGGAAAAATCATAAGCACTAATCGCTTTTTAATGGGAAAACTCATTAACGCTAATCGCTTTTTAATGGGAAAACTCATTAACGATGTTATCATTTTTCCTTACATAGATCCACCTTATGGGATCCACCACTCGGGGCGTTTTTTCTTAAAATATGGTACGTAAGTTTGATCTAAAATTTCCCGGGCAATCACAACCCGTTTGAATTGTTTAAATCAAACCATCCTACAAAGTTTTCTGCGGGATAACTTTAAGAAACCTAATAAAATGCATATACTAAGTTTAGATATTTATTAACTATAATATTTACAACTGATGCGTGTTGTTAGTCAACTAGTATCTTGTAAATTACAAAGCTGCAAAATATTAGCAGTCCAGTGAACACCACGGGGAGGTCACACGCACACTTCGTTCACCAGGAGAGAAAGAGGAAGGATTCGGGGAACGCGTAGGTAGAGGGGGGAAGGGCTTAAAAATTATAAAATCTTAAAACTACTATATACATAAACTTAACCTATAACAACTTAAAACTATGTAATTATCAATGTTTAGGTGCCCCCAGGCATACGTATTAACAGGTTCCGGGGATGATAAAGCGTTTATCATCATCCCCAGATATGCTAATTTTGTTAATTACCTTGGTATACAGTTCGTGTTTGCTGCTTCTAATGCTCGTCATTGTATGCCTGAGAGCACCTGTATTATTATCAACAATGTCCTTAAATTCGGTGGCATTAATCCCAGCCACCACACTACG
The DNA here is from genome assembly GCA_036346225.1 of Platerodrilus igneus. Lineage (NCBI taxonomy): Eukaryota > Metazoa > Arthropoda > Insecta > Coleoptera > Lycidae > Platerodrilus > Platerodrilus igneus. Next base: position 1,318,128 of record JARFIW010000229.1, on the reverse strand, counting down.
ACTGACGCCTTTGATCTTTCTAATAATGTCTTTTTCTGTGATCATACAGTAGGATTTGGCTCTAGTACCCACAAACTTTAGAACCAAATCCCCATTACATTCATCCTTAAACATACCCACCACCTTCTTATTTACTAAGGGAATATTAAACTTATTATCTACAGGATAGTCACTGGTATCGAAGTAGTCTAACTTATTACTAATATCTAACTATAAATCAGTAGTTTGTACACTATAAACTAAGAAATCGGCAACTGTATAAAGTAGGCGAATTTGATCGTCATACATGGACTGCATCACATTATAGTGGAAGTCATACATTAGTGTCTTTGAGAGGTCTTATCATAAGTCACTTTCACCCGGTCCATTTGTATTATAACCAAATCTCGTTAAGTACAGTACAGTTATGAAAGTTCGGGATGCGATCAAATTACTCGCACACAAATAATCTCCTTCCGGCTCCCAACGAGTTACAATCTTCACATTCACGCGATTGTCCACATTCTCCATGGTTTTCCCGAAAATTGCGTTGTTCATCAATTTAAAGAAGTCTTTTTCAAACGCAGTTTCCGCCCGTGTCCTCAACCCCGTGTTGAGTTTGATGTACGGTTTCAACCATGGAGACTGCTCGAATTCCATGATTCGGTGTATCGCAGTGAGCCGGAGTCCATTCTTTAAACACTGCTGGAGGTTCCTGTAGTGGATCACATAATTTTTCTTGTCTTCTAGCGTGGCGAGCAGTTTCGGGTTCTTAGAGTTTTTATAGGTGTAAGTTTTAGTTTCCGGGCAGAAGGGTAAATCGTTGTGAGGACCGTGCAATTCTTCGGGGTACTCGAAGTCTACTTCCAAAATGTATCCCACCTCACAGGTGTCGGAGATATTTACAATTTTCTGTCTGATTTGCTCGATTTAATTCTTAGGCAACCACTTAAACCTGCCCATAGGCAGATATTGGCGCATAGCTCATCTATATAAATTATTAGCGTTGAGGTATGTTAGATAGCTGGATGAAGTGGTAGCATCATAATCCTGCATGTATTTGTTGTTGACTTTTGCGTACCTTCCGCTGCATTGCGTAAGAGCTATCCTTATTCCAGCTTTCACAAAATTGTGCATTCTAATGTCAGTGAACAGTTCTAATTTGATATTTGTGAACTTCAACATGGCGTCCCAACTAAGGCTTGGGAGCTGTCATGTACTGACAAGGGTTGAGGTCGTACGTGTTAATGCAGACGTTTCTAAAGTTTTCAAAAACGTTGGTCAACAACAGGACATCAGTTTTCAAGTAAATGTCGCTATATTTCTCGAGAATTTTCATACCAAAAGTTTTCCAAACTTCTTGGGCGCGCGCGTACTCACCGAACGAGATGTCTAAAGATGTTAAGCGGTTGTAAAACGCCTCCTTTACCGGCAACGACTTTTCCTTCAAAACGAATGCATCCGTAACGTATCGTACGGGAACACACCTTTTTCCTGAACCACTTTGAATGTTTCTTCTTCGGGGAAATACTTGCGTAGTTTTACAAACTGATCGAGGTCTAAATTCTTCGCCAGTCTGTCTAGGGATGATGTCATGAACCGTAACGAATCGATGAATCGGAGTTGAATGCAGCCTGCATCGTCTTCCTCAATCACCCTCCTTATCTTCGCCATCCAATCTAACGTTCTTGGTAAATGAGATGTATCTTTCCCTGTTGTTAGTTATGACGCTAACAGTCTCTTGGTTACACCCCAACTCTTTAACTATGAAGTGGGCATCATAACCACTTAAGTTATGGAAAATAACAGGAATAAACGTCGGCATCTTATAGATCAAGATGCAATTGCTATGAGCCGCAAAGCGGAATTTTCCATTTAGGTGGTTGTGGTCGCGTACCCTGTCTTTTCCTAAAGGCTTCCTGCATATACCACACTCGTCAACCATATAAAAAAGAAGCTTGTCTTACGGTTTGAGCGGTGCCATGGAAACATTGGTTTTTAATAAGGAACCTAACCGACGAGCCTCGTCCTTCATCTTCTCTACAAACACTCTGGCTGCATCAGGACCTCTGTATATTTCAATTTTCGATAAACCATCATCATAACTACACTTTATGTAGTATGCAAAGCTATAAGGGAGTATGCTCCTGTACATTGTTTGTAAACGAAGTTGAGGTGTTTGGAACAACAGAGCTTATAGGTTTTAGTAGCGACTCGAAATCCGCATATATTGCGAACGGTGTTTGCGTCTGCTTATGTATGTTTTTAAATTCCACAATGTTGTTGAAAGCATTTGGCATTTTGGTAACAACATGGTTACACTCATGCTTTGAATGCTTCCGAAGCTCCTCTTCGTCTCGGAAGTAGACTAAGCAGCCATCACACAACCACTTATGCATATGATTTTTAGACAGTTGACTACCAACCAATCTTTCCAGACTTTTTATCCAGGAATAGTGGGTGTTCCCATCATCTTGCAAGTACAACAAGTTGATATGGCGATGTTTCTTGTTCTTTGTGAAGTGCAGCGGTCCCACGATTGACTTGCCTTCCACTGCAAAGACGTTAATGCTGACGTCGTCCATATGCACGAAAATCGGAATATCAGACATTTTAACGGGAAATTCAATTCCATCAAAGTTTAGAGCGGTGCTGTAGTGTGGGTATTTAGCTAGTCTTTGGGGATCCGATCAGCAAGATACAGCGCTGCCATTACGGACCATGCGAAGCATGCTAAGTCCTCATTTTGAACATTGATTATTGCCTTCTTATCTTTTACCCATTTAGGCAGATCGATGTACGAGGACCCCCGAAGCGGGATGGTTTCCACTGCATCTTCTACCATACGACTTGCGGTATATCTGTGTGCGTTGCTCTGCAAATGTGCAGTATACGCTGCTTTAGACAATTTTATATTGCACACGTTGCACTTGACCACAGTGATATGCGGCTGCTTGGACCTTCAACGTCCAAGCAGCTGCATATTGAGTTAAACATCAATAAGTACATCCCGCTTCGGGGGTCCTCGTATATCGATCTGCCTAAGTGGGTAAAAGATAAGAAGGCAGTAATGAATGTCCAAAATAAGGACTTGGCATGGTTCGCATAGTCCGTAATGGCAGCGCTGTATCCAGCTGATCATGATCCCCAAAGACTAGCTAAATACCCGCACTACAGCACCGCTTTAAATTTGGATGGAACTGAATTTCCCGTTAAGATGTCTGATATTTCGATTTTCGAGCAGATGAACGACGTCAGCATTAACGTCTTTGCAGTAGAAGGCAAGTCAATCGTGGAACCGCTGCATATCACAAAGAACAAGAAACCTCGCCATATCAACTTGTTGTACCTGCAAGATGATGGGAACGCCCATTATTCCTGGATATAAAGTCTGGGAAGATTGGTTGGTAGTCAACTGTCTAAAAATCATATGCATAAGTGGTTGTGTGATGGCTGCTTAGTCTACTTCCGAGACGAAGAGGAGCTTCGAAAGCATTCAAAGCATGAGTGTAACCATGTTGTTACCAAAATGCCAAATGCTTTCAACAACATTGTGGCATTTAAAAACATACATAAACAGATGTGAACACCGTTCGCAATATCCGCGGATTTCGAGTCGCTACTAAAACCTATAAGCTCTGGTGTTTCAGACACCTCAACTTTGTTTACAAACAATGTGCAGGAGCATACCCCCTTATAGCTTTGCATACTACATTAAGTGTAGTTATGATGATGGTTTATCGAAGTTTGAAATATACAGGGGTCCTGATACAGCCAGAGTGTTTGTAAAGAAGATGAAGGACGAGGCTCGCCGGATAGGTTCCTTATTAAAAACCAATGTTCCCATGGCAGCGCTCGAACCGTTAAACAAGCTTCTTTTATATATGGTTGACGAGTGTGGTATATGCAGGAAGCCTTTATGAAAAGAGAGGGTACGCGACCATAACCACCTAAATGGAAAATTCCGCTTTGCGGATCATAGCTATTGCAACTTGAACTATAAGGTGCCGACGTTTATTCCTGTTATTTTCCATAACTTAAGATGTTATGAGGCCCACTTCATAGTTAAGAAGCTGAGGTGTGACCAAGAGACTGTCAGCGTCATACCTAACAACAAGGAAGGACACATCTTATTTACTAAGAACGTTAAATTGGATGGCGAAGATAAGTAGGGTGATGAGGAAGACGATGCAGGCTGCATTCAACTCCGATTCATCAACTCGCTACGGTTTACGGCATCATCCCTAGACAGACTGGCAAAGAATTTAGACTTCGATTAGCTTGTAGAACTACGTATGTATTTCCCCGAGGAAGAAACATTCAAACTGGTTCAGGAAAAAGGTGCGTTCCCATAGGACTATGTTACGGATGCAGTCGTTTTGGAGGAAAAGTCGTTGCCGGCAAAGATGGAGTTTTACAACCACTTAACATCTTCCGACATCTTGTTCGTTGAGTACGTGCGCGCCCAAAAAGTTTGGAAAACTTTCGGTATGGAAATTCTTTGGGGATATAGCGACATGTACTTGAAGACTGATGTACTGTTGTTGACCGACGTTTTTGAAAACTTTAGAAACGTCTGTATTGACACGAACGACTTCGATCCTTGTCCGTACATGACAGGGCCAAGTCTTAGTTGGGACGCAATGTTGAAGTTCACAAATATCAAATTAGAACTGTTTACTGACATTGACATGCACAATTTTGTGAAAGCTGGAATAAGGGGAGGTCTTACGCAATGCAGCAGAAGGTGCGCAAAGGCCAACAACAAACACATGCAGGATTATGATGCTACCACTCCATCCAGCTATCTAACATACCTCAACGCTAATAAGAAAACCCATTAAAAAGCGATTAGTGTTAATGGATTTTTAATAAGAAAACCCATTAAAAAAAATTAGTGGCGTGGTGATGGTGGCGCTGCGCAAGAACGAGCACCATCTTCTACTATTTTAGTAAAGAAGAAGACATTTTGTTCACAAAAGATTATCCACTCTTTAAAATAACCAAACACTTTTGTGAATTAGAACGATTTGCTTTTTCTAAACAGCAAAATTATTTGACTGATAATAGTTTCTTTACAAATTTCAAAATTACTTAGCTTTTAACGCATAGTTTATTTTTATTCTAAATACACAGAATCACACAAAAAATTTCTCTCCGATCCGGGAGTCTGACCACTTTACGGTATATTTTGGGGTCGCTGAAACCCAATCTGAAGTCGATTTTACTCCATCATATCAGGTTTTTGACATGACTCAAAGAACGTGGCAGATTTTATGTGTCAGAAACACTTTTTTAAATATTGACGTATTTACTTCAAACTTGGCACCTAAGGGTTTAGGTCGCTTATAACGGGGTTTTTGGGGTTGCTGATTACAAATCTAAAGTCAAATTTTCAAAATTAAAAAAATTCAACCGTCATATTTGATCTGACATTTTGAATTTTGAAGGTATGTGACTTCAGATTCATAACACAGCTACACAATAGGTTTGTTTCTCTCTGATTCTGCGGGTCTGGCTGGTAGGAGTGGGAAAAACGAGACCGTAAGTGTCGTCAGCATGTAGCTCTACATTGACTAGTGACTTGGCTAACGTAGAGTACAATATGACAATCCACCTCACGATTGTGAAAGCAATCATCATGTATTTTGTTACAGTTGGTAAAATTACAAAATTAGTTCATTAAATAAACGAATAGTTGATTGCTAAAGTCACCTACAAAGGAATTTCCAATTAGCACATTGGTGAGCATTCATGGGTGCCCAATATAATTTGTATTTGTTGTAAACTAATGTTGAGCCATTAGAAGAAAGCAAAATAGCCATTAAATTTTGTAGTCCACCAGAATGGAACAAGCTTTTTCGTAAAGATGGGTTCTTTGTTCAAATAAAATAAGTAAGAATTACAATATTAAGGACAAACACAACATCGTTTACAAAACACTGACATCAGTAACGGCTCTAAAAAACTGATTTCGATTGCATTAACGTAATTGGACATACTGGAACGATGGAATTTAGGGAATATAGGCCCGAGAGCCGATAACGAAACCGACTCTTTTCTAGACACTAAAAAATCAGTTTCAATGTTGGTTTCACAATTTGTATAGAACAGCTTCCTACGGGATTTAGGCTTGCCAAAGGATAATGCGGAATTTTTAACTTCATTTACGAAAAAGAGCAATTTCCTATAACTAGGCACAAAGGTTTCCGTGAATCAAAAGCGTGAGTCAATCTTTCGGAAATTTTTTGGTAAGGTTGAAGATTTGGGACGTTGCACTGACATTAACGCACTCATGAATAATTTTTCATCGATACCTTCAAATTATATATAAAAATCAAGTATATCAACATGGTATAATTATGGATAACAACTACACCGCAAAGGTTCATCCTGTGATGAAAAAATATGCGCAACTTATAAAACAACTAGCAAGGGAACAAAATAAAAAGATCTTTTTAATAAGATGTAAAAATTTACACGTTATTCCAACTTTTTTGAGGATTAAACAAAACTAACATTTTTAATCAAAAATATTCAGGCCAGTATCAAAAATGTTTACAGCATTATTATTTGAATTGCCTTTGTATTTGTATCTCTCAATGTTTTGCTACTTTAAGTAACATTGAAATTAATATTAAGAAAACAGAGTATTGCATCCATAATATTTTTGGATATGAAATTGCAAATAAATTTATCTGGAAGCAACAAAACATTTATAAAAAGATGTTTGTAAACATAAAACAAAAACATATAAATAAAATTAAAACACTTATTTCAAGCAAACAATAAATAACGGATATAAAAATATAAATCAAAATTGGCTTATAAATCTAACTGACATTCATATTCCTAAAAATGTAAAACACTGTTTAAGTCTTGGAAAATTCTTTTCTATAAATACTAAAAAGGTTAATTATGATAGAATAATAGCCAGCATAGAGGCAAGTATATAAAATAAAGACAACGAAATAAAAACTCAAATAAGAAATCAAATTTGTAATATTCTTACTAACCATAAAAGTATGAATAAAAAAGGGAATAACACCAATAAAAACCTTAACAATTATTATATCAAAGAAACCAAAAATTTCCTGAAAAATCATCCAAAATTATTTATTACCCAGGCAGACAAATGTGATAAAACCATAATTATGTTCAAAAATGAATATATTAATAAAATGAATAAACTATTAAGTGATGGTTCAACATATTGAAATACCATTTTTCTCCACCTTTTTTTTTTTTAAACTTCCTTGTTGATGGATAAAGTGAAGCTTTAACTATTCGCGGCTAAGTCTGGGAATTACCCCAAGGGTGAGCAATGAGAAAAGGGGGTGGTGATGGTCTAAACTCTACGATAAACTAACAAAAGGAAAATGGGTTGAGCGCCACTGTATCTGAATGAACGGTTACACTAAAAATTCAATATTCCTATAAGAAGATACAGAAACTCATGGGATATAAATGCAATTAAACTTACAACTTACTAAACTGAAGTATCTGGAAATCTCTGGAACATACTTACTACCTCTCTGGTCACGATGAACCTGGAACAAAATATACAACAAATTCTTTATTAGAAAAACACAGTTTGTGCTTTCCAATAAAAATACCTGTTAATAACTGCAAGTGGATAATATGGAGATTAACACACCAAAGCTTTTAAATCAGGAATAAATACTTATAACAAACTAGTTGCGGCAAATAGGGGCCTTTTAAATTACTTCAGCCTTGTACAATTTCATCGATTAACAAGCTCATGTTCTTTTAAGAATTTAGTATATCTAAATATGCATGGAATAAAAACTTGAGTCTAAAATGGAATTTAATATGTTTTTCTTTGTTAAATGTTTCTTTAAATGTGGTAATAAATTGTACAAAATAAAATTAAGTTTCAATACATCTGCTCTGACTTAATAGATCTTTAAATTAATTATCATGTATCAAACAAGTTTTAGTACCAAGTTTCAGATCTGAGTTCTGGTTTACAAGTTTTACAAAGATTATTTCTATTAAAACGAATCACATGTGTTTTAACTTAAGCAAACAACTTTTCATTTACATCTGGTATTAGAGGCTTATAAAGGTTTCAATATGAGTAGATAAATATTTTAAAAGGCAAAAAAAGTGGAGTGAACTATCATTTTGTTAACAAGTGACTTTATACAAATTTGTAATACTATTACTGTATTAATTTTTAGCTATTTTCTTTCATGCTGCTCTAAACATACAAAATTTTTAACTCGATCAAACGGACTTCGAAATTTATGTATTCGAACATTTATGAATCTTCACAAACAGAATAAAGAAAGATTGATACCTGTAGGTTTTTTGTTTCCAAATCTAATTATTAATTACCAGCACACATGTTCCAAAAATCTGCTTCTCGACTGGTTATTATTAAACTTTAATCGCCTCGACAAATGAACTGCTCTCCAATATTGGATTCAAATACAACATAAACCATCATTTCATTCCGTCCGTAATATCATACACGTTAACAAATCTCAAAACAATCTTTAAGGAATGGCGTGTTTTAGCGCTTTGCCGGATTCGCAGGAGCTTGGCACTTCATCCGCGTCCCAAAGCAAAACTCACCACCTTCTACCATCTCCCATACCAACCGATGTGGAGGCCCCACTTAGGTAAGGCCTGGAGTTTCATCTTCTTAACAAACTAAAGAATGCTCACGCGACTACATCTATCAAGACAAAATGGCGGCCCCTTCTAGCGACACATCATCGGCGTGTCCTATCTCGTGACCGGTATGCACACGCGCTGTACCGATTGTACGGATGCGTAGGAAATATCCGCCTGAAAGGTAGACAACACAACCTGCTAAGTTCTAAATAAATTCGTTTCTTGATGGTTATAAAAATACCAAATATCTCCGTACAAAACATTTAAATTCCTTAAGTGAACACGACTTCCCGCTTTCATATAGAATTGTTCCTTTATGATTTTACAACATCGAACACAAGGATTAAATACCACAGAATATATTTATGTTGAAGCGGTTCTTATGATCATAATGCTATAGAATATATTTATGTTACACAGCCCCCGAACAAAAAAAAAAAAAACTTTGAGATTAACCATATGCCAACATATACTTAAACGAGAAGTTTTTTTTATAAACAAAGACGAAACTACTACTCAAACAAAAAATGGGTATCAAAAATACCATTATAAAAAATTCAACCAATTAAAATAACCTTGAAACTTGATTTCAAAAAAAATTTCTTACTAGCGACTTTACTAATACTAAAATAAGGTGCAAACAAGTGAGTGAGTAGGTAACTCTGCGTACCACACATCCGTTAGGAAACAAAATAGGTAAGACATAATCGGTAGGAAGACATGATCGGTAAAGGACAAAATATTGAGGTCAAATACTCACGAGTTACAACCTATCAAAGAACAAACCTACTAAGTTCGCGAGACTTAAACTAAAACTCAAATAAAACCTCGACGTAAACTATCGTAAAACAACAAACAAATTTTTTTCTACCAACAACTTTAGCATTATTAACACAAAATCGAAAAACCAATTCCAAAGTATTTACATATTAATATCTTTATGAAAATGTTTCCATTACTGCTGAGCAAAAAAAGGAATCCAGCACAGGAATCACAAAAGAATGTTGTATTTACAAAAAATTACTTTTCTTTGATTTAGTCTCACTAATACTAGACGAAATTGAAAAACCCACATCAACTATATGGATATCAACGATCATCCAAAAATATTTTCTTCTTGACAAAAAATATTCAACAACCAAGTAGCATCACTGACTAGCTACTGTTTCTACAAAGAAAATAGTTAGCACTTCTAACCAATTTTCTTTTATCCGGACGCTCCAAAAAATTTTCTACACTACAATGGCCGCTCCAAACATTCCGACACAACTCGTCTCAAAAAAAATTACCATGTAAGCATCTCGCTTACTCCAAGCATAACAGCACTCAAGTGACCGTCTCAAAAGTGAATCTCACTTAAGCGATCATTCACCTAACTTAAACTAAATACACTCACAAAATGAAACAACAACTATTTACATGGTCTCACCACAACTATGATAACTACATACACCAGACAATCTACTTGTCTCTACCTATTTAAATTGATAATTTGTTAACATGTATGACATCACCAACACTTCTGCAACTCTACTATGAACCAAAACAAAACGCAGACGAAATTATATTTTATCTGAACTAACCACTTAAATTGAATAATCCAAAACACGTTTCTTGATGACTAAAAGTACTTGAAATAACTGGCGATTTCCATAAACAACAAGATACCAGAAAAGCTTTCAATCGAACACCTCTTATTCGACAAAAGAAATCATAAACGACGAATTAATCCTTTTGAGGGATAGTCTGGACTGATGGCGGAATAAGGTTTCAGATCTTTAATATGCCATCTACCTGCTCTCGATTCATCCAAATTAACCAAATCATATACCACACTCGAGCACTTCTTTTAACTATACTTAAAACAAACTTTGGAGCAAGTTTAGCAGAAAATTTATTACTCGCACTCGACAATACTTTATTGGACCTCCATACTTTATTACCAACCTCAAAAGAAATATTTCTCCTCCTTAAATTATATTGATTACTCGAACGTTCATAAGCTAAATGCAGTTTCGTTCGGACGTCTTCAAATACCTTAAAAATACCTTGACGATCAGAAGTATATAATGGGCGACTACCAGGAATGATTTCGATATCACTTTCGGGAGTAAATCCACTACCATAAAACTTTCCTGTGATAGGGATATGACGACCAAAACTAAAAATTCGGGGTATAACCCGTCGACTCATGTTTAGCAGAATTAATAGCAAATTGAATCTGCGCTAACTCAGCATCCCATGTATCATGTTCTTCAAGATAAGATCGAATAGCTGTCCCTACTGTTCTATTAATTCTCTCGACAAAATTACACTGCGGCGCATAAACAGCATTATACCATATTTTCTAAATTTCAAACCTATTACATAATGACCTAAAAATTCGACCAGCTAAATTTGAACCATTATCGCAAATAATAAATTGTGGCACTCAAACACTAAGAAAACTTTTGTTCCATAAACTGTTCTATAACATGTGACTTTGCACTGCGTAAAGGATGTAAAATTGTGTATTTCGAAAACCAATCTCCGACTACCAAAAGCCATTTAAATCCTAATTTCGAGCGAGGGAATGGACCCATAAGATCCAATGCAATTATCTGAAATGGAAATTTAGCTTCTTTCTCTTTCCCATTAGACCTAAAGGACCTGCGTTAGAAGATTTTGTGCACCACACACTAAACATGCACGACAAAATTTCAGCACATCTAAACTCATTTTGGCCAATAATAATTTTCCTGAACTCTGGCAATAGTCTTCGAAAATCCAAAATGTCCCGCAACTGAGGGATCATGACACGATCTGATAACTTCCTCCCGTTGGGCTTTCGGAACTAAATATTTCCACTCTACGATGTTAGATGTTAAAGGCAAATTCGATGGAATAAACTTAAAAACAAACTCATTCTCAACTTTCCATTGAGGGTATTTCTCAGGCGACATCAAAATCTTATCACGTAACGACACATACAAATTTTCTAAATTATCAAGCTAGACCTCTATTAAATTTATGATATGATGTTCTGGAATTGCACGACTAAGACAACCGGGATCAACATTAATTTTACTTTTTCTATGAGCTTCGCAAACAATGTTAATTTTTGACGTAATAAATTTATATATTAAATTGCTTTCAACCTTCCATTGAGAATAACAATAACTAAATATTTTGGTACACTCTTACACTACTCCTAATCAAACTGTTAAGAAAAACTATAGTGCTTCACAACGCATAAACTTGCTAGCATGACAAACTCCTCTATGAGCCTCACCTAGACTAATTAACAAAAAAATTACATCATAACTAACCTCCAATAATGATGACCAAACTGCTAAAGCGACAAACTTACCACGAGTCTCGTTTAGACTAATGTAATGCTGAGCGGCCAACTCTCCACGAGTCCCGTCTAGACTAATATACCGCTATCCGACAAACTACTACGACAAATTTCGCTTAGACTTACCAACAACTTAACATACTGCGTTGCAATGCGGATATAAATAGAAAAATTGCTACCAAAACGAATCAAATCAAAAACGTGCCAATGCACAAGAGCAAATTTTCAAACAATACTTCAACAGTAAACACCAATGTACCAAATACTTAAATCATTATTTCTTAAATCAAGAAATTAAACAAACAACTATTATAACTAATAAGAATGGAAGATGAACCTACTATCGATATAGTACATCCAGAATCAAATAAACCTGTACTATCTATATCAAACAACTTTACTATCACCTATGGTCAATTATCACCAGATTTTTAATAAATAATGAATCAGTCTTGGGTTATGAATTAGTATGACAAAAATGTTTTACTACACTTAACCAATCTGACCAATCTTTCTTACTAACATAATTCCTCTGCTCACAAATCATCATTGCTGCCTTTTTTTAACCAGTTCAACTCTGAAATAACGAAAAAATTTTACTTTAATACGAATTTATACCTGCTACAACATTTAGACGACTATCAAATAAACTTTGAAGTTCCAGACACAACATGAGTACAAGAAAAATTTTACCAAACTATTTTGAGTTTACCACAAGCCAATAGTTAAACGATGTTGTAACAACTTGTTACTAATCGAGCAAACCCTTTTTAAACGAACGACCATCGAGCCTCACGTTGGTTGCGCTAGAGAAATACCATTTTTCTCCACCTTTTTTTTTTTTAAACTTCCTTGTTGATGGATAAAGTGAAGCTTTAACTATTCGCGGCTAAGTCTGGGAATTACCCCAAGGGTGAGCAATGAGAAAAGGGGGTGGTGATGGTCTAAACTCTACGATAAACTAACAAAAGGAAAATGGGTTGAGCGCCACTGTATCTGAATGAACGGTTACACTAAAAATTCAATATTCCTATGAGAAGATACAGAAACTCATGGGATATAAATGCAATTAAACTTACAACTTACTAAACTGAAGTATCTGGAAATCTCTGGAACATACTTACTACCTCTCTGGTCACGATGAACCTGGAACAAAATATACAACAAATTCTTTATTAGAAAAACACAGTTTGTGCTTTCCAATAAAAATACCTGTTAATAACTGCAAGTGGATAATATGGAGATTAACACACCAAAGCTTTTTAAATCAGGAATAAATACTTATAACAAACTAGTTGCGGCAAATAGGGGCCTTTTTAAATTACTTCAGCCTTGTACAATTTCATCGATTAACAAGCTCATGTTCTTTTAAGAATTTAGTATATCTAAATATGCATGGAATAAAAAACTTGAGTCTAAAAATGGAATTTAATATGTTTTTTCTTTGTTAAATGTTTCTTTAAATGTGGTAATAAATTGTACAAAATAAAATTAAGTTTCAATACATCTGCTCTGACTTAATAGATCTTTAAATTAATTATCATGTATCAAACAAGTTTTAGTACCAAGTATCAGATCTGAGTTCTGGTTTACAAGTTTTACAAAGATTATTTCTATTAAAAACGAATCACATGTGTTTTTAACTTAAGCAAACAACTTTTCATTTACATCTGGTATTAGAGGCTTATAAAGGTTTCAATATGAGTAGATAAATATTTTAAAAGGCAAAAAAAGTGGAGTGAACTATCATTTTGTTAACAAGTGACTTTATACAAATTTGTAATACTATTACTGTATTAATTTTAGCTATTTTCTTTCATGCTGCTCTAAACATACAAAATTTTAACTCGATCAAACGGACTTCGAAATTTATGTATTCGAACATTTATGAATCTTCACAAACAGAATAAAGAAAGATTGATACCTGTAGGTTTTTTTGTTTCCAAATCTAATTATTAATTACCAGCACACATGTTCCAAAAATCTGCTTCTCGACTGGTTATTATTAAACTTTAATCGCCTCGATAAATGAACTGCTCTCAATATTGGATTCAAATACAACATAAACCATCATTTCATTCCGTCCGTAATATCATACACGTTAACAAATCTCAAAACAATCTTTAAGGAATGGCGTGTTTTAGCGCTTTGCCGGATTCGCAGGAGCTTGGCACTTCATCCGCGTCCCAAAGCAAAACTCACCACCTTCTACCATCTCCCATACCAACCGATGTGGAGGCCCCACTTAGGTAAGGCATGGAGTTTCATCTTCTTAACAAACTAAAGAATGCTCACGCGACTACATCTATCAAGACAAAATGGCGGCCCTTCTAGCGACACATCATCGGCGTGTCCTATCTCGTGACCGGTATGCACACGCGCTGTACCGATTGTACGGATGCGTAGGAAATATCCGCCTGAAAGGTAGACAACACAACCTGCTAAGTTCTAAATAAATTCGTTTCTTGATGGTTATAAAAATACCAAATATCTCCGTACAAAACATTTAAATTCCTTAAGTGAACACGACTTCCCGCTTTCATATAGAATTGTTCCTTTATGATTTTACAACATCGAACACAAGGATTAAATACCACAGAATATATTTATGTTGAAGCGGTTCTTATGATCATAATGCTATAGAATATATTTATGTTACAATATAAAAAAGAAAAATTTGATCCTACGTGTAAAGTACAAAACAAAATGAATAGTCTTATAAATACTTGGTTAAAAAAGAAATATATTTCTATAGAAACAAAAAATAAACTAATTTGTCATAATGGACACGCACCCTATATATATGGTTTCCCAAAAACTCATAAGGACGGAATCCCATTGCGACCAATAGTTAGTAATATACATTCACCAACATACCAATTATCAAAATTCCTTGCCGAAACCATTTCAAAAATTTTAGGAAAGACTGAATTTTATATAAAAAACACATGGGAATTTCAAAAATTTATAAAAACACAATATATTCCCAACAACAATATTATTATATCCTTAGATGTCATTTCACTTTTCCACTAATGTTCCAATTGATTTAGCTTTAAATTCAATAAGAAAAAATTGATTAATATTAAAGAACATACTCCTTTACCTCTTGAAGAATTTTTAAATGCTACAAAATTCTGCTTACAATCAACGTATTTTAATTTTGAAAATACATTTTACTCCCAAGTATTTGGTACTGCCATGGGTTCACACCCATTTCTGCTACAATAGCAAACCTAGTTATGGAGGAATTAGAAAACACAGTTATTCCCCAGCTGAGTTATACACCACGCTTTTATAAAAGATACGTGGATGATTGTATTATGTGCTTACCTACTATTGAAATTAATAATACTTTAAAAATATTCAATTCATTTCAGCCTAAACTACAATTCACTTATGAAAAAGAAACGGACCATAGTATTAACTTTTTAAATATAAAAATTTTGTATAATAAACACGGTAAGATATTAACAAAGAACATTTGGTCAGGTAGATTTTTAAATTATAACTCTAATGTTCCGGCTCAATATAAAACTAATGTAATTAACAATCTTATTGACAATGCAGTAAGTCTTGCAGATTCTAAATTTAGACCGAAGAACTTAGATACTGTCAAAAAAATATTAAAAGAAAATAACTACCCTGTTAAGTTCTACGAACCTGTAATAAAACAAAAAATACATAACAGTTATAATAACAATAAACGACAAATAAAAAATGATACCAAAGTAGGTTCTTTTGTAAGCTTAGAATATAGTCCGCTCCTTTCTCACAAAATAAAAACATGTTTAAAAAAATTTGATATCGAAGTAGTACATAAACCTAACAATTACACAAAAAATTTTTTTAATAAATTAAAACCTGATATCCCGGAAAAAAATAAAACACATATCATATATAGAATAAATTGCAAAAAATGCCCCGGTACTTATATCGGCAGTACTAAACAATATATTAGTAAACGATGCCATGAGCACAAATACTCAATTAAAACTAATAATAAATGTACGGCACTCGCTAATCACGCCATAAGCAAAATTTTGATACAATAAACATCATAGACAACGAAATACATGATACTAAGAGGATTTTTTTAGAGGTAATGGGAAGTAAATGTCACAAATTCAAAGACCGACAACGACGGTTTTATAAAAATCTTTAATAATATTATACATAACAAATAAATAGTAGCAAACTAAAAATTGGGATAACAAAATCATCAGTAATGTTAGTATAGTTAAAAGTTATTGCAAGTGTATATTTATAATGTTTAATCCTGTAGATTTAAGAAATAGAATAGTTTTAATAGATAATTGCTAATACAATAATGTAAATTAGATAAAAGGTTGTTATCAATAATGTATTAATGTTATTAGCGACAGTTTTAATTTAGCTTTTAACGTGTATGTTTACAATTTTATTTAATGACCCAAAATGTTTGAATTACATATTATTGTTAAAATGAATTTTATCTATACATATTTATAAAATAATTGAAATAGAGGTAAGGATTAATTATCTGAAAAAATTATAATAACATGTTTATAGGAAAAATTTGTAGGGGCTATTGAAGAATATTTGCTATAATAAAGTTTTGATAATGGTCTTGTAGACCGAAACGCGTAAACAAGAATATCGTAATGTATTATTTTATTTAAAGGATGGCCACTACCCAGAAAGTTACAAGTGAATATAAAGTTATATGGTCGGAAAATTTACATATATATATATATATATATATATATATATATATATATATATTACTCATATTTAGACCAGGGTAGAAAATTAAATAATCACATCAAATAATTTTAATCACCGTGTATAAGGAATTTCATTAAATAATACGCGTTATTAAAACCATTAAGCATAAATAAATTCGGTCGTCTCAGTAAAAATTAAGAAATTTAAATTATTTATAAGACGCTTTATATGAAAAGAAGCAGTATTGAAAAGCTCTGCGTGTAACGTAATTATTCCTAAACAAAGAGAAATTACGTGCAAAGTTTATATTAATTAACCCTATTTTAAGTAACCGGTAGTAAAACAAAGTGTACATATAATAATTAATATTTAAGTTGTATTCGCTAAAAATGAAAAGGATAGAAATCAATTTTAATTGGAGTTAATTAAACCGTTAATAACATATAATACCTATAGAAACTTGTAAAAACCCAAGATTAAAATACCACGGAATAAAGCTCTGAGAATTAATATTATTTTGAACACCTGCGTAGTTTAAATATCACATTCGGCGTAAATTTTGCAGATAATTAATGTTTCAAAGAATCTTGGGAAAACGTCGCATAATAGTTACGAGAATTGCTAAAGCTGGGTATTTCACACTCCATGTGGACTAAAATAATCGATAATAAAGAATATCAAGTTGCACCAATAAGAACACGGTAGAGAAGGAAAGAGAAAATGCGTCAAGCAAAGACACATATTGTAAAGGGCGGGATTTAAGCAACGTCACGGGGTCACAATTGGTTAAAAATAGGATGCAAATATCAGAGGTAGAACAACGATTTCTGTACAAAATTAATTAGTTTTTCTCGGACATGCTTGCGTGCCGTGTGGAAATTTTCTGAGATTTAAATGGGGCGAGTGAAAATTCGTAGAATCGACGCGTGAGCGACGGACTGGGAACAGAGCATGAGAAATTCTAGAAACTGGCCGTTTTAGAGACTCGACCGACAGACAGGCTTTTTGCTATATATACCGGTGGTAATATGAATTTCGGCCTCTTAGACTTTTGACGATTCGATGCGTTAAAAGCTCGTACATACGCGACTTGATTGAAGATATTAAACCGTGCATTTTAGTTTGATTAAATAATTTAAAGTTTGCTAGTATATTTTAGTGATTCAAAATAGCTTGTTATTTACGTGCTAACATGAATGTACTTCAGTGCACTTAGATACAAGGTAATAAAATTTAGTTTCACTGTACCAATTAGCAAAATTTACAACGACGAATGTATACACAAAAGTAGGCAGTTTTGGCGTATATATTGGTGACAGAAGCATGAATTTCTTTGCTATTTTTCGGGGGTGTTAATAATTAAATGGTTCAAATACGTGTCTGGATCCATGAAACAAGGGTCAGATAAACACAGATGAGTTCCGGAAAGGCCCAGAAACGACTTTGAATGGATGGTGATGGAGAAAATTTAAAAGCGTAGAGAATCAGAAGCCGTAAATATAATCCTGTTGAATGGTGTGATTAACTAAAGAAACGATACTTTGAAGCTACGAGGACAGTAACCTTCAGGTAAATTATACTATTTTGTTTGACATTTTTGTGTGTATTGAATGACTTTATAATTGATTTACTTTAAATGGACATTAGTGAAATTGTTCTAACCATAAAAGTTTAATTTTAAGATGAAATTTGCTTGTTTAAGTAAAAAGAGGTATTTTGTTTTGATGTTCGGGAATATGATGAAAATTTGGGTATGTCTTTGAGCTCAATTAGACGAACCTGGTTAATTAACGTAAAGGGGTGGTAGATGCTCCCTTTATACTCAGACTCCGGTCTGCTTATATTGTTATATTAATTAGTAGGCATCCAACAAGGACTTTAATTCTGGATGCACAGTAAAATGATAATAAAATTAATCTTGAATTTTTTTTTGAAAACTGAATTTTATGCTGAAATTTAATTTGAAAATTTAATGTATTCTGAATATTGATGTAAATAGAGTTAACGTTGATGTTTTTGGTAGGAATGTGTTGTTTTTTTGTTATAAATATAGGAGGTTTATAAAATTAGGTGAGCAGCCGAGGCGAAAAGCGTAGTTCACGGATTTTAAAGGTATCACAGCAATTCTTGACGCCCAAACTGTGGGGCTCGTATGTTTTTTTGAAAGGGCCAGTACCTGCAGATATGAGAAGATTCACAGCATAATTTGGCGACCCAAAAGTGAGGCTCGAATTCCAAATAAAATTTTTGTTATTTTATTCCAGGAAACTGGCGATCTGAGAGAGAGAGTTTTTGTGTGTGTATAAATTTAGGAGTATTTTAGAGTGTGTGAGAGTGATTTGAACGTATGCAGAGAAAGGAGTGGTTAAGGAGTCAAGGAGTGGAAATTGGAAGTGACGATAGTGCATTGTGTGGGAAAAATTCGAAAATGGAAGAAGCTGGAGGCAGTAGAGATCAGTCGAGGACGGAATCAGGAGAAACAGGAAATGAGTTAATGATGAGAATGTTAGAGGAAATGCGATTAGCTAGGGAAGAATCGAATAGAGCGATGGAGGAGTCTAACAGAAAATTAGAACAGCTAAGCGATGAATCGAATAGAGCGAGAGAGGACTCAAATCGGAAATTTGACCAATTAAATCAGGAATTAGGGAATAAAATAGAAAAATCGACGAGAGAATTTACAGAATTTAAAAACAGTCTTACCGTAAAAATGGGGGGAAGTTGAAAATAGGGTTGATAAAAATGAGCGTGATATTACAGGTCTTCGACAGGAAATGGGACATTTAAGGTCCGACGTACGCATTTTTTGTGAAGAAGAGATTAATGTAAAAATGACTGAAGTAACGGACTCATGTAGGGATCAGTTAGGCCGGGTAGAACGCGAAGTTAGTAGTATTAAATACAACATATCAAATTTAACGGGGGATGGTCCCAGATTTTCTACAGGTGGAGTATCATTGGACCAACACATGAAGTTTTATGGCGATAACAGGGTAAATCCACAAATTTTTATTAATAGTGTAAGAAATCTAGTGGGAAATTTATTTGACGAACAGACTAAACTGAATACGGTAAAGGCTTTATTAAAGGACAACGCGGAAGCATGGTACAATTTAGTAGGACAGGACATAGACACGTATCAGGACTTTGAAGACAAATTTTACAACATTACTGGAGTGATCACAAACAGGATCAGATTAGGGACGACTTGATTACAGGAAAATTTAAGGGAGAGTTTGCAGGTTCTAGGGAGCAATATGCCATCCGCAAGTACAGTGTGGCCAAACAACTGAATCCACCATTGACGGACAGACAGATTATTAAGTACCTATCACGACATTTTGAACTGGAAATTAGACAACACGTGGCATTACAAAACATTACAGAACGGGAGACATTTTAGAGTATTTGCAGAGATATGACGATGTATGTGTAGGACGGACAAAGAGATACGAGAACGAAACGTTAACACAGTTAGGTTTGACAACAGGACACCGAATTATCCGAGACGGCCTGACTACAACAGAAATTTTCGACCGAATTGGGAACGACGAGGACAGGAATACAGAAGTAATAGTGCGACTAGGGGACCGACGCCAAGACCTAGTTACACGCGACAGAACAGTTTACCGGAAGTAAACGGGACTGTGACCAGCACGCCGAATAGAGACAGGGACACGGATATTAACACGAGGAGGACGTACGCACAGGTTGTAGAAGGACAACCAGGACCAAGCACGGAAAACAGGATGAGACAGGATTTTTAGAACGTGACAGACCACTAGATTTCTGTGTAAATGTATACGAACATCCACGTGAATTTTTCAAAATTGAGGAGGAAGTAGAGCCAGAAACTGAGGAAAATTATGTTTGCCAATTGTTAATTTAGAAATTTTTGAAAATAATGTAGAAGTATTACTTGATACAGGGGCAGAGGCGAGGTTAATATCGGAGGAATTCGTCAGCAAAATTAGGGATAAGGTTTGTGATAGAATTATGCCTATAAAGCGTAGCCATTTAGTAGCTCCAAATAAAAAGAAGTTTGCTGTAGTAAATAGTGTTGTGGTGCTTAGGATAGATATAGGACGTTTAAGCTGTGAACAGGAGTTTGTAATTGTACCTGGACTGAAGTTTCAGAGCATTTTAGGTGTTGACTGTATGATGAAGTTAGGGGTTTTGATAGATATGGAAAGGAAGGTAATAAGGATTAAAGATAGGGTAGTGCCATGGAAGGGCAGTTATGAAGTCACAGAGGATGACACTGGGTTTAGTATTAATGTAGTAGAGGTAGAAGATGATGAAGGTAAACAGATCAACACGATAAGATGTCTAGAGGATAGGAGAAAAGAGGTTCAAGCTTTAATACAAAAACATGCAGAAGTAGTGGGGGTAGAAGCAGCATATCAGGAGCCGGTGAAGGCGAAATTAAGTAAAGATGGCAAGTTTGTTTTTAATAAAGTAGATTTAAGGAATTCATTCTGGCGGATTCCATTACATAAGAATTCTAGAAGGTACATAGGATTTTCCATAGAGGGAAAAATCGATAATTTTAAAGTAGTATCGTTTGGTTTGTCGGCAGAAAGGGAAACAATAATAAATGAGAAACAGACAAGTGTAGGGACTGAAGAAGAAGCAATATTTAAGAGTGAGGATAATAGGGATGATAAGTTTATTGTATGTGAGATAATAGGGATGATAAGTATAGATATAGAAGGGGGAGAAATAGGGATGAAGAGTATTAGGATGGTAAGAAGAAAGACATGGAGGGTCAAAAAGAGAGTTAGATTTAAATAGGATAGGGATAGAATAGGTGTAGATAGAAGAGTAGAAGTAAGTGTGTATAGAAAATAAAGCTAGGTATGGGATAAATATGGGAGATAGTTAGAAATAGGTTTAGGAGGAGAATAAAGAGTAAATGTAGGAAGAAAATAAGATAGGTTAAGTGTAGATATTTCATAGAAGATTAGTGGCGAGTTAGGAATAGAGTAAGAGTAGGATAGGCATATAGGATTAGGTAGGGGGAAGTGAAGTATAGTGAAGATTAGTTAAAAGTTAGGAATAGGATAGGTATATAGGATGTATATAGGATTAGATGGATAAGTAGGATGAAGTTAGGGATAATTTCAGTTTATAAGATTAGGTGAGAGTTAGGAATAGGATAGGGATATAGGATAGATGTAAATATTTTTTGGATTGGAGACAAAGTAGGTAAGTTAGATAGATAAGGGTAGAGAGAGATAGGCAATTTTTTTTGTAATTCTTTTGTCTAAATGCTTTATATTTGAAGTCAAATAAGTGGGATTATTTGTATTCAAATAGGGGGAAAATACTCATATTTAGACCAGGGTAGAAAATTAAATAATCACATCAAATAATTTTAATCACCGTGTATAAGGAATTTCATTAAATAATACGCGTTATTAAAACCATTAAGCATAAATAAATTCGGTCGTCTCAGTAAAAATTAAGAAATTTAAATTATTTATAAGACGCTTTATATCAAAAGAAGCAGTATTGAAAAGCTCTGCGTGTAACGTAATTATTCCTAAACAAAGAGAAATTACGTGCAAAGTTTATATTAATTAACCCTATTTTAAGTAACCGGTAGTAAAACAAAGTGTACATATAATAATTAATATTTAAGTTGTATTCGCTAAAAATGAAAAGGATAGAAATCAATTTTAATTGGAGTTAATTAAACCGTTAATAACATATAATACCTATAGAAACTTGTAAAAAACCCAAGATTAAAATACCACGGAATAAAGCTCTGAGAATTAATATTATTTTGAACACCTGCGTAGTTTAAATATCACATTCGGCGTAAATTTTGCAGATAATTAATGTTTCAAAGAATCTTGGGGAAAACGTCGCATAATAGTTACGAGAATTGCTAAAGCTGGGTATTTCACACTCCATGTGGACTAAAATAATCGATAATAAAGAATATCAAGTTGCACCAATAAGAACACGGTAGAGAAGGAAAGAGAAAATGCGTCAAGCAAAGACACATATTGTAAAAGGGCGGGATTTAAGCAACGTCACGGGGGTCACAATTGGTTAAAAATAGGATGCAAATATCAGAGGTAGAACAACGATTTCTGTACAAAATTAATTAGTTTTTCTCGGACATGCTTGCGTGCCGTGTGGAAATTTTCTGAGATTTAAATGGGGCGAGTGAAAATTCGTAAAAATCGACGCGTGAGCGACGGACTGGGAACAGAGCATGAGAAATTCTAGAAACTGGCCGTTTTAGAGACTCGACCGACAGACAGGCTTTTTGCTATATATACCGGTGGTAATATGAATTTCGGCCTCTTAGACTTTTGACGATTCGATGCGTTAAAAGCTCGTACATACGCGACTTGATTGAAGATATTAAACCGTGCATTTTAGTTTGATTAAATAATTTAAAGTTTGCTAGTATATTTTAGTGATTCAAAATAGCTTGTTATTTACGTGCTAACATGAATGTACTTCAGTGCACTTAGATACAAGGTAATAAAATTTAGTTTCACTGTACCAATTAGCAAAATTTACAACGACGAATGTATACACAAAAGTAGGCAGTTTTGGCGTATATATTGGTGACAGAAGCATGAATTTCTTTGCTATTTTCGGGGTGTTAATAATTAAATGGTTCAAATACGTGTCTGGATCCATGAAACAAGGGTCAGATAAACACAGATGAGTTCCGGAAAGGCCCAGAAACGACTTTGAATGGATGGTGATGGAGAAAATTTAAAAGCGTAGAGAATCAGAAGCCGTAAATATAATCCTGTTGAATGGTGTGATTAACTAAAGAAACGATACTTTGAAGCTACGAGGACAGTAACCTTCAGGTAAATTATACTATTTTGTTTGACATTTTGTGTGTATTGAATGACTTTATAATTGATTTACTTTAAATGGACATTAGTGAAATTGTTCTAACCATAAAAGTTTAATTTTAAGATGAAATTTGCTTGTTTAAGTAAAAAGAGGTATTTTGTTTTGATGTTCGGGAATATGATGAAAATTTGGGTATGTCTTTGAGCTCAATTAGACGAACCTGGTTAATTAACGTAAAGGGTGGTAGATGCTCCTTTATACTCAGACTCCGGTCTGCTTATATTGTTATATTAATTAGTAGGCATCCAACAAGGACTTTAATTTTGGATGCACAGTAAAATGATAATAAAATTAATCTTGAAATTTTTTTGAAAACTGAATTTTATGCTGAAATTTAATTTGAAAATTTAATGTATTCTGAATATTGATGTAAATAGAGTTAACGTTGATGTTTTGGTAGGAATGTGTTGTTTTTGTTATAAATATAGGAGGTTTATAAAATTAGGTGAGCAGCCGAGGCGAAAAGCGTAGTTCACGGATTTTAAAGGTATCACAGCAATTCTTGACGCCCAAACTGTGGGGCTCGTATGTTTTTTTGAAAGGGCCAGTACCTGCAGATATGAGAAGATTCACAGCAATATATATATATATATATATATATATATATATATATATATATATATAGGATAGATATAAATAATTTTAACTATAAGAAAACCAAATAATTCCACCAATTATAGGAGTAAATCCACTATTCTACAAAAAGTCAATTGCGAGGACGCTGTATATAAAGGATATTTGATCTAATGCATGAGAAAGAAGCTCATTTTGCAATAATCCGATACCATTTAGCTAAAATAGTAGTATGTATGTCGTGTAATATGTTTTAAGTATAATGTATAAGTAAAGATAAGATTTTAAACGCAACTAATTGCATCGATATAAATACATCATTTATTTTGTTCAATTATCCAAAAAGGGGATATCTACACTAAACAACGTATGGTCAAGATAACGAATAATAAGGTATCAAATAAACACCATTACATAAAAAACTGATAAAATTACATCAGAAACAACTTCGAAATGCAGGAAATACAAAGACCTGGTTGGTTGAGATATCTACAAGACTTGTTGAAGACCCAGCCCCCATGTAAGTGGGAACAGCCTATATTAACACAGAGCAATGATAAAACGGGTCAGTTTAAAACTCAGGCAGGGCGAAGCTGCCTCACTGTGGACCAGAAAGTCACGTGTAATTTTAAATATTAAATAAAATATCAAGTGTAAGTGATAAAATGCAACGACTACAAAAACTTCTTTTGCCGTTTAAGTGAGTAGAATTTGGGGTAATTTATTTAAACTAATAAAATAATAATAGGGCTTCAAATTGAGCGATATAACACTTCAAATGTGTCGACAAGAAGAATAATTCGAATATTGGAATGTCATGATAATAATTCGAATTGGTGGTATTTCTGAATAATTCAATACGCGTCGACAAGAACAATTCAAATCTGGATCAATATAATATTACAATTCAAATCAGCGTCGACAATTATATTTTGGTACAATTCTAGTACAATTTTGAGTTGCGAGATTCAAGGCATATAAAATAAAAAAGCACGAAGTAATTTATGGAAAACGAAGGGTTCAAATAAGCTGAACAGTGATAGACGAAGGAGGACAACAAAGGGGTGTTGATCCACAATCCGAACAAGCTGTAGCAGGTCAGATCTATTTAATTTTAAGATGTTTTTCTATTTAAATTAAACTAATTGACTTCGTTTTATAAATTCAAACAAATAGGTAATCATAAAGGGGTGGAGAAGAGAAACATTGATCATCGTAACGTTGTGCACTCTGTGTAGATTAAATCGGGCTAGCCGTGGCATAATAATAAAAGTAGTAAGATTAAATTTGATTTGAGAACACAGAGCGGTGGAGTTAAGTAAACACGTCATTACACCGAGTACGGCGTTATCATATCAGATTATTTAAATTCAAACTGGCGAAACAAATATGACAGTCGATTTTTAAAATATATATATATATATATATATATATATATATATATATATATATTAATACAGAAGAATAATCCACATTTGGAATGCAAATGAATGCTTGATATATATTAATAGTTATTAAGATGAAATGAAAACCCAACTTTGTATTTAAAGTTGAATTACCATTTCAAATCGAACTAGTAATTGAAAACCACTAAAAGAACGGCTACAGCAGGATTTGAACCTGCAACCTCTGATTCTCCGGATCAGTGCTCTAACCAATTGAGCTATCTAGCCTAATTGTTTAGATGATGTTATACTTAATCCTACTGAAGCTTGGCCCTTGTTAATGATTTTCAATTACGTCTTGCATTTAAGGAAATTGAATCTAGTTATATACATAATTCATGTACTAATAACTTGATCATCCCAACAAGGGCCAAGCTTCAGTAGGATTAAGTATAACATCATCTAAACAATTAGGCTAGATAGCTCAATTGGTTAGAGCACTGATCCGGAGAATCAGAGGTTACAGGTTCAAATCCTGCTGTAGCCGTTCTTTTAGTGGTTTTCAATTACTAGTTCGATTTGAAATGGTAATTCAACTTTAAATACAAAGTTGGGTTTTCATTTCATCTTAATAACTATATATATATATATATATATATATATATATACCAAGTTTCATAAGAATTTAATAATTTTTTAAAAATCGACTGTCATATTTGTTTCGTCAGTTTGAATTTAAATAATCTGATTTTAGGTTCGTTATTAGAGACCACAGAAGTCCAAACTACTAAGTTTAAAGCAGATCTATCAATATTTAAGAAAGTGTGTCTGCAACATAGAATCTGCCAGGTTTTTTGAAGTTCAATCAAAAACCTGATGCGATGGGCGAAAACAGACTTTAGGTTGGGCTTCAGCGACCCCAGAAACATATACTAAACATGGCCAGACCTCCAGATCAGAAAGAAATTTTTTGTGCGTAGTTGTGTTATTTATACTTCAAAATCTTCAAAAAATCATTCTGTATAAATTAAGGATAATGCAAACGAAGTAATTGTTCATATGTACAAATTACTTTTGAATAATTCCTTTACATTTCATGGTATTGCTGCCACTGATGTAATGCTTGAGCTTTTCATTTTATTTAAACTGGATTTAGTCTAAAAAATTAAAACCTTCAACAATAAAATTGTAAAGGAGGTACCAACTTACATCAAGAATCTTTAAATTGTATAAAGCAACATAATTTTTAATACCATTCTTGAACACCGTTGCTGTTAAAATGATGTAGTTCTAGTCATTTTGATTACCACCGTGCACTTGTGAAATTTCATTGAATGCTACTTCAGGTTGTGCTGGAGGTGCCTAGTATTAAGACGATTTACTAACGTATAGGTAACTATAATATTTTTAGAGCTACGGTAGACGATTCAATAGCGTTAAACTTGATATATTTACTGCGTTTGTATATTTAAAATTTTGAGAAAATGAAAATAAACTATTTGATGCACACACCTTGCAGAAATTAAAAATGTCAACTATGTATCATCGCCAGTAATTCGCGAATCGCGATCCAGTATGCTGGATTTCACTAGCAATTTAAAATAATACGTTTGCGTGGCGCACTACTACAAGGTTGTTTTGTTGATTATTACAATATGGTATGGTAAAATTCCACACTGTG
This sequence comes from Platerodrilus igneus, assembly GCA_036346225.1. Classification (NCBI taxonomy): domain Eukaryota; kingdom Metazoa; phylum Arthropoda; class Insecta; order Coleoptera; family Lycidae; genus Platerodrilus; species Platerodrilus igneus. Next base: position 1,290,932 of record JARFIW010000229.1, on the reverse strand, counting down.
CTTCGAAATTTTAAAACTAAATATTTGAATCTTACGATATTTGTTTCAGATATTTTATACATCAGTTATTACATTTAATATGTTAAAAATTGATATTAAAGTAGTGAGTTTTAGTAGAATGTTTTAGATACAAGTTATATGAAAAATTACAATACTGACTTTCACCTCTCATTGGTTATTACCTTGACGTGGTGAGAGTGCTTACTTTCTTCTTCACGTTGCAGTTAACTGGCTCACTGGCTACCTGGATTGCGAAACGGCAAAACCAAAATAACCTACATCACCCACTCACACCAACTTAGAGCACGCGCGCGCGCACACACACACACACACACTTTCACTTCTCACTACCTTTTGAACTCCAAACACGCACCCTAATGGGTAACTCGTCCTGGTACACAAACCCTATGGTACACACACTTACAAGACTATATATTAATTAATAACAATGATAAGCTAAGAATATGAAGAAACGTTAAACGTGCCAAAAACTCATTCTGAGGCCCCAACTTCAAGAGAAACAGATCCGACGGTGGAGGAAGTAATACTGCGGTTAATGCTACCCTTGCAACAAACAACATGCCCCAGAAGAGAAAGTTTATAACCTCTTCTAAAATTGCAACTGGAAATCAATTGATGGCGGATTTTTCCCGTGATTTTTGGTGATCAGTAAAACAGGTGGAACTAATTTCGATAAAATAAATCTTTTTTTTATTGAAAAAACAATTTATTCGAAAGTTGGTGAGAGTGAAAAGAACAAAAGACGAACTATTAGTGCAAATAAAAACTCTAAAGCAATGTAGATGTCTATTTACTATCAACGCGATTAGAGATATGCATTGTTGAAGTGATCAGACATCTGCCTATTCTCCATATCATCTTTTTTTCTACTTTATCTCTTATTTTGTTGTGTTTTGTGTGATGTATATTAGTAGTATGTGTGTGTGTGTTATATATGTGATTGTTTTGTAGTGATAGTGTGTATTTTTGTTGTTTGTTGTTTGTTTTTTTGTGTTTGTGTGTGTGTGTGTGTGTGTTTGTGTGTGTGTGTGTGTGTGTGTGTGTGTGTGTGTGTGTGTGTGTGTGTGTGTGTGTGTGTGTGTGTGTGTGTGTGTGTGTGTGTGTGTGGTGTGGTGTGTGTGTGCGTGTGTGGTGCGTGCGTGCGTGCGTGCGTGTCGTGTGCGTGCGTGCGTGTCGTGCGTGCGTGCGTGCGTGCGTGCGTGCGTGCGTGCGTGCGTGTGTGTGTTTTTAATAAATACTTTATTTCAGTATGCTCCATTACAGGTAATAATACATACATAACATACATAAATTAACTAATAGATATTAACATATTAACAATGTCTTTGTTATATCAATAATAACTAAAGATTAATATAATTTAATTATTTCTTTGATTACAAATTATCTAACCGATAGCTTTTATTGTAAAAATATAAACCTTAAACATATGTATTAATGGATAATATAATACAAGGGTGCGAATTTGTTCATAAATTTTTGTCTTCTGTTGTGTTTTATTATAGTAAACTTTGAACAATTATAATGGAAATACTTATTTATGCCAAAAGTTCATTATTTAATAAAATATCTTAATTTTTAGAGTAGGAATTTTTTTTTTTAATTGTAAATCAATATTAAAATTAATTTTTTTTTTTTATCAATAGTAATTAAGGAGTATATAAATTACACAAGATAATATAATTTTTTTTTTTTTTAATTACAAATTATTTAGCTAATTTGTTGTAATCTAGAAATTTTAATCTTTAGTTTTATCGATAAAGTAAACGCTTAATATAATAATATAAAATGGATAATATACATAGAATTAAATTAATTTGTTCATAAATTATTGTCCTTTGTTTTGCTTCATTATTGCCACTTTGAATAATTGTGATTAAAATTACTTACTAAATAAAAAGTTTGTTAATTATCAAAAGTACTTAAATTATATACATAAGAATTATAGTTATCACTATTAACTAATTAAGTTCGGTACATATAGGAACTAAGTATATTTTATAAGTTATAATGTCTTTGTATATTGTTTTAATTTATCACGCTACAGTTTCTTGTACATTGGAACTATTATAGTTAATTTTAGTCACATAGCACTTCAAAATTAATTTTTTTGACAAAAGTAATAAATGAATGTAAATGATATTTTATTAAGTCCTCTTTTCTAATTGGCCAGTTTCCTTTATTAGTTATTAAATTGTTTATCAAGATTTCTCTTTCTATTTTTAATTTTGGGCATCTGAATATTAGGTGATCTACTGTTTGTTCTTCTAATTCACATATACATCTAGAATTGAAATTCAATTTAAATCTATATAGGTAGCTTCTTATCCTCCCATGTCCAGTTAGTATTATTGTTAGTTCAGGTGAAATAGGCAAAACTATATTGCTACGATGTTGAACTGTTGGGAAAAATGATCTTGTTTCAGATCCTTTTGTGAGTTTGACCAAATATTTTGCCATTTTATTATGGTTTGTGTTTTAATGTTTTATTATTTCAGATTTTTGAATAAAATTATATATGATTTCATCATCTGGTAGTTGCGCTCCTTCTTTGGCGAGTTCATCTACCATTTTAGCATGGATGTCGTCATGTGTGTTTATCCATTCAAAATGAATTGCCCATTTGGTTCTGGTTAAACTGTTAATTTGGTATCTGATTTTATTTATTAATTTATTGTTGTTTGATCGATTTTTTAATGCTTCTATTGTTATTTTACTGTCAGGAAATAAAGCTAGTTTTCTGTTTCCATCTGGGATATGTGATTTTTCTAAGATTTTTTCCAAAGTTTTGGCAATTGCTAAGGTTTCAGCCTGGTTTATGGTACATTTATCATTTAGCCTGAATTTAAATTTTGATATCATTTTATTATGTTTGCATAAAACAATTCCTGCTCCTACTTTTCCATCCTTTTTGATGCCTTTTGTGTAAGCTTTATAAGTATAAGTCAAATTATCTAATGTTTCATCAATTTGTGGTATATCTGCTGGATGTATATATCTATTTTTTGATGTTTGGGTATCAAATTTGTATGTTGGCTCTAAATCTCTTGTTATTTTATATAAATTTGCGTTTTCGCTTAATTTAATTTTTATTGGTGTAGTATTTGCAATAATGCAAGATGCATCGTATGATAGGGTTCGGCGTGCTTTGGATAATCTTAAATTCATAAGCCTTTGTACCCTTTCCAGTTTATTTTGATTGGTCTTTTTTGATAGAGCTTCTATCCAAACTGGTATTCCATATGATAGTAAAGGTAGTATGGCGCCCTCATAGATTATTTTCAAGGCCTTGTACTGTAATCCCCATTTCATCTTAGCGAATTTTGATAGTTCGTTTATTATTTTTAAGCATTTTGTTGTGATTTGTGTTACGTGGTTATTAAAATTAAATTTTCCATCTATCCAAACACCTAAATATTTCAAATTTTGAACTACTTCTAGAGTTTTGTTATTCAGGAAAATTTTTATATTCTGTCTAATATTCTTTCTTTTTCTTGATATAATCATCACTTTTGATTTGTTTTCATTAAAATTCATTTTATGATTTTCATCCAAATTGATATTTTGTTTAATTCTATGTTGGCATAGTTTTCACATTCTATGATATTTTTCCTTTAATAAGTAAAATCAGGTCGTCTGCAAATGCTATAATTTTAGTATTTTGTGATACTGCAGTTTTAGTAATGGGTCGTAGTTAACATTCCATAAAATTGGACTATAACATGAGCCTTGGGGACATCCCTTTGATAAAATTTTTCAATAAAAAGTGTTTTGTTTGATCATTGCGCTTCTATTTACGAAATAGTTACGTGTTAATTTGAATAAGTTTTAGGGCATTTTAGATTTCTCAATGTATTTAATATTGAGGGCCACCACGCAGCATCAAATGCACCTTTATCATCTAGACTGATCATAAGAATCCAATATTTTGTTCTTAAACATTCCAATACAAACTCTTTCAAACACATTAAGGCATCTACGCAATTTTTTTGTGGAGTGAAACCAAACTGGAATGGACTGAGTAGTTTGTTTGCATGCAGGAAGTATGTCAATCTATTCGCTAGTAGTTTCTCTAATATTTTACCGCCTACATTAAGAAGGCTTATAGGTCGAAATTTAGAAAATTCTTTATAATTTTCTTTGCCGGGTTTAATAATAGGTATTATTATTGATTTTTTCCAAATGGTAGGGAATATGCTTCTTTTTAAACACTCATTATAAATTTTTGTGATGAATAGATGTAATGAGCTGTGTGTGTGTGTGTGTGTGTGTGTGTGTGTGTGTGTGTGTGTGTGTGTGTGTGTGTGTGTGTGGAGTCTTTAAATGTTTCCGCCAGAGATGCAAATAGAGTTTGATATTTTTTTGGTCGTGTTTTGTTTGGTGAATCGTGATGAGTGCGACAGTATCTCGACTTTTTTAGTATTCCAGGGTGGAATTTCCAGAGGTCCTATCAGTAATGAGTTATAATTTGGGAATTCCCAGGACTTCGCAAATTCTAACCTACGAATACGAACTGGATCTAAAACAATGACAGGAATTGGTAGTGCCTTTACATCACAAGACCATTCCCACTACTGGTCTATGACCAAAGTATCCGGTACTTATACTGCTGAAGCATATGTTATATGGCAAGCCCTCTTATGCTGCTCTTATATATCATCATAACACTTCCCAATATTTACGGATTCTCTGAGCGTACTAGAGAGTCTTAAAAATTCATTCACACCCGATCCTCTGATTCAACAGATCATTTGCTTCCACCAAAGCATTATGGAACTAGGCAAACGTATTACTATAGTATGCTTCCTAGCCATGTTGAAATTGTCGGAAACAATACTACGGATACAGTAGCAAAATTGGCTACTAACAATGAAACAATTGATGTCCTCACCGAACGTTTAGAAGATATTATACCCCATATTAAATAGAACATATACAAAAAATGGAACGTTAAATGGTCCTAATATTAAGGCAAACTATCAGACATTAAATCAAACACCCAACCATGACAGTTTCCGTGTGAAATTAGCAGGCAGGAGGAAGTTGTAATAATCCGCCTGAGAATTGGTCATAGCACACTTACCTCTTCCTATTTGTTGTTAGGCAAGGAACAACCCGTATGCAAAAACTGCAATAGGTTTTTAACTGTAGGACACATTCTTCTCTTCTGTAAAAACTTTTCAAATCAACGACAGAACATCGGTCTAGATATGGACATTGCTAAAACCCTGGGAAACACCAAAGAGTCCATCACAATGTGCTTGGAATTTTGCAAAAAGATTGAAATATATAAACACATTTAATCAAGTATGCTGACCTTAAAAGATATAATAAGTAAAAGAAAAACTATATACAGGCGCCCACTATTGTTATGTTATCCATAACGGCTAATGACCTCTGCTGTCGATGCCGCAATATAAAAAAAATACTGACTTTCAAATATTCAACTTATTATTGTTCTATGAGCAAAAAGTTCTTTAATAATTACTACAATATTTCAAACATAAAATTGTAGTAAAATTATCTAGTCTACTTTTCTCAACGCACACATGCACGCACGTACGTACACTCGCACGAACGCATTCACGTGTGCACACAAAATATAAGGTAATTGCATAAGTCAAGTTGATTATTAATGCTGTAAATTAGTTAATAAGATGAAATAATAACTTAGACTTTTATGCAAAGCCTAAGTGATTATTTGAAATCGAGGTAGTAATTGATAGCAGGAAATATAAGGCGATGGCAGGATTCAAACCTGTAAACTTTAAATTTGTACCTGAATGCTCTGACGAATTGAGCAACAGAAACTGGTTATTAGATTGGAAGAATGGAAGCATTTAAATCGCATACGCCAAATTTGATATTTTGTCAATCATGTCATGCAATGTTAGTGAAATTTGGTCAGATATAGATACCAGAATACCATCTATTTGTGCAGTTGTCACATACGTTTTTATTTCTATTAGGAATTAAACATTAGATTGCAGCATTCAAGATTACACACAAGACAATAAGTTGAAATATAACAGTATTGATATAGATTTATATGTATGTTAGCTAATGCAATTTTGACATTTTAATTAATAGGTGTTTATTTTTCTCATTTCTAAAAAATAACATTTCGTTTGCAATGTGAATTATGTGATTGATGTTAATTGAAAATCTACAGTAAATTCTGAAATGAAATAAAATGGGTTTATTGCTCTACTAAATGTTAGCGGATTTAAAAATAAATTTTGTAGCAGCTGCACTTTGTAATTTTATGGAGTGGATCTGTTGTATTCTATTTCCGGTTAATTTTGCACTTATTCAAAGCATGAGATCTGGGAACGTTGTTTGTACTAAGTTGTGCTTCTGTCATAATCGTGAGAGTTTTGTAAAGAGAGGTTTGGTAACGATAAAGAATGTGCTGTCGCTGACAAAGCGAACATTTAAAGAAATAGAATACATGATATGAATTAACATGGAGGGTAGAGTTAGACCTAGGCAATTTGTCGCTATGAAGATTTACGATCGATTGAGTAATTGCATACGTTTTTCAAGCTTTTTCTAAATAAACAATTAGATATTTGTAGGTTGTGATTTCAATGTAAACATGATGTCGATATAAGATCATCTGAGTGAGAATAAAGTTCAAATACCCTAGAAGTAGATTCTATGTCTGAAGAGGTTGAAAATCGCCAGTCTGTTAATTCTTGTAGATTCGACAGATTGACAAAATTCAATTTTGGGAATTTGTTGATACTTTCTTAAAGAGCGGTAGTAATTCAGTGGACATTTCGTAATCAATCGTAGAATTTATTATACACCAATGAGAGGACTACGACAAGTCCACAAATTCAAAATATTTGATGTAAAGTAATCGTTATTTATACAAACTAGGCTATTAAAAGGATCAATGAAGATTTCGTACGTCCTAACATTGCTTCAAGAGACAACACGTTTAGAGTTGCAAGAGAAGCATCGTCCAGAATGGAGGATTTATCAACCTTTCAACTGGTAGATGTGGTAGCAAACAAATTGCAGCAAATCGTGATAGCTACAAAGATGCTACTACAAAAAAGCTTTCTATAGTAGAGTCCCCTTTTATGAATTTAAAGTTAGGTTGATATATGGTAGTGCCCATGATTTAGATTTATCTCTCTTAAGTTTACCGATGCCGGTACCTGAATTAGTTAGCGTGTTCAAGTACAAAGTCAACGGTTAAAGGTTCAAATCCTAATCCAATAAATTTATTTATTATCTTGTTAACAAATACATTTGAAAACATAGACTTATGGTCAAACTTATATTTTAAGAAGTATGTATACCATCCTACAATTTATGATCATACTCATTTCAAAAAAGAAGTTTTGATAATTTTAATTGAAAATGGTCGCTGACCTAAACGCGCCTTCACAAAAAAAACCTGATGTAATTTTGTTCCATATTCATGGACTATTTTATTATAATGCCTAAAAGATATTATACATATAAATTACATATTATTTTGATGACTAAAATCCAAGAACTGCTATATATATATATATATATATATATATATATATATATATATACATAACAGGTAATTATTTTATGACCTTATTTTATTATATAATATAAGTAGGTAGTGGGTTTTAGGTCTGCTGGATGATTAATAAGAATTTTTTTTTTACCTAAATTTTCGAATATATTTATATTCTTCTTCAGGGGTATAAATTGAGGTTTAAAATATATGTAATGGCATCAGATATATAACTTAAAAAAATGTAAAAGGTTGTTGAAACATATAATAAAAATACTTTTGTATATATTAAGATGTTCTTTTTTTAAAAATTTAAATGATATACTTCAGGAAAGAACATCTTAATATATACAAAAGTAATTTTATTATATGTTTCAACAACTTTTTACATTTTTTTATTTATATATTTGATGCCCTTACATATATTTTAAACCTCAATTTATACCTCTGAAGAAGAGTATAAATATATTCGAAAATTTAGGTAATAAAAAAGATTCTTATTAATCATCCAGCAGACCTAAAATCCACGATTAAATATACTTTTTATTCGGAACTAGTAAAAGTCATTAACAATATCTGTGTACAAGTGTTCATTAGTGGTATATATGAAAAACTTTACTTTATCTTCAAACAAATAATCTTTTAGTATCTAACAGTATGTATAAAACTATATATATATATATATATATATATATATATATATATATATATATATATTACTCAAATTTAGACCAGGGTAGAAAATTAATTAATCACATTAAATAATTTTAATCACCGTGTATAAGGAAGCTTTGGGAAAAAGTACGCGTAATTAAAGGCCTACTGTGAAGATTTAAATCATTCAATTAGAAGGTAGGGTTTGTATAGAATTTTATTAGATAATACGCGTTATTAAAACGTGGAGCATACAAATTTATTCGTTTCATTAAAAATAAGGAATTTAAATTATTCACTAGACGCTTTCTATAAAAAGAAGCAGAATTAAAATGCTCAACTTGTATGTAATTTAATTATTCCAAATAAAGAAACAAATAGAAATTACGTGCAAAATTTATATTAAGTAATTTAATTTTTAAGTAACGAGTATTAAACAAAATGTACAAATAATAATTTATATTTAATTAGGATTCGCTAAAAATTAAAGGGTAGAAGTCAATGCCATGCATTATTATTTTAATTGGAGTTAATTGAACCATTAGTAATATATAATATGCATAAAAGCTTTTAAAAACCCAATAATATTCAAATCGTAGAAGTGTTATTTAAAGTATTACGATTGAACACCTGCGTATTTTTAAATGTCAGATTCTAATAAATTCGAGCTGATAAACATGCAGATTCTGCGTATATTGCAAACGGTCGGATAAACCGTAGCTTATATTAACATATGAATCCACGTGGACTGAAATAATCGATAGTAAAGAGTATCGATTTGCACCACTAAGGCCAGGTTAGAAAAAGACGGCTAATAAAAGGCGTGATTTGTGCTACGTCACTGGGTTTGCGATTGGGTGAAATAAGTTGCAGTTATGAGAGGTGAAAACAGAACAATTTCTATACAAAATTAATTAGTTGTTCTCGGACGTGTTTGCGAGTCGTGTGAAAATTTCTTAGATTTAACTGGCACGAGTGCAAAAATTTAGTAGAATCGCGTGCCGGACTGTCGAGAAGGGAACAGAGAATGCGAAATTCTGAAAACTGACCGTCGCGGGACAAAACCGACGTGCAGGCGAGCGATTATATAAACCCGTGTTTATAGGAGTTTCTCTCTCTTAGATTTTCCATTTTTATTCAATACTTTAAAACAGTTTGCTCTTTATTTTTTGATGTTATACGATACTGCAAGCAGAATACGTGCTACGATAAAAGTTATTAAGTGCATTTAGAGAAAATAAAGTCTAGTTATATTTGCGAGTATTACGGTACCAATTATCGAAATTAGTAACGATAAATGAATAAACAAAAGTAGGCACTTTAGCGTATAGCGTGAAAGAATTATGAATTTCTTTGCTATTTTTCGGGAGTGTTAATAATCAAATGTTATTCGTAATCGTGATTGGATCCACAAAACAAGATTTTGATATACTTAGATGAGTTCCTGAGAAGCCCTGAAACAACTTCAGATGAATAGTGGTGTAAAAAATTTTAAAAGCGTTCAGAATAAAAAGCCGTAAACATAACCCAGTTGGAATGGTGTGATTAACAAAGGACGATGTACATTGGAGCCACGAGTGCATTAACCTTCAGGTAACTTCTGCTTTGTTGTTCGATTTTTGATGTTTTGGTGTGTGTTGAATAACTTTATAATTTGTTTGCCAAAAAATGGACAGTAGTGAATTTGTACAAACAACAAATTTTTAATTTTAAGGTGAAATTTTCTTGTTTAAGTAGAAAGGAGTATTTAGCAGTTTACGTTCTTGATTATGATGAAAATTTGGGTCTGTCTTTGAGCTCAATTAGACTAACCTGTTTAATTGACGTAAAGGGGTGGTAGATGCTCCCTTTGTACTCAGACTTAGGTCTGCACATATTGTTAAATTAATTAGTAGGCATCCTACAAGGACTTTAATTCTGGATACAAATTAAAATGATGACAAATTTAATCTTGAAATTTTATGATACTGAAATTTATGCTACAATTTAATTTTGAAATTTTAATGTATTATGAATATTGATGTAAATAGAGTTAACGTTGATGTTTGTGGTAGGAATGTGTTTGTTTTTTTATGAATGAGGATGAAAGTTTTAACTAGGTGAGCAGCCGAGGCGGAAAGAGTAAAGAGGCGATTATCAGAAGAGATTCAACAGGGCGGGAATCACAGCAAATCTTGGTGCCAAATTCGAGAGGTTCGAATATCTTTTTTTACTCTGGTGAGGCTTTTTGTAGATTTCACAGCAATATATATATATATATATATATGCTATGAAAATGCCCCACGATTGGGCATACCATTTTCATTGCTGTGCTATGTACTTTAATTGGTGTCATTAATAATTTTAGTGAAAATTTCTACGAATGTTGCTTGCTTAATTTTGCTGCGAACCCCTTAAAAATTTTTATAATTTATTCTCCCTCGGCTAGCTCAAAATCAAAACATGCTCTACTTTACGACAAGAAAGATTGTTTAACCGTTTTTCTTTCTACTACCTAACCGTTAAGTTAATTTTAATAAAGCAATCCAGAGATTACACAATATATTGATCGATAATATGTACAGTTTTATGTAAATTCAAAATTTAGCCACTGAATAGAACATTAATACTCGCCTAATTTATAATTTCCTGAAAGCCAGCAAAAATATATTTTAAATACTCTTAAGTACCTTTTGAACGTTCAAAGATGATTTCCTTATTTTTCAAATTCTCAAATGACCTTTTTGTTGACTTTTACAGATATATAATATACAGCAAATATTAAAATTGAAACGGTCTTTAACTAATAAAAATTTTAAGATCTCTAACCTGTGTTTTCTTGCATGTCACTGGAATTGTCCCATATTATCTGTGGTCAGCACCCCTTGATAGTTACAGCTCGACTTGTTTCACTTAATTGGCAAGAATGATGGATTAATAGTTGCCTGTATTTCTCCACTCAGATTTCTCGTGTAACTTTGAGTATCTTGAGGTTTATTTTATATTTCCATGTAATAATTTATTTAGACGTATTTTTAGATGTATTATTTAAATATGCATTTGGAGTATTTATTCAGACGTACATTTAAATCTTTATTAGGACCTTTTTTCGGAGCTCTAAATGGTTGAATATTAGAATATTATTTAAGTAATAGTTTACCTTAGGTCTAAGCGTAGAACGGCTATTTTTCGTCGCACAAATTTGGCACTTTCAATCTTACACTTTTTAATAAATTATTGACTTTTCACTAATTGTCACTGGTACGTATATTTTTACTTTATATCGGCGTGGTTCGTGCTTTGTTGAAGCTGGACTGTCTATTTTCGAGCTTCCTTTCGTATTTATAAGCCCCACCTATGCATGTTTTAATTGGTGCGCATCGCGTGTTTATTGACAAACGTATGTAATTTTCGCCTATCTCTGTAGAACTTTGGTAATTCTCAAATTCCCTGGTTTTAGTTGTTGTTCCTCCATTCAATCTCGCACGTAAATATTCAATATATAATAGTATCTTCTTAGAATTTCCAAATATTCCTTTCATTCTGTCACGCGTTTTATATTTGTGTCACGTACAGTCCAAAGCTTATCGTAAACGAACCGTCTGCTATTTATTTGTTATTTAAATATATGTTGGATTTTTCCGCAAATGTAATATTCCTGGTCACGTATTCATTTTCTAATAATGACGCATTCAAGTACGTTTGCTTCTTTATGCGTTGACATTTTTGACGAAATTATTAAATAAGAAGATTGCCAGTTTGTTTTATCTTTACGGATAATGTGTTTCTATTGATGCAATTTGTTGCGTTTAGTACCTTATCTTTACTCGTTTCTTGAACTTAAACATTATTATATACATTATTATACATTATATGCATTATTATTATACATTATACATTATACATTATTATTATTGTTATTCTAGCTAAATAGTGTTTGATTATTGCAAAATGAGCTTTTTTCTTGTATGTTAAATTAATTGTAATTTATATACAGTGTGCTCACTATTGACCTTTTGTATAATAGTCGATTTACTTCTGTAACTGGTGGAATTATTTGTTTTCTTAACGTTAAAATTATTTACATTTATTCTACAACCCCTATGACTTAATATACCCTAAAATTACTCTCTTATAATAGAATTATATATATATATATATATATATATATATATATATAAACGTGATAAGGCGCCACGAGAGGTAATTGAAACCCAAATTCCACGAACAAATTCCACCAAAATATAAATGAATAAAAAAAAATAGAAATTTCCGTAAATTCATAGTTACACCCTGTATAATACAAGCGTACTCTTATTCATTGAGATACAAGCGGAAAATAAAATTTTCCGTGTATAAATAATCACCCTGTATGATATAAGCGTATTGTAAATACATAGCAAATAACATAAGCAGCATAGTAAAAATAATTAATCGTTTTTATACTTTAAAATGCATTAAATGCGAAGGTAAATCGATCATTTTAAGATAAATACAAAAGCTATTTGTTTATAATAAAAAAATGGCCCTTTCCGTGCATAAAAATAAATAATGCTGTCTCTGAATTTTGGGAATTGAAAACGTTTTACCTTGAAAGCAAATATTTTCTATAAAAATGCAACTAATATGCATAACAAATCTATTAAAGCTTTAATTAATTACCTCGTATAATCCATAAATCATTTTAAATAAAGAATTTTTTAGAATATGAGGACTATAGGATGAACCATCTATACTTAGAAATACGTCGACATCGTATGACCCAATTAATAAAGAAACGTTTATTCCAAGTAGCGGCCGGAACTTTGAAGTACCCAGAAAATGTAATACAAAATTGATAAGAATTATTTATGATCTTACTGTAGGATGGAAAAAAACCGCCAGCATTAACTTTAGGTATTAAAGAAAAACGGACAGCGCACATAAATCAACACTAATGACGTAATAAAGCTCGGCGATTTTAGACACTAATGAGTTTTTCTGGAGACCTTGCGTCATTACGATATAAAATATTCCATACGATACGAGTATATTCTAGAAAATAAATAAATTTGTATATAAAGTAAAGCGTTTATTAAATAGATTCTTCCGTAAATTCAATCGCGAAAATATTACTTTGAGAAAAGGATTTGGAAGCTATTGTTTTAAAGTATGCAACACGCATACTGTAATTAATATTTACCATGGAATAGTGAATAAAGAAGTAAAGTTGAACGTAACCTGTACAGAAATACGGAAATTGAAAAATTCAATTATTTGATCTTGTGATATACCATAAAGATAGCAAATGCTTCGATATAAAAAGCTATTTAAGATTTTATTGAATAATCAAACCGAGGATGCACATTGATATCTATAGGCAGATTTGTATAATACGAAAAACGTGTAAGCTAATTTGGACGTCAATTTAAACTAAGAAGATATTTAATTACGAATTGGACAAAAAATGCGCTTCGTGGATTTTGCAAGTACAGTATTTAAAAAAAAACATTGTATGTAACTGATACTTATATTTTGTAATTTAGTTTGAGATAGAGTAAGCCCTAATCATTTTATTTGTGTAAGAATTTTTACCAGAAAAGTTTATGATCAGAGTTCGAAACACTCTGACCTTTTTAAGATTATCTGTCAAGTACTTTTTGACCAAACAAACCTTACAAGCCTGAGTAAAGTAAATTACTAATTAAATCTAACTATAATATTTAAGGATTTAGGGTTCCAAGTAACTCTAAGAAATTTCAAGTAACTCCAAGCCATTCCTAGTAACTGCAAGTAATTTTAATAAATAAAATAAAACTAAACAAAATCTAAGATAAATCCGAAGGGAAAAATTCAGGCAAATTTAATTAATCATTCTGGTCAACGAGTTGAGGCAACTTCGCTAAGAATCAAATTGACAGGGGGAAGCTGTACCAGAAAATCAAATTGGAAACAATCCAGGGGGGTTGACAATCGACATAGAGAGGCAGTTCTAAGAAACAAGCAGGAAAAACGCAATTCAGAGATATATTATCCTTTATTAACATATGACTGCATTTCAATTTTTAATATTTGCTATTATTTATATCAGAGTATTTGTAAGAGTCATCAAAAATCTTTTGAGAATTTATGCAAATAGAAAGAAGGTCATTTGAACGTTCAAAAGTGCTTCAAGTAAGTTACAGTGGTATTTTTGCTGGCTTTCAGGGAGTATGATTTTGGTGTAATCAGATAAATATCAATATTTCATTCAGGGGTTAATTTTTGAATACAAAATCAAAATAAAAAGTTATTAAAATACAAAGTGTATATATTCTCGATTATTATACAAATTTTAGCTAATTTCGTTTTCATTATCCTAACACATAGGAGCTAGATATAAAGGGGGTCAAACATTCTTTATTTTCGTGTCGTCAGGCACTCTGTGTTGATTAGACTGAGCAAGCCGAGGTTGATATAAAAAGCGGTACCGAGGACGAACATAGCAATATATATATATATATATATATATATATATATATATATATATATATATATATATATCTTAGTTAATACGGTGACTAGCTCGATTTAAAATGATCATTAAGCTTAGCATAAAATTCAAGCATATTTGGTGTGAAGATAGATGGTGAGACAGACTATTTGTTCAATTAGCCATCAAACGCAAGATAAGGTTAAATGGAAGCGATTTTCCTATGTTAACATCATTACTTGCAATTACGTTCAAGTGTTATCAAAATTAGGTTTTTTATTATTTAGGAAACGACGTGTGAATAGATTTATTTTAACATTTTTCATAACTCTAATACTATTTAGAATAAAGAATTTTTTCGCATCAATATTGTATAACTTATAAAGAGACTTCAGTGGCCCAAGATTCAGTGCTTACATGTGTTTACTTCCTGTAGTAATATTGCCCTAGCAAACTGAACAAGGGATTTTAGTAAATTTGTTCCCAAATCCATCTTATTAATTCTGCATCACGCAACATCACTCTTGTATCATTATTCACTACTTTCGGCTACAGTGCAATTTTGTTGTTTTTGGCTGTAATTTAGAACAAAAGCCTTGACCTCATTGTCTTCATCGTAAATATAAAGTAAACACGGAACATTGATGCCAGAGAATTTTGCTTCTTAATGCAAATTTATATTTTGTCAACAGGAGAAAGAAAACAGTCATTGAACAATCGGATGGCTTTGTTTTGATGAATTCATATTTAATACAACGGTTTCTTCGCTCAATTTGAGACTAATATAAATTCTTTAACATGCCACGTTTATAGTCTTTGTAAAACAAAAATCTCTTAAGAAAGTATTTACTGTCCTCAAAAACACCCCTGTACTCCCCATAACACCCGATGGCTTTATTAGAATTACATTGGTTTAAGTTTCAAAGCCCTGGCGATCTGTACCCAGGCAATGTTTCGGCGAAAATATTTAAGAGGACTACCTTTTCCATACTTTATGCCCCCTTTCGGTTACTAGGTACAGTTAGTGGCGCGGTGTATACGCGATGTTATGCACGATTTGCAACCCACCTTAAATATAAAGCCCTTTCTGCAAGCGATCTACTTATTTTCCTCCACATCTAATTGAGTAAAATATCCAAAAATATCGCAATTTCTCTATCTATGCAAATGAAATGCGATTGTTGGTGTTTGTTTGGAAAACACGAGAATGCACTATTCGCACAAAAAGAAGTTGACGGAATTAATAAGATCACCGTGCAGGAAAAAAACTATGCGTAAAAGTAGCGTTCTACCGTATACTGAAGCAAGCTGAAGCATGAGCACAACTTTATGAATTGGAATTAATACATTTTTACCATAAACAAGTCCTGTTATTCAAAATTGGAACACTAGATAGAGAAAATTGGAAATAAAAAAGCAAGAACTAAACCTAAATTGTTGCGAACAAAATGCGCATTGATTTATTAAATTTTGTTTTGCTCCGAAGGGGCGGGCAACTCGTAACAGTATAGGAGTGTGTCGGCTAATTGCAGTGGTGCGGAAATCCTCCAGAAGAAAATAAATTTTTTTTAAAAATAGTCATAATGGAAAATGTCACGTTGGGCGCTAAAAAATACTAGTACGGGTAAAATGAACATTACGTTAATAAATTTTCATTCTTTCCTGAAAGGACGGGTACCCGTAACTATGTAAGGGTGCGTCGGCTAACTGCAGCGGTGCGAGAGTCGTTTCCTATGGAAGAAATAATAATAAGAGAATATAGAAAAATTTGATTAGAAATAATAAACATGGCTGAAATCCAAATAATCGTACAGAAATCACTTACTGTGAAACACTTTTTCTCTTTACCATAATCAAGGAACCCCAAACCATCTGTCACAGAAATCCCATTGATATTATTCCTAAACGGAAGACGGTTATTCGGCATACGTCTCCTTTGCTTCGTTGTCTTAAATCTTATTACACGGTATTTACCGCTTGTTAAAATATTTTAAAACACTTATTAAATTTTGGTCAAATTAAATAAAATTGAAAACTAGAATGCCTTTTCTAAATAATGTTCCATCACTTGGGTAGCTGGGTGTCCTTTACAAACGTATTTGTTTACTTAGTTTTTAAATGAATGCAAATAAAATTTACCTAAACGTACCTTCTATTGACACAAAGTAATTTTAATAAAAATACCAATATACCTTCCTTACACGAAAAACTTAAATTTCTTAGCTTCAATTCTGGCCAGGTATTGCTAAAAAAGTCCTAGAAATTTAGCGTGGACAAGAAAATAATTAAAGTACGCAACGAAAATAACCCGTACTGAGTACCGCAACAAAAATAAATCCAACAAACGCCGTGCTAACTAGAAATCAAAAAAACTTTAAAAAAATCAACCCGTGGAGAAATATTTATCCATTATATCCCGTAGGATTTACATAGCACAAAAATCTTCGCAAAAATAATTAATACTTTCCTTAATTACCTCAACCTAATTTTTAACCTCAATTCTAGTGTTCAGATAAAATAGAAATTAATAAAAACAAATACATTTACATAGTGTTCACAAACACATCTTAAATGCAACTTTTAAAAATGAAGAACAAAAAAATAATGTCAACAATAACAATAAAAAAAAACATTTACTAGCCGAAATGCATTTCTCAGAAGCGGTATAGGATTTGGTAATAACGTCACACCTAAACAATAGCGCAACACTAAATTTTATATAGATAATCTTTTGGACAGTCAATGCTGATCTTATTTTATAATTAATATTCAACCAATAACAGCTGTCGCTATTAGCTTATTCCGACGATTTGATTTAAGTAAGTTCAATTTCAATGCCGTAGCATTTACGGTTGTGCGACGAGTAACCTAAAAACTTAAAAAAAATGCAGACCCGATTATTCCTGATAGATGTCATCAAAACGAAGCAGAGAAGAAACAGCAAGCCTTACAGCTTGGCATGACGTTCCCCTTTTCAGCTTCTCACAGCCCGATTTTGAAGGTTCTGATAATGCACAACTTTATGTAGTCAACATCCGCTGGATCACATGGCACATCATACCTATGCTTACGTTAATTCAATTATACAAGATTATCTTGTTCAGTACTTTTTACTCTATAATTTAGAAATCGTCCAAATTCATTAAAACTTTCCTTTATAAACTGATTACTTAGTAGGGACTCTAAATAGAGCAAAAATCATTTTAGTACTACTTGACTGAATATGTAAATATCACCACGCGGACTTTTTTATCTTCAATCAAAAAGTGTTATCTTTACTTGTAGTTATTAGAATTGCCTATTTAAATGTATAATAAATGTATAAGAAAAAATGGGGATCTATTTAAATTTAGAATATCAATGCATTTGTAGAGGTGTAGCAGGAGAACGGATCTAATAGTTTCAAAATTTTTACGATTTTACGTCACTGTTTTACTAAACATTCTACAAATATATACTTCCTTATGAAAGGAAATAAAGTACATATAATTTTACACTAAGAAAATACGTGTTTTTTAAAAGAATCGTACAAAACCACTCGCACGACAAAGGCTATATTATTTTACCAAACGAAACAACGATAAACAATGGCAAGCGGTTTTAGAGTTTTCAACTACCCTAATATACGTCAACGTGCCCATATACAAGATAAGAAGTATATACAACCAAAATTGTGGAATTTTAAAAAAGCGTAGGATAAGTTGCCTAACTTCCTGCATTTAAATTGTAGTAACATAACATAAACTTATTGTAATATTTGGGAGAGTGAACAAAACCCTACACTTTTAATGCTATGACAAAATAGAATAAGTTAAAGTATTTTAAGTTACAATTTGAAACAATTGAATAGCAACCACTTAAACTGAAAAGCAACCGAATGTTCAAATGATTGTACACAAAGTAAGTGATGTGAAAATTAAATAAGTAAAAAAGCAGATAATTTAATCCAGGAACTGCACGTAACAATCTAATCCATCAATAATCCTATCACCTCAAAATCTTTTAGTTTCCCGTATCAAATCACGTGTCATTTATAAATCCCAATTTCTGGAAATGTCGTTAATAACAAGCAGAGAAAATGAAATATCAGTTCTTTGGGTCAATCGTTTCATTATTTATTCCAAAGTAATATAAAATCAATACGTAAATATTTTTTAATATTCTAAATGGTAACATTATACTCAATTAATACTCCTACCATCGTAAAATCACCGTTTTGCAAAATAAGTAGTTTCACATTAATTCATTTCATACTACATAAATGCTTACCATTGACATTTAAAATTTCACATATACATTTCTTAAAAGTTACATAAGAATTCATAATATTACTCACTGTCATTTTGGATTTCCAACAACCATGAGCATTTTTCATTTCCTCGTCCTATTGTAGCAATTTTATTTTCTACCTCATATATATATATCTGTATAATCAATCCTTTTATTAAATATTAAATAATATAACACATTATAATGTTATCCAATCCACTTAATATAATAATATCTATTGTCCAATAAAGAACTAGTATTTAGTTCATGTTAAAAGTTGAATTCTACGGAGACAAGATAAAAGCTTTTGTTTGGTATCCTTCCTGGATCCCCTTCCACTCAGGAATCGTAACGTAACTTTGTTACTGGGCAGCAACAAGCCGCCAGGTCACTTCCAACACAGCTGGGGTTCAAGCAGGTCGAAAGTTGTTCTTAGGAGCGATGTCCGTGATTGATTTTTGCTGTTGGAGGCGTGCACGATGGAAAATTGCCCGTGTATGCTATTAGGAACATGTAACTTTGGAAACTATTAAATTTAAAACATGTAACATTGGAGATTATTAAATTTGAATTTAAATTATATTGCAACATAGATTGTGAATAAGCTCTTTTCTGAATGGTATTCATTCGAAGTTGATGGAAAACAATTGTATCTTTGTATAATATGGAATCACATATATAAAGTTGTTCGGATCAATTACAGACAACATTTACTTTCTTGTGGTGTGAATTCTAGAAACGCAGTTAATGGAAGCCAAGTGACGGTTTTTCAGTAAGCGGCGCAGCTGTTTGTTTGGAATAGAATTTTCCGTTGTTCAAACATATGTCAGCATTCACGCAAGTATATAGGTGCAAATTGGAACTCTGGTATGTACAAAAAATTATGTTCGTATGTTGTCTGAACTGTCGACGTAGTAACGAGATAAATTTTGCTGTAATCGACTTGTGTTAACCTTAAACAGGTCAAGGCCAGACCTCAGATATATTTTTCGTAGTCATACGATATGAAACTGTAATTTGTTTCTACAAATTCTTTTATTAACTCAAAGAAACATCAGAAGATGTCAAAACTAATTAGATAAATTAAATTCTCATAATTTTAAACCTTTAGAAATTGAATCTTTACATTTGATATTTTATGAACAATTAGCTGTAATTATCTACTGTGAAATTAAGGTAAATTTACCATAATTAACTCTTTCTTTAAATAAGCAATTTTATGCTTTGTCAAATTGTTATATAAACTTCATTAAATAGTAAGTGGTACGGATACTTTCAGTACCATTGTAAATAACTCTTTCTAATTTAAATTAACTTATAAAGGAAGACATATTTTTTTGTAAACGAAAATTACTTTATTGGATATCAAAAAGAATAGATTCTTATTTTCGGACTAAAGATTATTTTTTATTTAAGAGGAATGAAAGCCGATTCTGATCGTATTTAATTATTTTTGAATTTGAATGCACAAACAGTGCTTTTCTTTGTTTAATCTGTTCACAGGTGCAGTGCAGGATTGCTAAGGTCAAGGTCAAACCATAAGGTAAGATACTTCAAAGATTAGGAGGTCTTTAAAAATTATATAGCGGTTATAGAAAATAGGTTTCCGCATTAGCCTTGTACAAGGGACTTGTTTCAGGTCTTCTCAGTATAAAAAAATACGGTGGCGCCTTATTCTTATTATTAGTGGTTGCAATTACACCCCGACCCACAGCTCATTCTCTACCCAGAGCATATAGTTCGACTAGCCGCTTGCCTTTGAGATTTCCTCAACTTAGAGCCACCTTCCATCTTAATTTGCCGTGGGCTCCATTTCTAATTATCGGAAATTCTCGTTAAACTAAATCCATAAGTAAAAGGCTAACAAATAGCGCCCAGCGTGTAGGCCTCGATTGCTGTATCAATTGTATAAGCACATAAAGTATAGGCTTCGATTGACTTTGGTTGTTTACACTTGTGGTTTGTAATTCATTTACCCTCAGATTAATTTAGTCTATTGATGTTGTTGTTTAATTGAGTTTAATTTGTAATTAGTTAGTTAGTCTATTCCATGATGGCTGAGACGTATCAAGTAGTTTATTTGCATAAAGATGAGTTGGATTATGAATTGAGAATTCGTGGAGTTGTTAGCAGCAGACCCCACATTTAAGAGGATACAGTCGAGATTGATACATCTTGATGGTCGAGTTAGGAGAATAAAAATCCCTTTAGATAATTCAGATGAAGTAACTTTATTTAAGAATGAATCATTGGCAACTATTCTTACCATGGAGGCAGAGCTACATGAAAAGCTTAAGAAGAATGAAGATGTAAACGCATATGGTGAATTTTCAATGAGAGAAACCATTCCAGCAGTTGTCAGTACTCCTATTCATACTGTTTCATATTTAGTACCCCCTATTCCAATTGGTTCGTGGTCAGTAAAATTTTCTGGAGATCCAAAACAGGTTCATCAATTTTTAGATAGAGTAGCTGAGTTAGCACACTCGCGTAAAGTATCTGATGAAGATTTATTTAATGCTTCTGTAGAATTGTTTACAGGTAACGGTTTAGAATGGTATCGTTGTGTTCGAAATTCGTTAACAAACTGGAATTCATTAGTTATTCGATTAAAGGAAGATTTCTTACCATCACACTCAGAGGACGAGATTTGGGAAAAGATTAGGTCGCGTCATCAACAAAAAGGAGAATCCGTAGTCATTTAAATAGCTCATATGGAGAATTTGTTTAGTAGGTTACCACAATCACCTGCGGAATGTACAAAAGTTAGAATGGTAAAGAAGAACCTATTACCTGATTTTATTTGTCAATTAGCTCTAACGGAAATTGATAGTATGTCAACATTAATAAAGTTGTGTAAGAAATTAGAAGAAGCTTTCTTACATGGTAAAATTGTTCTTTTAGTCGCAGCTTGAAGTATTTCAGTGAATAATAATTCACAGTGTAGTTGATAATAGTGATTTGTATTTAGGTTTTTCTTCCATTTGTATTATCTACAATAATTGTTTGATAAATTTTTTATAGTAGAGATGATAGATGTTTATAATTTGGTACACTGGTTTTTACTGTCGGTAAACCGTTTCAAGATTGCTCTTGTGCATAGGCACGTTTTGTTTTGATATAATTTATTTTGATAGCAATTTTTGATTTATTTATATCCGCATTGCAACGCAGTATGTTAATTGGTTGTAAGTCTAAGTGAAACTTGTCGTCGTGGTTGGTCGGATTAGCAGTATGTCAGTCTAGACGAGACTTAGGAAAAGTCGGTCGCTCAGCATTACATTAGTCTACACGAGACTCGAGGTAAGTTGTCACTCTAGCGATTTTGGCATCACTATTTTTGAGATTGGTGATAAGGTTATAATTTTTTGTTTATAAGTCTAGGTGAGACTCACAGAGGAGTTTGTCACCCTAGCAAGTTTATGCGTTGTGAAGTACTTTTGTCTATTTTGACAGTTTGATTATGAGTAGTGTAAGAGTGTACTAGAACATTGATTTATTGTTATCCTAGATGGAAGGTTGAGAGTAATCTAAATTATAAATTTATTATGTTTAAAATTGTCATTGTCTGCGAATTTAAAGAGAAGGTGTTCTTAAAGTTTGAAGTTCATTGGTTTAATGTTTGAAGTCATGTTGATAGTTTAGTTGAGATCAAGTTAGATAATGTGGATCCTTGGTATGTCTCTTCGAGAGAAAATTTTAGCTTCACCTGATGATTACCCCCAATGGAATGTAGAAGATAATTATGTATTTAAATTTCTTTCATCAAATTTACCACTCTCGTCGAATGTAAGGAATGGAAATATTTAGTCCCTAGATCACAGAAGGAACAGGTTATTCGGATAAATCATGACCCTTCAGTGGCCGGTCATTTTGGTTTTAAAACATTGGCACGCATTCAAGAGAATTTTATTGGCCAAAATGCGTATTGATGTGTTGAAATTTTGTAAAATTGTTTAACGTGTGGTGCACAGAAGGCATCGAATAGAGGACCCCTTGGTTTAATGGGAAAGGAAAAGGAAGTGAAGTTCCCTTTCAGATTATTGCTATAGACCTCATGGGCCCATTTCCACGGTCTAAGGTTGGACACAAATGGTTGTTAGTTATAGGTGATTGGTTCTCAAAATTCACGTTGATGTTCCCGTTACGTAGTGCAAAAGCGCATTTAATAGAACGTGTGTTGGAGGAAAAAGTTTTTAGTTTATGGTGTTCCCAAATATATTATTTGTGACAATGGCTCACAATTTAGTGGTAAAATTTCAAGGCCGTATGTAAAAATATGACGTTCAAAAATTTGGTTTAATGCAGTTTACTCTCCCAATGTAACTTTGTAGAGAGGATAAATAGAACAGTCGGAACAGCTATACGTTCGTATATTGGAGAACATGATACTTGGGACATAGAGTTACCCCAAATTCAGTATGCGATTAATTCTGCAAAACATCATGCCACTGGTTATTCGCCAAATTTCTTAGTTTTTGGTAGACATGTTCCTGTGTCTGGAAGATTTTATGGTCTTGATGTGGAACCCTCAGTTGATATTGATTTTATTTCTAGAGATAGACCTTCGTATGTATCAGATCATCAAGGACTGTTTGATATTTTTATAGACGTACAGAAAAGGTTACATTTAGCTTACATGCAGTCTAGTAATTCGTATAATTTAAGAAGACGTAACATTTCTTTCGAAATAGGTGACAAAGTTTGGAGGTCAAATAAAGTTCTTTCGAAAGCAAGTGATAAATTTACAGCTAAGCTTGCGCCAAAATATGTTTTGAGTATTGTTAAAAAGAAGGTTTCAAGTTTAATTTATGAATTGATTAATGAAAATGGTTCGAGAGCAGGCAGATGGCATGTTAAGGACTTAAAACCTTATTCAGAGTTCAGTGGTGATATTGAAAGAGAGAACGTTTCTGAACATTAATTAGTGTTGTTGATATATTTAATGGTTGATAGTAGGAATTATTTCTGTCTTATCTTTTAGTAAAGAGTTTAAATATTGTATTGGAATACTGTTTGGTAGTCTAAAAATTTTAGATGTTGGATAAGAAGTATAAAAAGAATTTTTTGTAGCGCAGTAAGGCTGACACTAGACTGTGCTGATATTGTTAGTTGCAAGTTATTTATTTGAGTCAAGATAAAAAGTTACATGTTTCCGTTTGTCAAATGATTTCATTGGTCGTATAATTCTTTAGTTCAAGGTTATAAAGGAATGTTTAGGTATTTTTATGATTAAATTGTTTGATAAATAAAGTTGTATATATTTGTTTATTATTTTCTTTTGGATTTATGATTAAAGTGTTTGACAATTAAGATTGAGTATAGTTGGTTATTATTTTTTGGATTTGTGATTAAAGTATTTGATAATTATATTAGGAATCAGGTAGTTGAGTCCATATTAAATATTGGTTGGAGGTCAATATTGTTAGTAACTTTGATAGTTATGTTTATAATGAATATTGTGTGAGATAGCAATGTTCTATGTTTATAATGAATATTGTGTGAGATAGCAATGTTCTATGTTTATAATGAATATTGTGTGAGATAGCAATGTTCTATGTTTATAATGAATATTGTGTGAGATAGCAATGTTCTATTTTGTTCATTCATGCGTGAGTGAGATTTTTGAGGAGTAAGACGTGGAGACGTTTTACTTGTCTCTTCTGGGAAAGAGATATTTCTACATTTTGGTTGCATATACATGCGGTAGATTGTTGAACGTTAGTGATTTCAAGACATGTTTGCTGTTTTGAAGTTATGTTTAGAGTGGATCTCAAAGATAGTGAGAGTCCTTTTCTTCTTTTGTAAATATGTAAATTAAAGTTAATAAAGTAAAAATATGTTTGTCATGATAATTTGATATTTTCATTAAGGAATTATAATACAGCAGTATTATATGTTTTGTTGTTTAAGTTTCGAGTATAAATGAGTGATATAATAACCCCGAATATGATTAAACGATAATGACACCCTACCGATTAAGACTTCCCGAATTTGTCCCCTTGTGGCGTATAGTACGCGTAGTTACTCATCACTCATTTTCAACTATGTTGTACCTTAAGTGGTAATTTTTGTTTTATTTTGTAAAAATTAATAATAATAAGTCGTGAATATATAACTATAAATTCAAAAAAAAAAATTCTTAGAATTTATTCCAGAATTTTTTCTCTTAGAAAGAGGCAGTGTAGCAATTTTATTTTCTACCTCATATATATATCTGTATAATCAATCCTTTTATTAAATATTAAATAATATAACACATTATAATGTTATCCAATCCACTTAATATAATAATATCTATTGTCCAATAAAGAACTAGTATTTAGTTCATGTTAAAAGTTGAATTCTACGGAGACAAGATAAAAGCTTTTGTTTGGTATCCTTCCTGGATCCCCTTCCACTCAGGAATCGTAACGTAACTTTGTTACTGGGCAGCAACAAGCCGCCAGGTCACTTCCAACACAGCTGGGGTTCAAGCAGGTCGAAAGTTGTTCTTAGGAGCGATGTCCGTGATTGATTTTTGCTGTTGGAGGCGTGCACGATGGAAAATTGCCCGTGTATGCTATTAGGAACATGTAACTTTGGAAACTATTAAATTTAAAACATGTAACATTGGAGATTATTAAATTTGAAGTTAAATTATATTGCAACGTAGATTGTGA
The DNA here is from genome assembly GCA_036346225.1 of Platerodrilus igneus. Taxonomy (NCBI): domain Eukaryota; kingdom Metazoa; phylum Arthropoda; class Insecta; order Coleoptera; family Lycidae; genus Platerodrilus; species Platerodrilus igneus. The sequence continues at coordinate 1,265,389 of JARFIW010000229.1, read as the reverse complement.
ATAAGCTCTTTTCTGAATGGTATTCATTCGAAGTTGATGGAAAACAATTGTATCTTTGTATAATATGGAATCACATATATAAAGTTGTTCGGATCAATTACAGACAACATTTACTTTCTTGTGGTGTGAATTCTAGAAACGCAGTTAATGGAAGCCAAGTGACGGTTTTTCAGTAAGCGGCGCAGCTGTTTGTTTGGAATGGAATTTTCCGTTGTTCAAACATATGTCAGCATTCACGCAAGTATATAGGTGCAAATTGGAACTCTGGTATGTACAAAAAATTATGTTCGTATGTTGTCTGAACTGTCGACGTAGTAACGAGATAAATTTTGCTGTAATCGACTTGTGTTAACCTTAAACAGGTCAAGGCCAGACCTCAGATATATTTTTCGTAGTCATACGATATGAAACTGTAATTTGTTTCTACAAATTCTTTTATTAACTCAAAGAAACATCAGAAGATGTCAAAACTAATTAGATAAATTAAATTCTCATAATTTTAAACCTTTAGAAATTGAATCTTTACATTTGATATTTTATGAACAATTAGCTGTAATTATCTACTGTGAAATTAAGGTAAATTTACCATAATTAACTCTTTCTTTAAATAAGCAATTTTATGCTTTGTCAAATTGTTATATAAACTTCATTAAATAGTAAGTGGTACGGATACTTTCAGTACCATTGTAAATAACTCTTTCTAATTTAAATTAACTTATAAAGGAAGACATATTTTTTTTGTAAACGAAAATTACTTTATTGGATATCAAAAAGAATAGATTCTTATTTTCGGACTAAAGATTATTTTTTATTTAAGAGGAATGAAAGCCGATTCTGATCGTATTTAATTATTTTTGAATTTGAATGCACAAACAGTGCTTTTCTTTGTTTAATCTGTTCACAGGTGCAGTGCAGGATTGCTAAGGTCAAGGTCGAACCATAAGGTAAGATACTTCAAAGATTAGGAGGTCTTTAAAAATTATATAGCGGTTATAGAAAATAGGTTTCCGCATTAGCCTTGTACAAGGGACTTGTTTCAGGTCTTCTCAGTATAAAAAAATACGGTGGCGCCTTATTCTTATTATTAGTGGTTGCAATTACACCCCGACCCACAGCTCATTCTCTACCCAGAGCATATAGTTCGACTAGCCGCTTGCCTTTGAGATTTCCTCAACTTAGAGCCACCTTCCATCTTAATTTGCCGTGGGCTCCATTTCTAATTATCGGAAATTCTCGTTAAACTAAATCCATAAGTAAAAGGCTTACACTATATACAACAACTCCCTTGACCCAACAACACAAAACACTTTAAATTAATAGAATTTTAACTCCAATAACCGGTCACAATGACGATAATTTGACAAACGTAAATTGAAGATACTCTGCCCTTGCAAACGTAAGTTCAACAACTTGTGGCACGCTACATTTAATATCTCTTTGGAAACTTTTTTTCCCTGAAGTTATTTCATTCAGCTTTCTATTATTAGCTCGTAATACTACATTTTATCTTCTAACTTAAATTCTCTAACTTTTACTTTCAAAGCTTTTTAAAACCTAACTTTCCGCCAAACCGACCCCTTTCGCACCGAGTTGGTCAACCGCTGTATTAAGTGCTTTAATAATAATATTTTCATCTGCTCTTATTACCGGCTCACGAATAATTAATTCTTTAATGTTCGCTAATTAACTGCCTGCGGATATTTAATTTGTTTGCCGTTGGATCCAGTTATTGACATTAAATCTTCCCTCTTACTTATGCTCAGTCCTGGAATTTTGGTCATGGTACACTTTTTCTATTGGGTTTATGGGACGAGTCCCGGGAAGGTACTCGTGGTATAATGTGATTTGCTTGGGATAATATATGTTTCCTTCTGTCTTCAGCAATATTAGTCGAATAAACTGTAACATTATATTTTATGAGGAGGGTTTGGGTTTGTAATTTGTCTGTTGATTTCACTAACTAATCGGCTGTTGCTTTGTATTTAGAAATATTTTAATAACCTTATTTTTATCTTGGCTGAATACATTGTAAAATATATTGCTAACTATTTTGACGAATTAATAAATGGAATTACTTTTAATTACTAATGTATAATTAATTTTATGCGAAGAATGCATCACCGTGAAATCTGTTTTCCTTGTTTGTGGTTGTAAAGTAATTTGTGTACCTGAGTTCCGTCCTAATATATATTTCATCATAATTAACTTTCTGAGTTTATGGCTTGAGTTTATTTAATAATGCCCTACTGGAAAGTTAACCTATCTCGGTTACATCAAGCTAACAAAGTCACGTATCATACACTTTAAGCGAACCCTTAAGAATGTACGGGTTGTGTCCTACGGAAAACAAATAATAGCTCACGGTAAAATTAGATATATAATGGCTAAATAATGAAAAAATTCCCTTACAAATATCAGGTTAAGCTGGATTTTAATCTCGTGGAGAGCAGAGTTAGGTTGTCGCTAGAATAAATTGAACAATACAAGAAATTTAGACGCCACTATGTCCAAATGAAAGATAAGCCGAAGAGAAGATTCCTGAGGCAGAGTGTAGAAACTCAAAGGTATTATATTCAGGAAAACTGTAATAAAAACATGCCAAAACTAACCACTTACTCAAACATGTGCTGACCTCTATCATTAGACTTCAGGCCAGGTGGTACCTATAAGAGATCTACTGCAAAACTAAAATGAATATAAAATAAGGGACACCGCTTACACCTCTTCAACAAGAAGGCATTTATGTATTATTTCCGCTAAATTAAATATGGTTTAATAGTTTAAGTTTATAGTCTCACTTATTATTTTTGTTTCTTAAACATTTTGTACATATAACTGTATCTAAATATGTTATTTTATTGATAAAATATTATATACTTTCTTTCATTTCTAAATAAAGGTTTTAACTAAACATATGTAAAAGATAGGAATAAAGATACAATTGACACCGAAGTACAAATCATGTACAGGTTTCTCTTGTAATAAAATTAGTAAAAAAGTTAATGCTGTTAAGCAAATAAAATAACGGCTTTATCAAAATATAAACAATATAATATTTTATTGTTAAACGTACTAAATCCGAGCCGTTAGTTGGGCAATTAATTGCAACAAACGGATCTACTTCTAGTTCACAAGTGTTCGTAAAAATTGTTAATTTAACATTCGTCCATTATTAAGGTAACACCAAAAATTTCCATTTAAGAAGGTAGTATTAAAGATTCTTTTTTTAATTAAAAAAAAAAACGGTTATTAATAACAAAATTGACCTAGACTGAAGGTATTTTACACTAATTGAAATAACCAAGGTTTCATGTCAAATCTTTACTAATTAAATTATATTTTATTTCATAAAACATTAATTCGATTTTTCATAATTTGTGATACATTTAAAAGCACTACATTTTTAGCCCTACAAACTTCACAATTTTTACATATTTAAGAATACACAAGTAAGTGGAGATCACTCTATATCAATTACGATTTTCCACTAATATCTACAGTGACTAATCTGTGGGAAATAATTTCTTCCTCTTAAACCAATACTGCATAAATATCAAAACGTATCACTTACCCAAGAGTTGGCATACTTAGCTACATTTGTTTTCTAAACAAGAGGTACAAGGGTGTGACAACGACAGTCGTACAAACCAAAAAAGAACACCTGATTTAATTGATGAATTTTTAAAACATTGTACCACCTTTGACTTCAACTGACCGACGCAAAAATTCAAAACCTTTACAATATTTCGCAAGCTACATTTTATCGGTGGCTAATCTAATAATATACTAGCCCGAATATCAAGGGCCAAACATCAATTTGTTTTCAAAGCTTGTTGCCTAAAAACCATTTTAAAAACTACTTCCTCTACTCGTTATCAACTTGAACCATTCAATTAAGATTGTTCATGTAGCGTTTTGGTTCTGTTTCCTAGCGTTTTCCTGTAAATTGGCAATGGTCTGATTCAGCTTTTCTGTAACATTTGCGGCGGTTCCCTGTAATTTTTGTTCATAACTTTCTTGTAGTTTTACGGAATTTTTAGGCAAGTTCTTCGCAACAATTGACTTGAACTCTTTCAAGAAGGAAAGAATTTCGGTACCAATTTCCTGTTGTTGGCTACGTGCTAAAAGACGTGCAAATAGAAATCGTTCACATGTTTTTATTTTGCTATAATCCCACTACTTGGCACCAATGTAATAAAAGCTATATTTGCACAAACACAAGTTTTTTATTATTAAGCTGATTATGCAAGCCTTTTCAACAAATCGTATCTACAATAAAATTTTAAAGGCTCTCACAACAATTTCTTTCCACCTAATCGCTAACAGTACAAATACTAACTTCTAAAACTACGATCTTATCTTCTTAACTATTTATATATATGCACCATAATTAATTTATATTAATGTGCATGATCACTACAATAATTTATATCGATCATTGCGCTAATTTATATCACGACTTTATAGCTTGAATAAAATCGTAATTGTGTAATTAAAGCTTCAATTAGAACTGCAATGCGATACTCAAGGCAGAAATTTATATACATATTTAAAAGTTGTTGACTTTTCTGAAACGTATCAAACATTATCTAAATAACATTCCCGAGATTTATTATTATATGGTTAAAACTCGGCATTAGTTGCGATATGATTTCTTACATCGTTAGTCGGTTGTTTACATTTTATGTCAAACTGCATTTTTCTAAACATGAGACTATTTTAACAGCTTATCGTGCTTGATAATAATGCATTTTTTTATTTAATCAAATATCTTTAATATAGCAAATAATATAGGATTAATTGATAAATGAAATATAAATTAAAAAAAAAATTGCATACTTACAACTGAACAATTACCTATAGTTCTATATTCCATAATTATACATAATATTCCTATACTATCTTTTTTATTATTAATTGTCCGAATTTTTTGAAACTGACACGCAATTGGGGCTGGAATATGCTACATGTTCTGGACAGATAGGGCGATAAGAAGTTTTTTTTCCAGGACACAAATAACAAATATTGACTGAAATTTCTGACGGATGCTGTGAGCTTTCCGCGGATTGCTCTCCAACAATGGAAGTACTTTATGATAACGATAAACTTCTAATTTGTGCGCGATTTATAATGTGGGGTTTCTGGAGCCAAAGAGCCAATTGTTTAAGGAATATACGCCTTCCTTTAATGGGGTTCTTATTATTGCGTATTACGTAGTTATTTGTACCACCAATATTCAACATTAAAAAGTACACTGTCAGTGGCCATCTACAACTTACTCTAGACACTGAGTACAGGCTGTTCATTTCATCAACAACATTTACTTCACCTTGTGTCAAATTGTAGAATGCAGTCAAGTTTTGTTGTTCCTCTGAAACTTTATCAATCGTGCCGTTGTTGTGCATAGTAGACAAAAGTGAAACATTTTTTCCATTTGTAGGCACACACAATACAAGTACGGCATAATTAGAAAAAGAAAACATACTGCTGTGTCGCGATCGGTGCGTAATGTTGGTTAGTTCTGCAGGAATCTTTTTCTTATTTTTGAGGAGAATGCCTGCGATACTTGCTCTGGGATTAATTAAAAGATCCTCTGCTGTGTAAGATTTGTATCACCAATTTCTTTTACGAGCGTACTTTAGGCGCATCCATACTAAGCAAATATTAGTTCATATGACCATAATCTGAGAAGATTTTTTTGAAAAAAATAATTCCCAGCATTCTAAAGATGATTTTGTGTTTTGCGCAACAACCTTTACATGTGAATGATGTGAAACAATATTATGTTTTCTAATGCCACCGGTAGAACTAGAGTATGTTTCAGCCATTTTGTCGTTTTGTCTTCCCCGAAAATAATGGTACCCTACCAGTATAGTAATTATTATCAGGCACTTCAGAGTCACCAGATTGCTCTAAATCAGTCTTTTGTGACCTATTTACTATCTGAGTCAGATTTTACGTTTTCTGGTCCCATACTCTCGTCTAAACTTTCCGGCTCATTGTGCTGCGGATCGTTATTTTTCCCTTGCTCAATTTGTAGAAAGGCAAGATCCACAATTCTACTAACTCGTCTCATGATACAAATATACACAGTCAATAAACAAAACTTACATAAACAGTACACCAATCACAATAAAAGCAATGTCTGTAGAACGTCACAATTTAATATTAAAATTTATCGTGCTTTGTCGCACAATGACACAAAGTGCTATAATCCTAACAGCATCTTGTACTAACGGCTTGTACAAGTAAACTAAAGAAGGTATTTTCAAAGCTACACTGTTATATTGTAGCTAAGGGTCAGGTACAGGATAAAACGGGTGGGAGAGATTCCACCTGTCTAAACTGTGTAACTACAACGAATCTCTAGAAGACGTAACACAAAGTGCTTTATAGCGACTAATGCTCTTGTAACCCGTCAATCAAGTCCATCTGAAAGAAGTCCTACGGCAGGGTTTATTAATCATCCTTCGCGTACAAACCCTTCATTACCATTCTAATGCAATTATTCTGGTTCGAGTTGGTCTAAGTGACGCTACATTGTGTATGAACGCTAAATATCACTAGTTTAACAAATATGGTCAATTTCACTATTTACTCAAATAATGTTGTTACGAATATCACACAAGAAAACATTTTATATTATTATCAAAGGTTAAGCAATAGCTCTTATTTTAATAATTGATGTGCAAAGCTTCACATATTATATGCAACATTCTACAAACTTATTAACAACATTTTTACCACAATATAAACACAATTTTGGCAGATAACTTTGATTATGCTGTTTATGGTCGACCATAGCAATCCTGCTTTTGACATTATCAATATCTTGATGGTTAGCCATTTCTTCTTGATTGTATGTTGAATTTTATTGATTAATAGAACAATCTAATCAGCACGTATTAGACCAATCAATAATATAAGACAAAGATTTTAGGTATTAAAAATAATTAAACTTAATTGTCACTGACACCTCTGACACATTATATATGTTGTAGGTAACTCGCTATGTTTCTGCATTTAGGCATTTTGAGTTTAAACGTTGACTTAGGAAATTTGTATGCTTCTTGTTGAAATATGAAGCGTGTGCGTTATGCTACAGTAAATTAGATGTGAAGAAAAATTAAATTTTTGAAGAGACAAAATATATGGATGCGCTTTGTGTAAAAGATTATATAAATAATTATTCTTAAATAAACATTATGTTTCAAATTTTGTTTCTATAAAAATTATTCAGATAAGAAGTTCAACGCTACTCTTTTAAATACATTGCATGGTGCAAATGCAGAACGATAACATTATTAAACCGCAAATCTGACATCGCAAACGAACAAAATACTGCGAATACGTTTTCCACAAATAAATACGTTGTGTAGACCGTTAGGTAAGAGTTTGTGTGGTAAGCATAGATTAAACTTGCTACTTTGTATTAACCGACGCTGACAGTAATTAAAATGATTTACAGGAGTAAATTAGATTTGCTGGACCCGAAGGAAAAGAAATAAAATCAGTTATATGAAAATTGGTGGCATGGAAACGTCGAATACGTAGAGAGACGAGGACGTAATATTGGGAAGGGGTCTGTGTGAGGTAAAATTTCGAAAAGTAAAATTAAGCGAAGTTAATGTAGAATATAAAAATGCAGTGAGGTGAGAACATTGAAGCAAATCAAATGGAGCGCAGTTATAAGGGACAGATACGCGGAGTGAAGTATTTTCAATGCACCCGAGTTTGGAATTATTGTAGCTCTTACTGTTTAGAGGGATTGGAGCTTGAATTGTTCATCCCGTCATTAAGTTTGAGTTTTGGGTTGTGTTGCAGCCGTCGTTCGAAAGATGGAAAAAAAAAGAAATTATTATTAACTAAATGGAGAAGCTTGCGCGGTCTCGACATTCTGAACCTTATAACTAGTGAATCAAATTGTAAGTATTATAGGCTTGTTTGTTTCTTTATAATTTATATGTGAACTTTGACGTATACGTGGTTGATATTTTATAACGTAGTTCGGTAATTGGACATCACAATGGTTATTTTTCTTTACTGATTGATTAATGATTTACCAATGAAACGAGTGGGGATTAAATGCAATCATCACGCTATTAGTTTAAAATATTAAGTAATATGTAGGTATTGGTATTAAAGTATTTGGGAAGGGGCAATGAACAGATTATGAAAAGTTGATATTTGACTATTTTTTGTTTATTATAAACGACTTTTCTAATAATTGAAGTATAGGAGTTTCTTATAACTAAATATGAAAGTAGGAAAAATGCAAATTAGTGAATAGTTTTTTACGATGGCTTAGATTGAAGGTATATCTTTGATATTTTCTTTTAGCAATACCTAGCCAGAATTGAGGTTAAGAACTTGTTTTTAGAAAAGTATATTTGTATATATACTGAAATTATTGTATGTTAATGCAATTCAGGTCTGGGTTGAACTTTATTTCGATTTATTTAAGAACTAGGTAAAGTCAGCTAATTGTAAAGGATGTCCAGCTACTCCAGTGATGTAACGTTAGCCGGGAAATATTTTTATTACAAGTTTATTAAAATATAACAGAATGGAAGTGCTTTATGGTATATTTTAGTAAAGTAAATACGAGATGAGAAAATTCATGATAGCGAAATAAGGGAATTTTATGCGAAAAGAACCATCTTCCGTATAGGAAAACTAGCATAAAAAATTGCTGTAGTAGACGGTTTAGCGCCCCTTGATTTTGACAAAGAAACCCTTTCAAGGTAAGTGCAAATGTAACGTAGAACTTTTACATTTAAGTAGTGTTATTTATTATTTTTGTATTTCTTTTTCTTCTCATTTATCCATAGGAATCCACTCCCTCACCACTGCAGTTTGCCGACGCACCCTTATATTGTTACGGGGCCCCGCCCTTTCAAACCAAATTTAAGTTTATTAACTTCACGCTCATTTTACCCGTAATATATAATTGCAATAATTGCACTGGCTTTATACCATGAAGTAAAAAGCGTCTGCACCCGTCGATGAAAGGTTTCGACAGAATTCGTACTGACAAGTCAACGTCACGACTGCAACCTATAATGAAATTTGATCACATTCATTTACGAAACAAATCCAATTCGATGTTTATCTAGATAGTTTAGCTCAAGTTAAAGCCTACATATAGATTAAAGCATTAGGAGCTCTTCTGGTCATTTCCGTTCTCTGGCGTCATTAAATTTTGCTCAGTTTGAAAACAAGTTTGCTTTTCTTAATATACTTATACTTGTAAATTTTAAGAAGGATTTGAATCCGAATCTTTAATGAATAGCGTTCAAAAGTTTTGGGGTCGTTTCCAGTACAATATAATACGAGTAAATAATAACTTCCTGCTGTACTAATGTATTCAAAGGACTATTATCACAATCTCTTCCTAACGAATTTTACATTTGTGAATATGCTAAAATATGTTTATGAAGTCCTTAAGCTACAAAGAAAGACTTGAATTATAGAACAAAGTTCTTAGATATAATTTGGCCACTACACTGTGTGTTAGTCGTATTTAAAATATTTCTAAGGGCTTAGTTTTTTGATATTTTATATTTGTAATTTAGAAACCACAATGGCAGTTTATTTCAGTCAGTAATAAGCATGTCAAAAGACGAGGATGTTCTAAAAAGTCGTCAGGTATTTTATCATTTCTTAGCGAAAGCAATAACTGCTTTGCCACTAAAATAACGTAAGAAAACGTTTTTTTTTGCAAATACTAGCAAATAAAAGATGTTTACACTTCTTGTTTACTCTTTGCGATTGATGAGTTTTATATATTTGTAAATCTTCAAATATTGTTCATATCACTGATATGTAGCGACTTTGCTTTAGAAAAATTTTCCTTTACAAAAACGCGTCGTACACAAAATCGTACTTTGTTTGTTTGTCTTTCATAAGATTTGCCACATGTGAAATTGACACTAATGGCCTTTTGAAATTTATTTTACTACGGAGACGTAACTGAAAAAAAAAGCACGAGGTAACTTATAGTGGTGAGGGATACAAAATCTTTAGAGGTATACAAACTTTAATAGTTTTATCTGCTAGGTAAGGTCTCTAAATTTTCGGTCCAATTAAGCTGGTGAGCGCTAATCACCTGGATTTGTTTGATCTCGCTAGACGATTGGATGTCTACAAGTTGAGTAAAGAGTTATTTATTATTTCGACAGGTTAATGGAAGCCATTTACACTTTCTTTCTCACACTAATTTAAATAAAGCTCAAATAAAGAACGCCAAGACCTTCACCTAATCTATATTAGCAATCATGAAAATCATGTTATTCAACAATCACAACTAATACAAATAAACAAAGCTGTACCCTAATTGTCCCTAATTGGCCAAAAATATACGTTTCAAATTTATTCCGGTTTAATTATCCAACAAATTTATTTCGTATATGTAAATTTTTACGAATATAATTCTGGTGTTAATTTATAGCATTTTACGCTTTTACTAATCATGCAACAACATAAAAATCTCACTATAATAAATTTTGAGTAAATAATTGAACGTAGGTCAACAGAATATAAAGCAAGTATGAAGTTAAAGTTCTATCACATACAGCTTTCGATTTTGAGTACAAGATTCAACCATCCATTTTAGAACAGGGCAAACCTGGATGTCAGTAATCCATAATCCAACATCTGATGCTGAAAAGTATTCACTACAAAAACTTTCGCACTGTAACGGCACTTAATCCCCGAATCCTTTCGCGTTTGCGACTTGTCTACTAACCCGATAACATTACTCGAATTACTGATGAACCGGATCATCCACTTGATGAATGTGCGCGTCACTCGACTAAAGCAAAAAGCTTGTCTTCAAAGATTTGAATGAATCTAAATTAATTCCATTTCTATTATGTAACCCTTTGTAGCAATTTTATTTTCCACCTAATATATATATATATATATATATCTGTATAATCAATCCTTTTATTAAATATTAAATAATATAATACATTAAAATGTTATCCAATCCACTTAATTTAATAACATCGATTGTCCAATAAAGAACTAGTATTTAGTTCATGTTAAAAGTTAAATTCTACGGAGACAATATAAAAGCTTTTGTTTGGTATCCTTCTTAAAGCCCCCTCTACTCAATAACTGCAAGGTAACTTTGTTACTGGGCAGCAACAAACTCGGCCGGCACTTCTAACACAGCTGGGGTTCAAGCAGGTCGAAAGTTGTTCTTAGGAGCGATGTCCGTCATTGATTTTTGCTGTTGGAAGCGTGCACGATGGAAGATTGCACGTGTATGCTATCTTCATAAATTGTTTTGGATGGTCCATTTTTGTGTTGAAACCAGTCGTGAAGAACGATGAAGTTTTTGTTAAAAAGACCATTAGGAACAGTAAGTGAATTTGTTTCTATAACAATATTAATTAAAATTTTCAGTGTAACTTTGGGAATAATTAAATTTAAATTTAAAATATATTGCAACGTAAATTATAAATAAGCACTTTTCTGAATAGTATTCATGTGAAATTAAATGAAAACAATTCTATTCTTATATAATATGGAATCACATATATAATTTATTCAAGTTAATTACAAACAACATTTGCTTTCTTATGGTGTGAATTACGCCTGGAACATCTGTAAATTGAAACGCAGATAATGGAAGCCAAGTGACGTGTTTTTCAGTATGCAGCGCAGCTGTTTGTTTGGAATGGAATTTTCCGTTGTTAACACATACGTCAGCTTTCAAGCAAGTATTTAGGTGCAATTTGGAGTTCTGGTATGTACAAAAAATTATGTTCGTATGTTGTTTGAACTGTCGACGTAGTAACGAGATAAAATTTATTTTAACTGACTTGTGTTAACTTTGAACAGGTCAAGGACAGACCTCAATTATATTTTTCGTAGTCATACGATATGAATCTGTAATTTGTTCCTACAAATTCTTTTATTAACTCAATGAAACATCAGAAGATGTCACTACTAATTAGATAAAGTAAATTCTTCTAACTTTGAACCTTTAGAAATTAAATTTCTACATTTGATATTTTATGAACAATTATCTGTAATTATATACTGTGAAATTAAGGTAAATTTACCATAATTAACTCTTTCTATAAATAAGCAATTTTATGCTTTGTCAATCTGTTATATAAACTTCATTAAATAGTAATTGGTACGGATATATGCAGTACCATTGTAATTAACTCTTTCTAATTTAAATTAACTTATAAAGGAAGACATATTTTTTGTAGAAAATTACTTTATTGGATACCAAAAGAATAGATTCTTATTTTCGGACTAAAACTATCTTTTATTTAAGAGGAATGAAAGTCGATTCTGATTGTATTTAATTATTTTTGAGTTTGAATGCACAAACAGTGCTTTTCTTTGTTTAATCTGTTCACAGGTGCAGTGCAGGATTGCTAAGGTCAAGGTCGAGCCATAAGGTAAGATACTTTAAAGATTAGGAGGTCTTTAAAAATTATATAGCGGTTATAGGAGAAAGGTTTCCGCATTAGCCTTGTACAAGGGACTTGTATTAGGTCTTCTCAGTATAAAAAAATACGGTGGCGCCTTATTTTTATTATTAGTGGTTGCAATTACACCCCGACCCACAGCTCATTCTCTACCCAGAGCATATAGTTCGACTAGCCGCTTTGCCTTTGAGATTTCCTCAAGTTAGAACCACCTTCCATCTTAATTTGCCGTGGGCTCCATTTCTAATTATCGGAATTTCTCGTTAAACTAAATTGGAAGAAAAAAGGCTACACCTTTCACTGCTGAATTAAGGATGAAGCTGCACCACTTGTGTGCTGAATTAAGATAACCTAGAAACGTATATATACATGTATCATTCAGAATGACATAGAACGTATAATTACTGACAGCATATATATTATATAATTTGTGGTGCGTTCATACGTTCATAGCATTCCCGTCAAACTTAGATATTGAAGAAATGCAAATAAATACTATACCTTTTATTATGTAAATAAAAATCAGTTGAGCTAGATATTTTAAAACTTTTTCAATATGTGAAATTGTTCAAAATAGGGTACCACACGAAGTCCGACGTCACAGTCGGGGCTAAAATATCTACTGTCCTTTCTTTTTTTCGGTAACTGCTCAGTAACTGCTTGCTTTCTAATCAGTCAAACCGATATATCCTGCCATTATAAGAATTTATACCTGTGCACTATTTAGCACCTGCAACATAATTGAAAAATTTACTGACGACGTACAGATTTTTGAAATTATATAACGTATATTTACGGAAATAGCATTTTAAGTATGTGTTTTGAAAACGTATATTTACGGACGTAACAGTTAAAGGAGTAATGGCGGTATCTATGAGCCACATTATTTTAGGGAAATTCAGCTATTTACACGGTTAGTGCAATTTAAACTGTACTTGAGATTGAGGTCAAAGGGTTCTTTTTGCATGGGAATATTATGTACTTCCGCAGTTGTTATTTAATATTGACATCTGAGTGATTGCGTGGTTTTTTCAATTTTATATTATTTTATAGGCTCCTGTGGGGTTGAGTAATTTACAATGTTTCGGTTCTCTTCGTAGCGTGAGAGTGTTTTTAAAATACACATTTGTAGGATCGGCGTTTTTCCAATTTGATATGTGTATTTTGACGTCCCGGTTTTTAATTGCTGGTTGTAAAAGAACGTATTGGAAACTTTAGTACTCATGTACTAATTTAAAATTAAGATGAATTAGCCAGATTAATAAATTATAAACAACCCAACTTTTACAAATTCTTACGTACATTTTCTTACTAAAACTTCGTTACTAATATTGATAAAAGTTTTTCAATGTGCAAATATATGTTTGATTAACGCGCGAGCGTTACAGATTACTCATTTTATTAATATCGACACATAAAGTTTTTTCAGCCAAATGCTATACCTATTTCCAAATTCTTGTAATTTATGAGGTTTATAACCTCATCTTTTTAAGTTGTATACAACTTCAAATATAATACAACAACGTGTTCGGAATAAAGACTTTTGCCTTACACAAATCCTCATGAACTGATTATGTTAAGTCCAAGGACAATCATTGATCTAATTTATTCAAAACCTAAGCTGAGATTGTTTAATGTATACTTAGTTTTTGTTTTCCCTTGTGAAAAAAATTGACGCTTTGAATGGATGTACTTATAAGTTCAACGCCAATGCTAAAATTTTCGGAAACCTGTTGGTGTAAAGATATTTATGTATAAAACAGATCTAGTCAAAACAACACCTAAAATAGCAAAGCTATTGAATATGGAACTTCTGTTACAACATATCACACACAATTTTAGCAAAAATCCCGTTTCCCGGGTCGTTATATCGTACAACTGAGGGCTCTCTATTACTATCGTATAACGCGCCAACTTTGGCAACAAGAACACAAAGAAAAATTCAGAACTTTGTTACTTTCCATATCGTGGTGTGAACGTTTTCAGCATTTTATACTCTATACCTTGTTTTTAAGTAATGCTTGCTTTCATGTTTGGCAAATTGCTCAATTAAACGAACTTCCTATGGTGTGTTATTAATTGATACTTTTTGTGGTTAAATGACCAAGTTTAATTGTAGTTAGATAAAGCTACTATGTTAACCTTGAATGCTAGAAATATGCTCAAAGTTGCTCCTACTCTATAATGGGTTCTGCGCGATTGTTCTTCAGAAAACAATTTTATAATGCGTTCGTTGAAGAGTTCAATATGTTTTAAGTGCTAGTTTGTTTACATGCGTTCTTTTGTAATAAATATTATAAACCAAACCGGGCAGTTACAAAGTTTATACGTTAAAAACTTGCTTTATTTTAATGTACTTGGTAGGTAATCAAAGGATGATATTCCTTTAATAAAAGTTTTAATGTTTACAGACAGGATTTTAATCCGCATTCTTAACCCAGATTTTAACCCACAATCTTATAGGGTTCTATCTCACATTTTAGATTCTTTGAACCAATGTTTACTTAATTTCATACAGAAATCTCACTTAGTCGTTACAGCATATTTCATCTAGCTGGTGTTTGTACGCAGATTGACTTATGACGAGATGTATATATTGCATTTATCAACAACCCTTGAAAGTCTAATTTACGGAGTGTCATTATGGTCGACAGAAAACGATTATTTTACGCACTTACGATGTGTGGGTTTGCTTGCATTATAAAAATATTAAACTGAATAAACTATTTTGCTTATTTATTGTTGTTATTATTTGAACAAGGATATTAGTGTAAGTTTTGTGTGATATTGTTTTTATGT
Source organism: Platerodrilus igneus (assembly GCA_036346225.1). Lineage (NCBI taxonomy): Eukaryota > Metazoa > Arthropoda > Insecta > Coleoptera > Lycidae > Platerodrilus > Platerodrilus igneus. Next base: position 1,250,135 of record JARFIW010000229.1, on the reverse strand, counting down.
TGATAGATGACTAAGGTAATTGGTTTCGAAGGTGTATATGGATTTGATAATTATCCATCAGCTATGGTACTGGATTAGTGACTAGTGCTAGTTCATTTATTAAGCCTAAAAACGATATTGTAAATATTTAACTTGTTTCTTAGGTTTAATATATTCTATTGGGGCGAGTTCGTCATGGTTAACGTAGTAAGCAGAGTAGATTCTTGTCATATTTATATTGATTTATATTGATATGTGCTATTTTTTATTAGTATGTGTTGCGAGGTCTAAGTATGTATAAACGCGCTGGAATAAATTGCATAATTATTCTGTTTATTTTTTTGTTATTAATTGAGCGTTGTATTTTATTGTATTAGACACACTAGTGTTCTGTCTGCATATTCATGTTGTATATATATTCTATCATTTTTTATTCAGGGCAAATTGGGTTTTGTATTTTTCTTTGTTTCGCCCTTTAGACTCTCCCAATGGCCGATTGTGTAAGCGTGGCATTCATTTTCCTTCTTTCCCTTCTCTGTTATTGTAAGTCTGGCTAACGTTTTTTCTTTATGATTTGTTCGTAGGTGTAACAATTTTAAAGAACTAGTCACCAAGTAGGTTGTGCCAAATTTAAGAATTTGGATAGAACTAATGAGTACAAATAATCCAGGTGGTAAGGTAGCAGTCGAAGTAGAGAACTTCCCGGTACCGATTAACGGATCGAGTGGCGTGAGCAGAAATAAACAAGAAGCAATAAGTAGTTACTCGGAAGGAGCAAGGGTTATCACAGCCAAAAAGCTGACTCTGCAATCCTACTGTGACCTTACCTTCACATGAAGAATGATAAAATGCAAAAGAGAGGAACATAGCGGTAAAGATCCAAAAAGTACTGGATTTTTCAGGAAAGTTTGCCCACCTGTCATAGAACGATACATTCCAGAACAAAAAAACATACCATAATAATACGCATAAGACAAAGGGAATTGAAATATTAAACTTAAATACGTACACAAGGTCCAATAATTATATTGTTCACAAAACTTGCAAAATTAAAAACTAAAATGTCAGTTCAGTTAGATTGAAAGAAGGTTGTATACTAGAATATTCAGTTGAGTTTAGGGGTTGATTTTGGAAAAGAAGCTTGAGCTACTCGTTAGTGGTTTACGTACCAGTGCTTATTAATACCTATAATTATATTATTAATGACATTTCGGAGGGACATAAAAACGCAGAAAACAAAAAAGAATTGCATTTTAAAGAGACAAGCTGCAGTTTGACGTAATTTCAATGACTCAAAAAACAAGAAAAAATTTACAACTCCAAAAACAACAAAGCTAAATCACCATAATCGGCATAAAATTAAATCCTTTAAATTGTGACAATAATCAATCCTTAAATATTACAGTATTAATAGTAAATATCAACTGGCATAAATATAATCTTCTTAGTTAGGCTACAGTTAAAGTTTATATTTCAACAAAGGCTTGTAAATATTCTGTTGCGACAGTTAAAATTACACGACACTGCTACCTACCAATTAGATCTTCCAGGTAGGCACGAGTTTAAGCTAGAATGTGTGAATTTAGGTTGACCTGAACTATCTAAAGTATCTGTTTTGTCCTACAAAAACAAAAGCATTCACTAGCAAGTAGCTACAAATGTCAAATGAACTCTGGGGCCGGACGTTAACCTTTCATTTGTGGTTGAAGTTACCAATAGAAAAGTGAGTAGGATAGTCATCTGTCGTCCAGATCCGACAGGTAGTGTACTGGGAACAGTGAAAGAAAAGAGCATCGTTCCAGAAGCCCCTTCTAACAGGAGGTACAAGTAATACAAATAAGGACGATATTTAATTGATAGAAAACTAACTACAAGGATGCTTCCCGCATTTTTAAGTTACGAACAAAAGTATCACATCAAAAAAGAGTAAATGTAATAATAATTTTCCAAACTAACCACCTCGAGTTCTTCGCATCTGTGTGATAGGCATAAATTCAGGTCGCCTTATCAGGTATCCTTGTAAATACTAAGAACCAGAACTCAATTGTAAATTTAAGTAAGTTTGTTGAATAATGCTAGAAATACATTGCTCATAACGTATATGTTATCGGACAAATTTGAAATCAGGATATTCTAGTACGGACTAGACCAAACGTAATCTCCTGCCGCGCATAGAAGCTTCGTAAACCTCTTGGACTTTAAACGAAGTGACAAGAAATTACGGTCGAACTTGTTTTTAAACAAAATTATGCAGTTTTAGCAGCTTCAAAAGAAGCAATCGCTATGGGTAGTTAATAAAAAATAAGAAAATAAGTTAGAGTAATGCTAAATTCTAATACACAGATGGAGGTGAAGTTAAATCAAATTATTACTAAAGCATTCTAGCATAATATAAAAAAGTATCCTCTTATAAAAATATTATAAAAACGGAATACATGCTAATAACGCACACATACACGATTTTTGTTTCCTGTCGTTTCATGGATCTATTATATATTTTTAGCCGCTGAAATCGGATCTGAACTGAGAATTTCGTATTAGCATCGGGCATTAAGATATTTGTTAAAAAACGCTTACATTATATAACATATTGTAACAAACGTAGTGCGGCGAGTGACATTAGAATGTAAACAGCATTATGGCTCGTGAAGGTTCCATATATCGCTGCAAAACTTGGTTTAAGATATATAAGCGCCACGGTCAAGATGAAAAACCGTTGATATTCTAAATGTTTACAAATGTATATAAAATACAAATAAAGAAGTAATATGTTACTGCACAGTATATGTTGCTAAATGAATTTATATTATGTTGCAAAAGTGTGTAAATTAAACAAATATGTTCTGTTACGTATGTGGCAAGTTTACGATTAAACATCCTTACAAATTGTCAATAGCTACATTAATCAAGAAAGCCTATGAGCTATATTTTAGATGCAAACTAGTAGATCAGGATAAACGTTGGATGACATATACCATTTGCATAAAGTGCTGTGAATTTAAGAGGATAACTCAACCATACCAGTCACAGGTTTTTGCAGTAAATTTGGTGTGGAGAGAACCTAAAAATCGCACTACAGATTGCTATTTTTGTTTGACGAGTCTCTCTGGAATTTTACTGAATTGAAAGCATACTGTACAGTACTCAAACCTGCCGTCACTTTAAAGCCAGTTTTTCACCGCCAGAATTTACTTGTCTCCAAACGTCCAGAACCATATATACTTGATCATGATACCAAAGCTGCTGTAGATAATATTGTTGAACCTTGGAGGTAGATAGCGATCCTGATTCGTAACTATTTGATATAGGTACTCCACATTTGTTTTCATAAGATGCGCTTAATGATTTAATCCGAGACAAACTTGTCATAAGCCACACGAACTGTTGGGATCTAAGTTTCAAGGTTGGAATGTACTACAGAGTGGTACGCATATTTTCACATATCGGTCGCATGAACAAGATTTTCTTCATTTTTTACATCGTGTGATCAATTGTTGTACTGGATTAACATATGCGATAGGATGTGCATATAAAACTGATGAGTGAGGACTATATATTGATTCATCTACTCTAAGCTAGAACGGAGTTTTCCTTCACAATAAAATTCATACCCCTCGGTTCTTATTGTCCACGCAGCAAGTATAAAAGAAAACTATGATAATATGAAACGTTACTTGCAAATGTTAATTATACAGGAAATGAGTGGAGTATATGTGATATTCTAAAACTTAAAATCGGGTTTCACCAAGTAGTGCTGTTTTCTTTGCGAATAGGACAGCAGAGCAAAGGATTAACACTACTACATGGAAAACTGGAAAATGTGAGAAAACCTTGATACGTTTATTTTCAACATAATTAATAATAAACACGCTCTCGAATAAATTCCTCGACTCAAATCCCTTTTTGCTTTTACAAGGAGAATTTATTCGATAAATTAAATAGGTATATCCTGTTTTTAGGAACCCGTTATCTTGGTATACCTTACGACCGCCGTATATTGGTTTTCTCTATTGTTCCAATGTAACGACTTGTTGAAATAAGGTCGCGCACTATCCGATATAAGCCGGGTTTTCCAGTTTTAACACGCTTCGATTCCGTGTTGTTTGAACCATTGTTGAATGTGACTCTACAAATTGTACGTCGAAATATTTTCTACATTTATGCGTCACCGTATTTCAAAAGCGATGCACATTTTTCTGTTCGACAACTAAGGTGTGCCTTGCGTGTATTCACTTTTTTTAGCTGGAGGCCAAATGGGTTCTTTTTTATGTAGACCAACTGCTTTTGTCTGTAGACCAACTGCTTTTGTCCATAGACAGCTGCTGCAGTATGGTAGCAGGGTAAATGGATCCTGACGACCATGGCGTTTCTGTGCTGACTCACTCCCGACGGTTTGCGAGCTAAGTATCGGGATAGCTACAGGTATGCAACTCGTTTTTTTTGTGTGTGTCAATGGTATATTTCATATCAACGTTTGGTGTAGTTACATAATGAGAAACACTATAGGACTATTGTTTGTTACTGCGTTTCGATATTATTGCTCTACAGGTACGATGTACTATTTTTAAACATGCTTGTCAAAAGAACGCATACGTTTATTTGCATTACTGACTAGTTATTTTACAAAAAGTATTAGGCAAAATTTTTAAAACACTTGACAAAAGCTCTCACAGGTTTTATTTGCTACTGATTAATTTTATTTTGTGTAAATACGAGATGCGCACTTTATATTTAGATTCCTAAATTGTTCGGATAATATAATTGTTTACTGTAAAATAGTAACTCTTAATTTATTTTCTTTTTGCTTGTTTGTAGAGAATCCTTTATTTATTTCTATGTGTTAATAAATAATCGTGGGCGATGTACTTTATTTTTTTGTTTCTTTTTTGGTATGTAGGCGAATCCCCCCACTCTCTGCGGTTGGTAGTTAGCCTGGTATTTACTTTTCTTCCGGCTACATCTAGGTACGTAGCAACCTCGTCGTAGGAGAAGAAATGTTGCAAATCCTGGTCTCGTTAAAACAAAGAAAGTTTTGCCACCACTTCTGCACATAAAACTGTTACGTATAAAAAACTTTGTCAAAACTTTCAATAGATATCGTAAAGGATTCCAATATCTGAGATAGAAAATGACCAAAAAAGAAGCAATAATAAGAAATGGAATTTTTATTAGGCAGCAAATTTATCACATCATGAAGGATCATATATTTGATTCAAAACTGTCCGAGATTAAGGCTGTTTGTTGTATGGGTATCATCTAAAAAGGTGTGTTCCAATTACGTGAAAAATGTCAATGCAAATAATTACAAACAAATTGTGAATCTTTTAAATTCCACAAACAGCGATTTGGGTTGTAACATGTCTTTGAAAATTTATTTACTCCAACCACATTTGGTTTTTTTTACCGCAAATCTAGTGTTTGTGAGAGACGAACATGTTGAATGGTTTCACTAAGATATGTATTGTTAAAACCGATACCAAAGGAAGCGTAACCCTCACAATGCTTGCAGATTATTATTGGAACCTTATCAAGGACGCTCCAGAGGTACTGTGCAAACGAAATTTACATGCGGAAAAGTTTTGGGATTTGGTAGTAACGTGGTATGCATAATTTATATTATAACAAATGCAAACAATACAAAATAAAACGTTCTAGTATAAATATACAAATAACTCTTAATTGGATGGTTAAAGAAAAATTCTAATAACAGATTTGTAATCAGTAGTAAACAATCCTATAAGAAACACCCATCGCATGTTACGAAACAAGGGTAGTGGTTTTTTTAACAAACAAGTCTGTCCAGCAATTGATATCTGGCATATCCTTGGAATTTTTGAGGTGGATAATTAGCTGTTGCCTCAGCGAAATTGCTTTCCTTTGGTCTGCAGTAATACAATTGTGTTCGCAAATTTAAAATTTGGTTCGCCCGTACAATTGCTCCAAAATACTATCTTTATTGCCCAATTTGTACACAGTTTCGTCCATTATGCTTAAGATCACAGCCATGACATTGCGCAAATTTCCTCTTGCTTTATCATCATCTGGTGTCGGTACCGTGACATAATTTTCGTGGCCTCTTTCTCTAAGAAACGTGACGCAAAATCTCTACCAGTTGCTGCATTTAATTGTTTACAGCTTATTTGTTTTTGTTAAAGATTTGAACTTGTAGCCAGTCTAAGGATGCCTTGGCGCAAGAATATAGTAAAAAAGCTTATGGTTGGTGCTAAACGTTTAGATAGTAAAAACTAACACAGATAATTATCAAATATGTCTGAGGTGTTATTGGTTTACGTTTAAACGCGTTTTAACGGAAACTATGGGGTAGGCAAAACTAAATAGATATCTTTAAATAACCTAACACAGGGATATGATAGTAGAGCTATGTGCTTGTTTTGAATAACACTTTAGTTCATATAATTTCATCATCAGGTCTTCAATCCTGGAACTGGTTAGATGCGTACCTCCATTGTTTTCTATTCTGAACCATCTTACAAATTTCCCTGAAATTCCCACAGTCTACTTCTTTTACTATTTGCGTGCAGTAGTCTGATCTAGGTCTACTTCTAGTTCTCTTTTTTCTATTTCTGCTTGTAATATTGCCCGCAGATGTTTCATACGAGTACCCTTTAGCGGTGGTTTGCATTTTACTAACTCAGCCAAGATTGAGAAACACCTTAATTCTTTTAATTCTTTGTACTTTTAAAAACAGCAAACTTAACTTCCTTGCTCGAGCATGATTGATAATTTGCTTTCTCATGTATTTTGTGACGTTTCATACGAGTACCTTCTACCGGTGGTTTGCATTTTAATAACTTTGCCAAAATTGATAATAAAGGAATAATTAAATTTTTTACTTTTGACACTAGCAAACTTACTTTCCTTCCTCGAGAGGGTTTAAAAATTTGTTTTTTCCTGTATTTTGTGAAGTTTCGCACGAGTACCCTTTAGCGGCGGAACACATTTTAATAACATTCCCAAAAATTGAGAAAAAATGAATAATTAAGTTCATTAGTTTTGACACTAACAAACCTACCTTCCTTCCTCGAGCGGAAATAAAATTCTGCGCTCCCGTATATTTTATAACGTTCCATACGAGAACCTTTTACCGGCGGTTTGCATGTTAATAACTTTGCCAAAAAAGAGCAAAAATTAATATTTACATTTTTTACTTTTAATACTAGCAAACTTAATTTCCTTCCAGGAGCGGGATTGAAAATTTGTTTTTTTCGTATATTTTGTGACGTTTCATACGAGTACTTTTAAACAATAATTTGCATTTCATTAACCTTTGCAAAAATTGAAAAAAAATGAATACTTATATATTTTACTTTTGACACCAGCAAACCTACCTTCCCTCCTCGAGCAAGTTTGAAAATTCGTGCTCTTGTGTGTGCTGTGACGTTTCATACGAGTACCCTTAAGCGTTGGTTTGCATTTTAATAACTCTGCCAAAATTGAAAAAATTAATAATTAAAATTTTTACCTTTCTCACTAACAAACCTACCTTCCTTCCTCGAACAGGATTGAAAATCTGCGTTCTCGTGTACTTTGTGACGTTTCACACGAGTACACTTTAGCGCTGGTTTGGATTTTAATAACTTCCCAAAATCGAAAAAAAAATGAACAATTAAATTATTTACTTTCGACACTAGCAAATCTACCTTCATTCCTCGAACGTGACTAACAATCTGCTTTCTCGTATATTCTGTGATGCTTTATAAGACTATCCTTTAGCGGTGGTTTACATTTTAATAACTTTGCCAATATTGAAAAAAAGTTAATACTTAAATTTTTTTATTTTTGGCACTAGCAAACCTAGCCTCCTTCGTCGGGCAAGATTACAAAGCTGCTTTCTAGTGTATTTTGTGATGTTTTATACGAGTACCCTTTTGCGATGGTTTACATTTTAATAACTTTTCCCAAATTGAGAAAAAATAAATAATTAAATTACTTACTTTTGACACTAGCAAATCTACCTTCCTTCCTCGAGCGAGATTAACAATCTGCTTTCTCGTATATTCTGTGACGTTTCACACATCCTCTTTAGCAGTGGCTTGCATTTAAATAACTGCCAAAATTGAGACAAAATGAATAACTAAATTTTTTACTTTTGACCCTAGCAAATCTACTTTTATTCCTCGAGCGTGACTAACAATCTGCGCTTTAGTATATTCTGTGACGTTTCATAAGAGCACCCTTTAACGGTGGTTTGCATTTTGGTAACAGCTAAAATTGAAAGAAAATGAATAATTAAATTCTTACTCTTGACACTAGCAAACCTACCTTCTTTCCTTGAAAAGCTTTGAAAATTTGCTTTCTCGTGTACTTTGTTATGTTTCAAACGAGTACCCTTTAGCGGTTGTTTGAATTTTAATATCTTTGCCAAAATCGAGATAAAATTAATATTTAAATTTTTAATTTTGAAACTAGAAAACCTATCCTCCATCATCGGGCGAGGTTACTAAGCTGCTTTCTTATGTATTTTGTGATGTTTCATACGAGTACACTTTAGCGGTGGTTTGCATTTTACTAACTCGGCCAAGATTGAGAAACACCTAAATTTTTAAAATTTTATTTACTTTTAAGAATAGCAAACTTAACTTTCTTCCCCAAATCTCTATCCTTCCATTTCTCCTATTCCGTTTTTGTTTTTCACAGATATTGTTCTTCTCCTACTATTTCTAGAAGTTTTTTATTATTAATTGTGTTTGCCCTTGTTAACATCAATAAACATCTAAAGCACCACATTACTAAAGGCTCCAGCCTTTTTCATGTCTATTTTTCTTACAGTCCTTATTTCGTAGCCGTTGAGTGCTGTGCTCCACAAATATGCGTCCAACAGTTTTTTCCTTGTTTCTATGTTTGTTGTCTTGGAACATAGCAGCCACTCTTTATTGTTAGATACAGCTCGGTTTACTTTTATTGTTTCTAAATACATACCCTATTTCACCGATATTCAGTGATATATGAAAAGGGGGGAAGGAAGCGGCTCCGTGGTGTATTTGAAATACCGACGGGGTCCGCTTAAAAAATGTTAAGAGAGCATTTTTCACAAAAATACGCCCTCGTTCAGAAGAGAGGTAAAATAGAGGTCCCGTATGTGAATGTTGTCGCGCACCTTGCTTGCAACAGCAAAGGTTCGGCAAAATTCAAAATTTCCAGGTTAAAAATACTCGCTTCCTGGCCAATGTAGTACCTTTGGGTGGAGCATTGAAAAATCACATGTAAGGTATATAAAGGCGGTTAAGCAACCTATGGCTACCAAGATTGTCCAACACTTAGGTATTTGCCGAATTGATAATTTTTCAATAAATCGGTTTGTAAATCCTTTTATGTATGGTTTTGAGAGCATTTTTTGGTGTGTATCGTTGTTTTTGTTTTCTTTATTTTTAGGGATTTTATTCATTTCTTTTTCTATTATTCTTTTAGGATATTTGTTTTCTATTAGTGTACATTTGATTAGGTCTTTCTCTTTCTTTAAAATTTCTTTGTTTGATGATATTAATTTTGCTCTATCATACATGGTTTTAATATTTCCTTTTATGATACATTGTGTATGGTTTGAATCGAAGTTTAAGTATCTGTTTGTGTGCGTTGGTTTTCTGTATACCGATGTATTAATTGCTGTATCGTTTTTGCTAACTAGAATATCTAAAAACGAAAGTTTTCCATGTTGTTCTAATTCATCTGTGAATTTAATAGTTGGTTCTATTTTGTTAATGGACTCTACAAAGTTTTTAATTAATTCTGTATTATGAGGCCAAATAGCATAGACATCATCTACGTATCTCCACTAGATTAGTGGTTTCAATTACCGTGTGAATAATACATCTTTTTCGAATTCTTCCATGAATATATTACTAAAGATTGGCGATAGTGGACTTCCCATTTTTACTTAGTGTACTCAAACCAAATATTTTAAATAGCAATAAATCAAAGTCACCTTCAATTTATGTCATAAATGCCAAACTGGAAGTTTTTATTATTTTGACAACGATGCTAGGTCATGGATCGAAACGTAAATAAAATAGATTTTAAAAACTATGAGTGGTTTAATTCCCAAAGAAGATTAAGAAGAATAAATCGTTTCACACAATCAACATCAGTTGAGAATATTGCAAAACCGTCACATGTAGTTGTTTATAATAATCATTTTAGAACTGGTTGGACGCATACTTTCACTGATTTATATTTCGAGTTAGCCTACACACTTCTCTGAAATTCCCACTGCCTACATCGTTGAATATCTGTGAACAATAGTCTACCTTAGGTCTACCTTTACCTCTCTTTTTTCCTATTTCTGATTCTAATATATTTTGCACTATTCCCTCATACCTTAGTATGTGTCCTATCATCCTATCTCTCTTATTTATTATTGTTTTCCACATAGTTCTTTCTTCCCCTAGTACTTCTAGAACCTCTTTGTTCTTAACTTTGCCTTTCTCTCATATCTTCTTCATACGTCTGTAGCTCCACACTTCAAAAACTTCTATCATTTTCCCGTTCGCATCTGCTACTATCCAAGTTCCACAACAGTACAGTGCTGTGCTCCACACATATGCTTTCAGCAATCTTTTCTTTGTTTGTATGTATGTTGTCCTTGAATATAGTAATGTTTTTTCTTGTTAAATGCAGCACGACTTTGTGCTAATCTTTGTTTTATATCTTCTGCACTTTTCCCATCATGCGTTATTTGGCAAAAATCCTCACCTCTTGTAGGTTCTGGTTTGCTATTTGTTTTCTAGTTTGAGATCTATTTTCCCCTTTTTTACATACTAGTACTTTAGTTTAGTGTTTATTAATTTTCATACGGTATCTCTCTGTTAGAACTGTTTCCATTTTTAAAGAACTGCATTTAATTCCTCTTTGCTAGATGCTAATACCGTTATATCATCTGCAAATCTAAGCATATCAATCTTTTGTTCCAGCATAATAATTTCAAGTGTCTTCTTGCATTTGCCAGTATTCATTGCCTTTTCAATGTACAAGTTAGAAACTAACAAGAAAAGGGCACATCCCTACCTCACCCCTTTCCTAATATTTACTTTTCTACGTTCCTGCTCCAATTCTATTACCGCAGTTAGCTCCTTGTATTAGTGATGTATACTCCGTGTATCCCTAAAACTCATTCACTCTCTTTGGGTATTTGGAACATTCTTTTATACTTTACATTCTCGAATACTTTTCCAGTTCTACAAACCCTATGTACACGCTTTTCTCTTTTTTCTATTGCCGTAGACCCTTAGACCTAAAATAACCTCGTTGGTTCAACTGTTTTGCTTAAACACAAATTTATTGTCTCCTAGTGTATTTTCAGTGCGTTTTTCCATAAATCCTTATACAATTCTAGTTAATATTTTAGACACGTGTGCTGTCAAAGTTATTTTTTGGAAATTTTCTCATCTACCCGCGTTTCTCTTCCTTGATATAGTGACTATGATGTTACGTTTGAAGTCTATGCGTATCTCGCCTTTATAATGCATATAGCTAACAAGTTGGATGAGACGTTCGGTTATTGCTTGTCCAGTGGCTTTTAGAGTTTCTGCTTGCACTTAATCTATACCAGGTGCCTTACTATTTTTCAGACTCTATTATGCTAATTCACACATATCTCTAAGTATAGTATATCCAAAGACATCATTTTTCAATTTCTGACTCCAGTTCTATTGCTGCTAGTTCCTGTCCTGCATTTAACTTCCCTATATATTCTTTCCATCTATCCGCTTTCTCAACATTATCTATAATGATGTCTCCTCCGCGTCCCTCAAATTTTTGCTATTTGGTATAACATCACTAAAATTCATTCTAATTAGTTTGCATGCTTCGTCTGTCTTTTCTATTTCCATCTTAGAAGGTACCTCTTTGCACTTTTCGCCAATCCATTGTTTTTAGTTTTCACACATTTGCGAATAATTTCTCATTTTATAGCTTTGTATTTATGCTCTCCTGCTTCATCTGGTCCGTTTTTGTATTTTCGTCTTTAATGTTATTCCATTCTATTTCTACTTCAGCAATTTTTTCGATGTTTTCAGCAATTCATTTGACTTTTTCCAAATATTTAGTGGATATTTTTAACTTTTAGTTTCTCAAAATTAAAGTGCCTTTTTCCGTTCACTGTTTTCAAATTTTTAAATTTAAGCGCCGCTTTCATAGTTACGTTGCTGTGGTTAGTGTCTATTCTGCTTCTGGCTAACTTGTACAGTCTTTTACTTGATTCCTAAACCGTTGTCTAACATGAATGTGATCTATTTGTTATCTTCCTATATCTCCTGACATCTTCCACGTGTATCTTCTTCTAACATGATATGGAAATTATGAGTCTGTGATGGTTAAATTCTACCAACCTATTTATTTCCCCTGTCGTTTCTCGTGCCTAAACCAAATAAATCCATTACAGCTCCATCCGCTCTCTCACCTACCTCAGCAATAAAATCCCCGTAATTATTAAATTTTTCGTGTCTTTCTACGCATCTTTGTCTTCGATACCTTTTCAGATCGCTTACACCTTTTCCTCACAGTTGCCAGAGGTGGGCACTTGTATTATTACTGTACCTACAGGTTTAGATTCTAATCTAACCACGCGTGCTTTTGTAAGTTCCCCGACGGTGGTGTCCGATCTTCGCGGTTTCGTGGCGTAGTTGGTATGCAAGTGACTACTACGACCAAGGTCCCATGTTCGAATCCCGACACGGTCTGCTTGAGAAATATTAGACGCGCATTTTTCACAAAAATACGCCCTCGTTCAGATTAGAGGTAAAATGGAGGTCTCGTGTGTGAGTGTTGTCACGCACGTTAAAGATCCCTACCTTGCTTAGAACAGCAAGGGTTTGGCACAATTCAAAATTTTCAGCTAAAGAAGAACTCGCTCCCTGGCCAATGCAGACCTTTGGGTGGAACATTGGAAAATCACATGTAGGGTCTCCCAACTACGCTAAGTTCCACTATGTCTAATACTAACCTATCCAGTTCAATTTTCAAGTTCTCCAGTTTACTTACTTGCTTCATACTTCTGACATTCTGCGCCCCGAAGAATGTTTCCGGCACTTTCTTTAAACTTTCTGATCACATCCTCCGAAGTAGTTCCCTACCGGAGACCCTAATGGGGTACTATTTTAACTCCGGAATCTTGTACCTCAGGGGATGCCATAATCTTTAATATCAATTTAAGTACGCTGTCTACTGGAGGTGGTGGTTTCGTGTTGACTTCCACATCTCAGTAGTGTATCTTAGAATGCCACACCTATCTCTATGGTCTTTGCTACTCTAAGTACCGATAGAGCTGCTGCTCTCTTTCGGAGTTCGTATTACTTGTAAATTAATATTACGATTAATTTCCCTGTCAGGTCGTACAGCTAATACATGCACAATAGAGCTTCCACATTCTCCTAACAATTACAAAGTGTTTATACATTCATCTCTTTAGTTCGTTTTATTTTGTTTGTTTAAATACATCCTTGTAGCGCGCGACCATTCCATTTTTGCTTAATAACGCGTGTCTGTCAATTTTAGAAGGTTCAAGGCAATTGTTGCGGTATTGCCAGAAAGAATTTTACGTTGAATATAAATTTGCTGTACTCGATAACTGCAGCTTTTAAGAAAGATCAAGCTGTAAATGGCAAATTGTTAAGTACGCTTTGTGTGATGTCATTTTACTTTCGGTTGTTGCGGCTGAAAACTACGAACGACGTAAAGTTTATTTGAAAAATATTTGGCAAACGCTGAAAAGACTTGTTTAAATGTTTTGTCAGCTTTTAAGCTGCACGTTAAAGCTCAGTACTAATTTCAGCTGACATTTTTCACGCTCAGGACCTTTGTCTATTAATAGTAATTATTAGAAAATCTTCCTTATCCTTATATAAGCGTAACTAAATCGAACTACCTTACGTCTCCTCATAAACTAACAAAATGCGAAGGACCAAAGACGTAATTTAAAACTACGAACAACATATATTGTCGATTACACAAATTAGCCACAATACCGGATATAGATCCGTATTTATTTATAATCAGTAGTCATTAATTAAAAACAAAGTCAACGCAAGCCACAAATGAAACTGTTTCACGACAGAATGGTGCGCTTCCAATTTATACTTATTATTCTACTTATTTTTGTTAACTTTGTTCACCTAATGATGGATACAGGTATATATAACCTTTCATTGTTTTGGTGTAATTGTATTACCTTTTTTAGATATTTGCGAAGATACCTTTTGTGATGAGGAATGCCTTCAGGACGGAATTTTTGACGGTGGTTATTGCGACGACTTCTTTGGGTGCGCATGCTATGGCATCGAGTAGGAGAAGCTAGTGTGTCGATTATTATGTAAACTGTACTTTAATAAAACTTTGCAACTACTAATATTTTGCTAAATAATACTGATACACACATAAGTTCTAATATTATTTTTAATGAGTTCAGGAAGTGTAAAATAATTATGTTGAATTTGAAATCTGATAATGTGGAGCCATTTCGGCGTTAGCCGTTATCTGAACTATCCTACAAAAATAACAAATTAAAACGAAAGTCAATATTTGAACATACTTATAAGTAAATTTCTATACGTCTAATCGGTGTTTGGGAGTGAAACTAAACATAAGTACATCAACAACACCGAGGTTTTTAAACTCAAACTCTGGATTCATTTTGCTTATAATATGGCTCTTCAAAATACTGACGATGTACATTTATTATCATCATATATATGAGGAATAAAAACAGAATAGCTACCATTTTTGATGAAACTAATTGAGCCACGAAGCACGATTAATATTAATGGGACTGTCATTCGCCATGATATTGTCACTATTTGCCTGTTAAAAATCCAAAATGAATAACCGACCTATCACTAATCAAATAGGCACAGTTAAAACTTTAGTTGAACTCGTGTCCAAGCAGAGGACGTACTAGATTTCATAGAATTTAAATTTCGTTTCAAATTAACAATGTAAATAAATTAATAACTCAGCTTGCCTTTTAAATTAATGCATACTAGCAAGCTACGTAACAAATAATGGTTCTTTTATCTCAGGGTTGAACGTCATGGATGTGGATTGTCACCTCACTCAAATTGTTGCAGCGGAACTGGCTGGTTATTTACAACGAAACGTAAACAGGAAACAGAGATCATATAAGGTAGGGTAAGGACTTAGGTAAGAAAATCGACTGGAATACACTCCACTACGCAGTCTATAATGCACTCCCGCACACGTTAATCAAAGTAGTTGGTTCATTCAAAAGTCATTCATGGTGGTTGTTTTTTCACAACTTTGTCAATCACCACCCCTTCGTTGCGCGTATTGATTAGTAAGTAAAACGGCATGTCCGTTTCACAACCAACGCAAATCATCTTCAACACAAAATTACATAATAGTGAAGAGCTATTTTCCTTAAAAGATTGCCGTGGTACCCTAGCTCACATTTTTATGTGTAACTTTTTAATTTCTAAAAACTATATTACATAACTATGTATACTACACCTAAATTCATTCTACAAAAATTCATTAAAATAATTATTTGCTGAAATCTTTTGTGAAGTGATTTTGTGCGTAGATAACCAGACTTTTTAGAGAATATTTTAGCAAAATTACGCGAAGATGTTGTACGAATGAAAAGGCACACTATATGGCGGCAATACGATGATGATATACCACATTTTGATGTCAAAATGAAAAGGTGCCCAGGTAGAATTTTCGAAAAACGCTATACCTATCCAGTATGTTAAATTACTTTGAATTTAGAAGGTTACTAAAATTGACGCTACTGGATTCTAGTTTTTGGTTATATTTGAAGGGAATTTTTTATGAGAGATTTAGAGGATTTCCGAAATTAAGTTGGGAAAGCATATGGCATAGTTAAATCAGCAATGATTAGAACGGCACGTAACTGACGTTTTCTTTTTTTCCGGATTTGAAAATTGCGTTTACGAATATAGTTTTGAACATGATGCCTATGTGTTACATTCATTTTAATCACTTTATTGTTAGTTTAGTGTGAATTTCTTGATAAAATTCTTATTTATAATTGTTCTGAAACAGACTTCTAAAAGTTTGGATTATATTCTGGTTGTTTGATATAAAATCTAACTGAATGTCGCTTAGCTATATACAAAATCACATAGTTTTTAAATAATCTGCAAGTATCAAACCCGCTTTAGCGCAGTTCAGGTTCTTGAACAAATTTATCTTCAGCATTTTTAAAAACCATAACCAACTGCCATGCATTTTCAAAATAAATTTTATCTTATAGCTATTTATTAAAAGTATGCAGTATTAAGAGTTTAGTACTTAGCTATCGAAGAGGTACAGCTGACCCTTTCCATTAAACTGGAACACTGGAAGGGTTGCATTTGTCACATGCACTTAGGTTTCTACGCGGTCCATTGTGTTACCGTCTTAGGGTCAGCTTGGTCCTCAATCACTGCCACCTGATCGTACATATAAACTTGGGAATGTCAAACCAAGACATGTCCCTAATTCTAGCTGTGAATTATATAATACCTACACAGTAGTATACGTGTAATATAAATGTAGGAACCATTTCATGTATAACAAAGTAATACTAATACAAAGTATTATGAATACGCAAGGTTAGAAAATGTTATTGAGTCATAACTAGAATGTCATTGCCGGCGCAGCTTTAGCAGACGCTGATAGTCACGTGTTAAACTAGAATTAAGTACATTATATAAAATTAATTAAAAATGTGTGTAAACAGTTACCAATGAACGTTGCCAATCAAGAATCCTTCATGCTGAAGACATAAAGTACTGGAAATCAGTTAGTTTTCGAATACTGAGACTTTAATCTTATCAAGTCTAGTGGTTACCCACGAAATTACAATTAAGTTTTGCAACTCCGAAGTGTTACTTACAATAAGTAAATGTTTATGGAACAAGGTTTTTACCTTTAACAAGAAAATTCTAGTGACCCGTGTTGGGGCAAAAGTTTTCCAACGTAGATCCTCGGAGTTTAGGGCGAGCTGACGGAGTATACAAAAAGTGCGCCCGTTGTCACGCCCTCATTCTGACAACCGTTACACGTCAGGTTACCTGATAGACCCATTCTGTGCAGGCGCTCTTTTACATTCGAATGTAGTCAAAACCTCTACTTGTAGGCGTGGCTTTTATCTTGGTAATGCACAAAATTTCTCTGTTTTGTTGAAGAACACGTAATTAGCAATTTTGAATATGAGATGGTCCAGTTCTAATAGAAGACTTAGCCAATCCTTGTTTTGACAGTACACCAACTAGCTTGTTTCCACAAAGGCGTGAACGCGTTTCGACCCAAAGCTGCTTAAGGATATTAGTGTTGGAGACGAGTTCCAAAGTGCGGTGGCACTGACGTACCATCCATGAAAGAATACTGTTTAGGGTCATTAACGCTGCTAGTTACAGCCTATAATTCAGTTTTAATATTTGTATTAATTTGAAAAAAATGTTATATATATTGTATTAAAAAACTCTCGTAGAAATTATATTACAAAAATCTGGTAGCATGAGCCTGAACAAAGTTATCTGTTATTCAAAATACCGTATAGTTGTGAGGATTTACTACGTCTTTGAGGTCAATTGCATTACTCTTTGTTTACCATGTTGTTAGCCATGGTTCTTGTTTTTAGAAGCGCTCGCATTAGCAACATGACTAAACAGCGTAACGTGATTGGTTGTTATTGTAATGTTCAAATGTGTTCTATATTCTAATAAGTTTTGTCACATTTATGGATCTTATATTCTTCTACTGAGGAAGAAAATTGTTTAGCATTAAATTTTCTATCGCTTGTACGTTACTTAAGGAAACATTAGATAGGAGAAAGGAATTTATAAAATTTGGTTGGATAGATGAGCTTATAGTAAGTAAGCACCCCGAAAGAGCTTTTGTAGTTTGTATTTAATAAGGTGCTACTTCAATGTAATATTAAATTACGATAAAGAATTAAAGTAGGAAAACACCCGGACCATTAAATACAAACTTCAGTAAATATCGGTGCATGCTTTTGTATTAAATTAAAAGATATTACAGATAGGAACCGGAAAATGACCGTTCATAATAAAGTAATTTGGACAAATTCACGCGGTTTCCAGAAACAAATACTATGGCAAAGTACATCCCAAAGCCATATACTCATAAAACAGCCACAAATATATGTTGGAAACATAACGAATAACACGGCGATCGGGATTAAATGTGAAATCGTGATAACGAAGTAAGGGTTCATACAGACGCACACTCCGTGAAAACCAAATAGCTTCCTATTAACCCTGGAACGTAAAACTTATAAAAACTCACGGGTAATAAATAAGGACAGATCACATCAAATTATTAAACACCGAACATCCGAAAGAGATTTGCAAATTCGATCGACAAACAACCGTCGGATGTTGGAGATAGGTACAATAGTTAATCTGACCGTATTCATACCGGAAACTTTTAGTAAAAGAGCCGGTTTTTAGACCCGGAAGGAGAAACACATACGTCATATGCCGTTTAAGTGAAATTTGTTAGGGCGAATGAGCTTTTCTCAGCAACAAGTTGAATCTCTTACCTACTGCGGTTTTAGCACTGGATGCTGATGAAGTTTTAAGTGAACAAAAACCTTGAAGGTGAAGTAAATTTTGTTATACAGCTTATAAACCTCTGCTGGCTTTCTTTGCAGTATTTAATAACTATGATTGATGGCAGCAATAATGTGTCAAGCTTATTAGTAAGGACTACTAACGTTGATGCACGATTATTTAGAGAAAATTAGACATATCGACTTCTGATAAAGAAAAATTTACTAATGCATCCCCAAATTAGCACGTAAACCTTAGTTGGTTAAATTTCTATGCAGTTGAGTCATTAATAATATTAAGCACTTTTCTCAGCTAAACACGTATTTGGCTAATTAGGGGTAGGTTATAGTTTACCTTTCTTTGTTGTTATTCACTGCTATAATTATGTTTTACAATATAGATTAGGTAGACACGACATGGAGCTTTTTGGGTTTATTTTAAACTAGTAAAAAGAGGTGAGAATGGTGTAAGCGAGGTTCCATCAACTTCCAGCAGCGATAGTTAGTCAGAACACCACTTTCCAAGAGGCTTTATTTGTGTCAATTTCTTCAGGTGGTTTAGCACTCAAAAGAAAAACAGGGACAAGGAAGTTCAAAGACCTTCCCAGGTAAGCGCATATGTACTTAGTGGAAGTGTCACAACCTGTATAGCGCTGGAGGGCTATATATGCGTTTATGTGAGAAAACCCGCACCATTGAAAGCCAGTCGGTGCACCAATTAACTTCTACGTAACATGGGCTCCTGCGTTTCCAATGTATATTATACTGCAGCTGCAAAACGTGATAGAAACACCTGGTAGTTTCAGCACCTTTTCGGACTCTTTCAGAGACTGTGGTTTTTGTGCTATATTTGTTTCGAGTCTATAAACGATATTGAAGTCCTAGCATAAACTTTTGTCAGTGCGATCGGATATTCAGTATGATTATATGCATGTTCTATGCTTGTGTCCATACTTCTTTTATCAGAATGGCTCTAGTTCCACATATATTAATATATAAAAATAATCAGTTATTCTAGACTAAAAATTTCCAAAAAGATTTTTTAAGAAGCTAATCCAAAAACATGCACCACATATTTGGACATTTCTTAACTTCAGACGTTGTTGTTGCCAAATGAACTCGAATGTTATTTTTAGAAATATCTATAGCAAACTATGGATATACATAAGGAAGGAATCATGCAAACACCAAATTTTAATTCTACTGGGATCTAAACTTTGAACTACTGTGTAGGTGTAGCAGTAGTGTGTAGGTTTCCAATCCAACATCTATCCTACTGGCAACATTCTGTAAAATAAACAGTGCTACTTGAGTTTCTTTCGAACGGGTTTTGTGGCTTCCTACAGCGTGGGGCACGGGAACCTCCCACATTTCACTAATTGGCTGTGGGGGAATGTACCATTCCACAGGTGTGGAGTTGGTCTTGTTTGGAGGGGTTGATGATCCAGTTTTCTGTAGTAACCATGCCGTGGACTGGAGCGCAACGTGCGTTTGTTATCGAAAGCTTTATAAAAAATGGTGAATAGTGTTATTGCGACACAAGGGACATTCCGCACGCGATACAATTTGTCATCGTTTGCTAGTATTCTCGACCGGAAAACAATTTTGTGTTGGGTGAAAAAATTTAGCGAAAGTGAATCTGCACTAAATGTGAAGAAAAACGGTCGTGCTGTGACCGTCAGAACCCCTGAAAAACATCGGTAGCGTTAGGGCGTCGATTGAACAGTCTCCAACGTGTTCTGCGCGCTAACATGCTGTTGCTCTTCAGATTTCGACGAGAACGGTGAGGCGGATTTTGCATTGTGAACTCAAGATGCACCCCTACAAGATGATGATTGGGCAGGAATTGTCCCCTATGGACTGGGGGCTGCGTGTGGAATGTTGTCAGATGATCCTTCGCGAAGTGCCTCCTACTGCAATTCTGTGGAGTAGCGACAAAGCTTATTTTCATCTTTCAGGGTGTGTTAATAAACAAAATTTTCGCTACTGGTCAAATGAAAACCCTCGACAGCTTCACGAAACACCCATGTACAGCCCAAAGGTTAACTCAAACCGGTACTGTGACATGCTTGAGAATTTTGTCAGGCCTAAAATTGAAGAATTCAGTCAAGTGCATGATCCACACGGCTTCTGGTTCCAGCAAGTGCTACAGCACACACTGCTCGTCGTTCACGCACTACTCTTTAGAAGATGTTCCCTAGGAAAGTGATTTTCTTGCGTGAGACGGTTGAGTGGCCCCCGCGCTGTCCAGATTGAACCCCATGCGATTATTATCTGTGGGGTTACCTTAAGGCCGAGGTTTTTAAAGTTCGTCCTAGAACCCTGGATGACCTGAAGACTGCAATTGAGGAAGAAATCGTGCACATAACCCCCGCCATACTCGAGAAAGTCATGCAAAACTTCCAAGAAAGGCTTAATATGTGTGCCGCCCGCCAAGGTCATCATTTGAAGGATATTATTTTAAAAATATAGCTTAAAAAAGCTACATTATATATCCTTTCCAGGAAAAAAAACTTTTTTGGAATATATCATTTAGTTTTGTTTTGCCAGCCTTTTGAAATGTGGTAGGTTCCCGTGCCCCATCCTGTACAAAAATATGAGCATTATTGCTATTCATAGTAAATTTATTTAAAAGAATAAGATCGTATTATCCTTCGCGGCATTTTTTTTTCTTCTAAAATTAAATAAAATTAAATAAAAACCCTTAACCACAAAAAATATTTAAATTACTAGATACGTATTTCGACCACTATGTGGTCATCATCAGTGGAAAAAAAAAATTAGCTGTATAATTTACTATATTGTCGCTTTAAACACTATCGAGGATATTCTCCTCACCCGCAGGCTGGTGTTCTCAACAACAAACGGGTGAGGAGAATATCCTCGAGTGTGTTTAAAGCAACAACATAGTAAATTATACAGCTAATTTTTTTTTTTTTTTTTCATGATGATGACCACATAGTGGTCGAAATACGTATCTAGTAATTTAAATATTTTTTGTGGTTAAGGGTTTTTATTTAATTTTATTTAAATCGTGCCACAGTGTTCCTATAGATTATTAACTATGAATTCTAAAATTAAAGAAACCTTAACTTACCATTGTAGGTACACTTAATGTAAATATTTTAAATTGTATTTAAATAATTGGCTGGCGAACGCTTGACTACAAATTTCCACTGAACTAAATAGAAAATAGAATCTGTGGCTGTATATTACATTCTAGGTTCAAACAAAATTTATGTAGCGTGTATTATTGAAAGAAAATGTTTATTTGTTTTAGAGAACGAAATGGATTTGCTGCAATTGCCGTAAATTACATACGCCATAAATGTCTGGACCGCTTTATAAAGTTGAGTTATTTCATAGTTGCAGTTATGTTTAGTGACTCGAAAGTTGTAGCTTATGCCTTTAAAAATACTTAATGGTCAGCACAGAGATTACTTATCAGATGTTTAGTTGCTTTTTACCAGAGAGCATACTACTTATTAAAAAAGTTTTTATAGATTGCTATTTCTAAGAAAAATTTATCACAACTTCTTATTCACATATTAACTATCTTACTTGAGGTAAAGTGGTAGTTTCTTGTTGCCTTCCACATATCAGTAGTGTATCTTAGAATGCCACACCGATCTCTATGGTATTTGCTATTCTAAGTACCGATAGAGCTGCTGCCTTATTTCGGGGTTCGTATTACTCGTAAATTAATATTACGATTAACTTCCCTGCCAAGCCGTACGGCTGATACATGCATAATAAAGCTTCCACATTGTTCTAACAATTACAAAGTATTTCTACATTCATCTCTTTTATTCGTTTTATTTTGTTTGTTTGAATGCAGCCTTGTTGCGCGCGATCATTCCATTTTTCCTTAAAGACGTGTGTCTGTCAATTCTAGAACCTTCAGGGCTATTTTTACGGTATCGCTAGAATGAATTTTACGTTAAGTATAAATTTGCTGTACTCGATAATTACAGCTTTTAAGAAAGATCAAGCTGTAAATGGCAAATTGTTAAGTACGCTTTGTGTGATGTCATTTAACTTTCGATTGTTGCAGCTGAAAGCTACGAATGCCGTAAAGATTATTTGAAATGAATCGACGTAATTAACCGTTACCAAATTCGGTTTGAAAATATTGTTCAAGTGTTTTGTCAACTTTTAAGCTGCACGTTAAAGCTCAGTACTAATTTCAGCTGACATTTTTACGCTCAGGACCTTTGATAGTAATTATTAGAAAGTTTTCCTTATCCTTATATAAGTGTAACTAAATCGAACTACCTTACCTTTCCTAATAAACTAACAATATGCAAAGGACCAAAGACGTAATTTAAAACTACGAACAATATTGCCGATTACACAAATTAGCCCAATACCGGATATAGGTCTGTATTTATAATCAGTAGTCATTAATTAAAAACAAAGTCAACGCAAGCCACAAATGAAACTGTTTCATGACAGAATGGTGCGCTTCCAATTCATACTTATTATTCTACTTATTTTTGTCAACTTTGTTCACCAAATGACCAATACAGGTATATATAACCTTTCTCCATTGTTCTGGTGTAATTGTATTACCTGTTTTAGATATTTGCGACGATACCTTTTGTGATGAGGACTGCCTTCAGGATGGAATTTTTGACGGTGGTTATTGCGACGATTTCTTTGGGTGCGCATGCTATGGCATTGAGTAGGAGAAGCTGGTGTGTCGATTTACATGTAAATTGTACTTTAATAAAACTTTGCAACTACTAATATTTTACTGAATAATACTAATACACAAATAAGTTCAAATAATGTTTTCAATGAGTTCAGGAAGTGTAAACTATTTATGTAGAATTTAAAATCTGAAAATGTGGAGCCATTTTGGCGTTAGCCGACATCTGAACTATCCTATACAAAAATAACAAATTAAAACGAAATTCAATATTTGAGCATATTTACAAGTAAATTCATATACGTCTAATAGGTGTTTGGGAGAGAAACTAAACATCGGTAGATCAAGAACCTCGAGGTTTTAAACTCAAATCTGTTCTAGATCCATTTAGCTTATAATATGGCTCTTCAAGATACTGACTGATTAATTATCAGCATATAGATGGGAAATAAAAACAGAGTACCTTCTTTCATACAATTAATTGAGTCAGGAAGCACGATTAATAATAATGGAACCGCCATAATATTGTCACTATTTGTTTGTTAAAAATCCCAAATGAATAAGCGACTTATTACCAATCAAATAGGCAAAGTTAAAATTTTAGTTAGACTCGTGTCCAAGCAGAGGGCGTACTAGATTTCATAGAATTTAAATTCCGTTTCAAATTAACGATGTAAATGAATTAAAAACTCAGCTTACCTTTTAAATTATTGCATGCTAGCAAGCTTCGTAACAGATAATGGTTCTTTTATCTCAGGGTTGAACGTCATGGATGTGGATTGTCACCTCACCCAAATTGTTGCAGCGGAACTAGTTGGTTATTTACAACAAAACGTAAACAGGAAATAGAGATAACATAAGGTAAGGGAATCGACTGGTATACACTCCACTATACAGTCTATAACGCACTCCCGAACACGTCAATCAAAGTAGCTGGTTCATTCAAAAGTTACTCATAGTGGTTGCTCTTCACAACTTCGTCAATCACCACCCCTTCGTTGCGCGTATTGATTGGTTAGTAAAACGACATGTCCGTTTCCCAACCAACGCAAACCATCTTCACCACAAGATTACATAATAATCAAGGGATATTTCCTTTAAAACATTGCCGGAGTACCCTAGCTCACATTTATTATGCATAATACCTTAAGTTCTAAAAACTATATTACACAACTATGTATACTACACCTAAATTCATTCTACAAAATTCATTAAAACAATTATTTACTAGAATCTTTTGTGAAACGATTTTGGCGCGTAAACAATCGATTTTTTAGAGAATTTCTAGCGAAATTACGCAAAGATGTTGTATGAATGAAAAGGCACTATATGATGGCAACCCGATGATGATATACCACATTTTGATGTCACAATCAGGAGGTGCCTAGGTAGAGTTTTCCAAAAACGCTATACTTAACAAGTAGGGTAAATTACTTGGAGTCTGGAAAATTACCAAAGTTGACGCTACTGGATTCTAGTTTCTGGTTATATTTGAAGGGAATCTTTTATGAGAGATCTAGAAGATATCAGAAATTAAGTTGGGAAAGCATATGGCACTGATAAATCATTAATGATTAGAGCGGCATATAACAGACGTTTTCTTTTTTTTCCGGATTCGAAAATTGAGTTTACGAATATAGTTTTGAACATGATGCCTATAACTTAATTTCTTTCTAATTACTTTATTTTAAGTTTATTGTACATTTCTTGTTGAAATTCTCATTCATAATTGTTCTAAAACAGACTTTTAGAATTTTGGATTATTTTCTGGTTGTTTGATATAAAATCTAACTGAATATCGCTTAATTATATACAAAATCACATAGTATTTAAATAAATCTGCAAGTGTCAAACCCGCTTTAGCTAGTTCAGGTTCTTCAACAAATTTGTACTAAGAAAAACACTTAAGTGGCATTTTTTTAAAACCATAACCAACTGCCATGTAATTTTCAAAGTATTATCCTACAACTATTTAAAGATATGCAGTATAAAGAGTTTAATACTTAAATATCGAAGAGGTACAGCTGATCCTTTCCATTAAACGAGAAGGGCTGCGTTAGTCACGACCGCTGAGGCTTCTAGATGGCCCATTCAGATACCATCTTAAAATCATCCTGGTCCTCGATCACTCAGCCACCAGATCGTATATATGAACTTGGGAATGTCAAACCAAGACCTGTCCCTAATTCTAGCTCTGAGTTATATAATACCTATACATTAATATCTATTGAATATAAATGTAGAAACCATTTCATGTACAACAAAGTAATACTAATACAAAGTATCACTAATGCGCAAGGTTAGAAAATATAATTGAGTCATAATTAGAATAGGAAAACAACAATGTCATTACCGAGGCAACTTCAGTAGACGTGATTGAAACACGCTGATGGTCACGTGTTAAACTAGAACTAAGTACATTATATAAAATTAATTAAAAATGTGTGTATACAGTTTCCACTGAACGTTGCCAACCAAGAATCTTTCATGCTGAAGACATAAATTACTGAAAATCAGTTAGCCTTCAAATACTGAGCCTCTAATCTTATCAAATCTAGAAGTTACCCACTAAATTACAATTAAGTTACGCAACCTGAGCTGTTACTTATAATAACTAAATGGTTATGGAATAAAGTTTTTACCTTTAAAAAGAAAATTCCAGGAACCCGTGTTGGGGCAAAAGTGTTCCAACGTAAATCCTCGGAGTTTAAGCGTGAGCTGACGGAGTATACAAAATGTGCGCCCATTGTCACGCGCTCATATTGACAACCGCGACACGTCAGGTTTCCTGATAGACCCCTTTTGTGCAGGCGCTTTTTACATTGAAATGCAGTCAAAACGTCTGCTTGTAGGCGTGGCTTTTTCCTTAATAATGCACAAAATTTCTCTGTTTTTGTCAAAGAAGACGTAATTGGTAATTTTGAATATGAGTAGATTGCTATTCTTGCCCACTTTTCACAATGACAGTGGTGAATTTCTGTATTAATCATGGTCGAAGATGCGGATGATGATGTTGCTGTAGATGGTCCAGTTCTAATAGAAGACTTAGCCAATCCATGTTTTGCCAGTACGCCAATTACCTTGTTTCCACGAAGACCTGAGCGCCTTTCGACCCAAAGCTGCTTAAAGATATTAGTATTGAAGTCGAGTTCCAAAGTGCGGTGGCACTGACATACCATCCATGAAGGGATACTCTGCCTGCTTAGGGCCAGTAACGCTGCTAGGTACAGCCTATAATTCAGTTTTAATATTTGTATTAATTTGAAAATATATCTAATATATATTGCATTAAGAAAGCTCTCGTAGAAATTATATTACAAAAATCTGGTAGCATGAGCCTGAACAAAGTTATCTGATTTATCTGAATATTATATTCAATCATATCTGTTATTCAAAATACCGTATAGTTGTGAGGATTTACTACGTCATTGAAGCCAAATGCATTACTGTTTGTTTACCATGTTGTTAGCCATGGCTCTTGCTTTTGGAAGAGCTCACACTGACAACATGACTAAACGTCATAACGTGATTCGTTGTAATTGCAATGTTCAAATGTTTTCTATATTCTAGTAAATTTTGTCACATTTATGAATCTCATATTCTTCTACTGAAGAAGAAAATTGTTTAGGATTAAATTTTCTACCGCTTGTACGTTACTTAAGGAAACATTAGATACGAGAAAAGAATTTATAAAATTTAGTTGGTTAGATGAGCGTTTAGTAAGTAAGCACCCTAAAAAAGATTTTTAAGTTTTGAAGAATTTAATAAGATGCTGCTTCAATGTAATATTAAATTACGATAAAAAGTTAAAATAGGAAAACAACCAGTACATCAAATACAAACGTCAGTAAACATCGGTGCATCCCTTTGTATTCAATTAAGAAATATTACAGATAGAAACCGGAAAACAGCCTTCATAATAAAGTAATTTGAACAAGTTCACGCGGTTTCGAGAAACAAAAACTATGGAAAAATACACTCAAAAGCCATACACTCATAAAACAGCCACAAAAATGTGTTGGAAGCATAACGAATAACGCGACGATCGGTATTAATTGTGAATTCGTAGAAACGAAGTAAGGGCTCATACAGACACACAGTCCGTGAAAACCAAAAAGCTTTCTATTAACCCCGGGACGTAAAACTTATAAAAACTCACGGGTATTAAATAGGGACAAATTGCATCAAATTATTGAACACCAAACATCCAAGAGAGACTTGCAAATTCGATCGACACACAATCATCAAATGTTGGAGACAGGTACAATAGTAAATACTCCCTGTATGTTTGTTGTGGTTTGTTTAGTATTCTTCTTAATCTTCTTTGGGTATTAAACCACTCATAGTTTTTAAAATTATCTTTATTAACGTTTCGATCCATAACCTAGGATCGTTTTCAAAATAATAAAAACTTCAAGTTTGACATTTATGACACAAATTGAAGGTAACTTTGATTTATTGATGTTTGAAATATTTGGTTTGAGTACACTAAGCAAAATTTTGAAATGTGGGAGGTTCCCGTGTCCCATCCTGTACAAAAATATGAGCATTATTGCTATTCATAGTAAATTTATTTAAAAGAATAAGATCGTATTATCCTTTCGCGGCATTTTTTTCCTTCTAAAATTAAAAAAACCTTAACTTACCATTGTAGGTACACTTAATGGAAATATTTTAAATTGTATTTAAATAATTGGCTGGCGAACGCTTGACTACAAATTTCCACTGAATTAAATAGAAAATAGAATCTGTGGCTGTATATTACATTCTAGGTTCAAACAAAATTTATGTAGCGTGTATTATTGAAAGAAAATGTTTATTTGTTTTAGAGAACGAAATGGATTTGCTGCAATTGTCGTAAATAACATACGCCATAAATGTCTGGACCGCTTTATAAAGTTGAGTTATTTCATTGTTGCAGTTATGTTTAGTGACTCGAAAGTTGTAGCTTATGCCTTTAAAAATACTTAATGATCAGCACAGGGATTACTGATCAGATGTTTAGTTGCTTTTTACCAGAGAGCATACTACTTATTAAAAAAGTTTTTATAGATTGCTATTTCTAAGCAAAATTTATCACAACTCCTTATTCACATATTAACTATCTTACATACATTTCCCTTCTCAAAAATAAAACATTTCTAGCTCATGTAATTCCCAGATTAATTATTACTCAAATAAAGTAACAGGGCTCTACTATCAACCTTAGGTTATCTCTGGATTAATGCGAGCTCATAGTAACTATAATCACTCGTGCAAATTTCTGCACAATAAATTGCCAAAAAGTCCCTTACCTTGTACATAAATAAATATGTTAAATATCAAAATTTTATATACATAATTTCCCACATAAGTAAAATCATTAATTAATATGTCAGGAGAGTTCAATTAATAATTCATAGAAAATATTGTCCGTTTAGTTCATAATAAAATACCAAGAGACGATCAAAACTCATTACACCAGTTATGCACAAATCAATTTAAAACAACAACAGTTACATGGCTTTCATCATGACCCATGGATCTGATATCTACATCGACAACTGCAGCCTTTTATCAATGACTATGCGTTCAGGAACGTCCCAACTCTGGGTTGCATTAGCTGAAAGTGCACACCGCTATTGTGTTCTCCATCAACCAGTATGACGGTACACCTAAACTTCCCCTATTCTGCTACTGCTCTTGTTTATCTTTGGTACGCATCCAAATTACTCAGCCATAGACTTCTACTTCATTTTAGAGAAAACTTCGCACTCTCCATACAACTACGTAACACCAAGCAGTTTGTACTTACTTCTTCACTGGTATCGTACTCTAAAACATTTATAAATTATTTTACTGATAGCTTGTTGCAACTCAATACCGACTTGTATTGGTTGTCTAATTCACCACGAAGAACGCAAAATGTTACAGAGCCCTACTATTAATTTCCGGCGCTTATATACACTTTTCAGCCCCATAAAATTTATCAATTCTTAAAATTTGTACAAAACATTCTCGACCGTCTTCAACTTCCTCGAAATTTTGCATACAAACATCAACTGTCATCGAAATCTAAGAAATTCTCCTTATCTGTCTCGATATTCTCTGAAAAACTAATTCTGTTGGCCAACAGTTATCATTAACCACGCGTCTACTGTTCTATCTATCTGCCTCTAACATAAGTACTCAACATCCTATCCCTTACTTCGGGTAACCAATAATTGGTTTTCATTCCACTATCTTGCATGAACCCCAATCTTAACGAACCGCAGAATCCATCTCTCTTTCTTTCACCCATACTACCTAAAATAATCCCTCTTTATTTTTCTTAAACAACTTGTATTTCTGACCGACCAAAAATGCCCCACTCAACTATGTCTATAATAATACGTGGCATTTCTATCCTTCACTCTCCACCTTCAATCTTATTCTTGCTTTCCCTCATGTTACACGATATCTCCATCCTCTTTCTATTTATACTAAAACTCAATAATCCTTCTTCGTTCTGTGTTGACACCTATTTAAACATTACCCATACCACACAATCAATAGATCCCTGTATATCGCCACCACCTGCCATCTTTCAGAGAATTGCGTTGATATTTGTGTCTTATCTTTAACGCTCCTCATTATAACTGTTGGAAAACTTTCAACGGTTCTATTCGTTTTACTAGGAAACTACATCTTTCCACAACATGTTTAACAAACAATGTAACTGCCCTTTAGAATAAAGCTAAAAGCTTTTGACTATCTACACTTAAATGCTACAATTTAACCAATAATATACCTTTTATGATACACTATTCTTCCTCGCTATAACTCCCTCCTAAAGCTAGTTATAAAATCGATAATGTCAAAGCTTTTTACAGATTATCTCTACACCTATGAATTATGATCTAATATATATATATATATATATATATATATATATATATAAAATACTCATATTTAGACCAGGGTAGAAAATTAAATAATCACATCAAATAATTTTAATCACCGTGTATAATGAATATTATTAGATAATACGCGTTATTAAAACCGTGAAGCATAAAAATTTATTAGTTTCATTAAACATAAGAGATTTAAATCATGTACAAGACGCTTTATATCAAAAGAAGCAGTATTAAAAAGCTCTGCGTGTAATGTAATTATTCTAAACAAATGGAAATTACGTGCAAAATTTATATTAATTAACCCTATTTTAAGTAACCGGTAGTAAAACAAAGTGTACACATAATAATTAATATTTAACTTGTATTCGCTAAAAATGAAAGGATAGAAGTCAATTTTAATTGAAGTTAATTGAATCGTTAGTAACAGATAATATCTATAGAAACTTGTAAAAACCCAATAAAAAGCAAATCCTAGAAGTGTTAGTTAGAAGTAGGATGTTTGAACACACCTGCGTATTTTAAAAGGCAATTTCAGTTTAATTTGTTTAGATAAACATGTCGATTCTAAGGATATTGGAAACGGTCAGATGCTTTAGCACGAAATACAAAACAGGGTTTATTTAAAAAGCTCTGAGAATTAATATTATTTTGAACACCTGCGTAGTTTAAATATCACGTACGTCGAAAATTGTGTAGATAACAAATGGTTTCAAAGAATCTTGGAGAAACCGGGGCTTAATATTCACGAGAATGTGCGATACGGGGTTATTTATCCCAGATAGTCCACATGGACTAAAATATAATCGATAATAATGAATATCAATTTGCACCAATACGAACAGGTTAGAAAAGGAAAGAAAATGCGTCAAGCAAAGACACATATAGTAAAAGGCGTGATTTAAGCAACGTCACGAGGGTCACAATTGGTTGAAAATAGGATGCAAATATCAGAGGTAGAAACAACAATTTCTGTACAAAATTAATTAGTTTTCTCGGACATGTTTGCGTGCCGTGTGAGAATTTCTGAGATTTAAATGGGCGAGTGAAAATTCGTAAAACCGACGCGCGAGCGACGGACTGGGAACATAGAATGAGAAATTCTTAAGAATTGTCTGTTTTGAGGACAAAAGCGACGTGCCGGCTATTCGCTATATATAGAGGTGGTAATATGAATTTCGGCCTCTTAGACTTTTGACTATTCGATGCGTTAAAAGCTCTTACATCCGCGACTTGATTCAAGATGTTAAACAGTGCATTTTAGTTTGATAAAATAATTTAAAATTTTGCTCGTATATTTTGTGATTCAAAATAGTTTGTTATTTACGTGCTAACATGAAGGTACTTCAGTGCACTTAGATACAAGGTAATAAAATTTAGTATCACTGTACCAATTAGCAAAATTTACAACGACAAATGTATACACAAAAGTAATCAGTTTTGGCGTATATTGGTGAAAGACGCATGAATTTCTTTGCTATTTTCGGGGTGTTAATAAGTAAATGGTTCAAATACGTGTCTCGATCCACGAAACAAGGGTCAGATATACACAGATGAGTTCCGGAAAAGCCCAGAAACAACTTTAAATAAATGGTGATGGAGAAAATTTTAAAAGCGTTGAGAATTAGAAGCCGTAAATATAATCTTGTTGGAATGGTGTGATTAACTAAAGGGACGATGTACATTGAAGCTACGAGGACAGTAACCTTCAGGTAAATTATACTATTTTGTTTGACATTTTTGTGTGTGTTGAATAACTTTATAATTGATTTACTTTAAATGGACATTAGTGAAATTGTACTAACCATAAAATTTTAATTTTAAGATGAAATTTGCTTGTTTAAGTAGAAAGGGGTATTTAGTATTGATGTTCTGAATTATGATGAAAATATGGGTATGTCTTTGAGCTCAATTAGACGAACCTGGTTAATTAACGTAAAGGGGTGGTAGATGCTCCTTTTATACTCAGACTTCGGTCTGCTTATATTGTTATATTAATTAGTAGGCATCCAACAAGGACTTTAATTCTGGATGCACGTTAAAGTGATAATAAAATTAATCTTGAAATTCTTTTTAAAACTGAATTTTATACTGAAATTTAATTTAAAAATTTAATGTATTCTGAATATTGATGTAAATAGAGTTAACGTTGATGTTTGTGGTAGGAATGTGTTGTTTAATTTTATGAATGAGGAGGTTTATAAAATTAGGTGAGCAGCCAAGGCGAAAAGAGGATCACAGCAGTTTATGACGCCCAATCTGTGGGACTAGAATTTTTTTGTTGAAAGGACCCAGTTCCCGCATTCACAGGAGAATATCACAACAATATATATATATATATATATATATATATATCCTATTTACAGTCTGACCTTTGAAATACTATATTACCCATGCTATACTTCTTGAATGTTTACCTTTTAAACGAATTATGCGAAACTAAATTTTGAATTATTGAAACTGTTCAGAAAATTATTAAAGTTTACCATAAAATAATTTGCAAAGCGTTTCTAATCATATATGCTTGTTTCTATATACTTAATTACTACCTAAATATATCAAATGCGTTAATAAAGCAGTTCAACATTTACAAACCTCAGAAATATATATTATTGTGTAAATTATATGTACAGAGGAAAATATAAGTCAAGAGAGTAATTTAGTAAGGACCGTGTATATAGAAAACAGGGATAAATTATTTACGCTCCAAATTAATTAGTTTTGACCTTAAAACAAACGTATAATAGCATACATGTGTATTAATAAACCGTCATG
This sequence comes from Platerodrilus igneus, assembly GCA_036346225.1. Taxonomy (NCBI): domain Eukaryota; kingdom Metazoa; phylum Arthropoda; class Insecta; order Coleoptera; family Lycidae; genus Platerodrilus; species Platerodrilus igneus. Next base: position 1,217,308 of record JARFIW010000229.1, on the reverse strand, counting down.
TTCAATTTGCATAGTGCGAAAGCTTTTTAGTATGTAAAAACTCAAAGATAATAAGAGTATAATTAGTTTTAATATTCGAAGGTTGTAAATTGTGCATATTAAATAATAAGGGAGAGCTTTTGTGTATAAAATCGATATAAGGTAAACGCATATGTTTATTTAAACTAACAAAGCGTTTGTTAAAGACAAATCCTAAGAAATCTACGGGTTGAAAAACATGGGAAAGTACACTTTCAAACTGGCAAACAGTTTATAGAAAAACGGGCCGACAAATAAACAAATTCCAGACACCAGAATGTACGTTAGAACATAATTCTTTAGAAATTTTAGTTAACGGTCGAAGCAAAGGCTGCAAAACAGCAGGTGGTTTGAAAGCAAGTAGAGACGGGATACCAATAGCATAGGGTGTATAAGGATGACAAATAACGACGTCTAAAACGCGCGATAATTTGTAGAGGCTAGCCACGATATTGATTTTATGTTGCTGTAGTGGGATTTTAACAAAGACAACAAATATGAGTTAGACAAGGATAACATAGTTAGATGTTAGACCTACGACAGGGGAAATTGTTGGGGTTGGCTGATTGTAAGTGGAATGATAGAAATTTCTAGGAGCAATTGCAACCGTTGTGCTTGATAGCCAGTGTTTCGGACTAAATGCTAAGTGGAATGAGAAATTCTTAGTTTTAAAAAGATCGTTGTAGTTAGATTTTCAGAATCAAGTTACGGTGGTGACGATTTCGATGATAACGGGGTACTGGAGGTAGGTTTCAATGCTTATAAATACACTAAGAGACCAAGTGGGGCTCTCTTACTTCTTCGGTTCGCTTCAGATCTACATGGTAACATCTACGTTAATAATTTTTAAATCGGTGATAAGTGCAGTCCGTTAATTTAAATTAAAAGTGTGAAAGCACGAGTAGGTGCTTAGTTAAACGGTGCTGTAAGTAAATACATTAGAATAACGAATAAAAAATGTTACTGAGGTAAGCGAGCTTAGTTATTTTTCTGAACGAGGGTGCTGATTGTGTAGAAGATTCAGAAGCTGACTAACATGTTTGGACAAGTACATGAGTAGCTGTATCGAAGGCGTCTGTATAGCATTGGATGAGTTTGATGTACATGTAGCAGAGGGAAGTTCGATGGAATACAACGACAAGGTTTGGTTGGACGACACCTTCAGAGGTGACGGTGCAAAAGGCGTACACCAGGTAACGAAATTTGTTTCTTTTGTTTTGCTTGAACATTTTGTGCTGTTATATTGTGCTTGAGTGATTTGACATAATGGGTGAATATTTTATGAACATAAAAGCTAATTTGAAGGTTATATGAAAAAGACAATTTGAGTTTATTATTTGAAGGTATAGATATATGACGTATAATTTTGATGTAAAGAGTAAATGGGTCTGTAGAGTTGCTGAAAACAAAGATGCGATATATTTATGCATTTAGAGTAACAGGGTTTATACTGAGCACACCATAGACCAGAGTAAATTTTAATTTAGGGTTCCTAGGTAGGCCCATCTATTGAAACTATATAAAAAAATGTTGAAATTAATTAAATTCATATAATTAAAAATTGTTAATGGTTGATATTGTAAAATTTCATGAAGATGTTTATATCCGATTTTGTAAATATTGAGCTGGTAACGTAAATTTTTGATTTGTGTGAATAAAAAAGGGTGTGTTTCGTTGAATTATTTGATTGGTAATTTTTATTTGGTAGTCTAAGTGAGAGAGAGAGTAAGCATAAGATAGATAAGTATCTCTGAAGAAGCTGGAAGCGGAGCTAGCCCTGGTGTTGCTGATACAGGGGAGCTTTTCCAGAGATATTCCATTTTTTTAGGATAAGTGCATGACGGCCCTTTGGTAGGGATCGATTGTTCAAACGAACTCCACTGCAATATATACATATATATATATATATATATATATATATATATATATATACGATTGTGTTGAAATTAGCAGGTTTTAGGTCGGCTGGTAATAAAGAAAACTCTTTTTATGGCCAAAAAAAAAACAAAAAAAAAACAATATTTTATTTCATCAAATTTTTTATATATACACATTATTTCTTTTTAATTATTAAAGAAAATTGTTCTAAAAATTCTTCAGAATAAGCTAACGTAAATACCCTCACTTTATTGCCTGTGATCAAGCATAAAAATATATGCGAAAATTTAGGCCATAAAAAAGAGTTTTCTTTATTACCAGCCGACCTAAAACCTGCTAATTTCAACACAATCGTATAAAAAGAAGGTCGTTACAATAAAAATATATATATATATATATATATATATATATATATATATATATATTTATATATATTGTTGTGATACCTACAAAATCCGGGTACTCCGCTTTTCAAATCGAGCCCCTACGAATTGGATGTCAAAGAATGCTGTGAAACCTACAAAAAGCTATTCATTACCTTCATTACCTTAACTGTGTTGGTCCATTGACTTTCTTCCGTTAATCGCCTCGGCTGCTCCTCTAGTTAAACCTTCATCCTCAATTATAAAACAAACAAACACATTCCTACTACAAACATCAACGTTAACTCTATTTACATCAATATTCAAAATACATTAAATTTTCAAATTAAATTTCAGCATAAAATTCAGTTTTAAAAAGAATTTCAAGATTAATTTTATTATCACTTTAACGTGCATCCAGATTTAAAGTCCTTGTTGGATGCCTACTAATTAAAATAACAATATAAGCAGACCGGAGTCTGAGTATAAAGGGAGCATCTACCACCCCTTTACGTTAATTAACCAGGTTCGTCTAATTGAGCTCAAAGACATACCCATATTTTTTATCATAATCCAGAACATCAATACTAAATACCCCTTTCTACTTAAACAAGCAAATTTCACCTTAAAATTAAAATATTATTGTTAGTACCATTTCACTACTGTCCATTTTGAGTAAATCAATTATAAAGTTATTCAACACACACAAAAATCTCAAAGTTCAAACAAAATAGTATAATTTACCTGAAGGTTACTTGCACTCGTAGCTTCAATGTACATCGTCCCTTTTGTTAATCACACCATTCCAACTGGGTTATATTTACGGCTTCTAATTCTCAACGCTTTTAAAATTTTCTCCATCACCATTTATTTAAAGTTGTTTCTGGGCTTTTCCGGAACTCATCTGTGTATATCTGACCCTTGTTTCGTGGATCGAGACACGTATTTGAACCATTTACTTATTAACACCCCCGAAAAATAGCAAAGAAATTCATGCGTCTTTCACCAATATACGCCAAAACTGATTACTTTTGTGTATACATTTGTCGTTGTAAATTTTGCTAATTGGTACAGTGATACTAAATTTTATTACCTTGTATCTAAGTGCACTGAAGTACCTTCATGTTAGCACGTAAATAACAAACTATTTTGAATCACAAAATTATACGAGCAAAATTTTAAATTATTTTATCAAACTAAAATGCACTGTTTAACATCTTGAATCAAGTCGCGGATGTAAGAGCTTTTAACGCATCGAATAGTCAAAAGTCTAAGAGGCCGAAATTCATATTACCACCTCTATATATAGCGAATAGCCGGCACGTCGCTTTTGTCCTCAAAACAGACAATTCTTAAGAATTTCTCATTCTATGTTCCCAGTCCGTCGCTCGCGCGTCGGTTTTACGAATTTTCACTCGCCCCATTTAAATCTCAGAAATTCTCACACGGCACGCAAACATGTCCGAGAAAAACTAATTAATTTTGTACAGAAATTGTTGTTTCTACCTCTGATATTTGCATCCTATTTTCAACCAATTGTGACCCTCGTGACGTTGCTTAAATCACGCCTTTTACTATATGTGTCTTTGCTTGACGCATTTTCTCTTTCCTTTTCTAACCTGTTCGTATTGGTGCAAATTGATATTCTTTATTATCGATTATATTTTAGTCCATGTGGACTATCTGGGATAAATAACCCCGTATCGCACATTCTCGTGAATATTAAGCCCCGGTTTCTCCAAGATTCTTTGAAACCATTTGTTATCTACACAATTTTCGACGTACGTGATATTTAAACTACGCAGGTGTTCAAAATAATATTAATTCTCAGAGCTTTTTAAATAAACCCTGTTTTGTATTTCGTGCTAAAGCATCTGACCGTTTCCAATATCCTTAGAATCGACATGTTTATCTAAACAAATTAAACTGAAATTGCCTTTTAAAATACGCAGGTGTGTTCAAACATCCTACTTCTAACTAACACTTCTAGGATTTGCTTTTTATTGGGTTTTACAAGTTTCTATAGATATTATCTGTTACTAACGATTCAATTAACTTCAATTAAAATTGACTTCTATCCTTTCATTTTTAGCGAATACAAGTTAAATATTAATTATTATGTGTACACTTTGTTTTACTACCGGTTACTTAAAATAGGGTTAATTAATATAAATTTTCCACGTACTTTCCATTTGTTTCTTTCCTCGGAATAATTAAATTACACGCAGAGTTTTTTAATACTGTTTCTTTTGATATAAAGCGTCTTGTACATGATTTAAATCTCTTATGTTTAATGAAACGAATGACCTTTTATGCTTCACGGTTTTAATAAAGCGTACCTCTTCCCAAAGCTTCTACACGGTTATTAAAATTATTTGATGTGATTATTTAATTTTCTACCCTGGTCTAAATATGAGTATTTTCCCCCTATTTGAATACAAATAATCCCACTTATTTGAATGCAAATATAAAGCATTTAGACCAAAAAAAAATTACAAAAAAAAATTGCCTATCACTCTCTACCCTTATCTATCTAACTTACCTACTTTGTCTCCAATCCAAAAAAAAATATTTACACCTATCCTATATCCCTATCCTATTCCTAACTCTCACCTAATTTTATAAACTGAAATTATCCCTAACTTCATCCTACTTATCCATCTAATCCTATATACATCCTATATACCTATCCTATTCCTAACTTTTAACTACTCTTCACTATACTTTACTTCCCCCTACCTAATCCTATATGCCTATCCTACTCTTACTCTATTCCTAACTCTCCACTAATCTTCTATGAAATATCTACACTTAACCTATCTTATTTTCTTCCTACATTTACTCTTTATTCTCATCCTAAACCTATTTCTAATTATCTCCCATATTTATCCTATACCTAGCTTTATTTTCTATACACACCTACTTTACTCTTCTATATACACCTATTCTATCCCTATCCTATTTAAATCTAACTCTCTTCTTGACCCTCCAAGTTTTTCTTCTCACCATCCTAATACTCTTCATCCCTATCTCTCCCCCTTCTATATCTATACTTATCATCCCTGTTATCTCACATACAATAAACTTATCATCCCTATTATCCTGACTTTTAAATATTACTTCTTCTTCAGTCCCTACACTTGTCTGTTTCTCATTTATTATTGTTTCCCTTTCTGCCGACAAACCAAACGATACTACTTTACAATTATCGATTTTTCCCTCTATGGAAAATCCTATGTACCTTCTAGAATTCTTATGCAATGGAATCCGCCAGAATGAATCCCTTAAATCTACTTTATTAAAAACAAACTTGCCATCTTTACTTAATTCCGCCTTCACCTGCTCCTGATATGCTGCTTCTACCCCCACTACTTCTGCATTTTCTTGTACTAAAGCTTGAACCTCTACTCTCCTATCCTCTGGACATCTTATTGTGTTGATCTGTTTAACCCTATCATCCTCTACCTCTACTACATTAATACTCAACCCTGTGTCATCCTCTGTGACTTCATAACTGCCCTTCCATGGCACTACCCTATCATTAATCCTTACTACCTTCCTTTCCATATCTATCAAAACCCCTAACTTCATCATACAGTCAACACCTAAAATGCTCTGAAACTTCAGTCCAGGTACAATTACAAACTCCTGTTCACAGCTTAAATCTCCTCTATCTATCCTAAGCACCACAACACTATTTACTACAGCAAACTTCTTTTTATTTGGAGCTACTAAATGGCTACGCTTTATAGGCATAATTCTATCACAAACCTTATCCCTAATTTTGCTGACGAATTCCTCCGATATTAAACTCGCCTCTGCGCCTGTATCAAGTAATACTTCTACATTATTCTCAAAAATTTCTAAATTAATAATTGGCAAACATAAATTTTCCTTAGTTTCTGGCTCTACTTCCTCCTCAATTTTGAAAAATTCACGTGGATGTTCATATACATTTACACTGAAATCTAGTGGTCTGTCGCTTTCTAAAAATCCTGTCCAGGTCTGTTTTCCCTACTCGGTCCTGGTCTAGCCGTCACCTCAGCGTAAGTCCTAGGCGTTTCCACTCGTTCCGTGTCTGTATTAGCAGTCCCGCTCATGTCTGGTGAACTATTCATTCTGGTAGGTCCCGGTCTCGGTGCAGGTCCCCTTCCTAAACTATTACTCCTAACGTATGGTCGTCTCTGTTCCCAATTCTGTCTCTGGTATCCGTAACTATTCCCCCGTCTAGCGTAGTTGTCCCTTCTATTGTCAAACCTAACTGTGTTGATCTGTCTTTCCCTATTATCCCGAGGTCGTCCACTACTTACGTCGTCGTACCTCTGCAGGTATTCCAAAAACATTTCTCTGTCCGCTATGTTCTGTAGTGCTACGTGCTGTCTTATGTCTACCTCGAAGTGTCGTGATAAATACTTAATAATTTGTCGGTCCGTCAGTAGTGGGTTCAGTTGCTTTGCTATGCTATACTTGCGTATAGCATATTGCTCCTACTTCCTGAAAATTCTCCTTAAATTTCCTGTGATTAAGTCGTCTCGTACCTGGTCTTGTCTGTGGTCACTCCAGTAGTGCTTTAAAATTTGTTTTCAAAGTCCTGATACGTGTCTATGTCCTGTCCTACTAAATTGTACCATGCTTCCGCGTTGTCCTTTAATAAAGCCTTTATCGTATTCAGTTTAGTCTGTTCGTCAAATAAATTTCCCACTAGATTTCTTACACTATTAATAAAAATTTGTGGATTTACCCTGTTATCGCCATAAAACTTCATGTGTTGGTCCAATGATACTCCACCTGTAGAAAATCTGGGACCATCCCCCGTTAAATTTGACATGTTGTATTTGATACTACTAACTTCGCGTTCTACCCTGCCTAACTGATCCCTACATGAGTCCGTCACTTCAGTCATTTTTACATTAATCTCTTCTTCACAAAAAATGCGTACTTCGGACCTTAAATGTCCCATTTCCTGTCGAAGACCTGTAATATCACGCTCATTTTTATCAACCCTATTTTCAACTTCCCCCATCTTTACGGTAAGACTGTTTTTAAATTCTGTAAATTCTTTAGTCGATTGCTCAATTTTCCCGCTTATCTGCTTTAATTTTCGGTTGGACTCTTCACTTGCTCTATTCGATTCTTCATTCATTCTCTCTAGCATTCTCATTATCATCTCGTTTCCTTGATCCCCTGATTCCGTCCTCGACTGATCTCTACTGCCTCCAGCTTCTTCCATTTTCGAATTTTTCTCACACAATGCACTATCGTCACTTCCAATTTCCACTCCTTGACTCCTTCACCACTCTTTTCTCTGCATACGTTCAAATCACTCACACACACTCTAACTACTCTTAAATTTATACACACACAGAAACTCTCTCTCTCAGATCGCCAGTTTCCTGGAATAAAATCACAAAAATTTTATTTGGAACTCGAGCCTCACTTTTGGGTCGCCAAAGAATGTTGTGATATCCTCCTGTGTATGCGGGAACTAGCTCCTTTCAACAAAAAAAATTCTAGTCCCACCGATTGGGCGTCATAAACTGCTGTGATCCTGTTTTCGCCTCGGCTGCTCACCTAATTTTATAAACCTCCTCATTCATAAAATTAAACAACACATTCCTACCACAAACATCAACGTTAACTCTATTTACATCAATATTCAGAATACATTAAATTTTCAAATTAAATTTCAGCATAAAATTCAGTTTTAAAAAGAATTTCAAGATTAATTTTATTATCACTTTAACGTGCATCCAGAATTAAAGTCCTTGTTGGATGCCTACTAATTAAAATAACAATATAAGCAGACCGGAGTCTGAGTATAAAGGGAGCATCTACCACCCCTTTACGTTAATTAACCAGGTTCGTCTAATTGAGCTCAAAGACATACCCATATTTTTATCATAATCCAGAACATCAATACTAAATACCCCCTTTCTACTTAAACAAGCAAATTTTACCTTAAAATTAAAATATTATTGTTAGTACCATTTCACTACTGTCCATTTTGAGTAAATCAATTATAAAGTTATTCAACACACACAAAAATCTCAAAGTTCAAACAAAATAGTATAATTTACCTGAAGGTTACTTGCACTCGTAGCTTCAATGTACATTGTCCCTTTTTGTTAATCACACCATTCCAACTGGGTTATATTTACGGCTTCTAATTCTCAACGCTTTTAAAATTTTCTCCATCACCATTTATTTAAAGTTGTTTCTGGGCTTTTCCGGAACTCATCTGTGTATATCTGACCCTTGTTTCGTGGATCCAGACACGTATTTGAACCATTTAATTATTAACACCCCCGAAAAATAGCAAAGAAATTCATGCGTCTTTCACCAATATACGCTAAAACTGCCTACTTTTGTGTATACATTTGTCGTTGTAAATTTTGCTAATTGGTACAGTGATACTAAATTTTATTACCTTGTATCTAAGTGCACTGAAGTACATTCATGTTAGCACGTAAATAACAAACTATTTTGAATCACTAAAATATACGAGCAAAATTTTAAATTATTTTATCAAACTAAAATGCACTGTTTAACATCTTGAATCAAGTCGCGGATGTAAGAGCTTTTAACGCATCGAATAGTCAAAAGTCTAAGAGGCCGAAATTCATATTACCACCTCTATATATAGCGAATAGCCGGCACGTCGCTTTTGTCCTCAAAACAGACAATTCTTAAGAATTTCTCATTCTATGTTCCCAGTTTTCACTCGCCCCATTTAAATCTCAGAAATTCTCACACGGCACGCAAACATGTCCGAGAAAAACTAATTAATTTTGTACAGAAATTGTTGTTTCTACCTCTGATATTTGCATCCTATTTTCAACCAATTGTGACCCTCGTGACGTTGCTTAAATCACGCCTTTTACTATATGTGTCTTTGCTTGACGCATTTTCTCTTTCCTTTTCTAACCTGTTCGTATTGGTGCAAATTGATATTCTTTATTATCGATTATATTTTAGTCCATGTGGACTATCTGGGTTAAATAACCCGCCATCGCACATTCTCGTGAATATTAAGCCCCGGTTTCTCCAAGATTCTTTGAAACCATTTGTTATCTACACAATTTTCGCCGTACGTGATATTTAAACTACGCAGGTGTTCAAAATAATATTAATTCTCAGAGCTTTTTAAATAAACCCTGTTTTGTATTTCGTGCTAAAGCATCTGACCGTTTCCAATATCCTTAGAATCGACATGTTTATCTAAACAAATTAAACTGAAATTGCCTTTTAAAATACGCAGGTGTGTTCAAACATCCTACTTCTAACTAACACTTCTAGGATTTGCTTTTTATTGGGTTTTTACAAGTTTCTATAGATATTATCTGTTACTAACGATTCAATTAACTTCAATTAAAATTGACTTCTATCCTTTCATTTTTAGCGAATACAAGTTAAATATTAATTATTATGTGTACATTTTGTTTTACTACCGGTTACTTAAAATAGGGTTAATTAATATAAATTTTGCACGTACTTTCCATTTGTTTCTTTCCTCGGAATAATTAAATTACACGCAGAGTTTTTTAATACTGTTTCTTTTGATATAAAGCGTCTTGTACATGATTTAAATCTCTTATGTTTAATGAAACGAATGACCTTTTATGCTTCACGGTTTTAATAAAGCGTACCTCTTCCCAAAGCTTCTACACGGTGATTAAAATTATTTGATGTGATTATTTAAATTTCTACCCTGGTCTAAATATGAGTAATATATATATATATATATATATATATATATATATATGATGATATATTATTAATGGGTTTGAGATCAGCTGTAGGAAAGTAAACTCTTTTAAGGCCTAAATTTTCGAATTTTATTTAAATTCTTGATCACAGGCTTTCTAAAATTTTACAATTAACTAGGCTAACATATAAATGAATTGATAATAACTTACAAGACGAGGTTAAACATTAAATTAACATGAAAATTAAATCGAAATCTTATTTTAAATGATTTTTGCTTCAATTTGTTATAAGAAAATTGTATAACTTGTATAAAAATAAAAATAAAAATGAAAATGTCAAATTTTGAAACCTTTCAGTTTCACTTTTTTATTATTTGACGATTTAAATATAGAATGCCTATGTGTGCATGTATGCATGTATGTATGTGTTTGTGTGTGTATGAGTGTGGGTGCGTGTACATGTTATATTTATGTGAGTGTCTAGAAATATTTGTAATTATGTATATTAATCTGTTTGTTAGTGTACGTGTATGTATGAATGTGATAGGATGTGTATGTATGTAATGCTAATCACTACAATATCGATTATTGCATTAGGTATATGTTACTTCTGAAGACTAAGTATGTATGTGTAAATCGAACTTAGACCACCAATATCTGTTTTTTTATTTATACAATTTTTGGCGAAATATATGATACATTTCAGAAATAGTCTTTTGTGTATCTCTTTCTAGTTCTAAAATTTTAGGATGTTTAAAATCAATTTTGTGATCTAAATCAATTGAGTGTCTTGATAAAGCACAGGAATTTGGTTTGATTCTAATGTCACTTTTGTGTTGGGTTATACGTTGTTTTAAAGTTTGTGACGTTTGCCCAATGTAAGGATTATCACAATCTATACAATTAATTTGGTATACAAGGTTTCTTTGAAATAAATCTAGTGTCTTATCTTTTAATTTTGAAAAATGCATCTTAATGTTAAAATGTTTTTTTTAGCGTATTTGAAATTGTAATTTTTAAATACTTTAATTAATTTATGCGTTAGGTGGTCATCTATATTTGGTAGTGTTTTATATAGCTGTATAGTTTTGTTATTTTCGTTAGTTGTATTATTATTATCTATATCACCATCGTTATTGTTTATTTTATTGTATTTTTTTGTGTTATATAATAATTTTGTTATCAGGTGTATAGGATAGTTATTATTTTTTAGAATCTTTGAAAGCTTTTTCATGTTTTTATTATGAAAAGAGGGATGGGATATCTTTTTTATTCGATCTTTTAATCCCAAAATAAAATTTAATTTTGTTTTAAATGGATGATAAGAATAATAATTTAAATATCTGTTTGAATGTGTAGGCTTCTGATACCAATCTAAAATAATTTCATTTTTATCATTTTATCATTTCTTATCATCCATTTAAAACAAAATTAAATTTTATTTTGGGAATAAAAGATCGAATAAAAAAGATATCCCATCCCTCTTTTCATAATAAAAAACATGAAAAAGCTTTCAAAGATTCTAAAAAATAATAACTATCCTATACACCTGATAACAAAATTATTATATAACACAAAAAAATACAATAATATAAACAATAACGATGGTGATATAGATAATAATAATACAACTAACGAAAATAACAAAACTATACAGCTATATAAAACACTACCAAATATAGATGACCACCTAACGCATAAATTAATTAAAGTATTTAAAAATTACAATTTCAAATACGCTAAAAAAAACATTTTAACATTAAGAAGCATTTTTTCAAAATTAAAAGATAAGACACTAGATTTATTTCAAAGAAACCTTGTATACCAAATTAATTGTATAGATTGTGATAATTCTTACATTGGGCAAACGTCACAAACTTTAAAACAACGTATAACCCAACACAAAAGTGACATTAGAATCAAACCAAATTCCTGTGCTTTATCAAGACACTCAATTGATTTAGATCACAAAATTGATTTTAAACATCCTAAAATTTTAGAACTAGAAAGAGATACACAAAAAAGACTATTTCTGGAAATGTATCATATATTTCGCCAAAAAAATTGTATAAATAAAAAAACAGATATTGGTGGTCTAAGTTCGATTTACACATACATACTTCGTCTTCAGAAGTAACATATACCTAATGCAATAATCGATATTGTAGTGATTAGCATTACATACATACACATCCTATCACATTCATACATACACGTACACTAACAAACAGATTAATATACATAATTACAAATATTCATAGACACTCACATAAATATAACATGTACACGCACCCACACTCATACACACACAAACACATACATACATGCATACATGCACACATAGGCATTCTATATTTAAATCGTCAAATAATAAAAAAGTGAAACTGAAAGGTTTCAAAATTTGACATTTTCATTTTTATTTTTATTTTTATACAAGTTATACAATTTTCTTATAACAAATTGAAGCAAAAATCATTTAAAATAAGATTTCGATTTAATTTTCATGTTAATTTAATGTTTAACCTCGTCTTGTAAGTTATTATCAATTCATTTATATGTTAGCCTAGTTAATTGTAAAATTTTAGAAAGCCTGTGATCACGAATTTAAATAAAATTCGAAAATTTAGGCCTTAAAAAGAGTTTACTTTCCTACAGCTGACCTCAAACCCATTAATAATATATCATCATATTTATACAAGGTCATTATCTCTAAACTATATTATATATATATATATATATATATATATATATATATATATACCACCGAACAAAATAAGTAGGAGCATTTCTAACACAACCAGTCAGTCGTACTTTTCTAGCGGCAAATAGTAAATCGTCAACCAAATTGAGCGATGACAAGTGTAAGTAGTCAAAGTACGGTAGTTTAAATTCAAGTTTGCTAACGAAAAGCTCTCCTAAAACGCGCCCGTAAGGCAGAATTAAACGAGCGACAGGTACTAGGTAGAAGCTACCAATTCAGATGAATTCAAAAAGCATTATTTATTGACACCAGTAGTTTTTCTCGTTTTAGAATAGGGTGGTCGAACGTTGCATTGATCCGAAAATCTAAAGATGGAGTTTTTGACTTCGTACCTGTTATATTTGGTTCACATTATACGCCTTTAATTCAAAAGTACTAAAATTTTTAGGTGGATGCACGCTTTAGATACAAGTGAAATTACTAGGAATACGCACCACGGTTGTGTTTGGAGATATTTATATAAACAATCAAATTTGTTAAATAATTAATTAAGTTTTAAGTATTCATTTTTAGATATCCGCTATTTGGCCAAATTTAGGGTTAGAAATAGTTTATTTCTGTTGGATTAATTGTTAAAACTTATGATTTTCGTATCTGCTAATGTACGTTGAGCAAAGGTCTTGCCGTTACCTTTGTTTGTGCATAAAATAAAGTAGTAAAGGAAGTGAGTGTAAGCGGTATTCTATTAGTCCTTTAAAAAATTCAAAAATATTCCTTTAGTTGTCTCGGAGATCACTCACCATCTACAAGATAAGATTAGGACCAAGTGAGTTGGTGCTCAACATGTAATGATTGGACCAACAGCTCAGAGACTTTTTCAGTTAGGTTCTACACGTAAAGTGTATTGAACTCCCCTTCGCCATTAGAGCTAGCTGGTTATAAACTTTTTTAATAGAATCCAAAAGAGAGTACTTTCGTGTAAAATAATTTAATATTTAAAAATCTTTATAAAAATTACAGCAAAGCGCTTTCGGCGTTAGCCATGAGCGCTTTCGGCGTTAGCCATCTTTGGTGCCACTACAAGTAAGCATGCGAAAGTTATATAAATCAAAATTTACGATAGTTACTTACTGTCAACTTAAAAATATATAATCCATCAAACTATTACATTAGATATAGGTCATTTTACGTATAAACTAATATCTCAATGCTGTAATTTTTATAAAGATTTTTTAAATATTATATTATTTTACACGTGAATACTATCTTTTGGATTTTATTAAAAATTTAGTGTACACAGTCAAGAATTAATTCTTCATATAAACCTTTTTGTTACGGTTTATGTCATTAGCGTCAAATTTACACGTAACGATCAGTAAGTAATCTAAGATCCGCAAGTTAGAAAAAAACAAAGCAATTCAAACAACCAACTATCACTGTACACCGTCAAAAATGTATAATGTATTATGAAATGAAAACTAGAATTGGAAAAAGTTAGTTAAAGATATTGGAAATTGAGTACCCGGTAAAAACTATTTTATTAAAGCTCCAGTATAAGCATCTAAAAAGGGCATGCAAGATATCAGAATTAAAGAAAATGCTAGTAGAACATTTTAAAACCTAGTGGAAAAAATTAAGGTGTGGTTGGCGTATATAATAACCAACCAAGGTTGTTACAGTCAAAACGAACACAAAAACGTGTATCCTAAAAGGATTTTATACAACCTAGTTTATTAACTGGTACCATGCTAGAGAACACCTTACAAAGAAAAATAATTGAATTTTTGGATGGCTGTTGCAGCATTTTCAACTAATGCAATTTGAACATATAATAATTAGGAATTTCGGAACGGTTTTTTACAGGATCTACGTATAACATAGATTTTCAACTCAGGAAGAAATGGCACAAATTGAGGCACATCTTTGTGAAAAAAGTAAGAATAGATGCATAATTTGCAAAGTTTTATAGATTGGAGCAAGCAGATGGAGAAACAGAACTTGTTAATGCTAGATGTAAAAAGTGCGAAACAGAATAAATGCCCAATACCTTGCAGTTTAAAAATTAAGCATACTGTATGTCTCTAATTAGGGATCAGAAGATGGGTAGTGGATTTAGTGCCATGCGGTTTTTTTGCCATACGCTTTGTTTAATAGATGGTACATTTTGATTCGTCGATTTAACAGTTCATCAATTTCTAGTATCTACGAAACAATATGGAGAGAGAAACTGCCATCGTTAAACCTACTAGCCCAAGGGGGATAGAGCTTGTACTGAACGTCTAACGCAGTATGACTTTTGATTATTGTTGGGTGCACCTAGTGCATGAAAAAATCAATGCAGGCTTTTTGCAATTTGGTGCACAATATGAAGGCAAGGAGAGAGTCACGCACGGAAGCTGTTAACTCAATCGCTTGTATATCAGTAACGGTTACAGAAGGAGCGATGTTTTAAAAACCATTGTTCGAACATAATAATATTCTACAAGAAAAGTTCTATAAACGCAATGAATAAAATTCAAATATTAACAAAAATTTTATGGTTAAAGGGGTTTTTAATGTAATTTGACGAATTTACACAAAACAGGATTAGAAAATGTCGTCGCCAAAGCTACATCAAGAACTATAAATTATTTTAAGTAATTTCCTTTCTGGTAAATCAACTTATATTATATAGAACACTACAAATCTTGAGACATACTTACATTTCTACATCACACGTACATAAAATATCACACAAAACCGATAACACAAAATATACATTCGAATGAAAAAAATTGAAGTAGTTGATCTATCAGCATAAATAACATGCGTACTAAACAAATAGATAACCCAAGAAAATAATTTATAGAGTGTAGAAGTAAGTAACCAATATGAAGCACTTGCGCACACAAATACATCAACCACACCATTACTACTTAACATCTTATTCAACCCTAAGGACAACATCACAGCAATACAATGCACATAAAACATGAAACTACCAACGCGGTAAAGACAAACATTACTTCACACAACTACCCATCGACCGGCAAGCATCAAGAAAAAACGTTTTAGCGAAACGGAGTATATATGATACCATTAAAGATCACACAATCTACGTTTATGACAACAGATTTATCAACTGCAGTCTATGTAAACAACAAAAGGAAACAATAAATCACATTACAAATGCAGGCGCAAAACTAGTGAATATGGATACATAAGACGACACGATAACATCATAAAAATAATTCACAAAATTACTATCTTTGCGACATATACTAACAGAAGAACTCACAAATATTCAAATAAACAACACAGAACATACTCGAAAACAGAACATAAACGATAAGGAATAAAAATAATACCGTCGGTAATATTAAGTACAGACGTTATACTAAAGAATTTATATCAGTGTATTCAAATAGTACCACTACACACAAACACACACATGATCAATTACCAGAAATACTTAAACGCATTATTACTAATATATTAAAAGGCTACATGCCTGGTGGAGTGAGTCCACACTCTTATTCATAAAAATAAGATAATAGCGTATGAAAGATAACCATTAGTGACAATAAACGTCTAATAGTAGATATCACAAAACGTCAGATTTTTGCTAATTATAGTTGAATTATATTTAATCACTTATATTTTTATTAAATATCCTTAAACTTATTCTAGATAATTACATAAAATTATTACCATGAGCTTAACTGCAGCACTTGCGAGAAGCCTGGATATTGTTTCGGCTGTTTCTTCTCTTATATGTATATACTTAATATATGAGGTAGTTTGGTAACAAATTTTGGATTCGTGAATGTGGCACTTCGACAATTTTTCGAACGAGATCAAAGTATACCTTTATTACATCTATAACGAAACTACAATTTCAGAGCTGCACTCAAATTTTCAAAAACTTTTGTCCGCAACCTTCTATGAGCACTCAATACTTCAGCCGAACTTCCACTTTTTTTAAGGATTTCGTGCTTTATAACATGAACACCTACACGTAATGCTCATATTCTTGTTACTAATAGCAGTGCTCACCTTTATTAATAATTTTAATGGTATATATTACAGGAATTGACTAGTTAAACGAAAGAGAAATAAACACTTAAAATATTTCCTCATTTCGTTGTCTATTTATCACTGACGCAGGTAAAAATCTAACCTAGATCAAAGATTAAACTGCAGGAACGCCTTAATTTACGAAGCCAGACGCTTGCTAATAATTTGCTTTATCCAAATTTATAAAATTAATGCTTTTTGCAATTTGAATTTTGTTTGGCCATAGCCAATTATAATAATAATCAAACGCCGCAGAATTAACCGTTTCTTGTACAAACAAGCACGAACGATTCATCCAATTTCCGTGAGCATCATTTATGAAACTCGATTTAATTTAAATATAATTTATATGATATTTGGAAAAGCAAAATGTTTACCTATCTTGAGAATATTTAAACGATGGAGTTAGATCGGTCGCTTTATGCACCCCGTTGGAATTACGCTCTCCACCCCTTGAACCACGAACCCAAATGTTTTCTGTTTTAGGATTGTATGACGGCTTTGTAAATACTTTATACCAGGATGATTTAGCAAGATTGTATACAAGTTTTACCTTCTTTTCTGCTAGTCGCCTAAAGTTGCAGCAAAGATTAAGTTATTCATTAAAAAGAAACACGTAAAGGTCCATAAGTGGTTTTATAAACTAAGTTATTAACTAGCGTTACAATGCAATTAATCAAGCACTGCAATTCGTTCAAATAACTCAATTCCACATTATATAGCACTATCTGTTAATTTGAAAAAGCAGACAAAAGCGGAGAAGAAAATTGTTTTCGCGGTTATAATTGAAATGCAGCTTAATATAATAAGTTGTCAAGAATGCTACAGAATTTGTTTTCTGGCCCCTCAAGAACAACTCTTTTGTGACAATAATGAATCTAAAACGTCGATCAGTAGGAGGAATTGCAAGAAAAGACTGCATTTTGTGGCAAAAACACTTTTCTCTGGGTCTCTTAGTCGCATTGGCTTGATGCGCCTTTCTACTGTTTCACACCAATTCATTGCCTTATGCCTTTCTTAATCTCGCGCATTCGCTTGACTATTTGCTTTCTTTGATGCATTAAGATATTACCAGTATCTTGTCACGCACTCTAATTATACCATGTAGCACTTCTATGTACCTTAACCATCGTTAGGACTTAATCGTTACTAAACTAATTTGTCCAGTTAATTCTAAGCATACCATACCATATTTCAAAAATGTTTACCTCTTTAACTTTATCTAAGCGTAATATCCGTGTTTTGCAGTCGTGTGATGCCAATCTCCGAAGAAAAATTCTAAATATTCTTTTCATAGTAACTAGAACTATTGTATATTTTAGGATCATTGCACCTCTTTTATTTTTTTCTTTGAACTGTTCTAATCCTAACAACGATTTTATTTCCATTACCATTTGTAATCCAATTTGTTAAATAGGAAAATTAATTTTTTCTTCTTCCAATCTTTTTTATCTTAGTTTTACCATATTTCTACAGCTTTTGTTTTAGTTATGTGGATTTTTAAACTCAAACCTTGTGACGATCTTTTGAAATGTTTATAATCGTATTTAATTTAATAGTAAGTCTCACCAATAGGGTTAGGTTATTTCCTTTAAGGAATATAATTTTTAAGTTGCATGCATTCTTGATCTAAGGAAGAATTATTTTTGAATCCTATATTGTACATACTCACATTTACTATGGCGGTTTTAAAGGTTAGAAAAGATATCAGAAATATACTTTGTATTCTAAAATTGCAGTTTTATGGTTTGTTTTGATGAATAATATATTACGTTGGCGCATGATCTCTTTGGCTGAGGGCAAAAACGTTTACATGCAGAATAGTCCCTAATCAGAATAAAAAGTCCTTTTATCTAATTCTAATTAATTTTTTCTGTAAGTTAATTTTACATATATTTAGATAAAGAAAACGTCATAAAGTAATTTCAATCTGCAGTTTGAATTTATCCGTCCGAAGTTTGACGAAAATGTCTCAAACTATTTAATGTAGGGAAGATCAATTTCTTATCTAGCACTTCATAATTAACATACAAAGAACCAACATGTAGTTTGAGTAGTTTAGTTTACCTTGACGAATAGGTATCAAACAAACCGATAGTAGTCAATAAAGTTCGGATAATGCACTACCAAGTGGGCTATCTTTAATTTCAGGGACACCTTGTGTCCATTAAATTAACACCTTCATGTTAAACATAAGTATGTCGAGAACAGATACTTTCTCTTGAAGTACCTGCAGATAAATGCTTTTAGTAGTGTTCAGTTACTATAGGCAAAAATCCCTCGTCAGGTATTTATTGAAAGCCTCTGAAACCATAACCTATAGAAATTGTAAATAAACATTTTTAATTATTTGCATAAACTTGTATACGTACCTACAGTATGTTCATGTGATTAGGTCAAGGATTTAGGTAATAATTTTGTGATATATTTGGCTTTTCTTTTGATTTAAAAATATTTATACGTATTTGTAATGGTAACATAGTTGTATAATATACTGGTGATAGCTCCAGTTTTCTTACAATAAATTACATTGCAATTATTTATAGGCGTGATTAATATTCAGGTAATTTAACATTTAATTTTGGGGACTTTCCTTCAGCTAACGGTTTTTTAACAGATTTGTCAGTTTTTTTATTATAACACTTATTTTATGTTTCTGTTAATAATAGTGTACTTAGTAATTTCCTAAGTAAATTTTAGACACGAATCGGTCTCCTGATCATAGGTTTTGGTATCCGCTTGTTATCCTTTCTAGAGCTTTTCCCTAGAAACCCCAGGCGGCGTCTAGGATACCTCCCGATTGAGACATATTTCACACTCGATAACATTTTGGATCTCTGGCAAACACTTACATCGCCCGTTCCACTAAGTTAGTCGGCAACCATTTTTGTTAGTACTATCGAGGCTTCCGGTGCTTTTTCGACACAGAATTTTTAGGGAGGTCCTTCACCGAGTTTTTCTGTAGACTACCCGCTGGATTTCCTGGACTCAAAATTGTACGTAACCTATATTTCAAATATCCTTTATTTTATTTCGTCTTATCTCTTTCTCATTATGTGCTTTTACTGATATAACTACATCATCCTCATACTTTGACTTGTGAATTTGATCTCCATGAATTATTGTTTTCTTATTATATTTTATTTTCTAGTACAAGAGTAAACAAATATATATTTGGAATCAAAGTTAATTCCAAAAGATAATAAAATGTATTTTTAGAGTAAGGTAAACGCAAGTGCTTTATAAAGAGCAAAGCACGTTGTAACATTGCCAAGTTTCGGCCAATTGGCATGGTACAAACGATCCTCAGTATATTCAAAAATATCTTTTCTTTTACACACATAATTTTCACATACCGATATAATGACACTCTACAAATGCAATTTAGAGCTTAAGTTTAGAAAGAAGCAATATTTTATCACTACCTACATATTAATACAATATTCATCTAATCCTTGTTGATAATTAGAAAACCCCAAAAACATTAAATTACAAAAATTTCTATAAATTTTTTAGGGATAATTTAAATATTTTTTTATTCACCGTCTCGGCGTAGCCGATCAGCGACGTTGAGCAGAAACTTTTTTAAGGGTAAAGCGGCTCGCGATCTGACCTTAAAATTGCTAAAATGGAAGCTATCCATTCAAAATAATTTTTATACGCAAAACAAGACCTTGTGCTAGCTTAATTTACTCAATAATATACAATTGACTTTTTAGATTTAAAACAAAATTATAATTGCGCTTTGGATCATCAGATTTTTATCGATATTCTTATCTTTACAACCGCCTGTCTTTGCTTATACTTGCTATTTAAAAGATCGTTCCCATTGAAATTCACTTTATCGAAAAATTCCTGATTTCAAATTTTTGTTTTTCCATTTTAATCAATCTTTATGCGTCTAAGTATCAATTTCCAAAAGTGCATTTATTTTTAATAGATTAAAAATAGTCGGTAACCTTACACCAAGATAATTTATCATATATATTGGAGTAATAAATTACTCCCTTTTGCACTCCATTCAGTAACTACCTATCAATCATCTAATGCTGAAATACTTATGTTCAAATCTTAAACGCTAAATCTAAAATGACATCTTAAATGAATTGCTTCCAATACATCCACCGTCTACATAAACACATTCTTAATACGTCATTTCTCCTCGAACCTGAATCATATTGCCGACAGTGAGTCATTCTCTTTATGTAACAGTTAATCGGAATTTCGTGTTTTCCTATCTCTAATAGACTGTCAGCTTTGAATTTGTGGCAGTCACAAAAGTTTCCTACCTTTTATTAAGAAATTAAATCAATATTTCTTATCTCTCTCCTATTGTAACTTTACGAGCTTCTGTATATCCAGTAAAACTTGATATCCTATCTGGTTTATAGTTTCGGTGTTATCGCATTCCGCAAAATGTGCCGCTCATTCATATAAGATTATTAGCATTTTAATGTAAATTTAACGGATTCTCGAAAAGTCTAGAACTCTTTGTCCTTCCAAACAATAAATTACGTTTATTGAATGATATTCTTAAAAAGGGTGACTGCATTATGAAATTTACATATTAGAAAAGTAGGAATTTTAGATTTTCATCGGATACATCTTGTTTCAAAATTATATCTTAAAGAAAATAGCTAAAGATTGAAGTTATGTAGTATTTTTAAAGTGGACAAATGTAATAAAAGTGAGATTTTTTAAGAGTATAAATATTTACACACGGATTTTTGAATTAATGAATGCTTGATTAAGCTTCGTCTTTAAATGGTATGTGACAACACTTAGAGTGGGTTATTTTACATGGGATTTGCGTTAAAGGAATCTTACGGGAATATTACACATGGTAAAAATTAAATATTGGAAGATTTTAATTGCTTAGCTTTGGTTCTGTTTTCTTACAGAATATGGTGTTCAATGACCTTTTGTGATCTTATCACACACACACACACACAAACACACACACATATGTATATATGACGCCATACAAAGGTCATTGAGCACCATATCCTGTACTTGCAGCACACCAGAATCCTAAATATAAAGAAATTTTCCTAATACTCTAAATACTTCCCTACAGTATGAAACACTCTGTATATTGTAATACGTAAGTTAAGAAGTCCATGAAAATCCTCCTCTATAAGCACGAAATACCACTGGAAACGCGTTTGAAAGAAAATAAATATCCGTGCTTCTCGAAGTACTTCTTAGTTCATTTCATAACAAGAGTAAAAGCATTTTAATGCAAAACATGAAATGTTGTATTTTAAATAGAAAAGTACTCCGTTTTCTAGATTTTTTGAATTCATTCGGTAGCAAAAACATTTAATAAATCAAGTTAAAGCGTGATAAGTGTTGAAACGAATAACATGAATAAACATTCAAAATAGCTAGGTAACGCTCATCGATAAGCACTGTACGTTCATCCTTTACACTACGCCAATTAAGAAACGACAATAAAGTGTTATGCGACCTAATAAAGAAAAAATGGCAGCCAATTATTATAACAAAATATATCAATTAACAATAATTACAACAAAATTGTATCAGCTTATGAATCAGATCAACCACAAAATTACTGAGTTTTCTAGTGATACATGACGTAGTAAAATTTTTATTATACAAGTCAAAAAATAATCAAGAACAGGATCAGTTATTAATCTGTTTGTTGATTCAACTACAGATTGTCCTTTGTCGGCTAATCATGAATGATCTTTTGGCCAATAAATAAAATTCAAGTTCACTTTAAAATATTTGTCAAAAACAATGTGTTTTATAGTTAAGAAGTATAACGATCGACGTCTAAAATAATTAATATTGAAATATGAACAACTCACATTAGAAGTAAAATAATGAAGTAGGCTTAATGGAGTTAATAAAATAAAGTCCTGTATGATATCAGAAATTCAAATGTAAATGAAATACGGCATGTACTTTCAAAAGTATTTATTGGTAAATTACTTTTAAAAGAGGTATATAGAGGTAGAAATTTAAATCGGAGCTGGACGAATTTATGAATCCCAAAGCATTTAATGGTGAAATGCAAGTACACCATTGTTCTAAAATATTTTGAAGGACATTTTGCTTGCACTATTTTTTTTAAGTAGGTTAAATTGAGTAAGAGATTTGACATATAGATGTTTTCTTGTAAATGGATAATTTCAGATTTTTTTTTTGTGATTGAATCCCGATATAATTTGACCATTACAGAAGGTTTTGGTACATGCACCTGATCAAGGTAACAAAGGTGATTAAAATTATCCATGGATATTTCTAAAATTTTGTACATAGTGTGACTTATATAAGAAAAGGTTTGGGAATATTAACTACGAAGGGAAGTTGCATAAAGGCTATTAGTACCTAGTAGTTGTAAAATGTTTTTAGACCTAAGATGTACTCATTTGTAGATGTTAATGCTTGCATGTAAGTAATCTTTTTGGCACCCTGTACATTTGATAACTATAAAAGGCTAGTTGATTAATACTAAAGTTTTACTTAATTAGATAAAATAATAACTTAGACTTGAATTCAATATACAAGACTTTCAATAGCACTAAGCCAAGCAAGCTAACCAAGGAATAAAATAAAATGGAATATATTCATATTTAAACAAATAAGATTTTAATTGAATTGATTCGAATAGGAATTCAACCCCTAAAAATAATGTTCCATTACTTAACTAATTTAAAGAAGAAACATTACTTACAATTCTTCAAAATTGGCAAAATAAACTAATTGCAGACACTTTATAATATTTATGAATACTATACTTGCACTAATTTTTATCAAACATCGGCAGAATAAGCGGAACAGTCCCTTTTAAAATTACTCTTGTCGTATTTATAATCTATCATCAAAATTCAGAACAATAATATAGTCCAGGAAAATTTTCTATTCTATAGAAGTATTACATTTGCTAGAAATCACGTAGTCCAGTACTTTACCGCAAAGTATATTTTACTACGTGTTGAATTAACGCTACAATAAATTGTTTCTCTACAAGGGGCTGGATAACGCAATAGTTTAATTGACGTACCAGCTACTTACAGTGGTACGGGTTAGATTCTATAAGGGAAAAATATTGATTTTAAAAGTAATCTAGTTGCGAAACTCTATCAAACACTCGTGTTCACCTTGAAAAGTCTCTGGACTCTCTTGTCTACATTAGAGCCTTTTAGGTCAAGCAACTTGATAGGAAACCAAAGTCGACCCGGAAGGTTGATTTTCTAAACAACTGCGTTTTTTCCTTTCTCTGAGGGTAATAGAGTTTTTCGTACAATGCGTAAAATTATCACCTTGTATAAATAGAAAACTCTCCCTCTTCGACGCAAAACCTATATTACTTAAAATAATTTGAACGGTAAATAACAACAACTAGTATCTATTTCTAATTGGCCAAAATGTTTTGCTAATGAAGTCCTCGAATTTCCTTAAATTCTTACCAACTGAATATTAAGTACTAAAATCACTACAATAAAATTTAGATTGTACTTGCTCATAACAAGTCAAAGAGGTATTTAAATTAGACACATTTTCAAATTAACGTTCTAAATAAAAAGAAATCATAAATACGCTTTGCTATATTTAACATTAGTTAAGAGGATTTGACTTAAACATTCAAATTGAACATAACCTCAAAATCCACAAAAAAAAAGGTTTCATGAAAGCTGTTATGTTTACAACTTCTAAGGTTATATAGAAAAGCAAAGGTAATATTAAATTAGTTAAGATATAGGTAAGTAAAAGTATGACTATATTTTACAAGAATTATTTTTCTGGATATTTGAGGTTTAAAATGTAACACATGCACATTGTTCCGCCACAAAAGAAAGTAAGATAAACTCATACCTGTATTCATGATATATTAAAGGAAACGTATATTTAAACATTGAGCTTACGGTTTGTTTAGAACTATAGGGTCTTCTTACTGTTTGTTGAGACGAACACCATCGTTGTTTATTTTAGTTATTAACCTCAAACTTCTAATTTGTAAAAGCCAATCCTTCCGTTCCACAACCATATGTTTTGTTAACGAAGCATTTAATTTATTTTAGAAAGTAAACGGTAACATGAATTCTTGTACGCTAAAAGATAATGTTTGTAGGTAGTAAAATCAATGCATAGGCTTAGATAGCCTAGCATAGATAATTAAATTCTCCATCGGATGATATTTTACCGGATGATACCGGAAGATACTTCACCAAAGAACCCTAGAAAATAAACGTGTTATACAACGAAGTATTGTAATACGCCACAAGGAACCGTCTGAAAGTTTCATCTGTAATCAGCTTACCATTCTTAAATATTTTGAATGGGTTATTTAAGTAGACTTTCTCCATACGTATTTTGTTAGCATTCTGAAACGATATTTATGTATGTTAAGAAGAATAAAAGAAATAAACCCCTTTTACATACCAGATACGACATCATGGCCTTAGAAAGGACATCTTTATCAGGAAACAGCATGTGCACAAAAGGAAGTCAGATTTCAAAAACATGAAAATTTATTCTGGTTTTGAAAATAACCACACATTTTGCGAGAGGGACAAACAAGAAAACCATCCTAAATGACAGATTCATATATACACCAGTTGTGTACTTATGTGCATTATTCAAAAGTTTACCAATTTGAAAATTACATCTGATTATAATTATTTATATTATTTATACAAAAGAAAGAATATTAAATAAAAATTAAAGATCGACGATTATAGTGTATTATCTTATAACACTAAAAGGAATTGTTACACAATTCAAAACTAACTTGTCATTGTAAACGGTACTAATATAGAATTAAGTTAAAGAAATACTTGTATAAGAAAGGAAGTGGGACCACAATGTAACATGGCAAGGGAACGGTGAATTGACATGTTACAGTTTAGCTTAATCATTTTAACCCGAGGACAAGGACAGCCGTGGTTTTAAACAATTATAGTTATATTAACTTCAGCAGCGATTAAATTTATAGGGTAATTATGTGATATATTTTTATAATTCACAAATTAAATAAGTATATATCAAAACCATGACAGATGACTTCTAAAGATTTAGTAGGTCCTTTACTCACAACTACTGAAAGTCACACTTGTATGTTAGCAGTGGAGGACACTTTTACAAAATCTTCATTATATCGGCACCTAAACCTGTGGGTTCATTTAAAACTGTAGATAAAGCTTCTAGAAATACGCACGAATACGATTTAGAATTCACTTATGATTTTATATGCGCAACTTCTCTGGGATCGCTGCACGGTTTCTTCTTTCCCAATAGTTGTAGGTCTAAAATGTTCTATTTTCGAAGTTATTGTGCAATCTGCCCACCATTTGTAATATTTTAGCACGTGATTATGTTTTCGTGACATGCACCTGTGTAAACCCTACTGTATTCACACAATGTTTACGTGCAGTATGATAGGTCTGCGCCATTCGTTTCATTTCCAACACATCTTTTGGCTGGTTTATGAATATTGCACTTTTATGTATCGATCCCATGGGTAAAATTGGTGCGTCATACTGCGATGTGGTTGTGTTTTATGGTTTTATGTTTAGTAATACGAAGCGATATCTTTATGCCCTTAAACTACATAATCCTTCGCTCATTATTAATTATCTAGTTGCGCCCGTATGAGATCGGTTATTCCCTGTTTCTAACTGTAATTATTTAAATTTAATATGAAGGAATGCAACGTACCAATATTTATCAACACGTTACGATAGGTCTGCGCCATTCGTTTCATTTCCAACACATCTTATGGCTGGTTTATGATTACTATACTTTTATTTATCAATCCCATGGTTAAAATAGGTGCGTCATACTGCGATGTGGTTGTGTTTTATGGTTCTATATTTAGGAATACGTAGCGATATCTCTATATCCTTAAACTACATAATCCTTCTCTCATTATTAACTATTTAGTTGCGTCCGTATGAACAAATATCTCTAATGAGAACGGTTATTCCCTGTTTCCAACTGTAATTATTTAAATTTAATATAAAGGCATGTAACGTACCAATATTTACCAACACTTCTATGAAATTTCTTAATAAACAGGGTGTTTTCCTATCTATTTATCCATTCTTATTAATGCTACATTGAAATAGCAACGTGATTAAATGTACACTACCAAAGCTTATTAATTCTACAGTGTATATCCTTGCGAAAAGCTAATCTATCTACCCTAAATTAAAAAGTTCTTCCTACTACCTAATGTTTACCTAAGCTACGCGCCAGGGTTACAAGTTCACTAGTTACTTACTTCTAATCGTTCCGTAAAACGAAAAAAAAACAAAAACAGAAAAAAACATTTTGCTAAGCCTGGTTGCTCCTTGTAAAAGTTTAGAAATGCGAAAATTAAGCTCTAAACGACTTTTCGATTTCTACAATCAAGCATTTAAATCCTAAAACGATTTATTAACACAGCGATTAACACTTATTAAGCAAGCCTATACACCAAAACATACAATCTACAATCCACTTCCGAAGCAAGTGGTTTTAGCAAGGGTTAACCATAACATAACACAGTTATAAAATATTCTAAACTTCCCAGCAGGCCTACTAGAAATAGTAATTTCCTTGTCGGTTTCTACTAGAGCCCGAAATTAAAATTTATAACCCGTGAAGTACATTCTGTATTAAACCCTATTGGTACAGAGAATAGAAATGCTTTTACGATTTGGTCTGCAAAGTAATTTAGTGATAATTTGGGATGTTTTTAAAAAATTATGCACAACAAATCAAATTTAATTTAATAATTTAAAATTGCACAAAGGGTATATAGCATTCTACTGTACAACGCAGTAATAACCTTGCTAATATTTTGTATTAAGATTTGGGCTTGCAAATAATAATGTAAATCCTATCCTTAATTTTTAGATGGAAATGCCATTCGCTTAGTACCTTTAATTTAGCGATTGTTGACGCTGACAAGCCGAAGATGTAAATTGCAGTTTAAGAGTTCGGATGACGGAATGTAAGTAAGTTGTGGACGATACAATTTTTTTTTGAACTGCGTCAAACAAGTTTGTTTGAGCTCATCTGTTACCATTAGCTTTGAGAGGATTTTAGTGCGTCGACTGAAAAGGTTGTAAAATCTGGACAATCCTAGTTGGATAGATACGGATTAAGTAACACTAAGCTCTGCTGTGAAATAAAAAGACCCGATTTGCTAGTATTTACGAAGATCCTGTAACAAATTCCGTCAGCTACATGCTCTTAGTGCGTAGAAACATGGAGAATGAAATGATACGTTAGAGGCTTTCTAATATTTTCCGTGGCAGTAACGTTTATTTTCTAGTTATGTGATGAAACACCGAATTGTTCCTTGTGTTATATTTTTAAAGATATTTCATAACAAAGTTGCAACAGCACGATCTATGCTAGATTTAAACTTAGTTTTATATATGTATAGGTCCAGCAGCTGCTTGAGTTTTTAGCTGGCCGCAAAACGATTCAACCGTTTATATTTCCACATCGACTACTGTGGTAAACAGTAGTGTACAGCATTTTTAGATTGTATTTGGATGGCGTATTTTGCAGGATTCGATTTGTGTTGATCCACACTAGCCACATCATTGTTATAAATTTTCACAATCCAGGACTATAGCACAGATTTGTTTTATTAGGAATTTCGATACCAAAGAAATGCCAAGGACTGTATCGTGGTTGGAATTGCAACAAAACTCAATTTGCAACAACAACAGTTCTTTATTTTCAAACTGATTATACAAACTCTCCCAACGATCTATTTTCAGCTAATCGCTAACAGTTTATCTTCTTAACACTACGACACTATCTTCTAAATTATTATTGAAGCACTATAATTAACTATTCAAGCACGCATTGTAAATTTATATTATCACTTCCGTAATTAATATCAACAGCAATCTATGTGAGTTAAGCGGAAAGGAGAAAATAGAAGCGTTTAAAAAGGTGGCTGTACAGTAGCATGATGAAGATATCATGGGCCAATAAAGTTAAGAACAAAGAGGTACTAGAAATGGTAGGAAAAGAAAGAAATATGTGGAAAACAGTAAAAAATAGAAGAGATAGGATGATAGGTCACATATTAAAGCATGGTGGAATAGTGCGGAATATATTAGAAGCAGAGATAGGGAAAAAGAGAAGTAGAGGTTAACCTAGGTTAGACTACTGCACTCAGATAGTAAACAATGTAGGCTGTGGGATTTTCGGGGAAATGTGTAAATTAGTTCAGAATAGAAATCAATGGAGGTATGCTCCAACCAGTTGCAAATTGGAAAACCTAATAACGAAAAAATATAACTGTACTTGAGTTAAATAATTATTATAAGCAGTTACAGGTATTGGTTTTGCAATATTCTCAAATAATAGTAATTGTGGGAAAAGATTTATTAGAAAACTAACAATTCGGCAAATGTCTAAGTGTTAGGGGATCTTGGTAGCCACATGTTGCTTAACCGGTTCTACTTTTTAATCCTTCAACATAATTAATAATAAATACGCTTTCTAATAATTCCTCAACTTAAATCTACTTGATTGAAAACGACAAATTTATGTTATAATTAAATAGCGTATATCCTGTTTTAGGTACTCGTTAATTTGTTATACATTACGACCGCGTATAAATGTTTTCTCTTGGGTTTGAAATTTTAAGACGCGTCGGACTTAGGTCGCTTACTATAATTTGATAGCGCGTTTTCCAGTTTCAATCGCATCTAATAACGCAAGGATTGTAGTACAGGCTTGCTAGAAAACGATCCTTTTACTCGAGATTTTTTTTGTGTTATGACAACTTTAATATATCTTTTGTTGTCATCTCCACAATTTTGTGCACACACTGTGCGGTGAGTATTTTATTTTAAAAAAAAGGAATGTACTTATTGGCGTAAATAAATAAATTTCTACCCGTAATTATTGTATCTTCTTCCGTCGATCTACCTAACTACCAGTGGGATTGCTGCCCTTTTTTGTTATGGGAGGACACCACTGTGTATTTTCACCGTGTGACAAGATGATCTGATGAGTTGCCGCCCTTTTTTGGTGTAGAAGGGTGCACAGGTGGCGTGGTCTCAGGCAATTACCATATTGGTTCGTATCTATTTATATCTAAACAATACTGGACTATGTTAGAATGTATGGCCGAAATAATTGAGGCACTGCTTTTTGTTTCGAATGACCCATAATGGTGGTGAAAAAATGATTATTTTCAGTGCGGGGGTATGGGTTGGTAATATTCACGTATTTAGGAAATTGGATTTTCTTTTGTTGTGATTTCAAACAATTGGTCTCTTGTTAAATTTATCGATTGGGGTTAATTAAGAGATATGGGTTGGTAATATTCAATTAATTAAGAATTGGATTTTCCTTTGTTGGGATTTTAAATTGTTTTCTTGTTAAATTTGTAACTTTATTTTTTAATTAAGGGATATGGGTTGGTTACGCAATAATTACGTAAGAATTTTAGGTATGTAGCTTTAAGTTTACTGTGGGAATTACGAGCGGTTGTTTTTAGTGTCGAGGTTGGGTTTTTTTTTGCTGTTGTTATTTAATAGGGGTAGCGCCCTAAAAACTGCAGCTCGCCATTTTTGACATACCTTTGTTGTTCTGCGGAACAGTTGTATATTGGTGTTATTGAATTTTTTTGTTGGGGGTTTGGGGAATACTGTGCTTTGTATATATTTTGTTTTAATTAGAGGTTATATGATTATTTTTATGAGTGTGTATTTTTTTTATTTCAGGCCTTTCGTTAGTTTTTGTAGGTATTCTATCCGCCCACTCGCCGATTGAGCCCGGTCAGTTTCTTTCTTCCTTGTTCTCTTTATTTCTTGGCTACGTCTAGGTACGTAGCAAACTATTAATTCGGTAAATGTTCAAGTGTTGCGGGATCTTGGAAACGGCTGCTTAACCCCACTTACATTCTACTGAATATCGGGGTAATAGGTTATATATTTGTAAAACAATAGAAGGGGAACCTAACTGCATTTAACAATAAAAAGCAGCGGCGATGTTTGAAGCCAACAAACACAGAAACAAAAAGAAAATTGTTGAAAGCGCATGTGTGTGGCACAGCAAAGTACGTCTATGAAATAGGGACGGTAGGAAAAGCAGATAGAAAAACGGTGGAAGACTTTTGGAATGTTGTGTCTCAGATGTATGATGATGATAACATGGACAGGCAAAGTTAATAACACAGGTTAAAGAGTAGGGGAATAAAGATATCTGTGGAAAACAAAAAAATTAGAAGAAATAGAAGGGCAGGATGCGTTCTAAGGCATTTTTGATGAATAATGCAGGATGTATTTCAAACAGAGATACGAAAAAAAGAGGTAGAAGTAGACTTAGATCAGACCATTGGTGCATCCTATCT
The DNA here is from genome assembly GCA_036346225.1 of Platerodrilus igneus. Lineage (NCBI taxonomy): Eukaryota > Metazoa > Arthropoda > Insecta > Coleoptera > Lycidae > Platerodrilus > Platerodrilus igneus. The sequence goes on along the minus strand of JARFIW010000229.1, from coordinate 1,186,246 downwards.
TTTACAGTCTAAGATATAGATAATTGAAAAATAACAAAATAAAATTTAATTTAATGTCTGAAGGTCTTCTTATTAGACTTGCTCATCTTCTCTTCTCTAAACTTCAGAAAGCTGATTTCGGGCACGGGCGGTGGAATTTTTTGTTCTTCGATATAGTTTACTCATAATCGTAGGTTAGGGGTTAAGGTGGGGATACAAGAGGTTTGGTGTTAGGTATCTCTTGAAGGTAATCGTTCAGTGGAAAGTAAGGAAAGTAAGTGACTAGGAACTTTATGTCGGTTAGTGGAAATATAGGTCAAGTTGTAATGTTCTTGAATTCACTTCGGAGGTGGGTAAGGGTGGGGTAGTAGTGCAATAGATGATTAGAAGTTTCTGAGAAGTTTTGATGGTTGCATGGACATAACAGAGAGTGTATTAAATGGAGGGAATGTAATTTTGATCGAATTTGCCATGACCGGTTAGGAATTGGATAGTTGTTCTGATGAGTTTGGTATGCGAGTGGGTATGTCAGTAATAGAGAGAAATATTTGGAAAGTGGTGTAACATACTGTTTTAATAAGCTCCAATAGTTCTAGTATTCCTAAAAATAGTTAGTTTCTAGTTTAATTTTAGCATGCTAATTATTAGAATTGTAGCGGCTGCAGGATCACCCAAGTAGCTTCTCAGCGAAGTTCCCAGAAAGATCTAATCCAAGAGTTAATCAATTTTTCTAAAGGCACTTACTTTAAGGGTACTAAACATGTCAGATTAGCCCATATCTATGATTAGATGTCAATCATGCTTTAGGATCCTATTTATGTCAGGGTGGTCTAAAGCAATTTTTCAATTAGCTGAGCACTCAACTAAAATCAATTCTGAGAGCTACGTGTGGGGTTATCTTAAGCATTGACAGTTTTAATTAATTTTAAAGATTTACGACCGGCGCATCCTAAGCCGAGTAAGAGCGCCAAGAAAGGGGTATTTTTCAATTAACTGAAATGTATATAAGGATGCCAACCGGTGGGAATCGGGGTTGTTTATTTCCAGACGCGTTAGAGGTTAAAGCTAACGGTTACTAGTGATGTGTTTATTTCTCTGAAGTCAAGTGCGGGCCGTTATGTTTTAAGTTATTTATTTCTCTGAGTAAGTAATTAGTATATGTGATATTACTATGAACTCAAGGCTGTATTATGCAGCATAAGTCAGCTATTTGTTTGAAAACAGTATTTGTCGACTTCCATAAAATACAACTCCGGGTGAATGCCCAGTTCAAGTAAATTGATCCGTTTGATTATTGCTTTGGAGACCGCATCATTTTAGAAGGGTCTTCTATTATATTGTGTTTCGACGGTGTCAGAGGCCGTTAATCACTAATCCACGAGACTACCTGAGAATGCAAAGCTCAGGCCCGAAGTCAAGTTACGGTACTATTTGACCCTTGAGAAGGTCGTATTTTCATGGTGTAGATGACCCCGTGGTTAAAAGGGTCGTCGCACTATGCAAGATTAATTAGACTAGGTAGCATTAATAAATGTTGTTATTGGTGTGGGTACACCTAGAACTGTATCTATTCATAAATATGTTTGTTAGTTAAGTTTAGTTAAGTTGTATTTGTGCTAGCCGGAGACTATAAGTGACTTATTTTCTGTTCTGCCATTTTGGTTCATCGCCCACGAACAAAGTGCGACGAGAGCTATTACCGCGTACGGTCCATGAGCCGTTTAATTCCCATGGTGGCGCCCTTTTGTACATAAGGTAATTACTTTATATTTTGTTATGCATATGTAATTAGTTGAAGTTTTAGTTAGTAGCTCATTCAATAAAACAATCGAATTTTCGTCTCAGTGTGTTTGTTTAATGAACCCCCCCTTCACCGACTGCTGCAGATTGCGAGGCAAGTCCCGAAACGTGAGGGTACGATAGTGTTAGAGGTCCTGTTATTTATTATTTATTGTTAGTTGGATACCCTCGCGCGGTAGGTAAATATTAAAATTACACTGGCGCATTAACGTGGTTAAAATTGTAAATATGGTAAACAACACACGGACGAATTTTTAGATTGTTTTGTTTCTATTTAGTGTTAGGCAGAATTACAGTTTAATATTAGTGATTTAGGAACAAGTTTCGTTATTGTTGGCTTTTACCTTTTATTTAGTCATGTATGTGGTAGAAGCTTTAAGAAGCGATGAGCTTAGTTATGAACTTTTAATTAGGAACGTTGAACCAACAAAGTTAAGTGTGTTAGAAAAGCGAAAATTATTGCGTAGAAAACTCATTGTTGAGAAAGTCGACAGTAATGTTTTTTCTAAGTATGAAAAAATTGAAATCGTTCAAAAGGACGAAATTGAATTATTAAAACTTAAGATTTTTGAATTAGAAAACTGTTTAAATTCTTTTACCATTCTTCCTAAAAGGACAGAATATATTAAACTTAACACGAGGTTAATGCATGTAACACAGAGACTAAATTATGTCAATTTCGATATTGAATTTTTAGAAGTACACAAACAACTGCATTCCAAGTGCATTAGAGCTTTTGAGATTTTAGAACAGGTAAACGGGGAAAATGAGATTAACGATAACCCTCTTTATTGTTCGGCTAGCGGTAATAAAGATCTTACAATAACACCAACAGCAGAAGTTTCTTGCCCTGGAGCATCAACGGTTTCTTCCATTAATACCCCATCGGTTTCGATTTCTAGTAATGATTTAGGTACGCTAATTAAGTCCTTGAATAAAACAAAGACATCAGTCCCGATCCACAAGTGGGGATTACAATTTTCGGGTGAATCTGATTCTATATCGGTTTTAGATTTTATTCAACGCGTCAAAGAACTGCAAATTGCAAGAAAAGTTTCGTCAGATGACCTTTTCGAAGGGGCTATTGATCTTTTCACCAGTTCAGCATTGGATTGGTATAGAGCAACGCGGTGTACAGTGTGTCCCAAATTGGATGTATTAAATGGGTAACTTAGTTGTTATTAAAGATACAATAAAACTGTGTGCGCAGTCATGTGCCAACTTTTTGAGATCAATTCAATGGTGAAATCACAAATGAGCGATCTTCTTTTGTTTTCGAGTTATAGCCAAAAATTGATATTTTTAACAATTCTATTAATTCGTATAACTCGTTTGGTTGCAAAAATATCCAAAAATACTGTAATAGTTTTTTATACGGTTTTTTACGTAGAATACAGTGGCGTACGCAAATATTTAATATTTATAATACTTTTGAAGTTATAATATAAACTTGCATTTTTTTAAATGGAAACCACAATTGGTTGTCACTTTATTTAAAAGCTCTTTTTGACAGCTTTTCAAAAATATATAGTTTAGTATAATTATCTTTTCAAATGGCCGAATTATTCCATGTTTTTGGTATAATAAAATAATTTATTATATTGGTAATAAATAGTTGGCCGCGAAACAAAAGGTAAACAAAAAACGTCAATTGTTTGTATAACAAACGTCAACGAGCTTCAATCATATCTATTGCACATGCAATAAATTGTATTGTTAGTTTGTAAGTGAGGCATCAGTCTGTTACTAAATGGCAAAATTTGAAAATTACGAAAAATACGATATGCTAGTTGCATTTATTGAGTCTGCGAGAATTCCTCTATCAGTAAAAACTTTATATTTTAACAGGTAATTGTGTAACTAATAGCAAATAATATTACTATGTCGTTTGTAAATAATACAGATACCCTGAAAGACAACAACCTAATATTAACATGTTTAAAAGGATAGATAGTAATTTACAACAGTTTGGCTGCTTTGCAAAACCTAGAACGTAACAGTATGCAGTTTTTAATGAAGAGCAAACTACTGTTTCAACCATAGCATGTGTGGAAATAAACCCAAGAACATCATGTAGGAAAATTGAAAGAGAAATGGGTGTTTCCAAATCAGCCGCTTCAAGAATATTGAAGCGTAATAAATATCGACCCTATAAAAATAAAATTATACATAGTTTGTTTCCCGACGATTTTCAAAAAAGGCGATTTTGTAAATGGTATCCCCGTAAATGTTCTGCTACTAACAATTTTGGAAATAACATTATATGGTCTGATGAAGCACTTGCTGGTCGAATGAAAATACCTATCAAACATACGAGGCGTCAACAAAGCCGTTATGGTTTGAATATTTGTTGCTACATTGTTGATGGCAAATTTCAATACCATATTTTTGAAAACAATCATTTAGCTTGTCGCTATATTGAAATTTTGTATACCAACTTGCACGAATTACTGGAGGACATGCCTCTCGAAAAAGACAAAAGTGTGGTTCCAACAAGATGGTGCACCCCGCAGAACGCTATAATTACTCGTGATTATTTAAATAGAGAAGTAGACCATTATATCTCAATAAATGGATGGGTACGTTTGGACCTGTTCAGTGGCCGCTTAGATCTCCTGACTTGTCGATATTGGACTAGTTCTTGTGGAATTTTTTGAAAGAGGAAATCTATAAAACCCAGAACCATAGTATTGAAGAGTTGCGGAATTCAATTGAAGCAGCGTTTCGTAAAGTTAAGGCGGTTTATTTATTAAATTCTATTAAGTCTTTAATAAAACGATGCGAACTTTGTTGAAGAGAGAATGGAGGCCAGTTTGAACAATATCTCTGAATTATCAGTAAATAAAACTATTGTAGTGTTCCCATCTGTGTTCTAGTGTTTTATATATATATTATGTGTGAGGGTGTGTGTAGGTGAGGTTGTGTGTGGTTGTGTGCATGCGTGCGTGCATGCGTGGGCGCGTGCTTGTGTGTGTGTGTTTGTGAGGATATGAGGTGTGTGAGTATGTGTGTATTTGTGTATCCATACATGGATTATAGACTGTTTAAATGTGGATAGAGAGATATAATTTTCAATTTAAGATGTAGTTATATTAATTTTGTAATATATGTAGTTATGATATTGTATTCTTCTAGCTTTCAAACTTTGTTGTTTAGAAATGTGGTGTGGTACAATAATAAACTCTTGTTTTGTGTTTACCTTTTGTTTCATGGCCAACTATTTATCACCAATACAATAAATTATTTTATTATACCAAAAACATGGAATAAATCGGCCATTTAAAAAATAATTATACTAAACTATATATTTTGAAAAGCTGTCAAAAGAGCTTTTAAATAAAGCGACAACCGATTGTGGTTTCCATTTAAAAAATGCAAGTTTATATTATAACCTCAAAAGTATTATAAATATTAAATATTTGCGTACGCCACTGTATTCTACGTAAAAACTGTATAAAAACTATTACAGTATTTTTGGATATTTTGCAACCAAACGAGTTATACGAATTAATAGAATTGTCAAAATATCAATTTTTGGCTATAACTCGAAAACAAAGAAGATCGCTCATTTGTGATTTCACCATTGAATTGATCACAAAAAGTTGGCACATGACTGCGCACACAGTTTTATTGTATCTTTAATAACAACTAAGTTACCCATTTAATACATCCAATTTGGGACACACTGTACAGTAAATTCATGGGAACAATTAATTTTTAAATTGAAACAAGATTTTCTTTCAGCCGATTATGCAGAGAATCTTTTAATGTTAATTAAATCTAGACGGCAAGGCGCCGATGAATCACCTACCATTTATATTTCAAAGATGGTAAATTTATTTTCCCAATTAGAAGATTCCATTCCAGTCAGGGAACAAATAAAAATTATTAAAAGAAATTTACAGACTTTTTATGCAACGCAACTGGCGTTAATTGAAGTGACTGACATTTCCCATTTGATTTCTCGTTGTAAGCTTTTAGAAGACATTAAGCCTACAAATTTTATTAAACAGGAACATTCGGATTCTGCCAACGTACCAGTTATCTTAGAACGTCAAGTTCGACAGAGTTCATTTTCTAATAATAATTTACCACGGTCCGGCGTTTCGAATTATTTTAAAAACACAGCAAAATTTTCGACTATTTGTTTCAACTGTAAAGACGAGGTCACTCGTTTCATACTTGTCCGGAGAAACGCGGAATATTTTGTTATTCTTGTGGGCAGCTGGAAGTTACGTCCACAAATTGTCCAAACTGCTCAAATAATTCAAAAAACTAAGGACAGGAAAGCGCGTAGTCAGCCGTTGCTTTTCCTCGTTTAATTATATTGCTGCTGACAAAAGTCGTGGTCGGAGTGGTTAGTAAAGTTAAAAATTTTGTAAATCATCTAAGGTTTTCAAATTTTATAAAGTAAAAGGTGATACAAGACCTTATATTAATATCGAGATATTTAAGGAAACTTATACCGCACTGTTGGATTCCGGTGCGAATACCTCTATTTTAGGCAGACATGGTTTGTGTTTATTGGATAAATATAAGTTAGAATTAATTAAAAATGTAAAACGTCTATATTAACAACCGCGGATGGCACTGCACAATCAATTTTAGGTTCAATTAATTTGCCTTTGACTATAAACGGGGTTACTCGGTCTTTAAATGTTTTAGTTTCCGACTCAATAGAGTGTACCCTAACGTTAGGGATTGATTTTTGTCAATTATTTGAATTGAAAGTAGATTTTTCAAAAAATGAATTTTATGCTCATTCTACGGAAACGAATAAATTAAATTTCATTAAAGTCATGGCCGATTTAAATGAAGACCAGAAATTTGAATTAAACAAGGTTATTTCTTTATTTCAATCCCTGGATCGTCCTACCTTAGGCCGAACCACTAAAATTTCACATCATATTACAACGGAAGACGTTGAACCAATTAAACAAAGGTATTACCCATTATCACCGGCGATGCTGGAACATGCTAATAAAGAAATTGATGCAATGCTTGAACAAGGCATTATTAGCCCAAGCAATAGCCGTGGAACTCCCCATGCTATTAGTAAAGAAAAAGCAAAGGTGAATTTCGTGTATGTTTTGACGCTAAACGATTAAATTCAATTACAAAAAGACGCGTACCCCATTCCGTTTGTAAATGACATTCTTGATAGATTACGCAATGCGAAATATCTCAGTTCAATCGATTTAAAAAGCTTTCTGGCAATTGCCCTTGAGTGACGAAAGCAAGGAAAAACAGCCTTTACTGTCCCAAGGCGCGGATTATTTCAATATAATGTAATGCCGATGGGTTTGGCCAATGCTCCAGGCACATTACAGAGGCTCATGGACTCTATTTTTGATTTTCATTATCCCAATCAGTATTTGTTTATTTAGATGATATAATTATTATTTCAAGCACATTTAAGGAGCATATTAGAATTTTGAACGAAGTGTATGAGAAGTTGAAAGGCGCTAATTTAACAATTAACAGTTCAAAATGTGAGTTTTGTAAACCAGAGTTACAATATCTGGGATATATTGTGAATAAAGATGGTCTCCGAACTGACCCAGCAAAAATTGACGCAATTGTAAATTTTCCTCAACCCAAGACAGCCACTGAAATAAAACGTTTCACCGGTATGTGTTCTTGGTATAGGCGTTTTGTTTTGGATTTTGCCACAATTATAGCACCTATTAATGATTTACTAAAGGGAAAGAAAATCGCAAGCGATTAAATGGACGGACGAGGCTCTTATTTCGTTTGAAAAATTAAAGATGTTCTTACAAAGGCTCCTATTTTAAGGAGTCCTGACTTTTCGAAAGTTTTTCTTTACAATGTGACGCCTCAAATTACGGCGTTGGTTGTGTTTTAACTCAGGGAAAAGGAGACGAAGAACATGTAATTGCTTATGCTTCTCGCAGTTTAAATTCAGCAGAGAAAATTATTCAGTCACAGAACGGGAACTTTTGGCGGTGTGTTTTGCTATTCAAAAATTCCGACCATATATTGAAGGAACTCATTTTAAGGTCATTACGGACCATCATTCTTTAATTTGGCTCCACAACTTAAAAGATCCTGCGGACGTTTAGCTAGATGGAGTGTGAAACTCCAACAATTTGATTTCGAAGTTATCCACAGGAAGGGTAAATTTAATGTGGTACCAGATACATTATCCCGAGCTCCTAGTGGAGCATATGCTATTAATTCTTTAAATTTTTCTTTAGACGAGGTCGAGGATTGGTACAAAAACATGTTAAATAATATTAAGGAAAAGCCAGATCTATATCCCGATTGGAGAGTAGAAGATGATAAAATGTATAAGTTTATTCCGAATAATTTGAATATCAAAGCCAATTTAATTGAGTGGAAGTTAGTAGTGCCGAAATCATGCCGTGCACAAATTTTAAAAGAATGCCATGATGATCCAGTTTCGGCCCATTTGGGTGTATTTAAAACATATACAAAAATCAAAGAGCTCTATTACTGGCCTAAAATGCGGTCATATATTTCTAAATACATTAGTAAATGTGTTACGTGCTGCCAAAGCAAATCCAGCACGTTCAACCATTATGGTTTTATGGGCAAAGAGAAAAAAGTTTCATTTCCGTTTCAATGTTTGTCGATTGATTTAATGGGGCCCTTTCCGCGCTCGAAATTGGGGAATACTTACCTTTTAGTTGTTACTGACTGGTTTACAAAATTCACTTTATTGCATCCCATGCGCAGCGCTTCAACAAAACAAATTTGTAATTACCTGGAAAATTTTGTATTTTTGGTATATGGGGTACCTCAAATTTGTATGATAGATAATGGCCCCAATTTAAAAGTAATTTATTTTCCAATCTCATGACAAATTATAAAATACCTTCGGTTTGGTTTAACGCCAGCTACCATCCTCAAGTTAATTATGTAGAACGCGTTAACAAGGTAATTGGAGCTGCCATTCGCAGTTACATTCAAGATTCTCATAAGAATTGGGACGATAATATTCACAAAATTGCCCATGCGCTTCGTAATGCTGTTCATGAATCCACAAAATATTCCCCAACATTTTTAGCTTTTGGACGCACGGTTCCTCTGTCCGGGGAATTCTATAATAAATTAAAGGATTTAAATCCAGAGGATCTAGCAATTGATACTCGAGAACAATTGGTTCAAGACCTTAATGAATTATCGCCCATCTTTAAAGAAGTTCAGAAGAACATACATTTGGCGTATGAACGTAATACGCACTCGTACAATTTAAGGCGCAGACCATTAAATTTCAAAGTAGGGGATTTAGTGTGGAAGCGCAATTTTATATTATCAGATGCTTCTAAACATTTCAATAAAAATTAGCCCCGAAGTTCCTAGAAGCAAAGGTGATGGAAGTTTTAGGTTCTACCACTTATAGACTATCTTCCATGGACGGAAAACCGCTAGGGGTGTTCCACGTCCAAGACCTAAAACCTCACTAATATTTTATTTTTCCAATTTTTATTTTTCCTTCCGCCAATTTTCTGAAAAGACTCAGTTGTCTTAAACATAATTGCGGTTGGATGTGTTAATTTCTACATTTATTTTTTTCAATTTTCTTGAAATTCTAAGAGCAATTTCAATTTTTCGAGGGGGCTGTGTAACATACTGTTTTAATAAGCTCCAATAGTTCTAGTATTCCTAAAAATAGTTAGTTTCTAGTTTAATTTTAGCATGCTAATTATTAGAATTGTAGCGGCTGCAGGATCACCCAAGTAGCTTCTCAGCGAAGTTCCCAGAAAGATCTAATCCAAGAGTTAATCAATTTTCTAAAGGCACTTACTTTAAGGGTACTAAACATGTCAGATTAGCCCATATCTATGATTAGATGTCAATCATGCTTTAGGATCCTATTTATGTCAGGGTGGTCTAAAGCAATTTTCAATTAGCTGAGCACTCAACTAAAATCAATTCTGAGAGCTACGTGTGGGTTATCTTAAGCATTGACAGTTTTAATTAATTTTAAAGATTTACGACCGGCGCATCCTAAGCCGAGTAAGAGCGCCAAGAAAGGGTATTTTCAATTAACTGAAATGTATATAAGGATGCCAGCCGGTGGGAATCGGGGTTGTTTATTTCCAGACGCGTTAGAGGTTAAAGCTAACGGTTACTAGTGATGTGTTTATTTCTCTGAAGTCAAGTGCGGGCCGTTATGTTTTAAGTTATTTATTTCTCTGAGTAAGTAATTAGTATATGTGATATTACTATGAACTCAAGGCTGTGTTATGCAGCATAAGTCAGCTATTTGTTTGAAAACAGTATTTGTCGACTTCCATAAAATACAACTCCGGGTGAATGCCCAGTTCAAGTAAATTGATCCGTTTGATTATTGCTTTGGAGACCGCATCATTTTAGAAGGGTCTTCTATTATATTGTGTTTCGACGGTGTCAGAGGCCGTTAATCACTAATCCACGAGACTACCTGAGAATGCAAAGCTCAGGCCCGAAGTCAAGTTACGGTACTATTTGACCCTTGAGAAGGTCGTATTTTCATGGTGTAGATGACCCCGTGGTTAAAAGGGTCGTCGCACTATGCAAGATTAATTAGACTAGGGTAGCATTAATAAATGTTGTTATTGGTGTGGGTACACCTAGAACTGTATCTATTCATAAATATGTTTGTTAGTTAAGTTTAGTTAAGTTGTATTTGTGCTAGCCGGAGACTATAAGTGACTTATTTTCTGTTCTGCCATTTTGGTTCATCGCCCACGAACAAAGTGCGACGAGAGCTATTACCGCGTACGGTCCATGAGCCGTTTAATTCCCATGGTGGCGCCCTTTTGTACATAAGGTAATTACTTTATATTTTGTTATGCATATGTAATTAGTTGAAGTTTTAGTTAGTAGCTCATTCAATAAAACAATCGAATTTTCGTCTCAGTGTGTTTGTTTAATGAACCCCCCCTTCACCGACTGCTGCAGATTGCGAGGCAAGTCCCGAAACGTGAGGGTACGATAGTGTTAGAGGTCCTGTTATTTATTATTTATTGTTAGTTGGATACCCTCACGCGGTAGGTAAATATTAAAATTACAGTGGAACGGCCTGTTTCGGAGAGGGACCATGAAACTGGCCAGGAATGAAATATAGAGTTGTAAATACGGAAGTTGATATCAGAGATACGAATTGTACGTTAGTGTTGGGAAATAGTGTTTCATTAAATAGTTGAATTGGGAAAAATGTTGGGTTGCAGCTCTGTACAGCACAGTGTAAGTGGATCTCTAGAGGGGTGATTTTTAGGATATTATATAGAGCTGTGGTAGAAGTGGTTCGAAAGGCACGAGAAACATATAAAGGGCAGGGTCGTATGATTGGGTTGAAAATTCTACGGAAGTGGGAAGTTGTAAGGGGATACCAAGAGTCGATAGCGTAGCGCACGATGGTGATGATTGTATTGTCAATGATTAGTCTTTCTGTGGATGGAGCTAATTAGATAGATTTTGACAAAGATTGTTGAATATTGTACATGATTAGTTTGGTTTATGTTCGAGTTTTCGGGTGGTGGGTATGCATTTTCAGACGGGTCTCTAGGCGAATACCAAGGTAAGAAACCGATTTGGAGAAAGTAAAAGTTTTTCCAGAATATGGATTTTATGACCCCGGCGAGGGTGAAGGAAGCCTTGTAGCAGTAACAGTTTGGATTTAGTAGGATACAGGGATTGTTTATTCAGGATTGACCAATATACTATGTGTATAAAGACTTTGGATAAGGACTTTGGCAGTGGATTGTAATTCACGACGGAAATTGCCATGGATAAGGAACGTTAGATCGTTGCATGGGCAAAGGTGTCAACATTCACAATCTTGAGGTCGAGAAGAGGGTTAATGGATAAGTTCCACAGGGTAGGTGATAAGTACGGATCCTTGGGGACAGCCTTGTGAAAGATTAGTAGTAGAAGTAAAATAGTTGCTTCGTAGGGTAGTTGTGCGGGAGGATAAGTAGGATGGGATGACGTTACAAATGTTGGAATGGAAATTCAGTGTTTTTGATTGGCTTAGGATGTTGGGCCACTAAAGATAATCAAAAGCAGAATGGAAGTCTAGGTAGATTGCTTGGACGCATTTGGATTGCGAGGATCTCATTTCGGAAATTAAGAAGTGTATGGTTTGTTCGGCGCCGTGACTATGGCGAGAACTATGTTAATTTTCGAAGATCAAGGATACGTTTCCGATGTGGGATTGAAGTTTATGCAGGATTAGATATTTAAGGAGTTTGCCGAAGGTTGGAAGAGTGGATCTTCAGGGTATTTTCTGAGTTTCAATATTAAAGTGATGTTGACTTCTAGGTTTCAGTATTAAGGTAATGTGGTCATATTTGAAGGTATCAGGAAAGGTGATAGTTGTTAAACATTTTTGGAAGGACGTAGATGGAATGACAGATTACAAGCCATGATTTTTGTAATGTTAGGTTGAAAATATGATCAGGACCGGGGTTTTTATGAGAGTTTAATCTTGATATTACTGAATCTGCCGTTGTAAAGTCGCGCTACTAAAATGCTTCCTGTGTTAGCATGAGTTGTATTAGTGGTTCCCGCAGCCAGCCCATAGAGAAATGCAACCGCATTTCCCAGCCCTTAGATTAGACCAGCACGAAGCCGATTGTTCAACAGTTTTCTGTTTTTATGATTTTTTTATGCTGCTGTGAAAGATAGACATTTTATTTGCTGTTACTCATGATTATTTAATAAATTACCAACAGCACGTTACCAAATACATTCTGATGCACGAGCGACGATGTAATAATCATTCTTCAAAATAAAAATTAATTATTCAAAGTTTTACTGTTTCTTTTGTCTTTTTGTATAAACATTAACGTAAAGAACTTTCGCATCAATTTAAAAGTAGTTAATATTTGATTAATTTAAGTTAGGGTGTCTAATTTTATTGTTATACTATTTCTGAGGAGGTGCACTTCATAGATATGAAGATATCTATAACTTATGTGTTACGACACGAGTAGGAATACGTATATTTACAAACATTTGAACGAGACGGCCTGCGTGCCACAACCAGTCTCGCCCCACCTCTGGGCAGTGTTATAGCTAGGAGAAGTTGTTAGGCCGCAAAAGAGCAAGCATTTAAAAAAGACGCGCTCCCGCAATTGTAAATTGTAACATTGGTGTTCAATTATTAATAAATTTATTATTATTTTTGTATGCCAGTGTTATTAATCACAGCAAGTTTCGTAAGCTTCTCGATATACAGTCCACTCCTCTGGCTTGCATTACATCGGTAGTGTGAAGGCCACTCGTTTAAATTAGGTCTACCGTGACCTCCTAGTTCAACAATCATTTCTTTCCACGATACACACCGAACATTATGTACATTTCTTTTCCTAGAATTACTGTATAGTTTATGTTTTATTTCCTTTTGTATATATTTAAGGTGAACCATTTAGTAAGTATTTAGATTATAAGATGTTATATTTATTTTGCTTACCAATTTTATATGCGTATGTTATGACGCTTTGTTTACCGGCACGTAACAAACGATTACGCAACTTATTGGATTTTATTGTTTTGTAAATAGTCTTTCGAGATTGTATGTTAACAATATAGTTTTCCAGAGGTTTCTCTTTCTATTTCACCCACGCCCCTTTGCGATGTTTTTGAGCTAGCCCGAATTCTACCATTCTGCCCCCGTTTTGTTTCGGGGTGAACGATTTCTTTACTTACTCTTACTGTTTTCTTTTGTAAGTAGAACGTATAAGTAACGTAGGATTGTAAAACCTCAAAAGTATCATGATTAATTGGTTATTTATGTTCTAAAACTTATTTTTCGTGTTTCAGGCAATCGGCAAGGAACTGGAATGGGATGAAATGTTGGTTGGATGGATAGCAACCAAATATTTACCCTTTAGTTTTTTTGAAGACGATGCGACACAAAGATTGTTTAATGTGTTAAATAACACCGTAGTACTGCCAGAGCGAACGGCGATGAAAGAAAAGGTGCTGAAATAGTTTGCAATAATGCAAGAAAAAATTAAAAGTGTTCTTGTGAAAAACATTTCTAACTTTTCACTTACCGTTGATGGTTGGACTTCAGCATCCAATAAATCTTTTTATGGTATTACTATTCATTTTATTGACAATGATTGGATTTTACAATCGTTGGTATTAGATTCGGTTCCTGCAAATGGATCTCATATGGTAAAGATATTGCCGTAACTGTTTAGCATTAACTTAAAAACTATAACATACAGCAAAAAATTCAAGGGAAGACAATGCAGCAGCAAACACATTATTTATGGTGGAATTAGCAATACTTATAGGTAACAAACCAAAGCAACAAGGAACAGACCGTATTTGCTTTAACAGGGAAGATTTGCATTACAGATGCTTTACACTTTTTAAATCTTGGAGTTCAAAACTTGATAAAATTGCTTAAACCAGAAGAAGAAGCAGAGTTTGATGAAGTAGTAAAAGAAGAAGAAGAAGAGTTTTGTGAAAAGAAACTGATGCAGATGCAAGTACGAACAACGATTTCAACGAAAATCTTTCGTCGGTAACGAAGCTGCGACAATTGTCTTTAAAATTAAAAAGGTTTGAAAAATGGCAACAAAAATTAAAAAGTTGTTGCGATGCAGCAAATTTAAAGTACTTGTCTACAAATATTGATGTTTTAACGCGTTGAAACTCGACGAACGATATGATAAGTCGTACTTAACATGCAGTACGCATTAAATGCATTGTGTGAAAACAACAAAGAATTAGGTGGTTTCAAAATTACTAAAACTGAATGGGAACTTTATTCAAAAATTTAGAGTTTATTAAAGAATTTTAAAAGTGTTTTTACTTTACTTGGTGAAGAAAATTATGTCACTTTATAGAATATGGTCTTCAGGGTTTAAGAAGAAATTCATTGAGATCTGAACTCGAAGAAAATTGGCTTTTAGCCTATCGAACTGCACATACTATAATGTTAAAACATTATCATAAAACAAATTGGATCTACTGTGCCGTCCTTATTTTAGATCCACGACATAAAACGCAAACATTCAAATTGACCACGTGGAGGCAAGAAATGAAAAAAGCGTCAATAAAAAAATTTTCAGATGTATATAAAGAAAAGTACTACGTACCGTCGCAGTCCCAACCAACTCTTTTAGTCGAAAATTCTGATATGAATGTTAGTGACGATGGTGAACTAGATGTGTATTCCATTTATGAAAAAAATCAAATCGTGAATAACTATTGGTGTCGAGAAATTGACAACTATTTAAATTGTCCCAGAGAAAATAAAAGCAAAGATATACTAAAATGGTGGAAGAACCATAAATCTGTTTATCAAGGTTTAGCTTCAATGGCACGCGATCTATTTAGTGTCACCGCAGCTAGTGTACCCGCCGAGAAACTTTTCTCAAAAGTTGGTTTGAGTATTCGGAAACATCGCAATAGGTTAAGTCACGAATCGGCAAAGGCACTACCATGTATAAATTCTTGGAATAACGCCGTTACATATACATTTATAAAGTATTGTATATACGACATTAATATTTTATTTATAGTTTGGTTTGGTAAAAGTAAACAAAAATGGAATTAATTTTCAATTCAAACACAAAACTACACATGGAGGTTAGCTAAATACATTTGGTTTACAGATTGCAATAGTTGAGGTCAAGCTCCCCACATGGGGTTCACTGGTGCCTGAGTATCAGGGCCCGCAACATGCAGGGGTCCACAAGCCTCAATGATTTTATTTACACTTTCTTCACAGAAAAAAGCATATCTCCGACTACGACTAGGTACTTTGCTTTAATAATTGTATAATTGTATAATTCAAAAATACTGTTTTATATTAAATTAAATTTTTCCGCTGTCTTATGATTCAACTCATTTCACTTCTTATGTTAGTTGGCAATATCCCGGTAGCGCAACAAAGAGAAAAGCTTTTACTAACCTTCTTTATTCGAATTTCGAGTACACCACCACCCACCAGTTCCAGACGTTTCAAGTTTCATGTTCCATTATAAGATTACAGCGGCCTTAGCGTGAACGGATGAATCACGCAGAAAGGAAGTTGTTTTGTTGGATGTTGGTGCACGTGCACTTGCAATGCAAATGCAACATCGTTTTCATTGTGTGTTGTGTTGTGTGTTAAGTCAAACTGTGTTACTATGTAAGGTGTTAGTGCAATTCGTTATTGGTTAATATACTTTATGTGTTAATGTTAATGTGGTTTTAATATAAAATGTTTAAAAGAAATATGAGTCTGGTGCGGAGAAGCGAAAAATTCGCGACGCAAAAGAAAAGAAGAATGCACAGGGAAGTCAGCATATCACAAAATTTTGTAAGTGGTAGATAGAAGGAAAAATATTGTATAGGGTTTTAGATGTAACATTATTTCTTGCTGCACGTAATTTACCTTTTCAAGGCGATACCGTAGAAATCGGAAATGTACATAATGGGAACTTTTTATGCACACTTGAGTTACTGGGAAAATATGACAGTATAACTTCAGATCATTTATCCAAAGTATCAAAACAACAGTCGGAAGGAAAATCATTCAGAGGACAGGTACATTATATGTCGTGGAAAAGTCAAATGAGTTTATAGAATTATGTGGCAATAAGGTACTAAAACAAATTTTGAATGAAATAAATAAAACTGCTTATTATTCAATAATAGCCGATGCCACTCCAGATGTTTCCCACAAAGAGCAAAATGTTTTAGTTTTGAGATACCTAAGTATTGTGAAAAATGAAAACAATTTGAAATTGTGGAAAGGTTTTTGGAGTTCATTGATTTTGAAAATAAAACAGGAGAAGCCATAGCCAAAACGTTATGCTTAAGATTACAGCATCACAAAATACCATTAGATGATTGCAAAGGCCAAGGGTATGACAACATAGTCAACATGGCAGGGAAAATTAAAGGTGTACAAAACCAAATATAGAAAAATCCTCAGTTTTATTCCCTCCATGTGCGGCTCATTCGTTAAACCTTGTAGGTGTACATGCCGCAGCAATGTGTATTCTAACAAAAATATTTTTTTGGCTGTGTTCAAAGATTGTACGTGTCTTTAGTGCCAGCCCTAGCAGATGAAGTATTTTAATTAAACATTTGAAAAGTGCATTAAAATCACAATCTGACACCCGTTGGAGTTCGCGGATAGACGCAATAACACCAATAGTAAAACATTTACCTGACGTGATTACTGCTCTAAATGAATCTTCCGAGTTAAGTAGTTTATTAGCAAAACACTTAAGCGAAATCAAATCTTTAGTGAAATATTTTTTGTCTTTTGAATGTTTAGTGTTGGCAACTTTTTGGTTTAAAATGTTAGCAACCATAAATGAAGTAAACACCATTATTCAAAGTTGTGGCATAACAATGCAACAAGAACAAAATCTTTTACGCGGTTAAATAATACAATTACTAGAATTCAGAAATCGTGGATACTTATTTTAAGTGAACAAGGTTAGTGGCAACGAAATTAAATGTTGACAATCAGTTTGCCCACGAAAGATGCATTAAAAAAATATTTTTTTGATGAAACTGCAGAAGAAGAAGAATCTCTTTCTGCAGAGAGTGAGAATCCAGAAGAAAGAAATTTTAGAATTAATGTTTTTTATGCTACAATTGATAATCTTTTAGGCGCTGTAGAATTGCGCTTTTCAGTAGTAAATGAAATATGCAAATTATTTTCACCGATTTTAAATTTTCTTGAATTGGATGTACCTGAATTAACAAAAAAGTCTGAAACTTTAATTCGTACGTTTGCAAATGATCTATCAAACAATTTCATCAAAGAAATTTTACATTTAAAAACAATTTTTAATGCTACATTTGAAAGAAAACCGCCGTCATCACCCCTTCTACCTTTAAATGCCTTTTATTCTTACAATCTGCAGTCTTTATTTATAAATGTATGTACAGCTTTAAGAATTTTTTGTACCTTACCGATTACAGTAGCAGAAACTGAAAGAAATTTTAGTAAACTAGCAATAATAAAAAACTTGCAGAAAGCAAGTATGGGCCAAGATCGTATGAGTAATCTGGTTGTATTATCAATAGAACACGAATTAGCCAAAGAAATTAATTTTGATGATATGGTCAATACCATTGCAAATAACAAAACTCAAAAGGTGCATATTTGATGTTGGTGTATGATTTTATCATACTATATGTATATTGTTTTTTATTATTGAGATTTCCTTATCAATAATAAAAATTTTTACTTTTTTTTATCATTGTGTTTATTTCATCTAAATATCTAAATTTTATGCTATTAGAAAGACTATCCCTATATTTCCTTGACTTAAATGGAAAGTCTGTGGTATCAATCACCAACGCTTTAGCAAAGCATTTTCTTTTTATGTCACTTGGTGTCTGGTGATATTGGCATTGCCTCGGTAATACATAAATCATCATACCAAGTACCACAATTTTGTAAAAAATAGAGTTTTTCCATAAAACTACGCTCTCCAAACCCTTTCAGGGGGCCCACCATTTAAATGGGTTTCCGGGCCCAAAATTGTATGGGGGTGGGGGGCTGGTTGAGGTTGCGCCACTAAGAACTATGAAATTTTCATTCTAAAGTAATTCAAATAAAATTACTATAATTTTTGAACAAAATTTATGTTTTTACTTTTTATTGATCTCAACCCATAGTACAAAAGTACCTATAGGAATTTAAAACATCATCAACATTTTCCACATGCGTGTTCTCTTGTTTCACCAATTTCTATAAATCGGCAGTCCCTATTTGTTTTCGAAATTGTAGTCCTTTATTGGAGAAAATTGTGATTGACTTTCAATATTACGTAATGAATGTTTTGCTAGGTATTCTTAATATGCGTCTGAATTATCGACATAATCGCTATGCCTCATAAAGTGAAAGAACAATGCCCAAAACACATTTTTCGACAACTATGAATGAATGAATAGGGAATGATTCTACTGAGAAAGCGTATTATTTTAAACATAATCTACATCGCTTAAGATTTATCTTAAGATCATAAAATCATAAATGTAAAATTAGCACAAATATATAGTTCTTACAGCTTACCCATATATTCTAATAAATATTCAACAACGGCCTTTAAACTCAGTACAATTGATCATGTATAAAATGTTTGTTCTAATTAACACTGCTTCCTTGTTAAAAATAACTTTCAAAGTGATATATTTACGTTCATAAATCGCAAAAGCATTTTATAATTGCTAATTGTAACAAACTATTGTATCTTAATTCAAAGTTGAAACTGCAAATTGTAAAATTTGTGTTTATAGCATAGTTTTACAACTAACTATTAAAACTAACACAATAAATAGGTATACATAGTTTCAGGAGTCAGAACTGTAAAGTCGGTTATTAATTTTGTTTCTTGTGAGATTTGCCAGATTTGAACAATTAAACTCCAGTTGAAGACAATTATAGTAACACAATATCATTCACGATGCTCTTCGGATGCTACTAGGCAGTTGAAGAAGCAAACTTTTTTAATATCGACTAAAATAAATGTAACTGTTTCAATTTTTTAAATTGTCATATTGAAAACATCTTGTTATTTTGATATGAATTTTATTTAATACAAGAATTCCGAAGTTCTTACTAACACAGTCTTTCCTTATTTACTGAAATTCGTTTTTGTGTACTGGATATTTCAAAAACTCGAGAATAGTCGAGAATTTTCGTCTCGAGATCAAGACAAGAGTTAAGTGTTTCTTGCTCTCGTTTTGAAATAGGTTTTCCTTTCTCGTTTCGACTTCCGAGACGAGATCGAGACGAGAACGAGAATTCTCGATCTCGAACGGCATCACTAGGTACAGATACTACAGTCTTTTCTCCGTAAAAAACAATTAACCCTAAACCTCCTTTGCACCCCTTTGAAAGCTTTGGAATCTTTTTAAAATTATATTCCTTTTACCCTATTTATAGTTTGTAACATTGTAATTGAAAATAAATATGTAGGAAAGAGCAAACAAAACAGCATCAACAACGGAATGCACTCAGTAGCGGAAGCGCATTTAGCATGTACTGACTGACTTATATGCAAAATATTGTGACATATTGGAAATAGGTTGAGGTCGAATAACGCCACATTCGTCTGCCTTTTACAAATCAAGTTGTCCTTTTTTTTTAATTACGCAGACCAATGATCTGACTTATTTATTAGACTGCACGTCTTTAAATTACATTAGAAGAGTAAGACCAAAATGGCCTTTTGCTGTTTTTCTTTTTTCATTTCGTGAGAGCACTCGTTGAATAAATGAAAACTCTTTGGCTGGGTTCATAATATTATTCATATTATTTTAATCATCATTTTCTCTTCAGCCCAAAATGCATCGGCCCACCGGGAATTATCCCGTTAACCCGGTAGACCAGTCCGTCTCTGGTTCACACCCACTCTTTAAACTGTACTTGGGGGATTTAACAATTACTATCAATCACCTCTGTTCATGAACTAGCTTGTTTCAATTAATCACCGAAACCGCTTTTTCTGATGGAATGCGCTTTAGACACCTAATAAAGGGGTTTATCGGCTTTGATATTCTACTCAATCAAGATTCCAATTTGTATGGTAATTCGAATGTCGCAGATTTGACAATGCGTAACGAAGTGAGTATGGAAAGCTATTTTCAGCGACTGTCATACTGATACATACATTCGGTTTCATAAAATAGAATGATGTATCATCGCTCGCGGTGTTGTTTCAAAAACATCATTTATTGCAAACTTTTGTGCATATGCATATGCACCATTTTGAGCTGAATAGTTGAACCTGCCTTATGAATTAATGCTCATATAAAGCTACGAACAAGAGTATAACTGTAATCAGATGTTATCGGGGTTTAACTAACGTTATGGCAAGCGCATAAATATCATTTCTGTTTGTATTTGATGTATGGTATAGAGACACGTTGCTCCATTTCTGTACATGCGTTTAACCCGTTAGTGTCTCTAGCGGCGAAGTTACACATCTAGAGTAATTAATATAACCCCACACAATGAACAAACTAATGCAAATTCATTCTAATATAGTATTCTATTATACTAACCGTATAAACGGTGCAATTGCCACTAAAGTCTACGGATACACTATTATTTATAGCACTCAATTATAGCGCGTGTCAAAATTATGAGAACTTGTTGCGGAAAATTGGATTAGTTTTTAAAGAGGCACCAACTGGTACTGAGGATTTTATTCGTTATTTAGATTACCAGCGGTCGGCAGCTTAGGTAAACATAATAAAATTAGTGTGTAAAGTCTAATATAAACTGATCTTAATTTAAAATTCCTGTACGTAGCCATACTGCCTGCCTTATTATCATAAAATCCTTAGTATGTAACCGAGAGAAATAGCTATTGCAGCAGTTTACACTCAGGTTGCTAATTGTTAAATAAAGACCTTTGCTAAATATGATGCGCTAATAAGACGATAAGACTTCGTGTTACAAGGATACATACAATATACGAATGGTAATTGTAGGTCAGATAGTTGCGACGTTTATAAGAGATAAAACTTTATTCCTTCCCTTGGAACAAGTAAATCAAAAACTTTTCACGAAATTAACAAAATCGTAAATTCTTGATTTGTGGGTGTATAAGCCGTGTATTTATTGTTTTACAGTTTAGTATGGTCTGTTAGAAATAAAGTTGGTAACGAGCTTCTTTTGATAAATCTGACCGGCCAAGTTAAACAAGCTTTGTTTCGACGACAATAGCTCAGTTTCTACGAGGAATAATCAATCACCAACGACAAAGGAGGTCTTTACACTTGAGATGATCTGCGATTTGTAACCATTAATTGTCCTCCTTCTGTTTCATCTTTGCACTAGACTAATTCGGCGTGAAAACAGGCTAAAAGAGTATAATCTGAGATGTAGAAAAACCTATACATTCCCAAGGGAAATTAAACTTGTATTTTAATTCGGGGGACATGAATCGAAGGAGATGATTAAACCTGAAGTTTTTCATTAATTTAGAAATAGATAAGCACTTACTAGACCACAAAATAATGCTTAAAATCAATATAAAAGTACCAATAAGCCGTTTTAGATATTCTGAATATAGATTACAAGGTTCTGTAGCATAAGATTTAAATAAATAGGTACACGGGAAAAACAAATATTGAAAAAACACCTGTAATAAACTTTTATACATAAGCATTCTGGTGTGACAATTCTAGTAGATATCATGGTTAAACATACACTTAATGGCTATTAGTATTGTTAGCACATTATTTATTTGTAAGTACCGAAATAGCGCTAATGGAACTAGTTTGAACAAGTTTTAATTATGGATGTGTTTAGCATCTTTTAATTGCGTTACTAAACAGTAATCCTAATAAACTCTCAATAGTTTTTGAAAATCGTTTTTGACTAGCACGAAAACGTTAATTTAGACGATTGTAAAGTATATTTACAAAAATGAATACTTCTGAGACATATCCTCAAAGATCATTTTATTGTATGCTGGAATGCTTGTTAACGCGTTTACTACAGACACGTAAAAAGACAGATTTCTCAGTAGCTAAAATTTACTCCTGTGAACAACGATTCATGTCTGAGATATGGATCTATGGAATAATTCAGTTTATTGAATGAGTTGATGCTCTTGCATATGCGACATGTACTTTTTTCAAACTGGATGTGTCCCATACATGTCGTGGAAATAGGAAAAGAGTACTTGAAGTGAAAACAATTTACTTTCGCACGACAAAACAAATCTAATAGACAAAGTAATATTCAAATTTTTAGAAAAAATATAACTAAACACTTCTTTCATAAACAATATGATAATAGTAAGAAAATTAAACAATATTGTAGTACAATTGTAAAGCCTAAGAACTAAATAGAACGTTTTAGACAATTTATTAATGATTACAATGCACAATTTGTAAAGCAAAATGATGATATACAATCAAACATGAATCTGTACTGCTACGCCGCATTGGCTTCACAAACTTGTTACGTACGGTTTTGGCCAAAGAATTTCTAGCCGGTAATTCACAGAGAAATATTCGATTTTCTATTGCTCCACCCGACAGTTCTTCATTAGCCAGGAAGCGAGTGTTTTCACTTGAAATTTTGAATTTTACCGAACACTTGGTGTTCCAAGCAAGATAGCGATCTTTAACGTACGTGACAACATTCGCACACAGGACATCCATTTTACCTCTCATCCGAACGAGGGCGTATTTTTGTGAAGGATGATGACTTATTATTTTTTCAAACGGAGCGTGTCGGGATTGGAATCCGGGACTACGGGCTCAGTAGTTACACGCATGCCATCTGAGTCACGAAGCCGCTTGGTGAAGTACTCCACTAATCAGTAGAATACCGAAAACCTCTACTGTACTAACTAGATGGTTGCCGATAACTCAGGGGAAAGGATGGGTTAAGTTTTGTAACGCCCCGGTGCAACTCTCTGTATCCTTAATTAAATTTTCTGAGTGTCTACCGGTAGTCACCTATGATTTTCTCCTTTAGTTAAATACATTACTGTCATGTCATTTTCATTTGGCAGAATAGTGATCTTAAACTTTAAATTAATCTGCGCACAATCCTAGTAATTGTTATTTTACATTTTGGTTATAAAAAGTTGTTATATGTGTTTGTACTATGATGTTATCATCACCTGCGTTGATAATGAGTACGGTATTACTTGAGGTTTTGGTGTCAACGTTGGTTGAAGAGCGACGCGTAAGTGGAAGCATCTTATTACGAGGGCCATTTTTTTTCAACCTCCAATCGTTCCGTGCAGACGCTATGCGGGTAGCAGAAAGCAGGCATGCGCTGTAGGCGACTGCGCAGCTTTTGCACTACACACTCCGCCATTGTTAACATTCAGGCGTCAGTCGGCGTTGTGCTACAGCCACGTAAACATGTCCGCTATTATTAATGCTCCCGCCAAGTGTGAAGTGCGAAGTGTGATTCGTTTTCTACAGACTGAAGGCCATAGTGCTGCAGAAATCCATGGAAGAATGAGTTGTGTGTATGGGGAAAGCTTCATGAGTGATGTTGTTGTGAGTGAATGGTGTCAAAAATGTAAAGATGGCCGTAATGATGTGCATGATGAAGGGGACCAAGGGCGCAAATCTGTCGTTTCAGATGATCTGATTCAACGTGTTGACAGAATGATTAAAGAAAACCGCAGATTCACCATTACTACTTTTTCTACCGAATTTTCAGAAGATTTAAGGTCTGCTTTGTACTCTATTGTTACTGAACGGTTAGGCTACATAAAACTTTGTGCACGTTGGGTCCCAAAAATGCTAACGGACGGCCACAAAACTCGACGAATGGCGTCAGCGTTGGAGTTCCTTGAGCATCATCATGATGGAGACGACTTTTCGAAATCAATCGTGACTGGGGATGAAACCTGGATTCAGTACGACACATCGGAAACAAAATGACAATCACAACAATGGATGCATTCAACTTCACCAAACAAACCAAAGAAATTCAAACAAACCTTCAACAACAGAAAGACCATGGCTACTGTGTTTTGGGACCAACAAGGTGTGTTGCTTGTGAAGTCTGTGGAACCCGGAACCACAATCACTGCAGCTGTTTATTGTGAAACTTTACGACGGTTGCGTAGAGCCATTCAGAACAAACGAAGAGGAAAGCTGACCGCTGGAGTTGATCTGATCCACGACAATGCCCGTCCACACACTGCTGGAGCAACTCAACGGCTTACAGTCCTGACTTAGCACCAAGCGATTTTCATCTTTTTCCTAACCTGAAGACGTGGCTTGGTGGGAAGCGCTTTCGAACTAATGAGGACCTTCAAACCAACGTCATGGACTACTTGAATTCATTAGCGGCAACTTTCTTTGAACAGGGTGTTGAAAAGCTTGTCCACAGTTATGACAAATGTCTTAATCTCTTCGGAGATTATGTCGAAAAGTAACAGTAAGTGTACCAATCTTTTGGTAATAAAATTATTGTTTTATATGAACTTGTCTTTTATTTATAGCCTATCGAAGGTTGAAAAAGATGGCCCTCGTAGTAACACTTTATGAAACCGATTTTGCATTCACTTTGGATATTTTAAGTGTCTTATTGGTGTGTGTTATGTAGATAATTATTTGCGTTTTCAGCAGAATTGTGGTTGTTGATTCAGCTAAGATTTCGAGTATCTGTTGGTTAATCGACTTGTGCTACTTTGCATTGATGCTTACATTTTGTTGTAGATATAGTTTCTGTAGCAATTTGTTACGTTTATTTTACGACTAAATTAAAACTTTCCTCTTTTTACATTATTCATGCACGTAGATTACGTTTCAATCCTACAACAACATCCTGTATATCTAACCGTTTCATAATAAGTACGCCTCCTAACGATTTTCATTTAAACCAATTTGGTGCAAATTTGAAAAGCCTATGCTATAAATTAAATAGTCAATACCCTATTTTAGGTATCGGTGAACTCGTTATACACAATAGCGTGTAATTACTTTCTCTATTGTTTCAATCTAAAACTCTTGGAAATAACATATTGAACTATCCGATAAAACCGTGTTTTCAAGTTTGCTAATCACGTTTGAGAACACCAATATTACTTGGAGCTCTGGTTATTTAGTTAAGCAAATTACTATTCACTTTCTCTTCCTTATGCTCGACGAAAACATTCGTTATATTTTTCTTGTTTTCGTTTTTTTCGTGGGAATTTTGCACACGCAATACAGCGTGCTTCTTCTGGTGGTCTTAAAGCTACGATGGATTGATGCACCTTGTTGTGATGGGAGGACCACCCCAAGGCAGGATCACGCGCCCCTCTCTTTCGCCCCGTCTTTAGAGCCGGTAGGAGCCAGCCCAACGGTGACAACTCGAGGGTGAGTGTTAAAATATTATTTACGCCATTTGGTAACTACACTTGGTGGTCTTAACCTGATTATCATGATGTGAGATAGTATGAAGCATGAAAATTACACCTATTGTGATCATTTTCTCTACTTAATTATATGTACGTAACCGTAGGCGTACGATGATGATTTATAACTATTGGTTTACCTTGGTTTATTTCCGAGTTATAAAATTTTATTCGTTAAGACATTGTACTGCCAATGTGACATAAATAATTTTATATTTACAACCATTTAGAGCTGTGGCTTTTAGGGTTTGAGCGTTTGAGTCTTTTTTTGTTGCTGAATAATGTAGGGGTAGATACCTAAAAACGACAGCTTGCCATTTTAAAAATGATTCCTTTTGATTGTGTGGATATGTGTAACTTTTAATTTTGAATTGTTCATTTGTGGGTACTATTGTGCTTCTGTACATATTTTTTTTTGTAAATTAGAGGTTTTTCGTTTGTATATGTTTAATTGTGCTTTCCTTTGGTTTTGTATGTAAAATACCCCACCTACTTACCGATTGAACCAGCTCATTTTCTTTCTTTGGTTCTTTCTTTTAGGCTACGTCGATGTACGTAGCAAATTCTCTCCTAATTGCTGTGTATTATTCTTAGATTGCAACTTAAGAGTTTTACTCCAACTTGTAGTGCGCCTTAGTTTGCAATTTTAGAGTTTTAGTCAAAATGTACAATTTTTAGTGCTACAAGCTTGTAATTTTACTACAAATTTAGTTTTTGATTCAAGTAACAATTCGAGTTTATAGTCCAATTCATAGTTAGAGTTTAAATGTATAGTTCAAATTCATGCTCTCATTCAAGTTGTATGTTAGTCTAAAGAATATTATGGCTATGCATGATAATTATTCGTTCTGATTGCAATTAGATTCAGCGTTATTGGCAGTTTATATTGATAGTACTGGAATACTGTTCTGTTTTGGATAAACAGTTCTACTTGTTAAGTTTAATAAAGGCTATGCTACATTGCTACGTCCAGCGACGTAGTCTAAAAACAAACCAAAAGAAAAAACAAAGAAAGAAGATCCGGGCTCAATCGGTGAGTGGGCGTGGTATTGTACATACAAAGATAACGGAAGGCCTGAAATAAAAATACACGCACTCATTCATCATTCAACAATAAAACATAAAAACTAATTAAAAAAACATGTTCCTAAAGAACAGTAGTACCAAAACAAATGAACACAAAAATAATTAATAATCATAATATGCATCTATCAAAAGAACTAAAAAAGAATCAATTCTTAACATGGCAACCTGCCATTTTTAGGTACCTACCCCCATATTAAGTAACGAAAAAAAGGGAAAAAAGAAATTACAACCCTAAAAACAACAGCTCTAAATCGTCATCTTAAATCTAAAATTAAACATATAAAATCGTTACAATAACTAAAATTGGTTTCAATAATCAGTGTCATCCCAGGTACCGATGATAATCATTTTAAAACCACAAGGTGTAATCAGCCAACAAAACTGAAATGTACTGGTTCAATCAGTTCATAGAGCCAATACAAAGAAATAGTGGATAAACACTCACCCACGTGTCGAATATGTTGGACCTATCACAACCTCCTTAGGGCCGCAGCGGGGCAGCAGGGCCTAGTACCACGCAATTTGTGCCGTATAAAAAGGGGCGGCAATCGCCTCATCAATTAGGTTCAAGGTAGCAGGTAGTCCTATCCACCGGAAGAAGCTAGAATGGTTATAGGTGAATTAATTTATTATCGCCGAAAACTATAAGTTTGTAAAACCATCATTATTTGTCACGCTGTATTGCGTGCGCGAAATTTCCACGAAGAAAACGGGAACAACACAAATATAACGAATTTTGTCGTCGAGTATAAGGAAGAGAAAGTGAATAATAATTTCTCTAACTAAATAACTAGAGCTTCGAATACCATTGTTGCTATCGAAACATGATTAGGAAACTTGAAACACGGTCTTATCTGATAGTTCAATATCTTATTTCAACGAGTCTTTAGATGGAAATCACAAAAGAATCAATTATACTCGGTCGTAATGTATAACAAGTTAACGGATACCTAAAATAAGGTATTGACTATTTAATTTTAGCATAAGTATTACATTTCGAAATAAATAAGTTTAAAATGAAAATTTGTAGAAAGCGTACTTATTGTAAACAAATTGTTGTCGGCGTATGAAAGAGTAAAAACGGAATCGATGTAAATGAAATAACCAAATACTGTCGAAAATGAACGTAACAACATCTTCAACCTTATTTATTTAGAGCACGTCAAGTTATTTACATGGAATTACTATTTTTAAAACGCATTTCGATGCTGATGTTTGGTTGCTGATGCCTGTTGAGCAACAAGACGCTTACCGCTACTCTGTTGTGAGCTGTCTTACGAGCTCTAAATCCAGTACAACGTGTATTAAACAGGTCGTATAACAGCCTCAAGTTTTTCTATTCATGTTTAAACATCAAATTACTTGACATTTTTTAAATTGAATAATTTTTCTAAACCCTATTATTAAAATAAAATTCTATTGCAACCGTTCGTACACTTTTGCTGAATAATGGATGGCCTGTATTAACTAAAACTGAATTAATTATCAGTCCCTTTGCTATTTATTTAGTTTTACAATTCATTGACAGGCGAGGTTTTGAATTTTATGTTTCCTATGAAAAACTCTCAATTTTGTTCTGCAAAATAAACAGATACTACAACTATTTCTAGTATATGTTGTTTGTATTCTCTGTCTTTGGTGCTCTTTTTGCACGAATAAATACTGTAAACCTCCTCTTAAAAGAAGGAAATGCATACACTTTAATACCTATGCATTTGAGTGGCTGATGGTATCTTTATATTGTGGCGGCTTCGTTGCATAGTGGTATGTGTGTGACTACTACGCCCAAGATCCCGGGTTCGAATTCTGACACGGTCCGCTTGAAAAATGTTAGTGGAGCATTTTTCACAAAAATACACCTTTGTACGGATGAGAGGCAAAATGGAGGTCCCATGTGTGAGTGTTGTCACGCACGTTATAGATCCCTACCTTGCTTGGAACAGCAAGGGTTCGGCAAAATTCCAAATTCTTCAGGTAAAAAAACTCGCTTTCTGGCCAATTTAGTACCTTCGGGTGGAGCATTGGAAAATCACATGTAAGGACTATTTTACCAGCGGCTCCGTAGCGTAGTAGTATGTGTGTGACTACTACGCTCAAGGTCCCAGGTTTGAATCACGACACGGTCCGCTTGAAAATTGTTAGGCAAGCTTTTTTCACAAAATTACACCCTTGTTCGGATGAGAGGTAAAATGGAGGTCTCAGGTATGAGTGTTATTACGCACGTTAAAGATCCCTACATTGCTTGGAACAGCAAGGGTTCGGCAAAATTCCAAATTTTTCAGTTAAAAAAAAACTCGCTTCTTAGCCAATGTAGTACCTTCGGGTGGAGCATTGGAAAATCACATGTAAGGACTATTTTACCAGCGGCTCCGTGGCGTAGTAGTATGTGTGTGACTACTACGCTCAAGGTCCCAGGTTTGAATCACGACACGGCCCGCTTGAAAAATGTTAGGCAAGCTTTTTTCACAAAATTACACCCTTGTTCGGATGAGAGGTAAAATGGAGGTCTCGGTTATGAGTGTTATTACGCACGTTAAAGATCCCTACCTTGCTTGGAAGAGCAAGGGTTTGGCAAAATTCCAATTTTTCCAGGTAAATAAAAACTCGCTTCCTGGGCAATGTAGTATCTTCGGGTGGAGCACTGAAAAATCAAGTGTAAGGTATCTTTATATTCCCGGGTTTGAATCCCGACACGGTCCTCTTAAAAAATGTTAGGCGAGCATGTGTGTTGTCACGCACGTTAAAGATCCCTACCTTGCTTGGAACAGCAAGGGTTCGGCAAAATTCTAAACTTTCCAGGTTAAAAAAACGCTTCCTGGCCAATGTAGGTATGGCTTCACGAATGAAAAATGTAAAGAAGTAGCACCAAGTCAGTTTTTATGTCAATCATTAACGACGACAGCTATGCAAACGGATAGCCCTTGTGAAGTACAATTATTAAAACTCTCTAATCACTATGAGAATTGTGAACCAAAACCAGTACAAATTACGAATATGAAAATTCAAAAAGTTACGGAAAACAAATAGATTGCTGTATTTCAGCAAGAATTAATAGCAACCGTCCATTGCAACCAAGACGAAAACAATTTAGTATTAGTTGGAAGAAAAGTAATCACCATAAAAGAAGATTGCTATTTAAGATTAAAAAACGAAATTATTCGAGCATACCAAGACCCAACAGCAACGAAGAAATTTGCAAATTTACCTGAACTACAGTTCAAGATTACACAACCCGAAGACGACAAATCAGCAAGAAACCAATACAACTAGAGCATCTAAACCTAGACGACCTCAACCAAGCCGTAAAGTTAATGGACATTTACAAAGGACACTTAAGTGAATTAAAAGTGCCAAAATTACATTATGACAACATAAGTGTTTGGACCATTTTATTAATTATTTTAATTATTTTATTAGCTGTATATTTGTTGTACAAAATGTATCTTAGGTATAGAAGCAAAGAAACAAATTTTAGTCATAAGAAACAAGAAACAAAGATAAATAAAGAAATAATAGATGACCCTTAGGGACAATGGATTTTAAAAATTAAGTATAAAACCCTTAATTTTCATCTACGTCGGGAAGGGTTACATATCCCCCAAATCAATATATATGTATATTAAAGTGGAATTATTAAAACTTAAAAATTATTGTTGCATTGTATAATTGAAGGACATAATAAAAGGTTAATGAAAGTTCACAAACCAGACATGAGAACGGAAACAGTTACATTGTATTCCAGACGTAATATGGCACTGCAGGTGCAGGTCACAGTAGACAATAAAACAGCAATTGTTAGAATTAAGATTATTAAAATGTAATACTTTGTACTGTATCAAGAAATAGCAGACATGAGATCTGCATTTCCCACAAAGTGATGTAAGAGCAGGGATAGCATAAATAACGTCGGTAGCCCAAGATGGCCAGTCAGTCTCGAGCTTCACAACTTTAACATTGTTGGTTGTTCAAGCTACTCAATTTAGTTTTAATTAATTAATTAGTGAAAATAACTTAGATTATATTTAATTGCAAACGTTAATGAACATAACGTAACTAATTGTCAAATTCACTTGTAATTTCTGTATAAATTAGAATACACTTGATAGGAGTGTAAATTTTGAAATAGTCTTTTTAAAAAGAAGCTCTCAAAGACCCAAAACCTATCTTGCTTAAACAAATAATGCCACCACGTTATAGTGATTAAGTGTATTGTTTAGTTGGGTAACTAACCAAAAGGTAATGAAACAAGTAATTGTATATCGGTGCTTGCCAATATTGTGTATGAAATCTGTTAGATGGATGTATTTTTTTTAAATTTTCGTATGTACATTCCGGTTCCAAGATCAACATATCAATAGCTTCTTCAAATGATATTCTAAGTGAAATTATTACGATAAGCATAACGGGTTGAGTGCGTGCAGTCCAGGAGTCTTATTGCTGTTCATAAACTTTCTGAATCAATTTGAGACGGTTGTCTGCTGAATAGAATTTTTAATATAAATGCAAAGCTTGCTTTTTATAACCCCTAGTGTACCTGCAGAAACGCTACAAGTACTATAATATAAAAAGCGTAATTGTTTCTTAAATTATATATAAAACACGTTTTAATGGTTCGGTTTGTTATAAGCACTGACCATATTTCTCATATAACTCAATTCCCAATAAATTCCCAAAAGCTATTGGTTCCTGGAACGCAGCGTGTAAAGTTTCGCAAGTGTATATAGACAGTCGAAATAATTTCATATCGAAGTTACAAATTGAGTGTTATTCTTTGATGTTGTCTCGACTTTCTGTTAGTTGATTATTGATCTACTTGATTGACGACATCGAAGCTTTCGTAACTTTATACTTTTGTAACTTTATATACAAAAAGAAATGTTTGGTTAGTTGAAACTAATATTATAAAAGGTTTATGTTGTAATTAAAGTTAAGCGAGAATATCAATGGCATGGGCTGGGAATAACCGTTTAACGATAAAATATAGCTATAGGTATTTTGGTTGTCCCTTGTCAGTCTTTCAAAACTTTTTGGGGTATAAATTTAATCCTTGGTAATTTACCAACACTTTTATACTAGACTCTAATTTTGCTCTCGAAATAAAGTTAAACTACTCAATCAATTGCAGCTGTCGAAGATTTGGATACAAGTATAACCGCTGCACTAGAATTGTGTTTATTGTACTTATGTCTATTAGTACTTGTACAGAATTGTAATTAAGTAAGTTTTTGGTTTTGTCTGTTAACAAAAATGTCTAATTAATTTTCGTTCGTTCATTTAAAGGTATTTTGTTTGGTTTGTTATTGAATCGATTCTAGTCAATCAAAATTAATTCTAAAACTTAAAAAATGATTGAACCAGAGACAAGCTATATGTAAATTGAAGCATATACAAAAGTGATCCTTAGAGCACGGATTTTGAGTTGTTTGTCGGTTTAATTCAAGTAATTAAACATATTGTAATATCGGACGTTTAATCGCGAGTGTAAATCGTTTTGTTAGTACTGAACATTGAAAGTGGTTACAACGTACAAAAACCCAGTGTATCAATAAATACTTTGTGGTTCTTGGAATTTGGAAATTACAGTTCCTTCGTGTTGTTGAACCTACGTTAATATATATTATTGAATGGTAACGTTACCTCATTTAAGTTCGCTGGTATCCTTGAAATACATATTTTCGTACTGTATTTAAAATTATGATTAGGCTATAAAAAAGAACTATGGTAAAAATAACTTAAGCTGGTTTGTTCGGTGCATGTATTAAACGAGAGCACGTATACTTTCGACCAAGGATACAATCTGTCTGCGTTGCAACATCAACACTCAGTTAAAATTTGAAGCTTGCAACGATATAATTGTTTTGGCGGCACTGTTTAAAGTAAAAATAAACGGTGAAATTCTAGGTCATTTTTCTATTAATCGAATAATAGATTGATAAATTATTTTCGGCACGGTCTAATATTTGGAAATTAGGCGGTGAAATACTTTCGGCATCTTCTATGTTATGGAAATGGAATGGTGATATACTGGGCACAACTATATTCAAACTAGAGAGTGAAGAACAAAGCATGGTTGTAGCTTAAGGTCAGGAGCTGCACGTGAAAGTGGTAAAATAAACTACGGACTTTCAAGTAAGAAATTAAACCTTTCGGTACTCCTTCTCCTGGATTTTTGTAAGTAATATTTATTACCAATTTCAGTTTATTGTTATTTGTCGTTTTGTTGCATAAATTTGCTTTTTAAAATGGATAGTGAAGTAGAGCTTAAAGCATTGAATAGAAAACTCGGTGCTTTAAAAGCCCGTATTACTAATACTGAAAAATTTGTGAATGGGATACTTGAAAGTAATCCTATTGATAAATTAGTGGATAAAGTAAAATTAGGTGAATTAAATTCAAGGTTAAAGAAATTGAGTAGTTTGCTGACTGAGTTTGATTAAGTTCAACATAATGGCGGTATCTGATAAAAGTTATCAAAAACAATTGGAAGAACGAATGGCATTTGAAAGTTCATATCATAGTTTGGTTGCATTGTGCAATCATGTTTTGTCTGAAAACAGTTTTAAGAGGTCAGTTAATTCTGACAAGTCTGGGAACATTTCAAATGCTTGCAGTTCCAATAAATCGGGCGAGACTGTAGGCGGTTCCGTTTTGGCTCCCCGAGCACGTCCTCAGCTTCCGCCGATCCCGTTACCTCGATTTAATGGGAAGGAAGAAAACTCGTTGGAATTTCGGGATACCTTCCAGTCGTTGGTAAATTGTAATGACTCCATAGGGGAGATAGAGAAGTTCTACTTCCTTAAGGGTGCGCTCGAGGGCGAAGCGAGACAGGTTATTTACTTGGTGGATGTCGCAGCATCCAATTATACCGTAATGTGGCAAATGCTCTGCCAAAAGTATGACAACACGCAGCTGTTGGTCAACAATCATTTAAAGCAATTAGTAAATATTGCTAGTTTACAAAAGAATCACCTGTCGACCTACGCAATATTCTTGATAGCATAACAAAGCATTTACATGCTTTGGAAAAATTGGGAATAAATACAGAAAGTTGGGATCCAATAATAATATTTTTGATTGAGAAAAAGTTGGACTCTACTACACAAAGAGTGTAGCAAGAGAAAAAATCTTATGGGAAACTTCCTACCTTGGAAGAGTTTAAAGTGTTCCTAAAAGGTCGTATTGAAATACTAGTAATGTTAGAAAAAAGCAAAACCAATTTGAATATAAAGTTAGTTCTAAAACTAAATCGTTTTTCGTAGGTAATGCAAGTTGTGCAATTTACAATGGTAAGCATTTTTCTAACAATTGTACAGATTTTCTAAAACTGTCGGTGCAAGCTCGCTATGAAAAGGCTAAAGGTCTGGGCCTAGGTCTTAATTGCTTACGAAAAGGCAACCATTATTGTAAAAACAGCGATGTAAGTGGTTGTAGAAAATGTGGTGCAAAACATCACACACTTCTACATTTCGAACAGGCAACGCGAGAAAGGTCGAAACCTATTGAAAATGATCAGAATAATAAAGTTGAATCTAGAGATGTGTTGCCGCTTCAGATAACATCAATTTTTGTCGGAAATACTTAGGTAACACAACCAGAAGTGTTGCTATCTACTGCACTTGTGTAAATTGCCGATTCGAATGGTGGGTTGAAGACATATTGAGCACTGTTGGACAGTGGGTCTCAATCTAACCTAATTAGTTTGGATGCTTGTAACCAGTTGGGGTTAACAAAGCAAAATGTTTAAATTTCTATAATTGGAATCAATCAAGTAATATCCAACATTAAACATAGGTGTTTAGTAAAAATTCAATCGCTTTATAGTGGTTATGAAACCACCATTTCGTGTTTGGTGGTGCCAAAAATAAATAGTACAATTGCTAGCCAGGATCTGAATATAACTGCGAACATTCCAAATTATTTAAAACTGGCAGATCCTTCCTTTGCATCATGTGGAAAAGTCGGCATTCTTCTCGGAGCTGAAGCATTTTGAGCTTCTTTGCATTGGACAAATAAGTTTGGGAGAAAATAATCCAGTACTTTAGAAAACTAGATTGAGTTGGGTTGCTACGGGTTGTATGAAACCCTGCAATTAAAAAACATTGGTTAGGTGTAATCTGAATATAAATGTTGATGTTCAGAAACAATTGGAAAAAATTTGGGCCGTGGAGGAAATTTCTTCTGGAAATAAATTACTTTCACAGGAAGACATCGAATGTGAAAAAATGTTTGTGCAAACTACCAAACGTAATGTTGATGGATGGTTTCTTGTTGACATTCTATTTCGCGATTGTTCTTCGAAGTTAGGTGATTCTCGGCAATATGCATGGAATAGAGTTTTCTCATTGGAAAAAAAGTTAAATAAAAATTCTACTTTGAAGCAAAAATATGTCGACTTTATGGTAGAGTATGAAAACTTAGGACACATGTCAAGGTGTCGTTCATATTCTAATGGAATTTCGTATTATTTACCACACCATGGTGTAATTAACGAAAATAGTGTGACTAGTAATCTAAGAGTAGTTTTTAATGGTTCGGCAAAAACATACTGAACTTTCAGTGCATGATTTGCAATACACTGTACCAAATATTCAGGACGAATTGATCGCTATTCTTCTGAGATTCCGGAAATATAATATTGTCGTCTGTGCAGATATTTCGAAAATGTACAGAATGGTTTTGGTAGATGAGAAACAAAGATCATTACAGAAAATTCTGTGGCGATCAGATCCTACTCAAGAAATTAGTGAGTATACACTCAATACCGTCACTTATGGGACAAAGTCGGCTCCATATTTGGCAATTCGGTGTCTAAAACAACTTGGGCTAGACAACTTGGAATTATATCTAGCTGCTTCTCGAGTAATATTAAAAGACTTTTACATTGATGACATGCTAGCGGGCTCTGGTAATATAGAAAATACAATTAAATTGGGTAAGGAGGTTGATTCTATATTAAAAACTGGTTGTATGATACTTAGGAAATGGGTATCAAATGATCCAATAGTTATTGAAAGCCTTGGGAAAGTAGATGCAACTTTGAACAATATTCACTTTGGTGAAAAGTATCAACACAAAACACTGGGTTTATACTGGACATTTAAGTTTGACAAACTTATGTTTAGTATTGATTTTAAGGTAGATATGTCGAAAAATACAAAAAGGTCAATTTTGTCAGGTATTTCTAGAATATTTGATCCTCTCGTTTTGTTGGGACCTTGTATAATCTTAGCAAAAATATTGTTGCAAAAATTATGGTGCGAGAATTTGGCGTGGGATGAAACATTGCCCATGCAAATTAATTCTAAGTGGAGAATTTTAAGAAATGAATTTTTAGGTTTAAATGGGTTGAAAATTGATCGCCAAGTAATTTGTACTAATCCTGTGAAAATTGAAATTCATGATTTTCAGACGCTTCTGCGGAAGCGTATGGAGCATGTGTATATTTAAAAAATTCTTCATCTGACAATGAAGTAATAGTTTCCTTGCTTTGTTTAAAGGTGAGGGTGACTCCACTTAAATCTTTAACAATTCCTCGTTTAGAACTATGCGGGGCTTTATTGCTTGCTAAATTAGTTAGTAAGGTGAAGGATTGTATAGAATTGACATTTAATAGCGCGTTTTCTGGTGTGATTCTGCTGTCGTGTTAAATTGGATTCAAATTTCTCCTCATTTGTTACAAACATTTGTTGCTAACAGAGTCACTCAGATTCAAGAACTAACTGAAGTTGGTAGTTGGAATTATGTAAAGTCTGAAGATAATCCTGCAGACTTGTTATCTCGAGGGATATCTCCCTTAAAAATATTGAATTGTGAAAAATGGTAGTTTGGTTCAGAATTTCTACTATTAAATCAGAGTTCATGGATAATTCCTAATTTCCAGGAAAAAATTGATATGACAGAAATGAAAAGAAAAGAAAACAGGTGTAGTTTGGTTGTCGAAAATGATGGTGTTCTCTTTCAGAATTTTAGTAGTTTTAATCGACTCAAAAGAATTGTTGCATATTATTTGCGGTTTAGTAAAATCTTCCATTTCGAATGGACCTGCACCTTGCCGAAGTTCTAAATTACTAGAACAGGTGAAATGGCTTGCGTGTTCTAATGAGCTAAAGAGCCAAACTACAGGTCCAACCAAAGTAGTAGGGTCGTTAGTGAGGAACCAGACTAAGACAGGTCCCCGAAAGAGGGCAGCGGCTCTTTCGGTACTTAGATTGGCAGAGACCATAGGGGTCGGTATGGCAGTCTAAGATACTATACCGCGATGTGAAAGGCAACAGGAAACCACCACATTATCTCCCAAGTACACAGCGTACTTAAATTGTTACAAACATGATGGCATTCTCTGGGGTAAAAGATTCCGGAGTTAAAATAGTCCCCCATTCGGATCTCCGGGAGAGGACTACTTCGGAGGATGCGATTAGAAAGTTAAAAATAAGAGTCGGGAACATTCTACGAGTCGGAGCGTGGAATGTTAGAAGTATGAAGAAAGTAGGTAAGCTAGAGAACCTAAAAATCGAAATGAATAGGTTATCACTAGACATAGTAAGGATCAGCGAAGTTCGGTGGCCAGAGGCGGGGGAATTTTGGAGTGGAGACTTCAGGGTAATTCATACAGGAGCAGAGGAAGGAAATTTGGGTGTGGGGATAGTTATGCGGAAAAAGATAGGATACTGTGTGAAAATTACTTACAAAAGAATGAAAGAGTACTCATGGTTAGATTAGAATCTAAACCGGTAAACACAGTAATAATTCAAGTATACATGCCCACCTCTAGCTACAGTGACGAAGAGGTAGAAGCGATCTACAAAGATATTGAAGACATATTAAGACACGTAAAAGGACATGAAAATTTAATAATTACGGGGGATTTTAATGCCGTGGTAGGTGAGGGTAGAGAAGGAGCGGTAGTAGGTTTATTTGGTTTAGGCACGAGAAATGACAGGGGAAATAGGCTGGTAGAATTTTGCGACAAGAACAATTTAATCATCACAAACACATTATTTCAACATCATGCTAGAAGACGATATACGTGGAAGATGCCAGGAGATATAGGAAGATATCAAATAGATTACATTCTTGTTAGACAACGGTTTAGGAATCAAGTAAAAGACTGTAGAAGCTACCCAGAGGCAGATATAGATACTGACCACAACATCGTAATTATGAAGGCCGCACTTAAATTTAAAAATCTGAAAAAAAGGAACGGAAAAAGGCACTTGGACTTAGAGAAACTAAAAGATAAAGATATTCAAAAAAGATTCGAAAAAAAGTCAAATGAATTGCTAAATGATATGGGGAAAATATCTGATACTAAGGAAGCAGAAACAGAATGGAATAACATTAAATCCAGCCTAGACATGGCGGCCAGAGATATTCTGGGGTATACACAAAAAGAAAATCAGAAACCATGGATAACAAAGGATATCCTGAATTTAATAGAAGAAAGACGAAAATACAAAAATAAATCAGACGAAACAAGAAAACAGAGATACAAAACCATAAAATGGAAATAATTCGAAAATGCAGGAAAGCTAAAGAACAATGGATTGATGAAAAGTGCAAAGAGGTACAAACAAAGATGGAAATAGGAAAAACAGACGAAGCATACAAATTAATTAGAATGAATTTTAGGGATATAAAACCGTATAGCAAAAATATAAGGGACGCACAAGGAAACGTCATCATAGAAAACGTACAGAAAGTGGGTAGATGGCAAGAATAAATAAGGAATTTATATGCAGGAGAGGAACTAACTGCATTAGAACAGGAATCAGACATTGAAAATGATGACTTGGGATATCCTATACTTAGAGACGAGTTTGAATTAGCATTAAAAAGTCTGAGAAATGGTAAGGCGCCGGGTACAGATAAGGTGCAAGCAGAAACTCATAAAGCAGCTGGACAAGCAGTAACAGAACGTCTCTTCCAACTTGTAAGCTATATTTATGAGACAGGCGTGATACCCAAAGATTTCAAACGTAGCATCATAGTAACTATACCAAAAAAGAAAGGCGCGGATAGATGTGAAAATTTTCGAACAATAAGTTTGACAGCACACGTGTCAAAAATATTAACTAGGATTGTGCAAAGACGAATGGAAAAACGGGCGGAAGAAATACTAGGAGAAGACCAATTTGGGTTTAGGCGAAACAGGGGAACACGGGAGGCTATTTTAGCTCTGAGAGTGATAATGGAGAAAACAATAGAAAAAGGGGAAAGCATGTATATAGGGTTTGTAGTTCTGGAAAAAGCATTCGACAATGTAGAATGGAAAAAAATGTTTGATATACTCAAAAAGATTGGAATAAGTTATAGGGATAGACGAATAGTACATAGCTTATACAAAGAGCAAACGGCAGTAATAGAATTAGAGCAGGAACATAGAGAAGTAAACATTAGGAAAGGAGTGAGATAGGGATGTACCCTATCCCCATTGATTTTTAACTTGTACATAGAAGAGGCAATGAATACAGTTAAATGCAGGAAGACATTTGGAATTACTATGCAGGGACAAAAAATTGATATGCTTAGATTTGCAGATGATATAGCGGTATTAGCGTCTAGCAAGGAAGAGCTAGAAGCTGCTCTTAATGAAATGGAAACGGTTCTAACAGAGAGATACGGTATGAAAATTAACAAAACTAAAACTAAAGTTTTAGTATGCAAAGGTGGGGGAAATA
Organism: Platerodrilus igneus; assembly: GCA_036346225.1. Taxonomy (NCBI): domain Eukaryota; kingdom Metazoa; phylum Arthropoda; class Insecta; order Coleoptera; family Lycidae; genus Platerodrilus; species Platerodrilus igneus. The sequence goes on along the minus strand of JARFIW010000229.1, from coordinate 1,146,870 downwards.
AATCAAAAACAAGAATACAAGTATGTAACACGAACTTACAAGAGGTTAAGGATTTCTGCTACCTAGGAAGCCAAATAACGCAAGATGGAAAAAGCACAAAAGATATAAAACAAAGATTAGCACAAGGTCGTGCTACATTTAACAAGAAAAAGCAACTACTGTGCTCAAAGACCACAAACATAGAAACAAGGAAAAGATTGCTTAAAACATATGTGTGGAGCACAGCACTGTACGGCTGTGAAACCTGGACAGTAGGAGAAGCGGACAAGAAAAAGGTAGAAGCCTTTGAAATGTAGTGCTACAGACGTATGATGAAGATATTATGGACAGACAAAGTTAAGAACGAAGAGGTACTAAATATGGTAGGGGAAGAAAGAAATATGTGGAAAACGGAAAAAATAGGAGAGATAGGATGATAGGCCACATACTACGGCATGAGGGAATAGTGCGGAATATATTAGAAGCAGAGGTAGGAAAAAAGAGAAGAAGAGGCAGACCTAGGTTAGACTACTGCACACAGATAGTAAAAGATGTAGGCTGTAGGAGTTTCAGGGAGATGTGTAGGCTAGCCCAGAATAGAAATCAATGGAGGTACGCATCCAACCAATCCCAAGATGGATAAACTAATGACGAAAAAATAACTGTGCTTAAACATGATGATTATTATAAGTAACTACAAAAATTGGTTGGGCAATATTCTCGAATAATGTTAAGTGTGTGAAAGGATTTACTGGAAAACTGTCAATTTGGCAAATGTCTAAGTGTTGGGGGATTTTGGTAGCCACAGGTTGCTTAACCTCCCTCACTGAATCCCGGTAAAATAGGGCATAAAATAAGAAAACAATAGAAGGGGAACAAGCTGAATACACATGCTGTGTAATAATTTCAGGGAACTATGTAGGCTAGCTCAGAATATAAATAAGTGCAGGTACGTGTCCAACCAGTTTTGAGACGGAAAACCTAATGACGAAAAAATAAGCGCAGATAAATCTGATGATTAGTATAAACAACTAGTTGTTGGTTGCGAAATATCTCCAACTAATGTTGGCTGTGCGAAAAGATAAATTGGAAAATATATTAAATCGTTAAATGGTTAAATGTTGGGGGAACTTGGCAGCCACAAGTTGCTTACCTTCCTTCACAACCACTAAAGGTCTGAGAAATAGGGCGTATAACAGTAAAACAATAGAAGGTGATCGAACTGCATCTAACAAGAAAGAACAGCGCCTATGAGGAAAGGCAACAAACATAGAACAAGAAGAAAATTGTTGAAAGCATATGTGTGAAGCAAACCACAATATGCCTATGAAATACGGGCAGTCTGAAACGCAGACAGACAAACGGTAGCAGCCTTTTGAAATGCTGTGCTTCAGATGTATGAAGACGATAGCATGGACACACAAAGATAATAACAAATAAGTTATAGAAATAGTAGGGAAACAAGGATATCTGGGGAAAAAGAGAAATAGAAGGGCGGAATACGTTCTAAGACATTTTGGGGAATAGTATGTAATATATTACAAGCAGAGATAGGAAAAAAGAGGTAGATGTAGACCTAGATGAGATAGTTATAGATGCAAACTGTGCAAATTTCAGGGAAATCTGTAGGTTAGTTCAGAATAAGAAACAATGATGGTACGCATCTAACCAGTTCTAGGACTGAAGACCTAATGATGATGATGAGTAAAATCTTAATTTGGAAAAGATCCAGATTTAGAGAAGCGAGAAGCTTTAGATGTAGAAGAATTGGAGTATTCCCCTACCGCATTAATAAGATTAGTGCAAAGGATGGTTTATGGTCAAGAAGTAGGGAATCTTGAAAAGAAGGTAGACATTTCAACAAAAGGAATTCGTACCTAAAGTCCCTTTCTCGATGACAAGGGAATCCTCAGGGTTGGAGGAAGATTACAGTTGTCAGAATTCGACTATGAAAAAAGGCTTCCGGTTCTTCTTTCAGCAAAACACAGATTTACCCTTTTATTGTTTGAAGCGGAGCATAAAAGACTATTACATCCAGGTCCGCAAATGTTAGTGAGTTCATTTCGTGCTAAATATTGGGTTATTGGTGGAAGAAATTTGGCTAGGAAGGTGTCGTTTAATTGTATTCAATGTTTCAAATCGAATCCTAGACCAATGGGTCAAATTATGGGGATTTTACCCAAAGAACTGTGCTTCCCTTTCCTCCTTTTTATAACGTTGGCGTTGATTATGCAGGTCCTTTATACATTAAAAACAAATATGGTAAAGGAGCAAAGTTATCAAAATGTTATATTTGTCTTTTCATATGCCTTACAACAAAGGCTATTCATATTGAGTTGGTTACAGATTTGACGTCTGATGCATTTTTGGCTACGTTTCGTAGATTTGTTGATAGGCGAGGTAAGCCTACTTGTGTTTTCTCCGATAATGGTTTTACCTTTGTGGGGGCTAACACTGGACTAAAACAGTTGGTAAAATTTATGAAAGATCATTCTTCTGAATTATCGAATTCGTTGGGAAATGAAGGAATTTCATGGAAATTCATACTGGCAAATTCTCCAAATTTCGGGGGATTTAGGAAGCGGGAGTGAAATCTTGCAGATTACATTTGAAAAGAGTAATTGGGAACACCTCACGTACCTTTAAAGGTCTTTATACACTGCTTACACAGATCGAGTCAGTCCTTAATTCTCGTCCGTTGGTTCCATTGACATCAAGCCCAAATGACTATAATGTGATTACGTCGTCACATTTTTCAATTGGTCGTTGGTTATCTGCACTTCCAGATGCAAATATAGTGGACATACCAGTCAATCATCTTTCAGGATATCAGCATGTTCAGATGTTATATCAACACTTTTGGAACAGATGGTCGAAAGACTACATTAGTGAATTGCAGAGTCGGCAAAAACGGTGGATTCGAAGTGATAATCTTCGAATAAGTTAGTTGGTGTTTATTAAAGGCAATAACTTACCTCCTCTGAAACAGAAGTTAGGCCGGGTGAGTGTTATTGTTTTTGGACCAGATAAGAAAGTGCGCGAGTTAAGGTTCGGGCCTTTGGAGCTGTGTTTTTAAAAAACAACTTCAAACTCTTAACAATTTTATTTGATTTGAAACAGAAATTATGGTGAAATTTGGAATAACTTGTACATAATAACTTTACTAAAAAATAATTAATTGTACTGGTGAGTAGCTTGAACAACGAAGTATGGAGTTCGAAGACTGACTGCCGGGCATTGAGCTCCCGGGCTTTTTATAATAACCTGCCCCTCACACGGCTGTGGGAACTTGCAGATCTCATGTCTGCTTTACACTTTGTTACAATGTATTAATCTTAATTCTAAGTAATGCGTGCCATCAAATATCTGTATTGTCTCCAAATAGAGTCGCATATCTGTGCTACTCATGTTGGTTAAGGGTTGTTTTCGATTTTGGGTAATTTCAAAAAAAAAATTATTTTTTTTTGAATTGAGGTTTACTTTGCTATGTATATCGTTATTTTTGCTTCGAATTTATTAATTTTCCGTTTGAGTTGTGTAATTTTGAATTTTGTAAAAAATTGGGGTTGATTTTCTATTTGTAACGTTAATTATGCTTTGGATGTATTAATTTTCCGTTTGGATTGGATAATTTCGAATTTTGTAAAAATTGGAGTTGATTTTGCTATTTGAAACGTTAATTTTGGTTTGGTTTTATTAATTTTTTATTTAGATTGGGTAATTTCGAATTCTGTAAAAATTGAGGTTGATTTAGCTATTTGAAACGTTAATTTTGGTTTGGGTTTATTAATTTTTCATTCAAGTTAGGTAAATTCAAATTTTGTAAAGATTGAGATTTATTTTGCTATTTTCAGCGTTATTTTTGGTTTGGATTTGTTAATTTTCAGTTTAGATTGGGTAAATTCAAATTTTGTAAAAATTGAGATTAATTTTGCTATTTTCAGCGTTATTTTTGGTTTGGATTTGTTAATTTTTAGTTTAGATTGGGTAAATTCAAATTTGGTAAAAATTGAGATTAATTTTTCTATTTGTAGTATTAACTTTGGTTTGGATTTGTTCTCGCTATATATACTTAGCTTTGTTTTAGTTTAATTATGTTAATTTGTAATTAATACTCTTTCCGTGGGTTGAGTTGCATAAATGTATAGTTCGTCTGTCTTGAATTCTAATTATAACTTGCAGGTTAATTACTTTTGCACTTTATTGTTGCAATTAAATACTAAAAGATGTAGTCTTTGTTATTTAATCACCTACACTTATAAACGTTGAGGTAATTAACACTTACAGGTGTTAATAGGAATTAGATACTTCACTTCCGTACTCGCTGAATGCTTTGCATAAATGATACGTCTAATTTATTTTTGGATATCTTGGTGATGCACGACTTGTAACTGAATCTTTCCGTTATTCTGTATTTGTACTGGGATAATGCACTTTATAAATGATGAGTGATTTTAATTAAAGGTAGTTGCAATTTTACGCGCTTTTATGGATTAGTTACTTGTGGGTATTAATGCAAAACTACGTTGCTTTTATTATGTCGTAATGGATTTATTACTTATGATGCAAATTGCGTTGTCGAACGTTATACTTTAGTACTGTACAAAGATTCTGAAAGCGATTTCTTTAAGGTAATAATGATATTGCGTTCGCGGACTTTGCTTTCTTAGGTGGTTTTAAGTTACCGTAGTTTCAGTTAATGCAGAATGTTCTTACTGTAGTTTATACAGTATTATAGAGGTCAATGGTTTAAATAATCGTTCCGTAATAGCTTGTTTGAAGTTTTGGAATTAATTTTGCGTTCTGTGTTTTTAGTTAACCGGGTTAAAACGTGCGTTTGAATCGCGCTAGTTAATGTTTTTTGTTTTGGTGTTAGTGGGTGTGCGTCCGTTATTTTTGGTTTATTTTTGAGTTTGTTTTAATAATTGTGGTAAGAATCTCTTAAATATCAAGTTTCATTTGCTTTTTAAAGAAAAAAATCTCTTTAAAAATTCAAGTCTCATAGATTAATACTTTCTCAAAATAAGGTCTCGTTTTTTTTTGAAAATAATTTTCTTTGTAACTATTTTCAAAATAATATTGGCATAAAATAAAATTCATAAAACAATAATAATCAATAAAATAATAATACTAGCATATATCAATTATAGTTTATGGTTTAAAAGGTATAAAAAGGAAATGAACTTATATTAATTTCATCTGTTTTTTTGGTAGGCTCGATCGATGCTGTATCTTGTCCACCTTGGTTTGTTTGTTGGATTTAGACGATTTTTGTTCTTCGTCCAACTTGGTTTGTTGCTGGATTTAGACTATGTTTGTTCTTCCTCCAACTTGGTTTGGGTTCTGTCAAAATTGCGAATTGAAATTCTTGGTCACCAATCTTCCGATTTTTGTATTGTTAGTGCCCTTTTGACATCCGTTACGACTGCGCCAGTTGAGGTTTGGGCCTTTGGAGCTGTGTTTTTAAAAAACAACTTCAAACTCTTAACAATTTTATTTGATTTGAAACAGAAATTATGGTGAAATTTGGAATAACTTGTACATAATAACTTTACTAAAAAATAATTAATTGTACTGGTGAATAGCTTGAACAACGAAGTATGGAGTTCGAAGACTGACTGCCGGGCATTGAGCTCCCGGGCTTTTTATAATAACCTGCCCCTCACACGGCTGTGGGAACTTGCAGATCTCATGTCTGCTTTACACTTTGTTACAATGTATTAATCTTAATTCTAAGTAATTGCGGTATGTTAACCGCCTGTGACCTGCCACCTGCAGTATCACTTCCCTCACGGATGCAAAGTTGCATGTCCGTTCTCATGAACTGTCAATAACCTCTCTGGGTTATCCTTGTATTACAATGTTGCAATGAACTTATACTTTACTTAACAATTTCTAATAATTCCTATTAGATTCAATATATTCAATACATATATATATATATATATATATATATATATATATATATATATATATATATAATTGGGGATACATAACTCGCGTTGTAAAGCTCAAAACTCAATTTGGTGAAGTGAGCGTGCCGTGAATAGATTGTGCTTACTCCCTTGTGAAAGAAACTAAAGGGTTTGCTTATACTAGTGTTAGATAAAACACCTTTTTTCTTTATTATATTGTTGAGAGAACCCTTTCGAGGTGGGGGGGTATGCACAGAATTGTAATCAAGTAAGTTTTTGGTTTTGTCTGTCAACAAAAATGTCAAATTAATTTTCGTTTGTTTATTAAAAGGTATTTTGTTTGGTTTGTTATTGAATCGATTATAGTACTTAAAATTTAATTATAAAACTTAAATAATGATTGAACCAGCGGCAAGCTATATGTAAATTGAAGCATATACAGTAGCAAAGAGTGCCACATCAACCTATAGCATCTTAAATGATTATTGCTTATATCCCTTTAAATCAAAAACTGAAATTTGACAAGTTATAAAATCGTGACGTCTTAGGCAATCATTGTTCAAACGATTTTATCACATTTGTGAGAGGGAAATCTATTTGGAAATGAATTGCACCTTAATAACCAGTGCTGCCTGTCTCACATTATAGAGAAAGCTTTTAGCAGCTGCCTCTAAAAACCAAATTACATTGTTAGAATGTAAAAGTATTCAAAAGCTCTTTAGCCAAATTTATAGCAAATATTGAATTATTTCGTCTGACATGTACAGACATAATCAATCGTTTATTCTACCAGCAGTGTTTGATGTGAATGTACCAGTTTAGGAATAAAAGATTCTCTCCCACCTTCTTTGTGATTATGCCTATTAGTTATTGACGTTAGTGGTTAGTATTGTGTACCCGTAATTACTGACTGAGATTGTGTAAAACGCTCATACATTAAAAAAATGCATAAGCAAAAGCGGTAGTATGAACAATTTGTAACGCTTCCTGTTGTTACTTTGTAACGGTACAATATGAAAACCATAAATTTAACGTTTATTATAGTGTTCCTTGGTAGCACGATGACTTCTTAAAGCTCCAGGGTAGCTCTAGACAAGGACTCTTCGATGTTAAATATCAATGACAAAATGAAGGGGAGGGTCTTGATGGCCGATAAAAATTTTTACCTCGATAGAGCTACTCATTTTATGGGCGCCAAGACAGGAAGCATAGAAACAGTTTTAGAAACAGTTAACTAAAAATGTATGGATTGGACAACCAAATATATAGGTGCATCGGGTACCAGCCGTGGGTACAATTCTACAGTCGTACCACCTTCAATGAACGCAGTTATAGCTTCTTCAATAGATCCAGTCGTGAATGGAATAACTAGGATCTTAGGTAAACCAGTCTTTAAATTAAATACTTCATAAAATCCTAGAATATATTGTACAATAGTAAAAATAACAAATTGGGGCTACTTTAGGTATATTAATTTACCAACTACCGTGGGATTTGTACTTAATTCCAACAAATGGACAATTTCAAGAATCCATCCAACATGTGCTCAGTAAGCAAACCAGACAATTATTTTAATCCGCCTTTGGCGTATTTAATTACTAATCAGAAAAACAATCTAGTGGTAGTAACTTAGTATTAAAAGTTAAACTCTGCAAAAATCCACACAAATAATGTTGCTGAAGTGCAGAACTCTCACTAGTTAGGTCTGATCTCGATGAAAGCCCGAAGAAGAAAAAAGTACCATTCAAAGCGGCCACATTATCACCAAATTAAGCGATAACAACTCCATACCAAGTTTTTTTTTAAATTTCAATCTGAATAACAAGATTAATTTTAGAATTATTTAGGCTGACAAAAACTATTGACAGAATAATATGACAGAAGAGAATCAAGAGATTTAAACCACTCGGCAGATAATTGTAGGATACCACAAAATATAAAGTTACTCATAACCTTAGCTCACAGTTCACTATAAATTAAAATGAGACAATGGAGGAGTCACATCCCTTCCTTCCATCGGAAGGAGGTAAATTCTATAAGAGAATTTACTGACGGACATACAACCAACCTACGACAAAAATTTACTCATTACCATCATTCACATTAGCAGATTTCAAATCTTGAACATATTCCTGAAGTATTTCCTTGAAGATCCTCCAATTCGTAAGTATATTGACCGAGTTTCTATCTCACCTTATAGGAGCCAACAAATTTCGGAGCGAGCTTCGCTGAGAAGAACTTAGCGGAATCACTAATTACATGATTCTTACGCCACACCAATTGACCGGGTTTATAATGTACATCTCGTCGGCAAAGGTTATAACTATGTCGATATTTCTCTTTAGCAAGACGAAGTTTTTCCTTTACTTTCAATAATAGTTTCTGGAAACCAACTTTCCGTTTGTCCGTTTGCTCTTCAAGAGTTGATGGCTCTTGTATAATATTACTAACATGATCAGAACCGCTTGAAATGTGTTCACGACCAAAATTTACAAAAAAGGGAGTAAATCCGGCTAGCTCACCAGTAGAAGTTCGAATAGTGCAAGCGATTGCTGCCACATACATATCCCAAGATCTATGACATTTTTTCACATAAGAAGCCAACATTGTTTTGACAACTCTATTTGTTCTTTTAGTCGGATTAGCTATAGGGTAGTAGAGGGGAGTAAAGAAAGATTTAAATCTATACCTACCACAAAGATTTTTAAATTCCTTATTCTCATCTACACGCCATTATCGCAAATGATATACTGTGGGGCACAGTAGACCAAAAATATATTTTCTTCATTATTTGTACATACAGACTTAGCAGTGCTGGAGCGAAGAGAAAACAAAACTACAAATTTACTGAAATAGTATGTTACAACAAGTACTTGAGTATACTCTCGTTTCGATGTAACTAAAGAATCAATACACAATCCAAACTAATCATTTACCAAGGTCTGTCGATCCTAGGACGATCCCCCTTTTCGTTGATCTTTTGGAATTACTAACTTCCATGCATCAGTTTCGTTATCAAAACCAAAGAAACTATGTTTTACATATTTATATAGCTTCGTTTCCACGCATCATGTTCTGTAGATTACACCCTAATAAAAACAGATTCTCTAGGTGGTAACGATGCGAAAATTTTTTGGTGTAGGAAAGCCTATTTTGCTTTAAATCTAAAGACGGTTAGTGATGCAAAATTAGGAATAGGAGATCTTGTTGCAAGGTGGTCTGTCTCTGAAATTTTGCAATAATGTTCTGCTTTGAAGCGGTTTTATGCGTAATTTTACATTCAGCACGTTTCGGCACTTGTTAAAGTAAATAAACTTTTCTCCGTTGATGAAATTAGAGAACCTGTTTCCTTTCTAATTGAGCATCTTGGGTAACCTGTTAAATATTTACGTATAAATCTCATTTAATAAACACAAAGCTTTATTGAAAACTCATTCCAGAAGTCTATAATGTAATGCGGTTCGCCTTTGTTAAACTAGATCGCCATGTTCGACCACCTATATACTATGTACTTGAAGAAAACACATCTGACTGTATTTATTTATTTAACTTAAATCACAGAGTAACAATAATCTTTCTACGCGTACTATTACTTTACTCTACTCATTCTACACTCTCTATTATAATTATCATTGTTTCTGTTATGCATTTTACTGAAATATATAACCTTAAGTAGGTAATTAGAGAACGCTGACAACTAATAACAATATTACATTAAGTAGTTCTGTAGTTCAGTTTATTGCAGAATGATGTACACAACATTCCTAGGTTACTAATTTAGATTGATTAATAATTGCTCTACACCCTCTTTCTGCGCAAGGCGAAAACTTCCTACGGGAGTTTCGCCTTTACAAGACAAATAACATGAATAATAAATTAAAATGGTTGCTGAAATCTTAACTAATTAAGTGGCTTATAATAAAATCCTATTAAATTGCATATCTAATTATCGACTAGTTGCATAATATTTTAAAATTGTACTGAGTTTTTAAATTTTTCAGTAATCGTTTGTTACTACAGTGTCCTCCAAAGACTGGATTTTCGTGAAAAAGTTTTAGTAATTGCTTTCGTTGCTCTTCGTTTTGTACATTCACTGGTTCTGGATATAGTATTACGCATATTTTTCTAAATATCGACGACGCTGCCTTCTTAAATTCATTTACTGTACAGTATTTAAAAATGTTATCCGATGTAGATAATTTAATATTTCGATATCCTAATTCACCAGTTGTTTCTTCCAACTGTAGTAGAAGTTCATCGAGTGGAAAACTACTCTTAATAAAATGGGTTATCTCCTCTGCCTTATATCTTCTATTCTTGCCCAAACGCATACATATATAGTTTGGTGCTACCTTAAAACTTACATACGGCATTTTGATTAACGCTGCGTCGATATATTCTAATTCAAAAATTTTTACTTTGTCCGGAATTATTTCCTTAACTTCTTTCCTATCCTGCATATCTGTATTTACATCCTTTTACACTCCATTTACTTCTCCATTAACTTCTTCCCTATCCTGCATATCTGTATTTACATCCTTTTACACTCCATTTACACTCTTGCCTGGCCATGGCTCGTATTGCAACCATAATATTTTCTACACATTTGGTTTGGTCAGTATTCATTTCTTCTAGATCTTTTATAGTTAATCGCGACAAACAGTCGGTTAGAACATTCCTGGTACCTGGAATATGCTCTATCTCAAAATCGTATTCCAACAAATCTAGCTTCATACGTACTAGCTTTGGTGTAGGGTTTTTTCATTGTAAACAGATAAATTAATCCTTTGTGATCTGTGAGAACTCTAAATTTTCTGCCATAAAGATACGGTTTGAAAAATCCGATAGCCCAATGTATGGCTATCATTTACTTTTCCACTGTACTTTTCTTGATATCCGTTTTTAAAAAAGATTTTGATGCAAATGCTATCGGTAATAAATCTCTGCCAAATTTTTGCTGTAATACTGCTCCACATGCGTTTTGCGACGCATCACAAGAAAGTATAAATTCCTTATCAAATATTGGGTATTTTAGTATGGTTGGCCTTAATAATGTGTTTTTCAGAGTGGTGAACACTTGAGAACATTCTTCACTCCATACAAAATGTACGTTTTTCCGCATTAGTTTATTTAGTGGTATAGTTATTTCGGCAAAATTAGGAATAAATTTACGATAAAAATTACAAAAAGCTACAAATCTTTTGACTTCCTTTGCGTTTTTCGGTGTGGGAAAGTTTTTAATAACGTCATGTTTTGATGGATCGGGCTTAACTCCTTGATTTGTTTCTTGGTGCGCTAGAAAAGTAACACTTGTATTAAAAAAATTGCACTTACTAGAGTTTAATTTTAAATTATACTTTCTGCATGTTTCAAAACTTTTCGTATTGAGTCTAAATGATGTTACCCTGAAATTTCTATTATTATTAAATCATCCATGTAGATAAATGCTATTTCTGGTCCAACACCTGCAAATGCTAAATTTATCATCCGCTGGAAAGCTGGCGGTGAGGTTTTGAGTCCAAAAGGTGTTCTTGTGAAACGATAGCTTCCATTTTCTGTAGAAAAGCTTGTGATGTCCCTAGATTCTTCTTGAAGTGGTAGCTGATGAAAACCTGATTTGAGATCTACTATCGAAAAATACTTTGCTCGTCCCAGTTGATCTAAAATGGTATCAATTCTTGGTAATGGAAATTGATCCGTTGCTAGCTTGTTATTGGAATTCCTGTAGTCTATGACTAAACGCCATTTCTTATCTCCGTTGCTATCTGGTTTCTTTGGTACTAGTAGAATTGGACTGTTGTATTCCAAAAATGAAGGTTCAATAGTTTCATCATTTAACATTTTAGTTACCTGATTCTGTACCTCTGTTCTTTGACTCTCTGGTATTCTGTAGTTTTTTACGTACACTGGTTCATCATCTCTTAAACGTATTTTTGCTTATAAAATTGTTGACTGTAATCCTATCTTTCTTTAATCCAAAAATATCATCGTATTCAACACATAAACTAGTAACTCTATCCTTTACATATTCTGGTATATTTTTATTCAATTGAGCTAAGAGTTCGTCTTTTCGATTCTTACTATTTCCTCTTTTTATCTTAAATATTGAATAATGTTCTAAATTTTCGGTTTTTATATCGCTATAATGTAACTTTACTATCTCGTCGGTAGTGTTTATTACACGAACGAATCCTGATTTTGAATACGTTAAAATACTAGTATTAAAAACTCCTTCTTTAGGTTCAGTATTTAAAATTATTTTATCACTATTATCTGAAACTAAATTATTTAAACGCCTAATTACTTCTATTCTAGGTGAAATAAAAAAAGAATCTGGTTCTGTTCCAGTTTCTATTGGTATTGTTGACGACGTGAAATTACTTTGAACTGTTAGCGTCCAATCTTTGTAACTGATTTCACCTTGATATCTTACTAAAAAATCTCTACCTATTATTCCATCAACAGGTATTGGAAAATTGTCTTGTACTATCTGAAATTGCTGTTGAAAATGACTATTTCCTATTTCTATAGCTCCCGAAGTTAAACCTATTGTACTTAAAGTATTGTTCGTAATGCCGTTGATTTGACAATTCTGTTCGAAAAAAATTTTTTTGGTGTGTGCCTATTTTTGTGCTTTAATCAGACTTATGTCGGCTCCAGTATCCACAATAAATTTGATTTCATGCTGGTTTGTCATTGATGTCCGTACTGTTATGAAATTGGATATATGTAAATTAAACGTATATATTTTTATTGTTGGCTTGCCCATTCCAGATCCGGATGCTGGTGGACTTGCTCGTTTCCCTGATCCTGGATTTCATAACTTCTCACGTACTGAGTGCGCCTATTAAAACTTTGTCCTTTGTTGTTGGAATAATTTTTCTTTTGATAACCTGCATTGTTATTAAGTATTGTGTAATTTCTCCAACTGTTGCGTTGAGCGTGATAGTTTCTATTCTGGTCGCGTATACAGTTATTTGCTGCATGCGTAAAGTTTCTACTTAACCTTGACTTACCTTGATAGTAGTTATAAGTAGAGGTAGAGTGTTTGATTCTTGGTGCATTTGTTGACTTAGAATTAGTGCTGGCAATAAAATTCGATTAATCGATTATTCGATTAATCGATTAATCGAAAATCGCGGTTTTTAAAAATTAACAAATCGATTATTCGAATATTCGAATAATCGATTAATCGAATATTTGAATAATCGAATATTCCAATAATCGAATATTCGAATATTCGATTAGTCGGCCAATAGGACACACCTATTAAAAATAATGGGTAAATAAAATACAGTTAAAAGAAAAATGGTTTGCTTTTATTTCTATTAAGAGGCAAGTCCTTACAGAACGAAAGCTCTAGTAAAATTAAAAATATAACAGTACAAAGATGTTGTAAAAGATTTATCCTAAAATGAGCAACGTCCATTTTATAATACAAAATTTTATTATCGATTCCACTTGAAACTAAACCTTCCAAGAACTAATAACAATAATAACAAAATTACAAACGATATATTTTGTCAAATAAATTAGAAATACATCCACCAACACCTATAATCACTGTTATTTGATTAACTGACTTGAATCAATTGGAAGAATAATTTTTTATTGTGTTAATTGCCTAACATGATCCGTGACGTATATATAATTCAGTTTGATTACCTAATAGATTAAAATCAACTACCTACGTGAGTGTACAATAATATAGTAAGGAAACGCCTGTATTAATAGCTGTTCGATTTCTGATTACCTGAGTGGGTCCACTATTATAGTTTATAATTTAGTTCTTGCTTATTAAACTGCAAGTTCATAATTTTAAAATTATTTTGTAAGTTTGTTTCTAACTTGAACTTATAATATTTGTATTACCTATATAGAGCCCAAGTTTTCTTTTTCCTATGTGTGCAAGCTATAACGTGAGGGAAGACAAAAATACAACCACACAGTACAATTTCAGGACAAGATCTTGCTATGAGATGGAGGAGACTTGAAAATGAAATGAAACACGACTTGATGGATTTTGTAATTAACTACCTCGCACGATAGTGATTTAATCAGACAAACGATTATTGGGTTAGAAATAATTTGTTTGACTAGTTGATTAGTCGATTAAACGTTTAGTCGATTAATAGATTATCTAGACAACCATACGATTGATTGACTAACCGATTAATGAACTAGCCAATTAGTTAACTAAAAACAATCGAATAATCGGTTAACCGATTAATCGAATAATCGATTAATCGAATATTCGATTAATCGAATATTCTATTAACCGATTAATCGAATATTCGATTAACCGAATATTCGATAGAAAATCGATTAATCGGTTTAATCGGTTTGCGAATACTGCAAAATTCGATTAATCGAATACAACTTTTTCGAATTTTGCCAGCCCTACGTTATATAACACTGTCGTATTGTTTCTGTCGTTTGCTGACGTAATGTTTATATATTTGGTGATCGCATCTTTCACGTTTGTTATGTTACTAGGTTAGATTGATTAATAATTGCTCTACAATAACAAACAAAATGATACGGTGACACAAACGGATTCTAATAGCGGTTTTAATATCTAGCAAGCCAATTGTTTATGAAATACCATTTTTGAAAAGTGTAAATATCGTAACCACTCCACTGATACTCAAACCATCTCATCACACAATTAATTAATTTTTTGAAAACATCAAAAGTGAATTCTTCAACCTAGTGTTGGGTAACTACCACAAAGCTTGCGAAAGCTATTGCTGAAATTTTGGATATGCCAACTGGTACAGTTTAAAAATGAAGTTTTTACTGTACGGTGTTCCGAGTGGAAAAATGCTTTAATTCTAGGTTAATTCACCTAGAAAATGCACAGCTTCTAAAGGAGAAAATTATGAAAAACAGTTAAACGATTTTTAATGTTGAATATTTTTTCTACTATACCAAAATTTTCACAACCCTCGTATATGACGTTTGCCATGATTTATACGGTTGGCGCTAATGATAATAATTGAAAGCAAAGCACTGTGTTAAAGCTTCCTTCATCCTTTTATATTTAATTACAATTTTATAACGACTTTAGTAAATTCCCTTTGTTTCCACACACCATTGCAATTTTACAAACAATTGATTCTCCTGGTGGGACGATGCGAAAATTTTGCGTGTAGGACAGGCTATTTTGCTATAACTGTACAAAGAGTTAGTAATGCAAAACTACGAATAAGAAATCTTGCTGCAGAGTGGCCTGACTCTGAAATTTTGTAATAACCTTTTTTTTAAAATGGCTTTATTTGTGATTTTACAATCGCTTAATACTATTAAATTTAGCACTTCTTGCTGTAATTCAACTTCTCTTCGTTGGTGATATTAGAGTACCTCGTCTTTTTATAATCGGGTGTCTTGGGTGGCCTGTAAAATTTTTACGTTTAAGATTTCATTTAACCAACACTATACAATTATTATTATTTAAAACTCATTGTAGATGTCTACAACATACAGCTGGTCTCAAAACTTGAAACCTTTATGAAGTGAATATTTTCAGTATAGATACTAAGCACGACGTAAAAATAAAATCAAGAAGCCGAATACAATAACCTACAAACAACAGCTGTTTTGGTACTTATTAACAAATGCTGAATTTTGTCATTGCCAAAATTAAATTAAATTGGAAAAAGTAGGTTTAACAACAGTTGGTTCCTATTCTATTATGAAACGCAGCTACAATAAAAGGCGTCTTAAGCTCAGAGCATCGTTAGCTAAAACGCTTTTCAGCCATTTATTATGAAATTGGCCGCTAAATCAGTAAGTCAAAACTTAGGTCAATTTTACATTACTCACGTCGACAAAGTTGGGGTCGGTCACAAAACTTATAAATGTCTCAAAGGTTTTTGTGACCGGTGTAACTGCGACGTATTCCTGTAGATTAATCAAGTGCTTTCTGAACTGTTTTTGGTAATGCAATGGCTGTTCAAAGAAAGCATTGCATCGAAATGTTTGGCTTTAGTTATTATAGCGATAGCTTTGTAAATAAGGTTTAAACAGGGAGATGCAATTCAAAGCCCTTGAACAAATTCTAAAATAACTTTAAGTTACTGTACCGTATTGATATTTTCATCCCTGATATAAATTTGAATAGACGTTATTCGAAGCATATTTATAAACAGCAAATGTATTCCCTGTACAGGATGATGTACATATCCTATGAATATGTATAGATTAATTTAAAATCATCCTACGCACACCCACCGTACGAGAGTTGATGTTAAATAACAGTTTCGGGTAACAGCTGCAAAACAATCTAGAAACACTGATAGCATGTAATGGGACACAGCAATTTCGTACTGATACAAAGATTTGCGGATATCCTTAGTCGCTTGACTTTTAAATAATAATTATAGTTTTCAGGTATTAAAAACTAGCTTCTAGTTCGTCTTTTTTTAGGCGTTTGCTATATACTTAGAGGCAGCTGTTATGTACCAGAAGAACGGTTGGTGTGATTCCAACGAAAGGACGTCAGACTAACGGTTCCATTTACAACCCATTAACTACAACACATATATATATATATATATATATATATATAAATATATATATATATATAAATATATATATATATATATATATATATATATATATATATATATAAAATGGATGTTTTTTCCTACAAAATGATCAAGTAATTGTTTTGTAATGGCTATGCCAATACCAGTTCGATTTGTATATGTAAATACAATGTGTATTTACAGATACATCTCATGTAATTGGTATATATATATATATATACATATATATATACTGGGTGCTTCAAAAATGTATACACACTTTAAACTATTGTAGTTTTCCCGCACTACAAGGCTAATGTTATATTTCTTCGCCAGGTGCCTTAGCATAATCGTCCCTCTATGTTATATTATCAGTTGAATTTGTAATATCAACATGGCGGACGTACGTTTGAGTTTTGAAGAACGTAAGCACGTTATTAAGTGGTACTGGAAGTTTGAGAATGTAAATGAAGTTCAAAGACAGTGGAGAAGGGAGTATGATACAGAACCACCTTCAAGATTAACAGTTACACGCATACGAGACAAATTCGAAGTTCATGGAACAGTGTGTGATGTGCATAAAGGTCATTCAGGTCGGCCTCGAACAGCTACAAGTGATGAGTCATCAACGACAGTCTTGGAACTGTTTCAACGCTCTCCTAACAAATCTTCAAGGCAAGGGCACGTGAAAGTGATGTAGTGCTAGCAGCGTGCTACGCATTCTGAAGAGAGGCAAGTATCGTGTTTACATTCCAAGGCTGGTGCAACAGCTAAATGACGACGATCCAGATCGAAGGTTGCAATTTTGTGAATGGATTCAGGAGATGGTGATACGTGAACCGGGATTTATGGGTAGCATCATTTGGTCGGATGAAGCCCAATTCAAACTTAATGGAACTGTCAATAGGCACAATTGTGTTTACTGGTGTGAAGAAAATCCTCACATTACAATTGAAAAAGCTGTAAATTTGCCTGGTGTAAATGTGTGGTGCGGTTTGTCTTCAAGGGACTCATTGGACCTTTTCGATTTGAAGGCACTGTAACTGGTATTAATTACCTAACAATTCTTGCTGATTCCATATTTCCTGCCATTCGTGCATTATACGGTAAGGATGATTTTTATTTTCAACAAGATGGTGCTCCGCCGCACTATCACAGGGACGTACGAGCTTACCTGGATCAAAATTTGTCGGGCCAGTGGATAGGACGCAGGGGGCCAATCGAGTTTCCAGCACGCTCTCCAGACCTTACACCACTGGATTTCTTCTTGTGGGGCACAGTAAAAGATGAGGTGTACAAACGTAAACCACGTAACCTAGACATTCTTTGGAATGAGATTCAAGCAGTGTAGAGAAATCTCATTGGACGTTTTGATACGATGTACAGAATCTGTGGTGACTCGTACTCAGAATTGTATTGATGCTGCAGGTCACCAATTTGAACAGTATTAGCATTTGTTATTTATGTTTCATTTACATTGGACTTTCAGCTTTCTATTTTCCTGAAATTTAACTTTGTAGAACGGTAAATAAATTTTCTATGGAAGTTCAAAGTGTGTATACATTTTTTTGAAGCACCCAGTATATATATATATATATATATATATATTTTAAGAGTGAAGCTTATATTTTTATATATATATATATATATATATATATATATATTGAAGTGTACGTAATATCTAAAAGGTTATAAAGGGCATTTTGTTGTTTTAAAGTTGTGTATATGCCAAAAAAAGCCAATAATTAGATCACGTAATCGTAATTTAGTGTTTGTCGTATTTTACAAGTGGTGAAGTATTTAAAGTAGATTCGTCAGAGTAAAAGTGGCAATACGTGAAGAAATGACATGCTGACGTGAGAAAACTCAGTATTCAAAGATTTGTACAAAGTAGTACGATGATAAACCATAGAGAGTAAATTTGCTGATCCAAAAGGCGGGTGCGTCTGTGTGAGTTCCACTGTTCACAAAACATGGCCAGGGTTATGTGTGAAACATTTCAGCACCTATTTATTAGAATCAACCTTTGGACAAACTTGTATTATCAAAATTTAATGTGAAAGTATCATATAAATAGGAGTAAAAGTGATTCAAGTGCGACGCGATCATATTAGAAAATGATAGAACAGTTATTAATATGATCGACAAATGTAACTGATAGGTATAAGTGACACAACACTAGTTGTGACAATGTAATTGGGTGTTGGGATTTAGATATGTAATAAGAGTAGGCATGATAATTTTGAAGGTAGCAGTATCACCTAGGTGAAAATAACAAGAGGAGAACAATTTGTAAATTTTTGATAAAAAGACGTGTTTGAGGATACTGCGCTAAAGTGAATAATTTAAAGATGAAAATAAATAGTTGGAAGTTAAAGCATTTGATTTGAATTAGTGAAAATTATAGAGATACAAAGAGAACATATAAACATTAAGGAGAGTGGAAAATTAGCGGCGTATATTTGGAGAGTTGATATTGAAGCGTTACAGAAAGAGGAACACGTAAGAACTGGTATTTAGAGTGGTTAGAATTGGGTTAAATAGGATTTGGAGTGGATTTATAAGGCTGCAAGAAGATTAATTAGAAGTGGTTTTTATAAGTGACCGACAGGCATTGAGTAGAAAATTGGAAAAAACGGCATAGGATTTGGAAAAGTAGTTTGGAAGTGGTATTGGATTGTGTATTGTTGGATTAGAAGGAGTGTTGGAGCGGAACGACGGGACTATAAGAGTAGAATTAGCGCGGGAAGTTGAACGTAAAAGCTTTCTAAATTCTAAATTTATTTAATTATTTACAGATTTGGGCGTTACATATCAAAATTACACAAAAAAACCTGGTATTTGTACAGCCAAGCAACCTTGTGGAAGTGGAGCGCAGTGTGGAGATACAGCCGGCAACGGAGATCGTTAGCCAGAGTTCAGAAGGGCAAACAACTAAGTATAAATCTGGTAAGAACTGTGTTTTTCTTAGTATCAAAGTCATTCTGTAGTTTTATTTGAATTGGCACAAGACTACGCGGATCTATTGTTGATTTGGCATATACGAATAAAAAAAATTAACGCTACTAATAAAAAGGTAGTGCAGTTTGGTCGGTGTCGTGACCATCTACCTATCAGAGAACCCACGTCAGGTAGGTGTAAGATACCCTGAGAGAAAGAGATTTTCAATAGTCGAGGTACATTTATATAGTTGTTAGTAGACTCACCAAATGTATTTGAAGCACTAAAACAAAGTCAAAATTTTCACACAATTAAGTAAATAAAAAGTATTTAAATACAAAATAATATATATATATATATATATATATATATATATATTACTCAAATTTAGACCAGGGTAGAAAATTAATTAACGACATCAAGTAATTTTAATCACCGTGTATAAGAAAGCTTTGGGAAAAAGTACGCGTAATTAAAATGCCTAGTGTGAAGATTTAAATCATTCAATTAGAATGTAGGGTTTGTATAGAATTTTATTGGATAATACGCGTTATCAAAACCGTGGAGCATAAAAAGTTATTCGTTTCATTAAAAATAAGGGATTTAAATTATTCACTAGACGCTTTCTATAAAAAGAAGCAGAATTAAAATGCTCAACGTGTATTTAATTTAATTGTTCCAAGAAACAAATAGAAATTACGTGCAAAATTTATATTAATTGATTCAATTGTTGGGTAACGAGTGTTAAACGGAGTGTACAGATAATGATTGATATTTGGTTAGTATTCGCTAAAAATTAAAGGGTAGAAGTCAATGCCATTCATTATTATTTTAATTGGAGTTAATTGAACCATTAATAATACATAATATGCATAAAAGCTTTCAAAAACTCAATAATACCAAATATGAGACGCGTTGATAGCATACAAATCTATCAAGAAGGTTAAAATACGTAGAAGTATTACGATTGAACACCTGCGTATTTTTAAATATCAAAGTTCTAATAAATTTGAATAGATAAACATGAAAATTCTGCGTATATTGTAAACGGTCGGATAAACCGTAAGTAGGTAAATAGGGCCGGTCCTAATTCAAAACGCGACAGACGTATTTTCCATGTGTAAAATACGTCTGTCACGTTTTGAATTAGGATCAACCTATATAATTTCAATGTAAAATAGTTGTGAAAACATTTGAATGTAAAATAGTTGTGAAAACATGAATTCTTCTATGCTTTCAATGTAAAAATACGTCTGTCACGTTTTGAATTAGGACCGGCTTTATATTACTTTCAATGAAACACACACGTATGTTGAAAAAATGTAAGTGCAGAGAAGAATGTGTGTAGCTGTTTTGAATTCGGTTTTCTAGCGAGAAGTTACACGTGCACCGTTTTGAATTAGGATCGGCGTTATATACTTTTAATGTAAAATGTGAAAACCTGAATTCTTTTCAAATGTAAAATACTTGTGGGCACGTTTTGAATTAGGATCGTCTTTATATTACTTTCAATGTAACATACGTATGTTGAAAATGTAAGTGCAGAGAAAATGTGTGTAGATGTTTTGAATTTGGTTTTCTAGCGAGACAGTATGACAGATGCAAAAAATATCGCATTCAAGTCAATTGTGTTTTTAATTAAAGTGGATTCTGATTTATGTTTAGAGGCTGCAAATACACATGGGCCGGTTTTAATTCAAAATGAGTTCACTCTTGTGATAGGTTGAAAAGTGGGTTGGCAAAGTACGCAGATGGTGGTAATCTGCTATATAAGGAGATTGCTCCTAATATTAATTTAATTAGTCAAAGAAAAGCAATATGGATTTTAATACTCTTAATAAAACCACATATCGCAAACCTTATGTAAATTCAAAAGATCTTGTAGTGAATAAGAGGTTTGAAGTTTTAAAAGTGGAAACAATCAAGACAAAATATGGAGAAAGAGTATTAGTGGAAACAGAAGAGTTCAAGAGTATATTGCCATTGAGATATTTTGAATACCTTCAAGCACATGGAGTGAAACAATTAAATGAAAGTATTGGATCGAACAAACACGTATACATAACTAGTAAGGGATCGATCGGTCTAACTGTCAACATAGAATTTTCAGAATAATATGTCACTAATTTAAGAAATTAGTTTATTATTATAACACATCTAAGTCGATTGTATAAAGAATGATGTATCAAATTAAAGTGGGTTCTGATTTATGTGCGTTTTACTTTGAGTTTACTACCTTGTTTATAGAAAGTCTTGTTTCAAAAGAAACTTTTATAAAATACTTTTTATTTTACAAATTGTTGAATATATTGATCTAACTATTTATAAATGAAAAGTATTTATTAACTCCGTTCTTGAAGTATCTGCTGCTCCCTCGCTGTTAGTTCCTCTCTTTTGCTTTATTATTTCTAGTTCCAAATCTATACGACGCAGTAGCTTCTCTCCACGCTTTTTAAATGCGTTAAGCAACTCTACTGTGTCATCTTCGTAGGATTTGTCATCTTCACCGCAAACAGCCATATTAGATTCTGTACATAACTTTTCATAGTCAACATGTTTTTGCCTGATCTGTGAGCATAACATAAAAGATTATTGTAGGTTCACCTTTTCTTTTGTATACTACCTGATGTTTCTGAGAGGACCAGAGTGTGTCAACGATCCTACGATAGCCTCAGAATTTCCAGAATGGTTTTTGATCTAATGTAACTTATAAATTAGTACTGTTTTAAAACACATGTATAAATGTGAAAAAGCACTTACCGTGATATATCTATTACGTCACTATCAAAAATAGCATCAGTGTTGAATTGAGGCGAAGAACAGCCGAAAACTTCTTTAATCACGTCTTCGTCAGAATGTAATATAAATTGCTCTAGAACTTTTACGTTGGTATTATTACAATTTTGATTGATGACAAGTTACTCATTTTTTTTAAAAGTTGCTAGTAATAGTAACTAATAATTATACAAGAGATCTGATTGAATACTGTTGGTAAAAATCTACGTGAAGTATTTATATTAAATAATAAACTGATCTGTTAGAAAAATTAAAATTTGCATCGTTTTCTAAAAAATTCAGCTCTGTAATCTATTCTAATGAACAAAACAGTATGTAAGCGAATATAATTATACCGCAGCAGAAATAATAAAACCCTAAAATTAATTAATTTCATTTTAGATTACCGCTGACATAACTTATGCTGTATAAGAAATTTTTAAAAGGTACTGCTCAGCAGAAATAATGAATTAGATTCATTGACTGAAAAGAAATTGCAATGAATGCACATAATAAAAACCTAAATTAGATTAATTTCGTTTTAGATTACCGCTGACATAACTTATGCTGTATAAGAAATTTTTTTAAAGGTACTGCTCAGCAGAAATAATGAATTACATTCATTGACTGAAAACAGAAAATTGCAAGAAGGCGCATAATAAAACCTAAATTAGATTAATTTCGTTTTATTTAAAAATTTGCATCGTTTTCTGAAAAAATTGAGCTCTGTAATCTATTCTAATGAACAAAACAGTATGTAAGCGAATATAATTATACCTCAGCAGAAATAATAAAACCCTAAAATTAATTAATTTCGTTTTAGATTACCGCTGACATTACTTATGCTGTATAAGAAATTTTTAAAGGTACTGCTCAGCAGAAATAATGAATTAGATTCATTGACTGAAAAAGAAATTGCAATGAATGCACATAATAAAAACCTAAATTAGATTAATTTCGTTTTTAGATTACCGCTGATATAATTTATATGCTGTATAAGAAATTTTTTAAAGGTACTGCTCAGCAGAAATAATGAATTACATTCATTAACTGAAAACAGAAAATTGCAAGAAGGCGCATAATAAAACCTAAATTAGATTAATTTCGTTTTATTTAAAAATTTGCATCGTTTTCTGAAAAAATTCAGCTCTGTAATCTATTCTAATGAACAAAACAGTATGTAAGCGAATATAATTATACCTCAGCAGAAATAATAAAACCCTAAAATTAATTAATTTCGTTTTAGATTACCGCTGACATAACTTATGCTGTACAAGAAATTTTTTAAAGGTACTGCTCAGCAGAAATAATGAATTAGATTCATTGACTGAAAAGAAATTGCAATGAATGCACATAATAAAAACCTAAATTAGATTAATTTCGTTTTTAGATTACCGCTGATATAATTTATATGCTGTATAAGAAATTTTTTAAAGGTACTGCTCAGCAGAAATAATGAATTACATTCATTGACTGAAAACAGAAAATTGCAAGAAGGCGCATAATAAAAACCTAAATTAGATTAATTTCGTTTTATATTACTGCTAGCATAATTTATTTTCCATAAAAATTAACAAAAATTCACGCACTGGAAAATGTTTTTCTTCAGATTAATTTTTCGTTTAAAAATAATGCAATGCAAATAAATCCCTTTAAGTAGTAATATTTATAGAATAAGTTTTTAGATTACCGCTGACACAATTTACATGCATATATATATAGGTAAATTGTGTGAAAATTCTTTAAAGGTACTGTTATATAATAAAACTGCAGAATGTTTTTAATACTGGGTTTTTAAAAACCATGAGTTGCGTGTACATTATTAAACAAGACGGTTTAATCTGAGACATTTTTTTCAAATTTGCTTTGTTTTTATTTAAAATATTTCAATGTAATCATAAAAATAGCTCTGTAATGATAATGTATTTTCTGTACACATAATAAATCAAAGGTCGTATAAAAACATTTTTGTAGTAAACGCATACGGAAATGAAAATGATGTTGAATGCATTCCTCAAAGGTCGTATAAAACATTTTTTGTAGTAAACGCATACGGAAATGAAAATGATGATGAATGCATTCCTTTTACAGTTGTTTTGCCAGAGTTTGCATTAAATATGTAAATATTGGAATTGCTTGCATAGCGAATTTATTTATTATAGACACGTACTGAATGCAACTGTGCAATTTTTTTAGACTGCATGCACAACTCAAGCTTGAAAATCGTCTTGAATAGAAAACGTAAATAAAGGCGATTTTTTAACAATTGCATTCAAGCAATTCTTTATGCAATTATTTCGATTTGTATGCTATTTTCTTTTACAGTTGTTTTGCTTACGCGTTTTCCGTAAACTCAGATGAATGAACCTTTTGCAGTTGTTTTGCTTACGTCAGATGATATTTTATATAAATAATAATAAATAGAGAAAATACTTGTATTATTAAGTAGTGTATTTTGATTTTATATAGAATCATGAATGCTGAAACCGTATCCGAGATTAGTAGCTCAATTTTGAGATTAACTGTAAAATGCGTGAATCTAATTAAATCAGTGAATGAAATAACGAAACACATTTTAATTATCAAAGCAAATATTAGTATATTGAAGCTTGCTATTAAAAATAAGGTATACGAAGACAATAAACAAGAAAATTCTAGTAGGCTGGAATCTAATTTAACAAATCTTAAAAGCTACCTTGTACGATTGAGGCACTTGAAACGTACTTTGGAATATCGTGGTAAAGGTGTTGATGCAACGCTTACTAGAGGTCATACTCGAAAAAATTTGATTTGGCATGATGTACAATCATGTTTTGGAAGTCGAATAATTACGGGACTTATTACCAATTTAAATTATAGAGATCCTCTAGTGTTCTTAGACAAGGCGTTCGCTAGTTTTAAACGCAAGATTGTTGCTTGCTTAAAAAAGTCAATGTTGAAAGTTAATGTAATATTTGCCGCTAACTTTGTTAAGCCTACAACTGGTGAAATAGATTTGAAAACGTTTCCTACTGCAATTCGTCACATCGATATAAATACCAATCTCAAGCTGTGGTATAAGGAGAACGTATTGAACAAGATTTCGAAGCGATTAGAAGAATTTTGCGAGAAAGATTCTGGTTGGGCAATCCAAGAAGTTTTACACTTGAAGGTAAATATAAACAATCATGATCCACTTAAAGGAGGGTGTTCAACGTTTGTACCGGTTCCGGACTTTATAAAAAGAAAAAGCTGTGGTAAATGTAATAAATAACGATCAACATTGCATTCTTTGGAGCTTGGTTTCCGCTTTATATCCTGCTAAACAAAATAGTCAGAGAATATCTAGCTATCCACATTTTGATACAGTATTACGCTACAATTCAATTCAGTTTCCAATCGCATTAAAAGACATAAAAAAAATTGAGAAGCTTAACAATCTCGCAATTAACCTATATTGTATAGAAAATACTAAAATACTACCATTTTGTTTAAGTGAAAATTTTAAAAAATTGAACCTATTAATCTGTTAGTTTTAAATAATGATTCCTTACAATATTCTCGTCCGACAAATGCTGATGAGAATCACTTTCATTTTACTTGGATTAAGGATATGTCAAAATTATTTGCAAAACAGTTGTCTTCACATGAACATAGAAAATTTTTTGTTATAGATGTTTAAATAATTTTAGTACAGCAGCATTACTTAAGCGTCATTCGAATTATTGCGAAAACAGAATACTTGCTCAATAAGATTACCCGAAGAATCTGAAAAGTATCTAACGTTTAAACATTTCCACTATCAAGAAAAAGTATCATTTGTAGTTTATGCAGATCTCGAATGTATATTAGAACCATGCAATGAGTCGGAGGTAGTACTAAACACAGTCTCTTACCAAAGGCATATACCCTTTAGTGTAGCGTATTATTTGAAATGCTCGTATGATAATAAATATTCCAAATTTCAATTGTATCGCGGAAAGGATTGTATAGAATGGTTTGTTGCTCAATTGAAACTGATTTCAGAAAAGACTAATAAAATTTTCTGTAACCCAAAACCTATGAATCCTTTAACAGAAGAACAAAAGTTAGCATTTAAATTTGCCCTTCACTGTCACATTTGCAATAAACCTTTTAGTATAGATGATATTAGAGTTCGCGATCACTGTCACTTTACAGGCGAATTTCGAGGAGCGGCTCATCAAGATTGCAACATCAATTATCATAATTTTTATATGATATCGGTAGTTTTCATAACTTATCAGGCTACGATTCGCATTTCATTATTAAAAAATTGCGTTAGGGTTTTCAGGTTTGGTAAGAATTCTACCAATAAATAAGGAAAAATACATATCTTTTACAAAATATGTAAATGGTACGAAAGTTACTTTTAGATTTATCGATTCATTCAGGTTTATGGCATCTAGCATCGAAAAATTAGCTTCATACTTAGATGATAATAAAAATCCATCACCAGGAAAATTGTAACACCGATAATGAGTTTCAGTTACTTACGCGTAAAGGTATACTTCCTATGATTACATTAACTCTTGGGATAGGCTCAATGAAACCGATTTACCCTGTAAAACAGCATTCTTTAATCGTTTGCGCAATGAAGAAATCTCAGATGAAGACTACAATCATGCTAAACACGTTTGGCAAACATTTAATATAAAAACACTAGGGGACTATTCAGACCTATATTTAAAAACAGATGTACTGCTCTTGTCTGATATATTTGAAAACTTTAGAAAAACTTGTATGTTCACGTATAAGTTAGATCCGCTTCACTACTTTACGGCTCCTGGTTTAGCTCTAGATGCGATGTTAAAACGACGAACGTTAAACTCGAGCTGCTTACTGATATTGAAAAATAATGTTTTTAGAACGGGGAATTCGTGGCGGTGTTTCTCAATGTTCGAATAGATATGCTAAAGCAAATAACAAATATATGAATGCAGATTATGATCCAAATTTCGATTCTAAATATTTAATGTATTTTGATGTTAATAATTTATATGGGGCTGCAATGTCTGAATATCTTCCATATGGAGAATTTGAATTTTAGATGGTACCAGTCCAGATATAGTACGTTTAGACATACTTAATATTCCTGATGATTCTGATGTAGG
The DNA here is from genome assembly GCA_036346225.1 of Platerodrilus igneus. NCBI lineage: Eukaryota > Metazoa > Arthropoda > Insecta > Coleoptera > Lycidae > Platerodrilus > Platerodrilus igneus. The sequence goes on along the minus strand of JARFIW010000229.1, from coordinate 1,119,621 downwards.
ATATATTTTTGAATGCGATTTACACTATCCAGTATCTTTACATGAAATTCACAGTGACTTACCTTTAGCGCCTGAACATATGATACCGCCAGTACCTTCTAATAAATCAAACTTAAAGAAATTACTTACAACATTATATCCAAAACTCAACTATATTATTCACTACAAGAATTTAAAATGTATTTAAGCTACGGTTTAGAACTGAAAAAGATTCATAAGGTTCTTCGGTTTAAACAAGCTCCTTGGTTAAAAGAATACATTGATTTGAATACGAAATTAAGACAACAGTCAAAAACAGTTTCGATATATGCTTTTATAAAATATGATAAATTCGGTTTATGGAAAGATGATGGAAAACGTACGGAAAAGGAAAGATGTGAAATTAGTGACCAAATGGGAAGGACGGTTTGGAGCTCGTAGTTACATAGCGAAGCCTAATTTTCATAGTTGCACTGTGTTAGACAAAGATCTAGTCTTAATAGAAATGAATAAATTAGAGGTTTACTTAAACAAACCCATTTATGTAGGTTTCTCTATTCTAGATATTTCAAAACCTATTTATATGAATTTCACTATAGTTATATAAAATCGCAATTTGCTAACAAAGCAAAGCTGCTGTACACAGATACGGATAGTTTGATATACGAGTTTAGCGTTGAAGATATTTACTCTTATATCAAACAAGATATTCATAGATTTGATACTTCCGATTACGACCCTCATAACAAATATCATATTCCATTATCAAATAAAAAGTTCCTGGTATTATGAAAGATGAAAACAATGGTGACATCATGCTAGAGTTTGTAGGACTTAGATCTAAAATGTACACGTATAGAGTTCAGGATAGGATAATAAAAAGTCGAAGGATCTTCCTTAGCAAGTATTAAGCAAATTTCTTTTGATGATTATAAGAATGCTTTGTTTTATAAACAGACTGTACAGAAACAGCAATGTTTAATTAGATCAGTCAAACATGATGTCTGTACTATTAAACAAAACAAAATTGTTCTTAATCCAAGTGATGATAAAAGAATTCTTAGTACCTTAACCACTGATACTAAACCTTGGGGTATAACTATACATATAGAGATGACTTGTAAAGCTTCAACCACTGGCTCAAATAAAGAATGCAATTTATTTTATCTAGATCAACATATAATATTTTTTAGTTATAAAACTTCAGTGTTATGTTTATACCTGCACAAGTACACCGATTTTCGTTTTTGGATGTATCTAAAAATAGGATACCTTTCAATCTGCCCGAGTTTTTTGAACTATATATAGTAGTAGTAGTAACCGTTCTGTTTAAAAAAAAATCCAGTTTGTTACTAACATACCAGTTAGTTTATTTGAGAAATGTATAACAAAAACTTTTATTTAAAATTGTCAATGTTTATGGCTGTTTACTAAATCACTTAATAATTCAAACATGTAAAAGATATTGTAAAACATGTAAAAATATTAATAAATAGACTGTGATTGCTAAATGATTTATTGTTTTTTCATAATTTGTAAAGGTACAGTAATAATAATAATAAAGTAATTATAATATTCTTATGCTGTTTGAGAGTGGATTGTATTTGACTATCTTATCATGAAGTATAAGGCAATGACAAGATGTATTTGGCAAAACGTTTCTGCTAGTTTCAAATTCTAATCTAATATCGACAGTACCAGATTTTAACGCTTCGTTTTGTCTAGAACAATCTATGACTACTAATGGTGCAATACTTCGTAAATCTTCAGGAATAAAAAGTGGTTCATTTTCCTTTTCGTAGTATGATTGCTGAAACTGAGCATACATCTCATATAACAACGCAGTCTGTTTATTCTCGAACCTCAAATTTAAGTTATCGTACCGGAAAATTTCTGAATTTAAATATAGTTTCATGTTGGTTAAATAGCAATGATCAAAACGACTGTAGTTGCTCATGTATCTATTTTTTCGGTTGGTTTGGAAACCAACAATCACAAATCTTGGTTTTTCTAATTGTGTTGTTGTTTTAATGTTCCATGTATGACGTTGCGTTTCTTGTAGAAGTTGATATTCATGCAACTCCCATCCTCTAAACGGAATATGCAAATCCTGATTTTGTGCAACGCATTCTATTAAATTAATTCGTTGAGTATCATCAACGGCTACATGCGGCATTTTCCATAAAACTTTGTTTAAAACAACTTTTATTTCTTCATCGGGTGTAGGATTAATTATAGCATTAGTATCAAAACTAGAACGTAGTAAGACTAACTCATGACGGAGGTTTAAAATAATTTTTAAAATCTTCGCATAATCCGAGAACCATTGAAAGGTTTATTGCAACATTAAAATTCCCATTAGCATCAACTATTTGTGAATCATCCATAGGAAACCACCCAGCGTTTTGTAAATGTTTACTTTGATTGCTATTATATGAAACATATCCCTTCATTATAGACGTTAATCCAGGATTCCGAACACGATCTACAATGATACCACCAATCTCATATCTAATTTCATCAAAAGCAGCAAAATTCCATTATTTACAAACTTTGCTGTCTGAGACGGTGTTCCATCTGTTTTAATTAATTTGCCTTCTATGTACAGCATGCTCTTTGATGGTAAGGTGTATACATCTTGTTGTTGTATAGGGATTCGAATTTCATCATTATTGTTTAAAGATGTGTTAGCATAAGGTTGATGAGTATGTTTTTCAATATTAACAATTGCATTGTCGAAGTAAACTTTTCACGCACGTTCAGTATTTCACTATTAATTCTACTTTTTTTTTAATTAAATGCAGTCCTATCGATTGTAGAAACTGCCGGTTTTGTGTTGTTAGCGGTCTTGAAACAATCAATCGAGTGTCGATTGCTTTGAAATTTCCAGCATTTATATCAATTCTTGACATGTTGCGTGCATTATACTTAATACCCATGGCTATTGCAGATTTTTTAAATGCAACCTTACAGTTAGCAGTTCTCCTCTGAAATTAACTAAATTTCCATCTTGATCTAACACTTTAACTATTATTTCATTTATTATACGTGACCTGATTGGTAGATATATAATCGTAGGTGGACACTCGACAATTTTAAAACCTGCAGGTACTTGAGGAAAAATTCGTGTATTACATGGGCTGGTTTACTATTTAAATAGGATCCACTTGCAATATTACAATCGATTAAAACTGCATTCACTTTACAAATGTTGATCGCGTAGTCTGCTTGATGCGTGACAAATGCTAGCAATTTTCGCGGATTGAAACCAAGTAGAGAACCAATTGAATCCTTTTGGTAAAATCCACATCTAGACTACATTTAATACTACATTTAAGTGTATTATTGTCAGCTGTAATTTCTATATACACTGGCGTCTTTCTAGCGCTTCGTGATTGATCCATACGACCACGCCATCTTTTATCACCTAAAGCTTTTTGAAGATATTTATTAATTTCTCTAATCTCATAAGCACCTTCAGGTATTTCTATGAATTCTCCGTTAGATCCATAATAAAATTTATTATTTATTCCTTTTCTATGTTTGGAATTGTGTTATAAGACTCAAAATTTGTTAATCCTAATACGTACTCCGAATCATTATCCAAGTTTATAGGCGGATTAAAATTGCTTGTTAAAACTGAAGTGTTTCCGTTAGAGTAAAAGTGTACGACATAACAACTTCGTACGCAGTTCTATGCACTACTTAGAAATTGTAAGCATAAATGACCGCAAAACACAGTACCGTACGATTGTTCTTGGTTAATGTTATAAAGAATTTTACATTTACCCCGCTATTCAAATAACTTATCAACTCTGTTGGCGGTCGCAGGTTTCCGTAGCTGTCATAGTAAATAGCGCTACTACCGTACTTTTGTAAGAGGTCCAATGCGTGCCTAAACCTTCTATTCCATCTAAATTAATTATACCACATTCTTTTAAATTAACTTTCTTGGGAAGATTGTTTCCATGAACACTCCACGGAAATATGGTACTTTAATTGCTTAACAAACTTTATTAATTCTACATTGCTTAGTGCTCGATTAGGTAAAATCAAGTTGCGTTCCTTTGAGGTTTTGGGGCTAAAAAGACCAAAACCTTTTTATAAGGTTTGATGTACATGCCGTTTCCGACTGCAATGTCCTCCATTGCCTTGTTATGGCGTTGTTTTTAGCTAGTTGTTCCTTAGCTATTTTAGTATCTGAAACTGCTTTTGCAACAGCAGCTGCATCCAGTAAGAGTACCAAGAGCGCTTAGGCCTGCAAAATTGGTATTAGTGGTAGAAAACCTCCTGTTTTAGGAATTGATATAATACGAGCTGATTTAATATGCTTCTTTTGTTTTGCTGTATTGGCGGCCTTAATTGCTATGTTGATTGCATCCATAATATTAGATCCTTTAGTCTTTTTAAAGCTGTACGTGCTTGTTTGATAATACTTTTAATACCTAGCGTACTTCTTATTTTACGTTTCTTTATCAGTTTTCTTATTTTATTGATATTTTTGTTCTCAGTGATGCACAGGCACCCATACCAAGTTTTACTTTAGCTTTCATTGCGGTAGCTACTCCAAATGCTGCTACTTTTTCACCTAAAGACGAGTCACCAGAATTTAGTCTTTCTGTAGCTAACTGAGCTAACTTCAAATCTGCTTGATGACGTTTAGATAGATCCTTTTCTTTGGTGTATGCAATATCGTGCTCCTTACAAGCATCGTCTAACTTGTTTATTCCTTGTCTCTCCGAGCTAACCGTTCGATTAGTTTTGTACCCGGACCGCAAAATTTGTAACCCGGAATATGCGCTTCAAATGGTAAATTGTTAATTACAGTATTTAATAGTCCGTTCCCAGTAGTTTTAGAATTATTATTATATGTAATCATTAGCGGACAACTATCCTCTCAAGCTGTGCAGTAAATAAATAAAATATTATGAATTAATGATTCTTTATATACTCGCCGTTTCTTTATATATATATATAATTCCACTTTTTACAAATCAATTTAGTACTTGCAAACATGCGTGTTGTGAAACAATCAACACCTTTAACCATAAACAATAATGACATTGGCGTGCAATCCTTAGCTAAAAAGAAAAAAATGTTCTTCTGCCTTCATCTATTCGATGTCTAGTTGTTGGTCCATCAAATTGCGGTAAAACCAACGTTATGATTGGGCTGATAGAACATCCTAATGGTTTAAAGTTTGAAAACGTATATGTTTATTCTAAATCACTTTATCAACCAAAGTATCAATACCTTGAAAGTCTACTGCAACCAATAAAGGGATCAAATATTATACATTTTCCAGTTCTGATAATATTATATCACCATCTGATGCTCGAAATAATTCTATATTTGTTTTTGATGATGTAGCTTGCGATAAACAAGGTATCATTAGGAATACTTTAGTATGGGGCGTCATAAACAAGTAGACAGTTTTACCTTTGTCAAAGTTATACTCGTATACCTAAGCACTTACTACGTGATAATGCTAATCTTTTAGTTTTATTTAAACAAGATGATTTAAACTTAAAACACATATATGACTTTGATGGTAAGGTGTATACATCTTGTTGTTGTATAGGGATTCGAATTTCATCATTATTGTTTAAAGATGTGTTAGCATAAGGTTGATGAGTATGTTTTTCAATATTAACAATTGCATTGTCGAAGTAAACTTTTCACGCACGTTCAGTATTTCACTATTCATTCTACTTTTTTAATTAAATGCAGTCCTATCGATTGTAGAAACTGCCGGTTTTGTGTTGTTAGCGGTCTTGAAACAATCAATCGAGTGTCGATTGCTTTGAAATTTCCAGCATTTATATCAATTCTTGACATGTTGCGTGCATTATACTTAATACCCATGGCTATTGCAGATTTTTTAAATGCAACCTTACAGTTAGCAGTTCTCCTCTGAAATTAACTAAATTTCCATCTTGATCTAACACTTTAACTATTATTTCATTTATTATACGTGACCTGATTGGTAGATATATAATCGTAGGTGGACACTCGACAATTTTAAAACCTGCAGGTACTTGAGGAAAAATTCGTGTATTACATGGGCTGGTTTACTATTTAAATAGGATCCACTTGCAATATTACAATCGATTAAAACTGCATTCACTTTACAAATGTTGATCGCGTAGTCTGCTTGATGCGTGACAAATGCTAGCAATTTTCGCGGATTGAAACCAAGTAGAGAACCAATTGAATCCTTTTGGTAAAATCCACATCTAGACTACATTTAATACTACATTTAAGTGTATTATTGTCAGCTGTAATTTCTATATACACTGGCGTCTTTCTAGCGCTTCGTGATTGATCCATACGACCACGCCATCTTTTATCACCTAAAGCTTTTTGAAGATATTTATTAATTTCTCTAATCTCATAAGCACCTTCAGGTATTTCTATGAATTCTCCGTTAGATCCATAATAAAATTTATTATTTATTCCTTTTCTATGTTTGGAATTGTGTTATAAGACTCAAAATTTGTTAATCCTAATACGTACTCCGAATCATTATCCAAGTTTATAGGCGGATTAAAATTGCTTGTTAAAACTGAAGTGTTTCCCGTTAGAGTAAAAGTGTACGACATAACAACTTCGTACGCAGTTCTATGCACTACTTAGAAATTGTAAGCATAAATGACCGCAAAACACAGTACCGTACGATTGTTCTTGGTTAATGTTATAAAGAATTTTACATTTACCCCGCTATTCAAATAACTTATCAACTCTGTTGGCGGTCGCAGGTTTCCGTAGCTGTCATAGTAAATAGCGCTACTACCGTACTTTTGTAAGAGGTCCAATGCGTGCCTAAACCTTCTATTCCATCTAAATTAATTATACCACATTCTTTTAAATTAACTTTCTTGGGAAGATTGTTTCTCATGAACACTCCACGGAAATATGGTACTTCTAATTGCTTAACAAACTTTATTAATTCTACATTGCTTAGTGCTCGATTAGGTAAAATCAAGTTGCGTTCCTTTGAGGTTTTGCAGGGGCTAAAAAGACCAAAACCTTTTTATAAGGTTTGATGTACATGCCGTTTCCGACTGCAATGTCCTCCATTGCCTTGTTATGGCGTTGTTTTTAGCTAGTTGTTCCTTAGCTATTTTAGTATCTGAAACTGCTTTTGCAACAGCAGCTGCACCTCCAGTAAGAGTACCAAGAGCGCTTAGGCCTGCAAAATTGGTATTAGTGGTAGAAAACCTCCTGTTTTAGGAATTGATATAATACGAGCTGATTTAATATGCTTCTTTTGTTTTGCTGTATTGGCGGCCTTAATTGCTATGTTGATTGCATCCATAATATTAGATCCTTTAGTCTTTTTAAAGCTGTACGTGCTTGTTTGATAATACTTTTAATACCTAGCGTACTTCTTATTTTACGTTTCTTTATCAGTTTTCTTATTTTATTGATATTTTTTGTTCTCAGTGATGCACAGGCACCCATACCAAGTTTTACTTTAGCTTTCATTGCGGTAGCTACTCCAAATGCTGCTACTTTTTCACCTAAAGACGAGTCACCAGAATTTAGTCTTTCTGTAGCTAACTGAGCTAACTTCAAATCTGCTTGATGACGTTTAGATAGATCCTTTTCTTTGGTGTATGCAATATCGTGCTCCTTACAAGCATCGTCTAACTTGTTTATTCCCTTGTCTCTCCGAGCTAACCGTTCGATTAGTTTTGTACCCGGACCGCAAAATTTGTAACCCGGAATATGCGCTTCAAATGGTAAATTGTTAATTACAGTATTTAATAGTCCGTTCCCAGTAGTTTTAGAATTATTATTATATGTAATCATTAGCGGACAACTATCCTCTCAAGCTGTGCAGTAAATAAATAAAATATTATGAATTAATGATTCTTTATATACTCGCCGTTTCTTATATATATATATATAATTCCACTTTTTTTACAAATCGAATTTAGTACTTGCAAACATGCGTGTTGTGAAACAATCAACACCTTTAACCATAAACAATAATGACATTGGCGTGCAATCCTTAGCTAAAAAGAAAAAACATAGTGTTCTTCTGCCTTCATCTATTCGATGTCTAGTTGTTGGTCCATCAAATTGCGGTAAAACCAACGTTATGATTGGGCTGATAGAACATCCTAATGGTTTAAAGTTTGAAAACGTATATGTTTATTCTAAATCACTTTATCAACCAAAGTATCAATACCTTGAAAGTCTACTGCAACCAATAAAGGGATCAAATATTATACATTTTCCAGTTCTGATAATATTATATCACCATCTGATGCTCGAAATAATTCTATATTTGTTTTTGATGATGTAGCTTGCGATAAACAAGGTATCATTAGGGAATACTTTAGTATGGGGCGTCATAAACAAGTAGACAGTTTTACCTTTGTCAAAGTTATACTCGTATACCTAAGCACTTACTACGTGATAATGCTAATCTTTTAGTTTTATTTAAACAAGATGATTTAAACTTAAAACACATATATGACGATCACGTCAATACTGACATGAAGTATGATAAATTCCGTGAAATATGTGCTGCTTGTTGGCAAGACAAATACGGTTTCTTAGTTGTAGACAAAGATAGTGATCCAGATCAAGGAAGGTACCCAATAGGTTTTGATCACTTCATACATATTTAAACCTTGAGAGACGCAAGTATCGTTAGTATCGAAGAATTTTTACTACAATAAACTTTTACGCAATGAACAAGGAGGCGATAAAACTTAAAAGAATTTTAATTAAGAAAAGAAACATTGTAAAAACAAATTGCGTCAGTTAAAAGATAATGAAGTCGTCCAAGTGAAATCAATCTTACCCATAACATCACGATTAGAAACTATTGCTAATAAACTGGATGGGGAAAGTGCGGTAAAGAAAGAAAAATTTAAAGAAGAAGAAGAACTGCCTCATAGCAGTGTAAAAAATTAAACCTAAATTGCTAGAAAGGAACGTTGACTATATTGATTCCCCGGTTATTGCTCAGCATATACCAAATATAAAAATGATGCCATAGAGGTAGATGATGATGATGATGATGATGTTGAGAATGAATATGAAGCAGAAATTAATCGAAATGCACAAGAAGCCCATGAATATATTCAAAGCTTTGCCGATTCACCTGGTATGACACATTATCTCGAACAGCTACATCCGCTACCTCGAGAATATATTTACAATATGTTTAAAGATGTTAAGAACGAATTTGATCATAAATATGGTATTAGGTTTAACCCTGATTCAGATGGTCTTATGATAGGCAATTCGAATTTCGCGTTGGATGATGAAAATGTTCTAATAAATGATTTGAAATATAAAGGTACTCCTGGATTATACGAACTACTGTTTAAAAATATCCTGTCGGGTACAGTCATCAAGATCTAAAGTCGTACCTTGATATTGTAAAAGAACAAATGCTAATAGAAGATATTATTCTGAAACAGAACAAATTCAGGGTAATACTTCATATAAGTACAAAAACATAATATCTACATTAAACATACTTCCCAAACACCCCGTAGACCTAGAACATTACCCTATAGAAAGCGTCTTGGAGACGGTATGACAATGGAAGTATCAAATAGCGCTATAGATTATTTATATTGGAATGATCCCAATGAACTTGTTGATAGATTACGACTTTTAGTTTCATCTCAGACTGCTGAACACACAGGTCACGGCAACGAAATAAATTCGATCATTGAAGAATTGCGTGAGGCTAAAGTAATTAGATGATATGACAATTGACAAATTTGGAAGGCACTTACATAACCGTAAAATAGATATAACTGAACAGGAATATGAAAATAAAAGTGAAGGTTTTGAAACCTTGATTGAGTACAAGTTACATATGCTACATTACACGGTAGTAGCAACGTTTTACTCTAATACATTTCTCGACGGTGACAAGACATTCCTTATTTTCAACATTAAACATAATTATGAATTTCCTTATGAGGAAGCAGTCATTGAGAATATTAAAGGATACCCGCAAGACATTGAAATTTTATAAACGAAAAAGCTATGTAATTGCACAGTTACAAGGATTTTTGCTTAAACGTATGGATGTAATCAGCTTTCGTGACAGCGGTGCTATCATAAACAATACCACAATGTTTCTTGATTTTATATTAAAAGTTCCTTTCAAAGCAAGTGTAGCCCACGACATTCAAACATAGAAGTATTTCATTAATTGTATTTAATAAATCCTGATTATAAAAAAAAAGTATTATGATAGTTGCTCAATCAAAAGTGAAAGAGGATATAGTAAATGAACTTCATAAACCAGCAAGAATAAATTTCAAGAGACGCAAAGTGATAGTAAAAGGTTTAAATGACCTTCTTCAGACCGATTTGATTGAAATGCTACCATATTCGCAAACAAACAAAGGATTTAAATACATTTTAGTAGTTATTGATTGTTTCTCCAAATACGTATGGGCTGTACCACTTAAAAGTAAAACGGGTATTGATGTTACTGCTGCAATGAAAACAATTTTAAATAAATTTAAAAATCCGCCAAGAAATTTGCAGTCTGATTTTGGTAAAGAATATTATAACAAACACTTTCAATTCTTAATGCAGACATATGGCATAAACCATTATAGTGTTTTTCTACAAAGAAAGCATGCATTGTAGAACGTGTAATTAGAACTTTAAAGGAAAAATGTGGCGCTTGTTTAACCTGAACGGTTCTTACAATTGGATAAAAAATTTAAGCGATATTGTGAAACAATACAACAATACAGTTCACAATACTATCGGAGTCAAACCTGTAAAAGTTGATAAATCAAATGAAAAAACTATTCTTAAATCATCATTTACCCACATCAAACTTGCAACCAAAATACCAAAATATTCAATAAAAGACAGTGTGAGGATTAGTAAACACAGGGAAGCATTTACGAAAGGTTACACGCCAAACTGGTCAAATGAAATTTTTAAGATTAAAAAGGTAAACGTAACCAATCCTACAACATATATATTAGAAGATCAAGATGAGAAAGAAATCAAAGGTGCATTTTATGAAACGGAGTTGCAAAGGAAACATCCAGGAATTTACCTGGTAGAAAAGTACTAAGAAAGAGTGGAAATAAAGTATTTGTAAAATGGTTAGGCTTCTCTAACTTACACAATAGCTGGATCGATAAAAATAATGTTTGCTAGAAGTTGTTATAATAATAGTTAATAAGGCTAACATTGTAAAATTATATTAAAATAAATAATACAGACAAAATCTTTCTATTGTTTTTATTATTATTATAAAGGAATTTTGTAAGGCTAACATTGTAAAATTATATTAAAATAAATAATACAGACAAAATCTTTCTATTGTTTTTTATTATTATCAAGCCATTCTTTTAATAAAAAGATATTTTGTTTTGCGCATTGCAAATTTTTATTGCTGTGTCTACAACAATGGATGTTATATTTTAAACGATTGTTGATTTTAACTCCGATAGCTTAGGACAACCTAGTGCAAGCATATCAGTTACAAAGTTTTGCATTATATATGTTTCAATCAATTTCTTCTTTTCTAGACCCTTCACAAATACTTCTTCACCGGGTCGGATAATTTGCTTCAAATAAAGCGCTATATATGATGACACCATTCCAGCCGTTGAAGATTCATCCCAAGAAATACCATGAATATTCCTTGTCACCCAGTCGTTATGTTTTATATGATCTTGACTCAAACAACTGGACTGCATTGGCAGTTTAAAAATTTGATGCCAAACATCACCTTTCAACAAGTCCAAAACCGCAATTTCTTTACACACAAACTCGTTTTTCTTGTATTTAAATCCCTGAATATCAATTATATACATGTTTGTATGTAAATATATGCAGTAAACTTCGACTAATTAAATTAATATTAGAGCAATCTCCTTATATAGCAGATTACCACCATCTGCGTACTTTGCCAACCCACTTTTCAACCTATCACAAGAGTGAAATCATTTTGAATTAAAACCGGCCCATGTGTATTTGCAGCCTCTAAACATAAATCAGAATCCACTTTAATTAAAAACACAATTGACTTGAATGCGATATTTTTTTGCATCTGTCATACTGTCACGCAAGAAAACCAAATTAAAAACATCTACACACAATTTATCTGCACTAACATTTTTCAACATACGTATGTTACATTGAAAGTAATATAAAGACGATCCTAATTCAAAACGTGCCCACAAGTATTTTACATTTGAAAAGAATTCAGGTTTTCACATTTTACATTAAAAGTATATAACGCCTATCCTAATTCAAAACGGTGCACGTGTAACTTCTCGCTAGAAAACCGAATTCAAAACAGCTACACACATTCTTCTCTGCACTTACATTTTTTTCAACATACGTGTGTGTTTCATTGAAAGTAATATAAAGCCGGTCCTAATTCAAAACGTGACAGACGTATTTTTACATTGAAAGCATAGAAGAATTCATGTTTTCACAACTATTTTACATTCAAATGTTTTCACAACTATTTTACATTGAAATTATATAGGGCCGATCCTAATTCAAAACGTGACAGACGTATTTTACACATGGAAAATACGTCTGTCGCGTTTTGAATTAGGACCGGCCCTATTTACCTACTACCGTAGCTTATATTAACGGGAATGCTAGATACGGAGTTATTTAACTCAAGTAAGTCACGTCGCGAATACACGTGGATTGAAATAGCCCATAATAAAGAATATCGATTTATACCACTCACATAAGGGTAGAAAGAGATGGATGAAACGCGCAAAGCCGAGACACGGATAATAGAAGGCGTGATTTGGGCAACGTCACTGGGTTTGCGATTGGTGGAAATAAGATGCAGATATGAGAGGTGTAAATGTAACGATTTCTATACAAAATTAATTAGTTGTTCTCGGACGTGTTTGCGAGCCGTGTGAAAATTTCTTAGATTTTCAACTGGCGCGAGTGTAAATTTTGTAGAATCGCGTGCCGAGCTGTCGAAAAGCGAACAGAGAATGCGAAATTCTAAAAACTGGCCGTCGCGGGACAAAACCGACGTGCAGGCGAGCTATTATATAAACCCGTGTTTATAGGAGTTTCGCTCTCTTAGATTTTCGATTTTTTTATTCAATACTTTAAACAGTTTTGCTCTTTATTTTTGCTGTTATACCATACTTCAAGCAGAATACGTGCTACGATACTAGTTATTATGCATTAGTGCCCTTAGAAAAGAAGGTACAAGGTAATAAAGTCTAGTTATATTTGCGAGTATTACTGTACCAATTATCCAAATTAGTAACGATAAATGAATAAACAAAAGTGGGCAGTTTTGGGTATAGCGTGAAAGAATTATGAATTTCTTTGCTATTTTTCGGGGGTGTTAATAATCAAATGTTATTCGTAATCGTGATTGAATCCACAAAACGAGATTTAGATATACATAGATGAGTTCCTGAGAAGCCCTGAAACAACTTTAGATGAATGGTGGTGTAGAAAATTTTAAAAGCGTTCAGAATCAGAAGCCGTAAACATAACCCAGTTGGAATGGTGTGATTAACAAAGGACGATGTACATTGGAGCCACGAGTACATTAACCTTCAGGTAACTTATGCTTTGTTGTTCGATTTTGATGATTTGGTGTGTGTTGAATAACTTTATAATTTGTTTGATAAAAAATGGACAGTAGTGAATTTGTACAAACAACAAATTTTTAATTTTAAGGTGAAATTTTCTTGTTTAAGTAGAAAGGAGTATTTAGCAGTTTATGTTCTTGATTATGATGAAAATTTGGGTCTGTCTTTGAGCTCAATTAGACTAACCTGTATAATTAACGTAAAGGGGTGGAAGATGCTCCCTTAGACTTATTCAGACTTAGGTCTGCACATATTGTAACTTAATTAGTATGCATCCTACCAGGACTTTAATTCTGGATGCAAATTAGAACTGATGACAAATTTAAACTTGAAATTTTATGATACTGAAATTTATGCTGAAAGTTAATTTTGAAATTTTAATGTATTATAAATATTGATGTAAATAGAGTTAACGTTGATGTTTGTGGTAGGAATGTGTTTGTTTTTTTTATGAATGAGAATGAAAGTTTTAACTAGGTGAGCAGCCGAGGCGGAAAGAGTAAAGAGGCGATTATCAGAAGAGATTCGACAGGGCGAGAATCACAGCAAATCTTGGTGCCCAGTTTGAGAGGCTCGAATATTTTTTTTTGCTCTGGTGAGACTTTTTGTAGGTTTCACAGTGTACACGGCGCCCAACTGGGGCTCGAGTTCCAAATAAAATTTTTGTGATTTTATTCCAGGAAACTGGCGATCTGAGAGAGAGAGTTTCTGTTTGTGTATAAATTTAAGAGTATTTTAGAGTGTGTGTGAGTGATTAGAACGTATGCAGAGAAAGGAGTGGTTAAGGAGTCAAGGAGTGGAAATTGGGAGTGACGATAGTGCATTGTGTGAAAAAAATTCGAAAATGGAAGAAGCTGGAGGCAGTAGAGATCAGTCGAGGACGGAATCAGGGGATCAAGGAAACGAGATGATAATGAGAATGCTAGAGAGGATGAACGAAGAATCGAATAGAGCGAGGGAGGAGTCCAAGCGAAAATTAGAACAGCTAAGCGATGAATCGAATAGAGCGAGGGAGGAGTCCAGCCGAAAATTAGAGCAGATAAGCGGGAAAATTGAGCAATCTACTAAGGAATTTACAGAGTTTAAAAATAGCCTTACCGTAAAAATGGGGGAGGTTGAAAATAGGGTTGATAAAAATGAGCCTTATATTACAGGTCTTCGACAGGAAATGGGACATTTAAGGTCCGAAGTACGCATTTTTTGTGAAGAAAAAATAAATATAAAAATGACTGAAGTAACGGACTCACGTAGGGATCAGTTAGGCAGGGTAGAACGCGAAGTTAGTAGTATTAAATACAACATGTAAAAATTTAACGGGGGATGGTCCCAGATTTTATACAGGTGGCGTATCATTGGACCAACATATGAAATTTTATGGCGATAACAGGGTAAATCCACAAATTTTTATTAATAGCGTAAGAAATCTAGTGGGAAATTTATTCGACGAACAGACTAAATACGATAAAGGCTTTATTGAAAGACAATGCGGAAGCATGGTACAATTTAGTAGGACAGGACATAGAGACATATCAGGACTTTGAAAACAAATTATTATAACATTACTGGAGTGATCACAAACAGGATCAGATTAGGGACGACTTGATTACAGGAAAATTTAAGGGAGAGTTTGCAGGTTCTAGGGAGCAATATGCCATCCGAAAATACAGTGTGGCCAAACAACTTAATCCACCATTGACGGACAGACAAATAATTAGGTACTTATCACGACATTTTGAACTGGATATCAGACAACACGTGGCCTTACAAAACATCACAGAACCGGGGACATTTTTAGAATACTTACAGAGATATGACGATGTATGTGTAGGACGGACAAGAGAGATACGATAACGAAACGTTAACACAGTTAGGTTTGACAACAGGACACCGAATTATCCGAGACGGCCTGACTACAATAGGAATTTTCGACCGAATTGGGAACGACGAGGACAGGAATATAGAAGCAATAGTGCGACTAGGGGACCGACGCCAAGACCTAGTTACACGAGACAGAATAGTTTACCGGAAGTAAACAGGACAGTGACGAGCACGCCGAATAGAGACAGGGACACGGATATGAATACGAGGAGGACGTACGCACAGGTTGTAGAAGGACAGCCAGGACCAAGCACGGAAAACAGGATGCGACAGGATTTTTAGAACACGACAGACCACTAGATTTCAGTGTAAATGTGTATGAACATCCACGTGAATTTTTCAAAATTGAGGAGGAAATAGAGCCAGAAACTGTAGAAAAATTATGTTTGCCAATTATTAATATAGGAATTTTTGAGAATAATGTAGAAGTATTACTTGATACAGGGGCAGAGGCGAGTTTAATATCGGAGGAATTCGTCAGCAAAATTAGGGATAAGGTTTGTGATAGAATTATGCCTATAAAGCGTAGCCATTTAGTAGCTCCAAATAAAAAGAAGTTTGCTGTAGTAAATAGTGTTGTGGTGCTTAGGATAAATATAGGAGGTTTAAGCTAAGAACAGGAGTTTGTAATTGTACCTGGACCGAAGTTTCAGAGCATTTTAGGTGTTGACTGTATAATGCAGTTAGGAGTTTTGATAGATATGGATAGGAAGGTAGTAAGGATTAAAGATAGGGTAGTGCCATGGAAGGGCAGTTATGAAGTCACAGAGGATAACACGGGGTTGAGTATTAATGTAGTTGAGGTAGAGGATGATGGAGTTAAACAGATCAACACAATAAGATGTCCAGAGGATAGGAGAGTAGAGGTTCAAGCTTTAGTACAAAAACATGCAGAATTAGTGGAGGTAGAAGCAAGAGCAGCATATCGGAAGCAGGTGAAGGCAGAATTAAATAAAGATGCACGAAAAATTAACCAATAAACCAAACCGCAATTCCATTGTCCACCATCCATGGACACACTTTCGAGGTTAAGTGGCAAGTTTGTTTTTAGTAAATTAGATTTAAGGAATTCATTCTGGCTGATTCCATTACACAAGGATTCTAGAAGGTACACAGGATTTTCCGAAGAGGGAAAAATCTATAATTTTAAGGTAGTATCGTTTGGTTTGTCCGCAGAAAAGGAAATAAGAATAAATGAGAAACAGACAAGTGTAGGGACTAAAGAAGAAGCAATATGTAAGAGTCCGGATAATAGGTATAAGTTTATTGTATGTGAGATAATAGGAATGATAAGTATAGATATAGAAGGGGGAGAAATAGGGATGAAGAGTATTAGGATGGTAAGAAGAAAGACTTGGAGGATCAAGAAAAGAGTCAGATTTAAATAAGAAATGAAGATTACATGAACTAAATATAGGGATAGCATAGGTGTATATAGAAGAGTAGAAGTAAGTGTTTATAGAAAATAAAGCTAAGTATAGGATAAATACGGGAGATAGTTAGAAATAGGTGTATAGGATGAGAAGGAAAATTAAATGTAGGAAGAAAATAAGATAGGTTAAGTGTAGATATTTCTTATAAGATTAGTGGAGAGTTAGGAATAGAATAAGAATAGGATAGGAATATAGGATTAGGTAGGGGGAAGTGAGTATAGTGAAGATTAGTTAAAGGTAAGGACTAGGATAGGTATATAGGATATATATATATATATAGGCTTAGATGGAGAAGTTAGGGATAATTTCAGTTTATAAAATTAGGTGAGAATTAGGAGTAGGATAGGGATATATGATAGGTGTAAATTTTTTTAGGATTGGATATAAGCTAGGTAAGTTAGATAGATAAGGGTAGAGAGAGATAGACAATTTTTTTTGTAAATTTTTTTTGCAGTCTAAATGTCTTATATCTGAATTCAAATGAGTGGGATTATTTGTATTCAAATAGGGGGAAATTACTCAAATTTAGACCAGGGTAGAAAATTAATTAACGACATCAAGTAATTTTAATCACCGTGTATAAGGAAGCTTTGGGAAAAAGTACGCGTAATTAAAATGCCTAGTGTGAAGATTTAAATCATTCAATTAGAATGTAGGGTTTGTATAGAATTTTATTGGATAATACGCGTTATCAAAACCGTATATATATATATATATATATATATATATATATATATATAGCTGTTTTCTGAAAATAAACTAACTATAAAGAAAAGTTGCTGCTACGGTAAATCGCCTAAATTTATTAACATACAGCAATTTCCACTGAGAAAAAGACTTGTGGATACCCTTAGTCGCTTGAGCTTTAAATAATAACTATAGTTTTTAGGTATTAATTACTAGCTCCTACCTCATCTTACTTTAATCGTTTGCTATATACTTAGAGGCAACTGCTATGCACTAGAAGAACGGTTGGTGTGATACTATCGAAACGAGATCAGACTAATGGTAGGTTTTACAACCTATTAACTACAAGATGAGGTATATATAATGCTGTGCTAAGGGGTTATTTAGGGGTGTATTGAATAGCAAGGGTCGTGTAGTATATATAAATTGCAATAGGAAGCATAAAACTGCATTTATTTAGCAGAAAATTAATTAATTTGTACATTATGTAAATAACAAACATTTAACACCCTGTATATAGACCATAATTAGCTTTAAGCGATGCAAGGAAGCATGTCTTACAACAATAGAACGCGTATTTAGCAGAAAAATAGGTAATTCATACATTATGTAAATAGCAAGCATTCAACACTCTGTATATAGACCTTTATTAATTTTAAATAATGCAAGTAAGAATTTTTTTCAACAAAAGTACGCGTATTCAAGAGAAATGATAGTAAATGTAATTAAACACGCGTTGAGAAATGTTCTAATTAGTTATAAAACAAATACAAAGATAAAACCTAATAAAGCTTTATGCAGGTACGCAAAAACAATAAACATTTTGATAAGAAAACGCAATTTTCAGACACGCACAGAATAAACGAAAGTAGAATTAAAGTGACATCATTTATTTTGTTCAATTATCCAAAAAGGCCATATCTATACAAAACAACGTATGGTTAAGATAACGATGTATCAATAGCAAATAGACATTACACGGAAAACCAAATATATTACATCAGAAACATCTTTAAAATGCAGGAAATACAAAGACGTGGTTGGTTGAGATATCTACAAGACTTGTTGAAAGCCCAGCCCACATGTAAGTGGGAACAGCCTATATTAACACTGAGCAATGATAAGACGAGTCAGTTTAAAACTCGGGCAGAGCGAAGTTGCGTCACCGTAAATCAAAAAGTCACGCGTAATTTTAAATATTTAAAATATCGTAGTGATAATAGTGCTACAATTATGAAGACTTCTTTTACCGTTTAACGCGAGTTGAATTTGGGGTAATTTATTTAAACTAAATATTAATAATAATAGGGCTTCGAATGAATAGATATAATAATTTAAATGTGTTCGAATGGTTAATGAGAAGAATAACTCAAATGTGTGAATAGATATAATAATTTAAATGTGTTGATGAGAATAATTCAAATTGGTGGTGTATTTCTGAATAATTCAAGCATGCGTCGATAAGAATAATTCAAATCTGGGTCGATATAATATTTCAAATCAGCGTCGACAATTATATTTTGGTACAATTCTGGTACAATTTGGAGTTGCGAAATTCAATGCAAATAAAATAAAAAAGCACGAAGTAATTTATGGAAAACGAGGGGTTCAACTAAGCAGAGCAGTGATAAACCAACGAGGACAACAAAGGGGTGTTGAACCACAATCCGAAGAACAACCTGTAGCAGGTCAGATCTATTTAATTTTAAGATATTTTTCTATTTAAATTTCAATATTGAATTTATTTAATTTATATAAAAAGTGTAACGAAGTCAGCAATAAACATTGCATTTGTTAAACTTACGTAATATATTATAAAGGGGTCCAGATCGTTCCAGGTTTCTTTGAAAAAAAGAGGTAGTTTTTGGTGACTTTAGATTGATTTCAAAGCATATAAATTTTGGGATAAATGATACATATGATATTGATTGATTGAAGGGTGTATTTTAATATTTTTCAAAACTTGTAAATAATATTTCTTTTCATTATATGAAATTAATTGACTTTGTTTTATAAATTCAAACAGATAGGTAATCATAAAGGGGTGGAGAAGAGAAAAATTGATCATCGTAACGTTGTGCACTCTGTGTAGATTAAATAGGGCTAGGCGTGGCATAATAATAAAATTAGTAAGATTAAATTTGGTCTAAAAGCACAGAGAGGTGGAGTTAAGTAAAAACGTCATTACACCGAGTACGGCGTTATCATATCAATATATATATATATATATATATATATATATATATATGTATATATATATACATACATATATATATATATATATATACATATATAAACAGTAGGTTCCGGCTCCTATTGAAAAAAAAGATTATGTAGTTTTATACATACTGTTAGATACTAAAAGATTATTTGTTTGAAAATGAAGTAAAGTTTTTCATATATACCACTAATGAACACTTGTATACAGATAGTGTTAATGACTTCTACTAGTTCCGAATAAAAAGTATATTTAAACAAGAAAACAAGTTTCAAGCATCTAATAAAAGTTTTTACAAATGCAGTTAGTATCAGCAGTTCTTATGGTTAAAGATTAAAGTAAGTTTTCCTTTTGTTGTAAACACTCTATGGCACTTGTATTTAAAGGTTATACAAATTCTTTATCAAGTCATATACATACATATATGAAATGAAGATTTTTCAAATGAAAATACGAAAGTATAAAGTACGGTTAAGTTAAGTTTTCCAAAAGACTTAATTAATTTTCTGTTAGGTTAGTGGTGTAAATTAGATGGTTTTAGGCAATATCTACAGGCATACAGAGCTTACTTTAAAATTATAAAAAGTTATATACCACTTTTATAAATAATATAATAACTAAGTTAGTTTTTAAAGCACTAGATCTTTAAGCAACTTCGTATTGCAAAACACAGTACAAACAATGATTTATCACAATACTATTGTGCAATTTAATATAAGGCAAGAAAGTTATGACTGTTTAATTAAAGTAAACATTGTGGCCGCTATCTTAAACTGGAAAAAAGCGACCTGTTATATCGATGACTTAGAAATATGAAAACGAAATAATTCTATTTCCAAAAAATATATCCTTTCTTGTATGCAAAATTTAAAAAGAACTAACTCAGATATAAATTGTTATGGTTAAACAAGGGATGCGTTATAAATAAATCCAGGAGTTTACCGCCAAATTACTACCTATTGAATAACAGAGGTAAATGTAATACTAGTTATCGCGTTGCCATACAAAGGGCGTAATAATATTGCAGCCACAACAAATAAACAAACAACCCAATAAATCAAGCTTACCTTTATTAATACAGGTAGTTAAAGTAGATACAGCTAATTACTACATCCTTCTAATACGCCATTTCTGCGCGGAAAATGCTATGTATTATTTGTTTACAGTAATACGTACCTTTGGGTCAGATGGTTTATTTACCTTTATTCTACAAATTCTAGCAAAGTTAGCTACTTACCACAACATACTGGTACAAAAAATATTTAGAGATAAAGTACGGTAGGGAATTTACAAATAATTTCACTGTATTACACGCACTCCCTGGTACTGCGTTTGTTTGGTCAAATAGAACAAAATAACCTCACCAATTATGACGTTCATCCACACCAATTTATGAAAACCCTTTCCTAATATCGCACACTCTCATGGGTTGAAGCACTGACGCATATTTTTCGAAACGCGGGGGTATCTTAGAATTACATTATGTTCACGCGAAATACACAATAAACTAAATAAAACTATTTCTAAAAGTCTACGAGCATGGAAATTCAAAACCGCTTTCTTATGCGTCATAACCCACTTATACGAGCTAAATTAAAATGGAAAACATACTCCCAATATAAGATTGCAATTCCACTGTGGTTAGTTATTACGATTAGGCTTGTGATGCCAGAAAAACGTAAGAGTTTTAGCTTTACAAGCATTTATCCAACAAGGTATTTAGGTGAGAGCAATAGGAAGAGTCCGCCACTTCAATGTCAAGCTGAACTTTTATTAGTTGTATGATTATGTTTAGTTTTCTTGTATGTTAAGAAGGTTCTATTTTAAATTAAGCATGGGTTACTTAATTTTATTCTCAATCTTGTACCGGAACTGTCACATACACATTAATTAAAGAAACTTTGTGAGATTTAAAAGATCAACAGGATTGTCTGAGATCAAACAATTTAATTCTAAATTGTAAATGATTTTACACGTATTATTCAAATGGGGAATTTGGGATTAGAATTGAATATAAGAAAATGAAGCTTAAATCGCAAATACGCACTTTTAATTAAATCTAATTATTGTTGTTTAATAGTTTTAATTTTAAATTAAAAATAGATCGGGAAGTGATTTGTGTGCAGCTTTTAAATAGTATTAGCTTGGTATTCCTTTTCTGTTATGTAATTTTCTAGAATAGATTGTGTTCCAGGAATTGTAGTTTTTGCGAAATCGAGATAAAAATTTTAGGTTCAACCATCAAAAAAAAAAAGAAAAACTGACAGGCATGGTGTATTGTAATATATGCTTGTCATGTAGCACGTCGGTTTAAATGAAATCAAACACAAATAATGACTAACCTTTACAAAGGTAACCTATCATTTTTTTGGATTTTATCCTTTTCACATTTCATTCATCGGCCTTTCTGACGTGTAATCAAATTTAGATTCCTGTAAAATTAGGCATGCCATGAGATACATAAAAAGGTTTTTAATTAGTTTCTGTTTGGCTTAGTATTATAGATAAAACCCTTTCATGTACTTGAACAGATGCCATATTTCAAATTGCATTTTAAATACAATCCACAAAGAACTTTGGTGTTAGCATACTAATGGGTTCGACAGACCGAACTTTAAACGCGTTATTTTAAAGCTAAATTTAGAACGTTTAATTTTTGGTTCGTTATGCATAATTCTTAAAAAGAAGAGGGTAATTTGATGCTTATACAGTAAGTCTAAAATGTAAAGTGTAAGGAAGTGTTATTATCTTTACGTTGTTAGCTTTAATGAGGCACTAATTTCTCTAAACCGGCTTAAAGATGTTTCGGTAAACTTCGTTCTATATAAATTTAAATACCGGATAATAGCATTAAAAAGCTGGCTACTTAATATGCTTTTTGCATTTTGATACCTTATGATGTTTTCCAGTTTCGCGCACCTATTGAGCTAGTAAACTCAAATACGAACAATTTGCTGCCAGAAAGATACAATATCAGAGGTTGTAAAGACCGCAGGTTAGATAATCAACAATAAATTGAAAATTTTGGTCACTGAAGTAATTTGCTTTGATAAAACTTGTACAGAAGTAGACATAAAACAGCTTTCTAGTAGAAAAAACTAAATATAAGTTCAAATAGATTGTATCTATTTGTAGGAGTATGTCACCAACCATACCCCTAACTAACTGACCAATAAGCACGCAGGATGCAAATAAATACCATGTGCGCTTAAAACACCCCTCAAACAATAACGGACTCATCCGTTACCCTTCGAAATACATAATAAAAGTGTCCGAGCGTCCAACACAAACAAACCCAGGATATAAAAGCAGCTGGAAAAGTTAGAACAACTTACGTACATGGTGGCATCGAAACGAAACCTAGAAATCCTTACTGGGAGAACTCCGAGCCGAGGACAACCCCCAATGCCTCCTATCCATGGCAAAACAGGCTTGGTTTATTCAGTCTCTAAAAGACAGAAAGCTTCGCAGACAGCATGGAGCATCTGTTCAAGCCGAACTATGCTCACACAGACCTTCGGCATATCAAATAGGTTCACCGCGACGTCCAAAGGAGGCTAAGGGACGACGACCCTCAGGAAATCGACCCCACCACAGTTGAAGAAGTCAAGGACCTAATCAATGCCTTAAGGGTCAGAAATGCTCCTAGACCGGACGGAATCTCCAACCGGGTTCTGAAAGCGCTGTCGGAAAACGCCCTCCGGGTGTGAACCGAAATCACCAATGCCATGTTGAGATTCCGCCACTTTCCATCCACATGGCAAACGGCGGACGTTGTAGTGCTCCGGAAATAGCAAATTTGTCACATTCCTACAGAACATCGCCCAATTAGCTTGAGTCGGTAGTTGGGAATATAGCGGAAGCCGTTTTCCTAAGGAGACTCCAAGCAGCGATGCGGGAACACCATGTGATCCAGGACGAGCAGTTTGGGTTACATAAGAGGCATTTTGGCATTCACCAGATACTGCAAGTGGTAGAGTACATCGCGGAAGGCTCTAACTGGCGACAGTCAACAAGCGCAGTGTTCTCGAACGTGTCTAAAGCTTTCGACAAGGTATGGAATTATGGCCTACTCCACAAGATGCTGGAAAAGGGAAACCTATTCCCAAGGTGCGGAGGGGAGTTAGAAAATGGCAGAGAGTTAGAGGTGCTGGAAATTGGCGACATCCCTCTATTCTCAAAAGAAGAGTTATGTAAAGCGGCAAGGAAGCTTAATCCGAGGGAAGCACCGGGTAAGGACGGCATACCGGTCGAGGCCATCCGGATATTGGTTGAAACCGGGAGATCCCTTCTTTGTACAGGCCCATATTCCTAATAAACACCGCGGCAAAACTTGCGAAACATTTGATCAACTACCGGTTAAAAAAGGAAGTTGATAATAAAGGAGACATTTCCGGTATGCAGTTCGGTTTCAGAGAGGATCGTACCCCAAATACGCCATTAGGGGTTTTTGGCGCACCCGGCAGTTGTGCATAATTGTGGCGTTAGACGTTAAGAACGCCTTTAATACTGCAAAGTGGGAAGTATCATGAACGCAGTAAGGCGCATTGGTATATCTTCATATTTATTTAGAGTAATTAATAGCTACCTAAACGACAGACCGGCGATCTTCACCAAGAGGGGGGGGGCTACCTATACGATGTCGGTCACAGCTGGTGTGCCACAGGGATCGGTGTTGTGGCCCATTTTATGGAATATTATGTACGATGGCGTCCTGAAGCTAGACCTGCCAGAAAGTACCAAATTAGTTGCTTTCGCTGACGACATAGCACTTGTGACTGTAGTGAACGATGCAATAGAACTGACAGGAATAACAAAAAAGGCCATAGAAATGGTAGAGAGGTGGATGACAGAGAATGGGCTATGCCTAGCACCGAGTAAAACTGAGACTATACTGATGTCTGGAAAAAAAAATTAAGTCTATCCAAATAGAGGTTGGGGGAGTGGAAATAAAACTTCGAGATTTCATTAAGTACTTGGGAGTTATCCTGGACAAAGGTATTTCTTATAAGAACCATCTGGAAAACCAAGTCAAGAAGACACAAACTGCCGCAAACAAAATCAATGGCTTGCTATCAAATATAAGGTGTCCAAAAGCTAGCAGGAGACTAGTTCTTACAGCGGTTACGGACTCCATATTACTATACGAAGCTCTAATCTGAGCGGATAGCATGCAAACCTACAACAAAAGGAGCATTATACTGAGGTACAGAGGCACATGATTTTAAAAATAGCCAGTGCGTATTAAACGGTGTCTGCTGATGCGATCTTGGCAATTGCTGGAGCTATACCAATTGATTTATGCGCCAAAGAGCGGAGGGACAAAATTATTTATTCTAAGCAAAACCGAAGCGAGAAAAATAACTTTAAGGACCTGACAGGTAAAATGAAACACTTTTGAAAAAGGCAGATGGATATAAAGGATGATAGCAGAGCTACAACCATGTTTCACTGGAAAACCCAGGTATTGAGTGGCCATGGGTGTTTTGTAAACTACCTGGAAAGATTTGGGAAAAAAAATCGACCTATGCATCGTGTGTGGAGAAAAAGATGATGTAGAGCACACTTTATTTGAACGTAGTAGATGGCATAGGAGGAGGACAATGGTCGAACTCTATGCGGGAGAGCAGCTAACGATAGGAAACATGACGAAATTCGTGCTTAAATCACCAAAGAATTGGGTGGAAATAGATAAATACGTCACATACTTAATATCTACTAAAGAGAAATTATAGGGAGAGCTGCAGAAAGGAATCTGAAAAACCAGACCATGAAGATATTCGCACTAAGATCTAAGCCCCTCAAACACGCTGAAGTACTACCTAAAGGTGGTCCCAGGGTGTTTCGTCACAAGAGTGAAGGAGAAAAGGGGTTTAGTGGGTATCCCGGCAAGTCCTAAGCAAGTCCCACACTCTCCCGACAATTGATGCCTTTCAGCCAGCTGGGGGGTAGGCTAAAACAGGTTCTCCTATCCCAAGGGAAAAAAAGAAGAAGGGTACCGCCTGGTTCCGTGTTTCACAGTTAAGATACATATTACTCCTGTATCGCTCGTCCCTTCTATCTGTGCTTCAAATTTTGGAATTCGTGGTGGTTGTATACCCGATCTCACCGGTCTCGTATTAGTCTTCTTTTACGACAGATAAGAGTTACCGCAGTGATATTCTTAACCTCAACTACAAGGCATCCGCGTGTGTGCGTGGTGTGTGTGCCTGTGAAGAGTGCGATTGTAAGTGTGAAGCTTCTTTAGTCGCTTATCACAATAGATAGGCCGTACTGTGGGGTATTCTCAATGCCAGAACCCACACTGGTGCTATTATTGTTATTAATATTGTTATAATAATTATTATAATTATTTAGCTTGATTTTATAGGCAATCCGACAAATAACATTAATTTTTATGTGGCGCAAGATAGGCTTAGGGCCTTTGGGAGCTTCTTTTTAAAAACATTTATTTCCCAAAAAACTCTTGTATCGATTTCATTCTCAATTGTACAATTTAAAAATGACTTCCTTCTTGTTGCAATAAACTATTTAAAATTAACAAAATACTTGAAGTTAATAATCAATCAATAATTAATAATTAAAATTATGGTGAGTAGCTTGAACCACCAACAATGTTGAAATTATGAAGTTTGAGACTAACTGGCGAACAGGGGCTCCTCAGGGTATTTATGTAATCCCTGCTCTCACATCAGATTGTGGGAAAGTGCAGATCTCACCGTCTGCTACTTCTTGATAAAATACAATGTCTTACTTCTTAGTAATCTTAATTAAGTCTGCTTTTATTGCAGATCATTGAGTCCTGCAACTTCAGTATCAGGTTGCGTCTGGAATACAAAGTAGTTGCTTCCGTTTTCATGTCTGATATGAACTTTTGTTAACCTTTTGTATTATTACCTTCAATTATGCAGTGTAATATTCTATTTCTTAAGACAATAATTGCATTTAAATTTATATACATATTAATTGGGGATATGTAACTCGCATTGTATTTAATCCTACTTCTCCAATATTACACAACTAATTTACTGACAAAAATTAAGCAATTAGTCAAGGATGTCTCCGATTGTTTCTATAGTCTGTAAAAGCTTTTAGACTTAGTAACGAGTTTCAAACAATAATGGGGGATTTATTTACTATATCCGCAACGAGGTTCAAAGCAAAATTATAATCCTCAATCAATGGGGTACACTATGTAAGGAACACCAGGTTCTAAAATTTAACTATTTAGTATTTTATTCCTTGCGAAGTATACATAAGACAAGTACAAATCCTTTAAACCCTCAAATACATTCTCATGTGATTACAGGGAAATTACATTACAAAAGGAAATCAACAATGCCTTTCGTTTCCAATGTTAATTTAGGCTCCATTAGGTAATTATACAGAATTTGGTAGCTGGCACGTCAAACAATCAGTGTAGACATTTTAAATTATCCCTAGCCGTTTTAAGTTTAAGAGTTTTACATATTTGTCGCCGAGCACTTTCCAAAAATTACACAGCAGCACTACAGGTTGTTTTTATAAAACAATGTTGATTTTGTTAGCGTCGCTAATTAGTAGCCGTTTAATGAATGGAAAGGTAAATGTTTACGTATAGAACTAATTGAGCAGATGCTTTAGTCACTACACATTCCCATAAGATCAAAGATTGCTTATTTTCTAAAAAATTTGTGTCTAAGTTTATGTGGTTATTAGTGTTTGTGATATGACTTCATGAAAATATACCGGGTTTAATAATTTTTTCATACATTTTAATTGCTTGTAGTGTTTGCAAATGAGTAAGAAGAGGAAATTAATTGCGTGTTCTTGTCACTATAATAATGATACGTGACATGGACGGGAAATTATTATTGCTTTAAGCATAATAATTGACGTACAAATGATACCAAATTAAAAATTATCCTTCAGCTGGTCCATCACTAATTGATTTTCTCTTGAAGAAATGATAAAAATAACAAAGAATAATTTATAAATTTGTGTATGGGAAGTAGAGCAATCCCTATATTGACCACTTGCAGTCTGACTTTGTGGTCGGGTGGCAGCAGGCGATTTTCGTCGGTGATATCTTCGAGGATGGTGTGTTATTTGACCGGCGGGAGAGGCGATCGGGCAACTCGTTGCGTGTCCAGGGGCAGTGCTTGACGTCAAAGTTAAACTCTTGCAGCACCAAGGCCTACCGTATAAACTTGGATTTGTGTCCGTGGTACGATCTAGCGATAACAGGGCGTGGTTGTCTGTGCGGAGGATAAATCTCTTGTCTTCTAAGTATAGACAATATCTTATGCCCCATATGACGATTAACCATTTCTGCTTGTTGATATGACCTTCAGAATAAATTGATTATGAATATCAACCTTACTCCTGAAATAACAATAAAACTGAAGGAAAACCATATTTTAACAAGAACGCTCGGTATCTATTACGAGTTTCAAACATTTACCACCGTTAATAACCTAACTTTTAATTAAACTCAACTTATTCTCTTTAACACATACACAATAATAAAGTAAACAGTCTAATCAGTACCTGATTTGAATCTTCTCAAATACGCCTCGCAGCTCACTTGGTTCTTCAAAAAGGTTTCTTATACACTTGACATCTTATTGCTCTCCATCAACATTCCGGCTGCTATGTACAACATCCCAAATCTGAATTATTATGACATTTAATTTCATTCCACACTATGATTATTATGCTATTAACAGTTTTCTTCCACTTCACACCAGAACCATTATGCTATTTACGAGGAGCATTATTCCACTCCACACCAGTAGTCCTAATTAAAATTAGTTGTGTTTAACACCTAACGCAAAAAATTCTGCACGACTATGAATTTCAAACACAAGTACACTGACTTAAGCTTATTTACAAATTTTTAACCAAATGCTTCAATAATTCTAAACAAAGTTTCACACTTGTGTTGAAAATAAAGTTTTTCTTGATTTAAAAAAATTAATTGAAGTTACTTTCAATGCTTGTAATAACTTAGGAACAGTAATACACACACGCACGCGCACGCGCACGCGCACGCGCACGCACACGCACGCGCTCGCGCACACGCACACGCACACGCACATGCACACGTACACGTACACGCACACGCACGCGCATGCACTCACACACACACACACGTAGGTCATATTGCATCATATAAAACATCCAAGATCTTTAACTCGAAAAAATTTGAGAAAATTCTAGAAAAAGCCCAATTAGGTAAATTTTTATTTAGTTATAAAACGTATTTTTAAAATAGCTCCTCTACTAAAGCAATGCATGTAACAATATGACTTGTGATTATTCTTTGGCCTATTTACTGTAAAGAAATATTGTTCAAAGTTATCTTTTGCTGTATTTTATTTTAATACAAAAATTTTTTAAGTAAGTGGACATTATAACGCCTTTTTCCTCGAACTGTTTTTTACCTACAACAAAATTATACATTCAAAGAGAAAGGCACCAAAATATTTCAAACAACAGTAAGTGCTGTATTAACATTAAAATAGAAGATCATTGATTAGAAAAATTATCGAAGTTTTCTTGGGAATAGTTAAGGGCGTTGTTCACGAAAGTTAAATATTTGTAAAAATCATGGGACATTGATGGTAGGAACGGCAATAACAAACACATCAAATTATTATACTTTTGTTTGTTGATTCGTAATTTTCCATTTGACACATGTAGAATTAAAAGAAGATACCACCTGACCAGGTATCGAGAAAGAAGAGATGCATACCAAACAAAGCTACAAACATTCAAACAGGAATCCTGGGACAAATTTGTAGATAAACACTTGATGCGTAACCTATGGAGAATTTCATAGCGTATAGTTGGTTATAAGAGCATACCACTAACCATCTATTCCACCTTACAGAGGGATGACGGAAACATCTCTAACTAGGACGATTCGGCAAAGGCACTAATTAAAGACCTGATACCTGATGACAATCCTGATGAAGACTCGGGCAGTCATGTGGATCTTCGGAACAACATGATTCGCCAAAACGGCAAGGCAACAGGCCTTGGAATCGACAGGAGGAAAACCTTCTCCCCTTCACAGAGGACGAGGTACTTCTGGCGATTGCAAGGTGGGGAAACAAAAAAGCACCCGGTCCTGACAACATAAACACCTTGTCAGAACAAATATCCGATTTGATAACTGCATTCTACAATTAATGTTTCATACAAACAACATTTCCTACCCTTTGGAAAAGGGCAAACATGGTAATTATTCCGAAGGGGCATGATAGAGATACGTACTCTCCTTTTGGGATAACACCCAGGCAATATCACTGACGATACCACCACACCTGAGACTGTACGTGGCTCCCCAGGTTTCCGGCAGTCCAGACGTGCAGGAATGCAAACTGTCGGAAACTGGAAGGGGAAGCAGTCCCATGACACCATTTTATAACACCACTACATACAGACAAACATACACACACAGTTTCGCACTCGCACACAAACATCACCAGCACAAATACAAATATACTAACACACAAACACACTGGGTGTTAGCAGCAGTGTTTTGACTTTACAATATTGGCACTAACACAAATTCTTGTTTGAACTGAAGTACGCTATTTATTTATGATCTCCAAAATTATAAAATTCCTAAAAGGAGGACATTTTACAAATTTAACATTGACCAACTACTAACTAATATATATTTATATTTAACTTTCCTCTGGTTCATCCAAAAATTAATAAACTCCGCGACGTTTAGCAAATTGGAGTTATTTTTGTCACCAACCTGCCTCGATTTTTGCACTCATTCTAAGTATATAATCTAGTGCCCGTTTTAGCGTAGTGTCGCTACACCGTTCGTAACGTTCCCCTGGTATGGCAATATTCTCAGTTATCCTACCATCATTAAAACTGCTACAATCGCTGCTGGTCTTTTGTAGATCACTGTAGCTGTCTGAACAACAACTTTTCTAATTTACCCGTCTTTTCCAATAATCGTTTCCAATACTCGTCCTTTTGGCCAACAAATACCGGATTGCTGTTGCTAACAATTAGTACAATATCGCCTTCATTGGGTTTAACGGGTGAAACAATTTATTGCGTCGGGTTATGTTTGGCAAATATTCCACTATCCAGCGCTTCCAAAACATCTGGGCCAGTTGCTGGGAGGTAGATCAGCTTTTTTCATCACCACACTGTCATTACTCAGGCGGCTTAACGGCTTGGATCCATTCAACGTACCTAAAAGAAAATGATTTTGGGCTAACGCTTCTTGAAGTACGTCATCAAGAAGTAGATATATCAACGGGCGTGAATTTACTATTGATTGTACCTCCATGAGCGGGCCGCGTAGGAGCTTATCGGATGAAGTTCGCGCAGGCGGAATTTTATAAAGCGTTTTCTTTACGGGCCGCACCAACCCTATCCAATTTCCACCCATGTGTGGGCACTCTGGAGAATTAAAATTCTACTTCATTATTAAACTATAAAACGCTTTTGCTAGATCTTGGCAATTCACCTGTAATAAAGCGGAACGCATTTTCTTATCGGCTCCTCTTAAGTTGGCCCCATTATCCGAGTAGAATTTTAGAGGTTCTCTTTGTCTCGCTATGAAATATATTTATTTAGTATGCAAGAGTCTGTGTATAAACTATGGGCAATTTCAATGTGAATCGTAGGTGTTAGGCATGTCACTAAAATACTCTACCGTTTTTCTACTCATCTTCCTAAGGTTACTGGCATAGGGCCAAAATAATCGATGCCTGTGTATGAAAACGGTCGACAAAAGGCTGCTAACCAATTTGCGGTGGATTTGGTTTTGCATAGTCATTTTTGCAAACCTAGCAGCCTTTAATTTCACGTTCACAACCGCTCTGAGATGCGGTATATAATATTTCTATGTCTTATTTCATTTATAACCGTTTCGTGGTTATGGTGATGGTACTTTATATAAAACGATAATGCTATAAGATGTGTGTTGTAATAGTCTTTTGGTAGCAAAATGGGATGTTTTGTGGCGTATGATACACCAACAATCGCGTCAATTTGACCATATGCCGTCACTATCTAAATACGCCCCTTGCGTATAAATTGGACTGGACTTGAGTAACCGTTTACTTAAGCCATAATTGTCCTATGGAAAACAGGCAATTTCTTCGGGAAATTCATTGCTGGACGTAACTCATCTTGCCTTTGCACACCATTTTAATGCCATCGTATTTCCACAACAAACCTGACTGATAATAAATATCTTTAAATACCGTGGCCGACATATGGTAAGTGCTCGCAAATGGTATTTTGACTAAGGCGTTGGTTGATTTTTAAGGTCACAAACTCCTAACGAGAAGAACTGCTTCATATAAGATAGTTATAGTATAGAATCACTATTATTGTAATAACCAAACACTACCCAACCCAAACGGGTTTGACTTGCAACAGGCTCTGTTTTTTCATTTTTCTGCACTTTAGTTATCTAATCCAATTAAGATAGTTGATTTTGCTTGATTATAAAATTGTACTGGAATGCCCCTAAGATACGTATCTTTTTCAATCAATGCAGGTGCATTTAGCGACTGCGTCAGTAATCCAGTGATTTTACAGATGTACTTGAACTTTGAACGTTGACCCTTGATTGTTAATACAGAAAATTGCAAAGGACAGCTGTTGCGACTCATCTTCAATTCGATTTGTGTTTCCCATCCATTTCAGACACGGAAGTTGAACGTCGTCATGCACTATTTTTTAAAAACCAAGAATAATATATGAAACTTCTTAGATCTCATACTGATAACTAAATGTTTTGCTGAACATTCTACAAGATTTCAAAAAAAGACATCGTGTATACGCATATCGAAGTTGTTGATGTTTATCAGAACTCGAATAACAGAAATATTTCCCTTGTGCTGTATAATGAGGTAAAAATTTTGGCGCGGAGACGTCCCTAAGGGTAAGGAATCCTTTTTCCCACTCAACGTTCCTCATTCTGAGTGTATTTTGAGTCGCATTCCGGACAAGAGAATTTTGTGTGTGTGTGTGGGTGTGTGTGATATGGTTGTGGGAGCAAAACCATGGTTTAGGCCACAGAAGAGACATCTCGAAAAGTGTTCGAAGCACTATGCACTAAAGTCCACTAGATTCCTCTACTGTGGGTTTACCTCATACCCGTAAACGGGCGATTAATATACTATTTTAAGGTGTCAGAATTATGCAAATTATTTCTAGAAAGATCCTATTATAAGTTTAATAAAGTATTTAAAGGCGCTCCTTGTGAAGTGTCAATCATCGTTAACGTCCAGGGGTGTTAATTGTATTGTTCGGGTCGCGGGTAGGCTACGTGAAGTCTTGTTACACTGCTCCCCCCCGTTTCAGGCTGTTACGACCCAATACATTCTGTAACTCAGATATTGGAAGGCTCTGTGGTGGCAACAATCGTCGGAACCATCTCTACAGTTCCAATATTAATAGAAGTGGCAATCAACACTCCTCATGGTAGGCGGGGTACCATTTGAATGGTAACCATACACCAAGATCAAGACCCCGCCTTCTAGAACAGTACCTCTAACATATTTTGTACCACCCTACAGTCCAATTCATTCACTGCACGATCAATTTTGGGTATGACCAATTTGTGTTTCCAGTTCACTAACGATCTCTACAACTACTAGTAATTAGATCTTCTAGAGGGCAATTGTGGGCGCACCACTATTGTTCTGTTCTTTGGAAGCGTACAAATCCGTTATACCTAGCTATTGCTCTTCATGACAACTTTGTATGAACTATATTAAAGTCTTTGCCACTCTGGCGACACTCCAGGCCTTTGTTTGGAACTATGTTACCTCATGGAGTCGCCTTCTAGACAATAAGTGTCCTGCGTCTTGATGTCATATCTGATCTTTATCCGACCGTTTGCGATCTGGGTATTCTTCCTAATATTGGCACTAACACAAATTCTTGTTTGAACTGAAGTACGCTATTTATTTATGATCTCCATAATTATAAAATTCCTAAAAGGAGGACATTTTACAAATTTAACATTGACCAACTACTAACTAATATATATTTATATTTAACTTTCCTCTGGTTCATCCAAAAATTAATAAACTCCGCGACGTTTAGCAAATTGGAGTTATTTTTGTCACCAACCTGCCTCGATTTTTGCACTCATTCTAAGTATATAATCTAGTGCCCGTTTTAGCGTAGTGTCGCTACACCGTTCGTAACGTTCCCCCCCTGGTATGGCAATATTCTCAGTTATCCTACCATCATTAAAACTGCTACAATCGCTGCTGGTCTTTTGTAGATCACTGTAGCTGTCTGAACAACAACTTTTCTAATTTACCCGTCTTTTCCAATAATCGTTTCCAATACTCGTCCTTTTGGCCAACAAATACCGGATTGCTGTTGCTAACAATTAGTACAATATCGCCTTCATTGGGTTTAACGGGGTGAAACAATTTATTGCGTCGGGTTATGTTTGGCAAATATTCCACTATCCAGCGCTTCCAAAACATCTGGGCCAGTTGCTGGGAGGTAGATCAGCTTTTTTCATCACCACACTGTCATTACTCAGGCGGCTTAACGGCTTGGATCCATTCAACGTACCTAAAAGAAAATGATTTTGGGCTAACGCTTCTTGAAGTACGTCATCAAGAAGTAGATATATCAACGGGCGTGAATTTACTATTGATTGTACCTCCATGAGCGGGCCGCGTAGGAGCTTATCGGATGAAGTTCGCGCAGGCGGAATTTTATAAAGCGTTTTCTTTACGGGCCGCACCAACCCTATCCAATTTCCACCCATGTGTGGGCACTCTGGAGAATTAAAATTCTACTTCATTATTAAACTATAAAACGCTTTTGCTAGATCTTGGCAATTCACCTGTAATAAAGCGGAACGCATTTTCTTATCGGCTCCTCTTAAGTTGGCCCCATTATCCGAGTAGAATTTTAGAGGTTCTCTTTGTCTCGCTATGAAATATATTTATTTAGTATGCAAGAGTCTGTGTATAAACTATGGGCAATTTCAATGTGAATCGTAGGTGTTAGGCATGTCACTAAAATACTCTACCGTTTTTCTACTCATCTTCCTAAGGTTACTGGCATAGGGCCAAAATAATCGATGCCTGTGTATGAAAACGGTCGACAAAAGGCTGCTAACCAATTTGCGGTGGATTTGGTTTTGCATAGTCATTTTTGCAAACCTAGCAGCCTTTAATTTCACGTTCACAACCGCTCTGAGAAGCGGTATATAATATTTCTATGTCTTATTTCATTTATAACCGTTTCGTGGTTATGGTGATGGTACTTTATATAAAACGATAATGCTATAAGATGTGTGTTGTAATAGTCTTTTGGTAGCAAAATGGGATGTTTTGTGGCGTATGATACACCAACAATCGCGTCAATTTGACCATATGCCGTCACTATCTAAATACGCCCCTTGCGTATAAATTGGACTGGACTTGAGTAACCGTTTACTTAAGCCATAATTGTCCTATGGAAAACAGGCAATTTCTTCGGGAAATTCATTGCTGGACGTAACTCATCTTGCCTTTGCACACCATTTTAATGCCATCGTATTTCCACAACAAACCTGACTGATAATAAATATCTTTAAATACCGTGGCCGACATATGGTAAGTGCTCGCAAATGGTATTTTGACTAAGGCGTTGGTTGATTTTTAAGGTCACAAACTCCTAACGAGAAGAACTGCTTCATATAAGATAGTTATAGTATAGAATCACTATTATTGTAATAACCAAACACTACCCAACCCAAACGAGTTTGACTTGCAACAGGCTCTGTTTTTTCTTTTTTCTGCACTTCAGTTATCTAATCCAATTAAGATAGTTGGTTTTGCTTGATTATAAAATTGTACTGGAATGCCCCTAAGATACGTATCTTTTTCAATCAATGCAGGTTCATTTAGCGACTGCGTCAGTAATCCAGTGATTTTACCGATGTACTTGAACTTTGAACGTTGACCCTTGATTGTTAATACAGAAAATTTCAAAGGACAGCTGTTGCGACTCATCTTCAATTCGATTTGTGTTTCCCATCCATTTCAGACACGGAAGTTGAACGTCGTCATGCACTATTTTTTAAAAACCAAGAATAATATATGAAACTTCTTAGATCTCAACTAAATGTTTTGCTGAACATTCTACAAGATTTCAAAAAAAAACATCGTGTATACGCATATCGATATTGTTGATGTTTATCAGAACTCGAATAACAGTAATATTTCCCTTGTGCTGTATAATGAAGTAAAAATTTTGGCGCGGAGACGTCCCTAAGGGTAAGGAATCCTCCTTCCCACTCAACGTTCCTAACTCTGAGTGTATTTTGAGTCGCATTCCGGACAAGGGAATTTTGTGTGTGTGTGTGTGGGTGTGTGTGATATGGTTGTGGGAGCAAAACCATGGTTTAGGCCACAGAAGAGACATCTCGGAAAGTGTTGGAAGCACTATGCACTAAAGTCCACTAGATTCCTCTACTGTGGGTTTACCTAATACCCGTAAACGGGCGATTAATATACTATTTTAAGGTGTCAGAATTATGCAAATTATTTCTAGAAAGATCCTATTATAAGCTTAATAAAGTATTTAAAGGCGCTCCTTGTGAAGTGTCAATCATCGTTAACGTCCAGGGGTGTTAAATGTATTGTTCGGGTCGCGGGTAGGCTACGTGAAGTCTTGTTACACTGCCCCCCCGTTACGACCCAATACATTCTGTAACTCACACATTGGAAGGCTCTGTGGTGGCAACAATCGTCGGAACCATCTCTACAGTTCCAATATTAATAGAAGTGGCAATCAACACTCCTCACGGTAGGCGGGGTACCATTTGAATGGTAACCACACACCAAGATCAAGACCCCGCCTTCTAGAACAGTACTTCTAACATATTTTGTACCACCCTACAGTCCAATTCATTCACTGCACGATCAATTTTGGGTATGACCAATTTGTGTTTCCAGTTCACTAACGATCTCTACAACTACCAGATCTTCTAGAGGGCAATTGTGGGCGCACCACTATTGTTCTGTTCTTTGGAAGCGTACAAATCCGTTATACCTAGCTATTGCTCTTCATGACAACTTTGTATGAACTATATTAAAGTCTTTGCCACTCTGGCGACACTCCAGGCCTTTGTTTGGAACTATGTTACCTCATGGAGTCGCCTTCTAGACAATAAGTATCCTGCGTCTTGATGTCATATCTGATCTTTATCCGACCGTTTGCGATCTGGGTATTCTTCCTAATGTCACCATGCATGTCATGACTTTTGTGCTTAAGTTTCTCAACGCAGCTTTCGCCCCTGACGTCTTCTCAGGGTATATATCTAAATTCAAGCTCACATGGTAGGCGTATCTCGCGTCCCAGCATGGCACACGCAGGTATCTGCTCGGTGCTTTCAAGAATCGAAGATCGATAGACCAGTAAATGTTGGAAAGGTACTTGCCCAAGGTGTTGTTCATGCGCTCTACTACCATCTGGTTGTTGGTGTTATTGTGTTGTATATGTGTTTCTCATCCTCAGCAACCGCAAGCTCCTTGAAATAATGTTGACTCAAATTGTCTGCCTTAATAGGGATGCAACTCCATAGAAACTCCGAAACGACAAACAGTTCCCCTTCAATAGCATGGCAGGAACGATTGCACCATCTTAGTTCAGATTGTTGGTTTGATGGAGCATAAGCTTCAGTCCACTTCTTAAAGCAGTCTATAAACACCAAAATGACCTTCATTCCGGAACAATTTCAATTGCTACTCACAAAGAGCTATTCCGAGCTGTATTTCCGCATTGAAGCCTTTCGGTTCCGCAATTGTGTACACAGCGGACACTTGCAGCTCTACTCTTTGATATCGTTCCTACAGTCTACCCAGTAAAATCTTGCTCAGATTTTCTTTAGTCTTTTTAACATCAAAGCGTTCTCTCGAGATCTCAGTATGTGGATGTCCCAAAACCTTCGACACCCGGTGTTAGGAACCACTACCTAAAGCGTATTCACGAATCTATCTCCATCCTAGAAGAATCGCACCATGATGTCATTCTTTACTTTCAAGGAATTTTATTGTGTTCAGTACGACTTCATGCTGCTTCACAACAAACTAATACCATTTCGATGTCGACGTTCTCCTCTGGTTATCTAACACAGAATGATACCTAGATCTTTGTCGTTCTCCTATTCGGTGGGCAACTGTAAAGGCTGCCAATCGTCAATGATTACATTAGTCTGACCAAGTAGATCTTATGTTTCTGTGTGAATGAGTGAGTGAGGGGGGAATATTTTTTATTGTAAGCCATTGGCCCATCCCAGCTTGTACGCTTGTATAATCTAAAGAACACACAGGGCCCCCCCTCATCCGAACGAGGGTGTATTTTTGTGAAGAGTGCTCGCCTAACATTTTCAAGCGAACCGTGTCTGGATTGGAACCCGGACCTTGGGCGTAGTAGTCACACGCATACCACTACGCCACGGAGCCGCCCTTGATATTTGATCGCATATTAGGGGGTTAAGGTGGGGTATAGGAGGTTTATTATTTAGTATTTCTTGTAGGAAATCGTTTAGGGAAGGGGGATGAGTAACTAGGAATTTTAAATTAGGGGTAGTGTGGAGTAGAGGTCTAATTGTAACATTTATTTAAAATTGTTTCGGATTGGAGTAAGGGCGGGGCAATGGTACAGAAGATGCTCAGGAGTTTTTGGGTAATCGAGATAATTGCGTGGACATGGCGAAGAGGGAATTAAGAGGAGGGAATGTAGTTTGGGGCAGAATTTTGTCATGACCAGTTAGGAACTGGATAGCTGTACGGCTGGAATTTTGAGTGGAGGTGTCGGTAATAGTAGGGAATATTTGGTGGGTGTATTTGCCAGTTTCGAAGTGGGAGCATGATTCTTGCCAGGAGTGAAGGAGGGAGCTGTAATTACGGGTCTTAATGTCAAGAGTAGGGATCGTACAGAACAAGCCTGGGGATAATATTTCATCCTTAGATGGATTGGACGAAGAAAATTTAGGTTGCGGGTTTAAACGAAGTGGTGTTACTATATTTTTAAGAGGAGGATTTTTAGAATGGTGTATAAAACTGCAGTGGAGGAAGTACGGAAACCTCGGGAGATGTATAGAAGGTAGGGGCGAATAATTGGATTTAGAATGCTGCGGAAGGGGGGCGGGGTGTAAGGGGATACCAGAAGTAACAGCGTAACGTGCGATGGGGAGGATAATATTATTTAGGATTAATCATCTTGTAGTTGGGGCTAATTGAAGTGTTTTTGGTAGGGACTGTTGGATGTTGTACATGATTATCTTGTTTTTAGAACAGATTTGTCGGAGGTGGGTATGCATTTTCAGGAGGGTTTCTAGATGAATGCCGAGGTATGGAACAGATTCAGAGAAGGTTAGGGGTGTTCTCAGAATATGATTAGCACGACTGCGACGGCGATCGAGGAAGCCTTATAAATTTGGTACAGGAAATGGGTTGCTTGTTAAGAATTGACCATTGTTCGATGTGTTGTAATAGGATGCTTGCAGTGGATTGAAGTTCATGAAGAGAGTTACTATAGATGAGGAACGTAAAATCATCTGCATAGGCAAAGGTATCTGTATTCGGAATGTTGGGGACAAGGAAAAAGTTGATGGATAAGTTCCAGAGGGTGGGTGGAAAAATGAATTCTTAGAGACATACTCGTGATGGGTTCGTAGTGGTTGAAAAATAATTTGTGCGAAGTATTGCTGTATAGAAAGATAGGTATGATTAGATGATTTTGTAGATATTGGAGAAGAAATTAAATATCTTGTGTTGATTAAGGACATTGGGCCACCAGAGGAAATCACAAGCGGAGTGGAAGTCTAGGAAGATTGCTAGTACGTATTTAAATTGTGATAATCGTACTTTGAAATTAATGAGTGAAATGTTTGTTCTGCGCTCTGACCTTCGCAGAAACCACGTTGGTTGTTGGAGATCGGGGAATTACTTTCGATGTGTAAAAATAATTTTTCTATGAGTTGGCTGATGGTTGATAGGAGGGCAATTAGTTGATAGGGGCGAGGGGCTTTAGGGGTTGTTGTAGGTTTCAGGAGTAAGACGCTGTTTGCTTGTTTGAAAGTGTCGATAAAGGTACCGGTTGTTAGACATTTTTGGAATAATTTGTGGATCTGTTGA
This sequence comes from Platerodrilus igneus, assembly GCA_036346225.1. Lineage (NCBI taxonomy): Eukaryota > Metazoa > Arthropoda > Insecta > Coleoptera > Lycidae > Platerodrilus > Platerodrilus igneus. The sequence goes on along the minus strand of JARFIW010000229.1, from coordinate 1,079,693 downwards.
CGAATTACAGGCCACGACTTTTGGATAATTATGTCGGGGATGTTATCAGGACCTGGTGATTTATGGGGATTTCATTTGGAAATGATAGAATCAAGAAGGTCGGTGTCGATAGTATAATCAGGTGGGGTGCATGGAGGGAATGCATTTTTGTTAATGATGTGAGCGTTGTTAGGATTTGACTTCGGGGGTTTTAGTAACTTGCGACAGATTTTCCAGAAAACGGCACTGAGGTGGTCAAAGTTGATCTTCTGATCTTCTTTCTTAGACTGGTACATTTCCTATTGAAGGACAAACGTAGCTGTCTGAATTTCGTGCCGAGTATTGTAAGTTGATCGCTATGGACTGCCAGTGTTCATAGACGCTGAATTTTGTGCCCTAAGATGTTGAGTCGTCTTCTTATTTTCTAAAGTGTAGCACTCCACCACCCTGGTGTGTAACGCGGTGTCTCTTCGTAACGGTAGTGGCTGCGGCACGGTGGATAGATGGGATACTGTAGTTTGCAAGTAGTGTTGGATTGGAATCTTGTGGCAAAACAGCTTGGGGGTTTGAGACGTGGTTTTGCATGGACTTCAGGAAGCGAGGTCTACTTGCTTTGTTGGTATTGTAGGACGATAATTTGAAGAATTGTCGTGGTGGGAGATTACAGAGGATTTTGAAAATTATGAGATTGTGATTACTGGAGATTATAAGATGGGAAACACCCCAGGAGTCCATCAAATTGCAGGCTGTGGGGTAGCTAGGGTAATATCTATGTTGTGTTTGTGATTTAGGAATTCCCAGGTTGGGATATTTGAAGGAGTATTTATGATGAATAGGTTATGTTGAAGGATAAAATCTTTGAGGAGGGTGCCTTTTCAGTCAGTAGTGTCATTGTACCATAATGTAGATCGGGTGTTTACGTCTGCACATATCAGTGGCGGCTATTGTTGGAGTGTTTGTAAAGTATTGCCTAACTGTTGTAAATACGTCCGTGTGTTTTTGTTATACTGGAAGTACGCGGAAATGATGTAAAGGGAGTCAGTCTTTCAATGCAGTTCAGCTGTCAATAATAGTGATGTAGAGTGGGAGAACATAATAGAGGCATAAATTTAGGGGTGGTTGATAATGATGGCTGTTGAAAGGTTAGGATCTGACGGGTGAAGTTGTATAAGGGATTTGGTGTACGGGGGTAGCCTGGTAATTCTGTCATTAACTAGGTATGGTTCTTAAAGGACGTTTATGGATATTGTTTGTTTGCTATGGGCATGGGCTAGTTCAAGTGTTGCGTAGCGGGAGTATTGGAAGTTAGCTTAAATGACTGATATAAAGAAAGATGGGGATTATAAGTGGGCATAAAAGCGATTTGAGTGATGGGGTTAGTAGCCATAGTTGGTTCGTAGTGTGGATATCTCAAGGGACTGCTTGTAGACATGACAATTCGGGAATAATCACGGAGCGGCATATGGCTAGGTAGCTTCCTTTTCGGAACTCATTTTCAACGAACTTCGTTCGTTAATGAAATCGATTTGTCGTCCGTCTGTCCGTCCGTCCGAGGCCTTTCTAATGGTCGGACATCAATGTGTGATACATCAATCGATTCAGCTCGGTGTACAGAGCTTAAGTTTTGATGTCAGTTAAAATCGGGCCACGGGGGCGCCGTGCCCCCGCGATATTCCGTCGGGAAAAAAAAATTTCAAATAGGTCCAAAATTAATGTGCGATACATATTTGGACTCCCCTAACATAGCTGAGTCGAAATATGGTACCCCCCACAAAATCTGACCACGGATACCCGACTCCCCGGGAATTAATTTTATCAAAAATTTCAAATAGGTCCAAAATTAATGTGCGATACATATTTGGACTCCCCTAACATAGCTGAGTCGAAATATGGTACCCCCCACAAAATCTGACCACGGATACCCGACCCCCACCCCGGAATTAATTTTTATCAATAATTTCAAATAGGTCCAAAATTAATGTGCGATACATATTTGGACTCCCCTAACATAGCTGAGTCGAAATATGGTACCCCCCACAAAATCTGACCACGGATACCCGACCCCCCGGAATTAATTTTTATCAAAAATTTCAAATAGGTCCAAAATTAATGTGCGATACATATTTAAAATCCTCTGAAAAACTGAATCGAAATATGATGCCCCTTATTTACACACACACACAACACACATACATACATACATACATACACACACACATATATAGCTTTTAAAATATTTATTCAATAAAATAAAATATATTAAAATGTCTCTTTTGTTGTTTATAAATTTTTGTATTTTATCTGAATACTTATAATTATTACAACATAATAATTTTAATTTCTTTAAATTGTTTTAAAGTAAGTCTACATTTGGAAGTTCGTTGCGACAATGCCTTGCATTTTCAACTTGTTTGGAATGAGGTGCGTAGGGGGGAATTTTGATCGTAAAGGAATAAAAGATTGTCTGGGATGGGTATTTTATGGTCTATACCGAAAATGATCAGTTGGGTTTGTTTGGGTTTAGGAACATGGACGGATCATATTTGTTGGTTAAGGTTTGAGATGATATTGGCGTCAGAAGGTTTGTCGGTGCGGATGGTTACAGCGGTTTTAGTACAGCGGATACTACAAATGGAAAGCCCTGGTAGGAACGGTCGAAGGTTTTACTTGACAATATTAAGAAGCTGGGATGGAGTACTATCGGTGGAAGTAGGCTCTAGGCTAAGGACTTTAAGAGGTAGTTTGGTAGGTGGTGCGTGTTAGGAGGTGGTTATGGCAGAAACGTATTTATCAGGTAAGTTTTTCACGACAGTCCGCGCAAGATATTATCTGCATAGGCAAAGGTATCTGTATTCGGAATGTTGGGGACAAGGAAAAAGTTGATGGATAAGTTCCAGAGGGTGGGTGGAAAAATGAATTCTTAGAGACATACTCGTGATGGGTTCGTAGTGGTGGAAAAATAATTTGTGCGAAGTATTGCTGTATAGAAAGATAGGTATGATTAGATGATTTTGTAGATATTGGAGAAGAAATTAAATATCTTGTGTTGATTAAGGACATTGGGCCACCAGAGGAAATCACAAGCGGAGTGGAAGTCTAGGAAGATTGCTAGTACGTATTTAAATTGTGATAATCGTACTTTGGAAATTAATGAGTGAAATGTTTGTTCTGCGCTCTGACCTTCGCAGAAACCACGTTGGTTGTTGGAGATCGGGGAATTACTTTCGATGTGTAAAAATAATTTTTCTATGAGTTGGCTGATGGTTGATAGGAGGGCAATTAGTTGATAGGGGCGAGGGGCTTTAGGGGTTGTTGTAGGTTTCAGGAGTAAGACGCTGTTTGCTTGTTTGAAAGTGTCGATAAAGGTACCGGTTGTTAGACATTTTTGGAATAATTTGTGGATCTGTTGACGAATTACAGGCCACGACTTTTGGATAATTATGTCGGGGATGTTATCAGGACCTGGTGATTTATGGGGATTTCATTTGGAAATGATAGAATCAAGAAGGTCGGTGTCGATAGTATAATCAGGTGGGGTGCATGGAGGGAATGCATTTTTGTTAATGATGTGAGCGTTGTTAGGATTTGACTTCGGGGGTTTTAGTAACTTGCGACAGATTTTCCAGAAAACGGCACTGAGGTGGTCAAAGTTGATCTTCTGATCTTCTTTCTTAGACTGGTACATTTCCTATTGAAGGACAAACGTAGCTGTCTGAATTTCGTGCCGAGTATTGTAAGTTGATCGCTATGGACTGCCAGTGTTCATAGACGCTGAATTTTGTGCCCTAAGATGTTGAGTCGTCTTCTTATTTTCTAAAGTGTAGCACTCCACCACCCTGGTGTGTAACGCGGTGTCTCTTCGTAACGGTAGTGGCTGCGGCACGGTGGATAGATGGGATACTGTAGTTTGCAAGTAGTGTTGGATTGGAATCTTGTGGCAAAACAGCTTGGGGGTTTGAGACGTGGTTTTGCATGGACTTCAGGAAGCGAGGTCTACTTGCTTTGTTGGTATTGTAGGACGATAATTTGAAGAATTGTCGTGGTGGGAGATTACAGAGGATTTTGAAAATTATGAGATTGTGATTACTGGAGATTATAAGATGGGAAACACCCCAGGAGTCCATCAAATTGCAGGCTGTGGGGTAGCTAGGGTAATATCTATGTTGTGTTTGTGATTTAGGAATTCCCAGGTTGGGATATTTGAAGGAGTATTTATGATGAATAGGTTATGTTGAAGGATAAAATCTTTGAGGAGGGTGCCTTTTCAGTCAGTAGTGTCATTGTACCATAATGTAGATCGGGTGTTTACGTCTGCACATATCAGTGGCGGCTATTGTTGGAGTGTTTGTAAAGTATTGCCTAACTGTTGTAAATACGTCTGTATGTTTTTGTTATACTGGAAGTACGCGGAAATGATGTAAAGGGAGTCAGTCTTTCAATGCAGTTCAGCTGTCAATAATAGTGATGTAGAGTGGGAGAACATAATAGACGCATAAATTTAGGGGTGGTTGATAATGATGGCTGTTGAAAGGTTAGGATCTGACGGGTGAAGTTGTATAAGGGATTTGGTGTACGGGGGTAGCCTGGTAATTCTGTCATTAACTAGGTATGGTTCTTAAAGGACGTTTATGGATATTGTTTGTTTGCTATGGGCATGGGCTAGTTCAAGTGTTGCGTAGCGGGAGTATTGGAAGTTAGCTTAAATGACTGATATAAAGAAAGATGGGGATTATAAGTAGGCATAAAAGCGATTTGAGTGATGGGGTTAGTAGTCATAGTTGGTTCGTAGTGTGGATATCTCAAGGGACTGCTTGTAGACATGACAATTCGGGAATAATCACGGAGCGGCATATGGCTAGGTAGCTTCCTTTTCGGAACTCATTTTCAACGAACTTCGTTCGTTTATGAAATCGATTTGTCGTCCGTCTGTCCGTCCGTCCGAGGCCTTTCTAATGGTCGGACATCAATGCGTGATACATCAATCGATTCAGCTCGGTGTCCAGAGCTTAAGTTTTGATGTCAGTTAAAATCGGGCCACGGGGCGCCGTGCCCCGCGATATTCCGTCGGGAAAAAAATTTCAAATAGGTCCAAAATTAATGTGCGATACATATTTGGACTCCCCTAACATAGCTGAGTCGAAATATGGTACCCCCCACAAAATCTGACCACGGATACCCGACTCCCCCCCGGGGGAATTAATTTTATCAAAATTTCAAATAGGTCCAAAATTAATGTGCGATACATATTTTGACTCCCCTAACAGAGCTGAGTCGAAATATGGTACCCCCACAAAATCTGACCACTGATACCCGACCCCCGGAATTAATTTTTATCAAAAATTTCAAATAGGTCCAAAATTAATGTGCGATACATATTTGGACTCCCCTAACATAGCTGAGTCGAAATATGGTACCCCCACAAAATCTGACCACGGATACCCGACCCCCGGAATTAATTTTTATCAAAAATTTCAAATAGGTCCAAAATTAATGTGCGATACATATTTAAAATCCTCTGAAAAAACTGAATCGAAATATGATGCCCCCTTATTTACACACACACACACAAACACACATACATACATACATACATACACACACACATATATAGCTTTTAAAATATTTATTCAATAAAATAAAATATATTAAAATGTCTCTTTTGTTGTTTATAAATTTTTGTATTTTATCTGAATACTTATAATTATTACAACATAATAATTTTAATTTCTTTAAATTGTTTTAAAGTAAGTCTACATTTGGAAGTTCGTTGCGACAATGCCTTGCATTTTCAACTTGTTTGGAATGAGGTGCGTAGGGGGGAATTTTGATCGTAAAGGAATAAAAGATTGTCTGGGATGGGTATTTTATGGTCTATACCGAAAATGATCAGTTGGGTTTGTTTGGGTTTAGGAACATGGACGGATCATATTTGTTGGTTAAGGTTTGAGATGATATTGGCGTCAGAAGGTTTGTCGGCGCGGATGGTTACAGCGGTTTTAGTACAGCGGATACTACAAATGGAAAGCCCTGGTAGGAACGGTCGAAGGTTTTACTTGACAATATTAAAAAGCTGGGATGGAGTACTATCGGTGGAAGTAGGCTCTAGGCTAAGGACTTTGAGGTAGTTTGGTAGGTGGTGCGTGTTAGGAGGTGATTATGGCAGAAACGTATTTATCAGGTAAGTTTTTCACGACAGTCCGCGCAAGATGTTATCCATTAAACGCTTGTAAGTAGCAGGAACGTTACAGAGCCCAAATGGTATGACTGTAAATTGCCATAGCGCAGTGTCAATAGCGAAAGTAGTTTTTTCCGTTTTCAGGTTCTATATTCATTTGAAAGTGTATATATGGTATCGTCAATCCTTAAAAGTGAGTATCTTCTATTTTTGATTACCTCATTCAGTTTTCTGCCGACCCGTCCTTCTTCTTTACAGGCACTACAGGTGACGTTGACAGGCAATAAGAGCGCTCAATCACTCCTTACTCTTTCATATTTCCCATCACCTTCTCGGACTCCTTGCGTTTACCCAATGGAAGCCTTCTCGGCTCCTGTTTTTTTGGCTGGACAGCTTTTGTATCGATTCTATACTTGACTACTGCAGCAATTTCCAATCAACCGCTGACGACAACAAACATTTCCAAATACCGCCGAATCAAGTTATAAGTTATGCCAGTTGATACCGTTCAAGATGCTGACACGGTTTTATCAATTGGTTCAATATGTTTGCACAACACTCCTTGCTGAGTTGCTTTAGTTTAAAACAAGCTTACTCTTGCCACCTGAATAATCAGATAACACCATCTAACCATTGCATTCTCCTTTAATGTGATGTCGTAGTTATTGGCGTGTAAGATCCTAACATATACTATCCTCATCGCATTGTTGAGAGTCTACCCCACAGATCCGCATATTCCGAGGGATTCTCATTAACTAGTTTAATTACAGGTATAAAACCCTTGCAGAGAGCACTATCTAAACTTCCTACCGCCACAGTTTCTGTAAATAAAATTAGAAAACGGAAGATTACGCTATGAAGTAATGCTGCCTTGAACCAATGTGAGAAATCCGCTTCGCTCCTACATCTGTATTAAAGCATGGAAAACAAGCATATTTAGCTGCAGGCCCCGCACTGCGAAGTTGTTTCCATTGCAACCAAAGACGACAGCCGGTTTTGGGTTCGTAATAGAATTAAGAATTTCCTCAGTACTTCCTTCTGAAAGTACATTATTTCATTTTGTTTGTTGGATGTACAAAATTGTTATTCACTTTACCTGTGATTAGACTGGTTTTCCCCAGTATCGGGTTTGATTTCACTTAGTTCCGTAAATATGTGACTACACGTGGCTACAACGTAAATTAACAGCTGCTATTACGTCACCTGTTTGTTTGAACAATGCCGTCAACAATTGCACAATGGCTTACAGATGTTTAGCATTACAGTACTGCCACTTTTGATAAAATTAGAGAATATCTTGGTGATTCTTTTGACTTCAAACTAATATTAATTTTGTTAAATTAATGAGAAAATTTCGTATATTCATTTGTAAGTGACCTACACAGATCTGGTTGGGTTATAAAAAACCTTAATATTGTTAGTTACACTGAACTGTAATATATTTGAGTAAGGATCAGTTGATAAACCTTACAACAATTTTGCAAGAATATCAAATATTTATTTTATTTAATTATAATGAAATTTTATTTACTGAAACAAAGAAAATTCTTTCTAGTAAATTAATAATCTACATTTAAAGTTTTTTATTCTGATCTGGTTTGATCAGACCTGATAAACAAAAGACAGCAAGAGTTGAATTTTTATGATTCCATTATGTAGAAAATATTCTCTATGCATTTTAGGTATACTTGAGGGACGCAAATAGTGTTCCCATTTTTTTTTAGGTGACTTAACTATTATTTTTCCTTACAGGAAAAGCTTATTCTATTAAGACATATTTTTGTTAAAGAAGGCAACCTTTTTTTGGTTGGGTTACCACGCCCATACAAAAAACCAACGTGGGGCAATCGTTTCACTGGCGCCGGCAACGTTTGGGGCCTCGAAATTTGTTTGTTCAACGCTTGGGGCGTCGAAATTTGTTTATTCAACGAGTGATTCGTCGAAATTCGTTCGTTCATAATTTAATTTACCTCGAAATTTGTTTGTTCAAAATTAATTTTACTTCGAGATTCGTTCGTTCAAAAATTATTTTTTACTCTGAAACTTGTTTGTTCAAAAATAATTTTACTTTGAAATAGTCTGTTCAAAATTTATTTTTGCTTTGAAATTTGTTTATTCAAAAATTTAATTTGCTTTGAAATTTGTTAGCTTAAAATTTATTTTGCTTTGAAGTCCATTTGTCCAAAAATTATTTTGCTCCGAAATTTGTTTGCTTAAAGTTTATTTGACATTTAGATTTGTTTGTTTGCTTTTGATAAAGGATTGGTCGTAACGTTAATCCCAATAAGACACTGCTTATTCTGTTAAGACAAGTTTGTATATCAGCGAAGGCGATCTTTTTTTCTTTGGGTCTCCACGTCCGCCCTTAGAAATTTGCTATGCCATTAATATAAATCCATCTGGACTTGGTGGCGCCTGTTTGTTTTAGTTTGAGTGTGACCCCCCTTCAGATTTCGACTTACCCCCCCATTGCTCATAGCTCTACCCAAGGAATAGACCCCTAGTTACGTCGGAAGACTTAGTTTTGCAGACACCTAACTTGAATTATGGTGTTAATAAAGTAGTGTTTTAGTAAGTCAAGAAAAAACGCTTCACTAGCGCCCATGCGTGAGGCTAGCGGAGCCAACAATTAGAGAGAAAAAAAAATCGTTACAATATGGTATCGTCAATCCTTAAAAGTGAGTATCTTCTATTTTTGATTACCTCATTCAGTTTTCTGCCGACCCGTCCTTCTTCTTTACAGGCACTACAGGTGACGTTGACAGGCAATAAGAGCGCTCAATAACTCCTTACTCTTTCATATTTCCCATCATCTTCTCGGACTCCTTGCGTTTACCCAATGGAAGCCTTCTCGGCTCCTGTTTTTTTGGCTGGACAGCTTTTGAATCGATTCTATACTTGACTACTGCAGCAATTTCCAATCAACCGCTGACGACAACAAACATTTCCAAATACCGCCGAATCAAGTTATAAGTTATGCCAGTTGATACCGTTCAAGATGCTGACACGGTTTTATCAATTGGTTCAATATGTTTGCACAACACTCCTTGCTGAGTTGCTTTAGTTTCAAACAAGCTTACTCTTGCCACCTGAATAATCAGATAACACCATCTAACCATTGCATTCTCCTTTAATGTGATGTCGTAGTTATTGGCGTGTAAGATCCTAACATATACTATCCTCATCGCATTGTTGAGAGTCTACCCCACAGATCCGCATATTCCGAGGGATTCTCATTAACTAGTTTAATTACAGGTATAAAACCCTTGCAGAGAGCACTATCTAAACTTCCTACCGCCACAGTTTCTCTCCTTCCAGGTAGGATAACGTCGTTCGTCAGACAAACTTGTGCAAGCACGTAATTTGTTTTGCAAAATGGTACTTCGTGTTTTTCACTCTCAAGACGTCCTCTTTCATATCTATATAAAATCCGCACTTCCTCAAGGTATCTATTACTAAGATAACTTGTTCGGTGATGTCTGCTCTTACTACCTAATGGTGAAATATTTTGCTCCCAAATCCGATTTTACTTCTAGTATTCCGCGTATTTGAATTATTCACTTGCCATTGTTCGAAGTCGTACTGTCGCGGTTACACTTTATCACGATCGCGAACCCTTTCTGAATTGTCGATTGTTCCAGTGGCTCTAGTGTCAAATAAGAATTTCACGGTCTTCGCGGAAAACTGTCCGTATACGTAGTTACGGCACGAATGTTTAGTCGTGCGGATAATGGATTCTGGAGCAGAAGCCGTTCGTTCAGGCCGAGCTCCTCTCTCTCTTGTCGATCATTTTTTGATTTTGGGCTTTGTTTCTTTTTGGTTTGTGTACATTTGGACTGGATATTCCCAAACTTGGGATAACTGTAGCACTTAAGTCCCTTCCTATTTAGGTGGTGTTTACGGAGTACCTACCGAACTACCTCCTCTACATTTTCTGGCTCCGCCTCTCTGTAGAGCACCTAACATTGCCACTGAAACTTGCTGTCCCACTTCAGGGTCTATAACATGGGTCAGTCGTATTTCATACTGGATCACCTTGTCGCGTATCCCGTCAACAAAGTTCTGCAGTCTCAGCTGTTTTAGGAATCTTTTCAGTGCTATTGGATAGGCTAGTCTCACTAGAAGGGAAGTTTCTACTTCAAACTCTAACAAATTTTTGTTCTACTTTTGGTGTGCGGTTTTACTACCAGAGCCGAAAGCTCTGGTGCTTGCACTGTTAAGCAATTCATTACTTGGTTATTTCATGACCAATATCCCTTCTGTCATTTTTGTGAAGGTTTCAAAGGTTTTACTGAACATCTCGCTTCCAGTTCATGCGAGTTTTCTAATAAACACTTTGAAAAAATCGTTTTCAATTTCTGTAAACCGGCGGAAAATTTGCTTTCCGTTTTCCGCTGTTTTGTGGTTTTACTGTATCAATTCCTTTCTCAATTGGCTGTAACTTTCAAGTAGTTTTTGTTCAACCGCTTTTGTGTTTTGATCTAATTTGTTGGTAAGGTTTTCGACGGTTTTCTGTAATTTCTTTGTATAAACCGTGCTACTTTCTTCTAATGTTGCTGTGGTGTAGCCGAGTCCTACCAGTTGGCGGCGTTTTTTCATGTCTCCTGCACCTTTCTTGTAATTTTCCTGAAAAACTTTTCTATAGTTTTAAGGAATTTTCTTCCATGTTTGATTTGAAGTCCTTCAGAAAGGAAATACTTTCGCTATTTATTTTCTTATGTTGACCACGAGGGATAAGGATGAAAAGAAAATTGTCAAATACTATTTACTGCTACCCCACAACTGACACCACTGTTACAAAAACTTTGTTGCAATACATACAGCTCTTTACTATCAGCTGATTATACAAACCTTTCTAACTATTCGTAGCCACAGTGAAATTTTAATGTACCCAAGACAATTTATTTCTAATTACTAACAGTACAAATGTTAACTTATTTAAAGCTACAAAGCTAATTTCTTAATCACTATAAAAGTACTAACTATTAATTTATGTCGATCACTACAACAATTTATATCACGTAGAGCTACTGACACACTAATTTATTTTACATGTTTGTAGATTAAGACTCGAATTAAGACGACTCACTATTACTCTTGAACGGGCAGTTTATATACTTATTTCAATTGTTCTAGATTATTCTAAGAAGGTTCTAGAATTATGCAAATTACACATAGAAACGTCCTATTATAAGCTAAATTAAGTCTGTGGGTGAGCTCCTTTTTAAACTGTCTACCATTTTGAACGCTTTGCGGTGCCGAATGTATTGTTCTCGTCGAAGATGGACTATCTGTGACGCCTTGTTACAATATCTCCATTTATTTATATGTAGCGATTTATAATGGATATCTCATTTTATATGTAACTATTTATGTTATATCTTAACTTTAAAATGTAACACACTATTGATGACTTCGGAAACTGACAATACCTCGTATTTTGTGTTTCATGTTGAACTATTTTTAATTAAGCAACCTTTAGTTCATTTTAAGTTAGTTTTTGTGTTTTGGTTTGAATATTAGTTTTATTATTTACCGATCCAGTAAGTGTAAGTTGTTTTAATTATATTTTCATATCTTGAAGTAAGCTAGGAACAAAATATTGTATTTACACAGCCTAGAGTAAGAGGTTTCATGAATTTATTGATGAGCAGACATTGGAGCTCTCATTTGCTTAATCCGCTTACACTGTATACCGCACAACCAAACCCGTTTGCTTTTTACATTTTTAAAGCATAACTAAATTAGTAAAGAATTTTCGATTTTTTCGAAAGGAAATGAATGAAATAAGGAAAGCAATCAATTTATGCTAATTGAGATTTTAAGAAAATTACACAAAATAAAAAATAATGTAGCCGATGTAGGCGTCTTAATTTAAAATACATATTATAAAAAACGTTTACAGCGTAAATGATTTTTAATACTTCAATAGCATTTTTATTGTTACAGAGTTGTTTAACGTGGGATATCTTATACAGCTCAATTAATTGTTTAGTGTAATTTTCAAATTAATGAGGTTCTTTCTGCGTTTGACTTAAATTTTAATATCTAATTGAATTCGACCTTTAACCATGGATTAGCCTGTGGTGAAATTAATTTTTGATCATGCTTTAGACAAGAGTTAATTGTCTTCTTTTGCGGTTTTAAAATCTTTAAGCCAATTAAATTCCATTTTAAAGTCATAGCTCTAAATAACCAAATTCTCTATAAACGTATACGAGTATAAAGCGGATCAATTACGTAAAACTAAATTTTTAATTTATTTAAACCTAACTTTAAATTACCTACGTTGAATTAGAAACCTATGTAATCCCTGTTAAAAACGTTTTCGCTTACTTTCCTATTCGGGTAAATGCAGATCATTTACAAATTTCGTAATTTAAGCTTCCAGCATTTAGTAATATCTATCAGTGTTTAAGTTTTATGTAAAGCAATATAATCTGTTCTTTATTCCGTGTAATATAAACGTAATTACTCTCAAATAGCAAGAAATTCTAATGAACTGAGATGCCGCTATAGATTACTATAATGTTTATTAGCAATAAATTCCTTCTTAACATAAGGATTGTACTATATTCATTACTAAGTTGGACAACATAATACATCTACACAAGCTCTTAATTTATATATACATATTCAATTTCGGCTGAAACGGCTCGCGTTACATAGCCGTACGAATAGCATAGGTAACAAAATTGCGTTCAGAGACTACCAGAAGTTATTACGGAATTGTTGAAGGCTCAGCATCGTTTTTTTCTTATGCATTTTAATTGCCAGACTTTTTTCTCAATATCTTGACTTTTTCGGAAGATCTTGACTTTCTCAAGATCTTGACTTATCTCAAGATTTTGACTTATCTCAAAATGTTGACTTTTATCTCAAGATCTTGACTTTTATCTTAAGATCTTGGCTTTTGCCTCAAGATCTTGACTTATCTCAATATCTTCACTTATCCCAAAATCTTGACTTTTATCCCAAGATCTTGACTATTATCTTAAGATCTTGACTTTTTCTCAAGATCTTGACTTTTTTCGGAGACTTGACTTTCTCAAGATCTTGATTTATGTCAAGATCTTGATTTCTATCTTAAGATCATGACTTTTGTCTCAAGATCTTGACTTATCTCAAGATCCTCACTTATGTTAAAATCTTGACTTTTATCCCAAGATCTTGACTTTTATCTTAAAATCTTGTTTTTTTCAAGATCTTGTCTTTTATTGGAAGATCTTAACCTTCTCAAGATCTTGACTTATCTCAAGATTTTGACTTATCTCAAAATTTTGACTTTTATTTCAAGATCTTGATTTTTATCTTAAGATCTTGACTTTTTTCTCAAGATCTTGACTTTTTTCGGAAGATCTTGACTTTCTCAAGATCTTGACTTATCCCAAGATCTTGACTTATCTAAAAATCTTAACTTTTATCTGAAGATTTTGACTTCTATCTTAATATCTTGACTTTTGCCTCAAGATCTTGACTTATCTCAATATCTTCACTTATCTCAAAATCTTGACTTTTATCCCAAGATTTTGACTTTTATCTTAAGATCTTGACTTTTTTCTCAAGATCTTGACATTTTTCGGAAGACTTGACTTTCTCAAGATCTTGATTTATCTCAAGATCTTGACTTATCTCAAAATCTTAACTTTTATCTCAAAATCTTGACTTTTATCTTAAGATTATGACTTTTGTCTCAAGATCTTGACTTATCTCAAGATCCTCACTTACGTCAAAATCTTTACTTTTATCTCAAGATCTTGACTTTTACCTTAAGATCTTGACTTTTTCTCAAGATTTTTTTAACTCTTAAGATCTATGATTTGTCCTCGAGTACTTTTAATTTTATTATTCAGATGCTAAGCATTAAATTTCTTTAGCTGAATTAAGTAACCAATGAAGGATCAGATAAATATGTTAAGCGCTGCATCCTTGCATACTTACAAAATAGGTAAGTATAAATATTGATTTATTAGCATATACAAACAAAATACACTTATAGGTAAGTGTGTAAGAATTTCTTTACTGCAAGTCGTATGTCCATTTTTGTCACATTTAGTTTTCTCAACTCTTAAAGTTGCTAAATTTGGTTATACTTTTATTGTCAACTATTAAATAATGCTAATAAATTTCTTTAGCTGAATTAAGTAACCAATGAAGGATCAGATAAATATGTTAAGAGCTCATCACAGCAGGTTACCTACCATCTGATGTAAAAGCGAAGGTTGGGGTAGGTAGCATAGGGCGGGACGAAATGTCGAGATGCCGATATTCATTAGAAAAGGATATAAAGTTTAGTACTCCGCCTACTTGGTTTATGAAGTGCCAGGCTGCTGATGGTCCAGACTGATAAGGCAACATCCGTCGAGTGTTCCTCTTTGAAGATTGGGATATCCGGCTTCCGATGGTCCTGGTCCTAAAGGGGGAACGTAACACGGATACGAACATCACACACAACACACAACTCTCTCTCTCTCACACACACACACACGCACACACACACAAATACGCACACACACACACACACACACACACACACACACACACACACACACACACTAAACACACTTCCATTGCCTTTTCAACATCTGAATTTCCGGCTGCCGATGGTCCGGACTCACAAGGCAATGTCCGTTGTACGTTCTTTCTTGACGACTGGGATATCCGGCTACCGATGGTCCTGGTCTAGAGAGGGAACGTAACACGGACCAACATCACACACAACACACATACACACAACCATCCCCTTCCACACACACACATAACACATGATGGTTACTATCTGTGGGGAAGCCAGGTCTGCTTAAATTTCAGGTAGCAGACTAATGAAACGTTGGAACAAATAAATAAATAAAAAGCACATATAGATGGCAGTGTTGTGGAACTTATTAGTCCAGTTATAAACCTCACAGATATTTTAATTATACATATTCTCTAACATTTATAACTAGTAAAAACATTTGAAATTCCGATATCTAATGTAAACAAAAATTATTAGGGAATAAGAAATTACAAGATTTAACATTCCTACATTTGCATTGCAAAGTTATTTTACAATTTCTAATATGCAATTGAGAAAGCTGTTACATTAATCAATTGGCCAATAAATGGAAAAAACAGAATAGTGGTTTAAACGTATCTCTAATAAAAAAAGATTAGGTAAAGTGTCAAGTAGGTTTTGATTACAGTTTGTGAAAAGCTACAAATATTGGTTTGGTTTCTGTTCTTATCACACCTTCGTTTCCTTTTTCATTTTCTAACGACGAAATAATAAACAAAGTGGCCGCAACGGCCAAGTATGTTATATTTCAGTGAATTTTTTACAATTAAAAATACATATAAATATAAAATACAAATTTTCAATATGCTTACATTGTTATTACATATTTAAAGTTGTACTGAATCGGACACAGTAAATATTCCTCTAGTAGAACAAAATGCATGTCTTGCATTTTTAAGTAGTCCAAAGTTTGTTTTGCTTTTATTTATTTACGTTTTGCACGCAGCTTGTCAAATTTTTGTCATCGCAATTGCGTGTGGGAGTTTGTGAATGGCGAATTTGTACCATAATGAAAAAAAGTACCCTTTACGTTAGAGAAGTTTGAGGGTAAAAAAGCTTAACTAAACATGGTTTGTAAATTCTAATTAACCGTAAGAATTTTTATCACATTATTTCTTATTACTACACGAGCCTAAATATGAGCGAAATATTACTGGTGGCTTTTTAAATTTATCCCAAAGCATTAATTGAACTTGGGCATAAAAATTAAACAATCCTGTGTTTATTCTTTTTTACTGTAACATGTCAAAATTCCGAACTGAAGTATTGTCAACATTACTGCTACAAACCCGTTAATTTAGTATTTATTTACTTAACACTTTACTCAATATGAATTCTAATACTCCTGTATATTTAGTAAACCAATAAAATTAAAGCATTTTATTACTACAGCTGATAACACTATTACTTGCGCGTGTTCCTTACTCGTATGTAGAATATCTAAGATTCTCAAGTTGTTTGTCGACTAGTGACAGGTGGTCACTTTTTGTCTTCTCGTCGAGCCGAAAGGTCACTTGTCTGTAATATAAAACAGATGAGATGTTACAGGAAATTAAGCTTTCTGGCGTAAGCGCCGAAAAAAGTAAAACAGTTAATTTAGTTGTCTAAGACAACAAAGTTATGAAGTAATTTGATCTTTACAACAGTTTGTTTTATAGGTAATTAATTACGATTTATAATAAAGTATATTGCAGTGCAACTTCCATAATCTACAAAGATTCTAATGAAATATTAAGATTATTCTACTTGGTTGATGTGTAAATAAAATTTATCAACATGGAAATTCATTTCGTACAAAATTTGTTAGAAGATTTGTTGGATAGTGCCGACACGTGACAGAATGCTGACGTCGCAACAAGTGCTAACAGGTCGTTAGGTCGTTGACGCCGGTGGGTAAGCCCATTTGATTTCCTGAAATTTTTGCTGCATGCGCTGTATTTTATTTCGTATACACATATATGAATTGACGTAATATTTAATTGTTAATTTGTAAATTACTTTATGCTCTAATATGCAAGTACTTTCCCGTACAGATAATTTAGCAGCCTATTTGTTAATAGAAAGAACCTTAACTTTTTAAGGGCTTAATATTTAAAATATATAGAATTATTTTATTTCATTAATCACGTGTTCAAATTTAGAAGTCATTCATTGTCAAACTATATATAAAAAGATATTAAGTTACATCAATGATAGTAACATGCTGTTTGCAGAATTTGTTTAACTAAATGTTATTTCTTATCTTGTTTACCGAAATCTTATTTCAACATGTTGTTTGTGTGCCTTCATTCCAACAAATGAAATTTTAATTTGAGATTAATTAACAAATACATTATTGCATGTATAAAAAATTTGAATTCTTGTACAGTTCTCGTAGCGCAACTTCGAACTACTAAGTATAAATGAATATTGTTAATAAAATACAGACTTCAATTAAAATTCAGTAGAATTAAAATTTAAAAATTTTAACTTTGCCTCTCCTGAGTAACCTAGTAATTATATTCATAAGAATTTATCTTTGTTCAGTTGCATTATGATGTACATAATTGTTTGAGATGAAAATATAGAAACCTTTTTTTCTTCAGCTCATTATTCTATGAATATTTAATTTCCCCCAAAGATTTTATGACAGTTAAAGGAATTCATATAACGATTCATTGATAAGTATTTGAAACCAAATTAAGGACTTCGTGTAGTCACAGAATTATTAGGTAAATTATATGTTTGTTAGTTGTAATTATGTTTCAGGCCCATCCTAGAACTTCGTTAGAGCAGAAAGAAAAGTAAGTAACATATTTGTGGTAATCAATCTTGTATTTGAAGTGGTTAGCGATAATCTAGGTTTCCAAATTTTCCTTTTAAGCAAATTCATTTAGTCAATTGCTTTATAAAAAATTTAGGTGGCGTCCATTATCTTATTTTTTTAACTTTAATAAACCCACTGACCCAATCTCATGCGACCGTGGTTTAAAAGCTCAGCTAGCTAAAAGTCATAAGAGCTTTCTTTATCTAAAAGCCACTTGTCATCCAACCTTACCCTGGGCTTGTTACAATTTATAAGAATTCTCGATAGGTAAAGAAAATCAACCACGATTTTTTTGATAACTTACACTACCGTCCATGGTCTGGGGCGTGATCGAATGTTGATTGGAATTTAACTTACATTACAAGTCTTACAATACACTCATTCTTTCGCCATATTGCAAGCAAGTTTTTCATCAACTATATAGTATATTATTTCAAAATTCTTTTAAAAAATATAGAACACTATTGCAATGCAGTCTTTCATTATTACTTACCTCAAAACTGGGGGAATACCAATTACTTACTTCACTAAATGGGAAACCTAACAAAAATTTATATAAATCCACGGTTATGAAAAACAACTCATTTTAATAATTGCTGAGGCGCTAAATAATATCCATAATGAAAGTTATAAATAGATTTGCCAGCAATTACGACTATAGTCAAAAACGCTCATAAAGATAGTTTGATCTCAATAGTGTAGCGTTTCCTGTATGTTTGTTATGTTTTGTTTTGAATAGCATGTATTCAAACCATTTTTGTTTTACAATAGTGTGTGACATGGAAGTTCTGAATTTTTCCACGGCAGCACATTGCAGGTGCATTTTTCTAAAAAATACTAATATTTGATGTATTCGATAAATAAAGTGAATTGTAGTGTGCAATTCTGATGGAAAATCATAAAAATTATTCACACATTTAGGAAACTTACTGGTTTTGTTTAAATCGCTCTATTACCAGCAAAAAAATGTTTTTTCAGTTAAAAAAACCTAAATGACTTTCCCACATAGACAATTATTTAATAAGTAACTTTTATTAAAACCGTTTTTAATTTGGGTGCCTAATAGGAAAGAAATTTGGATCTGTAGAAATTTCAAGATGACCGGAATATTGCATCCGATTTTCGATAAGGCCGACGACTTTCTTAAGCTTTAAATAATTATTTCGTCTGTGCATATTTAAATGCTTGTTTCCTCTTTCTTTTTGTACATTTTTTTACAGCATACTTTGCAGCCCAACCCTGATGCTTTTTTTTCTTTTTATAAATTTTTCTAGGACACACTTTAAAGCCTTACACAAGTTTCTTTTTCTTTTTCAAATTTTTCTTCAACACATAGACGCAGAACATGTTTTTATCTGTTTTCAAATTTTCCTACGATATCACAATACGTTACCATTAAGCAAATTACTTTGCTCACACTATTCTGTTAGACATCACTCGCGTTAGAATCCGAATTATCTTCCATTCCATGTATGTTTCATATTAACATAATTGTTCTCAAAGTTACACTGTTATTTTTCTTATAAAGCACTGCATAGTCTCACATGCAAAAATAAATTTCCTACAATTTTTTAAAAGGATTTTTCTTTGACGTAACTTAGTTGTCATTGTATTATCTTTTATAAATTTGTTTCCATATGAAACTGGAGCCCTAGTAACTATTTTCTCAACCCAATTGTTATACTTTAGATTTACTTCACTAAAAATACATTACGTTCTTGCAAAATAAATTATTTATTATCTATAATAAATATATGTTTTAAATTTTGATTACAATTAAACATATATTATTACTTTTTTGTTATAAGTAGGTAAGAAAAACACTAGCGGACTGTAATTTGCTGAATTTGTTTTTCCTATTTATTTGAAATTGATTACATAAATGAGCTTGTAACATGTCAATTCGCCGTAACCTCGCCATGTTACATTGGGTATCCCACTTCCTTCCATATAAAAGTATTCTTCATTTTAATTTTATATTAATATTGTTTACAAACAACAAGTTAGTTTTAATTTGTGTAACATTTTCCTTTAGTATTAGAAAATAATACAGTAAATACGTCGATCTTTAGTCTTAATTTAATGTTCTTTCTTTTGTATAAATAATTATGATCAAATGTAATTTTCTAATTGGTGAATATACAACTGGTATATACATGAAGCTGCCATTTAGGATGGTTTTCTTGTTTGTCCCTTTCTCAAAATGTGTGGTTATCTTCAAACCAAAATAAATTTTCCCGATAACTGGCCGACTTCTAGCGCACATGCCATTTCCCGATAAAGATGTTCTTTCTAAGGCCAAGATGTCATACCTGGTATGTAAAAGGTGTCTTTTTCTTGTTGATACACAAAAATATCGCTTTAGAATACTAGTAAAATGTGTACGGAGAAAGTTTACCTGAATTACCCGTTCAAAATGAGCAAGAATGGTAAGTTGTTAACAGATAAACTTTCACACGGTTCCTCGTGACGTATTGCAATACATCGTTTTTGTAACATGTTTATTTTCTAAGATTCTGCGGTGAACTATCCTCCAGTAAAATATTTTCTGGTGAAGTATCCACCGGTAAAATATTCTCTGGTGGAGTTTTTAACTATACATGCTAGGCTATCTAAGCCTAATGCATTAACTCTACTACCTGCAAATATTATCTATTATCGTACAAGAATTTTATGGTGCTGTGTATTTACCGACTAAATTGAATTAAATGTCCGTTAACAAAACATATCACTGTGGAACCTAGGTTTGGCTCTTATAAATTTGAAGTTAAAGTCTAACACCAAACTAAATATGGATGGTGTTCGTATTAACAAGCAGTAAGGAGAAACTGAAACCTCTCTAGTTCTATACAAGCCGGAGCTCAATACTTAAGTATACGTTTGTTTCATATTTTACAAATACAGGTATGAGTTTTATCTTATTTACTTTTGTGACGGAACAATGTGCATGTGTTACATTTTAAATCCCAAATATCTAGAAAAATACTGCATGTAAAATATAAAGTCATACTTTTACTTACCTATTATCTTAACTAATTTAATATCACCTTGCTTTCCTGGTATAAACTTACAAGTGTAAACATAAAAGCTTTCATGAAACCTTTTTGTGAATTTTGAGCTTATGTTCAATTTAAATGTTTAATTCAAATTCTCTTAACTAATGTTAAATACAACAAAGCGTATTTATGATTTCTTTTTACTTAGAACGTTAACTTGAAATTGTGTCTAAGTACAATAATAATTTTAGATTTTCTAATATCTTATTTGGTAGAGTTTAAGACAATTTTAAAATTATGGAAGTGTAGATATATATATATATATATATATATATATATATATATATATACATTTAGTAATTTTGTCGCATGAAAATTTGGTTGTAAAAAAATAAGGGTATACATTTTGTTTTTTTTAATGTTAACTAAACGTCAATATATAAGTTATATTAAGGTATTTTCTTTTGTCATGTTCTAAACTGCATACCTGTAACTTGTCTGGGTGAAATTTACTTTTGTTTTCAAAACATCTACAAGTTAAAACCCCTAAAATATAGTCTTTTGCAATCTTCCGCAGCCACAAAGGTCGATGCTAATCGCGGCAGAGTTTTGTTTAGATTCTGTAGTATACCATTCCTATCTGTTAAAAGGAAGGGTGCAAGCTTAATGCTCATTTTAAATTGCTAATGTCACATTATATTTTATTAACAACAAGACAAATCACTTCTTTTGTACATATTACTAGATCATTACTTGATACATAGAAATACAGAGGTGTTTAAATATAAGTTACAGAACACAAATAAATACAGAATTTGAACCCAAATTCCAACAATATTTAAACAAAGTATACCACTGAAAAACTACAAATTTTTTCTTAAGTTTTTGTTAACAAAGCATAGTTAAAATTTAAATATGGAAGAAACTATCTATTCAGGTCATTTGTTAAAGTAAATACTGTCTGCTACAAATAATAATTTGTATAAAAATAAATTTACCTCTAAGCATATGAAATATAATTTTGAAAACAAAAATTTAAGACCTTTGCATATCTATAAAATGAAGATATCTAGTTAAAATGGTTATCTACTGGTAAAAATTTCTATAAAACAATCACATTTAATATAAACTTATAATTTTATTTCTAAACATTCAGACAATTGATTATATGTACAAGTAAAATTGTTAGATATCTATATAACTGCTCCATCTTTATTCTGGCAGTAATGTATCTGTCATTTGATACTTGAACATACCAGCCAGAAAGTATCCTAATATACGAATTTTTCCTATATCTACACATAAATTGTTTACTACTGGAGGTACCCCTCAAACGGTAACTGATACTGTAGACTTGCCTATCTTTATAGGAAACACTTATCGTTTCGTTAAATGCCTTGTAGTACCTGCACTCCCACATTCCTTTACTACAATAAATTTTCTTGAATTTTCAATAGCTTTCAAAAATAATTCCTGGGAAGCACATACTTCTTTTAATACAACTGCACCCTTAATAAATTTTTCTTTTCAAAGAAATCTTCAAAAACATAATGATCTTTGTATGTTAGAACTGATAGAAGGCATTTTTCCTTCATAACGACAAGTTTTTCTTCTCACAAGAATCTTCAGAAACATAATGCTCTTTGTATGTTAGAAGATTTATTCCTTTCATAATTATCTAGACTGAAGCTTGAGTAACATGTTTTTCTCAAAATTTTTTGTTTGTTGATAGACCTGTTCTTATTTCAGGGAAATTGTATAGTTGGTCCTATAGCCCCTCTAAAGACGTTAATATAATGCCTGAAGATGAGACAACATATTCTACAGAAATCAAACTCCTTAATCTAAACAAATATAAATTATCTTATCTTATCTACTATTTTCTTTTGCCTAAGAATTATTATTTTCTTGTTTTGCTAGACATGCTCCTATTTCAGATGAAATTTGATGACACCGTGTGTAAATTTGAGAAAATTAGAAATAAAAAATAGTTTAGATTACAGGTGATATTAGGATAGAGTTAAGGGAGGTTTAGTTAATTTTAAGATAGAAATAGATCACAGTAAGAAAGGGATTGTGTGTGTATATTATAAGTCCTATAAAAATAGTTGTAGATAATTCAGAGCTAGAAATAAAAATAATAAAATTATTCATCCATGCAGAAGTATAACGCAGATTTCGAGTTTTATATTCTAATTTTGTGGAAAATAATGTAATAAAGAAATCACTACAGCTCATTGAACGCCAAATTATATGAAAAATTACCACCCAAAGAGAAGAAAATGGGGGAAAAGTTAAAATGTCCCAATATTTAATTTCTTCACTCTGTATAAATGTAAGCGTATTTCATTACTATTAAAATAAAGGGCCCAATTTTTTAATTAATTTATATCCATGTGTATAAATGATTACTTAAAACGGGTTTTTATTTTAAGAAACAAAAACTAATAATATTTTCGTGCGTAGACAATTCTGCAGACTGAAAATGAGTTGTCGTTAAATTAGTCCTTAAGAATGGGGGCTTAGAAGTGAACTGTATGGTTATATGTATAGCTAACAAACATAAAACAGTTGAACATAAAAATAACTAATCATTGAAATAATCACTCACGTGAACCATTGCATCAACTAACCAGAATAATTAAATAGGAGCGGAAGGGAAACTAGGATTATTCTTGGGTATAGCTAACCCACTATACTGGTTGAATTTGTTGCGGGTGAGTTAGGTCCACATGACCTGTTGGTATTATAACATATCAGAATGTGGTACTCGTTAGGTCAAGCATAACCGCAGGCGAAGGTGGCTTGTTTACATCTGACTAGCGCGACCTTAATCAGTCTCATGAACAAAGATAATTCCCGCCAAATTTACTGTAGCAATTGCAAGTTACCGCTCATTATATGACATTTGAATAATTGCTATTCAACCCGTAAATAATACACACATTATTTATCGGCGTAAACAAGTTGCATACACTTTTTTAAAACACCAACTTTATTAGAAAGCAAATTAATTTTAAGATATAGATACAAAGCCACACTTCAATACCATAAAACCAAAGCATATTTTGTGTATAAGATATTTGCTAGAATATGTTTTCATTTGTCCTGAAAACAAATCTTATTGCATTTATAAACAAAGCCTTCATTAAAAATAGTGGAACTAACTTGTATTTAAGCTATATTTTTAAAATATTCATCCGTACCCTGTTACAATTAAAATCTATGTAAATCATATTGCATTTGCAAAGTATGAAATAATTATTTCGCGTGTAGATAACATTTAAATTCATTTTAAGAGTTTTAAATAAGGCATAAATTCAACAATCTTTGATGATGATAAACAAGCACGTCAGTTACCAAAAATGTATTGAATGTCATTAAACTCTAACTAATTCCTGCAAATAAATTAATGCTCCAATACAAAGAAACTCGCAATCATTAAAATGCAATAAAATACCTTTGAACTATTTCTATAACTTTCCCTGTTGCAATATGAAAGTAAACAGCACATTGACTTTATACATTAAAAAAGGATAGACCACCCGTTTTATGATAAACATAAATCACAGCTGTACATTAATTAGCTCATTAAAACTCCGAAATTCTCGTAAATATTACATCACCCAGAGTGACTAATTCTTCCAAATAAATCGGGAAAACTCTGGAGTATGATGTATTGAGATTATTTTGTATATAAACGGAAGTAATTTACATTCAGACATCATTCTTTCCTATACCAAACAATACGAAATATTCGACATTTAAGATTTATTGGTTCGGCATTCCTCATGTAAGATTTAAAGCAGAGTTGTTTGCTTTAAATTAGTTTACGACATGAAATTGGTACGATTAAGTAGTTTGAAGCATAGAAGTTCTCAAACGCAATTATTTGATGAAACATATTTGTTTGTAAAATAAAGGGTGTTTCAAATTGCAAGGTTTTTTTTAACAATAAATGAGATACATAACTTTTATCAGTAAAGAAGTATCACTAATGACATTTATATGCGAAAAATAATATCTGCCAAATAGCCTCCTCTTGCAGCTTCACAGACGTCCACTCTTTTGTTAAAATTTTCAATGACATTTTGACATAATTGAGGCTCTATCTCACCAATGACACCAGAAATTTTATCTTTCAAAACAGGAATTGATCGTGGATTGTTTTTATAAACCTGACTTTTCACATAACCCCAAAGAAAATAGTCTAATGGAGTCAAATCACATGATCTTGGTAGCCAATTAACATCACCGCTTCTTCTCAATAAAGCAGTTGTTTCTTGTGCAGAGTGAGATGTAGCGCCATCCTGTTAAAACCAAATATCCTCTAGATCAATATTCATTAATTCAGGCCACAAAAATTTGGTTATCATCCAACGATATCGATCACCATTGACAGTTATAGCTTCACCAGCAGCATTTTTAAAGAAGTAAGGTACAATTACACCACCTGACCATAATGCACACCAAACAGTAACTCGTTTAGAATGCATAGGTTTCTCATGAATAATTCCTGGATTTTCCTCACTCCAGATACGACATTTTTGTTTATTAACGTAGCCACCAAGTTCAAAATGTGCCTCATCGGAAAACATGATTTTTTGAGAAAAACCATCGTGTTGTTCATTGATGAAATTGACAAATGAACGACGATTTAAATGATCTAATGGCTTTAGTGCTTGTGTCATTTGAACCCTATATGCCTTCAGAGCTAAATCCTTGTGCAAAATACGCCATGTTGTTGATTCACTAAGTCCAACTTGTTGTGAACGTCGTCTAATCGACATTTTAAGATCTTCAGCAACACTATCACGAACCAAATCAATATTTTCTCGTGCACGATCGCTACGACTGTATTTTTCACTTTTTTGATCTTCCACCGAACCGGTTTTTTGAAATTTTTTAATAGTTCGACCAATACTGCTTTCAGCTGGACGATTATGTAAACCATAAAATTCACGTAGTTTTCTAAAAACACTTTTCACAAACACTGATTTTATTAAAATAATTCAACAATTTAAACGCGTTGTTGTATCGCGTACGAAGTCATTTTTATAAATGTCATACATCACACTTTTTAAAGGTCAAAACACCCAGACGAATTCAGTGCGCCATAATTTGAAACACCCGTTACTAAAAAAGTTGAACCTTCTTCGATACAAGAACTACTCCGAAGTTAATCGGTTAAAAATAGAGTATGCAGTTTGCATACTGTTAAACTGATGGAGATTTAAGATGGAACCAGGAAACTTTTAATAGCGTTAATTACGTTGGAAGTAAGATCTTGATAAGCGCCATTTTACCACCATAAATATTAATTTTAGATTTATTTGCTTGTAACTGGTAAGAATATTTAAGTGCTGTGCTACGTACTTAGACGTAGCCAGAAGAAAAATAGCTATACCACGCTAACTAATAATGCGGAGAGGGGAGAAGGGAGAGGTTCCTAGCAACACAAAAATAATACATCGCCAACGATTTTCTATTTACAATAAAAAAAAATACAGATATAGAAATTTCTATCGAAACAGCAAAACAAAAACCCCCAAACAAACAAAAAAAAAATCGCTTAAAACTAAAAGAAAATTCGTTACCAAAACAAACGAAACCAAAAAAAAAGAATCACCCAACAAAACACAAAAAAACTTTTATCCGACTCGAAGGACCAATAATAGAAAGGGAGGAAGAAGAAAAGAAGAAAAGGAAGGGAAGGAGAGTGATAAGTAATCAGCGAAGACTAATGTGGAACGGCCTCAGCACAGCGGAGTCGTCAACGAACGGATGCCTTTATAAAAGAAACAGTAAGGTTCTCAACCTCCCAAGAAGAAAACGAACGAGGAAAAAACCAATAGTTTCAACTAAAACAGGACCCAAAGGTCAAGCTTCAAAGATTTAAAGGAACAACAACGGGGAGCGAGAGGAAGAGAGGAGGAACGCTAGTAAAAGGAAACGGTGTACTGCAAACTGAGGTAGCCAAAACCGCAGAACTGAAGAAAAGATATACTAACTAATCCTAAAGTCAAAGTCGTGGTTTCCGAATAACGAAGGACGGACTAGAAAGCACCTACCACAGGAGCGGATGGACGAAACACAATCGGACCAGGGACCGACAGCAAAGAAGAGCAGCAAAAGGATAGGAAAGGAAAGGAACGAGAAAAAAGGAAAAATACCAAAAAGAATAACAACAACACCAAGTACAAAACACAAAAAACTAAAGTCTAAGAAGATTGAACCGCATGTGGGGGACAGCAAAGAGCCGAAAGGTAAAAAAAATAACAGTTGGGACTTAAAGGAAAAAACCAAGTAGCATCAGACCGAGAACTGCGGGTAACGTAGGAACTTAGGCACTAACAATAAAAAAAAAACCGCAGTAAAACTTAACTCTAGACTTGATGGGGAAAACAAATTATACAGAGAAGGAAGGAGAAAAATTTGTGGTGCCAGCGTTTTCAATGGAGTAGGATTATTGGCAAAAACACAAGTCCAATAATCTGAAAATAACTCTCCGATAATATCGAGCGATTAGGAAAGAAGACAAAAGTAAAATTTAGAAACCTTTCTAGTAAGGATTTTACCAGACAAAGCATTTGTTATAACTCTAATCAGTAAAAAAAAAGAATACTGCTGATACTTTCGTATAAGCAGCTGGGTTAGGTACAAAAAGCAAAAGCATTAAAGTTCGAAACTTTTCTAGTAAGGATTTTACTAGAACCAACATTTCAAATTGGGATTATCCCTGGGTATGTTAGAAAAGAAAAACAGGTCACGTACATTTGTCGGGATACTTATCTGGTCAGCCCTCGGAAGCGAATTGACACAGCATCGTCGCGGTAGTCAGCAACAACCATGACACAGCATCGCCGCGGTCATCAGGATACTGCCACTACCGTAATTGCAACGGCGATTTACATGCAAGAGCAGTTGATCTACATTAACGAATAATCAAGCTACTTAAAAATCAATTTAGCCTCCAGCTAAGAGCAATCCAACCCAAATCTACACATTTGATAGATGAGAAACGAGTAGTTTTTACAAGTGCATCGACGCACAAGCTGAAGAATCAAAGTACAAAAGGAGTTCAAAATAACATAAACTCGAAAAGCAAACATCTGCGTTATCGAAACGCGATTGAAACTGGAAAACCCGGTTTTACCGGAAAATAGTAGAATATATTATTTCGACAAATCCTTTGATGGGAAACCCACTAGAACGCAATTATACGTTATCGGAAGGTATAACGCGCTCACGGATACCTAAACAGGATATTGACTTATTAAAATTTTATCATAAACTTGTCGTATACAAGCAAATAGATTTAAGTTGAGAAATTATTCAAAAGCGAATTATTTGCTGAAAAAGAAAATATACAGGATGTAAACTATTTAATTGTAGCATAAACTTGTCATTTTTAAAGCAAAAGGTATTTGAGTTGAAGAGTATTAGACAGCGTATTTATTATTAATTAAGGACGGATGTGAGAATAGCAACGCAGTTGATTTAACCAAATTATCGTAAAGCAAACTTATGAATTAACAAGGGAAATTTCTAAAGCAAAATTGGAACGCAACAATTGGTAATTTAAATTAGAACAAGTTCAAATTTTTATTTTTTGTGAAGGAATAGTTTGCAGCAAATTTTAAGGTCAGAGTTCGAAGCATCTTGACCTTTAATAAATAATCTGTAAAGCGTCATTGGCCAATCACATTCTCGAACGGGGTAATAAATAATCGGAAAAATACCCACCTATATATTAAACAGGGTTTGTGTACCAGTTAGAGGAGAAATTTGAGCTTTTGCTAAGAAACAGTAGGTAAAGATTATTTTAGTAAATAGGTAATCGTTAAGAATAATTTTCTGTATAAACTTAAGTTGTAAACTATTTTATATATACTTTTGTATGAAAGAAAAATGTTTTTGAATGCATAGATATATCGTGAGATTTTTGTAGGCTATTTCAAATTTTAAAAATTCCACAGCGTAATTTCCGTTGAGTTAGCTAGGAAAAGAAATGGAAAAGGAAAGTAAGATAATAATTTCATATTTTCTATTGCATTTTCATTAATACAGTTCACTGTACCTGAGTCACAACATTAATTAGTGGCGCTCCCACTTTTACACACTTGTCACAGCACCCTTTCAACGACGCCCAACACAGACGTCCCGGCAATATATATAAACCCTTTCAATACATAAAAATCCTAATTATTCCTTTCACCATTTACTGACTCCCCAGGCTTTATTTTGTTTCAGCATACGTAGTTTTGTAGGAGAAATCAGGCATGCAAATTTTAACCTCCAGCCGCATAATAAATACTTTTATATTCTAAACTATTGCATATTCTATCACGAGCAGCATCGGACTTTTCCGCATGTCACTAGAGAACAATTTAAGTGGTTCAAAAATACGGGTAGCTAAAAGAATTTGTAAAGAACTTTAATTCTTATTTAATTTACTACATCAAAGCTGCAGATAATTTATGGGACATGTCGAAATAAATTCTCCTTTGATGATCAGATACGTAGTTGCTCCTGTCTAACACTAATTTAATAAAATGAGGAAATTACTTAATGCAGTAAAGAGGGAGGCATTTAGTGGGGTGTATTCTAGTGGAAGATTCGAAAATTCTTTTTTCAATTGAATACCTAAAATAATCTCGTTTTTACAATTTTCTCGTACGGCGTTTATGCTTCATCCGTTTCAAATCTCCACGTTTGTTTGAAAATGAACGTTTTATACTACATTCATATAAAGTAAAGCAACCGCTGCCTGAAATCGCTTTGTTAGGACCAGTGTAAGGTATATATATACAAAGCTTTAACAAACAAGGGCTACCGGAAACATAAGTCTCAAAAGGCACCATATCTGATTAGAAAGAAACAACTTGACTAATGGGATAAATTCCTTTCCCGGGATTCTAGTTGCACAATCAATTTCTACACGTATGTAATTAATTTTGTAGCATGCAAGTCAATTGTCTAGCCTACCAAATTTTTGTCTATCTTATTACAAATTTTAAGATGAGCGTGAATAACAGGATATATATCTAGAAAAGTAAAATTGCGATATCATCCTCTAGCGAGTAGCTAAATAAAATTGTTATAGATGATGTAGCTAGTGTAGCGGCTTCTATATTACAATGGCTGATCTCGAAATGCATAAAAGAATTGAATTTGAATCACCGTAATGAAGTAGGCTGTATAAAGTCCATTCTAAAATAACAAACTACGGCTTTGGATTTAATGTGGGACTAATTGCAACGCAAAACACCAATAAATAAACAAATTTGACCGCTTAAAGATAAGACATTCGATAATCCAGGAATGGAAAATTTCTTAGGCGACTGTAGTGTCTGATGGCAAAATCCTTAATATTATTCTAAAGTCTAAGCTAGATTGCTTCCAATTGATAATGTTGTAGTAAATAGCCAGTCAATATGAGCAAAATGGCCACGTGTTAAGAAGTTCATTCTTTTATAAACCACTGTTGATTTCACGTATCCTTCACTCTTATTAACCATGCATATGCAATACATGGGAAAGTCCAACTTCGAGAGTCAAGAACAGCTGTGCCTGCATATCTAGTGGATTTCAAGCCAAAACTTACTGTAGATGTTGACGGGGTACATGAATTTAAGCATTTTTAAACTAGTAATGCCACAATAGTATGCCGTGACAGATGTAAATAGAATCTACGTAAAGCAGTCTGTATACAGTTCAAACTATACATGGCATCGTTTCAATTCAGGTATTGTAACTCTTGCGAGTGTAATCGGGTTTTTCTTATGCATGATTAAAGCTAACCTTATATAATTTACATCTCGATCTAACTGTTCATATTCTGTAGAAAAAAGGTAAGTACAAAAATAATTCAAAATATCGAAATTTAGATTTTATTGAAGGTGTTTGTAAGAAGTAATATTCCAAAATACAATCCTTTTATTTTAATATTAGTATGATTTAATTTTAAGTACCAGGTACAACTTTGATCTGGCTTTCTTGCAAAGAAGGCTTTTAACAATAACTAAATTAATAGTTATAAAACTATGCCCTTTTTCTAACTAGAGGTAGGGCTGTAAGTTCCACGTATGAGTGTTGTTATTCACGATATAGATCCTGACCCGCCTTGGAACAGCCAGGAGGTGGCAAACATCTAAATTTCCAGGTGCAACAATTTTTACCTCGTGATGTTGTGATTAGTCACAGCAGCTGAAATAAGTTTACTTAAAGTAAACGTAGAAATAAGTAAATAAACAATGAAATAAATAAATAAATAAATAAATAAATACATAATACATATATAAAAAATTTCAACTTTAATTTCAATATGCTCGATACTATCAATTATGAAATGTCAACATTTCATGATTTGCTGCAAGCTCTGTGCTTGCAGCAACTCGTGACAACTCCTACAAGATTATCTAGATACTGTCAGTCATTGCTAGATTTAGTTATTACCTCTAATGTGGCCATTGTATGTGATGTGGCAGTACAGAATGTCTACCTAGCGGATCATGATTTGGTATCCTTTAAGCTGAGGCTAAAATCTAGTGTCTATTGTAAAAAGTATGTTAGTAGTCGTAATCTTAACCTTATTAATACTGAATTATTTAATAATGACCTTCAACGAATTTCTTTTCAACAGATATTTTTTATGACAAACATTAACCAGCAAGTGGAATTCCTGGAAGACAGCATTCGTCAACTATTTAATACACATGCTCCTATTACTTCATTTAGTGTATCTAAACAAAGAGAACCGTGGGTTACTGATAACCTCCGATTGCTAATGTCTCTTAGAGCTACTTTACACTATACTCAATTTCTATCTAAATTTAGTACTAAATTTGCTTCTAAATTTACAAATTAATTTAGTCATGTGTAAACACAACTATTTAGAACTAAATTTGGTACTGAATCATGGATGGAATCCGGTAATATTACACTTGTCCTAAATTTAGTAATAAATTTAACAAAAACATCCTGGTATTTGAAAATGGATGATGAAGATTTGTTGTTAGCGAGTGCGGTAATTTGTTTGTACAAAATTGTTGAAAACCGTAAAAAAAGACTAGAAAGACAAGAAAATGGTGGTGCCGTCCTTGGCTACTAAGACGTGGCGAATGAAAAGAAATTTTAACAATGTTAAATGTACAGTTAAAAGTTGAAGATCCTGATAGTTATAAGAACTTTCTTCGACTATGTGCAGAAGAAGTAGATTATTTATTAAGTCTCCTTGAGAATCACCTTAAAAAGAATGATACATTTATGAGAGGTGCGATTTCTGTACGCAGTAAGTAAGTAACCTGTTTCAAAATGCATGTGCAAATATAATATAAGATTGATAATTTATTGCAGATTAGAAGTTACACTTCGCTTTTTGGCTACAGGAGAGTCCTATTGATCCTTGATGTATAGTTGTAGAATTCATGAAAGCACAATTTCGTTATTTGTACCGTTGGTTTGTGATGCTTTAATAAAAGCTTTGGGACCAAATTACCTTAAAGTAATAATGACTACTAATTATGCAGTGCGTTTCAACGAAAATTAATCACTCTATATATAAATAGCTTTTGATATATTGATTTTTATAAAATATGCAAAACGCGTTAAAATAAATATTATAGAAGCATATTTTACCAAACACAAGTGTGGTATAATTTCAAACCCCGTATTCATAAAACCGCAACCTCAATTTTTTGGATCCCCGCATCTTACCCGACTAATATTATTACCCTGGTTACACCCATGATGGAAATCAAATGTATAATCTTTATAGGTGTTCCTTTTACCCGAGATCTCAATAGATATATAGAAATTCTGTTCTTTTTGTCATCTCAAAATTAAAATTTTATGAAAATATTAGTTCCCGTTTTGCCCCTAGAGCACAACCTTTCCTACTATTTCATTTGTGCAAATTTCGCTCACTTATATTGAAGAAGAGGGTAAATCTATGGAAGTGGGGTTATTTCATGTATACGAATGAAATTTCTCAAATGTCGTTCTTTTTGTACACTGATATTGAATCCAAGATCATCTCACCAAGACTCAAGATTATATAAAAGTCAGTGTATCAAAAGTTATTTGGAGTTGGTAGTTTTCATTAAAATGCGCGGTATAATGTGCCTGGCTATTGAAGGTTTATTACAAAAATGTTATAGGTACCTACTACAGTTGCGGAGTGGGAAAAAGTAGCAGATGATTATAAGGACATTTGGCAATTTCCACAATGTTTGGGTGCTTTAGATGGTCGACATATAACATTTAGACCACCGATATCTGATGGTTCATATTTTTACAACTATAAAGGCACACACAGTATTGTTTTGTTAGTGTTAGCAGATGCTAATTATAAATTTATATACGTTGATGGAAGAATTAGTGATATGGGTGTTTTTAGTGCCAGCAATTTTTCAAAAGCTTTAAAAACAAATGGTTTAAATTTTCCCAAAGAAAAATGCTTACCAGGCCGCCAACAAAATGTACCATATGCAGTAATTGCAGATGATGCTTTTCCTTTGTTGCCTAATTTACTAAAACCTTTTCCTCAACGAGGTCTTAACCATGACCAAAAAATATTCAACTACAGATTATCAAGAGCTCGTAGAGTAGTTGAGAGCAGCTTTGGCATATTAGCAAACCGATTTAGAGTGTTAATGAACCCCATGCATTTAGCGCCAAACAAAGTTGAAAAAGTCACATTGGCTTGTGTTATATTACATAATTACTTATGTTTTGTTAAAAAAAATATTACCTTGAAAAGTTAGACAAAATATCATGCAATTTACAAAAGGCGCAAAATAAATTTGGAAACAAATCTGCATGTGTGGCAAGGCTAACGAAAGAAGAATATAAAGCTTACATTAATTCCGAAATTGGGCAAGTGCCATGGCAAGATGACTCTATTAACAGACATAGATTGTAAAATCTTTTTTTTATAATAAAAAAGTAAACATTATTCTCAGTATTTTATTCAAATCTACATTTTTTAATTGCATTATAAAACATATTATTAATTTCTTCTTCAGTATCTAGCAAAATATTTGGATCTGTTATCAAATTAAGTTTTGAAGCAACATAATCTGCATATATTTGATTGTCGGTCTTTTTTTCTATTACATTGCGACTTTTTAAAATACTTGCAATATCTTTAATTGTATCTTCAGCAAGATCTAAGACACGCTTCTTTGCTTTAGTTTTGTTTGATGTGTTGATGGTGGATTAATACTAGTGGTAGGAATCGAAGAGATCAGCGAAACATTTTCATTTGTAATAACCTCTTCTGTATAATATTGAGGCACATCATCATCCCCCACAATGTCCTGGGATCTGTATTCAATTAAAATATTCCCCGACTGGAGTGGTTCCACTGTTGATGTATCATTTTGCTGAAATAATGTGAATTATTGAAGATGCTTTTTAAAAAAATTATATATTGAGGTTAGGTTTTTTTATTAATTCAAATTTTCCATTACAAGGATAGAAAATTCTATTTTAACCTTGGGTTTTAAAACACAATAACCGAGGCAGCTTATTTCTGAGAAATTGTTTGCTGTTTAAGAACTTACAGTATTTAAATCAATTTGGGTAGAATCATAATCTTGTAAGATAATGGAGTCCACAGATTTTCTTGGGTTAATATGATCTAATAAAAATTGAAGTTTATTGTAATACCAAATTGTTGGAATGTAGACCTAAAATTAAGATTTGTTATGAAAGCGCTTGGAAGTTAGTTATATTATTTTTACATCGTCAACACCTGCACCACTACTTTTGGATTGTTGTACCTTCTTATATTCTGTGGTAAAATTCGTTTTGAGTCCATTCCATTTATTTTTTATTTCTAAATTGTTACATTAGGACGTAATTGATACAGTGAATCTTTAATATTTTCCAGGGCTTCATTTCGTACATATTTATTATGATAAAACCCTGATTTTACATTATATAAACAAGGATTGTTATAGTAGGCATCAATTAAGGCGCGCACTTGATCATTAGACCACGACATAATTATAAATATAAGTTAGAAAAATCTGTTTATTTGAACGACAATAAACAAGAGGGTATAACATATGAAAATCATACATAATCTACAATAACAATTCATTATGAATTTAAAATGGAACTAGTGCGCAGATTTGGGAGTCGATTTATCGAGAAAAATAGGACGGGTTCTATAAATTATGCACATAATTTATATCCTAAATTATGAACTAAATCTCTATGTATTACACCTTTCTAAAAATACTTCTAAATTTAGAAACAAATTTAGTACTAAATTTAGATAGAAATTTAGTATTGTGTAAAATGGCTCTTAGAGACAAAGTTAGGAAAAAATTTATAAAAACTAACAAAGATAAAGACTGGCAATATTTTAAAGCTCTCCGTAATTTGACCAATAAAACAACAAACGCAGAACGAAGACCATACTATCACTTAAAATTAACAAATATGAACATTAAACAGACTTGGAAAGAGATTAGAAATTTTACCAGTAAAGCTAGGGATGTTGCGCAAGTCCCACCACATCTATCTGATTGTAACCAATTAAACCAATATTATGCTAACCAAGGTACCATCAATAGTAACCCATTATTGGACGATCTACTAATGTCAAATTACAGGGTGTCTAGTGTGGTTAATGAGAAAATGATGCACTTCAAATATGTGAATCAGGATACTGTCTATAAAATTCTACTAAATATCAAAACCAGTTTGACGGGAATCGATGGTATTAGTATAAAGATGTTACTGTTGTGTTGCCCAAAAATCCTACCATATTTAACTCATTTAGTCAACGAATGTTTTCTCCAAGGAATTTTCCCCAACAACTGGAAGACTTCTATAATCATTCCTATACCAAAAATACCCATGCCAGAGCAATTTAAAGACCTGAGACCCAATAGCATTTTACCTACCGTATCAAAAGTTATTGAACAAGTAATAAACAAACAAATAGTCGATTATATTAATGAAAAGAGCATTCTACCCCCTTTTCAATCAGGATTCAGGAAAAATTACAGTTGTACAACCGCTCTGGCAAAAGTCACAGATGATATTCTAGTAGCTACGGATAATAGGAAAATAACTCTTTTGGCCTTGCTAGAGTTTAGCAAGGTATTTGATACAATCAATCATGCGCTCCTATTACATATACTATCCTTCTATGGTTTTAGTGCATCATCTTGTAGCTTGTTAGAAAGTTATCTGTCAAACCGAATACAAAGGGTTAAAATAGGCACGGAATTATCAGATCCTCTACCTGTTGTGGCTGGTGTGCCTCACGGATCTGTTCTTGGGCCACTACTTTACAGCATATACACGGCTTCGCTTTGTAAAGTTCTTTACTTTAGCAGGTACCATATGTTTGCGGATGATGTCCAAATATATCTGTCATTTTATCCAAATGAAGCAACAGAAGCCGTCTCGAACTTTAATAAAGACCTAAACTCTCTTGCAATTTTTTCGCACCGGCATAATCTGTTACTCAACCATTCCAAGACTGTTGTACTTCTAATTGGTAATAAGAATTATGTTCGAGATATCCAAAACAATATATCAATTATAGTTATGAATCATACTATACCAATCTCTCAATCTGCACGCAACCTAGGACTTACAATGGACAACTCTTTCAGATACAGCTTGCATATTAAAAAAATGAATGCAAAAGTGTTATGCTAACTTGAAAGCAATATTTCCCCTGCGACAATTATTGCCAATATCAACCAAACTTATGCTGTGTGAAGCGCTGGTCCTAAGCCAGCTTGTAAATTGTGTACCTGTCTATGCACCCTGTTTGAATTCAACTACTACTTACCAAATACAAGGGATTCAAAATTCTTGTTTGAGGTTTACATATCTCATTAGGAAATAAGAACAAATATCGCATAAGTTGAAGGATGCCAACTGGTTGAATATGGTTAATAGACGAAAACTTACAACTGCATGTTTTGCCATAAAATTATTAATAACATGAAGCCTCAGTATTTAGCTCGTAAAATTACTTATCGTTCTGACGTACACAACATAAACGTATGCAATAGGGGTGTAATATCACCCCCGTTACATGGAATATCTCTTTTTAAACGTTCTTTTTCATACCAAGCCTATTTTTGTTATACTAAAATTAATCTGATATATCCTGGTATATTTAATAAAAAATCTTTAAGTACCTTTAAAACTACTCTCAGGAAATACTTATTTAATAATCAAAATGACCCTAGGCCAACATGGTAGTGAACACGGGTGTGGGTGTTCACGGGGATCTGAGCATGAATATGTGTGTGTGTGGGTATACGTATGGGTATGTGTGAGTGTGCGCGTATTTTCAGAGTGGCTGTGTATGTCTCCATTTGTGTTTGTGATTGTGGTTGAGGTGAGGTTGAGCATGCATGCTAATGAGTATGTGGTAAGTTGTAATGAACTGATGAGTACATGGATACATGTGAGTGTGTTGTATAACCGTCTGCAGGTAGCTTCGAAAATGTCAAGAATGTCAAAATAGCCTAATTATTATGTTATGTTATTTGTTTGGGTAGCAGATGCTTACATCTAACTGTGTATTAAATTTATTATTAGAGCGAATATGGTAATCATTAAATTTTTTAACTGAATTTAAGTTAAATTAAACCTAGTGAATCTGTATTGTAGTATTAGATTATTTGTTTTTCTTCTGTCTATTAAGGAGTAGTAGGTAGAGCAAATTATATTTGATACTGCTCCTTAAGTTTGTTCATTTAATGACAATAAAGAATTATTATTATTATTATTATTATTATTATTATTATTATTATTATTATTATTATATATAAATAATTAATACATATTAACTACATAGATTTATAAAAAATAAACAAACAACTATTTATCTATAACCAGATACGAATATCTTATGTAACTCATTTTAATTATTTAATGACAGATTTTATCGCATTCAGTGCGGTAATATCTCATAACGTTATATTACGGCACTCAAGTCAATATGACGTTCAAACAATGTGGCTAATGCAAACACAATAGAATTAAAAAACTATTTATCCATACACTAATTATTTTTCTAAATATTAAGTACGCATTGATTGCAAGAGCCAGAGATGAAATGGGTCCATGGGTCTAGTGGGTTACGGGTTCAAAAGAGTTATTTTTTGGTTTGGGTTGGTGGGTTAGGTGTATTAACCCGGATTGACCTAGTGACCCAAATTAACCAAGTGACTCAAATAGGTCCAACGACTCAAATTGACCCAGTGACCCAAATTATAGTGGCAAATTAAGCAATTTTCGGATCATATGGAAACGCACTTTTACATTATTTTTTCAAGAAACATGCTGTGGACCAAGACTGCATCGGTATGAAATTATAAACCCCGACACAGTCTGCTTGAAAAATGTTAGGCGAGCATTATTCACAAAAATACATCCTCGTTCGGATGAGAGGTAAAATGGAGGTCCCGTGTGTGAGTGTTGTCACGAACGTTAAAGATCCCTACCTTGCTTGGAACAGCAAGGATTCGGCAAAATTCAAAATTTTTCAGGTAAAAAGCTCGCTTCCTGGCTAATGTAGTACCTTGGGGTGGAGCATTGGAAAATCACATGTTAGGTATAAAACTATAGAATTTTGTATAATGCAATAATATAAAATAAATTTACAGAAATTTTAAAATTTCTGTTTTAGATTATCACTGTTATAGCAATAATAGTATCTTTAATATTTTAAATTTGCATTATTGTAGGTTGTAGTTGGATAATTATAAGAAAAGAAAAACGATGACAATTAAAAACTAACAAAGTAATCGTTATAGAATCAAATAAACACTTAAACTAGTTTGCCAATAAAATTTTCTTTCACAAAATCTAAATATTATGCTTCGTTACGTTTATAATTTGAATGACATTAAGCAGTAATCACCATTTTGATTGTAATATAAACAAACCTTAGGCTAGGTGCCGGCCATTGTAAATCTCTAAGAAGTACTGTTTTTACGTTTTCTTGGAGGTTCACCCCTTCTTCCCCGTAGATGACCTGTGAAGGTTATAAAACAATTGCACATGGTTTAAAATTTTGGGACATGCGAGGACTGTAGTTTTGAGTGAAAAATGAACCGCGAGCTGATTTGATGACTTGATTACGATAGGCATGTCGTCTGCTTAATTGCTTAGTTATATTACAATTATATGTAATAAATAAACTAACGACCTATTAAAAAACATTCAGCGTTTTTCCAAATTATGTTTAGAATTCCAATGTAAAAAAACGACTTTGTATTTTCGTAATGTGTAATATTGCTCTCATTGAATGTGTTCAGTATTTAAACAATCAGTATTTTTGAAGCAAGTAATAATAAGCTAATAAGCTAAGAAAGTGTATGTTTGTGATGGTTAATTAGATTAGTCTTGTAGTTGTGAAACAAATAAATGTGTAGTCAATAAAAGCTTTAAAAGAAAGAAACGACTTTGACAACTTTGGTAAAGTTTTTAAAGTAAAATGTTTCTTCCCATTCAATCAACATCATTATTAGGTGTTCAGTCCTGTAACTGGTTAGACGCGTACTCTCATTATTCCTGTTCTGAACTAACCTACACATTTCCCTGAAATTTACACAGTCTGCATCTATCACTATATTATCTAGGTCTACATCAACCTCCCTTTCTTGCGTCTGCTTGTAATATATTCCATACTATTCCCCAAAAATGCCTTAGAACATATTCTGCCCTTCTATTTCTCCTATTTTTTCTACATATATCCTTATTCCCCTATTATTTCTATAACCTATTTGTTATTAACTTTGTCTGTCCATGCTATCATCCTCATACATCTGAAGCACTACATTCCAAAAGGCTGCTACCGTCTGCTACTGTCTGCTTTTCCTACTGCCCGTATTTCATAGGCATACTGTACTGTGTTCCACACATATGCTTTCAACAATTTTCTTTTTGTTTCTATGTTTGTTGTCTTTGATCATAGGACCTGTTCTTTCCTGTTAGACGCACTTCGGTCCCATTCTATTGTTTTACAATTATATATCCTATTTCTCTGACGTTCAGTGGTTGTGAATGGGTGGGCGGCTTCCGTGGCGTAGTGATATGTGTGTGACTATTATCCCGAGTTCGAATCCCGACACGGTCCGCTTGAAAAATGTTAGACGAGCATTTTTCACAAAAATACACCCTCGTTCGGATGAGAGATAAAATGGAGGTCCCGCGTTTGAGTGTTGTCGCGTACGTTAAAGATACCTACCTTGCTTGGAACAACAAGGGTTCGGAAAAATTCCAAATTTTCCTGGTAAAAAAAAACTCGCTTCCTGGCCAATGTAGTACCTTCGGGTAGAGCATCGGAAAATCACATGTAAGGTTGTGAAGGGGGTTAGCTGCCTGTGACTGACAAGTTCCCCCAGCACTTAAACATTTACCGATTTAATATTTTTACCAATATATTTTTTCCCATAGTCAACATTAGTTGCAGATATTTCACAACCTGTAGTTGTTTATAATAATCATCAGATTTGTCTGCGTTTATTTTTTCGTCATTGGGTTTTCCGTCTCAAAACTGGTTGGACACATACCTCCACTATTTATATTCTGAGCTAACCTACACAGTTTCCTGAAATTCCCACAACAGATTATATACCGATTGGTTCCCCTTCTATTGTTTTCTAATTATATGCCCTATTTCACACTTAGACATTTGCCGAATTAATAGTTTTCCGGTAAAACCCTTCACATCATTAACATTATTCGAGAATATTGCACAATCAATACCTGTAGTTTCTTATAATAATCATCATGCTTAAGTACAGTTATTTTTTCGTCATTAATTTTTCCTTCTTGGGCCTGGTTGGATGCCTACCGCCATTGATTTCTATTCTGAGCTAGCCTACACATTTCCCTGAAATTCCTACAGTCTACATATTTCACTATCTGTGTGCAATAGTCTAACCTAGGTCTACATCTACTTCTCTTTTTTCCTATCTCTGCTTCTGATATATTCCGCACTATTCCCCAATGCCGTAGTGTGTGGCCTATCATCCTATATCTCCTATTTTTACCGCTTCCCGGATATTTCTTTCTACCCTTACCATTTTTAGTACCTTTTTGTTCTTAACTTTGTCTGTCCATGATATCTTCATCATTCGTTTGTAGCACCACATTTTAAAGGCTTCTACCGTTTTCTAGTCCGCTTCTCCTATTGTCCAGGCTTCACAGCCGTACAGTGCTGTGCTCCACGCATACGTTTTAAGCAATCTTTTCCTTGTTCCTGTGTTGATTGTCTTTGAACCCAGTAATTGCTTTTTCTTATTAAATGTAGCACGACCTGGTGCTAATCTTTGTTTTATATCTTTTGCGTTTTTCCCATTTTGCGTTATTTGGCCACCTAGGTAGCAGAAATCCTTAACCGCTTGTAAGTTTTTGTTACCTATTTGTATCCTAGTTTTTGGTTTATTACCCCTTCTTTTCACACTAATACGTTAGTTTAATTTTTGTTAACTTTCATACCGTATCTCTCTGTTAGGCCCGTTGCTACATGAATTATGTATATAACTTGAATCAATTTTCTTAAATGCAAGACGTAATTGAAAATCAAAACTAAGACTAAGCTTCAGTAGTATAAATTATAACACATTCTAATCAATTGGTTGCATAACTCAGTTGGTTAGAGCGTTGATCCGGAAAATCAATGGTCGAAGTTCAAATCCTGTTGCATCTGTTTTTTAGCGGTTTTCAATTACCAATTCGAATTGAAATGGTAATGTAACTTTATATAAAAACTTGGGTTTTCATTCTATCATATATATATATATATATAGTGGTTTTAAAAAATCAAAAATAAATATAAACGCAGCAATTTCAAAACACCCTGTATAAAAGAACAATCAGAAAGTACGTGCGAAAGTTATATTAGTTAATTCATTTTTAAGTATCAGGTATTAACGAAATTTTATAAATAATTAATGAAATTTAAATAGGTTTGCAAAGAAATTAAATGGTAGAAGCCAATGCCATTAATTTATTAATTAATGTGAATTAATGTGAATTTATTAATTAATGTATAATATGCATAAAAGCGTTTAAAAACCAAATAATACCAAGGTGAGACGCATTGCTAACGTACAAATATATCAGTAGGGTTTGAAATACATGGAATATCCAACTCGTAGAAGTGTTATTTAAAATGTTACGATTGAACACCTGCGTATTTTCTAAATGTCAATTTCTGCTTAAAATTGTGTAGATAACAAATGGTTACAGAGAATGTCGGATAAACCGTTGCTTATATTCACGGGAAATGCTAATGAGGGGGTTATTTAACTCACATAGAGAGTCCACGTGAGGTAGACAGCGCACAAACAAGGATATTGAATTTTCAACCACTCAGACAAGGTTAGAACGAGACGTAGAAAACGTATAAGCATGAGACCACAATAGTATAGGAGGGATTTAAGAAACGTCATTAAGTCTACGATTGGTCGAGATGTTAGTTCGACTTGATATAAACACGAGGATAGTGTGGCGTGATTTTCTTAAAATTTTATATCGAGGTATGGAAATTCGCGGATTTGAAAATCGGGGTTGAGTGCAAAATTGTGGGAATGTGTGCTGTGTGCAGTGGATTTCGAATAACCGTGGCCAGAAGGTGGCAATCTAAAAATATAAATAGTTTAGGAGAATATTATTAAAGCCCTTATTATTTCGATCGTCCCAAAAGCACGTATGAAAGTTAACACGAGTTGTAAGTATTATAAAAGCATTTAAATTGTATTGCTTTGTGGTAGTCTCTAAATTAATTAATAAAACGCGATTAGTGTGCCGAAATTACTTATTTTACTTGAGGTATCACCTATAATTTTTATCAACTCGTGTCGGGACATTAAATAATGTAGATTACTGTGAAAGAAGTATAATTGAAAGGAAATTTGGAATTTGGTTACACCGAGAAGGCGGCGTTGGCGGATCTACTTAAATGGAGTTCGTTTAGTAATAGCGAGGAACGACCTGCAGACCTGGTGGAAATTACGTGGCATCATCTACAGAGCGAAGATCTTTTAGAAATTTCAGGTAACGATTTAAAATTGTGATTCCTATAAACTGTAAATATTGGGGTAGAGTATGAGAGTGTTTTTCAAGGTAGTGTAAATTATTTACGTATTGAACAGAATATGTGTAAATAACTTTATTACGGTATTCAACTAGAAATTGAAGGTGTCTAGAAAGCTTTTAAACGTTCCATCAGAACGTGAAATTTTGTGAAGAGTACATGGCTTTGTTTTTTTTGTATTTTAAGAGTATGCAAAGTAGAGGGGCATACATTATGCAGAATTAGTATGGGTTATTATGAACTCACCATACCCCTGTGTTTACTTAAATTATTAAAATCAATAAATATATTATAAAGAAGGAATTTCAGAGAAGGTATTATTCAAGGTCCATTTACTCCGAGTATATTTTATGTGTTTGATGATTTTAAAATTAAATACAGGACATTACAAAATAAAATTTACTGAAGTGTAACGTGAACTTAAAATAATAATGAATTGCATTTGTAAATAGGAATAAATAAAAGATTGTATGTTGGTTGTATTTTGTGGTTTTATTGGGAGTGTGCGTGAATGATAGAATTTGAGAGTGAATATAGATATCCAAAAGGAGGTCCAAATGAG
This sequence comes from Platerodrilus igneus, assembly GCA_036346225.1. Taxonomy (NCBI): domain Eukaryota; kingdom Metazoa; phylum Arthropoda; class Insecta; order Coleoptera; family Lycidae; genus Platerodrilus; species Platerodrilus igneus. The sequence goes on along the minus strand of JARFIW010000229.1, from coordinate 1,036,522 downwards.
CTAGCCGGAAGCAGTTGAAGAAGGCCATTCAACCGAGGAAGAAAGGAAAGCGGGTAAGAGATTTTTTTTTGACATTTAAATTTTGGGAAATTTTTCTATTTTCGAATTTGACAAAAATATAAATATTTTCGAATATAATTTTTGTTGGTGAGGATTTTACCCGAGTTCCACGGCAATATATATATATATATATATATATATATATATATATATATATATTGTTGTGGATTCAAAGGGTTAAATCAATGGTAAACAATAAAATCTCAACCACCCTGTATGTAGAAAAGAACGATTTATTTATGCGCAAAATTAATTTGAGTCATTTAGAGAAAACGGACAAGTATTTTTATAATTCATAATTGAGATGTTAAAAATTACATAAAGAAAAAACAGGAAAAGCTCGTCTCGATACGCGAATCGAAGCTTTGCTTTTGCAACATACAGGTTTTAAGCCAAAATGAGAATCTAACTATATCTGTATTTAGTAATGACTGAACTATAGTTCACACTCCTGAAAGTTTATGGAGAAATTTCTGAAGTCCATACAAATTTGAAAAGATGTTCTATACTAAGTCTATTGAACCAACTAGTAGCTATAATATGACAACTGCCGGAAACTTCTAAGTCAATCAGTAAGTGAAATGAAAGACGTCTATGTATATAAAAAAAGTCGTAACAAGTTAGTTACAGTTTAATGAAAGTAGAGTTTAATTAAATTTCAACAACATCAATTTGCTACTTTCTCTTTTAATAACAAAGCAAACAAAATTTTGCTTGAACAAAAGTGAAGCAACGAATTGTAATTAAAAAAAATATATAAACTCCAAACGGGGATACACTCCCTTCTTAGAAATTAATCTCTGAATAATTGGAGAAACTTATAAAGACCAATGCAAGGATAGAATTAAATTCACAACAATACCCGACACGTATTGGAGGGTTGCACGAAAGTAAACTAGTTAAACGGTATATACAAAAAATAGTTTGGATTGGAGAGGAGCGGAAAATACAGCACTGAAATTGAGCAAAAGTGTCCAAAAGTTGTATTTCAAACTTAAGTTTGAACTAGTAGATCAACACAGATATATAAAAACGTGCTAAAGTTCGCTCGTTTGAAACGAAGTTGAAAGTAAATTATGAAATAAAAGCGATTTATGCAGAGAAGGAACGGAAAGATATCAAACACAGGCATTGAAAAATAGAATTTCAAAACTATGATCAAAGAAAAAATATTCTGAAAGTAGATGGTTGATGGGAACATGACCACCACATTTCCTCCAGAATCCCACATTTGCTCACACATCTGGACCAAAAAGTTTTCTTCGACTAACCATTTTTCATCTTTCGAGATAAATATATCTTAAATTTTTCATCTTTCGAGATAAATGAACATCCTCATTTCCACACACGAGATAAACCTATTTTTAAGAATTTTTTTACCGCTAACATTCTGGACCAAATACTTTTCTTCGTCTAACCAATGCATCTTTCGAGATTAACCTATCTTGTTTGGTATCAATTAATATTAGAATTTTCTCAGCACCCGAATTTCTAGGAATTTTTCAGATTGTACCATCCCCAAGAGAGCTACCCTGATTTTAAGATTTTTTTACCGCTAACATTCTGAACCAAATAGTTTTCTTCGTCTAACCAATGCATCTTTTGAGATAAACCTATCTTGTTTGGTACCAATTAATATTAGAATTTTCTCAGCTATCTGAATCTCTAGGAATTTTTCAGATATAATCATCCCCTTATTTTAAGATTTCTTACCTGTAGCGACTTTTGAGCGTTCTTATAAATTTTTTTTAGTCATGCGATACATTAAATTAGTCTAGAATTTTACGCAGAATTCGAATCTGTAAACAGATTTAATATCCGACTACGCCCTGCAAAGTTATACCCTTTTAAAGTCCGGAGCCTCTAAATTTTTGCTCGTATATATTTAACTCCATTTTTAAAACCTTTTTTGCTATCCAAGACATATGCTTTAACCAATACAAAGAAATAATCACACAAAATTTTAATAATTTATTTTATCCAATTTACAGTTTAAAAAACTAATCATTCCAATGTAATGTGTTTTAAATATGTAAATGGGAAGGTCGACTTTTGGCGTAATCATCCTCCGAATTACATGTGAAAGCTGTATATAATTTCTTTTTAAAAGTATATATCTTCTCCAAACAAATGCGGTTATTACAATAGGAAAGTACGCTAAATGCAAGTCAATTAATAGCAATTTAATATTGCTTACTGACCTACCTTAATTAGGTTGCTGTGCTATTAGAGATGATGTACTATTTTGTTGTCCTCGCCCCATAAACTGATTTTATTAATAAGCTATGTATAAAGTTGGTGTTTACATGGTTTCGTTTAAGACCTTGTACATATTTTCCGGATTACTAAAGACGTTATGATTTAAAATAGGACCACGCCCTGTATATAATTTCTTTTCTTGGACTTTCTATTAATTATGTTTGTGTATTAGAAATTGATGAATAATTGCAGGATACAAATTTTAAATAAACACTTTACTAAGGGAACACCAAAATTGTTGTATACAGAATACTTACTAATAAAGCAATTTAATTTTAAATAACTTCTACGCCATATTTTTCGGAAATGGCAGGCTTGAATATTTTCTTTGGAAACAATCGAAGATTGCACAAACGCGGTCACTAAACCACAATTAATAATCGTCTTTATAGGTTTAACATTTCTACTATTACCCATGACTTTAATTTCTTATTGGAGAGAATCCTTATTCTCCCACGCACTGCTGCGTAGTTGCATACCCACCCCTTTTGGGGATATATGCTCGTTATAGGTTGTAAGACCCTCGGTTTTACTTAACTACACTTTGTGAGATCCCTTTAATCTTTTTAATCGTATCTTTCTCGCCTACAATACTGTAGGACTTAACCCTACTACCAACAAATTCTAATGCTGGACCCCCATTAAATTCGTCTTTAAATTTTCCTACAACTTTTTTGTCGACAAGTGTTATATTGTATTTATTATACGTGGGGTACACCACTTTAAACCTAAAAATAAAAACAGGATAGTTTAATACGTTTATTAATAATTTATGGTAAAGTTGGCAATACAAATATGTAAAACAAACTTTATCAAGAAAATATAATGTTTTAATAGAATACATACATGTATTGATAACATCTATAAACCGCTGTGGTAACCAGAGTCTGTTGAATCTGGGATAGCCAAATCTCTAAACATTTGCGCAAGCGATTGCCTTGCAGTTGCATCTTTTAAGTACTGGATGGGGAAACATTCAATAAGTTCAAACGCTGTCAAGTAATTTAAATTGCTGCAATCATTAGACAGAGAAAAACTGGCACTGCTCTCCCCCTCTAATAACGTTTGAACCCTTTCTTCCTCCGTCGTATTTCCACACACTTTTTTATATCACCAACAAATTTTTCGTAAAATTTTGGAAAGTTTCTACACCTTATCTCAGCCATTTTAAAACAGATCAATTCTCGCAAATATAATAGCTTGATGCACTCGTACGCAGGTAGCACAAAAACATTCCCATCTTTCGTAATCTCCATATTATATAAATTCCCTTTTTCAAAATTGTTCAACAGCCATATACTTCTATTAAAGGCTGTGCTCTGCTGCAATTTGATATCTTAATCCAATTGTATGTCAACAACATCGTTTCCAGTAGTCAAACCATTTTATTCTGACTAGTTTTGAGTCTTGAGCAAATTGGTGAATTTGAAATTCCACTTGAAAAGTACACAATTTCTTCCAATCGAAGTAAGAGAATGTTATCGTAGAATCAGCACACATACCACTACAGCAAATAACTTGGATGGCAGGTTGAAGACCACCATATAAATCAAAACCAACTTCTAATATATGGTGGTGATAATTTGGAGGAAATTCGCCTAACCTATAGGTTGACTTACCAACTAGTTGGTTGATATTTAATTGTGGTACTCGCACATCACTTGTAACGTCAACACAAGAAAAATCCATCTTTAATTTATAATTTTAATCAAACTCGACGATACTTTGACGACTAATGCACTGGAACATGGCTCTCGCCTTTTATGCCGATGGTCGAGCGTGCACAGCTCCTTATTATATTAGTTAGCGTTATATGCAAGTCTTGACTGGAAAAGTGACGCGTATAATTGTTTTATAGTGGATTTTACCTGTTTTTAAATAACTTCTACGTCATACTTTAGGAAATGGTGGGCTTGAATATTTTCCAAATAAATCACCAAGCGAAAGTATATGCTTAACGGTATTAAAATTAACCATTAATTTCCCATTTTTACGACTGTGGTTAATTATAGATTAAAATTTAATTTGTTCACGTTCGAGCTTCTCGTAAACTAACATATTTTATAGCAACAATGCGCTGTATAATACATGCATACCCCTTCGCCGCGCTACTGCTATTCTTGTAATTGCTAGAAAAAGTCACTCTCCTTTTTACTGTTAGGGCCGATGCAAAGCACAATTTTTTTTATACTTTCTATAGCACATCGCGCACTTTTCGTCTGATAATTAAATTTTGCTTCTGTAGGCTTTTACACTTTCGCATAGCGGTCGGCCGCACGTAATGATTTCTAGAACCGGTAAGTACTCGATATCGTCCAAATAGAGAATTAGATGCTCGATGTCTGTCAACTTCCGATTCCCTCATAAAAGGTAGAAAAAACTCGGTCAATCGTCCATCTAACTTAAACTTCGACCCGCTCTTGTTCTGATAATTTACAAACATTTTTCAAACGACAATGGGCTGAGAATTTTTAAACCTCCGAGGGATCTTTAAGTCGTGATCAATTACACATCCAAGCTACGCGTAAACTAACGTATTTTGCAGCAACTGTGCACTGTATAATACATGCATACCCCTTCTCTGCGCTACTGCTATTCTTGTAGTTGCTTGAAAAAGTCAGTCGCCCTTTTTACTGCTAGGGCCGTTAAAACGCACCATTCCATACTTTCTTTATAAGTGTAGCACATCGCGCACATTTTTGTCGGATAATTAAATTTTTGTTTATGTAGGCCTTTACACTTTCGCTTATTTCAACATCTAATACGATTGATTAACCACTTTCGATTATTCTAACGGGGAGCCACCTTACATCCCGCCGCACCGTTCTTTTTGAATTCAACGATCCTATGGCTTCCGCACACTAACACCTGACGTATCTTTCCTACTATTTGTTAAACAAAAACTACCGGTATCACCATTGTGGACGTAAACAGATGTTTGTGGATGTGTACGAGAATATGTCATATACACTAATCAGTCTAAGCTATTTTATTTAGTCCACAAAAACTACTATTTTTCTAAACCACAATTAATAATCGCCTTTATAGGTTTAACATTTCTACCATTATCCAATGACTGGTGCTACGTACATGGAAACTTTAATTTCTTATTGGAGAGAATCGTTATTCTCCCACGCACTGTTGCGTAGCTGCATGTCCATTCCTTTTGGAGGTATATGCTCGTTATAGGTTGTAAGACCCTCGGTTTTACTTAACTACAATTCGTGAGACCCCTTTAATCTTTTTAGTCGTATCTTTCTCGCCTACAATACAGTAGGACTTAACATTACTACCAACAAATTCTAATACTGGACCCCAATTAAATACGTCTTTAATTTTCCCTACAACTTTTTTGTTGACAAGTGTTATATTGTATTTATTATACGCGGGGTAGTCACTCTTTTAAGATAAATATATTTTGTTTGGCATCAACTAATATTAAATTTTTCTAGGAACCCCAAATCTGTAAATAAATTTTAAATAGGACCACCCCATACAAAGTTATGCCTTTTAAAGACCCAAATCACTGATTTTTGCCCATCTTTATTTAACACCATCTTTAGAACCTTTTTTTGCTACGCAAGACATATGCCTTAGCCAACCATCTCCCGAAAAATCTAAAACCGCAGTGTCCCGCGAATACCACGTGGAGATAACACGTATACTCTGTCAACCAGGATAGAAGCCGAAAGGATTTGGAAGGTGGGAGAAGAACTTAAAAATTATGGAATCTTAAAACTAATATATACAATAGATTTACAAAATCCATACAAATATAAACAACTATCTTATATCTTTACGCCCCCATGCGTAGATTGTTGTACTATTAGGAAAGATGTACCTTTTGTCATCTTCCCTCGATAAACTAATTTTATTAATAAGCAGCGTACGCAAATCGTATTTTTTTACTCCGGAAACATACGCAGACAAGTACTCGATACCATCCAAATAAAGAATTGGATGCTTGGTGACTGTTAACATCCGCTTCCCTCGTGTGCGCCCAGACACATTCCAGCCCATGAGCACTCCTGCGCATGCACACTCCAGCCCATGCGCACCCCTGCGCATACGCACGCCTGCCCATGCACGCTGCCCATGCGCACCCCTCTCTGTGCGACTGCTATTTCGGGGTAACGTCACAGCCTTTTATAAATAAAGAACAATGTTATATACTATTATAAAATGTTTATTCTGACATTATACATAACAAATTTAAAAATATTTAATGCCAAGCATGGAGTCATTTAAACTTAATTTTAATACAAAGTTATACACAGAAGACAGTCCTTTCTTTATGTTTGTTTGCAGTGGTTTTAATTTTATCTAATTTTATTCGCAGCTTAAAATTTAAATCGACACCTAAGTCTTCTATCTCCTTTTCTAACCAATAGTTTGATACATAAAGACCGTCTAGGTTTTCGAATTGTAAAATGTACCGAAGTTTGCCTCTATATTTAAAGTCTTTGATTCCGCCGACAACCAGATCCATTCCTTTGTGTAATTCTTGCAGCTTGTGACAATCTTTTAATCGCAGCTTTCCCACTATATCCTGCATACGTATCTTGTTAGCTGGATCGACTTCTTCTTGTCGGTATTGGAGGAAATCCTTTTTCTCCCACACACTGTTGTGTAGTTGCATATCCACCACTTTTGGGAATATACGGTTGTTATAGGTTGTAAGACCCTCGGTTTTAAATAATCCGAAAGGTTCTTTACTAGGCAAATATACAATGTTTAGCGGATCCCCTTTGCGTGTGGTGTACGCCAAGGTTACGAAACCCGCATTCCTTAGTTCGTCTTTGTTATCTGCCATTTTGATAAAAACGTTTTTAGAATAACCTTTTAAAAAGTATACGGATTTAGTACCATCCTTTTCTGCAAGAACACCTACATAACTAAAAGAGTCTTTCTTAATAACCGCAAATGCATACAGCTTGTACAACCCGGATGTATCTAAGTCAGTCCATCGAGACATAAAATAATCTTTTAATTCTTCCTCATTTTCTCTAATAAGATGTTCTTTGTCTAACACATCTTTGTATTGTTCGCGTATTGTCGCAGTGTTTTCCATGTAGTCCAATTTTCGCCTTTTTGCATCCATTTCCTCTAATTCCAGTTGTCTTTTCCTTCCACTTACAGCGTATGGCATACATTTAGCGTAAACGGATAGAGTTTACTACTAATATTTGCGCATTGTCGTACAACCTCTGGGCGAATGTTAGGTGTATTTATCAATCCCAATTCCGAAATGACTATTTCTTTTGAAATTGTAGAATATGGTGTTGCAGATTGTGTAAAATATGTACTACCTGCTTTAATGTAGCACTTGTGTATGATTTTTATTTTATCTTGGCTGTCTTCCTCCTCTACTATCTCCATATAATTTACGGGTAAATAGTAAAAACTAAAAGCCGAAAGCATATACTTTATCAATGTTTCCCTTTCTTTTGGTTTTTCGGACAACTTAATTTAAAAGCTCGTCAATTTCTTTGTATTGCCATTCTCCCAATACACGTACTGTAGCAGGTTATTATACACTAAACAGCAGCTATTTTGTAGCTTGTCCGATAGCTTACTCCACATTTTGGCAAGTGGTACCGAGTACATTGGCGCCTTTAGGAAGTATAACTTACTATCTTCCAATAACGTTGAACAGTCTTTTAAGGGATTATACACCCGTTCCGCACTGACATAGCTTCCAATTGCACAGTTGTATATTGTCGCTTCCAATCGCGTAATACCATATTCTTTGGCTATGTTTTGTGACTTTTTTCTCTACTTCTATCTTTATTATAAATGTGTTTTTTGTAATTATGATCAAGTGTACTTTACTTTTCGGGACTACAATTTTTATATGATGTGCAGATGGCACACTGATCTTTCTTGGGTTGAAAGAAGGTAACGTTGACTCAAAATTAAAAATACACTCAATCGTGCATTTTTTGTAACGGTACTCCTTTTACTTTCTTTCTTCCTGTTCTTATAGTATCTATACATTTGCGCAAATGCTAGTGGCTCATTTATGTACTCTTTTGTTGATTGCTCCCTAAGATAGTGCGATTCCATTCTTGGGAAGGGATTTACGTGTTCCGTTATTTCATCTTCTACTGCCCTAGCTACAGCTTCTCGTTTCATAAAATTCCCTCTCTTGCCTCTTTCGACGGATCCGTTGCCATCAGACCTTTTCCATATTGTTCTTATAAATTTGTCGACTATGTCCAAAGTATTGCTAAAAACTTTTTGCATACCTTAGCCTTCATCCCAGTTAAAGTTAGTAGGTGTGATAGATTAATATCACGGTTACTTCCCTCAAGAGTTATTGATATTTTACACAAAGTTTTTCCAAATGAGAAGTAATGAATTGACTCTGTACAGCATTGTCTTTTAAATTCCAAAAACGCAAATCAGTAGATATGCTATGTTCGTACGAGCATAAAAACCGGTTTTTTTATGGGATTTAACATAGGAAATTCTAAGGTCCGAAAAGACCATTTTAGTCAGATATAAAGATCACCCCACCATTGACCCGCCACATGCAGATCTCCACCTATAATACCATATAACCCTATGACGTCACAGTCTAAATTATAGCTTATACTACCTGCTCCACTCGATAGGAACGGTTTATATACCCGCGAACAAGCTCATTTGGTGGGGGAATTATATATTTGGACTTTAGGCCTGTGTTCGTATCGGTTCATGCATGCATGGACACGTCTAGATTATCTACATCAAATTCATACGATGACAACACACCCTCACATTGTATTGCTTATCAAATCAGCCATGACACACAGAGCTTAAATTAAACTAACAGCGCAACTCCTCCACAGACTACCTTCCTTTACCGGGCTGCATATAACCCAAACACTCCATTTAAAATGCTTCTATATAACTTTATTAAAACAATATATACATTTCTTTACACCACTACCACCAGCACATTACATGCTCGACCAATGAAAGAGCGAATATAGTACATATGCCAATCTGGCCAATCGTGACGAATAGCTGTCAATTACCTACATTTGCTACTAATAACAATCAATTACAATCTGCTTACATGACCACATTACCACAAAACCACCTGGATGCATTACCACTCGGCCACGTGGCTACCCGGTCACATGACCAATAGGTCATAACATAATCAACTAATTGTATACCATGCCACTTGTCATATTAACCAAAGGTTTAAATACGGAACAAACACTGCCATTACCATTATATTGGAAACAAAGATACATATTTAGAAACATTCTTTGCACTAGAAGTGGTATATGCATCAAAATTTTGTATAGGTATTGTAACTTCTTGTCTTGCAGCTTACATTTTTGAGATATATAATTATCTACTTTTATTTCGGGAACCAAGTTTGTCGAGGTGATCGCCAGCATTGTTCTAGGTATATTGTACAACCTACTAGCTTTACGTGTATTTACCGCACCTTTTGTATTTTATTAATTTCTTTCTCTAAAGATTTCTTGGTGTACATCCTTCAACTATAAGTTTAAACTGATTCAAATTGAAAATAATACCCCTAATATACCAGCATTACAATGCGCATGGGCAGGGGTGCACTTGGGTCGGGGTGCGCATAAACAGAGGTGCGCATTATCAGGGGCGCGCATTTGCAGGGGTGTGCATGCTCTGAAGTACGAATTAAAAGCAAATAAGGGAATAGTTTTATATTATTGCTATATCACAACAGCTATACGCAACAACTAACTTTAAATAAATTTTCTTTGAAACTAAGATAGATGTTATTACTAAGTTTTATCATTACAGTGGTACTATGTGCAAATAAAGTGATTACGAGGACAAAATCGATGTGAATTGGTGTAGCTTTTACTCCCTGCAGGTGGGGTTGGGCCTGTCTGACCGCAGTCATCATAATAAGTCACCAACTCAAAAGTACGATTTCGTAGAAAGTAGCCCAACTAGGTCGATTTATCATCAAGCCCTCGAACACACACAGTTGCATAAAAAGAACTATAATACACCCATTTTATTCCTATTATATGTTAAAACATGCTTACTCATAATAAAGTATTCAACAATATGAAGTCTAGGGTGATCCGCTAGTTCTTTATAGCCATCAGGCAGCATTCTCTCTATACTGTATATACTTGACGTTAGCGGATGACAACCTGGTTTGCAGGCAGGGCAATAAATCATCCAATGCCGATACACTCTCACGTTGTGGTACGTGTCGTATAAAGAATGGCCGATCACCAGTTCAAACCCCAACTCATTTTCCCAGTAGCTTTATACCCAATTATAATGCTATTTTTAAAAACTATGCGTTTGCTATTGTCATGATATTTGAATGCAAGGTAGCACAGTGCATTAACGTTTTGTTCATATCCCAGTCGCTAGACTTTAGATGTTGAGTTGGAACTATGCCGCAAGCGCCATGGATTTAGCTTTGGTCAGAAGCGCATGCAAAGGGTAACCACATACGCAATTATCCTAGCATGTTGTGCAATTATAACAACATAGTTAACTATAGCAAAATCATTTTCTTTACTAAACAAAATATTGGTGTATATTTCGGAATTTACAACACTATCTCGGTCAAATGTTATTAATCATAAATGAGAAGATTATACAAATCGAAAACCATACTTAAATATGTTAGTAATTGTCTAGACAAAATATAAATATAACCCATTTTCAAATTATAAATAAAAATCAATAAAGCACTAGGTATAAATATAACAATTACACCAGTCGATGCGTATTACCTTTATAATTTTTTAATATTTTGCACTGTTTTCAAGTCAAAAAAAACCAAAACGGCACTACGTACTAATATGACAATTGCTCCAATCAATGCAGTATATTCAAATATAAAAATATTTGGCTTTACAAAATTTAGTTATCTTTAACCGTCTTCATGCTATCTGTAAAAACCAAAAAGGCACTACATATCAGTATAACAATTACACCGATCGATGCAGCATACTCAGATACGCAAATCATTGTCTTTACAAAATGTTGCTATTTCTAACCGTTTCCGTGTTATCAATAAAAAACCAAAAAGGCACTATATACCAATATGACAATTACGCCTATCGATGCGGTATACTCAAATACGCAAATAATTGCATTTGTAAAATTTAGCTATCTCTAACCGTTTTCAAATTATCATCAAATAACCATTTTTGACCATAAGGTCTTAAAACGCGATTATCTCAAAAAGCAATCAAATTTCGAAAAAATAAATCGAAAAATCTCCCTTTAACAACGCCTGTTTCTGATTAAGTGACTTTGACTCATATAAAAAATGTAATAGCAATATTATTGAACTGGATGTGCGATATGTTACCACTCTAGAAGCAATCACTGAATTTAATACTTCCAAGTTTAGGCCAATTAGAAGTAAGAATAGGCCCTGACACAAACTAGAGAAAGCCGTAACTTTCAGCCTTACATAAGTGCAAAATGAACCAACCAGGTTACAACAGCTACAGCTACTGACACCCATTAAGATATGCAGTAGCTGCTTTTGCTTGATCAATTTCAACATCTGCCATCTGCCATCCACTAAATATAAAAACAAATCGAATAGGTCAGTTTTAAGCGGGCCAGCTGAATTCTTATGAAGCTTTTTTAACCTACACCTTAACTTGAATATCGATGAAATAGGGTATGTTTTTAGAAAACAACAGAATGGAAAAAATGCAAAAGATATAAAAAAGATATTTAACAAGAAAAGACAAAAAAACATAAAAGCAATGAAAAAATTGTTGAAAATGTATGTGAGGAACACATCACTATACGGCTGTGAATCGTGAATAGTAGCAGAAGCAGAAGGCAAAAAGGTAGAAACTTTTGAAATGAGGTGCTACAACAGATGTCTGATGAAGATATAATGGACAGACAAAGTTAAGAACAAAGAGATCCCTGAAATAGTAGGGAAAGCTATCTGTGAAACACAGTAAAAACAGGAAAAATAAAATGAAATGACACGCTATAGTGCGTGACGGAATAGTGTGGAATATATTGAAAGCAGACAAAAGAGAAAAATGGAATGTACGAGTAGACCCAGATTAGACTTTTGCACATCGATAGTGAAAGATGTAGGCTGTGGGAATTTATTGGAAATGTGTAGATTAACTCACAATAAGAAACAATGGAGGTACGCGGGTAAACAGGTCCAGAACTAAAGACCAAATGATGATGATGATACCCAAAAAGTTTGTGCTCACAGTTTAATTCTTTTAAATAAAAGCGAACTTTAAATAATATTTTTTAGCGAACATCAGAATTATAAATTTTAAGTCTTTAAAAAAGCAAATGAATTTCAACAGCTACAGTATCTTGACAGCAAAGGAATTGAATAGTAACGAACCAAAACCTACGCAATTTCAATAACGTTTCCAGTTTTTTCAAAGCACGTAGGAATACGTTCATATTAGTGAGTATACTGTATGATTTATTTGTCATATTAGTTATTGCGCGCTTCCCGTAGAGAATTTATATCAAAAAACCTTTTATTCCACCAATTTTAGATTACAACATACGAATAAAAAGGAAAACTTTTAGCCTAAGCCTGAACAAAATGCGATAGCATTGCAGTTGTTGGCCACGCACAAATTGTTCACAATAAATAGTTTCGTCATGTAAAAGCATAGCAATGTTTTATAATTGAAGTTAGTAAACTCCTAGAAAAAGATGTTTTAAGTCTCATACACTTACTGAGTTTCGATTAAGTTTCGAAAAGCGATTCGTCGCTGTACTAAAGAGCTAATATAAGGGTAAGAAAGTATCTTTTGCATAAAACTATACTGTTATAGATTTTCTATTTAATATTTTGAGCAAAATAAACAACTGACGATGTGATATTGCTTCTAATAATAGCTAACGCCCTCTTTCCTTCAGTAGGTTACATATTACACAATAAAAGAATATTGGTAAACATGTCAGCGGCTTACCTCACTCATTTTTAGTAATGTAGGGTACGGTTACATTTACTTTGCAATTATGTAGACCCTAAAACCTGGAGTTGTTTGGAAACTTGCCACATTATTTGCAGTAAGTTGTAAGTAACGTACAAAAGATGTGGAGTTATTTATAGAGTGCGTTTAACAGCGGTAGAGAAACGTTCGTAGAATCGGCAAAAGTTCAAAGAATGTAGAATATTCGATTCTAGACGACAATACGAAAGCTGCTGCTAAAAGTTCTGAATAGAGAAAACAAAAGTGACTGCAATGTTTCAAAATCTATACATTGTTTTGTGCGGCAAAATCAACAGCAAAACATTTTTTTCATTCGGAACAAAGTAGACAAACAATTCCATTTTTAAATGCTTGTATAGCATCTTTTGGTGTTGAGGATTCTTGACCACAAAGTAGATTTGGAATTTTTGGAAATTTAGAAAACTCATACAATAGACGGGTTAAATAATTCGTTGTTTGCAGTGTCGTATGGGAGCTTGCACTGTCCTGATACAGATGATGTCTTCTATTTCCTTCTTGTGTCAGAGAACGCTTCAGGTAGACAGGCGCATGTATACGCTATTCTGCAATTAGAGTTCTACTATCTACTAGAGGAATATTAGCTATACATCCTGTTTTTAAAGCAAAACAATCATACATTTCTAATAGTAACAGTAAAGCAGCAAATAACTTTTGTTGATTTTGTTTTGCCTTGTGATGCCCAAATAATTGATGATGTGTCACTTCAGGCACAATACCTAACTTTCATCACCACAAATGATGTCCTACACCAATTGATGTTTCATGAGTTAAATAGTTTATGCATTCCTCAACGCCACTTAAAACAACTTTATTTTTGACTGAGTTAAATTTAGGGAATTCCAAGTGAAAACAATTCTTTAGCACTTAGGAAAATGGTTTAAAAACTATAACTCACCAAACTCAATCAACTTATCTAATTATCTTCTTACCTTTGCCTTTTTTCCAATTATGGTACGGTTGTCATTCTTTTTTTCTGTACCGCCAACTATATACACTTAGGACAACACTTCGGTTTTCAGGGATTAACTTGACAGATCGAAACTGCTTTGTTAAACCGCGAACTGGATTCGCATTGTTCCTTCCTACTCTTCATACAGAACCCACTGTTCAATTGAGATAGAATCACTAATAACTTATTTTACAATTACATCGAGTGCAACAGGACACAATTCCTTTAACGAGTCATAAACATGTTCCAATACCTGTAACAAAGCCCAGCTGCAGTCAATTTCTGCGACGTTTACATTTGCCGCAGCAAACTAGGCAGCATTCGGTTAAATATTAATACTTTATTATGTCATTACTATATTCAGGTATACATGCTTCGTTCTAAAAACTATATAAACTTCAAGGTTATGCGCCTTTCTTGTTATAAACACATTATAGTGGTAACTTTAGTGGAGTAGTAATCTCGGACTAAGTTTTATTGCAATTTCTTTTAATTATTTCATTTTTGCATATTTTTAAAGACACTTTTTAGTACTAACTAATTAGTACTGTTGACACAACATTAAAAGTTTTATGTAATTATTCTGATGTTGATATCAAATATGATTTTCTTGCACGTATTTTTAAATACTTATGTATGTTAGAACTTCTAACACTATGTTTTAAGTATTGATCTCTTAAATTCAAATATTTCAACTTTTCTGTATAACATAATTTTATTCATGGCTGTTTCGAACTAATGTTGTTTCATTTTAAGTTTTTATTTTGTAAGGTTGTAATTTCGTAGAATTGAACCTAGCTTCACATTTACTTTCAGTCCTTTCACATGGACTCTTTCCAAATGAGGGACCACATTTACACACCGGAGAGCTATGTTATAAATGCCATTTCGACAAAACCAAAATTTACTTTTAATTTCGTAGAAGAATTAGTAAGGTAACACAAAGCTAACTAATGTGCCCCGCGAACACCACGTGGAGATATCACGTATACTCTGTCAACCAGAATAGAAGCCGGAAGGATTTGGAAGGTGGGAGAAGAACTTAAAAATTATGGAATCTTAAAACTAATATACACAATAGATTTACAAAATCAAACAACTATCTTAGATTTACATCTTTATGCCCCCATGCGTAGATTGTTGTACTATGCGCACCCCTCTCTGTGCGACTGCTATTTCGTGGTAACGTCACAGCCTTTTGTAAATAAAGAGCAATGTAATACTATTCTAAGATGTTTATTCTGACATTATACATAACAAAATTTAAAAAATGTAATGCCAAGCATGGAGTCATTTAAACTTAATTTTAATACAAAGTTATACACAGAAGACAGTCTTTTCTTTATGTTTGTTTGGAGTGGCTTTAATTTTATCTAATTTTATTCGCAGCTTAACATTTAAATCGATACCCAAGTCCTCTATATTTTTTTCTAACCAATAGTTTGATACATAGAGACCGTCTAGGTTTTCGAATTGTAAAATGTACCGGTTTTAGATTTCTAAGCAAATGGTTAGTTAAAGAATATGTCTTGGGTAGCGAAAAAAAGTTCTAAAGATGGAGTTAAATAAAGATGATCAAAAATTAGAGGTTTGGGGTCTTTAGAAGGCATAACTTTGTAAGAGGTGGTTCTATTTAAAATCCATTTACAGGTTTGGGGTCCCTAGAAAAATCTAATATTAGTTGATACCTAGCAAAATATATTTATCTTAAAAGAGTGACTACCCCGCGGATAATAAATACAATATAACACTTGTCGACGAAAAAGTTGTAGGGAAATTCAAAGACGAATTTAATGGGGGTCCAGTATTAGAATTTGTTGGTAGTAGGGCTAAGTCCTACTGTATTGTAGGCGAGAAAGATACGATTAAAAAGATTAAATGGGCTCACAAAGTGTAGTTAACTAAAACCGCGGGTGCTACAGCCTATAACGAGCATATATTCCCAAAAGGGGTGGGCATGCAACTACGCAGCAGTGCGTGGGAGAATTAGAAACCTCTCCAATAAGAAATTAAAGTTTTCATGTACGTAGTACCAGTCATTGGGTAATGGTAGAAATGTTAAACCTATAAAGGCGATTATTAATTGTGGTTTAGAAAGCGCAGAGAAGGGGTATGCATGTATTATACAGCGACTTGTTAGTTTACGGGTAGCTCGAACGTGTAATTGATTACGACTTATAGATCCCTCGAAGGTTAAAAAAATTCTGGGCCCATTATCGTTTGAAAAATGTTTGGAAATTATCAGAACAGGAACGGGTCGTAGTTTAAGTTAGATGGACGATTGACCGAGTTTTTTCTACCTTTTACGAGGGAATCGGAAGTTGACAGACATCGAGCATCTAATTCTCTATTTGGGCGATATCGAGTACTTACCGGTTCTAGAAATCATTACGTGCGGCCGACCGCTATGCGAAAGTGTAAAAGCCCACAGAAGCAAAATTTAATTATCAGACGAAAAAGTGCGCGATGTGCTATACCTATAGATAAAGTATAAAATGATGCTTTGCATCGGTCCTAACAGTAAAAAAGGAGAGTGACTTTTTCTAGCAACTACAAGAATAGCAGTAGCGCGGCGAAGGGGTATGCATTTATTATACAGCGCACTGTTACCATAAAATATGTTAGTTTACGGGAAGCTCGAACGTGAACAAATTAAATTTTAATCTATAATTAACCACGGTCGTAAAAATGGGAAATTAATGGTTAATTTTAATACCGCTAAGCATATACTTTCGCTTGATGATTCATTTAGAAAATATTCAAGCCTACCATTTTCTAAAATATGACGTAGAAGTTATTTAAAATTAAATTGCTTTATTAGTAAGTATTCTGTAGACAAGTTTGGTATTCCCTTAGTAAAGGTTTAAAGTGTTTTTATTAAGTTTTTGTATATAGTAGCACTGCATCTACTACAGCACGACTTGCACACAATTTGTGTGCGTCTGCTACCACTTTTTTGGATTTTTAATATGCACACGATCCGTATAACATGGAAGACGTTTTCCGGTGTTTCTACTAACTGCATTCGCACCATCGACGATGCGAACCAGGTGCATGCATTGGCGCTAAATGTACTGGACGAGCAGCAAAGATTATGACGTCATTTAGTTCTCCGCTGAATCCTCAACATCGTTCGGCCGTCTTCGGAAACCTTTGGTATGCATTCTATAAGGAACATAAATCAGGTACGCTAGAGTAAGCTTTTTAGTTATAAGTTAGTTCGATTTCAAGTTTAACCAAAGTCTTATAGTGCGGATTTTGTTTTGTACTAGAATGGTACCTGCAAACGTTTTTAAATGCAACTCTTGCGATGCTTCTTATACCTGGAAAAATGCTCTCAAACGGCACCAAAACAAATGTCGTGGTGTAACATCGTCCACGGTTGAGCTTATACATCCGTCCGCAGCAAAGTATTTAAACTGTGGGTCTTGCGGTATCGCTTTTACGACAATAGCTTACAGCAACACAAGGAAAAACAGCATTGTATGTCATTAAGCAGTAAACGTTCAGCTCCGCCAGCTGTTATAAGGTCTTGTACGAAACAACCGCGAATTATGTGTAAAGTATGCGACATGGAGGTGTTAAAGTCTGCATATCCTGGTCATCCACGGAGCAACAAACATAAAAATGCATCAGGTACCGCTACTAACGACGATGGTGTAGAAATGGTTAGCACAGCGTTTAACAACCGTATGGCTAGCTATCGCATAAAGAATGCCAGTGTCGGCGATGGAGTGTCCGAGTTTCTTTGGAAGCAGAAGGAACGATTTATTCGATTACTTAATAAAAAAAGAATACAACATACAGCAATAAAAGTCTATTGCGAACTCTACGGCGTTTACACCAAAATGGGAGAAAAGACTACCGATGTGAAATCCTTTAACACAAAAAGTATGGTTATAACGTCTTCTAGTAATCCAGAAAATATGTACGAGGTCTTAAACGAAACCATGTAAACACCAACTTTATACCCAATTAATTAATAAAATCAGTTAGTCGGGCGAGGACAACAAAAAGTACATCATTCCTAATAGTACAGCAACCTAATTAAGATAGGTCAGTAAGCAATATTAAATTGCTATTAATTGACTCGCATTTAGCGTACTTTCCTATTGTAATAACCGTATTTGTTTGGAGAAGATATACACTTTTAAAAAGAAATTATATACGGCTTTCACATGTAATTCGGAGGATGATTACGTAAAAGTCGACCTTCCCATTTACATATTAAAAACACATTACATTGGAATGTTTTTACATTATTCTCATATTGTTAGATTAACAACAATATGTCTTATTGACCGAAAACACGTCTCCTCTTTTTTACATTAATCTCTTTTTGTTATAGGTTTTTTTTAAACAACACATTAATTTCTATTTTTGTTATAGGTTACTTTAACCTGCTTGGATTTGGTTAAACGAAGAAGATAAATGTTATACTTTGTAAAAATTGTAATTAGTTTATTAAACTGTAAATCGGATAAAATAAATTATTAAATTTTTGCGTGCTTAATTTATTTATGTTAATAGTGCTACGTGTTTGGTTAAAGGATTGTAGATATTAAAAAGTATAGCTGATTAGAAATCAGCATTGATAAAAAAAATCTTAAAATTCGGGTAGCTCCCTGCGAAATGGAGCTATCTAAAAACTTCCTAAAGATTCGCGTAGCTGAGAAAATTCTAATATTAATTGATACCAAACAAGATAGGTTTATCTCAAAAGATAAAAAATGGTTAGTCGAAGAAAACTATTTGTTAGGTTTGCTTATAGAGCAAAGAGCAAAATTTAGAGGTTTGAGAGCTTTAAAGTGTAACTTTGCAGGGCGTGGTCCGATTTCAAATCTGTTTACAGATTCGGGTTGGGCGTAAAATTCTAGACTAATTTAATGTATCGCATGTATAAAAAATTTATAAGAACGCTCAAAAGTCGTTACAGGTAAGAAATCTTAAAATCAGGGTAGCTATCTGGGGGATGATGCTATCTAAAAAATTCCTAGAGATTCGGGTAGCTGAGAAAATTCTAATATTAATTGATACCAAACAAGATAGGTTTATCTCAAAAGATGCAATGGTTAGTCGAAGAAAACTATTTGGTTCAGAATGTTAGCGGTAAAAAAATCTTAAAATGAGGGTAGCTCCCTGGGGGGTGATGCTATCTAAAAAATTCCTAGAAATTCGAGTAGCTGGGAAAAATCTAATATTAATTGATACCACACAAGATAGGTTTATCTCGTGGGTGCGATGCCAATACTCCCCGAGAAGTATCGCGAAAATTTTAGGGGTTAGGTTATCGATTTTTTAGGGTAGGGATGGTTGGGGTAAAAAATTCCACAAGGCGGTCCACAGGGCGAGAGCAGGAGGAGATTCATCTCCCACATTTCCCCCTTATGGGAATTTACATGTAAATTGGTCCAGATGTGTGGGGAAATGTGGGATTCTGGGGGAAATGTGGCGGTGATTCTCCTGTCATCTATCTACTGCTGGGCTTGTCTAAAACCCAGCTACAAGAAAACCATATCTCCTTTTTCAATTTAGTTTACCTAATTTCGTTCACCCTATATATACGTCGGCTACACAAGAAGCCATTACTATATTCTTGATAGAAGTAGTGCGGTTAGCACTGACCGAAGATAATTTAAGATAGCACTATGGAACAATTTTTTTTGACGATTACAAACGCTTATAAATTTATTTATAAAATACACCGCACTGTTTATTCAAATAAGCAATTAATTTTATAATGTTAATAAATATTCAGATCAGTACCGTGCAGCCCAATCACGAGGCGTATATTAATCAATAAAAATAGTTTTAGCTCCGTTCGTAAACCTTGGTCATTTGAATTGCACTTACAATGTCAGACCATTCTTGTGCCTTCTACGCATCCCATCGACAGTAGAGTTTAGTCTAGCTCGAGCACTCATTGCAGTTACAAGCATCATGAAGACCTTTAAGGTCCGAACTAGCAATCTACGCGAGTTATGTATCCCCCAACCTTTATATACAGGGTGAGTTTTTAGTGTGGCAACGGTCGATAACTCCGTTATTATAAAAGTTACGTAAACCAAATTTGGAGGCATATTAGGCATGGCTAAAGTGCACATTTTAAAAGTATTTGGAAGCATACAGGGTGTTTCATAATTCAGGGCATATTAAACTTATATTTTTTAAATAGAATACCCATATATTATACATTTTGGAAAGCCCATAAAGAGCTTTAATTTGATATCAAATTGTATCTGTCTATTCCTTCTAGTTTTTGAGATATTTAACTGTTTTTAGAAAAAATGACCCAGATTTGATACATTGCCACTGCACTAATACACAACCTATGTTAATTTTCAAGATGCAGAAAATTTTACTATATACCATAGTATATTTGTAATTATCACTTTTTTGAAATTTCTTCACAGTATACAGGGTGTGTCAGGTTTCGCAAAATGCAGTTTTTAAAACTTTTTTTAAATGGTACCCTACCAATTTTATTGCTACAACAGATAGCTAATTAAGTGTTCTTTCATTTTTGTTAAGCATTCCCTATACCTAAATCCATTACTTTCTGAGATATTTTTGATTTTCTTCAAATTTTAAGAATGTTTTTAATTTACATAACTAAAAATAACTTACTATTGAAAAATATTATAAAACAATTGATACATTTTGAGTAACAATTAACTACACTTATCCAATAACAATTTTCACTAAAGATATAACAACCTACAATAATACGCTATCAACAGATTTCTGCCAGATCAACAATATGCATTTTATAGAAAATGTTCAAGCAGGAAATCAGGCAGGCTTTGAAAAAAATAACAATTGCAATTAAAATTTCATTTAGGTTTATTAATTAAAGCTCTTTTTATGGGATTTCCAAAAATGTAATAATATATAGGGTGTTCTATTTAAAAAAATATAAGTTTAATATGCCCTGGAATTATGAAACACCCTGTATGCTTCCAAATATTTTTAAAATGCGCACTTTAGGCATGCCCAATATGTCTCCAAATTTGGTTTACGTAGCTTTTATAATAATGGAGTTATCGACCGTTGCCACACTAAAAACTCACCCTGCATATTATAAAATAGAAGTTATAGGAATTATTAGAAATTGTTAAAGAATTATTAAGTCAAGTGCAATAATGTAATTCAAGGATAATTAAATAAAGGTTATTAACCGTTTGTGAGAACGGATGCAATACAATGTATTCCAAATGATAGTGACACTGCAGGTGGCAGGTCACAGACGGTTTAGAAACCGCGATTACTTAGAAAGTAAGATTGTTACATTGTATAATAAATAGAATTAAGAATAAGCAGACATGAGCTCTGCAAGTTCTCGCAGACTTGTGAGGGTCAGGGACAACTTAAATAGCCCGGCAGCCCCGGATAACGGTAGTCGGTCTACAGTATTTCAGCTTTAACATTGCAGTTTGCTTAGGCTACTCAAAATCTTAAACTCCAATCATTATTTAAATTTTAACTTAGAGTATTTTAAACCAGTTAGTCAAAATTCAATTGAAACTTCTGTTTAAGTAAATAAATGTTGTTACGAAGAATTGGAAGAATTTTTAAAAAGACAGCTCCCAAGATCCGAAACGGATCTCGCGTACCTATAAACGTGGCAGCGTACTCAAGTGCTGAATGCACTACACCTTTGTTTGTTTTAATAACGGTAAGTAAGTTAAATAATTATTAAAGTGGACTAAATAATTTAGTTATAGCGCTCAAGCTAACGCTCACCCTCACCCATATCGATTTTGAATTTCGCTAATTTACAAAATTATAAGGTTACGAATCTGCAAGTTCAAATATCATGTTTAATTTCTCAATTTACCGTTAAATAAACCCGCTTTAACATAGGTTAGAGAAGAGTCAACAACGATGCACTTTGAATAGTTCGTTTTATGGATAGGTTTTATGTTTCGATTTACTTCGATCGATTGCACAACAAATTGATGTAAATGGTTTCCAGTAACAATCCAGTACAATACGCAATAATGCATTTAATTAGTCATCAGTTCAAAAAAAGGAACTCAAGCTTACACCTTGTAAACGCAGATGTGGAATTTCGTTGACGTCACTTGTTTGTCGAAGAATTGCAGGCTATCGCATGTGGTCTTGACAAGGTATTTGTTACAATGAAACTCAAAGTACAACCGCGTTGCTAACGTAAGCGTAGCATAAGGACTTGACCTGGCAAGAGCTGTTATAAATAACTTGACAGCGAGGTGAATATCTGAAACTTAAATGGTAGCGTTTTCTAATTTGTTTTACAAGGAAGTCGATTGAACTTTCATCGTTTGGATTTCACTATTGTTTAAATCAATGCTTGCATTTGATATTACTGCGAATAATTAAAATTATGAATTTTCTTTATTTAATCCTGAAAACTATTGCATTCAAGTTTAATAACACAAAAAGTAATTACGAGAACTAATTTATTTAGCATTAAATATATAACAGATACTTGTAAACCAAGGTAAACAGATCTGTGCATTTTGGGTATTTAAAAACTTTACGGTCCTATTTAATTTATTGTTCATATTTTGATTCCTAGTACAAAATCTATAATAGTATAGTTTTATGTAAAAGACACTTCTTACTCTTATACGAGCTCTTTAGTACAGCTACGAATCGTTTTTCCAAACTTCATCGAAACTTATTAAGTGCACGAGACTTAAAAGATCTATTTCAAAAAGCTTATTAACTACATTTATAAAATATTCATGTACTTTTACATGATGAAAATATTTATTGTGAACAATTTGTACGTGGCCAACAACTGCAATGCTATCGCATTTTGTTCAGTCTAAGGCTAAAGGTATTCCTTTTTATCCGTATGTTGTAAGCTAAAATTGGTAGAATAAAAGGTTTTTTGATTTCAATTCGCTACGGGAAACGCGCAATAACTAATATGACAAATAAATCATACAGTATATTCCCTAATATGAACGTATTCCTAAGTGCTTTGAAAAAACCGCCAACGTTATTCAAATTGCGTAGGTTTTGGTTCGTTACTATTTAATTCCTTTGCTGTCAAGATATTGTAGCTATTGAAATTCACTTGCTTTTTTAAAGACTTTAAATTTATAATTCTTATGTTTACGAAAAATATTATTTAAAGTTCTTTTTTATTTAAAAGAATTAAACTGTGAGCACAAACTTTTTGAGTATCTTCATCATCATCATCTTTAGTTCTGGAACTTGTTACCCGCGTACCTCTATTGTTAGCTAACCTAAACCTACATATTTCCAATAAATTCCCACAGCCTACATCTTTCACTATCGATGTGCAATAGTCTAATCTGGGTCTACTCTTACATTCCCTTTTTTCTTTTGTCTGCTTCTAATATATCCCACACTATTCCGTCATGCGCTATAACGTGTCCTATCATTTTATTTCTCCTTTTTTTTACTGTGTTTCACAGATATCTTTCTCTATTATTTCTGGAATCTCTTTGTTCTTAACTTTGTCTGTCCAACATATCTTCATCATACATCTGTAGCACATCATTTCAAGAGCTTCTACCTTTTTGGCTTTTGCTTCTGCTACTATCCACGATTCACAGCCCTACAGTGAAGTGTTCCTCACATACGTTTTCAGTTATTTTTTCATTGTTTCTATGTTTTTTGTCTTTTTTTGTTAAATATCTTTTTTATATCTTTTCCCATTCTACTGTTTTCTAAAAACATATCCTATTTCACCCATATTCAAGGGTACGTGAGGGGGATATACTAAATAAATTTCTATACTCTTTCTACTAGACCAGTAACTAATTTTCTATAAGTAGTTAAAGAAAGTATAAGTTAAAAAGCTTTATAAGAATTCAGTTCGCCAGGTTAAAAATGACCTATTCGATTTGCTATCTTACATTTAGTGGATGGCTAATGACAGATGTTGAAATTGATTAAGCAACTACTGTGTACCATGATGGGTATCAGTAGCTGTTGCTTTTGTAACCTGGTTGGTCCATTTTATGCTTATGAAAGGCTGAAAGTTAGGGCTTTATCTAGTTTATGTCAAGGCCTATTCTTACTTCTGATTGGCCTAAACTTGGAGAATATTAAATTTAGTGATTGCTTCTAGAGTGGTATCATATCGCACATCTAGTTCAATTAGACCACAACCGCAAATTCTCCTTTTTTGAATTATGGTGACATAATATTATCTATATATATGTTGGCATGAGATGCAATACAGCCATAACTGAATAATGCATTATTTTATCCTTCAAGTGAGATAGATCCCTATTACACTAAATGATCTTTGCGACACAATATAGCCACAAGTGCCATTTGTGGCGATACATGACTAAAGCAATTAATTACAAAGTAGTTTTATATGGCCACAACTGTTAGAAACGTTGGTTTATAACATCATAGTTAATGTCAATGTTATTTTTGTACAAATAGTATGTTTATTGATGTGGAATATGTAAAAAAAGTTTGTGCACGGATAAAGGTGATAAATTATTAATAAAAGTAACTTTTATGTTCATTATAACGTCTTTAACAAGGAAAATAGTTGATCTCGCTAAGGAAATAGTTGTGATAATAATTTCATGCAAAATTCACAGGTAAGATCTCTTTTGTTGTGGAAAGTATAACATTATTCACCTCATTCTCTTAATAAAGGGAATAGAATAATTCATAATAAGAATAGCCACTTTATAAAGAGGTTATTTTACTATAATTCAAGGTAGTGAAATTCAGGAATTTCGTGTACATCTTAGCTTTCTTCAACAGCATCCCCGCTTGAAACAAGTAGACAATTGGAAAGTAATATGAATACAGAAACGATTGCATAAGAAAATCTTGAGGCAAGTTTGCTGGTACATTGCGGTAATTGTCGAACATAATTCAACGAAAAATTTAGTCATGAGGTCAGAAAGGCTTTTGATTTGAGTAGATATGTTATGTTTGTACGGGCACAAAAACAGATTCTCTCATGGGATTTAACATGGGAAATTCTAATGTCCAAAAACACTATTTTAGTCAGATACAAAGGTCATTCACCCCATAATTGACCCGCCACATGCAGACCTCCACCTATGATACCATCTAACCCTATGACGTCACAGCCTACGTTATAGCTTATACCATCTCCTCCGAATAATTATATACTTAGACTTTTGGCCTGTGTTCGCATCGGTTTATGCATGCATGGAAACGTCTAGAATATCTACATCAAATTCATACGATGACGACACACTCTCACATTGTATCGCCCATCAAATCAGCTATGACACACAGGGCTTAAATTAAACTAACAACGCAACTCATGCACAGACTATCTTCCTCTACCGGACTGCATATAAATCAAAGAATTCACTTAAAATGCATACATATAGCTTTATTAAAACCATATATATACAATTCTTTACACCACTACCACCAGCAAATGACCTTCTCGACCAATGAAAGAGCGCATATAGAACATCGCCAATCTGGTTAATTGTGACGAATAGCGGTTAATTACAACCATTTGCTACCAATAACAATCAATTACAACTTGCCCACATGATCACACGACCACATAACCAACTGAATGCATGACCACTTGGCCAGATGTTCACCCGGTCACATGACCACTAGATCATAACATAATCAACTAATTGTATACCATGCCACCTGTCATTTTAACCAAAGGTTTAAATACGGAAAAAACATCGCCATTACCATTTTATTAATAACAAAAATCCATGTTTACGCACTTCCTATGCACTAGAAGTGGTATTTGCATCAAAGTTTTGTACAGGTATTTTAATTCTTGTCTTGCAGTTTACATTTCCGAGATATATGATTGATTATCTACTCTTGTTTCAAGCACCAAGTTTTGTGAGGTGATCGCGTAGCGTTGGTCTAGGTATATTGTACAACCTACTAGCTTTACATGTATCTACCACACCTTTTATATTTCACTAATTGCTTTCTCTAAAGATTTCTTGGTGTACATCTTTCAAATATAAGTTTAAACTGATTCAAATTGAAAATAATGCCCCTTATATACCAGCATTACAAGAATGCGCATGGGCAGGGGTGCGCATGGGCCGGGGTGCGCATGCTCTAGAGTGCGCATTAAACGCAAATAAAGGAATAGGTTAATATTATTGCAATATCACAAAAGCTATACGACCGTTTAGTTATGTTATTCTTCTACGATAAGTTAACGTACCTTTTAGTTTATGATGCTAAATAAATATCCATTGCATCAATTATTGATTTTTACTTATCGCGAAGCTTTAATATTTGCCTGCAATAGTCAATCTTGTATTAAATTAACGTATACAAATTATTGATTTTTCCCTATCACAAAGCTACATAAAAATATGTCATTTAATACTAGAAATTTCTATATACAAACGTCTACCTTGTCATTGATCCTACTTGTCTTATTTTAAAGCATGCAAACTCTTGATTTGAAGCGTCGTTGTAAAAATACCTTCTGGGCTTATTTATTTACGCACGTCGACCTTTAACCTATATATATATATATATATATATATATATATATATTTGTATTTATATAAAGAATTCACTACTATTATAAATATATGCATAGCTGGATTATCAAATTTTGATAATTGTTTATTTATCGATTTATTTAAGTATATTGATATACCTAATCACTGGTATTGGAAAACGGAAACAAATTCTCCCGCGAAAACAAAGAGACGGATATGGATCTGACGGCATCTTATGGGGATATCTTTCGTTGGTTCAAAGACTTGCAAAATCGATATTATTTATTATGAGGAAACACATTTTGGCTCAGAATGAAGGTAGCCTATCTGTCGACGCCATCAAAGTAATTTTAGTTAAAATAGAAATTCTAACATTTGTTATATAGTTCATTTATCTAGTTGATAACTCGCAGATGTTGAAAGTTAAGTTACATATTTAATTGCTGTTCGTAGTTTGCTTTGAAAGGTGTTGTTTCCAATATATAAGTAAAACTTGTGTCGCCGTTCCAATATCAGCAACCACCTGTCGAACTCGTCCGCCGCCACCAATAGCTATATTGATTAAGGGTGCCCTTTTTGAATTTAGCAGAAGAGTGGTTTTCTGTTGATCTTCTGCGGTCGATGCTGAATTGGTAAGTACTTTTGTTTTGCACTTGCTTTATTTATGTATTTGGAACTTCCGCTAAAATTGTTCATTAAAATTAGTTGTACTACCGCTATCAAGCTCACCATTGGTCCTAATCAAGTCGATTGTTCAGTTTTTTTTTGTGATAAAATATATGATACAATTCTGTTGAATTTCAACATCTGCGAGTTTTGTTGCGTTGTTGTGAAAACGCCTTTAAATTTGCGATAAGTAAACTATTGAGATTAGACGTAATCTTTAAACTAATTTGTTTATGTTTTGATATTAATTAATAAAAGATTATTTGCAATGAGTCATTTAGAACTTATTTTTTTGGTAACTAAAAGGAAAAAATATTTTGCTAGAATTCAAGCACTTTATGACGTATGAAACAAATGTATTTTGTTATTAAAAAGAACAATCATACGCAACTGAATTAGATAGTTTTATTTCGCGTTTCAATAGAATGGAAGATGATTTAGATGCTTTTGAACGCATAAATGATAAAATAGGAATTTTAAATTTTAAGGTAGAAGAAAGGGAGCGCATTGACGTTAATCAACCTTCAGTAGCCTATGATGAACTTTACTTTAGTATAAAAACGCAAGCTCGTAAATTAAACGTTCAAATGCGATCGACAATTGAAGGGCAAACCTCCGCCGCCACTTGGTCTAATTTAGTAAATATTGAATCTCAACCGGCAAAATTACCGAAAATAGAAATTGAACCGTTTGATGGGGTAAAAATA
Organism: Platerodrilus igneus; assembly: GCA_036346225.1. Classification (NCBI taxonomy): domain Eukaryota; kingdom Metazoa; phylum Arthropoda; class Insecta; order Coleoptera; family Lycidae; genus Platerodrilus; species Platerodrilus igneus. Next base: position 1,008,429 of record JARFIW010000229.1, on the reverse strand, counting down.
AGCGATTGGCCAAACTTCTACTCTTTCTTTACGTCACTGATTCATAAAAATAACTCACTTTCAAAGGTGGAAAAATTAACGTATTTAAGAAGCTTATTAAAACAATACGCATTATCACTTATCGAATCCTTATCGATATCAGATCAGAATTACGATATTGCAATACAAACTTTAATAAAACGCTTTTAAAATAAACGTTTACTAGCTTCAAATTATTTAGATAAAATATTTTCATTTCGTACAATGTATGAAGACTCTTCGAGATCATTAAATTCGTTTGTCGAAGTATTTAGTACGAATTTAAACGCTTTAAAGGCACAATTTCCGATTTATTTTACTTTACTATTTTATACGCTGGTTTACGATCACTGTCGCCTACCTCACGCAAAGAATTTGAATTCAAATGTTCTGATACTAATATTCCTAAATGTAACGACTTGATCAAATTTGTAGAAGATAGGATTAAAGTTGTTGAATTAACGCATTCAAACGCCAGGTCCGCGCCTCCGCCATCATGTAAGCCTGTTCTTGCAATTACAAAATCAAATAAAGGACATTTTAGCAATCCACGCAATTTATTGTTTCTATCGCTTCCAATAAATCTGACATTACAAGAGGACATCCTGGATGCCCCTTAGGCAATTCATCACATAAAATTTACGCATTTGAAAAGTTTAAGGAGTTTCCCATTTCTCAACGTTATGATGTTGTAAAGAAATTTGCATTATGTTTTAATTGTTTAGGTTTTTATAGATTGTCTGTATGTAGATCTCAGTCAAAATGTGTACATTGTGGAAATCCCAGGCATCATAGTTTATTGCATATGCTTAATGATAATAAAAATCGTTCCTCATTAAATACTATACGAGATTGCCAAAATAGTGTTTCACTGAAAGATGAGAATAATATAGTAGTGACTGAATCAAATTCTGCACTGCAGACATTGTCCTGCTCTGTTACCGAAAATGTTTCGATGAACAATTGTTCAATATTGTTAAGTTCCGCTATTATTGGGATGTATGATGCAAGTGGTTATGTAATTCCTATTCGTGCCGTAATTATAGTGGTTCCCAAGTTAGTCTGATTACCAATGCTTGTGTACAAAAACTAGGTTGGGTACGATACAGAAATCATATCGCGTTGAAGGGGGTGTCTAATATCGCTATTGAAAAAAATAGAGGTTTTGTTAATTGTTCGATTACACCATTAAATAATTCAAATATCAAACTTTATACAAATGCTTTAATAGTTGATCAAATTTGTAGCGACCAACCTAATGTACCCTTAGTTTCAGATGTAAGAAATCGCTTTTCTGATATCAGTCTAGCTGATCCTTATTTCGATAAAAGGGCTCCTATTGATTGTTTATTGGGCGCTGATTTATATACCGAAATTATGGCAGACTTTCATTCTATTATTAAGGGACAACCAAGTGCTATTTCTACAATTTTTGGATGGGTTCTGTGTGGCAAAGTGCCTCAATTTTTTATGTTGTGAATCATTAGACAATTCTCTTCGCAAATTTTGGGAAGTTGAAGAGGTCAACCGACCTCTGCCGGTTAATCCTGAAGATTCTATAATTGAATCGCAGTTTATAAAGAATTGTTCACGTGATCCTTCAGGATGATATACTGTTAGTCTTCCTTTTCTTGAGGAAAATCCCATTCTACCTGATACGAGGATGTACGCTCATCATCATTCATCATTTTGTTTTCGACCTTACTTAAGGTCGGTTTGACGCAGCTCTAACTCCTTTTCTATTCTGTGCTAATCTAAAAAGCTCTACATACCCTTCACAACCTAAATTTCTAAAAATTTGACTATTATAGTTTGGTCTAGGTCTTCCTATATCCTATCTTTTTCCTATCCACCTGGCTCTACATAGATATTAGGAACCTGATTGTTGTTAAAAAACTCTAACATGTTTTCATGATTACCATTTATAAGAAAATAAAATATAAGCTGGTTATCCGCTTCAAAAAAGGAAAAGTGTTAAATTATATGTTATGGTAAGGCTTAAGCAACGAATCGCTACCAACATGCCAGACCGCTACCTAATTGTTAGTTATGTCATGGTGACGTTTATTAAATTATATGTTATGGTAAGGCTTAAGCAACGAAACGTTACCAACATGCCAGACCGCTAACTAATTGTGAGTTATGTCATGGTGACATTTAGTTAACTGATTTTTATTTTTTTTTTTTTTGTTTTGTTTTCGAACTTACTTAAAGTCGGTTTGACGCAGCTCTAAATTCTTTTCTATTCTGAGCTAGTTTAAAAAGGTCTGCATACCCTTCACAACCTAAATCTCTAATAATTTGACTAATATAGCTTTGTCTAGGCCTTCCTACTCTATTTTTATTTGGTAGTCTATGATCTAAGACTTTACTAAATAGTCCCTCATGTCTTAACGGGTGCCCTATCATTCTATCTCTCCTAACCTGCAATTGTTTCCACATACAGGGTTCCTCACCTATCCTTCTATAAACTTTCTCGTTTGTTACTCTATCTGTCCAACTAATCTTTAACATTTAAAAACCTTCTATCTTTTCTTATCTACTTCTTTAATTGTCCAAGTCTCACTACCGTATAGTAGAATGCTCCATACGTACGACTTTAAGAAACTTTTTCTATTATCTAAATTAATACCATTAGCTATTAGTAAGTTTTTCTTTTTTAAAAACATTTTTCTAGCTTGAGCTATTCTAGCTACTATATCCCTTCTGCTACGTCCATCCTTTGTAATTATACTAGCTAAATAGCAAAATTCATCTACCTCTTCTAACTCGGTATTACCTATTTTTAATTTTGGTTTAGAACTAGGCTGTAACTCACTTGTCATTATCTTTGTCTTTACTGAGTTAATTCTCATACTATAGTTACCCTGTAGTATCTCATCTAAAATATTTTAAAACTCTCCTAACTCTTTTCTAGACTCTTCTATAATGGCTATATCATCTGCAAAACGTAACATGTCTATTTTCTGTCCCTGTACACTAATACCTATCTCTTTTCTCTCTCTAACTAAGTTTAAAGCATCCTTAATATAAATATTAAAAATCAAGGGAGACAGTATACAACCCTGTCTAACACCATTTCTAATCTTAGCTTCCTTTTCTTTTCATCAAATCTAATTACTACGCTTTGGTTTTTATATAGACTGTAAATAATTTTTCTATCCCTATGAGAGATTTTTATTTTTTGCAAAACCCTGAACATAACAATCCAATTAACCCTATCAAATGCTTTTTCTAAATCAACAAACGCGAAATAAGTCTTTTTATTTTTTTGTAACCTTTTTTCGATAATTACCCTAATCATCGGTATTGGTTCTCTAGTCCCTCTATCTTTACGAAAAGCATATTGGTCTTCGCCTAAATAATTCTCAGTCAAAGCTTATACTCTATTTTTAATTATTATTGTTAGTATTTTGGAAGCATGAGAAGTTAAACTAACCGTTCTAAAATTCTCACACCTATCAGCTCCTGACTTTTTTGGGATTGGGGGTTAATAATACTTTTTTCGAAATCTATCGGAAGCTCACCTGTGTCATATATTACTTTTACTAGGTCATATAATCTGTCTAAAGTTTTCTGACTTGCATATTTTATTAATTCTGCGGGAATATCGTCTATCGCTGGCGCTTTATTTAGTTTAAGATCTCTAACAGCTTTATCAAATTCCTCTCTTAATATTGAGAACCCTATTTCTACATCCTCTTCTTGGTCGTTTTCTAACTCATCCATATTGTCTCCCTTATATAAATCTTCTAAATATCTTTTCCATCTATCTGATACCTCAACTTTGTTTATTAGAAGCTAATTATTCTCGTCTCTAATACCATTATATTTTTTCCTATCTTTCTCAAAAAACTTTTTAACTGCCCTGTAAGCCCTGTCTGTCTTACCGACTCTCAAATCATCTTGTATTCCCTTACAATTCTCCTCCATCCATTTATTTCTAGCTTTTCTACACTCATGTACTATCTTATTTCTAACTATATTATATTTTTGCTTACTTTCACTATCCACTTCTCTGAAAGGTTTAAGCTTTCTGCTATTCTCTATTAAATCTAATATCTCCTTTGTTACCCAGGGTTTTCTCGCTTCTATTTTTTTCTTATCTATAGTCTGTGCTGCTGTATCATGTACAGTTAGTTTTATTTTTTTCCATCTATTTTCTACGTTCCCTCCTACAGCTATCTCTTTGCTCTTATTATCTTATACTTGTTTATATTCCTCTTTTACCCTACTATCATTAAGCTTACCTAGATCCCATCCCTCTCTTTTAACCTTTCTCAATTTTTTGAATTTGAGTTTACACTTCATTTTAACTAAGTTATGATCGCTATCTATGTCAGCCCCTGGATAACTACGACAGTTTTTAACTTGGTTTCTAAATCTTTGTTTAACTAAAATATAATCTATTTGGTATCTAGCCCTATCACCTGGCGCTTTCCAGGTATATCTTCTCCTAACATGTTGTTCTAATTAAAAAATGACCCGGAGTGAGGTAATCCGTACCTTCATTTGAATCTGATAAAATAGAACCTATCGGACGACTGTTCATTATTACCTCTACGCGGGCAATAATAGTAGTCATTTCTTCAAAAGTAAGGATCCTAGGATCGATCTAAGACTCTGTGTAAATGATGCTTAGCGGATTTGACACACACGCTCAGAAACGCTTAATTAATTTGGAGAAACGCTTACAACGCCAACCCTCACTTTATATTGAATATCGCAATTTTATGGATCAATACATAAATTTAGGTCATATGAATATCGCTTCCTCACATTCTAATTATATTATTCCACATCACTGCGTAGAAAAGCAGGCTAGTAGTACCACCAAAATTAGAACGGTTTTCGACGCGTCGTTTCGCCCCACCTTAAATAGTAAATTTCTTAATGATTTTCTTTTACCAGGTCCTAAATTACAACGTGATATAACAGACATCATTTGCAATTTTCGACTTCACGCTGTAGTGGTTTGTTGTGATGTTCAACAAATGTACCGCCAAATATTAATAAACAAAGATCAACGTAAATTTCAACACATTTACTACCGCACGGAACCTGACGGTGACATTCAAGAATACGAATTGAATACGGTCACCTTCGGCGTGTCAACCGCACCATATTTAGCTCAAAGGGTGCTTCATCAATTGGTTGAAGATGAAGGTCAACAATTTCCTTTAGCTTCAAAAGCAATAATGCAACAAACTTATGTGGATGATATCTGCGAAAGTGTAGATACCATTCAAGAAGCATTACAATTACAAACGCAGCTAATAGACATTTTTAAACTAGAAGGTTTTAGTTTACAAAAATGGATTAGCAATCATCAATCTGTTCTTGAGGGTGTACCCATTGATTATCGCAATCACGCTTTATAATAAATACAGAATATAATTCTATTAAGATCCTCGGTGTTCAATATAAACCACGCGAAGATTGTTTTTCGTATCGTATAAATTCGAATTCAAGTGTTATGACTAAAAGAAGTATGCTATATGAAATTGCAAAATTTTATGACTCTTTAGGGTGGCTTACACCAGTTATTTTTTACGCAAAATTACTAATTCAAAAGGTATAGTTATTAGGATTAAACTGGGATGAGCCGCTTCCAACTAAAATTCAAGAAGAATGGAAACAATTCGTTATTGATTTTCCCTTGTTAACACAAATTAGAATTTCTCGTTATATCAAATTTAAGTTAGCACTTTCTCGTCAAGTGATCGGATTTTGTGATGGTTCGTCAAAAGGATATGGAGCGGTCATATATATCCGCTGCGAATTTCAAAATTATATTAATGTGTAGCCCGTGTAGCCCGGCTTAAAACTTTAAGTACTCCTCGCTTGGAATTATCTGCTGCAGTTCTTTTAAGTCGTCTATTAAATTCCGTCGAATGTTTTATAAAACAAATCGAACCATGCTCCGTTCATTTATTTACGGATTCGTCAGTTGTACATGCCTGGTTACGTATACCGCCTCATACCTTAAAAACTTTTGTGTCTAATAGACTTGTTGAAATTTTAGAAACTTCTCTGCCTACTTATTGGCATCATGTTTCAACACAAGACAATCCTAGTGATTGTGCAAGTAGGGGTTTACAACCCAAATTCTTATCGCAATTTACCCTCTGGTGGAAGGGCCCTCGTTTTTTGTATACGCCCTTTAGTACCTGGAACTTAAATTCTTGCAGTCCCCTACTGGATGATTTAGTACCAGAATTAAAGTCTGAAACGCTTATTGCCACCACCGCTAAAATATTGCCTCTATTAGAATTAATAAATAAATGTTCAGGTTTTAGTAAATTGCAAAGAAGTATTGCGTTTGTATTGAGGTTTTGTTTTAATTCTCAATGTAAAAAATTACAACCTCCACGACGTACTGGTCCGCTTTCTCCGATTGAATTACAAAATGCTAGGTATCTATGCATAAAAGAAGTACAGCATTCTATTATTCTAATAAAATACAGCAAGTAAAAACGAATCAGTTGTGTTCTCCTTCGTTACAAAAGTTAACTCCGTTTCTAAATAATCAAAACTTGCTCAGGGTGGGTGGTCGTCTTGTGAATACGACTCTCCCCTATGACGCCAAACATCCCATATTAATTCCCAGAGATTCCCATCTGGCGGTCTTAATATGCGATTATACACATAAAATAACGTTGCACGGAGGTCCGTGTCTAATGCAATCTCTCATTCAATGTCAATATTAGATTTCCGGAATTCGTCAATTAATACGTCATCGTATTTATAAATGCATGCGCTGTTATAGATTAATGGCTCAAACCTGTGAACCGCAAATGGCAAATTTGCCAAAAGCTAGAGTTCAGCAATCGCGTTCGTTCTGGAATACGGGGATTGATTTTGCTGGACTTTGGACAATCAAAGAAAGTAACAGAAGAAATGCTCCGCAATCAAAAGTTTATTTGGCCATATGCGTTTGTCTAGCTACCAAGGCGGTACATCTAGAATTCGTATCGGGTCTATCCACCCCTGCATTTCTTGCTGCCTTAGATAGATTTGTTGCTCGCAGAGGTTTGTGCCACGAAATATTTTGTGATTGCGGCACTAATTTTAAGGTCGCGTCCAATTATTTCGCCGATGTTTATAAAATGTTAAAGGACTCTAATACCGCTATCGCTGATCACCTTTCTACTATCAGAATTAAATGGAACTTTAACCTACCATCTGCTCCGCATTTTGGGGGGTTATGGGAATCGGGTGTCAAATCCGCTAAGCATCATTTGCACAGAGTCTTAGATCTTAGGATCCTTACTTTTGAAGAAATGACTACTATTATTACCCGCGTAGAGGCAATAATGAACAGTCGTCCGCTAGGTTCTATTTTATCAGATCCAAATGAAGGTACGGATTACCTCACTCCGGGTCATTTTTTAATTGGATCCCCTTTGTCAGCAACCCCAGAAATGGATTTTAAAAGGGTTAAATTAAGCGGTGTGGATCGCTACCATTTACTTCAACAAGCTACCCAGTCATTCTCGAGCCAATGGTCAAGCGAGTATTTACACACGCTAATGCCGCGACAAAAATGGTATGCAAATCAACCAAATATAAAGGTTGGTGATATTGTTCTATTAAAGGTTAGTGACACTACCCCGTTGTCCTGACCACTTGGTAAAACTCTTGAGATTTATTCTAGCAAGGATGGCAGAGTTAGAGTTGCCAAAACTAAAACTAGTACAGGAGTTTATGTCAGACCTCTATGTAAAATGGCAACCCTACCGCTGTTACATTCTGAATAACAATTTTTTATTCTTTCATTACTAAAAGTTAATTTACCTATTTTGTTTGGAGTCATTATATTATAGTTAAGTTATTTAATATGGGATAGACTTATATTACAATAATGACCTTTTTTTTGTGTTTTTTTGCTTTTGTATTTTTTATCAAAACATTGTTTTGGGTGGGCGGTATGTTGACGCCATCAAGGTAATTTTAGTTAAAATAGAAATTCTAACATTTGTTATATAGTTCATTTATCTAGTTGATAACTCGCAGATGTTGAAAGTTAAGTTACATATTTAAATGCTGTTTGTAGTTTGCTTTGAAAGGTGTTGTTTCCAATATATAAAAGTAAAACTTGTGTCGCCGTTCCAATATCAGCAGCCACCTGTCGAACTCGTCCGCCGCCACCAATAGCTATATTGATTAAGGGTGCCCTTTTGAATTTAGTAGAACAGTGGTTTCCTGTTGATCTTCTGCAGTCGATGCTGAATTGGTAAGTACTTTTGTCTTGCACTTGCTTTATTTATGTGTTTGAAACTTCCGCTGAAATTGTTCATTAAAATTAGTTTGTACTACCGCTATCAAGCTCACCACTATCTATTCTCTTAGTAGCATATTCGTTAAAATATTGTTCATCTATCCTGAGCAACCACTGTATGAAATCTGAGATTCCATAAAATTTACTAAAAATTCGTATTTCTAGTTCACTGTCAAATCGTATCTAGGGAAATATGGGCATGTTTCTTGTGGACGCTCGCATGTAAAGCATACTACAACGCTGATCATTGGTATATATCTAAGTTGGATGTATTACAAAATTATCTGTTATAAAGGTCGAAGACACTTCGATTTTCAAAGCTCACAAAAGCGATTAAAAATAACCACATTGTCAGCTCTACAAAATAGTGCTACTCAGAAAACACTCCATCTGAATACCAAATGAAATTCAGTGAGTTAATAATTTAGCAACAGATCGTTAAAGATGACAATCCAATGTAAACATTAACTAACGCGAGCAATGTCTTCGGCTTCAAGCATGTTCTAGAATTAGACACCTACACAACAGATTGTTCTAACGAACCAAGTTTATTTTACCTAAATCTGCAATTAGTAGCGGTGCAGTAAATCTAAACGTAAATGTCTAGGTATGATAAAAGTAATTAAGAAAATTTAACCTGTACTTATGAAAATACAAAACAGTTTATTTTACTAAAATAGCGTGCAAATGTTATATGACAATATAAGTTATTCAACTGTAGTAGAGGACGGCACCGCTTTAATTGTTAATTTCGCATAGAAAATAATCGCATGAAAAAAGTATATTAATCCCCACTTCTGTATGTAAGACAGCCTTATAGCCTTAAAATTTAAAGTATATAGCACACCTTGCAGTTATCGTATGTCATACCTTGCGAAAACAAGGAAATGGATACTGACATGAATAAATAAACATAAATGATGTTTCAGGACTAGGTAGGTACTCATTCGCAGTGGAAAAATACAAATTAGGTCATACTATTAACATCGAGCAAACAAAACTCTGCCAAAATACCTTACTTCTACAGTAGAAGAATCAAAGAAAGTGTGAAAATTAGCTGAAATTAGCGTGTGACGCACATGCGTCAAGTAGGCAACATTTGCATAAGAAAAGCATTGAATTTTTAAGTTAGTTAAAAGAAGCTATTGTGCGGGTCTACCCGTAAAATTTTATAGCGGTATTAGCATCTAGCAAGGTATAGTTAGAAATAGCTCTTTATGAAATGGAATTAGTTCTAACAGAGGGATTCGGTATGAAACTTAACAAAAATAAAACTAAAATACTAGTATATAAGGTAGGGGATAATAAATCAAAAACTAGAATACAAATAGGTAAGCAGAACTTACAAGAGATTAAGGATTTTTACTACCTAGTAAGCCAAATAGCGCAATATGTCAAGAGCGCAAAAGATATAAAACAAAAGATTAGCATAAGGTTGTGCTACATGTAACAATAAAAAACAACTACTATGTTCGAACACAACAAACATAGAAACGAGGATAAGATTGCTTAAAGCATATGTGTGGAACAGCACTGTACGGCTATGAAACTTGGACACCAGAAGCGGACAGAAAAAAGATAGAAGTCTTTGAAATGTGAGCTACAGACGTATGACGAAGACTAAGACATAAAGGAATAGTGCGGAATATATTAGAAACTGAGATAGAAAAAAAAAGAAGTAGAGGTGGACCTAGGTTAGACTATCGCACCCAGATAGTCAACTATGTAGGATGTGGAAATATCAGGCAAATGTGTAGACTAGCTCAGAATAGAAAACAATGGAGGTACGTGTCCAACCAGATCCAAGACGAAAAACCGAATGACGAAAAAATAACTGTACTTGAACTTTGAGTATTAAAGTGTGTGTTGGTTTGGTAATATCCTCAATTAATGTTGAAGGGATTCATTGGTAAACTACTAATTCGGCGAACGATTAAGTGATGGGAGATCTTAATAGCCGCAGATTGCTTAACTCCCTTCACATACCACTGAATATTGGTGAAATAGGGTATATATTTAGGAAACAATTGAAGGGGTACCGAACTGTATCAAACAAGAAAGAACAGTGGCTATGTTAAAAGACAACAAACAAAGAAGCAAGGAAAGATTTGTTAAAAGCATATGTGTGGAGCACAGTGCTGTGTGGCTATGAAATAGGAACAGACAGTAGGAAAAGCAGACAGGAAAAAGATAGAAGACTTTTGGAATATGGTGCTTCAGATGTACGATGATGATAGCATGGACAGATAAAGTTAATAATATTAGAAGTTTTAGAAATAGTAGGGGAAGAAAAATAACTGTGGAAAACAAAGAAAATAAGAGACATTGAAGGACAGGGCACGTTCTAAGACAATTGTGGAAAAGTGCGAAATATATTACAAGCAGAGATAGAAAATGAGAGGTAAAGTAGACCTAGATCAGACTAATGCACGCAGTTAGTGAAAGATGTGAGTTGTGAAATTCCAGGGAAATGTGTAGGTTAACTCAGAAAATGAAGCAAAAGAAGTACGCGTCTAACCGGTTCCTGGAGTAAAAACTTTATTAGGACTAACAAAGAAGGTAACCCAAGCGAGTACCAAACTATTGCATTAAATGTTGTGTAAACCACAAAGCTTACTGGATTGAAATATCTAAACTTAATTGAATATAGTGAAATCTATGAGTGTGATTTCACTTGTAACTGCCCACGGTTATTCCCTATTCTTAATTCAGTTTTGTGACTACGCCAAATGTAGATTGTTAACGTGATATGACACTTTTAACCCTGGATGGTGCTTCAAAGATTACATCAATGGATATACTTTGAATGCGTTTACTTATTTATGCATTAATATTTTGAATGAAGTAAGTATATCGCTAGTATGCCAGGTTGTATACCTTCATCAACTGCATGTTTATTTTGATAATACTCGTTGCGTTGAAAACATTATTTTTGCTTGTTTCTTTTTAACTCTAGACTTGTATATTTAATTTTAACGTATTATACAACGGTCACGTTAATATTCTTGCTAAAAATGATCTGGTTATTGCAGAATGAGCTTCCGTTTTATGAATTAAATTAGTTATGGTTTATATACAGTGTGCTTGCTATTGACTTTATGTAAAAGTGTCGATTTACTTCTACTTAATGATGGAATTGTTTGCAATTCTAAACTTTAATAATCTTTACATGTGTCTTACGACCCCTATGACTTAATATACCCTTAAATTATCTTCTTATCACGGCAATATATATATATATAGATATATATATATATATATATATATATAAAATAAGATGTATCTGTAAACAAACTCTATGAAAATAATAGAGTCTATTGACGAATACAAATCGGGCTGGTAGTTATATAGTCATTAACAAAATATTAGCTTATTACTTCATAGGAGAGGAAACATCCACTGACCGACGGTTTCGGCTTTATTAAGCCTCCTCAGAGTGAAATAGTCTCCAAAACCCTATGAAGTAATCGAAGCTATTATAATGATATAATTTCAAAACAATCTCTGTACTATGGCAAAAGTAAATAAAACCGCCATCAGGTGATAAAACACCAACCCTACTAAAGTGTGGATGTACAGAATTGAATCGAAACTACATAGTAAATCTTATAGATGGCTATACAATTTCTTATTGCGGACTGCAAATAACATGTCTTTTATATATATATATATATATATATATATATATATATATATATATATAGAGCAAGTGACTCAATATTAGCCACAAGGGCATCTTGTCGACGCGTTTCGCCCTTATTGGGGCTCATCAGGACAGGAGTAACAAAGATGTAATATTTAACACGAACACATTATGGGAAGTACAGCATCACCTAGCCCACAATTTGTGCCTTCGTGCTGTTTCACCTAACTTTGCAGGTTTTTAAAGCTTCGACAAAGTTTTTCATTAGTCCCATTTTTATATGCAGAGGTCGTAGTATCAACGACAGGAGGATTAATAACACTTTTTTTTTGATACTAGCATTTTTCGCATTTTCTAGTCCTCTACAAAGTAGTGTTTATTCTTTGCTCTGCAAGTCCATTCGCAGAGAAAATAGCAGTACTTAGTGTGACCCAAATCGTAACAAAAGTGCTAAGACTTTTAAATCACCTCATGTGTTCTACTCATGTTCTAAATACAGTAGCAATTTTTTTTGTTTGTAAAGGAAAAAATTGCTAGTTGAAACAATTTAGAAAAGTGAAAAAAAATTGAAAAAAATTACGTCGATCCTCAATTCTTAATAAGTCCTTGGTTCCCTGTGGAAAACAACATGCAAGTTGATACTTTCTAATGTGGTTCAACTACAGGACTAAGTTTGACATTTTCTTCCCACAGTCTTGTAGAAAATAAATCAGCTGCTATGAAACTTAGTTTCTTTAGTCATAAATAATAATTTAATCTTCCAAAAGCCCGTGTAAACACCTTATTGTTCATGAAATACCTCATCCTTTCCAACTTGTTTCATTCACACTGCGCGTGGGCGTTAAAAATTTGTTCTTATATGACTTACCCCGCGCGAACTACAAAGTAATTTTTGAAATCCGTAAACTTCCACAACATCTTCAAAGCAAGCAAGTTGGAAAGTCTTTGATGCGCAAACTTCCAGTAGGGTTAACAACTACAAAACCCTGTAGTGGCAACTACGATAGTAAAACAGCCAGACAATTGGCCGTAGTAGCGGAAGACACTTGCTCGTCTTCGTGAAACCTCTAGCCGACTAACATTTTTGACATAGTAAAGCGTACCCATCACGTACCACATTAAGCTGGGTCAACGCCTTGTGTTATCCCGCTGGAACCTGTGGTTAAGGGTGAGTGATTTTTGCTGGACCTCAAATGGGTCTATTAATTGTTTTTGCAACCTCCTTTTTTACAAGGGCTATATCCTGAGCCGTCAAAGGTTTTAATAGTTCCAGTCTGTAAGACTCGGCACTCCACCGTCACAAATAATAATCTTATATGGACTATTTAATCTTTTTTTATTTAGAGCATACGTTTTCTAGAAAGTAATAATTGTTCCAAATCTTGTATATTTAGAACTTTCAATAATAATCATAGTAAAATAATTTGAATTACAGTTTTACGTAAGTTTGTTCTTGATTATCAAATTTGATGCATATATAAATCGTAAGGGACAAAATGTTGTTTAAATTATTTTTTTATATCAGTAACACATGTGAATGTATTTCATTTTTGTTGTTGCATAAAAGCTGTTTGTTATATAATAGATACCTTTTGTTTTTAATACCTCCCCTTTTCTAAAATGGCAAAATTAAGAATTATAAATGATCCTCTGCGATAGGGTTTCTGTATCTGTCCTAAAATAACATTTTTTTAATACTTGCTAAATATATTGACGTCCAACTTCACTTTATTTAGATTTCCGCTTTCCATGATTTCCCAGGGGATAATAGTCACACTAGCCGCCGGCGCAGCAAGTTTTTATAGTTCTAACTCAAACGCATAAAAGGTTCAAGTCCCTTTAAAGTCCGAATAGTTTTTCTATCTTTGCCCTAGAGGCTGATGATTGAAATTGCTACATGCGTCCACCGTTTTGGGGCTTGAAACGAGTAACCATTTACACACACCATCTATATAGAAAAAGAAACTGCTATATTGGCACTGCATTGCGGTACCCGAGCTAAAGGAAAAAGAGCCAGCTACAATAGCAATTTTTTCGAGGAAAGTTTTCGTATAGTCATAGTTTTCCTCCGTATGTGCTGCGTAGGCTATATAAACAGACGGGTACAAATTTATATTGTAGAGGGGGAACTCCCTACAAATTTAGAGTAGGTGAGTCATATGCTCCACTCATTAGCTTCGTATTTACATTCTAATGCATCAGTTAGTTCAGGAGCATTTACACAGTGCACCAACTGATCACACGATGTAAAAGAAAATGAAGGAAATTTTATTCGCGTCTGCGATACTGGAAATATGCGTACCACTTAGTACTAGATTGATTCCAACTTTGCAACCAGGGTCCCAACAGTCTTGCATGAGAGTTTGACCAATTTAAATCCTGTACTAAATAGTTAAACTCAACTTGTGAAACTAAATGTTGAACACCTGTATCAAATAGTTGTGGCTTGTGGCTAATATTGAGTCACTCGCGATTAAATTTCATTCTTTGATATTATTTTAGTACTCATTAAATTTACTTATTCTTTATATATATATATATATATATATATATATATATAGCTGTGACAAAGCTCTCGTTATAGAAGATTAAATTAGATTGATGAGAATGTAGTGAAAAGTATTAAATTATAGTCTTACCTACTTGTTCTTTTAATTGACTATTGGGGTTGCTGCTATTACTAGTCATGGGTGCTTTTCTGTTAGAAATTACGCCGAGTGTTTGCCAAGTTCGGTTTGCGTTTTGATTAAACCTTGTGTAAATGCGAGTTTTATAATGGTCGAATTAAAATGTTGGTCTTAGAAATTGTCGAGATTAATTGACTGCTTGATTTGTTGGTGCGTTAAATGAAGCGAATTTGGGTTGTGTCGATATCTGTTTCGCGGGTTGTATCGTTTTAATTGCTGAGTAATTTTTATTTGCGTTTGGATTGTAAATTCTGCTTCTGTAGTACATCACGTTTTCTTCTTCTACGATTAAATTTATTGCTTACTCTAAATTTTGGGGTTTTGAAATCTTATCTTATCCGAAAACGTTCGGGTAACGCATTTATGCAAGTAATTAACGCCATTTCGTCGTACATTTTTGTTTTTATTAAACGTATGTTTTGATCGGGTTCCTCGAGTTTCAATTTAGTTATGAACAAACTTCGTATGTCTTGACATCGCATGCCAAATTGGTATGGTGATTGATTAGTTTCCATTCGTAGTTTATTAAGTCCCTAATCAGGCATTTTATATTCCGTTAGTCCCCAAAGCACGCCATCAATATTCGTTTGTAGTCGTCCCATTCCGTGCGAGCGTCTCTACTAGCTATCAATGTCAATGCTCTGCCCGTTTGCTTACTTAGAATTAAGCGTAAAAGCCATACGTTGCGGTCAACGTCGCCCCGTTTATAAAAAGGCTTTAAAAATGTTTTACAAGCAGTAATGAAGATACCTATTAGTGCTTGTTTTCCGTCATACATTGGTATTGAGTATAGTAAGTATAGTATCAGGTTTTTAGTATTCATCTTTATAAATTTAATTTATTCCCAGTTACATTAGTAAAGCATGCATAAAAGTTATTTAAAGAATTACTTGTGTTGCTACGTATTGTATTGTCAACTTCTGCTATAATTACATCGGTTTTAGGCTTTGCTGAATAGTTGTTTCGTAAAATTAATTGTTGCAATAATTGTACATAAATGTGTATATTTATAAACCTTGGTTATAATTTCATCACGTTTCAGATTTTTCTGAATAAATTATTTCAATAATAATTGCTGCAATAAATTGTACAGGGAACTGTTTATAATTATACACCTCTGTTACAAGGGTTCAGACTTTTGCTGAGTAAATTACTTCAGAAATGATAAATTGTGATAATAATTGTACACAAAGTGCGCATATAAAACTATCTTGTTTCTTACTTGCTAATATCAATATGCAATTGAAAATGGTTTTGAAATGAACTATGGTACTCACAATAATATGATTGCCAGTTCCAATAGCCTTCCTTCTTTATTAGATTTGGTCGATTTTGTACTTTGTCCAATTATTTGGTTTTTTGTTTCCAGTAAAGAATTGAAATTCAGGGCCACCAGTTCCTCTATTTTGGATTTGCTAGTGCCTTTCTGGAATCCGTTCCGCTGTACCAGATAGGTTTTGGGCCTTTGGGAGCTTTTTAAAAAGTCTTTATTTCCAAAAACACTTCTATCAATTTTAATTTTAAACAGTAATTACAAAAATGATTTAACAACCAGTACGTTATGTGCATTAATGTTTTAATTGACAAATAATCAAAGTTAAGTTTTATAATTACCAGTGAGTAGCTTGAACTACCAACAATGTTAAAGTTATGAAGTTTAAGACTGACTGACTATCATGGCCTCCTCAGGGTATTTATGCTCTCACATTATCTTGTGGAAAACGCAGATTTCATGTCTGCTACTTCATGATAACATACATGGTCTTATTATAAGTAATCTTAATTATAAAAACTGCTTTCTTATAGTTCATAGTCTCCTGCACCTGCAGTATCAGTTTGCGTCTAAAATACAAAGTAGTTGCTTTCGTTTTCATGTCTGATATGAACTTGCATTAACCTTCTATATCTTAACCTTCATTTATACAATGTTACAATTCCATTTCTTAAAACCTAATAATTGCATTTAAATTTGTACATATTAATTTGGGGGAATTAGCTTCGGGAATTAATGAATGCGCGCATGTTTGAAAACCGTAAATTATTCGACATGCTACTTAGGTATTGAAGAAAGAGTTATGTGATCAATGTTGAAACGTGCACAGTTGTGAATTTACTGTGGTGGTGGAAACTTTGAGCATCTCTTGTAGTAGTTTAATGCTGTAGTTTAACGGTTCTCAAACTGTGGCTCGAAAGAAAAATCAAGTTTTTAAGTCAAAACTTATTTGCTTATGCTATAGCTTACATTTACTGTATTTATTATGCCATTTACACTTCCTACCCCAAATTTGAAAACACTCTGTATGTGATTAACACTATTTGTCAATTCCTACACAACATTGGCGATTAAACTACTTAGCCAATATCGCTGTTCATTCGAAATCCAATTCGTGCTTTTTAATCACATAAAGATTTTAAAACAAAGTTGAGAAACAGTTAAATATCTTCTACTTATATAACCTAAGATCGTAAATACAAATCAACTATATTTAGAATTAAGAACCGACTCCACTTCGCTTGTCACAAGCTGAACACATATTGATATACAATGACTGTGTATACACGATAAGATACTTTTATTATTAATCGGAAAAAATCGATGGTGTCCATGCTGTTGGGTTTTGCGGACGGTTAGGCATAATCAATTACTTTGCCAAAAAATGTCTGTACTGCCGATGTTTATTACAGAGGAAAAGAAAATTTATTCGATTAGTTAAACAGCAATCTTGCTTAACAATAAATTGACATTTAAGTGGAATGTGCAGGGTTGCTTTAATAACATTTGTGGAATTTCTCGTTGTTGTCGATATAGAAAGATATTTAAATTTTATCCAGAATTCAGTTACTGCAGTAGCTTAGGTTACAGAAATGCTTTCCGAACTCTCGCTAGAAGATTGCTACTGAAGCTCTCAGTAAAATAATTTGGAAGACAAGTCGATACATTTTAGCAAGAAGTAAAACATTGGATGTGATACGGAAGTTTTCGAATTTACAAGAAATCTTGGTTGTGTAGTTAACCATTTGTATATTGCACACCAGTGACGATTTCCAAAGAACAATTAAAATATTTGTATCAATAGATTATACAAGCCTCTTCTACAACTCGAAGTTTGTTAGAAGTTCTCCCAACAATTTATTTTTAGCTAATCATTGACAATCAAAATATTATATTCATAACACTACGATGCTATCGCTTAAATTACTATGGAAGCACTACAATTAGCTATACACGCACTAATTATTAATTTATATAATCACTACAGTAATTTTTATAGACAAAGAGTAATTTAAATCGACAGCAATTTATATCACATATGTACCACTACTTATTTCATATCACAACTATCAAGGCTTTAAAATGAAACATTGTAATTAAAGCTTCAATTAGAAATGCCTTACTAACGCTCATCACGGTAATTTATTTATATATTCAAAAACCTCTACATTATTGCAAAACGTACCAGAAATTATGTAAATAACATCTCAAATGTACCTTTTGTAATCTTCTAAATGCAGACTCTTGTACATGTCAGTCAAAGGATCTTGCATCATATGACCTATCATTCATCTTTTGTGTACAAACGCCTCACTTCCATTCCAATGTAATTATTCTCGTTACATGTAGACAGATTGGCACAACAGCCACATCTTTAAAGTTATTCCGTTCCAGAACACTCTGTGACCCGGACGTTGGAAATCCCTGTGCGGTTTCCCTGTTGATAGAAGTAGCAAGCAACACTTTTCATAGCAGGCGCCGTACCATTAGATTATAACCACGCGCCAAAGTCAGAACCCCACTTTTCTGTATCGGTATCTCAGGGATACTTTGTACCAGCCACCAGTTCAACCCATCGAACCCACAACCAATCTTGAATATGGACAACATCTTGTCTTCAAATTTGATCATCTGACCCTTGAGGTTCACTGACGGCATACAAAGATCCTTGTAATGCGATTTATCAGAAAGCTGTCGCTTAGCTATCGAGCTGTAAATCACCGATGTCAGTTCTGTAACAGCATGACTATTCCAATTTCTGGTTGCTATGGCCAAATTTTATCTAGACAGCAAAATTAATTTTTAAGTACCCTAACAAGTTCTCCAGAATACGCAATGTGCCAGGGAGTATTCTGGTGGCACATTTATAGATCACCTTAAATCTTTTCCGTGACCCTAAATCTCCCTTTGGGTGTGCCGCTGTACATCGATATGAACTAATCATAGCTCGGTCCAGACCTTAGGTCATCCTCGCGAGCGTAACTATTTGTTCGTCTCACTGGTTCTTCTGCATTACCGACATTGTCACAATCGCAGGGTGCTAGTCGCTTACCGTACACCACTAATGTTCTTTCTTTTGGGGCCTTACCAATCCGATATACTACGTCGTTCATACTCTTCACTACTCTGTACAGGCACTACCAATGTTTTTGTAACTTTGTAGCCCCGTTTAGGGTTGTATAGTCATACGCGGTTGCCCTCTTAAAAACCAGGCGCCTGCGCTTTGATGTCACATCTGGCCTTTGTCCCATTGCTTGCGATCTTTATATTTTTCTTAACGATACCATTGGTAGCATGCACTTTGCGATTCAGCTTCTCGGTGTAGCTCTTGTCCACGATGTCGGACTTACACCCTAATTCAAGATCACACGTTAGACGTAAATCGAGTCCCAGCGTAACACATGCAGGTGTCTATCCAGTGATCTCATTAACCGAAGATCGCTAGGCCAATAGAAATAGAATAGATACTGGTCCCAGTCTCTCTGATCTTGGATAACTACCTTAGTAAGGTGCGTGCTCAAGGTGCGGTTCATTTGTTCTACCGTACAATTCGATTGCGGGTACAATGTTATTGCCCAAGTCGTTCTCATTACCAGCAACAGAAAAAGTTTTTGAAAAAGCGCTGACTCAAAATTTTTGCCCTGGTCAGCGTGCAACTCTTTAGAAAGTCTAAAACGGTAGAACAGTTCGATTACCTGCACGTCAGCGACGGTTGTTGCTTTATGGTTTGATAAAGCATTTGCTTTGGTCCACTTCGTAAATTGTCCATGGCTGCTAGGATGTACTTATTCCTGGAGTCGGTCTCAGGAAATGGAGAGGCAATATCGATTGACACTTTCTAAAAAGGGCCCCCATCCCCATAGTACTGTCTAATTTGTGTTTAGGAATTTTTTGGAATTAGTATTAGTATTAGTATTAGTGTTACTATTACAATTAAGTAACCCTCCCACCTTCAGAATTCGTTAAAACAATTTAAATTATAAGCTTAGTTGTAGCATATAAACTTAATGGGTTTGATATATTACTTTAAAAAAAATTAAACACTGTTTGAAGATGCGAACATCCCTTATGAAAAACAACTAGATATTGCATTGAGTAATCACTGCGGAACAACCGGCGAATGGTTAGTTGTGAGACCTCGATCAATTTTACCGTATGTTTAGAAATAGGTGCGGGAGGATAAAAGAAGGAAGTTACTCGTTTTGCGAAATTAAGTACGGAAGATGTAACTCTAATAATTGCGCAGATTATTTTCTTATAATGCTCAAACAAGCTGCGTTTTATTCCAGAAAGTTGAGAAGGAAAAATTAGTAGAATGATTGCCAAACCATTTTCCAGCTGAGACAAGAAGGGCTATTCTACAGGTTTGAAAAATATAGACGACGAAGGGGAATACCTAGGAAAGTAAGATTTGATGTATGAAACTGTCAATAGACATAAACCACGCACATACCCCGAGAATCGAAGTAGTGGTAGTTAGAAACGTAATACTGAAGTTATCGAAGAAAACCAAAATAACGTGGAGCAAAATAGAAACTGGCATATAGGTAATAATATTAATCCAAGCACCAGTGGCATGGAAGAGAGAAATTCCGAGCCAACTAATAAGGCTATCAGATTAATCAAATGGTGAATTAATTATTCAGCGGCCAGGAATGGGATGAAACAGGGGAAATGATACATTCAGATCCCATTAGTTATGGTGGAGGTTTTGGGACAAGCAGTGAATGCAATAGCAGATTCTGAAAGTCAATACTGTGTGATTTTGGAAAATTTCCTTAAGAAATTGCAAGCAATCGACAGAAATCTGCCGATACTGCTGGCAACAAACGTAACCGCATCAATTCTTATAGGTACGACCTGAAGAATTAGAGATCAAGTTTTGTTGCCTATGAACGACTTACACATTAGAAAGATCGACGCAAAAATAATGTATACTATTCTTTAATTACCTTTAACTAATTTTCAACGTCAACTTTAACATATACATAAAACAAAACTTAAACAAATATATATATATATATATATATATATATATATATATATATTATAGTGGTTTTAAAGGGTTAAAAATAAAAATAAACGAAGCAATTTCAAAACACCCCGTATAAAGGAACAAACAGAAATTACGTGCGAAATTTAATTAATTTATTTTTAAGTAACGGGTATTAATCAAATTGTACAAATAATAATTAAAAATTTAATAGCTTTGCAAAGAATTAAATGGTAGAAGTCAATGTCATGCATTTATTAATTTAATTGGAGTTAATTGAACAATTATTGATATATAATAAGCATAAAAGCCTGTAAAAACCCAAGGTGAAGACGAGTTGCTAACAAACAAATATATCAGGAGGGTTGAAATACCACGAAACGAAGCTCGGAGAATTGTATTTAAAACGTTTATTACGATCGAACACCTGCAGACTTTTAAATGTCAAGTTCTAATAAATTTGAGTAGATAAACATGCAGATTCTACGTATATTGGAAACAGTTGAATATTTTAGCATGAAATACTAAACGGGGTTTATTTAAAGTCACGTCGCAAGTCCACGTGTGTTTAGACAGCAGATAGTCAAGAATATCGATTTTGTACCACTCAGACCAGGGTAGAAAGGTACAGAGAAAACGCATAAATAAGAGACACTAATAGGATATGAGGGATTTGTGAAGCGTCACTAGGTCTACGATTGGTCGAAATGTTAGTTTGATTTGAAACCGACACGAGGATAGTGTAGCGTGGTTTTCTTGAAATGTTATAACGAGGGACGGGAACTCGCGGATTTGAAAATGGAGTTGAGTGCAAAATTGCAAGAATGTGTGTTGTTAACAGGGGATTTCGCGTTAAGCAGGTATGGAGAGGTTACATTCGGAGTGTATAAATGCTTTTAGAGAACGTGGTGAGAGCCCTTAAGTTTTCGATCGCTCCAAACAACGTATCTAAGTATCACGGGTTGTAAGTATTACTAAATCAGTTAAATTATATTACATGATGGTAGTCTCTTAATTAAATACGCGGTTAAGTGTGCCGAAATTACATTTTAATAGAGATATCATCTATAATTATAATCAACTCGTGTCGGGACATTAAGTAACGTGGTTTGAAGCATCTAATTAATGAAGAAATAATTTTAAATGGAATTTGGAATTTGGTTACACCGGGGAGGACGCATTTGCAGTTCAATTTAGATGGAGTTTTTCTAGTAACAGCTAGAAACGACCTGCAGAACGGATAGAAGAAATAGATGGCATCATCCTCAGAGCAGAGATCTACTATAAATTTCCAGGTGACAATTTGAATTGTGACTTTATAAACTGTGAATATTGGGAAAACGTATGAGAGTGAAATTTCAAGCTAGTGTGTATTATTTACGTATTGAACTTAATACGTGTAAATAACTGTATTAAGGCATTTAACTAGAAAGTTGAAGGTGTCTATAAAGCTTTTAAACGTTCCATCAGAACGTGAAATTTTTGTGAAGAGTACATGGCTTTGCTTTGTTATTTGTTTTAAAAGTATGCAAATGCATAATTTAGCTGGGTTATTCTGAGCTCACCCTACCCCAGAGTTTAGTTAAAGTAAAATGAATAAATAAATTATAAAGAAGGAATTTTAGAGAAGGTATTATTCAAGGCCCATTTACACCGGGTACAATTTATGTGTTTAATGATTTTAAAATAAAATACTGGACATTATAAAATAAGGTTTTCTGAAGTGTAACGTGATCAATGGAATATGGACTATATTGCATTTCATTTGTAAATAGTTATAAATAAAAGCTTGTATGTTGGTTGTATTTGAGGTTTTATTGCTAGTGTGTGTGTGTGTATAATTGAGAATATGCGAGTGAATCTAGATACCCAAGAGGAGATCCAAATGAACTAGCCGGAAGCAGTTGAAGAAGGCCGTTCAACCGAGGAAGAGAGGAAAACGGGTAAGGATAATTTTTTTTTGAACTAGTTAAATTTTGAAAATTTGTTTATTGTCGAATCTGAAAATTTTATAAAATTTTCGAAAATAATTTTATGGTTGGTAAGCATTTTACCCGAGTTCCACCGCAATATATATATATATATATATATATATATATATATATTTATGTATATATATATATATATATATACATAGTGGACTGTTTTCAATCCTGTAGTTACCACAATTTTAAAATCATTATACATATAAAATATTCATTAGAAGAAATATATGCTTAGATAATAAGCAACAGAAATACAAAGAAAAAGCCATCTACAGACCGAAATGCATTTCGCTGCAGGCGGCACAGAATGCTGTACTAATGACGCACCCAAACAATAGGGTGACTTGAGAAACAATTTATTTTAACAAATTTATAGGACAATCAATGCCGATCTATTATTCAATAACAGCAACCCCCTTTACACTTCCGACGATTGGAGCAAAGTAAGTTCTGTTTTAAACCCCGTAGCATCCACGGGTATGCGAAGAATAATCTGAAGACTTGACCAAGAAAAATCCAGACCAAATTTATTCTACTGATAAAAGTCACCAAACGATGCAGAGAAAAAAAAGCAAGTTTTACAGCTTGGCATGACCTTCCGGTTTTAACTTTATTACGGCGAGATCTTGTAAGTTCTAGTAATTCATTGTTGGGGCACAACAACTTTTTATGTGTTGATATATTAGTTAAAACAAAAAATAAAATATTCACGTTAAAAATACAATCTGATGAGTTTTAAATAAAGCGCATCTTTTTTTGAAAGAAATTAGTTTTGAATTAATTCCAGAATTTTCGAATATTTAATAACAGAAGACGCCATTTACTAGAAATGTTCTAAAAGCCATTAAATAAGTCAATTATTTTCAATTAATGAATAAGCGCTCCCATTTGAAGAAACACTACTATCGGAAAAAGCAATAAAACCGAGATAACAAGTTTCTTAGTTGTACGTATTACGGAAAGAAAGAGATAGCAGAGGCTATGTCTTTATGCATTATCAAAGAATGGAGGATGTTTTACGATGAATATAAATTATAGCGGCCACAATAACGGCACTTAATTAGCTCATTAAAACGCAAAATCCGAATAATTATTACATCATCCAGGATATGTCATGCTTCAAAATATATCTAGAATGGAATGAAAAAATGACGTAACTAGAATTTTGTATAAAAAGAGGAAATACTTGAGGATCGGGGTTATTTTTTCTTAAGTCAAACAATGTGGAAGATTCAAGCAAAGTCTCATTCCTTAATTTATTCTACGATGTGAAACATATACGTTTCAAGTAGTTTGTACTCTGTGGAAATGAATGAATTTTTTTAATAAACTTCCGGCTTATATACAAATTATTCAATCAGGTCACAATTTTCATACTGCTTCAAATTTTTTTTTGAGAATTTGTCATCACTGATATAAGATTTGTGGGAATTCCACTGTTTTAATGATCTAATTAGTGTCAAACTGCAGTGACCGACCGAATGATTTACGAGCACAGCAACGCGCTGTTGATCCTCGTATGATTCACGGGGTTAATTTTGCGCCGCATCCATCCCACAGCAATTCGAAAGCTATAAAATCAATTCG
Organism: Platerodrilus igneus; assembly: GCA_036346225.1. Lineage (NCBI taxonomy): Eukaryota > Metazoa > Arthropoda > Insecta > Coleoptera > Lycidae > Platerodrilus > Platerodrilus igneus. The sequence continues at coordinate 983,962 of JARFIW010000229.1, read as the reverse complement.
TATCAATTTTATGGATTTTTTAAGATAACGCGAGTTCTTTGAAGAAGTGTTTGTTTATTTAAATAATGTATACGACCTTTCTTAAGAAATATGACGAATTTGTTTTTATTAATATCCTTCCAGAGAATTCTAGAGTATGGTTTTATTTAAAAACCCTTAAAGTGAAGTTAAATGATATCTACACGCATAATTAATAAGACCTAGTCTATATTTTGCAAACTCAATACGATTCGTATTCCTAATGATTATAAAGAGAAAATATTTGCTTTCACAGTAAATAAAATGTGTTCATTAGTAGTAAATTAATTTATTTGTCTTCAACCAAAATGTGTAAAATTGCACTTCTAGGCATCAGAAGTGGCAACTTATTAATTTTACACAATTTTACACAAACGACAACTAAAACTGCTTTTTAAAAAGGAATTTATGGGATATATCGTACAACCAAATTATGGTTTCATTTCCTCAATCGAACTACAATATTATCATGGGAAAACCTGATTAACGTTCTACTACGTACTACAACCAGCCGTAGCGCTTCAAAACAACACGTGTCTAAAGTAGGCAACCCAAAATGTACTTCAAATTCAAGGACCTTATGAACGACTTAAAGAGACTTTTCTAACTTTCAGCATAAAATTATAGAAAATGTAGCATAAACCAATGCATAATTTATATTAGATGCGGAATAACGGTCAGCGAGCCAGAAATAACCGTGTATAAAAACACGTACATAAAGATCCATTGTAAACATTTCCAAAAACAAATAATCGAATACCATATTTAAACTCTATCTCCAAAATAAAATAGCTTAAAGCATATTTAAATTACAACTGCATATCCTAATAAAATTCTACAGGGCGATGAATAAGTAGTCGTTTAACTTGAAAAGGCGGTTGAAATTGTCAAAAAATACCTCATATGACCGCGAAAAGAACGCAAGAAATGTATAATTTAATTACGTACAAAGGAATATATGTTCCTACACGGACCGTAACAAGCTACTAAACAAGGAAATATTTCAAAATTTATTTGTAACACGTACGTTGTCTTTAGATACTCATTTTCTACTTCTTTCAGCTGGCATAATTTTGACCATACGCGCTTGGGTTTGACCCCTTTTTCTTGAGCATACAGGTACTTGGGGTATAAGCATGCTTTACGTGGATCTTAACAGTAAAACGCATCCAGTGGTAATGTTTTACCTTATAACTAAAATATTTTATGATGCCCTATCTAAAATGAGTGAAGAAAATTTTGATAGTAATACAAGAATATTGTCATGGCTATAGCTCAAAAATTAAAGAACTTTGAGTTCATTTGCTCTTTTAAGCTTTGGTATAATATTTTAAGTACTAATAATTTCATAAGTATAATTATGGTAAATCCAAATTTTAACTTTTCAGGATGATGATCATATTTACAGAGCTTCAGAAAAATTTTGAAGCCTTACCGTGAAGGTGAAGCATTTGATAGTCCATTAATTGCTGCCAAAAGAAAAAATGGCAAATAGTTTAGACGTTGCAGATAAATTCAAAAACAGGATAAGCTATAAACACGCAAAGGAAAAACAATTTGATCACGACTGTTTCCTTGTGTAAGGCTTACCCTTAAATTTTATAAAGTGTCATTTTACCATTAAAACGAGCGGACCTGTAAGCAAAGAAAGAAGTCACTAACCGGACGCCCGCCTAAATTGCGGTAGAAAAAAGCGAAGAGAAGGAAAACGAACACCACGCTAACACAGTCGGCGATTGGGGGTGGGGGTGGGGGTCTAAAAAACAAAACAACAGGAGACATGACCCAATTTTCCCTTTGTTAGAACAACTGCACCTGCAGTAATAATTAAACACAAACACAAATGTAAAATATAACGTTAATAAACAACTTCTATTTATCTTATTTGCGATCATACGAGGGGGTATAGTGTACGTAAAAGAACTATGCCATAATAAACTCTTTACATATTGCCAGCTTCAACTTAAGACTGAGCTATGAGCAGGGGTCGTAATTAGTATACGATAAAATAAGAAAGTTATGGATGCCACCGTATCCTAATAATTGCTGCAACTTCTAACAATCCGAAGATAAAATACGGAAATCTTCGAAAAAAAAACATCCTCTAAACAACCAAAACATATACACATAATACTTACTTACTTTTAACACGGCAAACTTAAATTGGAACGATGATCTCGTAACATCTGAAAATATAACCACCTCAAGAAATTCATAGAACTAGAGCTTCACTAGAGCATAGTCAAATTATCACAAAAAAATTTCAATAATTAGCAATTTAAAATATAACTCTAAAATATCTTAAAATAGAATGTTAGTGGCCTTTCTCTCTATACTCATGAATTTTATGAATTTGTTTGTACCAATTGCGAGAAACTATTATCAACTTCAATAAAAAAAAGATTTAGAATAACATAATTCATTTTCTATTTGGTTAAATATATATATATATATATATATATATATATATATATATATATAAATATTGTGTTTTTTAATAATAAGTAACAACTGTTTAATTATCACCAAAAAAGAATCCTGTTTTGGTTTACAAACAATTATGATACACGATTTGGGCTTATTTCGTGTAAGATTGAATTTAGATATTTATAAAAATTTATACTTTGAACGAAAAATAAAATAGCCTTGTGGTATAAAATAATCTGTGTATAATTATACTTTCGAGTAAAAAACTGAATCGTAAAATAGGACAAACGCTAAAATCTCACCTGTTAAGTTATAAACAAGTTCTTATTTAACCTTTTTGATTCTCTGAAACTTATCTTTAAATTTTCAACGTTCTTACGAACATTTATACAAATCAAACTGCTAAATATTGAACAAAAAATATTTATACCAATTTAAACTACTGTGTAAATTTACTAAAAAACAACCGCTACATTTCCTGTAGTTTTTTTTTGTTTAGCGAAAATGAATAAAGAAATCACTCACCACAGAAGTTTGCATGTGATCTATATAACTCCGGTAGCTACTATTTACTAATTTATTTGAAGATGAACTTTGTACTATGGCCCATCAATTTTCGTGTACAAATACAACAACAGATGCGACTTTTTCACATATGCCTAAAATTACGACTTGATTTCCATTCGAGAATGAACGCTTAAATTTTTGTTTGTTTACAACAAGGGCACCTTAACATTTCAACTTGAAATACTTAATAACATAAAAAACTTGCACGTGATGATGTTACTTTAAAACCATATAAATCACCTCAAGGGTCGACTAATCAAAAAAGAATACTTAACAAAAATTTCATCTCGATTCTCTAGCATATTCCCTAGTGATGGTTTCTACTTCAAAATCTAAAGGAATTTTCCTTCTTCAAGCCACGTTGCCTGTTGGATTCCGTGAGTTCACTCTACTCGACCACACGTCGAAAACCTGTCTATCGATTACATTCTCAAATTAAAATAGACTAAACCGTTTTACTACGCGAGCAAGCGCAGTGAACCGAATTCTTGCATCAACACATTCGCGAGTATCAGGGAAGCCGAAATTCTACATTAAATTTATAAACACGGAGTTCTTCATGATAACAAATAGATATTACATTAATGGAATAGAAATTTACGCTTTCAATACCGTAAGCGATATTTGTAAATTAATATTTATAAAAAGGCGTAAATTAACTGGGAACAAAATCATATTTGTTACAACCAACACGAAAATATCGCGACAACAAAATCCAACAAACAATTTTCCCTTTTATTTAAAATTGCAACATTTAGGGAATTCTTAACTATCAAACACATGCTTAGGTAAAAAAACCAGAAAGTATAATACATCAAATGCGAACTCGTAAAATAAAGAAAATGACTGGAAAATTTAGTAGCCTAACTGAGCTATTACAACCTCGAAACAATGGCAGTGTAGCGAACCCGTATATTTAAATAAGTAGAAACTGAAAGAGCTTTTAAATCAAGCAGCAAAAAAAAATCTACAAGTTCGAAATGGCACGTAACAGTCTTAAATGACAAAGATGTGTGTATTATTTTTAACTAAGCTGTGTATCTTTGAGCATAATATAAAAAAATGTTTGAGGCATCTAACGCACGGGGGTTTTATAAGCTTTTCGCGCGGGCTTGGATGCATCTTCAAAAAACGTCTTGGATTAGCACGAAAATTTATATCCTTGACAGGAACTTTAAATCTCTTATGCAGCATACAAACTGAAATTAAATCAATTGGTTCTGTTTACCATACAAATGCAAGCATTAGGAATAATCAGATTATGCGGCTAAGCGTTAGTTTAATGTAGGCAAAGCTATTTCTAAAGAGATCAAGCTTGTCACATTCCAGAAATAAATTTTGACAACCGAAACACCTATGTTTCTGTAACTACAAAATTGTTTACAATGAGACCTAAATTAAAAGAATTTAGGCAGCCAGTCTGAGAACAATACATAATTTCGTTGCAAATTGCTATTCATCAAAACTTTTTCAACTTAATAAAATGTTTACCACAAATAAAACTTCTCTAGTGTTTATCAGCGAAAGCGATAAATGTAACAGTCTAAAGTGCTATTCGTCCCTGGGGCTGTTCGACTCTTATATTTGTCGTTTATGTTGTATAAGAACGAGAAGCAAAGCAAAGCGAGGTTTAAGTCACCAAGAAAAATATTAAATTAAATTGAATATTTCTGAAGCTAAACAGAGGATAAATGTAGTTAAAAAAATAATATTCAGTACGAATGCGTAAGCTTTGTTATATAATTATACATAAATAGGGTTACAGGATTCGTCTTAAGGAAAGCGATTATGCTAATTCAAGTAAACTGTAATAGAGTATTTGAACATTTTGGGTATGGCTTGTGCTGTAAAGCAATTAACTCGGACTTCTCAACAGGTACGATAAATGACAAAATTTATTAGCAAACATGATGGACGTATTAATGAAGCCTAAAGGAAAACGAATATCGATATATCGTGATGTAAAATCGACACAAAGCAGTCACTGTAAAAATTATTATATCCGACTCGGTATTCATGGCAGTAGACGCAGAACAGGCATTTTGAAACACCACCACCAGTAACACTTTCCCACTAATACCCTTCTACCACATCCCACCTTCCATCTCCACCTCCCTCCTTCACATCTTCAATCTACACTCTTCTACCTAGTACCTTCCACCTACCACTTTCCTCCTTCGACATCTAACCTCCCCCTCACCTCCCGTCAACACTTTGTACGGAACACATATTGGATTTATATACTTCCTGTTTATACTTCCGAACCTTTTTTTCCAATAATATTACTCTTTGCGCCATAGTTTTCGCTTGTTTTCGCTTTGTTGTAGAAATAGAAGTTTAACTTTTACTTCATTCCTAGCGGATATAAATTTCTAGTACTTCAAACGTAGGTAGATATTAGGAGAGCCACATATCCTTTTGTAGCCAAAAATTTACCCTTATTCTTTAATTTATCGATGCAGTTCACAATACCGGAAATGTTAATTAGAATTACATCATTACAGAAAAGTTCTGTAATAGAATAGGGTAAGTTATTGCGTTCTGAGAGTTTTTCTTCTTTGGTATTTATAATGTTTCCAATATTGGTTAGTAGGTTATTATTGCTCAGATTTTCAAACAGCAATCACAATGTAAACTTGTAATTCACTGGTTTTACCCTACTACTAAGAAGCCGCTGAATATTAAACACTTTAGAAAAGTTCATGATGACTATTTCTACCACCATTGAATAATAAGTACAAAGGAAAATGCTTCCTCATGCACCCTATAGAGTGAGAGCTGAATGTTGCAGAAGCCACCCGAAGTTAGGTACCAGGTGGGTATTGATACGCCCGCAAGAGCGTGAGCGCAAATAGAAAAGATACACCACACGTACATTTCAGAGTCACCAAAAGCTATCGAAGACACTCCCCAAGCCGGCGATTAGGGACGAAAACAAAGTGGAAGTTAAGAGGTGTACGGCGGAAGAAGTTAGTAGGGGATAGGAGGCAGAAAGTGAGAGATGGACAATGGGAGGTAGGGTTTTGGGAGATGAGATAGAAAATAGGAAAAGTGGGAAGTGAGGTGTGTTTAGCGGAAAGCAGGAATCAAGAGGCGGGTGGTAGATGTGGTGGGTGGAAGGCTGGATGTGGAGGTAGTTGGTGAAGGTGGAAAGTGGGAGATGGTGGGAGGGTAGTGGTGCCCCAGAATGGCTGTTCTGCGTCTATTTATTGTCATATTGATACGATCAAGTTCTTTTTTCTTTATTATTTTTATATATAATTTTCTCATACTTTAGTTTATATTAAACGCATTTCCAAGCTTCTGCGTGACTTGTTGTGGATGTTGCAATGGGTTTTTGGCGATTGCACGACCATCGTAATCCAATCAAAATTTGATTTTTACTAAAAGTGGGGGAATAGCTTATCTTATCGGGGTGTAGAAACATTTTAACCGAAATTTAGGCTACTGACAGCTTGGCGATATGACACTTTCTTATCGCATTGCTATCAACCTTCTTTTCCAATGCCTGTTGACTTTTACCAATCGGGGTAGCAACTTCATTACAGTCTAACAAATTAAAGCATTGCAATATCTTCATTGTGTAGTTTTCTTGAAGCATGGATATTGACCCATCTTTTTGCAAACCCAAGCAACATATTACATTCGAAACAGTTATTTTGAACTCTGATTTTAGCTTACTTAGAAATTTGATCCGTTCTGAATGGACCTGCACCTTGACGAAGCTCTAGATTACTAGAACAGATAGAATGATTTACGGGTTTCAGTGAGCTAAAGGCTAAACTATAGGACTAACCAAATTAGTGGGGTCTTTAGTGAAGAACCAGACTAAGACAGGTACCTGAAATAGAACAACAGCTCTTCCGGTACCTAGAGTGGCGGAGATTATAGGGGTCGTCATGGCATTCTATGATACTGCGATGTGAAAGGCAAAGGGGAAACCACCACATTACCCGCGTACTTACATTTTTATTTATATTGTTATTTAAGATGATGGCATCCTCTGCGATAAAAGATTCGGAGTTAAAATATTCTCCCATTTGAAATTCCGCTAGGGGAATACTTCGAAGGATGTGATCGGAAAGTTGAAAAAAAGAGCTGGGAACATTTTGCGGGTCGGAGCGTAGAATGTCAGAAGTATGAAGCAAGTCGGTAAGCTAGGCAACTTTGAAATGGATAGGTTAACATTAGTAATAGTAAGGATTAGCGAAGTTCGGTGGCCAGTGGCGAAAGGATTTTTGAGGCGGAGACCTTAAGGTGAGTCATACAGGATTCGAGGAATGAAATTTGTTTGTGGGAATAGTTGTGCGAAAAAGGATAGGAAAGTATTGGAAAACTACTTACAACGAAACGAAGGAGTATTCATGGTTAGATTAGAATCTTAACCGCCGTATACAATAATAATACAAGTATACATGCTCATCTCTAGCTACAATGAGAAGAGGTAGAAGCGATCTACAAAAGTATCAAAGACGTAATAAAATGCGTACAGAACATGAAAATTTAGCAATTACGGGAGATCTAAATACAGTGGTAGGTGAGTGGTAAGCAAGGGGCGGCAGTAGGTTTATTTGGTTTAGGCAAATAAAAACGACAAGGGAAATTGACTGGTGAAATTTTGCGAGAAAACTATAAAAAGGGCATGAAAACAAGACTAGAGGATATTATGATGAGAGTAGAAGCAAGATAATAGTATGTACGCGCATATAGGAGGCGTAATTTTAGTTGTTTGAGAGTGATAGGAGTGCAAAGGATTCAGAGAAAATTAAGACGGTTGGCAAATTAATAACTTTTTTGGCGTAAAACCGTGCTTTGCGTTTGTAAACTCTCGGTTTTCTACGATGGTTGTATTTTGGTGCACGTAAATTTTAAGAATTGAGTAGCCGTTGGATAAAACTTCGAGGAATGTTTGTAAAAAGTACGTGCAATTTGAGAGGGGTTTTGGTTATATAAAGGAGGTAGGCGCTCTCTTAGCTTTTCGCTTCTGCTGAATACTTTATCCTAGTTTCAAACTACGCAACTAGTAAAGTCCGAGATATTTACAAGTGTTTAAATGCACAAGTTGATGCAATTTTAAAAACGGAATAAACCGTATATAATTATTTTGATTTAATCAATGCAGGATGAACAGTAAGTAGCAACTTATTTGTAAATTGGATGAGGGTGCATGTTGCACTTGCTTGAAAGAAGTATTGTTTACGGATCTGTAGCGACAGTCCTGGGAGATTTTGGAATATGGTATATTAGAGGAGGTGGTGATCTGAATGAAAAATACTCTCCGGGTAGTGATTTTTTCTGAAACTATTGTGGTGGTGCTTATTTGTTATTTTAAACTATTAGTGATTTTGGGTTGTATATTGTGATGAACTTATGAACAAATATTATTTGATTTACCTTTTAAAGGAAATATTTTAAATCTGAGGATGTAAATAGATGTATGTGATATAATGAAATATAATTTATAAGAGGTAAACGGGTCTTTTATTTAAAATTTTCATTGCTAAAATTTTGTACGCAAATACAAAAAAGGTTTATACTGAGCTCACCATAGGCAGGGAAAAATAAAGTAAGGTTCAGGGATAGACCCATCTACTTTAGTATGAATATAAACCCGCAGGAAATCTTTGTTGTATTAATTTGATATGATTTAATATTGAGGAAGAGCATAAAATATTTAATATGAATCAGTCTTGTAAATATAGAGATTGTGTGTTTTTAATGTTAATTTGTCAGAATAAAAAGGTTTGAATTTTGGTTAGACGGATTATATTCTTTATTTCTTTTTTATTATTAAATAGAAAGGTAGTTATGGATTGTAGAGCAGATGAGCAGCCGTGGTGAGTTTCTCTGGGAAGCTGTGAGCAGAGCTAGCCGTGTGGTGTCAATTTTAAGAGCATTTTCAGAGGGTACATAAGTAGAGCATATCATGATCCAAAGTTTAGAAACAAAATTTATTTAGGTGATGATTAGAGGAGTTCACCACAAGTAACTTTGCATTTATGATGCCCAATTTGTGGGGCTCGATTTGATACAGGTGAAGGTGCACAACATTTATTAGGGCCCAACGGTGGGGCTCAATTTAAGCAGCGACGGAGCTAAAGGTTCACAGCAATATAGACTATAATATTTTAATACTTGAACTCTCTGAAATACAGATGAAGCTATTTAATTAATGCTTTTATGTTACAACTTGACATTACAGTTTATTTTGATATACCTTACTATGTTTGCTTTTATTTTACGAAAATTTATTCTCAACAAATAGTAGGTAACATTTTCTTTACTTTGGTAACTTTCATCTTTAGGGTGTTTTTAACTTATTCGTGTAATCTAATTATGGTACACTTTTCATCGCTAGTAACCATCTGAAAATTTCTAAAATTCAATATGAAGCTGCCTAATAGCTCATTTCAGATGTAGATCATTCTTTACATATATCTGATAGAAATGAAACATATTTGCAAAAATATGTTTCTAAAATTAAAACGGTGTGTTATATTTACTATTAAAGCATCTAAGCTGCTCGAGCTTTTCAAAACGAATTAGTTCAGTAAGCGTTCCTGAAACTTTTAAATTTTGATTTGCTAACTTACGACCGTCCTCTTTACTTTTAACAAACGCTATAAAGGTATTTCTTATTATTACCCAATTTATGCCCAAATTCAACGTAAAGTGGCTGCAGTGTTTGGAGATCGAATTCACAGCATGCCAAAGACTCACTCGAACACACTAGATGCTGCGTTCCATAGTATTAGATTTCAAAAGGAATCCTTACAGTTTCCTTTGAAATTTTCAAACAAAGAATGGCAAGCTCTTCCATAGAAATAAAGAACCCTATTGTTAAATTTCTTTTACATTTCTTTCTTCTGCTTGCTACACGTTCTATACATAATTGGTGATAATTAATTACTAGTGTTGGAAATTAGGTACAATGAAGGCTTGAAAGCTATAGCAACAAAGAAATGTGGTTTATAAACTTCTATGTTTTGTACTAAAACAGAATATTATTTCCATATTTCTTTAGAGTAGAGTAAAATTAGGGCTTCCGAGACCTCATTTTCTTCAGCTTCCTCATTTCCTCCAGGCGCTGTACCAAAAATCTTCTGAGATAAATCTGTCATATAGTTTTCTTCTTCTTATCTATATAGACTATTGGGGTCTCATTTACTCCAGCATCCCTCATTTCCTCACACATCTTTTCAGATAAATCTTGAGCTAAATCTGTGCTATAGTTTTCTTCAAGTAACCAATTATGAATACGTAACTTTATCCTAACGATTTTTGCTTATATTAGAGAAAAGAGTTTGTTCGTACCTGAGAATCCAACCCAGGCCGTCTAGGTGACAAGCGGAGCCTCTAACCACCCGACCACCGAGTCAGTTGAAATAAACTCCTGTACATCTGCTAGTATTGCAGTAATAATATATAACCGATTGTTAATTTATTTTATAGATTAAATTAATAGGCATTCTCTTAAATAAAACTTTAGGGTAAGATACCGGATGATTAGGAAAACATTACTACGTACATTTACGTAGCCTAAAAGACAGAGAAGGAAAACAAGAAAAATTCCTGGGCTCCGTCGGTGAGTCGGCGGGGTATTATAAATAAAAAGAAATATAATTAAAAGAAAGCCTGAAATAAAAATAAAAAAATTAAACATACTCATTAATACCTATAATTAATCTAATTAATCCTTGCAACAATCAATCTCTAGAAACCCCACAACACCTGATATACGCCTGTCCCCTAACCTCTCTACTACAAATCAATCTCAAGCAATCTACAAACTTTGACCCGTTCTCCCCACTTCCTAAATACACTTCCTAGTCACTAACTACCCTCAAGAATTAAACCATTTCCTAAATGAAATCCTTTTAACCAAACAGACCACCCACAACCAGCGGCACCTTCACACTTAATATACACTTTTGCAATTCACTACCACATCACACTTACACTCGTACTATGCACACAATCAGCCCCACTCCATGTGCGACGACAAAGGTAGGAGCACAAATCCCCCTCACCAAAACTTCACGAAGCCCAGTTTCCTTAGAATTCTAAGTTCTCAAATATATGTAAATACCTATAATGTGCGGCTAGTATGGGCTCTGGCCTAGGTATAGCCCACAACAATAAATTAATTTATCTATCTATCTATCTATATATTAAACAACGTGACATTTGAATAGACAACAGTGCATTATATTCAAAATAAAATCAATACTCCAAGATACACGTATCAGGTAGAACACAAAAGAAAAAAAATTACCCCCTAAAATGGCATGCTGTGGTTTTCAGGTCCCTCCCTTATGTTAAATTCCCAAATGAAAAATTACAGCACTAAAAACCTCAGCTCTAAATTCGCATTGTAAATATAAAACTAAGTCTATAAAGTTTTCTCTACGAAGTCATAATTTAACAAAAATTTACAATTATAGCACCAACAACAGTTTTAAATCACCATCGAGAGATTCGAGTTAACTACATAAAATTATCACCGTAAGATGTCAGGATATAATACGATTATTTTCAATACGTGTCATCTCACGTTAAGAAAATCATTTTACTCCTACAAAATGTAGTCGGCAATAGAAAAACCTTGTAAATAGGCAGTTTCATCAAGTACGTGAAACTCATAACATAAAATGGTGGCTACAACACTCACTCTCGAGACTAAAGCGTAGGGTTGGCCCTAATGACGGGACGAAACAGAGGGGCTCGGGACCAAGTAGTGTTGGTGTCCTCCCATTCCAAGAAGGAGCGGCAATCTAACGGGTGGCTAAGTCCCTCGAAGGAAGAAGCTAGAATAATTTCAGGCGAATTAGTTTATCGTCGCCGAAAAGTATGGGTTTGTAAAACCATCATTACTTACCACGCTATAAGGCGTGTGCGAAATTCTTACAAAGAAAAACGGTAACAACCAAAAATACAACAAATGTTTTCCTTGTGTATATCGAAAAGAAAGTGAATATTAATTTTGTTTTACTAATAACCAGAGCTCAAAGTGATATTGTTGTTATCGAACGTGATTAGGAAGCTTGAAATACAGTTCTATCGGATAGTTCAATAGCTCATTTTAACGAGTTTCCGATTGAAACAGTGAAGAAAGCAACCACACGCCATCGCAAAGCACAGTAAGTTCCCGGATACCTAAAATGGGGTATTGACTATTTAATTTATAGAATAATCTTTCCATTTTAAAACAAATAGATTTGAAATTGAAAATTACTAAAAGCGTATTTTATTGTAGGAAGGTCTTACATACCGGGTGTTGTTGGAGGACCTTAGCAGTATCTACGTAAATGAATAATGGAGCAAAAGGGTGCAGATTTTAACTGACCATCACAGAGTAAACGTAATAACATCAAACAGAACTCATCCAAAATTATAAGGTTAGTTGGACCTTTAATATCCGAGTTTTTAATTAAAAATTGTTGGATCCATTCTCAATTTACATTAGTTGCTTCGGTACAATTTTTAAGTTTGCATAGTGTTAAAAGTTGTTCATAAATTACATAACAAGCGAAAATTAATGTAGATTAAATAACAGCAAAGATGGTATCATATCGTCGAATTTAGAACATCGTTGATGAGGACTTTAAAAGAACTATTCGAAAATTAAGGCAGACGTGTTCTTTACATCATAGTTGCAATATGAGTGGTTGTTTACAGAAAAAGTCATCTACACTATAGCGGGTTTTCAAAACTGCACGTGCAGCTTGGTTATACAAGTAATAACCAGTTATATTTGTCTACTCTAGCTAAACAACGTTTTCTATTTCAATAAATAAATCGTAGGTGACATTTTAATGCTTTTATGAATCAACAGAACTAACGAATGTTAATTTAAACATTTGGATATGCGCACAAAATTTGTTTTCAACAATTAAAACCCAACACTTACCATATACATAGTGATTTATTAACAATTATCAAATTCAATGTTTTTTTACCTTGTTTAATTATAATAATAAAATTAAAATGCTTTAATTTTATAACTGTTGTCAAAGATTTCGATATTGATAAAGGGCGTTATAAGAAGAATTTCGATCAAAATATAATGTCATACATGGTCAAAAGTTTGTAGAATATAAAGCAATGGTATACAACTTTGCAGCAAGAATTCAAAGAAGCGCATAAGTAATTGATTAAACCGTTGCAAGTGACGGTATTTCATTTACAAGAAAGACATCGCTCAAAAATTCCTAAGCCTGTAGGAAACGTTAAAAATGAAAACGTAAAATCGCCTTTAAAGAAAATTAAACAACTTATTCTGGAATACATTATACATCATTGTTATGCAGAAGTGTAGGCCCGAGATCAGAAGGAAAATATAGTCAAGTTGATTTACGTAGTAAAGTATAATTTTCAAACCCATACACGAATTTTGGGAAAAAGTGTATTGGAAATTGATTTAGAAAACAGTGACATAATCTTAAATTTTAACGTATATCTCGGCACTAGAGGGCTATACAATCTGCTAACCCCGAAAACAGTGATTTCAGTCTACAAGAAGATTTATCAAAATATTTGGACATGACCAGATCAGCATCGATTATTAGAGAAAAGTTTAATTCATACGCACTGCAAGATTTAAACGAATTTCCAAACAGCAACAAGAGTTATAGTTATCTTTAAAGTCCTTAGCATTTTCCTAAGGAATGTAATAAATTAGCTCAGAGGATTCATTCCATACCAGTTGTTTCGTGCGTGCACACGAATCGGGAGTTGCTGAGAAATTATAGTGGTTTTATAAGCTATACTACCGGAAAGGGTACACAATGTGGGTAGAAAATGCAAATAAGGATAAGTGTATGGAAACCAATTAGGTGTACAAATTCAAAAATTAGAATGCTATAAAATTCGATATGTAATAAAAATTATCAACATTATATGCAGATGTTAAGATAATACCTTATGGAAAGTCGCACGGAAATTTTTTTCGAAGCGTTAATTACGGCGTTCGACGTTCTTTAATTCTAGTATTAAGCAATAAACTTTCTGTTATTAGTTTTTTTTTTCAAAGAATCCGACTGACCTGACCTCGTATGAACAATTATTGCTAGAATGATAAACAACGTTAGATAAACCTATAATCGGTTTGCTTGAGTAGATGATATAGAAATTTTTTAATTTAAAAACTTGATAATGCATGCACGTACTTTCCTTTGTGATTTATTTATTTATTTGGAGGCTAGTCAATCTTTCGATTTCGAAATAATCTAATAGTTTACTTATTCCAAGCCGTAAGGGGTTATTTAACATGTAATTGTTTTTAAACTTAGTCTATGCGTTTTATCCGGTTTCCATGTAAAAATTGTCTTTTGTCTTTTACAAGTACAGTATGCACTTGAAAACCTTATGCAGACGTTTGTTAATTTTGACAGTGTGATACATTAAGTAGATGGAATATAATAATACTAGTAATAAACAGAAAAACAACGTATTTTAGCACGATTATTTTATTTCTGTTTGCAATTAAAATTTTATTTGAAAGTAAATGACTTAGACGTGATAAACATCATTGATATGAAATTTTATAAAAAATAGCCGATTGAAACAATTGTACGGACAAACTTTTTTCTTTAATATAAATGCAAGTATATTGCAATACGGTTTTACATGTTGAATTTTCGACAAGTTTGTGGGTTTAAGAATTAAGCTTGCCAAGAGTTGCTCTGATTAAAAATTGTGTCAGATATGAATATTGGTGAACATTTTAATATAGTTTGATAGGTTTCATGATGTATTTATCTCAAAATTTCGCGCAATGCTGTTTAGAAATAAATGGTAGATAAACACGGTATAGGTTGTAAAGGGATGATCTCTAAATCAGAAAAGGGTAATCCAATTTTAAAAATTTCGTGAGAGTCGGGGTAAAATTATAATATTATTAAATACACCGGATGAAAAAACAATTGCCTGCGTTGGTTAGAAACGCTTTTTTTTGGAAAAAATCAAAAAGTGCTAGTAGCTCCTGGGAAAGTGCTCTGATTTAAAAAAATTTGAGATTTGAGTAGCTGGGAAAATTTTAATATATTTTGATAGGTTATAACGGAAAATGTACACAAGGTGAATGGAAAATGCAAACAAGAGCAAACGTATTAGGTGTTTTCTCAAGTTTAGGTTCATACATAGTTTAAGATGAGTTCTGTAAGATGAATTCTTATTATCCAGTATTTTACCCTAATGTTTTATTTAAAAGTAAGCCTATTAATTTAATATATAAAATAAATTAACAATCGGTTCTATATTATTACTGCAATACTATCAGATGTACGGATATTTGTTTCAACTGACTCGGTGGTCGAGTGATTAGCGGCTCGGCTTCTCACCTAGGCGGCCCGGTTCCATTTCTGAGGTACCGACAAAGTTTTTCTCCAATATATGCAAAAATGGTTGTGATAACGTGACGTATTCATAATTGGTTACTCGAAGAAAACTATAGCAAAGATAATCTCAAGGAGTGAGAGGAAATGAGGGATGCTGAAGTAAATGAAGCCCCAATAATCTACAAGAGGAAGAAAACTATAGGACAGATTTATCTCAAAGATTTAACTCAAAAGATTCTGGTATAGTGGCGGGAGGAAATAAGGAAGCTGGAAAAAATAAAGTCCCAGAAGCCCTAATTTTACCCTACTCTTTAGGATGCTACAAGTTGTATTAAATAAGAAATGTTCGTAATAAGACTTTGGCGTCCAAATTAATTTTGAATATCATACTGTTATCTCGAAGATAGAATAAAGGTATTACTGTCAAAGTCGTTTTAGGCAAATGAATGCAGATAATTGTTAGACATAATATTGAAAAAAGTCTTTTACAAGAAGAAAATAAGTGTCAACTAAAACCTTCCTTATTCTATTCATGTTCAGCAGATTTGAGTTTTATAGCTGCACATTTTGTTTAACAAAGCTGTCTTTCTCTTTATATGGGAGAAATTATAAACAGATTTGTAAGTTAGTCCTTCAATCATAAGCTGTTACAATCAAGTGTCTTTGCTATATATAACATTTCACTTAGACACTAATATATAATGATTCCTTTCTCTATAAGATCTCTGAATAAGTTTACTCTGCTCATTAATTTATCTACACGAGCACTAACTGTGCTATACTAATTTTCATAGATATAAAAGGTATTTGTTATAACAACTCAAATAACAATGTTTCCTATTTCTCGTGAATTAATTCTAGACTGAATTCTTCGCCGAACTCTACGGTTTATACATCGCACTAATAATTTCTTCTATATTATTCAAGATGCCGGTAAAACTTCGTAGAGGTTTCTTATTTTATTCGCTTTCTACCGATTCCTTAAATCTACTCTTGTAGCAGTTATTCAATCCACTGTTTGCTTAATAGTTTTAATTATTACATTTCTAGATCGCTAGGCGACAATCATACAAAATAAAACTTCTCTTCTTTTGTTAAATGACTTAAATCTCACTTCTAAATTAGATATTATCTAGGAAGTTTGATTTAGTAATTTAGTGGAAGCTGTTCAGATATAGTTGATATATACCATAAACCAACTACGGTTGTATGGTTTAATACGTAGATACAGACTAAAATATTAACCTGTTACTAAAAGCACGCATTTGCTCTAAGATAGTACGCTATTTGTTGTGAAATATTGCTTAATGCATAAAATTGCTTGACATTTCTTATGTTGCATATTGGGCTTGCTATACCTGTTTCGACATACTACAATGTGCAACCCTGCGTGACGTCGGCGTCGTACTTCCTGGTAGATGACCTCCCACATAATTGCTCACACTATTTTCTATAGCAATTGCTCTTCCAACTACCTTTTTATTATTTCTTTCCGAATATTAACTATGATTTTCTCTTCATTCCTAGTGCTAAAGTTACCAGTTTTCAGAAATACTGTAAAACTGGATGTGGTTAGGAGTTTCTGGCAAACTTTTTTCGGAAACTTCATAAAGCATATATAAATTTTTAACGTTGGCGTAATAATTATGCATCCATAGATATATAAGAAAATATTTATCAATCTAAGCTGGTTTGGGAACCATAGAATATATAAGAATAGTTTACAATTTACTAATAGGGCTATTTCAACATATTCTTAAAATTAAAATACCAACAAGTAATCTACGGAACTTTACCATAAACATACCAAATTCGACAAACATCAACATACTTCCATGACTAATCATTCTACAAACTTGGATGTGACAATATCCTCATGCATTATAACTATTTAAATTGACAGAAGCTATTAAACGTCATAAAACGTTACATGTTAGTAAATTGACCGTACGAAAATACCATTACACATTTTTCTCATGCGCCAAAAAAGTGCTTGACCTTAACATAAGTTCAGTTCAGGTCGCACAAACCATGTGAATTGAAACATGACGTAAACCACAAGAACATTTTAATTTAAATATAGCATCAAATCATAACAGTAGGTAGCATTCAAGCATAGTCTATTCGTAGTGCTTTTCAAGCGACTATAACTTATCCGGCCGACAACCACCACCATTAAGTGACGACAATCTGGAGGTAATCCAAAGTATGGTAACCTTATAAATTCGAGTAAGCTAGTAGAAAGCTCTCGGAGTTATTTTACATACTGCGCATGTAAAATACGTCCGAGAGCTTTTTACTAGCTTACTCAAATTTATAAGGTTACCGTACCTTGGATTGCCTCCAAATTGTCGTCACCCAACGGTAGTGGTTGTCGGCCGGTTAAATTATAGTCGCTTGAAAAACACAATTAATAGACTGTGCTTGAATGATCCTTACTATTATGATTTGATGGTTTGTATAAGTTAAAATGTCCTCGGTGTTTACGTCATTTTCAAATTCACATGGTTAGTACGACTTGAACTGAACTTGTGTTAAGGTCAAACGCTTTTTTGGTGCACGATAAAAAATGTGTAATGGTACTTTCGCATGGTCTATTTACTAACCCGTTAAATTTTATGACATTTGATAGCATTTGTCAATTTAAATAGTTTCAATGCTTGAGAATATTGTCACTTCCAAGTTCGCATAATGATTAGTCATGGAAATATATTGATGTTTGTCGAATTCGGTATGTTTATTGTAAAGTTCTGTACTTTACTTGTTGGTATTTTAATTTTAAGAATATGATGAAATAGTCCCAATAGCAAATTGTACACTATTCGTACATATTCTTACTACGGTTCCTAAACCAGCTAAGATTGATAAATATAATCCAGGGTACGAAGTCAAAGTGAAAGTGATTCGGTCGGGTTTGCTTTCGGCAACACCTTTTGTATCCATCGATTTACTTCATAAACACCACCTTGTCTATCACGAGGTCGCTTAAACTTTGAAGGAACAAAACTGTAAGTCGCTAAACTGTTTTTATCCGTTGTATATTTCAAACTGTGTTCTTCAACATCTAAATGTACACAACTAGTTCTTAAAACCGGTGCCTGCGTGTACGCTTGACTGTGCTACGTACATTAACGAAGCCTAATAGACAAAGACCAATACAAGAAAAACAAATTAAAGAAAATCCTGAAATAAAAATAAGAAATTAAACATACTTATTAATACTAATAATTAATCTAAGTGACATTTTGGAGAAACATAAAAGCGTAGTATACCCAAAGACGAAAAATCAATAACTACAATTGTACATATAACAAAAAAAAACCCAAACGAAGAAAAAATACTGTCTAACATGGCGAGCTGCAGTTTCTAGGTTACTACAAATTTTAATTAGCCAAACAAAAAAAAATTACCACTCTCAAAACACCAGCTCTAAATTATCATCGTAAACATAAAGGTACATATATAACATTGGCACTACGATGTCATAACTAACCAAAAATTTACAACTCAAAAAAAAAGAAAAACTCACAGTTTTAAATCATCCTCGTAAACATACAATTAAACATATAGGATGGTCACGATAAATACAATATTAATAATAAATATCATCTCACTTGACAATAATCATTTTGAAAATACTAGGTTTAGTCATCACGTGGAGCCTGATAAATATACTATTTCGACTAATTTCACAGTACCCATACAGGAAAATAGTGTATAAAAACTCACCACAGCGTCCACGGTGTAGGTTTGGGTCACACCTTTCCTGATGACAGTGCGGAGCAGAGGAATTTGAGATCCCGCAGTGTGGGTGTCCTCCCATAACAAAAGGAACTGCAATTCAATGGGTCTGGCCGTCAGGTCCACCGGAGAAAGAAGCACACAAAACGACAATTGCTCTTGGTTGTATGCAGAAAACAGTAACTATTAACTTGTTTTATAGTACCAATTTTCATTCATGTCGGTGTTATCAAACATACGAATGTGATTAGCAATTCGAAACAAGCTATATCGGTGAAGTAGGATACATTATTTCAACAAGTCTTTAGATTGAAGTTATCTAGAATGTAATGATACGCTATCATAATATGTAGCAAGTTCACGAATACCTAAAACAGGGTATTGACTATTTATTTTATAGAATAAACTTTTAGTTTGAAATTGAAAATTATTAGAAAGCGTAATTATTGTAAGATGGTCTAATATACCGGGTGTTGTTGCAGGACTTTAGCAGAATCTAAGTAAATGACTATTGAAATGCCAAAAAGGGGTAGGTTTTAACTGACCATCGTATAGTAAACGTAACAACTGATAGTGTCTTAGAAGCAGGGAAGGCATCTGCATTATAATGCGAAAGATACATATTTATCTTGCCTTGATAATTGCACTTAATAAATTTACCTTTTTCAACGTAGATTTGGCCAAATATGATAGCTAAGTTAATTAATCTGTCTAATTGCGATGATATTCATGTGTTGATAATCAGCTTAAAGCATTTATTTGTATATTTTAAGTTAACAATTTGAGAAAAAGGAAAAGTGTATATGAAGCTCTAACAACCTGAATTGCAGAGTTACTAAACTCGCGTAGATCACCTACCATCTGTAACGATAGATTATAGGTGAGATTGGCGACCAGTACTTTATTGGACTGACAGTTCAGCAACCTTTCCAAGTAGGTGCAAGTGCTACAATTATATGCCCCTAAAAGATTACCTTTTGTATTCATAGAATACACCTCCTCATCACTGTAGCTAACTTGAATAAATTTTCTGTTATTCTTCTGTCAATTTCACACATAACAAATTTAAAAAGAACGCTTCTAGTGTTAGTAAAATAGCTATAGCTGTCATCTTTTAGATACCTGACTACTGTTATAAGGTGAATAAAGTTGGCCAAACGAATGAACTATTCTATCCAATGGTTATAGTCTTCATTTGCTGAGGGACGAAATACCCTTATTCTTTCCGCTAACGTATTGTCATTGTACATGCTACTATAATAGTTGTCCTTGCCATGATCTTTCCACATCCTGGTCGAAACAATTTTGTTGTCTGCTACAATGCATTTAATGGGTAGGGACTTTGGTTGAGCCGCATTGTATCATAGCTATGCATCGCTAACATCCATTTAAATAGACCAAGACCTGTGATTAAGTTATAGAAATTAAACAGTAACATTTACATTATAGAAATGATGTAAATTGAATAACCAAAGAAGGGTTCCTTTATCGCATGTTTTTTTGCTTTCATACACTGTAAAATGAATAAATACCGTTGTTAACGCGCCATTGTCAAAATTATAAACTCATGCTTCATTGATTTCAAAAAAAGGTATTGTTTTAAGTTGATTCAACCCTAGAAACCAACGTTGTTTCCGATAGCAGCGGCTTAAGAACAAATATCCTGAAATGTCTCTATGAGGTTTTTATCAATAATTTTAATTATGTATAATTTGTCAAACAGGGATCGTCATTCTTTAGAAGTTTGTTACGGTATTCCGTTCAGATAAGAAAAAAGCAGTAAAGTGAGTGAAGAAAATCGCCTGCACCGAATACCACAACAAGACAGCGATAGAGTGGTGGAATCAAAATTCAAAAGAATTAGACTTCGGACTAGCTCAAAAACGTCGTAGAGTCGGATGGGCGATAGAGAAAGTATAAATTGGAAACTTAGGTCAAAAAAACTATATTACTAACATGCAGTTCCGAAAGAATATTTCAAAAGTCAAAAACACATATTTACGTAATCGTGTTATAACATGATGTAAACAAAACGTCGATTTACACACAATACATAAACCTATACACTTTAAAATATCGAGAATCTTATAATTTAAATACTGTATACCTACATAGTCTTTTCAACCCTAAATACATACACAAAAAATAATACAGTAATATGAACAAGAAATAATACAGTAATATTTGCAAGAAATATAGCAATATATGTAAGAAATAATACAGTAATATCTACCGTAATTTTTATTTACTTTGGGAAGTGCACCTCGTAAAATTTAAGAACGTAGCAGTAAATTTTAAACAATGTAATCAAGTATTAACGGGCGAGTTGTTGAAGTTAACACTAATGTACACAGAAAAGAAAACAGTAAAGAGTGCTCTAATGCAAGCTTTGTATTAACTAGTAAGGACTTTAAGAAGAATTGTATAGTCGCTCATGCATTGTGTACGTGAATTTGGTAACGTACAGTTTGCAATTCATTACGCAATCAACCAAGAAAAGTATCTATCCTCCAAAACAGCAACACAAAATAAAGCAAACAGAAAGCTGTACATTGAACTATTGGCATCTCTGGTACCACCTTAGGATGAGAAAATTCAGTCTTCATTTGTGGACGGGCCGCATGCTGGATGGCCCAATTTAACTATAGTAGAACAGTGCGTATAACAACGCATTTTAAAATCACGACTTACAACGATCAAAGGACGTTGCATAGAATTAGAATCGAATACATAAGAAAAGAGTCGAATAAATATGAGTTCAACTTGAATTATTACAGCCTGAAAACGACGGGGTAAGTAACGAAGAACCATTCTCAGCAGTAGAATGTTAAATATTCTGCTAAAGCAAGTAAAAATATATTCCAAACAACAATTGCAAATATTTCTAGAATGCAAGCAATAAAGACACCAAAAAACGATAATTAATTCCACTGAATTGATTGTTGGAACGGAAAAGTAAAATATATTTTAAAACATGTATGTATACAACCTTGCATACTGCTAAAGGAAGCTCAACGTATAAGCGGACGCCTGACTTTTGAAAGTTAATAAAAATTCGTATTATTATTAATCCACGCTACGGAAATACTAAGAATGAATTAATTAAGGGAGCAATTTTATTACCCATAAAATTCGAGCGGCCAAACATGTGCAAAAATTACGAAGTAGGTTTTCTCAGTACTGACCATTAAAAGTTTTTATATTTCTACAAAGCAGTTGCTTCGAACATAGTTCGTAGAATGAACTATAGGTCAAAAATGAAGTCCAAAGGGGGGAGGGACGGAGTCAGCATAAAAATTGGGAACACAGAGAAAAAGCAGCGGTGCTTAAGCCGTTTGCGTCGCCAGAAGGAAAGTGAAGGGAGATCAAGAACATTCGTGTTTCGTCGATTGAATTCTTCTGGTTTTGAATCAGTGTAGAATATTTTTTGCTTTTTATTTCCTTTATTAACCGGTTGCCTGAAGCTAATAACAACCAAAACAAATTGTTATATTATCCACCCCGTTCCCGCAGTAGATGCTTTCTAGACATTTTTCTTTTCTTTGAAAACCAGGACTTAGTCGACTTTCGCCCTAGTTAGCTATTCTTTTCTTCAGTTCTTTGTTTAATACGATTCTTTGTTACCACAGCATGGAGTACTTCAATTTTTTTCTATCCAGCATTTTTGTTGTTCCCTTGTTTACTTTAAGACATGACTGTTATTGACTTGTACTGTTAGTTTTCTCATCGCTCCTTTTCTAACTTTTTAGTTTTACGCGAGAAACCAATTTCCCCTCTTGAGATTGAAAACTTTAATGTTATTTTACTAGGGATATCCGTCCTTCGATGATTTTTTGCAGTGTTAGGCCATTCCATCTTTGTCCTTGATAATTGTTACTTTCTAATTTTTCTTTTCCTGTGTCCTATATACTTCTTGATTTGGTTCGGTATACTGTTTCTTCGAGTCGGATAAAAATTCTTTTGTTTATTTTTGTGCGTTTCTTGTAGTTTTCTTAAGCGAATTTTCTTTTTTTCATCCTATTAGTGTATATTAGTCTTCGAATCTGATATAATTTTTTTTGTTTTTGCTTTTCTTTGAATTTTCTCAAGCGAATTTTCTTTTGCTTTATGCTATTACTGTACTGCTTACTCCGTCGCTTCTGCTTCCCGCACCAACTTTTTAATTTTGCTAGGTGGGAATGTGTTACGTTAAATTTCTTAAAACGTTGATTTTGCAATTATATAGATGGCTAATCTAAACTCTTTTTATGTTATTCTCAAATTATACAAGCTAAACAAGTTTAATAAATACGTATTAAAGCGTTCTATAAAATTATCCAAGTGTTTTGCACAATAGGAATACGTGAAATATATGTTACAGTTGCTCAAATTCTCTCAAATATTACTTATCGTTAAACCAATTCTAAACGTCTGGAAACTCGCCTTAGAAATATGACGAAATAAGCAAGCATTTGCTTCTCCTCAAATCACTTTTAAAAGATTATTCTGTAAAATACGTCCCGCTCCTGCTATTATTTTCAATAGTTTATTCTACGAACCATGTTCGAAACAACTGCTTTGTACAAATATAAGAGCCTTTCTCTACTCCTATGTATAAAGCTCCACTTCATACATCAATATTTATACGTGAAGTACAATTTCACACACTGGTGCGTGAAATACAATGTAATTCTTACGGGATTTACTTCACGCACGTGTACTTTTACGCACTGGTCAAAAATAAATAGGTTGCTGTGTTGCTTTGTTTTGCAAATATTTTGAAATGTCACTGCAAATATCAAAGGAGTCTGTTCAGTAACTACTGAACACATGGATTTCGATGCAGAAATGTGTAGTACTCCTCCAGAAATAACGGCAGCAGCCACCATTGCAAGTGAATCCTTGTTGCTCAGCAAATCTCTCGAAATCTACGAAAGTACAAATCAAAAATTTATGTCATGGCGAAAACAGAACAAGATAAATTCTTTTTCAGAAAATGTAGTACTGTCGTATTTAGCGGAATTATCAAAGAAATTTAAATCATCTACACTGTGGAGTAGTTATTCCATGTTAAAAAGTACAATTAATACGAGACACAACATAAATTTGGTAAATATCCGAAAGTGCGTGCTTACTTAAAAAGACAAAAAGAAGGATACACTGCCAAGAAGTCTCTGACATTAAAAAGAGATCACGTTTTTAAGTTTATGAAGGATGCGCCAGATGAAATAATTTTGTTAACTAAAGTAAGTAAAACATAATACAATTATAAAATTATATAATAAATAATAATCTTTAGGTTATGCTGCTGTTTGGTGATCTTCGAAGGGATGAACTTTAAAAATCAGAAACTAGCGATATTCAATATTTAGAATCAGTTATTGTAGTAACTCTTCGCAATACTAAAACTAAAATAACACGTAAATATAGCATTATAGAGCATTTGGAGATATATAGAAAATATATGGCACTTCGTCCTAAAAATTATGCAGAAAAAAACCTTTGCATAATTATCAGGTCGGAAGATAATTAAATCTTCATACACCCTTCTCAACATACAGCAAAAAAGACAACGAAAAAAGATGAACGGTAACGTATGCCTAGGCCCATGCCGAAAAGACGACAATATTTCAGAAAACTGGATTCTGTGCGATAACTGCAAAAATTGGTTCCATTCTTCTTGTGCTGCTCTAAGTGACGATGAAGTTAAAAAATTGGGGGAAGACAACAGCCATTGGTTTTGTCAAAAATGTACAATAAGAACATCTCAAATTGAACATGGAACTGCAGCCAATCCAAACCGTGTCCAATGTCCACATTGCAATCTTTATTTTTCAAGAAAAGGACTCATCATCATCATCATTGGATCTTCAGTCCTGAAACTGGTTAGACGCGTACCATCATTGTTTCCTATTCTGAACTAACCTACAGATTTCCCCGAAATTTGCACAGTCTGCATCTATCACTATCTGATCAAGGTTTACACCTACTTCCTTTTCCCTATCTCTACTTGTAATAATATATACACCATACTATTCCCCAAAAATGCCTTAGAACGTATTCCGCCCTTCTATTTCTCATATTTTTTTTCAAAAGATATCCTTGTTCCCTTACTGTTTCTATAACCTATTTGTTATTACCTTTGTCTGTCCATCCTCATACATCTGAAGCACGGAATTTCAAAGGCTGCTACTGATCTTCTGTCTGCTTTTCAGACTGCTCGTATTTCGTAGGCGCGTACTGTCTGTGCTGTGCTCCACACATACGCTTTCAACAACTTTTTGTTCTATGTTTGTTGTCTTTTATCATAAGCGCCGTTTTTTCTTGTTAGATGCAGTTCGGTCCCCTTCTATTGTTTTACAATTATATACCCTATTTCTCCGACATTCAGTGGTTGCGAAGGGGGGTAAGCAGCCTGTGGCTGCCAAGTTCCCCAGCACTTGAACATTTACTGATTTAATATTTTTTCCAATATATCTCTTCGCACAGTCAACATTAGTTGCAGATATTTCACAACAAACAACTAGTTGTTTATACTAATCATCAGATTTATCTGCACTTATTTTTTCGTCATTGGGTTTCCCGTCTCAAAACTGGTTGGACATGTACCTGCATTTATTTATTTTCTAAACTAACCTACATAGTTACGTGTAATTCTCACACAGCAATACAGCTTGGTTCCCCTTATATTGTTTTCTTATATTATGCCCTATTCCACTGAGATTTATTGAAGGGGGTTAAGCAACCTGCGGCTGCCAAGATCCCCAACACTTAGACATTTCCAGTAAATTCCAGTAAATGCTTTCACGCAATTACCATTATTCGAGAATATTGCCCATCCAATGCTTGTAGTTGCTTATAATAAATATCATGTTTAGGTGCAGTTACTTTCTTCGTCATTAATTTATCCATCTTGGGACTGGTTGGATGCGTACCCCTATTGATTTCTATTCTGAGCTAGCCTACACATTTCCCTGAAACTCCTACAGAATGCATCTTTCACTATCTGTGTTCAGTAGTCTAACCTAGGTCTACCTATTCTTCTCTTTTTTCCTATCTCTGCTTCTAGTTTATTCCGCACTATTCCCTCATGCCGTAGTATGAGGCCTATCATCCTATCTCTCCTATTTTTTACCGTTTTCCACATATTTCTTTCTTCCCCTACCATTTTTAAAACCTCTTCGTTCTTAACTTTGTCTGTCCATGATGTCTTCATCAATCGTCTGTAGCACCACATTTCAAAGGCTTCTACCTTTTTCTTGTCTGCTTCTCCAACTGTCCAGGCTTCACAGCCGTACATTGCTGTTCACCATACATATGTTTAAAGCAATCTTTTGCTTGTTTCTATGTTTGTTGTCTTTGAACACAGTAGTTGCTTTTTCTTGTTAAATGTACCACGACCTTGTGCTAATCTTTGCTTTATATCTTTTGTGCTTTTCCCATCTTGCGTTATTTGGCTTCCTAGGTAGCAGAAATCCTTAACCTCTTGTAAGTTCGTGTTACATATTTGTATTCTTGTTTTTGATTTAATTTTGCCTCTTTTGCATACTAGTACTTTAGTTTTACTTTTGTTAATTTTCATACCGTATCTCTCTGTTACAGTCGTTTCCATTTCATTGATAGCAACTTCTAACTCTTCCTTGCTAGATGCTAATACCGCTATATCATCTGCAAATCTAAGCATATCAATTTTTTGTCCCTGTATTGTAATTCCAAATGTTTCCTGCTTTTGACAGTATCCATTGCCTCTTCAATGTACAAGTAAAAAATTAATAAGGATAGGGAACATCCCTGTCTCACCACTTTCCTGATGTTTACTTCTCTACGTTCCTCCTCTAATTCTATTACTCCTGTTTGCTCTTTGTATAAGCTATGTACTATCCGTCTATCCCTATAACTCATTTCAATTTTTTTGGTATTTCCTCTTTTCTATTGTTTTCTCCATTATCACCCTCACAGCTAAGATAGCCTCCCGTGTTCCCCTGTTTCGCCTAAACACAAATTGGTCTTCTCCTAGTATTTCTTCAGCCCGTTTTTCCATTCGTCTTTGTACAATTCTAGTTAATATTTTTGATACGTGTGCTGTCAAACTTAATGTTCGAAAATTTTCACATCTATCTGCGCCTTTCTTTTTTGGTATGGTTACTATGATGTTATGTTTGAAATCTTTGGGTATCTCGCCTGTTTCATACATATAGCTTACAAGTTGGAAGAGACGTTCTGTTACTGCTTGACCAGCGGCTTTTAGAGTTTCCGCTTGCACCTTATCTGTAACCGGCGCCTTACCATTTTTCAGACCCTATAATGCTAATTCAAATTCATCTCTAAGTATAGGATATCCCAAGTCATCATTTTCAGTGTCTGATTCCTTTTCTAATGCAGTTAGTTCTTCTCCTGCATATAAATTCCCTATATATTCTTGCCATCTACCCACTTTCTCTACATTTTCTATAATGACATTTCCTTCCGCGTCCCTTATATTTTTGGTATACGGTTTTATATCCCTAAAATTGATTCTAATTAGTTAGTATGCTTCATCTGTCTTTCCTACTTCCATTTTAGTTTGTACCTCTTTGCACTTTTCATCAATCCATTGTTCTTTAGCTTTCCTGCATTTGCGAATAATTTTTCATTTTATGGCTTTGTATCTCTGTTTTCCTGTTTCGTCTGATTTATTTTTGTATTTTCGTCTTTCTTCTATTAAATTCAGGATATCTTTTGTTATCCATGGTTTCTTATTTTCTTTTTGTGTATACTTTAAAATATCTCTGGCCGCCATGTCGAGGATGGATTTAATGTTATTTCATTCTGTTTCTACTTCCTTAGTATCAGATATTTTCCCGATATCTTTGAGCAATTCATTTGACCTTTTTTCGAATCTTTCTAGAATATCTATATCTTTTAGTTTCTGTAGGTCCAAGTGTCTTTTTCCGGTTTATTTTTTTCAAATTTTTAAATTTAAGTGCGGCCTTCATAATTACGATGTTGTGGTCAGTGTCTATATCTGCTTATGGGTAGCTTCTACAGTCTTTTACTTGATTCCTAAACCGTTGTCTAACAAGAATGTAATCTATTTGATATCTTCCTATATCTCCTGGCATCTTCCACGTATATCGTCTTCTAGCATGATGTTGAAATAATGTGTTTGTATTGATTAAATTGTTCTTGTCGCAAAATTCTACCAGCCTATTTCCTCTGTCGTCTCTAGTGCCTAAACCAAATAAACCTACTATCGCTCCTTCCCTACCCTCACCTACCACTGCATTAAAATCCCCCGCAATTATTAAATTTTCATGTCCTTTTACGTGTCTTAATATGTCTTTGATATCTTTGTAGATCGCTTCTACCTCTTCGTCACTGTAGCTAGAGGTGGGCATGTATACTTGTATTATTACTGTGTTTACCGGTGTAGATTCTAATCTAACCATGAGTACTCTTTCATTCTTTTGTAAGTAATTTTCTACACAGTATCCTATCTTTTTCCGCATAACTATCCCCACACCCAAATTTCCATCCTCTGCTCCTGTATGAATTACCCTAAAGTCTCCACTCCAAAAATCTCCCGCCACTGGCCACCGAACTTCGCTGATCCTTACTATGTCTAGTGATAACTTATTCATTTCGATTTTTAGGTTCTCTAGCTTACCCACTTGCTTCATAGTTCTAACATTCCACGCTCCGACTCGCAAAATGTTCCCAACTCTTATTCTTAACTTTCCGATCGCATCCTCCGAAGTAGTCCCTCCCTGAGATCTGAATGGGGGACTATTTTAACTCCGGAATCTTTTACCCCAGAGAATGCCATCATTTTATTATAATTTAGGTACGCTGTGTACTTGGGAGGTAATGTGGTGGTTTCCCGTTGCCTTCCACATCGCGGTAGTGTGTCTTAGACTGCCATACCGACCCCTATGGTCTCTGCCAATCTAAGTACCGAAAGAGCCGCTGCCCTCTTTCGGGGACCTATCTTCGTCTGGTTTCTCACTAACGACCCTACTACTTTGGTTGAACCTGTAGTTTGGCTCTTTAGCTCATTAGAACACGCAAGCCATTTCACCTGTTCTAGTAATCTAGAACTTCGGCAAGATGCAGGTCCATTCGAAATGGAAAAAGGATTCAAGATCCACATTTCAAAAAAAGACCACATACTGTTTGAAGACAATAACTATTTTTACTAGAAGCACCGATTACAGATAATTCGACCACTGCCATTTTGAACGAAAAAATAGAGGAATTAAAGACATTTTTCATTCGAATTAGAGATCTTTCCAATTTTCATGTCGCATACTATCTACTGAGAAACTGCTTTGTTATTTCCAAATTAACTTACATCCTGAGGACGACTCCAACTTGGAACATTTAGGCTCCACTATCAAAAAGACAATAGAATTTATAATCAACTCCCCACTTTCTTCAAGTCAACACTAACAAACTTCACTACCGACAAGATTTGGAGACTTAGGGATTAGACTAAGCAAAGACCTGTCACTGCCTGCATTCCTCTCTTCAGCATTCAACATATTTAAGTTGGTCAACTCGATGTTAGGTCTTCAAGACACAGACCAACCAAATTTGTCATACTTTGAAGAAGCAATACACGAGTGCCATAGACAGACCTCAGATTTAGGAATACCACCGTGTCCTTTTCTTCAAAAATCATAGGACAATTTATATCTATGTTTTATGTTAAATACCAATTTGCCAAGTTTAACGAACGAAAAGACTATTAGCTTAGCTTCAGAACGACCAGAGTCAAATGCATGGCTAAATGTACTGCCTTCAAGGTCATTGGGTACGTTATTTAACAATAATACTTTCCCCATTGCAGTTGGACTAAGGATTGGATGTAAGCTTTGTGAATCCCATTTATGCATTAGTCGATTGGAAGTATTATCTAATGGTCATCATGGACTGAGTTGTGGAAAAGGCTTAGGTCGCTTTTCAAGGCACCTAGAAATAAACTCCATTCTATCCAAGGCACTCGTTTCGACCAAAATTCCTTCTCGTTTGGAACCAATAGGCCTAAGCAGAGATGATTGGAAAAGAGTAGATGGGATGACCTTGATCCCGTGGGAAAAAGGTCAATGCCTTGTTTGGGATGCTACATGCTCGGATACTCTTGTGCCATCTCATATTTCACAATTAGCAAATCAAGCAGGATACGCAGCCAAAACGGTTGCAGAATTAGAACAGAGAAAATATGCCAACGTTATCGATAAGATTTTTATTTTTCTTACTTTCGCGGTGGAAACTTTAGGACCGTGGTGTGAAGAAGCTATTCAATTTGTTAATCAATTAGGAAGATTGCTAGCATTTTATAGTGGAGAACCTTGCTCTCGTATATACCTCACCCAAAGAATAGGAATGGCAATTCAGAGAGGAAATGCAACATCAATCATGGTGACCTTCCCTTCTAGTAAAAAATTGGATGAAGTTTTTACATTTTAAATCATGGAAGCTAGTTTAGTTGTTACGACTCATGTTTAAATTATTGTGAACTGTGAAATGTTGAATAAAAATAGTAGAAAAATTATACTAGTAATGGTTAGTACTGAGAAAATCTACTTCGTTATACTTGCTCGCGTT
The DNA here is from genome assembly GCA_036346225.1 of Platerodrilus igneus. Lineage (NCBI taxonomy): Eukaryota > Metazoa > Arthropoda > Insecta > Coleoptera > Lycidae > Platerodrilus > Platerodrilus igneus. The sequence goes on along the minus strand of JARFIW010000229.1, from coordinate 953,306 downwards.
TGTATTCTATAAAACCCATTTTATAGGACGTTTTAATACGTAATTATTGACTTTCTTAAGTTTGTATAATTTGAGAGTAACATAAAAATAGTTTAGATTAGCATATTTAGGAGGCGCTCAATTAAGGTAGTTGCAAAATCAATCGTTTTAAGAAATTTAACAAAACAATTTTTTCACTATCATTCAGGTATAAAAATGCAAAATTTATAAATATGGTTGTATTGACATCACATTTGATACCCTTGTCACTTTAAGTGTCATGGCGATAATCAGCATAGTATCAAAGATAATAATTATTGAAAGATAGAATGGATAAAATTTCTTACGCTAGATGAACTGATGCGTTGGCATTAGTGGCAAAAAATCTATATACTTTTTCAGTTGTAGCATTTAATTCGAGCACATACCAGAAATAATGCAAATGACATTCTCGGGATATCCTATTGTAATTTAAGTAAAAATTAAATGCAAAGTCCTTGTACCTGTCAATCAAGTTCATCTGATAGATGTGGTGTTGCAGGGCCCATCAATCATCTTTTGTGTACAAACGCTTCATTTGCGTTCTAATGTAAGGTAGAGTAGTTCGCGCTACAACATGTACTGATTTAATAGCATGCATATACAAAATATGTAACGCTTTTACTTCTGAATCTTTTATTATGAAAATATTAAGCTTAGCTCACAGTTCACCAAAGACAGAATGTACTACAAAACAAACACCAATCTCGGTATTCCTTTTTAGGGTAAAATCTATCATCTTTTTCTGAAAGGGATATGCAAGGTATAGCTCTAGACTACTACACTGCTTTTATTCCCAGTATCGTTTACAATCTTTTTTTCACACCCTTCGGTATCTGCACACCTCTTTGCATCTGCAACATTCCTACATTGCTTTTGGCATGCTCCTTTACCCCTCAGACTTCTCACGTGTCGTTCTTTTAGAACTTCCTCTACTAGATCCTATAATCTTCTACGCGGTCTGCCACTTGCAGCTCTACCAGTCATGCTACTGGCACATATACGCTTGCTAAGTATATCATCATTAATTCTTTCCACATGTCCAAACCATCTAAGCGTGCTACGCTCACTCAACTCCTTAAGGGTCACTCGCACACCATATTCTGCTCTGACCCATTTGTTTGGCAATTTGTCTCTCAATGTTTTCCGCACACACTTCTTAAGAACCTCTCTTCCTGCAGCATTTATTCGACTAACATACTTTTTCTGTCAGAACCAAGTTTTGCTTGCATACAGAATAGTTAGCATAAAGGCATTGTTGTATATGGCTAACTAGTATTCATACACAATCCTTCATACCAGACACTTTCCTTCCGGCATTTGCCCTTCTTTCTATTTCACCATCCAGCTTTGCATTACTCAAAAACTTTCTCCCAAGGTACACGAAATCATTCTCTGTCGTGTCGTTGTCCATTCCAAATACAAAGTCATCAATTTCGTCACCTATGTTAAAATTCAATACTTTTGTTTTATTTCCAGTCACTTTCAATTGTGTACTTCACACGCTTCTGACAGCCTGTCAAGCGTTCGTTGCAAATTTTCTGAAGATGAAACCAACAATAGTACATCATCAATTTCACTAATTTTCACTCCTTCCATTTTTTCGTAAGCCTGCCTCATTAATTTATTTATAAATACATTGAACAGCCATGGAGATATCACACAGCCCTGTCTTACGCGTTTTACAATGTCAAGGTATTGCCCCATGTCACCATTCACACGTACACACGCTCTACTGCCTTAATACAATGCTCCAAAAATTTTTGTCAAGTACTTGGTAAACCACATTCCCGCAGCTCCTTCCATAGTTCACTTCTGTTCACAGAGTCTTTTCCAGATCTACAAATACCGCATACATTTTCTTTCTGGCATGTACACACTTTTCGACAATTTGTTGCTTTGCGAACATCTGATCCACACAACCTCTCCCTGGCATAAAACCAAATTGCATATCCCATATCTTGCTGTGCGTTCTCTTGCGAACTCTCTCAATCACAATTTTTCCATACACCTTATTGGGTACACTCATCAGACTTATGTCACGGTAATTTTTGCATTCATGTCTTTTTCTTCTACTTTTGCGCAAAGGGATAATGATCGTACTCTTCCAATCTTCACGCACATTCGCTTCTTCTATTCACAACTCTATCAGTTTGCACAAACATTCAATCAGTAACCTGGGTCGATACTTACGCTTTTCATTGGGAATTCCATCTACACCCGCCACTTTGACATTCTTCAGAATTCTCACATGCCTCTATACCCTATCTACACTGCATTCAAACTTACTATTATCTACGTTTTCGACCAGTATCCTTCTTGCCACCACCATACAGCGTCTTAAAACACTCTTTCTAGTAGTTTCTCATCCTTTTTCTATCCCACACAATTTGACTTCTACTGTTAACAACGCCATTCGCGCATTTATTGTCATTCTTTCTAGTTTTTTTTACCTATTTTCAAAACAAGCTATTCTCTTCAAAAACACTCTGTAATTTTCACCCTCTCTCTCCCTCAGTTGCTATTTGCTTGTCTTCACTACTTCTTTCGCATATCGCTTTTTCTCTTTATATACTTCTTGAAGTTATTTTTTAACACTTTTTTTTTCTGTAATCATTCTCTTATATGCCATTTTCTTTTTTTGACAACATTTTTAACCTCACAGCTCTACCATGCATTCTTATTACATGTACTAATCATTGTCGTTCTACATACTTTCAAAACCCATTTCATTACACTGTTCTCAAGCAATCCCATGCTTTCTGCACATCTTTAGTCTTCAGAGCATTTTCCCATTCCTGTTTGTAGTCATACAGCTCCCGCTCTAACATAATAGCGTACTTCCTTTGAGTCAACTCATCCAACAAGTCTTCTACTTTCACTCTTGATTGTCTTACATTCTGCTTTCTTCTCCACGCCCACTTTCGGTTATGATCAATTCTGGACAAAACCAAAAAATGATAGCTCCCACACTCAGATCCCTTTATTACTCTTAAGTTTTTTATCAGTTCTCTTAAATTTTCATCAAATGCAACCAAATCAGTTATACTTCTCGCATTTCCCCTTTACCATGTGTACTTGTGTATGTTTATACTATGTGTTGAATACAAAGTTCTCTTTCCATACATATACTCACTAACATATCTCCATCTGCGTACGTTCTTGTATTACTGAACGGACCTACCACGTACCTACCAAATGTTGAGCATTTTCTCTGTGTAGTTCGACCCAACTATTCATAGCACTTAATAGAACCACAAGGACATTCCTTTCGCGTTTGTCTAATACATTTTCTATCTTCTGCCAATGCTGCTTACACTTGCTATCGTCATTCACCGGAACATAACATGCTACTAAAAACATCGTTCTGAAGCCCACGCTCATTCCAACCCACAAGATGCGGGTAGACACCATTTCGTATTGTTTCATGCACGCTTTTGTTTGATCATTAAAAATTAAACCAACACTTTTCGCCCCGAACTCATTGCTCCCTATTCTAGACCACAAATCCACCATACCATCATCTAATTCAACACCATCTTTCCCCTTCCGCTTTGTTTCGCATACACACAGCTCATCCATACGCCTTTCTTTTACTTCATTTGTGATTTCATACTCTTTACGGTACACTCCCCTAACATTCCAAGTACAAAATCTCCATTACTGATTCATACAGTCGTTACCTAATCGGTCAGATATTTTCCATCTCAGTCAACCACCATAACTTTGATGGTGCTAGGCTTTTGTAAACGTCTTGTTATTAAGTTTTAATTAGGTTGAACCAGATTAACAGTTTAAATTGGTACCATACCATTGTAGCTTTCTCTGCAGAAGGTAACGACACCCTACGGTTCAGTGTTAGCATGTTTAGGCTCTCTGCCACAGACGTCGCCAAGACTCCTAGTCCTCTAGGTGTGCCTAACGTCTTAAAGTACATGCCAAAACTTCCCCTTCTAAGTGGGTTACCTTGTAAACCAGCAGAAGATTGCCCGCGATATGATTACTAGGAGGCGGCTCCGTGGTGTAGTTGGTATGTTTGTGACTACTACGCCCAAGGTTCCGGTTTCGAATCCCGACAGGGTCCGCTTGAAAAATATTAGGCGAGCATTTTTCACAAAACTACACTCTCGTTCGGATGAAAGGTGAAATTGAGGTCCCGTGTGTGAGTGTTGTCACGCACATTAAAGATCCCAACCATGCTTGGAACAGCAAAGGTTCGTCAAAATTCAAAATTTTCTAGGTAAAAAAACTCGCTGCCTGGCCAATGTAGTACCTTCGGGTGGAGCATTGGAAAATCACATGTAAGATATGACTACTAGGAGATTGCACTGACACACATCGAACGCGGACGGAATGTGAATAAAATCTATTTAGATTCCGATCCGAATTGATTTAAGCATGATTCTGACATAGATTGAATTCGACTGGGATATTTATATCTAACAATTAAAAAAATAATTGAGAACATGGCAAGCACGATGAAACGATACAGATACGTTATTAAAAAACCACGTTCCCAATATTCAACTTCAGAGATACAATTTTTTTCAAATCAACATTCAGCACATGAAAAAGAAATAAAATGTTTGAAATGAGATTGCTTTTGACGTTTCAATTCATAAAATAGAACATAAACTTCTCTGCTTACTAGAGAATATACTGCACACCTTGGAGTCAGTGTATTCAAGCCACACAAATGAATATGGATAAATTCAGTATGTGTATTATGGTCACTGTATGTTATCTCGCTGTGATTCAATAGTGCGTATAAGTTGTAACGACACACCCCAGAGTTCCTTTTGGCAGCATAATAATACATATTCAAACCCTCTACTAGAAAATCTATAGCTGTGGACAGTATACCTCTAAATGTTTCTGTAGATGAAAAGCGTTTTATGTATATTTCTAACATTATCGGAATCTTTTCTATGGCGAACAATTTTGTGCATTTTCTTCTTTCCTTACATTTTGAACATGCTGATTTCTCATTACCGTTTATTGTTTCCTATCTGGTAAAATCAACTAACCATTGCCGTAATGTTTACTGACCAACACGCTCAAGTGTAGGAAGTGATAAATCCCAAATCGGATCAAATGCTACACAGAAGGGTGTCCACAATGTGCAAAACGTAATATGATATCAACTGTCCTACAAAAATATCCACAATTTAGGAATTCTCTATTCTTACATTTCGTTTCCAGGTTGCAGACGCTTTACCCCAGTCATTTAATTTTTTATCTATTTTTGTAAAACCTGGTGCAGGTTTAGCAACACTCAATTGAAATCTTCTAGAAGTCCTAACAAATATCGTGCTTTACTGCGTATGTATTTTGTCACCGCTGATGGTAAACTAGAAATAGACGATAGGTAATTGGTCCCTGTTGTAACGATGGCAGAAGGGGAGGGTGGCTTGCTCAGCCAGGAGGTCGTGGGCTGACAGCTTCGACTAAGGACCAGAATGGCGAAGCTCGAAAAGTAAGGGCGCCAGAGTCTTGCCACAAAGAAAATATAGAACCGTGACTCAAAGGTTCCAACTCATACACAAGCTCCCAAATACCATATCTAAGCAGCACAAAGCGGCACAATCGTCACGCGCTAACTCAAAACAATAATAAAAAAAAATAATCAAGGAATACGTATAATATTTACTTGGCACAAATGCAGGTGACACAATGCACAAAAAAATAAAGTGAGGCGTGGAGACCCACGAACGGTTCGGTACATACACGGGGAACCGCAAAATAGGCGAATGAATAAGTTGTAATAACGCAAGTTAAAACGCGACGAAAGGCATGCCGCTCATCCGTTATATAAAGGCGCGGAGATAAATAATCTCTGAAATTTATAAATATATCGCGTTCATTGGTGGATCTTTTACAAAACAAAATATCGTAGCATAAAAATAAACCTGAAAAATAAGGCAAAATACATAGCGTATAAATCTGGTGAAATTAATAGTAAAGCAGATCACAAAAAAAAGTATAAACACACTGTAGGTCACAATTGTTACTACAAAACTTCGGTATCTAAAGAAAAAGTACACACAAGAGTTTGCCTGAATAGTGATTAAACATGTAAACACTGAGGGGAAAGCAAAAGAATTTATCAAACGTTACTTCTAATTTCCAAGAATGTAAAAATATAACTTTCGTTGTGATAAAACTGGATTTAATAATAATTAAAGCGTAAATAAATTTAGCTGATAACGTAGTTTAAATTACCAAAAAAAAAACAGGTATTAAAATAAATATGTATACGACCTTCGAGATCCAGGTGTCCTGAGTACTCTTAGCAGTAGCAACACAGCTCTGGGCTCGATAATCGGCGGGGCGATTATTGCTTCCTTCCAGAACAGCCAATTTAAATTTGCAAACAATAGCAAGGAATAAGCAGGAACGGTGATCGAAAGCGAAAACTAAAAGTACTACTAAAAGTAGTACCGACGGCAGTCTAAAGCAGGTAGTACTAAAAGATGGTACAAAAAGAAGGCCACTAAAATGAGAGAAAATAATTAGAATACCAATACTGTACCTAAATAATTACGTACGTTGGACGGCCTTATCGCAAAAGCGAAGAGTCGGAGACGCAAATAAATTCCACAAACGGAAGTGGACAAACGCCACTAACTTCTGTCGTATAATTACAGATCCTCCCCAAGGAGATGCTAAAACAAATGCTCAATACGCACTTATAACATTATACAACAAAACCAAGAGCGTTCACTTTACTCTTTACAAGCTTCAAACAAACAATGCACATCATGCACACTACACCTGCTAGATAAGATAATCGACCCATTCAGAAATAGAAATAGACAAATAATTAAAGCGAGTTGGAAATTAACCTCGAGAACCGGATAAAATTTTACAGAAAACACAGAATAACTTCAAAACTGGAAAGCATTCCTTTTCGGTAGTGCTATATTTCTTTTAATTTTTAGTAAGTGACCGACTAATATAACAGATCACTTTTTCACCATCAGGATACGATTGAGTAAGGACGGCGTCCAGACCGTAACCAGAAGCATCGGTTTGGACGACAAAGGGTAGATCAAAGTTCGGACACGTAAGCACCGGGGCAGAAATAAGAAAATCTTTAATAATTTGCAACGAATGTTCACATTCGTCAGTCCATACAAACGTTCGGTTATTTTTCAACAATGTAGTAAGTGGTGTGATGATGGAGGAAAAATTTGGCTCGAAACGTCGGTACCACGAAGCCATTCCGATAATTCGGCGTACTGGGGTCACATTCGCAGGTGTAGGGAGTTCCATAATGGCGGCAACTTTTTCCGGGTCTACTTGTAGTCCGTGGGAATTAACAATATATCCGAGGTAGCGGAGTTCTGGTTTACAGAAATTACACTTTTCCTTGCTGAGCCTTAAGCCAGCTTTTGTCATACGAGCAAAAACTTCTGTTAACACTTCAAGATGTTTTTCAAAAGTAGGGGTAGTTAGGATGACGTCATCCAAATATGTGAACACAAAGGATTCGAGTTCGGCACCGATGAACCTGTCAATTAATTTCTGCCACGTAGCCGGCGCACTATGTAGGCCAAATGACATTCGGCAAAATTGGAAGAGTCCCCGGTTAGGGACGGTAAATGCCGTGTATTGACGGGATGATTCAGACATAGGGATTTGCCAGTAAGCTGATTTTATATCCAAAGTGGTCAGGAAGCGGGCATCCCTAAGTTTATCTAACGTACTACTAACGTATGGAAGTGGGTACGCGTCGGGTTTACTAACTTTGTTCAATTTTCTGAAGTCTACACAGAATCGGAAGGATTGGTCTTTTTTTTTAATCATTACAATAGGGCTAGCCCAGGCAGATGATGATGGTTCTACGATACCATCACTTAACATTTTATCGAGTTCAATATCGTCATGGCGTTGAAGTGCGGGGGAAATGGGATAATACCGCTGTTTAATAGGTGGGGAGTTGGTATTTATTTCGTGTTCGACTAGGTGCGTGCAACCTATTGCCTCATCCCTACTAGCAAAATTGTTTTTAATTAATTCATCAAGTTAGATTTCTTGTTCCCGAGTAAGATGGTCAACCGTTTGTAAACTTGCAATTGAAGGACACAAATCATTTTCAGAAGTCGCAAAAATCCAACTTCCGTCACGAAGATTATGCACAATTTCCATTCTTTTCCAAAAATCGGTTCCCAATATTAGCGAATTGGATAGCGAGGGAATTACCAAAATATCAAAAATTTTTACGCGGTCTTTAAGTACAATCGGGACACAAATGGACCCAATTCTGTCACAGGTTTTGCCATTTGCCACAGTACATGGTTGGGCCTTTGTTGTATTAAGTTTACAAATTTCTTTTAACTGTTTCCAGGCACGATCGCCTATTACCGTTCTGGAAGCACCAGAATCAAGGAGGCCTTTAAATTCAATCCCAAGTATATTGACCAACAAATAAGGTCGTTTGTCTTTATTAGCTTGACACAAAATATAATCTAGCAAAGCTTGCTGTTGGAGATTTTTCGTAGTAGTTTCAAATACATTTGACCGTTGATTATAAGACGAGGCAGCTACACGGTCCGTTAGCGCCTCGAAAACAAGTTTTTTTGAACACGGTGGGCAGTTGCGGCGAATAACATCGGCTTTTCCGCAACCAAAACAATGAATCTTACGAGGTGCTGGACAATTAATCGACAAGTGATTTCCCTGTTGACAGTTCCAACAAATAATAGGTCGAGAAGTGCCAAGAGCACCAACGTTAATTTCTTCGGTTTGTGGTATGTCTATCGGCGTAATAGTTGCTAACCGAGACGGAATTTTTGTACGATGATATGCCAATTCATGTTCTACAGATTGACTTATGCTGGGGGTAGGTCTGAATTGGGAGGTACGACAACGAACATCCTCAACTGACCGGCAGATGCGATTTAATTCAAAAAAATGGATTGCAAAGACAAATGTTCTTGCAAATATGGTTGTAGATTTCTCATAATCATAGCTACACGGGTAGGTTCCGCAGGTTTATTTTCAAGACGGTTAAACAAATTTTCCATAGCCGATATATACACGACTACTCGTTCATCCGTACCTTGGGTACGACATCTGATTTCTTCCTGTATAGAAAGTTCGTAATCACACGGTAGAAATGTTTGTTTAACGCTGTGAACTACATTTCCCAATTAGTAATAGTATGTTTGATTGAACGATACCATAGTAATGCGTTACCCTTAAAAAGTTCAGTAGCGGCATTAAATAGCTGAGTTTTAGTTACACCGCGACACTCGCGTAGTTCCTCAACACGTTCAAGGAAATTTGGTAAACTGGAGTCTCCATCATAACATATGCCCCATTTATACTGGGTGCTTCAAAAAAATGTATACACACTTTGAACTTCCATAGAAAATTTATTTACCGTTCTACAAAGTTAAATTTCAGGAAAATAGAAAGCTGAAAGTCCAATGTAAATGAAACATAAATAACAAATGTTAATACTGTTCAAATTGGTGACCTGCAGCATCAATACAATTCTGAGTACGAGTCACCACAGATTCTGTACATCGTATCAAAACGTCCAATGAGATTTCTCTACACACTGTTTGAATCTCATTCCAAAGAATGTCTAGGTTACGTGGTTTACGTTTGTACACCTCATCTTTTACTGTGCCCCACAAGAAGAAATCCAGTGGTGTAAGGTCTGGAGAGCGTGCTGGAAACTCGATTGGCCCCCTGCGTCCTATCCACTGGCCCGACAAATTTTGATCCAGGTAAGCTCGTACGTCCCTGTGATAGTGCGGCGGAGCACCATCTTGTTGAAAATGAAAATCATCATTACCGTATAATGCACGAATGGCAGGAAATATGGAACCAGCAAGCATTGTTAGGTAATTAATACCAGTTACAGTGCCTTCAAATCGAAAAGGTCCAATGAGTCCCTTGAAGACAAACCGCACCACACATTTACACCAGGCAAATTTACAGCTTTTTCAATTGTAATGTGAGGATTTTCTTCACACCAGTAAACACAATTGTGCCTATTGACAGTTCCATTAAGTTTGAATTGGGCTTCATCCGACCAAATGATGCTACCCATAAATCCCGGTTCACGTATCACCATCTCCTGAATCCATTCACAAAATTGCAACCTTCGATCTGGATCGTCGTCATTTAGCTGTTGCACCAGCCTTGGAATGTAAACACGATACTTGCCTCTCTTCAGAATGCGTAGCACGCTGCTAGCACTTACATCACTTTCACGTGCCCTTGCCTTGAAGATTTGTTAGGAGAGCGTTGAAACAGTTCCAAGACTGTCGTTGATGACTCATCACTTGTAGCTGTTCGAGGCCGACCTGAATGACCTTTATGCACATCACACACTGTTCCATGAACTTCAAATTTGTCTCGTATGCGTGTAATTGTTAATCTTGAAGGTGGTTCTGTATCATACCCTTCTCCACTGCCTTTGAACTTCATTTACATTCTCAAACTTCCAGTACCACTTAATAACCTGCTTTCGTTCTTCAAAACTCAAACGTACGTCCGCCATGTTGATATTACAAATTCCAACTGATAATATAACATAGAGGGACGATTATGCTGGCACCTGGCGAAGAAATATAACATTAGCCTTGTAGTGCGGGAAAACTACAATAGTTTAAAGTGTGTATACATTTTTTTGAAGCACCCAGTATATTTGAGCACATGGTTTAGAGTTGGGACTCGTGATAGGACATGGTGGTGAAATTCTTAAATCGGGGAAAAATTTTATATTTCGTAAATTCTTTTCAAAATTTAACGCGGTATTACCAATAACACCGATAGAAGGCGGGTTATTAATCATTGAAGCAGCACCGGTAGTCGGGAGTATTTTATCTTCAAAATCAATTAGACTATCTACTTGCACGTTATGTAACCTAGGGGGTGCAGTATTGTGACGCACTATAGTGGATAATTCAGTATTAGGTAGGCCAAGAAGCGAGAAAAATTGTCTTGGTTCAACAGGTGTTTGTATTTCTGTGGGTGAAATATTTTCTAAGTTGTTTTCAGGGGTACCATAATGTACCTGAACAGTATTATCAACAGTCGCATAGCGGGCGTCTAATAGACATTTTAATTCTTCAACAAACCGGTCTAATTCGGACACAGTAGGGGATAACTCGGGGTGGCAAGTGTTTAATAATTAAACACGTCGGCTCAAATGGATTAAACGAGAATTAATGCGCGCAAAATCATTGTCTTTATTCGCGGCGCTAAAATTTTTAATATGCACATCAAGGTCCGTAGCCTTAACTTGGCATAACATAACTTCTCTAGACGGGTCAGGTCGGTAAGCTCATCACTCAACAAGCGATTGACTTCCATATTGACAAAATGTAAAAAAAAAGTACACAAAAAAAATATATAACAACAAAAAACACAGAAACAAAATCACCCAAATCTCTAACAGACTCCAATCAATCACCAAATCCGAAACACCCAGGTACAAACTTGCACTTTCAAGAACAAAACAAACAAAATTTACACACGTGCTAGAAATAATACAATTCGTGGACCACGTTGGGCGCCAAAAACTTCTTGTCACCGCTGATGGTAAACCAGAAATAGACGATAGGTAATTGGTCCCTGTTGTAACGATGGCAGAAGGGGAGGGTGGCTTGCTCAGCCAGGAGGTCGTGGGCTGACGGCTTTGACTAAGGACCAGAATGGCGAAGCTCGAAGAGTAAGGGCGACAGAGTCTTGCCACAAAGAAAATATAGAACCGTGACTCAAAGGTTCCAACTCATACACAAAAGAATTTATCAAACGTTACTTCTAATTTCCAAGAATGTAAAATATAACTTTCGTTGTGATAAAACTGGATTTAATAATAATTAAAGCGTAAATAAATTTAGCTGATAACGTAGTTTAAATTACCAAAAAAAAAAACAGGTATTAAAATAAATATGTATACGACCTTCGAGATCCAGGTGTCCTGAGTACTCTTAGCAGTAGCAACACAGCTCTGGGCTCGATAATCGGCGGGGCGATTATTGCTTCCTTCCAGAACAGCCAATTTAAATTTGCAAACAATAGCAAGGAATAAGCAGGAACGGTGATCGAAAGCGAAAACTAAAAGTACTACTAAAAGTAGTACCGACGGCAGTCTAAAGCAGGTAGTACTAAAAGATGGTACAAAAAAAGAAGGCCACTAAAATGAGAGAAAAATAATTAGAATACCAATACTGTACCTAAATAATTACGTACGTTGGACGGCCTTATCGCAAAAGCGAAGAGTCGGAGACGCAAATAAATTCCACAAACGGAAGTGGACAAACGCCACTAACTTCTGTCGTATAATTACAGATCCTCCCCAAGGAGATGCTAAAACAAATGCTCAATACGCACTTATAACATTATACAACAAAACCAAGAGCGTTCACTTTACTCTTTTACAAGCTTCAAACAAACAATGCACATCATGCACACTACACCTGCTAGATAAGATAATCGACCCATTCAGAAATAGAAATAGACAAATAATTAAAGCGAGTTGGAAATTAACCTCGAGAACCGGATAAAATTTTACAGAAAACACAGAATAACTTCAAAACTGGAAAGCATTCCTTTTCGGTAGTGCTATATTTCTTTTAATTTTTAGTAAGTGACCGACTAATATAACAGATCACTTTTTCACCATCAGGATACGATTGAGTAAGGACGGCGTCCAGACCGTAACCAGAAGCATCGGTTTGGACGACAAAGGGTAGATCAAAGTTCGGACACGTAAGCACCGGGGCAGAAATAAGAAAATCTTTAATAATTTGCAACGAATGTTCACATTCGTCAGTCCATACAAACGTTCGGTTATTTTTCAACAATGTAGTAAGTGGTGTGATGATGGAGGAAAAATTTGGCTCGAAACGTCGGTACCACGAAGCCATTCCGATAATTCGGCGTACTGGGGTCACATTCGCAGGTGTAGGGAGTTCCATAATGGCGGCAACTTTTTCCGGGTCTACTTGTAGTCCGTGGGAATTAACAATATATCCGAGGTAGCGGAGTTCTGGTTTACAGAAATTACACTTTTCCTTGCTGAGCCTTAAGCCAGCTTTTGTCATACGAGCAAAACTTCTGTTAACACTTCAAGATGTTTTTCAAAAGTAGGGTAGTTAGGATGACGTCATCCAAATATGTGAACACAAAGGATTCGAGTTCGGCACCGATGAACCTGTCAATTAATTTCTGCCACGTAGCCGGCGCACTATGTAGATCAAATGACATTCGGCAAAATTGGAAGAGTCCCCGGTTGGGGACGGTAAATGCCGTGTATTGACGGGATGATTCAGACATAGGGATTTGCCAGTAAACTGATTTTATATCCAAAGTGGTCAGGAAGCGGGCATCCCTAAGTTTATCTAACGTACTACTAACGTATGGAAGTGGGTACGCGTCGGGTTTACTAACTTTGTTCAATTTTCTGAAGTCTACACAGAATCGGAAGGATTGGTCTTTTTTAATCATTACAATAGGGCTAGCCCAGGCAGATGATGATGGTTCTACGATACCATCACTTAACATTTTATCGAGTTCAATATCGTCATGGCGTTGAAGTGCGGGGAAATGGGATAATACCGCTGTTTAATAGGTGGGAGTTGGTATTTATTTCGTGTTCGACTAGGTGCGTGCAACCTATTGCCTCATCCCTACTAGCAAAATTGTTTTAATTAATTCATCAAGTTAGATTTCTTGTTCCCGAGTAAGATGGTCAACCGTTTGTAAACTTGCAATTGAAGGACACAAATCATTTTCAGAAGTCGCAAAAATCCAACTTCCGTCACGAAGATTATGCACAATTTCCATTCTTTTCCAAAAATCGGTTCCCAATATTAGCGAATTGGATAGCGAGGAATTACCAAAATATCAAAAATTTTTACGCGGTCTTTAAGTACAATCGGGACACAAATGGACCCAATTCTGTCACAGGTTTTGCCATTTGCCACAGTACATGGTTGGGCCTTTGTTGTATTAAGTTTACAAATTTCTTTTAACTGTTTCCAGGCACGATCGCCTATTACCGTTCTGGAAGCACCAGAATCAAGGAGGCCTTTAAATTCAATCCCAAGTATATTGACCAACAAATAAGGTCGTTTGTCTTTATTAGCTTGACACAAAATATAATCTAGCAAAGCTTGCTGTTGGAGATTTTTCGTAGTAGTTTCAAATACATTTGACCGTTGATTATAAGACGAGGCAGCTACACGGTCCGTTAGCGCCTCGAAAACAAGTTTTTTTGAACACGGTGGGCAGTTGCGGCGAATAACATCGGCTTTTCCGCAACCAAAACAATGAATCTTACGAGGTGCTGGACAATTAATCGACAAGTGATTTCCCTGTTGACAGTTCCAACAAATAATAGGTCGAGAAGTGCCAAGAGCACCAACGTTAATTTCTTCGGTTTGTGGTATGTCTATCGGCGTAATAGTTGCTAACCGAGACGGAATTTTTGTACGATGATATGCCAATTCATGTTCTACAGATTGACTTATGCTGGGGGGAGGTCTGAATTGGGAGGTACGACAACGAACATCCTCAACTGACCGGCAGATGCGATTTAATTCAAAAAAATGGATTGCAAAGACAAATGTTCTTGCAAATATGGTTGTAGATTTCTCATAATCATAGCTACACGGGTAGGTTCCGCAGGTTTATTTTCAAGACGGTTAAACAAATTTTCCATAGCCGATATATACACGACTACTCGGTCATCCGTACCTTGGGTACGACATCTGATTTCTTCCTGTATAGAAAGTTCGTAATCACACGGTAGAAATGTTTGTTTAACGCTGTGAACTACATTTCCCAATTAGTAATAGTATGTTTGATTGAACGATACCATAGTAATGCGTTACCCTTAAAAAGTTCAGTAGCGGCATTAAATAGCTGAGTTTTAGTTACACCGCGACACTCGCGTAGTTCCTCAACACGTTCAAGGAAATTTGGTAAACTGGGTCTCCATCATAACATATGCCCCATTTATACTGGGTGCTTCAAAAATGTATACACACTTTGAACTTCCATAGAAAATTTATTTACCGTTCTACAAAGTTAAATTTCAGGAAAATAGAAAGCTGAAAGTCCAATGTAAATGAAACATAAATAACAAATGTTAATACTGTTCAAATTGGTGACCTGCAGCATCAATACAATTCTGAGTACGAGTCACCACAGATTCTGTACATCGTATCAAAACGTCCAATGAGATTTCTCTACACACTGTTTGAATCTCATTCCAAAGAATGTCTAGGTTACGTGGTTTACGTTTGTACACCTCATCTTTTACTGTGCCCCACAAGAAGAAATCCAGTGGTGTAAGGTCTGGAGAGCGTGCTGGAAACTCGATTGGCCCCTGCGTCCTATCCACTGGCCCGACAAATTTTGATCCAGGTAAGCTCGTACGTCCCTGTGATAGTGCGGCGGAGCACCATCTTGTTGAAAATGAAAATCATCATTACCGTATAATGCACGAATGGCAGGAAATATGTAACCAGCAAGCATTGTTAGGTAATTAATACCAGTTACAGTGCCTTCAAATCGAAAAGGTCCAATGAGTCCCTTGAAGACAAACCGCACCACACATTTACACCAGGCAAATTTACAGCTTTTTCAATTGTAATGTGAGGATTTTCTTCACACCAGTAAACACAATTGTGCCTATTGACAGTTCCATTAAGTTTGAATTGGGCTTCATCCGACCAAATGATGCTACCCATAAATCCCGGTTCACGTATCACCATCTCCTGAATCCATTCACAAAATTGCAACCTTCGATCTGGATCGTCGTCATTTAGCTGTTGCACCAGCCTTGGAATGTAAACACGATACTTGCCTCTCTTCAGAATGCGTAGCACGCTGCTAGCACTTACATCACTTTCACGTGCCCTTGCCTTGAAGATTTGTTAGGAGAGCGTTGAAACAGTTCCAAGACTGTCGTTGATGACTCATCACTTGTAGCTGTTCGAGGCCGACCTGAATGACCTTTATGCACATCACACACTGTTCCATGAACTTCAAATTTGTCTCGTATGCGTGTAATTGTTAATCTTGAAGGTGGTTCTGTATCATACTCCCTTCTCCACTGCCTTTGAACTTCATTTACATTCTCAAACTTCCAGTACCACTTAATAACCTGCTTTCGTTCTTCAAAACTCAAACGTACGTCCGCCATGTTGATATTACAAATTCCAACTGATAATATAACATAGAGGACGATTATGCTGGCACCTGGCGAAGAAATATAACATTAGCCTTGTAGTGCGGGAAAACTACAATAGTTTAAAGTGTGTATACATTTTTTTGAAGCACCCAGTATATTTGAGCACATGGTTTAGAGTTGGGACTCGTGATAGGACATGGTGGTGAAATTCTTAAATCGGGGAAAAATTTTATATTTCGTAAATTCTTTTCAAAATTTAACGCGGTATTACCAATAACACCGATAGAAGGCGGGTTATTAATCATTGAAGCAGCACCGGTAGTCGGAGTATTTTATCTTCAAAATCAATTAGACTATCTACTTGCACGTTATGTAACCTAGGGGTGCAGTATTGTGACGCACTATAGTGGATAATTCAGTATTAGGTAGGCCAAGAAGCGAGAAAAATTGTCTTGGTTCAACAGGTGTTTGTATTTCTGTGGGTGAAATATTTTCTAAGTTGTTTTCAGGGTACCATAATGTACCTGAACAGTATTATCAACAGTCGCATAGCGGGCGTCTAATAGACATTTTAATTCTTCAACAAACCGGTCTAATTCGGACACAGTAGGGGATAACTCGGGTGGCAAGTGTTTAATAATTAAACACGTCGGCTCAAATGGATTAAACGAGAATTAATGCGCGCAAAATCATTGTCTTTATTCGCGGCGCTAAAATTTTTAATATGCACATCAAGGTCCGTAGCCTTAACTTGGCATAACATAACTTCTCTAGACGGGTCAGGTCGGTAAGCTCATCACTCAACAAGCGATTGACTTCCATATTGACAAAATGTAAAAAAAGTACACAAAAAATATATAACAACAAAAACACAGAAACAAAATCACCCAAATCTCTAACAGACTCAATCAATCACCAAATCCGAAACACCCAGGTACAAACTTGCACTTTCAAGAACAAAACAAACAAAATTTACACACGTGCTAGAAATAATACAATTCGTGGACCACGTTGGGCGCCAAAAACTTCTTGTCACCGCTGATGGTAAACCAGAAATAGACGATAGGTAATTGGTCCCTGTTGTAACGATGGCAGAAGGGGAGGGTGGCTTGCTCAGCCAGGAGGTCGTGGGCTGACGGCTTTGACTAAGGACCAGAATGGCGAAGCTCGAAGAGTAAGGGCGACAGAGTCTTGCCACAAAGAAAATATAGAACCGTGACTCAAAGGTTCCAACTCATACACAAGTTCCCAAATACCATATCCAAGCAGCACAAAGCGGCACAATCGTAACGCGCTAACTCAAAACAATAATAAAAAAAAATAATCAAAGAACACGTATAATATTTACTTGGCAAAAATACAGGTGACACAATGCACTAAAAAATAAAAAGAGAAATGAAAGTGATGCGTGGAGACCCACGAACGGTTCGGTACATACACGGGGTACTGCAAAATAAGCGAATGAATAAGTTGTAACTAACGCAAGTTAAAACGCGACGAAAGGCATGCCGCTCATCCGTTATATAAAGGCGCGAAGATAAATAATCTCTGAAATTTATAAATATATCGCGTTCGTTGGTGGATCTTTTACAAAACAAAATATCGTAGCATAAAAATAAACCTGAAAAATAAGGCAAAATACATAGCGTATAAATCTGGTGAAATTAATAGTAAAGCAGATCACAAAAAAAAGTATAAACACACTGTAGGTCACAATTGTTACTACAAAACTTCGGTATCTAAAGAAAAAGTACACACAATAGTTCGCTTGAATAGTGATTAAACATGTAAACACCGAGGGGAAGCAAAAGAATTTATCAAACGTTACTTCTAATTTCCAAAAATGTAAAAATATAACTTTCGTTGTGATAAAACTGGATTTAATAATAATTAAAGCGTAAATAAATTTAGCTGATAACGTAGTTTAAATTGGTTGTTGAGGCGATACCAAAAAAAAACAGGTATTAAAATAAATATGTATACGACCTTCGAGATCCAGGTGTCCTGAGTACTCTTAGCAGTAGCAACACAGCTCTGGGCTCGATAATCGGCGGGGCGATTATTGTTTCCTTCCAGAACAGCCAATTTAAATTTGTAAACAAAAGCAAGGAACAAGCAGGAACGGTGATCGAATGCGAAAACTAAAGATACTACTAAAAGTAATACCGACGGCAGTCTAAAGCAGGCAGTACTAAAAGATGGTATAAAAAAAGAAGGCCACTAAAATGCGAGAAAAATAATTAGAATACCAATACTGTACCTAAATAATTACGTACGTTGGACGGCCTTATCGCAAAAGCGAAGAGTCGGAGACGCAAATAAATTCCACAAACGGAAGTGGACAAACGCCACT
Organism: Platerodrilus igneus; assembly: GCA_036346225.1. Taxonomy (NCBI): domain Eukaryota; kingdom Metazoa; phylum Arthropoda; class Insecta; order Coleoptera; family Lycidae; genus Platerodrilus; species Platerodrilus igneus. Next base: position 934,770 of record JARFIW010000229.1, on the reverse strand, counting down.
AACTTCTGTCGTATAATTACATATCCTCCCCAAGGAGATGCTAAAACAAATGCTCGATACGCACTTATAAAATTATACAACAAAACCAAGAGCGTTCACTTTACTCTTTTACAAGCTTCAAACAAACAATGCACATCATGCACACTACACCTGCTAGATAAGATAATCGACCCATTCAGAAATAGAAATAGACAAAGAATTAAAGCGAGTTGGAAATTAACCTCGAGAACCGGATAAGATTTTACAGAAAACACAGAATAACTTCAAAACTGGAAAGCTACACGTAACAAACTTATGATAGAATAGTTAGTTTTATATGCAATTGATTAGTGTTTCTGTAGCAATAAATTAATAGTGTATCAATCCAATACAATGTACGCAGTTGGTAATGATGTGTACTCGTCTTGTTAAAAAGAGCGTTGCGTGGTAGCTATTGACACTAACAAATTCCTTTAGAAGCAGTTCGCTAGATTAAGGATTCTCTGTAAATATTTGTCTCAGCTAAGCAAAGCATTGTGTGTTAACTACTGACCCCAATTTAGAAATAGAGCACTTTACAACTGGGACTGACAAAACTGTGTAGAATCTGACTCTATTAGCTGCTCACATATAAATCAAGTTCCCTAGTAAACATGCTGATATTAATTAGCATCGAATGACTGTTTGAAAATATTATTATGCTGCGGTACTTCATTTACAAAACCCCAATCAATTTATTTAATAATAGTTGTGTTAAGTTACGTAATCAATAATCAAAATGTATGTGTTTTGGAGGTTCATTTATATGATATGTCGAAAATACCCACTTCGTGGAAGGGTTCCAAGAACTATCCGAAACTTTTCAACTAAATCTGCACCACTACTTGGAAACGTCAGGATTATTTATTGTAAGTTTTCTAGCCTCATTAAATCTGTAAGTCATGCAACTCAAACACTATATAAATAAGGCCAACCCTTTCGTCCTTTGTGTTATTTTATGTAACAGAATGAAAATGAGTAAATGCGCTCAGCCTTAAAACATCCGTTTCTATTAATATAGGGCAGGGTTAAGTTTACTTTGCAATTACGAAGACCTTAATCTGTTAGGGGTTGTTTGGAAAGTTACTAATACCACTTTACTGACTAAAACCTGCATAAAGTGCGTAAATAATGTTCCTACATGGCTAGTATGAATCAATGAAGGAAAAATAGACGTTATATAAACAAAAACATAAACCCCTCAGGTTTTATGGTTTAAAGTAAAAATCTTTGACAACCGCAGTTTAGCAAACTTACCGTGTTTCCTCAACCAACAAACGCCGGTGGACAGAAGTGTTTACAGTTGCCTGTGTTAAAAATACATAATGTATTATTTGCGAGCAATGATGGGGTTGCGAATTGTGTAATGGCAGAGGACCCTGCAGCCCTGGGGACTCCGTCCCAATCGAAACTCCTCTTTAGCAGAGTAATAAAATAATATTTTTAGTAGAAAGCATTACAATTGTTTTAGTGTCTTTATTGAATAGTGAACCTCTAGGATAGTTATAAAATGAGAGCAATGTTACGATGTATGCGCTTTCGGATATTATGACTGCATGGCGCTTATATGTCGTGTTTGGCGTGTTTAAGATCATACTAATTGTAATATAGAAATTTTTTATGCTATGCTATGATATCGCCATACTTCGATGTATTTAACGCACAGTTGCCTGCTGTCCGCCACCGCTCTGTGTTCCTAAATAATCTAGAATAAAATTTAGATTTCACATAATTAGGTTTATGCCTCGACTAGCTCAGTTCAACCCACACAGAGTGCACCCCTTTTCACCCTAACACTTCATTACCTAAATAATATAAACAAAATAACCAAAATTTTGTATAATAAACCAAGAAATATGTACAATTTGCAGTTCTACAATCTTCGTAATATTATTTGATATTTAAAGCCCTCGAATCAAAGTAAAAATATAAATCTGTTCACCTCCAAATTATAACCCTATTACAATATAAAGCAAGCAAAAATAACTTGGAAGTCTCGTTAAACGTTCAATGACCCTTCTTAATTTTTACGTATCCATCAAAATTTTTGATGACCTTTCACATAAACATTTAAGTCATGCAAGTTATAAATGTTCAAAAAATTTCAGTCTTATGCTATAAATTAATTATCGCTAACCTGGTATTTTTCTAGGTTGATTCCCTGGTTCGAATGTGGAGCTCTGAGTACACCCCAATCCGTTTGCCGTTCCGCTACGTCCTGCTAACTAGTACCCTTGAGTTATTTTCAGCTTGACGTCGTCCGTACTTCGTTAGACTTCTTATTCGGTTGGTTTGGTAATTGTTTATTGAATCACTTAGTCTCTTGCTTGGTTAAACGCCCAGTCGAACGTTTAGTAACTCGCTGATTTACTTAGTTAGTTAGTTAGTTTACTTAGTTGATTGGTTGGTTGGTGGCCTAAGTTTTCATAATTACTTAATATAAAATATCTAATGACTATTAATGACGCCAGTGCGTCAGCGAATAACTCACAATATATGTATCTCGACTAGAAGGGTTGCCATACAACACAAATCAAACAATTTCATCTAATTGAAATGTAACTAATATAATGCAATTACAGTGCCTAACCAAGGATAATAATAATATAACTAAAATACCTCAAAACCACCTACTACTACAAGTTATTGATATTTATAATTCTAAAGTCAATGCGCGTATGCAGTACTATATGTCACCTACCCCTCAATGCGATTAATGTCACTGGATGCCAGCGAGGTCGCAATCCCACATCGCTAGCTAGCTAGGTCATAACAATCGTAACTAACCTCTGTAGACAAACAACACCTACACAGATAGTCAGTGATCCAAAGCGTACCATTACAATAGATTGTTAGTTATATTCAAATTATAACCCTAAAAACCACAAAAACAATCGGTTCACCTCTGCTTAATTATTGAAACAAAGCTTAGGTTCATAAATTAATTTGAAACCACAAAAGCGTAAACATAATGATTAGAACTAATACTTTCTTAGCGGAATCGTCATTTTAAGAAAGCTAGAATTATGAAGTAAGAGTGAATCCCTCAATGTGCATACCAGGAGAATGAGCTTTTAGAAATTTTACTTAAATAAATAAAATTCAAGATTACATAGTTGCAAATATAAAAACAACCACAGACATACTTTGATCATATTTTGAAATACAGTTTACAAGCCACACGCAGTGTAGGGAGCATTTACGGGTATTAAATTACAGGTGATTTAATAATTCTTATACAATATATTACAATGTATTAACTTAGTCAGATAAATACAGGCATGCACTTTTCACATGTGAAGCATGTCTATGACATACCCTTTAAAGCCGAGACACTTTGGATAATAACATCGCCAGACAACCGCCAAAACTGAATGAATAACTGAAAAATAACTTATAGGTTATCAACACATTCAGATGTGATGCTAAACAGTAAAAACTTTGATTATGAAATAATAAATAAAACGTCACATGGTTAACCAAGGAATTCGACATAACCTACAAACACTAAAATAGTTTGAGACGGTTTGCTTTTCCAACCACGTTAGTTGAAATTATATGCGCGACGAATGAAACGGCCTCAATGAATTTTGTACTCACTTCAAGGTAAAACTGTAAATAAATTTTTATTAAAATTAGGGGTTGTTTTTAATGGACATTACAAGTTTAATTGCAACTGATTGTGATATTTAATCATGAAACTTTTGATGCATAAAAATGAACTGAAAATGAATTTTACTACTTTGTTGTATGTATATTGTTATAAGAATGTCTTAGATCACCAACCTGAACATTATTGTAAGTTAATTTGAAATTGCTATAACCATACTTAGTTACAAAAATTTAAGCAAGGCGAGTTGAGATTTATTTGTTTGAACATGCAGGTAAACTTTTGTAAAGGAATTCCATTTCACAAAGAGAGCAACCCATAAATAGGATCCCTTAGACTACTCGTCATCCAAAATGAATTTCACTAGGCGATATGTAGTTAGCGCCCATAAACTTGACGGATTTAGAAACTTACAAGGTGTTACGTTCAATTACGGCCGATGAATTAAAAACCACATCGATTCCGTTGCTACTCTTCCATACGTCAATAACATTCTTATACTGCTACGACCGAAAGACTCGTTAAAATAGTGTATTCTATTATTTAATAAAGCCTGAGTCGAGTTATCTATTCTCCTTTTTGGATGTTGATAACGCGAGGATCGAAACTCGAATTCTTGTTATTTAAACAATTTCAATTTGATTCTACAGTTCGTCTTATATGTACTTTCTAAATTACTTACTTCAAGAGCGATGCACGTTTTTTTTACAAAAAGTGTAGATTTTGACTGCATCGCTCTTAGCTGGAGGCCAGATTGGTTGTTATGTATGCCCCATAATTCTTTGACGTAGATCAACTGCTCTTGCGTGCAGTCCGCTGTTGTTGCAATTACGGTAGCATCATGGTTGTTGTTGACTATAGCGGCGATTCTGTGCTGATCCGCTTCCGATGGCTGACAAAATAAGAATCCCAACACATGTATGTGACTTGTTGTCCTTTTTTAACATACCAAGGGATAAACTCAATTCGCATCGTGCTGACGAACAATACACGTTTTTTTTTTTAAAAAATCCACTTTGAAATTAGATACGTTAATGTTTTTTAGGGTAAAATTCTTACTAGAAAGGTTTCTAAATTCAATGCTTTTTTACTTAATCCGTCTGCTTATACGGAAGTATCAGCATTATTTTTTTTACTGGTTAGATTTATTGCATGTTAGCTACGAAATGCGCACTTCGTAGAATAATTCTTGAATTTGTCCATAGAGTAAAATTGCTTTGTTTTAAATAGTAACTTTATTTAATTTTTTTGCTGTTTAGATAGAAATGTCTATTTTTTCTTGTAAATAGAAAATCGTTGGCGATGTATTTTTTGTGTTGCTAGGAATCTCCCCCTCTCCGCATTGGTAGTTAGGTCGGTATTTCTATCTGACCCGAGTTATGTATCCCCCAATTGAGATATGTATAACGAAATAGAATAAATTAGGAAATTATTAGAGAGTGCCAAGTGAAGTGCAATTAAGTAAACCAAGGACAATTTATACAGTTTATTAACGTTCATAGGAACGGAAGCGCTACTTTGTATCGCAGACGATAAATGACACTGCAGATGTCAGGTCACAGGCGGTCACAGACGGTCAGGTACTGTGATTACTTAGAAATTAAGATTACAACATTGTATTTATGAATAGTATTAAGTGTAAGCTGACATGAGATCTGCAAGTTTCCACAGCCATGTGAGGGGGTAGGAATATTATAAAAAACCCGGGAACCCCAGTCGACGACAGTTAATCCATCGATCAGCTTTAGCATTGCGGTTCGTTAGATTACTCATTTTAGTACAATTAATTAGTGTATTTCGATTAAAGTAATATTCAACTAATTTGTCATAATTCCAAATCAGTTCTGTGTTACTAAAAATAAATTTGATGAGAAGTTGAAATGGTTTTTTAAAAAGACCGCTCCCCAGCCACGAACCTTAACTCTCGTACGCTGCAAAACGTAGCAAAGGGTAAGTGTTGTTAGTAACCTAGCTTGAAATCGCATTTAAGTAAATTTTGATCATTATGCAACTTTGTTCTGTTTTCTTCCATGTATTTGTATAGCGATCTACTCCCGCACCACTGTAGTTGACCGGAATCTCTTTATTTTGTTACGGAATTCCTGCTTCTTTTGGATAATTTCAAATTTAATTAATCAACGCCCTTAATATTTTACCACATAATAAAGATATCGCGTATCTACAAACAAAAGTATTAAATGGACAACTCCAATTAAAAGAAACGTATAGCTTGAACGTCTAATTCAAACTTTAGGCAAAGGCACAAACAAGGTGCTAGGTGTGAAGTGTCAAATGGTTGCTACGCGTCATTTTGACACGTATCAAATTCCCTTTCGCATTTAATTTTTATATGTAACTGTATTATACGTTTATACTTTACATTACCCGTTTTTTTCTCTCGTGGCTTTCTGTTAGTAATTGTGCGTTTGATCGTCAACAATATCCTAAACATAACAAATTGACCGTTTACCGCAAGTGGGGATGCGGTAGCTCTCGCAGTAGTAGCCTGGACACTTTTTACGGGTAGTTTAAAGTGTGAGCTGTGCAGAAATGGGCTCCCTCCCCAACACCTCGTCCTCTGTTTATCTATTTCGTTTAGGGTTCCTTCTACAGAAGGTATGGTGGATTTGAATAGCCACAAACGCCCTCCTTTCTCTCACTAAAGATTGTCTTCAAGAAGCTGGGTTAAAAATCGTAAGTAAAAAGTGTACCTACGATAATATTGTTGATACGTTACGTTAATAGGTTAAATTATCTTCACATGATTTAGAACTATAAACGTCGCCAAATTTAACCGTAAAATAGACGTTTAAAATATTTGAATGTATGAAAATGTAACAACTAACTTTAACCATAACAGAGCAAAAAAAACGTTTTTCTTTTCTGACAGTCAATCCAACAATGGAGAAATGAAAGGCCAAATTTTTTCTCCGGATGCTCACCTGCAAACAAATTCTGTTAAACATGTTAATTTGTTAAAAAGCGACTCAATTTGCAGATGAACCTTTGCAAAATTTTAGCTTGGAAGCAATGTCCTTCTATTTTTCTTAAAATTGAACGTTTGGTCTTAAGAAGAAGCTAGACGCTAGGCGCTATACATATTTCTTTGTACTTCGACCTGTTTTGAAAATATTTATTATTTAATGGCGTTTCCGCTAGGATAAATCTTAATATTAAGACTCACATTACAATAAGCATTAAGCATAGTTCAAAGTGGTCTATCTCAATCATGCTTTGCGTTGTATAAATGTTTCAAATCATGCTTTTATGGGATAAAAGGGGTTTTAGTGAGTAAAGCTTCAAAACTTTCTTGTGTTCTCCCTGCAATATAGTCATATATTTTTTGTATGTAAACTAAATAAACTTGTTAAGAAATCCACTTTTTGATGTACATACTCAAGTGTTTTCCAGTTAGCTGGGTTTTCAGTATCTGGAAACCCAGTTAACTCGTCATTTCAGGTCCAGAATAATCAGGAAATTCATACGTGTACGACTGAATGTCACCGTAGTATATTATAAAAAAAAATCGAACACTTGCTTTAATTTCCAACAAACCATCACGAGCCTATTGAATGACGTACAAATACAACCGCGAACGCCTTTTTGGCTCAGTTTTATAAATTCAACAAATGACTGAAAATAATAATTGATCGCGACTTGCGTTTGAAGTTGGGAACAAAAGGACCGAAAACTTTTACTACCACGTTTAATGGGAGTATATTTTATTTAACTTGTTTTGAAGTTATTGTAGATAAAACGTAGCTGTGAATTTATAGCTAATTCAAGAGCTACTGGCTGTGTTTGAAATAAAAGCTATATTATATCGTTAGTGCGTAATTCCAGCTCTGCCACGTTTCAGTAAACATGCTAAAATCAAACAAAGGAACCTGAGATTTAATTTGTGGTTAAGATAACTGCATGGAAGCTGTTTGAAAAAACTTTACACAAGCTAAATCTATCAGCTCTGATAATATTCACTCTTCTCGGCAAGACTAGGTTGTCTACAGTGGATTGACAACTACAAGGGCGTTTTTACAAAATTAGTATAAAGCATGCAAAGGCAAGGAATCTAGGAAAATCGCAAAACTTTCCCATAATCTCTGACCTCTATCTGTTGTACTACATAAAACAGCACAGCTCGTCAGAGGTTCTAGTTTCAGAAGAAATATGAATTCGCAATTATTATGATATAAATTATTGGATAAAGCGCTTCATCGTATATAAATAAGTGCCTGAGTAGATAAATCTACATAGTCAAACTTACTAATATCTGTACCTTAATTGTCGCGCTAAAAGAATTAGTAATTGTCATCAGCGATATATGTAGTTGTATCTAAGCACATGAAGGTGTCTTTGCATTTGTGAGCATTCATGCTTATACCAAACCGAATAAAGAACAGTAAAAAGAGTTTGTTACATGATTGTATAACAAGTTATAAATAAAACCAGATGCAAATAACATTAAGCAAGGCGCATAACATGGCGTAGGTCTATTTTGCTGCCTCACCGGTATATTTCTATTGATCAATGCAATGGTTTTGTTATAGCAATTTTGTATTCGTATTTATCGTGCTTTAAAGCAATTAGGATTTTTTGGAACTATCTTTGCTTGTTTATTTAGTAAGCGCCATAAATTTTATAAATTTCTTAATTAAAGCATTATTATTTTTTCTTCAAAGCCTTTGATACCGAGAATTTCTGCATCAGTGAGTTAAATAATTCTCTTTCAAATATTATAACATATTCTTCTCATCACGCAGACAGGACGTCCTAACAGCACTGTCATTTCCTGTGATTACCTGGAGGTAAACCACAATAAGAGCGTGGAGACCTCCCGAGGGTATAGTTACGTTCGCTACTACAACGGAATTCTCTTCCATAAAAAATAGATCCGAATTTCTCAGCGACCAATTTTTTTGATGAAATCTCAATTCTTTAGTACCGATTAATTTTTTAATTCGGCACCCCTGCTAAACTCCGTGACTCTCTCAAATTTTGTGCTATTGTGTGACTTGACAGTGTTGCAGAATGTTACTCAAAAATTCCAAATTAGTACAACCAGCTCGATACTTACGTTTGTAAGGTGTGCTACTGGATCCTTCCTGGTACGTAATAGATTCCCGGCACATAATCACGGTCTGTTCACTGCTGTGGGAGACCAGCAACCTAAAACCAACGCAGTCTATTCCTTGAACTAATCGATTCCCAAATTAAGAAACATGTTGTTATTCGTACCGTTATCTGCGCACCTTTCTTCTACATTGATTCTCTTACATTGATTAAGCTTGGGCGTTTGAAGAGACGATTAATCGTCGGAAGGGCCAACACATGTGCCATTAAGGCAGTCGCATGCTCCATCCATGTCAATAATCGTTTGCGCAAAAGCACGGCCACGATGGATGTCAATGACGGGATAGCAGGACATTGATTAGTTAATGCGCATGAATAAAAACGTTTGCTGCTCTTGTTTAAATGCATGATGCGTCCTACAAATATTCGCACACAGCGATTCGTCTTTTTCAATATTATGGCATTTATCCTCGGGTTTACACCAAATACGCATCTCTTGGTAGCAGGTGTCAATTTATAAGCCTCACATCCTCCAGCGTTAGCGCAGGTTGCTCCTACAGTTATGCCTTGCTCGTAGGTATCTTACTGGATCATCGGGTTCAATTAATTAAAGCCCAATTACGTCGACGTAGTAGATTGCTTTTGTAATCTAAAATAAAATATTCTTTCCCGGAAGAAATTTCCTGGATACAGGAAATACAGAAAATTCATTAAGTTTAAGAAGCTTATTGGTCTCTTTGGTGGTTTAGGCCAATTAAAACACCATCCGCATACACCAAAGTCACCACTGGCACGCCGAATGGTCAGGCCATGATCGAATTCCTGTAGTCTAAAAATAAGCTTGTCTGTAATGAGGTTAAGCAGAATAAAACCTAGCGGTGTTCTTGTTTATTGCTATGGCGGGTGTTTAGAACTTACCGACTCATACAGTCGTAAATATCTCTTCGTACCCGTCCACAATAAAACGCCAGGTTCTTTTTCTCTACTTGGAAGCGACATCGCACCCTGTTTATCGACCTTGGGAATATCTTTGTGCAAAACAACATTAGTTAAGTGTCTGCTGAAAGGTGATCTTCAGCCTAGATAGTGAGGAAAATATCTTCTAAAGTGTTCTACAACAATTTTTTAATCGTTTTTAAGATTTTAACAACGATGGCGACTTGTTAGTTAAAAGTCTTTCCAATTTTTTAAAGTAATTGCTGGATAGGGTATTTTATTATACTGAATTGTGCCATAAAGTTCTTATTTAGAATTTTGTAATAAACGAATCGCCTTTCAACTTGCGTTTTCTCTTGACTGCAAATATTCGTTCCTTTTTTTTCATCACTAAAGTAAACATATCTTTAAGTGCCAAGTTGACGCTACGCCACTATTTTTTAATTTACCCCTAGGATTCCGAATGACCTATGAATTTAATGGTGCGCGGCTAACGATAGTGGTGCTGTATGGGTCTTGTAAAAAAAAAAGAAAACTGGAGAATTTATCTGGAGAATTGAGAAATTAAGAGAATTTGGAGGAGACTGTAGAATTAAAAGACTTCTCGATCTACTCGTTTTTATGTCCAATTTTTTGTGTGTACCAATTTGTCGAGGTCTTAAGATACCATCCGCTTGGTAGACAGGTTTTCCTAACAGTTCCTCTTGTACGTCGGCTCCCTAGTGCAAATGAGCCCCCTGCTACGAAATACTACGTTGTTCTATTTATATCCTTAATAGTGCGTGAACAATATTGACATAAACACTTTACAAGAACAAGAAAAAATATCTTAATTTTGCAAGTTTAGCTGGCCAAGCAAACGTTTTCTGAGAAAAAAAAAACATGAATGTGTATCTCTCTTTTATAGGTTACCACATATATTTCCAACGAATTAGGTACTGGCGTTTTCAGCATGCGTACATTTGTTCCGTTCATAATAATGTTTATACACACAGTTGGTCGATGATATGCGAATCGGATACTTAAATGGTCTCACATATCGTGAACGGTTGCCGGATGCCGGATGCTGTGTATAAAGTCGCGAATTTGTCCTGCGACCTCTCGGAGCTCTCGATACCTGGAAAAAAGGGCTGTATCGGTTTTAAATAAAGTAGGGGTTGTGTGGTTTTAATAAAAATTACAAATGCAGGGTAAATCACGATAATCCAGCGTAAAAAGATAAAAAAGACAACGACACGCGGTGTTCCCAAGCGGTCACCCATCCAAGTACTAACCGCGCCCAACGTTGCTTAACTTCGGTGATCGGACGAGAACCAACTCAACTCAAAATAATTGATTTAACTTTTGTACATTTATATATATATATATATATATATATATATATATATATATATATATTTACATGCCAAATAAAAACGACAAACTCAAGACTATGACAATCAATAGCCGAAAGCAACAATCTCTGAATATACAAGTTTTTACTTACATTATTAAAACTTACAGACTCGTTTTGACAACAGTTGTTGCTTATCAACAGAATATCTTGGCCAAGCATAGGAGAAGGTATCGGTTTCCCTACAACAGCATTTAACGCAAAAATCCAATTCATAATTGACACACATACCAGCGTCTGAATTGTTCTTCCAGGAGGCACTCCTACCAAATAAATTTCGCAATACATTTTTTGATCACCAGTTACAGTGAGCAGTTTATCTTCTTAATTTTTGCTGTCCAGCGCCGTGGTAGTGGAATACCTGACTTCCTTCTCTCTTCTGTTTGCTACCGAGTTGTTTTTGATCCTACTCGCTTGCGTAATAGGCGTACATCCGAGTCAAGTTGTCCTCACGTTGTGCTTCTACTACTAGAGTATCAGCATGTAATCTTTAAAAAGGTTTGTCGGGTATGTTGGTTAATATTAAGGGTATCTTTGGGGGTGTTCTGTCGTATTTTGCCTTGTCGCATGATTCACATTGGTTAATAAAATCTGTAGTTAATTCTTTTATATCTTTAAAATAATATCATCTTATAAGTTGCTTTATTGCCTCATTAATTCTACGATGGTTAGTTTTGCCTTCGTGTTCGTTTCTAATTACGTCGTTTATTTCATCCGGGTCGTCTAAGGTTATTAATTTTCTTGCGCATCAAATAAGTTCAGGGCCAGAGTTATTGAATAATTTAACGTATAATTCCGAAAATCGTTTGTATAAATATTCGGTGTTGAAATAAAAGTAAAATCGTTTTTTTCTTAGGGATGTATTCTTTTAGAATTTTAATTATTTGTTCCTCGTTACCGTTCTTGGTTATTTGGATCTAATATATTTTTTTGTTTTCTACTTTTGTATATTTTACGGATTCGGGTTAGTTAAAACTTCTGTAATTATAAATTGACTGGGTTTTATATCGATGGCTTCGTTTAAAATTCAAATCGCGGTTTTTGGTTCTTCATTTTGAGTCAAATGTATTGTGTCTATCTCCCCTGGGTCTTCTCTTATTTCCGTCTCGTCCACGTTTCCTACAATGGATTCCGTTTCTAGTGCGTTGAGCTGTATTCTACTTAGGGCGTCTGCGTTATTATTATAAATTCGCTTTTTGTATATAATTTCGTAATCGTATTCCTCTAATCTGATTCTCCATCGTTGTAATTTTGAATTTGGTTCTTTAGGTTTGCATAGCCATGCTAATGGTCTATGGTTCGGATATGTAATATTTTCGTCCGTAAAAGTATGATCTACAGTACTCTGTTGCCCAAATTATGGCTAATAACTCTTTCTCTATGGTACTATATTTCTGTTCGGTCTCTTTAGTGTTCTAGATGCGTAGCTGATTGGTTTATCGCTACCTACTTTTCCTTGGCTTAGTACTGCGCTTAATGCTACAGTTGATGCGTCTGTTGTCACTATGAATGGTTTTGAAACGTCTGGGTATTCTAGTACGGGGTGGTTCGCAAGTATACTAAGTCCTAAAAATCTTTTAATTTCTTTGTTTGTTTTTGGTAGGGGGTAATTTAGTGTTTTCAAAGATCCGGTATTGATTAATAGTTTAAGTTCGGCAGGGAGTATTTCTATATATGGTAGTACTAGATGATTAATATTATTTAAATTTATTAGGTTTGGTCGTTTATAAATCGGTCTATCTGAAAATTTGAGCACTCATTTTCTTCGTCGTCCTCCTCGTAGTTTTCGCATGGTTCGTCACATTTGTAATTGTCCAAGTGGTTTGATTCATCATTCGTACTGGGGTGAATGTAATTATTCTGGTCATGGTAAAATTTTTCTATTTCTTGGTGAAATGGTTCCTCTTAGGTAAAGTTTTGTTTTTGATTGTGACTTGGTCGGATGTGTTAATTTTGTATTTTGTCTGGAGTTACCAGATGAGGTATCCATAGGTGTTAGTTTATAATAACTGTTAGGGTTGTTATTATTTGTGTTTGGTGTATGTTTAACAGGGTTTGCGTTGAATGCTAGTTTTTGTTGGTTCATGTTTTGGTTGAATCTTGGTTAAAATGCTGGTTTTGTAAAATTTGGGTTAAACGTTGGTCTCGGGAATCGTTTGAATCGATTACTAAAATTTGTGTTATTAAAATTCGAGTTATTACTTCGCGGTTAGTTCGTTTGTGCATTAAATGAAGTAAATTTTGGTTATGTGGTTGTTTGTCTCGCGGCTTGTATGGTTTTTATTGGCGAATAACTTTTATTCGCGTAAGATTATATAGTCTGTTTCAAAAGTACATTACCTTTTCTTCTTTTATTATCATGTTCATGGCTTCTTCTAGATTTTGGGGATGTTGGAACCCTATTTTATCTGACAGCCGTTTTGGTAATACGTCTATATAGGCGTCCAGTGTCATTTCGTGATACATTTTTGTTTTAAAAGTCGGATATTTTTGGTCGAGTTCTTCGATTTTTAATTTTGTTAAGATTAGACTTTGTACAGCTTGGCATTTCATTCCGAATTAGTACGGGAATTGGTTATTTTCCATTCTTAGGTTTATCAGGTCGCGTACTAGAGATTTTATGTTCCTTGATCGCCAAAATATGCAATCAATATTCGTTTAAAGTCTACCTTCTGTTCTAAGTCATCTCGGCTGTCTATTAGTGGTAGTGCCCGTCGGGTCAGTTTACTTATTATATGGGGTAGAAGTAATACATTTCTTTCGTTGTCCCCGGGTTTGGAGAAGGTTTTCATAAACATTTCGCGTTGCTGTGATAAAATTCCCAGCAAAGTTTGATCTCCGTTAAAGGTGGGGATGGTTTTGAGATCAATTTTTATATCTAAACTCATGATTGCTAAGGGTTGTTCTAATGATTATAGCTACTGTCGATTTTAATAAATTTTAAATTTTTGTAAAAATTGAGATTTATTTCGCGGTGTGTATTGTTACTTTTTAATTTGGTTTATTAATTTTCAGTTTGAAGTATGTTAGGCTATTTAATGGATCGTATTTCCTTGTATTTTATACTTAGTTATACGGTGCTGTAATTGAATTCAGAGATTTGTGCATGGAAAGATCTGGTTAATTGCTGTAGCCTTGAATTTGTTTATTTATACTTCGCGAATGTTAAATGGTCGCGGGGTTTAGTTTTCTGAAAGATTTCTATGGAATTAATATTCTTGTAATAATTTGCGTTGTACCTTGTACGTTTTTTACGCCAGTTACGATTTTATTATGCCTCTATTACTGTCCTGCTTTGAATAGGTTAAGCAGAATAAAACTTAGCGGTTTTGTGTTTAATTAAAATGCTATGGCGGTTTTTTGTAATTTATTGACTCATACAGTCGTAAATATCCTCTTGACCCTAAATATAAATGCCAGGTTCCTTTCTCTACTTGGAAGCGACATCGCGCCGTGTTTATCGACCTTTGGAATAACTTTGTGTAAAACAACATTAGTTAGGTGCCTGCTGAAAGGTGATCTTCAGCCTAGATAGTGAGGAAAATATCTTCTAAAGTGTTATAGAACAAATTTTTAATCGTTTTTAAGATTTTAACAACGATGGCGACTACTTGTTGTTTAAAAGCTTTTCCAATTTTTTAAAGTAATTGCTGGATAGGGTAATTTATTGTACTGAATTGTGCCTTAAAGTTCTTATTTAGAATTTTGTGATAGACAATTTGCTTTTCAACTTGCGTTTTCTCTTAACTGCAAATATTCCTTCCTTTTTTTCATCACTAAAATAAACATATCTTTAAGTGCCAAGTTTACGCTACGCCACTATTTTTAACTTACCCCGAAGATACGGGATGACCTAAGAATTTAATGATGCCTGGCTAACGACAGTGGTGCTATATGGGTCTTGTAAAAAAAAAGAAAACTGGAGAATTTATTTGAAAAATTGAGAAATTAGGAGAATTTGGAGGAGACTGGAGAATTAAAAGACTTCTCGAAGTCTACTCGTTTTTATGTCTAATTGCCAACCCGGCGACGTCTTAAGGTACTATCCGTTTGGAAGACAGGTTTCCTAACAGTTCCTCTTGTATGTCGGCTCCCTGCTACAAAAATTCTCACCCGCTTATCTAAAAAAATGCTACGTCGTTCTATCTACAGCCTATAGTGCGTGAACAATATCGACATGAACACTTTACAAGAACAAGAAAAAATAACATAATCTTGCAATTTTAGCTGGTCAAACAAACGTTTTCTAAGAAAAAAAACATGAATGTGTATCTCTCCCTTATAGGTTACCACACAAATTACTAACTAATTAGGTACTGACGTTTTCAGCATGCGTACATTTGTTCCGCCCACAATAATGTTTATACAGTTGGTATCGACATACTCAAGACTATGACAGTCATTAGCCGAATGCAACAATATCTGAATATACAAGTTTTACTTACAATGTTAATACTATCAGACTTGTTTAGACAACAGTTGTTGCTTACCAAAGGAATCTCTTGGCCAAGCGCAGTGGAAGGGATGCCTTTACCTACCACCGCAATTAACGCAAAAATCTAATTCATTATTGATACACACCAGGTCTAAATTGTTTTTTCAGGAGGCACTCCTACCAAATAAATTACGCGATACATTTTTCGATCACCCGTTACAGGGAGCGGGTTTATTTTCCATGAAGTAAGGACGCTTTACCCTATTCTTGTCTTAATTTTTGCTGTCCAGGGCCTTGGTAGTCGAATACCTGACTTCCATCTCTCTTCTGTTTGCTATCGAGTCGTTTTTTATCTTACTTGCCTGCGTAATAGGCGTACGTCCGAGTCAAGTCGTCCTCACGGTCGTATACATTCGAAGTTAATCGATAGTTTATTTATCCGAAATCACGTCGATAACGTGTGATCTTTTGTTTTTTGTAATACAAACGCGAGTTACATTTCGGGCCTTACGAGCGGTGTTATTAAAAATTACTTCCAAAACTTGTAACAAATTTTATTAGTTTAATCAGACATTAATTATGGAATTTTGACAAACTGTTGCAAATACTCTAAGTAGAAATAAAATAACTAATTGAACTAATATTAGGGCGCGTAGTCTAGGTAAACAACAATGTTAAAACTGAAATACTCAGACTGACTGACTGGTCTTGGGGCTCCGGGGATATTTATGTTGTCTCTGCCCCTCACAATTCTATAAGAACTTGCAGAGCTCATGTCTGCTTATTTCTTAATACTATTCATAATACATTGTAACAATCTTACTTTCTAGGTAATTGCGGTATCTTAATCGTCTGTGACCTGCCACCTGCAGTATCACTATCGTCTGGAATACATTGTATTGCATCCGTTCTCATGAACTGTTGATAACCTCTTTATATTTATCCTTGAATTACATTGCTGTACTTGACTTAATAATTTCTTAATGATTTCTAATAATTTCCTATTAGATTTTATTATATAATACATATAAAGATTGGAGGATGCATAGCTCGCGTGTATTCTATACTGTCTTATCTGATATTTTAATTCTACTATCGTTACATTGTAATGATGTTATTATCCAATTCTATTTTTTTGTTATGTCGCGTCACCTGGTTACATGTGGTTTCCTGCATTTGTTCATCATCTGTAGCTTTGTTATTGTATGCCGACAGCGCTAGTTATAATCTTATATTTGTGAATTCGTATCCGTGCGACTCTTGGTATCAGACGTGTTTTAGTTTATGGTAACAAATTGGATTATAATTTAAATGAAACCAGCCACATTCTCTTCGTTTTAATTTAATTTTAAAGGATATTGTTTTTAATTAAATTTATAAAAATATTCTCAATTGGACATAAAACTTTGTTTGTACCCCTATGTAACTATATGAAATGCTTTTGTAATGTTAAAGCAAAAGCAGTTTCACTCTTCATTGCTGTCTAAACGTTAATTACACTTAAACTTTTAACATATAGGGTGCACCCTCGCATAAGTTATAACTATCCACTCCGCACTAATGAATACCTTTCTAATACCGTATGTTTAATAACAAAGAACGCACTATCGTTACCATTCTTAATACTACCATCAACAACTGCAATTAGAACATAATATACCAGATAAACTGTCCAGTACCTTAAAAACCAATTCACGTACGAATTACAAGCACATAAATTGATCTCATGGTATATGAGAACGATTTTAAGTTCAATCTATAAAAGAGTATGTTAATTTGATTGATTATCTTATTAAAACGTCAGATTTCCTAAAATGTGGTTCTACTGTTGACTCACCGACAAACAATAATTATAACATCAGCCCAGCTCTTTATCTACGAATTTTCATCCATTCAGCTTTGTGCATCAACTAGAAAATCTATTAAAATTTTAAAAATAGGTTTTAAAACGAACAAATATAATAAGGTATTTAAGTATTTTTTAAAATATAAAGAACTATAAAAAAAATCAAATAATTATATTTATTATTCAAATTAAGCATTTTTTTAATTATTTTTTTTTTTCAAAGCTAATTTTAATATTTTAAATAACTATTTATAATATGACAATTTTTTAAAGATATTAAGAAATAAATTGAAAAAAACAAACAAAGAAAAAAAAATTAAAAAGTAAATAAAAAAAAAATTTAAACAAAAAAACCCAGAAGAATTTTCCAAAAAGAAAAATCAAATCATAATAAAAAATAATTGAACTTTTCCAAATGTCAATTAAAAAACTAAAATTTAAAAATTCATAAAAAAATTTTAGAAAATTAAATTGCAAATTTTAAAACTTTTATAAATTAAATAAACAAACACCAATTATTTTCAATGAAAACTAAACGGGGTTCCCCACTTTTTAGGTATTTAAAATAGAAAAACCATTTGTAAAAAAGGGTCTAGCGTAAAAAAAAAAATGGAATTTCTATGTTTACCAAGAATTTAAATTGAAAAATTAAATTAAAATTTATATTTTAAATAACAATTCCAAATTTTTTAAAAAGCGCCCCTTTTTATATATAAAATTAGTTGTGGATGTTTATTAAAAATAAATCAAGTAATATTTAAAATAATTCAAAAAATATATCCCAATCCAAAAATGCCTGCTTAACAAATTTAAAATTTAAGCAACCTTCTAAAATTTCTCCAATATCACGCCGTATCTAATTAGAACAAAATACACAGGATTCTAAAGGGGAAGCCTTTCATTTTATACGTATAAATTTAATTAAATCAAATTAAATTGAAAAAAAAAAAAAACAAGGAACTTTTTAAAATATAAAGTTTTAAAGTTGACCCGTTGATTTAATTTTATCGTTGATCGAAAATTATGTTTGCAAACATAATTGTCTCTACTTTTTGAAGCGATTTACGATGAAATTGGTTTTTTCCATTAACCGTAATCGAAAAAATAAAAATTTTTTTTTCTTAACTGACTTGAGTAAATTAAAAAGAAAATAAAAATCTGTTTATAAGAATTTGAACCCAAAAAAAATTTTTTCCAAATTAAAAAAAAAACATAATTTTTTTTTATAACAAACTTAAACAAGAAATATTAAAAAAAAAATCAAAAATAAAAAAAGGAAAAAAAAATAAATTTCAAGTTAAAATTGATTTTTATCTAGAACTTATTTAAATAATAATTCATCATTTATTGAAAGGCTAGAAGCCCTACCGTCGGCTTCATTAGGAACTTTATTAGACAACAATTCTTTTAGAATTGCCGCAGGCTTAGATCTACTTCCAAAATGAACCAATTTTATTAGTTTAATCAGACAATAATTATGAAATTTTGACAAACTGTTGTAAATACTCTAAGTCAAAACAAAATAACAAATTGAACTAATATTAGGGCGCGTAGCCTAGGTAAACAACAATGTTAAAGCTGAAATAATAAGACTGACTGACTGGTCTTGGGGCTCCCGGGGTTTGTATGTTGTCCCTGCACCTCACAATTCTGTGGGAACCTGCAGAGCTCATGTCTGCTTATTTCTTAATACTATTCATAATACATTGTAACAATCTTATTTTCTAGGTAATTGCGGTATCTTAATCGTCTGTGACCTGCCATCTGCAGTATCACTATCGTCTGGAATACATTGTATTGCATCCGTCCTTATAAACTGTTGATAACCTCTTTATATTTATTCTTGAATTACATTGTTGTACTTGACTTAATAATTTCTTAATGATTTCTAATAACTTCCTATTAGATTCTATTTTATAATACATATAAAGATTGGGGGATACATAGCTCGCGTGCATTCTATACTGTCTTATCTGATATTTCAATTCTACTATCGTTACATTGTAATGATGTTATTAATCCGATTCTATTTTTTCGTTATGTCGCGTCACCTGGTTACATGTGGTTTCCTGCATTTGTTCATCATCTGTAGCTTTGTTATTGTATGCCGGCAGCGCTAGTTGTAATCTTATATTTGTGAATTCGTATCCGTGCGACTCTTGGTATCAGACGTGTTTTAGGTTATGGTAACAAATTGGATTATAATTTAAATGAAACCAGCCGCATTCTCTTCGTTTTAATTTAATTTTAAAGGATATTGTTTTTAATTGAATTTATAAAAATATTCTCAACTGGACATAAAACTTTGTTTGTACCCCTATGTAACTATATGAAATGCTTTTGTATTGTTAAAGCAAAAGCAGTTTGCACTCTTCCTTGCTGTCTAAACGTTAATTACACTTAAACTTTTAACATATAGGGTGCACCCTCGCATAAGTTATAACTATCCACTCCGCACTAATAAATACCTTTCTAATACCGTATGTTTAATAACAAAGAACGCACTATCGTTACCATTCTTAATACTACCATCAACAACTGCAATTAGAACATAATATACCAGATAAACTGTCCAGTACCTTAAAAACCAATTCACGTACGAATTACAAGCACATAAATTGATCTCATGGTATATGAGAACGATTTTAAGTTCAATCTATAAAAAGAGTATGTTAATTTGATTGATTATCTTAATTAAAAACGTCAGATTCCTAAAATGTGGTTCTACTGTTGACTCACCGACAAACAATAATTATAACATCAGCCCAGCTCTTTATCTACGAATTTTCATCCATTCAGCTTTGTGCATCAACTAGAAAATCTAATTTACAAAATAATGTTTTTAAAAGCGAAATTGACTGCAATATATAGGGCATTATTCTGTTTCAGAAATAAAATCGAGCTCCGCGGATAGAAATGCCAAAATTAATTAGAGTCAAGTGAATACTTGCAAATATCATCACACGGGAGCACTTAATTTTGTGAAATGGCATTCAATTTATTTTGCGAGTATTCTGAAAAGTAACGTTATATGTAATTAAAACGGGTGTGCTGTAAAAGTCCATTAATTAAAAATAACTAAAAATTCCAAAAGTATTAAATATTTCTCTAATGTTAATTTTTAATTGATTGCATAATTTACCTGTCAAAACATTTGTCACTCAAATGGACCTAATTTTATTTTTATAAACGTTTCTAACTTTATATATTACGTTATTCTCTTTTATTTTTACCAGTAAACATATAAGGCCTATGTTCAAATGTTGATGTTTTACAATGCAAGACTTAATTTTTGAAAATATACGTTGAAACCTGCATTAATTTTCAACTTGTATAACAGAAGATAGAGTTACGAAGAGTACTTGATGGTGTACAAGTCCGAATAATTATTGTATTCACATTTATATTATAAAAGAGAGTGGAATTATAATTTATATGAATAATATGGATAAAATTAGAAAACTTGACATTACAGGAAAAATCAAAAGTGACATACCTCAAAACCTAGAAAATGGAAATATATGTAAAATATGTAACAAGAAATTTAAAAATGAAAGAGGAGTTAAAATTCATACAAGAACAACTCATAGAGAATACAACATAAAAACAAATTTTGATGTGAACAATAATCCAAGCGCTAACGACAAAAGTAGAAACCCACCGAGCGATGATAAGGAAATATGGAATCTGAATTGTGTTTTAGCATCCCTAAAACGAAACGGTAATATAATAAAACGTATTCCAAAAAGTGTTAGACCGCAAGTTGCTATGAAATTAACTGAAGTCATAGATGAATGTGTAAAATTAAATTCAGTGTCAGCTTGGAAAGACCTTTTTCTGTTCCCATATAAAATATTGGCTATTCCAAATTTACGATCAAAAAATAAATCAGATACCGTTACAAAAAATTTTTAGATAATATAAAAAATATTCTATTCCAGATCAAGTTGAGACTCATACAAAAAAAAAAGTTTTACTTAATATATGGATCTCAAAAAAAGTCATTTCAAAAGTTTCAGATGGTGACCTATCATCTGCTATCAAAATTTTGTGTTCAAATGAAACCTTTTCAGATTATGACAACGCTACACTTAAAAATTTAAAATTAAAACATCCAAAATCTACCACAACATACCCAAACTTCGACACACATTGTAATTTAGTCATTTCCGATAAAGATACTCTATTGGCAATAAAATCCTTCAAAACCAGCTCGGCTGGTGGTATGGATTCACTTCGCCCCTCACACCTACAAGACCTTATGAGTTTTTCAACAGGGATTCATGCACAGAATCTTTTGAAATCAATAACATCATTATGCAATCTGATGCTAGCTGGAAATATAACAAACGACATATGCCCAATTTTATACGGAGCATCATTATGCGCTATAAAAAAGAAAGATGGCGGGATTAGACCGATTGCAATAGGTACTGTCTACCGTAGGTTAACATCTAAAATATGCTGTAAACATATAAATGAAAACTTAGGGAAATTATTTAGACCATTACAATTCGGTTTTGCAACCCTAAATGGCTGCGAAATTGTAGCTCACGCTGCTCGCATATGTTTAAATAACTTTCAGGAAGAAAAAGTTATTGAAAATAGACTTTAAAAACGCTTTTAATTCGATACATAGACATACAATTTTTGATAAAATTCATAAACATACTCCAAATTTGTCCGCCTATATAAGACAATGCTATGAACACTCTTCGTTTCTCTATATCATTTATTCAGAAAGAAGACTACAACAAGGAGATCCGCTAGGACCGCCCCTATTTTGTTTAGCAATTAACGACTTAATTAAATGTATAAACACAGAGTTTAATGTATGGTATTTAGACGATGGTTGCATCGGCGGCAATATTATATCGGTTTTTGAGAACTTTAAAACAATAATTGAAAATTCCAAATCTATAGGATTAGAAATTAATTTTGAAAAATGCGAATTACTAAACATTTCACCAAAGAATAGAAAATACATTCAAGAGCTATTCAACTCTATTGCCCCAAATATTGCCATACCAGATAAAAATAATTGGACCCTACTTGGAGCACCTCTTTGTGCAGAATCAATCTCCAACTGTATAAATTTTAAAAATTGATTCATTATCAATAATGGCCGATCAACTACGATACAATATGATCCCGTCGCATATATCATTCTTCCTACTTAAAAATTGCTTTGCCATTCCCAAACTGACATATATTCTAAGATGTTGTCCAACCTGGATATACCCGGACATATTAAGTTCCTTCAACAATTTACTACACAATACTCTAGAGGAAATCCTAAACATCAAACTTAATCCAACCGAATGGGCACAAGCTTCATTACCTATTAAAAGAGGTGGGCTAGGAATCCGAACGGCCCATTCACTTGCGTTACCAACATTTTTATCTTCAATTAATGCATCCTGGCTTCTAATTCAAAATATCTTTTTAAATTTCGAAAATGTTCCGAACGAAACTCTACATTTAGAGACAGAAAATTTATGGAAATCTAAAACAAAAATAACTAATATAACACACAACAAATCTATCCAGAACGAATGGGACAAACCTTTATTAGATATTGCTTCAAAAAATATGCTTGAATCTGCTTCAAATCATATACATAAGGCACGCATTCTTGCAGTTTCATCAAAATACTCAGGTATTTGGCTAGAAGCCCTACCGTCGGCTTCATTAGGAACTTTATTAGACAACAATTCTTTTAGAATTGCCGCAGGACTTAGATTAGGCGCGAAGTTATGCACACCACATACATGCATCTGCGGAACTGAAGTAAATGATTTAACTATTCATGGACTTAGTTGTCGTCTTAGCGCAGGCCGTCACGTACGTCATAATATCATAAATGACCTAATTAAACGAGCGCTAGTTTCGGCTGACGTTCCTTCTATCCTTGAACCTTATTATTTATTCAGAGATGACGGCAAAATGCCAGACGGAATTAGTTTAATACCATGGAAGTTAGGGAAAGCAGCAATTTGGGATTTTACTTGTTGTGACACACTTGCTCCCTCACATGTAACTGCTTGTTCACATAAACCCGGTTCTGCAACAATTACCGGAGAAAACAAAATTAAAAAAATATTCTTTCTTATCAGATCTTTATCTATTTTATCCAGTTTCGATCGAAACCTTCGGAACCTTTGGAGAACTAGGATTAAAATTCTTAAAAAAAATAGGTAAAAGAATTACACACAATACATACGACAATAAAGCGACTAACTTCCTGTTACAGAGGATTGCTTTAGCAATTCAAAGAGGAAACGCTATTTCTGTTCTCGGAACAATCCCACCATCTAAAAATCTAAAAGAATTTTCTTTTTTACCCTCAAAATCTTTAGATAATAACACGTACACTAAAAACAATAATAAAACAGATCCAATCGTTAAACTGATTTATTTATTTTACTCAGATTTAATTAGAAACCAGAAAAATGACCATAGATCTCTTATTATAAACAACCTAAAGGAAAACGTTAATGTTTCAAAAACAAACAATACAATGAATAATGAATTCACATCCAAAAGAGAAAGTATTAAAGATAAAAAATGGGAGAAACAAAGTACAAAAGAACTTAATGTAAATTTTCCAAGAACACGTGGTTTAAAAATTTAGGCAATACTTGCTTTTTCAATTCCGTTATACAATGTCTCGGACAAACACCATACTTATTACAATTACTTCTTGAAAATTCAAATTCAGAACAATATTTCCAATTACCTAATTCATTTGATGAAGCTTTGGAAAAAGGGCACCCTTTAAAACACATTTTAGCACAAACGCTAAAAGAATTACTAAATGGTAAACCAGAAATATATAACCCCAGTATACTGCTTTCAAGACTTAAGCAAACAATGCCATAGTTTGCTGGAAACAAACAATACGACTCACATGAATTGCTACATCTATTAGAAGCAATACGTGAAGATCATTTAAGAAATTATCAAGCAGTAATTTTACAAAAAACGGAACTAAATCTAAAAATAAATCCATCGTGTATTGAAAAATATAGAGAAGGTATACAAATTTATGAACAGCAGAACTTTGAGCTATTATTACCCACTGAACAGGTATTTCGAGGCACATTAATTAGTACAATTCAGTGCCAAGATTGCAACCACATTTCACATCGAGATGAACCCTTCCTTGATCTGAGCTTACCAATATCAGAAAAACAAATTTCTCCATTATTTCATCACAAAATAAAAGAATTTGACAAACATAAATCATCACAACACCAAATAAAGAAAGAAAAACTTATAATTAAAGAATCTCACAGAAAACAACAAAAGTGCTCTAATCAAGTAGGATATACTGGCAACCAAACTGTCACCAGCCGAATTGAAAAATCTAAAGAAAGCAGTCCAAAAGGCCAATCTTACATTAATAGAGAAGATACCATCGACAGAAATACTTCCTTATTTAATGACAGCAAGAAAATACATAATGTCTATGGAGATTTTGATATATACAAAGATGAAGAAACAGATGAAGAACATTATATAAACGATACATATAGAAAAACTATAGTTCCAAAATATCAATGTGAAAAAACTGATTACTCCGTGCAATCTTGTTTAAACCAATTTACTGCATGTGAGTTACTTACCGGAAATAATAAAATAGTTTGTGATTGGTGCACAAAGAGACAAGTTGGACCTGATAAAAAAAATGTTTATACCAATGCCATTAAGCAAATTTTAATCAACATTCCACCTCCTTATTGATTTTACATTTAAAAAGATTTCAAACCCTAAGATTTCGGTCAACAAAATTGAATGACCAAGTATCGTTCCCTATATTACTGGATTTAACACCATTTTGCTTAAAAGAATGTCAAAACCTTCAAGGTGAACTTTAATCAATCCAAAGTATTATACACATTATACGGAGTTATACAGCATAACGGTTCTATTCATCATGGACACTATGTCGCATATGTAAAAGTAAGAACGACGTTAGATAACGACAGTCACCGTTGGCAATTCCTACCTAAAAATAAAAAACATTTATTGTTTTCACAACGCAAAACCACAAAAAGTAATACTGACATTTCAATGGGAAAATGGTATTATATTAATGACTCAAATATTTCAGAAGTGCCTGAAAAAAAAGTCCTTGAGACACAGGCATATTTATTATTCTATGAACGAATATTGTAATGTTTTTACTTTAACTAATTGTATATGTACTTATACTGAATAAAGTTGATTTTTTAGAAATTGAAAAATTTATTACAATTCAGTTTGCGCTTCTAAACGTGCCAGTAGTTCCATCTAAAGCCCACTTGAATAAGGGTAGCACTTGTCTTTGCGTAGATAGGGTAATTCTTATCTATCGATGAATATGCCAAAATATTACTCGTCTTCAACCACTACAAGGATAATGTTCCATTTTTTAAGTACCTAGACCTTCATTCGCTGAAATGATTTAAAAAGTACTACATAAGACATACAGAGTCTACTAATTCCCCAAAAATTTCATTCCTAAGGAGTCAAAATTGCTAAAGTTTAAAGCAAGAATCAGGCCTAACTACGGTTTTGGCCACCCCGCAAAAATTTTGCTTTATTATACAACCAAATTATTCACATTGGAACTTATAAATTACGTAATGCTTGTGCGTTGCTTAAGTACACAGTAGGCTGTAGAAATAAGTTACTATAATTTAGTTAGTTTAACGAGGGGTAGTAAAACTCACTTTGAAAGGTTTACAGAAGCTTGGATAGTTTACACTTTATAAAGGGGCTATTCCAATATTATATTACATTAAAATATTATAGTTCACAATTATATTGGTGTACATTCACATGGGGTTTAAAACAGCACAGAATCAAAAACGTCATAAACTTTAATGTGTTGCGAAAAACGAATGACCAGCTTTCGTGACTAACTGTAAAACGTATAAGCAATAATCGTTCATAAATGACACTGAATTCCGCCATAAGACAGCATGAGACACAAAAAGTGTGAGAGAGGGAGATTGAAATACAGGAGTAAGCTGTAAAAGGTTAGCAAGTTAAGTTTTGAAAGAAACGATGTTTGAGTGACAGCGGACAAGGATCGTTGACCCTAACCCGTGGGCACTAAGAGTCGATATCGATTTGTATTCAGCTTTGCTGGATATGCATACCAAAAAAATCAAACACGCGCATCACGAAATTTATATTCGTGTCAGTCTGGGTTTTCCAATCATGAAAAGGTAATAGATTGGCTTGACTCGTTTACGAAAAATGGAGTTTAAATATATAGAATGGGGCGACCTACGTGACGAGGAGGTATAATAAAGGCAAATTATTGACGTCTTTAGACATCTTTCATAGTTAATTTTAAATCTAATCTAGAAAATTAAAACTGTTAGAACCATATGAGATCTTAATCGGTTTATGATGAATAATAAGAAATATGTAAAAGTAAGCTCAATTGTGGAATTACTGTTAGCTAAATAGTGAAAATCGAGTATTCTTAATGGATATTAGAATGTTTAAGTAAAAAGTTGGTAGTGCGCCGCCTTTCTTAGGATTGTTGTTAAGGTATTTCCAAATAAATGGGATCTAAGATATCTTATAGGTCAATATGGGAAATTAGAACAATGGAATGGTGATATTATTTAATGGTTAGTGTTTTTAAGGAGTTTTGTTACTAATACCTGGCCAGTTGGAGGTTGACTAGGTTTGTTAATTTAAAATAATTGTGTACGTGCCATTATATTCTCAAAACATACTGGTAAAAAAGTTTAAACTTAGATATAATTTTGTTTGAAGTTATGTATAATACACGTACAGGTAGAAAGCAACATTGTGAAAAGATATCTAGCCACTCGGGTGATAATGTTGTATCTAGAGAGATACCTCTGAAAATTTCTTTAATTCGATAAAAAGAGAGTATTTATAAGTTACGATAAGTAAAGGTATAATATGAGGTGACGAGATTTGAAAAACTTCAAGTACGGAAATGTATCCTGGATTTCCGTCTTTCGTCTAACAAAAATTTCAAAAGACTTGCTGATACAAGACGCTTTGGTGTCTTCGTTTTCGACAACTAGTACATTCCTTCAAGATAAGTGCTACTTGTAAAGATGTTTTTATATGGATCAGTTTACATCCTTCTATTTTATTTTTTATAGGAATCTATTTTCACAACCACAGCGTAGGCACATATAAAATTGATAAGAGATTCCCTCCCCTTTGGGGCAAATTGAAATTAGTAGCGCATCGTTATTTCTACCCATAATAAAAATTTGGCGCGCAACAAGCGGCTATCTCAATTCCTCAAGCGATAACAACTTTTGTTACGAGGAAAAACGACGTTACGGTACGAAATTTCGATATTGTCAGAATGAGTGGGCAACCCATAACATTTTTATAGATGATCTGACTAAGTACGGTGGTGTGGGAGTGAATTCCTATAAAAAACATGATGAAAAAATAATAAAATATAAACATGTAAAATGGCCAAAATACAAAACTACTTTACACTTACCACTTATCCTAAAAGGCTTTACTAGTTGTTTAAAATAATGGCGCCAAACCGTCTTATCTCAGCAATTTCTTTGATGTTTGCGAAGCAAGTATTCTGGAAGGGTCTCGGTACTTTAGGTTTCCAAATCTTGTCATTACTATATTCTACCTTTAACTACCGTATTTTAAAAATACTCACTAGAATTCTATCACATTAAACAAATTTGTTAAATAATGGCCCCTCCCAAAATACGACTTCGTCGCTGGATTGGCTGAATATTATTTCATAATTTTCTTTCTTCCACCTGTATTATAAATATCTCCAAACAAAATGGTATTTACGTTTAAATTCCATTAAAAGTAAATTTCGAAAATATAACTACACGTACATAAACCGTAAAGAAAAACCTAATCTACCTCCTACTGGCCAGGTATTATAAACAGAACTTATTATTAGTCCATTCTATTGCCTTGATCTCCCAGATTGACTTATATGACACCCTAAATGGAATTCTCTTAGCAACAATACACAGAAACAGCGCAGTACTAACTTTTTTACTTAACTATTTCAATATCCACTAGAAATACAGAGTTTGCGCTTTTTAACTAACAATAATTCCACAAGCGAGTTTATGTTTACATATTACTTACTTTTTAAAATGTTCAAACTTCCTTCGCTAATAATATTATGCTTAAATTTAAACAAAACCATTTCCGTCGCTATTTCATAATCCAACAGAATTATTATGTAGCGGAATATTAAATTTCCTACTGTATAGATACAAGTCATTTACATAATTATACATCATAAACGAACAAACAACTTATACAGTACCCACGGTTTTAATTTTCAAAATTATTTTTAAAACTAAATACAAAAGACGTTTAACGGCACCAACGGAGATACCTCGCTCCATCTATTTAAACTCTAACTTGCGTTGACGAATGAAGCCAATTTATCTCTTTTCATGGTTCAATAACCCTGACGTATGCGAATGTAAATTGCATTATTCACGTGTTTAATCTTTCTGTTCTACGTATCCAAGCTAAGCTCAAAACAATTTGACATTTGTGAGCACCTATAGCCTACCCAACGTCCGCTGTCACTCAAACATCATTTCTTTCGTATAACTTACCAACTTTTTAAAACTTTTTCTATATTTCAACCTCCCTCCCTAAAAAATTGCATTTTTACACCTTGGGCGTATCATGCTCTCTTATGGCCGAGTTCAATGTCATCCATCTGTGCGAACTATCATTGTTCCCACACTTTGCGTTTAATACCTAAAGCTTGTTATTTGTTGTTATGACGTGCTGATTCTGTGATGTTCAGAACCCCGTGTGAATGTACAGAAATATTATTGTGAACGATAATATGATGATTAAATATTATATTAAAATAACCTCTTTATAAAATGTAAACTATCCTAACTTCTATAAATTTTTCAAGGTGATTTTGTACTGCAGTTAATTGAAGTAACTAAAATATATTAATTTATTTCTACAGTCTAATGTGTACTTAAGTGACGGGCGAACATTACAATTATTTGACATCAAAACTACAATGTATTTGTACAATACACAAACTAATATACACCTCAAAATTTGACACACCAAACAAACACATTACGTAGCTTACTCTCAAGATCCAATTTATAAAACCTTTTTCTTGCCTATTTTGCTCTAATTTCAATTATTGCTTCATCGATACTCATGTTTTTGTAATGCCATGTTCTATTACTAAGAGCGGTAGATTATCTGATCTATCTTGTGAAGTATGCTTCCTAAAATAATTTTTAATTTTGAGAAAGAACTGTCCGCACTTGCAGTGCTAACAGATAAAGTTATATACGACATTTAGACTGTTTTGCGTTTTGAAAACTGCTAGAACCTATAAACTTGAAATGCGCTAAATATTCTAAGAACTATAAAATACCGTTAGCAATTTTTAATTTCAATTTCTAATCGTTTGAGCCTTCTCACATTTGAGTCCACGGCATTGCGGGGGCTGACTGGAGTGTAGTTATGTCACTCGCAAGACCTTTATGCAACCTCAGTTTGTTGTTAGATTTTTAGTAAAGTATAATGGCGCGCCTTAGTGTAGAAAAGCACTAAACGGACCCATATATTACCTCATAATAAAAGCGTTATATATATGCGTAATATCTGCAAGCGACATTACTCCATACCACCATCTTTAGTACGAGAATTGAGCTAAAGCGTGCTGTATTTGTCGCGTTTCTATGATTCATAAAAAAATTTGTTTTGAATTAAATTATGAGAGTAAAACATGTGCCACGCAAGAGACCATTTGCCGCCGCTTGGGAATGTCGCCGGCGTGCCTTGTACTCATGTTTAACAATTTTGGACATTATAGAAAACCTAGGATATTCATGAACTTAAACGGGACTCTGTTGTTAAAAGAATTTTTGTCACAAGTGATCCTTGAAAAATGTGCTCAATTTAGATAGACCAATTACGCCTACCGCTCTTGCATATATTTTGGCGATCGAATACTGATCTTGTTATATAAAGGTGAACGTTTTAGTTAATCATTTGCCTGAACCGAAAGCACAATATAGTACACAGAACCTACAAAAAAGATAGCATAGCCTACGTTTCAAGTTAATAATGTAAATTAATTAATAAGTCGCTTACGTCCTAATTCAATGCACATTGGTCGCATGTGTACCAAATAATTACTGTTTATTTCTAGTATCCGCGTAAATGCGGTTGCCACCCACCTAGATTAAATTACTTGCAATGGAATTTGTTGGTTTTTTATTTCTACAACATTAAACCGGATAAAGACAAAGTTAAGGTACGATAAGAGATAGGCATTGGAATTACTAGGTAAAGCTCCACTACATTTTATAATTTACAGCCGCACAAGTTCTTTAAGAATGCCATCATAGTTATACTTCCCACAACTTGAAAATCCACCACCGTTTGTTTGCATGCATCCTGATCGATCAGAAAACGTCATGTCCGTTCTACGACCGGCGAGAATAATCTTAACCACAAAACAAACGGTTATTCACCGTAAAACATTGCCGCGTAACACCAAGACCACACTTATTATGCGTAATACCCTAAATAATAGTACTACAGTAATCTACTAAAATTACTGCATGATTGTGCACTTGCTGCGATGTTTTTCAAAATACTATGTATCTTGTTTTATTATCCTTTTTTGCCAACCTTTGTCATATTGTATCTATGTTTATGAGTTCAAGCATTTCAGCAGTTTTTATGGTTACCACACGTATCGCCATGTCAAAACATATTTTCGTTTCGTCGTACGTTTCAGTATATTTCCTTCCGAATGAATCGTACCTGCCTGCCTGAATCTTGAGAAACTAATTTCACAGCGGCTTATAGAAGTAATTTACCCCGTTTAATGTATTCTTCTTAATCTTCTTTGGGGATTAAACCACTCATAGTTTTTAAAATTATCTTTATTAACGTTTCGATCCATGACCTAGGATCGTTTTCAAAAAGAATTTTTGTCACAAGTGATCCTTGAAAAATGTGCTCAACTTAGATCCTAGGTCATGGATCGAAACGTTAATAAAGATAATTTTAAAAACTATGAGTGGTTTAATCCCCAAAGAAGATTAAGAAGAATACTAAACAAACCACAACAAACATACAGGGACCGTTTAATGTAATTATGTAAATTATCCTTTTGTTGAAAAAAGGAATTTAAAATCTTACTACTTACTAGCATTAACTATCCTAAAACTTTCGACATACGCGGTGCGCTCTTGTTAACAAAACCCATTCTAGTTGTTTTAAACTAATACATGCACTCTTACTCTCTTACTACTTCATTTCCATTTAAAGTAATGCGTCGCGTTACATAATATCTTTATGAGATGGAGCACCTCCGCATTAGGCAGCTACTGTACAAGAATTTTCAACGAACTTCGTTCGTTTATGAAATCGATTTGTCGCCCGTCTGTCTGTCCGTCTGTCCGTCCGAGGCCTTTCTAATGGTCGGACATCAATGTGTGATACATCAATCGATTCAGCTCGGTGTCCTGAGCTTAAGTTTTGATGTCAGTTGAAATCGGGCCACGGGGACGCCGTGCCCCCGCGATATTCCGTCGGAAAAATTAAAATTTCAAATAGGTCCAAAATTAATGTGCGATACATATTTGGACTCCCCTAACATAGCTGAGTCGAAATATGGTACCCCCCACAAAATCTGACCACGGATACCCGACCCCCTCCCCCCCGGGGAATTAATTTTTATTTTATCTGAATACTTATAATTGTTACAACATAATAATTTTAATTTCTTTAAATTGTTTTAAAGTAAGTCTACATTTGGAAGTTCGTTGCGACAATGCCTTGCATTTTCAACTTGTTAAATAATAATTTTTTTACATTTTCAATCGGAAGGTGAGACCTGTGAAGTCGTCACTACATTTGATTTTCCAATGCTCCACCCGCATTGGTCAAGAAGCGAGTTTTTTACCTGGAGAATTTTGAATTTCTGCCGAACCCTTGTTGTTCCAAGCAAGGTCTTTAGTGTGCGCGACAACACTCACACGGGGGACCTCCATTTTACCTCTGATCCGAACGAGGGTGTAGTTTTGTGAAAATTTTTCAATCGGACTGTGTCGCGATTCGAACCCGGACCCTTGGGCATAGTAGTCACACGCATACCAACTACACCACACATCCTCTCTGTGAAGTGGTCAGCAAGATCACCGGTTGTCACTTCCTTGATATATCTTTTGGCGTTATCTAAAATCAAGATTTAACAGACTCAGTGAGCCTCTTAGAAGAAACTTCAGCAACGAATAATTTGAGAAAGTTAAAATTTACACCATAAATTATACAAAATATTAGAAAATCCTTTGAATCGCGCTTTTTCAACTGTATGCAAGTGAGTCAAAGACAATTTAAGCATTTGCTAATATAATACGTATTTTGTTCTGTGCAATAGTTCTTATTTTACCCTAGTTTGAAAAACAAACCATTTTCACAAGGTGTCTTGCAACTTACACGTTCCATCCTGTTAACTGTAACAAGATTCAAATGATCTCTCAAATGAAGCGTTCTTCTTCAAAATTTGAGGCTAAAGAATGCGTTCTGCCGCAGGTCGTTCTGAAGCAATCCAATTTAACGTTAAATAATTCCTACTGAAAATGAAAATTGACGTGTTTTTATTGGACACCCTGTATATAATGTTTGCTTGGCCACAAGATTTTTAAATGAAAATTATGCAACAACCTCATTTTTAAAAACTAAGAAGCTGGCTCGGAAATGTTTTTGCATCCCACTGCATTTGTATGCGCAACTTCAAGCTAGTAAACTCAATTTATTTATTAGCATCGCTATTTGAACGTACATAAATCTCTCTGATTTTTTCAATGAAAATCGACCCAAAACCACTTCTATAGAATAATATATAAAAGGCAAATGCGATAAAAACGCCAAAGGCTTATGCCCAACAGCTCCATTTATGAGAGAGCAAAATCGTTTAGCTTAGTTTTAATATCATTACCATCCGCAATCGGTTGATGCTTTATTCGAATAAATTGATCATAATGCATAAAGTTTAATATAGAAAGTTAGAAAGGGAAGTTTTATGGGACATATTCCTTCTAAAGAGAGTAAAATTTGTTTCCATTTAAATATAATGCAATGTAATCTTTCTAAAAGAGTTTCACAGCTTTTAACGGGATGATGTGATGAAGGATGTCAAAAGCAATTTTGTAGTAAATAAATCATTAGTAGAGTGTTACCGTAGATTAGTAGGCTGATTATTGACGTCATAGATGTCAGACATAATGGAAGTTTCATTTTTGCCACGCGCTTTTCAACTAGCTTTTATGAATTATTATTTAACCCATAATAAAATAATATTTTAATGAAAACTAAACAATTGCGTTCCTTAAAGACTGTTCTACTACAACATAAAAACGAAAAATGAGATTCAATTTTCATGAAACCCCTTTATTACTCGGTAATAGAGGATGATCATTAACATTGGAATAGATAAGATATGTGGTCTAAAACAAAGAAAAAATAGTTTTTTCATAAGAACATCTACGATCCGTTTGAAATATGCCGATTTACTTTTAATACAATTTTATATGAATGTACTGTTAGCTTAATTTTCATTTTTGCAGTCTAATCTTGAAAGCATAACCCTATTTGATAAATTACTTTGCTTCGGTAGGACGCACGGGTCAGGTAGAAACCGAAAGGAAAGTAAAGTAAGAACGGGCACGAATCACAAATTCGTATGAACGTGCCCACAAGTAGGGGTTCAAGATTTCAGAGTGAGTTCGGGTCAATAGTGTGGACCTAAAAGGTTGAGCTATTCTGAATACGAAACTATACCTAACCATTTACCAAGAAATTTATTAATATTAAGTATACAGTAACAAAAAGAGTAAATTTCCTCATGAAATAACCATTTTTAATACGAGTGTACTTAGAACCTAAATAAACAAACATGCGCAAATTATAATTCCGCGGGACTTATGAACTAAGGCACAGGTGTTTCCAATTTTCCGGTATTGCTAACAGTAGGAGGACAGCGTTTCTGGAACCTCATTTCCACCAGAATCCCTCTTTTCCACACTCATCTGGACCAATTTACATGTAAATCCCCATAAGGAAGAAATAAGGAGATGAATCTCCACCTTGCTCTCGCCTTGTGGACCGCCTTGTGGGATTTTTTACCCCAACCATCCCAACCCTAAAAAATCGGTAACCTAACACCTAAAATTTTCGAGATAACTCTCGATGCCTATAGGCACCGCACCCACGAGATAAATCTATATTGTTTGGTATCAATTAATATTAGAATTTTTTCAGCTACCCGAATCTCTAGGAATTTTTTCGATAGCATAACCCCCCAGGAAGCTACCCCGATTTTATGATTGTTTTACCGCTAACATTCTGAACCAAATAGCTTTCTTCGACTAGTCATTGCATCTTTCGAAATAAACCTATCTTGTTTAGTATCAATTAATATTAGATTTTTCTCAGCTACCCGAATCTCTAGGAATTTATTAGATAGCATCATACCTTGGAGAACTACCCCAATTTTAAGATTTTTTTTACCGCTAACATTCTGAACCAAATAGTTTTCTTCGACTAGTCATTTCCACCCACGAGATAAATCTATATTGTTTGGTATCAATTAATATTAGATTTTTCTCAGCTACCCGAATCTTTAGGAATTTTTAGATAGCATCATCCCCCAGGGAGCTACCCCAATTTTAAGATTTTTTTTACCAATTCGATTTCTAATCATCTTTCCTTTATAACGCTTAGAATCCTTTAACCAAACACTTAGCGGTATTATCACAAAGAAATTAAGTACGCGAAAGTTTAATTATTTAATTTATGGGTTTTACAGTTTAATAAACTAATAGAATACAATTTTTACAAAGTATAACATTATCTTTTTAGTGTAGTCGAATCCAAGCAGGTTAAAGTAACCTGTAACAAAAAAGACATTAATGTGTTTAAAAATACTTGTAACAAAAAAAAAGGGTAATGTGCTGTTTAAAAAGAGAGGAAACGTGTTTCGGTCAATAAGACATATTGTCGTTAATCTAACAATATGAGAATAATGTAAAACTTTCCAATGTAATGTGTTTTTAATATATAAATAGGAAGGTCGAGTTTAACGTCATCATCGCTCGAATTACATGTGAAAGCGGTGTATAATAACTTTTACTAATACAGTTTAAATTTTGTAAACTACATTTCTAAATACATATGCACAATTTTTTATTCTTAACCTAGAACTCCTCACATCGGTTTATACTTATTAATATTTATTTCTAAATAGGCACCTTTTCCAAAGACCAACCGGACCCACGTGTTTCAAATTCCTTTGATTAAAAAACAATTAGTTTTCGTAAAAGAAGAATTTTTACTAATGCAGTTTAAATTTTGTAAACCACATTTCTAAATACATATTCACAATTTTTTATTCTTAACCTAGAACTCCTCAAATTGGATTATACTTATTAATATTTATTTCTAAATAGAGCACATTTTCCAAAGACCAACCGGCCCCACATGTTTCAAATTCCTCTGATTTTGTTTTCATGGTTTCGCTTAAGACATATTTTCCAGATTACTAAAAGATGTTATAACCATATTTTTTGTATTAAAGGATTTCACATCGGTGGTCTCTTCCCCAATTTTTGTGTAAATGCCGTAGAGTTCGCAATTAACTTTTATTGCTGTATGTCGTGTTCTTTTTTTTATTAATTAATCGAATAAACCGCTCTTTCCACTTCCAAAGAAACTCGGACACTCCATCGTCGACACTGGCGTTTTTTATGCGATAGCTAGCCATACGGTTGTTAAACGCTGTGTTAACCATTTCTACACCATCTTCGTCAGTAACGGTAACTGTTGCATTTTTATGTCATTTTTAGGTAGTCTTTTTTATTTCGAAATCGCATACTTTACACATAATTCGTGGTTGTTTTGTACAAGACCCTTTAACAGCTGGCGGAGCTGAACGTTTACGGCTTAATGACATACCGTGCTGTTTTTCCTTGTGTCGCAGTAAGTTGTCCATTTTCGTAAAAGCGATACCGCAAGACCCACAATTTAAGTACCTTGCTGCTGATGGATGTATAAGTTTAACCCTGGACGATGTTACACCGCGACATTTGTTCTGGTGCCGTTTGAAAGCATCCCGTTTTTTACGGCGACTGATTTTTTCAAGCAACTACAAGTATATCAGTAGCACGGAGAAGGGGTATGCATGTATTATACAGCGCACTGACACTATAAAATATGTTAGTTTACGGGTAGCTCGAACGTGAACAAATTAAATTTTAATCTATAATTAACCGCGCTCATAAAAATGGGAAACTAATGGTTAATTTTAATGCAGCTAAGCATATACTTTCGCTTGGTGATTTATTTAAAAATATTCAAGCCTGCCATTTCCGAAAATATGACGTAGAAGTTATCTAAAATTAAATTGTTTTATCAGTAAGTATCCAGTAGACAACAAGTTTGGTATTCTCTTAGTAAAGGTTTAAAGTGTTTTATTAAGTTTTTGTTTATAGTAGCACTACATCTTCCACCGCAAGACTTGCAACCAATTTGTGTGCGTTTGCTACCACCCTTTTGGATTTTTAATATGCACGCGATGTGATTTCTGACCCGTATAACATGGAAAACGTTTCCTGTGTTTCTACTAACTGCATTCGCAGCATGGACGATGCGAACCGGGTGAATGCATTGGTGCTAAATGTACTGGACGAGTAGCAAGGATTGGCAAAAGATGACTTTATTTAGTTTTCCCCTGAATCCTCAACTTCGTTCTGCCGTCTTTGGAAACCTTCGGTTTGCATTCTATAGGGCACATAGAGCAGGTACGCTAGAGCAAACTTTTTAGTTATAAGTTAGTTCGCTTACAAGTTTAACCAAAGTCCTATAGTGCGGAGTTTGTTTTGTACTAAAATGGTACCTGCAAAC
Source organism: Platerodrilus igneus (assembly GCA_036346225.1). Taxonomy (NCBI): domain Eukaryota; kingdom Metazoa; phylum Arthropoda; class Insecta; order Coleoptera; family Lycidae; genus Platerodrilus; species Platerodrilus igneus. The sequence goes on along the minus strand of JARFIW010000229.1, from coordinate 897,506 downwards.
GTTTTTAAATGCGAGCCCATTCACGTCTACTTTACCAGGAGGGATGCTTTCAAACGGCACCAGAACAATTGTCGCGGTGTAATATTGTCCAGGGTTAAGCTATTACATCCGACAGCAACAAATTACTTAAACTGGGGTAGCTCCCTGGGGGATGATGCTATCTAAAAATTCCTAGAAATTCGGGTAGCTGAAAAAATCAAATATTAAGTGATATCAAACAATATAGATTATTTCGTGGATGGAAATGGCTAGTCGAAGAAAACTATTTGGTTCAGAATGTTAGCGGTAAAAAAATTTTTAAATTGGGGTAGCTCTCTGGCGTATGATGCTATCTAATAAATTCCTAGAGATTCGGGTAGCTGAGAAAAATCTAATATTAATTGATACCAAACAAGATAGGTTTATTTCGAAAGATGCAATGACTAGTCGAAGAAAGCTATTTGGTTCAGAATGTTAGCGGTAACAAAATCTTAAAATCGGGGTAGCTCCGTGGGGGGTGATGCTATCTAAAAAATTCAAAGAGATTCGGGTAGCTGAGAAAATTCTAATATTAGTTGATACCAAACAATATAGATTTATCTCATGGGTGCGGTGCCTATAGACACCGAGAGGTATCTCGAAAATTTTAGGGGTTAGATTACGAATTTTTAGGGTTGGAATAGTTGGGGAACAAAAACCCCACAAGGCGGTCCACAAGGCGAGAGCAAGGTGGAGATTCGTCTCCTAATTCTCTCCTTATGAGGATTTACATGTAAATTGGTCCAGATGAGTGTGGAAATGAAGGATTCTGGTGGAAATGATGTTTCAGAAACCCTGTTCTTCTCCTACTGCTATCCTTGCACTAAACCGCCGCTTTGTCCCGCCTAAGACAACAAGCGTTAAATATAAGAACGAATTACGTGTGCATGCATACTTCTCATTATAAATCTACTTGCGTCGATAAATTACTAGACCACAAAGTGGGTTTACACTATAGACATTCCAATCTAATTGAGGGATGCGTTAAAACTGTGATACACCTTGACTACAGCTAAAATAACACGTACTACTTAACAGAACTGTTTTGAAGATACTCTTCGTAAATAAACCCTTAATCCGATGCACATATACACGACTCACTTGCAACATTAATAACTAAAAATATTAGGATATAACTATTTGATCGTATCACAAGTTCGTTGCATTCATCATGCTTCTTCACCACCGGTAATGAACTGGCTCCTTTCCCCTAGCGTCTTTAATACCGAAACCTACGGCAAGGTTACGCCTAACCCCGTATGCTCAAAATCGCACCACTTAAACCTAATTACAATTTTACTTTATGCCATTGGAGTAGGAATTAACGATCGATAAACACAAACCCTTAAGGGACTACGTACTAATAACATATCAGGAAAGGGACGTACGCGGCACATCATCCCCAGTTTAATTTAGAACCGATAAGGTCCCGAATTTAACTTTATCTTCCGTAAAAAGTTCACGGTCCGGCAACTTATATGTTTTTAAATTGTAAATATTGTGCGTACCCGGAGATAACCCAGTAGCGTCTTCGATAACTTAATACGAATTTTCATTTAGTAACGTAGTAACCATCGCTAGGCCGTTAATTAATAAGAAAAATTTCTTAATTTCATGATCCTCGGTAGAGGAAACAGTATGCGTTCGAACTCACACCTTGTCACCCACCCTAAACTTGACTAACCTCAACCGTTTTCTCCATGGCAAAGATTTCGTTTCGCAACTTTCGTCAACAAATCTTCCTTCACCAAATACCTAAACGTAGGAACTTCCACCTGACCTCGATAATCAATGTTAATCACAAATTTCTTCTGTCTAGAACGATTAAAATGTACCTCCTTGGAAGTAAAACCCGTACTCTTGTGAATTACGTTAATTAATAACTTTTGGGTTTGGTATAAATACATGGTCCGAAGAGTATGTTTATGATAAACTAATGATCGCAACAACCTTATGATTTCTTTGTTGATCCTTTCCGTAGGGTTTCCCTGAGGAAAATATACTGAGGTATGAATCACCTTTATGTCATCCTCATCCATGGCCTTAACTCACAGCTTCCCTGAGAAATAAGTAGCGTTGTCGCTAAAAATTTTCTCCGGCTTCCCCATCTCCGCATAGTACTTTGTCCTTGTACAATTTAAGATTGCTCTACTAGTTCCTTTCATACATCCAATACCAATAAGATCTGCACCGTACTTTCTTTTGACTTGAACAGTCGCCCAATTAGATCTACTGAAGTTAATAGATTTGGTCCAGTAGGCAAAATATTTTGCATTTTCATTTTAACAAGCAGCCGACAGCTGTATCTTCTGGCACAAATCCCAACTGGCAACCAACTTCCTCACGTTTCTCTTCATTTTCGACAAATATAAGTAACATTTTTGATCTCCAAAGTGCCCACGCTACCTCTAAAATTAGACCCACCACCACACTTTGTGGAATGCATAATTTGTGTCCTGGTGTATTATAAACCATTTCCGTCACCTATTTTTTCAGCCTTCCCTTTCACTAACTCGACTTTTAACTGACCACAAAAGAGCTCATCACAGTAGGTTACCTACCATCTGCTGTAAAAGCGCGGGTTGGGGTGAGGTATCATAGGGCGGGACGAAATGACAAGATACAGATATTCATTAGAAAAGGATATGAAGTTTAATACTCCGTTTACTTGGTTTATGAAGTGCCAGGGAGCACATATAGATGGCAGTGTTGTGGAACTTATTAGTCCAGTTATAAACCTCATAGATATTTTAATTATACATATTCTCTAACATTTATAACCAGCAAAAACCTTTGAAATTCTGATATCTATTGTAAAAAAAAATTATTAGGGAACAAGAAATTACAAGATTTGACATTCCTACATTTGCATCCCACAATTATTTTACAATTTCTAAAATGCAATTGACAAAGCTGTTATATTAATTAATTGGCCAATAAATGGAAAAAAACAGAATAATGGTTTAAACATATCTCTAATAAAAAATGATTAGGTAAAGTGTCAAGTGGGTTTCGATTACAGTTTGTGAAAAGCCACAAATATTGCTTTGGTTTCTTTTCTTATCACACCTTTGTTTTCTTTATCATTTTCTAACGACGAAATAATAAACAAAGTGTACTGAATCGGACACAGTAAACAATCCTCTAGTAGAATAAAAATGCATGTCTTGCATTTTTAAGTAGTCCAAAGTTTGTTTTGCTTTTATTTATTTACTTTTTGCAAGAAGTTTGTCATATTTTGTTCCATCACAATTGCGTATGGGAGTTTGTAAATGGTGAATTTGTACCATAATGAACTTCGACATAAAAATTAAACAACTCCGTGTTTATTCTATTTTATATTACACTACACCCATTCTTTCACCATATTACAAGCCAGTTTTTCATCAACTATATAGCATATTACTTAAAACTTAAAAAAAAATGTAGAACACTATTGCAATGCAGTCTTTCATTAATATTTACTTCAAAACTGGGGGAATACTAATTACTTATTCACTAAATAGGAAGCCCAACAAAAATTTATATAAATTCAAGGTTATGAAGAACAACTCATTTCAATAAATGCTGAGGCCTAAATAATATCCTTATGATAGTTATAAATAAATTTGCGAGCAATTACGACTATAGTCGAAAACTTTTATAATGATAGTTTGATCTCAATAGTATAGCGTTTCCTGTATGTTTGTTGTGTTTTGTTTTGTTTTACAATTGTGTGTGACATGGAAGTTCTGAATTTTTCCACGGCAGCACATTGCAGGTACATTTTTCTAAAAAATACTAATATTTGATTTATTCGATAAATAAAGTGAGTTGTAGTGTGCAATTTTGATGAAAATTCATAAAAATTATTCACACATTTAGGAAAGTTACTGGTTTTGTTTAAATCGCTCTATTATCAGCAAAAAATTTTTCTTTAGTTAAAAAAACCCAAATGACTTTCCCACATAGACATTTATTTAATAAGTAACTTTCATTAACCCCCTTCACTAAATCTCAGTGAAATAGGGCATAATATTAGAAAATAATATAAGGGAAACCGAGCTGTATTGCTGTGTGAGAATTTCAGGGAACTATGTAGGTTAGTTTAGAAAATAAATAAGTGCAGGTACATGTCCAACCAGTTTTGAGACGGGAAACCCAAGGACAAAAAAATAAGCGCGGATAAATCTGATGATTAGTATAAACAACTAGTTGTTTGTTGTGAAATATATGCAACTAATATTGACTGTGCGAAAAAATATATTGGAAAAAATATTAAATCAGTAAATGTTCAAGTGCTGGAGGAACTTGGCAGCCACAGGCTGCTTACCCCACTTCGCAACCACTGAATGTCGGAGAAATAGGGTATATAATTGTAAAACAATAGAAGGGAACCGAACTGCATCTAACAAGAAAGAACGGCGCCTATGATGAAAGACAACAAACATAGAACAAAAAGTTGTTGAAAGCGTATGTGTGGAGCACAGCACAGACAGTATGCCTACGAAATACGAGCAGTCTGAAAAGCAGACAGAAGAACAGTAGCAGCCTTTGAAATGCCGTGATTCAAATGTATGAGGATGGACAGACAAAGGTAATAACAAATAGGTTATAGAAACAGTAAGGGAACAAGGATATCTTTGGGAAAAAATATAAGAAATAGAAGGGCAGAATACGTTCTAAGGCATTTTTGGGGAATAGTATGGGATATATGACAAGCAGAGATAGGAAAAAAGAGGTGGATGTAGACCTATATCAGATAGTGATAGATGCAGACTGTGCAAATTTCGGGGAAATCTGTAGGTTAGTTCAGAATAGGAAACAATGATGATACGCGTCTAACCAGTTTCAGGACTGAAGACCCAATGATGATGATGTACTTTTATTAAAACTGTTTTTAATTTGGGTGCCTAATAGGAAAGAAATTTGGATCTTTAGAAATTTCAAGATGGCCGCTACTGTGATGAGCTCTTAATTTTAAAATGTTTGCTCTTATTTCTTGAGACCTAGTTATAAAGTTAGTTACTCGCCAAGGTGATTTAACATTAATTCCACTACAAAATTCTCGTATAAACCCCTCCGTACCAACAGGTAAGAAGCTTTAATACTTCTAAAGTGTTTTGGAGAGACTGAAATAAGGTATAAAGTTTTCAGTGTCCTCTGTAATCCCTGTAGGTGGAACTATGTCACAAGTTGTTACGTGTATTGTTATTTTATTTAGAAGTTCATTCTTTAAATAAAGGAAGTATATTCAAATAAGTAGAGGAAAATCAGGCAAGCCAGCACCTCATTTCCTCCAGAATCCCTCATTTCCTCACTCATCTGGACCAAATTTACATGTAAATTCGCACTATAAAGTCTTATTTTAGATGAATCTCCTCCTGACTCCTCCTTGCTCTCCTCCTTGCTCGGACACCCCCACAACCATTTTGATTACATCACACCCGCATTCTTTCCACCCGCGAGATAAATCTTTCTCCACATTTCCACCCACGAGATAAACCTATCTTGTTTGGTATCAATTAATATTAGAATTTTCTTAGCTACCCGAATCTCTAGGAATTTTTTAGATTGCATCATCCCCAGGAGCTACCCCATTTTAAGATTTCTTACCTGTAGCAACTTTTAAGCGTTCTTATAAATTCTTTTAGTCATGCGATACATCTTGTTAGTCTAAAAATGTAGAATCCAAATCTGTAAACAGATTTGAAATCGGACCACGCCCTGCAAAGTTATACCCCTTTAAAGTCCTGATCTTCTAATTTTGCTATTTGCTCTATAAGCAAACCTAACAAATAGTTTTCTTCGTATAACCAATGCATCTTTCGAGATAAACCTATCTTGTTTGGTATCAATTAATATTAGAATTTTCTCAGCTACCCGAATCTCTAAGAATTTTTTAGATTGCATCATCCCCCAGAGAGCTACCCTGATTTTAAGATTTCTTACCAGTTGCGATTTCCGACCGTCCTTAAACATTTTTATACATGCGATACATTAAATTAGCTTAGAATTTTATGTAGAATCCGAATCTCTAAACAGATTTAAAATCGGACCACGCCCTGCAAAGTTACACATATACCCTCTGCGAGATAAATCTTTCTCCACATTCCACCCACGAGATAAATGTACCTTGTTTGGTATCAATTAATATTAGAATTTTTTTAGCTACCCGAATTTTTAAGAATTTTTCACATAGCACCATCCCAAATGGAGCTACCCCATTTTAAGATTTTTTGAAGGCATCGATTTTTGAGCGTTCTTATAAATTTTCTTTATACATGCGATGCATCTTGTTAGTCTAGAATTTTATGTAAAATCCGAATCTGTAAATAGATTTAAAATCGAACGACCCTTACCATTTACACACACCCTTTAAATTATAAATTTCCGGCGCTTATACATAAAGAAAATCTAAAAACCATTCTTAAAACTTTTTTACAAACAATTTTTACTAAACAGTTTAAATTTGTAAACCACATTTCTAAATATATATTCACAATTTTTATTTTAACCTAGAACTTGTCATATCGGGTCATACTTATTAATATTTATTTCTAAATAGAGCACCTTTTCCAAAGACCATCCGGACCGCATGTTTCAAATTCCTCTGATTTTGTTCCATGGTTTCGCTTAAGACCTCGTACATATTTTCCAGATTACTAGAAGACGTTATAACAACATTTTTGTGTTAAAGATTTCACATCGGTAGTCTCTTCCTCCATTTTGGTATAAACGCCGTAGAGTTCGCAGTAGACTTTTACTGCTGTATGTTGTATTCTTTTTCATTTATTAATCGAATAAATCGCTCTTTCTGCTTCCAAAGAAACTCGGCACTCCATCGTCGACACTGGCGTTCTTTATGCGATAGCTAGCCATACGGTTGTTAAACGCAGTGCTAACCATTTCTACACCATCGTCGCTAGTAGCGGTAACTGATGCATTTTATGTCTGTTGCTTCTTAAATGTGCGGCATATGTATTCTTTCCATTTCGAAATCGCATACTTTACACATAATTCGTGGTTGTTTCGTACAAGTCCTTTAACAGCTGGCGGAGCTGACGTTTAAGGCTTAATGACATACCGTGCTGTTTTTCCTTGTGTCGCAGTAAGTTGTCCATTCTCGTAAAACAAAACCGCAAGTCCCACAGTTTAAGTACTTTGCTGCGGACGGCTTAACCTTGGACGATGTTGCACCACGACATTTGTTCTGGTGCCGTTGAGAGCATTTTCCAGGTATAGGAAGCACCGCAAGAGTTGCTTAAAAGTTTGCAGATACCATTTTAGTACAAAACAAAATCCGCACTATAAGACTTGACTTGTAAGCGAACTAACTTATAACTAAAGAGTTTATTCTTGCGCACCTGCTTTATGTACCCTATAGAATGCAAACCGAAGGTTTCGAAGATACCGAACGAAGTTGAGGATTCAGCGAGGAACTAAATGACGTCATAATCCTCGCTGCTCGTCCAATACATTTAGCCCAATGTATGCCCCCGGTTTCGCTTTTGTCCATGTGCGAATCCGTTAGTAGAAACATCGAAAACGTCTTCCATGTTATACGGATCGCGTGCATATTAAAAATCCAAAGGGTGGTAGCACACGCACACAAATTGTGTGCAAGTCGTGCTGTAGAAGATGCAGTGCTACTATAACCAAAAACACTTTAAACCATTACTAAGAAAATACCAACTTGTTGTCTACAGGATACTTACAACAATTTAATTTTAAATAACTTCTACGTCATACTTTAGGAAATGGTAGGCTTGAATATTTTCCAAATGAATCACCAAGCGAAAGTATATGCTTAGCACTATTAAAATTACCCATTAATTTCCCATTTTTACGACTGTGGTTAATTATAGATTAAAATTTAATTTGTGCACGTTCGAGCTTCTCGTAAACTAACATATTTTATAGCAACAATGCGCTGTATAATACATGCATACCCCTTCGCCGCGCTACTGCTATTCTTGTAATTGCTAGAAAAGTCACTCTCCTTTTTACTGTTAGGACCGATGCAAAGCACCATTCCATACTTTCTATAACACATCGCGCTTTTCGTATGATAATTAAATTTTGCTTCTGTAGAGCTTTTACACTTTCGCATAGCGCTCGGCCGCACGTAATGATTTCTAGAACCGGTAAGTACTCGATATCGTCCAAATAGAGAAATAGATGCTCGATGTCTATCAATTTCCGATTCCCTCGTAAAAGGTAGAAAAAACTCGGTCAATCATCCATTATACTTCGACCCGCTCCTGTTCTGATAATTTCCAAACATTTTCAAACGACAATGGGCTGAGAATTTTTAAACCTCCGAGGGATCTTTAAGTCGTGATCAATTACACATCCGAGCTACGCGTAAACTAACATATTTTGTAGCAACTGTATAATACATGCATACCCCTTCTCTGCGCTACTGCTATTCTTGTAGTTGCTTGAAAAATCAGTCGCCCTTTTACGTGGCCGATGCAAACCCATTCCATACTTTCTTTATAAGTGTAGCACACGCGCACTTTTTCGAATAATTAAATTTTGTTTATGTAGGCCTTTACACTTGTTTTTAACATCTAATACAATTATTAACCACTTTCGATTATTCTAACGGAGACCACCATACATCCCGCACCGTTCTTTTTGAATCCTATGGGCTTCGACACTAACACCTGACTACTTTCCTACTATTTGTTAAACAAAAACTACCGGTATCGCCATTGCGGACGTAAACAATGTTTTGGATTACGAGAATATGTGCCATATACATTAACCAGTCTAAGCTATTTTATTTAGTCCACGAAAACTACTATTTTCTAAACCATAATTAATAATCGTCTTTATAGGTCCACATTTCTACCGTTACCCAATGACTGGTGCTACGTACATGGAAACTTAATTTCTTATTAAGAATCTATTCTCCACGCACTGCTGCGTATTGCATGCCCATTCCTTTTGAGGTATATCTCGTTATAGGTTTAAGACCCTCGGTTTTATACAACAATTCGAACCCTTTAATCTTTTAATCGTATCTTTCTCCTACAATACAGTAGGACTTACTTACTACCAACAAATTCTAATACTGCCCCATTAAATACGTCTTTAATTTCCCACAACTTTTTTGTGACAAGTAATATTTTTTATACGCAGGGACGTCCTTTTATTTACAAATTCTGATCAATAATTTAAATTTCTAGGGACCCAATCGTAAAGATTTTAATAGGGCCACCATAAGTTAGTTTTAAAACCCAAATCACAATTTTCTCCTCTTTAACCATTTTAAAACCTTTTGCTACCCAAGTAGCCTTCCACCATCTTCCCGAATCTAAAACCGCCGTCCCATCGATACCACGTGGAGATAACACGATACTCTGTCAACCAGAGTAAGCCAGGATTGGAAGGCGGAGAAGAACTTAAAAATTATGGAACTTAAAACAATATATACAATAGATTTACAAAATCTTACAAATATAAACAACTACTTATATCTTTACGCCCCAGCGTAGATTGTTGTCTATTAGAATGATGTACCTTTGTCATCTTCGCTCGATAAACTAATTTATTAATATCTGCGTGTACAAATCGTGTTATTACTCCGGTACTGACGCAGCAAGTACTCGTACCATCCAAATAAAATTGGATGCTTGGTGACTGTAACATCCGCTCCTCGTGACGCCGACAATCCCAGCCCATGAGCACCTCGCATGCAATGCCTCCCTGCCAACCACCCCGCAGTCGCCCTGCCCATGCGACCCTTCTGTGCGATGCTATTTCGGGGTAACGTACAGCCTTTTTCAAATAAAGACGCATTATACTATTATAAAATGTTTATTTGACATTATCATAACAAATTTAAAAATATTTAATCCAAATGGAGTCATTTAAACTAATTTAATACAAAGTTATACAAGAAGACAGTCCTTTCTTTAGTTTGTTTGCAGGGTTTTAATTTTTCACTAATTTTATCCAGCTAAATTAAACACCAAGTCTTCTATCTCCTTTTCTAACCAATAGTTTAACTAAAGACCGTCTAGGTTTTCGAATGTAAAATGTACCAATTTGCCATTTTAAATCTTTGTTCCAACCGATCCATTCCTCGTTTTTGCATTGTACAACTTTTAATCGCACTCACATATCCTGCAGTACTTTAGCTTGTCGCTTCTCTGCCATTGGAGAAATCCTTTTCTCCAACACTGTTGCAGTCATGTCCACCACTTGGGAAATTGTTGTAAGGTGAAACCCTCGGTTTTAAAGTCCAGTTTCTGCACAGGAATACGAGAACCCTTTCGTGGACCAGCAACATCCTGAACGCATTGCTCACGACATTGATTAAGTGACTAGATACCAAAACGACCAGGTTAACCACAGTTCTGACACACACGATACACGACACATACACCAGCAGCAGTTTACATGACAACCACGCACGATTCCAGCCAGTTACACCATGAAAGTGAAGATTCAGGTTAGCCGCGCGGCGCTGACCCAACCTATTAATTTTTCCTTTATCTAACCTAGGTCCACACTTGTTTTTAATGGAAAACTCATTAAATGCAATTAGTGTTAATGGGTTTTAATGAGAAAACTCATTAAAAAGCAATTAGGTCATATGGTCATGTGGTCATATGGTCATATGGTCATGTGGTCATTGGTCATGTGGTCATATGGTCATGTGGTCATATGGCCATGTGGTCATGTGGGGTAATTTCATATGGGGCAATTTCACAACTTACACATCCTACATATATCCGGATATATGTCGATGCGCATCCCTGTCGGCTTAGGTTGATAACAACATATTCGACTATCTTCGGCAATATACGTCCTCACTCTGTAGAATACGTAAGAGAACAATTTTTTCGTATTTAATTTAGTATTCGGTAGTTAGAACGGTAAACATGAGCGTCTCCAAGGTGATTAACGTTTCTCAACTTCTGGGAATAAAGTGAAATCGACAAATGAGCTATTTTGATTATGGCTGTTGACAGAAAATATTGCAACAACATTTTGGCAAAGATATTGGTAATATTTGTCCTTTGAAGTAACAGATGCTTCCTAAGGTACACACACACCTTTTACAGAACCATTTTGTGACAATATAATGTTGGTTCCAATTTGACCTTTTGACACCGAACAAGCATCTGCAAACAAAAGGATGTTTATCCTAAAAAAGAAATTTGTGGTGCATTTAACAGCTATCTACGAAGAAAGTTCAACCGATTTGTTTCCGCTAGGCATGGTGTTAAAGCTAAGCTTCCGTTTTCTCTGGAAAGCACTAACAAGATGGGCCAGAGAGTAAAAGAAATTATCGGAAAAAGAAGACCTCGAATGCATTAATAAAAAATTCCAAAATCCTATATGTGTTCCATACAAAGTGGAACTACAGATGTTAAGTTGGAAACTTTATTGGAGGAACTACCAGATATATTAGACGAAGTCGAAAAGATTATTTCTATCTTTTTGACATGGATGTAACCCAAGATTTTGCAGGCATATTTAGCAAGATGGAGATGTGTAATTATTTAACTACAAAGCATAACTTTTGCTATAAGGGAGAATACGAAGAAAAGTGTAATATTATAGTTGACAACGATAAAACTGCGGGGATTGATTGTTTAACATGGCTAACAACCAATGCAAGAATTAAGATTTACAACAAATTTGTGTGCCAGATAACAAGTCCTGGTGTTAATAAACAACTTGGCAATCATATACTAGATTTTTTACGTTGTCCAGATGTACGTTTAAGGGAAACATTTGCGTCTACTTTGGCAAAGAACATGGTATTACGCGATTGGAAGCGACAATATACAACTGTGCAATTGGAAGCTATGTCAGTGCGGAACGGTGTATAAACCCTTAAAAGACTGTTTAACCTTATTGGAAGATAGTAAGTTATACTTCCTAAAGGCGCCAATGTACTCGGTACCACTTGCCAAAATGTGGAGTAAGCTATCGGACAAGCTACAAAATAGCTGCTGTTTAGCGAATAATAACCTGCTACAGTACGTGTATTGGGGAATGGTAATACAAAGAAATTGACGGCTTGCAAATTAAGTTGTCCGAAAACCAAAAGAAAGGGAAACATTGATAAAGTATGTCTTTCGGCTTTACTTTATCAATGTTTCCCTTTCTTTTGGTTTTCGGACAACTTAATTTGCAAGCCGTCAATTTCTTTGTATTGCCATTCCCCAATACACGTACTGTAGCAGGTTATTATTCGCTAAACAGCAGCTATTTTGTAGCTTGTCCGATAGCTTACTCCACATTTTGGCAAGTGGTACCGAGTATATTGGACCATTAAAGGTATAACGACTATCTTCCAATAAGGTTAAACAGTCTTTTAAGGGTTTATACACCCGTTCCGCACTGACATAGCTTCCAATTGCACAGTTGTATATTGTCGCTTCCAATCGCGTAATACCATGTTCTTTGCCAAAGTAGACGCAAATGTTTCCCTTAAACGTACATCTGGACAACGTAAAAAATCTAGTATATGATTGCCAAGTTGTTTATTAACACCAGGACTTGTTATCTGCACACAAATTTGTTGTAAATCTTAATTCTTGCATTGGTTGTTAGCCATGTTAAACAATCAATCCCGGCAGTTTTATCGTTGTCAACTATAATATTACACTTTTCTTCGTATTCTCCCTTATAGCAAAGTTATGCTTTGTAGTTAAATAATTACACATCTCCATCTTGCTAAATATGCCTGCAAAATCTTGGGTTACATCCATGTCAAAAGAATAGAAATAATCTTTTTCGACTTCGTCTAATATATCTGGTAGTTCCTCAATAAAGTTTCAACTTAACATCTGTAGTTCCACTTTGTATGGAACACATATAGGATTTTGGAATTTTTATTAATGCATTCGAGGTCTTCTTTTCCGATAATTTCTTTTACTCTCTGGCCCATCTTGTTAGTGCTTTCACGAAAACGGAAGCTTAGCTTTAACACCATGCCTAGCGAAACAAATCGGTTGAACTTTCTTCGTAGATAGCTGTTAAATGCACCACAAATTTCTTTTAGGATAAACATCCTTTTGTTTGCAGATGCTTGTTCGGTGTCAGAAAGGTCGCAAATTTTAACCAACATTATATTGTCACAAAATGGTTCTGTAATTGGTGTGTGTAGTCGACGGTCAGCATCTGTTCGCCTTCGACATAACAAATATTACCAATATCTTTTACCAGATTATTGTTGCACATATTTTCTGTCAACAGCCATAATCCAAATCGCTCATTTGTCGGTTTCACTTTATTCCCAGAAGTTGAGAAACGTTAATCACCTTGGAGACGCTCATGTTTACCGTTCTAACTACTACGAATACTAAATTAATACGAAAAATTGTTCTCTTACGTATTCTACAGAGTGAGGACGTATATTGCCGAAGATAGTCGAATATGTTGTTAACATTACCGTAAATTATTGGGAATGAGAGACGGAGCCAAGATAAAATAAAAATCTTACACAAGTGCCTCATTAAAGCAGGTAGTACATATTTTACACAATCTGCAACACATGATTCTACAATTCCAAAGAAATAGTCATTTCGGAATTGGGATTGATAAATCACCTAACATTCGTCCAGAGGTTGTACGACAAGACAAATTGGTAGTAAACTCTATCCGTTTACGCTAAAGGAAATTGCCCCATTATGTATGCCATACGCTGTAAGTGGAAGGAAAAGACAACTGGAATTAGAGGAAATGGATGCAAAAAGGCGAAAATTGACTACATGGAAAACACTGCGACAATACGCGAACAATACAAAGATGTGTTAGACAAAGAACATCTTATTAGAGAAAATGAGGAAGAATTAAAAGATTATTTTATGTGTCGATGGACTGACTTAGATACATCCGGGTTGTACAAGCTGTATGCATTTGCGGTTAGTAAGAAAGACTCTTTAGTTATGTAGGTGTTCTTGCAGAAAAGGATGGTGCTAAATCCGTATACTTTTTAAAAGGTTATTCTAAAACGTATTTATCAAAATGGCAGATAACAAAGACGAATTAAGGAATGCGGGTTTCGTAACCTTGGCGTACACCACACGCAAAGGGGTTCCGCTAAACATTGTATATTTACCTAGTAAAGAACCTTTCGGATCATTTAAAACCGAGGGTCTTACAACCTATAACAACCATATATTCCCAAAAGTGGTGGACATGCAACTACGCAACAGTGTGTGGAGAAAAGGATTTCTCCAATACCGACAAGAAGAAGTCGATCAAGCTAACAAGATACGTATGCAGGATATAGTGGGAAAGCTGCGATTAAAAGATTGTCACAAGCTGCAAGAATTACACGAAGGAATGGATCTGGTTGTCGGCGGAATCAAAGACTTTAAATATAGAGGCAAACTTCGGTACATTTTACAATTCGAAAACCTAGACGGTCTTTATGTATCAAACTATTGGTTAGAAAAGGAGATAGAAGACTTGGGTGTCGATTTAAATTTTAAGCTGCGAATAAAATTAGATAAAATTAAAACCACTGCAAACAAACATAAAGAAAGGACTGTCTTCTGTGTATAACTTTGTATTAAAATTAAGTTTAAATGACTCCATGTTTGGCATTAAATATTTTTAAATTTGTTATGTATAATGTCAGAATAAACATTTTATAATAGTATATAACATTGTTCTTTATTTATAAAAGGCTGTAACGTTACCCCGAAATAGCACTGCACAGAAAGGGGTGCGCATGGGCAGGGTGGTGGACGCGCAGGGGTGCATGGGCAGGGTGTGCATGCGCAGGAGTGCTCATGGGCTGGATGTGTCTGGGCGTACACGAGGGAAGCGGATGTTAACAGTCACCAAGCATCCAATTCTTTATTTGATGGTATCGAGTACTTGCTGCGTATGTATCCGGAGTAAAACACGATTTGTACACGCAGATAATTAATAAAATTAGTTTATCGAGCGAAGATGACAAAAGGTACATCATTCCTAATAGTACAACAATCTACGCATGGGGGCGTAAAGATATAAGATAGTTGTTTATATTTGTAAGGATTTTGTAAATCTATTGTATATATTAGTTTTAAGATTCCATAATTTTAAGTTCTTCTCCGACCTTCCAAATCCTTCCGGCTTCACTGGTTGACAGAGTATACGTGTTATCTCCACGTGGTATTCTGCGGGCACGGCGGTTTTAGATTTCTCGGGAGATGGTTGGCTAAGGTATATGTCTTGGGTAGCGAAAAAGGTTTTAAAATGGTGTTAAATAAAGATGAGCAAAAATTAGTGATTTGGCTTTAAAACGCATAACTTTGTATGGGTGGTCCTATTTAAAATCTATTTACAGATTTGGGGTCCCTAGAAAATTTAATATTAGTTGATACATAGCAAAATATATTATCTTAAAAGAGTGACTACCCGCGTATAATAAATAAATATAACACTTGTCAACAAAAAGTTGTAGGAAATTAAAGACGTATTTAATGGGGTCCAGTATTAGAATTTGTTGGTAGTAATGTTAAGTCCTACTGTATTGTAGGCGAGAAAGATACGATTAAAAGATTAAAGGGTTTCACGAATTGTAGTTAAGTAAAACCGAGGGTCTTACAACCTATAACGAGCATATACCTCCAAAAGGAATGGGCATGCAACCGCAGCAGTGCGTGGGAGAATAAGAATTCTCTAATAAGAAATTAAAGTTTCCATGTACGTAGCACCAGTCATTGGGTAACGGTAGAAATGTGGAACCTATAAAGACGATTATTAATTATGGTTTAGAAAATAGTAGTTTTCGTGGACTAAATAAAATAGCTTAGACTGGTTAATGTATATGGTTACATATTCTCGTACATATCCACAAACATCTGTTTACGTCCCAATGGCGATACCGGTAGTTTTTGTTTAACAAATAGTAGGAAAGATACGTCAGGTGTTAGTGTGGAAGCCCATAGGATTCAAAAAGAACGGTGCGGCGGGGTGTATGGTGGTCTCCGTTAGAATAATCGAAAGTGGTTAATCAATTGTATTAGATGTTTAAATAAGCAAAAGTGTAAAGGCCTCACATAAACAAAATTTAATTATTCGACAAAAAGTGCGCGATGTGCTACACTTATAAAGAAAGTATGGAATGGTGCTTTGCATCGGTCCTACCTGCAAAAAGGGCGACTGACTTTTCAAGCAACTACAAGAATAGCAGTAGCGCAGAGAAGGGTATGCATGTATTATACAGTTGCTACAAAATATGTTAGTTTACGCGTAGCTCGGATGTGTAATTGATCACGACTTAAAGATCCTCGGAGGTTTAAAATTCTCAGCCCATTGTCGTTTGAAAATGTTTGGAAATTATCAGAACAGGAGCGGGTCGAAGTATAATGGATGATTGACCGAGTTTTTCTACCTTTACGAGGGAATCGGAAATTGAAGACATCGAGCATCTATTTCTCTATTTGGACGATATCGAGTACTTACCGGTTCTAGAAATCATTACGTGCGGCCGAGCGCTATGCGAAAGTGTAAAAGCCTACAGAAGCAAAATTTAATTATCATACGAAAAAGCGCGCGATGTGTATAGAAAGTATGAATGGTGCTTTGCATCGGTCCAACAGTAAAAGGAGAGTGACTTTTTCTAGCAATTACAAGAATAGCAGTAGCGCGGCGAAGGGGTATGCATGTATTATACAGCGCATTGTTGCTATAAAATATGTTAGTTTACGAGAAGCTCGAACGTGCACAAATTAAATTTTAATCTATAATTAACCACAGGTCGTAAAATGGGAAATTAATGGGTAATTTTACTAGTCTAGCATATACTTTCGCTTGGTGATTCATTTGGAAAATATTCAAGCCTACCATTTCCTAAAGTATGACGTAGAAGTTATTTAAAATTAAATTGTTGTAAGTATCCTGTAGACAACAAGTTGGTATTTTCTTAGTAATGGTTTAAAGTGTTTTTGGTTATAGTAGCACTGCATCTTCTACAGCACGACTTGCACACAATTTGTGTGCGTGTGCTACCACCCTTTGGATTTTTAATATGCACGCGATCCGTATAACATGGAAGACGTTTTCGATGTTTCTACTAACGGCATTCGCAGCATCGACAAAAGCGAACCAGGGCATGCATTGGGCTAAATGTATTGGACGAGCTGCGAGGATTATGACGTCATTTAGTTCTCGCTGAATCCTCAACTTCGTTCGGTATCTTCGGAAACCTTCGGTTTGCATTCTATAGGGTACATAAAGCAGGTGCGCAAGAATAAACTCTTTAGTTATAAGTTAGTTCGCTTACAAGTCAAGTCTTATAGTGCGGATTTTGTTTTGTACTAAAATGGTATCTGCAAACGTTTTTAAGTGCAACTCTTGCGGTGCTTCCTATACCTGGAAAATGCTTTCAAACGGCACCAGAACAAATGTCGTGGTGCAACATCGTCCAGGTTGTTAAGCCGTCCGCAGCAAAGTACTTAAACTGTGGGACTTGCGGTTTTGCTTTTACGAGAATGGACAACTTACTGCGACACAAGGAAAACAGCACGGTATGTCATTAAGCCTTAAACGTTCAGCTCCGCCAGCTGTTAAAGGACTTGTACGAAACAACCACGAATTATGTGTAAAGTATGCGATTTCGAAATGGAAAAGAATACATATGCCGCACATTTAAGAAGCAACAGACATAAAATGCATCAGTTACCGCTACTAGCGACGATGGTGTAGAAATGGTTAGCACTGCGTTTAACAACCGTATGGCTAGCTATCGCATAAAGAACGCCAGTGTCGACGATGGAGTGCCCGAGTTTCTTTGGAAGCAGAAAGAGCGATTTATTCGATTAATAAATGAAAAGAATACAACATACAGCAGTAAAAGTCTCGCGAACTCTACGGCGTTTATACCAAAATGGAGGAAGAGACTACCGATGTGAAATCCTTTAACACAAAAATGTGTTATAACGTCTTCTAGTAATCTGGAAAATATGTACGAGGTCTTAAGCGAAACCATGCGAACAAAATCAGAGGAATTTGAAACATGCGGGTCCGGATGGTCTTTGGAAAAGGTGCTCTATTTAGAAATAAATATTAATAAGTATGACCCGATATGACAAGTTCTAGGTTAACAAATAAAAAATTGTGAATATATATTTAGAAATGTGGTTTACAAAATTTAAACTGTATTAGTAAAAATTGTTTGTAATAAAAGTTTTAAGAATGGTTTTAGATTTTCTTTTATGTATAAGCTGCCGGAAATTTATAATTTAAAGGGTGTGTAAAATGGTAAGGGTCGTTCGATTTTAAATCTATTTACAGATTCGGATTTTACATAAAATTCTAGACTAACAAGATGCATCGCATGTATAAAGAAAATTTATAAGAACGCTCAAAATCGCTGCCTGCAAAAATCTTAAAATGGGGTAGCTCCTTGGGGATGGTGCTATGTGAAAAATTTAAAATTGGGTAGCTAAAAAATTCTAATATTGATTGATACCAAACAAGGTATTTATCTCGTGGGTGGAAATGTGGAGAAAGATTTATCTCGCAGAGGGTATATGTGTAACTTTGCAGGGCGTGGTCCGATTTTAAATCTGTTTAGAGATTCGGATTCTACATAAAATTCTAAGCTAATTTAATGTATCGCATGTATAAAAATGTTTAAGGACGGTCAAATCGCAACTGGTAAGAAATCTTAAAATCAGGGTAGCTCTCTGGGGATGATGCAATCTAAAAATTCTAGAGATTCGGGTAGCTGAGAAAATTCTAATATTAATTGATACCAAACAAGATAGGTTTATCTCGAAAGATGCATTGGTAACGAAGAAAACCATTTGTTAGGTTTGCTTATAGAGCAAATAGCAAAATTAGAAGATCAGGACTTTAAAGGGGTATAACTTTGCAGGGCGTGGTCCGATTTCAAATCTGTTTACAGATTTGGATTCTACATAAAATTTTAGACTAACAAGATGTATCGCATGACTAAAAAAATTTATAAGAACGCTTAAAAGTTGCTACAGGTAAGAAATCTTAAAATGGGGGTAGCTCCCTGGGGGATGATGCAATCTAAAAAATTCCTAGAGATTCGGGTAGCTAAGAAAATTCTAATATTAATTGATACCAAACAAGATAGGTTTATCTCGTGGGTGGAAATGTGGAGAAAGATTTATCTCGCGGGTGGAAAGAATGCGGGTGTGATGTAATCAAAATGGTTGTGGGGGTGTCCGAGCAAGGAGGAGAGCAAGGAGGAGTCAGGAGGAGATTCATCTAAAATAAGACTTTATAGTGCGAATTTACATGTAAATTTGGTCCAGATGAGTGAGGAAATGAGGGATTCTGGAGGAAATGAGGTGCTGGCTTGCCTGATTTTCCTCTACTCAAATAGTTTACAGGTCAACCACGATTAGAATTTGCTGTTGATTAATGTTCAAAATTATATACAAGCTTTATACCATAAGCACTATGCAAATTTAGTGCGTGTTATTCCATAACTTTACTACACGATCTGTCCATTCACATACCACATACTGGCTTTTGGTCAATGACTGATTTCCGGAAATACGGCATTTAAAGCTTCATCATTAATTCAATAAATCCAAAGTGAAAAATTTGAGAATCTGAAAATTAGTAAAAATGACAACATTAACAAGAACAAGGGTTGTCAACTTCCATCTATACGAATAGTGTTCTTGAGTGTACTGAAAACGGAAACAATCGCCTCACGTTAGCGTAATAATATAATATAATCAGTTTGCATAGTTTACACATGTTGTAGGTGGATCTATTTATATAAACCATTAAAATGTTCTCCAGTTAGTTTGACCCATTATTGACCTAAATGTGACGTGTTTTCCTCTGAGAAAGGTAACCCTTCTTGCATATTACTATACGCAAAATAGCTTTCGGCATAATTGGATGTGTATTTGAGTGTTCAAACGTATTTTTCCAATGATGCTCCTTACAAAACTAGGCGAAACGTCAACTTTATTAAAATTTGAACATGGTACGGCCCTATTGGAATACGTTTTATTAATATTTACTAACATATTCTCAGCTACATTCCAAAATATACATTGATATCATTGACCATTGCAAAACAGTTACGTGTTCACCAGACGAAGGTGTAAAATAATAAAAATTGTGGATTGAAATGTTTTTACTGGTGTTAGGAGTTATATGAAATTTCATATTCATTAATACAGTATGGATTCTAGCGAGAGCTCCTATTTTTCTTCATAAAAAGAACATTTTATTAATGCAATCAGAAATTGCATATTTTATGATATTTGGAAAATCCCATCGTATTGACTTAAAAATTGCTTTTTTTATTAAATGCCTTTTATTTACTGCATATCTCCGACAATTTATCCATATTAGTGGCGTATTTTAAAAGTATCTAAGAATTTACATTATATTTTCCTATTTATATTTTTTGCACTCAAATCTGACAGGTATTGTTGGGTTCCAAATTTTAGTATGGGTTTACAACCTAACTAATCTTTTGTTTATTTATGTTTGTGAAGTAAGACATTCCAAATGCTATTCTATTATGTTGTTTTAAAACGTTTACACAGAAAAAACCCTCTTTTCTGAAAACTTTACCTGAAAAGCTATCCTATCATGCAAACACGGATTGTTTTATTGTTCAGGTTTTAAAAGCATTCACTCGTGCTATAAATCTGAGAAGAAGTTAACTACATACCTACATTACATTATTAAGATATTTCTGGCTAAAACTTTGTTTCACATATCCTACCACAGTTCAGATGATTTATTCCTGCCTACTATAAATACTATTCCAAGTAAATCTATTTTCTAGAGTTATTTAATTTAGTTCAACGTAGTTCGTAATACAGTAATTATGCCGAAAGGTAAAGTGCGGAAATGAGCTAGCGCCATTAAACGTTACACGACCTACTGTGAAGTGGGTTTTGTACAGTGTGCAAATCTGCAGTCAGAAAGTTCTTATTAGAGCAGCATACAAAATCGAAAATGCACGTGAATTATTTAAAAAAGGGAACCCCCAAATCAAGTTTTGTTGACGAACACGATGTTTGACGAAACTTCTACCCAAAAAATATTTTATCAAGATATGTGTAAAGCATTCGTAACAGCAAATATTCCCTAGCATAAATTAGAGATCCCAAAGTTTGAACTTTGCTGAAAGAATGCACGAATAGGTATATTCCTACCGAATCCACTATAGGGAAAGGATATTTACAACCGACCTATATAAAAACGTTTTATAAAGTAAGAGAGCATATAGGAGAGGAATGCATTTGGTTCGTCGTTGATGAAACAACTGATGATTTAAATAGATCAGTATCTAATATAATTGTGGGTAAATTAACAGACGCTGAATACGGTACTCCGCCTCTGCTAGCTTCTAGAGTACTGAAAAACCAATAATTCGACTGTGCTAGATTTGTGAACGATTCACTGCATGTACTTTCGCCAGAGGAAATTAAAGTAGATCGAGTATTGGTAATGTATACAGGTGCAGCTCCGTATATGTGGAAAGCAGCTCGGGCATTACAAAAATTTAATCCAGAATTGCTGCATTTTACGTGTCTAGCCCACAGTTTACATAGGATATCAAAAACAATTCGAAATAAGTCTCCAGAGGTTGGCCAAATTATTAGTCAAGTTAAGGTGTTTCTTAAAGCACTCTTGCGCACAGAAGCTTATAAAAGCGCATGTGATTTACCGCTTCCACCACAGCCTGTTATAGCTAGATGTGGGATATAGTTAAACGCAGCCCTATTTTATGCAGAAAGTTTTGCAGTTTCCAATGGTATTATTGATACAAACAATAGCGATACCTCCGCCTGCACACAATCGGCCCAAGAAACAATAGCTACAAGAGACGTGGCAGCAAAATTAACTTACATAAAAGTTGGTTTTTCTAAACTATCAGAAGTAATCAATAAGTTGGAAAGCAGTGGCACCCCACTGGTTGAAAGTCTTCATATTGTAGAGGACTTCTGCAAGGAACCAAATTCAGCACCTGGGGTTTTAACAACGTCAGCAGTAGAAAGGATAAGTTCGTGTTACAAAAAAATCCCGGGCATGCCTTCTTTAAAACAATTCGGAAGACGTGCCAACAGAAATAAAAAGTAAATATTTTGCAAGTTGAAGTTTGCACCAGCAGCGTTGTGTGAAGTGGAACGAAGTTTTTCATTATATAAGAACATATTCACGAATAAATGGCATAGATTACTACCCGAAAACATTAAAAAATGTTAGTAATTTATATAGCAATAGCGAATTGTAGAACAATAAATGTATATTAATAGTATTTCTAATTTGTTGCCTGTTTAATACGCAAAATAAATAATTGCATAAATACATTATTTACTGCGTTTTGTTTTATTTTTGGATTTTTTAATGCTGTTATTATAAGAATAAGGATTAATATTATAGGTTTTGTGTATTATTGTTTCTATATTATTGGATGACCGAGCGAATTATTTTCCAAATAATATATAGCCTTGATTATTATCTATCAGCTGTTGTACTTGATTACTTATTGGTGCTGGTTTACTGGTTACACCTAAAAGCACCACCGTAAATATTTTTCTGATTCATAGGTTTAGTAGATTCTATTGTAAGCGAGCTCGTCATCACAACTTAGTACATAGGCATGTAAGATTCTTGTCATATTTTTATTTATTTTTATATGTGATATGTTTTTTATTAGTACATATCACGCGGTAGAAATATGTGCAAACAAGCTGGAATAAACTCCATATTAATTCTGTTTATTCTTCTATGTTCTTAGTTGAATGTTGTATATTATTGTATTAGACAGAATAGTGTTCTGTCCACATGTATATGTTGTATATATGCTAATCATTCTTTTAATGGCAAATTGCATTGTGTTTTTTGATTTCGTTTTTGGACACACAGCCCCCTCAATCTTTGATTGTGTTAGCGTAGAATTAATTTTTTTCCGTTTATTCTCTGTTATCGTAATTCAGGCGGAAATGTCGTTATTGATTTCGTTTGTTTCTTCCTGACCCGCTCGTCATACGTGAAATAATACCATAATATAAAACATACTTACATTCCGAATGGATTTGCACCTTGAAGAAAATCTAGATAACTAGAACGGGTGGAATGGTTTCCGCCTTCCAGTGATTTAAAGAGCCAAACTACAGGTTCAACCAAAGTAAGAGGGTAGTTGGTGAGGAACCAGACTAAGACAAGTTCCTCGAAAAAGGGCAGTGGCTCTTTCGGTACTTAGAATGGCAGACACTATAGAGGTCGGTATGGCATTCCAAGGCGCACTACCGCGATATGGAAGGCAACGGAAAACCACCCCATTACCTCCCGAGTACAAAGCGTACATAAATTATAGATAAGGCGATGATATGATATCCTCTGGGGTAAAGGATTCCGAAGGTAAAATAGTCCCCCATGCGGATCTCCGATAGGGGACTACTTCGGAGGACGTGATCAGAAAATTTAGAAAAAGAATCGGGATCATTCTGCGCGTCAGAGTGTGAAATCTCATAAGTCCGAAGCAAGTAGGTAAGCTAAAGAATTTAAAAATTTAAATGGGTAGGTTAGCACTAGGCATAGTAAGGATCAGTGAAGTTCGGTGGCTAGAGGCGGGGGATTTTTGGAACGGAAACTTTAGGATAATTCATGCAGGATTAGAGGAGGTAAATTTTGGTGTGGGGATAATCATGCGAAAAAAGATAGGGCACTGTTAGAAAATTACTTACAAATGAACGAAAGAGTACTCATGGTTAGATTAGAATCTAAACCGGTGAATACAGTAATAATACAAGTACACACACCCACTTCTGGCCACAGTGAGGAAGAGGTAGGAACGATCTACAAATATATAGAAGACATACCAAGATACCTACAAGGACACGACAATTTATAACTGCGGGGATTTTAATGCAGTGGTAGGTGAGATTAGGGGAGGAGAGGTAGTAGGTTTATTTGGTTTAGGCACGCGAGACACTACAGGAGAAATAGGTAGGTAGAATTTTGCGACAAAAACAATTTAATCATCACAAACACATTATTTCAACAACATGCTAGAAGACAATGCACGTAGAAGATGCGGGCAATATAGGAAAATATCAAATAGATTACATTCTTGTTAGACAGCGGTTTAAGAATGAAGTAAAAGACTGTAGAAGCTGCCCAGAAGCAGATATAGACACTGACCACATCATTGTAATTATGAAGGCCGCTTTTAACTTTAAAAATTAGAAAAACGGAACGGAAAAAGGCACTTTGACTTTGAAACACTAAAAGGTAAATATATCCATGAAAAATTGTGAAAAAAGCCAAATTAATTGCTGAAAGATATCGAGAAAATTTCTTATACCAAGGAAGTAGAAACAGAATGGAATAACATAGAATCCAGCTTTGACAGAGCGGCCAGAGATTCTTTTGGGGTATACACAAAAAAAATAAGAAACCATTGATAACAAAAGATATCCTGAATTTAATAGAAGTAAGACGAAAATACAAAAAGAAGATCAGACGTAACACGAAAACCGAGATACAAAGTCATAAAATGGGAAATGCAAAAGAGCTAAAGGACAATGGATTGATGAAAAGTGCAAACAGGTACAAACTAAGATGGAAGGAAAGGCACTAACAGAATTAAAACAGGAATCAGACATAAAAACGATGATTTGGGATATCCTATACTTAGAGATGAGCTTGAATTATCAATAAAGGGTGTGAAAAATGGTAAGGCGCCGGGTACAGATAAGGCGCAAGAAGAAACTTTAAAAACCGTTGGACACGCAGTAACAGAATGTCTCTTCCAACCTGTATGCTATATATATATATATATATATATATATATATATATATATTGCTGTGAAACCTCTTGAATTACCTGGTCTGTTGATTTTCTTCTGTTAATCGCCTCGGCTGCTACTCTAGATAGCTTTCATCCTAATACATAAAAAACAAACACATTCCTACCACAAACATCAACGTCAACTCTATTTACATCAATATTCACAATACATTAAAATTTCAAAATTAATATTCAGCATAAATTTTAATATCGGAAAATTTCAAAATTAAATTTATTATCATTTTAATGTGCATCCAGAATTAAAGTCCTTGTAGGATGCCTACTAATTACTATAACAATATATGCAGAGTACAAAGGAGCATCTACCACCCCTTTACGTTAATTAACCAGGTTCGTCTAATTGAGCTCAAAGACATACCCATATTTTTATCATAATCCAGAACATCAATACTAAATACCCTTTCTACTTAAACAAGCAAATTTCACCTTAAAATTAAAATATTATTGTTAGTACAATTTCACTACTGTCCATTTTAAATAAACAAATTAGAAAGTTATTCAACACACACCAAAATCTCAAAGTTCAAACAAAATAGTATAATTTACCTGAAGGTTACTTGCACTCGTAGCTTCAATGTACATCGTCCCTTTTGTTAATCACACCATTCCAACTGGGTTATATTTACGGCTTCTGATTCTCAACGCTTTAAAAATTTTCTCCATCACCATTTATTTAAAGTTGTTTCAGGGCTTTTCCGGAACTCCTCTGTGTATATCTGACCTTTGTTTCGTGGATCCAGACACGTTTATGCACCATTTAAGTATTAATACCCCGAAAATAACAAAGAAATTCATACTTCTTTCACCAAGATACGCCAAAACTGCCTACTTTTGTGTATTTATTTGTCATAGTAAATTTTTCCAATTGGTATAGTGATACTAAACTTTATTACCTTGTATCTTCTTTTCTAAGTGCACTAACGTACATTCATTGTAGCACGTAAAGAACAAGCTGTTTTAAATCATATAATATTCGAGCAAACTGTTTAAATTATTTAATATTAAAACCGGAAAACTAAAAAGCACTGTTTAACGCGTTCAATCAAGTCGAAGATCTAAGACAGCTTCCTCATATTCACCTCCGTATATATAGCGGTTAGCCTGTCTGTCGGTCTGTTCCCCAAAACGGCCAGTTTCTAGAATTTCGTCATTCTATGTTCCCATTCCGTAGCCTGGCATGCGATTTTTACGAATTTTGTACTCGCCTCAGTTAAATCTCAGAAAATTTCCACACGGCACGCAACGTCTGAGAGTACCTAATTAAATTTTATACAGAAATGTTATTTCTACCTCTCAATTTTGCCTTTACTTTCAACCAATCGCAACCCCATGACGTTGCTCTACTCACGCCTTTTACTATATGTGTCTCGGTCTTGCGCCTATTATCTGTCTCTATCTACCCTGTTCTTATTAGTGCAAATTGATATTCCTTATTATCGATTATTTCAGTCCATGTGGACTATTTGGGTTAAATAACCCCGTATCGCACCTTCTCGTGAATATTAAGCCACGGTTTCTCCAAGATTCTTTGTAACCATTAATTATCTGCAACATTTTCGCCGTACGTGACTTTTAAACTACGCAGGTGTTCAAACATAATATTAATTCTCAGAGCTTCATTTTATTGGGTTTTTACAAGTTTTTATAGATATTATATGTTACTAACGGTTCAATTAACTTCAATTAAAATTAATACCCTTTAAATTTTAGTGAATCCTAACTAAATATTAATTATTATCTGTACGTTTTAATACCGGTTACTTAAAATTGAGTTAATTAATTTTATAAATTTTGCACGTAATTTCTATTTGTTTCTTTACTAGGAATAATTAAATTATACGTAGAGCTTTTAATACTGCTTCTTTTGATATAAAGCGTCTTGTACATGATTTAAATCTCTTATTTTAATGAAACGAATGAATTTTTAGCTTCACGCTTTTATTTAATAACGCGAGTTATGTATCTTTTCCCAAAGCTTCTACACGGTGATTAAAATTATTTGATGTGATTATTTAATTTTCTACCCTGGTCTAAATATGAGTATTTTCCCCCTATTTGAATACAAATAATCCCACTTATTTGAATGCAAATATAAAGCATTTAGACAAAAAAAATTACAAAAAAAATTGCCTATCTCTCTCTATCCTTATCTATCTAACTTACCTACTTTATCTCCAATTCAAAAAATATTTACACCTATCGTATATCCCTATCCTATTCCTAACTCTCACCTAATTCTATAAACTGAAATTATCTCTAACTTCATCCTACTTATCCATCTAATCCTATATACATCCTATATACCTAACCTATTCCTAACTTTTAACTAATCTTCACTATACTTTACTTCATCCTACCTAATCTTATATACCAATCCTATTCTTGTTCTATTCCTAACTCTCCACTAATCTTATAAGAAATATCTACACTTAACCTATCTTATTTTCTTCCTACATTTAATCTTTATTCTCATCCTAAACACCTATTTCTAACTATTTCCCATATTTATCCTATACTTAGCTTTATTTTCTACAGCTATACTACAATTCACCTATCTCTATCTTTTGTTCATCAAGTTATTTAAATCTAACTCTCTTCTTGACCCTCCACGTCTTTCTTCTTACCATCCTAATACTCTTCATCCCTATTTCTCCCCCTTCTACATCTATACTTAACATCCCTATTATCTCACATAAAATAAACTTATCATCCCTATTATCCTTACTCTTAAATACTGCTTCTTCTTCATGCCCTATACTTGTCTGTTTCTTATTCATTATCATTTCCTTTTCTGCCGACAAACCAAACGATACTACTTTACAATTATCAATTTTTCCCTCTATGGAAAATCCTATGTACCTTCTAGAATTCTTATGTAATGGAATCCGCCAGAATGAATTCCTTAAATCTACTTTATTAAAAACAAACTTGCCATTTAACCTCGTCAAAAATGTGTCCATGGATGGTGGACAATGGAATTGCGGTTTGGTCCGTTGATTAATTTTTCGTGCATCTTTAATTAATTCTGCCTTCACCTGCTCCCGATATGCTGCTGTTGCTTCTACCCCCACTAATTCTGCATGTTTTTGTACTAAAGCTTGAACCTCTACTATCCTATCCTCTGGACATCTTATCGTGTTGATCTGTTTACCTTCATCATCCTCTACCTCTACTACATTAATACTAAACCCCGTGTCATCCTCTGTGACTTCATAACTGCCCTTCCATGGCACTACCCTATCCTTAATCCTTACTACCTTCCTTTCCATATCTATCAAAACCCCTAACTGCATCATACAGTCAACACCTAAAATGCTCTGAAACTTCAGTCCAGGTACAATTACAAACTCCTGTTCACAGCTTAAATCTCCTATATCTATCCTAAGCATCACAACACTATTTACTACAGCAAACTTCTTTTTATTTGGAGCTACTAAATGACTACGCTTTATAGGCATAATTCTATCACAAACCTTATCCCTAATTTTGCTGACGAATTCCTCCGATATTAAACTCGCCTCTGCCCCTGTATCAAGTAATACTTCTACATTATTCTCAAAAATTTCTATATTAACAATTGGCAAACATAATTTTTCCTCAGTTTCTGGCTCTACTTCCTCCTCAATTTTGAAAAATTCACGTGGATGTTCATATACATTTACACTGAAATCTAGTGGTCTGTCGCGTTCTAAAAATCCTGTCCAGGTCCGTTTTCCCTACTAGGTCCTGGTCTAGCCGTCACCTCAGCGTATGTCCTAGGCTTTTCCACTCGTTCCGTGTCTGTATTAGCAGTCCCCCTCATGTCCGGTGAACTATTCCTTCTGGTAGGTTCCGGTCTCGGTGCAGGTCCCCTTCCTAAACTATTACTTCTAACGTATGGTCGTCTCTGTTCCCAATTCTGTCGCTGGTATCCGTAACTATTCCCCCTTCTAGCATAGTTGTCCCGTCTATTGTCAAACCTAACTGTGTTGATCTGTCTTTCCCTATTATCCCGAGGTCGTCCACTACTTACGTCGTCGTACCTCTGCAGGTATTCTAAAAATATTTCTCTGTCCACTATGTTCTGTAGTGCTACGTGTTGTCTTACTTCTACCTCGAAGTGTCGTGATAAATACTTGATAATTTGTCGGTCCGTCAGTGGTGGGTTCAGTTGCTTAGCTATGCTATACTTGCGTATAGCATATTGCTCCCTACTTCCTGAAAATTCTCCCTTAAATTTTCCTGTGATTAAGTCGTCTCGTACCTGGTCTTGTCTGTGGTCACTCCAGTAGTGCTTTAAAAACCTATCTTCAAACTCCGTGTAGGTGTCTATGTCCTGTCCTACTAAATTGTACCATGCTTCCGCGTTGTCTTTCAATAAAGCCTTTATCGTATTCAGTTTAGTCTGTTCGTCAAATAAATTTCCCACTAGATTTCTTACACTATTAATAAAAATTTGTGGATTTACCCTGTTATCGCCATAAAACTTCATGTGTTGGTCCAATGATACTCCACCTGTAGAAAATCTGGGACCATCCCCCGTTAAATTTGACATGTTGTATTTGAGACTACTAACTTTGCGTTCTACCCTGCCTAACTGATCCCTACATGAGTCTGTCACTTCAGTCATTTTTATATTAATCTCTTCTTCACAAAAAATGCGTACTTCGGACCTTAAATGTCCCATTTCCTGTCGAAGACCTGTAATATCACGCTCATTTTTTTCAACTCTATTTTCAACTTTCCCCATTTTTACGGTAAGACTATCTTTAAATTCTGTAAATTCTTTAGTATTTTGTTCAATTTTCCCGCTTATCTGCTCTAATTTTTGGTTGGACTCCTCCCTGGCTAATCGCATTTCCTCTAACATTCTCATCATTAACTCATTTCCTTGATCCCCTGATTCCGTCCTCGACTGATCTCTACTGCCTCCAGCTTCTTCCATTTTCGAATTTTTACCACAATATGCACTATCGTCACTTCCAATTTCCACTCCTCGACTCCTTAACCACTCTTTTCTCTGCATACGTTCTACTCACTCACACACACTCAAAAATACTCTTAAATTTATACACAAACAGAAACTCTCTCTCTCAGATCGCCAGTTTCCTGGAATAAAATCACAAAAAATTTTATTTGGAACTCGAGCCTCACTTTTGGGTCGCCAAAGAATGCTGTGAAACCTCTTGAATTACCTGGTCTGTTGATTTTCTTCTGTTAATCGCCTCGCCTGCTCCTCTAGATAGCTTTCATCCTCATACATAAAAAACAAACACATTCCTACCACAAACATCAACGTCAACTCTATTTACATCAATATTCACAATACATTAAAATTTCAAAATTAATATTCAGCATAAATTTTAATATCGGAAAATTTCAAAATTAAATTTATTATCATTTTAATGTTCATCCAGAATTAAAGTCCTTGTAGGATGCCTACTAATTACTATAACAATATATGCAGAGTACAAAGGAGCATCTACCACCCTTTACGTTAATTAACCAGGTTCGTCTAATTGAGCTCAAAGACATACCCATATTTTTATCATAATCCAGAACATCAATACTAAATACCCTTTCTACTTAAACAAGCAAATTTCACCTTAAAATTAAAATATTATTGTTAGTACAATTTCACTACTGTCCATTTTAAATAAACAAATTAGAAAGTTATTCAACACACACCAAAATCTCTTCAAACAAAATAGTATAATTTACCTGAAGGTTACTTGCACTCGTAACTTCAATGTACATCGTCCCTTTTGTTAATCACACCATTCCAACTGGGTTATATTTACGGCTTCTGATTCTCAACGCTTTAAAAATTTTCTCCATCACCATTTATTTAAAGTTGTTTCAGGGCTTTTCCGGAACTCCTCTGTGTATATCTGACCCTTGTTTCGTGGATCCAGACACGTTTATGCACCATTTAAGTATTAATACCCCCGAAAAATAACAAAGAAATTCATACTTCTTTCACCAAGATACGCCAAAACTGCCTACTTTTGTGTATTTATTTGTCATAGTAAATTTTTTCAATTGGTACAGTGATAGTAAACTTTATTACCTTGTATCTTCTTTTCTAAGTGCACTAACGTACATTCATTGTAGCACGTAAAGAACAAGCTGTTTTAAATCATATAATATTCGAGCAAACTGTTTAAATTATTTAATATTAAAACTGGAAAACTAAAAAGCACTGTTTAACGCGTTCAATCAAGTCGAAGATCTAAGAGAGCTTCCTCATATTCACCTCCGTATATATAGCGGTTAGCCTGTCTGTCGGTCTGTTCCCCAAAACGTCCAGTTTCTAGAATTTCGTCATTCTATGTTCCCATTCCGTAGCCTGGCATGCGATTTTTACGAATTTTGTACTCGCCTCAGTTAAATCTCAGAAAATTTCCACACGGCACGCAACGTCTGAGAATACCTAATTAAATTTTATACAGAAATGTTATTTCTACCTCTCAATTTTGCCTTTTACTTTCAACCAATCGTAACCCCATGACGTTGCTCTACTCACGCCTTTTTACTATATGTGTCTCGGTCTTGCGCCTATTATCTGTCTCTATCTACCCTGTTCTTATTAGTGCAAATTGATATTCCTTATTATCGATTATTTCAGTCCATGTGGACTATTTGGGTTAAATAACCCCGTATCGCACCTTCTCGTGAATATTAAGCCACGGTTTCTCCAAGATTCTTTGTAACCATTAATTATCTGCAACATTTTTGCCGTACGTGACTTTTAAACTACGCAGGTGTTCAAACATAATATTAATTCTCAGAGCTTTATTTTATTGGGTTTTTACAAGTTTTATAGATATTATATGTTACTAACGGTTCAATTAACTTCAATTAAAATTAATACCCTTTAAATTTTAGTGAATCCTAACTAAATATTAATTATTATCTGTACGTTTTAATACCGGTTACTTAAAATTGAGTTAATTAATTTTATAAATTTTGCACGTAATTTCTATTTGTTTCTTTACTAGGAATAATTAAATTATACGTAGAGCTTTTTAATACTGCTTCTTTTGATATAAAGCGTCTTGTACATGATTTAAATCTCTTATTTTTAATGAAACGAATGAATTTTTATGCTTCACGCTTTTATTTAATAACGCGAGTTATGTATCTTTTCCCAAAGCTTCTACACGGTGATTAAAATTATTTGATGTGATTATTTAATTTTCTACCCTGGTCTAAATATGAGTAATATATATATATATATATATATATATATATATATGAGACAGGTGAGATTCCCAAAGATTTGAAACGTAACATCAAAGTCACTATACCATATAAGATGTGCGGATAGATGGGAAAATTTTCAAATGTGTCAATGTTGATGTGTCAAAAATACTAACTAGAATTGTACAATTACGAATGGAAAAACGAGCTGAAGAAAAATTAGGAAAAGATCAAATTGTGTTTAAGAAAAACAGGGGAACACGTGAGACTACTGTAGCTCTGGGGGTGATAATGGAGAAAACAATAGAAATAGGGTAAAACGTGTATATAGAGATTGCAGATCTGGAAAAAGCATTCGACAATGTAAAATGGAAAATAATGTTCGAAATACTCAAATAGATTGGAATGAGTTGTAGGTATAGACGGATAATACATAGCTTATACAAGGAGCAAACAGTGGTAATAGAATTAAAGCAGTAATAAAAAAGTAATTATTAGGAAAGGTGTGAGACAGGGAGTTGCATTATCCCCATTAATTTTTAACTTGTACATCGAAGAGGCAATGAATACCTTCAAATGCAGGAAGACATTTGGAATTATTATACAGGGGCAAAAGATTAATATGCTTAGATTTACAGATTATATAGCGACATTGGCATCTAACAAGGAAGAGTTAGAAGCTGCTCTTAATGAAATGGAAACAGTTCTAACGGAGAGATATGGTAAAAACCTCAACCAAAATAAAACTAAAGTACTAATATTCAAAGGAGGAGCAAATAAATCAAAAACAATAATATAAATAGGTAGCGGGAACTTACAAGGGGTTAAGGATTTCTGCTACCTAAGTAGCCAAATAACGCAAGATGGGAAAAGCGCAAATATACAGAACAAAGATTAGCACAAGGTCGTACTACATTTAACAAGAAAAGGCAACTACTGTGTTCAAAGACAACAAACATAGAAACAAGGAAGAGATTGCTTAAAGCATGTGTGGAGCACAGCACTGTACGTACGGTTGTGATAGTCGGACAGTGGGATAAGCGGACAGGCAGAAGTTGAAGCCTTTGAAATGTGGTGCTACAGACGTATGATAAAGAAATCCTAGACAGACAAACCTAAGAACAAAGAGGTGCTAGAAATGGTAGGAGAAAGAATAAATATGTGGAAAACAGCAAAAAATAGGAGAAATAGGCTGATAGACCGACCACATACTTAAGCATGATGGAATAGTGCGGAATACATTAGAAGCATTGATAGAAAAAAGAGAGGTAGAGGTAGACCTAGGTTGGACTATTGTACACAGATAGTTAAAGATGTAGGTTGTGAGAATTTCAGGGAAATGTGTATTTTAATTCAGAATAAAAATCAATGAAGGTACGCGTCCAACCAGTTCCAAGAGGGAAAACCTAATGACGAAAAAATGGTCGTACTTAAACCTGATAATTATCATAAGCAGCTACAGGTATTGGTTTTGCAATGTTCCCAACTAGTATTAATTGTGCGAAAGCACTTACTGGAAAACTATTAATTTGGTAAATGTCTCACTGTTAGGGGATCTTGGCAGTCACAGGTTGCTTAACCCCCTTCACGTACTACTGAATCTCGGTAAAATAGGGATAATAATTAGAAAACAACAGAAGCGGAACCGAGCTGTATCTAAGCTGTGGAAATTTCAGGAAACTGTGTAAGCTATCTCAAAATATAAATAAATAAAAGTACACGTCCAACCATTTTCAAGACGATAAACCTTGTTCGAAAGAATATATTGCAAAACTATTAATTCGTCAAATGTTCGTGGGTTTGGGGATTTTGGTAGCCGCAGGTTGCTTGACCCCCTTCACATATTATTGAATATCAGCGAAGTAGGGTACATATTTGTAAAACAATAGAAAGAGAACCAGACTACATCTAACAAGAAAGAGTAGCGGCTATGTTCGAAAACAACAAACATAGAAACAAGAAGAAAATTGTTGAAACTATATGTGGAAAGTAATAAAAAAATAGGAGAAATAGAAGAGCAGTATATGTTTTATAGCATTTTTGGCGAATAGTGCGGGGTGTATTACAAGCAAAGATAGGAAAAAAGAGATGTAGGTCTAGATCGACTAATGGATGCAGATAGTGAAAGATGCAGACTGTTTAAATTTCACGAAAATGAGTAGGTTAACTCAGAATAGAAAACAATGAGGGTACGCGTCTAACCAGTTCCAGGACTGAAAACCTAATGAAAAGACCATAATTCTCAATTTCTTAAAGTGTTTCCAAATGTTACCATTTGCTTATGTTTGTTTAAGCACCGTTTTCTAAAATACTTTAGGGTTTGGTAAAGTTGCGTAATTTTGCAATATAGAATGTAACTATTCGCATCAATTTCGAGCATGGCTTTTTAACACCAAAAAAGAAATAATAAATTATTAGGGCAAATAGGATAAAGTTTCATATGCTGAAGAAATACCAGGTAATTTCCGTGTTGTAATAATGCAATGTTTGTTGTAGGAATTCAAGACGCAGCAAAGACAGCTGGACGATAATATGATGACAAAACAAAAGCATTAGGTTAGGAATGTATTACAGTAGGAATAGCAAATAAATTAATAATGAATAGAATCAGGTAAGTTTATGCTCACTTAAAAATGCAGAAATTAAATTTGTAAAACTGGAGTTTAGAATGCGCCACGTTACGAAATCCGTGAATACCTTTCTACTTATTTTTATATAAACGTGTCCAAATAATACATAGGAATCATAACATCCAATAAGACGCAGAACACTGGCGACTTAATTAGGCAAGTTTCTTGTACCTCCTGGTTGCCACGATATACTAAGAATAATAATAAAAGTTACTAAAGTTAATATTTTCTTATTATTTTAAAACATCAAATATTTTGTAAACATCAGCGGCGTCCAGAAGAACTTCGACGTCAATACAGTATCCATCTAGACGTCCTGCCTGTTCGGCTCAAAACAGAAAGTAACGTTTCAAAGGATTTGAGAAGGCAAAGTGATAGTTATTGTTTGCACAAAGTATTCCTTCACAAAAGAAGTTATTTTCTAACATCAAATATTCATTTAGTATAGGAAAAAATTTTAAGAGCTATTGAATATGGATGAAGGTAGAGTCATATTGAAAGTTAGCTACACGGCAAGATAACAAGTGGACGGTAGAAAGAATAATAAACAGATCGAGGAGCTATTATTTACGACATCCATACTAAAATAAAGAAAAATATTTGTGTAGCTAGAAAGTACCAAGAAAGCATTACTGTTGATAGATCGGGATTTATTAGAAAAGTATCACGTAATGCAGGTGTTTGACAAGTTTTCGGTGATCGAAAATTGCAATTTCAGCTATTAGTTTGCTTGTAGTATTAACTTTTCTTTTTTATGAACTCAAGAGTACATTTATTTATAATCATTTTTAGACGTAGTTATGCCCATACTGATTGTGCATGCTAAAATATTCAAGTAATTCAGTTCGAAATAAAATATACCAATCAAATTCAAAATAAAATAAAATAAATAATTCGAAGTAGATTTTCAAAACAAAGTAGTTTCAAATCAAAATAAATCAATCTTCAAGCTTCGGATTTCATGGTTTAGGCGTTGTGACAGAGTGCTCTACCTTTGTCGCTAATGATATGCGTTGCTGAGCTGAAAGTGTGTGATATGGGTTTATGTAAGTGTGGGAGGGAATAAGGAGGAGATAATTGTGGTAGTATGAGTTACTGCAAATTGGAGGGGAGGTTTAGTGTGGAAGGTGTCAGTTTCGAATTGGTTAAGTTGTTGGGAATATGTGCAACTAAGTAATTAACGTTCGGAAGCAGTGAGAACCGGTCTTCGTTAAGATCTAATTTAAAGTTGAATTGTAATGGAGTAGTTAGGCGACAGGAGTAAATAGGATGGGTTGATATTTCTAAAGTTATCACGAAGACAGTAAGGGAGAACAGTTAGACTAAACTGATGGAGAGCATGTTTTTGAATTTGCCATGTCCAGTAAAGAATTGGATAGTGGCAGAGCTGAATAGTGCATCTGAGAATATTTCAAAAGTGTAACGACCGAAGGGCGAAAAATACCAGTTCTCTTGCCAGGAATGTGGCAGGGAGTTGTGGGTACGTAATCTAGTTTCTGTTTTGGGAAGATCGTGGTAACCTTCGAGGATTATGTTTTAGGTTGTACGTATATTTGTAAGACTGATTGTAGTTAGATGTACGAGTTAAAAGTTGTGTATATAGGGAAGCGGTAATGTGGTTTTATAAGTCGTGGAAAGTTATAGGGGGAAAGGTTTAGTAATTGTATTTAGCTTGCGTATGGAGGTGGATAGCGTTTGGGCGCCAGGAATTGATTGCATAACCGATGATGGGGGCAATAATCCTTTCAGATCCAATCGTCAGATCTCGGTGTTAAGATGGGTTGAGCTATGAAGGGCATATTGGATATTGTGAAGGATAAATTTGCTTCTTTTTGCGTAGTTTGGTAAGGTGGAAGTTATTCTTAAGTCTAATGTCAATGCGTAGTCCGAAGTATTTGACCTATTTTAAAAGGTGATGGGTTTATTTAGATATATATTATGGGGGTGGGGTCAACTTGGATTTGGGAAACCTTTAAAAAGTGTCGTCTTGGTTTTGAATGCGAAAATTGGTTGCTAATGTAGAAAAGACCTGGTTTTGACGGAACTTATTAAGGTGAATGCCGTTTGTTCAAGGGAGGTATATATTAAGATATGTGACGTAGTTAGTGTAGGCGAATGTAGTTGTATTTGGAATGTATAGGTCAAAGAAGAGGGTAATTGCTAAATTCCGGAGGGTGGGACAAAATCGAGATTTTTGGCGAGGGACAATATTGTGCAAGAGATTTGGCAGCAGTATAGAAATGCAAGCACAAGATATGAGGTACGATTGAATGATTTGAAAAAGGTTAGATGGGAAATTTGCGTATTATAGCTGGTTGAGCAGATTGGGCCACCAGAGGAAGTTGAAGGCAAAGTGAAACTCAAGAACAAAGGCTATTGCATATGTATGTGGGAAAAGGATTAGGGGGAGAAGAGTAAATAATACTTTCTGCACTATATATGACCAAGGCAAATACGTGATGGTGGGGAGAATAAAGTTCAACGTGAAATCCAGTTTGTAGAGCTCTAGGAGTTTGACAAGCGTAGGAACGAAGTTTATGGATAGAGCTGACTTCGGATCTTTTGGGATGTTGCTGGGTTTTAAGATTAAAGTGGTGGTAACTGAATTGAGGAATTTAGAAAATATTCCTGTGAATGGCATTTTGGAAATAATAAGTTGGTGTGTTCACTAACGAAGGAGTAGGATTATAGAAGTATGTAGTTAGTTATTAGGTCAGGGCCGGGGGCTTTACCGAGATTAAGTGGCAATCAAGATATCTTGCAAGGAAGTATCGAGAGCGCTGTCTAGATCATTGTCAGGAAGAATCTGGGATTTATTATTAGTATTTGCTTGCAGTGTTAAAAATTTTGGTTGGAAAAGGATTTTTGGTACACATTATATATTCTGGAAGCAGACACTTTGGCCTTGTGTAAAATACCGGCATTGATTTGACCGTGCTGGCGGTTGAACAGGATATTTATCTGAACTTTTTACCAGAAAAAGGACATATATAATGGTTCTTAGGTACCCTTAACAAAGTTTAGTTGTTATTCAACTTAGAGCTAGATTTTCGCTCATGCGATGACCAATCGTCAGAAATCGTACACGAAATACGTAACGTATGGAATTTGTCGTTGTGTGATAAAAAAAATATATACGCTAAGCTGCAAAACTTTTAGTCCTTCAGTTTATATACAGCAGTATATATTATAAAGCTATTGGCTTTGACAAGGTTTGCAAACAAACTCTCTAAGTGCTCCATTTAGCAATTAGCAAAATGTATATTTGCTCTCTGGAAAGCTATAAAATGCCGAGAAAATTGTTTGTTTTGTTTTCAACGAAAAGCATAACGCTGTTTTTATCGGATATAAAATTTTGAATGTACTTAAAATATTTGGTTTTAAAAAACGAGTGTGTAAATGATGTACTTATTCTACGTCAGCAAGCCAATTGATATGACTAGTGGGAATACGCAGAAACTCAAAAACATTATTTTGAAACTACTTATATCTAAAAAGTTAGAGCTGCCTTTACTAACGTACAAATTAACAATAAATTCTAGAAAAAATATTTTCTGTTGTAACCTTAAACCAAATTTTACGATTCGCTTTTACTTCAAGAATATTTATACTAAATTTTGCTGTTTATACAGGACAACTGAACGACATTGGAGGTAAAGATCATGCTCAAGAAGTAGTTATACACCTACTGCAAAACTATTTAAATCATGGACATTCTTTATTTATTCACAGTTACTACAATAGTAGTGAATTAACAGAGAACTTAATTCACCATAATACTTATTGTTCAGGTACTCTAAGAGGTGAGAGAAAAGATCTCCAAAAGAAGTCAAACTTGCCAAATTAAAACGCTGTGAAGCTAAAGCTATGTATCGCAATGGAATAATGGTAGGGAAGTGGAAGAATAAAGGAGAGGTCGCCTACATTTCCACAGATTTTAAAAATAATATGACTGCAATTACGAACAGAAGAGGTGCTGTAAAAGAAAAACCAGAACCCATAATTAAATGTAGTAACTTTATGGGTGACATTGACAAGCAGGACCAACCCTGCGAAAGACATTATTCTGGTACAAAAAATTACGAGCGTCTCACGGCAGTAATGCCGTGGCTGCAATGATAGGTTAGGTTATTGTTAGAAATAGATATTATTATTAAAAAACACAAACACGCATATCAGAACAGTCTGCAATAGTTTTATCAACAACTGTTCTGATATGCGTGTTAAGTAATTTGTCTTTTGTGTTTTTTAATAGTAATATCTAATTTGTGTTTTTTAATAATAATATCTATTTCTAAGATTAACCTAACCTATCATTGCAGCCACGACATTAATGCCGTGAGACGCTCGTCAAAAAATTGGGCATCCATATTTTCCAGCTCTTCCTTTTTAATTCCTTTCGAATTTTTTGTAAATATTCCAGTAAAAGAGTTACTTTTTATTATTTTCGGTTAGCTGTGATAGAGGCACTTTTGCCATACACCTTATGTTGAAACCACCAAACCAAAAGTTTCGAAACACTTTTCAACTAAGATAGAAAGAAACCCAGATGGAAAACGACGCGAGAAAAAGATGCCGTGTTTGTTATTCAAAAAAAAAAAAGATAAGGAATGTAAAACATGTGCTGAAAATCCTGACTTATGTGCTGAGCTCTATTTCAGTTTATTCCATGAAAAAATATTGTAAATATTTTGTTGTAAGGTTTGAATTATTTGTAAATAGAGCTATTATTCTTGGTCGATTAATCTGACATATAATCACCCAAAATTCAGTCAACGCCCAAAGGCGTCGTTCTCATACTGTCAACCGTTTGGCGTAAGTTATGGTAGTTGACGTTGACATTTTGTGTCGTATATTTCCTTTATGATCAAACCTCAAAAGAATATAAAAATGGATGTATCAGTACTTTTTGTCAAATTTACATTGCCGCTTCCAGTCACGTCATAAACAACCTTGACGCAGCGAAAGTGTTAATGTATTTGTTAATATAATAACATAAGGCTATTATATTTAATATCTGGTCTTATTTCAATACTTTCTTAATTGAAATAGTAGACGTATGTTTGTGACCTATAATATGCTTTGACACTAAAACGGCAAATTGAACTTGTATGGAGACAACACTATTTACTCATGTACGGTTTCATTTTCCAAATACTTCCTTGTCCCCACTTAAAGCCATATTTGCCAAAGAAAATAGACCAGTTTAGAAATAACTTAAAGTGTAAAACGCGGTAAAGTGTTTAGTTTTTGAACTCTAAACATGGAAGGAACTTTAGGTCAACCCTGGTAATAGAATTATGAGTTCAGCAATCAAGTAGATCTGATCAATGTAATTGAATTTGTATTCTACGAGTACTAGTCAGTTAAATGCAATGGCTGTTAATGTTATTAAAGTTTATTAGCTATTATCGAGAATGAAGTTATATACATAAATGTAAACTACTCTTGATTTGGTTTCAAGGAAAATGGTCGCTAGTGCAAATTACAAACCTGATCAATAATTATTTCCGTTTTCATGTGGTTGTAGTAGATGATGACCATTACAGTTGTTGGTGATAGTAGATGGTTTGTTCCTCTTGCAATATTCTTAAGTTCTCCCAAGAAGTTTGTTGACCACAGTAAAAAGAGAACAATTTAGAAGTAATTTGCTCTAGTGTTCGGGGCACTTTTTATATCCAAGGTTTGTTGTATTGTACGTTCGGACGGTTCTATTATGTATTTCGGCGGCGGGTTGAGGGGGAAAGGGGGGTTATACGAATCCATTGTTGTTGGAGGAGTGTTTTAAGTGTTCATGCTGTTGATTAGCATGCTGCGTGCTGGTTAGTCAGATAGATAGGGGTATGGTTGGTTGCATAATCCTACATACCACCTTACTAGTAACTTTGTTAGTT
Source organism: Platerodrilus igneus (assembly GCA_036346225.1). Classification (NCBI taxonomy): domain Eukaryota; kingdom Metazoa; phylum Arthropoda; class Insecta; order Coleoptera; family Lycidae; genus Platerodrilus; species Platerodrilus igneus. Next base: position 857,001 of record JARFIW010000229.1, on the reverse strand, counting down.
ACGATAAAAACTGATATACTGCTTTAAAAAATGTATTTTTTACCATTTCTTTTAATTGTCGTTGGAGAAGTATAACTTTATTTTTCTAGAATCGTGTTGACTGTTTCTACAGGCTCTTTCTTCATACATGCTGGTTTGTCGATGTCGATGAAACAATTGTTTTCCTGTCCTGTTTGTAAATGGTAATCGTTCTGCCGTCTATGTGGATTGCTTGGTATGGTTCATCTATGTACATTCTAAAGCACTTTTGTTGCCTCGCAATGTAGAAAAATATGGCTTGAATTGTTTAACCCTTTGAATACGAATGTTAGTCTGCTTCTATGCTTGATACATTGGATTGATTGTAGTCTGTGAAGGTGGTAATGTAGTTGGTTTATAAATGCCTAAGGGCGTGCTTTTTCCGTCGGCTTGATCAAACTTGTCAGGAATTATCCTCGTAGACGTAGAGCTTTGCCAAATGTAAGCTTTGCAGCTGTAAGAATTGGTTCTTCCTTCTAAGCTTTTCTAATTCCGAGTAGGACTAAAGGTAATGCTTTTGTTCATTTTTTTGTCTCGTGGCAGGGCAATGCAGTTTTCAGTTGTTGGTAGAATCGTTCCGCAATGCCATTGACTGCGCGTGACATGGTGTTGTGCGGAATCTTATGAATCCGAGCAAGGTTTCCAATTGCTTGAATAGCTTTTAAACTGACGGCCTTATTCTGTTGTGAGTTTGAGTGGTACGCCAAAGCGTGTGATTCATTCTCCTTTGAATGATCCGGTTACCATTCCAGCTCCAATGTTTTGTACAGGTACTGCCTGTGGTTGTCTTGTAAACCGGTCGATGTATGTGAATATGTATCGGCGTTTCTCCAATACGTGTAGATATCCGACAATATCTAAATGGGAATCATCGAATCATGTAGATTGTGACTTGAAATTTTGTGTTTCTGTGATCACGCGGCGTGTAACTCCGGTTCTTTAGCACTGGATACAACTTCGTGTCCAGGTGCGGCAGTCATTCTTGTGAAAGCTTCGGTCCGTAATTTTTTTACGAGTCGGCGAGAATCGTTAAAATGACACAGAAAATTGTTTAATCAGAGTTCGGAATTTCTATTAGTCTGAAGGTCTAACTTTAGTTGTTGTTTACCCTGCGGCTTTTGAACTCTTCATCGTTTTGCGGTGAATAGATGTTTGAAGTTGAAGCTACCCATTCTTAAGAGTGTGGTCTGCGACAATGTTTTCTTTCCCCAAAGTGTGTCTGATGTGTGCCGAATACTGGTGCATGTAACCCAGAAGTCTAAATACCGGCAGCTCCATCTGCTTAAACTGTTTGGTAGTTTATTAAATTGCGAGAAGTTTTCGGTCATAAGCTGAATATCCATTTCGCTTGGATATTTTAGTTAGTTTTACGAAATAAAATACTAGGGGTTGCCGTTGTTGATTTACTCCACCGACAACAAATTCTAAAGCATGTGTTGCTTTTTGTCGCGAATTGGATGTGTGAGTAGCAGGGTTTGCGCTCGTTGCGCTTTGCACTTTTTGAAAGCTATGCTTGTTTCCCTTCTCCAATTGATAGACGCGTTGTCTATTATTTTTCCTTTTAATAGGTCGCTGAACGTAGCGTGTCAATCAGCAGCTCGTAATATGAAACGTCGCTAATATTTTAACATGCCTAAAAATCGTCTGAGAGAATGGCCGGCTAACTCAGTCGGTAGAGCATGAGACTCTTAATCTCAGGGTCGTGGGTTCGAGCCCCACGTTGGGCGCCATTTGTTATCGTGGGGATTTGTTCGATGGGGGCGGCGTCTGTAATCAAGTAGGCTGGACTTAGTTCATTTTTAATAAACATAAGAAAAAGTCATTATAAATCCAAAATAAACATAATTGTAAAAGAGAAATTAAACGGTTTCAATTGTTAGGATGTCTTCAGGTGATTTCCTGGGGCGGTGGAGCCAGGAGTAACTGTATGCATCATTTAGTAAGGTGTGTTGTTCTTCGGAAGGCCTCGACTTTCTTCGGGAAGCTTCGGATGTTGCTTCAGAGGCCCTGTGGGAACTTGACAGTAAAGATTAAGACATATATACAGGTCGGCGAGGTCCAGACATCTTCGGTGGTGTTCGGTCCTCGTCGGTAATCTTCGTGTGTTTAGGGGTGGGTAGCAATTACGTTAAAGCAATTATGAACTGAAAATTATATACACTTAAAAACTACTATTTACAAATATATACAAAAGCAAAGGGTCGGAAGGTATTCGGCGTCTTCTGGAATCTTCGACGGCGTCGTGGGGTTGATGCTTCTACGGGGATGACGTCCCTGTGGTAGAGCTTGACGGGTGTGATCGCAATAACGACGTCGGTGCAGTATGGAATGGAGCTGAGCGTTCGTACGTGCTTGTTAATGGTGTGTTAATAAATTATGACGACGGCCTCCAGGTACGGCGGCGGTTAGGGTAACGTGTAAGGCAGGACGCAGGCTATGGTGAGCACTGCGCTTAGGATTGTTTGGAAAGGTCTGCAGACTATGATGAGCACTGCAGGTGGAGGAGGTGAACCCCAGGCTATGATGAGCATTAGGACTGATTTATGCAGAAATCAAATTCGTATTTATAGTCTTTAGGTCTCTATCCATCGTGTGTTGAAAAACGCTATTCCCCCTCGCTGAAGATGGTAGCGTAGCTATGTTACGAAGGAGCGGTGGGGCTTTGTGGTTGAAGTATCTACGTTTGCGTTTTGTGCGGCGGCGTCGGACTTCACCATGATCGTCAGCTGCTTGTTGAAAGGGCACCTCTTCGTTGGACATTTGTCCGTAGGTATACCTTTCTGTCTGTGCGCATTGCACAGTATTAGGCAGAACGACACGGGCTGTGTGGGTTGCTCGTGGTCTGCATGTCTGTAGCCATGGTTTGCCGGGAATGACATCCTCAGCGAGGTCTGCGACTACCAAGAATGTGATGGGGATCCTTGGTAGTGGGTCATCGTTGGCGGTGTTTAGTTGTGCCAGTTCGTTGCGCCCGACCGGCCTGTAGCCTGGCGTGGCACGGTCGGGATGCTGTTTTCCGAGTCCCTGGTTGTACTGCTGTACGTATCCAAAAAGAATCTTCGGAACTCGCTATAGGTGGGCCGGAACACGGCATACGGTTTCCACCATGTAGCTGCTTGGCCTCGGAATCGTGCAGTTGTTGTTGGTACATCCGCTTTCATCGTTTCCATCTGCTGGAGGAATTCGTTGGGATCCTCCAGGAGGGTGCCAGAGAATGTAGGTCTCTCTGCCACGGGGGTGGCTGTGGTGGCCATTTTGTTGATCGGTATTGTTGAGCGCCACTGGGTTGTTGCAGTCCCAGAACTGTCGATTGAGTGGTCTCCTGGGTTGGAGGCGGCTGGTTGGTGTCCGGCTGGACGTTGGAAGCGGCTTGAGTCTTCGTCTCGGGCGTGCTGGTGGTTCTTGCAAGCGCGTTGTTTGCAAAATCTTCTTATGAAGACGGCCCAAACACGTTGGCTGTTTCAGACTTTGTGTAATTTTAATAAAGCTGTCTTTTTCTGGTAGCGGTTTGGTGCCACCTTTGGCGATGAGGTAGCTAAGAAATTTGACTTTGTTTTGCCCAAAGATGCATTTGGTTGAGTTTATTATCACACCGTAATATTTTAATCTGTTGAAAAGAATTTCTAATTGTTTGTCGCGTTCTCCTTCAGATTGAGAGGCAACCAAAATATCGTCGATGTAGCCATAACAAAATATCAGTCCGTTTAAAAATTCGTCCATGATTTGCTGAAAAGTTTTTGGGGCGTCCATAACCCAGAAGTCATGTATGAAAGTTCAAATAAACTAAAATGCGTTGTTACAGCGCTATTTCTATATCTTTTTTAGCTATGGAGATACGGTGATAGGCACTTTACATGTGATTTACAATGCTCCACCTGAAAGTACTACATTGGCTAAGAAGCGAGTTTTTTTTTTACCTGGAAGTTTTGGAATTTCGCCGAACCCTTACTGTTCGAAGTAAGGTAGGGATCTTTATCGTGCGTGACAACACTCACACACGGGACCTCCATTTTACCTCTCATCCGAACGAGGGTGTATTTTTGCGAAAAATGCTCGCCTAACATTTTTAAGCGAACCGTGTCGTGATTTGAACCCGGGATCTTGGGCGTAGTAGTCACACACATACCACTACGCCACGGAGCCGCTGGTGATAGGCACTGCAAGATCGTTGTGGAAAATTTGCAGTTTTTATGCAAGATCTTCCGCAAACGGGACACTATACCCACTAGAAATAGTAGCAGAATTTAGAGCCCTGCAACCTCCACAATTTCACGACTATTGTGCCTGACATTAAATGTAGGACTGATGCCCAAGGTGACTTTAATGGCTTGCTATTCCCAACTGGACCATTGCAGTGAATTCGTCCTTGGCGATTTTGAGTTTATCACGTGTGAACTTGCGTAGACATTTGTATACCGAGGGTCCTTGCATCGTTAGGATGTGATGTTCCGTACTATATTTTATTAGCGTGGAATAGCACTTCGGACGAGTTATGTCCGCGTGTTTGGTAGGAGTTTAGTGGTATTTTGAGTTAGATACTGTAGTTGATGTCGCGCTATGTTTACTACTGGCGGGTTGAACTGCGGTTGAAAGTGTTGCCTCTGAATCAATAAGCTTTATGTTATTTACGTAAAACAGTAACACATGGTGTGTGAGGAAATCCTGGCCAATAATAGGTTTCTTGACGTCAGCGATGACAAACTGCCAGGTGAATGGCCGCTTTAATCTCAAGTCTAATGTTGGGAGTACTATATGTGTTCATGATCGAACCTTACTTCTTGGGTATACCCAGTGGTCTGCTCTAGTGTCTATTAAAAATTCCGTAGATACGGTGCGGTCCTTTACGTCCAAATGGCGTGAAATAAAAGAGGAAATTATCTGCCTCTAATTCCTTGTTCGGCGTTTTCCTAGGCTATGTACTGATGCTCCGAATGTGGAGTGTAACCAGTATTGACCTTTGCGTTGTTGCTGTAGTCCTGGGCTTTGGCCACACTGTCGTGTATTGAAAATTGGTTTATAAGAGCTTCGGCTGCGCTATTATGCTGTAACGCTTTATGTTTGCTGAAGCTGGACTTCAATTTTAAACTTTTCCAGTATTGTAGAGCTCGTATATGCATTAGCGTTAGTGAGATGTGCAGAATGTGCTTTGTAGACTGCATCTGCTAAACATGCTATGTCATTCAGGGATGCTTGTGATTGCGTAGGTAGGTTCGCTTGCATTTGTATTGACAAACAGCTTGACCAGATTGATTCTAAGAGCGTATCTGGCGCGACTGTACCACTTCGTTGCTCTAGGCCCGTCGCCCAGTGTTTCGGGCTGCAATAGCTTTCCAGTTTCTTGTTCTTGCGATGTGCGATGAACATAGCCGTTCGATTAATTCGGTTTAGATTTTTGTATATTTGTCGGTCTCGAGCAGTTTAATTATGATGTTTGGAATCTCGACTGCAAATTTAGCTTCGAGGTTGGATATTATGTACGCGCATGTACGTCTTGTGTATTACTGCTTTTTTGAAAGCCGTGTTCTACTTGGGAAAACCATAATTCTGGGTCAGCTGGACCGAAGGTGGAATTCGCACGGCAATCTTGTTCACTTCCTAGGTCATTTGAAACTATTTAAATTGTCTCTAAGCATTTAAACTAACCAGTGTTAATTCTGTCGCATTAGCGTTTTGGTGGTCACAAATGTAGCGTTCTGGTTTAAATGTGGCATCTTGTTAATACTTCGTAGTGACACAGACAACATTTATTTACAAGTATAAAATACGAACTAATTATACAATGAGATCACGACGCAAAAAGAAAATATTTATAAAAGCTTTTGTGTGTGTATTAGACCGAAAGCATTTTAGTGTGTAACGTTGCGGAATGAAATTTTATTTTGAAAAATTGAACGTGGTGGCTTCACGACGAAGACCTGAATCTATGTTTTGTAGAAGACGAGGCCTATCGTTAAGCAGAGTGCGTTGAGGCACTTAGTGACGGTGACTAGGATAGGATTTCCATGCTTCGGTGCCCTGCCGCTGGTAAGCGGAGATGCTGGCATATAGACGACGTCTATGGTTAGTAGAAATTAGAAGGCTGGTGACGAGATGTCCCTAATCATGGCGTGCAGGCTAGCGACATGTGCTCTAAAGGATGGTCGTGATGGCTCATCAGGTCCAGTGGATCAAAGCTGTGTTATTGCGGGCTCCTGCGTCCGTAGTCTAATCATAAGAGTTCACTTCATTTTATCCTGTTAGTTTTGAAGGTAACAACCAAATAATCTGAACGAAGATTCTTAGTGGACGATCTGCTTGCTGGCTGGTGCCTTGGACTATTTTTAAGTTCTTTCCAAGAAGTTTAGCGACTACCTTAAAAAGTGAATAATTAAGACGTAATTTGGTCTAGTGTTTGGAGCTCCTTCTATATCTTCTATATGTTGGACGAGTCCATTGTCGTTTGAGGAGTGCTTTAAGCGTGTATTTTATTTATTTGCATGCTTCGTGCTTATTGGTCAGCTTAGGAATATGATAGGTTGCATATTCAGACAGTAGTATTGAAGCTAGAAAAGTGTTAGCCAGACAAAAATGTTGTAACATTATGTTTATTGTGAGTGCCATGAGATCTGTTTAACTTAAACATTTCGATCATTATGTAGTCTGGCGTGAAATCTATAAATTGGATGATAGACTTTATACGCAACCTGTTGAGGATTATCTTATGTTATCGGCTTTGTATCAATTATCACAAATTTTGATCAATTACTGGATTGTTTAGAGCCTAAGCAAAATCGCAAAACGTTACTGAATCCCAAACTGCTTCTCACTCATTGCGATAGAACACTTCTCACGATACACTTCGCAAAACACGCAAGTTCTACGTCTCCAATAAAGCAATGAAATATATAACAGATTTTGCTAGAAAGCGAGGTATTTACAATTTAGATTTAGCTACACTTTTCAATTTTATTCTGCATTCAATTGATTAAAATTAATCTGCTTACATTGCAATTTAAGAATTTAAAGAAACCCATTTTATAGGTTGACAGGGAATCTTGCTTGAGTTTCTGAGTCAACAACTTCTTGGTCTCAGTCTTCGTAATACACAAAATGCAGCAGACATTTGCAATGCGCGCAATGTTGGAACCTTTTCAGACTCACTGTTAACGATTCTTGTAAGAAGCCATTAAAATTCGTTCAAATATCTAACTTAGTAAAATAAGTTTGTATAAGAAAAAACGTACTAAAGGCATTTCAGATAAAGACGTTTCTAACGGTAATTCTGAAACTTAAACTTTGTTTGCCATTTCCCGTAGAATTCTATATATAACATGTAAGATTTGTAAACTAGTTTGAAATTTGCGGGTTTAATAGGAAACTCACCAAGTCTAGAATTCTTCGAAAACTATACTAGCAAAGTCTTAACACTTGTGAGTTCCCATTATTGCACGAACTTGCAAAACTAGTACGTCGTTTTAACAAGCATGGCAGCGCATTTATTACATTATCAATGAGTTGCAATTGCCAAGCATCCCCGTAAGATGTAGGAATAAAAGTTTGTTACGGTAATCCGTGCGGACAAGAGAAAAGTAACGCACAGTAAGCAAAGGGACAGTAAGCCAGCCCGAGTACGGCAACAAAAACAAGGCGAATCGAAAGAATTAATACCGTGCTATCTAAAAACGCCGTGGAGTGGAGTGGGTCGCACATAAGGAAAAATGAAACCTCAAGAATAAGATTTATTTACTAACTCTTAAGAAATTGACCTGTTAAAAAAAAGGCAAACCAACTTGTACAGAACAAAATATTTATCAAAAATATTCAGGAGTATTTATATAGTTGAACCGTACCCAATATTTTATAGCATAGTAAGAACCTAATGCAGAGAATCATGTAAAATATAGAAAGTAGGGTGGAGGAGATTATTTGGAATAGCGACGCGGAGATGGGTGGACAGTAATCGCTGGTCGTTGAGACCCTAAAAGTGTTACTTGACGCGACGCGTGGGTTTGTTTGCGACTATTTAGTCCAGTTATGTAAAATCACAGCATTGCAGTTATAGTTAACGGTATTAAATGATAGTGAGAAAGTGCACGGATCCATTACGGTTGTGTTTATCTTCGTTAACAGAGTAATATTTACGTGGTAGAGAATCCAGTAGTGTGTAAACAAGAATTAAATTTCTGCTTGAAGTTGAGGCTCCACCGCTACTACAATTTGCAGAAAATCGTTGCGCGAAACAATTTACCGTTAACGTCAGCCACCTAGTCGGGACAGATAGTTTTTATGTTGTTTAAGATTATTTTATTTGAATTCAGAGAAATTGCATTAATGTTAGTAGATAGACGTCAATCCTGTATTAGCTTAATATTGTAGTTAACGACACAGCCGGGGTTGGCTGCTGAGCTTGATTGAACTTTATGCACGACGGTTGGTGGTTGCTATTATTTAAGTTTTTTGGTAGTAATTAGATTAAGTGGCGGCGAACTTTAATTTGATTCGTTGACAGTTAAATAGTGATTATTCTTAATAACTAACGAAGATTCATTAGTTTTTTACTAACATTTATTCTTTTTCATTAAAACGATATTGACGCTTGTGGATTTTATTTAGTTCAGAAGCGTATGTTTTCTTAATAGTTATCATCAAGAACCCCCGCCCAGCTGTGCATAGGTGTGCTTTTATATTTGGCGCTCAACCGTATGGCAAATAAATTTAAGAAAATAGTTCAATACACTATAAGAACAGCTATTTCGTACAAAAGGAAGACAGTAAAAGTGACGGTCGATGGTATCCGGTAAAATTTATCGTAAAACGGTTGATGGTGGGGAAGGCAACTATAAAGAACAATAATAGTAATAACGGGAAAAAGGAGAAAAATAAAGCCAGGTTCTCTGGACTAGAAAAAAAGTTAAATGAATTAACGTTAGGGATGGCGGCTATTCAAGAATCGATAGGAAAACTTGCGAATTGTAAAAAAAAGGGGGGGTGTGGAATCTGTGCATGAAGGAGACGACTCCCAGGTTCTAAGTAGTCAGGAAAACATATCAACAAATATGAGAGAGCGTGAACGTAGTCGGTTCGCAGATTGGAAAGACTTAGGTGGAAATTCGCTTTTTTTAATCCGGAGGGCCCAGTTCACCCCATGGCTTTCTTCTATAAATTAAAAACTTTATTAGACGAACCGCAAACACCCGCAAAAAACGGGTACGAGTTGCGGTGAATTACCTTCGCGGCATGGCCGCTGATTGGGCAATTTTAAGGGAGTTGGTTTTATAATTTGGAATATTTTGAATGAGCCTTTTGTCAGAGATATTGGAACGCGGATCATCAAAGAGAGTTCCTCTTGAAACTCAAATATAACAAATTGGAACGCGGAAACCGCGCAGAATATTTTTTAAAATCTGCAAAAGAGGCAACTTATCTTAGGGATAGGATGCCGGAAAAAGACAGTTAAAATGCTTAGTTCACATTTTCCAACGGAAATATGGAGGGGTATTTTAAATTCCGGATGTTGTAAGATTGAAGATGCCGAGCTCTTCTTGCAAGAAATCGATAAAACATACGAGGCGGAACCCAGAAATAGAACACAACCACCAACGTTTATACCACGCAATAGCGAGCCCAACAATGAAACAAGTGATTTGGGACGTGAGTCTAGAGATCGTAGGGAAAATCCGCGAATGGGAGACACCTCGTCGCCAAACGAAGGCGCGATGTCCAGGATTTTCAATCACGACCCTATAAATGACCTACTATCGGACAACGAAGAAGCGAAAAACAATAGTGCGCGAATATCGATGCTTCTGGGACTACCCATGAGTAAAATAAAAATCAATAATGTTGAGATACCGACCCTATTAGATTCCGGCGCCCAGTATAACTGTGTGTCGCCTTTGTTGTATGATAAACCAGTGAAAATAGGAGTAAATATGCCGTGTTTTTCGGTAACAAACCTTGAAGTTTCAGGGGCGATAGGAAATAGCACTAGCAAGGTACGCAAGCAAGTTTTAATAACAGACGAATTTGGGAGGTGTCAGCTGGAAATTCCGTGCATAGTCGTGCCCGGACTGTCAAGAAAAATAATAATGGTTGTGGGTTTTTACGCAAATTAAAGGCCGAAGTGTTGTTTGAAAAAAAAGAAATCAGTTTACAAATAGGTGGCGGAAAGTATACGGTAAAATTCGACGAATGTGTTACCGAGGCTACCCTGCAATTGAACGAAATCGCAGAGGAAGCGTGGTTAGCTGAAAAAGAAACTAAAAAAGTTGATACTGTTTTCAGGTTTTATACGGAAGAAGAACGTAGGCAGATGGCATTTTCTGCTGAAATGTTCGATCTGCCACAATAGGGCAAATTGTTGAAAATATTAAAAGATAATAAAAAGTTATTTTCTGATCAGCCTAGTTGGACAAACATATATCAGCATACCATTAAAATGCGCGATACGTTGCCATTTTATCAAAAATCATACCCAACACCACATGCTTACAGGGAGGCGGCCAAATTACAAATTCGGGAAATGTTACGTTGGGGGTGATCATACCGACTCGAATCGAATATATTAATTCGCTTGTGGTCGTGATAAAAAGGATAAGTCGGTGCAGGTCTCTCTAGACACCCGTTTTCTGAACAGTAAGATGGAAAAGGATCATTTGATGCCATTGAACCCAGACATACTGCTGTTTGATTTTTAAGCAGGTCAATGTCTTAGTACTATTGATGTAACCGGTAGTTACTGGCAATTGAGTATAGCTGAACAGGGTCGTAAATATACGGGTTTTAATTTTGAGGGCAATAGCTATATATTTTGTGTACTACCATTTGGACTGAGTACAGCTGTTGAAAATTTTAGTAGATGCTTAGGTTTAGCGTTGGGGCCGGAAGTGGAGTCCTTTACGTGTCCATACGTAGATGGCATTTTAATATTTTCTAAAAGCCCAGGTGAACGTTTAAGTCATTTAAAGCTACTATTCAAAAAACTTTTACAAGCAAGCCTCACCATTAAGCTTCGAAAATGTCTGTTTGCTAGAAGCAAAGTGCCCTATTTGGGTCACATTCTGACTTCGGAGAGGTTACAAATTGATCCGTCGCATATCGAGGCGATTGATCAATTTACCGCTCCGCGTAACATAAAACAGTTACGGGCCTTTCTTCGACTCTGTAATTACGAACGCCGGTTTGTAGAAGGTTATTCAGACATAACGATCCCGTTATTAAAATTGTTAAAAAAATATGTAAGATGGAAGTGGACGGAGGCCGGTCAGGAGGTTTATAACATGATCAATAAGCGATTTTTAGAGGTTTGTTTTTTGTATCACTCTAAAGTGGGAGAAAGACATTTTATTCAAACCGATTCCTCGGGATATGCGGTGGGTGCAATTTTGTTCCAACTGGGTACTTGTGCTGGAAATAGGCAAATAATTGCTTTTAGCAGCCGCACACTTTGGGGTAGTAAGCTTCAATATTGCACGTCAGAGAAGGAGGCGTTAGCGATCGTGCATGCTCTAGGTCAATGGCGTGTATTTATATTAGGTAATCGCTTGATAATATTAACAGACCACAAGGCTCTGTCGTTTGCATTGAAGTGTAATTTGCTCAATAGCAGATTGACGCTGTGGACTCTTTTAATTCAGGAGTACGCATTTGACGTGTTGTACATAAAAAAAAGGAAAATATTTTGGCGGATTGCTTGTCCCGGTACCCAGTGAATTTAAAATCAGTAATGGACCAACCATCAAAGCCAAATGTTATTAAAATAAACAAGATTATGAAACACAGTACGGCGTTTCACAGAGCCAAGAAGAAAATGAATAGTCTGGAAACGGCCCAGGACGAAAACTCCTTCTTTGGAGCAATTAAAACTAAGTTAACAGATAATGATTCTGACAAAACAATAAAAGGTATTTTATCCATATTGGAATATTATTTCGCACGGGATCAAAAGACAACACCAACCCTAAAGTTTGTATTCTAAAGTGCCATATTATTGATATTGTTCTGTCTGGACACGAGGATAGGGGGCACTTTAGTGCTTCAAAATGTTATTTTGCATTAAGGAAGCATTTCTACTAGCCCAAAATGCAAGCTAGAATTCGCAAAATATTTGCGCGATGTCAGGTATGTCAAAAATCAAAGATCAATAAAAAAGGTCAAGGGGAAATGCAAAGTGTAATCCCAGAAAGGACATCTCAACTAGTTAGGATCTCGTAGGGCCACTGCCAAAGTCGCGTTTTGATGCCACTCAGTCATTGGTGTTGATCGACGCGTTTTCTAAATTTGTGGCATTGTTTCCATTAACACGAGCCACTACAAATACAATATTAAAAAAATTACAGGTATATTTTGTAACGGTTGGGAAATCCAAGGGGGTGCTTACCGACAATGGGTCACAATTCTCTGTGAAATGAAAATCACTGTTGAATAAAGTAGGAGTAAATATGTACCATACGAGTTTATATTACCCTCAGGGCAATATGACTGAACGTTTAAATCGAGAGGTGATTAGATTGTTGAGGGTAAGGTGTCACGAGAGTCATACAATAAGGGCGGATGTCACCGAAATGGTACAAACAGCTTTGAATAAATCGGTACATGACAGTACCGGGTTTACTCCCAACAAAATACATTTTGGAAAAACGTGTGAACAAACCTTATTAACTACTATTAATATGCCGGCGACCGGCCAAATTCTTAAAGATGCGAATATGATCATTACACTTGCGCGTGACCGTTTAATGTCAAAGGCTTGGCGCCGTCAGGAGCGTCATAACGCCCTGTGCAAACCTATGAGTTTTCAAGTGGGTGGTTTGGTTTATAGACGAACACATCCACAATCATCCGCGACGATGCAAAAATTAAAAAAATTCCTTTTTTTTGTATGACGGGCCATTTTTTGTTAAAGCAAAGCCTGGTTCGAATGTCTATCTATTAAAAAGTGAGGATCGCCATGAGGTTGGTAAATATATTATAGTAAATCTGAAAAGTTTCATACCGCCATGTACGGAAATCTACACTCCCTTTTCAAACTACAGTATTGCCCGAAATAAACAGTACTGAAATTGTAATTGTTTTGTATATTTAAAAAATACATATTATTGACACTTTATTATATGTTCTAAATGTGCACCTCCTCGTTCGAGACAGACTTCATAACGATGTTCTAAGTTTCTGGTCATGTTATTGAATAAGGGTTGTCTCAGGGCTGCGAAGAAGACTCTAACGGCATCCTTTAATTCATCGATGGTTTGTGGTGCCCGTTTGAAAACGGCATTTTTAGCCATGCCCCAAATGTATGCGTCTGGAGGTGTGAAGTCTGGAGAATGTGAAGGATAAGGAAGTCAGTAAATCGTGATATGAATTTGCTTGGAAAATGTTCTTGAAGAAATTGACGAATTGCGGCAGCAGTATGGCAAGTTGCCCCGTCCTGCTGAAAAAATTGGTTTCGAAATGCCAAGTTACGTGCACGACAGAATTGACGTAGATCAGGGATAAATCGTGTTAAAATTTGTCTGTACCTCTGTTGATTAAGTGTGACTTGCCTACCATTCTCTTCGATAAAGTACGGACCAATGATTCCGTGTCCGGAAACAGCACACCAGACACTCACTTTTTCACTATGTAAAGGAACCTCTTGAACCTCATCGGGTCTGGCAAAGCCCAGAAATCGATTTGTGCGACGATTCACATAGCCTGACAAGTGAAAATGTGCTTCGTCTGAAAACCAAACATTTTTCAAAAATTCAGGATTTTCATACTGTAACGCGAGAATTCTGGCGCAATATTCCACTCTACTGCGATAATCCCGAGGATGTAGTTGTTGATGTACCTGAATCACATACGAAAATGTACCCAGCTCTTTCAGGATTCTTTGAAAGGAAGTTCTTTTTAAATCAAGTTGTAACGCTGTCCTTGCCTGGCTGACTTTCGGATTTTCTAAGATTTGCTCAAAAACACGTTCATGGTTATTGTTGTTGTTAACTGTCCTGGGACGCCCCGAGTTTCCGTTTCGTTGGCACAATACACTACCTGTATTTCTAAACTTTTCAATAACCTTCAAAATTACAGCATTACTTGGAGAACGTTTATTAAACCTTTGTGTGAATTGATCAGACACGTATAGCAAACTTGCACCATTATGTCGGCCGATTCCGTATGAACGAAAATAATGCTCTACCAGAAACACTTTCTCCTCTGTACTTAACACCATTTTTAACAATTAGGCCCTACTAATTACTTGTTTGAGGTTTACTTGGCAGGTCTATACTAGCTAACTTGAGTGTGACAGCGCACGCATAAAAACACCGCCAACTTAGTTTCAGTACTGTTTATTTCGGGCAATACTGTATTTGCTTTTGTGTATGAATAATCTATTTGTGGGCAATATATTATTATAGGATTAGATATTAAAGTAACGTCAATGTTTTCTGTTTACTTTAATGGGGGGAGGGGGGGTGTAGCGTAACCAATATTTTATAGCATAGTGGGAACCTATTGCAAAGGATCATGTAAAATATAGAAAGTAGGGTAGTGGAGATTGTTTAGAATAGCGAAGCGGAGAAGGGCGGGCAGTAATCGCCGGTCGTTGAGACCCTAAAGGTGTTGCTTGAAGCGACGCGTGGGTTTGTTTGCGACTATTTAGTTCAGTTATGTAAAATCACAATATTGTAGTTGTAGTTAGCGGTATTAAATGATAGTGAAAAAGTGCACGGAGGATTCCGGTTGTGTTTATCTTCGTTACCAGGGTAATATTTAAGTGGTGAAGAATCCAGTAGTGTTAAAAAGAATTAAATTTTTGCTTGAAGTTGAAGCTCCACCGCTACTACAATTTGTTGGAAGTTGTTGCGCGAAACGATTTACCGTTAACGTCAAGCCTCCTGATCGGGACTTGGAACGGACATAGGTTTTTATGTTGTTTAAGATTATTTTACTTGAATTCAAAGAAATCGCACTAATGTTAGTAGATGGACGTCAATCCTGTATTACCCGAATATTGTAGTAACGACATAGCCGGGGTTGACTACTGAGCTTGATTGAACTTTATGCGCAACGCTTGGTGGTTGCTATTATTTATGATTTTTGGTAGTAATTAGGTTAGGTAGCAACGAACTTTAATTTCATTCGTTGACAATTAAATAGTGATTATTCTTAATAACTAACGAGGGTTCATTAGTTTTATACAAACACTCATTCTTTTTCATTAAAACGATATCGACACTTGTGGATTTTCTTTAGTTCAGAAGCATATGTTTTCTTAATAGTTATCATCAAGAACCCCCGCCCAGCTGTGCATAGGCGGGCCTTTTATATAGTGCAAAAAAACCTTTGCAAATATAAATAACACCCGTACTTGATTACCTTTACTTAAATTCCTATCTTAATGCTAGTATTTATGTAAAATAGAAATTAAAGAAGGTCTAACCAATTGTATATTTTCACATTGTCTACAAATAATGTAATTAAAAAAAAATAGTAACGGTAAATTACAATCAGTAGGTACGCTACGAGTGAAAGTACATTTTTATTCGTGATTGGAAAAAAACAATTTTCACAAACGTCACAATTTACATAATGTGTGATAAATTTTATATAGTTGAAAAATTAATTTTAAAAATTAATACTCGAACAAATAAAACTGTTTCCATTATTATATTCCGCCAGTTTGAGTGAAGAAAATTTAATTTCAACACCAAGATACCTCAATTTGTGCGACTAGCAACTGAAAAGCGTAACAAAAAAAAACCCAGATACAATTCTTCCTGATGTAGGTCATCAAAGCCAAGCAGACAAGTTATAGGAATTCTTACTGATTGACTGAACGTTTCGCTCCGGCCCCACGCTGGTACGGGTTGACATAGGCATGATCACATGGAACAGCATACCAAAATCTTTTCCTGGAAAACCAAGTGAATTAAAATCAGAATAAGCAACAGTAAGCGGAGAATTCTTCACTTCCTTTGGGCTTACTTAGGATACACGTCTATACATATTATGTAGAGATGGATTGCAGTAGTTGAAAGTAATTTGGCACCAAACGTCGTAAATAATTAAGTTATTGGAAAAATTCTATCTCTCAAAATAACAGCTTTTTACAAATTAATTTTAGAATTACATGTTATAAATCTAGCCGTAAGTTTTTGTAGAAATAGCTTTTAATTCGGATGGTTGTAGTCCTTAGATCGATTTAAAATAAACGTTTTACAACGAATCACTCGAATAATCCTCATTAAAAACTCAAAAATCAACAACAACTAATAACCAAAAACCCATTTTATAAAACAAGTCGCCTAAATCAATATAATATTTCTTAAATAAATGCTTCAACCACCGAAAACCACGTTCTTGAACGTATTATAATCTATTTTGAAGCAAGCGTTTTGATAAATAAATACCAGCTTTTAATATTATATTGAAAAAGTAATTTGCTATATTTAAATTATAATTGCAGGTCCTAACAAAACCTATTGATAAAATGCATATGTATAGACTTTGACAAAATATATTTCCATACCTTGTAATAATAAAACTCGAGATCTAGGGCGTTATAAAAATAGAAAAGATTCAAAATATTTAAATTTATACTGAATATTGAATAGAAATTCTACCGAATGCTTGAATGGTATAAATTGAAAGGGAGTCGGACTTGCAAATACACGCAAAACTATCCGTGGAAACAGTACTGGATATGCAATTTTAAGTTAACTATGCGTCAAAATTTAATTATAGGGACGAAACGTAACAAAGTTTTACGACAAAGGTAGAACGTTAACACCATCGTAGTTTTTCTATAAAAACAAGATTTACTTACTTGCGTATGGATTTACTGACGAGAAACGTATGGCCAGTTTCATCTACGCGGCATCCCTTTCGGTAGCTGACTAAAGCTTTGACACAAGTGATAAGAATTTATATTTACGCGGAGTGTATGGAATACAGCGAAAGAACGCAATCGTTTCCTAAATTAAATGCTATTATAATTTTTAGTATTTTCTAAACTGCAATTGTTATCAGTATGATGCTACGTTATAACCGAACTTAAAATTTGCAACTTTCAATTTAAATTTACATGTTTTTTTAAAAGGTTTAAAGGTTATGGCATTATATTGTTTATAAAACTAAAACATCAACTATTACGGATGTTCATTTCATTATTATTTGTTTTCTGCTAAATGTTTCATTTTTGTATCGAGTATATGTTGCGTTACGCTAGCTCTAAATTATATGGGACAAAAATTTAGATTTGTTCTAAAAGATATGGACACATCCTGTATAGTAGATTCGAAAAATAATGTACCTTATTAAACCTGATGTTTTAATTCTGTTGGTTTTAGAAAATTTAATTTCAATTAAAGCGGTTGTTAAAACTAAAGCTTAAAAAATATATTTTCTTAAAATAAATTGGTACAACATAATATGATATTAAGAAAATGCATTAGTCATTTAATAGGATAGACGTCGCGAGAATAAAAATCACTGCAATAAAACATTCTGTAAAACAAACAATGTAATAAATATGTATAGAATTCTGGGGCTTCATGCAATAAACAAAAGTAGATTATATATTACTGACACATGAGAAATACAGAAACCGTTAACATGAAAGACTATACTTGAGACACGGCTAGACATCAAGCACAATTGCAAAAGTAAGTGACTGTCATGTAATTACCGGGACAATAATCTATTTCATTAAGCATAAACTAAGTTGTTACGTTGTACTGCTGGATGCTGATCAAAATTAATAGAAATTTTGTAGAGGGGGGATTCAATAAAACTATAAAAACGACAGTTGAAAAATAAATTGAGAAGCTTAACGTTTGGAAAAGTTAAACTAGAACTGTCAGAATATAATCACACGAGTAAATTAGAAGGCAAGGAAGGAGGGCGCTATTAAGGTTAGTAAGAGGGTAGATTAAAAGTAAAGGTAACAGAACTTCAAGAAGAGACTGTGGTTTCCTGCAGGAGCTAAACACGCGGCGAGCGACTCAATAGTAAATTACGCTTGCAATGACAGGGTAAATTTCATTCACGGAAGCGTGGATTTGATGTAGTAACAACCAAAGTAAATGGGTTAAGAAGCTTGTCAGTCCTACAACGTGGTTGGAATTCTTGTTGCGTTATGAGAGCTTTTGTTTGAAGGGCGAAACATGAAAATACTGATGATTTCTGGACATTCCTAATCTTCTAACACATAAATTAAACCGTGAATAATTAAAAGATTTTATGTTTACACTTATTAACTATGCTGCAATGGACTGTAGTTGTAAAGAGTTTGTATTTATGACATAGGAAACTAATCAAACATAAAAATGATTATTTGGTTGAACGATGACCTACCAACGGAACGACTGTTGGTTAAATTTAAGCATGATGTTATCATTTTAAAATGTTAAAAAATATGTGTAAATAGTGTAAAATCATTACACTATTCTGAATAGATAATAAAACGATAAAAGGAAAAGTTGATATTTAGATGTTTCTATATATGTTATAAAATGCATTCCCAAAAATTGAAATTTATAGTGTCATTAATTGAATATGGAGACGGCAATATTGGATTGAGGATATTAGGGATGGATCAAATTTAATGTTTTTTTTTAGGATTTGTTTTTGTAATATCTGGCTAGAGTGAGTTAAGAATTGTTTCTTTTACCCAAGTATATTTGCGTTTTTATTGAAACAATTTCATCTCAATAGAGGTTAAGTGTGTTGAATTTTATTTGCATTTAATTATAA
The DNA here is from genome assembly GCA_036346225.1 of Platerodrilus igneus. Classification (NCBI taxonomy): domain Eukaryota; kingdom Metazoa; phylum Arthropoda; class Insecta; order Coleoptera; family Lycidae; genus Platerodrilus; species Platerodrilus igneus. Next base: position 838,269 of record JARFIW010000229.1, on the reverse strand, counting down.
ACTACGACAACAATTAGATCATTGTAACAGGATATCTAATTACCCCAGTGATGGTGTCGTATTTCGAAAGCATTTTATTTTTCAATTTTATTTAATTTGAGAAAACGTAGTAAGTATTTTAAGACAATTTATAGATTGGGAAAGCACAACGTGATAAATTTAGTAAACTGAAGCAAAAAGGTGTGTGGAATAATAGTCTTCAGTGTAGGGATAATATTCCACCGTCTCCTGTCCGCTGAGAAAGAAAGGTTAGGTGTACTACAGAGTATAAAGTAAAATACTGTTAAGTACACTTTTGATAATTGTTAATTGTGCTTGGGCGTGATGGCGTAAATAGGTGATGTGACGGTAGTCTTCAGTAGCGAGAGGTGATACTTAACTCAGTTCCTAAGGACCGAGTAACAATAGGAGTAACAAAACTTTGAAATCAACAACAGTATTTAGGAATAAATTTACAGCTAAATAACATGTTAATAAAAATATGAAGCGGTACAAGAATGAGACAATTATAATAATAAAGAATTACTTACTTGATCATCTTGACTAGAATGTTTCAGCAACCATAAAGGATCACGTCACCGTTCCTAGGGTTGGCTCCGAGCCGACTTGCCTCAGAGCAGAGGATGAACTAAGCCTTCCTGCCAACTAACTAACTCACTCAATAATCGACAAATCTTTCGGTGCTTAGTCTTTTATAACTGCTGATAACAAGATATGGGTGTTCTGCTGAAGGCTCTGGCAGGCGATAAGAATGTATGTTTAATAGTGGTAAAGACACAGTAAAGTCTTGACCAAAAGATTAAATATACAAAAAGATAGGTGTGGTGAGGTAATTTTAAGAACGTGGCATTTGATAGGCATGTTGCAAGTTTCCCTAGAAGAAAGGATGTGCGGCTTACTGATTGTGTTACAATGAAATATTTTAAAATGAATTTGTAATCTAAATATTGATTTGGCTTGTACAACAATACTATGGTGGAGCTAGCATCGGGGTTTATAGGCTGCGGAGATTGTAAAAGATTACTTTCAAGGGAGGAGGTTATTCATAGATTAAGCTGTTGAGGCACTAGATACGATTACCTTTTTTTTTCTCACCTGACAATAAAAGAATTAGAAATCAAACGATAGTTGGAGCATGAAAATACTAAGCTTGTATGTTGAAATTTTGGTTATTAACATATGAACAATTATCTCTATAGAAGCGACCAATAATCAGAAAATCACAGTCGTAATACAATGCTTTTACAAGCATATACACAAAGTTTTTTGTAAAAACAATAAAATATTTCTGTTTCAATTTTAACGTATTTGCTTGTAAACCTTTTTACAATAAAGAGTTTGATGAAATTCATATATTCACAGAGTTAAGTTATAAGCAGTAAAAGGTATTTAAGTGCACATTTTATTTAAGTGCAAGGTAATCAGATAGATAATTGAGATACTTGTAAAGAGTTAGGTTATAATTCTTATGCACTACCATTTTCAATAAAAGAAATTGTAGAAAAACTCATTCCTGGAGTAACTATTTTAGATTGCTACTCATACCTTAGTTTTCTTTGAGTTGCACATACCGTTCTCTAGGAAACATCTGGCAGTTGTCAAACGGCTCCTCCACATAATAGCATTTGGAGAAGTCTTTAACTTTCTAAATAGATGACATCTTGTTCGCCTAATATTTTCATCTATAGATAATTAGATTCCATTAAATAAAAATTTTGAACATTCAGATATTTCATATTATGCAGGTAAAATGGTTGCATAATATAGTTTTTTATATAAAATGTTGTGGAAAATTTATGAGGAATGCGAGAACATTTAAGATAAAAGATATAGTCCAGACATGATTGTAGATAAAAATTTATATAGAAATAAGTGAAGATATATTTGGAGTAAAAACTGAAGCATAATTAGAGATTATATTTGAAGTAAAATTGGAGAAAGACTTTGGAGATTGTATTTGAAGTAAAGTATTAGACTTTATTTGGAGTAAAGTTTTGAAGTAAAGTTAGCCCCTGCAAAATCAATTGTGTTACCAAATTCTAATACACATAGTTCTACGAAGCAATCAAAAATTTATCTGTTAATATCAAACCATCTTTAATTCACAGGACAAGTCTAAATAGGTGAGGCTTCATCTTACACCCGAGATAAGACATCTATAAAATTATTTTTAATACAATGGTATGCATTTAGTAAAAAGTACGCACCATAGGTAACCTCTTGACGATTTATAGATATGTTAACTTTTTCTACTTCTGCACCTGCAGACAGTCATTTATCAAAAGACGAACATTACATGAAAGCTACAGATAGCCTACCATATAAAACAAGAAGAAATGACACATCGGATAGGAAGTCAGATCCACAACAATTGTGTTTTGAATGACGTGCTTAAAGGAATCAACAAATGAGACTGTTACTTGTATACGCACTTATTTATGTAACATAACTAAAGGAGAAAAATTGTGAATAAATATAATAATCTCTGTATCGAGCTTTATTTTCTAGTACAAGAGTGAACTTGAATATATATTCGGTATCACACATAATTCCAAGAAGTAGAAAAATGTGTTTTTAAGTAAGGAAATCGGGAATATTTTATAAAGTGGAAAGCACGTTGTAACATGGCTAGGCATCGGCCAAATGGCATGTTATAATATCAAAGAATTGCTTAGGCAGACAGATTGGAGCTTCTCAATTATGAAGTAGAAAAAGGTTGTTAGAGTAAGCGAATATTTTAGCATAGATTGTTTGTATTTTAGCCATTTTAGTTTTTATTATTTTGAATTCTGTTACTATTTGTATAATTTCTTCCATTGAAATCCACTCCCGCATCACTATAATTAGCAAAAGTGCCCCTAAATTATTGAAAGTACCCGTCCCTTCATGACATATCAAAATTTATAACGCAACGCTAATTTCCATAACTAAATATTTCAAATGTTAATACAAAATTTTGTATGGAACATACTAAAAACGACAACACGCATAACATAATCTTTATAGAATGCTAGAAAAAGACGCATTTATGCCTTTTAGTTTGTTACAATTTTTAATGTTATTAAAATACATCGTTTTGTCCTGAAGACCTGGTTTTAGGGGACTTCGTGTTAGTTGACAAAATTCTCAATGTAAATTAAGTAATAAGGAGACACATACGCAAGGCTTAATATAGCAGCGAAATTTGCTCATGACAAATGCCTCCCAACCAGTTTAACGTTGGTCACAACCACCGTAAAGGGCCGAATAAAAGTCTTGCCGAAATGATTAGCGTTTAGAATATAGTCCTAGTGTACGAAATATATCGGAAGAATGCTGCAGCCCCAAGCTACATTTATCGTTACAGCGACGTTGGTATTTTACACCTGACGTCGGATGGTAACGGTAGCACGACCTTTAAGCGACCCAAATCTATACCTATTTTGTTAATCAATTTTGAGTCAGTTCAATATCAACACTCGCCCGAAGTAGTCACTAAAGGTATACAAATTAGGATATCCTTTAACGTAATCGTGTAGCCTCAAACTTTAGTGCGATCTGACATTTAAGCCGGTAGCAGTACAAATTTCAGAATTATTTTATAATTATAGCATATAATAGTAAAAATGTACTTACTCTAGCAAATCGGTCTACTCTATTAAGATATACATTTTATGATACTTCTGTGTAGAAGATGAATATGCGTATTATTTAAAATGAAATTCAGCCGCGGCTACTCCATGGGCTATAGCCCCCCAGGTTATTTTAAGGAATAGGTACCGTAAATAAACTTTTCAGCATAAATTAATTCATCGTAAAATGATTAGTCAAAACTAGAGATCGAATGCATAAATGCTTTCAGCCCGGCATTTTTAAGTGGTCTCAGTAAATAAATTATAAATGCTACGTTTACAATAAAAATGATGTATGATGTCGGAAACAGATATGAATAGTAAACATATCCCACCGTCGTCCTTTCGTAAGCAACCACATCTAACCGTTTTAATGAAAATTAACACCAAAATGCATACAATTCTTTTAAGATTTGTGGTTTAAATGATCAAATGTAACACTGATATTAATATTTTAAAATTATTTAAAACAATTACGTTTCTCACTATATTCATTTTACATTCTAGTATCCTACATTTAAGCAATAATAAATAAATACCTGTCCTAGATATTTCAACAGTGCTCTCTTCACGTAAACAAAACTCGTTGATTCTCCTTAGGACACAAGTGAGGGCTCAATTCTATTGAGCCCTGCTTCAATGTAAATCTTATAGAAAATCGAACGACGACGAATTCTGTCGAACGCAAATAATAACAGCTTCAGATTTCTTTAACAGGGCTTTCGTCAATAGAGCCCTTACCCTCAGTACTGTTGGTATTTCAAGGCATGTGTGTTGTTGTCGGGTACTAATTTGCATGAGCGTAGAGATTATTTCACTTGTTTTCGTTGAAAATAAAGACCATGTCTTGTTCTGTGAGTGTATAATTGTTCAACCAAACTTACGAAGTAAGTTAGGTTAATATAATCACTACGTCGTTGTCGTCGCCGCCGTCGTCCGTTGCCATATTCCCATAATGATACAATAAATGATATATATGTACCTTGTTTAGTTTTTACGCTGATTATAAATATGCTATACACTTTTCGATATCTCATTTAGTTTTCGAGATAATACAATTTATTTGAGAAATGTTAACAGTACAAATTAATATAAACTTTAATAGATATCCAAATGATTCTTATTATCATTTCGGCTTCAGTATCACATTATATAATTTTTGTGCAAAAGAAGATCAATTAGTTCGCGAGCTTAAAGCTGTAGTTCATTGCACTGGAAATGGCAGGGATGTGATACATGGAGATCACTATAAAGCAATCATTCCTAATTCAGCTGAAGATATTCCAACCGTACATCAAACTGACTTATTCGGAGGAATCACAATACCCGAGACTAATCACAGAATATATGTTAACAATCTTAATTAATTATTCTCTATTTTTCTGTTTGTTTGAGTGGTACTGGGAGCTTATATCATTAAGTAGTCCGACTCAAACTTGATTAAAACAATAAAATTTATTAAATTATATTTATAATAATAATAAAATTTTGTTTAACATTTAAGTACTAGTTATTTAATTTAAAATATATAATTTCGTTTTATAAAATTTCCGTAAGTTTGGTTGTAAGGCGTACATGCGTCTTAGATTTTTTTGATTATTATTTTGAACTATTCAAGATGACTGAAAATAATATTCGTAATATAATCAAAATTAAATTTAAAACTCTTCCATTAGCAGAAAAGGTAAAAATTAAGAACATAGGCCGTCCGACACCGGATTTAAATATGAAACAGGTAGATAAGTTTGGAAATCGCAGTTTCACAAGGCATTTTTCAAAAGAAATTAATAAAAAATCTCAGTGGATTTCTGGATGCTCTCAATCGAATGCTCTATTTTGTTTTCTTTGCCATTTATTTTATTGTGACGGAATAGACAAAACATGATCGGAATAAGGATTTAGAGATCTGAAGCATATAAACGATAAAATAAAAAAGCATGAAATTAGCAAGCACCATATAAAGTCTTGCACGGATTTGGCTATGCTAGGTTCCGTGAACATTGCGGTTCAGTTAAATTCCGCATATAGGCAGAACATTATGAAGCATAATGAACAGGTGACTAAAAATAAATACATTTTAAAAAAAATTATTAATTGTATTAAATTTTGTGGAAAGTTGGAATTGTCATTGAGAGGACACAATGAAAAAGAAGATTCCGAAAACCGTGGAATTTTGTTAGAATTAATTGATTTTACTTCGGAATTGGATGTAGTTTTAAAAGAACATTTACACAAGCGAGTGTATTTAAAGGTACATCTAAAACTATGCAAAACGAGATTTTAGAAAGCATGCTTTCAGTGTGTCGTCAAGAAATTCAAGATCAAATTAAAGGTAGTAAATTTTTGGCACTTCAGTGCGATGAGGCGACTGAAATTTTAAATCAAAGCCAAATTGTAATTATGGTTAGATATTTCTACAGTGGAAATATTTATGAGAGATTTTGGACATTTCTACGAGTAATAGATAAAACAGCTAACGGTTTAAAAGAGTGTATTGAGCAGGAATTAGATAAATTAATATTAAATTCGTCATCTAAACTAATCGCTCAAACTTATGACGGTACAAAAGTTATGAGTGGTTTTGCTAGTGGAGTTCAGTCAAAAATAAAACTTAAATATAAAAATGCCCATTTTGTTCACTGTTATGCCCATCAATTAAATTTAATTTTGCAGAAAGCAACTAGTCAAAATGCTAAAGTTAAAATTTGTTTTCTAATTTATCCGCAATTTCTGCTTTTTTCTCATTCTATTCACAGGTGAGATGTGCTAAAAGAAATAGTGAAGCAAAAATTGCCCACTGTTGCTGCCACACGTTGGAATTATAATATTCGCATTGTGAACGTCGTATATGAGAATAGAGAAAAACTAATCGAATGCTTTGACGAATTAGAAGAAAAATGCAATAAAACTATTACCTGCAGGTAAGCATATGTTTTGCATAGAATTCTGAAAGATCCTGATTTTGTGTTTTTTCTCAATTTATTTCATAAAATTTTTCCACATGTTAAGATATTATTTAATCATTTTTAAGCTAGAGATACAGAGAATGTTGCACTGAAGAGAAAAATGGAAGACTGAAAGGATAATAGCATCTGCTAGAAATTCAACTGATGAGATAGAAAATATATAATCTGTAATGATACTAAACGAAGAAAAATTAGTAACGTGGAAAATCGGAATTTGATTGCTAGAAGTGTGCGATACAATAGTTGTTCAGATGAAGGACAGGCTCTCATACCGAACCCATTTAGAAGCCACATTTTTAGTAGACGTAACTAATTTTGATACTTACTCAAAAAGAATTTCCAACATCGCATTTCCAATCGATTGTTAAGTGTTATCCGATGTTACAGTCAGGCAAATTGAGGACTGAATTGGAAGTGATGTACTCAAAAACGGATTTTAAAAATATTTTAGGCGGCCGAAACATGCTTTCCTGGTTGACCCAAAATTGGTTAAACGAAACATTTGGCGAAACAATAAAATTATTAAAAATTATAGTCACAACCCCAATGTCCACTGCCGAATCTAAAAGACGTTTTTCAATTCTTAATAGGATTAAAGCTTATCTAAGGAACACAATGACCGAAGAACGTCTTAATGCCTTAGCAATGATGTCAGTCAACAAAAACCTAATACATAACATCAACAATTTTGACGAAAAAGTTACAGACCATTTTATTGCTCTGAAAGACAGAAAGCTTGATTTCGTTTACAAGCAGTAAAATTATTATTACGTGACAATTAGAGTACAGTGTGTGATTTTTTGTACATAAACCTATAAACAAGTATACAAAAATTAATGGGTCTGTGTGAGTGACTAGGCTGAATACACCAAACCACTGAAGGTGAGTGTTGCTTATGTTATCTTGTATTATATTCATGCCATATGCAGTTAGAGCCCCTCAAATAAAATCACCACGAGCCGCCACTGATGAAATTCGTCTCCGGACAAACATGAAAATGTAAACGAAAAGCACTTTACCGATAAGTTGCACAAGATGTGTTGAAAAAATTAAAGCGCATTAAATTATAATATTTATTATTTTGATAAATAAATTATTCCAAAGCTTTTACAACCCACATCGGTACAAAATAATTTTATTTAAATAAGTTTTCTCTAATAATACAAAATCTACATAATTAAAAATTTTCATATACGATGGTAGGAGACATTTGTGTTAAAAAACATGGCGACGCTCCTATTAAGTCTAAGATAAACAAAGAGCAAATAAATTTACTAATGCCGACAGTTAGTAACAAAATTTAGACAACGCTTTGACCAATTTCTGAATGTAATCTAAATACATACTGCAAACGGCTCTGTATATGACTTTTAGTACAAACTTCTACAAAAAATCTACATATGGTTGTAGTAGTAGGCTACATTTCAATGTATTCGTTGTAGTGTACCCGACCTGAAGGCCGACTCAAACGCCCTCTATAAACGGCGCAACGGGCTCCATGATCTAACATCTAGTGGCAGTGGCTCGACGACTCCTACGTTGTGTTGTTATATCATCATTTCATTTTGTTTTCGACTGTACTTAAGATCGGTTTGATGCAGCTCTAACTTCTTTTCTATTCTGTGCTAATCTAAAAAGTTCTACATACCCTTCTTAACCTAAATTTCTAATAATTTGACTAATATAGTTTGATCTAGGTCTTCCTATACTCTTTTATCTTTTTCTTATCTACCTGGCTCTATATAGATATTAGCAACCTGATGGTTGTTAAAGAACTCCAACATGTTTACATGATTCACATTTATAAAAAAATGAAATATTACCTGGTTATCCCCTCCAAAAAGGAAAAGTGTTAAATTGTATATTATGGTAAGACTTAAGCAACGAATCGCTGCCAACATGCCAGACCGCTAACTAATTGTGAGTTATGTCATGGTGACATTTAGTTAACTGATTTTTATTTATTTATTTTGTTTGTTTTGTTTTCGAACTTACTTAAGGTCAGTTTGACGCAGGTCTAAATTTTTTCTATTCTGAGCTAGTCTAAAAAGGTGTACATACCCTTCACAACCTAAATCTCTAATAATTTGACTAATATAGCTTTGTCTATGCCTTCCTACTCTATTTTTATTTGGTAGTCTATAATCTAAGACCTTACTAAATAGTCCCTCATGCCTTAACTGGTGCCCTATCATTCTATCTCTCCCGGCCTTTAGTTGTTTCCACATAGAGGGTTCCTTCTATAGACTTCCTCATTTGTTAGTCTATGTGTCCAACTATTCCTTAACATTCTCCTATAAAACCAAGTTTCAAAAGCTTCTATCTTTTTCTTATCTACCTTTTTAATTATCTACGTCTCACTACCGTATAATAAAACGCTCCATACGTACGACTTTAACCTTCGAGCGTGTAACCCTAAGAAACCCTAAGAAAAATTCTTATCTATTCTTGGAACAATGCTTATAGGTGAGGTTGGTCTGGATTATTTGCTTTTGTGCCACAAAATTTAGTCTGCATTGAGTTATAAGTGAATGAATGTGTTGGAAATAAAGTTTACGGCGCGCGACTACTAATGTCATTGTAGTATAAACGTTGTGTAATTATTGATATTTGTCAGTCTTGTGAATCAAAAACCGTATGTATTTATAATATATTAATTAATAAAATTTATTTATTTATCTATACATATTATTTTTAAATTTTTATTTATAGGTAAGACAAAATGGCAGACAATAAAAAGCCTCTTACGGAAGCAGAACCCGAAAATATTGGTTCAGCGTATGTTTGAGGAAGACAAAAGTGATGATGAAAATGTGGAAAGTGATTCTGAGTTTAGTGAAGAGAATATAGACACGCATAATTTTGATAGTTTGTCGGAACAAAGTATTTCAGGTGAAATAAATGAACAAAATAAAGAAAACCAGGAAAACACTCTTTGTGAAAATTTTTATATTGGAAAAGACAAGACAACAAAATGGTTCAAATTTGAAAATAAACATGTTTTAAAAATAAAAAAAATCACATAGTAAAAGAAGCTACTGGCCTACAGCAATGTGCTAAAGATATCAGTAATGAATTAGACGCATTTTTGAAAATTATTGATCTTAATATGATAGACGAAATTGTATCATTTACAAATATGTACATTCTTCTTAAGCTTCTTTGGGAATTAAACCACTCATAGTTTTTAAAATGATCTTTATTTACGTTTCGATCCATGACCTAGGATCATGGATCGAAACGTAAATAAAGATCATTTTAAAAACTATGAGTGGTTTAATTCCCAAAGAAGCTTAAGAAGAATGATAAACAAACCACAACAAACATACAGGGAGTATTTACAAATATGTACATTGCTCAACTCTGAAATGTCCGTACATATTCCACAGAACAAGACTGTAAAGAAACAACAAGAAGCGAATTTTTGGCTTATTTGGGTCTTCTTTACTTGATTGGTATAAAGAAGTCTTACTTTGCAAATGTGAAGGAAATTTAAACAACTGATGGAACTGGAATAGAAATTTGTAAAGCAGTAATGAGCTACAAGCGTTTTTTATTTTTGACACGCTGTCTGAGGTTTGACGATAAAACCACAAGAGTAGAAAGACAAAAAATAGATAAATTGGAGGCCATTGGTACATTTTCTGGTGCATTTGTACACAATAGCAAGAAGTGCTTCAAATTAGGTGAATATACAACCATTCATGAAATGTTATATCCGTTTAGAGAACGCTGCAACTGGGTTCAATATATTCCTAGCAAACCAGCTAAATATGGTATCAAAATGTAAGCGTTATGTGATGCTAAAGCTTTTTATACCACCAGTTTGAAAATTTACTGCCGAAAACAGCCAGATGGTCCATACGTATTGTCAAACTCTCCTTTTGACATTGTGAAACGATTAGTTGAACCAATCGAAAATTCTAATACAAATCTGACAACAGACAATTATTATACAAGTGTCCCTCTCGCTGACTATTTACTGAAAAAAAAAATTACGTTTATTGGAACCTTGAAAAAGAACAAACGTGAAATCCCACCAGAATTTCTAGCACTATTCCTACCCCTGCCTGTCCATTAGTTGAAGAAGTTGTAATTATTCTACAATTATCTTTCCAAAAGTCATTACTATCTGGCCATCTCACCTCACTAATACCTAAAATGCCCAGCTTTCCTTTTCTCATTTCGACTAATAAATTCGTTAACTTATCTACTCTAAGTAATGACCTTACATTCCAAGTCCCTATCACTAAATCGAACTGTTGTTTTAAATTCTTATGATGATCAGCCCCAAGTACCCCCTCCCGGAGATCCGAATGAAGGGGTATTTTACCACCGGACAAGAATTTTACTCGTGAGCTCTCCATCATACATATTTCGTGTATTAGGTCACGTATACCTGGGAAATATTTTGGCAGGTTCCCATATCTTTCCACAACGCAGTTTCTAAAGATTTTAGCAAAAAGCCGCATCCGTCACGGCCAACCCTTAACAACCTTGTAAATTATCGAGGATCGTTCGAGACTAACCGACTCTCCTCCAATATCTTTTAGCCAGCAAGGCTGCTGCCCCTTGCTGCGACTTTTAATCGCTTTTTACGATAAGCAGGCTTACTATAGTAGTATTCTTTGTCCCTTACTATAGGAATGTGTATTATATTTGTCTCACATAATTTAATAGATATCTGTTAGCAAGTGTTGTATTAATAATTATTTAAAAGTTTCGGTCACAATTTATATCCTAACATGGAATTCAAGAAAGATTTAAAAAAAAGTCAAACGAATTGCTGAAAGATATCGGGAAAATATGTGATACTATGAAAGTGGAAACAGAATAAAATAACATTAAATTCAGCCTAGACATCACAGCCAGAGATATTCTGGGGTATACATAAAAAGAAAATAAGAAACCATGGATAACAAAGGATATCCTGAATTTAATAGAAGAAAGACGAAAACACAAAAATAAATCAGACGAAACAGGAAAACAGAAATACAAAGCCATAAAATTGAAAATTATTCGCAAATGCAGGAAAGCTAAAAACAATGGATTGATGAAAAGTGCAAAGAGGTACAATCTAAAATGGAAGTAGGAGAGAAAGATGAAGCATACAAACTAACTAGAATCAATTTTAGCAAAAATATAAAGAACGCGGGAGGTAACGTCATTATAGAAAATGTAGAGAAAGTGATAGATGGCAAGAATATATAGGGAATTTGTATGCAGGAGAGGAACTAACAGCATTATAACAGGAATCAGACATTGAAAATGATGACTTGGGATATCCTATACTTAGAAATGAGTTTGAATTAGCATTAAAAGGTCTGAAAAATGGTAAGGCACCGGGTATAGATAAGGTGCAAGCAGAAACTCTAAAAGGCGCTGGACAAGCAGTAACAGAACGTCTCTTTCAACTTGTGAGCTATATGTACGAGACAGGCAAGATACCCAAAGAATTCAAACGTAACATCATAGTAACTATACCAAAAAAGAAAGGCGCGGATACATGTGAAAATTTTTGCACAATTAGTTTGACGGCAAACGTGTCAAAAATATAAACTAGAATTGTACAAAGACAAATGGAAAAACGAGCTAAAAAAATACTAGGAGAAGATCAAATTGGGTATAGGCATAACAGAGGAACACGGAAGACTATTTTAGCTCTGAGAGTCATGATGGAGAAAACAATAGAAAAATTCGAAAGTGTGTATATAGAGTTTGTAGATCTGGAAAAAGCATTCGACAATGTAAAATTGAAAATTTCTTCGAAATACTCACAAAGATTGGAATGAGTTATATGGATAGCTTATACAAAGAACAAACAGCAGTAATAGAATTAGAGCAAGAACGTAAAGAAGATAATATTAGAAAAGGGGCGAGACAGGGATGTGCCCTATCCCCATTAATTTTTAACTTGTATACTGAAGAGGCAATGAATACAGTCGAATGCAGGAATATGTTTGCAATTACCTGCAGGGACAATATGCTTAGATTTGCAGATGATATAGAGGTATTAGCATCTAGCAAGGAAGAGTTAGAAGCTGCTCTTAATGAAATGGAAACGATTCTAACACAGAGATACGGTATGAAAATTAACAAAAATAAAACTAAAGTTCTAGTATGCAAAGGTGGGGAAAATAAATCAAAAACAAGAATGTAACACGAACTTACAAAAGATTAAGGATTTCTGCTACCTAGAAAGCCAAATAACGCAAGATGAAAAAAGCGCAAAAGATATAAAACAAAAATTAGCACAAGGTCGTGCTACATTTAACAAGAAAAAGCAACTACTGTGCTCAAAGACAACAAACATAGAAACAAGGAATGGATTGCCTAAAATATGTGTGGAGCACAGCACTGTACGCCTGTGAAGCCTGGACATTAGAAGAAGCGAACAAAAAAAAGGTAGAAGCTTTTGAAATGTGGTGCTACAGACGTATGATGAAGATGTAATGGATAGACAAAGTTAAGAACGAAGATGTACTAAAAATGGTAAGGGAAGAGAGAAATATGTGGAAAACGTAAAAACAGAGAAGTAGATGCAGACCTAGGTTAAACTTCTGCACACAGATAGTGAAAGATGTACGCTATAGGAATTTCAGAGAAATGTGTAGGCTAGCTGGAAATAGAAATCAATGGAGGGAGGCATCCAACCAGTCCCAAGATGGATAAACTAATGACGAAAAGTAACAGTACTTAAACATGATGATTATTATTAGCAACTACAAGTATTGGTTTTTCGAATAGTGTTAATTGTGTTAATTGTGAGAAATGATTTATTGAAAAACTATTAATTTGGCAAATGTTTAAGTGTTGGGAGATCTTGGCAGCCACAGGCTGCTCAACCCCTTTCACTGCATCTCGGTGAAATAGGGCATACAATTTTAAAACAATAGAAGGGGAACCAAGTTGTATATAGGCTGGTTGAGAATTTCAGGAAACTGCGCAGGCTAGCTCAGAATATAAATAAGTGAAGATACGTGTCCAACCAGTTTTGAGACAGAAAACCTAATGACGAAAAAAGAAGCGCAGATAAATCTGATGATAATTATAAACTACAGGTATTGGTTGTGAAATATCTGCAACTAATGTTGACTGTGCGAAAAGATATATTGAAAAAAATATTAAATCGGCAAACGTTCAAGTGCTGGGGGAACTTAGCAGCCACAGGCTGCTTACCCTCTTCACAACCGCTGTATGTGTGAAAAATAGGGTATATAATTGTAAAACAATAAAAAGGGGCCGAACTGCATCTGACAAGAAAGAACAATGTTTTTGATGAAAGACAACAAACATAGAAACAAGAAGAAAATTGTTGAAAGCATATGTGTGGAGCACAGCACAGTATGCATATGAAATACGGGCAGTTGGAAAAGCAGACAGAAGAACGGTAGCAGACTTTTGAAATGTTGTGCTTCATATGTATGAGCGTGATAGCATGGACAGACAAAGTTAGTAACAAATAGGTTATAGAAATAGTAAAGAAACAAGGATATTTGTGGAAAAAAATAGGAGAAATAGAAGGGCAGAATACGTTCTAAGGCATTTTTGTGGAATAGCATGGGATATATTACAAGCAGGGATAGGAAAAAGGAGGTAGATGCAGACCTAGATCAGATAGTGATAGATGCAGACTATGAAAATTTTAGGGCAATGTGCAGGTTAGTTCAGAATAGGAAACAATGAAGGTACGCGTCTAACCAGTTCCAGGCCTGAAGACCTAATGATGATTGAATATAGATCCCATTTTGTATTCTTTTACAAAATGTTATTCAAGTTTTACTTAAATTTGCTTAATTACACAAACATTTCCATTTTGTAATGACGCAATGCATTCTTTCGTATCAAATTGATTAAACTAAATAAATTACCTGTGAAATTAATGATATTTTAAATTATTGTTACAGATTGCATTAAAACCTTAATCGACAAAAGAAATAACTAAAACCTTATTATTTTACTTTCCAGAAGATCAAAAAATTTAAGATATGCACTGGTATAAAATAATTGATACAGCTACTTCTACACAAATTCGTAAAATGATCATGATACAAATCTGATACTAACTGCTCATCATCCTTTTCGTAAAACTCACAGCAACCTGATTTATGGGAATATTCACATCGACCAACTTCTTTATTAGAGAGCAGGTGTGCTGAACACTCCATAATAGTACCAGATCCATACCAACAATTTATAAAAGTTCGACAGTTTTCAGGGTTTGGTAAGGTTCCTCGAAAGCCTGGTGGGCATATAACCGCATGATCTTTCGTTTATGTTTTACACTTTGCTTCCTTAATATCAAACATATATCCAATGGGGCAGTTAATGGATTGAATTTCTGATTCTGCAAATATCCAGAAAGCATCCCCGTCCAACGTACTTTCAAACAAAGCTGATGAATGTTGGAGCTATAGAAAGCTTTAACAAATAATCTGAAAAATTGCTTTCAATAAAATTTAAAATAAAGCGTAATATACTTACAAGCGCTGAATGGTTTAAAGTTAGCATTATGTACAATTACGTTAATTCGATTGATGCAAGTGTAATAAAACCGAGGTGTCGACAGTTATAAAATATTTCACACTTCAAATAGATAAATTGAAAACTTGTTAAGTACCGACTAAGTGTATTTAATCTATAGGACGTCACCAATAACATTTGCTTTAGATTACTAAAGTTCCTTGATTATTAGTTCAATAAAAATACGCCGAAACTTGCTGTAGACATACTGTCACTGCCAAGTTTATCTTAGCTTTTTAATTTATAGCAAATACCCGCAATAAATTTCATTGAATAGAAATTTGCAATTAATCCAAGGAATTTTTGTAATAGGATTCGTCAACCATTTCTGTGATTATTGTTATACTGTAACCCAAATTCATACTGGGAAGATGGCGTTAAGGCGGGAAGGTTTGAAATAAGACTACAGAATTTACCTAACTAGACTTTAAATCAAAAACAATAACCACTAAATAGGTCATTGGCATGAAAGCATACAAAAATGACATTTAGAGCAAACGATGCCGTACTTAACCTGGGCGATTAGGGAAAGAGCACGGCAGAGAAAACCCCAAACTGCCTTCACACTTCCAATTGCATTTGGCACATCTCGACAAGGACGGGTAAGGTACAAGTACCCAGATCACTAACACTGAAATTGACAGGATGTCAACTGTTACCCAGACATACCACACATAACAACTGAAGAAACGTTAGTGTAGGTCAACTAGTTTTTTCTGACAGGTACTGAGGTCGGATATTCAATACTACCCAGTTAAAGTTGAAAGAGGGGGAAGGTAAAATCTGCCTTGACTACCAATGTTCCTCCCCGTACGGACATAAAATGTTAGTAATATTCAACAAGGCTCGATCACACGCGCCCACATACATGCATTAACAGTTTCCAGCCCGTGTTACAAAATATTTCACAAAGCCTAGCCGACTTCCTATTATTTGCAGGAGTACAACTACAAGAACATTGACAAGATTACAAGAATCGCTGAAATGAACTTACGGTATGATTGCTCGTAGTTAAAAAAGCGTTTATTATTGAATAGACTATCTCCAACGTAGTCATAAATGCAAACGCGAAAGGCACGAAGATGGTCGGTCATACCCGAGGTTCAATTTAATTACATCACAACAATTATCACAAACGTTAGATACTAGTTAATTATATAGGAACATTGGTTAGATAATAGGACAAACACACAACAATATAATTAAGTTTAAACCGAAATGTGAGCAATGCAGTGGAATCTGTGGTTAATATGCTGAAATAAAACGATTACGCATGATAAAATGTCAAATGAAACATAAAAGTATCAAACATTATTAAATATGTTGGCATCAAATACATACACAAAAATTCAACAGCATAAATGCAAGCCCAGATTCAGGCGCTAAATCTTTATATAAATGCATGTTAGTTAAATATATTAACTCTATTATGCAAATGGTAAAAATTATTCATTATGATTGCATCGGTAAAACTTACTTTTAAAAACTAAACACATCGTGGCAAATTACAAACAAATAATATACACAACAACGTGGTAGTTAATTCAATTACGATCTTAAAACCAAAACAAATATAACATAGAAATATAATACTGTTCATATGCAAACTTGCCTAATAATTTGATTCAACATGACGTCAGTGCTTTTCATTGTTTGACGTAAAATTACAGTAATGATATCTCTGCTATTATTTTTGCAATAAGTGCAATGCAATTGTAGTTACAACTCTTTAATAAAAAACCGCCAGGTGAAATGTTTCAACCATCCATCTTGAAATTTCGAAAACAAGACGTTTTAGCCCTGTCGACTCGATCGATCGCCACTACACATGCGCCCCATATAACATAAATTATGACATAGCGGAATGCGTTCACAAACCTGAAAGTGGTTACTGAGCTATTCTAACAAATACCTTCAAATATCGAAATGTTCACTATATTATTTGCAATAAGTAGCAATCAATGAGAAATTGACTTAGAAACACTACGGATCACTTTATCTTTAATAAAGTGGAAAAGAAATCGCATCTCTGATTAAAGTATTAATTACATTTAACTGATTTTAGCTGATAACTTGAATCAGTGTCTTAAATTTTCAGTTATAATTGGCTTGGAGCTTTAAAAGCTGTATGAGCTGATACATAATTAACGTGCCTTTTTTTCTTATAAGGATGTTTCTCCCCCAAACTTAAGTTGAAGTTCCATTAATAAATATTTTGCTTGTGTTGTAACAAACTATTTTGTCCTGCATAATTAGTTTGACATAGATACATGTAATATCCTTAACAATAAAGACAATATTCAATAAAACTAACTAAAGATCAGCAGATGGTTGATTTATTTCAACAAATTTCTTGCTTATGGTTACCCACATTTTGCATTTGAAGCAGCAAATATAAAAATTGAAATTAAGTAGTTGTTGCCAGATGTAGATCAATTGAAATTCAGAAGCGCATAGAAATCCACTGTTTAAGTCTGCAGTATTACTTGTTTCGGTCTTTGCCTTAACCTTAACCAACTAGTTTGTAACAACGGTTTTAGTAATACACGGAAGATAGAGATTTAGATACGGGTAAAATAAGCGTTAAGTTCTAAATTTAGCTTTGCCCCTAAGGGTTTAGACACCGTAATTGTATTAAAGGTGCCCTAGCTAACTACAGTTTTGTGGGACTGGGTTCCTATGGAATATAATAATAAAACTGTTAGAAATAGACATGTGACATGGCTGAAATACAAAACCTACATTACAGTATTCGCCTACCTAGAAATACTCTTTTCTAATGTCATAAATTAGGTAACCAAACCGTCTTGTTGAAGTAATCCCTTAATTAGTCATTAGAAAATATCATAATTTCAACTACCCACACCAACTAACTTAAAATTAAATAAGCTCTAGTTTTGAACACTTTATTAGCCCATCACTATTTAAATAGTCCAGGAAAACAATTCTGCTAGTATTGTACCTACATTCGATAAATGAAAAGATACCATATAAAAATCGCATTTCAATTTAAGATTAACTTATTTCAACTTCATTTAAAAGGATTGTTTACTCCAACTTTATTTTACACTTCTTGAATAGCAAAATCTAGAACACCAATGCTTGACATTCCATCTAGGTCACCAATTCACATAAAACGTTAATAAGTTCCCATGTCTGGACGGGAAAACTAGCAAGTTTCAACACTTCTATTTTACGATCTCATAACGTTATGGATTTTTATTCCATAAGCGCAACGGTTAAATCCACGAACACGTGAAAGTGATTTATTACCTCTGTGCGACGCAAACATATCACGGCTGTGCGAGACACACCTTTAATCACACGTGACCTACCTCTTGCCTTGGTTATATTTCGACTTATCTGCTTGAACTTTCTTTTAATTTCTCAAGTTTAATTGTGATATCTCATTTTTCTCTTTTTATAAATTTCGTTTTCACAATGCGCCTTATTTTATCTATGTTGTATAAAAAAGTAATTGTCACGTTAATTATGTAAAAGTCGCTTGCTTAGTATTGTAGTCATGTTCTTGATAGTCGAGACGAATGACAACATTCTATTATAAATAATCTTTTTATGCGAAAGGCATACGTGGCGTCTTGTAATATTAAGGTATGTTTTTGTTTGCGGTTTTAAAATAAATCACCCTCCAGGATAAATACGTTTATATGCATTTAAAAGAAACAATATTATACAATATTGCCTCAAGTACCTATTTAGAAACAAAATACGAAATATAATACGTAATTAATATTAACTAAGCCTGAAATCTGCTATACAGGGTGCGCCTATATTTAGTTCTATCAATCTAAATTTCGTGTTTACCTTTTTTTATCTAATTTATATTAAAAGTAATGCGAACGCGTTGAGGCCTAACGTAGAAGTTACTTTGATAAGCTAATTGTAAAAATTTTGGTAAGAAAAGTTTGCAAATAGAGTTTTAAAAATATAAGTAAATGAAATGATTTAGTATTGGAAATAATGTATTTAAAGAAGCGACTTCAGACTCTTAACCAATTTGCGCGTTGTCAATATCAGAGGATGACCAAAATTTTCGGTAAAGTGTTAAGAGCTTGAAATTTATATGATCTGACGCAATGTAACCGAAAAATGTTATGTATTTTTTAAACGAAAAACATTTCTCATCTGATTTTGTTCTAGGTCTTGCAGTTTTATTAGCGTAAAGTTGAGACACTTACCAAACATAAAGATTTTGACTTTCCACTTAAATTTACATCTTTTTATAAGTTCTTTCTTTTTATGTCATAGTACCGTTTATAGAGATGCGACGCCAATAGTCACAGTAACTCGTTTCTTAAATCAGCTAATATAAACTTCTATACATTATGATAGAGTGTTTAACAACAGTCATAACCCACTTTTCAAGTAATGACCATATGGAGCTTATGGACTACGTAAAGCGTTTTTATTTGTTTCTTGTAATGTAAACGGTAACTTTTTAATGTAGGTTTGCTAAAGCTTTATGCCTAACCCTGTCTTATTACGTAATTTAGAAGTCATGTCACGATCATGCTAAATGTGTTGTTATCAAGCACCCCTTGCAAACATTTTGCACTATTTGCCTTCAGAAGTTGCTGTTATGAAGGATACTTAATTTCTAAAACATGCCTGAAAAATAAAATGGGCTCTTCATTACTTCCAGGATAAAAAGATAAATTGTGTTCCAAATTAAAATACAAGCATGAATATTTTCGTAAATTATGAGGTAATTAACCGAAAGGTATACCGGAGATACACATTTTGCTCTGTTTTAATTATTGATTAACACACTTGAAGCTCGTGGTTAATTAAAACAATACTCCAGTTGCAACTGTGGGCTGTTATTGTATTATGGTGTTTATTCCTTAACCTGCTCTTTAGCAAACTTCCGTTTAAAGTTGTTATACTTTTTTTATAATAATGTAACTACTCTATCTTATAGGCGGCAGAGCCTCTCTAGATTATGAGGGGTTCTTGTCGAAGGTTTAAGCTCAGAGTAAAATGTATGAAAAACGGTTTTGGGTATAATAGAGCCCTCTAAAGAGATCTTCCAGCCAGCTAAGCTTCTTCAACTTAGGGCAGAGCTATGAGCTAGGGTCGTAGGATGGTATACGATAATAAAAGAATTTTAATGGACGCCACCGTATCTTAATAATAGCCATAATGAGAAACAATCCGAAGATAAGATACGGAAGCAAAACATAGAAATATAATACTTACTTGTGACTCTGCTAACTGGAATTGGAACGACGATCTCGTACTATCTGAAAATTTAATCACCTCTAAAAGATTTGTAGAACTAGGGCTACATTAGAACCTAGTCACTTTATCCCAAAAAAAATAAATTCCAAAAAGATTAACTAGTTAAGATTATACCTCAAAAAATTTTACCAATACAATATCACTAACCTTTCCTTCTACATTACAAAATTTTTATAAATTTGGTTGCTTGCTTTTATAGGAAAATTATTGTTGACTTCAATGAAAGAAAGCTTTAGAACAACTTAGGGCACTTTCTATGAATTTAAAGAAATGTATATACATTATTTCTACAATTTTACACGTATTGAAGCTTTTTATATATCTACCTTTAATAATGTTTAAGAGTAGTCCCTTATTATTTGTATAATTTTTGCAAGTGCTAATTTTTTATAGTTCTTTATGAAAATTAATGTGTTTTTTAATGATGTTCTACAACTTGTGTTTGATGCCGAAAAAGGATCATGTTTTGGTTTACATATAATTAATTAAACTTATTGACTTTTCATAAACTGCAGAATTTACTTTTTTAATTAATTAATTCTTGAATCAAAGGTCAAAAATGCTTATGGTTTAAAGTAATCTGTATTTCAATTGTGCTGTCAAAGAAAACTAGATTTTATAATGTGAAAAGCAAATACGAACGTGTCACTTGCTTAGTTACAAGCACATTTTAGTGCAACCTTTTAAATTCAAATAAAGTTATTTTATAGAAATTTCTTTGCGTTCTTACGAACAATTATACAATATCTAACTATTATATTCTGAACAAAAAATTACGTGTACTGATTTAAATCACTATATAAAATTTACAAAAAATTATAACTTTTTCAGTAGTGGTTCGGAGAAACAAGAATAGAATTGGAAAGCACTCACCCCAAATAATCCTCTAGACATCATCGATCGTTACCCATCGTGTGCAGTTACTACAACAGGTGCGCGAGGTTCACACGTGTTGGGTATTACCGCTTGACTTCTATACAAAACAAAATTGACGGAAAATTCTCAATACTTGAAAAGATTGCAACACTCGAGAATTTGAACTTTCAATACTGCATAACAAAAAAAGACTTGTGCTTTATTCAGTGTTCCATAACAATTAGACTCTGTTACATTCCATAATTAAAAATACTTTATATATTACGTATATACATAAAACTTGCGCTGAAAAGAATAGAGAAAATGATTTAAATGCAAAATTGAAAATTATTCACCTACCGTGATGATGTTTACTCTAAAGCAACAATAGCTCAATTAAATTATGAATTGGTGCAACGGTATTCTTTGTAACCATGCCACCTGCCTTTGCAACTACACGATTTCCCAAGAAACCTGCAGGTCCACCTTGCCACAAACGTGTTTATGCGATCACATCCGTACTTTTAATGACAAACTTTAATATCGAAGTAATTTATTACTTAAGCACGCACAGAACTGGGTTGTTGCATCAACAAATACACAGACAAAAGGAAACCTAGATTCTACTTCAAACCCATAAACATAGATGGAGTTCTAAGTTACAAATAGATATTATATTGTTGAAATAGGAATTTGGTGTTTCCTGTACAGTAAAGGATCTTTGTTAAATAAATATTTATAACAAAAGCGTACATTAATGAAACATGTAATCGTATTCGTTATAAAGTGTAAGAGTGCAATATTTCTTTGGAACGTTTATAATCATTTTTTTAAATAATTTTGCATTCATAAATCCCATCAATATAGGCAAGATTATTTCCTTTAAGAAATATAATTTTTAGTTTACACGCATTCTTAATCTAAGGATTATTTTTGTAGTCCAATATTTTGCATACTCAAAGGCAATTAAATTCATTATGGCGGTTAGAGCCTTGAAAATATCATTGTTATTTTCAATTCTAAATTAGCGCAGTTTTACGATTTTTTTGTTTTGATTAATAACGTATAACGCTGGCGCCTATGATATTATCGTCAAGTACACACACTAAATTATATTGATTTAAGAAATGAAAAAACCTATTTCGTTAGTTCAAGTTAAAGTTTCAATAAGATAATTTTACATATGTTAGGGAAATACAACAAAACTAGTAACAATTTGCAGCCTTAATTTATGTTTACAAATTTTGCCGAAGATGATTTCGTTTTTATATGAAGGAAAAGTATTTGATGTGGTGCACTTGCTTAAGTACCTTCAAAGAGATAACAGACAAGCTTGAGTAAATACAGTTTAGCTTTGAACAAGTAGGTATCGAACTAACTATTGTGATTAGTCAATCAAACTCGGAATTGTTGGCAAATTTTGCTTTTAAAGAGAATTTGTTTCCTACGGTCGGTAGAAAAATTCATGTTCGGTTAAAGTATGTTAATTAAGAGCACCTAATTCATAACAAAATTTTAGAAGTTCCAGTACATATTTTTGGCTTCTGTTCAAGCATGTTTATATGTACTTGTGCTTAAAGCGTAATTGTGCAATACAAGAACGAGTTTCATACACTGTTTTTTACAACTAATGTAAAGGTAATTGTTTTCTGCTTTGACATACTAAAAGATAATGCGATTACCATGCGACGTGATTAATATACAAGTGATTTGAAGCATTTGATTCTGGGAACCTTTTTCTTTCAGCCAACAGTTTTATGTAGTTATATTAGTGTCCTTTTCATTACTTTTATTTAGGTTTGTTTTAAATTGGTGTATTTGATTTTTTCTCATGTAAATTTTAGGCAAGAATCGCTCTCCGGATCTCGGATTTTGGAATTCTCTTGTTACGCCTTGTGGATTTTTCCCTAGAAACTTTGTATTTCGAGATTAGATAGCGTCCAATATAATTCACGAATAAAGCTTATTTTTCCCACTCGACAGTATTACGATATCCTCTTAGAACACTTACACCTCCCTTGCCAATGAGTTAGTCAGCAACTATTCTTGTTAATGCATTCGAGGTTTTGGAAGTTGATCGGAATACGTTATTTTAGTAAATTGCTTCACCGAGTTTCTCTGTAAATCACCGGTTAGATCTCCTGTTTGAAATACTCAAAAAGTTTGAAATGAGTTTTAGGGATAGACGGATAGTCCACAGCATGTACAAAGAGCAAACAGCGATAATAGAATTAGAGCAGGAACGTAGAGAAGTAAATATTAAGAAAGGGATGTGCTTTATTCACGATAACTTCTAACTTGTACTTGAAGAGGCAATGAATACCGTCAAATGCAGGAAGCCATTTGAAGTTATTGTGCAAAATACGATGTGCGTAGATTTGCAAGTGATACAGTTGTGTTAGCATCTAGTAAGAGTCACAAACAGCTCTTAATGAAATGGCAACAGTTATGAAAACAGTTTTAACAGAAAGATACGGTATAAATATCAACAAAAATAAAACTAAAGTACTAGTATGTAAAGGAGGAGAAAACAAAACAAAAACTAGAGTCCAAGTAGGTAACGAGAACTTACAGGAAGTTAAGGATTTCTGCTACCTATGAAGCCAAATAACGCAAGATGGGAAAAGCGCAAAAGATATAAAACAAAAATTAGCACAACTCCATACTGCATTTTATATGAAAAAGCAACTACTAAGTTCAAAGACAACAAATACAGGAACAAGGAAAAGATTGCTAAGAGCATATTTGTGAAGTACAGCACTGTACGGCTGTGAAACTTGGACAGTAGGAGAAGCCCTTGAAATGTGGTGCTACAAACGTATGATGAGGATATCATCGACAGACAAAGTTAAAAACACGGAGGTTCTAAAAATGGTAGGAAAAGAATGAAATATGTGGAAAAAGTTAAGTTATAAGAAAGAGGATGGATCATATACTAAAGCATGAGGGAATAGTGCGCTATATATTAGAAGCAAAGATAGGAAAAAAGAGAGGCATACTATTGTACACAGATAATAACAGATGAAGGTTGTAGAAATTCCAGGAAAATGGATACGTTGGTACAGAGTAGAAACCAATGGAGGTACGCGAGTTATATATCCCCCAATTTATGTATGTATAAAGAAATAGAAATAATTAGGAATTTTTAGAAATTGTTAAAGAAATTATAAAGTAAATTGCAACAATGTAATACAAGGATAAACCAGACAGGTTATTAACAGTTCATGAGAACGGATGCAATACAATGTATTCCAGACGATAGTGATACTGCAGGTGGCAGATCACAGATGGTTAAGATATCGCAAGTACCTAGAAAGTAAGATTGTAACAATGTAACAAAGTATAAAATTAAGAATAAGCAGACATGAGCTCTGCAAGTTCTCGCATAATTGTGAGGGGCAGGGGCTTCATAAATTGCCCAGGAGCCCCAAGAACCGGCAGTCAGTCAAAGTATTCAGCTTTAGCATTGCAGTTTGCTTAAGCGACTCATAATAATTCATTTAAATCAATTTATTTCGACTTAGAATAATTAGTACCAGTTTGTCTAAATTCTACATTAATTTCTGTTTAATTAAATAAATTTGTTAAGAAGTTTGCAAGTGTTTTTTTAAAACCGCAGATCCCAAAGCCCGAACCTTAACTCGCGTTCAACTAGTTTCAGCACGGAAACCTACTAGTGAAAAAGTAACTGTATTTAAACCTTATGATTATCGCAAGCAACAACAGTTGTTGGATTTGCCATATTATTAAGAAATATTGGTTGAGCGAAAGAAGTATTTGGAAAATTACTGATTCGGCAAGTGTCTAGGTCCTGGGGGATCTTGGTAGTCCTAAGCGTAATTAACTTCCTCACGTACCATTGAACATAGATGAAATTATGTGCATTTTTAGAAAACAAAGGAAGGGGAAATGTGCAAAACATATAAAAGATCAGCACAAGGCGGTGCTGTATTTAAAAAAAAACAACAGATACCATGTTTGAAGACAACACATATAGAAACAAGGAAGGGATTGCTGAAAGCATATGCGTGGTCCTGTGCGGCTATAAAAAGTGCCAGTAGGAGAAGCAGATGGGAAAAAAATAGAAGCCTTTGAAGTATTGTGCTACAGATATATGATGAAGATATCATGGATGGACAAAGTTATTAATAAAGAGGTAATAGAAATCGTAGGAGAAGAAACAAATATGTGGAAAACGGTAAAAAATGGGAAAGATAGGATGATAGGTTGCCTATTAAGACATGAGGAAATATCACTGCATATATTAGAATCAGTGAAAAAAAGGAGAGGCAAAGGTAGACCTAGATTGGACTATTGAACACAAATAGTGAAAGATGTGGACTGTAGGAATTTCAGGGAATGTGTCAGAATAGAGAACAATAGAAGCAGGCGTTCAACCAGTTCTGGGACTGAATACCTAATGATGCATGTTACATGTAAATGATAGCCATTGTTGTTTCGATGTATTATTAAATGGAATTATTTCTAATGAACGGTGTACAATAGCTTTCCTAATTTTATACGAATAATGCACTACATTGAAATCTGTTTTCGTTTTTCGTGAGATTTTTGCTAAATTATTGATCTGAGGTCCAACTAAGTATTTTACTATAAATAGCTATGTGGTTCCGTGATTTGCGTTTATTATCCTTTATAAAAACAAAAATTTGTTGAACCACATGCTTAATAAATACTACTTACTATACAATTATAATAAACGGGATATATCAGTATTTATTTTTTCTGTTGAGAATCAATTTTCTTCTTTTCTGTTCAGTTGTTTTTCACGTGAGGCAAACGCGTTACCAAGTTTAAAAAAATATAATAATATTAGCCCCTAAAAAGAACATCAAGATATTTTACACTTAACTGCACTATTGTAATCAATTATTAAAGTTAATATTAGCGTTCAGATTTAAAATATATTTTGAATAATCCTGTAAGATGTGAACACTTACAAAGTGTTTAATTTATCTTGAACAGTATTAGTGACATTATATTAGCACGATATTAGCGACAATTTTTGATTAGGAAACATCCCTTTGAAAACCATGAAAAGAATTTTTACGCAAAAGTTGAACGTTATTACAATTTTGTGCTTTATTTAAGTTCGAAGTTTATCACTCACATGTGGATATACGACTTAAACCCCGTACAGATAAGTTTAATCTGCGTACCATCGCTAACAAGGGTTGACTAAAGCTTTCGCAGAAGTGATAAGCGCCTGAAATTTATGTGGTGCTTACGGAATATAAATCGCGCAAAAATGCGATGCATTTCTTAAACTAAAAACAATTCTTAGTTTGATTGTTTTCTATACCGTGCTAGTTTTATTAGCGCGTTGTTCCGTATTTTACCAAACATAAAGCTTATTACTTTCGTTTTAAATTTATTTCTCTCCATAAGCACCTTCAATTTATGACATTGAATCGTTTTAAGAAATGTTATGCTAATAATCAAGACAATTCGCTTCTTTAAGGAGCAAATATAAACTTATATACACTTTACTAGCATGTTTAATAAGTCTTAACCCACCTTTTACCAAGCTTTAATATGGACGTTATTGACTACGTAAAGCAGTTTTTTTTGAATGTTGTAATCTAAAGGTAGCTTTTTCCAAATGTAGGTTTGACAGAAATGCATATCATATCATGCCATATTAACCATTTTGGATAAATGTATCGTTATCATGCACCTCATTCAAACCTTGTGCATTATCTGCCACCTGAATTTGCTGCTTTCTAAAATTGTACTTTATTTATATTTTTATTCATTATATGTTCGAAAGCCAAAGTGGGCTAACAATTGCTTTCAGGATAAAGTGACGGAATGCCGAATTTTCAAATTAAAACAAAGTCACGAATATCTTTGTAGATCTGGAAAAAAGAAAGTTCAAGATGGTGATTAATTAGATAGAAAGGAAAAATTTAATGTTGAAGAGGACAGAATAAATATTAACGTGCCGTGTATAATAGATCTCGTGAATAATTAAACTTAATTAAACACAATATTTCAAATTTTGTTTCAATAAAGGTCGTTTAGTTAACAAGGTATAACATTATTTCTTTTATATACCTTGTAAACGTAATAATCCAGACCGATGGCTTATATTAAAACCGCAAATGAAAACATATCTTAGTATTACAAGCCGCGGCATATGCATTTCTCATGAAAAGATAATTTGCAATAGACAAATGTCATCCGTACCGACCACTAAGGACATTAAACTATACTACAACAATAATGCACGTTATACACAAACTAACGTGTCAATAACTGTTTCATTTAGATTAAATAAAGGACATTGCAAGAATAAAACTTATAGAAGGGAAAATGACATATTAGAATTAAGCAATACAATTGAAAATTCAAGACAATTAATAAAAACCGTTAAAATATAGTCAAACAAGCAAGTAATAATGCGGAACGGCCTTGATGTTATTGTAAGTATGGCGGGGGGGGATAGATTAACACTTAGAGCACGGAACACAGGGTTCAACATGTAATGTGAACATAACTGCAGAACCACTGCAATAGTAGGGTAGATTTTAGTTCAGGTGTTTGTGGAATTTACATTGAGACGACCGATTAAAGGGGTTAGGTATCTAAAGAGTTCACCCTTATAATAATTGGAATTTTGTTAAATGGGAAATTCTGGATGATTTCTGGACGTCATGGAGCTCAAAAATATTACTAAACCGAGAGTACATAAATTTTTAGATTTATATTCTTTAATTCTATATATGCAACTTTTAAATGTAAACGGGTTTGTATTCACTAATTGAATATCAAACTACGTATTTTGTTGAACGATGACTTAGTGACGGAATTAGTGTAAGTAAAATTTAAGCATGATGTTGTCGTGAAAGTAAGTTGGGACATTTTAAAATATTAAGAAATATGTAAGTATTAATTTATTTATAGCATTCAACTCAGTTCAGTCAGGTATTTATTATATCCCTTGTGTGATGTTTTAATTGTAAAATGCAGAATTGTTTATTGGAAATTTAGTAATTGGTGAGTGTCGTCTCCAACAGCAACTACAGTTTAAAAAGAATCTTTTTAAGATTCGCGGATGTGGTACAGACGACAATTGTAACCGTACAGTTCACTCATGCCTTAATGCAAATCTAGAATTCATATAAAAACATTCATTATTTTCAGTTAGTGGATTATGTAAATTTGCCTGCTGATATTGCAATAACTTTATATCCGTGGTGACATACAACTCTGAAAATGTTTGCTGCTTAGTGCAGATCATGTTTCCGCATAGATTCGAAATCGTTTTACAAACGATGCAGCCGTGGAACATCGAATGATAACAACTTCATGCAGCGATGCATTCTGGAAGAGGAGTAACGATTATCCTTCCGGACTTTTAAAAATACAAAACATAACTACCTGACTGTGAAGCTTTTAATTCAGTGAAAGCCCATAGAGGAAGAAATTATGCAATTTCATTTTAAAGGGTTAATTTCTTTCCTAGAAATGTTAGATGCCACCTCCAAGTGTTTAAAGAGTGTTTTAAAACAAGAGTATATTAAGTGCTTCGTAAAACATTTCAAAAACCTTATAAGATTGGAGTTGTGCGATAAATCAAGCGTCCTGTTTCTGTATCAAATAATGAAGTTGATGAGTTTTCTACAGTGTGAGTAATGAAAATAAGGCTGCAAAGATAAAAATTACAAAGCAAAACAAAGTATCATACCTGTGTAAATGTGGCTGAAAATTTTTAGGTGTATTGGATAAATTGCGTGATTTACCCTACAAACTCCTATTGTTTGAAGAAAAATCCTTTCTTCCAATATAAATTATGAACAATAAATTATTCTGGATGTTAAAAGTTAAATTAATTAAACTGCTGACAAATAGTTTTCTAGACAATTATATCTCTAATTATAAATTAATTGCGCATTTCTTTATAAACTAGTAAGTACAACCGTCTTATTTGTTAATGCTGACTATAACTATATTGAGTTGCATGTGCGACTAACCTAATTATTGAAATGTTTATGCACTTTTATCATAACTACACTCGAAAATGCTTTTTACAATAACTATGTTTCTGACCTAAACTTAACAATTCTGTTCATATGCACTGTCTTAATCTTACGTAAATTGTCTTTGTATACATAGTATATGTAGATAATTTAATAACAATATATATTTCGGAACAACATCATTTAGATTCTGTACAGGTTCGTTTTGGAAACATGCAGAAAATCAAGGAGTTATGGCTGATACGTCAAAATATGACGGAACTAAAAATTTTCCGATACCAAAAAACGCTAAGAAAGTTAAAAAATTTGTAGGTATATGTAAGTTTTAATCGTAAATTTATTCCCAATGTTTGCTAAAATAACTATTCCATAAAATAAGATCATTCAAAAAATCGTGCATTTCATATGGAGTGAAGATTGTGCTTAGGGATTCACCATTCTGAAACACATGTTATTAAAGCCAACAATATTAAAATTCTCAAGATCCGACCAAAATCTTAGACTTTTTTGCGTTGCGTTAAAAATGCATGTGGAGAAGTACTACAGCATCAAATTGGTGAAAATTTATTACCGCTAGCATTTACATCAAAACCTTTTTCAAAAACCGATATCAAGGAAAGTACTATGGAAAAAGGAATGAAATCGATTTATTGGAATATAGGACATTTCAAACCGTACCTTTATGGCAGAAAACTTACAACTCGAACAGATAATAGCTAACTAATTCATCATTTTACAACACCAAAATTAGTACGTATCAAACTACATTAATTGGAAGTTGATTTCGAAATAGGGGACACCCCAGGAACAAAAACCATTAGTCAACTGTCTATCGCGATTAATTACAAACGATTTGGAAGATATGGGCAATCACCAAATGAAGTTACCGGAAAAGTTTATGGTTGTAACACATGCCATGGCCAGGCAACAAAACAACCTAAATAAGGTAAATAAAGCATCAAAGCATGTGGAAAAGTTAGAGAAGTGATTGCGGAAGCTATAAAAAATGTTTGACGTAAAATGTAACGACGCAACCCACGCGTAAAATTTGAGATGGCACTAAACCGTACGAGTATGCGATTGGGCAAAGAATGGAAGATGTAAAACAGAGGAGATAGTTCATTTCATTAACGGTACTTTTCTATCCGAGGAGCTTCTGCTGCAGTTGCAAGAGACAACTGGTCAATTAGAATATCGAAATATTAAATTATAGAAATTGGAGAGCATTTAAGCATTCTACAATTAATGAATCCATGTAATTAAGCGGTCGATATTGACTATAGTACACGTAACGTTATATACAAAACCAACAATTGAATAAAACAAAGCAAGCAAAAAAATGCACAGAAAGACACAATAGGCTAGAGCCAAGATTATCAACGTAGTAAAGGTTGTATGTTCATTCCTGTTAGCAAGAGGGAATCTGTCAAAACTCAACAGTTATTTTAAGGGACCATGCACTGCTATCCCATGTAGCAAACCCAACTGTACAATTAAAGACAATTCAAGTAAGATTAAGACAATGCATATGAGGAGAATTGATAACTCTAGATCTGAATCATAATTGTTGAAATACGCATTTCGAAGTGTAGTTTAATAAAAGTGAATAAACATTTTAATTAAGTTAGCAGTGAATGTAACTGCATACACTTTCAGCCAGCGTCTATGAATAGAACGGTCGTACATAGTAGTTTAGAAAAGAAATCGCAACTAATCGATAATAAGAAATGTAGTTGTGTAGAAATGTATATGTAATAGGTTTAACCACATAAACTTTCAGTACCTATAAGAATTTGCTGTCCATAAATTATATTGCAAGGCAAAATCATACTGTAGGAAAGTTTTGCCCTCACAGAAGAAGGAGGCATGGTAAATTAAGCAACTTAGCCCAATAACACGAATACATTATCACGCACATTCCAATTGCAAAATCATGAATTACAAACCCGCTTATGTAATAGTTAATTAATTGTCAGCTTTCTATAAAGATGGCACTTACCTACTATATATATATATATATATATATATATATATATATATATATTGCTATGAAATGCCCCACGTTGGTGTAACATTATAGTTGCTATGAAATTCCTATTGCACGACGATAAACATTGTTCAACCCTTTCTCTTTTTACTGTTTAAATAAATTTAAATGAATGTAACATTAACATTCACGAAATTAATAATTTCCTGAAAGCCAGCAAAAATATCTTTTTAATTACTTTTAAGTACCTTCAAACGTTTTAAGTTGCTTTCCCTGTTTGAAATTCTCAAATGATCTTTTTGTTGACTTTTACATATTAATATATAGCAAATATTAAAATTGAAAGTCTTTAACTAATAAAATATTTTAAGATCGCTAACCTGCGTTTTCTTTCCTTGTCACTGGAATTGCCTCAGAGTATCTGTGTTCAGCATCCCTTGTTACACTCGTTTTACTTATTGACCAGAATTATAGATTTATGATTGGTTGTAGTTTTCCTCGAACTCCTTGAGTATCCTTACTTTTGTTTAATTGTTCGTATTTTCAAACGGATTTTTATATTTTCCTTTTAGAGGTAATTTTAGAAATATATTTAGATATTCAATCAAGATATTGACTTAGAGCATTATCAAGATATTAACTTAGATCAGTATCCGGAGATTGACTTAGATCTGTATTAAGATGTTGATTTAGAGCTATCTATGTGTAGATCGGCTATTATTTGTTGCACAAATTTGGCACTTTCAAATTTTTACTTATACTAACTTATAAATTTTTCACTAATTAATAGTTACTGTCACGTAAATTTCTACTGCATTCTGACATGATTCGTGCCCTGTTATAGATGAACTAAATGTTTATTCGATCCCCATTGTATTTATAAGCCCTCCTATCAATGCTTTAATTAGTTCGCGTCGCGTCTTTATTGATAATTTCGGCCTACCTCTGGAGTACCTTGGTAATTCTCAAATTCCCTGGTTTCAATTCTTGTACTTTTATTCAATCTCGCACGTCGACATTCAATATGTCATAGCATCTTCTTAGAATTTCCATATATTGCTTTCATTCTGTCACGTATTTTATATTAATCGTTTAAAAGTTCAAAATTTATCGTACAATTAACCGTCTGGTGTTTATTTTTTATTAAAATATCTTGGTTTTCTAAAAAAATGTACTTTTTCTAGTCACGTATTTAATGACGTATTAGAATGCGTTTACTTATATATGCATTGATACTTTTGACGAAATTATTAAATATCCAGAAAGCAGTTTATCTATCTTTCCCGATAATGTATTTATATTGATGCAACTAGTTGCGTTTAAAACCTTATCTTCACTCGTAAATTATTCTTAAAACATATTACACGACGTACATATTATTATTTTAGCTAAATGGTATCGGATTATTGCAAAATGAGCTCCGTTCTTATGCATTAAATCAAATATACTATATATACAGTGTGCTCGCAATTGACTTTTTTTAAATAGTCGACTTACTGCTATAATAGATGAAATTATTGGTTTTCTTAAAGTTAAAATTATTTATATCTATCCTACGACCCCTATAACTTAATCTGCTCTCAAACTACCCTCTCATCATAGCATTATATATATATATATATATATATATATATATATATTTCTGTGTATCTGCTCGTTTTAGCGTATGCTGTGAATCTTCTATTCCCCACTGCTAGGCTGTCATAAAAAATTTATGACACTTACGTTTAGAAACTCCCAAAAATTTTAAAGTAATTACAAAATTTTCACCTACCTAAAATTGAAGCACTACCACCTAGACTTACAATTTATACCATTTAACAACAATATCCTCTGAAAATGCTTTTTACTCGGACGCCAAACTTCCAGCTTTCTCACAGATATCCGTCGCGGCTGCTCACTCGTTCCCGAAAATCCTAACCTACTAAAAATAACACTGATTGCCAAAAGTACATAAATATTTATTAACATAGCCAATCCTTTAAGTATCAATTCAATTTACATCCCTCATGTATTTCAAGCTCAAAAACATTTTATTATTTGTGGTAAATAATATCTCAGTTTAAAGAAATAAATTTAAAATCATATTACATCAATCCTGAAACAAAGTAACTGGGCTTATTTCTAACCTTTACTGTATACCCCAGGTCAAATACGAGCTCATAGTAAACCTCTTTTTATCTACATGCTAACAACGGCACTGCAATTTCCTAACACCCTTTTACTTTTACAAAAAATATAGTTTTCACCTTCAAGTGAAATCATCAAATTATTACATAAATTTTCATTTAGTCCTTTTTAAATTGATTCATCAATTAAAATGTCTTTAAAACATAATAAACACAAAATCACTAAATTGTCACCCAAAAAATCACCAACAAAAACAAAAGTTTTATAAGTAGAGTTACCTGGATTTTTATCGCAAGTGCTTTTACATAAACACCATCTCCAACGTGATCTTCCTATTCGACTGCACGTTCAAATACTGTCTCCAGGTTCTTTACATACACTCCATCTCCAACGTGATCCTTCTTCTCGACTGCACGTTTCAGATACTGTCTCCAAGTGGCCTCTCACCACCAGGAACACATCGTTTCTAATTAAATTCTTCCACACAAGTGCAGGGTACTACCATGCTCCCGTAAACTTGCTGGTCCATACATACATTTATTCGCTACTCAGAGTACATACGCCGCCTTCAAACACCCAGTACTAACTTGTACTTGCTTGTTTTACAATTTTGATTACTTACTGCCAAGGATATAAGAGCATTCACTTGTGCTAATTTAATTGAAACTTCACTCAATCACTTTGCTAAGTAGTTAGGTAGGCGATGGTAGGTAAAAACAGAAGAGAGAAAGAGAGAGCGAGCGATTCACTACCTCCTACGGGTTCATATTAGCTTCAAAAGTCACCCCTACATCAATTTCTAACACCCCTGTCGCACTTTTCCTAGTATCACAGCAGAAACAAGTCAACGGTTGAATACTTCCACGTACACTTTCCTACCCGTCGTCAAAATCTAAGAAATTTTCCCCCCAAACAAGCTCGATATTCCGAAATCCTCATTAAAAATTTTACCCAGCGCGATTTTCCGCGAAACTCTGGCAACTGTCGTTTTATTTTTAGCCTCTCCAATACGCCCACTGTATACGCGTATATCTCTCCTTTAATTCCCACTCATAAACAAAATCTTCCGCCTTACTTTATCTTTAGACATTATTCTCCGGCTTATCCACAAGCGCTGTTCTACCTAAGCCCCGCTATCGTCGTCTATCCTACTCTTGTTTATTTAATGTAACCGTCGTTCTCTGTTAGTAAAATATCCCCAGATTTCTATTCCCTTACTGCTCGATTTATTCCAAAAACATAGCGTGTCTTCGTCCCTCTAACTAGCTCCTAACTTCCTTGTCTATTAAATCTTTTAAAGTCAAACGTTTCGCTAAACATCTGTTATGCTCCTTACTTTACTAAAGCATGCAAACTATTGTCTTTTGTCTATATAAATCTATATTGTTTTCGTACGTGCTGTCTGCGCCTGTGTTTTGTCCGCATTATATTTTTACAGCTATTATTTGTTGACGAGATTTTATGTTCGTTATCTGTTTAAGACTAAAGTTCTTTGAATTTATAACATGTGCAACTCAAATAACGACTGCCGTTTTAAATATGCTATCAACCTGAAAGCTTTTATTCTTTAGAATATTAAAACAAATCTTAATTATTCTTGTCGTAATTTACGTTTTACATGCATTTACGCACTTATGCGCCTCAAATTATGTTTCCTAGCTTATTAATAACTAATATTTACAATAAAATTTTATGCTATATTCAACTACCCCTAATATTTTCTGGTATTTTGTCAAATACGAACCGATTTTGTTCAAACATGACTCAAATTTCGCGTTACAAATTTATACACTTTCTAATTTGACATAAATATAAATTTGAGGTTGCTAATGTCCTTTTATGACCTCAGTAATATATATATATATATATATATATATATATATATATATATATATATATATATATACATAATAAGTGCAATGTCAAATAAAAGATTATTATAATGAGGTAATACAGATCAGGACAAAGTAATATAGAATAATAAATAGCGCATTTAGCATATAGAACAATCGAACAGTCAAGAAGGCCAAGACGTAACACGTCCTCGTAGTCAACATGTAAATGATTATAGTCGCCTTTGTGTAACTAATTATCAATAAATGTAAGTTGGTAACCGTTGTTTAATTAGAAAACGTAGTTTAATTGGGAGACGTTTAAATGCCCTAAATGGCATATCTGGCGAGCATGAAAAACATTGACATACGTTTCAATTCAAGTTCAAGGTGCATAAAAGCGACAGCTATAGTCAGCAGTTATATTTGCTGGGTGTTTGCCTTAGCCTTAATAAACTAATTGCTGGCGGCGGTCTTAGTTATACACAGAAAGTAGTTATACATAGCGATTCATTTAACGCAAAAGTTTTTTTGTAAAAGCTAATGCTGAAAACAAAAAAAGTTTTACCTTCGTGAATATCAGCTAATAAATTGCACCTTTATATTTCCTAAACCCTTACCTGATATCACAAGGTCAAGAATTTCTTATTAACAATGAAAGCCAAAGGTAAAGTTGATGGAAAGCGGCTTGAGGAAAAGAAAAACTCTTTAGACATAAACGGGCTAGTAGAGAGTTAGCTCTGGGTAGATCATGAGCTTGGGTCATGGGTTGTCAAATGACCAAAAATATAAATAATGAGCGTCACCGTATTTTTCAATACAACAACCTACAAAAATTAACTGTGCTTGTATTAGGGGAATGTGGAAACCTTATATCAACACCACTAACATAGCCATAAAACCAGAATTTCACTCTTTTAAAACACTTGCCAAAAATCTCAATTACCAGGTGTCATGCAGGTGTCTCGACTTAACCTGTTAACAAACAAATGCACAACATGGACACCATTTGTGTCCTCAAAAATATTTACCAAAAATAAAATAATAGAATTTAACTTTCAAAAATATACACCCAGGATATTTGTTATCATTACACACAATTTCTGATCAGGAATGATTTGTAAACTTTACTTGTATTTTAAATAATAAACGAGTCATGAAAAAAAAATAGATTCTATTTGATTAAATTCCTTGATTCGTTTTAATATAATATTTTTCAACTAATAGATTTTTTTTATAGAACAGAAATATAACAAGGATTTGTATTCAAAAACATAAAGATCTCTAATAAATCTTTCTTAATAAATTTTATGAAAAGTTTGAGTTCTCTTAATTATTCATATTACATATTCTTCAGTCATAGTAGTACTACCCTGACCTAACAATCAAATTTAATTACCTTAGTTCAGATAAAATAGCAAGTATCAACCTAAAGTTAGTTATACTTAATAGGTATTAAAAGAATTCCCCATGTTGATTGAAAATCAAAGTACATGACCTCAAAATTATTAAATGTATATTAAATTATCGTAACATAGCATGTGATGTCTAAATTGGACAGCTGAATATTTTTTATGTGACATTATATGTCACTAACAACTTTTAGTTTAGTTAACGTTATCTGTATGTGTAATAATTATGACAAGTAAACAGCCTAGCCATCTTTAAAATTTATGCAAGGTTATGAAATTTATTACGTGATTCTTTCTTTCCTTAAACGATTTTTAAGTGACTTTAGTGTAAATAAAGTTTCAACCTTATATTTTCTTTTTACGATTTAAATAATTATGAAAGTGATTAAATGCTAAAAACACTCACGTGTGGAAATACAGCTGCAAACAAAAGAAATCGAACTATAACTTCAGCTGTCGGAAATTCCATTAACATCTGCGTTCTGCGATGCACAAATAGAAGCCACGTGAATACGTACGAAATTAGTGCTGGAATTTTGAGAACTCTTCTGAATTAAACAGTATTTAACGAAACCAATTTTTGCTTGATCACACCTTATAAAATTTGTATTCCAAATCTCAAACTAAATTTTCTTGAAATTAACTGCATGATATAAACTGTATCCAACAAATTTTCTAGATCCAAGATTTTACTTATTCGATATTTATTTGATATTTATTTATATGATATTGCATTAAGAGAAAAATATTAATATAATTTATTTAATTAATTTATACCAACTGTTTTAATGATGGTGACTTCAATTTCTCCTTTTACGAACTCGACAGCAGGCCATGTGCCTGGAAACCATCTTGAGTTTTCTACGCTGCGGAGCAGCTTACACGTTCTAACGCTGATAGAGAAGTGATCAAATTGACAACTCGACGGAGCTTAGTAACGAAAACTTAGATTTCAAAAGTAAAGGAGTCATATTCTATTATAAATTTTATGTATTATTTTATTTGTACGTAAATTTACAAATTATATTTTTATATTATTGCTGTTTTATTTTATATAAATGGACGAAGTGTAACTACGAAAAAAATACGTTACACAGCCTTTTTCCGAGAGAAAAAATTCGAAGTATCTACAAAATCGAAGAATTTTTTCTACCAAAACTTTAACGACGGAAGAATCAAAATACTCATATTAACTATATAAACACCTAACTAATCAGTACAAAACAGCACAATCTTTTAGTTATAACTAAAGACAGGTTTAACAAAAAAAAATAAGAATCATTCACTAAATGATATGGGGAAATATTAATGCATGGAAATGAGTGATCAGTAACTACGCGTACTACACGCCTATAAAGGGACAAATTCGAGAAGTCATAAGCGGTATTTACACTTAATCAGTTAAGAATATTTAGGGGAGTCAAACACTCACTAGATGCATGTTACAAAAAATTTCAAGTACAATAACCATATCAAAATCTTAAATTTAACCGAAAGCAAAAAAAATTTTCAACTATAAATCAGACAAAGAATGAACAAAAATGATTGTATGACAAAAACACTACTAAACAAGAATCTGTACAACAAATACTCTTTTAACTTTATCCTACTTATAAATAATTATATACATATATTACTAAATGCTTACAAAATTTGCACGAATTGATGAATTAAACAGGTACCAAAACATGCTGATTACTAAGTCCATTTACGAAACAAATCACCAATAATCGAGAAGCAGACAAAGTATTAACAACACCTATTCATCAACAAAATATTTTCAATCTTTAAGTGAGCACGTCATCATATTTTCTGTATTACTACTATCATACAGGCTCAACTATCTCACTCAAAAATTCTACGACTTCGGTGATTCAACACTAAAGAACTTCAAAATCACCAATTAACCATAACTTAAGCCAACTGGGACACATCCACCAGCAAGTCACCAAAAACTTCTCATGAACTATCATAGCTCATCAATACTCTCAACTAGAAGAAGCACATCAAGCTTAGTCTCAAACCACTAAACAAAAATTAAGCATTCCTCCAATGCTTACTATATCATCACAAACTCACTATATCACTAAATGCCTACTACATTGCTAAATATTTCTATATTCTCAAACATATACTTTATCACTAAATACCTACTTCATCACTAAATACATACTTCATCACTAAATACATGCAACACCTCTAAACACATGCTGCATTCTTAAACGCTTCATTACCCACTTCATCAAACGCATCATTATCAAAAATCATTAAACATCATCAAACATCATCAACACATCATTAAACACATCATTAAACGTCATCAAACACATCATTAAACACATCATTAAACACATCATTAAACACATCATTAAACACCTCATTAAACGTCATCAAACACATGCAATATCAAAAATCATCAAGCACTATGACTACCAAAACTAAAAATCACTTTAAGCAAATGAAAAATTTCAACTAAGTTTAATCTCATCCTACTTAGGAATTCAAAACATGGACAAAAAAATCACTGCTGACATCAACTATAATTGGAAAATACTTAAGGAGCTGAAACATTCTGAACATCTTCATCTTCATTATCACTTATCGCTGAGTATCTGTACTAAACATTTCCTTTCACTTAAATTTGAAGATAATGGTAGATTGGAGGGGAGAAATTTAAATACCAAATTATTTTCTACTTTACATTATGATAACTATAAATAAATGTTCTGGTACACTCTTACACTACTCATAATCAAACTGTCGAGATAAACTAAAGTGCTTCGCAACGCATAAATTTGCTAGATTGACAAGCTCCTCTATGAGCCTCACCTAGACTTATAAACAAAATTGCTAGAATGACAAACTGTTCTATGAGTCTCACCTAGACTGATAAACAAAAAGAATTACATCAAAACTGACTTCAAATAATCTCAAGTAACGATGCCAAAACTGTTAAAGCGACAAACTTACCACGATTCTCGTATAGACTTATATAACGCTGAGCGACCAACTGTTCGTGAGTCTCGTCTAGACTAACATAATGCTACACGACAAACTACAACGACAAGTCTCGCTTAGATCAAATACAACTTAACATACTACGTTGCAACGCGGATATAAATAAAAAAAATTGCTATCAAATGAAATCAAATCAAATCAAATCAAAAACGCGCCTATGCACAAGAGCAATTTTCAAACAATATTTCAACAGTGAAAACTAATGTACCATTAATCAAACAACTAATATAACTAATACGAATAGAAGATGAACCTACTATCGATGTAGTACATCCAGAATCAAATAAACCTGTAATATCCATATCAAACAACTTTACTATCACATACGGGCGATTATCATAAGGCTTTTTCTCAAATAATACATTAGCTTTTTATCTAGAAACAGAAAATTAGCTACTCAACTTCTGTTCCTTTACTCGTTTTGTTGGACACGACGGACAAGTGATACTAGTCACTCCTTTACGACCACAACCATAACAAAATAATCTTTTAAAAGATCTACAAACACTGAAAGTATGTCCATAACGTGAACAATTCCAACATACCAATTTATGTTCACTAGAAGGGTTACCTACTCTATTCGTTTCTGATATTGGGGTAGTAGAATTAAGAACTTGAACTGGAGAATGCGAAGACTTAGGAGTATAAACACGACTTGAAGCATTCTCAAATGAACTAGGGGGTTTACTTCTAAAATGAGGATTAAAATTATTAATAGGACTGCTTGTTACTATATAACACAACTGAAACAGATTTCTGTTTACTCAAGGAAGCTTCTTCTAACTTCTTACATAATTTAACTAAAGTACGAACATTTTCTATCTCTATAAGAGCAAGGTGCTGAATAAAATATGGCAATAAATTTTTCTTGACTATTCTAACTTTAGTATGTTCTGCAGGAATAATAGGTAATCTGTTAAATAAACTTTCCATATTAGCAATAAATAAGACAAACGATTCATCATTTTTCTGAAATCTATTTTTAATTTTTTCCCAAATATCGTCTTCAGGATGTGCTGGTAAGAAATCTTGCTTTAATCTACTAACCAACGAACTCCAATCTGTTAATGAACTACGAACGCAACGATACCATACTAATGCATCACCAGTAAACAATTCAACCGCAGAATTAAACAATTCCACTTCAGATACTTTTCGTGACTGTGCAATGTCACTAATATTTTCTAAAAATTGATATAAGAGGGATGAAATAAGTTATGCTTAATACTGGATAAAGTGCATTGAGCTAGATTGCACTTTGTTGCACTACTGTAGTTAATTAGAAAGTTATCAGCGCTCAATTTTATTTTAAATTTTGTTTGTAATTTTGTATAACATTCTGTAAATCAGGCAAACTTACCGACTTATCAAGGGTTCAGTTTTTCTAAAGTGGTAACAGCTACAATATACACTATGATAGCAATTAGCAAGGTTTTTTAATTAACAAGCATTCTCTTAAAGGCAAGAAACAACAATTTTTACGCAAAAGTTTATTGTTATCAGCAAATTTTATTCTATTTGGAAACAAAGTTTATTCACTCGCTTACGGATTTACAACTTAAACCCTTACCGACCAGTTCAATCTCCGCGCCATTACTGACAAGGGTTGACTAAAGCTTTCGCAGAAGTGATAAGAGCTTAAAATGTACGCGGCACTAACCGAATGTAATGAAAGAATGGGATATACTTCTTAAATTAAAATGTAATTTGATTTCATTTTTAAATTCTACAGATTTATTCAACACGATGTTCTATCAATACGGGATGTAAAGCTTATAGATGCATTTCAGTGCCATTTCAAGTTTCTATTGTGTTTTCTTGTTTGTTCAGATAAATGTGTGGCTAATAATCTGTTAGTTTGTTTCTTAAGAAAACAAATACAAACTTTTACACCTTTTAGTAGGATATTTTTTAATAGTAATAAGTGACCGATTGCTACCCTTGTAAAATAATTATAGCTGTTCTGTATGTTTTATATTGTAAACAGTGGTTTGACTAAACGCCATATATTGTCATCGCATATTAGCCACGTTACATGTAATTTTTTAAATTCGATTATTGTTTCTAAAGTATAAAAATGATGGCGTACGTGCATGTCAAAAATTTCATTTTTTATTTTCAATCATATTTATGAAAAACCGCACGTAAAAGTGTCAAATATTTTGCAACGTCCGGTCACGATCATGCTAAAAGCACCATTTTCATGTAACCCTTATAAACCTTGTAAATTACTTGCAAATTACAGTTGCTGAGAGGAAGAATAATTCCTTTATAAACATATCTGAAGGAGCCAAACGGATTGCTAATTTTGATTTGCTTCCAGGGATAAAAGTACTATAGTCTCCAAGGCAAAACCAACCATCAGTTACGATATCCCCCAATGAGTTGGGTGTGCGCTGCACTCTCTTGAAATAATTGCGTAAAATAATTATTCCGTAATATATTTATCATCATCACAGGTAAAAATAAAAATCACCAGAGTCTAACGTTTCTGACTACATTTATTAAACTTATGTACATAATTGGTCATTGATATTAATAACTATCTGCAAAAAAACGGATTCGTCGACAACTTTTTTGTGTTTTGTTTTTTGTTCTAATTCTTTTTGTATCGTTTTCCTAGGTACGTACAGATGAGAATGGATAAGCTAGATTTTTGAAAATTTGATTTCAAATAAATATTTTAATTGCAAATGTTAGTTGTTAGGCTGAGAACAGACGAGGCGCTATACGCCATATCGGAGGTCGCTTTTACGCTATTTTGTTCAAATTACACTGTTCTAGCGATCGATCACTTTTAAAACCGCTCACTTACCTTTCTTGTCAAGTTTAGTTGTGCTGCATCTAAATTATAAGATGTTGATGTAGTAATTTCACATATTTTTATTAAGGTAAGAACAAACACCATCTATTATTTTTACTGCTTTGGGTGAAACAGCGAATATAAAATACTAACAGCGAAGTCGCTGAACAAGATGTTGATTGAGGATGGGGTAAGGTAAGAACCGAACCACCTAAATTTCTCTCAGAAGTTTAATCATAGATGTTGTTCTATCCGTACTAACCGTAATTACTTCTGGATACTTCCGGACCAACTCTGAAATCTAACTACAGCGGGATGAAGCTAACGAGGGGGTTCCTACAAATATGGGAGTGTTAGACGCCAGTAAACTCAAAGATTAAATATACGCAAGACGGCGTTACCAAAGAGAGCGTAAGAACTTTAATAACGACTATACGCACCTAAAGCTCAAAGGCTAAGATTATTACATTTAAACAATATTATCTCTGAAAGAAAAAGTAATTATATATCAAATATCTAGCAGACCACCATTTGCATCTAAACAAGAAGTATTTGAATAAAGCAATAAATATAAGTGTACATAATATTGTAAGGGAACTTAGAGTCACCAATACACACTACTTGTTTTGCATATTCTATTAGGTTTACAAGAATTGTTAAGTGCATACTTTTATACGAGCAAACTTTATCACAGGATTACATCCTTAATAATCTGTTACGTTAATAAATTAATAAAAAGTTCAAAGAAAGTAACGTATGTACATCTATTTAAATATGGATTATTCTCTTCAAGTTACAGATAT
The DNA here is from genome assembly GCA_036346225.1 of Platerodrilus igneus. Lineage (NCBI taxonomy): Eukaryota > Metazoa > Arthropoda > Insecta > Coleoptera > Lycidae > Platerodrilus > Platerodrilus igneus. Next base: position 795,067 of record JARFIW010000229.1, on the reverse strand, counting down.
TTACAATTGACATAACAAAAATAATTTCTCTGTATTATCTTGATTGAAGATGGAATTTATATCAAGTTATCACATTTTATATTAATGGCAAACATCATATCGATAGATATTGCTGTGACAACGCCGCGTTAGATGCGCCACTAAAAGAGTCTTGTGATATATATACAGTAATTTGTAAAACTTGAAATTCTTTACTCACTTTCCTTTCTAACTTTGCCTGGCTACCTCAACGGAATCGACGCACTTTTCAAAATAAAATCAAATACAGCAATATTACAAAGCATTTACATTATGAAATATTGCCTCTCATACAAAAGCATATGGAACATTTACAACATCGTTTCTTTAAAACATAAAATAGATTCCAAGAAGTATTTATTATAAAAAAAGACATTCCTTATATTAATTTAAATTAACAGAACTAAATTTCCTTTTTTTGTGGATATTTTACCTTACTTTGTTTATTTTCCCGCTTGTAAATTTGTTGGACCAAAAAAATCCTTGACAGATAATCTATTAAAAGGTTAGAGTGTTGCGAACTCTGAACACAAACTTTCCTAGTAAAAAATCCTATCCAATAAAATTATTAGGACTATCCTAAACTAAATACAAATACACCAATATCAGCTAAAAATAAATTCAATAGTAATACCAAGACAATCCACAAAAACGCTCCTCGTAACTAAATATCTTCTTATTTTAAATTGACGTCAAATCAGCTTACAAGATTTTCAATATTTAAAATCCTCATTTCAAACAGCAATTACCAAATCAGCTTACAAGGTTTTCAATATTAAAAATTCTCATTTCAAACAGCAATTACCAAAGTACGTTTTTGGTTAAATCTTCCTTTCGACTATTTAATAAAATTTTTAAAATAGCGTTATATTGAAGATTTTTCCCCTGCACTGTAATTAATAAATTTCATTTCATTGTAACAATCTAATTATTAAATTATAGTATGCTAACTGCATACTTCAAATATTATCTTCGCGAAGCAACAGCTCGCTACTTAAATCAAAATAACATTTCGCAATCGAATTTAAGAATCGAATGAATCCCTTAATTAATAAACGCTTCTCTATGAATACAAATTATCTATTTTGTAGAACCAAGAACATAAACTATAGTTTTCAATGGTTAACTACTAATAAACTCTTAACTTATTTCCACAACGGTAGCATTTCTTGCCTCTGTATCTTCGAATTCATGATTTCTCCATTAAAAATGATTCTATTTTATTCTTAATTTCACGTGGACATATAACAACAATGGATCCCTCATCTACATTATCTTGTAATTCTCCCTTAAAATAATTCAGACATATACTCTCAACTTCTTCATCTTCTTTCATTCCATTAATTTTTTTTTCCTACGCTTGCAATTCTTTCTTACATCCGCATATTTAAGTGAATGTTTTGACAAACCAAACGCTACTCCTCCATATTTGTACATACGTCATTTCACGCAACGATTTGATTTTCTAGTCGCAATTATCCCAAACGAATTATTAAGTTCTACTTTCCAAATTATTTCATCATTATTTAATGTTTTACTACCTTTATTCATTTTATTTCTAAGAGCTGCGTTCAGGGAGAATTCCCTTATCTCCTTTTGAACACCTGCAATTATACTATTTTCAACAGTTTCATCTATTATTTTCACCCCTTCAACATCATCTTCTGAAGTTCCCATAATTCTGAGTTTTTCTCTAAAACGCTACAAATTCACTTCTAATTTCACCAAGGCACTTTATATTTAAACTTCTATCTCTTTCACTTTTCATCTCCTGTTGAAATTGATTCAAATTCATGCACTTTTTTCTTGTACCTCTATATGGACTTCTCGTCCCATTTATTCCTTTCATCTCCAATAATTATCACCATATTCTTGGTATCTATTATACCTTTCATCTTACTTATAAAATTCATTTCCAGAATGGCATCAACTCTTAAGCCTGGTACTGTTAAAAACTGTTATTCAACTTTCATGTTTTTAACTTAACTTTTAGAATTATGATACTCTTGACTATTGCAAACTTCTCATTATTCGGTGATACAAAATTATTTCTTCTAATAGGGATAACTTTCAGCATTAACTCCTTTGAATTATCTTTAATAAAACTTAAACTTATTAATGTTGCTTCAGCTTTTGTATCTACCAGTAATGTTATCTCTTTTCCCTCTACTTGTAATGTTATTATAGGTAGTAATTCATTTGTTTCATTAACTTTTCGTCATTTTCCAACACAAGTTCTATAACTTCACGCGCTTGTTCATATTCGTTAATCTTTATGTTTTCATCGATTGTTTGTCTGCATCTAAAAATCCTGCCTACTTGACGGTCCAGGCAGATTAACTATTTCTGCATATGTCCTTCTATTTTTGTTGCTACTATTCAGGCCAGGTATCTGTGCACTTGCCATAATTCTCCCTTCCTTGTGTACCGGTTCTATTTCAATGGTCAGGGATTCATTATTCTCCCTTCCCCCGTCTTTCCTAATGGCATGTTCTCTATTCTAATTATTTTTTTGCATATTTCCCTTTCAAATGGCCTGCCTTAATATTTCTCCTGTCCATTATTCCTCTGAAATCTAAATATATTCATGGGCTGGCTTCTTGGTCTGGTCTTCATCCTTTTTGGTTGACCCATATCATCGTAACGTTGAAAATATTCTAAAAACACATCGCTATCAACAATAATTTGTAAGGTTGTGCATTGCCTTACTTCAGTTTCAAAGTGACCTGCTAAATACCTTATAATCTGCTTGTCCGCCAAAGAGAATCAAGTTTTTTGGCAACGCTAAATTTTTTGATCGCATACAACTCTCTTGTCACGCCTGAATCGCTACTATATTTGCCTATCAATAATTTATCTTCCATTGTTTAAAACATGACAATTATTTATCAACATATCCCTGTTTAAATATATTCATAAAAATTAATGTTTACACAGGTTGCTTTGTATTTACATCCCTTTTAAATAATCAGCCATATGTCACCTAATTTAATATTCCTCTTTTAATTCCGTATTGAACCTGCTGAATTCAGTATATTTATGGTCCTTTATGTAATCTCAGTTCATTACCCGTATTCACAACAATAAGTAAAACATCTGAGTGGATTTTATATACAAAAATCTACTATAAAAACTAAATTCTTAACCTAGTAACAATCTTTTATTAAATTCTTCAGATATTCAAATATAGCTGTTACCCAATCTTTAGAAATTCAATACCAATTGCGTCTGGTTGGTTATTTTGCTATTTAATTTAATTGGTACTTTTCTTCCTGAGTTGGTAGTTTGTTAACGGCGGATAATGTGTTTTACCTCGCTGGTGTTTTGGGCGGATCGGTAAAAGTGAGACGATTATTAACTGTTAAGCTAATAACGTCTTTTATGCGATTTTAAAATTGAAGTGGTGTTATTCGTGTTTGTCTAGTGTCCAAGAATTGGTATTGAATCATTCGACTAGCTATTGAAGAATTTGCCAGGAATACACGACGCTTAAATAGATGCAAGTAGCAGCTTACGGCGGATCTCGGGTATTTATATCCTTTTTAGTTAAAAAGCTTGAGCCAACGCCTGAAATATTAGTTGATTAAAAGTTTGGGACGTTTCCGGAGTGCAAATACGCTACCTGAGGTTTTTCGTTGCGTTTTTCCGTAACTTTGAGCACATTCATGACTATGGTACTAATGGATTTGCCTGTGGGTTAAGTTTTAGTTAAATTTTTTAAACCTATTCACTTTATCAAGGTTAAGCAATCCCTTTAAGTAACTGATAACTTATAGTACTTAGAAATAGTAGGCATTGGAAAATTGCATTTCGCAATAACTTTTTTTAGCGGAAATGACCTCACGGTTTGCTTTTTGTATTAGGTTAGTAGACTTCTTAGTAAGGGAATCAATTTTTGTTTATATCTTCGTGCAGTTTGTATGTAGTTTGATCAGTTTATTACAAGTAACTTAAGATGAAGTCAAAGTCAGTTTTGATTTGATATGCATGACTACAAGAACCTCACGTATTAAACGCAGAATAAAAGTTAATACCCCCTAAGTCTAGTAAACAAAGATATATCTTTCTCGCTAACTAACCCCAAAATCGCTTTACACTCCAGCTTACATAAACTTAAACTGCAAAAATTAATCATAAGATTGTTTGTTTCGCGAATCACACTCGATTGTTCATATTATTTTGTTATATGTAATATATTAGTAAATCTTCCATTTTAAAACAATATAGTTTAAATAACATCTCACTGAAAAATACTGTCTTTTAGATTTATAATTGATTACGTAACGTATCTTGATTATATCAATTGCATATGTACTCTCGGCTTCTAGATATGTACCGACTTCTCGCAGGCTGCGTGTATCTATCAAAATACAATGCCATTACGTCATTTGTTCTGGTATTCTCACGTTTAATATAAGCACGGTAGGCGTTTTCCAATTCATTTTATATTGAATATACGTTTCGATGTAATAATTTAAAATTCTCACTAATGATAAATCTCAAAGTTAATTAAATTTAACACATTTATGTAAACAAACAACCTTTTGTTATTAAATATAAATGTAGACCTTTTTAAAATATCCCTTTATGCACTAAATTTAATTTTATTTAAAATACGGTACTTTAGTTATTAAATATGAAAGAAATGTTCTTTTAAAACAATTTGTATGCAGGCAGCTAATACACATCTATACAGTGCATTTCAAAAATACGTTTCCAATATTATATGCAAAAACATTGCTAAATAAATTGCTACTTTTTCATATCTTCTCAATTTATAAAAATGAAATCTGTTTCATACGCTATAATATGACCTTGCTGTGAACTATAACTTTAATCACGGTAATATACATTGCTGAGAAAAGGACGCCACTATGGTTAACAATTACGTAATCCAAATTTACAGTAATGAATTATAAAAGTGTAAACTTTAATAAAAAACGCTTGGTATATGAAAAAAAACCCGTATGTTTTCACTAAATCAAATTGAAAATTGCATTAATGTTGGAAGTCATGTAATTGTTAACTGTACTATGAGGTTGTATGGATTTGTAATATACAAGTATGACATCACGTAATCATTTGCTATTCTATTGATTAACAACACTTGCATGATAACATAGGAACCAACCTGCTATTTACAAAGAGAAGCATTCGGAGCGATTAATACTTAGTATGATAGGAATATACATGTTGTAAATGACGTTTATTTTGCACTAATCAAAGCACTTGACGAATAAAATATTTGATATAAATGGAAATGCGTTTGATTGACGAGGTGTATGTGTTCCTCTGCAAGTTTTAATGCTTAGTTAGAATAAAATTTTCTAGAACAAACGACAGTTTGCAATTAAAACTCATGTAATAGATAAAGGTAGATCTACTATGAGATGATTATTTATAGATCGCTTGCTAAAGGATTTGTATTCAGTTTCATACAAATAGTGGCGGTAAGGAGATCATGCAGAATATTTTTACGTTACAGCTAAAAGCTATCTCGCAAAAAATCGCCATACATATTGATTAGTAAACCCTACTTTCACAATTAAACGTTGTTACTGTAATAATTCAGATATTATCAAAAAATAATAAGTACTCATTATAAGTATAATGTTTAGGATTGACTGCCGTCGTCAAAACGACCCGCTAGATTTACGGATTCACCTACGCCTCTATCTACAACGGCCCCTTTGTACAAAACTTCTTATTATACGCTTAAGCTTTATGCCATTGAATTTGTAGATCTGTTTGTGTCCCAATGTACTAGCTCTGCGCTTCCGTATTATATATAAATTATCGTTGATTGTGTGTGTCAGTGTAGTGTTTCAGTTAAAGGAAAGAGGTAAGAATAACCGTATTTTCTACTATTTCGGAAGGCATGTTTTATTAGATTAAAGTGCAGCTTTCAACTACTAACCGAAGATTGCAAAAAGCTTATTATGATGTTATCCATTGTTTAAATTAAATTGGACGCTGTCATGGCTAATTTTGATTTTTCATATGTAATTGTCCATAAAAGATAACATCAAAATGTTTATTTTAATCACACTAACATTATATCTAATATGCAGGACTACAAATTTGATGGTAAACAAAAATAATAAAATCTATAGAATTCTCCATTTACTTACAATTTGAACCTAATCTATTATCAAAATCAACTATACTCCTAAACGATATAAACTAAAGTAGTAAGATTGGATGGTCCGAGTGCAGCGCCACCGCCACTGCGTCAGTATCTAACCTACGTTTTACATGTAAATTCGCACCATAAAATCTTATTTTAAAGGGATTTCCTTCTTGCTCTCTCCTTGCTCGCTCCTTGCTCGTTCCTTGCTTTATTTTTACCCCCACCATCATTACTCTAAAAAATCGGTAACCTAACCTCTAAAATTTATGTCCAACCCTTACACCCTCCAAACCCAAATTTTATAACTTTTTTATTTATAGACAGTTTCTAATTGTATACGATAATACAGATTTAATTTTTCTCGAAAGTCTGAATCCACCATTAATTTAACCTTAGGTCAACTCGAATTAAAAAATTGGTGTAAACAAAAAAGTATTACACATTCCTTTAAAATAAATTTATTTAATTATAAATATACAGTGTACACTTAACATCTATTTTCATATAGGTGAAATAACCACTTTGCTATGCTCTCAGTTACTTAAACGTTTTTAGATTGACATAGATTTCAACTCGAGACTTCTTGACTAAGTGGGAACCTTGCTTTGCGAAACTAATTACACTTCTGTCAAATGAGAACCGCATGCATTAGAGAAAAAAAGTATTAAACGCTCCATAAACTTCTTGAAAACAAACATTGGATAGTTTATCTGAAAGTACCCTGAAAGAAATAGATTGCTATTTGTTACTAATTTATTTTAGTTAAAGGTATATTATTAATCACTGCAACTATTCTTGTACTTACATCACTATGCATTTTTCGCTGCAGCAAACGTATGTTGTGACGCAAACACACCTTAACTTGTATAAGTAAATTTGTTCTGGACAATAATTTTATTTGCGAGCATAGCAAAATAGTTTATTAATGTGAATGAGAATAACTTGTGTTTGCTACGGCTAGTATTTGCTTTAGTGATGAGAACGAAGTTGATCGGTTCACTACTCACCACCAATCAAACTTTTGTAGTGTAGGCACTGAAGTGGCGTTTACACATTCATTGTCTACCATATTATAACCGATGTACAACTCCTAACGCAAAGCCGTTGCTAAAATGCCGTATTCACGAGCAATAGAAAGCATAAATAACTTTTTATAGAAGAATGGATCTAGCCTAAAGAGAAATTTAATGTAATTTGATTTTGATTGGAATTATTTAGGACCGTTGTACCCGCGGAACTTGTCCGAATATATCAATGAATTTCAGGGTAAGTATTGAGTAGTATATTCATTTATAGTTTATAGTTATTTGTCTGTAATAAATTATATAATCGCCATGTTGTTTTAATTGCATATAACTATTTATTGGTTGCTAAATTTTCCTTCAGATTAAGCTATGAGATAAATTGTAATAAATTATGCACTTTTCCTTTTTTGCAGAAAATAGTTTAGATATTGGCAGTATAGATTTACTGGACGAAAACTGCAAAAAAATTAATGCCTTTATTAGGCAATTACTGAAAAATTGACTTTTGACAAACACTGCTAGTTTTTGATACAAATTTTAGTTTGTACCAACTGCAAATAACATTTGCTACATTAAGAAAACTACTTACTTTGGAATTAATCTTCATTTGCATCTGTAGCAAACCTACTCATAACAGCTACAGATTTTAGTTTGTGTCAACTGCAAATAAAAATTAATAGTAAAGCCAAATTACGAACTTTCGTTAACTAATACAGGTTTGCATTACTAGCAAACACATTTGTATCATGTACAAAGTATAATTTGTGCTAACTGCAAATAGAATTTGTGGACATAAAAAAATTACTCGCTTTCAAAACTACTACAATTTGCATTACAACCAAACAGAATAGTAAATCGCTAATTTTGAGTTTGTCTTCAGAGCAACTTTCATCTGTTAAGTTTATTAATTTTCCTGTACTAGATTTTTGTGTAGCCATGGCAAAAAAACATGCTGTCCAATATACTCACAAAATTTTTTTGTTAGATATTCTATTTTTTTTTTGTTAGTGAGGCAAATCATTTCTTTCAGTGTAAGTTTAAAAAAAAAATTTGTTATTTCCGCGCAAGGAGCAGCTGATTTATGATGCCACTGGATTTACTTTTTTTAGATTCTCAAAGCACTGTAGTTCTACGGGCGCTGCTTGACAATTTAGTGTCAACCAATAAAGTTGTTATACAGATAACAATGGTAAGAACAAAGCAGCTAAACTTACAATCAAAGAATACCAAGAATCCTTTTTATTTTTGGGAAAACGTATGCAGGAAATTGAAGACCACTAAACAAATGTGCAGTTTTTCATGTACTGCATAGGAAAACATATTTTTTCTATCGGGGAAATTTACATGTATCTGGGTAACGTTAGGTATAAATTATTTAATTATTCTAAGCGCAGTTGAACTTTTTAAAAATTCTAGGTGTTTAATTTTGATTTTCCAGTATGATCTATAATGTTTCTTGTTTTTAGAAAATTTGTTTTAAAAACTTAAATCAGCCTACAATTTCACCAAAATGCACTATAATATTTTGAGGGTGATTTTTAAAATATTTCAATCTGAAAAAGTCACACGCTCTAGGTACTTGCATTTTGTGATTAATTTAAAGTATTTTAATTATCTTTCTTTTTACAAATTAATAAATTTTTTTGGTGCACCCGATTGTTTGGCATTTATCGTGTCAAAACCGCATAAATGTTACCACTTTTCAAAATTCAAAATCTTGGAGTTAATTATTAGTTAGCTTTTATTACTAAAAACCCAAACTATAGCAAACCGTGTAAGTGCATAAAACATAATGGTTTAAATGAAAACTAGCAGAGCATTTAGTCAATAATGTTCATTTCTTATATCCATAAGCTATTTTTAGTTCACTAACAGATAGTTATTATAATAATAATTTTCTTTATTATTGGTAAGTAATTTATCATTTAAGGTAATGTTTTATGGTTGCAAAAGCAATAACACTGACTATTACATTAATATCCGCCAATTACTACTGCAGTAACTCGAATGTTTAAGTCTATGCATATTTATTGTATCCATAAGGTGGGCTATCAGTTCAACGACAGTTATTCTATTAATAATTTTCTTTATTATCAGTAAGTAATATTATAATTCAGAAAATGTTTTATTGTTGTAACATCGATAAATAAAGATTATCATTGCAATGTTTACCATATATTACTTCAATAACCGGCCTTTATTCGTATAAAAACTTGATTATTATGATTTTTAATAACTGGGAGTATCTTTGTGATTTTTCCCAATTTTTAACACGTTGGCCTCTACGGCAATTTTCAAAGTTCCGGCCTAAAAAGCCAATTTTATTTAGTCATATTATATTATTAAATACTGTAATTATAGTACATAGTTATCATCAAAAATCATAGAAAATGTATTTATTTTTAAAAAAAAGGTTTTACAAATTTTTCTCGTAGTTGGCCTATGTGACCGAAATCTTTTCGCGAAAGCCAACTACGAGTTAATTCGTACACAGACACGCTTAGACTATTCGTCAGTAGTATTTCAGATATTGTCGAGTGCATCACATTTATGTCTTTCTTGAGAGTGTTGTTTAATAATTATTGTTATAATTAAATTATCAAGAACCCAATAGTGTCAGAAAAAATTACTGACTCAAAATGAACTTACGTACTACGCTAATTTAGGTGATTCAGAATTTGACGAGATTTTTAGCGAAGATGGTAACGACAGTAGCGATTATGAACCTTTTGAGAATTCAAGTGATAGTGACGATAAAGTTGTCTCTGAACCTCAAGTTGTTCTCGAACCTGATGATTTTGACGATGATTTCCAAGCAACAACATCAAATGCGATTGATAATTTGTGGACAGAAATTCAACAAAATCCTGAATTATTTACTTTCCAAGAAAATGTTGGTGTGAAATTGGATACGTCAAATTTTACAGTGCAAACGCTGGTGGACTTATTTTTTTCACAAGAGTTTCTTGCATTACTGGTCGGTCAAACTAATTTATATGCTGCGCAAAAAATTGCAAAACGCAAAACAATAAAAAAATCTAACGGGGTATCAAAGTGGACAGATGTCAGTGGTGCAGAGATGAAAGCTTTTATTGGACTTTGTTACAAATGGGTCCTTGTTTTTTCCATTAATTGAACATTACTGGAGCACAAACAAGCTATACAATGTAATGTTTTGGTGCTCGAATATGAGTTGAAATCGATTCCAGTTGTTGCCTCGTTATCTTCATTCGGTTGATAACTCACTACCATCTGCCGACAGATTATATAAGGTGAGACCAATGCTAAATCATTTCAATAATATTATGCGTCAAAACTATGTACCCGATAAAAATATTTGTATTGACGAATACATGATACTGTGGCTTGGAAGATTGCATTTCCTCCAGTACATAAAAAATAAAACCAAAAATACGGTATCAAACTGTATGAACTATGCGAGTTCGACGGTCTTGTAACGAAAATAAAAATTTAAAGCGGAAAATCTGTGGAAACTGATCATAATTTAGGTCACACTATTGATGTGATGTTACATTTACTTGAGGACTATCTCGATAAGGGATACACGCTTTACATGGATAATTTTTATAATTCTATCACTCTTACGAAACTGCTAAATACACGAAAACCTTATGTGTGTGGAACCCTACGAAATACCAGAAAGGGAAACCCCGGAGATGTGGTAAACCGTAAACTGAAAAAAGGGGAGTGTATTTGGCAGCAAAATGGTCTTGTTACTGTATGCAAATGGAAAGACAAACGAGATGTCCTTACCATTTCAAACATGCATGTTGTTACAATAGCAGTGGTGTTCATTCGCAATGGAAAACTTTCTATAAAACCGAATATAATTCGAGATTACAATAAAGGAGTGTCTAGCATTAACCAATCAGAGCAAATGCTGTCGTACTACACATCTCTAAGAAAGACAAGTATATGGCCCAAAAAGGTTTCACTACATATTGGTGATATATATGTATGTATATGATATATATATATATATATATATATATATATATATATATTATATATATATATTTTATATATATATATATATATATATATACATATATATATATATATATATATATATATTGCTGTGATACCACCAACATCCGGGTACTCCGCTTTTCGAATCGAGCCCCTACGAATCGGATGCCAAAGAATGCTGTGAATCCTACAAAAAGCTATTCATTACCTTAACTGTGTTGGTCCATTGACTTTCTTCTGTTAATCGCCTCGGCTGCTCCTCTAGTTAAACCTTCATCCTCATTCATAAAAAAAACAAACACATTCCTACCACAAACATCAACGTTAACTCTATTTACATCAATATTCACAATACATTAAAATTTCAAATTAAAAATTCAGCATAAATTTCAGTTTTAAAAAGAATTTCAAGATTAATTTTATTATCATTTAATGTGCATCCAGAATTAAAGTCCTTGTAGGATGCCTACTAATTAATACAACAATATATGCAGAGTACAAAGGGAGCATCTACCACCCCTTTACGTTAATTAACCAGGTTCGTCTAATTGAGCTCAAAGACATACCCAAATTTTCATCATAATCCAGAACATCAATACTAAATACCCCTTTCTACTTAAACAAGCAAATTTCACCTTAAAATTAAAATTTTATTGTTAGTACAATTTCACTAATGTCCATTTAAAGTAAATCAATCATGAAGTTATTCGACACACACCAAAAATATCAAAGTTCAAACAAAATAGTATAAATTACCTGAAGGTTACTGCACTCGTAGCTTCAATGTACATCGTCCCTTTTGTTAATCACTCCATTCCAACTGGGTTATATTTACAGCTTCTGATTCTCAACGCTTTTAAAATTTTCTCCATCACCATTTATTTAAAGTTGTTTCTGGGCTTTTCCGGAACTCATCTGTGTATATCTGACCCTTGTTTTGTGGATCCAGACCCATTCATGAACCATTTAATTATTAACACCCCCGAAAAATAGCAAAGAAATTCATACTTCTTTCACCAATATACGCCAAAACTGCCTACTTTTGTGTATACATTTGTCGTTGTAAATTTTACTAATTGGCACAGTGATACTAAATTTTATTACCTTGTATCTAAGTGCACTAAAGTATATTCATGTTAGCACGTAAAGAACAAACTATTTTGAATCACCAAAATATACGAGCAAACTTTAAATTATTTTATCAAACTAAAATGCACTGTTTAACATCTTGAATCAAGTCGCGGATGTAAGAGAGCTTGTTTATATTCACCTGGGTATATATAGAAGTTAGCCTGTCTGTCGGTCGAGTCCTCAAAACAGACAATTCTAAAGAATTTCGCCTGCTCTGTTCCCATTCCGCAGCTCGCGCGTCGGTTTTTACGAATTTTGTACTCGCCCCAGTTAAATATCAGAAATTTCAACACGGCACGCAATGTCTGGAAATAACTAATTGACTTTTATACAGAAATGTTATTTTCACCTCTCAAATTTTGCCTTTTACTTTCAACCAATCGCAACCCCATGACGTTGCTCTACTCACGCCTTTTACTATATGTGTCTCGGTCTTGCGCATATTCTCTGTCTCTATCTACCCTGTTCTTATTAGTGCAAATTGATATTCTTTATTATCGATTATTTCAGTCCATGTGGACTATCTGGGTTAAATAACCCCGTATCGCGCCTTTAGCATTTCTCGTGAATATTAAGCCACGGTTTCTCCAAGATTCTTTGAAACCATTTGTTATCTACAAAATTTTCGCCGTACGTGACATTTAAACTACGCAGGTGTTCAAACATAATATTAATTCTCAGAGCTTTATTTTATTGGGTTTTACAAGTTTTTATAGTTATTATATGTTACTAACGGTTCAATTAACTTTAATTAAAATTAATACCCTTTAAATTTTAGTAAATCCTAACTAAATATTAATTATTATCTGTACGTTTTAATACCGGTTACTTAAAATAGGGTTAATTAAAATAAATTTTGCACGTAATTTCCATTTGTTTCTTTCCTCGGAATAATTACATTACACGTAGAGCTTGTTAATACTGTTTCTTTTGATATAAAGCGTCTTGTACATGATTTAACTCTCTTATTTTTACTGAAACTAATAAATTTTTATGCTTCACGGTTTTAATAACGCGTATTATCTAATAATATTCATTATACACGGTGATTAAAATTATTTTATGTAATTTATTAAAAAGTTTCACAAATAATAAAAATATTTTTTTACTCCTTGATTTTGAATAAATTTCTATAATTATGTTTTGTGTTCTGTATTAATCAATTTTCTGTTCATGTAAGCTAGCATTGATTTCTTGCTCTCTTCCCAGAAGTCATATATTCATATTGGCACTGATATACTACGAGTTCAATCGTATAGCTGCACGAATATGGCAACTAAACACAGTAAGAGATAACTCGTAGTCTGCGTCCTACCAAAGAGAGAATTGTACGAGTTATCTCGTAGTTGACAGTCAACGTGTTAATTCAATCATCAGTTTTACCAAATTTAAAAATGTTGTTCATTGCTTTCCAGTAATTTAATATTATTAGTGCGACGTTTGTTTTATCACTTCAGAACCCAAGTTATCAAGTAATAACGTTCTGCCTGTTTATCCAGTAACACTCGTCATTAGTTCAATATTAACGATCAGTGTTATAGTATTAACAATTTGTTCAACTATATTCATGTACTGTTTTAGTTCTGTGTATATTGCGGCTTGTGCTACTGTGTAGATGTTTCTTAATTTAGTGAACGCACGAAAAATATGAAAACACAAAATCTTATTTTAAAAGCTTAAAATTTATGAATTAGCTTAGGACTTTTGAACGGAACCAACTTCTGTGCAGCGCCCTATATCTATTGAAGATATTTCCATAAACAAAAACGAAAATAATAAGAGCCGTAATCAATTAACCTAAAATTTAAAGATATACAACTTTGGAATAATAGAATAAGCTATACATTTCTGTATTGTTTAAAAAATTGTGAAAATCTCCCACACTTGTAATAAGGTCCACCACAGTAACAATACTTAATCACAGTTATCTGATTCAGTTGATAGGCGTCTTGGATGGTACTGAAAATTGATACGTTCATTTACGGAAATAATTGGTTAGTTCATGTATAATAATTTCACGTGTTTAAAATTGTATTGTAATTAATAATAAATATCCTATATATTTTACTTGATAAATCTTTCTGCTTATTAACAATAAATATCCTTTCTAAGAATTCCTTAACGTAGAATTTACGCCATAATTAGATAGACGAGAACGTCTTTCCAAGTATCCGATAATTAATGCTTACGTGTTTTCCCTTGTAACAACTTTATTTTCAGTAATAATTCTTTGCATATAATTTCAAGAATAGTGTAACAATTTTATTAATAATAATAATTCTTTGCATATAATTTCAAGAATAATGTAACAATTTTATTAATAATAATAATAATTTGCATTCAACTTCAAAAGTAATACGCTAAGCCTGCATCGTTCCTTAGTGATCTAGTTATATTCAGATATCTGTGTCGTATAAAGCTATTTACAAGCACATCTTTGTTTGATTGTTTCGTTCCCCTCCTGACGACGCGACCGCTCGAGCTGGTTATGTGATAGTCGGCCACAGGTGATAGAAATATCAACATGTACCCTTGACTGGAGACCGACTATCTACGAATCCATTTCAAATAGTGAGGATATCTTCGAATAACGGTCGGTATGGTATATATTGTGCGAACTTGTGTAATTTGAGGTAATTTATTTAGCGCGACAAGTAGGATGCAACTTTTAAAAATACACAAGGACACAGAAAAACACATGTAAGATGCAACCTTTAGAAGGTGACGTAATTCAATTTGAGAGTACGACTGCTGCAGAATGTAAGGCGACAGGATATGATTCGACACGTGGAACGAAGGAATTATAGAAGTTGATTTGGATGAATTTGTTTTAAATTGCAAACGCTGTTATCGTTGCTTGAAGAACGGGGATCCCGTCTTCCTTTGTCACAATGCGACAATTGCAGTTTTGGTTCGTAAATAGCTATAAGTTTTTTTATGTGTTTCAAAAAACTTGGAACACGTTAACTTGCTTTGATGCGTAATACATGTAAATTGTAAAAGTTTCAACTAATTGTTGAGCTGGATTTACCAGTAGTAAAACGAAAGTTCATTGATTTAGTGTTCTAAAAAGACATGCTTTGCTCCATATGAATCGTCGGTAATGTCAACAGGTGTTACTGACGTCATATTTTTCTATTTTGTACAGCTGACAGATGTTATTTTAAAAGCAAATGCTTTGAACAGCTGTAGTGCAATATATGTAAACATGTCTATTTTTGTGATCAGCTTTATCTACACTAAAATTAGTATACGTAATTTTGAAAGCTCAAATGCTAATCCTGTTAGGAGCTATTAATTTGTTATCTACCTGAAAAGATCTGCCCAGGTTAGAATCCTATTTGTACAACAAGTTCATGTTTAAAGTAAAGTGCTTGATGAATAATAATCAAGACAAACAGGAAAGTTAAAAGTTTAAAATTGATGCAGTTAATGATAAAATTTTTTTGTTACAAGTTATATTATTTTAAAAGAGATCTTTTAGTAAACAGTTGGTTCAAGATTAAAGATTTTTTATTTTGATCAAGTACGACCAAATCTAATTACATAAAGCTAAAACCCTTCTGAGTAATAAATTGATGCCAATTTTATATCGGAAATACTTTTTTATTATTTCTTTATGTATTTTTGCAGGACACAAATGGTGTTCCATTTTTTTATTTATTTAACTATAACAATTTCTTACAGAAGCTGCGTTTTATTTTATTAAGACAGGTTTTTGTCAGCGAAGGCGATCATTTTTTTCTTTGGGTCTCCACGTCCGCCCTTAGAACTATGCTATGCAATTATCGTAATTACATCAGGACTTGGTGACGCCTATTTGATTTAGCTTAACTTTGATTTGCAAACAGAATTCGACTCCCCCCCCATTTCTCATTGCTCTACCCAGGAATAAACCCCTAGTTGTGTCGGAAGATTTTTGGAACAATAAGTATTACTTGCGCCACAACAAATAACAAACAAAAAACGTTTCACCTTTTGAAAAAATTTGTCGAATAAAAGCTGCATTTTATTTCAATAAACTCGGGCTTTCCTGTTTAATTCCTTAACAACAAGATTACTTTGAACTCTGTGCTTTAACTATTTGATATTCACTTTCTGTTCGAATAGCAACACGAAAAAGTTTGTCCTGTTTTACTCCGTTCCCTTTTCGTTATGCGAATTTTGTGCATGCAATGCGGCGTGGTGGGTATTTAGGGTTTTTATAAAACGGCACTTTTCGGCTTTAATAAATTAATTTTTTGTTCGTAATTATTTTAGCTTCCTGCGGGGGACACGCTAATTCCTTAAGTTGCCGCTTTTGTTGTAATAGGAGGCCCAACGCGTTTTTCCTGGGTTTAGGCCTACCTACTCGCTGACGTGGACCAGCTACTAACTGAACACTGACGTCAGTAACTCGAGGGTGAGTATTTTTTTTCCTTCGCTACTTACTTTGGAACCAGATCGCCTGGGATTTTACCGTTCAAATATCATGCATTTTCAAATTTAATTGATCTACGCGAAAATCATTACCCTATTTTGGTATTTATTGGCATTATATTAATACAGTACTATTTGTTTTTAAATAACTAAAAATACACTACTTGTTAAGGTAAAAATGGTTTAAAGATTTGCTGGCATGTGTGAAAACGTTGTTGTCATAATATTTGTAAATATAGGTTAAGTTTATATTTACGATGATCTAAAGCTGTGGTTTTTAGGCATGCGTTTGGTTCTTTTTTAGTAAATAATGTCAGGGGGTAATTACCTATAAACTACAGCCTGCCGTTTTATGAGTAATTTTTTTGGCTGTTTGGTGGTTTCTCATGATGTACCTATATGTAAATTAGGGACATTGATTTTTTTGTTGGGTTTTTAAATACTGTGTTTTGTAAATATTTTGTTTAATTATAAGTTCTCTTTTTATTTCCTTTGTATGTTTTGTTCTGAGTGTGAATGAGTGTGAATAAGTGAGTGTATATAAATCTCTCTATTTATTTCAGGTTTCTCTTTAATTTGTCTATAGGTATAAAACCCCGCCCACTCACCGATTGAGCTCGGTCATACTTTTTCTTTTGCTTTGGTTTTTTTTGTAGGCTACGTCACTGTACATAGCAAAATGTATAAACTTTCAATTACCGTAATACCTCAAAATCTCACTTGGAGCATTTTGTGTGCCAACAATGGTTCGTTTCTTTTTTGCTAACAAGGACCTTCTTACTTCAGGACTAAATTTCAATTGGCAAACATGTTTGTCACTGGAAGAAACAATTTCATCCCAGTTTAATTGGTTTAACAAACATATATTCAATATACCTTGCAGCAGCAGCATTATGCAATAAAATAAACATTAGTAGAAATTAGAAAAAAATATATTCAAGTAGATAACGATTGAATTCAGGATATACTTACTTAAACGTCTACAATTGGCGTAATTAAAACGTAAAAAAAGAAAGAACATCGAGCAAAGTAAAAAAGGAGAATAGTAAGATGTCGCTCTTACCTTCATTATAGTTACGTCAATAGACGTATTTCAAATAGAATAGCGTGATATATGAATAGAAGTCATTTTCAATGTCTTAATTTAGTTAACTAATCTTGATTCATACAAATACGAATGATGACGTAAATGAGTTCTTTTGTGATTTTTACTATTACCATGTTTAAATTAGTTGATGGTTGAGCTTTTCCACTAATCTACTGCTGATGGTCAAACAATAGTTTACAACTAGCAATAACTAACTAATTTCTTTTACTACGAGGGTAACTGTTTCCCAGATATTTATTAAGAAAGTTACCGAAAAATACCCATTATAAAACTGAATTCGCACTTGCACACTCACATAACGATGGAAAGGTAAACAGATGTTGCCTAAGAAGACATTTTCTGCACTTTAATAGCTTGGTGACGTTATTTTTCTGCAGTCATTGAATTAAAAACGAGATTTGTAATCAGTCTTTAGACAAACCTCCTATGCTTTTTTAAAAAAGTAACAAAGATATCATTTACCAGATAAATAAATAAAATAACTTAGTATCGAAAAACACAATCTGAGTATCTTGCACTTTTTCTTTGTGCCTATTGTTATGAATTCAAAGTCTATTATAAGCATTAAGACTTGAATTAAAACGTTTATAACATTTCCATAAAATTTCTGTAAAATAAGCAAACTTACCAAGCGTTTAAGTTTTTACACCAGTATAATAGGAGTCCCAAACAGTTTAGAGTATACTCGTTATGACATGGTAGTCTAGTAGGAAATAAAGCTGCACAGATACACTAATACGATAGTAGAAAATATGTGGAATTAACAAACAGCTCCTAGAAATCACGAAAAAAAGTATTCCGTAAAATCAAATATTGTTTTATTTGAGAACAAAATTTGCTTACTCACATACGCACTACGACTTGGACACCTACTGACAAGTTGAATCTACACGCTATCATTGTCAGAGGTTGACTAAAGCTTTCGCTGAAGTGATAAGAGCTTAAAATTTACGCGGCGTGAACGGAATATAACGGAAGAACGCGATGCATTTCTTAAACTAATACAATTCATTTCATTTTTTTAAACTGACCAGATTTATCAAGATAATAATTCATCGTTACCGAAAATAAAACTTGTGATTTTTCTATTTAAATCTATATACTTTCATAATTGCTTTTAATTTAGGGCTAAGCCCATTTCTTTGAGAAGAGCAACAAATATCTAATCACTTTAGTAGGATATTGTACAACAGTCAGACACAGCGCTTACTATCTATAAGTAGCTTGTGAAAGCTTTTTTGTATGTGACTGATAATGCAAATGGTAGTTTTATGATTTATGTTTGCTACTCTCATCTTTCGTTGTCTCTAGCCACTCAGATTATATTAATCAGTGTATACCCCTAAACTAGAACAATGATAGTTTGCTTGCTAGTCGAACACGCAATTTTTATTTTTGCGTTTATCTACAAAGATCTGGATGTAAACAAAATCGGATCTCTTAAGTCCGCCCAATGATGCTTCAAACATACAATACAACCATGTTACATGTATCGTTATCGTGCACGCGTTGAAAACCTTAATAAAGATATCTGCCATTTTTAATTGCGACTTGGAAGGATAGTTCTTGCTTAGTGTATAATTTTCTAGTTTAGTGGTTCTTATTTTTTTATGATATGTCTGAAAAGACAAAAGGTTTCCAAGTTTGCATCCAAGCATAAAATTACAATATTTTCTAAATTAGAACCAAATAATTAATATTTTCGTAAATCAAAGAGGTAATGATTTAAGGGCAAGCAAGCACAAAACCAGTCAAGCAGAGATGTCATAAAGTGGTCACGTCCGACAAACCGCAACCATTCAGTGACATTTAAGCAGCAACGCAAGCAGACTAACAACAGTCTTACAGTGATCAGATACAAAAGTTGACTACACATATCTTGAAAGTGATTCTTAAAATATTGAAATCTGAAAAAATCACACGCGTAAGATATCTGCATTTCGTGATTAATTTAAAGTTATTAATTATCTTTGTTTTTATAAGTTAATATAATTTCTTTATGGCCTTTCTACAGTTACAGCGACGTTCATCAGTCGATTGTTTGGCATTTATCATGTCAAAACCGCAGAACTGCTACAGCGTTTTAAAATTAATTATAAATTATCTTTTATTACTGCGAACCCAAACCATAACAAACCTTGTAAGTGCATAAAACACAATGGAAACTTCCATACGCTTTAGTCAATAATGTACATTTATTATTATCCCCAAGCTTTTTTTCGTGTACTATAACAGTTAATTTTTTACTGTATTCCGCGCAAATACAAAAGAAAACAGTAAGTAAAGGAATCGCTTACGCCGAATACCGCAACAAAACGGGGACAGAATGGTAGAATTCTGGCTAGCTCAAAAACGTCGTAGAGGACGTGGGTGAAAAAGAAAGAACACATTGGAAACCTCTGTAAAACTATATTGTTAACATACAATATCGAAAGACTATTTACAAAACAACAAAATCCAGTAATTTGCGTAATCATTTGTTACGTGATGGTAAACAGAGCGTCATAGCATAGGAATAATGGGGCTGCATTTCTCTATGGGCTGGCTGCTGGAACCACTAACTCAACTCATACTAGCACAGAAAGCATTTTTAGTAGCGCGACTTTACAACATGTATCTTCGGTAAGAACACGTTGTATTGAATCTTGTCTTTAAAAGCACAGTCCCTGTTGCATAAGGACAGAGTCATGTAAGAAATGAGTATTTGGCTTTGAAAGATATCGCCGAAGAGTCAAGTATGCAAAATTCTCAGAAACAGCTGCCGAAATAGAAACTGTAACAGCTTGCCAACAAGCAGATAATGCAATTATCAAAGGATTTTTAGACAAAGGAAAAGAATCTTGTCACTTTGTAACATCTTAGCAGCTGCAGAATAACAGTATACTAATAAATACCAAACCTATTGTAAGCAGATGTAAGCACGTGGTAAGTGGCCTTATCTTTTAGAAGAAAGCTGTGCATTTACGTGCAGCTTTTAATTAAAATGTTGTCACTGCAGGTGGTAGGAAATATTGCAACTACTTTGTAGCGTAAAGTTTTCTAAGCAGTTGTTTGATTTTATAAAGCAAAACTTTTATCGAGTAATTGTTTGAGAAATTTTATAAAATAACACTAGTTTAAAACGGCAGTAAATCGATCTTGTTGAGCAATTTCAGGGTGTTTTAAAAATGAATGCAGAAAAAATTATTTGCAGGGTTTTGAACATAAGGAATTATTATAACAACAATCCTCTTTATTATTGGTAATATTATAACTCAGGTAATGTTGTATGGATGTAACAGCAATAATAGTATATTATACAACAGAGCTATAATGAAGACTATTATTCCTGAGTATAAAATTTGCTACACGAGCGTGCGAAACGAGCGAGTGTAGTAATCATCCGAGGAAATAGTAGCCTACATTATAACGAGATGTATACTATACTTTATCTACAACTAAGAGAGCCTACCTTATATAACTTGACTTTCCAAATTATCGAAATTCTACAATAAATTAGCGAAAACCAACACAGCTAGTTGTTTGTGTTATTGTATCTAGACATTTTAAATTTCAAAACTATTGGGATTTGATAATATTATTTTCCAGTTGGTCTATAAAAGGGAATAGAGAGCCATTATTCCCTCTGCTCTTCATTATTCTCTATCGTGATTAATATATAGCATTATACTGCAAAAATCACAGGTGTAATGCGTATGTTATATATTAGTTGTAGATAAACAATGATTATTACATTAATGTACGCCAATTATTACTGCAGAAACACAAATGTTTAAGTCCATAATGTATATTTATTATATCCATAAGCTTGGCTATCAGATCAACGACAGTTATTAATTATTTCAATAATCTACTCTATTAGCGGTAAGTAATATTATAATTTAGTTAACGTTTTATGGTTGTAACATCGATAAATAAAGATTATCATAATAACGTCCACCAATTATTAATTCAATAGCCAGGTGTTATTTATTTAAAAACCTGGTTACAATAGTTTTTAATAACTGAGATTATCTTTGGGATGTTTCCAAACTTTTAATTAATAGCCAGCTTCACCAAATTTAGAAATGTTGTTCAATGCTTTTCTATAATTTAATATTATCAGTGGAATTTTTCTTAATCTTCGTTGGGAATTAAACCACTCATAGTTTTTAAAATTATATTTATTTACGTTTCGATCCATGACCTAGGGTCGTTGTTAAAATAATAAAAACTTCAAGTTTGACATTTATGACATAAATTGAAGATGACTTTGATTTACTGATGTTCGAAATATTTCGTTTGAGTACATTAGGTGAAAATTTTAAAATAAAAAAAAATAGTTATCTTCAATTTGTGTTGCGCCCTGTGACCAGCTTTTCAGGTAGCCAATACGCTAACGTGAAATCAGCTGATTAATTTTTATTGGTAATTTCAAATAATTCAATAATTTCAGGATTGGAAACATTTTTTAACATGTTTCTATTTATATGGTTGAGAGGATGGTTATTAAAGAAGTGTGTGATTACGTTACCGTAAGGCTTAAGCAGCCGAGGGCTGCTAATATGCTTATTGTTAGTAATTAGTTGTTGTATGTATAAATAGGAATCATGTATGTTAGCTGTATTTCATGTTAATATCGCAAGGAAAACCCAGGAAAAACTTGCAATGCGAAAAATGCTAAACAAACCACAACAAATATACAGGGAGTATTTATCAGTGGAATGTTTTTTTATCTCCTAAGAAGCTAAGTTATCAACTAATAACCTTCTATCTGTTTATTCAATAACACTTATCATCGGCTTAATTTCAACGAACAGCCTTATATTATTAACAATTTGTTTTATTATATTCATGTACTGTTTTGGTTGTGTGTATATTGCGGCTAGTGCTGCTGTGTACACGCTTCTTAATCTAGTGAACGCCCAAAAAAATGAAACACATGTAAAATATTATTTTCAAAGCTTAAAATTTATGAATAGCTGGGGACTTTTGGACGAAGCCAACTTCCGTGTTGCTTCCTATGCCTAATAATAATATTTCCATAAATAATAACAAATATAATAATAGCCCTAATCAATTAAACTAAAATGCAAAGGTAGTACAAGATTGGATTAGTAAATTAAGCTATACATTTCTGTTGTCCCTGCAGACGGTAGGAAATATTGCAACTACTTTGTAGCGTAAAGTTTTCTAAGCGGCTGTTTGATTTTATAAGGCAAACTTTTATCGAGTAATTGTTTGAAAAATTTAATAAAATAACACTAATTTAAAACGACAGGAAATCGAGCTTGTTGAGCAATTTTAGGGTGTTTTAAAAATGAATGCAGAAAAAATTATTTGCAGGGTTTTGAACGTAAGAAATTATTATAATAACAATCTTCTTTATTATTGGTAATATTATAACTCAGGTATTGTTGTATGGATGTAACAGCAATAACAGTATATTATACAACAGAGCTATAATGAAGGCTATTATTCCTGAGGATGAAAGTTGCTACACGAGCGTGTGAAGCGAGCGAGTGTAGTAATCATCCAAGAGAGCCTACTTTATATAACTTGACTTTCCAAATTATCGAAATTCTACAATAAATTAGCGAAAACTAACACAGCTAGTTGTTTGTGTTATTGTATCTAGACATTTTAAATTTCAAAACTATTGGGATTTGATAATATTATTTTCCAGTTGGTCTATAAAAGGGAATAGAGAGCCATTATTTTCTCTGCTTTTCATTATTCTCTAGCGTGTATAATAAATAGCATTATACTGCAAAAACCACAGGTGTAATGCGTATGTTATATATTAGTTGTAGATAAACAATGATTATTACATTAATGTACGCCAATTATTACTGCAGTGACACAAATGTTTTAATACATAATGCATATTTATTATATCCATAAGCTAGGCTATCAGATCAACGACAGTTATATTAATAATCCTCTTTATTATCGGTAAGTAATATTATAATTGAGGCAATGTTTTATTGTTGTAACATCGATAAATAGAGATTTTCATAGTAACGTCCACCAATTATTACTTGGCCTTTATTCATTTAAAAACTTGGTTACTATGGCGTTTAATACCTGAGATTATCCTTGCGATGTTTCCAATTTTTAATTCAATAGCCAGCTTTACCAAATTTAGAAATGTTGTTCATTGTCTTCCCATAATTTAATATTATCAGTGGAATGTTTTTTATCACTTAACAAACTCAGTTATCATGTAATAACATTGTAATAACATTTTGTTTGTTTATTCAATAACACTTATCGTCGGCTAACTTCAACGATCAGTCACATATTATTAACAATTTGTTTTATTATATTATTATTGCGGCTAGTGTTGCTGTGTACACGCTTCTTAATTTAGTGATCGCAAAAAAAAATAAAAAAATTGTAAAATTTTAGTTTCAAAGCTTAAAATTTATGAATAGCTGGGGACTTTTGAACGAAGCCAACTTCCATGCTGCTTCCTATGCCTAATAATAATATTTCATTAATAGTAACAAATATAATAATAGCCCTAATCAATTAAGCTAAAATGCAAAGGTAGTACAAGATTGGGTTAGTAAATTAAGCTATACATTTCTGTATTCTTTGAAATTTTCCCACATTTTTAGTAAGGGCAACCACATCAACAGTACTTAATCACACTTATTTGATTCAGTTGATAAGTGTCTTGGATAGTACTGAAAATGTTTAAATCTTCAATTACTGAAAAACCTGAAAACCTCACTTGGAGATTTTGTGTGCCAATACTGATTCACTCTATTTTTGCTAATAAGGACCTTCTTACCCCAGGACTAAATTTAAGTTCAATTGGCAAACGTGTTTGTTACTGGAAGAAACAATTTCATCCCAGTTTGATTGGTTTAACAAACATATAATAAATATATTATGAAGCAGTAGCAATAAAACTAGCTATAGTAGAAATTACAAAAGAATGCATTCAAGTCATCAATTAACGATTAAATTCATGATATACTTTAACGTCTACAATTGGGGTAATTAAAACGTAAAAAAAGAAAGAACACAGTAGCACGTGTTTCAAGCGAAGTAGCTTAGTAATGACATACGCTGTAGAATTTATATAAGTAAAAAAGGAGAAGAGTAAGATGTGGCCCCTATCCTCATTACAGTTATGTTAATAGATGTCTCTCAAATAGAATAGCGTGATATTTGAGTAGGCGTCATTTTTAATGTTTTAATTCAGTTAACTAATCTTGATTCATACAAATATGGTCCTTTTATGATTTCTACTATAACCATGTTTGAATTAGTTGGTGGTTGAATTTTTCCACAAATCTATTCCTGATGATTAAACCATAGTTTACATCTAGCAATAGAAAATTTTACCTACTACAAATGTAGCTGTTTCCCAAACATTTATTAAGAAAGTTACCGTACAATACTCATTATAAAACCGAACCCACCTCAGCTCTCTCACATAAAGATGGTAAGGTAAAAAGGTGTTGCCAAAAGCATTTTCTGCACCCTAATAGTTTGGTGATGTTATTTTTGCAGCCTTCAAATTAAAAATTGCAATTGAAAGTTCACAAAAAACGACATTCGACATCACCAGTCTTTTTTTTCTTCAAGTCTTAAATAAGTCCTCCCATGCTTTTTAAAAAGAAAGCAAAAATATCATTTACCAGATAAGTAATTAAAATAACTTACACAATTTACACAATTTAGGTATCTTTCACTTTTTCCTTGTATGTATTGTTATGAATTAAAAGTTTATTATTAGTATTAAAACGTGAAATAAAATTTTTAAAACATTTCCAAAAATTTCTGTAAAATAAGCAAACTTACCAAGTGTTTAAGCTTTTTACACCAGTAATAGAGTCGCAAACAGCTTACAGAACTCGATATGACATGGTAGTTCAGTAAGAAATAAAACTGCATCTATACACTGGTTACACTAATACGATGGTAGAAAATATTTTCAATTAACAAGCATCCCCCACAAACCACGAAAAATTTTTTTTCTTAAAAACAATAATGTTTTATTTGAGAACAAAATCTGTTTACTCAAATATGAACTACGACTTGGACACCTACCGACAAGTTGAATCTACACGCCATCATTGTCAGAGGTTGACTAAAGCTTTCGCTGAAGTGATAAGAGCTTAAAATTTACGCGACGCGGACGGAATATAACGGAAGAACGCGATGCATTTCTTAAACTATTACAAATCAGTTTCATTCTTTAAACCGAGTAGATTTTTTATCAGGATAATATTCCATGGTTACGGATTATAAAACTTGTGATTTTTCTATTTAAATTTTGGTACTTTCATAATTGCTTTTAATTTAGGGCTTAGCACATTTCTATAGGAAGAGAGTGGAAACTGCTATTCACCCTAGTAATATATTGTATAATAGTCAGAAAAATCGCTTACTATCTATCTATAAGGAGCTTTTAAAAGAGATTATATATGTGTCTGATAATGCAAACGGAGTTTTTATTCATGGTTACTACTCTCATCTCCCACTGTCTCTGGTGACTGATTTTATTCATCAATTTACGCCCCTAAATTGTAAGAATTGTAGTTTGCTTAATCGTCGAACATACAACTTTTATTTTCAGCTTTTATCTACTAAGATCTGGATCTAAACAATGTCAGATGTTATAAGTCCGCCCAATGATGCTATAAACTTACAATACGACCATGTTAAATGTATCGTTGTTATGCACCCGCTGTAAGCTCTTAGAGATATCTGCCATTTTTAATTGCTACTTGGAAGATTAGTTACTTGTTTAATGTATAATTTTCTAGTTTAGTAAAATAAAAGGTTCCTAAGTTTGTCTCCAAGGATAAAATTACGATAAACATTGCTGTAATCTGTAAACTAGACGATTTTAGTGAAAGTGTCGCTATAATTATTTTACTAGCTCAGTTTAAATGCTACCACTCCAATTAGACATCAAATTTATAAGGAAGTATTCTTTAGCAACCGATATTTCAAATAACAATTGCCACAATGGCTTTTTCTAACAATCAATATCTTTAGCCTGAGAACATAAAATTACAACTACTGGATAATCACTCGCTTACACTAAAATGAGGTCCAAAATCTCTCTTTACTAATTAGGAACTTCTATTCACAAATAATTTCCTATTTAATTCTGATTATGTACAAAATTTTATAAAATAGGTAGGATAATTTTAACAACCTCCTCTTAGAATCTGTTAAAAACTTATCGGATTAGTAATGTTTTATAATTTTCATTATATAATGGTACGTAACTTAACTAGAAATATCCTTTTCAAAATTCTAAAACAGTATTATCTTTGTTGTTGCAGTGTAAATTAAGCTGCTCGTCCTTTTCCATATTCTTGAAGTTTTCCATTAAATATCGAAATTGCTTTCCAAATCCAGATCCCAATACTGTTCAAATCGTTTAAAGTTTTGTCGTCAATTTACCATTAAATCCATTCCAGCGTCATATATGGTTCCATTCAAATTAAAACTTTACCTTGGCGTAATTCATTATTGTTCATTTATTTTTTATTTTCAAAAGCATTATAATTATCTACTGTTTTCAAAGCAGCAACAAACCTCCAAATTCGACAATTAAATTCGCTTGTTTATTATAATACTTCATTACTTTTTATTAGACCAGCACGTGACATTTTAAAATGTGCATTCAGCAACTTATCATTAAACGTCTTTTTAATTAGTTATATAGCCGAGCCCTACTTGTACGTCATACGCCTAGAATAATCGCAGAAGATCTGGGAGCTAATCGTACGTTGTGATTTGTTTAAAATATAAGCTCGTTCTTCTACGTAGAACCTAAAATCTTCTAAATGATGCAACTTCTACTGAATGGGCTTTCAGATAGCTACGGGCTACTCTTAATTAATACATTTATTACGTGCCGTTCCTGCATGTGAACATTTTCACTCGTACTTAATTAAATTTCATATTCCCGACTATATTCATGGTCACTTGCGAATTTTCTTTAACGATTTCGACTGCTTTCTAAATTGAAATGGTTGCTTATTCATCATCCTGTACGTTTTATTAGTACATGTAATTTTAACTTAAAGTATTGCAATCTATTTTATTTTGACACACTGTATAATTGTGGTATTCGGATTATCGACCATTGGTTTCTTGTATAAAATGATTATACGATGGATATATCTCTCCTTTAAAAACAGTTTTAGTTTCGTTTGTGAGAAATTAGAAAATGCTAACTCCTTTAATAAGTGCTCTTAAAAGCACAACATAAAAGCTACACATGCTAAAGTCAAGAACACAAGTTATTTATTTGAATGGAATGGCGTCGTACGTCTGATGTTTGATTATCTTTAGCGATGTAATAATTGTAGTAGTATGGTGAATTTTTATGCAAGAGTTATATTTCCATATGATAGTTAATTCTCTTCATTGAAGTATTTAAACTGGTTGATAATGGAGCATAATATCTCACACCTTTGTGCTTGACGATTTGATGTCGTCTACAAGAAGTTATTGTGCCGCCACGGTGAGTTACCAGAACCTCCAAGACCACGCTTTGACAAGTTAAAATAGAACATCATGCCAAGCCGTAGAATTTGCTGTTTTTTCTCTACATTGTTTTGATGACTTTCCTTAGGGAAAATTGAGTCTGATTTTTTTTAAGTTATTTGGTTACTCATCGCATAATTGAAGATGTTTCGGGGTGGAAATTGAACTTACTACGCTTAAATCTTCGGAGTGTGCTTATTCAATTATGACTGTTGCTGTTTGGGTATTTATTTAGTGATTAAGTTTTACATTGACTGACCATTAAAATTTTCTATATAAAAATTTAGAGTGCACTATTATTTAAGTGTGACATTTTTTCTAATATTTATGGTTACAACTCAAACACTGCTTTGGTAGATTTTTTTACAACTGTGGTTTTTATTACTTAAAATTGTTTCTTATTTATTTACCAAGAGTACTTGTGGACAATATGGTTTTAGGGATTTTGTAAAAGATTTAAAACTAGTAACCAAAGGACTCAAAACAGCCACTATACATATTTTTGTTATTTTTGTTTTATATAAATATTAGAATTGAAGACAAAATATCTTCTTTGTTTATTTTGTTTGATGTAAATATTAGAAAAGGTTGAAAATTAATTTGTAGGAGGGGTTTTTATTACCTTGCGTAGATCTTTATACGTATAAATCCTGGTTTTTAGCGGTAGATGTTCTTTGTACCATGTATTTTAACTGGAGGTTTTGTAAATGTTCTTTTTGGTATAGTGTTCTTTTAGTTGGGTTTAAATAAATTTCTTAAAGTGGGGTTTTTTTTTTTTTTACCCACCCACTTTCGACGTTTATACTAGCAGGATTACTTTATGAAATTCTTTTCTTTTGGTGGTATTTATCTTTAACTTTGTTGATTTGCTTTAATTGTTACTTAAGGCTTTTCTTAGTTAACCCTTTCGGTAATGGCCCAGAAAAAAAACATTTAAAAGCTTTATATTTCGCGGAAAGCTGCTCAAATTTTAAATATGTCTCATTATAGAGCAGAACTGTTCCTGGTTATTTCCCATTTCCCAAAATGCTCCTTTATTTACTACTCAGTCCGAGTTGATGCAGCTAATACAACCGTAGAGTTTTGTAAATGATTTATTACACAGCCATTTAGTGGTGGTCCCGAACGTAGGGGTTTCGATGAAACAAAGATTACCGGTTCTACGCACCAACAAAGAGCAGAGAAGTATTCTAAACAAAAAGTTTGTAATTTGTTGTAATTTTTCGAGGGCATGTAAATCAATTTTGTTTCAAATTTTATTTTGTCCGCTTAACATAATTTGGGTTATGGGGCCCGGTGGTCTCCTTTCTTTCACGTTTAAAACCGCTTATCCAAAAACACTCACTTCTTTTTTTTCCCCCGCTAATAGATTATACTCGGTCGAGCAGCCTATTTCCCTTCCATTCCTTTGTTTGGTCGCCCCCTGTGGGAAAATGGAACCGGGTACAATTTAATAAAAACGGCGATTCATTCCCAAGTTCTATAATATGTTCATATTCAGACAAACATATTTTCCAAAATGTTGTGTATCGATTCAAAATCATAAACCCCCTTTTCCTTGTAAACGACATCCTCTCCACCTTTTATTTAAATTAAAAACTTTACAATTTGAAATTTCATTTTCCCTTTTAGTTCTCCGAATTTCTCCCATTTAATTTAATAAAAAATTCCGGTTTACTCCTCAAAATTCATCTTAACATACGTTCTCATTCACCATGATTATTTTGTCCCAAAATCAATTTTACTTGTTATGCCTCTAACGTTCAACCCAAAATCCCTAGAAACTAACTTGGAATAAGTATGGATTGATTGAGATTCAAAAAATTAATTTTATTTTCTTTCTATCCCTCCCCATTAATCAATACCAAAACGGAAAAAAGGGCCTTTGGTTGACACTTGGAATATCTGTACAAATCCTCGCTTAACAGTTGAATGACTAACCTGAATCAATCAAGGTCACAATTTTTATCCCCCTTCTAGTATGTGAAATTTCTGCTTAAATTTACTTTCCAAATCTGAAAGCAAGTCCCATTTGAGTTCTGGGTTGAATACAATAGCTAAACCTCCTTTTATTTCATTCATGTCGCTGGGGAAAAATTACATCTTTTTTTATCCTGGTGATCCTTTTTGCTCTTCATTTTCCCGACTTTTCCTTTGCCTTTGTTCTCTTTCCACGTTTCTTTACGATTCATCCATTAAACTATTCATTTGCATCCGGTGTCAATTTTGTATTTATTCCGGTTGCGAAGTGAGTGTAGATTTCGCCATTCTCTTTCCGACCTTCTGTTATATCTTCCTTAAAATTTTGGAAACCCTCAAAAGCCTCCTTGACTTTTGATGATTCCCTAAAGTTCCTTAAAAATTTGTTGTAAAAATCTTTTTTAGGGGTATCCCTCCTCATTTAAAATATTATTCAAAATGCTCAAATTTCGTGGTGCACATTTCCCGACGGATGAAATGAATTACACCCGGTTCCAAGGAAACATTATTTGGTTTTGTCGGTCAATGGGCGGCCGCTCCTTTCTGTTTTTCTATTACCAATTTATTCTTTGTGGTATATGAATATTCCATTCCTTCTAAATTCGCTTCCAACTAATTTTAATTTAAAATTTTCCTTCCTTGAATCTTCAGAGCTCTTTTGATTCCTTCCATTCGCTCTCTAACCCTTTAAAATTTAAAAAAATGAAAACTTTATAGATATCGTATCCTTTCCCTACAAAATTTAAAACCTCTAAAATCTTTTATTTTTTTTTTCGAAATTTCTTCCTAAAATTTTTATTTTATTTTTGACCAAAAATTAATTCCATATACCTTTTATGTCCTTTATCCCCCCATAGTGTGCAAAATACCCTTTTAAAACTAATTAAAAGATTAAACGCTCTGAAACGTTAATTTTTACGTAGGACTACATATAAACTCAAATTTAAGGGGTTAAATTTCCGGCTGAATCATTTTATTCTTAGCACGACTTCCGGGTGTTTTGATACCACGATAGATTTTAATCGGGGGGGTCCTGATGTCCCTATGGTTGTTTGTTTGTAACTTTGAGTGAGTGGTAGTTGGGTAACGATATGGAAAAATGAAAAAAGTTAGCTTTGCGATTTCAACAAACACGTTGCACTTGAGGATGTCGAAGTTTTTTTTAATATTTGCTCTTGAACTCTATCTCAAAGAGTTAGTTATTGCTGGTTTATTCGTGGGCCTTGTGCTAGGCATGGGGGAATTCCTTCATTTTGTCAAACCACAAGTGTAAGTCATACCGAGTTTTTTGGTTTTCATACCTTATATTTCACACTAATGGGAAATTTTGCCTTTTAATAAATAAAAAAAAGTTTTAAAAATAGACCCTTTTATTCAATAAAAACAAGATTCCTTTAGTTAGACAAATTAGCATACGGCAGAAACTTTGTTGCAAGTTAAATAAAAAGAATAAACAATCTCTTAAAAAGTTTTCACCCTCTAATAAATACCAAAATCTGTCCCTAACAAGAAATCTTTTATCCTTTCTTAAGTTAACTTTTTGCTGTTGATCGATTGCCGGCTCTCGCTTACTCCGGCCGGTTTTAAATAAAGATTGGTGTTCTCACGGGGCGGGTCGGTTCTAGGTTCAAGTCCCAGCGTTGCTTGAAATAAGTAAGGCACATTTTTCAAAAATGGCCCTTGTGGAAAGGAAAATAAAATGGGGTTTTTTTGGGTTGCCCCACTTAAAGTCCAATTCTTTTGAATAAGGGTACAGCAAAATTAAAATTTCCAGGCAAAGACTCTTTCGGGCCAGTGCCTTGGGTAAACATTTAAAAGGCAATGCAAGGGTTTGTCCGGGTTAGTTAGGTATCGTTACCACTAGCCTTATACCGGTTGATTTCGGACAGGCCGCTTGAAAAAATTAGGCTTGTTTTTCCACAAAAGTTCCCTTTGGTAAGATGAAGAGTGCCGTGTGATGTTCAGCTCGTTGAAGACCTCTCCTTTTAAACAATAGGTTCGGAAAATTAAATTTTAAGGTAAAACTCGTTTTGGCCAGAGTCCTGTGGATTGTTGAGAAAAA
Organism: Platerodrilus igneus; assembly: GCA_036346225.1. Lineage (NCBI taxonomy): Eukaryota > Metazoa > Arthropoda > Insecta > Coleoptera > Lycidae > Platerodrilus > Platerodrilus igneus. The sequence continues at coordinate 762,698 of JARFIW010000229.1, read as the reverse complement.
TGTGTGTACCACAACTCAATCTTCTAAGAATTTCGAAGCTTCGCTAACATTGCACTATAATACAGACCCTACACCTTGGATTCATTCGAAGTCGCCACAATAAATCAACTTGAACTTAACATTTAATAAATAAAATACCCTATTCCTTAAGATAATATTAAAGTAATCGTTTCTAATTAATACGGGGGCATACCACAAGACAATGCGCGATAGAAAAATTTAGGATAGTCTGTTCAGAGGAAAAACTATTGAAAGCGTCTTTGGAAGGACTTTCTGGTGAAAATATGTAAATTAGATAAATAGGTTAAATGGTTAGGCTTTTGTTATTTAATTCTACAGAAAATACAGATTGAGTTACGACGTAGGGTTTGGGTACGAATGGCAAAATAGAAGTATTACAAGTTAATTAAAAGAAATTGAAGATGATAGATATATTTTGAAGCAGGAAGACTAGCGCGCAAGCAAGTAGAGCAGAAAAAACAAAGCTAAATTAAGAAAGTAGGTAAAGATAATTGCGAAGCACAAATATTAAGTAGGATAAATGATAGGATGCCTCAAACCAGCTTTACTTGTATTTAAAGTGATTCTTGGCATCGTTTACTTACTCAAAACGATTTTTGTTCAATCATAAAGTTCAAATTTAGTGGGTTATACTGAAATTTAATTGGCATTTATAATACAGAAGAATGTGTTGCTTTAAAACTTTAATTTTCAATTATTTTGTGGGAGTAAAATGTGAAGTTGAGTTTAGCAGTTTCTCGTATTTCATTTCGTTTCAGTCTAGAGTATGCACTTCTCATACTTCTAAAATTTAGAGAAAATTGAGTGTGATATTCAAAGTTGTTTCGTAAACAATTTTTGTCAAGATTCATACACTCTCGTTTTTGGGCGTAAGTGTAACGCGATGCGTCGTAGAATTAAACTATGGGAAGAAAAATAATTAAATTTGAATGGAAAATTACTTGGACCTTAAAACATTTCACAACATAAATCTTAATTAAGCATGAACACATTTTTGCTCTTTATAAATGCAATTAGAAAAAGATAAAATTTTTTTAAATACATTATATACGTAACAATCCAAAACAGTGTCTTATTTTAGAAGCTTCTGCAATGTAATATTTGATAAATTATTTAATGGGTTATTCATTGATAAATAGTCGTTATGTTGTAACACGGATGTTAGATACATGAAAACTATATATATATCTGAATCATGACTAGACATTCACTGCTATCCCACAAATAGGTCACTTTTCACTAATTAGGGCGACAGAACCTATATTCAACTAGAAAATGTTACATTAGAAAACAATTTTTATGCAGGAAAATGAGAGAATTAGACACCAGGAAGGGATAGAATTAATTATTCGCGAAAGGAATTAAAGGTCGAATATAATTAATGCACATATAAAGTGGAAAAACGCTTCAGGCGGCATGAAAATAAATTTGAAGCTAGTAACGAAACGTGTTTAGAAAAATTGTTTCCGAAGGAAAATAAAAGAGTTTTGTATAATTTATTAAAATTTGGCAAGGGTTTCTGGCGGTTTTAGAAATTCTGTTCCAATAAAAGGGCCGCTGCAGTAAAATATGATATGATTTTTAAAGGAGCTCTGTATTAAAGTGAAATTGTTTTATAATTTTGGAATGTTACTATTAAAAGACGAACTATAACAGTGAGTAATATAAGCTTTTATTCTACTTTTGATAACGGGACGTGAATTTTAGTTTTAAAAACTTTGTTTCTTTAAACATAAAGTACTTCGTTAGTTGAAAAATTAGCGGAGAAATAGTGCTGGTTTAGTTTAAATGATTTTATTCCAGAAATTAAACGTTTAAAAATATTGAGAAATATGTAGTTATTTGTAAATTATTTAATAGAAATAAAATAATAAAAGTAGATTAGTATTCAATTTTTTTATTTGTTATTATGCATTTATATAACTTGGTTTATAATGTATTAATTCAATAGGAAGGGAAATTGGTTTGATAATATTATTTTGAATTTACTACGGCCACAACTTTACTTACTCTTTCTTTCTAGAGTGTTTTTTATTGCTTCTAAGGATTTTCCTATAAGAACAAAAATACAATATAGAAACATTAACATATATAACATTTAATGTTTATAAACTATAATTCCCAAAATGCATCATAACTAAAATCATTAGCAATATGTAGTAACACTCAAGATTGTAAAAGAATGTTCGGTACTTACCCTAAATCTATCTCATGTGGGGTGGATACCTGCGGCGCTCACGCTCACCAATATTTTGCACTGGTTTAACCGCCGTACTCAATAGGTACTCTGCAAGGCAACTTTACAATAATTCGGCACCTTACAGATTTTGTTTCCGTACACCGTTCTGACATATCCGTCCTTCTTCTCGTATCTTTTTTGGTTCTACCTTTATATATTAAAATCTGAAGAAGGTTTCCCATTTTTTATTGACAGTACGTCGTACATGAAAACAATGCAACAATAACATTACAAAATATTTTCTACGGTGGTCTGTACTCACCTTCCTTTGATTTTACTATTTTTTGACAAAATAAATAAAAACGAGAACTATAACGAGTAATTAAGCTTTTTTCAAATTTTGTATAATTATCTACTGTTTTCAAAGCAGCAACAAACCTCCAAATTCGACAATTAAATTCGCTTGTTTATTATAATACTTCATCACTTTTATTAGACCCCACGTGACATTTTAAAATGTGCATTCAGCAACTTATTATTAAACGTCTTTTAATTAGTTATATAGCCGAGCCCTACTTGTACGTCATACGCCTAGAATAATCGCAGAAGATCTGGGAGCTAATCGTACGTTGTGATTTGTTTAAAATATAAGCTCGTTCTTTACGTAGAACCTAAAATCTTCTAAATGATGCAACTTCTACTGAATGGGCTTTCAGATAGCTACGGGCTACTCTTAATTAATACATTTATTACGTGCCGTTCCTGCATGTGAACATTTTCACTCGTACTTAATTAAATTTCATATTCCGACTATATTCACGGTCACTTGCGAATTTTCTTTAACGATTTCGACTGCTTTCTAAATTGAAATGGTTGCTTATTCATCATCCTGTACGTTTTATTAGTACATGTAATTTTAACTTAAAGTATTGCAATCTATTTTATTTTTGACACACTGTATAATTGTGGTATTCGGATTATCGACCATTGGTTTCTTGTATAAAATGATTATACGATGGATATATCTCTCCTTTAAAAAACAGTTTTAGTTTCGTTTGTGAGAAATTAGAAAAATGCTAACTCCTTTAATAAGTGCTCTTAAAAGCACAACATAAAAGCTACACATGCTAAAGTCAAGAACACAAGTTATTTATTTGAATGGAATGGCGTCGTACGTCTGATGTTTGATTATCTTTAGCGATGTAATAATTGTAGTAGTATGGTGAATTTTTATGCAAGAGTTATATTTCCATATGATAGTTAATTCTCTTCATTGAAGTATTTAAACTGGTTGATAATGGAGCATAATATCTCACACCTTTGTGCTTGACGATTTGATGTCGTCTACAAGAAGTTATTGTGCCGCCACGGTGAGTTACCAGAACCTCCAAGACCACGCTTTGACAAGTTAAAATAGAACATCATGCCAAGCCGTAGAATTTGCTGTTTTTTCTCTACATTGTTTTGATGACTTTCCTTAGGGAAAATTGAGTCTGATTTTTTTTAAGTTATTTGGTTACTCATCGCATAATTGAAGATGTTTCGGGGTGGAAATTGAACTTACTACGCTTAAATCTTCGGAGTGTGCTTATTCAATTATGACTGTTGCTGTTTGGGTATTTATTTAGTGATTAAGTTTTACATTGACTGACCATTAAAATTTTCTATATAAAAATTTAGAGTGCACTATTATTTAAGTGTGACATTTTTTTCTAATATTTATGGTTACAACTGCAACAAACTGCATTTCGTGTGTAGATGGTTTTTCCTTCACAACTGTGGTTTGTTATTACTATAAAATTGTTTCTTATTTATTTACCAAGAGTTACTTGTGGACAATATGGTTTTTAGGGCTATTTTGATATCAAAGATTTAAAAACTAGTAACCAAAGGACTCAAAACAGTCCACTATACATATTTTTGTATAATTTTTGTTTTATATAAATATTAGAATTGAAGACAAAAATATCTTCTTTGTTTAATTTTGTTTGATGTAAATATTAGAATCAAGGTTGAAAATTAATTTTAGGTAGCAGGGATTATTTATTACCTTGCGTAGATCTTTATACTGTATAAATCCGTCTTGGTTTTACGCGAGTAGATGTTCTCTTGTACCATGTATTTTAACTGGAGGTTTTGTAAATGTTCTTTTTGGTATAGTGTTCTTTTAGCTAGAGGTTTCGTAAATAAAGTTTCTTAAAGTGGGGTTTTCTGTTTCTTTTTTTTGACCCACCCCACTTTACGACGTTTTAGCTAGCACGGCATTACTTATATGAAATTCTTTTCTTTCTGGTGGTATTCAGTATCTTCATGAACTATTGCTGTGATTTGCTTTAATTGTTACTTAAGGCTTTTCTTAGTTAACCCTTTCGGTAATGTGGCCCTGAGTGTAATAAAAAAACATTTGTAAAAGCTTTATATCTTCGCTGGCAAAGAGCTGCTCCAAGAATTTTCTAAACTATGTCTCATTATAGAGCAGAACTGTTCCTGGTTTAACTACTTTCCCAAAATGACCATCCTTTAATTTTCTGTACATAGTCCGAGTTATGGTTCGACGTAGCTAATACAACCGTACGAGTTTTGTAAATGCATTTATTACTACAGCCATTTGAGTGGTGGCGTCCCGTGAACGTAGGGGTTGGTCGATGAAATCGATACATAGCAGATTACCCGGCTTCTACGGAACCACACAAAAGAGAGCACCCGAGAAAGTATTGCCATCAAACAAAAAGTTTGTGAATTTGTTGTAATCGTTCTTCGAGGCGCATGATAAATCAATTTTGCTCACAAATTTTATTTTGTCCGCTTCAAACATAAATTTTCCGGGTTATGGGGCACCAGGTGGTCTCCTTTCATTCTCACGTTTAAATACCGCTTATCCAAACAGACACGAACACTTCTATCTTTCTTTGCCACCACCGCTAATAGATTGATATACTCGGTACGAGCAGGCTCAATTACTCCCATCTACCATTTCCTTTGTTTGGGCTCGCGCCACCTCTGTGTAGGAAAATGGAACCGGGTACAATTTAATAAAAAAACGGCGATTCATTCCCAAGTTCTATAATATGTTCATAGTTCCGAGACAAACATAGTTATTCCGAAAATATGTTCGTGTATCGATTCAAAACGTTCAATAAACCCGCCTTTTCCTCTGTAAACGAACATGTCCATTCTACCACCTCTTACTATGATTTAAAGTATATAAAACTTTACAATTTGAAACTTTCAGTTTATTCCCTTTTAGTGTCTCCGAATTTGTCTCCCATTTAACTTGTATAATGAACAAAATTCCGGTTTACTCCTCAAAATTCATCTTAACTACTACGTTCTCATTCACCATGATTATTTCATGTCTCCCAAAATCAATTTTTACTTGTTATGCCTCTAAACGTTCACATCCCAAAATCACGCCTAGCTAAACCTGGAATTACAATAAACGGTATTTGGCATTGAAGATTCGACGCCCAATAATACGTGTAATTTTATTTTCATTGTTCTAGTACCTCAATGCCCCATTAATCGTAATACCAATAACGGAAAAAATTGGCGCCTTTGGATTGACACTTGGAATATCTGTTCACAAATCCTCGCTTATACAGTTGAAGTGACTACCTGAATCAATCAAGGTCACAATTTTTATCCCCCGCACTTCTACGTATATGCAGGGTAAACTTATCTGCTCTAAATTTACTTTCTCCAAATCTGAAAGCAAGTCCCATTTGAGTTCTGGGTTGAATACAATAGCTAAGACATCCGTTTCTATTTCATTCATGTTCGACTGACGGGCGTCAGAAAATCGTACATCTTTATTTCCATTATCCTGGTGATCCTGTTTATGCTCTTCATTTTCCCGTACTATTTCCCTTTGACCGTTGTGTTCTCTATATCCACGTTTTCTTTCATCCGGATATGTTCAATCCAGCTTTCTCAGAAAACTATTCATTTGGCCAATCCCGCGTGTCCTAACTTCAGTATATCGCGTTCTATTTCCGGTGGAAAGTGTTGAGTAAACGTTTCTGCCAATTCGGACTCCGTTCACCTAGCTGTTAGTTACGTCGCTTCCTTAAAATTTTGGAAACCCTCAAAAGTAGCCTCCTTGACTTTTGATGATTCCCTAACAGTATCCTTCAAAGAATTTGTTGTAAAAAATACTTTTTTATAGGCCGGTATCCCTGCCTCATTTAAAATATTATTCAAAATGCGCATAAATTCTACATGGTGCACATTTCCCGACGGATGAAATGAATTACACCCAGGTTCTCCAAAGTGAAATAACGATTGATTTGGTTTTGTCGACGGCGTCGCAATGGCGGCCGACCTGTCCTTTGCTGTTTTGTCTGACATTACCAATTTATTCATACTTTGTGGTATATGACGAATATTCCTCATTAACCGTTCTAAATTCGCTTCCAACTAATTTTAATTTAAAATTATTCTCTTCCTCTGAATCTCTCAGAGCTCGTTTTGACTTCCTGCCTGACATTTCGCTCTACTAACCCTTTAAAATCGTTAACTAAAAATGAAATACTTTATAGAGTAGTCGTATCCTTTCCCGTACAAAACATTTGCAAAACCTCTAAAATCTGTTGCTATAGCTATATTTTTCATTCGAAATTTCTTCCTCAAAATTTTTATTTTAGTATTTATGACCAAACAATTAACTTACCAGATACACCTATTTATGTCCTTTATCCACCCTCACGTAGTGCGGCAAATATGATACCCTTTTAAAACTAATTAAAACGTATTTAAACGCTCTGAAACGTTAATTTTTACTACGTATGGAGCTACATATAAACTCAAATTTACAGGGGGTTAAATTTCCCTAAACGTCAAATGCTTTTCAGATTCTCTAGCCCTGCACTTACCGGTGGTGTTTTGATACCGATACAGCATTTTCAATCTCTCAGGGATGGGGTCCTGATGTCCCTATGGTTGTTTGTTTGTAACTCTCTTTGACGTAGCGTCGATATGTTGTGTAACGATAGGGGATAGAAATGAAAAAAAAGGAATCATTTCGCCGATATGTCGTAGCACTACAAACACGTCTGCACTTGAGGATAGTCGGTAGTCAAGTCTTTTGTTTCAACATATTTGCTCCCTCGAAAAATCTCTTCTCTCCAAAAGAGGTTAAAGTTGTCTGGCGTTTATTCGTGGGCACAATTATGTGCTAGGCATGAGAGGTGCAATTCCTTCATTTTGTCAAACCACAAGTGATAAGTCAGTGACCAGAGTTTTGTATGGTTTTCACATATCGCTTATATTTATACATACTAATGCTGGAAATTTTGCCTTTTAACCTAACTAATGCAATAAAAAATAAAGTTTTAAAAAAATACGCAGCACCCTTTATATTCAATAAAAACGTAGATTCCTTTACGATGCTAGACAAATTAGCATACGGCAGATAACTTTGTTGCAAGTTAAATATCAAAAAGAATCAAACAATCTCTTAAATCAAGTTCATTCAACCCTCATAATAAATATCCTAAAATCTGTCCCTAACAGAAATATCCTTATATCCTTTTCGTTAAGCTTAAACCTTTTTGCTGTTGCATCACATGGAGCGATTGTCCAGGCTCTACTGCCTTACTCCGGCCGCCTATATATTGTAGAAGATCAAGATTGGATGTAGTTCAACCTAGGCGGATCCGGGTCCGGTTCTAGGTTCAAGTCCCAACGCGGTTCGCTTGAAATAAGTAAGGCGCACATTTTTCACAAAAATGCGCCCATGTTCGGACAAGAGGTAAAATGAAAATGGAGGTTCTGTGTGTGAGTGTTGCCACGCACGTTAAATGTCCAATTCTTGCTTGAAGTAGCAAGGGTACAGCAAAAATTAAAATTTCCAGGCAAAGACTCGCTTTCGGGCCAATGTAGTGCCTTCGGGTAAAACATTTAAAAGGCAAATGCAAGGGTCTATGTGACCGGGTTAGTTAGGTATCGTTACCACTAGTCCTTAAGCTACCGGGTTCGATTTCGGACACGGACCGCTTGAAAAATATTAGGCTTGTATTTTCCACAAAAGTATTCCCTAGTTCGGATAAGATGCAGAATGTAGGTCCCGTGTGTGACTGCTATCACGCTCGTTGAAGATCCGTACCTTGCTTGAAACAGCAATGGTTCGGCAAAATTCAAAATTTTACAGGTAAAAAACTCGTTTCCTGGCCAATGCAGTACCTTCGTATGGAGCATTGGAAAGAAAATGTAGTGTGTACCACAACTCACATATTCACTACTTCTAAGAATTTCGAACGCTTCGCTAACATTGCACTGAATAATACAGACCCTACACCTTGGATTCATTCGAAGTCGTCACAATAAATCAACTTGAACTTAACATTTAATAAATAAAATACCCTATTCCTTAAGATAATATTAAAGTAATCGTTTCTAACTTAATACGGCGGGCATACCACAAGACAATGCGCGATAGAAAAATTTAGGATAGCTCTGGTTCAGAGGAAAAACTATTGAAAGCGTCTTTGGATCACAGGACTTTCTGGCTGCAAAATATGTAAATTAGATAAATAGTGGTTAAATGGTTAGGCACTTTTGTTATTTAATTCTACAGAAAAATACAGATTGAGTTAACGACGATAGGGTTTGGGTACGAATGTGCAAAATAGAAGTATTACAAGTGTAATTAAAAGAAAGTGTCAGAAGATGATAGATCATATTTTGAAGCATCAAGGAATGACTAGCGCAGCAACAGCAAGTAGAGCAGAAGAAAGACAAACGCTAAGATTAAGAAAGACGTAGGTAAAGATAATTGCGAAGCACTGAAATGGTTAGGTCAGGATATGCAATGATAGAGAGCTGCCTCAAACCAGCTTTAAGCTTGTATTTAAAGTGATTCTTGGCATCGTTTACTTACTCAAAACGATTTTTTGTTCGCAATCATAAAGTTCAAATTTACGTGGGAGTTATACTGAAATTTAATACTGGCATGTTGCATAAGATACAGAAGAATTGTGTTGCTTTAAAACTTTGAACTCTTTACAATTATTTTGTGGGAGCTAAAATGTGAAGTTGCAGTTTAGCAGTTATCTCGTATTCTCATTTCGTTTCAGTCTAGAGTATGCACTTCTCATACTTCTAAAAATTTAGAGAAAATTGAGCATGATGCATATTCAAAGCTTGCTTTGCGTAAACAATTTTTTTTGGTCGAGATTCATACACTCTCGTGTTTTATGGGTCGTAAGCTGTAACGCGATCGCGTTACGTTAGAATTAAACTAGTTGGCGAAGAAAAATAATTAAATTTGGATGGAAAACTTACTATGGTGACACTCTGTAAAAACATTTCACAACATATTAATCTTAATTAAGCATGATAACACATTTTTTGCTCTTTATAAATGCAATTCAGATAATAAGATATAAAATTGTTTTTTAAATACATTATATACGTAACAATCCAAAACAGTGTCTTATTTTAGAAGCTTCTGCAATGTAATATTTGATAAATTATTTAATGGGTTATTCATTGATAAATACGTCGTTATGTTGTAACACGGATGTTAGATACATGAAAACTATATAGTCATATCTGAATCATGACTAGACATTCACTGACTATCCCACAAATAGGTCACTTTTCACTAATTAGCGGCGACAGCAACCTATATTCAACATAGATAAATGTTACATTTAGAAAACAATTTTTATAGCAGGGAAAATGAGAGGAATTAGACACACGACGGAAGGGAATTAATTAATTATTCGCGAACAGGTAATTAGAAGGTCGCAATATAATTATATGCACATATAATAAGGTGGAAGAACTACGCTGTCAGTGCGGCATGAAAATAAATTTGAAGCTAGTGAACGAAACGCTGCTTTGAGATAAAAATTGATTTCTCCGAAGGGAAAATAACAATGCGATAGTTTTTGTATAATTTAGCTTACAAATTTGGCAAGGAGTGTTATCCGTGTACAGGTTTATAGAAATTCGTGTGTGCCACAATAAAAGGGCCGCCTGCGAGTATAGATATAATAAGTGGATTCTCGTGTTAAAGGAGCTGCTGTTTTTAAAGCGAAAAATTGGAATTGCTTATAACTTTTGGACAATGTTAACTATTTAAAAGACGAACTATAACAGTGAGTAATATAAGCTTTTATTCATATACTTTTTGTATAATTATCTACTGTTTTCAAAGCAGCAACAAACCTCCAAATTCGACAATTAAATTCGCTTGTTTATTATAATACTTCATCACTTTTTATTAGACCCCCACGTGACATTTTAAAATGTGCATTCAGCAACTTATTATTAAACGTCTTTTTAATTAGTTATATAGCCGAGCCCTACTTGTACGTCATACGCCTAGAATAATCGCAGAAGATCTGGGAGCTAATCGTACGTTGTGATTTGTTTAAAATATAAGCTCGTTCTTTTACGTAGAACCTAAAATCTTCTAAATGATGCAACTTCTACTGAATGGGCTTTCAGATAGCTACGGGCTACTCTTAATTAATACATTTATTACGTGCCGTTCCTGCATGTGAACATTTTCACTCGTACTTAATTAAATTTCATATTCCCGACTATATTCACGGTCACTTGCGAATTTTCTTTAACGATTTCGACTGCTTTCTAAATTGAAATGGTTGCTTATTCATCATCCTGTACGTTTTATTAGTACATGTAATTTTAACTTAAAGTATTGCAATCTATTTTATTTTTGACACACTGTATAATTGTGGTATTCGGATTATCGACCATTGGTTTCTTGTATAAAATGATTATACGATGGATATATCTCTCCTTTAAAAAACAGTTTTAGTTTCGTTTGTGAGAAATTAGAAAAATGCTAACTCCTTTAATAAGTGCTCTTAAAAGCACAACATAAAAGCTACACATGCTAAAGTCAAGAACACAAGTTATTTATTTGAATGGAATGGCGTCGTACGTCTGATGTTTGATTATCTTTAGCGATGTAATAATTGTAGTAGTATGGTGAATTTTTATGCAAGAGTTATATTTCCATATGATGGTTAATTCTCTTCATTGAAGTATTTAAACTGGTTGATAATGGAGCATAATATCTCACACCTTTGTGCTTGACGATTTGATGTCGGCTACAAGAAGTTATTATGCCGCCACGGTGAGTTACCAGAACCTCCAAGACCACGCTTTGACAAGTTAAAATAGAACATCATGCCAAGCCGTAGAATTTGCTGTTTTTTCTCTACATTGTTTTGATGACTTTCCTTAGGGAAAATTGAGTCTGATTTTTTTTAAGTTATTTGGTTACTCATCGCATAATTGAAGATGTTTCGGGGTGGAAATTGAACTTACTACGCTTAAATCTTCGGAGTGTGCTTATTCAATTATGACTGTTGCTGTTTGGGTATTTATTTAGTGATTAAGTTTTACATTGACTGACCATTAAAATTTTCTATATAAAAATTTAGAGTGCACTATTATTTAAGTGTGACATTTTTTTCTAATATTTATGGTTACAACTGCAACAAACTGCATTTCGTGTGTAGATGGTTTTTCCTTCACAACTGTGGTTTGTTATTACTATAAAATTGTTTCTTATTTATTTACCAAGAGTTACTTGTGGACAATATGGTTTTTAGGGCTATTTTGATATCAAAGATTTAAAAACTAGTAACCAAAGGACTCAAAACAGTCCACTATACATATTTTTGTATAATTTTTGTTTTATATAAATATTAGAATTGAAGACAAAAATATCTTCTTTGTTTAATTTTGTTTGATGTAAATATTAGAATCAAGGTTGAAAATTAATTTTAGGTAGCAGGGATTATTTATTACCTTGCGTAGATCTTTATACTGTATAAATCCGTCTTGGTTTTTACGCGAGTAGATGTTCTCTTGTACCATGTATTTTAACTGGAGGTTTTGTAAATGTTCTTTTTGGTATAGTGTTCTTTTAGCTAGAGGTTTCGTAAATAAAGTTTCTTAAAGTGGGGTTTTCTGTTTCTTTTTTTTGACCCACCCCACTTTACGACGTTTTAGCTAGCACGGCATTACTTATATGAAATTCTTTTCTTTCTGGTGGTATTCAGTATCTTCATGAACTATTGCTGTGATTTGCTTTAATTGTTACTTAAGGCTTTTCTTAGTTAACCCTTTCGGTAATGTGGCCCTGAGTGTAATAAAAAAACATTTGTAAAAGCTTTATATCTTCGCTGGCAAAGAGCTGCTCCAAGAATTTTCTAAACTATGTCTCATTATAGAGCAGAACTGTTCCTGGTTTAACTACTTTCCCAAAATGACCATCCTTTAATTTTCTGTACATAGTCCGAGTTATGGTTCGACGTAGCTAATACAACCGTACGAGTTTTGTAAATGCATTTATTACTACAGCCATTTGAGTGGTGGCGTCCCGTGAACGTAGGGGTTGGTCGATGAAATCGATACATAGCAGATTACCCGGCTTCTACGGAACCACACAAAAGAGAGCACCCGAGAAAGTATTGCCATCAAACAAAAAGTTTGTGAATTTGTTGTAATCGTTCTTCGAGGCGCATGATAAATCAATTTTGCTCACAAATTTTATTTTGTCCGCTTCAAACATAAATTTTCCGGGTTATGGGGCACCAGGTGGTCTCCTTTCATTCTCACGTTTAAATACCGCTTATCCAAACAGACACGAACACTTCTATCTTTCTTTGCCACCACCGCTAATAGATTGATATACTCGGTACGAGCAGGCTCAATTACTCCCATCTACCATTTCCTTTGTTTGGGCTCGCGCCACCTCTGTGTAGGAAAATGGAACCGGGTACAATTTAATAAAAAACGGCGATTCATTCCCAAGTTCTATAATATGTTCATAGTTCCGAGACAAACATAGTTATTCCGAAAATATGTTCGTGTATCGATTCAAAACGTTCAATAAACCCGCCTTTTCCTCTGTAAACGAACATGTCCATTCTACCACCTCTTACTATGATTTAAAGTATATAAAACTTTACAATTTGAAACTTTCAGTTTATTCCCTTTTAGTGTCTCCGAATTTGTCTCCCATTTAACTTGTATAATGAACAAAATTCCGGTTTACTCCTCAAAATTCATCTTAACTACTACGTTCTCATTCACCATGATTATTTCATGTCTCCCAAAATCAATTTTTACTTGTTATGCCTCTAAACGTTCACATCCCAAAATCACGCCTAGCTAAACCTGGAATTACAATAAACGGTATTTGGCATTGAAGATTCGACGCCCAATAATACGTGTAATTTTATTTTCATTGTTCTAGTACCCAATGCCCCATTAATCGTAATACCAATAACGGAAAAAATTGGCGCCTTTGGATTGACACTTGGAATATCTGTTCACAAATCCTCGCTTATACAGTTGAAGTGACTACCTGAATCAATCAAGGTCACAATTTTATCCCCGCACTTCTACGTATATGCAGGGTAAACTTATCTGCTCTAAATTTACTTTCTCCAAATCTGAAAGCAAGTCCCATTTGAGTTCTGGGTTGAATACAATAGCTAAGACATCCGTTTCTATTTCATTCATGTTCGACTGACGGGCGTCAGAAAATCGTACATCTTTATTTCCATTATCCTGGTGATCCTGTTTATGCTCTTCATTTTCCCGTACTATTTCCTTTGACCGTTGTGTTCTCTATATCCACGTTTTCTTTCATCCGGATATGTTCAATCCAGCTTTCTCAGAAAACTATTCATTTGGCCAATCCCCGCGTGTCCTAACTTCAGTATATCGCGTTCTATTTCCGGTGGAAAGTGTTGAGTAAACGTTTCTGCCAATTCGGACTCCGTTCACCTAGCTGTTAGTTACGTCGCTTCCTTAAAATTTTGGAAACCCTCAAAAGTAGCCTCCTTGACTTTTGATGATTCCCTAACAGTATCCTTCAAAGAATTTGTTGTAAAAAATACTTTTTTATAGGCCGGTATCCCTGCCTCATTTAAAATATTATTCAAAATGCGCATAAATTCTACGTGGTGCACATTTCCCGACGGATGAAATGAATTACACCCAGGTTCTCCAAAGTGAAATAACGATTGATTTGGTTTTGTCGACGGCGTCGCAATGGCGGCCGACCTGTCCTTTGCTGTTTTGTCTGACATTACCAATTTATTCATACTTTGTGGTATATGACGAATATTCCTCATTAACCGTTCTAAATTCGCTTCCAACTAATTTTAATTTAAAATTATTCCCTTCCTCTGAATCTCTCAGAGCTCGTTTTGACTTCCTGCCTGACATTTCGCTCTACTAACCCTTTAAAATCGTTAACTAAAAATGAAATACTTTATAGAGTAGTCGTATCCTTTCCCGTACAAAACATTTGCAAAACCTCTAAAATCTGTTGCTATAGCTATATTTTTCATTCGAAATTTCTTCCTCAAAATTTTTATTTTAGTATTTATGACCAAACAATTAACTTACCAGATACACCTATTTATGTCCTTTATCCACCCTCACGTAGTGCGGCAAATATGATACCCTTTTAAAACTAATTAAAACGTATTTAAACGCTCTGAAACGTTAATTTTTACTACGTATGGAGCTACATATAAACTCAAATTTACAGGGGGTTAAATTTCCCTGGACGTCAAATGCTTTTCAGATTCTCTAGCACTGCACTTACCGGTGGTGTTTTGATACCGATACAGCATTTTCAATCTCTCAGGGATGGGGTCCTGATGTCCCTATGGTTGTTTGTTTGTAACTCTCTTTGACGTAGCGTCGATATGTTGTGTAACGATAGGGGATAGAAATGAAAAAAAGGAATCATTTCGCCGATATGTCGGAGCACTACAAACACGTCTGCACTTGAGGATAGTCGGTAGTCAAGTCTTTTGTTTCAACATATTTGCTCCCTCGAAAAATCTCTTCTCTCCAAAAGAGGTTAAAGTTGTCTGGCGTTTATTCGTGGGCACAGTTATGTGCTAGGCATGAGAGGTGCAATTCCTTCATTTTGTCAAACCACAAGTGATAAGTCAGTGACCAGAGTTTTGTATGGTTTTCACATATCGCTTATATTTACACATACTAATGCTGGAAATTTTGCCTTTTAACCTAACTAATGCAATAAAAAATAAAGTTTTAAAAAAATACGCAGCACCCTTTATATTCAATAAAAACATAGATTCCTTTACGATGCTAGACAAATTAGCATACGGCAGATAACTTTGTTGCAAGTTAAATATCAAAAGAATCAAACAATCTCTTAAATCAAGTTCATTCAACCCTCATAATAAATATCCTAAAATCTGTCCCTAACAGAAATATCCTTATATCCTTTTCGTTAAGCTTAAACCTTTTTGCTGTTGCATCACATGGAGCGATTGTCCAGGCTCTACTGCCTTACTCCGGCCGCCTATATATTGTAGAAGATCAAGATTGGATGTAGTTCAACCTAGGCGGATCCGGGTCCGGTTCTAGGTTCAAGTCCCAACGCGGTTCGCTTGAAATAAGTAAGGCGCACATTTTTCACAAAAATGCGCCCATGTTCGGACAAGAGGTAAAATAAAAATGGAGGTTCTGTGTGTGAGTGTTGCCACGCACGTTAAATGTCCAATTCTTGCTTGAAGTAGCAAGGGTACAGCAAAAATTAAAATTTCCAGGCAAAGACTCGCTTTCGGGCCAATGTAGTGCCTTCGGGTAAAACATTTAAAAGGCAAATGCAAGGGTCTATGTGACCGGGTTAGTTAGGTATCGTTACCACTAGTCCTTAAGCTACCGGGTTCGATTTCGGACACGGACCGCTTGAAAAATATTAGGCTTGTATTTTCCACAAAAGTATTCCCTAGTTCGGATAAGATGCAGAATGTAGGTCCCGTGTGTGACTGCTATCACGCTCGTTGAAGATCCGTACCTTGCTTGAAACAGCAATGGTTCGGCAAAATTCAAAATTTTACAGGTAAAAAACTCGTTTCCTGGCCAATGCAGTACCTTCGTATGGAGCATTGGAAAGAAAATGTAGTGTGTACCACAACTCACATATTCACTACTTCTAAGAATTTCGAACGCTTCGCTAACATTGCACTGAATAATACAGACCCTACACCTTGGATTCATTCGAAGTCGCCACAATAAATCAACTTGAACTTAACATTTAATAAATAAAATACCCTATTCCTTAAGATAATATTAAAGTAATCGTTTCTAACTTAATACGGCGGGCATACCACAAGACAATGCGCGATAGAAAAATTTAGGATAGCTCTGGTTCAGAGGAAAAACTATTGAAAGCGTCTTTGGATCACAGGACTTTCTGGCTGCAAAATATGTAAATTAGATAAATAGTGGTTAAATGGTTAGGCACTTTTGTTATTTAATTCTACAGAAAAATACAGATTGAGTTAACGACGATAGGGTTTGGGTACGAATGTGCAAAATAGAAGTATTACAAGTGTAATTAAAAGAAAGTGTCAGAAGATGATAGATCATATTTTGAAGCATCAAGGAATGACTAGCGCAGCAACAGCAAGTAGAGCAGAAGAAAGACAAACGCTAAGATTAAGAAAGACGTAGGTAAAGATAATTGCGAAGCACTGAAATGATTAAGTCAGGATATGCAATGATAGAGAGCTGCCTCAAACCAGCTTTAAGCTTGTATTTAAAGTGATTCTTGGCATCGTTTACTTACTCAAAACGATTTTTTGTTCGCAATCATAAAGTTCAAATTTACGTGGGAGTTATACTGAAATTTAATACTGGCATGTTGCATAAGATACAGAAGAATTGTGTTGCTTTAAAACTTTGAACTCTTTACAATTATTTTGTGGGAGCTAAAATGTGAAGTTGCAGTTTAGCAGTTATCTCGTATTCTCATTTCGTTTCAGTCTAGAGTATGCACTTCTCATACTTCTAAAAATTTAGAGAAAATTGAGCATGATGCATATTCAAAGCTTGCTTTGCGTAAACAATTTTTTTTGGTCAAGATTCATACACTCTCGTGTTTTATGGGTCGTAAGCTGTAACGCGATCGCGTTACGTTAGAATTAAACTAGTTGGCGAAGAAAAATAATTAAATTTGAATGGAAAACTTACTATGGTGACACTCTGTAAAAACATTTCACAACATATTAATCTTAATTAAGCATGATAACACATTTTTTGCTCTTTATAAATGCAATTCAGATAATAAGATATAAAATTGTTTTTTAAATACATTATATACGTAACAATCCAAAACAGTGTCTTATTTTAGAAGCTTCTGCAATGTAATATTTGATAAATTATTTAATGGGTTATTCATTGATAAATACGTCGTTATGTTGTAACACGGATGTTAGATACATGAAAACTATATAGTCATATCTGAATCATGACTAGACATTCACTGACTATCCCACAAATAGGTCACTTTTCACTAATTAGCGGCGACAGCAACCTATATTCAACATAGATAAATGTTACATTTAGAAAACAATTTTTATAGCAGGGAAAATGAGAGGAATTAGACACACGACGGAAGGGAATTAATTAATTATTCGCGAACAGGTAATTAGAAGGTCGCAATATAATTATATGCACATATAATAAGGTGGAAGAACTACGCTGTCAGTGCGGCATGAAAATAAATTTGAAGCTAGTGAACGAAACGCTGCTTTGAGATAAAAATTGATTTCTCCGAAGGGAAAATAACAATGCGATAGTTTTTGTATAATTTAGCTTACAAATTTGGCAAGGAGTGTTATCCGTGTACAGGTTTATAGAAATTCGTGTGTGCCACAATAAAAGGGCCGCCTGCGAGTAAAGATATAATAAGTGGATTCTCGTGTTAAAGGAGCTGCTGTTTTTAAAGCGAAAAATTGGAATTGCTTATAACTTTTGGACAATGTTAACTATTTAAAAGACGAACTATAACAGTGAGTAATATAAGCTTTTATTCATATACTTTTTGATAACGGGTACGTGAATTTTAGTTTTAAACAACTTTGTATTCATTAATCTAACATGAAAGTACTTCGTTAGTTGGACGAAAAATTAGCGATGGAAATAGTGCTGGTTTAGTTTAAGCATGATTTTATCGTACCAGAAAGTTGAAACGTTTAAAAATATTGAGAAATATGTAGTTATTGATTGTAAATTATTTGGAATAGACAATAAAATAATAAAAGTAAGGATTAGTATTCAATTGTTTTTTACGTTTGTTATTAAGTGCATTTATATAACTTGGATTTATAATGTCATGTAATTCAGCATAGGAAGCGGGAAAATTGGTTTGATAATATTATTTATGAATTTACTACGGCCACCTAGAACTCTTACTGTACTCTATTCTGTCTCAGAGTGTTTGTTTATCTGCTTCTAAGGATTCTTCCTATAACGCAAACAAAATACAATATAGAAACATTAACATATATAACGATTTAATGTTTATAAATACTACGTAATTCCCAGAACATGCATCATAACTAAAATCATTAGCAACTGTATGTAGTAACACTCAAGATTGTAAAAGAATGCTTCAGGTTCACTTACCCTAAATCTATCTCATGTGGTCGGCTGGATACCTGCGGCGCTGCACACGTCTCACCAATATTTTGCAGCTGAGTCTTAACCGCCGTACTCAATAGGTTAACTCTGCAAGGACTAACTGTTCACAATAATCTCGGCACCTTATCAGCTATTTGTGTCTTCACGCTGACACCGTTCTGACATATCCGTCCTTCTTCTCGGATATCTTGATTTTTGCGTTCTAACCGTTTATATATACTAAAATCTGAAGAGCAAGGTTCTCCCATTTCTTTACTACTTGCAACAGTACGTACCGCTACATGAATAACAATGAACAATAACATTATACATAAATATTTATCTACAGGATGGTCTGCTACATCACCTTCCTGTTGATTTTACTCTACTTTTTTGACAAAACAAATATAAAATGAACATAACTTGCAGACTGACCTAAAAATTACACTTCACTCTCCTCAACACAACCCCGAGTATGGTAGGACGTACGGTTTTAAATTTAAAATATGAACCCCGCTGGTGTATCATCTAAATCATTTTTAAGTTTATATGAATTCGGCCCTTTCTTGGCCACAACAGTAGCGGGTTCCGTATACAGTACGAAAAACTTTTTTTTATCTTTTAATCCGGGCTGGAGGATTGTCGGTGTGCACGAACCCAGACGCGATCACCCCAGTTCAAATTGCACGATTCTTTTATTATTTACTCTGTTGTGGCGTAACATACGCTTGTCAGCCTTTGACTTCAACCTGTCATGAGCTATAGCCAACATTTCTTCCCGCCCCCGCGATGAAATGGATCCGGACAGAGACAGAATGCTCTTCGTCAACGGGTTGCTGTGAGTAATCCTGTAATGGAGGTCGGGGAAACTAAAGCCTGTTGAACCGTGTATTGCGCTATTTAAATTTAGTACCACCTCATCAACAACTACCGCCCACTTACTGTGCATCTCGTGACACAGGGTCCACAGCAATCTACTTGTTCGCTCTCTCTCTGTCATGTTATCTTGTGGGTAATACAATGATGCATGCGCAAACCTTACGCCGACGTCTTCCAACACCTTTAGCCACTGCCTTCCGGAAAATTGGGTACCGTTATCGGATAAAAAGCTTTAGTTTTATCCAGTTCCGGGAAATATCTTTTAAACAAACAGCGAAGTAAACTAGAAGCATGTCCTAACTTTAAAAGAAAAATGGTTACTAGTTTACTAAACGCATCCACCACATACAATTTTGTTGGGAGCATCCACCAATACACTGTGATACTCGCCTTTGCATTTTACTAAATCCTTCGCCTGCTGGCATAATTTGCCCCCGGCTGGTATTTTTCTCGCCACATGCTACATGTGTGGGAAATAATAGTCACGGTTTAACATACTAATACACTTCTCGGCCCCGAAATATCCATTGTCCTCGTGCTCTTGGAATACCAAATTGACAACGTGTGCTTCCGGTATACATAATTTGAAGCTTAATGAACTTTCGTGCCCTCGTTTAAACAACGATCCTTCATGTAACAGATACCAATCAGAGTATCGCTTCCGGATGTCTTTTTTCAATAACGCGCTAATAACCTTTTTACATGCAGCCTACTTCCTTTGCTCTTTAGCAATATTCCGCGTATTCTTTTGCACTTTCTTATATAACACTGATTGTACAATATTTATTCCCACCGACACGCTTAAAGGGTATTCGGTTTTGGTCCCGTTCTCTCTAGGGTACCTACCCTACCTCGACAGTACTACACGTTAATAACATATTCTTGAAGATACAGAACTCACCAACGCAATTGCGAGTTCAGCAGCCTACACGACATGAGAAACGACAGAGATTTGTGGTCAGTAGTCACGGTAAGCTTCCGCTCCAGTACAAAAACATGCCACTGCCGCAAAGAATGCAACACCATTAAAACCTCTTTTTCCGTATTTTGGAACCACGCAACGTCCGACTAGCAAAGGTAATAATCTTCTTGCCACCGGTAGAACTTTTTTGAAAAGGTACCCCCAATACACTCATTTAAAGCATCCGTTTGAATAAAAAATGGCCGAACGGTGTGTGGGTGTTTAAGCAGAACTACAGACAAAAGCACATTTTTGATTGCAGCAAACGTCTCCTGCTACTCACCCCTCCATTCTCACTTCGGCTCTTTCCTCGACAACTTCAACAATAGGATGGTCAATTCCAAAAAATTTTCAATGTACCAACGGCCATAATTGACCATACCTAAAAACCCACGCAAGTGACGCCTGTTACGCGGACTCGGAAATTTTTAATAACAGCCATGCAAGGGATACACCTTTACTCCTGTATCGGCTACACAATGTCCAAAACTAACACTCTTTTTCTGGCGAACTTTGATTTCTTCACTTTTATTGTAATATCCGCGTCCTTTAATTTCCCGAATATAATTTTAAGATGACCCAGGTGTTCCTCTGAGTCTTTAAAAAAAATCAGAAGGTTGTCTACATAGGGGATTACGTATGATTTCACCTCCGGATCCAATATTCTATTTAATTCCCTGATAAATGACCTCACTGCGGTGCTCAGGCCAAACGGTAAAACTTTGAACACAACGTGTTACCATCATTCATGAACCCCGCAAGTTTTTGATGTTCGGCCTTGATACATATCTATCAATAGCTTGCCATAAGTTTCACCGTACTAAGACACTGGCCTTCACTAAAATTGTACCACATCTCCGCCGGATTAGGAGGCATTACCCTATCCTGAACGATCCCCTGATTTAGCAATCGAGCGTCTAGACATGCCCTTATATTTTTATCTTTCTTTTTAACAACTACCAATGGGCTTATGTATTCCGTTTGTAGAGATTCTCTGATATCCCACGCGAGCATCTTTTCAATTTGACGTTTTACTTCTTCCTTGTAGGCTTACCGAATGGGATATGATTTTACCATAAACGGCGCATAATCCCGCAACTCTATCTCGTGATAATACATTTCTGTGCGACCAGGTTGGTTCGAGAAAATATCCCTAAAAAGCAAAAACGATTCATTTAACTGACTTTTCTCCCTCTTCCGCTTGCTTTGCGATCTCCGCTAGGTCCGAAAGCGGGTAGAATTTTACCTCTCTTTTCAACTGACGTTGTGGAGGATTTTTGTCACATACCTCACAAATTGTAAAGTGTATCCCAGGATGGGGCTCCATATAAAAGTTTATTATTAGTTTTGATCCGTAAAACACGCCACACATACAGCTATTTGGAAAGTATATGTTGATATGGTGATCAATAAGGAAATCGCAGCCTAAGATAGTATCCCAGACTAACACCGGTAGTACTATATATGGATATGCTACCTCAAATCCCTCAAATCCGAGATTTAAATAGACCTGTTCAGTTTTTTCCAATTGCACCCATTAGGGTCATTGCCGTAAACGGCAGACGTGGAATGTCATGGTTGATCTGCACAATTTTGGATAAGAAGTCCTTTGATACACAAGCAACCTGACTGTCTGAATCAGCCAAACCCTTAACTACAAACGCTTCTATATTCAACTTCACGGTTGGCAATTGTATCATCGGTTTGGTCTCGTTTTCCTTTACTAATAATAAATCCTACCCATCCGTATTGAATAACGTCGCCACAGTAGACGACGATGCTTCACCATTTCGGCTTGTAGATGCCCAAGAGCCTTGAGCTATCGTCCCCTTCTTACTATTTCGCTGCCTGTTATCAATCTGATCACCAGCTACCACGTCGGGATGATGCGTCTTTGTTTTGCCGTTAATGCGGCCGCCCATCACTTGGTTCGGATTATGACTTCTCTAACGCCAAATCGGTTCTGACCCCTCTCTAGAATTACTCTGTGCGGTGTCTACTGCTCTTAAATATTTCTCGATTTCATCATTGTTACGCGGAACGCAATTTATAATCCCGCGTTGAATGACTCCTGGAAAGTGACCTTCAGTTTCTTGCAACCGCTGCGTAAAAAGCTTGCTTCTCTAACGATCCTCAAAAAGTAATTTGCTCGCGATCCTCTTTCATATGAACCGAATTTAAATATATAAAACAGTTCCCTTTCATTGTCAACCCACCAATCCTGACTCGAGCCGCGTAAGCTATTTACCATCAGCAAAATTTTCTGGTACTCCGGTATACCATCTTCGAGAAAAATGTTCTCAAGTTTTTTAATAAAAATGACAGGATGGACTAAGCCATCTGGTGCAAAATATAGCTTCAGCACCCCTAGGTCCCTCCACAACACCACATAGTCAGCATCTCTCCTATTTACCTCCCCGAGCGATACACCACTGGGCTCTTCCTGCTCCCTTACATCCTCTCTTATCCTACCTACTCCGTTATCTACCCTATTCTGTTCCCAGCCGTTTCTGATGTTCTACCTACAAAGGACGTTAGGTTAGGGATTCAGGAGGAGGTAGAGGAGCCTGTGTCTGCGGCGGTCGTGTCGGGTGAGTCGGGGCCCCCTGGGGTGGCTGCGGCGACTGAATCGCCCTTAACTTCGGGAGCCCGGCGAAAGATGTCGACTGGCAGCGACGTTAGCGTTGCTGCTAGCGACCTCGATGAGCTGGACCACCTGAGATTGAGGGTGAGGAAGGCGCACTGGGTCATCTCCGGGAGGGTGCCGACGACCTCCGCCACTATCGTCGTGGAGGACAGAAAGAAGATTCGCTACGCCCTGGATGATTTCCTCGACGCGGCGAATCAACTTATAGGTATGGTTAGGGCGCTGCGGCTTGTGGCTAGTGATTCTGGGAGAGCTAATGTTGTCGGGGGAAGTCCAGCGGTGGTTGCTTGTGTTTCAGAGCAGCAGTGTTCCAGGAGCCAGGAGGTGCCGATGCCGCGGAAGGCGTCGTATGCTGCAGCTGCTGCAGGTGCGACGCCCACCTTTGCAGTTAGGGTCGACGCCAAGCCAGGGGAGAAGGATGACGTCATGTCGACCCTAAAGAAGAAGGTCGATCCCGCTCGTGATGGTTTTGTTGTGGTCGGAGCTCGTAGAACTCGCAAGGGCGGTGTAGTTGTCGAGTGTGCAAACCGAGAAGATGCGAAGAAACTGCAGTCGATGGTTGTCGGTGACTGCAAAGAGCTCGTGGCGAAGACCATCGAGAAGAAGCGCCCACGGGTCGTTCTTCCGGGGGTCGAAGCGGGAATGAAGGCGGAAGAGCTGGTGCGGTTGATCGCGTGCCAGAATCCCCGCTTCGGCGATTTGAAGATTGAAAACCACCTGAGGGAGAAATTTAGGTTTGGCGGAAAGGGCCCTAGGAATCCCTTCGTCAACGTAGTCTTTGAAGTGACCCCCACACTTCGGAGACGTATATTAGCTGACGCTATAAACCTCAGGTGGCGAAGAGTCTGGGCCCGGGACCACTTCTCGATTACCCAGTGCTACAGGTGCTACGAGTACGGCCATAGATCGATGGAGTGCAGGGAGAAGGTACAGTGGTGCGGTAACTGTGCCGAAGTCGGTCACGAGTTCAAGAATTGCCGGAGGGCAGTCCCCTGCTGTGTGGTTTGCGCTAGGGCAAACGACAGAACTGGCGGTGGCGCGAAGGTCGATACGCGCCACGACGCCAAGTCGAGTAGATGCCCCACGATGCTGAGATTGAAGAACGCAATCACACGCAACATCGATTATGGACCGTGAAGAAAAGAACGATTTAAAGAAGCAAGAAGATTAAATTCGCGCAATTAAATCTCGGGAAAGGAAAAGGGGCTACAAATAACTTCGTAAAGTTATTTAGCGAAAATAATATCGACATCGGGCTTGTACAGGAACCGCACCTGTACAGCCACAAAATAACAGGTTTTGGGAAGGGGGTCACCGTTTTAAACGCAAACAGCGAACGACCGCGTAGCGGTATAATAATAAATAATGGGACGTGCGCCGGAATAATACTAAATAATTTATCCAACGAATTTTTAACAACGGTCGAAATTAAATCAGGGCTAAATACTTTTTACGTGATCAGCGCGTATCTTCCGCCGGTTGATTCCCGGCGGGAGAATCCTCAAACCGAGGACTTAGTAAACCAAGTTGAAAACATTTTGCGCAAAATCGGTAGGAATAAAAATTTAATCATCGGGGGGAGATTTTAATGCTAAGTCGCCATTATGGGGCAGCCCTATCGAAGACGATAGAGGCTCGCAGGTTGCTGATCTTTTTACGGGATGGGACCTTAGTGTGATAAACACTAATGATTCACCTACGTTTGAGACGCATAGAGGCAGCAGTTTTATAGATATTACTGCAGTCTCGCACGAAATGTTAGAAACGATTTGTAATTGGAAACTAAGGTCGGACGAGGAAACGCTCTCTGACCATAAATTAATAACATGGGACGTTGAAACCAAAATAAGCGCAAACGAGCAGCTAACTATATTTCCGCGGTTCTGTAATAAAAAAGCAAATTGGGAGCGGTTTAAAGAAAAATTTGGCGAAAGTATCCCTGCGCTCGAAAATGAGCTATTTAACTGCCGAGAGGCAGACGAAATAGAAACACTCGCGAAAAAATTGAACGACGCGGTGGTAAACGCGTCGTCGTATTCCATGCCGCAAAAGAAAACATTTAAAGACAGCGTACCCTGGTGGACCCAGGAACTAACCACCAAGAGGGCAGAAACGCGTAACCTAAGGCGCCGCTATCAACGCGCCTCGGGAGATATAAGAGAACAACGGAGAATAAAATATAATCAAAGTTACCGCGAATATAAAATATTAATAGAAGAAACGCGAACGAATAAATTTAAAGAATTCTGCACGCAAAACTCAGAGAAAGAACCCTGGGGAACCGCATACCGCGTAATTAGAGGAAAACAACAAAAAATCGCGCTCAGTAATATAAAGAAAACAAATGGCGAATACACGGAAGGTTTTAAAACCACAGCGGAATATTTACTAGAGAAATTTTTCCCATCGGATAATCACGAGGGGGATGAAGGGTCGCACGATTTAATACGTCGGGAAGCTGCAAAGGCGCAAGGAACAGGTGCCGATAAGGCAATCCTAGTTCACGAGGTCGTCAGGGCTCTTAGGAGGATGAACCCTAAGAAGGCACCGGGGCATGATGGAATCACTTCAGACGCAGCTCTGCAGGCGTGCCTGTTAGCCCCGTGTGTCTTTGTTGGGTTGTTTAATCTTTGTTTAGAAAGGGGCGTTTTTCCGCGTTGCTGGAAAATCCAGAATGTGAAATTTATACCCAAACCTAAAAAGGCGGATGCGTCAGATCCGGGCAGCTATCGCCCAATTAGCTTGCTACCGGTGCTGGGGAAAGTTTTAGATCGCGTTATGACTACGCGTATTGAGCACCTAGTGCGAGACAGCTGCGGTTTTAATAACCGACAGTTTGGTTTCGTGGAGGGCAAGTCGACCATCGACGCGTTAGAGTTCGTTGTCGGGGAAATTAAGTAGGCAAGAGATGCCAAAGAGTACTGTGTCGTTGTTGCTTTGGACATTTCAGGAGCATTTGATGCTGCCTGGTGGCCATTAATCGTTTGCAAGTTAGATCGTAGGGGTTGTCCGCGAAACTTGATGTCTTTGGTCAAGAGCTATTTCTCGGGGCGATTAGCACAGGTTGAAATTCCGGGTGAAGTTCCGTCGCGTGAGGTGGAAAGGGGATGCCCGCAAGGGTCATGTTCTGGTCCCACATTTTGGAAGTTGTTGTATGAGAGCATCTTTAGGGTCAAGTTGCCCGCAGGATGCTCAATCGTTGGGTTTGCAGATGACACACTTTTAATTGTAAGATCGAGATTGTTAATGAATATGCGCACAAAACCGAACGAGGCGCTTAATAAATTACACGAATGGTCGCAGGCGGTAAAATTAAAATTTAACACGGCGAAGTCAGAGGCGCTTTATTTCGGCACGAAACCAGGACAGAGATCTCCTAGGTTAGAGCTAGGAGGGAAGAAAATCCCGTTTAAAGATTGTATTACCTACCTCGGCGTCAAGATCGACAATAAATTAAATTGGAAAGCGCACATACAATACGTAAAAAGTAAGGGCCGCGAAATATCAAATAAAATGATGGCGGCGGCTAAAATAAAGTGGGGTTTCAGGGGCGAATCGCTGAGGACGGTTTATGCCGGAGCAATTGAGCCGGCAATACTGTACGCAGCTTCTGTATGGGCAGAAGGTTGTAAAGTCCGGGAGATGCGTCAATTGACGAGCGTACAACGCATAACCGCGGTAAAAGCGGCGAGGGCGTACAGGACCACCTCCACGGAGGCTGTCCTGGTGATCAGTCGGACTCTCCCTATCGAATATGTCGTTAGGGAGATTAGAGATAGACGATTAATAAATATAGGAAAAGGGCGCGAAATTATCGAAGATCTTAATCTTGGTAATAGGGAAATTGCAAGAAAGATTGTTGTATCTGAGTTAGGGCACCGGCTGATATTAGAGGATCGAGTTTGTCGAAGGTGATGAGGACGCGATGGGTATCAGAATTTATACGGACGGTTCACGTATGGACGATGGGCAAGCAGGCGCGGCGTTTGTCGTGTATAAGCAGGAAAGGGAGGTGTTTCGGTTTCAAACCAAACTCGCGAACTGGTGCACTATCTTCCAGTGCGAATTGGTAGCCATACGAGAGGCTATCGATTACGTAATAAACCATACGGGCAGAGACGAGTATTATATAATCAGTGATAGTAAATCGGCGCTAACGGCTTTAACAAACATGAACACCTCGACAGATCTCCAAGCGGACGTCTGGAGGATAGCGCGTACGGCGCTAGAGTTTCGACGTTTGAAGTTCTGTTGGGTCAGGTCGCACAATGGTAACGTAGGAAACGATAGGGCTGACGAATTAGCTAAAGAGGCCGCGACGGGCGACTTTCGAATATCACATTTGTCGATACCGAGGTCTTTAATCAAAAGAAAGCTGCGCGAAAAATCAATTCGACAATGGGAAGAGAGGTGGAACAACGCTGCCACGGGCAGGTTGACCCACAAATTCATACCGAGCATAGAAGCCAGAGGTAAGATCGAGGTTAAGCTCGATCACAAAATGGTGCAATTGATAACAGGGCACGGCGCCCTGAAGGCGTATTTACAAAGGTTCGGTCTAACCAACAGCGACCGCTGCGAACGCGGCGAGGGCGCGGAAAGCGCAGAGCACGTGCTCTTCGACTGCCCGCTTGAGGCGGTAAATCGAGGGTTGGCTGATAGCAAACTTGCTATCCTAGGTCTGGCATGGCCAAAGAGCCTAGAGGAAGTCGGGGAAGTGGTTAACCAGAAGGCGTTCTGGACAGCCTTAAAAGAATTCGCGGGAAGGGTCGCGAGATTAGACAATCAATGACGACCGCGTGTAAAAATTCGGTGGGGTTGGTGGGAGGATTGAAAAATTTTAGATTGACTTGGCGTGAGTAAGGATACGAGCATAACCAAAACCTGCTATTAAATTAAAAAAAAAAAGAAAAAAAAAAGATAATTATACCAAAATGTCCAATATGCACGAGAAACCCCCACTCCATTAATACAATCACTGCCGATCTTCATAATTATGTGCGGAAAATCGGGAATAAATAATACCAAATAAACAATAACAAATAAATCATAAACCCTCATTAAATTAAATCAATAAAGTAAACAAGGATAATAAAACAGAGCGCAACCGCGCATCCCCCCAGGACTTGATAGTGATAGTGATTGTGATCCCCCCAAGAACATTTAGTGCATACCCACCAGGACTTTAGCAGTGCACCCCGTCCCACCTTTAGAAGTAAGTTACAGACGACCAGATCTTCGGATGCTGGAGAATTTTATTATCGAGGTAAGACTTAAATTGTGGCGGCTGTACTCGCACAAGCATTGATTTACATTAATTAGTAGTTTTTGAAATAATTTAAGAAGCACGTTTGGTGTGTAAAGGCGCTAGCCGACATAATGCTTGTGCGAGTGCACCTGATAAATAGGGTGATGCTTTCGCTATTTTGTGCACTGCTATATGCTTAACGCTTATTAAACATTTATTTATATATTTACATAATTATATTTATTTATATTTTATATTTACACTTTATATTTATTTATATATAGCATGTATTATGTGGCTTATTTGTTTTGTTTGACGTTCTGTCGCCATTTTGGTTGCAGTATATATTTGGGAAGGACGAGCAGAATTGCGAAGATTGTAATCATAATGTAAATCAGTTAGGGAACGATAGGGAAAGCTAGTGATGGATTTAAATTAGTTAGCTGGATTTGGATAGTTTTAAGACGACCCTTCAGGTCGCACTGGTAAGCAGAACCGGCGTCTGCTATCCGGTATTACGGATCCCTCCCCCTTTCATTTTTGCTTGTTGATCGGGTACACTCGAAAGTCAGCGCTAGGGATACCATTATTTACAACCCTGTTTTTAGTTTTTGTTTTGTTTTTGTTCCAGTTTTTGTCAGATTTTTAGGTTTGTTAGAGTTTGTTAGGTTTGTTAGATTTTTAGGTTTGTTAGATTTTTATTTAGTTTTTATTTAGGGTGAATCAACTATGAAGTAAGAATAAATTAGGAGCACGACTATTTTTCGCGTTTAAACCCAATGTAGTACCTCCGGGTGGAGCATTGGGGACGTGGCCGCAAGTATAGCGGCCCTAATTCAAATTATAATGTTCTACCTACATCACGGCTTAATTTAATGATTTGTTCTGAAACGTTCAAATACATTTGTTTTAAAGATTCCTTCATCACCGCGTTATTACCGTTCAAGTTATTTACCGCAGGGATTAAGGTGCTTTAACACATCATTCGTTGTTTCACCTTCCATTTCTGTGTTCGTATTGTCACTAGCTTTAGTTTTACTGCGTATTTTATAAGGCATTAATTTTAGCCACGCAGAGAAGAAACCTGTCTGTTTCAATCCTTTACTATAAGTTTAATATAGAATGTTATTTGCACCAACAATGCATCAAAACACAAGTCCCCTGTGTAACTTGTCAGGCAGCGTAATCATCCACAACTTATCATAAAAATTAAAATTTGTTTGCGTTATAGTATGCCAAGGGCTGCCATCAAATAATTTGCCTTTCTTGTTATTTATGCAAAGTGGAACAAATTTTACACAACAGCCCCACTAGTTGGACACCTAGAACCCATACTGTACTATCTTCTGTCTCAGGACGTTTGTTTATCTGCTTATAAGCGTTCTTGCTATAACGCAAACAAGATACAATACAAACACATTAACATCTATAATGGTACAATGTTAATAAATACTACATAATTCCCAGAACATGCATCATAATTAAAATTATTAGCGACTGCAGATAGTAATACTCAAGATGGTAAATAAATGCTTCAGGTTCAATCACCCTAGGTCTATCTCATGCGGTCGGCTGGATACCTGCGGCGCTGCACACGTCTCACCACTATTCTGCAGCTGAGTCTTAACCGCCATACCAACTAAGATAACTTTGCAAGGACTAACTATTTACAGTAATTTTGGCACTTTATCAGCTTCTTGTGTCCTCACGCTGACACCGTTCGGACATATCCGTTCTTCCCTTCCATCGTCTTGATTTTTGCGTTCGAACCGTTTATATAAACTAAAATCTGGAGCACAACGTTCTCCTCTTTCTCTACTACCTGCAACAGTTCGCACCGCCACATGAATAACAATGAACAATAGCATTATACATAAACATTTATTTACAGGGTGGCCTACTAGAAATTTAATTTAATGTTAATTTAGGATTTCTTTTAGTAATACCTGGCCAATTTGAGGTTAAGAAATTAGGTTATTTAAGTATATTTATATTGCAATTATTTGATATAAATAAAAGTCACCATAGATTGAATTTTATTTGCATTTATTTATAGACTAAGATAATAATTAGGTCATTGTAAAATGATATGCAGTCACCCCAGTAATGGAATCATAAATAAGAGCAATATTGCGGTCAAGGGCCAAAATAGCAAAAAGTTAAGTCTTGTAAAGTAAATTGTAGTGAGACGAATTGGTAGTAGAATGTTAAATAGAACGCAGCTTGAGAGAAAAAAAGATGGTGTCCGCAGGGACAAAAATGCGGCATACGATTAAAATATAGGATTTTGGACTCGAGCGCCCGAGGTATTTTCCATGCACCTGTGGGTACAATTATTGTCGTCCTGAAAAGCATGAAAAAATTGAATTAGTAGTAAATTGGAAAGCTGGGGTCGTCTGCACTTTCTAAACTTAATAATAGGTAAATCAAACTGTAACTAGTATGCGTTTGTTTATGTTCCATTGTAATTTATGTTTGAGTGTTGGGCGTAAGCATGGTTGGTGCTTTACGACATAGGACGTTAATTGAACATAAAAATGATTATTTTTTATTGATTAAAGGTTTACCGATGGAACGAGTGTTGATTAAATTTAAGCATAATGTTATTAGTTTAAAATATTAAGGAGTATGTGGGTGTTGAAATTAAAGTATTTTGGAAATGACAACGAACATATTATGAAAAACAGGCATCTAACTGTTTTCAGTGTTGTTACTAAAAGCACTTCCACTAAGTGGAATTTATAACTGTAATGTAATTAAAGATTAGAAACAGGAAAAATGTAGAGTGATGAATAGTTTTGTCAATGGCTTAAGGTTTTAGATTTTCCTTTTAGCAATATCTGGTCAGATTTGGGGTTAAGAAATTGTTCTTTTGGGAGAGTATATTTGTATTGTTATTGAATCCATTTTATGTTAGTACGGCTTAAGTTGTGTTAAATTTTAATCGAATTTGTTTGAAACCTAGGCACATATACACATTTGTAAAGGATGCTCAGCAATCCGAGTGTGGGAATCTTATTTGGAAGAAGTATTCTATTTTGAGAAATTCCTATAATTATGACAAAATCAACAAATGCTTTTAAGATATTTTCGAGAAAAGTGGGATATATGGTCATAAAGTTTAGGATACCGAAGCAATACAAATGTATGTGGAAAACCGCTTTCCTTATAAGAAATAATATGAAAAAAGTTGTTGTGACAGAAAGTTTGGTGCCCCTCGGTTTTGACAAAAGTAGAAAAATCTTTCCGGATAGGTGTTAATCTAATGTCATTTTTTGTATTTCAGTTATTTTATTCCTTTATTATTTTTACTGAGAATTCTATTTTTTTTTATACTTCTTCCTTAGAAACCCACCCCCGCACTACTGCAGTTAGACGATGTACCCCTATATTGTTACGCAGTCCTCGCCCTTTTCAGAGCTAATAGAAATTTATTCACTTGATGAACACCCGTAACAAAGAGCAGGTGTAATCTCAAAGTTCATAAAAGATCAGTTATTTATCTTCTTGTAAAATTGTGTCTTTTTCTTAGTCATTAAAAGTACGCACGCGGCTCCACAAAGTCTTATTCAAAGTTGTTTCTCTATATTAAAAAAGCCCTCAGTTCAACCACTTTGGTAACGAAAAATCCACTGGGTCTAAATCAGCTGATTTTATGTAGTCAACAGCGTTTGTAATATTTCGATATAGAATCTGAGATACGTTTTAAATATGCACTTTACATCTGTTAAAGTGGCTTGATTGATCCTTCAACATAGTTGAAACTTTTTGAAATGTCTAACCCAGAAATTAATGCTTTCACTCTGGCCAACTGAAACACTAAGCGTTTGATTTATGTAGTAAGTTGGTTTTAATATAAAAATTTTCAAACGCTTATAGCTGGCAATTCAAAGTTTAAGAAAAAATGATTTTAACTCAATTTTTTAGCCCAAAGAGATATTATTTTCGGATGTCTACCTTCTTGTTTTCCATACTTCTCTACATATTTTGCTACCTGAAAATCAGATTAAAGCAGCTCATTCTGAAGAAAGTAGGAAGCGATATACTAGTGCTTCCTATAGCTTGAGTTCATACTTATTTTGATAGGGAACCAAACGTGTGCATAACAGATTCGAGTCATTTAATTGAGATTGTTTAGAGGCAGGTTACATAGACCTCTCTTTACCCACACGATTATCCCTTCAGTAAGGCTTTGTAGATAACAATTTATCTTCTGGCTTAAACCGACATTTTCCTGCTTTTCCATCCTATTTTAAAGGTTTAGGTTATTTTAGGGGTATTCTTTTGTTTATGGATGTGATAAAGGTAATTGTTTCACTTTATGCACACACATTAAAATTGTATAAGATTTATGAGGGTGTAAGTACCATTCTTTCTGTACGTAACTAGATATAATGTTTA
The DNA here is from genome assembly GCA_036346225.1 of Platerodrilus igneus. Taxonomy (NCBI): domain Eukaryota; kingdom Metazoa; phylum Arthropoda; class Insecta; order Coleoptera; family Lycidae; genus Platerodrilus; species Platerodrilus igneus. Next base: position 729,916 of record JARFIW010000229.1, on the reverse strand, counting down.
TGTGAACGATTCCCTGAATGTATAAGGTATTTACAGAAATCTTAAGTTTGTGAAAGGTTTTTCGATTTACAGATATAATTTATGTTGGTAACTGCAATTTTTCTTATTAATTTATTAAAAATTCTGCACCCGGGAATTATTTTATTTTGATTGGAGTAGAGTTTTACAAACTATATATGCCTATGGACCCCCTTTATAGCAAAAAACAGAACATAAACCCATGGTGAAATGACTCCATAAAACTGTATAATAGAAAAATTATAAATTTAGTTTTAATCTCTGAAATGGTAAGCTCTGCGAGAAAAATAAAATATAAATAAAACTTATAGTCACGTATAGTTTTAGCTCTAAAAAATCTAACCGGGAATTAACAGAGAAGCATGGTGAATTTCCTCCACTAGAATTCTATATTTCTATAACGTATCGAAAACTTCGACAGTACCAACGAGAATGGTTGCCAGCTAACTCAGTGGAAGGGGTTGCGTAAGTGTTCGAAGATTGTCCCGGAATACTATCGCGTGTGAAATACCAGTCTTATCGGGATTTATATTGAACGCTACCTAATCTCGAAATACGGGGTTTCTTGGGAGAACCCCAGAAGGAATAACAAGAGAATACCCACGCACGAGATCAAAAGAGTGATTCTGACCTAAAATTCGAACGAGGAATAATTGAGAGCATTAAATTTAAAATAAACCTGATATAAATGTAATGATATGGATACTAATATAACTATATAAAACGGTTCGCTGAACAAAAAGGATAACCAAAATCAATTATTAAATTTACTGTGTATTAATCACTCCTCTAGAAAATTGCGATATCTTTTATTATATCAAGGCCGGAAACTGTTACCTGTAAATTAGTTGTAAAACAAAACAGTGCATAAAACTTTTTATTCTATTGTACAATTATGTTTAAGCACAAGTCCATATGAACATTCTTAAACAAAAGCCTAATACATACAAAAAATTACTTACCGTATTAGCAAACGTTTTCGGCGAACAAAATTATTATCTAAATTCTTAAAGCTAATAACAAGATCACACTATGGGTACGTTTATAAATATATACAGTTAAAGGAATGTTCATTAATTTACGGTTACTGTAGCTGTTAGTTTTAAAAATTTTATTATAAATACCTGATGACTTTAGCCGTGGATATCTTTGAAAACAATTACAATCCAATATCTCATGGATGCAATTCGTTTTAACCAGATCTTAGTGGAATATCGGTGACTTTGAAAAAATATTAAGTATTCTTAATTAATATGGCTGTTCCAACATAAAGCTTTTTACCGAAGGAAACAAATTCTTTGCTAAAAGTAAAGGTCACCAATCTGGTAGGACATAACTCACATTAATCAGTTCGACACCTCATTATTCAAAGGTTAACTGTGCTCACTCAAGTTTGCATGTCGTCTTTCAATAGTCTTGACAAAGTACTCCAAAGAAAAGCTTTCTCTCTATAAAATGATTCGAGATAATCTTATACAGAACTCGAAAAAATGAATTAAGACTACAAATTAAAATTGTTTTAGCTATTTTCTCTATCTAAACATATGTAAAATCATCTTACTAAAACATTAACTTAAGCCAGGCAAAAAAAATTCACCATTTCCTGCATCAGTATAATTGTGAGTATGAACTTTTTTGTTCAAACACGACGATGTTATAGGCGCTACCGTTATACATTATTAATCAAAACAAATGAATTACAAAAGTGCAATAATTTATAGTACAAGAAAACGGTGAAACCCTTCTAATCTTAAAACCGCCATAATGAATTTGACAGCCTTTAGAAATGAACAATGTAGGATTACAGAAATAATCCTTCTTCAGATCCAGGATGCATGTAACCCAAAAATTATATTTATTGAAGGCAATAGCTAAAGGCAGTAGCTGTATCTCTGGGATTTACTAATACTAAAACTTTTTAAATAAAATATATTTATAAACGTTTTAAAAGAATGTTACAATATATTAAAATAATTAATTAATTAATTAAGCTATATTTACTCAAGAATAATTTGCAACGATTCCCTTTTTTGAAATTGGCCAACTTGCTGAAACGTCGTCCATGTTTATGTAATTTGCATTTAAAACATCACTTCTATATTCATTGTACCATCTTAGTGATTAAATTTTAGTACGCTTACTGAATACTTCAAATATCATCTTAGCAAACCAACAGCTTGCGATCTAAATTAAAATAACATTTCGCGATCGAATTCAAGAATCGATTGAATCGAATAAATCTCCTTAATTAATAAACGCTTTCTTATATATATATATATATATATATATATATATATATATATATATATATATATATTACTCATATTTAGACCAGGGTAGAAAATTAAATAATCACATCAAATAATTTTAATCACCGTGTATAAGGAATTTCATTAAATAATACGCGTTATTAAAACCATGAAGCATAAATAAACTCGGTTGTTTCAGTAAAAATAAGAAATTTAAATTATTTATAAGACGAAGCAGTAGTGAAAAGCTCTGCGTGTAATGTAATTATTCCTAAACAAAGAGAAATTACGTGCAAAGTTTATATTAATTAACTCTATTTAAGTAACCGGTAGTAAAACAAAGTGTACCTATAATAATTAATATTTAAGTTGTATTCGTTAAAAATGAAAAGGATAGAAATCAATTTTAATTGGAGTTAATTAAACCGTTAATAACATATAATACCTATAGAAACTTGTAAAACCCAAGATTAAAATACCATGGATTAAAGCTCTGAGAATTAATATTATTTTGAACACCTGCGTAGTTTAAATAACACATTCGGCGTAAATTTTGCAGATAATTAATGTTTCAAAGAATCTTGGGAAAACGTCGCATAATAGTTACGAGAATTGCTAAAGCTGGGTATTTCACACTCCATGTGGACTAAAATAATCGATAATAAAGTATATCAAGTTGCACCAATAAGAACACGGTAGAGAAGGAAAGAAAATGCGTCAAGCAAAGACACATATTGTAGAAGGCGGGATTTAAGCAACGTCACGGGGTCACAATTGGTTAAAAATAGGATGCAAATATCAGAGGTAGAACAACAATTTCTGTACAAAATCAATTAGTTTTTCTCGGACAGGCTTGCGTGCCGTGTGGAAATTTTCTGAGATTCAAATGGGGCGAGTGAAAATTCGTAAAAATCGACGCGTGAGCGGCAGACTGGGAACATGGCATGAGAAATTCTTTAGAATTACCCGTTTTGGGGAACAGACCGACAGACAGGCTTTTTGCTATATATACCGAGATGAATATAAACAAGCCCTCTTAGACTTTTGACGATTCGATGCGTTAAAAGCTCGTACATACGCGACTTGATTGAAGATGTTAAACCGTGCATTTTAGTTTGATTAAATAATTTAAAGTTTGCTAGTATATTTTAGTGATTCAAAATAGCTTGTTATTTACGTGCTAACATGAATGTACTTCAGTGCACTTAGATACAAGGTAATAAAATTTAGTTTCACTGTACCAATTAGCAAAATTTACAACGACGAATGTATACACAAAAGTAGGCAGTTTTGGCGTATAGGGGTGACAGAAGCACGAATTTCTTTGCTATTTTTCGGGGGTGTTAATAATTAAATGGTTCAAATACGTGTCTGGATCCATGAATCAAGGGTCAGATAAACACAGATGAGTTCCGGAAAGGCCCAGAAACGACTTTGAATGGATGGTGATGGAGCAAATTTTAAAAGCGTAGAGAATCAGAAGCCGTAAATATAATCCTGTTGAATGGTGTGATTAACTAAAGAAACGATACTTTGAAGCTACGAGGACAGTAACCTTCAGGTAAATTATACTATTTTGTTTGACATTTTGTGTGTATTGAATGACTTTATAATTGATTTACTTTAAATGGACATTAGTGAAATTGTTCTAACCATAAAAGTTTAATTTTAAGATGAAATTTGCTTGTTTAAGTAAAAAGGGGTATTTTGTTTTGATGTTCGGGAATATGATGAAACTTTGGGTATGTCTTTGAGCTCAATTAGACAAACCTGGTTAATTAACGTAAAGGGTGGTAGATGCTCCTTTATACTCAGACTCGGTCTGCTTATATTGTTATATTAATTAGTAGGCATCCAACAAGGACTTTAATAGTGGATGCACAGTAAAATGATAATAAAATTAATCTTGAAATTCTTTTTAAAACTGAAATTTATGCTGAGTTTTAAATTTGAAATTTTAATGTATTCTGAATATTGATGTAAATAGAGTTAACGTTGATGTTTTTGGTAGGAATGTGTTTGTTTTTTTTTATGAATGAGGAGGTTTATAACATTAGGTGAGCAGCCGAGGCGAAAAGCGTAGTTCACGGATTTTAAAGGAAACACAGCATTCTTGACGCCCAAACTGTGGGGCTCGAATTTTTTTTTTGGAAGGGCCAGTACCTGCAGATATGAGAGGATTCACAGCATTTCTTGGCACCCAATTCGTGAGGCTCGATTTTATACAGGGTAACACAGCATTCTTGGCGACCACAACGTGAGGGCTCGAGTTCCAAATAAAATTTTTGTTATTTTATTCCAGGAAACTGGCGATCTGAGAGAGAGAGTTTCTGTTTGTGGATAAACTTAAGAGTATTTTAGAGTGTGTAAGAGTGATTTGAACGTATGCAGAGAAAGGAGTGGTTAAGGAGTCAAGGAGTGGAAATTGGAAGTGACGATAGTGCATTGTGTGAAAAAATTCGAAAATGGAAGAAGCTGGAGGCAGTAGAGATCAGTCGAGGACGGAATCAGGGATCAAGGAAACGAGATTATGATGAGAATGCTAGAGGAAATGAGATCGAGTAGGGAAGAAGCTAATAGGAAGTTTGAGGAGATTAGAGAAATGAGTGCTGAATCGAATAGGAAAGTTGACCGAATGAATGAGACATTAACAGGAGTTAGGAAACCCTAAGTGAGAAAATAGATAAGACGAATAAAGAAGTTTCAGAATTTAAAATAGTCTTACCGTAAAGATGGGGAAGTTGAAAATAGGGTTGATAAAATGAGCGTGATATTACAGGTCTTCGACAGGAAATGGGACATTTAAGGTCCGAAGTACGCATTTTTGTGAAGAAGAGATTAATGTAAAATGACTGAAGTAACGGACTCATGTAGGGATCAGTTAGGCCGGGTAGAACGCGAAGTTAGTAGTATTAAATACAACATGTCAAATTTAACGAGGGATGGTCCCAGATTTTCTACAGGTGGAGTATCATTGGACCAACACATGAAGTTTTATGGCGATAACAGGGTAAATCCGCAAATTTTTATTAATAGTGTAAGAAATCTAGTGGGAAATTTATGTGACGAACAGACTAAACTAAATACGATAAAGGCTTTATTAAAAGACAATGCGGAAGCGTGGTACAATTTAGTAGGACAGGACATAGACACGTATCAGGACTTTGAAAACAAATTTTACAACATTACTGGAGTGATCACAAACAGGATCAGATTAGGGACGACTTGATTACAGGAAAATTTAAGGGAGAGTTTGCAGGTTCTAGGGAGCAATATGCCATCCGCAAATACAGTGTGGCCAAACAACTGAATCCACCATTGACGGACAGACAGATTATCAAGTACCTATCACAACATTTTGAACTGGAAATTAGACAACACGTGGCCTTACAAAACATCACAGAACGGGAGACATTTTTAGAGTATTTGCAGAGATATGACAATGTATGTGTAGGACGGACAAGAGAGATACGAGAACGAAACGTTAACACAGTTAGGTTTGACAACAGGACACCGAATTATCCGAGACGGCCTGACTACAACAGAAATTTTCGACCGAATTGGGAACGACGAGGACAGGAATACAGAAGTAATAGTGCGACTAGGGGACCGACGCCAAGACCTAGTTACACGCGACAGAACAGTTTACCGGAAGTAAACAGGACTGTGACCAGCACGCCGAATAGAGACAGGGACACGGATATTAACACGAGGAGGACGTACGCACAGGTTGTAGAAGGACAACCAGGACCAAGCACGGAAAACAGGATGAGACAGGATTTTTAGAACGTGACAGACCACTAGATTTCTGTGTAAATGTATACGAACATCCACGTGAATTTTTCAAAATTGAGGAGGAAGTAGAGCCAGAAACTGAGGAAAAATTATGTTTGCCAATTATTAATTTAGAAATTTTTGAGAATAATGTAGAAGTATTACTTGATACAGGGGCAGAGGCGAGTTTAATATCGGAGGAATTCGTCAGCAAAATTAGGGATAAGGTTTGTGATAGAATTATGCCTATAAAGCGTAGTCATTTAGTAGCTCCAAATAAAAAGAAGTTTGCTGTAGTAAATAGTGTTGTGGTGCTTAGGATAGATATAGGAGGTTTAAGCTGTGAACAGGAGTTTGTAATTGTACCTGGACTGAAGTTTCAGAGCATTTTAGGTGTTGACTGTATGATGAAGTTAGGGGTTGTGATAGATATGGAAAGGAAGGTAGTAAGGATTAAAGATAGGGTAGTGCCATGGAAGGGCAGTTATGAAGTCACAGAGGATGACACGGGGTTTAGTATTAATGTAGTAGAGGTAGAGGATGATGAAGTAAAACAGATCAACACGATAAGATGTCCAGAGGATAGGAGAGCAGAGGTTCAAGCTTTAGTACAAGAAAATGCAGAATTAGTGGGGGTAGAAGCAGCAAATCGGGAGCAGGTGAAGGCAGAATTATTTTTGATGAGGTTAAGTGGCAAGTTTGTTTTTAATAAAGTAGATTTAAGGGATTCATTCTGGCGGATTCCATTACACAAAAATTCTAGAAGGTACAGAGGATTTTCCATAGAGGGAAAAATCGATAATTTTAAAGTAGTATCGTTTGGTTTGTCGGCAGAGAAGAAAATAATAGTAAATAAAAAACAGACATGTGTAGGGACTGAAGAAGAAGCAGTATTAAAGAGTCAGGATAATAGGGATGATAAGTTTATTGTATGTGAAATAATAGGAATAATAAGTATAGATATAGAAGGGGGAGAAATAGGGATGAAGAGTATTAGGATGGTAAGAAGAAAGACTTGGAGGGTCAAGAAGAGAGTTAGATTTAAATAGGATAAGAATAGAGATAGGTGTTTATAGAAAATAAAGCTAGGTATAGGATAAATATGGGAGATAATTAGGAATAGGTTTAGGATGGGAATAAAGAGTAAATGTAGGAAGAAAATAAGATAGGTTAAGTATAGATATTCATATAAGATTAGTGGAGAGTTAGGAATAGAGTAAAAGTAAGATAGGCATATAGGATTAGGTAGGGGGAAGTAAAGTATAGTAAAGATTAATTAAAAGTTAGGAATAGGATAGGGATATAGGATAGGTGTAAATATTTTTTTGGATTGGAGACAAAGTAGGTAAGTTAGATAGATAAGGGTAGGGAGTGATAGGCAATTTTTTTTGTAATTTTTTTTGTCTAAATGTTTTATATTTGAAGTCAAATAAGTGGGATTATTTGTATTCAAATAGGGGGAAAATACTCATATTTAGACCAGGGTAGAAAATTAAATAATCACATCAAATAATTTTAATCACCGTGTATAAGGAATTTCATTAAATAATACGCGTTATTAAAACCATGAAGCATAAATAAACTCGGTTGTTTCAGTAAAAATAAGAAATTTAAATTATTTATAAGACGAAGCAGTAGTGAAAAGCTCTGCGTGTAATGTAATTATTCCTAAACAAAGAGAAATTACGTGCAAAGTTTATATTAATTAACTCTATTTAAGTAACCGGTAGTAAAACAAAGTGTACCTATAATAATTAATATTTAAGTTGTATTCGCTAAAAATGAAAAGGATAGAAATCAATTTTAATTGGAGTTAATTAAACCGTTAATAACATATAATACCTATAGAAACTTGTAAAAACCCAAGATTAAAATACCACGGATTAAAGCTCTGAGAATTAATATTATTTTGAACACCTGCGTAGTTTAAATAACACATTCGGCGTAAATTTTGCAGATAATTAATGTTTCAAAGAATCTTGGGGAAAACGTCGCATAATAGTTACGAGAATTGCTAAAGCTGGGTATTTCACACTCCATGTGGACTAAAATAATCGATAATAAAGTATATCAAGTTGCACCAATAAGAACACGGTAGAGAAGGAAAGAGAAAATGCGTCAAGCAAAGACACATATTGTAGAAGGCGGGATTTAAGCAACGTCACGGGGGTCACAATTGGTTAAAAATAGGATGCAAATATCAGAGGTAGAACAACAATTTCTGTACAAAATCAATTAGTTTTTCTCGGACAGGCTTGCGTGCCGTGTGGAAATTTTCTGAGATTCAAATGGGGCGAGTGAAAATTCGTAAAATCGACGCGTGAGCGGCAGACTGGGAACATGGCATGAGAAATTCTTTAGAATTACCCGTTTTGGGGAACAGACCGACAGACAGGCTTTTTGCTATATATACCGAGATGAATATAAACAAGCCCTCTTAGACTTTTGACGATTCGATGCGTTAAAAGCTCGTACATACGCGACTTGATTGAAGATGTTAAACCGTGCATTTTAGTTTGATTAAATAATTTAAAGTTTGCTAGTATATTTTAGTGATTCAAAATAGCTTGTTATTTACGTGCTAACATGAATGTACTTCAGTGCACTTAGATACAAGGTAATAAAATTTAGTTTCACTGTACCAATTAGCAAAATTTACAACGACGAATGTATACACAAAAGTAGGCAGTTTTGGCGTATAGGGGTGACAGAAGCACGAATTTCTTTGCTATTTTTCGGTGGTGTTAATAATTAAATGGTTCAAATACTTGTCTGGATCCATGAATCAAGGGTCAGATAAACACAGATGAGTTCCGGAAAGGCCCAGAAACGACTTTGAATGGATGGTGATGGAGCAAATTTTAAAAGCGTAGAGAATCAGAAGCCGTAAATATAATCCTGTTGAATGGTGTGATTAACTAAAGAAACGATACTTTGAAGCTACGAAGACAGTAACCTTCAGGTAAATTATACTATTTTGTTTGACATTTTTGTGTGTATTGAATGACTTTATAATTGATTTACTTTAAATGGACATTAGTGAAATTGTTCTAACCATAAAAGTTTAATTTTAAGATGAAATTTGCTTGTTTAAGTAAAAAGGGGTATTTTGTTTTGATGTTCGGGAATATGATGAAACTTTGGGTATGTCTTTGAGCTCAATTAGACAAACCTGGTTAATTAACGTAAAGGGGTGGTAGATGCTCCCTTTATACTCAGACTCCGGTCTGCTTATATTGTTATATTAATTAGTAGGCATCCAACAAGGACTTTAATAGTGGATGCACAGTAAAATGATAATAAAAATAATCTTGAAATTCTTTTTAAAATTGAAATTTATGCTGAGTTTTAAATTTGAAATTTTAATGTATTCTGAATATTGATGTAAATAGAGTTAACGTTGATGTTTTTGGTAGGAATGTGTTTGTTTTTTTTTATGAATGAGGAGGTTTATAACATTAGGTGAGCAGCCGAGGCGAAAAGCGTAGTTCACGGATTTTAAAGGAAACACAGCATTCTTGACGCCCAAACTGTGGGGCTCGAATTTTTTTTTTGGAAGGGCCAGTACCTGCAGATATGAGAGGATTCACAGCATTTCTTGGCACCCAATTCGTGAGGCTCGATTTTATACAGGGTAACACAGCAATATATATATATATATATATATATATATATATATATATTATAGTGGTTTTAAAAGATCAAAGATAAATATAAAAGAAACAATTTCAAAACACCCTGTATAAAGGAACAACCAGCAATTACGTGCGAAATTTATATTAGTTAATTCATATTTAAGTATCAAGTATTTATAAATAATTAATGAAATTTAAGTAGATTTGCAGAAAAATTAAATGGTAGAAGCCAATGCCATTAATTAATTAATTAATTTGAATTTAATTGAACGATTATTGGTGTATAATTTGCATAAAAGCGTGTAAAAACCCAAGGATACCAAGATGAAACGCGTTGTTATCTAACAAATATATCAGGAGGGTAAATATACGCTGAAATACAACCCCGAGAAATGTATTTAAAACGTTCGTTACGAACCTGCGTATTTTCTAAATGTCAAGTTTTGTTTAATTTGTAGATAACGAACAAATTATTCTAAGGATTGTTCAAACGATCGGATGTTTTAGCATGAAATACTAAATGAGGGGTTATTTAACTTACGTAGACAGTCCACGTGTAGTAGACAGCGCACATACAAGGATATTGATTTTCTACCACTCAAATCAGGTTAGAAGGAGACGTAGAACACGTATAAACACGAGACCACAATAGTATAGGAAGGATTTGTGAAACGTCATTAGAGCTACGATTGGACGATATGTTAGTTTGACTTGATATAGACACGAGGATAGAGTAGCGTAATTTTCTTGAAAGATTCTAACGAGGTACTGATTTCGCGGATTTGAAAATGGGGTTGAGTGCAAAATTGTAAGAATGTGTGTTGTGAGCAGGGGATTTCGGATAACTGTGGCCAGGAGAGGTTACATTAGAAAGATATAAATAGTTTAAGAGAATATTATGAAAGCCCTTATTATTTCGATCGTCCCAAAAGCACGTATGAAAGTTAACACAAGTGTAAGTATTACAAAATTATTTGAATTGTTTTGCTTAGTGGTAGCCTCTTAAATTAAAAAACGCGGTTTGTTTGCCGAGATTAAAATTTTTTTATTGAGGTATCACCTATAATTTTTTTATCAACTCGTGTCGGGACATTAAATAACGTAGATTACTGTGAAAGAAGTATAATTGAAATGAAATTTGGAATTTAGTTACACCGAGAAGGCGGCGTTCCATGAGCAACTTAAATGGAGTTCATCTACTAATAGCGAGAAACGACCTGCAGACCAGGGAGAAAAATACAAGGCATCATCCACAAGAGCATAGATCTTCTAGAACTTTCCAGGTAACAATTTAAAACTGTGATTCCTATAAACTGTAAATATTGGGGTGGCGTATGAGAGTGTTTTTCAAGGTAGTGTGAATTATTTACATATTGAACTGAATATGTGTAAATAACTTTATTATTACGGTATTCAACTAGAAATTTGAAGGTGTTTAGAAAGCTTTTAAACGTTCCATCAGAACGTGAAATTTCTGTGAAGAGTACATGGCTTTGTTTTTTTAATTTTTATGTAAAGTAGAAGGGGATACATTATGCAGAATTAGTTGGGTTATTATGAGCTCACCATACCCCACAGTTTACTTAGATTATTAAAATAAATAAATAAATTTTAATGAAGGAATTTTAGTGAAGGTATTATTCAAGGTCCATTTACTCCGAGTACATGTTATGTGTTGATGATTTAAAAAGGTAAATACAGGACATTACAAAATAAGAGTTACTGAAGTGTAACGTGAACAATAAAATATGGACAGTGTTGAATTGCATTTGTAAATAGGAATAAATAAAAGATTGTATGTTGGTTGTATTTTGTGATTTTAGTGGGAGTGTGCATGAAAGATAGAATTTGTGAGTGAATATAGATGTCCAAAAGGAGGTTCAAATGAGCTAGCCTGAAGCGGTTGAAGAAGGCCGTTCAACCGATGAAGAGAGGAAAACGGGTAAGGATATTTTTTTGGATTATTTAATTTTTGAATTTTCGAGTTTGAAAAATATATAAAATTTTCGAATATAATTTATGGTAAAGATTTACCCGAGTTCTACGGCAAAATTTTTTGACGCCCAAGTCGTGAGGCTCGATTCTCATAAAGTTACACAGTAATATATATATATATATATATATATATATATATATATAATAAGGGTTTTTTTTTTTTTTTGTGTTTTGGGATATTTTAGGTCAAATAAAACAATCGTCTTTAAATTCCTCTAATTACTTGACGTTTCGGTCGGGTTTCTGACCTTAATCGTAAGTCTGAAAATATGGTTTGTTTTATAAAATAAAAGATTACAATGTTGTTAAAATTACTTACATAGAAATATTTAAATTAGAAATAGACTATGACATATGATTTTACTAGATGACATACATCATGAAGACAGTGAAAAGGTACTATAACTATGGGAACGTTACATGAATATCAAAAATATAGGTTGCTGTAGTAAGATGGAATGTGTTACAAAACTATTGGAATACTTTCTAGTGTTTATAAAGTTGGGAGTAAATGATGCCTAAATTTTTTGGTCTTGTTTATTATTAATGCAGTTTAGTTCTTTTGTATATAAAATGATTCTAAGAATAAACGTTTGTAGTAGTTCTGTTCTATTTCTAAAATTTGTGTTTCGTCGAAAGCCGGTTTGTGTTTTGTGGTATGTGCATGTATGGCAAGAGCGCAGTTATTTTTCCAAGTTTTGTGTCACTGCGGTGTTGAGTTAACCTGTCTCGAAGCCACTGACTTGACTGTCCAATGTAGAAATAATTGCAACTGCAACGAATCTTGTATACTGTGTTGTTGCACATAATGGTTTCAGTCTTGTCTTTGAGATGGGTGAAAATGTTTTTTATTGATCTGTTGTAGTAGTATGTGATGACTATGTTGGGTCTTCTTAGTGTTCGAACGAGTAGTGGTGTTAAGTTTTGTATATAGGGTAATTTTTGTATATAGTATCTGCATTTTTGTGGTATTGTAAGTTGTGTTGGTGTTTAGCATTTGATTGATTAATTGTATTGGGTATCCATTATTTATGAAAACTTTCTTTAATTCTTGGATATTGTTATTAATGAATGTTGGATGGCTAATTTTTGTTATGCGTTGTTTTAATGCTAATAAAGAGTTGATTTTATGTTTATTTGAATGATTGGAAAAGTAGTTAATATACCTGCCAGAATTTGTTGGTTTTTGTAATAGTCAAAAATTAGAAGGTTTTCATCAGTTCGAATGACATTTGTGTCTAAAAAGGAATTGTTTTATTTTTTCTTGTTCTATGGTGAATTTTAAATGTTCATTAAAGTTGTTGAAGTGCTGAAGAGTTGATTCTACTTGGTCATATGGTACTGAACAGATAATGTCATCAACGTACTTTACTAGGAAAACCATTTGGAACGGAAGGTTAGGGATGACACTGTCTAATAAAGGTCCATTACTATCTGGGCTAGAATTGGTGATAAGGGTGAGCCCATTGGAGTACCAAAAGTTGTAAATAGACTTTTTGGAATACAAAATATGTGTTGTTGAAAATAAGGTTGATAGTACTAAGAAATATTATCTTTGATAGTCTGCAGTTAGGTTCGATTTTATTCCATTTATTTGTTATGATTTGTATGACGAGTTCTTTGGGAATGTTTGTGAATAAAGATCTAACATCAAGTGAGATGAGAATATGGTTATGAGGTAGTTGAAAGTTGTTGTATGTATTAACAAAAGTGAAGCTGTCTTGGGTGTTGTATCCTTCCAGAGGAAAGGATTTTTAAAATATCAGATATAAATTTTGCGATGTTGTATGTGGGAGTATTTACTGATGAAATTATAGGTCTAAGAGAAATAGTAGGTTTGTGAATTTTGGGTAGTCCATAATACTTTCCTGGGTTGGTACTGTTGTTGATGAGTGTTTTTGTCTTCTTTTGAAATCATGTTCTGGTTGTGAAGTGTTTTGATGTGTTCGTTTACTTTTTTTGGATTGAGGTGGTAGGGTCTTTAGGTAATATTCTATATGTGTTTGTGTCAGATAATAGTTCTAGTGATTTTTCTGTGTAGTCTTGTGATCTCATTATAACGGTAACTTCTCCTTTGTCTGCTTTCAATATTATTAGTTATTTGTTGTTTTAAAAATTTTTTGTTTGGTTCAAAATTTTTGTTGATGGTCGTTTTGTCGTTGTTTGGATTTTTATGAAATTGGTGATTATATTTGTGATTTTCGCTCTTGTATTGTTTTTTCTTGTGTTGTGCTTTCATAACTGTTTAATATTGATTCGACGTCCGCAAGTAGTCTACCAATATGGATTTCAGAGATGTTGGTTTTTAAGTTAAATTTTGGTCCTAATGATAGGAAGTTCTTGATATTTTCTGGAATAAAAACGTTACTTAAATTAACTAACCATTTGTTATTGTCTTTAAATAGAACTGAGTTTTGTGAGCACTTGTTAGTTAGTGCGTTAAACTTCTTGATATGTAATTTTTTTATTTTAATAAACATTTTGTTGAAGTTCTCACTTTGGAATAAGAGAAATATATATATATATATATATATATATATATATATATATTCAAATTATCTAGTTCCTAGAATCTATCAGAATGTGTATGGAACATTGTAAAGCAAAAATTCGAAGAAAAACTCATTAGCATCTGAAATCTTGGCGTTTATTACCTGGTAATCTCGTTCCTCTTATTAGTGATCCGCTATGTTTGTCCTTGTTTAACACATATACAATTATTGTGGCGTATCACTCCTTTCCAACAGTGAATGCAAAGATAATAAATATTTCATATCAGTTTCCACTACATTTTCTTTGTTTTTTAGTATTCCGGTCGCTTCTTGGAATAAATGTTTCATTTATTAATTTGTTTATTTACGTATTTCTAAATACGCATGACTAATATTCTAGAGAATTTTTTATTTAAAATAAATTTCTGTAATCCACAGTGAAATTCATTTAAACTTTAATTACTTTTTAATGGAAAAGTGGTTGCATTTTACAGAAACGTGTTTTTAATACACCTATTAAAATTGGGGTTTTAAATACAGGAAATTACTATTTTTAAGCAAATAGTACTATTCTAAGCTATTTACAGTAGATGTAAAGCATTTTTATCGAAAGTTAATCCATAATGAATAAGTGAAAATAAATGAGTTGGTATTTATCTTAAAATGATGGATTTGCGTTCGCATTGAATGCGTTTTACAGTATTTTACAATTGATTATTTTTACATATACAACTTACGTTACTTGCTATTTATTTACAATACGCTTATATCATACAGAGTGATTATTTATACACGTGTAATTGCATTTTTCATTTGTACATCAATGAATATAAGTACGCTTGTATTATACAGGGCGTACCCGTAAATTTACGGAAATTTCTATTTTTGCGGATTTTATTATATTTTAATGGGATTTATTTTTGGCTTTTAATGACCTTTCGTGATTTGTTATCACGCAATATATTGCTATGACAACGCAACATCCGCACGTCGAAACGCCGTTAAATTTGCTCTTTCCCTCTTCCTTTGAAGTAGGCGTTAAAAGAATGCAGTGACACGGTACAACAATGGGAATTTACGATTACCGACTTACCCTCTTTTCTTTGCCTGGCTAGCTCAACGGAGGTAATAGAATTAACAAAATAAAATCAAACACAGCAGTATCAAAAATGATCTATACATTTGAAGACAATTTTCGTTCACACCAAAGAAACAGAGCAGTATACAGCATAATTTTTAACCAAAATTATTTCTAACAAGTACCAGTTTACTTAATTATTAAAATTGTCCTCGTCCAATCTTTGATCAAATTTATAAAACATAAATCTTTTCTCTTGTGGATAATTTACCTGTCTTTTACTCCCACGCTTGTAAGGGTGTTTGACCACAAATTCTTGACATATAATCTATTTAGAAGGTCAAAATGCTTCAAACTCTGGTTTAACAAGTTTCTGGTAAATACCCTTACAGAAAAATGTTATATGATAAGACTAATTCTACTCTACACTCAAATGACAAAATACTCAATAATCAGTTATAAACAAAGGAATCTAAAATTAATATTTGTAAAATTTAATATCGCGTATCTAATTCTCGTAATTAACGATATTAAATACTTTCTGCTTCCATTTTTAAATTGACGTTGAAGTCTAAACTTATAAGTTTTGTTCATATAATTTTATATCGCCATTTAGAATCTCAATTTTCAAAGTATATTTAGCATTTTTAGTAAATTAGCTTTAAATAGCGTTTTATCGAAAAATCTTCAATCTTAATGGTATTTTACAAGATAATCATGTTTCGCCAAATATCTGCATTTAACAACTTTAATATTTCAAATTATTGAAACGTATAAGTTTCATATCGTAAACTCTGCATGCTATTTTGGCTTTATTATCAACGTTACATTTTTACATTGCCGATCGCGTAAATTGTAACGAATCAATCCGTTTCTCGCGTGTATACAAGTTAACTAACCACGACAGCCTTTCCATATCACTTCAGATTTTTTCCCCAGAATTTGTCACCCTAATGTAAGATTTCTGGCAATTACAAACTTTTAGTGGTCTAAATAGTGCCAAACTGCGGCGGTCGAATGATTTACGAGCATAGCAAACGTTGTCGAACATTGTGTGATTAAACGAAGTTAATGTCACGACGCATTCTATCTTAACAAGACACTGAAAACTATAAAATAATTCTTATGGCTTTTTTATTGCTTTTTTTAATAGCGGGAGAATTCTTTAAGAAATGTTTGTCTATTTAATTAATTTATACAACATCTCATAGGAAATGATGGATTTGACTTTAATAATAATCTACCAGAGGGTTTTAAATTATGATTTTATTTAAAGACCTTTAAAGTTAAGTTAAATTATATTTACGCCCATAATTATTTTCTTTACATGCTAATCAGATATATTTTTCAGTATATTTACATATTTAAATACAGTGTCAATCGCTTACAAATGCAATAGGTTTGCATCTTAATAATTTAAAAAAAAGACGTGTTCTAACGCATATGAACTGAATGGTTTTTTATTTTGCATCTTACAATTGATTTGTATTCTAATAAAGTTTGTATGTTATGCGTACTAAGGTACTTCTAGAGTATTTACTTTTATATGCACGTCTTAAATTTGTTCATACTGCTGTATTATTGATTTAAAATTGGGGATTTTAAATACACGGGAAGTGTGTTTCGTTTTGTATTTTAATGGCTAAAAATTACGCTTATATTAAACAGGGGGGAACAATGAGTCTTCGGAAATTTTAATTTTCCCGGTTTACTTTCTTATTGGGTGGGATTTAATTATGGTATTTGGTTTCCATGAACTCTTGTAACCTCCTTATCAGGTCTACGCACACATACACGCCCACGCACACGCACACGTGTACGCACACGCACGCGCACACGCACACGCACACACACACACGCACACGCACACGCACACGCACACGCACACGTACACGTACACGCACACGCACACGCACACGCACATGCACATGCACACACGCACACGCACACGCACACGCGCACACCCACGCACACGCCCGCGCACACTCACACGCACACGCACACGCAGACGCACACGAACACGCACACACACACGCACACGCACACGTGCACGCACTCACACACACACACACGCTCACACACACTCACACACACACACACACATACACATCAATTACGATTCTGCGTATTCTAATCCAACAAAGACTAAACTGCCGCTTCAGGCAGATGAAAGGGAAAAAATTACTAGGGCCATACGGCGCCGTGACCTTTTTCGGTATTTTTAAGCTCTGACACAACATAAACCTTCACAACTTGCGCGAATTACAAATAAGTCGTGACGTCACATCCACCTAGGCAAATTCGAAACTATAATATATTTATGGCTAGAAAGTATACAATCACAATATTTTACTTACAATGATCATTTTGTATTCTAGTTAATGATTTCTGTGGTTTCAAATCGCATGTCAAATGCAACGTATGAGTTGAGTAATACAAATACGCTGCACTAGTTTGAAAAGGCACCAATATTGATATAATGTATAAACCCTCTTATGCTTCGGTGTGTTTCTATCTGACAATAAACGTTGAATCTCAGTTTTGCAGCTTTCTCTAATTCAGGAGGAGTAACAACTCAAATTCGTTTTCGGACATACAAGGAATTAAATTTATCTTGCATAATTTGACTGCCTATATGAGGAACTGTCGGTTCTACATTCAAGTTGAGCAACTATCTGACTGTGGCATAAAACTTCTTTCTGCTAATTTTCTACTAGAGATAAGTACTGAGGTAGAGTCGTAGATTTATCAACTTTCCATGGGTTAATAATGTGGTCATTATTATTAAGATTGTAAACAAAATTACTTAAATCGCGCATAGAAATATGTGTAGTTAATTATTTGCAAATGTAGACTGCACTTTAGATGTGAATCGAGACGTCCTAATACTGGACTGGATTGCAGATTCTAGATGTAGAATAGGTTTAACTTTTTGTTTCATTTTGCTAACTGATAAAGCACATTGGAGATGACTCTAAAATTACACTTACCCAATATAACTCATAAAAAAAACAATTTTGCAAATTCTTGTTCTCAAGTTGAATACCTGTAGCAGTTGAATTGAATTAAGGACTACTGAAGCTTATTGTAACTTTGGAACATTTTAAAGTATAAAACTAATTTAATAAGTACGTAGAAGGAATGACAGTAATTTATATCGGAACGTTTCTCGAGAGGGCTGCTTCTATGACATAGGTACAAAGCTGTCGTCTCCAGCATCGGAAATTAGTTTCTACGAATACTTATATAATGTAAGTATAATTGAAGAATATTTAAAATCTGAATACCTTCAAAATTGTCGAAAACTTTAACTTGGAATATCCAAAATGCTGTAGAAATTGATAGAATAAGGCTTACTATTTTTTGTTTTTATACTTGTTCTATATACGCAGCAGAAATTGGAGTTCAGTATTCACGGGACGTTGCTTTTTCATTTATTCTCACACAACAGAAATTCTACAACTAGTGATACTGTTGCTAATGATGATACATTACTGCTCTGTTATGTAATTGCAAATTACTATAATTACTATAAAATTGAAGTTTATTTTGTTAATGGTAATATCTGCTCTTCTATATTAATTAATTTGATAAACCCGATCGCGTTTCACCTTCAATGTTCTATCTTGTTTGACATATATGTTGAGTGACTGCTCGGCCTAGCACAGTCCATTGTCACCGTTTAAACAATAAGTTTATGTTTCGGATGTTAGTTTCCGTATAGGACTACCTCGTCGCTTTATATTAATTTTCAAGTGCAGTAATAAGTGTTCTGGATCTTAAAATCTTCACCGCTCTAACTGGAAATCAGGTAAGAATATTGAAGGCCGCATTTGTTTAATATCTGTTTGGTGGTACACCCGCTTTTCTCTCCAGGGTATTTTTTATGTACTCAACAGTGAGTATGAACTTTTTAGTTCAAAGACGATGATGTCATAAGCGCCAATGTTATACATTATTAATAAAGACAAATGATTCATAAAGCTGCCTTAATTTAGAGTACAAAAGAACGGTGAAATCACTTCTAACCTTAAAACAGTCATAATGAATATGACAGCATCTAGACATGAAAAATATGGGATTACAGAAATTACTATTTTTTCATAGTTGGTTGAACCTAATGAATGTGAGATTATTTATGTTCATCTCTGTGTTTGTGTCATTCGTAAGTCTCTACGAACACCAATTTCGTATAGCGTTTTTTTTCGTGAAAAGACTGATAAGTGCTAAATCTGCGTCCTTCTAAATTGGAAAATGGGAGTACACCTAGCTGCTTTTATTTTGACCCATGATACAACTTGATGTGTGTTTTTGTAACCAGAACTTATGTTATCCTTGTTCAAACATTAGTGTCAGCCTCTCATTTGTAGATAATTCAATAAGTTACTCCTGAGTTAGCGTGGATTCATCTGAGTTTATGTGTTTGTTTGCAAAGACATCTAACACCCAATCAATTGTAACCAAGTGAAAAATGACTTCAAGACTTTGGCTGAAATAAAAAAAATTAGATTCTTATCTTGCTTTTCAATTTTTTTTGTAGGATTTGAAAACTGAGAGTATTCTCCTTTTTCCAAATGTGTTTGTATAGAAAATTGTTTGTGACAGGCGCAAATTTAATTAACTGCTTTATTGACATCATCTATGACACAATGTACAGATCATACATTTGGTATAACTATAGTCCGTGCACCGGGTATGGCCGACGAGGTAAGTTACACAAATGAAAGGGAAGGCGACAACAGTAAACGCCGTCATAAAAATATTGCTCAATTGTTGTTAAAGCGTCGAGTAGTTTGCAGTAAACATCGTTGCGTCAGTAAAATCCTAGATTCTTAATTACAGGTAATTAACTTGTAGCATATATCTATATATATATATATATATATATATATATATATATATATATATATATATATATATATATCTATATATGATATGACAATGCCGGTCATTAAGGCGTCACTAGAAGAGTGAAATAAATGAAAATGGCCACAGGTTGAAGTGCCGCTAAAAGAATGATGTGAGAAGCCCACGTTGGGAGCGTCACTAAAGGAGTGCCGTGATACAGATACAGCAAATTGTAAAACTTGACATTCTTGATATACTTTCCTTTCTAACTTTACCTTGCCTGACTAGCTCAACGGAAATGTTGGAATTTATAAAATGAAATGAAGTCAAATTAAATCAAATCCGTCTTAAATTAAAACGTGTTAGCCCGTTTTTGTGCTAAAGTTAAGAGGCGCGAATCGATCGTTAATCGGGATTTGCGTCCGGGGGGTCGTTGTTTGGCGTGCGGGCGGGTCTAGGTCTGGTGAAGAATTTTTGCGTGCGTACCATAGGCTGGTTTATACAAGGGTTTTCGCGGAAAAGATTAATTTGCAGCGATGTATCCGCTTACGTGTTAAAAAAACTAGGATCCCTCGAAATTTTCCGAACTTAAAAGCCGAACGAGCCCTGCGACGAGGTCCACAACAGATCGGCTAGTGGTGGTGCGAAAGAGAAGGAAGGTCAAATTGGTTTCAAAAATTCTTATCCGGTCTCTAAAGAATATCCAACATACACCAACGAACACTATTCATACTCTAAAACCTGAATTATTAACAGTTTGGGACATGTTGTAACCGTTGCTTTAGAGGATCGTAGAACAATTAATTCTGCTTGTTATACAACCATTTGTTTGCCACAAGTTTTTGGGGAAATAAGAAAAATAGACCGACGATGCTGAATCATTCTTCATCATGACAATGCGCGCTCTCACTCATCGGCTCAAACAAGTGACTATTTGAGCACTCAAAAGTTAAAACGTCCAATTGATGGTTCATCCGCTGTATAGTCCTGATTTGGCACCTTGTGATTTGTTTTTGTTACCACATGTAAAGAATATACTGCGGAGACAACGATTTTCGACACCAGGAGAGGCGGTTGTTGTGTTAAAGATCTATGTTTTGGAGATATCTCAATCGAAATGGAAAAATGGTATTAAAATTGGTTCCAACATATTCAATGTGTATGTGTATGTGGAAAATATTTTGAAAACAGTAAAGAAGTTTCCACACCTTATGTTTTGTTTTTGTTACTTATTCCCAATACATTTCGAGCACCCTTCGTAGAACGATTACCCCCACAACTGAAAATTGAATTGACCTGTCACGAAACAGAAAAACGAACAGAAGTAATTAATAGTTTTAGTCCTACTTGGAATCAGAAATGCTAGGAGGAAGGAAGAACTAAAACAGCTGAAGAGCTTACATTTGGCGAAACGCTACGTCTACTGTTTTTTTCCACATAAATTAATTACCTTATTTTTCTCCCTTGTTCATTCATGCAAATAGAGTCCGCTTATACAAAAGTATCAGTGTTATTCTTTTTGGTACCGCTTAGACCGCTTAGATTTATTGCATGTTAGCTACGAATTGCGCACTTCGTGGAACAATTAGCGAATTTGTCCATAGAGTAAAATTGTTTTATTAAATAGTAACCTTACTTAATTTTGTTTTGCTGTTTCGATAGACATTTCTATATTTGTGTTTTTTATTGTAAATAGAAAATTGTTGACGATGTATTATTTTTGTGTTGCTAGGTACCTTTCTTTTCACCGCATTGGTAGTTAGCCTGGTATATTTACACTTTCTTCCGGCTACGTCATGGTTCGTAGCACTACTAAGAGAATTTCTCATAAGTTCGAGCAAGTCGACGTAACAAACACATCGTGAGGCACATACAAACCATCTACCTTACCACTTTCAACGACTACAACCAGTCCAAGGCACTAAGTACAGCACAATGCAAACGCTTACGTGCAAAGGGTTGAAAAACACATGCCGCATGTTTCTACACTGCGAAGGCAACAAAAAAGCTTTCATCATCATTAGGTCTTCAGCCCTGACTGGCTAGACGCGTACCATCATTGTTTCCTATTCTGAACTAACCTACAGATTTCTCTGAAATTTGCAGTCTGCATCTATCACTATCTGATCTAGGTCTACATCTACCTCTTTTTTCCTATCTCTGCTTGTAATATATACCATACTATTCCCCAAAAATGTCTTAGAACGCATTCCGACTTCTATTTCTCTTTTTCCCCAGATATCCTTGTTCCCCTACTGTTTCTATAACCTATTTGTTATTATCTTTGTCTGTCCATGCTATCGTCCTCATACATCTGAAGCACAGCATTTCAAAAGGCTGCTACCGTTTTTCTGTCTGCGTTTCAGACTGCCCGTATTTCATAGGCATACTGTGCTGTGCTCCATACATATGCTTTCAACAATTTTCTTCTTGTTCTATGTTTGTTGTCTTTCCTCATAGGCGCTGTTCTTTATTGTTAGATGCAGTTCGGCCACCTTCTATTGTTTTACAGTTATATACCCTATTTCTCTGACCTTCAATGGTTGTGAAGGGAGGCGGCTCCGTAGCGTAGTGGTATGTGTGTGACTACTACGCCCAAGGTCCCGGGTTCGAATCCCGACACGGTCCATTTGAAAAATGTTAGGCGAGCATTTTTCACAAAAATACACCCTCGTTCGGATGAGAGGTAAAATGGAGGTCCCGTGTGTGAGTGTTGTCACGCACGTTAAAGATCCCTACCTTGCTTGGAACAGCAAGGGTTCGGCAAAATTCCAAATTTTCCGGGTTAAAAAAGAACTCGCTTTCTGGCCAATGTAGTACCTTCGGGTGGAACATTGGAAAATCACATGTAAGGTTGTGAAGGGAGGTAAGCATTCTGTGGCTGCCAAGTTTCCCCAACACTTAACCATTTACCGATTTAATATATTTTCCAATGTATCTTTTTGCACAGTCAACATTAGTTGCAGATATTTCGTAACCAACAACTAGTTGTTTATACTAATCATCAGATTTATCTGCGCTTATTTTTTGTCATTAGGTTTTCCGTCTCAAAACTGGTTGGACATGTACCTGCACCTATTTATATTCTGAGCTAGCCTACATAGTTCCCTGAAATTCTCACACAGCATGTGAATACAGCTCGTTCCCCTTCTATTGTTTTCTAATTTTATGCCCTATTTCACCGAGATTCAGCTTTACAAGGTACACATGATGGACCATACAAAGTAATCCAAATGGACGACCAAACGGCCATAATAGACAAACAGAGCAAAAAACAACTGTTTCAATCGATAGGGTTAAACCAGTGTACATGAAGAACCAAACCTCAGAAACAGTCAGGTCCAGAAGAACAAAATTGCACTCCTCCAACGATAATCACAAGAAGCAGTAGAAGAGTACATTTCACAAAGTAATATATCACTTTTTATCGTGACTAACGCAGTCACTAGAAAGGGTATATGTAGGAGTATACAATCAATCATACTCCTAACTAATTGACCAAAAAGCATGCACTATGCAAATAAATGGCATGCACACTTAAAACACCCCTTAAACAATAATAATCTCATTCGACACCACAAAATATATATAATAGAATCTTCCGAACGCACAATAGACTCAAACCCAGGATAAAAAGCTCCAGACACTAGAGTAAATTACTTCTTAATAGTTCTCTTTTTAAGGTAGTCATCAAACTACATAGAGAGAAATTAAGAGTAGTACAAGACGGAAGCCACCAAGCTCCTCGTGCACCAAGGAATTTTTTTCAGATAAGTTGTCCACTGAAAACCGTTCATCTGTAGCAGGTGAGCAAAGTATGGTAAATGTTATTACACACAAATTCTTAGAAGTAAAGTCTCGACTGATAGTGATCCTAGCAAAGTGTACGATGTGGGCGATACCTGGAAAAGGATGGAAGCTGGTACCAGAGAAGGTAATAAACGTGAAGCACCATTAGAGAATGAAAATATTTCTAATTCTGGTTTGGAGTCAAATAGTAACAGAAATACTGCTATTAGTAACAGGTCAACCCTAATTAGTTCAAAATGTTGTTACTAGATATGGTAGAACTACTGAGTCGCCTAGTAGATTTTTACTTTTGTAGAAGCAAGAGTGTTACGTGTACGCTAGGAGTTATGGAACGCATCTTGATTTACCAAGTTAGAAAATACATAATGTTAAGTAGGTGTGAAGGTGCTGACATACCAGAAGTTATTATGTGTTTGGAATGGAATAATTTTGTAACCTTTTGCAATAACAAAAACTGTTATTAAAGTCGTTCAGTGTTTTGTATATTAGATATTGTTTCAGACACAACAATCGCAATACTTTATTAATCGTTTTACAGGTTTTTATATGGCACAATGCAACTAAGCAATAAAAACCACAGTTAGCGACATTTTGGTTTCATAAAAGCAAATATATTTTCTTCTTCCAAATCATGAACTTTTAGATATTGGGATATCATATGTACCACAAATTCAGACTTCAAGCTTAAGCTGAAAATAGTACATAGTAATGCTGCACCGATTTATATCTGCAGGACGTGTAACATACTGTTTTAATAAGCTCTAATAGTTCTAGTATTCCTAAAAATAGTTAGTTTCTAGTTTAATTTTAGCATGCTAATTATTAGAATTGTAGCGGCTGCAGGATCACCCAAGTAGCTTCTCAGCGAAGTTCCCAGAAAGATCTAATCCAAGAGTTAATCAATTTTTCTAAAGGCACTTACTTTAAGGGCACTAAACATGTCAGATTAGTCCATATCTATGATTAGATATCAATCATGCTTTAGGATCCTATTTATGTCAGGGTGGTCTGAAGCAAATTTTCAATTAGCTGAGTACTCAACTAAAATCAATTCTGAGAGCTACGTGTGTGGTTATCTTAGGCATTGGCAGTTTTAATTAATCTTAGAGATTTACGACCAGCGCATCCTAAGCCGAGTAAGAGCGCCAAGAAAGGGGTTATTTTTCAATTAACTGAAATGTATATAAGGAGGCCAGCCGGTGGGAATCGGGGTTGTTTATTTCCAGACGCGTTAGAGGTTAAAGCTAACGGTTACTAGTGATGTGTTTATTTCTCTGCAGTCAAGTGCGGGCCGTTATGTTTTAAGTTATTTATTTCTCTGAGTAAGTAATTAGTATATGTGATATTACTATGAACTCAAGGCTGTGTTATGCAGCATAAGTCAGTTATTTGTTTAAAAACAGTATTTGTCGACTTCCATAAAATACAATTCCGGGTGAATGCCCAGTTCAAGTAAATTGATCCGTTTGATTATTGCTTTGGAGACCGCATCGTTTTAGAAGGGTCTTCTATTATATTGTGTTTCGACGGTGTCAGAGGCCGTTAATCACTAATCCACGAGACTACCTGAGAATGCAAAGCTCAGGTCCGAAGTCAAGTTACGGTACTATTTGACCCTTGAGAAGGTCGTATTGTTCATGGTGTAGATGACCCCGTGGTTAAAAAAGGGTCGTCGCACTATGCAAGTTAGTTAGACTAGGGTAGCATTAATAAATTTTGTTATTGCGGTGTGTACACCTAGAACTGTATCTATTCAAAAATATGTTTGTTAGTTAAGTTTAGTTAAGTTGTGTTTGTGCTAGCCGGAGACTATAAGTGACTTATTTTCTGTTCTGCCATTTTGGTTCATCGCCCACGAACAAAGTGCGACGAGAGCTATTACCGCGATTGGTCCATGGGCCGTTTAATTCCCATGGTGGCGCCCTTTTGTACATAAGGTTATTTACTTTATATTTTGTTATGCATATGTAATTAGTTGAAGTTTTAGTTAGTAGCTCGTTCAGTAAAACAATCGAATTTTCGTCTCAGTGTGTTTGTTTAATGAACCCCCCCTTCACCGACTGCTGCAGCTTGCGAGGCAACGTCCCGAAACGTGAGGGTACGATAGTGTTAGAGGTCCTGTTATTTATTATTTATTGTTAATTGGATACCCTCACGCGGTAGGTAAATATTAAAATTACAGACGTAGATCGAGGGCCGCTGCTATTCGTACGACAAATCCCAATATCACAAAACCACTTGCACTGAAATCGCTTAAGGGTCTACTTTATGCCAATATCAATAGGATAAATCGTTCTAAAAAAGACGCATCACTGTAAGGGAATTGGAAGCGATTTTATAATGCAATTTCTGAAAGGCTTTATTTAGTTCAATAGAAAGCAAACTCTAGGGATTGTTGGTAGTGCAAGGATATAAAATGTTTATTTTCATATTTTATATTCAAGGATATTTCAGATAGTTGCAGAACACATTTGTATCACAAAAACGTGTCTGTTATGTTGAATGCATCAACTGTCACTTGATCTGTATTGCATGCCACTCTCTCCCTGCGGTTAATTAACGTAGAACTTTAATTTTATAATTGCACACTTGTCAGAATAAGAATTCTAAATATAATTTTGGTTTTGGACGTAAGAATAATAAATTAATTACAAAGGGTCTAATTAATATTTAGTTGTTAAAACTATCTTGTATAGACTTTTTTACATGGTTCTCACACCCTTATTTTTAACTCAAACTAAGCTATGCAGCATAATAGTTTTATTCGAATACATTTACTGAAGGGAGCTTAATCTCATAAAGTAAACACAAAACAAGTCGGCAGGGTAAATGATATTTCTGGCTTGAATTAATTAAAAAAGTGCAAACAAATCTTACATAATTAACATAATGTGTCGTTTTAAATTATTTGATAATTCCATTCCGTTAATTGCCAAAAATAGGTAAGAATTTATCAATTTCAATTTGAATGTGCATTTTTAATAATCAAGGTTTATGAGATTCTACTACAAATATTAAACTGTCGATTTTCGGGTAACAGGCATCTTTAAACCATTTAAAGATGTTAGTTAAACCATAATATTTCTTATTCAATCAAGAAAAAAATCTGAAGCTGCTTTCAATCGTTCACCTTCTTATTAAATAATAATTTCCAATAATATAAATTCGTTTTAATTGACTAAAAGGTATATCCACGCATGCATACCTTTGTCTTAAAGATGGGATTTAGATCTAAGAAAAACATGTTCTTACACACAGTTTACCTCACACCCCTTATTTTTCCTTTATTCCCTATTTCAGTAGTCTTACAATACCTGTTACGGATAAAAGGAGTATTATCTTATAAATTTAGATTTGTCCTGAAGTGACAGGGGCTTCGTAACAATTCTAATGATGCACTAGATAACTAGACTGATACAGGAGTGGGTTCCTATGGACAAAATTAAAAAAATTATAAAAGTTGTAAAATAATAAAAAATAAATTTTAAAGTAGCCGAAATACAAAACTTTGTTACAGTGGCCATCTATTCTGAAAAACGTTTCTATTTTCATAAACAAGAGCGCAAAACCGTCTTGTCTTAGCAACCCCTACGATATTTTCTCGACACGAAAGACGGGTATTCCGGATACGTCTCTTTTGTTTTTGGTTTCTTAAATTTATCGCATTATACTTTATCTATTTCATGCAACACCTTAAAAATACCTATTATCTTTATCAAATTAGAAGAAATTGTAGAATCAAGGGCTTCTCTCAAAATACGACTTCATCACTGGGGGATATCCTTTCACAAATTTATCTATATTTACAATTCATAAATAAATTCAAATAGAATTTAATTTACCCTTAACATCTATCGGCTTTAAATAATTGCCATAGGAATAATGATTTTTTTCTTAAAACAAGACAATTCCTTAACATGAAACCGGTTAGTACTATTTTATCTAACTGTTTTTTTTTTTTAATTTTCACGAATATTAGAAGTTACATTCTAATATTCGATTTCCCGAAATGCCACTTTAGCAATAAACAAAAGTCCCAGTCAATACAGTTTTCTGTATTCACATTTATAGTCATTTAATGTTACTAACTTGTTATTTACTTCTTAACTAGCACTATACCACATACAAAACCTATCTTAAATATAATCAGCAACGCCCTAATTAATCTTTAAAAATGTTCTAATTTTTAATTTCCTACATTAGATTACTTAAAACGGAATCAATTAGTGTAGGGAATTAATAAAACCTCTATAACTGTTAGGAAGAACTTGATACGGCTACAACAAATCCTAAATTGCATCAAGAAGTTCGGGCATGAAACATGAAACATTAAGATAATACAATATTACAATATGTTACAATACAAGAATGGACGGAATTACGACCCGAACGACGAGAGGATGCGTACAAGGATCTGGTCTCGGTCCCATCTTTTAGGGTATATTGGCAGAGAATTAACCGGACAACCTGGACAATGCCAACGAGGTGAAGTCTATTCTTGTATATGCGACTATATTTTGTTGGTGGTGGAAGGAGAATCTAGACTGGAAATACAGGCAAAGATTACTACAGCACTACGGACCGTGCAGAACTGGTGGACGAACAATAAAATGAATATCGCATTACACAAAACCGAGTACATTATTATGAAGGAAGACTCAGGCATAAAGATTAAAGGCGTAAAAATCAAGCGATCAGGAACACCGAACTATTTAGACGTCACGATAGCCAAAAACAGAATTAAGGCATACATAAACGAAGTCTGCATAAAAGTAGCGACAACAATAAACAACATAGTCACACTAGCACAGCGACACTATAACATTCCTCTAAACTGTACCATACTGTATCTGAACAGTGTACTGGCGGCAAACGTGGGCTATGCCACGAGTGCCTGGGTAAATAAATTTAACCTGATCAAACTTAAACAACAATTCAACAGCGCAAAAGGAAGCACACTGATCCGACTGACAACCGCGTACAGGGGGGTTTTGCACGACTCACTGTACGGGGGGCACCATTTATGTACTGAGAACTGGCAACACAGGTGAAATCTGAAATTGCCAAGTTTGACATTTTGAGGTTATAGGTACTCAGAAAGTTTTGACGTGCGAGCACTATTTGTGTTTTTTGCAGTGTTTAAAATTTCATCTCAGCTAAAATATGGAATTAACTCGCGAAAATTTTTGAGCTATAATTTATTATGACTTTCGACGTGGTCTAACTTAAGAATAATACATCAGTCGACTGAATTCAACTTTTGGCGATGAAGCGCCATCTACAGCCACTGTATATCGCTGGTACACTGAATTTAAACGTGGACGTAGTTCGCTCACGGACGAAGTTAAATAAGTCATCCGAAATCGGTCGTTGTGCAGAAAAATATCGATGCTGTGCAAAAACTAATTGAAGAAGTTTGTCATGTGACATATCAAGAAATCGATAGATGTTTAAACATTAGTACAATCAGCATACATAAGATTTTGCACGAACATTTGTGTGTTCGGAAGCTGTGTGCGCGTTGGATTCCTTATTTGTTGACAGATGCTCAAAAAATGCTCGTGCCGATTGGTGTCGTAAAATGATTTCAAAATACAACCGTGGTGCATCCAAAGCGGTATACAAAATTATCACAAGTGACGAGTCGTAGATTTATGCGTATGAGCCAGAAAGAAAAGGCCAGTCGGCAGATTAGGTGTTTCAATGTGAACCAAAGCCAACAAAAGTTGTTGGTTCTCGAGGCGTTAAGAAGCAAATGGTGGCGTTTTTCTTCACAAAAACCGATCCTGTGGCAACTGTGCCTTTCCAAAATCAAAACCATCCCAAAACGATAAATCATTTTGCATCACGACAATGCGAGCTTACATACATTACATGCAACAAACAAGTATTTAGTCACACGTAAGATCGAATTGATGGATCATCCGCCTTACAGTTCCGACTTGGCACCCAATGACTTTTTGTTGTTTCTAGTAATTAAAAAGAAACTGCGTGGACAACGTCATCGCTCGAAGAAGCGATTGGGGCTTTCAAAACGCATGTTTTAGAGCTACAATCTTCTGACTGGACAAAGTGCCTTAAAGGATGATTGAATCGCATGCAAAAGTGTATACATCTTAAAGGCGATTATTTTGAAAAGCAATAGAAGTATTTTTCATCAAATTCATTTGTTTATTCTTTCTATTCTCAATACATAAATAGTGTATCTCGTTTGTGACGCCAGGCACACTCTCACTGGATATACGGAAAAACTAACGGGCAGCTACGTACAGGTTATATAAGCACGACATAGACAAAATCAAGGATCTATTAAGAACCGAAAACAATATTAAGCCTAAAAACGACGTAAAAGAAAAACGGGCGAATGGCAGAGGAGATGGACTAACGGAAGTACAAGAAAACAAACATTTGACATTTTCTTGAATATCAGAGAAAGATTTTAAGCTATACACATAATTCCGATGCAGAAAATAACCCACGTTATCACAGGACCCGAACTGTATCCGATATATTTTGCACGCATAAAATTAAATCACAATAACGACTTCGCATTCGGTAAACGAGGAACGCACGTACATCCGGTGTTCCACTGAAAAAACATTCAAAGGTAACTAACACGAGAATGACATAACTAACAAACCATTACAATCAAAACATAGTTCACAATAACAGCTTGTAATTATTAAACGCAATCACATAGAAGGCCACCAAAATCTTACGCCGGAGATACATCGACGGGAAGCTCAACAACTAGCTAACATTCGGAAGAGAGTACCAGCTCGAGACTATTACATATCAGACACCAGGGATCAGTCGACTCCTAGGAAACCGGTACTTTACTCAACAAGATACTAATGACCATATATTTGATTTTCCAATGCTTCACCCAAAGGTACTAAATTGTCCAGAAATCAAGTTTCTTTACCTGTTCCAAGGTAGGGATTTTTAATGTGCGTAATAAAACACACACGGGACCTACATTTTACCACTTTTCTGAATGAGGATGTATTTTTGTGTAAAATGTTCGGCTAATATTTTTCAAACGGTTCGTGTCGAAACCTGGACTTTGGACTTAGAAGTCACACACAAATGTGCAGCCATAGCATGTTGGTACCCATCGTAATAGACATGTCTTATACATAAACAGGTGAAGGAAACTACTAATATCAGTATAAGAAGTCAACTTACCGACTTTTAGTGGCAAAATATGTTAAAAAAAATATTTGTTCAATTAGTGTAGCAACTACAAATAACGTATAATACTAAAGACATTATGGATAAAATTCTAATAGCAAAACGAAAAGAAAAACAATTGGCATACTAACCTTTGATAATAGGCTGAATAAGCAACAACTCAGAGAAAGGCATACACAGACACTTACCGCGCGTTGACACATACACACACATATATCATGCACACATACGCATACACACACTGCATAACCATTCGCACACAATGACCCACATACCCGCAAACACACACACCTTACTAAAATACCAGGGCCGCAAAGTTTGCGTGGTCTGTGATATCCGGCTGCCGACGGACATGGAGCACACAAAAACAGGCAAGTCAACGCTAATGATCCAGATTTCCCACTGCTGATGGTATGAATCGGAAACGAAGATTGATATGAACAAGTGACCAAATAATAACACCAATGGTACATATGCAAACACATACATCCACGCGCACGCACGCGTGTATACACACACACACGTACACTCACACATACGCACACACAAATGTAGCAGTGCCGTAAAGCCTGCGTGCATTCGTGTTTTCCAGCTGTCGATGGTGACAGAGCACGCGCAAGCAGGTCAAGTCAAAGCCAACCTTCCTGATTTCTGGCTACCGATAATTGAAATCAACGGTAAAATCTCATATAAGGACAAGCGAAGAAGTAGCAACGCCAATGGTACGCAAATGCACATACTAGTTTCCTCATTACCACCACTACCAACACACACACATACACATACATAACACACACACATACACACACACACGCGCAACCGAGCATACACACACACATACACTAACTAAACACTTGATAAACGTACCGCCTCCGCGTGGCTAGGAGCAGGAATAAAATCTAGGCAACAGGCAGAAAAAAAGGGGTGAGCATTTACCAGGCAGGAAATGAGGCCGTATTGAGCTTTAAATTGATTCAGGACCCGAACAAGGGAACGGAGTAAGGGTGGACCACATCCACGACTATATGTGTCTGGTGCACACAAGGTCTCCACGCAGTGCGACTGCAATAAAAATCACAGTCATGGCCAAAGTGCGGCTTCAACTACACCAAACGAACAATCGGGTTTGTTTAAGATTTCAGATAACAGACCGTCATCAAACGTCAGATAAATAAAAAAAATGGTGTCATTATATCATTTACAAATTTTTTAAGGCGCTTTCCTTGAATGTTTAACCAGGTTTATAAAAAATTAACTTGTAAATTAATTGGGTTTGATATTTTACTTGAAGGGCATAAAATAAAGAAATGTGTAATGTAGTTTTACGTTGCGGACCCTGAGTAATTGAAGTAATTGATAAAAAGGTTGAACCGTTTAATTAGGTCAAGATGTGATATTGTCATGTATAAATTTGAGATTAGTGAACCTGGAACGTAACACAAACAGATTTGCCAGCTAGTTCTGGTGGTGATAGGGTGGATTATATAAAAGCAGAGGAAATTATTTTAGGGGTTCTGCAACGTACCTGGTTAAAAAGGTCTTTGATCTGTTACTCAAGTTATGTAGTGTTGAACGCCAACTCAAATAGCACTTTTGTCTTTAGGATTTAATTAGCTGATGGGTGATCCATAGTACGACTAAAGGGTTATTATTTCTGACTCTACAGGTTAGTTAGTACTAAGAAGAGAACGGAAGAAAGGGAAATCAAGTAGAACCTGTGTTTATAAAACGTGTGGGTGTATGTGTGTGTATAACGTGTGGGTGTGTGTGTATGTGTTGGACCGCTGTAGTCGCCTCTTACGACAGGCAGGTCGTACCGTGGGACTATTCTATTCCCGGACCCACACGGGTGAAAACGAAAAAAAAACCGGAAAACGAAAGAAAACCTAGCAAAACAAGGAAGTAAACGAAATCGTAAGTCCAAAAATCAAATTCGAGGAAGAGCAAAGTCGACTTAATTTGGGGCTCGAGGACTAGGTATTGCGCTTAAGGCGTTTACGCCGCCAGCAGGAAAATGAAACCAGATCAAGGACATTAGGGTTTCGTCGACCTACATCCTCAGGTTCGGAAGGAGCATAAAATAAAGACTAACTCTCTTGGGCAGTTTTCTGCCAAATAGGAACAGCAGGGGCATCGTAGTTATAGCACTAGGTTGAGGAGGTGGCAAGGTTAAAAAAAAAACAAGAAAAAGAAAGAAGTAAGTAAGTCCGGGCGCAGGCGGCGAGTGGGCGGGGTCTTTAACCTATAGCTAAATTAAAAGGAAACCTGCAATAAATAGAAAAAAATTTATATACACTCACTCATTCAGACACAGCACAAAACATACAAAGGAAAAGAAAGAACTTATAATTAGGGCTGGGTCGGCGTATCGATATATCGATACGACCCCCGTATCGACCCCTATACAGCGAAAAATAAATATCGATATAACGATATGTATCGATACGGATCGATATATATATATATATATATATATATATATATACTTAAAATTGTTTGTTATCAAAATAATTAAAGTTTCAAGTTTAATATTTGTGACATAAGTATATAAATATATATATATATATATATATATATATATATATATATATAGTAACAGGCTTTTGGTCTGCTGGTTAATGAAATATACTCTTTATTATAAACTAAGCTTTCGGTTTTATTTTTAAACCATTATCAAAGATACTAAAAATTAAGAAACGTTAGTATGGGCATAAAACAGTTAAAAACTTACTTACTAATGTGAATTCTCTTTTGGATTTTTTATTTTCAATTTGTAATATTATAGGATTATCAAAATCTATTTTTTGTTTGTTTGCGTTAAAAAATTAAAAAATCCAAAAGAGAATTCCTAGAAATGTGTTACATATTTAAAAACCTAAACACTATTAATAAAAAAACTGACATTAACACACTAAGCTCTATATACACCTATCTACTTCATTTTAAATCCAAAAACAAATTCAACATAACTGATCAAATCACTTAATAAAACACAACATAAACATACATACAAGCACAAGCAAACACACGCATTCATTCACACACGCAAACATCCACATGCACCCACACACACATCCACAGACATACATACATTCACACAAACAACATAAACACACTAAAATACATTCGTAAACAAATAGACATACATCAACATACATATATAAACATACATACATACTAAAAATATCTAAATTTCAGTCAGACCATAAAAGAAATTAATTACAATCTAGAAAGTTATCTCGAACAGTGTCAAAATTATAAAGGAATTGTCATTATAACATTCAAATGTAATTAACAAACTACATTACTGTTTTCTTTTTAAAAGCTTTTTACCACACTTTCAACTTATATTCAAAATTTATCTATATCAACGATTTCATTGTCAAACCTCACATTAGTAAGTTTTTAACTATTTTATGCCCATACTAACGTTTCTTAATTTTTAGTATCTTTGATAATGGTTTAAAAATAAACCGAAAGCTTAGTTTATAATAAAGAGTATATTTCATTAACCAGCAGACCAAAAAGCCTGTTACTATATATATTATATTTTATAATTGCAAGGTCGTTATACCACAAATATATATATATATATATATATATATATATATATATATATATTATAATTAGTTTTTTACACAAGGTAAGTTGATAAATACTTACGTATTGAAATTAATAAGATGAAATAATAACTTAGACTTTTTATATATAATATATAATATAATTAAAGTTTCAAGTTTAATATTTGTGACATAAGTATATAATTATAAGTATAAATAATAAGTATATAAATATAAGTATATAATTATTTTGATAACAAACAATTTTAAGTGAAAGATCGAATTGTCAGTAAATACATTATTTTAAAACGATCTTTTATTCCCAAAGAAAGAGTACATAAATTATCGATGCGTATTGATTCGTACCGATACGTCTCGATATGTATACTTAATCTACACATTTAAACCTTCCGATACGAATCGCTATATATATATATATACTGCTGTGTTTCCCTGTATTAGAATCGAGCCTCACGAATTGGGCGTCAAGAATGCTGTGAAACCTACAAAAAGCTATTAACTTAACTAGTCCGTCATTTTCTTCTCTTAATCGCCTCTTTACTCCTTTCCGCCTCGGCTGCTCACCTAGTTAAAACTTTCATCCTCAATCATAAAAAAACAAACACATTCCTATCACAAACACCAACGTTAACTCTATTTACATCAATATTCACAATACATTAAAATTTCAAAATTAAAATTCAGCATAAATTTCAGTATCAGAAAATTTCAAGATTAAATTTATTATCATTTTAATGTGCATCCAGAATTAAAGTCCTTGTAGATGCCTACTAATTAATATAACAATATATGCAGACCTGAGTCTGAGTACAAAGGGAGCATCTCCCACCCCTTTACGTTAATTAACCAGGTTCGTCTAATTGAGCTCAAAGACATACCCAAATTTTCATCATAATCCAGAACATAAATACTAAATACCCCTTTCTACTTAAACAAGCAAATTTCACCTTAAAATTAAAATTCAGCTGTTAGTACAATTTCACTACTGTCCATTTTAAGTAAATCAATTATAAAGTTATTCAACACACACCAAAATATCAAAAAAATCGAACAACAAAGCATAAGTTACCTGAAGGTTAATGCACTCGTGGCCTCAATGTATATCGTCCTCTGTTAATCACACCAATCCAACTGGCTTATGTTTTGGTCCTCGTATTGCTAGTCGCCTTTAAAATTTTATACACCACCATTCATTTAAAGTTGTTTCAGTGCTTTTCCGGAACTCATTTGTGTATATCTGAAGCTTGTTTTGTGGATACAGACACGTTTACGAATCATTTAATTATTAACACCCCCGAAAAATAGCAAAGAAATTCATACTTCTTTCACAAATATACGCCAAAACTGCCTACTTTTGTGTATTCATTTGTCGTTGCAAATTTGACTAATTGGTACAGTGATACTAGACTTTATTCCCTTGTATCTTCTTTTCTAAGTGCATTAAATTACATTCATAGTAGCACGTAAAGAACAAACTGTTTTAAATCACCAAAATATACGAGCAAACTGTTTAAATTATTCTATCAAAATCGAAAAACTAAAAAGCACTGTTTAACGCATTGAATCAAATCGAAAATCTAAGAGAGGGAAGCTCATATTAACCTGGGTATATATAGTGGTTAGCCTGTCGGTCGGTTTTGTCCCCAAAACGGCCAGTTTCTAGAATTTCGTATACTATGTTCCCATCTCGACCGCCTGTGCGTCGGTTCTTATTAAATTTGCACTCGCACCAGTTAAATCTCAGAAATTTCGACACGGCTCGCAACGTCTGAAAATAACTAATTAATTTTTATACAGAAATGTTATTTTTACCTCTCAAGTTTGCCTCTTATTTTCAACCAATCGTGACCCTCGTGACGTTGCTCAAATCCCGCTTTTAATTATTAGTGTCTTTGCTTGACGCATTTTCTCTTTCCTTTTCTAAGCTGTTCTTATTGGTGCAAATTGATATTCTTTATTATCGATTATTTCAGTCCACGTGTGTTCTTATCTGGGTTAAATAACCCCGTAACCAGCCTTCCCGTGAATATTAACCGACGGTTTCTCCAAGATTCTCTGTAACCATTTGTTATCTGCAAAATTTACGCAGAACGAGCTTTTTTAAAAATACGCAGGTGTTCAAACATAATACTTCTACGATCTGAATATTATTGGGTTTTTACTAGTTTTTATACCTATTATATGTTACTAATGGTTCAATTAACTTCAATTAAAATAATACCCTTTAATTTTAGTGACTCTAATCAAATATTAATTATTATCTGTACATGTTGTTTAATACCGGTTACTTAAAATTGAGTTAATTAATATAAATTTTGCACGTAATTTCTATTTGTTTCTTTACTGGGAATAATTAAATTACACGTAGAGCTTTTTAATACTGCTTCCTTTTTTTTTATAGCAAACGTCTTGTAAATAATTTAACTCCCTTATTTTTAATGAAACGAATAAATTTTTATGCTTCACGGTTTTAATAACGCGTACCTTTTCCCAAAGCTTCTACACGGTGATGAAAATTATTTGATGTGATTATTTAATTTTCTACCCTGGTCTAAATATGAGTATTTCCCTCTATTTGAATACAAATAATCCCACTTATTTGCATGCAAATATAAAGCATTTAGACTGCAAAAAAAAATTTACAAAAAAAATTGCCTATCTCTCTTTACCCTTATCTATCTAACTTACCTAACTTATATCCAATCCAAAAAAAAAAATTTACACCTATCCTATATCCCTATCCTATTCTTAACTTTTAACTATACTCACTTCCCCCTACCTAATCCTATATACCTATCCTACTCTTACTCTATTCCTAACTCTCCACTAATCTTATATGAAATATCTATACTTAACCTATCTTATTTTCTTCCTTCATTTAATTTTCCTTCTCATCCTGTATACCTATTTCTAAGTATCTCCCGTATTTATCCTATACCTAGCTTTATTTTCTATAACTATACTAAAATTCACCTATCTCTATCCTCTGTTCATCAAGTTATTTAAATCTAACTCTTTTCTTGACCCTCCACGTCTTTCTTCTTACCATCCTAATACTCTTTATCCCTATTTCTCCCCCTTCGATATTTATACTTATCATCCCTATTATCTCACATACAATAAACTCATCCCTATTATCCTGACTCTTTAATATTGCTTCTTCTTCAGTCTCTACACATGTCTGTTTCTCATTTACTATTTTTTTTCTTTCTGCCGACAAACCAAACGATACTACTTTAAAATTATCGATTTTTCCCTCTGTGGAAAATCCTATGTACCTTCTAGAATTCTTATGTAATGGAATCCGCCAGAATGAATTCCTTAAATCTACTTTATTAAAAACAAACTTGCCATTTAACCTCGTCAAAAGTGTGTCCATGGATGGTGGACAATGGAATTGCGGTTTGGTCCGTTGATTAATTTTTCGTGCATCTAAACATAAACGAAGTCTATCATCCTTTTTCTTAACTACCACCAACGGATTTATGAAATCAGTGTTTGATACCTCTATTATGCCATCTTCCAACATTTTATTTAATTCTGCCTTCACCTGCTCCCGATATGCTGCTGGAATAGGATAAACCTTTGCGTTGAACGGTTCTGAATTATCCACTTCCAATATGTGCTCATAGCCTAACGCTGTGCTTGCTTCTACCCCCACTAATTCTGCATGTTTTTGTAATAAAGCTTGAACCTCTACTCTCCTATCCTCTGGACATCTTATCGTGTTGATCTGTTTACCTTCATCATCTTCTACCTCTACTACATTAATGCTCAACGCTGTGTCATCCTCTGTGACTTCATAACTGCCCTTCCATGGCACTACCCTATCCTTAATCCTTATTACCTTCCGTTCCATATCTATCAAAACCCCTAACTGTGTAACAACCCGATTTTCAATCGCTTTGTTGAGCATAAATTTTATAATTATTTTTTATATAATGTTACGCTACTGCGTACCAATTCTTATAGTATTAATAGTTGACACAATTTAATTATCACTTGTATATTTCACGAATCGTGGTGGAATTATATGTACGTTTTACAAAGCCTGCATACACCGTGGTGGAATAACCTCATACAAGCGAATTCTTCTATATTTTAAAAGCTTTCGTTATACATCTACGGTACCTGAGATCGCATAATATTTACAATACAATGTAGTGAGAGGGTTTAGTTTCTGGTATTTAAACATATGGTGCGGCCTATGGCCGCAGGACCGGACGAATTCATTGGGGTTTTGCAGGAATGTGGCTGCAGGAATGTGGTTGCAGATGTAAAGAAACAGCAATGATTCTTGGCTTTTTGGTGTGTGGTCTTTGGGGACAGACGTGTTTATGTGTGTGCTTAGAACACGTGAGTATTTATTTTGTTGGATGACATTTTTTAATAATGCAAAGCAACCCTTTGCTATGAGTTTTATTTCGATTCTGCGTCTCTTTTGTAGCGTCTTATTAATTTGTAGGGAAGGATTACTTTAATTCTACATAGACGCTACGACGGTGTGCTATTGCTTAGGGTTATTTAAAAGAAAATTCCTTTGCTTCAACTACCGGTCATTGGAACGTAATAAAGACGTGAACTAACCTTTGTTAATAGCTCAGTAAAGAAAGCTTTTTCGGATTTACGTGTCAAACTTTTGTAGTGTTGTAAAGGTTAATTATTATAGACCAGTTGATACTGTTTACTTTTGATCGCGGAAATGTATGTTCGTTCTACCTATAGTCGCTAAAGACGGGGTGCGGGAGCCGTGTTGCGAGCTATAGTCCGGTCTGTTTTTTTTTGTGAATTCTATTGACATTAAATTACGTTCGCGTGTTCCAAAAAATAATCATTGAAGAGAGCATACGGTATTAACCCATGGAATCCTTGATTTAATCTGTACATACGGATACCGTGTTGTAAAGACAGTAATGCATAGTTGTGTTTCACAGTGCTTTTGTTAATATAATTAAAGATCTTAAGTTAATCCTAGTTAGGCTAAAGATTAGGTATATGTGACGACGTGCACGTCCCTAGATATCAATTAGGTTAGATAGAATTACGTTTATATTATGTCGGAATAGTGGGCCCTGTAGGCCCTATTTCATTTCGAGTTCAAGACTTTATTTATTTGTGTATATATCTGCTTTTCCGGACAGTCGATAGTATAATAAAATGTTATTTCTTTTTTCTAAACTATGAAGTTTATTTCATGATTACTTTTATTAGGTATCAGTGCCTTTCCGCTGATTGGCGCCCATGTTTATTATAAATTGTTAATATATGTATCGATGATTTTTATCCATATCGCATATTTGGTAAGTACAAGCAAGGGTTTAGTTAAGAGTTTGAACCACGACCTACGCCGCTGAGTTTAGTCTGCCTGGCCTTAATTAACCGTCTTGACTGGTCTTTACAGGCCCTCGACGGACGGTTGATTAGGTAATTATTACACTAGCGCCTAACGCTTGGGGCTCGAATTTTGTATCGTTTTTACGTTGCTCAATTTTTCAAACATAATTGTACTGACGCAGACACTTTTGAATTGTTGTGCTGAAGCATTTGCTTTACTTGCCAAGTTGAATGTACATTATAATTTTTTGTGGAGTTAACATATGCGTGTATTTTGAATTTATTGAACTGATATTATTATTGAAAATGTTTATAGTAGAGTCTTTAAAAGCTGACGAGCTGAGTCACGAATTATTAATTCGAAATTCAGATCCTTCTGATAAAACTGTTGATGTTAAAAGAAAATTATTACGTTCCAAACTTGCATTAGAAAAATGGATGTTTCAATTTTTTCTAACTACGAAAAATTCAAATTAATCAAAAGACGAATTAAATTGTTTAGAACAAAAATTAATGAATTGGAATCCTTGCTTCATTCTTATAAAATTACTCCTAAGAAAAATGAATATTTACGGTTGCATACCAGACTTTCACACGTCTATCGAAGGTTAACATACACAACCTTCAATGAAGAATATTCTTCATTTCATTCACAAATATTTTCTCGTTGTATTAAGTCTATTGAAATGTTAGAGCAAGTCCATGAAGAACAAGAATTTAATTCTAACTTTACATATTTTTCTTTAGGTGTTAATCGCGACTCTACTCATGTTCCTACCGGAAAAGACCTACCTTCTACGTCCAACATTGTCACCCACACTGAGCCTTCAGTTGGTATTTCAACTAAGGACCTTAGTACCTTAATTGACTCGCTTAATAGAACTCGTTCAGCGGTTCCGATTTATAAATGGGGTCTCCAGTTTACGGGTGATCCGAAAATATTTCTGTTTTATCTTTCATTCAACGTTGCAATGAGCTTCAGGTTGCTCGGAAGGTTTCTTCTGAAGATTTATTCGAAGGAGCCATTGACCTATTTTCTAATTCGGCTTTGGCTTGGTTTAGAGCCACCCGTTCCTCTGTTCATTCTTGGGATGAATTAATTTACAAACTTAAACAAGACTTTCTCCCCGAGGACTACAATGAAAATTTATTGGCCGACATAAAGGCGCGAAAACAAAAATTGAAGAGTCCCTATTGTTTATATTTCTACCATGGTAAATTTATTTGCTCAATTGGATGAAGCTATTGCAAACTCGAACAACTGAAAATTATTAAAAGAAATTTGCAATCTTTTTATGCCACTCAATTGGCTTTGATTGAGGTTACGGACATTTCGCACCTAATCTCTTTATGTAAAACCTTGGAAGGTATTAAATTACGACATGCACCTGTCGAGGAGCTTCCCACTTCCAACAGATTGCCATTCAGTCCAAATCCTAGGGTCCTTGTTTCACCTACTACAAAAAATATAGTAGCAAGAACTGATATTTCTAATTTCTCAAAAACGAATACTGCCAAGTCTACTACAATTTGTTTCAACTGCAAAAAATTAGGTCATTCATTTCATACCTGTGCCGAAAAGCGCGCATTATTTTGTTATTTGTGCGGACAACACGATGTTACTTCATTGGATTGTCCAAAATGCTCCCAGAAGTCAAAAAACTAGTTTCGAAGAGTCATTTCGTTAGCCGATGTACCTCTTCACCAAAATTTGCGCTGGCTGACAAAAAGATTTGGCCCGATTGGCTTCAAAAAGTCAAAAATTTTTTACAAACTACTAAAATTTCTTCTAATTTCTATAATTCTGAAAGAGATTCCAGACCTCATATCGCTGTTAAAATTTTTAACGATAATTTAGTTGCTCTATTGGATTCTGGCGCAACGACCACGATATTAGGGAAATCGGGAATATTTTTAATTGACAAATACGATTTAAGATTAAATCGTAACGATGAGTTTTCGTCACTCTCTACGGCTGATGGTACTTCACAGTCTATTCTTGGTAAGATTACTTTGCCACTTTGTGTTAATGGTCTCACTCATGAATTATCAATTTTGGTTTCTGATACAATTGAGAATGCCCTTACCCTTGGTGTAGATTTTTGCCAATTATTTGAAATTAAAGTAGATTTTTCTACAAAAGAATTTTTTGCTTGTTCTTCTGAAATTGATACTTTTCATATGATTAAATGTGCTGATGAATTGGATGAAGGTCAAAAATCCGAATTGAATCGTATTATTTCTTTATTTAACTTACTTGATCGTCCAGAATTGGGTCGAACTGATAAAGTCACTCATACTATTATTACTGGCGATGTTATTCCAATTAAACAACGTTATTATCCTTTATCACCTGCCATGCTAGCACATGCAAATAAAGAGATTGATGAGATGCTGGCTCAAGGCATTATTAGCCCGAGTTCTAGTCCTTGGAATTCGCCGATGCTGTTGGTTAAGAAGAAGTCGGGAGAATTTCGTGTTTGCTTTGATGCAAAAAAATTGAATTCTGTAACAAAAAAAGATGCGTATCCTCTTCCATTTTTAAATGACATACTTGATAGGTTTCGCAATGCCAGGTACTTAACCTCTATTGATTTAAAGAAAGCTTTTTGGCAAATACCTTTAGACGCGGCGAGTAGAGAAAGACTGCCTTTACAGTTCCTCGCCGAGGTTTATTCGAGTATAATGTAATGGCTATGGGTTTAACCAACGCGCCTAGTACACTTCAGCGGCTCATGGAGTCTATTTTGGCCATTCCTTGTCGCAAAATGTTTTTGTTTATTTAGATGATATTATTGTCGTATCGAGTACTTTTAAAGAACATATTGAAATTTTAGAGGAAGTTTACAAAAGACTTAGAGATGCGAATTTTACCATTAATCTTTCAAAATGTGAATTTTGTAAACCCAAGTTATTATATTTGGGTTATGTTGTTGATAAAGACGGTCTTCATACCGATCCTTCTAAGATAGATGCTATAGTCAATTTTCCGCTACCTAAGACAGCCACAGAAATTAAACGTTTTACTGGAATGTGTTCGTGGTATCGTCGATTCATCAATGATTTTCCACAATTTTGGCTCCGATTAATGACCTATTAAAAGCAAAAGGAAGTCTCAATCTATTACCTGGAATGAAGAAGCTCTTAAATCCTTTGCAAAAATTAAAGCTTGTCTTGGCCAGGCTCCCATTTTGGCTAGCCCTGACTTTACTAAGCATTTCTACTTACAATGTGATGCGTCGAATTATGGTGTTGGAGTTGTGCTGACTCAAGGTGAGGGCGACAACGAAAAGGTAATTGCTTACGCATCTCGTGCTCTTAATAAGGCTGAGAAAAATTACTCGGTGACAGAAAGGGAATTGTTAGCTGTCATTTTGGCATTCAGAAATTTAGGCCTTACATAGAAGGCACACACTTCAAGGTTATTACCGATCATCATTCTTTGATCTGGCTTAATAGCCTAAAAGATCCTTCAGGTCGATTAGCGCGTTGGAGCGTTAAGCTTCAGCAGTTTGATTATGAGGTGATTCATAGGAAAGGTAAACTACATGTTGTACCTGATGCTCTTTCCAGAGCTCCTGTTGAAATTAATTCTTTAAAATTTTCTTCTGATGATATCGATGACTGGTACAAAAGATGCTATCAGAAATTTCTAATAAACCTGATTCTTATCCGGATTGGAGAGTTGAAGATGGAAAAATTTATAAATATATTTCTAATAATTTATCAATTGAATCAAATTTGGTGGAATGGAAACTAGTTGTTCCAAAGTCGAGTCGTAATGAGATTTTGCAAAGTGTCACGATGACCCTACCTCGGCTCATTTAGGAGTTTTCAAAACTTTTTCAAAGATTAAAGAGTTATATTATTGGCCCAAAATGAAGTCGGACATTTCTAAATATATTCGCAATTGTAAAATTTGTTGTGAAAGCAAATCTGCTCAATTTAATCATTATGGATTTATGGGCCAGGAAAAGCAGATCTCTTTCCCATTTCAATGCCTTTCTATCGATTTAGTTGGTCCTTTTCCTCGTTCAAAACAAGGGAATACAGTTCTTTTAGTCATCAGTGATTGGTTTACCAAATTTACTCTAATCCACCCAATGCGCAATGCCTCTGCACAACGCATCTGTGAATATATTGAAAATTATGTGTTTTTGGTTTACGGGGTTCCACAAATTTGTATGGTGGATAATGGTCCCCAATTTAAAAGCGTTTTGTTTTCAAAATTAATGAATACTTATAACGTTCAATCCGTTTGGTTTAACGCAAATTACCATCCGCAGGTAAATTTTGTCGAAAGAGTAAATAAAGTTATTGGAACAGCCATCCGTAGTTATATTAAAGACAGTCATAAGGAATGGGATGTTGAAATCCATAAAATAGGACACGCCCTCCGAAACGCTGTTCACGAATCAACAAAATTTTCACCATCATTTTTGGCTTTTGGCCGTACCGTTCCTATTTCTGGAGATTTTTGGTCGGTTAAAGAATTTCAAAGAGGATGAGTTGTTTTTAGAAAATCGAGAACAGTTAGTTCGAGACATGAATGAACTATCTCCAATTTTTCGGGAGGTAAAAAGAAATCTTCATTTGGCGTATGAGCGCAATACCCGTTCATATAATCTAAGACGAAGACCTTTGAAGTTTAATGTTGGTGATATTGTTTGGAGAAAGAATTTTGTTCTGTCGGATGCTACTAAATCATTTAATAAAAATTAGCTCTAAATATTTGGAAGCTAAGATAATTGAGGTTGTTGGTACTACGACTTACCGCTTAGCGACGGTGGATGATAAACC
Organism: Platerodrilus igneus; assembly: GCA_036346225.1. Lineage (NCBI taxonomy): Eukaryota > Metazoa > Arthropoda > Insecta > Coleoptera > Lycidae > Platerodrilus > Platerodrilus igneus. The sequence goes on along the minus strand of JARFIW010000229.1, from coordinate 685,108 downwards.
GTTGGGTATTTTTTCATGTTAAAGATTTAAAGCCACATTAAATATTTTCCTATTACCTTTATTCCCAGTTCTCAGTTGTTAAGTTGAATTCAAGCTATTGGATTTAAGCCTTGTGCATTCACTAGTATTCACATTTTATTTCTGCCTTTGCTGGTGCAGAGGTTGTTGTGGACGTTGGTCCATACACTTATTTTTGGATTTCGCCTAGAAGTCTATTTTTTTGTATATTTTGTGGGTTATTGGATTTGAGTTTCGTTGGTGTTGGAACTGATCACTCCATTCACTTTCGCTTATTCAAACTCTGTAGTTGCAGTTTGGACTGCGCATTTTATTTAATGGAAGCTTGGCTTCTAAAGTAGATATTTGCCGATTATTAAGTTTTAATACTTAGGAACTTAGCTTCAAGAGTTGGATTTGTAACTATTGTTTCGATAGTTGCTGGAGCTAATAGTTTTCAAGTTACCTTTAATCACTTAAATGTGTGAAACATTTTAACTTGTTGGAGGTTGTAGCAAGTCATTTTGTTTTAGAGTTTCGATAATCGGTGTTAGGTGTAGAATCTAATATTGACTTGGTGAATTTAACGTATTTCAAGTTCAAAATGTGTTTAGTATGGTTTCCTTACGTTGAGAGGTTGAAGGGTTGAAATTTCTTCCCGCAATTTCAACTTTTGTGGGGGGGGTGTGTAACAACCCGATTTTCAATCGCTTTGTTGAGCATAAATTTTATAATTATTTTTATATAATGTTACGCTACTGCGTACCAATTCTTATAGTATTAATAGTTGACACAATTTAATTATCACTTGTATATTTCACGAATCGTGGTGGAATTATATGTACGTTTTACAAAGCCTGCATACACCGTGGTGGAATAACCTCATACAAGCGAATTCTTCTATATTTTAAAAAGCTTTCGTTATACATCTACGGTACCTGAGATCGCATAATATTTACAATACAATGTAGTGAGAGGGTTTAGTTTCTGGTATTTAAACATATGGTGCGGCCTATGGCCGCAGGACCGGACGAATTCATTGGGGTTTTTGCAGGAATGTGGCTGCAGGAATGTGGTTGCAGATGTAAAGAAACAGCAATGATTCTTGGCTTTTTTTGGTGTGTGGTCTTTGGGGACAGACGTGTTTATGTGTGTGCTTAGAACACGTGAGTATTTATTTTGTTGGATGACATTTTTAATAATGCAAAGCAACCCTTTGCTATGAGTTTTATTTCGATTCTGCGTCTCTTTTGTAGCGTCTTATTAATTTGTAGGGAAGGATTACTTTAATTCTACATAGACGCTACGACGGTGTGCTATTGCTTAGGGTTATTTAAAAGAAAATTCCTTTGCTTCAACTACCGGTCATTGGAACGTAATAAAGACGTGAACTAACCTTTGTTAATAGCTCAGTAAAGAAAGCTTTTTCGGATTTACGTGTCAAACTTTTGTAGTGTTGTAAAGGTTAATTATTATAGACCAGTTGATACTGTTTACTTTTGATCGCGGAAATGTATGTTCGTTCTACCTATAGTCGCTAAAGACGGGGTGCGGGAGCCGTGTTGCGAGCTATAGTCCGGTCTGTTTTTTTGTGAATTCTATTGACATTAAATTACGTTCGCGTGTTCCAAAAAATAATCATTGAAGAGAGCATACGGTATTAACCCATGGAATCCTTGATTTAATCTGTACATACGGATACCGTGTTGTAAAGACAGTAATGCATAGTTGTGTTTCACAGTGCTTTTGTTAATATAATTAAAGATCTTAAGTTAATCCTAGTTAGGCTAAAGATTAGGTATATGTGACGACGTGCACGTCCCTAGATATCAATTAGGTTAGATAGAATTACGTTTATATTATGTCGGAATAGTGGGCCCTGTAGGCCCTATTTCATTTCGAGTTCAAGACTTTATTTATTTGTGTATATATCTGCTTTTCCGGACAGTCGATAGTATAATAAAATGTTATTTCTTTTTTCTAAACTATGAAGTTTATTTCATGATTACTTTTATTAGGTATCAGTGCCTTTCCGCTGATTGGCGCCCATGTTTATTATAAATTGTTAATATATGTATCGATGATTTTTATCCATATCGCATATTTGGTAAGTACAAGCAAGGGTTTAGTTAAGAGTTTGAACCACGACCTACGCCGCTGAGTTTAGTCTGCCTGGCCTTAATTAACCGTCTTGACTGGTCTTTACAGGCCCTCGACGGACGGTTGATTAGGTAATTATTACAACTGCATCATACAGTCAACACCTAAAATGCTCTGAAACTTCAGTCCAGGTACAATTACAAACTCCTGTTCACAGCTTAAACCTCCTATACCTATCCTAAGCACCACAACACTATTTACTACAGCAAACTTCTTTTATTTGGAGCTACTAAATGACTACGCTTTATAGGCATAATTCTATCACAAACCTTATCCCTAATTTTGTTGACGAATTCCTCCGATATTAAACTCGCCTCTGCCCCTGTATCAAGTAATACTTCTACATTATTCTCAAAAATTCCTATATTAATAATTGGCAAACATAATTTTTCCTCAGTTTCTGGCTCTACTTCCTCCTCAATTTTGAAAAATTCACGTGGATGTTCATATACATTTACACTGAAATCTAGTGGTCTGTCGCGTTCTAAAATCCTGTCCAGGTCTGTTTTCCCTACTTGGTCCTGGTCTAGCCGTCACCTCAGCGTATGTCCTAGGCGTTTCCACTCGTTCCGTGTCTGTATTAGCAGTCCCCTCATGTCCGGTGAACTATTCCTTCTGGTAGGTTCCGGTCTCGGTGCAGGTCCCTTCCTAAACTATTATTTCTAAAGTATGGTCGTCGCTGTTCCCAATTCTGTCGCTGGTATCCGTAACTATTTCCCCTTCTAGCATAGTTGTCCCGTCTATTGTCAAACCTAACTGTGTTGATCTGTCTTTCCCTATTATCCCGAGGTCGTCTACTACTTACGTCGTCGTACCTCTGCAGGTATTCTAAAAACATTTCTCTGTCCACTATGTTCTGTAGTGCTACGTGTTGTCTTACTTCTACCTCGAAGTGTCGTGATAAATACTTGATAATTTGTCGGTCCGTCAGTGGTGGGTTCAGTTGCTTTGCTATGCTATACTTGCGTATAGCATATTGCTCCTACTTCCTGAAAATTTCTCTTAAATTTCCTGTGATTAAGTCGTCTCGTACCTGATCTTGTCTGTGGTCACTCCAGTAGTGCTTTAAAAATCTGTCTTCAAAGTCCGTGTAGGTGTCTATGTCCTGTCCTACTAAATTGTACCATGCTTCCGCGTTGTCTTTCAATAAAGCCTTTATCGTATTCAGTTTAGTCTGTTCGTCAAATAAATTTCCCACTAGATTTCTTACACTATTAATAAAAATTTGTGGATTTACCCTGTTATTGCCATAAAACTTCATGTGTTGGTCCAATGATCCTCCACCTGTATAAAATCTGGGACCATCCCCCGTTAAATTTGACATGTTGTATTTGATACTACTAACTTCGCGTTCTACCCTGCCTAACTGATCCCTACATGAGTCCGTCACTTCAGTCATTTTATATTAATCTCTTCTTCACAAAAATGCGTACTTCGGACCTTAAATGTCCCATTTCCTGTCGAAGACCTGTAATATCACGCTCATTTTTTTCAACCCTATTTTCTACTTCCCCCAGTTTCACGGTAAGACTATCTTTAAATTCTGTAAATTCTTTAGTATTTTGTTCAATTTTCCCGCTTATCTGCTCTAATTTTTGGTTGGACTCTGTAGCAGTATAAAATCCTGCTAGTATCGCTATAGGTAGGCAACCCTAATTTCGTGTGTATACATCTATGGTAGTATAAATTTCTATTGCAAATAAAACCAGATAGAGCAGAGTAGGGATTCGAGATCTAACGGTTTGACTCGGGGTCGCTTGGGTTTCCTCCTTCTTGTTGAGTTGATCTTGCAAGCAAGAAGATGTTTGGAGAAAATTATTTGATATTGAGAATTCTCGCAAAGAAGCGAGTCCGATTTAAACAGTTTTGTTTAATGAAACTTACAGCAGGATAGTGGTATGTAAGATGTCTTTTAAATAAAATTTGTTAATGAAGTATTACAAATTTTAGCTGTCAAGTTACGGCGGAATCAAACTATTATAGTTAATTTAAATTAGATTACTACGGCAGCTCTTGAACGAAGGTGGTTTCCAGTAATCTAATGACGTTGCTTAAAAATTGGACTTGATTAAAACGGAATTTACTAGGAGGCTGTACCATGAGAATTTAATGCAAATAACAGGTCAAGCTAAGTCAAGGTCGCAGCTGGAGGCTAGGTTTGGGCTGTTGGCAGACAGATGGTTGTTGTTGTACTACAAATATTGTAACTAGGTAATTATTGCTTCTAACCGGATCGAGGCTTGAAACAAAATTTAATTACATCCAAGTGTAAACATTTCGGCGGTTTACATTCATTGCTATTTTAAAATTGTTAGTAAGTTATTAATACCTGCTCGATAATTTAATTACGGTATCAGTCCGCAATTACTACACATTAAATTTGAACTAGAATGACGTTACCTAATTTTCATTTCACTTTGAACATATAGCAAATTTGCATAAAGGCTTGGTACCCATATTATACATTCACATACAGTGTAACACTGATGAGGGTGTGAGCTCTGACCATTATCGGCGCTTTAAATTTGATTGTAAAGATTTAATATGAATTAATTTTCCATTAATTGTACATAATATTTATTGACATATGAAAGTTTATGTCAGGTTGTGTATAGTTTTGCAGTCTGAAGTTTTACGTAATGAATCAAGGCAAATCATTGTTTTTTTACATACCGTTTTATTGTACATATATTACTGCAACATTAGAAATATTTTTTTGCCCTTCAATTATATTATTTATTGAACTGGTGTGATGTGACTTAGTGCATTAAATGGTACACTACTGTGTTAAGCTATACAGGTCAGCCCACCCCTGAGGAAGCCATAGATGTCTCCTGCTCTTAAGTTATAATAGCTTAGGCTATGCGTTTAGTAAGCAAAATTTAGTGTTTTGTTTAGATTCTGCCATACTTGGGGAGACGGAGTTTGCAACCAGTGCAGCAGTCCCGAGGTAACTGGTATAATTTTACTCCCGTACAGATAGGGGTAACAAGGAGTAGACAACTCCTCCCTCGCTCTATTCAATTCTTCTCTAGCTCTATTAGATTCTTCCCTAGCTCTATTAGCTTCATCGCTTAGCAGTTCTAATTTTCTGTTGGATTCTTCGTTCATCTTCTCTAGCATTCTCATTATCATCTCGTTTCCTTGATCCCCTGATTCCGTCCTTGACTGATCTCTACTGCCTCCAGCTTCATCCATTTTAGAATTTTTCACACACAATGCACTATCGTCACTTCCAATTTTCACTCCTTAACCACTCTTTTCTCTGCATACGTTCTAATCACTCACACACACTCTAAAATACTCCTAAATTTATACACACACAGAAACTCTCTCTCTCAGATCGCCAGTTTCCTGGAATAAAATCACAAAAATTTTATTTGAAACTCGAGCCTCACTTTTGGGTCGCCAAAGAATGCTGTGTTTTCCTGTATTAGAATCGAGCCTCACGAATTGGGCGTCAAGAATGCTGTGAAACCTACAAAAAGCTATTAACTTAACTAGTCCGTCATTTTCTTCTCTTAATCGCCTCTTTACTCCTTTCCGCCTCGGCTGCTCACCTAGTTAAAACTTTCATCCTCAATCATAAAAAAAACAAACACATTCCTATCACAAACACCAACGTTAACTCTATTTACATCAATATTCACAATACATTAAAATTTCAAAATTAAAATTCAGCATAAATTTCAGTATCAGAAAATTTCAAGATTAAATTTATTATCATTTTAATGTGCATCCAGAATTAAAGTCCTTGTAGATGCCTACTAATTAATATAACAATATATGCAGACCTGAGTCTGAGTACAAAGGAGCATCTCCCACCCTTTACGTTAATTAACCAGGTTCGTCTAATTGAGCTCAAAGACATACCCAAATTTTCATCATAATCCAGAACATAAATACTAAATACCCCTTTCTACTTAAACAAGCAAATTTTACCTTAAAATTAAAATTCAGCTGTTAGTACAATTTCACTACTGTCCATTTTAAGTAAATCAATTATAAAGTTATTCAACACACACCAAAATATCAAAAAAATCGAACAACAAAGCATAAGTTACCTGAAGGTTAATGCACTCGTGGCCCCAATGTATATCGTCCTCTGTTAATCACACCAATCCAACTGGGTTATATTTAGGTCCTCGTATTGCGGTCGCCTTTAAAATTTTCTACACCACCATTCATTTAAAGTTGTTTCAGTGCTTTTCCGGAACTCATTTGTGTATATCTGAAGCTTGTTTTGTAGATACAGACACGTTTACAAATCATTTAATTATTAACACCCCCGAAAAATAGCAAAGAAATTCATACTTCTTTCACAAATATACGCCAAAACTGCCTACTTTTGTGTATTCATTTGTCGTTGCAAATTTGACTAATTGGTACAGTGATACTAGACTTTATTCCCTTGTATCTTCTTTTCTAAGTGCATTAAATTACATTCATAGTAGCACGTAAAGAACAAACTGTTTTAAATCACCAAAATATACGAGCAAACTGTTTAAATTATTCTATCAAAATCGAAAACTAAAAGCACTGTTTAACGCATTGAATCAAATCGAAAATCTAAGAGAGGAAGCTCATATTAACCTGGGTATATATATGGTTGGCCTGTCGGTCGGTTTTGTCCCCAAAACGGCCAGTTTCTAGAATTTCGTATACTATGTTCCCATCTCGACCGCCTGTGCGTCGGTTCTTATTAAATTTGCACTCGCACCAGTTAAATCTCAGAAATTTCGACACGGCTCGCAACGTCTGGAAATAACTAATTAATTTTATACAGAAATGTTATTTTACCTCTCAAGTTTGCCTCTTATTTTCAACCAATCGTGACCCTCGTGACGTTGCTCAAATCCGGCCTTTAATTATTAGTGTCTTTGCTTGACGCATTTTCTCTTTCCTTTTCTAACCTGTTCTTATTGGTGCAAATTGATATTCTTTATTATCGATTATTTCAGTCCACGTGTGTTCTTATCTGGGTTAAATAACCCCGTATCCAGCCTTCCCGTGAATATTAACCGACGGTTTCTCCAAGATTCTCTGTAACCATTTGTTATCTGCAAAATTTACGCAGAACGAGCTTTTTTAAAAATACGCAGGTGTTCAAACATAATACTTCTACGATCTGAATATTATTGGGTTTTTACTAGCTTTTATACCTATTATATGTTACTAATGGTTCAATTAACTCCAATTAAAATAATACCCTTTAATTTTTAGTGACTCCTAATCAAATATTAATTATTATCTGTACATGTTGTTTAATACCGGTTACTTAAAATTGAGTTAATTAATATAAATTTTGCACGTAATTTCTATTTGTTTCTTTACTCGGAATAATTAAATTACACGTAGAGCTTTTTAATACTGCTTCCTTTTTTTTTATAGCAAACGTCTTGTAAATAATTTAACTCCCTTATTTTTAATGAAACGAATGAATTTTTATGCTTCACGGTTTTAATAACGCGTACCTTTTCCCAAAGCTTCTACACGGTGATGAAAATTATTTGATGTGATTATTTAATTTTCTACCCTGGTCTAAATATGAGTAATATATATATATATATATATATATATATATATATATATATATACGTGTCAATACGCATAGATACGCATCGATACGTATCGATACGTATCGATACGCACCGATACGCATCGATACGTATCGATACGTATCGATACGTATCGATACACATCGATACATAATATGTGTCAATATTCGATACGCAAAATTCCGTCTCGCCCACCCCTACTTATACTTAAACAAAATATATATACAGAACACAGTATTCCCAAAACTCAACCCCAAAAAAGTCAATGTCCCCAATTTACATGTTTCATTATGAGAAACCCCTTAAACATTCAAAAACAATTACCCATGAAAATGGCGAGCTGTAGTTTTTAGGCAACTACCCCCTGACGGAAACTAGAAAAAAAGAGAAACAAACGCAACCCTAAAAACCACAGCTCTAGATCATCGTAATTATAAACTTAAACTAAATTTACAAACATAAGGCAACATTTTCAAATGTGCCCGCAAGTCTTTAGACCGTTTTTACATTGATAAGTAGTATGTTTTTAGTGATTTATAACCAAATAGTAAAGCATTAATAAAAAAAGCAGTAAATACCAAAATAGTTCAATAATTTTTGTAAAGAATTAAATTTAGAAAAGTCATCTATGAACGGTAAAACACCAGGTGTTCTGGTTCCGAAGTCAGAAGCGCATACAAAGAAAACAAAAACGAACTCACCCTCGAGTTACTGGCATTGGGGTGAAACCAGTCGCTGGTCTATGTCAGCTAGTAGGCAGGCTTACGCCCAGGCAGAGCGCATTTGACTTTGCATTCCCCGAAGAAGCAACAGCTCAAGGGATTAACGTGTCCCCCGCAGGAAGCTAGAATAATTACGAACAATAAATTAATTTAATGAAGCCGTAAAATATTGTTTTATACAAACTCTATATACTCACCACGCTAAATAATGCGTGTCAGAAATTCGCATAAAGAAAACAAACGAAGCCAAATAGAACGTGTTTTCTGGTTGTTAGTCGAACAGCAAATGAATTGTTACATTTGTTTGGTTAAAGCACGTAAACTTGTCAAGAAAATTAAAACAGAAAAACCCTAATTTTATTAAAATAAAATTCGCCGAATTCTTTAACAAGGGAAAACACACCAGCATTTAATTATTGAAATACTTGGAAAGTCGCCTATCTAATTAAGGCGTAAATTCCAAGGTACGAAATTCTTAGAAAGGATATTTATTTTTATAATGAGCAGAAAGATTTATCAACTGACCTAGATAAGGCATTTATTATTAATTACAATACAAATTTTAATACACGAAAGCGTTATTTTTAATTAACGGAATTAATTTTTGTGTTGAACGCCAAAGGAATTTAAGGTGAAAATTATTACATATAAACTAATCAATTAGTTACGAAAATGAACGTAACAGAGTTTTGCATGAGAATGTATTTGATTCCACACTAGTAAATGAAATGTATTGTTGTTGGTCGAAATTGTAAAGTCCATGTTTCAATCGCTAGTTTTGATAGAGATGTACTACGTATTTTCTATTTTTTACGGTTTCATATTTTAATAAAATGATGCAGCAATGCAATTTGAACCAAAAATTTTCGAGTTCCTATAAAATTATCCTAGTAGATTTACTACGGTTTCTAAACTAGCTAAAAATGAAAACAATATTTCCATACTACCGCGCATGCATAATTATTGCGCGAACATTACAATATGTTGACTTGGTTGTGTCTAGCTTGTGGTTCATCAGTTATTGAAACGTTGATTCGCTCTGCGTAATAAGAACACATATGGAAAAAAATGAAAAAAGGGGACGAAAGAAATACAATTTAAAGCTTTTGGATAATATTATTTACTCCTAAAACTCATGTCAAACGATTAAGGATCAAAAGGCTTAAATACCGATATGCTCCTTTACGATGCATCCTAAAGGCCTCCTTATTCATCCCCTAGGATTTTTCAATCATGCTACAAATACTTTGTATACTAAAATAAATTATTTGAAAGGATACAAAGGGAGCAAGAGTTATTTAGCCTTGAAACTAAGCTTTTTAGTTTTTATACTGGCTCCGGTGTGTGTTTCTATGACCAATTTAAAAAAAAATGTCTAAACTTTCAACCATATTGTTCCCGAAAACGACTACAAACAGCCCCGAATTTATATTGCTTAAAACAGTATTGACAGTAATTATATTAATAGATTTTGAAATCAACAGTGCTAGGCAATATTTCCTACACATTCCATCTTTATACATTCTTTTATATCATCCTCTAAATGGTTTACTGAAAAATGTATAAAATGTGGAATATCCCGGCGCCGTATATAAATCATACTGACACCTTCCTTTTTTCGGGTCATTTAGTTATATTGAAATATGCAAAAAGTCTTCGATCGATGGTTGAAAAGTATTTGAATTATGTTAATACCAGAGGCACTGAGTGCAAACATGTTTATATTGAGGGTAAATTTGCGTGATATAAAATGCTGCTGGTTATAAATAGCAAAAAGGAAAAACAAATAATACCGTATTGATCTTTGAAATTGAATTAAGCGCTATTTATAGCGCCATTCTTGAAACTCAAGTAATGTGTTAGATTTTATTAAAAATCTACAAAGTTGCAAGAGCAAACTTATTTCCAACAACACAATTTGCTAATGCTATTCTCTCTCAACTGTACAGTTTACAATTTCAAAGTGAGCTCGAAACCACAACTGTATAATTCCTGGAGAGTTGCAGTTATTAAAGCGTCAAGTGCCACAATGCTTTACCAATAATGGAGTTAGTCGGGACAAAATTATGAAAGGTTTCAAAATATTTAATGATGAATTTCTAATCCATATTTCACAAAAATCAATTCTATTTCATTAATAATAGCTATTTATAATTTTTAATTAAGGAACGTATACATCTTGTGGCCACAAGAGGATTTATAGTTTATCTTACACCGAGATACATTGCTTCTCAAACGACAAGGATATTCCTGTACAAACTTGTCAACAATATCAGTTTATAAATAAGTAAGGGACTGGTATGCAATGCTAATTATTTTATATAGAACTTGCTTGAGAAAAGAGGTATTTAAGAGAAATTTATTTATTTATGAAAGTTGAAATATAAAGGACAAGCTCTAATTACATATTCCATATACAAATAATGGTATCTTCATCAAATCTTAAATATACTAATTACATTAACACATATATGTGTGAATACGTGCGTGCGTGCGTGTGTGTGTGTGTACGCGCGCGAGTTCTTGTGTATGTGTAAATATTAGCTTTGATCGAAAGACCGTTGTTACAACTGAAACGTATTATATTTTCTTGATCGCTAACCCCAAACGGTCACATTCTTTCCTAAATTGAGCTTAACTAATGCTCTCTCCTTAATACATACATCTGACTCTAGAAGTTGGGGGTCAGCAAAACAAAGTCTTCCGACGTAACTAGGGGTCTATTCCTTGGGTAGAGCTATGAGCAATGGGGGGGTAAGTCGAAATCTATGGAGGGTTACACTTAACAAAAAACAAACAGGCGCCACCAAGTCCAAATTGATTTATTTTAGGGCATAGCTATTTTTTAAGGGCGGACTTGGAGACCCAAAAAAGAGATCGCCTTCGTTGATACACAAACTTGTCTTAACAGAATAAGACGCTGTTCCTGTAAGAAAGAATAATAATTAAGTCACATAAAAAATGGGAACACTATTTGCGTCCCTCAAGTATACCTAAAAAGTATAGAGAATATTTTCTGCATAATGGGATCATGAAATTTTAGTTCTTATTGCTTTTTGTTTACCAAGTCTGATCAGACTAGATCAGAATAAAAAAACTTTAAATGAAGAATATTAATTTACTAATAAGAATTTTCTTGGTTTCAGCAAATAAAGTATCATTGTAATTAAATAAAAATAAAAATTTGAAGTACTTGCAAAACTGGTAGTAAAGGTTATCAACTAATCCTTACTCAAATATTTTATAATTCTATGTAACTAAAAATGCTAGAGTTTCTTTATAACCCAATCAGATCTGTGTGAGTCATTTACAAATGAATATACGAAATTTTCTCTTTAGGTTAACAAACTTAAATTTAGTTTGAAGTCAAAATAATCACCAAGATATTTTCTAATGTTATCTATAGTGGTTGTACTAAAATGTTAATCATGTGTTAGCCATTGGGCAATTGTTGACAATAGTGAACAAACAAACAGGTGATGTAATAGCAGCTGTTAAATTACGTTGAAGCCACGTGTGATCACGTATTTACGAAGCTAAGTGAAAGCAAATTTAATACTGGGAAAACCAGCTTATTTACAGGTAAACTGAATAACAATTTTTGTACGTCTAACAAACAAAATGAAATAATGTACTTTCAGAAGGAAAGTACTCAGGAAATCCTTAATTCTATTACGAACCCAAGAGCAGCAGTTGTCCCTTGATGTAATGGAAATTACCTCGCAGCGCGGGAACAGCAACTAATTATACTTGCTTTCCATGCTTTAACACAGGTGTAGGAGCAAAGCGGGTTCCTTACTTGGATCACGGCAGCATTACTTTGTAACGTAATCTTCCGTTGTCTAAATTTATTTACTAAAATAATTTTTCATTGCGTAGCCAACAAATTAAGCTTTCTAAATTGTAACTTCAAAGGGATCATGTTGTCTCAAATTTTACAGTTGCGATTTTCGACGTGGTGTGCGATATATACGTTATCCATGCAGTTTTCTAATTTCTCGTTGGGATTTCAAATGTGTCGTTGCGAGTTCAAATAGGTCGTTGCGAGTTCAAATGGGTCGTTGCGCTAAATAAATTTTGTAAATTAGCTAATATGACAACGAATATACAAAATGTGGATTAGGTACTAACCGTTACTCAGGAAGTGTTTCACAAACATAGAGCGACTCGGAGGTCACTCGCCATTCTCTTAGAATGCATCTTGACGCTACTTTTAACTATCGACGAGTGCGCTCGCTGCTTTCTTGTATGGTGGGAGGTTCCGGATTTTAGTTCTCGAACCTCTCACGCGCGCGCCAGTGGCTGTGAAATTACACCGAACTCGGAAACAACTCGACTAATAATCCTTGATATTATACTACTATAAAAGTTTGATTGTTACTTGAATATTTATTTTAATTAATAAAGGTATTTTACTATTCATTATACGTTTAATGAATGGATTCTCCTACTGCAAAAATAAAATTGTTACACAACTTCTTTTAAAATTTATATACGTTGCTAGAGAATAATCGTAATGAGCTATTTTCTGGAAACAGGAAAATTGGTGAGCTACTTCACTGCAGTTCTGTTTTGACATTGGGCATATGAAATAGATTTTTAAATCTAACAGAATACGCAGAAATGTATTTTACTTAATATACATGGACAATCAATATAATGATGCAATACTTTTTACAAAAGCAAAAGTCGCAGTATTTTTCGATGTTCTGGAACTTTGTCGATGTTTAACAATTTCCTAGCATTTGTTTATGAGTTGTGTCTAATACATGTTCTAAATTTTTTATAATAAAGATATTTAATAAATTTGTTTTAAACAATTTCAATTATTTGGGAATATATGGCTGTTCCCGGGTCCAACATAATAATAGTAAATTCCAACCTGGAATGTAATGTACAGGGTTTTTATATATATTTGACATTTCTAAAAGACTACGTATTACGAACGATAAATCCTAACGTTTCTATGCATTCATTAGCTATAACAGTTTTGATGTGGTTTGAGAAGCATATGTTTGCTGTGTATATTACTCCCAAGTCCCTTTTAATTTCTACCTCATTTAGCAGTATCTGCGATATGAAATAATTGAATTCTACCTTATATTTAGTAAACCTATAAATCACTTTTCACACTTTTCGACATTAAAACTTAGTTTGTTAATATTACACCATCAGTTTGTAATATCATGCAGCCAAACAAGTACACTATTTCTTTATAGATTTTTAAATCACCAAAAAGGAAAAATGTACCAACTCTTTGCTACGTACCATGACGTAGCCGGAAGAAAACGTAAATATACCAGGCTAACAACCAATGAGCAGATGGGAGGGGTTCCTAGCAACATAAAAATAATACATGGCAAACAGATCGTGCAGAACTGGTAGACGAACAATAAAATGAACATCGCATTACACAAAACCGAGTACATTGTTATGAAGGAAGACCCAGGCATAAAGATTAAAGATGTAAAAATCAAGCGATCAGGAACGCCGAACTATTTAGACGTCACCATAGACAAAAACAGAATTAAGGCATACATAAACGAATTCTACATAAAAGTAGCGACAACAATGAACAGCGTAGGCACACTAGCACAACGACACTACAAAATTCCACTGAACTGTATCATACTGTATCTGAACAGTGTACTGGCGGCAAACGTGGACTATGCCACGAGTGCTTGGGTAAATAAATTTAACTTGATCAAACCTAAACAACAAGTCAACAGCGCAAAAGGAAGCACACTCATCTGACTGACAACCACATACAGGGCAATTTTGCACGACGCACTGTTCAGAGGGCACCATTTATTTATTGAGAACTGGCAATGCAGGTGTTGCCAGGTGAAATCTAAAATTGCCATCGTAAAATTTGAAATTTTTGAGGTTGTAGGTACCCAGAACGTTCTGACGTGCAAGCACTATTTGTGTTTTTTGAAGTATTTAAAATTTCATCTCAGTCAAAATATGGAATTAATTCACGAAAATTTTTGAGCTATGATTTATTATGACTTTCGACGTGGTCTAACTTAAGAACAATGCATCAGTCAACTGAATTCAACTTTTGGCGATAAAGCGCCATACACAGCCACTTTATATCGCTGGTACACTGAATTTAAACGTAGACGTAGTTCGCACACGGATGAAGTTAAAGAATTCGTCCGAAATCGATTGTTATGTAGGAAAATATGCATGCTCTGCAAAAACTAATTAACGAAGTTTGTCATGTGACATATCAAGAAATGTATAGATGTTTAAACATTAGTATAACCAGCAAACATAAGATTTTGCACGAACATTTGTGTGTTCAGAAAGCTGTGTGCGCGTTGGATTCCTTATTTGTTGACACATGCTCAAAAAAATGCTCGTGCCGATTGGTGTCGTAAAATGATTTCAAAATACAACTGTGGTGCATCTAAAGCGGTATACAACATCGTCACAGGTGACGAGTCGTAGTTTTATGCGTATGAGCCAGAAAAAAATCGCCATTCGGCAGTTTGGGCGTTTCAATGTGAAGGAAAGCCAACAAAAGTTGTTCATTCTCGAGGCTTTAAGAAGCAAATAGTGACGTTTTTCTTCACGAAAAACGATCCTGGGCAACTGTGGCTCTCGAAAATCAAAGCCAACTCAAAGCGACGAATCATTTTGCATCATGACAATGCGAGCTCACACACATCACATCCAACAAACAAGTATTTAGTCACACGTAATATCGAATTGATGGATCATCCGCATTACAGCTCCGACTTGGCACATAATGACTTTTTGTTGTTTCTAGTAATTCAAGAGAAACTGCGTGGACAACGATTTTCATCGCTCGAAGAAGCGGTTGAGGCTTTTAAAACGCATGTTTTAGAGCTACCATCTTCTGACTGGACAAAGTGCCTTGAAGGATGGTTGAATCACATGCAAAAGTGTATAGATCTTAAAGGCGATTATTTTAAAAAGCAATAAAAGTATTTTTCATCAAATTCATTGGTTTGTTTTTTTTATTCTCAATACATAAATAGTGTACCTCGTTTTGACGCTAGGCACACTCCCACTGGATATACGGAAAAACCAACGGGCAGCTACGTACAGGTTATATAAGCACGACATAGACAAAATCAAGGATCTATTAAGAACCGAAAACAATATTAAGCCTAAAAACGACGTAAAAGAAAAACGGGCGAATGGCAGAGGAGATGGACTAACGGAAGTACAAGAAAACAAACATTTGACATTTTCTTGAATATCAGAGAAAGATTTTAAGCTATACACATAATTCCGATGCAGAGAATAACCCACGTTATCACAGGACTCGAACTGTATCCGATATATTTTTACGCATGAAATTAAATCACAATAACGACTTCGCATTCGGTGAACGAGGAACGCACGTACACCTGGTGTTCCACTGCAAAAGACATTCAAAAGTAACTAACACGAGAATGACATACACTAACAAACCATTACAATCACAATATAATTCACAATAACATCTTGTAATTATTAAACGCAATCACATAGAAGGCCACCAAAATCTTACGCCAGAGATACATCGATGGGAAGCTCAACAACTAGCTAACATTCGGAAGAGAGTACCAGCTCGAGACTATTACATATCGGACACTAGGGATTGGCCGACTCCTTGAAAACCGGTACTTTACTCAACAAGATACTAATGACCATATATTTGATTTTCCAATGCTTCACCCAAAGGTACGAAATTGTCCAGAAATCGAGTTTCTTTACCTAGAAATTTCTTATTTTGCCGAACCCTTGCTGTTCCAAGGTAGGGATCTTTAACGTACGTAATAAAACACACACGGGACTTACATTTTACCACTTTTCCGAATGAGGATGTATTTTTGTGTAAAATGTTCGGCTAATATTTTTCAAACGGTTCGTGTCGAAACCTGGACTTTGGGCTTAGAAGTCACACACAAATGTGCAGCCATAACATGTTGGCACCCATTGTAATAGACATGTCTTATACATAAACAGGTGAAGGAAACTACTAATATCAGTATAAGAAGTCAACTTACCGACTTTTAGTGGCAAAATATGTTAAAAAAATATTTGTTTGATTAGTGTAGCAACTACAAATAACGTGTAATACTAAAGACATTATATATGAAATTGTAATTGCAAAACGAAGAGAAAAACAATTGGCATACTAACCTTTGATAATATGCTGAATAACCAACAACTCACAAAAAGGCATACAGACACCTACACGCGCGCTGACACATACACACATATATCACACACACACACACGCGCGCGCATACACACACTGCATAACCCTTCGCACACAATCACCCACATACCTGCAAACACACACACACACCATACTAAAGTACCAGGACCGCAAAGCCTGCGTGGTCTATGATTTCCAGCTGATGACGGTCACGGAGCACACAAAAGCAGCCAAGTCAACGCCACTGATCCATATTTCCGACTGTCGATGCTACGAATCGGAAACGAAGATTGATATCAACAAGCGACAAAGTAATAACACCAATGGTACGTGACAAACACGCACATCCACACACACGCACGCGTGTATACAAACACACACGTACACTCACACATACGCACACACAAATGTAGCAGTGCCGTAAAGCCTGCGTGCATTTGTGTTTTCCGGCTGTCGATGGTGACGGAGTACGCACAAGCAGGTCAAGTCACAGCCAACCTTCCTGATTTCTGACTACCGATTATCGAAATCGGAGGTATAGTCTCATATAAATACAAGCGAACAAGGAACAACGTCAATGGTACGCAAAGGCACATACTAGTCCCGTCATCACCACCACCACCAACACACACACACTCACACACACACATACATAACACACACACACCCGCGCAACCGAGCACACACACACACACATACTAACTAAACACTTGACAAACGTACCGCCTCTGCGTGGCAAGGGACGGGAATGAAGTCTAGGTAACAGGCAGAATATAGAAGGCGCGAGCATTAGCCGGGCAAGGAATGAGAGCGTATTGAGGTTCACATTGACTCAGCACCTTAACAAGGGAACAGAGTAAGGGTGGAACACATCCACGACATCTGTCTGGTCCAAACAAGGTCTCCACGCAGTGCGACTGCAATGAAAATCATAGACACGGCCAAAATGCAGCTCCAACTACACCAAACGAACAATCCGTTCTGTTTAAGGTTTTATATAATAGAACGTCATCAAACTTCAAGTAAATAACAAAAATAGTGCCATTATATCATTTGCAATTTTCTTAAGTCCCTTCCACTGAATGTTTAACCAGGTTTATAAAAAAATAACTTGTAAATTAATTGGGTTTGATATTTCACTTGAAAGGCATAAAATAAAGAAATGTGTAATGTAGTTTTACGTTGCGGACACTGTGTTATTGAGGTAATTGATAAAAAGGTTGAACGTTTAATTAGGTTAAGATGTGATAGTGTCATGTATAAATTTGAGATTAGTAACCTTGAAACGTAACACAAACAGTTTTGCCAGCTAATGGCGATGGAGTGCATTTTCTAAAAGCAGAGGGATTTATTTCATGGGTATACAATTTTAGTACCTGCAGTCTGCCTTGAGAAAAAGGTCTTTGTAGTTATGTAGAGTTGAACGCCAACTCAAATAGCACTTTTGTCTTTGGACTTTAACTAGCTGATGGGTGATCCATAGTACGACTAAAATGTTATTTTTCTAATTCTACAGGCTAGTCGAACCATGTTCGCCTACACTTTTCTGCAAAGTTAATTTAAACATACAAAGAAATAAAACATCAAGCATTTCACTTTATCTATATTCACCAACTTGAAAATCATGCATTTTTACAATCAGCATCAACACAAATTACCTAGATTTCAACTCGAATATTTGGCCATATTACGTATATCTAAAAAGAGAGCATCTTAAATTTATTTAATTATACAACAAATTGGCTGTCTGAATAAATTTTTATGAACACAATTAGAGTGTCTGATTTTAGTACAAATCGCTGTGTATTCAGCGTGCACCACATCAAAATATTACTGAATTAGGCGAAAACAGTAACAATATCAACAAAATAAATGCAGACAAAAGCATTTTCACTTACGGCGTGCTAGATAACAGATAGAGTTTGACCACCTTTCTTTAAAGCACGACAACACCTGGTAAAAGCAATAATTTCTTAGTACAACTAACATTGCTTAAGCTTCCGGCTGACTCAGGTCACTTTCATTTTAGTATAATACGTTATTTATAGCCGCGTTCTTCTATCGTTAGGGAAGCTTTCACTAGCAAAACCAGCTTTGAAGGAACCTTTCACACTGAACTGCTGCACACGCGTCATCGCTGAAATTCGTCGATTTCTAACCACCCGAATTGCACGGTTGACTGGTTCTGTTCAGAATGCACCCTACTATTTTTATTCGATTGCATGGATCAGTTACAATGTCGCTGAAGAAGGGGGGGGGGGTGCTATTGTAGTTTTCCATCAAATTTGTTTAAAGTAGCAGTCGCGGCAAATTTTTAAAGGATATCTGGTGCCTCAGAACGATATGCATTGGCATACTCACACGGTCTATTTATTATTACCATCCTCGTCGGAGTTTTTACCCTACGCATTTGAATTTAATGAATTCGAGTCTGGTTAAGTAATTTATAGAATTTTGCATGAAAATGTATTTGGTTCCGCGCTAGTAAATGAAATGTATTGTTGTTGATCGAATTTGTACAGACCAGGTTTCAATCGCTGGTTTTGTTAAAAATGTACTACGTATTTTCCTATTTTTTTTGGGTATTATATTTTAGTAAAATGATACAACAATGCAATTTGAACCAGAAATTCTTCGAGTTTCTATAAAATTATCTAAAAGATTTTTACTACGGTTTCTAAACTAGCTAAAAATGAAAACAATATTTCCATACATACCACGCATGCATTGCGCGAATATTACAACATGTTGACTTGGTTGTGTCTAGCTTGCGGTTGATCAGTTACTGAAGCGTTGATTCGCTCTGCGTAATAAGAACACATGGAAAAAAATGAAAAAAGGAGAAGAGAGAAATACAATTTAAAGCTTTTCAATAATATTATTTACTCCTAAAAACGCATATCAACCGATTAAGATTCAAAAAGCTTGAATACCTATATATTCCTTTATGATGCATCCTAAAGGTCTCATTCATCTCCTAGTATTTTTCAATCATGCTACAAACACTTTGTATACTAAAATAAATTATTTGAAAGGATACAAAAAGAGCAACAGCTATTTAGCTTTGAAGCTAAGCTTTTTAGTTTTTATACTGCCTCCGGTTTGTATTTCTATGCCCAATTTAAGAAAAAAGTCTAAACTTTCAATCATATTGTTCCCGAAAACGAGTACAGACAGCCCCGAATTTATATTGCTTACAACAGTATTGACAGTAATTATATTAATAGATTTTGAAATCAACACTGTTAGGCAATATTTCCTACACATTCCATCTTTATACATTCTTTTATATCATCGTCTAAATGGTTTACTGAAAAATGTGGAATATCCCGGCGCCGTATATAAATCATATTGACACCTTCCTTTTTTCGGGTCATTTAGTTATATTGAAATATGCAAAAAGTCTTCGATCGATCGTTGAAAAGTATTTGAATTATGTTAATACCAGAGGCACTGAGTGCAAACATGTTTATATTGAGGGTAAATGCGCGTGATATAAAATGCTGCTGGTTATAAAAAGCAAAAAGAAAAAACAAATAATAGCGTATTGATCTTTGAAATTGAATTAAGCGCTATGTCTAGCGCCATTCTTGAAACTCAAGTAATGTGTTAGATTTTATTAAAAGTCTACGAAGTTGCAAGAGCAAACTTATTTCCAACAACACAATTTGCTAATGCTATTCTCTCTCAACTGTACAGTTTACAATTTCGAAGTGAGCTCGAAACCACAACTGTATAATTCCTGGAGAGTTGCAGTTATTAAAGCGTCAAGTGCCACAATGCTTTACCATTAATGGAGTTAGTCGGGCCAAAATTATTAAAGGTTTCAAAATATTTAATGATGAATTTTTAATCCATATTTCACAAAAATCAATTCTATTTCATTAATAATAGCTACTTTTAACTTTTAATTGAGGAACTTATACATCTTTTGACCACAAGAGGTTTTATAGTGTATCTGATGCCAAGATACATATTTGCTTCTCAAACGACAAGAATATTCCTGTACAAACCAACAACAATATCGGTTTATAAATATGTAAGGGACTGGTATGCAATGCTATTTATTTTATATAGAACTTGATTGAGAAAAGAGGTATTTACTTATTTATTAAAGTTGAAATATACAGGACAAGCCCTATTTACATATTTCTTATATAAATAAAGGCATCTCCATATAATCTCAAATACACTAATTTAATTAACATGTATATGTGAATGCATGCGCGCGCGTGTGTGGTATGCGTGAGTTGTTGTGAATCTATGTTCTTAAGTCTAGTTAGCATAAGATGTCGAAGTCATGATAGTGGAGAGCCGAACCACTTGCAGTCAGTCGGGCCACGGTATATACGTAGTATGGACGTGTTTTCTTATGTATATTCTGTTTACGTTAAATACTTATGCGTACTAATAAAGGGTTCTGATCTCTAATGTTATATTACACCGTACGAGTACGTAGCACAATATTTGGCGACGAGGAAGCACGAGCTTACGTGCCTAAATATATTTATAAATTAAAGAAAAGTCGAGGTGAAAGTTAATACCAATATGGAGAACACCAGTTGTTGATAATAAAGCAAGTGCGTCCAATAATTGAATATATTGCGGGCAGTATTCATCTAGACACATACGAGTATAGACGTGTGTAGAGTGAGTTTTATTTTCGTTAGTTAGCTCCGTCAAAGTGTTAAACAATTAACTTGTTATCGGTAATGTGCTAGTGTTCAACCAGGATGGGAGATCCTGAGTCACTGAACACCCACAATCCACAAGCTCAGATAACACGCGCCACTATAAAGATTTTGGACATAATGGATACCGAGCAAATTAAATACCGCCGAAGCCACGACGACATATCATCTTCGAAAAAAGACACGAAAAAGAAAAGAACTAGAGAAACACAACAAGTAACACTTTCGACGAGCTATGCATGCGCAGCAGCTACCGTAGCAACACCGACAGCGACAACAAAGGCCAGAAATGCGAGTGAGAAAAGACCAATTACCGCAAAAGTTCCACCCATCCTCGTAGAAGTTTTTCCTAACGTACTCACGCATGCGAGAAAAATACAAAAATTCCTACAGAGAAGCATTGATATCAGAGCCTCAGGAGCAAAGATCCTGCCAAAAGACTCAAATGAGTATCGTTTTATACAAAACTACTTTAAGGTAAATGGAATAGAATACTATACGTACACCCTGAAAAGCGAGCGTGAACTTAATGTAGTGATAAAAGCACTTACGGCCAACATAACGACCGACGACGTTCAGGCTGAGTTGACGCAGCTGGAAATCAATGTCAAATACGTAGCAAAACTACAGAACAAACAAAAGACACAACAACGCGATAATGGTCGCACTTAAAAACATGCATACATCGCACAACATTTACAACTACCCCAGCTTATTATACTGCAGCAAGCTGAAAATATTAGCGATCGGGTCAAGAGTGGAAATAGCTTAATGCTTCTCCTGCCAGATATTCGGGCACTCGAGACTCAGCTGCGGCTACAAACCAACGTGCGCAAAATGCACCGGAAACCACCTGGCCACTAGCTGCACTGAAAGTAGAGAAATGGCGCCAGTTTGCGTCAACTGCAGCGGCGCACACCTTGCCAACTACAGGAACTGTTCAGCCTACAAGTAGGAACTACAAAAACGAAAACAACTACAGCACCACCAACACAACCAAAAATCATCACTAGACACAAACTACCTGAAACCGACGAAGAAGGGTTTACACTGTCAAAAGATAGACGACGCAGACTCCCACCAGCCACCTCAGTCGCCTCAGCAAATAAAATGGTGATTGACAATACTTCCGACAGTGACGAACACTCGAACTCCGACATGGAAAGTGAGAGACAAAAACATAAAGACAAAACACGACGACGACGACGCAAGAACACAGCAACTACCAAAAGAACCGTAACAGAAACGAAAAACGAAAACACGCAAGCCACAACACCAAAACTAGTCCACGTAGCCTTGACAAGTGCATCACACAACAGGCACAACGAAACCCACAACGTTCAATGTCGACATAACAACCACAACAAACGACACCACCTCCAAATTCAGAAAGATACTGAACAAAATCATCCACTGGGCACAGACATTAATAACCAATTACATGGCAGGGACTTTTGAGGTCACATCATTACTAACCGCATTATGTGACATTATACAGACATTTAATGGATAACACGACTAACGCACGGAACTTAGTACTGCTATCCTAGAACGGAAACGGTGTACAAAACAGACTCACGGAACTCAAACACTTTTTACAGGAACACGTAGACATAGCACTAATATCAGAAACAAGAATAAACACTAGAAAGTCAATAAAACTGGCAAACTACAGTACATACAGAAAGGACCGCAACATACCACATGGACAACCACCGAATGGAGGGGTAACCATCCTAATAAACAAAAGACTACTACACGAACAATTACAGCTAAAACCCACTACCCCCGGCGCTGTATGCGTACGACTTAAGACTAACGGACACTACTTAAATGTCATAGCTGTTTACAGGAAGACTCACAGACCTGACCTAAACACGGAAGACATAGACAATCTACTACAAAACGACACTCCGACAATAATCAGTGGGGACGTAAACGGTAAACATGGGTAACATGGTAAGCATGGGGAGCAAGAACGGACAACAAGAGCGGACGTATACTCCACGTGCACTCATTGAACAAACACTTTGGCATAATCGCAGCTAACAAACCGACAACAATCCCTCCAACAAGACAATATGAAGCAGATGTTTAAACATATCTTTACTACAATACGTACCCTACCTAATACAAACAGAACTAATACACGACTTAAGTTCGGATCACCTACCGCTAATCACAACGATACAAACACAATCACAGACGACACACGTACGAGCCAGACATAGACACAACTAGAGAAAATTTAACGAAGCACTGCAAAGATGATCATGGACGGCAATCTGGACATAAACAACGCACGAGACATAGACACCCATGTACAAAACCTAACGAGCACAATAAAACAAGCCCTTCAATATAGCAAAGAAACAATCACCTCAAAAAACGCACGACCGAACTTACCAGAATATATTAAACGAGACATCAAAGACAAAAAAACGCTAGTACGACGATTGCACAACACACGCGACCCACACATAAAACGCACCCTAAACACCAAACAACAAGCAAACAAAATCATGTTGGAAGAACACTACAATGAATCATGGACCAAACACATATATGACACACTACAAACCGACGGTAACCTGTACAGACTAAACCTGAAACTACTTTCAAAAAAGAACCTCAAACCCACTCTGCTACAAGGACAACACGGATTTATAGAACAATACTCCATTGCACTACAAGCGATCCGAGTAATCAACCACATTGCCACAAACTACAACAAAGGACTGGCCACTGTTGCAGTTGCACTAGACATAAAAAACGCTTTCGGCAAGGTATGGACTAACGGACTACTCTTCAAACTCGCCACCATACATAAAATACCGACATCATACATACAACTGCTACACAGCTACCTAACGAACAGGACCATTAAGGTCAAAGTTGAGAACGCATTTTCATCAGTGACGAATATCAACGCAAGTGTCCCACAAGGAGACTGCCTCTCCCCGACATCATTCAACGCCTACGTACACGATATACTAAATCAACCTGACTCGTTTTACGCAATCTACGCTGATGATACACTAATAGTAACAAAAGGACGTAACACCCAAGATGTCACGAACAAAATACAAAAACAGCTCGACGCACTACCAAGCTGGTTTGATCAATGGAGAATCAAACTAAACGTACAAAAAACAAATACAATTAACTTCTCCAAACAAAGGACAACCACACAGAACCCACCACGACTTGAAGGACAGCAACTGACTTGGAACTCCACAATAAAATACTTAGGTATACACATTGACAGACAACTCACATTCAACAAACACGTAACAGAAACGCCGAACAAAACGAAACGCGCAAAAGGCTACCTTCAGGACATACTTACCCACAAAAACGGACTACCACTAGACATACAAAACGTACTTAAGACCAATATTTAGCTACGCGACTGAGGCCTGGTACGTATACACCAACCAAAAGAACAAACATAAACTAGAAGCACTACAAAACGAGACCATGAGAACCATCACAGGAGCACCCTGGTATGTACGCAACGAGACACTAAGACATGACCTACAACTACCAACACTAAAAACCTACTTTACACAATTAGCAACAAACGCCTACAACTCAATAGACACCACAGATCTAGCACACCTACGCAACATCGCAACCCCATATCCACATAACATAAACAAATCCAAAAGAAAGCCACATCTCCGACACATACTAGTCGTTGAATAGCAATATTTAAAAAAAAAGCGAGAGGCACAGACACAGTTATCATCCAAGCAAAAATAAAAACTACCAGCAAAATAAAAATAAAGCAGCCAGCAACCATCAACCGCTCATCAAGCAGCCAGCAGTCAAATCATTAACCATTCCACTTTCCACCTTTGCCAACCATCGAAAAAAAAGAGAAAAAAAAACAGAAAACGGGCAAACAACGCCCAGAGGAAAAGGAAAAGAAGATAGCTACAAGGCAGCCAAAATTTTTAAAACTCATGCTGCATAAGAAAGCTGGGCATAAGTCCAGGATCGTCAAGCTGTTAATTGAGTATATTGTTAAAAAATTGTTGTCAAGGAATTTAAAACAATTTTGTCATGCTGGGAGATACTACGGGTACCGTAAGTACATTTAAAAGTACAGAACGTTCATTATTAATGTCAACAAATTTAATTACATGTCCAGTCTGTGATAAAAATAATGAAGATATAATTTCATATTTGGAAAGATTACAAATGTATTACCATCTGGCAAGCACTCCAAGTGATCAAAACAATTTATTGTGTGCAGTTCTACCGTCCGAAATATTTAAGGTAATCCGTGATTGTATAGCACCCGTGTTGATAAAAGATGCAACATTTAAGGAATACGAACAAGCACTTAGGAAATTTTATACACCAGAAGATTGTCAAATAGCAAATCGTTGTAAATTTTATTGTCGTCAACAGTTAAAAACTGAGTCATTCACACAATATATTTCTCCGTTACGAAATTTATCAAGTGAATGTAATTTTTGTACATTTTTGTCTATAGCAATAAGGGATCGCTTGGTATTTGGCTTAAGACAACAACATAATAAATTTTTGAAAAAAATATTGTCACAAAATAGACGACTTCTCATGGACAAATTCAGTAAAATTAGTATTAGAATATGAAATCGTCGAAAGGTCAGGTATTAAAATATCGTCCCGTCAACAAAATGCTACGTTATCAATTCATTCTGATTAGCCAAAGGAAAAACAAAAATTTCGTCGGTCAGTGAGCAGAGTAGTCAAAAAAAATCAAACAAAATGGTAATGCTAGTACGTCTTCGCAATGGTTGCGAGGGTCAAGTCTATCCAAGGAGAAAGAATTATACAAGAGATGTCATCGTTGTCATTCATCACACAAAGTTCGTGATTGTCCAGCAAGAGATTGGTCTTGTTTTTCATGTGGGAAAAAAAGACATACAAGTAAGGTTTGTTATTAAAAAAAAAACGCTAAAAGTAATGTTAAACAATTTTATTATAGAGATATCTTGGATATTACTTTTGTTCATTGTAATCATGTAGATACATTTTACTTTGTAAAAGAAGGAGCGAGTACTGTAAACTTAGTCATAAACAATAATATTGTAACGTATTTTTTTTATTCAGTTACAATTTGCTTATTAATCTAAAATAATATCTCAATAAAATAAAAATATAGTTTATAAATTTCTGATCACTAAAAATATTTCATAAAATTTACAATAGCATATGCGCTCCTTCGCTTTATAGGTCTAAGTTCTATAATAAGAATCGTCAAATTGTCATTTTGGGCCACTTTTCTATCAACATCTGAACAGGTAAGCTGCTATCAGCGGCGTGAAAAAGTCAAGATGTTAGACAGGCACATGGCCTGTAATACGGTCCGCAAGAAGATATAATCGATTTAACCTTCATGTCGGGATGTGGTTCTTGGCAGCTGTAGCGTGCAGATTTCATTTTGTGTTCCACCTGTAGCAGCTCAATAGATTCCTGCTGGCCGAAGAAATAGAGGTCCCCCCATCATTAAAACAGTTGGTATAATTAATTAAATAAATTTTATTAATGTTTTTTCATAGTGCAATATCGTCCATATCGTAAATATCGTATATGATGCTGAAATGAAAATTTACTTTGAGATTTGAAATACAAGAAAATTATAGGACATACTTAATGAAGAATTGGTTTGGTTAAATAATGTTTTGTTCAGAAGATCTTTTATAGTTCCAGCGTTATATTCATTCGTAATGATGTGTTTCCTGTTTGTGCATCGCAGATATTTATGGAATATTCCACATCTGATGTCATAAGTTCAATTTCTTTTGGTCGTACTGTACTTCGACACGTGAGTAATATTTAGTCTTTAATCCCAATTATAATTATTTAAATGTTTTACGAAAGATACAAGGTTGAAGTTTTACCTTGATTTAGTTAACTTAAAAATTATTTAGAAAAGGAACGATTCCTTAATAAACTTGTAACCTTGCAAAATTTTAAAGATGGCTATGCAGTTTGCTTATCGTTATTATTTCACAAACAGATAGCGTTGACTACACTGAAAAAGTTGTTATTGGCATATGATGTTAAAAATATCTAGCTATCCAATTTAAGTATCACATGTTATTTTACGCTATTTTAAAAAATATCTTTAGTAATTTTGAGGTCATGTAATTTGATTGTTAAACAAGGTGAATTTTCTTTATACATATTAAGTAAAACTAACTCTATGTTGAAAGATGCAATTTTATAAGACGTTAATTAATTAAATTTAATTGTGAAGTCGAGGTAGTACTATAGATGGCTAAAGATTAAAATATGTCATATGAATTATTAAGAGAGCTCAAACTTTATAGTAAATTTATTCAGAAATATTTAATTTAGAGATCTTTATGTTTCTTTGAATACAGAACCATACTAATTTTCTGTTCTACAAACATTTTAGATGAAAAGATTATGTTAAAACAAATTAAGTGAATTTAATTGAATAGAATCCATATTTGCATATCTCTTTTATTATTAAAAATTCAAGTAAAATTTATAGGTCATTCATGAGCAAACATTGTGTCTAATGATAACAAATACCCTGGGTGTATACTTTTGGAACTTAAATTCTATTATATTATTTTTGGTGAATATTTTTTTAAGGACACAAACGGTGTCCAAGTTGTGCATTTATTTGTTTACAGGTTAAGCCGAGACATCTGTCAGACATCTGGTAATTGAGATTTTGGTAAGTGCTTTACAAGGGTGAAATTCAGGTTTTGTGGCTATATAAGCGGTGTAGATTTCCGCATTCCCCTAATACAAGTACAAATAATTTTTGTAGGTTGTTGTATTGAAAAATACGGTGGCGCTCATTATCTACATTTTTGGTCAACAGACATCCCATGACCCAAGCTCATGATCTACCCAGAGCCAACACTCTACTAGCCGTTTATCTCTAAAAAGTTTTTCTTTCCCTTAAGCCGTTTTCCATCCAACTTTACCTTGGGCTTCCATTGTTAATAAGAAATTCTCGACCTTGTGATATCAGGTAAGGGTTTATGATATATGGTGGTCCAATTTGTTATCTGATATTCACGAGGATATATTTGTTTTCAATATTGTCAATGTTTTGATAGATACAGGGTCTGTTATATCGATACTTTCTCTTAGTTAATTTAATCAAATATTTTAGAGACAAGCATTAGTGCTTTTCATAGGTGAGCTAACTGCTGCAAACAGTAGCAAGTTAAAGACTATTGGTTATTGTTTAACTAATGTATCAAAACATAGACACATATTCAACTTACCATTAGTTATAGTTGAAAATTTAAGTTGTCGAAATTGGTTGTCCGTTTTGTATCCAGGTTGGGGTGATAAGTTTAAAAATGAACTGGAAGCCAATAATGTTAGGGTTGATAGCCAGCTAGGAGTATCAAATATTGTCACTGAGGAAGTCATAACAAATAGACCAATTGTCAATGGAAGCAAGGGGAAAAATATTATTCGGAACTAATATTAAAATACCCGCGAGTATTTTCAAAGTTAGATAATAATAAACCTATAAAAACATTTGAAGTCAATATACAGTTAAAACCCAATGCGAAACCAGTGTTTCAAAAAGCTTATACTGTACCTTATGCGTTGCAAGAGCAAGTTAAGTCAGAATCAAGTAGGTTAAAGTCCGAAGGTATAGAAGAAAAAAGAAATTTTAATAAATGGGCTAGTTCGTTGGTTTGTGTGCCAAAAAAAGACGGGTCACTAAGATTCTGTGTCGATTTGAAAAAAACAGTAAATCCGCAAATTGAGGTTAATGAGTCTGGCCATTTTTCAAATCCAAAGTTTCAGTGCAATAAGCTTAGTGTTCTAGCTACAACGAACTGTCAAAGTAATAGGTTAATCGAGAAATGGAATTAAACCGTAAAAATTTTCGCGCAATAATAGTTTTTAATCATTTTCGGCAATAAAACACAACATCAGCCAACAGTTTTTGGTTTATATGAAGAACTCAAACGTGGGCAGATTAGTTTCAGGGACGAACTAAAAGCAGATGCAGCAAGCAGTCACCCAGGAAAACGTCGATGCTGTGCGCAAGTTCTTCAACCAAGATCGACATGTGACATATCGCGAAATTGAACCATCATTTGGAATTTTAATAATTTCAATTCAAAAAATTTTGCTTGAAGAATTGTGTGTAGGAGGAAAGTTTGCGGTTGGATACTGCATCTATTAACCGAAGAACAAAAAGCAGCTAGGGTGAATTGGTGTCCGGTAGTCCGGTTCAACGCAGGAAACTTTAAAAGCGTGTACAACTGGTGAGTGTTGATGAATCTCCAATCTTCTAATACGAGCTAGAAAATAAACGTCAGTCGTCTGTTTGTATGTTTCAAAATGAAACAAAACCGACAAAAGTCATCTGTTCTCGAAATGTCCCAAAAAGTGATGGCAACATTTGTCCCGAAAGCAGGTTATGCAATAACAATTCCTCTACAAGATCAAATAATTGTTACTGCCGATTGTTTGCTGCAAGTTACCGTGCAAGTTTGAAAAACCAACACTAGACAATGCAATTTCGCACACAGCTGGTAAGACAATTGAATTTTTAACGCAACGAAACGTCGAATTGTTAGACCCTCTTACATACAGTCCCGATACAAATCCAAAAAATTTCCACACCTTTCCGAAAATCAAGGACGGACTGTGTGGTCAAAGATTTCAGTTGTCAGAAGAAGAAATCGATGTTTTCAAAAATTCAATTTTGACTATACTAACAAACGAGTGGAGTGACTACTTCCGCAGTTGGTTCGAGCGCATATAATAAAGTGCATTGTCCTTTGTGGAGAACACACCCAAAGACCAATAGAGTCTACGCAACTACACTCTTTTATACCATTCTATCGCAACCCACCTCGCTTCTTACTTCTTTTGTAGCATTTTTGCGGAAACGCTAAAGTGTGCGGCACTACACCCTATTACGCACCTGTTATATGATCGTCTGTATAGTAACTTGCTTCACGCTTCGTGCACCTTAACGCATCTTCGCTTGAACAAGGTCTTATTTGTACACGGAGCAAACGCATTTTTAAATGGAAACGTCTTAATTTATATACAGTACATTGATATGCGATTATGCGAATAAAACCTTAACATATATACGGGTAATTGACGGCGTTTGCTTTTAATTTGTATAAAATTGTTGTTTGTGCATTCTTATATGAAAAAATTCATTTCAATCGTGCGTAGTACCGAATCAACATGATTAAGATTTGTGAAATTTTCCAACTTTCACTACAGTCCCAAGAGTTTAATTGGTAAATACGTCAGCTAAAAATACATGTTCAAATCCTGTCTGGGATCTTATATTTTCCATCTTTCAATTACTAGCTCAATTAAACATGATCATTTGTACTTTGCATAATTGTCTAAGTTATTATTTCATCTTATTAACTATAATACGTTAGTATTTATCAACTTACCTTGTGTAACTAACTACCTAATATATGTATATATTTAATAATCGACTTATAGCCCCAATTTTAAGCGTTGCTTCTTGTCTATATCTGACATAAGTCAAAAATTTGACACTATCAGATATGATTGACAAAAATTCTAAAAGTAATTGAAAGTTAGTTTGATGAATGGTGACATACATCTCATAATAGATGGGACCATTCAAACACATTCGGTAAATCATGCTCTTCAAGCGGCCATAATTAAATCGACTAACCCAGCGTCGATCGATAACAGGTTGCTATGTAATTTAACAAGTATGGTCGTTCCATAAATTCAAGTTTGCTAGTGAAAAGTTCTCAAACGCGTTTAGCGAGCGCAGAATTAAAGAAGCTGTTGGTACTTAATAAAAGTTAGTCGGTTAGTTCTATCAACCATATTAAATTTCAAGGATTACTTAATAACATTTTATTGCGGTCTTGCATAAGATCGATCGAGCTTTGGAAGAAAAGAAAATGTAAGTCATTAAATTTTTTCAACCCGCTGCATTTTCAAACTGATAGTTAATCCTTAAATGCATACCAAAATTTAATCATTAAGCGCCTTTTACTTTAGTGCACGCTTGAATAAAAGCGACTTAAATCAGGGAGAGCACACAACTGTATTTACAGAAACTGATAGATACATATTCAATTTGATCGAATATTTAAATTAATAACTTCTTTTTGACACAGGTTTGACCAATTAAGTATAGAGTTATTCAATTTGTTTTGATACGATGATATTCATATTTTAATATAGGTTAAGTGAGAAGCTTAAAACTTTTATTTATAAATTTTAAGTTAGCAATTGTAGGAAAAGACAAGGGTATACGAGACTCTACCAACCCAATTCGCAAGAACTTATTAATTATTTTAGTATCCGAGATAATTTACCATATAAGAGATAAGATTAGTGCCATGTGAGTTGGCGCCCAGAATTTATTATTTGGCTAAGAGTTCATCGACCTTTCAGGTAGGTGCAGGTGTTAGAAATGTATATTTCTGGAAGAGTTCGTGTTATCTTTATGGAATCCGCCACCCGCCACTGTAGCTAGACGGTGGATTTTTTCTGCTACGTTTCCGTGGAAAAGTAATTTAAAAAATCACTAACGTCAATTTCGCAAGTAACAAATATTTTGTAGAATATTCTACTAAAACGAGTGTCAAAAAATGAGCGCCAAGTAAAAAAAACATATTTAAAGCGAAAAATAGACTGAGATCAGTAGCGTAGCTAGAGTAACAACACAAATTACTCGATGCACCACTCGAGTGTATTTAATTAATCAAAAGCAGATTTTTTGCCTGAATATTTAGAATTTAGTCAAATCTTGGGTAAATTTAAACCAAACGAGAAGATATTTTTCTGAAAAATGGGCGTCTAATATTTCTACAAACGGTCAGTGTCGGTGATCAAACTCAAGACCTTGGGATTAGTAGTCACACGTTAGCTTTCAAGGCTCAGGTGGTAAAAGAGTTTTCAAATATGAGAATTAAACGCCTGCCACAAATTTGTAAAGGTAATAATCGTTGTCAGTCTTTCAGCAAACAACTCATTGTTGCCGAGTTAGGGATGTATGGGAGCGATTATATTTCTTGTCACAATTGAGTTTTCAAAGCGTCTTCTATTTACATGAAATATAAATTTCTTGCTTATTTAAATTGACGGAATCTTACATAGAATAAACGTGAACGTTTATTAGGTAGGTAGATCAATGAGATGAGATTGATATATACGATATTGGTTGTAATGAACGTAAAAACATACCAACTGCGTAATCTATTATAATTAGAAACTACAAACGCTATGGAGATAGTGGTAAAACACATATCTAGCATAATTACTATAGCTACACTGGTTTATCACGAATGGGCTACAGTGTATTGGTTGCTGGGGTATAATCTATTATATTAACCGCAAACGACGCCAAAATTGCCAGGAAATTCAATTCTGCACTAATATTTATAGCTTGAACCTTATTACATAAACTCAGGCACTGAATTATGAATGTGTTAATTAAAATAGTCTTGAACAGTTTCCAATAAATCCCAATTGCTGATGATGATACGATTTTCGTTAATTAGACAATAGTGTAAGCAAATATAGTGCAGTAATGTAACGCTTTTAGTTGAAAACAACTTTTGAACGCGAAAACTTTTTAGCTTCCGACGTGAACACGTTCGGACAGAAGTATCACTGTATTGAGTTAATATCACAGTGAATTCTAGCGGAACTGGAAGGTTGAGTATAGAACACCCAACAAAGACACACCGCACCAACTCGTGTTTTTATTATTGGCTATGGCTTGTTGGCACTCGCCTGAAAGACTATAAGATTACAATACACAAGTCTACCTAAGAATATTGCAACGAGGCGTCACCCGAATAATACAGCTGAACGTAAACGAGGCGCCTGTACACAAAGAATAATTGATATCTATCCTGTGAGGTGATATCTTCAGATAAACTTTATTTGACAGCTTACAAGAGGTTGCAATTAAGAACTCTATTAAGATTACAATAGGAACCTTTTCGATGCCATTTGTGGCATTAGAATCCCCCGTAATTACTAAATTTTCATGTCCTTTAACGTATGTTAGTATGTCTTCGATATCTTTGTAGATCGCTTCTACCTCTTTGTCGATGTAGCTAAAGATGGGCGTGTATACTTGTATTATTACAGCATTTACCGGTTTAGATTCTAATTTAACCATAAGTATTCTTCCACTCTCTTTTCGGATAACTATCCCCACACCCGAATTTCCTTCCTCTACTCCTTTATGAAT
This sequence comes from Platerodrilus igneus, assembly GCA_036346225.1. Taxonomy (NCBI): domain Eukaryota; kingdom Metazoa; phylum Arthropoda; class Insecta; order Coleoptera; family Lycidae; genus Platerodrilus; species Platerodrilus igneus. Next base: position 651,566 of record JARFIW010000229.1, on the reverse strand, counting down.
TACCCGGAGGTCTCCACTTCAAAAATCCTCCATCTATGGCAACCTAACTTTGCTGATCCCTACTATGTCTAGTACTAACCTATCCATTTCAATTTTCAAGTTCTCTAGCCTACGTACTTGCTTTATACTTCTGACATTCCGCGCTCTCGCTTGTAGAATGTTCCAGACTATTTTTCTAAATTTTCTGATCACACCCTTTGAAGTAGCCCCCTCCTGGAAATCCGAATGTGGGACTATTTTAACTCTGGAATCTTTTACTCCAGAGGATGCCATCATCTTAAATACAGTTTAAGTACGCTGTGTACTTGGGAGGTAATGCGGTGGTTTTCCGTTGCCTTCCACATTGCGGTGGGGTGTCTTAGAATGCCATACCAACCCTTATGGTATCTACCAGTCTAAGTACCGAAAGAGCCGCTGCCCTCTTGCGGGGATCAACTAGTTGGAATTGGGTTTGGTAGTTTCACCACGATGGAAGGTTATGAGGAGGAGTACCGAAACTTATTAGAATCAAATATCCAAAAGCTTATATTTTCACTGCGCGTCCCATGGATTAAATTTATTGATAAATAATTTGAGTAAAATTCAAGAAATTCAAAATTAAGCAGGTACCATTAAAGATGTAATTTCTTTCTTCTAGATAGTCCATTAATGCGTAGATATGATTCTAGTTTTCCACGATTTTGTGTAACAGTAAGGTTGTTTGGGGAACATTTTACAGATACTATAAACGCTCTGGCAAATTTGTATCGTAGCCGTGAAACTAATGCTCGGACAATAAATAGAACCAGTTCGCTTTTTAGTTGCGTTTCTTCGTCGGAATCTATTCTTTGTCTCCATATTATGGTCAAATATTCTAGTAAATTTGAACCTGTTTGTAATGCACTGAAAGTCTAAAAGTCTAAACTTATTTTTTGTTAAACAACACGTAGATGAACTACTCCAAATTTTTAAGACACACCGTAGTGATCCTGAACAATACTTTAAAAAAGTTTACGAAAAAGTGTTGAACATGCTCATAGTTTGGATTGGAAATTGACGCATTGCACCAATACAAACCCATGGATCGAGTTATTATACGAGTAGTGTTGAAGATTACTTTCTTGTATTCCTTTTTATTTCTTATTTGAATTCTCTTCTACACGGTTTTCTAAAGATGCTACGACTTATTTGTACTCTCTAAATTACATCCAAATAACTTAAAAGATTACAATATAAAAAGTGCATTGTCAAATAAAAAAGAAGAAATAGGCTGGAGTTGCAACATTGATAACTTTTCAGAATAGTTGCAAACGTGAGTTGAACTTTAGCAAAATACAGAGATTCAACAAGATACAGACTTTGTAGATTTGTTTAACAATAAAGTTTATTTTTCTCCGGCCATCGAAACTGCGCTGAATATTTTTCTGGCATTACCTCCAACTCCTGAAACAAGGTGGGTAAAATCGTGACTTAGATCAAGCATGTCGGAAGATAGATTATCACATTTGTGCATGCTTAGTGTACATAAGGACATGGTAGGAAGGGAAAAACAAGCATTTATAAATGATGTCCTGAATAATTTTAGTCAATTCCGGAGAAGATTGATATTTCCAATCAAAAATGACAAAGATTAATAGAACGCGAGACCAATCCTATTCAGTACTTCGATTTATAATTGTTTTGTACCTTTCTTAGTCGGGTTTCTTTGTGCAACAAATATTAAAGACAATATTTAAAATGTCGGGCTGCTTGTGTATTTATTTACTAATAAATAATATCTGTGAACATTTGACAGGTCATTTCTCTATTTTTGTTAAATAAGGTCGTCTTGTCTGTGCTTTTACCTTTTCCTACGGGCATCCTATTATTTGTATTAGAATAAGTCAATTCAATTTTCAATTAGTGTGTGTTATTGAAAAATCCGATCCCTTCAATTTGCTACCTTATGTATCAGCAAGCCAAAAGAATTAATTGACTGTACCAGCAGTTTACCAGATTGGTAAGTGGCTTTATACTTTTATGAAAGATAGATAATCACAGTGTGCTACGTTTATTAAGATACTACCAATCTTACGAATTTTTTTCAACTTCAAATACTATTAAATGACGCTCCATTATCGGTGGCCCCAACTGCTTTTGAGCTACTCTAAGAAAATAGGATTTAATGACTTACATTACTTTCCGTGACGTCCGGTAACGGGGTTGTTCTAACCGGTCCTATGTGTTTCAAATTCCTCTGATTTTGTTCTCATGGTTTCGCTTAAGACCTCGTACATATTTTTTAGATTACTAGAAGACGTTATAACCATATTTTTTGTGTTAAAGGATTTCACATCGGTAGTCTCTTCTACCATTTTGGTGTAAACGCCGTAGAATTTGCAGTAGACTTTTATTGCTGTATGTTGTGTTCTTTTTTCATTAAGTAATCGAATAAACCGTTCTTTCTGCTTCCAAAGAAACTCGGACACTCCATCGTCGACACTGGCGTTCTTTATGCGATAACTAGCCATACGGTTGTTAAACGCTGTGCTAACCTTTTCTACGTCATCTTCGCCAGTAGCGGTAACTGCTGCATTTTTATGTCTGTTGCTTCTCAAGTTTGCGGCATACGTAGTCTTTTCCATTTCGAAATCGCATACTTTACACATCATTCGTGGATGTTTCGTACAAAATCCTATAACAGCTGTCGGAGCTGAACGTTTACGGCTTAATGACATACCGTGCTGTTTTGCTTATGTCGCTGTAAGTTGTCCATTCTCGTAAAAGCGATACCGCCAGACCCACAGTTTAAGTACTTTGCTGCTGACGGATGTATAAGCTTAACCGTAGACGATATTACACCACAACATTTGTTCTGGTGCCGTTTGAAGGCATTCCTCCTGGTATAGTAGACGTGACAGGGCTCGCATTTAGAAACGTTTGCAGATACTATTTTAGTACAAAACAAAATCCGCACTATAGAACTTCGGTGAAACTTGTAAGCGAACTAACTTATAACAAAAGTTTACTCTTGCGTATCTACTTTATGTACCCTATAGAATGCATACTGAAGTTTTCCAAGGACGGCCGAACGATATTAAGGATTCAGCGGGGAACTAAATGACGTCATCTTTTGCCAATCCTTGCTACTCGTCCAGTACATTTAGCACCAATGCATTCACCTGGTTCGCATCGCCCATGCTGCGAATGCAGTTAGTAGAAACATCGGAAACGTCTTGTAACTACTTTTTCTCTCTAATTGGCTCCGCTAGCCTCACGCATGGGCGCTAGTGGAACGGTTTTACTTCTGAAGCACTAAACCCACAAGTGTGCTAGTGAAACAAACTTACTAGAACTACTAAAACACCAGCCCCACATTTGGTGTCAGTAAAACGAAGTCTTCCGACGTAACTAGGGGTCTATTCCTTGGGTAGAGCTATGAGCAATGGGGGGGTAAGTCGAAATCTGTTGGGGGGTCACACTCAAACTAAAACAAATAGGCGCCACCAAGTCCAGATTGATTCATGTTAAAAGCATAGCATATTTCTAAGGGCGGACGTGGAGACCCAAAGAAAAAAAGATCGCCTTCGGTGACAAAAACCTGTCTTAACAGAATAAGACGCTGTTCCTGTAAGAAAGAATAATAATTAAGTCAACATAGAAAATGGGAACACTGTTTGTGTCCCTCAAATATGCCTAAAAAAAATAAAAAGAATATTTTCTACATAAGGGTGGCATCAAAATTCAACTCTTATTGCCTTTTTGGGTTGCTAGGTTTGATCACACTTGATCAAAATAAAAGACTTTAAACTTAGGTTAATAATTTACTAGAAAGAATTCCTTTAACTTTAAATAAAATTGCATGCAACAAAATTAAATAATTACTTGTAGTAGTTTGGAAATTTAAGATAAGGTTTATTAATCTGTTTCTAGATCAAGAATATTACAACAAAGTGTAATTTGTTACATTAATGGTTTTTAACCCATTCAGATCTGATTAGGTCTATTACATTGTCAAAATTAAAATACAAAATATTCTCGTTAAGTTACATGTGCTAATTTCAGTTTAAAATGAAAATGTTCATAAAGATATTCTCGTTTTCAAAGTTGGTAGTAATAAAATACTAAGCATCTGCTTTCATAAATACAAGTGTCAGCAGTATATCTTAAACAAACAAATGACGTAATTACACATGTTATTTTATAGTGAAGCAACGTATTGTTCTGACAAAATAAACAGTGAATTTTAAGTTTGGCGCTGGGAAATCCAGCTTAGCAACAGATAAAGTGAATAACAAAATCGTATTTATACGTATCAAAATAAAATAGCGTGTTTCCTGAGTGGAACACAATTGAATTTCTTAAAATTACTACGAACCAAACAAAACTGCTTTCATAGGCTGAAATAGGATGTGCATCGTCATGCGGAATTAACTGCTTACATCCTAACAAAGTAGTATCTTGGCTCGGACCAACAAACGATTTCCTGTTAATTAGATCTGCTTTCCATCCTCTAAAAGCATGTGTTAAATTGAAGTGGTTTCTTAACGTTGATTCACAGTTCTAAGTTATTATTGTTTAACTTCTCATCGCCGTAGTGTTGTAGTGTTTCGTCGTCTAATCTTGGTTTGCGCTAAACAAATTTTCAAATTACATACTATAATAACGAGTATACATTACCAACCGTTATTCAGAAAATGTTTCACTTAATCAAACCGACCCGCAGGTCACTGGCCATTGTTCTCTTAAACATGCTGCTGCCTCTTTTACCTATGGCCGAGTGCCTATCTCGTGCTCTCGTACGATGGGAGGATCCCAACGGGGGGGGGTTGTCATTCCTCTCTACGCGCTTGCGACTGGGTGTGAAATACACCGCCATCCAAAACAACTAGACTAACGAGTCAAGATGCTGTTACAATGTAATATTTTAATTGTAAAATGTATTATGACTTTACTTAATAAAGGTGTTTAACTATTGTCGTACCTTAAATGAAGCGAATTATGAATTCGAAAATAAAATTGTTACACTACCCCTTTCCTAAAAGAAAAAAATTTTTTTCAAGGAATTTAGTATAACAAATACAAAATTTTTTTTTTTTTAAATATACTAGCCTTTTCTACCTTCCTAACTATCAAAACAATTTTTACGAATTTATTCAAACGAGGGAGACAAATATTTACAATTCGAGTGTGTTGGTAACTACGTGCACCTGACGTCCATCGGGAGACAAAATCGGGGAGTCACAATCGGTATAAGTCAAAATTGGGAGGGGTCAAATTAGAAAGTCTAACACTCCACGGAAAAAATTAATCAAAATCAAACTCAGAATAATCCTTCAACTAGAGGGTCTTATTCTTACCAAGGCTAGTATCTACTAACTGTAACCAAACATTTCACAATTTATCACAACTTCCACAAAAAAAACTTCACTTCCTGGAGCTCTATTAGCTCTATCTACAAAAAAAGAGAATGCTACTACTTCAAAACAGCATAACCATTCAAAATATTATCACTATAAAGTGACAATCAAAAGGAAGACACACTATTATCACAAAGTGATAATCAAAACAAAATTAACCCAACCAAAAGGTTGCGCACAAATTTCAAATACAAAAAATCATCACTATATCGCAAAGAGACAATCAAAACTAAGGTAACCTAACCATAAGGTCACTTAACAAATTCAAATACAAAATATTATCACTTTATCGCAAAGAGATAATCAAAACCAAGGTAACCTAACCATAAGGTCACTTAACAAATTCAAATACAAAATATTATCACTTTATCGCAAAGAGATAATCAAAACTAAGGTAACCTAACCATAAGGTCACTTAACAAATTCAAATACAAAATATTATCACTTTATCGCAAAGAGATAATCAAAACTAAGGTAACCTAACCATAAGGTCACTTAATAAATTCAAAAACAAAATTGGACCAGATAGGGCTGTAATCTCCTACACCCTACTGATTATCCTATCACTAATTTCCAAACAACAGGTCCCATCAGTGATGGACCAAATGGTGAGGCTCACCATGCAAACTTTTGACCTTATCAAACAAAAAAAATTTCGAACGGTCAAAACAAGGGAAAGAATAAATCAATATTCTCTCTACCTCGATATGTAGAAATCAGGACTAACAACTTAAATAGCCCACCTACTTCTACATTAAAAAGATATCTGTCAACGACATCTTCTAAACACATCTCCGAATAACGCGCGAACAAGACGACCAGCGTGCACATCAATGCACACCTCAACCCTACAAAACCTACAAAATCCTTAACCACTTGTTCCACTTATCAAACAAAATACTCAAAATTAGTGAAACGACACTAAATCAAAAATCGGAACAAAACAAAGCAAACCACTACTGTATTACTTAACATCAAAGAGATGACCAGACCGGAACTAATCGTCAGGATCATCATTTTCACTTGGACACGCTACTTCAACGGGTTTCAAGTCTTTTACGTGCCATTTCCCGGCTCTTGTTCCATCTTCGTTCTCTAACTCATACACTAAATTGGAATGTTTTTTCCGAACTTTACTCATAACGAACTTTGGAGCTAACTTAGCGGAGAATTTATCACCAGCACTCGAGAGTACCTTATTAGTTCTCCAAACACTTTCTCCGACTTGGAACGAAATGTCTCTTCTTCTAAGATTGTAGCGTTTACTCGAACGTTGATAAGCTACATGCAAATTTTCACGGACATTTCCAAAATATCAAACAAAGTTGACAATCCAAAACATAAGAAGGTCTACTACTGGAGACGACATCAACATCCTCACCGGGTTTAAAATTCTCACTATAAGCTTTTCCACTTAAGGGTACCTGACGACCAAAAACTAAAAAATTTGGAGAATAGTTGGTGGACTCATGTTTTGCTGAATTAATTGCGTACTGAATTTTTGATATTTCATTATCCCACGTATCATGTTCTTCTACGTATGAACGAATTGCAGTACCAACTGTCTTATTGATTCTTTCCACAAAATTGCATTGGGGAGCATAAACAGCATTATACCAAATCTTTTTAATTTCGTACTTTGCACACAAAGCTTTAAAAACACGACCAATTAATTGTGGACCATTATCACAAATAACAAATTGTGGTACTCCGTAGACAAGAAATACTTTTTCCTCCAAAAACTTCTCAATCAAATGTGCCGTGGCACTACGCAAAGGTTGTAAAATCGAATACTTCGAGAACCAATCACCAACAACTAAAAGCCATTTATGTCCGCGTTTGGAACGAGGAAACGGACCCATCAAATCTAAAGCAATGGTTTGAAACGGAAGTCCAACCTCTTTTTCCTTTCCCATCATGCCAAGGGGACCTTTGTTGGGTGGTTTTTGAGCACCACACATCAAACACTTCCTACAAAATTTACGTACATCAAAGATCATCTTTGGCCAATAATATAGTTCTTGAACACGAGACAAAGTTTTTAAAGAACCAAAATGTCCTGCTGTGGGAGGGTCATGACATGATTTAATGACATCTTTACGCTGAGATCTTGGCACTAAGTACTTCCACTCCACAATATTCGCCGAATGCGGTAATTGGGAAGGTATAAACTTATAAACAAACCCATCCTCCACTTTCCATTGTGGGTAGCTTTTGGGTGACAACAAAATTTTTTTTCTCAAAGTTTCATACCACAAGTCTACACCATCAAGTTTAATCTCTACTAAATTAACTTCTGGATTTTCTAAAGGAACGCCACGACTTAGACAATCTGGGACTATATTAAATTTTCCTTTCCTATGCACCAAATCAAATGAATGTTGCCTTAATCGAACTGACCATCTGGCGAGTTTTCCAGTAGGATTCTGAAGATTACTCAACCAAAGTAACGAAAAATGATCAGTGACAACTGTGAAGCGAACTGCTTCCACCCACGGACGAAATTTCTCAATTGCAAAAATAACCGCTAAACACTCTCTTTCTGTGGTGGAATAATTGCGCTCTGTACGGCTCAGGGTTTTACTCGCGTACGAAATTACACGCTCTTCTCCTTTTACATTTTGAATCAAAACAGCTCCTAATCCAGTGTTACTTGCGTCACACTCAACAATAAAGGGAGCCGAGTAGTCTGGCTGCGAAAGAAGAGGTGCTGAAACTAATGCTTGCTTGATCAGCACAAACGAATTTTCTGCTTCCGTGTTCCAATTTACAGTTTGACCTTTTTTCTTTCTCTTAATGAGGTCATTGATAGGCGAAACTAATGACGAAAAATTCTTTATAAAGCGACGGTACCAGCTGCACATTCCTATAAACCTTTTAATCTCCGTTGTGGTTTTCGGTCGAGGAAAGTTAACCATCGCCGACACCTTATCGGGATCTGTACGAAGTGAATTTGAACCTACTATATAACCCAAAAATTTAAGTGTCTTTTTAAAAAATTCACATTTACTTATATTTATAGTAAGGTTAGCTTCTTTTAGACGTTGCTTAACCTCTGACAATAACTTTAGATGTTCTTCAAAAGATGACGAACATAATATTATGTCGTCCAAATAGCAAAATACATGAGGTTCAAAACGTGGACCAAAATCGCATCTACTAAACGCTGTTGTGTCTGCGCAGCATTCTTCAATCCAAATGGCATGCATGTAAATCTATATTGTCCTCGCGAAATAACACTAAAGGCAGTCTTATCCTTAGACGACTCACTAAGAGGAATTTGCCAAAACGATTTTCTCAAATCAAGTGACGAAATGTAGTTCGCACCTCTCAACATATTGAGAATTCTATCTACATTCGCAAGGGGGTACGAATCATGAACAGTTAAGTCGTTCAGGGTCCTACCATCAAAACAGAAACGATATTCTCCATCCGCTTTCTTAACCAACAGAACCGGAGAGGACCACGGACTAGTACACGGTTCTATAACTTTAAGTCTAAGCATGTCGTCCAACTCATCATTCAATATCTTACTCATATATGGTGACATGACATAAGGTTTCTTATGGAAGGGTTTGGCATTGCCTGTGTCTATGTCCATTTCAATTAAGTTAGTACGTCCCAATCTATCGTCGCTGCTAATCTCACTAAATGAATTTATTATCTCTTGTGCTTCCACACATTGAGCATCTGAAAGGTCATGCAAATCAAACAAGGAATCTTCAGTGTTTAAAGGGATAGAAGACGAACCTATATACCCAATGTCGTTCCCAATGTTACTCTGAATAAACCAATTATTACTCCTAAAATCAGCAACTACTCCAAATAATTTTGCAAAGTCACTACCGAATATAAAGGCGTTTGGTAGTGTATGGAACCACTAAAGCAATAAGAATACGACAGTCATTACCTATACAAATTGGTAAATCAACCGAACCTACAACAGACTTTATTGAACCATCAGCCGTAGTAATACCTGTTTTTGCTGAACTAAAAATTTTTAAGTCTAATTTTCTAATTATTGAAAGAGCTAAGGATCCTACCACTGAGGTAGTGCATCCCGAATCTAGAAGACCGGTAATGTCTCTATCAATTAACTTCACCATAATGTAAGGTCGATTATCACACTGCTTCTCAATGAACAAAGTATTATTCTTAGGCTTCGGAGAATCCTGACAAAAATTTTTTACTACTGTAAGCCATCTCGACCAATCGTCTTTACAAAAGTATTTTTCTTGTTTACAAATCATAACCATGGCCTTATTACGCGGAACAGGATGCCGACCACTATGCGCCTGCCGCCTTACTGGTTTTTTGAACATTGTGGACATGGCGTCGCCTTAACGCCTTTTCGACCACATCCAAAACAAAAATCTTTTGGTTGCTCTACATTCTCTAAACCAATGTCCACTACGGAGCAATTCCAACAAACAAAATTATTTCTCTTATCGAGACTAAAAGAATTACAAACTGAGGACTCCAAAGAACTCTTATCCGCTACTGTTACTTGAGGATTAATTACTTTATTTTGAAACACCCTACTCTTAACAGCACAAATTTTTTCACTCACCACCGGATGTTTGTTCTCAAATGGATGCTTAGAAGGATAACAAATCTTGTTAGGCTTACTAGAAGATGCAGAAACCAAGTTTAGTTTCATCAAAGAAGCTTCTTCTAACCTTTTACACAAATTTACTAAGGTAGACACATCTTGAATGTCCGACAATGCAAGTGCTGAAATATATTCAGGAATCAAATTTCTTCCTATCATCTTAACTTTAGTAACTTCTGCTGGCTCGTGAGTCAGTCTACTAAACAGAGTTTGCATATGCGCGACAAATAAAATAATCCTTTCGTCTTTACCTTGACGACGATTTCTGATCTTTTCCCAAACGTCATCATCTGAAAACCGGGTAGAAAATCTTCCTTAAGCGTTCTATCAAAGAGTTCCAATCTCTCAATGAATTTTCACTGTTCTAAACCAAACTAAAGCGTCACCCACAAAAAGTTCACATGCTGATCCAAATAAATCAGCTTCGGGTACCTTACGAGATTGTGCTAAATCACTAACTCTATCTAAAAATGAATATAGTTGTTTGGGATCACCTGAGAATTTTACAGGCCATGAACCTATAGGTACGGAAGGCGTTACATACGAAATCGAATGAATAGGTGCACTAGCAACTGAAGGAGATACTACAACAGACCGGTCCACATAGGTAGACTCTGTACTTTTATTGGTTTTATCATATAACTCAGCTTCAAGGGTTAGTATTGTTGCTACTGTCTCATTTCTGAACTTAATTGCTTCCTCGGAATTTATTGAAGGAATTTTCATGCGCTTAACTCGCCCAGAAAGGTGGTTTAACCTTGAACAAGCTCTCCTAAAAATTGAGTCTGATGAGTCACCTTCAAATTCGGACAAAACATTTCGAACTGACTCGACTGAAACTGAAATTTCTTTACTTTCCGTTGCAAAATCTACTTCATAACACGAAAGATCAATCAAACAACCAGGCTTATCTATCTCTTTAGCTAACAATCTTCCTAAAATTTTCCTTTTCTCCAAGACTGGTCTCTCACTCACCACTCCTCTGATTTTCAGTTCATACTCCAATTTTTCTTTAAGTAGACAAACAATTTGGAATTTTTCCGACATGATCACTCAAGCCTAATGGAATCAGACCGCTAAATCCAAATGATCTGAACCTTACAAAAATTGTCAAAACAAATTCGGGCAACTAAAGGTAAAAGTCAAAAGGTGTTTTGGTAAAGTAATTTTGCCAAAACAATAACAAAAAAATTATATTGGGTCAAAACAGAATGAAAGCCAAAAATAAATTTAACTAAGTTAATTAATTGACTGAACGGGGGTTATCGTTACAACCAATCTTTTAAATAACCAAACCTAATTATCACATAAACGTTGAGCAAACAAATCTCGATGCAAAACTATTTTTGAACAACCAAATTCCAATGCAAAATAGATTTTGAACTAACAAATTTCGAAGCAAATTAAATTTTGGATAAACAAATTTCGAACCACAAACGTTGAACGGACAAATTTCGACGCCTCACACGTTGAGCGCCAGTGAAACTATTTTTTCTCTCTAATTGGCTCCGCTAGCCTCACGCATGGGCGCTAGTGAAACGGTTTTACTTCTGAAGCACTAAACCCACGAGTGTGCTAGTGAAACAAACTTACTAGAACTACTAAAACACCAGCCACACATTTGGTGTCAGTAAAACGAAGTCTTCCGACGTAACTAGGGGTCTATTCCTTGGGTAGAGCTATGAGCAATGGGGGGGGTTAGTCGAAATCTGTTGGGGGGTCACACTCAAACTAAAACAAATAGGCGCCACCAAGTCCAGATTGATTCATGTTAAAAGCATAGCATATTTCTAAGGGCGGACGTGGAGACCCAAAGAAAAAAAGATCGCCTTCGGTGACAAAAACCTGTCTTAACAGAATAAGACGCTGTTCCTGTAAGAAAGAATAATAATTAAGTCAACATAGAAAATGGGAACACTGTTTGTGTCCCTCAAATATGCCTAAAAGAAATAAAAAGAATATTTTCTACATAAGGGTGGCATCAAAGTTCAACTCTTATTGCCTTTTTGGGTTGCTAGGTTTGATCACACTTGATCAAAATAAAAGACTTTAAACTTAGGTTAATAATTTACTAGAAAGAATTCCTTTAACTTTAAATAAAATTGCATGCAACAAAATTAAATAATTACTTGTAGTAGTTTGGAAATTTAAGATAAGGTTTATCAATCTGTTTCTAGATCAAGAATATTACAACAAAGTGTAATTTGTTACATTAATGGTTTTTAACCCATTCAGATCTGATTAGGTCTATTACATTGTCAAAATTAAAATACAAAATATTCTCGTTAAGTTACATGTGCTAATTTCAGTTTAAAATGAAAATGTTCATAAAGATATTCTCGTTTTCAAAGTTGGTAGTAATAAAATACTAAGCATCTGCTTTCATAAATACAAGTGTCAGCAGTATATCTCAAACAAACAAATGACGTAATTACACATGTTATTTTATAGTGAAGCAACGTGTTGTTCTGACAAAATAAACAGTGAATTTTAAGTTTGGCGCTGGGAAATCCAGCTTAGCAACAGATAAAGTGAATAACAAAATCGTATTTATACGTATCAAAATAAAATAGCGTGTTTCCTGAGTGGAACACAATTGAATTTCTTAAAATTACTACGAACCAAACAAAACTGCTTTCATAGGCTGAAATAGGATGTGCATCGTCATGCGGAATTAACTGCTTACATCCTAACAAAGTAGTATCTTGGCTCGGACCAACAAACGATTTCCTGTTAATTAGATCTGCTTTCCATCCTCTAAAAGCATGTGTTAAATTGAAGTGGTTTCTTAACGTTGATTCACAGTTCTAAGTTATTATTGTTTAACTTCTCATCGCCTAAGTGTTGTAGTGTTTCGTCGTCTAATCTTGGTTTGCGCTAAACAAATTTTCAAATTACATACTATAATAACGAGTATACATTACCAACCGTTATTCAGAAAATGTTTCACTTAATCAAACCGACTCGCAGGTCACTGGCCATTGTTCTCTTAAACATGCTGCTGCCTCTTTTACCTATGGCCGAGTGCCTATCTCGTGCTCTCGTACGATGGGAGGATCCCAAAGGGGGGGTTGTCATTCCTCTCTACGCGCTTGCGACTGGGTGTGAAATACACCGCCATCCAAAACAACTAGACTAACGAGTCAAGATGCTGTTACAATGTAATATTTTAATTGTAAAATGTATTATGACTTTACTTAATAAAGGTGTTTAACTATTGTCGTACCTTAAATGAAGTGAATTATGAATTCGAAAATAAAATTGTTACAGTCTTTTACGTTATACGGGTCAACATTCGCATCGCGTGCATATTAAAAATCCAAAACGGTGGTAGCACACGCACACAAATTGGCTGCAAGTCGTGCGGTAGAGATGCAGTGCTACTATAAACAAAAACTTAATAAAACACTTTAAACCTTTACTAAGGGAATACCAAACTTGTTGTCTACAGAATACTTACTAATAAAACAATTTAATTTTAAATGACTTCTGCGTCATATTTTCGGAAATGGCAGGCTTCAATATTTCTTTGAAAACAAGCGAAGATTGCCGAAGACACTCTAAGAGTGCACAAACGCGGTCACTAAACCAATCTGTCTTCGGCAATCTTCGGTTTCTTTCAAATGTTTATAAACCATAGCGCTACATGTAAAGCTTTAGTTATAATTCATAGTGCTTAAACGTTTGTCGAAGAAGAATGTTGTCCGAAAATATTTTTAATTGCAACTTCTATAGTGCTTCCTATACCTGGAAAAATGCTTTCAAACGCCACCAAAACAAATGTCGTGGTGTATCATCGTCCAAGGTTAAGCTAATACATCCGTCAGCAGCAAAGTACTTAAACTGTAGGTATCGATTTATAGGCGGCTCCGTGGCGTAGTGGTATGTGTGTGACTACTACACCTAAGGTCTCGGGTTCGAATCCCGACAGGGTCCGCTTGAAAAATGTTAGGCGAGCATTTTTCACAAAAATATACCCTCGTTCGGATGAGAGGTAAAATGGAGGGTCCCGTGTGTGAGTGTTGTCACGCACGTTAAAGATCCCTACCTTGCGTGGAACAGCAAAGGTTCTGCAAAATTCCAAATTTTCTAAGTAAAAAAAAAACTTGCTTCCCGGCCAATGTAGTACCTTCGATTCGAGCATTGTAAAATTACATGTAAGGTATTGCTTTTACGTGAATGGACAACTTAGTGCGACACAAGGAAAAACAGCACGGTATGGCATTAAGCCGTAGACGTCCAGCTCCGCCAGTTGTTGAAGGGTCTTTTCCGAAGCAACCACAAATTTTGTGTAAAGTGCGCGATTTGGAAGTGGAAAAAACTGCGTATGTCGCACCCTTGAAAAGCAACAGACATAAAAATGCAACAGTTACCGCTACCGACGAGGATTGTGTAAAAATTGTTAGTTTAGCGTATGGCCGACGAAGAAGTATCCGAGTTCGTTTGGAAGCAAAAAGAGCGGTTTATTCAATTAATTAATGAAAAAAGAACACAACATATAGCAATAAAAGTTAATTGCAAACCCTAAGTCGTCTATACAAAAATGGGAGAAAAGACTACCGATGCGAAATCTTTTATAACAAAAAATATGGTAATAACATCTTCGAGTAATCTGGAAAATATGTACGAGTTCTTAAGCAAAACCATGAGAACAAAATCGGAGGAATTTGAAACACGTGGGTCCGGTTGGTCTTTGGAAAAGTGTTCTATTTAAAAATAAACATTAATAAGTATAAGCCGATGTGATAAGTTTTAGGTTAAGAAAAAAAGTTGTGTATTTGCAAATGTGGGTTACAAAATTTAAACTGTATTAGTAAAAAATTTTCTGTAATAAAAAGTTTTAAGAATAGTTGTTGAATTTTCTTTTAAATATGAGCTGCAGGAAAGTTACAATTTAGCGTGAATCTAGATATAAGACATTACATGTGATTTTTCCAATGCTCCACCCGAAGGTACTACATTGGCCAGGAAGCGAGTTTTTCTTACCTGGAAAATTTTGAATTTTGCCGAATCCTTGCTGTTCCAAGCAAGGTAGGGATCTTTAACGTGCGTGACAACACTCACACACGGGACCTCCATTTTACCTCTCATCCGAACGAGGGTGTATTTTTGCGAAAAATGCTCGCCTAACATTTTTCAAGCGGACCGTGTTGGGATTCGAACCCGGGACCTAGTGCGCAGTAGTCACACACATACCACTACGCCACGGAGCCGCCTTAGATATAAGACAGCTGAACAGAAAAGAAAAGAAATGGAGTGTGGTAAAAGTTATGTTAAAAATTCTTGGAAATCTTAAGGCGCTAAGGTAAAGTTTGGAGTTGTCGTGCATGATGTAGTTAGTATTCGCGTTCCTGCAATTCAGTTTTAAAAAAAATTTTGGGATGGGTAGGCTTAGGTAAACATTCTGTCGGATCTGTAATTCTCGCACAGGACCTTTCCAGTGAGCGATAAACGCGGTAAAAATATCTTTAGAAGTAAAAGAGGCATGATGGTGGATATGAAGTAATTGGAGGCGCTGGCGGTGGTAATATAAAGTAGTCCCACACAACCTCATTACAAAGTTATACAAAATAAAAGAGGTCACAATCCGTCCAGTAATTAAAGTTTTAGATAATTATTTATATCATGGAATACAACGCGAAAAAATGCCAACGTATCTATTTTAAACTGCAAGAATAATAAAATAATCTAATGACACGTAGCTTTTTGCATGATAATACCATATGTGTTTACTCCTGATTCACGTGACATCACTACTTACCTAATAAACATATGGAGGTACGGAGAAACGGACGAACGTTAGCGAATGAATAAGGATAATCGATAATTAACTATCCACAAATCCTCGACCAGGTCGCATGTACGAGTAAACGTGAACGGGTAATCGAAAATCTCAGTGTGTTACGAAATAGCCATTGCGCATAACCTGCTGTGATTCCTCGGATTTTTGACAGATCCCCATCAATAACAAACTGGGATAATTTGGTTCCCAGCATGATTTGGAAATAAGCACAAAAAACGAATTAATTAACTCCAAGCTAATAGTGGAATCCTTGTTCATCGGAATTTTGTAAACTGTATGTTATACATTTATTAACTGTAACTGCTTTGCTTGAATTGTGGCATTTATGTATTATATTTGGTTTTATGAAATATTGATAAACTTAGGTAACTACGGGAAGTACACTCTAGTGTTAAATGCTTAATTTTCTTAAACATAATTTCTAAAACAATTACAAGGAAGGAAAACGAGCTTTTGGATATGACTGGTTCAACAATACCAATGGCTTGGGAATTCTCCAAAACCCAAAGACGCACTTTGCAAATATTGCGTTGTTCTTCGACCAACTGTTAAAAGACGGGTTGCTAGTTCTTTTATTATAAAGTCGTTTCTGCAAAAGCACATGCTATAACCGAATGTCATTGTGGTTCAACTATAAAGGCTTCTAGTTTTACAAAAACGATGGAAAACGTCCATCAAATACCGCTCAAATAAATAAAGCTGAACGGAATTTAATTCAATCGAAGCGCAAAAAATTATATCAATAATATCCACCACCATTTTATGTCTTATGTATGATTTGCCGTTGCGAGGTAATAAAAAGGGTAACTTTGAGGACATTCAACAATTCAGAATAGAAAGTGGAGGATCATGTTTTTAACGAGTACCTACAGTTTTGGAAGAAAAACTCAAAATACACCTCTCACAGAACACAAAATTAAATACTTTCAATTTGTGGAACACTAACTAGGGAAATAATCGTGATACATGTAAATTTAAGTGAAGCATTTTCAATTCTAGCTGACGAAAGTGCGCGAATGATGCTGGAGTAGAGCAGCTACCACTTAGAGTAAGACTTATAAGTAATGACAATTCGGTAAAAGAAGAATTTTAAGTATCGGAATCCTTACATCGATGAACTCAAAGGGTAATTTAAAAACGCTCGTGATGAATATGGTCTTTGCATGGATAAATTAGTTGGACTTGGGTTTGGTGGTTTCACCACGATGGCAGGTTATGAGCAGGATGTACAGAAACTTATTAAAATCAAATATCCAAAAGCGATATATTTTCACTGCGCGTCCCATAGTTTAAATTTAGTGATATATGATTGAGTAAGCTTCAGGAAATTCAAATTTCAGCAGGTACCATTAAAGAAGTTATTTCTTTCTTTCGAGATAGTCCGAGATAGTCCGTTAAGTATTTCACTATTTTGTGTAACAGTAAGGTTGTTTGCGGAACATTTTACAGATACTATGAACGCCTAGAAAATTTATATCATAGCCGTCAAACTAATGCTCAGACAGTAAATAGAACCAGTCCACTCTTTAGTTGCGTTTCTTCGTCGAAATGTATCCTTTGTGTCAATATTACGGTCAAATATTCTAGTAAATTGGAACCTGTTTGTAATGCACTGCAGTCTAAAGGTATACACTTATTTTCCGTTAAACAACACGTAGATGAACTACTCAAAATTTTTAAGACACACCGGTGTGATCCTGAACAATATTTTAAAGAGGTTTACGAAAAAGTGTTGAACATGCTCATAGTTTGGATTGGAAATTCACGCACTGAACCAATAGGTCGAATTATAATACGAGTAGTGTTGAACATTACTTTCTTGTATGCCTTTTTATTTCTTATTTGGTTTCCTTTATACAGTCTATTTTCACAAGGTTTTCTGAAGATGTTACAGCTTCTTTTTTACTCTCTAGATTATATCCAATTAACTTAAAAGACAACAATATAAAAAACGTCGTTAAATAAAAAAGAAGAAATAGGCTGGAGTTACAACATTGATTACTTTTTAGAATAGTTGCAAACGTGAGTTGAACTGTAGCAAAATACAAAGATTCAACAAAATACAGACTTTGTAGATTTGTTTAACAATAGAGTTTTTTTTTACGCGCTGAATATTTCTCTGGCATTACCTCCAACAACTGCAACACGAGAAGGTCATTTAGTACGCTAAGGCGGGTAAAATCGTGGCTTAGATCAAGCATGTCAAAGGATAGATTATCACATTTATGCATGCTTAGTGTACATAAGGACATGGTAGGAAAGGAGAAACATGCATTTATATAATTGTACTCGAAGAAAATAGGATTTAATGAATACATTACTCTCCATGACGTCCGGTAACGGGGTTGCACTAACAGTGGTCATCTTTTGTTTAACTAATAACAAATAACTAATTTGACCCCCCCCTTATTCTGCGGGAGTGGTCTTGCTATGGGTACTTGTACTTTGTCGTGTTTAGAAATTTTTGCATTACAAATTTGGGAATTTGCATCGCTTTCACTACTTCCACTGGGAATATAATTATCACCAGAAGGTACACCATCTCCTAAACTTTAAGCACTAATTAAGCGTGCTTCGTACATTTGAAGCATTTTAATTTTAACTATGGATACGCAATAGAATTGTTTTTGACATATACTTACGTAGGATTTAGAAAACGAAATTGGTAAACTTTTTTCCCTTCTTTGAGCAAAATTAGCTACTCGACAATACATGTCGAGCACGTAAGCTCGAGACGGAGAACAAACCAAAAGTTTCGAGTCGAGAGCGAGACCGAAACCAGCTTTGTCTTGAGCTTGGTCTCGACTAAGAATTTGTGGTCTCAGGTTTCGTCCATCACAATTCCACTGCAGAAATTATGTTACAAAGCGGCGAAGATTTGAATACACTACGTTTCAATTAGTCATTGTACCCCTCACAGATTAATACAAGGAATTCCCGTTTTCTCAGCTGTTCGTCATTAGCACAGCACTTGGGCAAATAAAAACGTAATAGACATATTCTATTGTAATACAAAATAACTTGAAACCTTATTTTCATCAGAAACTTCTAGTCTTCTTGCGCCGTTTTAAGTGGTTGCTAATGAACATCTTAAGAGGAATTCAGAATTTAGCTCTTATTCAATTTCCTACAACAAAGCATCAACTAATTTTTGGGACATATTCTAATTAATCATCTTTTGATGAATCAAAGCGTTTCTGCTCCTTTCTGGTACAAAATTTATAACTACAACAACCGCTTAATGTAGGGAAATGCATGCGTCTAATGGAACGCTTTAATGATATTGCTTTCCCACTATGGTGCCTATAACAACTATCATTTTCTGTGCAATTTACTAGGTATTGTACAGTATTCCTTTGCGTTAGTATATTTGATCCCAATCCCAGTAAATGTGTATATTACATAAATTCTAATAAATTTACTAATGCCCCACAAGGGCAGTATTAAGTAAATATTTCCATTCACATCTATTAACGGAATACTTGCTACTTCTTGTGATTTGTATGCTGCATGCCACACGGAATATTGAGATGTTTATAATACAGTTATAGAGTAATTGCGCAGAGTTAGTAGAGTTATTTGGTTTCGATTAGTTAACAGGCGAGCTTTAGGGATTACGCAAGCTAATTGATTTCGAAATGTAAATTTTAAAGTTGTCCATTAAAGAGCTTTAGAGCAATAGCATACTGTAGATGTTTTGCTGAATCACTTCAATCGCAGACCTTATTTAAGCTATTTAATTATGCAGTTGGGAATACTACTCTGAATTAGTGTTGGGGAATTACCTTGCAACTCTCACTTTTCTAAACATATGTGCATTGAGGAGCGATTAGAGAAAGATATGTGAATCGGCACTGAACAGCGAAGTTCGCATGAATAAAATGTCAGCACAACAGTTAACTTTCCTTTTTTCGAGTGTGGATATTTCAAATGAAAATGTTATACACAAGAATGAAAAATGCTGCATGAAATCTCACTATTCACAGCGACATCATGTACTGATTCTATTCATTAAAGGCATCATGAAACTGACAGGATACGTAAAAATAAGATTTATGCTCTTTTGAATACCCTGGGCGCGTTCAGGAATAAAAATCTGTTAGAGTGCCCAATTCTGCGCAAATATTGTTTGATCAAATAACAAGCAATGTCAAAAACGATTAACAAACAAACAGAAGTTTGTCCATTTGTACAGAGGAAAAACACGGTGGAAATGAATGCGCTGCAAATGATTAATCTGGAATTTCCTGAACGAACTACAATACATAGTGTGAGCGTTAGTATTTAATTCTTGAACGATGTAAAACTAAATGGAGTCTACTCTTTTTAATCGGTGTAATATTCTCGAACCCTGGCGTTAACCAAAGTAGCAAAAATTTACTCACTGTGACGCTTTGGCGTAGCGGTAAATAAGAACCGGTTACAGAAAAAGGAAAATTAATCTTAAATGGGCAACTTAATATTGATATATCCTGTATAAATAGTTTTAGGCTGCTAAATACATATAGGAATGAGTAGATGCATGATAGCGGAACTGGTGCAATTTTTGCTCGTTTCATTCATATTTCACATGTAAATGTCAGTAAGAAGGGGCAGAAGGGAGGGAATTTCCTCCTTGCTCTCCCCCTTGCTCGGACGCCACACATCAGCCATTTTGATTACGTCACACCCACAATTTTGATTACTTTACCCCACCACCACCACTGCCTCCAATTACTTCACATCCGCCTTCATGTTTTTTTTACTTCTAAAGATATTTGCACCGCGTGTAGGGCTCGCTGGAAAGGTCCTGTGCGAGAATTACAGATCCGACAGAATGTTCACCTAAACGCACCCCATCCCGATTTTTTTTTAAAACTAAACAACAGAAACGCGAATACTTACCACACCATGCGCGACAACTCCAAACTTTTCCTTAGCGCTTTAAGATTTCCAAGAATTTTACCACATTGAGTTCTTTTCTTTTCTGTTCACCTTTCTTATATCTAGATTCACGCTAAATTATTACTTTCCTGCAGCTCATACCTAAAAGAAAATACAAAACCATTATTAAAACTTTTATTACAGACAAATTTCTACTAATACAGTTTAAATTTTGCGAACTACATTTTTAAATATATATCCACAATTTTTATTCTTAACCTAGAACTCCTCACATCAGCTTATAATACTAATTAATATTTATTTCTAAATAGAGCACTTTTTTCAAAGACCAACCGGACCCACGTGTTTCAAATTTAACTGATTTTGTTCTCATGTATTTGCTTAAGAACTAGTAAATATTTTTCAAAAATGTGGTTACGATTATGATTACTAAGACTTGCAAAAGTTAAAAGAATTTATTTGGGCTATAAGTCAGAAAAATTCAGTCTTTTCTGACTTCAAGTTTAATGCCAGTAGTTATACCTACTACTGCAGAGGTTTAAAAATTCGAAGATCATTAGTTTTTGAGAAATGATAGATGCTCAAAACCTATCAGAATAAAAATAAAGGACGACCGGAAGATCAAAAAATTACGATCTTTTTCAAAGTTTCTAAGTACGTAGCACCTGCTATTGAAAAATGGTAAAAATGTAAAAACCTATAAAGGCGATTATTAATAGTGGTTTACAAAAAATTGTAGTTTTCTTGGACTAAATAAAATAGCTTAGACTGATGTATATGGTTACATATTTCCGCACACATCCTCACACATCTGTTTACGCCCACATACGGGCATGGCAATACGGGTAGTTTTTGTTTAACAAATCGTAGGAAAGATACGTTAGGTGTTATATATGGAAGCCAATGGGATCGTTCGATTAAAAAGGAACGGCGGCAAAATGCATGGCGGTCCCGGTTAGAATAGACAAAAGTGGTTAATCCATCGTATAAAACGTATAAATATGTGGAAAGTGTAAAAACTTACACGAGCAGAATTTAATTATCAGACAAAAGAAGTGCGCGATGTGCTATACTTATAAAGAAAGCATAGAATGGTGCATTGCCGCGGTCTAGCAGTAAAAAAGACGACTGACTTTTTCAGTCAACTACAAGAATAGCAGTCGCACAAAGAGGGGTACGCTGTTACTATGAAATATGTTAGTTTGCGGGTAGCTCGAACGTGTAATTGACCACGACTTAAAGGTCCCTTGGAGGTTTAAAACTTCTGAGACCATTGTTGTTTGAAAGATGTTTGGAAATTACTGGAATGGGATCGGGTCGAAGTATAAGTTAGACGGATGATTGACTGAGATTGTTTTACCTTATACGAGGGAAGGGGAAGTTAACAGTCACCAAGCATCTAATTCTGTATTTGGGTGGTATCGAGTACTTAGCGTCTCTAGAAATAATTACGTGCTACCGATCGCTGTGCGGGAAATTTGGTTCTAGAAAATGAGTAACCTACGAAAGTGCGGAATACCTGGTATTATTGCTAATTGGTTTAGTGACCGCGCATGCGCACTCTTCCAACGTCTTTGGCAATCTTCGGTTACCAAATGTTTATACACCATGGCGCTACATGTTAAGTTTTAGCTATAATTCATACTCCTTGGAAGTTGGTAGAAGAAGAATTCTGTCCGAAAATATTTTTAATTGCAATTTTTGTGGCCTTTCATATACCTGGAAAAATGTGCGACGTGAAGTTAGCAACGGAAACGTTTCTCTGGCAACATATTTTGTAGTAGCTCAAATAAGTAGTCCTCATGATTAATAAAATGCCACCCAAGCACCCCTATAACCAAATGCAAACACCTGTTAAGATTTTAGGAATATCTCACATATTTTGTATGTGCCCCAACACTCCTCCGCATGAAGAAGTGTATAATACAAAAAAATTAATTTTTCAAAAACATGGCATGACCTGATGATAAATGTTACGTATATGTTTTAGATGCAGATGCTCATTGTCTCAGCAATTTTTGAAAAATATTGTATGTCATTTATAGAAACAACAATAAATAATTAATAAAGTTTTTTGAAAAATATCCTATGACGTCTTCCATGGAAACGAGTATTATTAGTGTAGGTGGTACGTGTACGTAAATATGATCAAACTAAAAAATTAAATTCTCGAAAACAAAACATGAGCCATTTCTGTTTTTGATGTATAATATTTTATATGCAGATGCTTAGTGCCCCTGAATTTTTTGCAAAATATCGTATGACGTCATTCATCGAAGATATTATTTTTAGTGTACATAGTGTGTATCGGTAAATATGATCAAACTAAAAAATTAATTTCTCCAAAACAAGATATGAGCTATTTCTGTTTTTAACGTATAATGCTTTACATACATATGCTTTATGCCCCTGAATTTTTTGAAGAATATCCTATGACGTCATCCAAAGAAACGAGTATAATTAGTATAGGAAGTGCGTGGATATAAATATGATCAAGCTAAAAAATTAATTTCTCGAAAACAAGACATGATCCATCTTTGTCTTCCACATATTGTATGTTAGATACCTTTGCTCAATATTTAATTTATTTACATTATATAAAACAGTAATTTTGAATGTAGAACATGCATTTAAACTATTTAGAGAAATAGTGTTAGATATTAAAGTCACAGTGCAGCTGCAATTCCTGCATAACTATTTATTTATTTCGACTTGAGATTTAGGTTTAATCCCTTTCGCTCAGCAACAAATATGTTGTCTAAACCAGGAAGAATTTTAATGCATATGGGACAAAAGGAGTCGTATTTCTGCTGTTCCATTGTCTCAAAACTATCGCTGTTGTATGGTGGAAGGCATCTACAGTGCAACCATCGTTCACACATACAGCACTGAACAGCTTTTTCTATGGCTTTTGCTTTACGGTTACTAGGAGATCTGCAAAGAATGCATATATGCTCTACGGGCTCAGAACTATGTAGGAAGAGTCTGTAAAAAAGTTCTATACTGAGCTGTGTCAAGCCTTTTTTACTTGCCTTTGTAAAATCATCGACGTTAACAATATTGGCCAAGGTGTCAATATAGAATATTACAAATATGCCACAATTAAAGGCGTCGTCTTGTTTATGATGGAGCTTTCGTTTGGACACCTTCAAATTAGAAGCACCTCATTTATATGATCGGTCGTGGAAAGAATCCCACTTCTCAATAAACTTTATTGAATTACGTTTAATATCAGCGTTGATCTGGGCGTCATCGCAAGATGGGTTCACGCAGAATATTCTTTTTGTCATTAAATCTAGAACGGTTAGTACCCAGTGAAAACCATTTATCAACATTGGCATGAATATGAATAATGTATCGCGACAAGGTCTTACATACTGCATGCATTTATCTGGAACTGATAGAATGGATTGAACGGAATGTATATCGATGTAGTAAATGTCTATCCGTTTTTTAATGTTAAGAATGCTTACCGCTGCAGCATCTATTGTAGCGTCGGTTAACCAATTTGGTGGTAATAAACTCATATAGTGTTCAGAGTACACACTCACTTTGCATGCCCCGATTGCCGATTCGTATATGCCCAATTTGAAATTGAAGATACGGGCAGCATTGGTGTAGTAACTGACGATTTTGATCAGTCCATTCAGGAAAAACAATCCATTAGCCGGCTCCGTTATAACTGTGTTGGTATTTGATACAGCAGGATTGCAATCGGATAAATGTTTACTTATTCTAGCATCAAATTTTGCATTATCTAAGTAACCATTTTTGCGCCTTAGTTTTTTTTTTGGAAACTTCTTTTATTAATGGGTTAACGACATTTCTCGTTTTGGCATGCTTTCGAGTTGTTCTAGGCGTATCTTTAATAGCAAGTTCAACGGCTTTTAGGTCCGCATCTAACCATTTTTTCATAAGGTCTATAAATCGTCCAACCTTTAATTTAGTAGCACCCTGTAATGTGTTATTCCTAATAACATCGAACATTTGAAACCCTAACGGGTTTTTCATGGTTTAAAGTCATGATTGCAGTCCATAAAGGTGCGATGGATGACGTGATACGATATTTTAAAAAAAATTCAGGGGCGCTAAGCATATGTATATAAAACATTATATGTTAAAAACAGAAATGGCTTGTGTCTTGTTTTCGAGGTATTAATTTTTTAGTTTAATCATATTTACGGATACCTACAATACATATACATACTTATAATACTCATTACTATGGGTGACGTCATGGAATATTTTTCAAAAAACTATATTAATAATTGTTGTTTCTATGAATGACGCCATATGATAT
This sequence comes from Platerodrilus igneus, assembly GCA_036346225.1. Classification (NCBI taxonomy): domain Eukaryota; kingdom Metazoa; phylum Arthropoda; class Insecta; order Coleoptera; family Lycidae; genus Platerodrilus; species Platerodrilus igneus. The sequence goes on along the minus strand of JARFIW010000229.1, from coordinate 626,589 downwards.
TTTTCAAAAATTGCTGAGATAGTGTGCATCTGCATCTAAGACAAATACGTAACATTTATCATCGGGTCATGCTCTGTTTTGGAGAAATTAATTTTTTCGTATTATACACTTCTTCATGAGGGAGGGTGTTGGGGCACATACAAAATGTGTTAGATGTTCCTAAGAACTTAGCGGCTGTTCGCATTTGGTCGTAGGTGTGCTTGGGTGGCATTTTCTTGATCATGAGCACTACTTATTTGAGCTACTATAAAATATGTTGCTAGAGAAACATTTCTGTTGCTAATTTCACGCCACTGGAAAAATGCTCCCAAACGATACCAGAACAATTGTCGTGGTGTATCATCGTCCAGGTTTAAGCTTGTACATCCGTCAGCAGCAAAGTACTTAAACTGTGAGTAGCGCTTTTATGTGAATGGAAACTTACTGCAACACAAGGAAAAACAGCACGGTATGGCATAAAACCGTAAACATCCAACTCCGCCAGCTGTTGAAGGGTCTTGCCCGAAACAACCACGAATTCTGTGTAACGTGTGCGACTTGGAAGTGGAAAAGACTACGTATGTCGCACACTTGAGGAGTAACAGACAAAAATGCAACAGCTACTGACGAGGATTGTGTAGAAATGGTTAGCACTGCGTTTAACATCCGCATGGCTAGATATCACATAAAGAACGTCAAGACCGACAATGGAGTGTCCAAGTTTCTTTGGAAGCAGAAAGAGCGGTTTATTCAGCTAACTAATGATAAAAGAACACAGCATACAGCAATAGAAGTCAATTGCGAACTCTACGACATCTGCACAAAAATGGGAGAAAAGACTACCAATGTGAAATCCTTTAACACAAAAAATATGGTTATAACATCTTCTAGTAATCTGGAACATAGGTACGAGTTCTTAAGCAAAACCATGAGAACAAAATCGGAGGAATTTGAAACACGTAGGTCTGGTTGATGTTTGGAAAATTGTTCTATTTAGAAATAAATATTAATAAGTACAAGCGATGTGAGAAGTTCTAGGTTATGAATAAAAATTGTGAATATGTATTTAGAAATGTGGTTTACAAAATTTAAACTGTATTAGTAAAAAATTGTTTGTAATAAAAAGTTTTAAGAGTTGTTTTTGGACTTTCTTTTAGGTATGAGCTGCAGGAAAGTAATAATTCAGCGTGAATTTAGATATAAGACAGTTGAACAGAAAAAAAAGAAATGAAGTGTGGTAAAAGTTTGTTAAAAATTCTTGGAAATTTTAAGGCGCCAAGGAAAAATTTGGTGTTATTGCGCATAGTGTAGTTAGTATTCCTGTTCCTGCAGTTTAGTTATAAAAAATTTCGGGATAGGTTACGCTTACGTGAACATTCTGTCGGATCTGTAATTCTCGTACAGGACCTTTCCAGCGAGCCCTACTCGCGGTAGAAATATCTTTAAAAGTAAAGAAAGCATGTGAAGTAATTGGAAGCGGTGGCGGTGATAATACAAAGTAGTCCCACACAACCTAATAGCAAAGTTTATACAAAATAGAAAAGGTCACACTCCGTCCAGTAATTAAAGTTTTAGATAATTATTACCATCATGGAATACAACACGTAAAGATGCTAACGTATCTATTTTAAACTGTACGAATAATAAAATAACCTAATAGCACGTAGCTTTTGCATGACAATACCAAATGTGTTCACGGCTGATTCACTTGATATCACTACCTACCTATTAAACATATGGAGGTAGGGAGAAACGGATGAACGTTAGCGAATAAATAAGGGATAAGGTACAAATGAGAATTAACTATCCGCAAATCCTCGACTAGGTTGCATCTACGAGTAAACGTGAACCGGCGATCATAAATCTCCGTATGTTATGAAGTAGCCATTGAGCGTAACGTGGTATGATTCCACGGATTTTTGACAAATCCACAACAGTAACAAAATGGGACAATTTGGTTCCCAGCATGATTTGGAAATAAGTACAAAAAGCAAATAAATTAACTCCTAGATAATAGTGGAATCCTTGCTCATCAGAATTTTGTAAACTGTAGGTTATACATTTATTAAGTGTTACTGCTCTGCTTGAATTGTGGCATTTATGCATTATGTTTAGTTTTCTGAAATATTGATAAACTTAGGTACAACTTAGTACAATCTAGTGTTAAATGCTTAATTTTATAAGCGATGGGAGTCGCAAAAAATTGTAATAGTTAATTATTAAAGGTGATGATATATTATCAATGAACAGATAATAAAAGCTTTCCAGTATTTTTATGTATTTTTCTACAGGAAGATCCTTAACGCACTGATGTTAATATTAATGTACGTAAATTTAAAATCATTATATACATGCCTGTCCACCAAAATTAACGTGCGGTATTACTGTAAAATAGATTTTGGCGATGTTGTGATTAGAAGCTTAATGTTTTATTTACCTGAACATATGGATCACATTGGATAAAAAGAACTCCATTTCACCAGGAGGATCAAATAATTAAAATATTCCGGAAGTATTTGTCGTCTATGGAACTGTGACAAGCTAGATTAGACTAGACGAGTTTGTGCCCATAATTTGAGATGGTCTATCGCATTTCAAGGTAGATGATTGGTGACGTAGCTTGAAATTGCACCCAGTGAATAGCTACATCAATTTTTTTGTGTTGGTTCCATTCGAACCTACTTCCACACAACTATCGTTGGTCGGTCCATCCTTAATTTGTTACCGAACTCCCGCCCCTTGTGAGAAACTTCAAGTTTAGTCATTTAAGGCTTCATTCATCGGAAGCAACCTTGTATGGTTTTAAAGTTACCATAAATTTAGCCAGACGCTCGGCTCTCTGTCTAGCCGCTCCTCTATGCATCGACCTAGCAATGCTTTTACTCAGGACGTCAACGAAAAGCATGTGATTTTTGTATTTTTGGTTTCGACACAACTGCAAGGTTAATGTTTACTATTGTAACAATTTAATTTTCTTAACCCGGTATTATTAAGTGTTTTATTCTGCATGTGAAACCACTGTTCATTTTTAAACGCGTCTTTATATTATATGTTTGTATTTAGCAATATTGGTTTAATATCTCTGCTATCGTTAGATCTTAAAAACTTGTTACGGGAGATTCTTGACTTGGAGACCATAGTTATCGATTTGTTAGTTTTAAAATAATTACAAAGCACAAATTATTATAAACTAGAAATTTAGGTTTTTGAGAATGTAATGCTAATAGTTTAACAAACAAGTCTATCTATGAAACTACGTTCGATTCATTATGTTCCTTTAAATTGCTGTTTTGTGTACATTTGTACTGGACAGATTTTAGCAATGGAATTAGATATAATTTATGCGGCAAGTATTCGGAAATATTATTCATTGTCTAGTAATTTAGCGCTTTAATTACTTTTTACAGGATGACTTCAAGCATACATTAAGGCCTACTCTATTATAGATACGTGTGTCGAGCACATGCGTCGTTTGCGTGTTGGTCATATCCGTTTCATTTGCAATGTTGATTCAAGAAATGAAAATCAACCTTCTGGCGACCTTTAGTTTGTTGCATACTTCAGAACAACTAAAAAATAAATATGAATACTTAAGTTAATATTTGAATTAGATTATTACAGCTTGTTTAAGAGCAATTTCCCTGTTACCCAACAGTACTGTAAGTGTGAAAACTCAATTTTTATAAGTAACTAATTATTGTCTAACTTATTAGACAAACCTTAAAATTTCTTTTCGTTAAATTTACTATGTTTACCGAAGGAGTAAATACTTAGTCTTTCACACGTACTAATTTTCTACTATGGATGTGAACTAGAAACATCTCAATTTTATTTGTTCTGCCAAAGCATTCTAAATACTTAAGTACATTTTTAGCTTAGTTCAATTTTACAGATGTATTCTTGAATTATAAATTTTTTTGTGTGAAGCTACTATTGCATGAAACGCTTACTTGTAAAGTATAATTATTACTTATTTAAAAAAAAACTCAAAAGAGACAAATGATATACAACGAAGACAACCAGTAATTCTGTTTTTGAAATTATACGAAGTTTTTATGAAAACTAATTCGTTTTATTGCCTCACAAGAGTATATTAGAATCATTTTAGTGAAGTATAAAATTATACACAGTGTTTCAGGTAATGAAAAGGTACTTATTAGTTATCTCGAAGTTTAAATTTCAAATGGATTTATGAAAATATAGAAATATTTAGTGTTTTGATTTATATGAGCTTTATATTTTTGTAAATTGTCTATCTTTATTACAGGTGCTTTGTTCAAGGTAGATTTTTATGTTCCCAGCATCGAGTCTACTTACGTGCTCATGTTGAGTAACTGAAGGTGCTTACAATTGCCAGTTATTTTTCAAATACGTGTCATAACTCTCGACTTTTTGTGTTTTTTGTTTTATTTTTTTTTGTTTGACAGCGTCCCCGCCAACCGTCACTTGTTCTTTTCCATCTGTTTATTTTTCTTCCAGTCGATATAGTGCTTAATTACTCTTTGCAGTATTTAATCTATTTTTGATGCAAAAGATTACTTTGTCGACGTATACTTTTTTGCAGCTCTGCTATATAATGCCTGACTGATGTAATACTCTCGTCTATCTTGTCAAGACATCTTTTTCACAAGTTTTCCTCATTCAAAAATTTAGACGACGTGTTGAAATATCTATCCGCGTAATGCTAACTCATCATAAGATGTAATTCTGAACTCTTTTCTTTTACTCGACATTCTCTAAAGTAACGGTTTTTAAATTAGTGTCTAGGGATCCCAAGAATCCATGTGGCAGCTGAAAGGGGTATGTGGCAAATAAAATTAATTTGGTGGCGCATGTTCCACAATTTTCCCTATTATGAAAGTTGAAATCAATAGAAATAAATATTTCCTTGGTGACTTCTACATTCTATAAAAAATATAGATATAAACAGATACATTAAGACAGAGTGGTGCATCTACTCAATAACGTAATTCCATTTGTGAATGGTGTGAAAAGCGTCCAACATATTTTCTACGATTTCAACAAAATCTAGTATAATTTTTTATACTGTGAAAAAGATAGCGTTTGCTACGCAATTATTTTTGACCACTGGTTATATCGTTTTGTGTGTTAAATTTATTTGAACAAAATTACACATTTGTTAAAGTTAATTTAAATATTATATAATATTTATCAATACTTTTTTATTTTTCTAATTATTATCTTTTATTATTCTTTTATGTCTTTAAAATGGCATTCATCTGTAGACTAAAGTGCACGTATATCTAAATTAATTTCTTGTTTACTTTTGTAAGTACTATATGATCATTGATTTCTTGTAACGCTTTACGCTCATTACTGTTCCATTTCTCTTTGTCAATGCTAATTTATTAATCTATTTAATAAAATTGTGTTCATCGACTTTAAAATATCCAACATTTACTCTTATTCAATAGTATAATTTTATCAGACTTGCAGACAAATAGCCTATTATCCACTAATACCAACATCAAGCTGATGTTTCTCATATTGCTTATGTTATGAAATAACTATGCAAAGAATGCGGACCCATTAGAGTTTGTGGAATGTGTACATTTTCCCTTATAAAGTATGTATATATTTATAAAGATAAACTATAAAGTTAGCGAAAATACCGTCAGCCATTCACTGAATGCGAGCCTAAAACTTCTCCAACATGTAAATTGAAATAACAAACGTCAATCGCCATATTTGTTGATACTATTCTTCTATATAACCTAACTTTTAATAATGTTGAAGTTACAATTGTCAAACATAACAGTCACTTAACCAACTAGCGTTAACACCTATTGTAATATATACAGTATAAATTTACTGTAACCAGTGGCTTAAATAAGGCCTCCGCAGACCCTGCAACGCGGTGGGGCCTCAAACATTAAAAAGCCCCGGTCCGGTCCTAGCATCGTGAAATAAACGATATCGAATTCGTTTAAGGATTATTAAACAGAAACAGAAACAAAGACCCCAGTGTTTCATCTATAGTTAGTTATACTCACCACTAAATCCTACAAAACAAATCAGGATTCTTATTTTTATATAGAACAACTTGGTTATCTTATCCGTTGTATTTATAAAAGTAGACTCTTTGATGCAAGAATCAAGCCAAGCTAATCTTATATAAGTTTCTATTCATATATTCATAATGTCTAATCAATAGACAGGACACAGGAAAGTGTTGTTTTACACAGGAACAATGGTGACTGTTTCTGTTTTTGTTAAAAACAGGCTAGCTGATAAGAGTGTTAGTTAATTTTATAAACCTACAACCCACTTAAGATGTGAAAATAGAAAGAATAAACACTTTAAAATAAACATTTCTTTTCATAAGATTATAACAAGAAAAGCTGAGGCGTTTCTTTTATAATATAGCACATACTGCACATATAAAATAACATGCGACAGTCATTCTTTGCTCGGTTCGCTATCATATATTTGTTTCTTTGGTGTTTGGTGATTAACTTTTTCTGTGTTCTGAAATATTTGTTACCTAACTATTAGTAATGAGTGGAACAAATAGGGTTTACATGAGTGGTGCGAAAAACGTAAATTGCAACAAGAAAATTTGGAAGCGAAAAGAAAATTACCTAAAATTACAGATTTTTTTAAAGTCGTAGAGCTATCAGATTGTAATCAGGAATCAAAAACCGAGAACAGTGATAGTGACAATTTAAATATGGAACATTTAGAAAAAGAACTTTCAAAATGTAGTAAAGATACTGCTGGCGATATTCAGTTACATTCACAACAGCACATTGATGTGGACGTTGAGAGTATATCTCTAGCAAGTCCTCATGAACAATCGCAATCAAAATTAGATATAGATGTAGTTAATCAAAAGGTGGATACAAACATAGCTTTATTTCTCAATCCGCTCTCAGACACACTGAAACGTAGCATTATCTTTTCCGGCACAAACAGGCCTACGGGGCCATTTCCTCGCGATCCAAAATCGTTGAGGTCGTTTAGCGTGGATTATTATTATAAAAGCACAAAAACAGGACAAAAAATTAAACGCTTTTGGTTGTGCTCATTTTAATAGCAGTGTATTGTCAAACATGCTGGCTTTTTGCTAATAAGCACTTGTCGCAATCAACACCTCGGTGTGATGGAAATATTAATGACTGACAAGGCTTGAGCAAAAAAATTAAAACTTACAAAGAGTCATCTGCCCATTTTTGAGCATGCATAACTTATTCTTCATGGGAAAGAAATTCTACTGTTGATACTTTAATTGGTGGAGAAAACAAGAATATTAAATCAATCTTTTTTCGCATTGTGATGTAATTCGTACATTGACAGTGTGCAATCTTCCGCTACGAGGACATCGTGAAGTTGCATCTGCAGTCGGTCCAGAAAGCAGTAATTTTCTGAACATAATTGATTTAGTTTCAAGATACGACCATTTGCTTCAAGCGCACATCTCCAGTACAAATTGCAGGACTAAATACCTAAGTCCCGATATTCAGAACCAAATCATATCCATTTTTGCAAAATCTGCTCTAAAACAAATTATTGAAGAAGTAGCACACGCTCCATTTTTTTCACTTGTTTTGGATACAACTCAAGACATTTCTAGGAAAGACCAACTTAGGATTATTCTTCGCTATGTGTATGCAGACCATGACAAGCTAGAAATAAAGGAATCGTTTTTGGGGTTTATTGAAACAAATGATCAGTGCTCAAAATTTTGAAAATGTTATTATTAGCACGTTATCTTCTTTTATAATTGATATTGATAAATGTCGAGGTCAAGGATACCATGGTGCCGCAAGCATGAGTGGGAAGTACGCAGGACTTAAAGCTAAAATTAAAAATCGAGTACCCAATGCTAATTTTATTTATTGCGCTGCCCATAACTGAAATTTGGTAATAAATGATTCGGTAAAAGATGTCTTAGAAATTAAAAAATTTTATGACATAATGCAAAACATTTGTGTTTTCTAGTGAAAGTTTACCACGTTGGAAAGAATTGGAAGGTAATAAAGCCATTGCTGACAATAAGAAGATTAAAGTGACACTTAAAAAACTTTGTGTTACAAGGTGGCCATCACGGTTTAATTGTTTAATTGCAATAAAATACAATTATCAATTTGTGATGCAATCGCTAGTTACTTTAATGGTTGTCTGCAAAAAAGCAGTTAACAGAGCAGAAGCCAATTTTATTCACAATATACTTAACACATATGACTTTTTGTTATTGCTTGTGTTCCAAAGTAAAGTTTTAGAAAATATTAACTTAGTGTCTAAACAACTGCAAAGTTCAAGTTGCCATCTGAGCAGAGCTTGTGAATTAGTTTTTCATGCAAAAGAAGAATTAACAGCGTTGAGAAAAAATTTTCAAAATTTGGAAAATGAAGCATGCAATTTGGTAAAATTATGGAATATTCAACCAATCCTAGACATAAAGTGCCCTAAAAAAAATTAAGAAATTTTTTGAAAAATTGATCTTTGATTCTGCAATACAAGATCCCCTTAAAAAATTTCAAGTATGTGTTTTTAATAGGTCTCTAGATATAATTGTAAACCAGTTAACAACGCGGTTTTTAAGCATGCAACAGATAATGGAAACCTTTTCTTTCATTAATCCCAAAAATTTCTATTCATTATTAGACGAAGAAATTCTTGAGAAATCAAATAATCTTTTAAGGGAATATAAAAACAATTTCAGTGACAGTTTGCCGGTACAGTTAATTAATTTTAGAACAGTTCTTGTGCAAGACATAATACAAAAATGAAGTGTTTTCGAATTAATCCGTTTCCTAATATTAGACAATGAATGTATGACAAGCAGTCTCTCAGATGTGTGCACCTTATTATTTTTGTATTTAACTCTCCTTGTAACGTCAGCTGCTGCTGAAAGGAGTTTTTCTAAATTGAAATTGATTAAAACATACTTAAGAAGTACTATTACTCAAACTAGGTTAAGCGATTTAGCAGTATTAGTATAGAACAGGAACATACAGAAAAAATTAATTTGGAAATTTTAGTCGATAAGTTTCTTTTGTTAAAATGTAGGCGATTTGGTATGACAAAATAAAAGAGTTTTATATGTATATAACCGCCATGGACAGGGATTTCTTTTTTCTTTCATATATTTACTTTATTTTAAATTATATATAGGGGCCCCTTGGTTATTATCGCGGGGAGGCCCCTTATTCCTTAGCTACGCCACTGACTGTAACCATAATAAGAACACCTTTTGAAAATATTCTATTATGTTCAATATTAATTTTAATTATTCATATGTTCGTATTACAAGATTTAGTGAATTTTTCTAAGATTCTTGATGTCTAATTTACCATCCGCTATTTAGTGTTTCACAAAATATATTGCTATACATTCCGCTCTGAAAAATTTCAGCATAGGGTATCAATAACTGCTACACACTTCTACCTAAATTCTCACTCGAGGGTCATTACCTGCTATTTCTGGAATACAAATTCAAATTCTATATACGCTTCGCAGGTAGTTCTTACCTATCGCATATAATAATTCATTCCAATCTTATATGTATTACTCCAATTAACTAACAGCGCTAAGAATGACAAGTAGTAATAATAACGCTGCTAAGAAAGGTAGCTATGCGATCGACGCGGAGCTTTAAATTAAAAATAGATTGATGTAATGAGCAAGTAGCACAGATATTAATGACGAATTAGAATAAGCAACTTCGAAGAGAGTAAACCTCAAAAGAGTTTACGTCGCTTAGCCAAAGGCGGGGTAGTAACGTAATCCAAATGAACAACCAACAAACTTCAGTAGGTGCTTTATAGGTTTCCTCCAAAAAATTCCCATACCAACGATTGATCTAACCTAGGTTTTACATGTAAATTTTCATATGGAGGACCTGCTGGGAAGTGTTTCCTCTTTGCTCCCTCCTTGCTCGGACACCCATATTAGCAAATATTCGCACATTTAGTAACAGTATTAAATAACATTATCATCTTGAATCTGAACAATAGTTTTCTTCAACTAAGCATTTTTTAGCTCCAGGCATCGATAATTTAATTAAATTCTAATTTGCCTTTATCTTACAGTACACCCTCCTACCTATTAGCAAATATTCGCATATCTAGTAACAGTATTAAATACAACTAAGCATTATTAGCCTCCGGCATGAATCGTGCTCTCGACACCCTGATCTGGACCGTCACTACACACCTCCACCAAAACCACCACCACACGTGCAAAAAAATATTAGCACATCTAGTAGCAGTATTAAATAACATTGTCATCTTATATTTGCACAATAGTTTTCTCCAACTAATCATTGTTTAGCTTCCGGGTATGGATCGTGTTCTCGACACACTGATCTGGACCGTCTGATTTCGGCATCCTTCCGCAGAACCTCGGCATCATTCCACAGCACTACCGGATCCGCAAATTCTTCAGCTAATTTATGATGATATTTACAAGGTGATTTTGCAAAGGCTCAAGCAATTGTTTATGAGTTTCCTTGAATTCTTGTTGAGAAGTAGTATATCCTTTTTGCGTTTCACAAACTTCTTTCGTACGGCATCCTGCATAAAATGAAGCTTACGTTTATTTGCAATAAAATCTCTAACGTCCGTCATCAAGAAACTTCGGATTTGGGCTAACCATTAACATCTTATTCTATATTTATATACTCGTCGAAATTCTTTCGATACCGTTCTTTATCGATATCAAAATCACAATAGTTATAAAATTTTGTTTTGAGTCACCGCCACCCCAACACTGCAAGCAAATTTCTTCAAATTTAAGGTATGACATGTCACCACTTATATGATCAATAAAGATATGGCGAAGGTTTGTGTCATCCTGTTTCTATAAGGCGATTACATTGGCGTTCTTTGAGTCTATATTTTTAGGCACCAGCGTAAGTTTGACATAAGTAAAACCACCGCCACCACGATCCAGGGCCTTATCTATTAGTTCTGTCCTTTCAGACACCCAAAAATCCAAGAGAGCAAGAGATGATGATGTCACAGTTTTAACATTCAACAAAATCAACCGGAGTAGCGCTCAATACATCCTCCAAAGAATGGAAAATATAGCTTTAATAGCCTCTGCAGCCTCCCAGGACTGCGAGATATATAAAGCCAAACTCCACCAGCTAGACAAGAACTTTAAAACTATTTCAGCAAAACAGGTAACAGTACAACAACAACCACCCACACACATACCACCTACATACGCTCACGTCTCAGCCACCATTTCCCAACAAGCAGCACCCACTAAACCTCCTCCCAACGTCATGACCTTAAAACCTACGTCCTCCGATACAACCCCATCCCAGCTCCTCAATATTGTGAAACAAAACCTGCGACCATCCTTATCTGACCTATCTATTTGTAGCATCCGCCCTTCTAGAACCGCTGTAACCATCCGAAATGATAAACCCTCCGACGTCAATATAATATCCAATTTAAATCAACAAATCTGTTCTGTCCACGTTCCGAAACCCAGACAACCACAGCTGATTATATTCGACATAAACCGAGACATACCTACCCCAGATACCCTATCACTCCTCTACCAACAAAACTCCCTCCAACACCTTATCACCGAAAATGAATTTCGTTCCGAAGCATCCGTGGCCATACGCCGCCCTAGATCCGACGCTAACGACAACCTCATCTCTAACGTTTTTCCCAGGCTACGAACGATCTTAACTTAAAAATCCCATGTCTACATTGGTTATAAGTCCTATAGCATCCGTGACCTTGTTTTGATCACGAGATGCTATAACTGCCAACGCTTTGGACACTCAGCCAAGGTTTGTCGATCAATAACTACATGTGGACACTGTGCTCAAAAACACATCTTAATATCGTGTCCTAACCAATCCTCACATCCCATCTACTCCAACTGTCAACGCACCAACCGCCCCCACAACCATTCCGTTACCAGCCCTGACTGTCCCGTGTACAAACAATCTTTAGAAATTTCCAAATTACACACCGACTATGGCTATTAATTCCACCACGCAAGTTTTATGCCCAATCATAATCCCCACCTAACACCTTCCTACATATCAGTCATTCAAGCCAACTTTCAGCACTCCCGCTCCGCAACACTTGAACTTGCCCATTTCCTCACCGAACGAAAAATATCTTAACTGTCCTGCAAGAACCTTACCTTATAAACAACAAAATTCTCAACCTACCACCGTATACTAGATCTCTTGTCCACCCACATCCACTAGACCCTAATCTAACAGCAGCCATCATCATTAACAATCCTCAAATAGATGCAACCCTTATCCTCTCCCACTCTACTCCACAAGTACTGACCGCTTAATTACACTGGAAGACTGGTACCATCTACATTATTTCGGCTTACTTTCAATACAGCAAAAACATTCAGACATACTTACAACAACTGGACAATACTTTACAAACCCTTACTCACAAACCGCTACTTGTGTGTGCAGACACCAACGCATGCTCTACGTTATGGTACAATGACACCACTGACGACAAAGGCATCCTCCTTGAAGATTTCTTCCTGCAACACAAGTTATCCATCCTAAACACTCCATCAAATACACCAACCTGGAAATCCATAAACCACAGCTTCAATATTGACGTCACTCTTGACACCCTATCAGCCCGTAACCTAATTGACTCCTGGAATATATCCCATCTTATAACCTCCAGTGACCGCAATTCAATAACGTTCAACATCTTCCCTAATCTCCCACCACGCCAGTTCCACAAATCGTCATCCTAAAATACAAATAAAGTAGACTGACCCCGCTTCTTGAAATCCTTGAGAAACCACATTTCTAACCCCCAACTTGTTATACCACAAAGTTCCCATCCAACCTTACTCGCTAACACCATTGTCCAAAATATACGCCGTGCCGCATCCACCACTATTCCAACAAGATACCACAATACTCGCACGACATCCTGGTGGAGTTCTACTTTACGAGACGCAAGACGATGCCTAAACGCCCTACGACACAAAATACAACGACTACATAGACTCGCAGTTACAAACGACCATTTAACACTACTGACTACACAATACCGACAACTACGATCAAATTTTAAAAGATCCATCTACGAGGCTAAGAAGAACCATCTCCAGAACATCGTTGACTACGCCAATGCCGATCCCTGGAAAACTTATCGCGGGTTAGTAAAATTCCCTCCGAATCAAATCCTAACTACGCCCACATCACTTCAAAACCCCACCATCCAAAATACTTTATCCCTCCTACTAAAATCTGTAATCTCTCCTACTTCTATGGATATCCCCTCCTTTTAACAAGACTAAATCATCTCCAATTGGGAAACCCCCATTGTCTCCAAATTAAATACACATAAATCTCCAGGTCCAGACAATATCCCAAACATCATCATTTAAAAATCATGGCCAGTAATCCGTCAACCCATCATCCAATTATTCCAAAAATGTTTAACTACCGGTATCTTTCCGGACACCTTTAAACATGCTAATATTACCCTACTACTGAAACCTGCAAAACCTCCTAGAGACCCACGTTCCTACTGACCAATTGCCCTTCTTTCATCCATCGGTAAACTCCTTGCAAAATTGATCCTACAAAAACTCCAAACACTCATCGAAAATTACTCCCTGATTTCCCACAACCAACATGGTTTCCGCCAAGGGCACAGCGCAGAACAAACAATCTTTACCTTAATTTCCAAGGTCCGATCATCAAAATCCAAATACGTCATAGCAATCTTCCTTCATTTCCACTCCGCCTTAGATCTTCTCTGGTGGTCCAATGTCTTGAACCAACTCAAAATACTGAATTTCCCCTCCAATATATATATATATATATATATATATATATATATGTATATATATATATATATATATATAAAATATGATCTGACAAATCAAGTAACGAACTGCTTTAAATATAAACTATAGGCTGTCTAATTAAAATATTGGGAACTATTTAGTTCGAAAGAAATGCTTCAAGTAAGGTGTATTTATTTCTATTCCTGACGTTTCGAACCTCTTTGGGTTCTTTTTCGAAGGCTAAAATGGTGACACAGTTAAAATAAAATTGCTTAAATGAAAACTTACATATAAATTTACACTATCATTCTAACTTCAACTAGCGAAATCTTCAATAATCCAAACTTTAAAAACATTTAAACTATAAAAAATCTTAAAACTAAATATTAACAATTAATGTGAAAAAATTTTGATTGAAACTTATCGCAAAATAATACAAAATGTCAAATTTAGAATAAGGCATACGCCTTCTAAAGAATCAAATAACTTAATCTATAGGATTGTATATTTTTAACTATTAAATTTGTAAAGGGAAGTGTAAACTGCACTTAAGTTGTCTATATCACATTTTGAATTTATATTATTTTTAGTCCTGTTGATATGGTATGACTCTAAAAACAGTCTTTTTTTAAATCAATTGTATGGACTGCCCTGGAATTTATATTGGAAACACCAAACAATATCTCCATAAAAGAACATACGAGCATAAATATTCGATCAAAACGAACAACAAAAAATGCACCGCACTTGCCACCCACGCTTTAGAAAAATTACACAAATTTGATTTTACAAACATAAATATTTTAAATACTGAAACTAATGATAATAAAAGAAATATACTTGAAACCATTGAAATTCAACGAAATTTTAACTGCATAAACTCTAAAACAGATCAAGAAAATTTTGCAAACATTTACCGAAATCTAATTAAATAATAAAAGAGTTAAAAGTTTCTTAGCATCTGAATAAAAACATTCTTATACCTCCTTTACAAGATAATTTTCAATTTCAATGCTTCGAAATTCTTTATTAAATGTAAAGCACCGGTAGGGCGGGTGTTTAGACACAACTGTCTAACCGACATTTGAATTTATACTCTGGTTTTGAACCATTGAAAATTAAAATAATGTGAAATTCTAACTTATTATATAGAACTAATGGTAAGTTAAATGTCATTTACATCAATTTATTATTGTAGTAATGTTATAGCTATTAGAAAACGGTCCACAAGACCGAAACATGTCATAGTAATTTATGTAATAAAAATTGGAATTCAAAAACGTTTTCAATTAGATTCATTAAAGTGACCAACATCCAAGAATAAAAACAAAGATATCTATAATACAAGGTCAAGAAAAAACGTAACTTTATATATATATATATATATATATATATTTATATATATATATATATATATATTACTCAAATTTAGACCAGGGTAGAAAATTAATTAATTACATCAAATAATTTTAATCACCATGTATAAGGAAGCTTTGGGAAAAAGTACGCGTAATTAAATGCCTAGTGTAAAGATTTAAATCATTCAATTAGAAGGTAGTGTTTGTATAGACGTTTATTAGATAATACGCGTTATTAGAAAACCGTGAAGCATAAAAATTTATTCGTTTTATTAAAAATAAGGGATTTAAATTATGCACTAGACGCTTTCTATAAATAGAAGCAGTATTAAAATGCTCAACTTGTATGTAATTTAATTATTCCAAGTAAAGAAACAAATTGAAATTACGTGCAAAATTTCTATTAATTAATTCAATTTTAAGTAACGGGTATTAAACAAAGTGTACAAATAGTTAATATTTAATTTGTATTCACTAAAAATTAAAGGGTAGAAGTCAATGCCATTCATTATTATATTAATTGGAGTTAATTGAACGATTATTAAGGTATAATAGGCATAAAAGCTTTTAAAAAACCCAATAATATTCAAATCGTAGAAGTGTTATTTAAAATGTTACGATTGAACACCTGCATATTTTAAATGTCAAATTCTAATAAATTCGAGCTGATAAACATGCAGATTCTGCGTATATTGGAAACGGTCGGATAAACCGTAGCTTATGTTAACTGGAAGGCTAGATACGGGGTTATATTACCCAAATAAGAATACACGTGGACTGAAATAACCGATAGTAAAGAGTATCGATTTGCACCACTAGGAGCAAGTTAGAAAAAGACAGATAAAATGCGCAAGGCAGAGACACGCGTGATTTGAGCAACGTCACGAGGAAATGATTGGTTGTAATGAGATGCAGATATGAGAGGTGTAAACGTAACGATTTCTATACAAAATTAATTAGTATTCTCGGACGTGTTTGCGAGCCGTGTGAAAATTTCTTAGATTTTCAACTGGCGCGTGTGCAAATTTAATAGAACCGCGTGCCGGACTGTCGAAAAGGGAACATAGTATGCGAAATTCTGAAAACTGGCCGTCGCGGGACAAAACCGACATACAGGCGAGCTATTATATAAACCCGGACTTTAAACAGTTTCACTCTCTTAGATTTTCGATTTGATTCAATACTTTAAACAGTTTGCTCTTATATTTTGGTGATTATTGAATACTTTAAAACAGTTTGCTCTTAACGTGCTACGATACAAGGTATTATATATTAGTGCACTTAGAAAAGAAGATACAAGGTAATAAAGTCTAGTTATATATGCGAGTATTACTGTACCAATTATTCAAATTTGTAACGATAAATGAATAAACAAAAGTAGGCAGTTTTGGGTATAGCGGGAAAGAAGTATGAATTTCAGTGCTATTTTTCGGGAGTGAGTAATCAAATGTTATTAGTAAACGTGATTGGATCTACAAACAAGATTTAGATATACATAGATGCGTTCCTGAGAAGCCCTGAAACTTTTTAAACGAATGGTGTTGTAGATGAATTTTAAAAAGCGTTCAGAATTTAAAGCCGTAAACATAAACCAGCTGGAATGGTGGAATTAGCAAGCCCGATGTACATTGAAGCCACGAATGCAGTAACCTTCAGGTAAATTATACAATTTTGTTCGAATTTTGATGTTTTGGTGTGTTGAATAACTTTATAATTTGTGTGCTAAAAAATGGACAGTAGTGAATTTGTACAAACAACAAATTTTTAATTTTAAGGTGAAATTTTTTTGTTTAAGTAGAAAGGAGTATTTAGCAGTTTATGTTCTTGGTTATAATGAAAATTTGGGTCTGTCTTTGAGCTCAATTAGACTAACCTGTTTGATTAACGTAAAGGGGTGGGAGATGCTCCCTTTGTACTCAGACTCAGATCTTCAAATATTGTTAATATAATTTGTAGGCATCCTACAAGGACTGCAAATTAAAATGATGACAAATTTAATCTTGAAATTTTATGATACTGAAATTTATGCTACAATTTAATTTTGAAATTTTAATGTATTATGAATATTGATGTAAATAGAGTTAACGTTGATGTTTGTGGTAGGAATGTGTTTGTTTTTTTTTATGAATGAGGATGAAAGTATTAACTAGGTGAGCAGCCGAGGCGGAAAGAGTAAAGAGGCGATTATCAAAAGAGATTCAACAGGGCGAGAATCACAGCAAATCTTGGTACCAAATTCGAGAGGTTGGAATATTTTTTTTGACTCTGGTGAGGCTTTTTGTAGGTTTCACAGCATATATATGACGGCCCAACGCTGAGGCTCGATTCGAAAACCGTAGTTCCCAAATTTTGGTGAGGATCACAGCATTATATATATATATATATATATATATATATATATAGATTTGCTGTGATTTTCGTCCTGTTTTCGAATTGCCTACGTTCTGTTCCAAGAATTGCTGTGATTCTCTTGTCCGTTGAATCTCTTCTGATAATCGCCTCTTGACTCTTTCCTTCCGCCTCGGCTGCTCACCTAGTTAAAACTTTCATCTTCATTCATAAAAAAACAAACACATTCCTACCACAAACATCAACGTTAACTCTATTTACATTAATATTCACAATACATTAAAATTTTAAAATTAAATTTCAGCATAAATTTCAGCATTATAAAACTTCAAGTTCATATTTGTCATCATTTTAATTTGCATCCAGAATTAGAGTCCTTGTAGGATGCATACTAATTAAGTAAACAATATTTGCAGACCTGAGTCTGAATAAAAGAGAGCATCTCCCACCCCTTTACGTTAATTTAACAGGTTAGTCTAATTGAGCTCAAAGACAGACCCAAATTTTCATCATAATCAAAAACATAAACTTGATAAATACTCCTTTCTACTTATACAAGAAAATTTTACCTTAAAATTCAAAATTTGTTGTTTATACAAATTTACTACTGTCCATCTTTATCAAACAAATTATAAAGATATTCAACACACACCAAAACATCTAAGATCACTCGTGGCTCCAATGTACATCGTCCTTGCTAATCCCACCATTCCAGCTGGGTTATGTTTACGTCCTCGGATTTCTGGCCGCCTTTAAAATTTTTCTACACCACCATTCGTCTAAAAGGTTTCAGGGCTTCTCAGGAACTCATCTATGTATATCTAAATCTAGTTTTGTGGATCCAATCACGTTTACGAATAACACTTGATTACTAACACTCCCGAAAAATAGCAATGAAATTCATAATACTTTCACGCTATACCCAAAACTGCATAGTTCTATTTATTTATTTATCATTACTAATTTGGATAATTGGTACAGTAATACCCGCAAATATAACTAGACTTTATTACTTTATCTATCTTCTCTAAGTGCACTAATGCATAATAACTTTTATCGTAGCACGTAATCACCATGTATTCTGCTTGAAGTATCGAATAAAATCAAAAATAAAAGAGAGCTAAACTCCTATCAGCACGGGTTTATATCATGGCTCGCTTACGAGTCGAATTTGTCCCGCGACGGACGATTTTCAGAAATTCGCATTCTATTTTCCCTTCCGATGGCTCGGCACAATAATTCTTCTGAAATTTGCACTCGTCCGAGTTGAAATCTAAGAAATTTACAAACGCCTCGCAACACGTCCGCGAACAACTAATTAATTTTACATAGAAATTGTTATTCTTCCACCTCTCATATTTGCATCTTATTTCAACCTTAATCGCCAATCTAGTCTGTTCGTTCTATCTACAACCTATGCTCTTGTTTTACATATTTCCCCTCATTTAACTACCAATGCATTCCGTCTCGCTTGTCTTTATACCACAAACTTGCTTTCTTACTTGCACTCATATAGCTTAAAGCTAATCGACTATCATATACATCGTTATTTTTGCAGGTGTTCTGAGTTCTAATACGCTGAAGGCCTTTACGTGACTTCCCCACGTCGTTATAATTTCTCGATAGCTTTAGTACTTAGAAAGATTAAATTAAATACAAGTTGAACATTTTAACTCGGCTTCTTTTTTAGAAAACGTCCAGTAAATAATCTAAACCCTTTATTTTTAACGAAACGAATAAATTTTTATGCTCCATGGTTTTAATAATGCTTATTATCTAATGAAATTCTACATTACTTCCTTCTTCACAGTAGGCCTTTAATTAAGCGTACTATTTTCCACTGCTTTAATATACACGGTGTTTAACATTATCTAAACAATATAAACCCTATGTTTAGAAGTAAATAACGAATTTATCCAATATGCCTTTAAATGAAACGTATTATTACCCAAAGCGTCCTTATACACGGTGATTAAATTATTTGATGTCGTTAATTAATTTTCTACCCAGGTCTAAATTAGAGTAATATATATATATATATATATATATATATATATAACACTTCTTTTTGTAGGTTTTTTTTAGGTCTGTTGAATTTAAATGAATACTCTTTTTTATGGCCTAAATTTTCGCATATATTTTTTATGCTTGATCACAGGCTACAACTGTATTAACGTTTTACAAATGATTAACAAAGATAAGAATAACTTACAGTGAGGATGGTTAAAATTGACATCAGTGTTTGGAAGGAGTTAAAATTTCTTATAGAATAAATATTTATGTAAATAGTGAAAGTAAAATGTCATTTTGATAAAGTTTATATTTTGTTTTAACGACAGTGTTGGTTGGTGAGTGTATGTGCATGTAGGTGTGTATGAGTGTGAAGGTGAATGTGTGCGTGTGTGTGTGTGTGTGTAATTGTGTATGTGTGTGTGTTGTAAGGTTTATATGGAATTTGTGTTATCAACAATTGAGTATATATATACATGTAAAATGAAAAAAAAAAAATTGCTATTTACAAAATTAACTGTTTAGACTGTGATCAGTGTTATATCGGCCAAACGTCACAAAATATTGGTCAAAGAATTACCCAGCACAAAAGTGAAATTCGAGTGAAACCAAAAGCCTGTGCATTAACAACTCACACCCTCGACCAAAGTCACAAAATGGACTTTTTAAATCCAAAATTAATAAAAGTCGAACAAAATCTTTTTAAAAGAACTTTCTTTGAAATGTGCTACATCTATAAAATCCCAAACAGCTTCAATAAAAAAACGGACATTGTCAACCTAAGCGTCATATATTCATATTTATTAAAATTTAAACATTAAATGCCTTCAATAATACTCAACCCCTCACCTTCACCCACTTTTTTCTTTTCTTTTCAATTTTTTATTTTAATTTTTTTTTTCCATTTTACATGTATATATATACTCAATTGTTGATAACACAAATTCCATATAAACCTTACAACACACACACACATACACAATTACACACACACATACACACACACACACGCACACATTCACCTTCACACTCACACATACCTACATGCACATACACTCACCAACCAACACTGTCGTTAAAAACAAAATATAAACTTTTATCAAAAATGACATTTTACTTTCACTATTTTCATAAATATTTATTCTATAAGAAATTTTAACTCCTTCCAAACACTGATGTCAATTTTAACCATCCTCACTGTAAGTTATTCTTATCTTTGTTAATCATTTGTAAAACGTTAATACAGTTGTAGCCTGTGATCAAGCATAAAAAATATATGCGAAAATTTAGGCCATAAAAAAGAGTATTCATTTAAATCCAGCAGACCTAAAATAACCTACAAAAAAGAAGTGTTATTCCTGCAAGGTCACTAAGCATTATAGTATATATATATATATATATATATATATATATATATATATATATAATTAACCTATCATATATATCTTCCCGAACAGCAAGCGTCCGTACGAACTACTTTTCTTCTACCATGTCCCTAACACAAGGCTGTCCCCAAGGATCCATTCTCTCACCTACTGTTTGGAACGTATCTATCAACCCTGTACTTGACCTTAATATCCCAAACACAGATACCTTCGCCTATGCAGATGACCTCACGTTCCTTATTCACGATAACTCCTACCTCCAACTACAATCACTGCAAATATCCTAATCCAACATATCGAACAATGACCAATCCTAAATAAGCAACCCATCTCTCCTACTAAATCCAGAATGTTACCATTGAAAGGCTTCCTTGACCTCCGCCGCGGTCCTACTATTCATATCCTAGGAACACCCCTAACCTTTTCTGAATCCGTCTCCTACCTCGGTATCCATTTAGAAACCCGACTGAAGATGCACACTCACCTCAAAAAAATCCGCTCCAAAACCAAGTTAATCCTGCACAACATTCAACAATCCCTACCTAAATCAATCCAACTAGCCCCACCTACAAGAAGACTAATCCTGAACAACATCATCATCCCTGTTGTCCGCTACGCTGTTGACTCTTGGTATCCCCTTACAACCGCACATTTTCGCAGAATCCTAAACCCAATCATACGTCCTTATCTGTTATACGTCTCTCGAGCCTTTCGAACCACCTGCACTGCCTCTCTCTACACAATATTAAAAATTTCCCCCTTTAGAAATTCAACTACAGCACTTCGTGCAAACCCGTAATCTAAAATTCCGTCGTCCGATCCACCTTCATAATGAAACACTATCTCCTGAAATGTACCGTACAATCCCTACTACCGACCTTAAGTCCCGCATTTACAACTCCCTCCTTCACTCCTGGCAAGAATCATGGTCCTACTCCGATACCGGTAGATACATCCACCAAATATTTCCTACCATAACTGACATCCCCAATCACATACAAAATTCCAGCCGTACAATGATCCAATTCCTAACTGGTCATGGAAAATTCCGATCTAAATTACGCGCCTTTTATCTAATACCCTCTCCACTATGCCCATGCAGTCCTGATTCCCCCGAAACCCCAGAACACCTACTATACCATTGCCCCGCCCTTACTGTCGAATATTTTAGTTCAACTATCTATCAAACATCTAAATACTCCGTCAAATTATTTTCAATCATTTATGTACATATCTTATAGCATCAGTTTTATATATTCAAAGTTAAAATAATGTATTGCTTAACCAGTTTATACCTGTACGGCAGCCGCTTGGAATTTCCCTCCTTCAGCTTCGTGCACCCTTGCTTTGTATAACGTTAGTTATTGTACTAGCACGAGTCTTTATGCAGCCTTGTTATGGTGTAGATGTAAAACATTAAATTTGTTTGTAGTGTCTCGCCTAATAACATGTAATAAATTTAGTTTGTTCTTTATCGTTATCATTTATTACATTACAAGATTCTACACTTACTCCCATTCGAAATACCTTCAAACAAATCATTCAAATCATTATATTTTCCCCACTACCTGATTTCGAATTCCTAATCACTAACTTCCCCCTTCCTTTACATGCCTTCCTACAAAAAATCCTAGACACTAAACCTCCTATACCCCCACTTTAACCTCCTCTAACCAGCGATTAAACATGGATGGAAGTTGATACTGCATCGGACCTCAAAAAGCCCCACCCCCTGCCCTGGATCCAGTTCTGACGTCACCCGAAGGAAAAGCGAGTCTGAGGAGAATAACAACTAAAACGGAACGAATTTTTATTTATTTTGTTTTCTGATTACTTATTTCGTTTTTTTCTAACTTAGAATGTTCAGACTAGGATGGGCTAATGGCCTAGGTATAGTTTACAATAAAGCTTATTCCTACATACATACATAAGTAAAAGGAATCAATAATCTTATGTCAGAGACACTTTCACCTTATGTGGCGATTTCACTCGGTAAGGCAATTTCACTCTATAAGGCAATTTCACCCTATGAGACAATTTTACCATATAAGGCAATTTCACCCTATAAAACACTTTTACCCTATAAAGCAATTTCATCCTGTAAGGTACTTTCACCCTATTCTGATAGAGATAAATTCAAGGAACTTTGCTATTAAAGCACCCACAACCAGACCTAGATCTGATTACACAAATAAAGGAATAGTTTAATCTTATTGCAATATCACAAAAATTACTCGCAACAACTAACTTTAAATAAATTGTCTTTGAAGCTTAAATGGATGTTATGACTAAGTTTTATCATTACAGTGGTACTACATCTGGTTGAACCGAGAAACAGTGCAATTAAGGTGATGACGAGGACAAAATCGATGTGAGTTGGTGTAGCTCTGACTTCCAGCAGGTGGGGTAGAGCCTCCCTGACTGCAGAGTCATTACAGTAAGCCACTAACTCAAATGTACGACTTCGTAGAAACTAACCTAACTAGGTCGGTTTATCATCAAACCTTCAAACCAACACATTTGCATAAAAGAAGTATTGTACTCCCATTTTATTCCTATATGTTGAAACATGCTTACTCATAATAGAGTATCCATACATACATACCTGACTCTGAATACCCAACGTAGTAGAGGATTAATCAATTTGTGGAAGATACTCAATCTATGAAAACTATATAGATGTCTTGAAATCGAATCTAAGCGTGTCAACTGAAATAAAAACAAATCATTAAATTAATGATAAGAACATAGCTAACTATTACAAGTGATATTTCCCACTTGGCCAATGTTAGCATAAGTTCTTTGGAATTTACTATGCTACCTAGACCAAAGATAGTTGATTATAAATATGATAATCTAATACAAGTAAATACTGTAACTAAAGCAGGAGCATGGCACCTTACGAAATTTTAATATCTATAACTGTTTTCAGTTATAAGTAAAAAAAGTTAAAAGGGTAATAGATAGGAATTTTGAATTTATCATATTGGATACAACACGCTCTGATTAGCAAATAACCCTTCCGGGAAAATCGAGGCATCTATAACCGATTAAAAGTTATAAACAAAAAACCATAATGGCACTAGTTAGTAATTTAAAAATTATGCCGGTGGATTTGTTGTACATAAATCTTAACACAACTGTCTTTGTAAAATTTTGATATCTATAGCAGATTTCGAGTTAGAGGCCTTGGTATAAAATTTACAATTTTGTGTTCGAACTACTAAAAATTTTACCCAAAATATTCAAAATGGACATATGTTGGACATATGTCGGACGTATGTTGGATATAGTTTGAATATATTCGTACGGATGCGAGAGGAGAGAGTAGGATAAAGTAGGGTGGAGGGTTTAGGTTATTTTACGTTGTTTGGAGTTAGGTTAGTTGGTGATGTCTGAAGTTAAGTTAGGTTAGTCGGGCTTGTCAGGGGTTAGGATAGCTAGTGTTGTCTGGAGTTAGGTTAGGTTAGTTGGACTTGAGCGGACTTAGGTTAGATAGCAGGAAAAATTGATAGGTTAGCTCAGCACCGCGACGCTGACCTAACCTATCACTTTAGATGCGAATGAAAATCTAAAAATGTAGTATTGGCACCATTAAAGCTGCCTCCAAAGTTAAATCTAACTTATTTCGTTTTTTCGATAACTTTCTGAATATCTGTATCTCGGTTATTTTAAAATCATTACTGACAAAAATATGACTATTTAATAAATAAGTTACTTCTTTTTAGTTGAAATTAATGAAATAAAATGCAATCAATCAAATAAAGATTGGAAAGTGGAAAATCAAGATAATAAAAGCGCTAAATTTCTATATTATTTTATGCTTTCCCCCTTTTAGAGAAGGCAATTACCGTTAAATCAATTTCCGAACTGCAGCCGTTATCGGTTCTGGTTCTCATTCAAGTTCATTGATCATAAACCTAATAGTAGCCCCTAGAATAGCATATCTGACGGTAAATTTAGTACACTTTGACTATATTGCTGTGATTTTCTCTTGAAGCTTTAGGGGCTTTTAGCACCGTAATGGAGTGAAAGATGTCAAAAACAATAAACTGTAAATAAACCATTACTGTTTTGTGTCGCTACAGATTAGTCATGGGGCTATTGATGTCGAAAATGTCAGCTGCAGAAGCAAAGCTGCGTCAGGGACTCTGAAGTTTAATAATGTACATCAATGCACCACCACTTTTTGACTGCCTTCTTTTAGCTGTCTTTTGGCGTTTTTCTTAACATGTGAATATTGAGTACGCATTTATATTTGAAGCTAGTCACACGTCGGTGAGATGTCTTACTGCAGCTTATAATATAACGTGGTTACGTCAATAGTTGGATGTAGGATACTCGATATCTACATTTTTATTAACATAACGTCTGCATCTATAAAATATAGGAACTGGTTTCAATTGTATAGTACACGTAGATGAAGTAAGTAGAAACCACTACACACCCGGTTAGTATTCGATCTTTTATACAGGATCTTTATACCAGCAATCACCAATTTTTAGTTTTGGGTTTCGTAATTTAAAATCATATTTGTAGTATTTTTTTGCTGCAGACCTTATTTCAGATAGAATTTTAAACCTGATATCAACCTTCGGTTACAAAATTGAAAACAAGTATCAGTAGAGGTTAGCACCGGTTCTGGAACAACTGCTCTTTATGGGATCCTCATGCAATGCCTCATGACGCATCCTCACGAGCGTTTTGCATGGAACGCCTCACAACGCCTTTTTATAGACCTTTTATGTCGAATTTTTTTTATGGGGGCTTATCTTGATAAAAGTTTTCTTCAAGTAACCATTTTGTGTCGTGCTTTTGCAAATTGGAACATTTCTTACTGAATTAAAAAGTAACCCCTTACCAAACCATACAGTGTTCATATATAATCTTCTTCTAAACAGCAGATCTCTGTTTTTTGAGATAAGTATATCGTTTAACCTATTAAATTATATTTACATTTTCCCAGCTGTCCAAATCTGAGATAATTTTCTAAATTCGAGCTGACCCCTAGCCACTACCCCCATTTTTAGAATTTTAACCGAAAATTACTCTCAGCAATATTTTTTTATGTAACAGCTAATTAATTCTTTTAGGATTTTTCATTTTGGAGCATCCCTTACTGAATTAAAAATAACACTTTACAAACCATACAGTGTTCATATTTAATATACTTCTAAACAGCATTGTTCTGATTTTCAAGATAAATATGTCGTGTGACCTATTAAAGTTTTCCCAGCAACCCAAATCTTAAAGAATTTTTTACACGGGATCGGACCCCTAGCCAGCAGCGCGATTTTTAGAATTTTTAGCAAAAGGTGCTTTCAGCGATATTTTTTATATAACTTCATCGCGTAAGATATTAATTACCATTGTTCTTTCCTCAGCTTCTCAAATCTTATAGAATCATTATAATTGGACCATCCCTCTACCCACCACCGCCATTTTTAGAATTTATCAAAATCATTCCTTGCACATCTCGTATTATTGTTTAATGCACAGATTCCATTTTAGCTTAAAAATTAACATACGAGTGCTACCACCTTATACCTGAGAATGAAAAGCAATATAATTTAAAACATTTATTTATAATTTTTCCTGATGTTGACGTTACGAATAAGTAATGCAAACTTTATCAAGAAATATTATAATTTTATTAAAATATATTCTTGTGATAACATCTATCAGTCGTTGTGGTAACCAGAGTCTGGTAAATCTGGAATAGCCAAATCTCTAAACACTTGTATAAGCGATCGCCTCGAAGTCGCATCTTCTAAGTACTGAACGGGGTGACATTTAATAATTCCCAACACTGTCAAGTAATATACACTGCAACTGAATATTTCGAAAAATATATTATTAAAGCGTTGACTTAATGAAAACGAGAGCAATAATATTGTATCATTAACTTTAAGCGGATAATGTAAAAGGTGTCTTGCAGGAAACTTTGATATAATTTAATACAATGGGTTTATATTAAAAATATCGCTAAGAGCAGCTTTTGACAAAAAATATGAAAATGGTGGTAGGGGTTAGGGATCCCCTCCAAATAAAAATTTTTTTCAGATTCGAATAGCTGGAAAAATTATTACATTAATTGATATGTTACACGGTTGGTTTATATTACAAATACCGCTAAAAGCGGTTTTCGACAATGAAAATGGTGGTAGTAGCCAGCAGACCGGTCGTATTTAAAAAATTCTTTCAGATTCGGGTAGCTGAGAAAATTTTAATATAAATTGATAGGTTATACTACCGAAAAATGTACACAGGGCTGATAGAAAATGCAAAAAGAATTAGTGTAGGGAAAACGGATTAGGTACTTAGAAATTTATAAATAAGAATGCTACAAAATTTGGTGTTCCTCAAGTTCCGCCTACATAATTCAAGATGACATTTGTAAAATAGTTGTCTGTGCTCCGACCCTATAGTTCTTTTATATTTAAATGTAAGACGTTAATCTATAGGATATGTAGAAAATTATATTTAAATACAAACAGTTAAATCCCACGATAACACAACTATAAGTGTCACTTTTCCTGTCACAACTTGCATATAACACCCATTAACACAATAAGCAATTGCGCGTGCTTAACCGCTAGCATAAGAGACGGAGGAACCATGTTCCAGAGCATTAGTTGTCAAAGTATCGTCGAGTTGATCAAAACTACCAGTTAAAGAAGGATTTTTCTGGTGGTGACGTTACATGTAATGTAAAAGTACCAGTAGGTCTCAACAAACTAGTAGGTAAGACACCACGTGGAAGTTGGTTTTGATTTATCCGGTGGTCTGCGTCCAGCCATACAAATTATTTGCAATAGGGAAGTGCGTCAAAATTATGCTATAAAAATGAACTAAATTGAAAGGAGAGAGTTTTGCAATTTTCAATTGGAATTTAGAATCTTACAACTTACCCAAGAAGCAGCAAACGTAAGATCGAATGGTTTATCTGGTGGGAATGTTCTAGAATTACAACTGCATCGTGAAATCATTTTGAAACTGCTGATTACCGAAACATCTAATAGAAGTGTATGAGTGGCGAATAAATTTCAAGAACAAAATACATATAATATGGAAATCACGAAACCCCGAAATGTTATTGTGCTACCTGGGTGCTTCAAGCTATTAAATTTGCAGGACTTAATATATTACAAAATGTAAGAGTTGAGGTATAGAAACTTTCCATAATTTTACGAAAAACTTGTAGGTGTTATAAAAAATGCAAGTGGAAATACGGCCGATAAAGAAAGAGTTTAAACGTTATTAGGGGGAGAGATTTGTGCGTGTATTTCTTTATAATGTTGGAAATTATTAAAAGTTACCCGTTCAGTATATGTGTATTATAATTATATATATAATATATATATATATATATATATATATATAGTTTTAAGATGAAATAAAACCCAACTTTTGTATGTAAAGTTGAATTACCATTTCAAATCGAACTAGTAATTGAAAACCACTAAAAGAACGGCTACAGTTCGATTTGAAATGGTAATTCAACTTTACATACAAAAAGTTGGGTTTTCATTTCATCTTAAAAACTATTAATAATATTTCATAATTTCTGATATGTCAAATTTAAGTACAAATAACCTGTATTGAATTGATAAATAACTAAATTAATAGATCTTTACAGTTTTTGAAGTTATTTTTATTATTAATTATTAAATTTAAAGTGTTGTTAAATGAGCACAATCTTTTAGAATATGTTGTATAAATGATGATAGTCAAGAATTTGTGACGGACAAAATATTTGCCCAAATGTTCTAGTTCATCATTGAAGGAGATTCTTGATTATTGTTGCCTGATGCAGTTGACGTTGTTTTAGAATTGACAAATTTTTAATGTTGATATTTCAAGTTTGCGTTTGTATTCATTATTAAAATGCAATAACTAAACCAAGTAATAATTTACTGAATCATTTAATTAGTTTTATATTACAAACACTAAATTAGTGACCCCGATATGGGTAATAAAGATAATAACTTCTCAGAGAAAAGGAAGGAAGTCATAAAGAGCACTAATACTGAAAGAGAAATTGCATGCCTAAGAGTAAGTATACCTCCTTTTTGGAAACAGAATATTCACCTACGGTTCAAACAAATCGAATTACAATTACTAGCTGCAGGTATATCCACAGATGCCGTCAAATATCATACAGTTGTGGCTGCAATAGAATTAGATATACTTCATCAGATGAACAACTTGATTTCAAATCCACCTTTAGCCAATACGTATGACGCTTTAAAGCAATGGTTAAAATCCGCGTTTGGTGACTCCGAGGAGAAACAGATTAAAAAACTCTTGAGATCTTTAAGCTAATGCGATAAAAAACCGTTTAATTTACTTAAGGAAATGATGGAATTAAGTAAAAATAAACTGCATAGTGATTATTAAAGACATTACGCATTCAGCATTTGCCAACTAAAATTCAAAGTATTTTGCCTCTTAGCAAAGACGAATTAGAGATAATATTACAGAGGTCACCTAACCTAATGAAATTAACTCTGTAGTTAATGTTACAACAAATATCCCCGTTAATTTAAACATCTTAGAACGTTTAGAAAAAGGTAAACAATTTAAGAAAATTATTCGGAAAAGATTAAATTCTTCAAGAAAATATGACAGATGAAATAGAAAATATAGCATATGAAAGAGAAACTCTTTTGGACAGTGAGCAAAATAGATCCAAATCCAGCGATAGACGTCGCTTGGATAGCAAAATATGTTGGTTCCAAAACAAATTTGTAAATAGGCTACCAAATGTGAAGAATCTTGCATTTGCAACAAAAGGAAGAAACTACGTACTCGAACGGGAGACAACAAATGATCGAGGCAGCAATAAATCAAATTGTCTTTTCAAGATGGACAAGAGCTCAGATATTTTTTTTTATAGACGCGGGGGTAGATGTTTCGATAGTATCCCCCCTTGCCTGGTAAAAAGAGTTAGCCATCAGATTTGCAACTGTTTCCGCAAATGATATCCCAATTCAAACCTCTGGCGAGCGCTCGGCCTACGTAAGTGGAAATTTATTGTTGCAAATGTTTTTAAGCGCATAATCGGCGCAGACTTTTTTACTCATTTTTGTCTCCTTATAGATCTTGAACGGGCTCGTCTGTTCCATAGTAACACAACTTTTACTTCTATTGCAATCGTCTTAACCGGGTCTTCCTCAAATTTCACTACAATAGTTAAAAATTCACCGTATTCAAATTTATTAACTGAGTTCAAAGAAATAGCAAAATCACTCACTATTAAAAATACATCACCGGATCCGAGTCATAATATAACTCATCATTTTGAAGTCAGGGCCTTCCTGTTTTCGCAAGACCTCCTAATAAATCATCAATTGCTAAAAGAGAGTTTCAATACATGTTAGAAACAGGTATCTGCAGACCTTTAAAAAGTGAATGGGCTAGTCCCCTTCATATGGTAAAAAAAATGGCAAATTGTTGTTCTTGTTGTGATTTCCGTAAGTTAAATTTTATTACCGTCTCAGACAGATGCCCTATACCCCATATCCATGATTTTGTAACAATCTCTAATACAAAACAATTCTGTCATAGAACTGGTGCGTGCTATCGAATGAAATGATATAAAAACAAAGGCCATTGTAACTCCATTTAGCCTGATTGAATTCCCGGTCATGACTTTTGGTTTGTGTAACGCTGCATACACGTTTTAACATTTTATACTAAAATTTTATTTTCCTTATCTGGACGGTGTTCTGATAGCCTCACGTGATAAAAGGAAACATGTCGAACATAAGAATTCTTTTTGGAGATTCAAGGAGTTTGGAATTGCAATTAATGTAGTCAAATGCAGTTACGGTAAGACAAAAGTCAAATTTTTAGATTATGTTTTGCCTTCGGGAATCCATCCCGTATCCGACAAGATAGCGGCTATTTTAGATTATAAATACCTAAAACAATTAAAGAGCTAAGACGCTTTCTTGGACTAATTACTTTTTACAGAATGTTTATCCTAAAATGCCGCTCAAACTCAGGGCGTTTTGTTAATATTTCAGAGGTAAGAATATTAAGAGCGGCCAAGTTCTGACATGGTCAGATAGTACTGTTACATCGTTCCAAACTATCAAAAAATTGTTGGTGAACGCAGTTTTACTTTTTCACCCATTACCAAATGCACAAGTTTCCTTACATGTCCATGCTTCTAACGAAGGTGTCGTGCGGTTGTACAACAGAGAGCCAATAACATGTGGCAACCGCTAGCCTTTTTCTCATGACGATTGGATGATACACAAAAGAACTATAGCGCCTTTGACAGACAATTGCTGGCTGCATATCTGGCAACTAGACATTTTAAACATTTTTTAGAAGCACGTCCGCTTATTTTATTTACAAACCACAAACCTTAAATCCCCGTTTTTCAAAAAAAAAAGGTCCGATAATTATACTCCAAGGAAAATTCGACACTTGGACTTAATAGGTCAATTCACTACCATATTGGGCATATTTCTGGAAAGCTAAATACCGTGGCTAATACTCTTTCAAGAATCTGAATAATTACTTTAACAAGTCTGGATTATCTAGAATTAAGCCACATCAGGCACATGACTTGGAACTTCAAGATTTTTTTATCTTCTAATTCTTCCTCACTTAAAATTAAACAGATTTTTATTTTCGAACGTAATCAAGAAATATATTGCAACATTTCTTCTGGTATTTGTATGCCTTTTTTAACAAAAAATTTTATACACACCGCATTTAAAATCGTACACTCTCTGGCACGCCCAGGATATAGGGCATCCATTAAATTAGTTAAAAATAGGTTCGTTTGGCCGTCCATAAAAACAG
The DNA here is from genome assembly GCA_036346225.1 of Platerodrilus igneus. NCBI lineage: Eukaryota > Metazoa > Arthropoda > Insecta > Coleoptera > Lycidae > Platerodrilus > Platerodrilus igneus. The sequence continues at coordinate 594,908 of JARFIW010000229.1, read as the reverse complement.
ATTGCAAGTTTTCACCTAAAGAATGTTTGTATTACCAGAAAAATTAAATTCAATGGCATACTAAATCATCAGTTAGTAATATTTCTATCTCAGAAGAACGTTTTCCCACATTAATGTAGACATAATAAAACCCCTTCTTTTTTTAAAGGTTTTACATATTGTTTAATGTGTATTTACAGATGCTTAAGATGGTTCGAAGCATTTTTTTATTTCTGAAATCAAAACCGAAACAGTTTTAGAAACATTTCTTTCTAACTGGATCGCACGTTTTGGAGTCCAGCATATCATCATAATCGATCAGGGTTCTCAATTTGAATCGTATTTGAGTTCAACATTCAACCAATTATTTGGAACCCACCCTGTTTGTACGACTCCTTACCACCCCATAAGCTAACAGCCTCATTGAGCGGTAGCACAGGACTTTAAAAACAGATATCAAGTCTCATGGCACCAACCTCTGACTGAAAGTTTTACCATTGGTCTTCCTCGGCTTACGATCCACATTTTGTAAAGATCTTGGCTCTACTATGTCGTAGCTTATATATGAAGAATTTTTTGCATCAACAGCTATTGAGACTGATCCTTCTTCTTTCATTTCTACACTACATTCTCATATATCTACTGAGCAACACCTGTCTACAGCACATCACGGTACCAATAAAGTATTTATTAGTCAAGATTCGCAAACTTACTCCCACGTGTTTATTCGTCAAGGTGCGATTACCAAGGTCTTTCAACCTCTATCCGAGGGACCTTTCCCAGTGATCTGCTGACAAGAAAAACTTAAAAAATTCTTTTAAATCAAAAGATAAAATAATTCTTGTCGATAAGTTAAAACCAGCGTTTTTACTTTGAGATGGAGATATTCAATCATATCCAACGACATTTGAAAAACAGAAAGTGCCGAAACGAATCGAAAACCATCAATCAATCATAATTAAAGGAGATTTTTGATTATTATTGCCTGGTGCAGGTGGCATTGTTTTAGAATTGACAAATTTTTGATGTTGATATTTCAAGTTTACGTTTTTATTTATTATTAAAATGCAATAACTAAACCACCTCCCAGCTGCAGGTATATCCACAGATGCCACCAAATATCATACAGTTGTCGCTACAATGGAATTAGATATACTTCATCGGGTGAGCGATATGATTTTAAATCCACCTTCATCCAATATGTATGACGCTTTAAAGCAATAGTTTGAATCCGTGTTTGGTGACTCCAAGGAGAAGCAGATTAAAAACTCTTGACCTCTTTAAGCTTATGCGATAAAAAATCGTCTAATTTACTTAAGGAAATGAGGAAATTAAGTAAAAATAAACTGCATAGTGATTATTAAAGATATTATGCATTCAGCATTTGCCAACTCAGTTTAAAGTATTTCATCTTTTAGTAAAGAAGAATTAGAGAGAAAATTATACAAGTCACCTAACCTAATAAAATTAACTCTGTGGTCAATGTTGCAACAAATAACTCAGTTAATTTAGATATCTTAAACGTTTAGAAAAAAAAAGGTAAACAATTCAATAGAGTTATTCGAAAAAAGTCAAATTCTTCTAGAAAATATGAATGATGAAATAGAGGAACTTAGCATATGGAAAGAAACCTTTTTGGACAGAATGAGCAAAATAGACCCAAATCTAGCGATAGACGTGGCTTGGATAACAAAAATTTTCTGGTACCATAAAAAATTTGGTTAACAGGCTACCAAATGTGAAGAGCTTTGCATTTTCAACAAAAGGACAGAAAAAAACGTACTCGATCGGTAGAGACGACAAATGATTGAGGCAACAATAAATCAAGTCGTCCTTTTATGTTGAATAAGAACTGAGGTATTTATTTTCTTAAAGACGCGGCGGTAGATATTACGGTAGTATCTCCCCTTGCCAGGTAAAAAGAGTTCCCCATCAGATTTGCAACTGTTTGCCGCAAATGGTACCCCAATTCAAACTTTTGGCGAGCGCCTGACGCGTTTAGATCTCGGCCTACGTAAAACTTTCAAGTGGACATTTATTGTCGCAAATGTTTTTAAGCCCATAATCTGTTCAATAGTTAAAAATTCACGGTGTTCAGATTTATTAAATGAGTTCAAAGAAATAGCAAAATTACTGACTATTAAAAATACATCACCAAATCCGATTCATAATATAACTCATCGTATTGAAACCAGAGACCTTCCTGTTTTCCCAAAACCTCCCAATAAATCATCATTTGCTAAAAGAGAGTTTCAAAATATGTTAGAGACGGGTATCTGCCGACCTTTAAAACGTGAATGGGCTAGTCTCCCTTCATATGGTAAAAAAAATAGTGAATGGCGAATTTCCGTAAGCTAAATTTTATTGCCGTCTCTGACAGATGCCCGGGACCCCATATCCATAATTTTGTAACACTCTTTAAAACAAAACAATTTTTTCTGTCATAGATCTGGTGCGTGCTTACCATCAGATCCCCGTCGAGTCAACTAATATAAAAAGAAAGGTTATTGTAACTCCATTTAGCTTGATTGAATTCCCGGTAATGCCTTTTGGTTTGTGTAACGCTGCACAAACGTTTTATACATGATGTGGTCAGAAAGCTAGAATTTTGTTTTCCTTATCTGGACGATGTTCCGATTGCCTCACGTGATGAAAAGGAATATATCGAATATCGAATTCTTTTTTGGAGATTCAAAGAGTTTGGAATCGCAATTAATGTAGTCAAATGCAGTTTCGGTAAAGCAAAAGTCAAATTTTTAGGTTATGTTTTGCCTTCGCGAATCTGTCCTGTATCCGACAAGATAGCGGCTATTTTAGATTATATATACCTAGAACAATTAAAGAGCTAAGACGCTTTCTTAAACTGGTTAATTTTTACAGGAAGTTTATCCGAAAACGCAGCTCAAACTCTAGGCGCTTTAACTAATTTTTCAGAGGTACGAGTATTAAGAACAGCCAATTTCTGACATGGTCAGATAGTACTGTTACATCGTTCCAAACTATCAAAAAATTGTTGGGGAACGCAGTTTTACTTTCTCACCCCTTATCAAATGCACAAGTTTCCTTTCCTTTCGATGCTTCAAGCTACAACAGAGAGTCAATAACATGTGGCAACCGCTAGTCTTTTTCTCATGCCGATTGGATGATACACAAAAGGAATATAGCGGCTTTGACAGATAACTGCTAGCTTTACTAAATTAGTAAAATTACTGTGTGTGGTTTTTTGCAGCAGAACCAACTACTACGGAGTCCTTGTGGTTCGGTTTTCAGCAGATTTCACGACGTTATTGCTTGCCGGTAGTAACGGCAGTGCCCTAAATGAAAAAATAAGGGAGGTGGGAGAGATAAACCGGCATTACGTTACAACATGCGTAATATTGGTAGCTAGGCAAACACAACCGTTGTTCTTCAACTTCGGTACGGTATTGTTCAATCTAGGTTTATGTAAATTACCTCCAATTGCTCCAGCACATAACCGTCGCCCCTAGGATTGGCGTATTTGAATCTCATTATGTCTTGTAATCAATAGAAGTAGAGAACCTCGTCATTTCAATCACAGATGTTCATAATACGTTCCCCGAAAGCGATAAAAATCTTCAAGGGTATCTTAAAGTTTGTATACATATTAAAATCAGACTAATCTTACAATGTAATCAATAATTTAAAAAGTAATTAGGATTCGATTCAGGAAACAGAAGGAATAGATTTAACTTTAATACTCAATACAGTGTTAACGCCTTCTATTTAATTTTAAATTTGAATTTTTACCGCCACATCGCTTAGTAGCGCCTCTGTACTAATTTTACCTAACCAGACAAATACTGTATTCATTGTTGTGTTAGCTTTCAAATAAAGTAGACGTTATCTCTGCTCTCAATTATTATTTACTGTAACTACACATACAAGCTGCACTACAATCGAGAAGTTTACTCATCAACAGTAAATTCAATACATATTGCAAATGGAAACTGCCTATCCAATAATTGAACAAGATCTGTTAGGGTTAATTGATTTAACACGTAATAAGGCAATATTTCTGACGTTTCCTTTAGTCTACGCAGTTAACAAAACACAACTTTTTCTCTTCTTCGTCCAAAATTGTAGTTTTTTAAAAAATATTTTAAAGACAACAAAACCCGTGGTTTACACAAAAAGGCATAATTTTAAGAAATTTTGTGCCATGTTTTGGTATAAATGCTTTTTAAAGCATCGATATAGTTCACTTGCTCAATTCAAATGATTTCATGCAGTTTTGGGCTAAATCTATGTTTTTTCAACTTCTGTTGTTGAAGACAAGACCAATAATTTAAATTCATTTTTTTTTGTTTTACTGAAGTTTTGGGTTTTCATACTATTACAGTTGTAAGGTTGTGCAGGTTTTTATAACCTTATCTTCAATTTTTATGATGCTTCCCCGTTTAGTTCATCAAATTATATACTTTCCTTACTTAAATTGAGACAATATTATTTCTTTTTGCCTTTGACTACTGATGTCTATCTGCGTGTGTAGGGTGTATGATGAATTGGTCTAAAATGAAACCAGTGGAGCATCTGTTATACAGTTTTCTCCATTTCCCCATCATTGACTCTTAAAGGTATAAGGAAGTGACGCTTTTATAAAGTTTGCATGAAATTGAACGAAGCATTGCACAACCTATTATACCGTTTGTCATAAAACGCTAAAAGCATCTGTGAGTTTAAGTTGTCAGCAAAGGTATTCATAGAGAAAAAGGTACTAAAACGGGAAATTAATATTTTGGAGTCGTCTAAATAAAACGCCTATTAGCGCGTCATGGAAATTTGATTTCAATGGTTCATTTGGTTAGCCCACGTATTAATCTAAGTTTCCTAAATAGCTTTTGAACAAATTATAAACCAGATGTTTAACCTTACAACTTATAATACTCTTAATCAGAACTCACGACTATTTACTAAAAAAGATCGAACAAACTTCGTAATTAGATTTGTCTGTATTAAACGGAAAACATTACTTATCTCAGAACCGAGCGTACAAAAGAAAAGTAACTATCATTTCAGAAAGTAATTCTTAAGTGGAAGAGGTTTAAGTGATGTAGCTAAAACTCTGGCAAATGACGTAATTCTTTATTATGTAAGCTTAACATGCAAAAAGATATATTTTGTACTGGTTTGTATGCACTGCAGGTTCATGTAGAACGTTTTCTTGATAAAGACTGGCTTGTACAACGCTTCAAATATATATTATGTATACGCGACCTATTAGCATGATGGCTATTGTGATGAGACTTACATAAAGAATGAACAAGTCATAAGGAAGTCGTTTAATCATTTTCCTGTTACTCCTTCAGCACAAAGCGTGGATTGAACAACATTGCATTGTATACTGCAACTCTTACTCTACCTGATTTTGATAGTTTTACCATTAGGTCAAAAATAACCATTCTGCATTTAATAGTGGTGGTGGAAGTTTTATTGTGTAACGAATGTATTCAATGTGTAACGAATGTATATCGCCATTTCGCATTGGACGTCACTGCATCGAACAAGAAAAAACAGCAGCTATGTTCAAAGACAACCAACATAGATACAAGAAAAACACTGTTCAAAGCATATGTGTGGAGCACAGCACAGTACATCTATGAAATAGGGGCAGTAGGCAGACAGGCAGACAGAAAGAGATAGAAGCCTTCTGAAATGTTGTGCTTTAGATGTATGGGGATGGTAGCATGGACAGACAAAGTTAATAACAAATAGGTTGTAAGAATAGTAGAGAAATATAGATATCTGTGGATAGCGGAAAAAATAGGAGAAATAGAAGTACAGGATACGTTCTAAGGCATTTTTGGGGAATAGTACGGGATATATTACAAGCAGAGATAGGAAAAGAGAGGTAGAGGTAGACCGAGATCAGACTTTCGCACACAGATAGTGATAGATGCAGACTGTTCAAATTTCATGGAAATGATGACCATAAAATAATAATGACAAAAGAAGCTCAGAATTCCTGTTTTAAAATAACATCCGGCGTTAGAAGCTATAGAAAATTGTCTGTAAAAATAAGAAAACCTAATTTGGCAAAAAGGCTAGCTGACTTTCTACTTCTGCGGGAAGCATGAGTTTGGGAGTGTTGATAACGATTTGTGAATAAGTAGATAAAGGGTCTAATCATTGAATTATAGATAAAGTAGTGGGCGTCAATATACCTTGTCTTATAATGGATATCTAAATATTACCCTTAAAGGTGGGTATAAAAACTCTTAGAACGACTAAGCTCGATGACCATAAAATTCATAACGGAAATTATCAAGCAACATGTATACTTACCCATCACCTGCACAAAAACTGCTCTACAAGGCTTTGAGTTGATCGTAACATAACATCAATAATTCGAAATACTAACTAAGCTCTGTGGAATCTGTTTTGTTCAAACCTGTATTAAACAAATGTGGATAATTTACTAAACCATTCATTTTCATTTTTAGTGTTTGTAATATAAAATAAAGTAAATGATTTAGTAAATTATTACTTGGTTTAGTTATTGCATTTTGTTAAGGAATACAAACGTATACTTGAAATATCAACTTCAAAAATCTGTCGATTCCAAAACAACGTCACTTGCACCAGGCAACAATAATCAAACCTTCAATGATGATCGAGAACATTTGGGCGAATATTATGTCCGTCACATCCCCCGTGGCTAACATTTCGAAATAGCGGTTGGGAAAATGTACCCTACGACTTGAGCGCGTTGAGGTGCCCTGATTAATTGATGGAGGGTTTTCAATTCGTTTTGGTACTTTCTGTGATTCAAATGTTGGATATGGTTGAATATTCCCATATCGGGATAAAAATGCTAGTTTGAGCCTATCGATAGAAATTATTTTATCTTTCAATTTAAAAAAAATATTTTAAGTTTTTCTTGTCGGTAGATCACTGGAAAAGGTTTCACGGATAGAATCTAAAAGACCTTGTTAATCGCAACTTGACGAATAAACACGTGAGCGTAAGTTTGCAAATCTTTATTAATAAATACTTTATTGGTACCATGATATGCTATAGACACGGGTTCCACAGTGGATATATGAGAATGTAGTCTAGAAACGAAAAAAGAACGATTAGTCTCAAAAGGTGATGGTGTAAAAAATTCTTGTGGAAGCCGTAGTTGTAAACCAAATAATAGCTCCGACGTAGTAGAGCCAAGATCTTTCAAAAATGTGGATCGTAAGCCGAGGAGAACTAATGATAAAACTTTCAGCCAGCGGTTTGTGCCATAAAACTTGAGAGCTGTTTTTAAAGTCCTGTGCTACTGTTCAATGACACCGTTAGTTTGTGGGTGGTAAGGAGTCCTACGAACAGTTTAGATTCCAAATAATTGGTAGAATGCTGAACTCAAGTACGATTCAAATTGGAAACCCTGATCGGTTATGATGGTATGCACGACTCCAAAACATGCGATCCAGTTAGAAAATTTTTTTTCTAAAACTGCTACGGTTTTTTTATTTTAGAAATAGGAAATGCGTCTGGCCCTCTTAAGAACCTGTCAATATACGTTAAGCAATATGTATAACCTCTAGAAGAAGGACAGGGTCTTACTATGTCTACATTAATGTGGGAAAAACGTTCTCTGGGATATAAATATTATTAACTGATGATTTAGTATGCCTCTAAATTTGATTTTTCTAGTAAAACAATCATTCTTTAGGTCAAAGCCAGCAATCTCTTTCTATGAACGGCCAAACAAACCTATCTTTAACTAATTTAATGGATACCCTGGGCGTGCCAGGGAGTGTACGATTTTAAATGCGGTGTGTCTGAAAATTTTTTGTTAAAAAGGACATACAAATACCAAAAGAAGTGTTGCAATACTTTTCTTGATTATATTCAAAAATAATTTTTTTTTTAAATTTTAAGTGAAAAAGAATTAGCAGATAAAAACCTTGAAGTTCCAAGTCATGTGCCTGGTCGTTGCTTAATTTTCGATACTCCAGGCTTGGTTAGGATATTAGTCAGATTCTCGAAAGAGTATCAACCACGGAGTATAATTATCGAACCTTTTTTGAAAAACGAGAGTTAAAGGTTAATGATCTGTAAATAAAATAACCAAACGAAATGTTTAAAATGTTTAATTTCCAGATAAGTTATGATGAAACATCAACAGTTAATTAAGTAAAGTGTCTGTATCAAAGAGTCTTTAACATATGGGGCGTTTTCTATGATATAGCAATATTTGTTAATTATATATTGTACGGTTGGTTTCTTTGTTTTCTTGTAGTATTAATAAAAATTTACTGATTGCCTTATAAACTACTTATTATAAGCCGTTTATACAACTTGTATGAAACATTATTGTTTGTGTCTGTTTAAATCTAGATGTTATCTTTGCAAACACGGCAGATTATGAAAACATGTTTTGTGTTGAATTAAAATTACTATCCGAACTGAAAATATTCATAATATTACCAAACTAAGATACGTTTTTTAATTTTCTTATTAAATAATTCCCTTAAGTGTTAAAATAACACGGGCATTGTCATTTTCTCAAATATCGACCTTTTTGTAAATATTAATTAATGTTTGACCTGTTAATAAAGTAAAGATTTAGAACTATAAACTTTGGCGATTTAACGTAATTTAACGTCTATTTGAACACAAGGCTTTAAAATTTTGACCTTAATAACGCTTTTAGATTTAATGTATAGCACCTAAATAACAAATAACTTATTTCCGTAATTAGTCCGGTATAGATTAACATATGTTGAAAAATCAGGGTATTTGTTTTAATATTTGTTAGTAAATGACTGATTTCTCTGTAATATGCCTTTGCGGAATAAAACACTTTTCCTTTGTTATATTAAAGTGTACTTTTGGTTCACGCAAGTTTCCGTCGGACAAATAACCGTAATTTTGAATAAGTTTTTGAAATATAGACTTGAAGCGACTTCTATTTAAACATGTAAGATTTCAATATTTAATAACTATTTTTTGCCTGCTTAAATGGCTTTTTTTTTTGATAGACATTTATAAAAATTTCTTCCTATAGTAGTTTGTTTACCTATTTACTTTTTGATAATTTTTATTTGCCGAGTAACAAATAAAAACGTATTAATTGACTTTTTAGAATTTTTTTTAAAACTAAATTTAAATCTTTCAAATGAATGATCTACTTTTAAAATCGCAAAAAGGTCTACTTTGAGCTTACTTCACGTAATATTTTACTAGCAGAAAAACAAAATAGACATAGGTTGCAAATGAAACCGATATATTATAAATTGTATAACCTGTGGTATACAAAATAGTTTAGAAGAAGCTCAACCTGACGTGATGGGCGCATTTAAAAGAGTATATTAGCCATTTTGATTAATTTCCCTTGATTTATTAGGACTGCTCCTTCAATTTAAGAAGGGTGACCAACAAGTATCGGTTACAACGAATTGGTTTTCCAAATTCGTTTTCGTTCATCCTCTAGCAAAGACTTCTGCAATTGAAAATTTATAGAGCAACAGGTTTTTCTTATTTTCAGTGTTCCTCATATTATTGTTTCTGACAATTGTACACAATTCATCTACAAAGAATTTCAAAGTTTCACTATAGCCATAAAGTTTAAAAAATTTGGTTTAATGTTAGATATCATCCTCAAGTAAATCTAATATAATGCGTTAATCGTTCAAATAAATCATGTTGCACTTGGTAACTTTTTAAAGTGGTGTCGTTAGGAGAACAACGAGTTGCGCTCTGGAAGGAGCTATCGAACACGACTCGTAATTTCGTTGTAGCGTTTTCTTCACGGATGACCGGGTGATGGGACATAAAATATTTAGTTGCTCCATTTTTCATTTGTGAGTTGAAGAGGCACTATTCTTGTCCCACTGCGAGATATTCATCAATGAAATTTTTGAAACCTGCAAAAAGTGCGGGATTTTTTGAGAATCTGCTTTCTAAATTAAAAAACCGTACGCGCGATATAAAAGTAGTCACCCAGCCTTTTATGTTCTATGGGTGACTTTAACGGGAGATCGACTTGATACGTACCTCCCTCGAATATCTTAGTGGTGTTTAAGAACATCGACTCAATTTGTTCGTCTTCTATGAAATGAGGATGAATTTGAGGTATTTCCTCCAAGTTCCAAAATTTGTCAAGCAGGCAGTCTATGTTAGGCGCATCTTAATAACGGGTAAAATATGAAACGGTATGTGCAAAATGTGCGACACTATACATTAGTGCTTGTTGGGGTACGTTTCCAGGAATGACCCATCCCATCAGAGTATTTTGCATGACAGAGAGACCAATTCCCAATTTGTAAACGTCGGGTGACAAAATCTCCTAATACAAATCCGCTCCTATTAGAAGGTTTATTTAAGTAGGATAGTCATATGTGGGGTCTGCCAGCGGCATGCCATATGGAACGTTTAATTTTCTTGTATTCAAACGAACTTGAAGTAAACTATGAGTTATTGTTGGGAGTACAGAGCAAACCAAGTTAGATTCAGCAATGCATTTATGGCGTGATCGAAGCGTCAAATTCGCCATTTTGGCGCAAAGAGTATCGGTTTGAGAGATTCCTCTTATACGGACCACCGTTTGAGTACGCTTAAGTACGAGCTTGTGCGCAAGGGCTTTAGTAATGTAGGAATTTTGACTAGAATTATCCAACAACGCCTTTACGAAAACGCAGTTTCTTTCACTATTACAAACATCGACTTGTGCTGTGCCGAGCAACACATAAAAGGGTTCTTGAGAAATTGAAGATAGCGTTAAACGATTCTGAGGGGAGCTTCCTTGTTCCTGAAATGAATCTTGAGAGGAGGAAGCATCTTGGTGATTGCTTCTGGGGGGATTCTCCTTAAATTCATTATAATACGACCTTGTTGACTTGTAAAAACACTAGTTATCTTAGCGCCATTTGGACCAGTGAGAGAAGAAGTCGACCTACGTTCGCCTTTTGTTGCACTATAAAGGTTGCAAAGGAGCATTTGAAACACCAACCTGACTCACATTGTTGGGAAGTATGCTATGTCCCAAGACAATTATAACAATATCAATTCTGTTTAGCTGCGAGCGGCAGATTTTTGAATTCGCCGCAAGAATAAATATTATGAGTCCCTTTATTACGATACAAGCAAGTGCCTGCGGGTGACTTGTCATTACTGACGTGTAAAGAAGCCCTCAATCTCTTTTAGGAGAAACAGTACGTGTGTTTACCAATTTTCAAAAACTAAACACCTGCGATCTAAAAACTTCAAGAATTCATCGGGTTCTGGCAAATGATCTAAATTCTTGTTTTTGTTTGAAAACCTTACGTGAACCATAATCCAGTTTTTCTCTAGTAGGTGTTATCAAGACTTGCCACAATTGTGCTTTCGTGTAGTTTGAGTTTTTAAGAAAATCTAGCGAGAGTTTGACATTTGTGCAAAAATGGAACAAGTTTTGCGAAGTACGTGTTTGATTTGAAGACAGTCGAATAGTTCTGGAAAATGAGTGGTTTCGAGTGTCAATGAATTTTGATACCGTTTTTGCAGAATTTCTATAGTCGTACCGAATTTTGGCTGCGTGGCAGCTAAGTTATTTATCTGCTTGAAAGGCTCATCCTTAAGAAACGTTTTCAGATACATAAACCGTTAAATGTCTGAGAGAGAGAGAGAGAGAGAGAGAGAGAGAGAGAGAGAGAGAGAGAGAGAGAGAGAGAGAGAGAGATTGTGAATAGTTTATAGAAGCAGGGCCATTCGGCAGTGTCGCCTTTAAAGGATTTTAAATCGATTTCTGACAGGGAACGGAAGTAACTAAGGGTAAGGTTACTTGTTCATTTTTAATAGAGAGTGCAGAGTCGATTAACCTTAACGAAAGATTTCGAGATGCTCTTTGTAACTTAGAAATAAAGCATAAACTTTGATTCCCAATCATCGCGATTTTCGTTTGAATCAAGTGTATCGAAAGATTCCCCTACAATCATTTCGATTTGATCTTGAATGTCATTATATTTTTGAAACGCTTTTGTTACGAGATTTTTCCCGGTTGCATAATTCCTGAAAAGGCAACACTATCGTGTGCTTCAAACTAATTGCTACTGCAAGTCAAAATGCCCTTGGCAGAAGTTCTAAACTTCTTAAGGGTTTCTAGTTTTGTCATGTCTGCAACAACCGTAAGATTAATCTTACTTGTTTAAATGTTGAGAGTAAAAAAAGGAACGTGCTACTTTAGGTGACTAATTGCCAAAAGTCAGCTCGATGGACTATTTAATGTTTCCAAATGCGCTTATTTAAGAAACACTTGTAATATTAGTGTGTGATTGATCTTAAAGTATGCTGTATTTTTAGCGCGACGCGATTTGTATCTTTGAGCTAATAAGATTAATAACAAGTACACGCAACTAAATATTTCTATTCATAAACATATAAAGGCAAGCAATTCTAATTAAAACAGCAAATGCAAGAATTGACCCGTTTTTTGGGGCAGATTAAAAAAGCATGTAAACAATAATTAATGCTAGTAACAATTAAAACAATGAGATGTCTTTGCTCGTCCAAAAATAAACACAAAGATAACAGATTTTTGTTAGAAATGGATTTGCTGTGCTTTACTTCATATGTTTCCTTTAAAAAATGAATTTCTTGTGTAACCCTAGCAATTAAATTTAAAGCTGAGTTGGGTCATAATTTAATCAGAAAGCTTGTAACGAGCACAAAAAATTGAGTTTTTACATGACTTAAAAAACATTAATCAAATTTGACAAGACTACGACGACTTGTCTTATTTTATAATTTTTGATAACGTGATCTTGTTATTTTTGGACACAAGTAAGCGTTGTGATTTAACCAGTGTCGTGTAGAACCCAAATCTGTGTTCACTAACACATTAGAAAGTCAAATGTAGGGATGTTATCTGTGTAATTTATCTTGAGACTCTACCTTTAACTTGAAGCTACCTTTGAAAATGAGCTTAGAATTTTACTTTTATCTCACAGAAACCTTTGGGAAATATTTTGGGATTTTACCTTTATGTTGGGTTTATTTTTGACAATTATCTCTAAATTATACCTCTATCCCTCTATCTTGAGCTTGTCTTGAAAAATTATCACTTTGTTCTTATAATTGGAAAAATTCTTTGGGAAATTTTAATCGATACTATTTTAAAACGAAGATTTATATAACTTGGGTGAAAAATAAAAGTTTAAAGAAAAAACATAACTTGCTATAGCTTTACAATTTGTTAGGGTAGTCAATGAAAGCTACGGAATAAATTTGTTCGATTCGGATTTTAAATGGGCAGAGTAAGATTTGAATACTTACCTGTATTTTTATAAATATCGTGTGCAGAATGTTTTATGTATTAAAATGTTTATTTTCAGGAAAACTAAAAGGTAGTTGATTAACAAAGTTTCATCTTAATACATAAAAGTCAGTTTACAACTGTAAAATATTAGGTTAAAGAAAGTTCATTGCTTACCAAAAAATGTATTACTAACGGGAATTGTGGCAAAAAATAACTGTGCGCGTAATACAGAGGTAACATAGTTAGTGACTACCTCTATTTACGTAACCTGATTTACTGCAGTTTATTTTAAGAAATCCAGGTGACACCTAGCAGCTTTATTTAATTAAGGGTTTTAGGTTATAGATAGTTGTTAGGACTTAGGGGAACAAGAAGACTCCTTTTTCCTTTTTCTACTTTTGCCACGATTGTTAGGTATTAAGTGAATGAGCCCTTGGCATGTCTTTTTTAATTACTGGATAACCAGTTTCCCTTTCTGATATTTACTAAATTTGCTATATAGAGTATAAGTTAAAGAAATTCTTCTCGATTCCTGAACCAGATTATTTATTTTTTAAACTATTAGTTACATTGTAAAGCTAAACTAGCTTTACTATGTGTGAATACGTAAAAATACTTTTGGTGATATATTTCGCTTTCGGGAAATGCAGTATGAACACCCAAGGCTGAAGTGACGATGTTCGCTACTCCAATTGGTTGCAAAACATGAGTCGATTCAAATAAATCAACCCCGGGAGTGACGAGGAAGTGTGGGACAATTGGGTGTAATTTACATTAACTTAAATTGAACACTGCCGTGTCGGAATTGACGTAAAGCGGCTGAGTTTACGAAGATATCGTCATCGCGCGTGTTGTGATGTTGTGCTTGTTTATCTCTCCAATCTCCTTTACTTTTTTCTTTAGGGAACTACTATTACTGCCGGTAAGTAATAACGTTACCAAGTCTACGGAAAATCAAACCACAGAGACCCCTGAAAAGTTGGTTCCGCCGCAAGAAGTCATAAACTGTAAGCGTTACTAGTTTAGTAAGATTCAACGAAAATTTGCGTAACTGAACCTTAATAAGATTGAATGTGTATCAGCCTAAAAAAAAATACACAACTTCAGTTGTAAGAACGCGGCCCATTATAATTTTCTATTAATATGGAAAGGAATAAATATTTTTTCAACAAAAAAGACGGTATTGAAGATTTCACATAAGAAGGTCCAATGTCCGAAAATACAATGTTTTGAGTTTTAAAGGTTCGCCTCGGTTGACTCTTACAACTAACAATTACACGACCCTTTGTCAGGTGATGTCTACATGGTCGTCATATTTAATTAATTGCACGCTTTCCTTTAACCTCTGGTCAGTAAGGGACGCCAACGATCCTAGAGAAGATTAGCCGATGGATCAGGTAGCTTTGATCCGATCTGATCCACCGAGCGCCTGTCAAGTCCACCGCTCAGATTTACTACCGAAACCTGGGCTGTAGTGACCTTCCATGCCACTTTAACTTTGGTTAGAATCGTCGCGTAGAGCTTGGTGGTTGCGAGCGATAGATCCTGGAAGTCCTATGTGGATCGGATCCACAGGCAAATCTGTCCAGGCACTTTGCCATCCCATAAAATTCAAGGGTTTATGGTTGAGTTACAAGTTTATCAGCCATGACATAGATGTAGAGGTTACGTTAGACATGGTTCTTGTGAATCTTGTATGTAAGTGTTAAGTGGGACGATTGGCTTTAGGAACTCACAAAAATGTGTTGTTGGACTTTAGATTTTTATGAAGAGAAAATGTATCTAAAACTATTTATATCTCGCATGGTTATAACTTAGCTGCTGTCACGCATGTAAGCAAATTACAAAGGTTTGAACGCATTAATGGGTTTAGGTCATACCAGATGTTCTAGAGAATGTACATGTTACTAAGGGATGCAAAAATGCAAAAACATAAGGTAGCGGTTGCGCGAGAAGGAAATCACTTGATTACGAATTATATTTATTTCACTAAATGTATTTTGGTATGGAGCAGCTTATCTTATCTGCGTATTAAAATGTAAACTACTGTTTAGATTTCTCAAAGTTATTTGTTTGTTGTGTTCATTTTATTTGGGATTATTATGTATATGAGATTACCCAATTTTTTTATATATAAAAGTAAGTAGGCATGAAAACAAACCCCTTTTTTAAGTCTGTCAACATCAATAACAATATATAGAAAAAAATATGCTTATAATCTTGAAGTGTAGAAATATTGTTCACAAATTTGCAGGAATGCTTCTCCGTACTTCCCTGTAATATACATAAATGGCTCTTGTTGCAAATGTGCAGAATAAATTGTTAAAGGTACCTTTGTTGAGCTTATGTATTCTGAAGAACAAAGAAGAGACAAACCAAAAGTTCTAGAATAAAGTTTGAACTACCTGCATCACTCTTTTTTTACCCCATACAACTACTATAAGGTTTTAAAAAATTATTCCACCAAACTTTGTACTGCTAACAACGTTGCACTATATACGGTTGAATAAAACACATGCTAGGTATCAGGGTTAAATCGGTTAAAGGGTTAAGTACGAGGGTTAAATCGTCAAAGTCTTAAATGAAGAGAAGGAGTTAATAAAAAAGTTGCAATCACGCAGAAGAGGTAACTACGTGTACATTTTGGTACTGGTTTCAATATATATAACATCTGACTAGTACTTTTTGGATAATGATTTGTTCAGTTTGTGCATTGCATATTCAAATCTGTATTTCAGGGTTGTCAATTTATAGAATACTGTTCACAAAGGGTCTCATTTTATGTCCAAACCCTCTACATGTTAAATATATAGATTCCAGCTGTATGTCGAGCTTCAATGCTTAGTCAGTAATAAAAGTTATAACGTACAACCCGCATGCCGATAGAACCCCGGGCAATTAAATAGTCATCAAAAACACTTACTCCCTGATTCCTGAAGGCTGCGGATGCTGTCCCCAGGATTGAGCTTGGGCTGCGTTCGTTGTGGTTTGCTGCTGCTTCAGGTGTTGCTGCTGGTGCTTAGCTTGACAATAATAGGGAGGGGGATGGAGGGTAGGAATAACGATAGTCGAAGCACTCACGTCAGACGATAAGAAAGTGTTCATCCTACGGAAAGCGGTAGGGTAATGTTCTAAGTTATGCTATGCTGCATTCCACATAAAATATCTACTCCCTTCAACCGAAGTCGACGCACATCCCCTCGCGTTGGTGGGAACTAACTTGTTCTTATGTGAAAACTGTTATGTAAGAATGCTTGTGACCACAAAGATAAATCAATGACGTTAACAACCTCGCGAGCATCAACCAAGCGTGGTTTTCATGGCGTCAACGGGTAATTTTCTCTCGGAGTTCTAAGAAAAATCCCTATATCTAAATTAATAAACTAATATCTTGGAGTTTTATAATACAGCGTAACAAAACTTTTTACGGCTAAGACGAATGAAAAATGAGTCAATCACTAAACTTTATTATTCGTGCGACAGATCACGAGTATGATATCTTTGTCGATAGTAGAAACTGCCTAGGGTCTATTATACACAATCTATTTCTTATGGTTGCTACTACACTAATATAACCTTCAGTTTTCATACTTAACCTTTAACCGTTTCACCTGATCATGTGCTTCACCCAACTAAATATAATTTAATATTGCAGGTGGTAGGGAGTTCTACGCCAAAATTTGGTCTACTTACGGCTAATTCCTTGGAAGGTCGTAGGATATTTCAAAATTTACTCGAAAAGTAGCACTTCAACAACTGTTGAAATTACTCTTTCGAAGTGGGTTCTAAATATTATTCAGTGACACTGATTTCTTGAAAATTGAAATTTAATAGACACAATTAGTCATTAAAGCATCTAGCACTTTGCTTAAAATTACAAAGTATAAACCATGGAGTTTATTCCATCTGAACGAAATCATTTAATTCGGTTTGTCTAAAATACTCGCATGAAGCACAAAGTTGACACTTTATTTGAAATTCTGATTTGAAACTTTTATGGTTAAACTTTATATTCCTAAACTTTGGGATACGCAAGGTCTTGGACTCTGAAAATGTAAACAAAGTGCTCGATAAAACCGGGAAGTTCTGAAAACTTTTAGAACATTCCAAAACTGAGTTGCAACAGCTACAATAGAAACGTTTCAAATTACCTAACTTAGTAGGCGGCCTGTCAATCTCAGAAACAATTTTCAAGAAAAAACCTTTAATTTATTAAGTAGTACATAATGGGGAAGCGTTGCACAGTTTAAAGGCACCACAAAAATGTTTTGTTCTTAAATTAGGCTTTATCTTAGAAGCTTTGATTTAATTAAACCTAATTTGTAAATATAAACTGTATTTTTAGATTTACTTAGAGACTGTGGGATTATACATCTTGCATTCACGGGGACTTGAAATCCTGTGAATTCTACCACCGGAAAACGGACCCTCGTGCTTCGATTTTTTAATTACAACTTTAATAATATTAATACTTAGATGCATAAACATGGTTGAAAGACCAATTTACTTAAATGTACCTAAACACGCAGGGCACGGAATTATAACTAAACCATTACTTTTAATATTTACTATGACAAACAGCTGTTGCGCACAGTTTTGGTCTCAGAAAATTTACCCGGTATCCACAGGAAAACTTGGTAATGTACCCCACTAGAAATAAAGTACTGAAAACCTCGACTGTACCAACAAGAGTGGTTGCTGATTATCTCAGTGGCAAGAGTGGTGAAAGTGTTCGAAGAGGGTCTCGGAAAGCTATCATGTGGGAGATTCTAGTCTTAATCGGAACTATCTTGGACGCCACCTAGTCTCGAAATACGAGGGGTTCCCTCGGAACATTCCCAATTGAAATAAGAGGAGGATGCTAAAGTTGAAGTCGGTGTGTGATCCTAGTCAACGTTCAAACAAGTATTAAATTCAGTACACAAACTTAAAACAAACCTGAAATAAACGTAATGACAAAGACACTAATATAACTATATAAAGCTGCTAGCTAAAAGAAAAAGGGTTCCCAAAATCAAATGCTAGATTGCCTGCATATTAATCACGCCTCTGGGTAATTACAATATATTTTATTATACCAATGCTGAAAACTTTTAATATTACATGAGTAGTGAAAACATCAGTGTATGAAACTCTACTATAATGCACAAATACGTTTTAAGCCGAATACATATAAACATTCCTAAATAAAAATCAAAAATATATCAAAAATTACTCATCTTAATGGAAAACGTCTTCGACAAACGAAATTTTTTTCTAATTTTTTAAAACTAACTAAAACTAACAAAATGTATTGTGGGTACGGTTAAAAGTTTATACAGTTGAAGAAATGTTCATAAATATCCGGTTCCTGAAAGTGATAGTTTCAGAAGATTTATTGTAAATAAATTTTGCTCTTGATACATTTTAAAAACTAAAATCAATTATATCTTGGACACAATTCGTTTTAGACAGACATTACCAAAATCCCTAACATTTCGTTAAAAAAGAAGTTCTTAATTAGCATGCATTGCCAACATGACTATTGAGGGAAAAAGATTCTCATATATGTAAAATTCAACAACCTAAAGCGATATAATTCCGAACGTTATAGACTAATCACATTAATCAGTTTGATATCTAATCATGAAAAGCTAACTCTACCTACTCAAACTTGCATGTTATGTCTTTCAATGGTCATGACAAAGTCCATAAAACTGTTGGATATGCTCTTCTGCAGAATTTAGACAAATGAATTAAGACGGAAGATTGAAATTACTTTTGACATTTTCCTGTATATAGCATATATAAAATTATCTTACCGAATCATTAACTTGTAGCAACAAAAGGAATTTTACATTTCTGCATCAGCACAATTTTGCGTGTGAACTTTCTTTGTTTCAAGACGATAATGTCATCGACTCAACATTGTAATATTATTAATCAAAACAAATCAAAAATAACACAGCAATAATTTAGAGTGCAGATTCTGTTTATTTCATTTCTTAAATTGCATATACGATGTACAAGTTTCTTTTCAGTTTTATTAATTAGACCTATATACGTACATAAAGTATGTATGTAGTTCATTTTAGTAAAATGCGAAAATATAAATTTTTGCATCTATAAGCGCATTGCTATCTTATATGTGTACCGTAGCAGGGTTTTCAACGAACTTCGTTCGTTTATGAAATCGATTTGTCGTCCGTCTGTCCGTCCGAGGCCTTTCTAATGGTCGGACATCAATGTGTGATACATCAATCGATTCAGCTCGGTGTCCTGAGCTTAAGTTTTGATGTCAGTTGAAATCGCGCCACGGGGACGCCGTGCCCCCGCGATATTCCGTCGGGAAAATTAAAATTTCAAATAGGTCCAAAATTAATGTGCGATACATATTTGGACTCCCCTAACATAGATGAGTCGAAATATGGTACCCCCACAAAATCTGACCACGGATACCCGACTCCCCCCCCCCCGGAAATTAATTTTTATTTTATCTGAATACTTATAATTATTACAACATAATAATTTTAATTTCTTTAAATTGTTTTAAAGTAAGTCTACATTTGGAAGTTCGTTGCGACAATGCCTTGCATTTTCAACTTGTTAAACTTTTAAATATAGTGTAGAAGAAAACCAATTCTATAATTTCATACGAAGAATTAACACTATCCGTGCAGATGGCAGACAAAGACGCCAACAACTTATAAACAGGAAGTGCGACATCTAAACTAACTTATCTCACCTATGGGTCTTTCGATAATAGTAATACTTATTAAAATTGGCATTTCCAGTTTCTAATATATTATTTTTGTGTGCTTCCAGGTGTAAAAATATCCAGTACAGTTTTCAGTTTCATAATACAGCGACTCACGAGTAATAAACTTTAAAAATAACTGAAATTTTTTTCCGAAGTGGTAGATCAGTTGTGGATGTTTTTTACCGTTTGTTCACCAGGGAATTGAATTACCATCACTGTTTTTTAATCAGACAATACGCTACCCTGTTGCCAAATTTGAACAGGATATCACTTTACACGACCAGAAGATACCAGCAGATAATTAAAGCATGAAGTGAGGAAAATATCGCAGAGTAGCAGTTGGTAATAAGGAAGAACTGAATGTATCAACATCAAGACGATCTCAACGGTTGCCGCTATATAAGACATCCACTTGGCGAATCCTGTGAAATGATTTGGTCTTGGGTCAATACCTTTAAATATTCCCAGAGGTGCCATTTATTCAGGAAAACTACCTGTGCGATGCTGCTTTTGGCGGGGTGGCATCATTCGGACTTACTACTGTTGAGATGTTGCGAGAAGAACCATTACCGTTACTAACGACGGCTACCGATTTATATTAGGCGAATTTCTGTAGTCAGAACTTGAGACCATAGATATTGAAAACGTAGTTTCAGCAGGTTGGCGTTACATGCAACACAGCTGGTGTTACGCTTGATTTACTGAGGGTCGTGTGTTTTAACATACAAGAAATTTTATCTTTAGCGCTACATCAAAGCCCAGGTCTATACTGACAAGCTAGAAACTTTAAAATATTGGAGGCGAACATTCGTCATACAACGCAACTAATGGTGCACAGAGGAGTCCCCGTGTGCGTCAGTGTGCTTAAAATCATGGTGTACATGTTAACGATATTTTGTCGAAAACATTACTGCAATGTTCTAACATATTTTTATGCGGAGATTTCTAAATACTTAGATTCTTTGCATTACTTCAGTTAGTGAAGCAATTATTTAATTCAGTACTTAATTTCTTATTATTAATTACTATTTGGGCGTTTGCAGTATTATCCAAATAGGATTCAAGCATTATTTAAAATAAATAATAAAAGCTTATGCTTTATCGTATGGGTGTTTGAACTTTGCAGTATATGACAAAACGAGGTTGTTTCGTTAGTTCGTCAAATCGGACGGTATTTGTTCTTGGTCCTTGAAATAAGTAAGATGGTTTTAGAAGATCTTGAGCGTGCGATATGCTTGCCGTCACTTAAGGAATTCTTTAACCTTGAAATGGCGTTTAACATATAGTTCTAAAACTTGCATACGGTATATACGTTTAGCCAAAAATTTACAATATTAGTAGTTGTGATAACAATGTTGTGAACCTCAATATATAGATCTGGATATAAAGGGACCGCATAATTACGTTGTATAAAAATTTACTGCTTTTATGTGAATTTAGTAAGTATAGTGTACTCTACTAGAACTACACTTGCTGTCGCCTTCCGAAAACTTTTGTATTTTTATGAGAATGTGTTATAAATTTTTTAAATAAAATTATTAAACAAAAAAAGTACAAATTAATTAAACAAATAACTTAAACTTATTTTGGATAACTGCGTAAAAATAGGGAACTTGATTTTCGTCGTTTCATTCTATTGATTTCTAGAAGACCAAGAATAATTCTAATTACCAAATTATTTTTAAGAATAAGGGGAATAGCATACGTATTCAATTCTTTGGTAACTTGCAGATTTGGAAAATTTCTATAAACGCCTTGCTTGATTTGATTCGAAACATACGGTTTCCTTATGTTATCTTGTAAACCTTCATCGTTTGTTTAATAATTTTATGTAAGTGATTAGCCTTAAACTTGTTGTTTTGCCACCTATGTGTTTTACAGTTTTAAAAAGAAGTCAATATCACATTTACCCAATCAAGTTAAGCTAACAAATATTTGTTAATTTTATGATGCAATCCGTATTTCCATTCAAGGAATTAAGGTTTACGTTTAAAGTAATATTAGTAATGTAAAACTGGTTTGCTTTGCGCAGTCCAAGCGAACAAATATTAAAAATTTATATCTGAAACTTAAGTAAGTTGTCAAGAGAATTCATACCCTTGGATGTGATTTAGTATAGCTTTTAATCCATATTTTAAAGAATCGTTTAACTTTGTGTGACATTTAACATGTAGTCGTAAAACTTGCATGCGGTAAATATCTTTAACTTGAAATTTAAAATACTAGTAGTAGTGTAAACAATGTTGTAAACTTGAATATACATATCTGGATATAAAAGGGCACGTAATTATGTTGTATAAAAATATACAGCTTTAAATGAAGTTGCTAAAAATGCTTTATTCCGCTAAAATTAAATTTGCAGCCGCCTTCCAAAAGCTTTTGTTTGTTATGAGTATTTGTAGTATATTTTGTACATAAAATTAATAAACAGAAAAAAATACAGATTAATTAAACAAATAACTTAAACTAAATTTTTCTTTTTATTTTCGACAAGTTCGTCCAAAAATAGAAAAGCTTAATAAAAATTTTTG
This sequence comes from Platerodrilus igneus, assembly GCA_036346225.1. Classification (NCBI taxonomy): domain Eukaryota; kingdom Metazoa; phylum Arthropoda; class Insecta; order Coleoptera; family Lycidae; genus Platerodrilus; species Platerodrilus igneus. The sequence goes on along the minus strand of JARFIW010000229.1, from coordinate 572,413 downwards.
ATCTATATTGCTAAATACGTAAGATGCTATTGGTAATCTATTGGTTATCATTTTTACAGTAATTCCTATCAGGTTTGGTCAGTAATACTAATTGTTTTTAATATTAGTAGTAGCTTAAAATGCCAAGTTTTTTGTAGTCTCGTCTTACAGTAGTCGTCGAGTAGCTCCAATAGTGTGGTTTGATAAACGATATACTCTTATTACAGGAAATGATTTTGTATGTCGATTCTTTTGCATCAGCATGGTAGTAAGAGCACGCCTCTTATGTCCTTCTTTTGCTCTAACCATATTGTTTTATTACAGGTGCTCTGCACTCTTTTTGATAACCGTGTTCACACAGCAAATGCGATATATTATTTTGAGGTTCTCCACGTTCTTTCTTAGAGCACATCTTGTTTTTTTATGAGTCTATGACTTGGTGGTGCCATTTGATGTTGCTCTAATTGCAGTTTCTATAGTCGCTTTTGAAGACTCATGGCCATCTCTTATTGCCCTACCCAGGAACAGACGCCTAAATACGTTGGAAGACTGCTTTTAAGAAGTTGTTTTAGGAAAGGAATTTTGTAGCTAGTTACTCACCCACGGCAAGGTGAGATCAGAAAGATGGGTAACGTACGTACACATAGAAAACGGACGAAAATGCTGAAAATATTGATTATCTAATCCGATCTGACGATCGATTATACTACTTGTGCGATTGCTGTAACTGTCGGAATTGATAAAGTACATTCGAAGCAAATTTTGTGTCAAAATTTAATCATTAGCATAACGCACCGGCACACACTGTATTGTCTGTAAAAATATTTCTAGCCGGTGTTAGACTATCCGTCTTATTCGCCTGATCTGAAACCATGTGACTTTTATCGGTTCTCTAAGCTAGGCGACTCCGTGTCGTGTCACAAGCAAACCAACGTATGTTTGTGACTACTATGCCCAAGGTCCCGGGATCGAATCCCGACACGGTGCGCTTGAAAAATGTTAGGCGAGCATTTTTCACAAAAATATGTGCTTGCTTGCATGAAAGGTAAAATGTAGGTCCCGTGTGTGAGTGTTGTCACGCACGTTAAACATCTCTACCTTACTTGGAACAGCAAGTGTTTGGAAAAATTCAAATAGTGTTCCTTAAGCTAAATCTACATTAAAAGGAACAAAATTTCAGAACGTTGAATCTGTGAAAAAAAACGGCACGCGTAATGAACGATCACAGAAGACGAGTTCCTGCAACGTTTTGAACTGTGGTGAATTGGATGCAGTTGTGTAGAAATTACGCGAACTGTACATTGGAGGCAATAGTAATTAAATATACATAAATTTAAAATAAAAAGTTTAACAGTATTAGTCTATTTTGTAGGCACACCTCCTGCAACTCTGGGTAAACTTTATTCAAATTTTCGCTTCAGCTTCTTTTTATTATACATTGAGGAGGTATCTAAACGAAATGAACTTTTCACGTCCTAAAACCTATATTAACAAACTTGCAGCACCTTCCAATAAACTACTGAATACTTGTAGAAGCGAGTTTAAGATTAAAATTAGTTCTTGCTTTTATATGCAACTGGCGGCTTCAAATTAATTAGCTTCATTAGACTTCAAATAAATTTCTCAGTTTCGCTATTTGAGTTTCTCCTAGTTCTGAAAGCGTACTTCACACAAATTGGATCAGAATAACAATGATTACTTCGTTGACTTACATAAATAGATAATTAGCTATAGTATTTATATTCGAGTTGCTTAAATAAAATAGCACATGTAGGAATAAAAATATATGTTGGGTGATTTTGTCATAGAAGTCTCATGTGAAAAATACCACAATAAACGGGCTTACTCTAAAATTAAAAACAAGCACCACTTGCTATACATCGTCATCACTAGGTCTTCAGTTCTGGAACTGGTTAGACACGTGCCCTCGTTGTTTCCTATTCTAAACTAATCTACACATTTCCCTGAAATTTGCAGTCTGCATCTATCACTATCTGCGTGCAAAAGTCTGATTTCGGTCTACCTCTACTTTTTTCCCATCTCTGCTTGTATATATCCCGTACTATTCCACAAAAATGCTTTAAAACGTATCCTACCCTTCTATTACTCCATTTGTTTTACTTTCGACAGATATCTTTAATTGCTATACAGTGTGTACCAATTTCGATGCTCATCATTGGTAGCTCGGTTATTAGAAGACATAGAGTAGAGGTTAAATTGGGAATGTTTTGCAGAATTTAATACCCGCGACTAATCTTATATCAAATTTGACCTAACCTTTTAATTTTTATAATATTTTGTAAAATCAAACATTTGCCGATTTCATTAATCCTCAATAACTCGATAACGTGTAACGTTCACTTTCCGACAAGAATAAAATCGTACCCTTGTTAGTTCATTATTCATTCACATAGAGTCTGCTTCAATATTCAAACAACACCCGGTATATTGGACCTTCCTACAATAAGTACGCTTTACAATAATTTCAATTAAACTTATTTATTGCAAAACGAAAAATTCTTCTATAATCTCAATCGTCGGTACCTTGTCTGAAGTATCCGTTGACTTGATACACATTACTATAGCGCATAATTGCTTCATATTATACCTAATCATAAAGACTCGTTGAAATAATGGATCGTACTTATTTGTTAAGATGGTTTCAGATTTCTATTTAACAGTTGCGTTTGATAAAACCGGGATTGATAAAACGATTGCATTACTTGATTCTCTCTGCAGCTAGACGGCTGAGAATGTTCGTTGCATTTTTCGTTGTCTAAAAAATTTTATGCACACCACTGTGGGGTAAGTACTTTTATTTTTAAAAAAAAAATGTACTTTTCTTCGTGAAGAGTCTAATTTTTACTCGTACCGTTATAGTTTCCTCCGGTGGACATGACGGCCTATTTAATTGCCGCTCTTTTTGGTATGGAAGGATGCACAAGTTACGTGGTCTCCGATCCATCTGTCGCGTTCCAGCCCTAGGGAGGGTGCGATAGATCCAATACCGAATACACATGGGTGAATGTTTCTTCCCTACTTGTGTTGAGACCCTGTCTATGAAGATTTTGCTGTTTGGGCTCATATATTTATCGAATTAATTCGTATGTACGAAAATGTTTGAACTGTTTTGGTAGCTATTGCCATGGTATTAATACATAACTATTGATTTTAAATGACAAAAGAAAATATACTATTTATTAATGGGTAGATGATTTAAAAACTTGTTTGCATATCGGAAGACGTTATCGCCATTGGATTTGTAGTTGAATGTTAAGTGTTTAGTGTTATCCGAGCATATGTGAGGTATCATAATACTATGATTACTAAGCTAAATTTTGAAATCTGGTACCCAAATACAGTAGATAGTAAAAGATGAAATAGATTGTTTATTCTTACATACTCAAAATATGTGTATGCCCGTTCTAGTGTATCTAAATATTGGGCAGTAGGAAGGTAGAAACCGTTTTACAATTCACTCATTATTTTTGCAAAGCGTCACTTACCCGGCAGCGATTGTAATGTTGTTTTTTTTGCTGAGTAGAATTTTTTTGTTAATGTTTTATTTCCTGTGTTTTTTATATTTTGGTATAACTTCAGGTGATGACTTCTCTTACAGGTTGTACTGACCGTTAAATAAATTTGTATATCAGGTATTTTTTTTTACTATTTTTTTAGGTGTATAACCCCGCCTTCACGCCAACCAAGCCCGGGCATTCTTTCATTGTCCTGCTGGTTACGTCGATGTACGTAGTAAACGCTTAATCTTACCTCTTTCAAAGATTTAAATTGGTTAGACACTTTTTTAAGACAACTTATTTGATATAACGGTAACCCCCGATTGACATTGTTTTTAAGTTGTTAGCGCTATATTTTGTTTTTTATATGGCGACCATATTGGATAATGGGTTTTTAGATTGTCCATAAAAAGTACTTCTCAACGATGTATAACATGCCTGAAAAATTTTTAGTTACAAGAAAAATATTAATAAAAACGTAAATTAATCTTTAATATGAAAATAGTAGGCTATGAAATTAAACACCAACAACAAATGAACATAAAAAGATATTCTAAGTAGTAAAATAAAAAACTATACTAACGTTTAGTTTCATTATTGACAAAAAACAGGCCGTCAGATAAAATTAGTAAGCCATGGGATTAAATATCAGCGTGTAACAATAAAACAAAACGATAATCTGTAAAAATACTATTAGTGTTGCAGAGATAAGTTAATTAAAACCTTGTCAACTACTTGTATTTAGTGATAAGTAATCTCCAATAACCGATATTTCTCTATGAACATGCCCTCAGCACTAATCTGGTATCCTAAGAACTTTACCATTTCTTGGAAGACCTCACATTTCTTAAGGTTTAATTTTAAACCTGCTACATTTAACTCCAGTAAGATCCTTTTAAGATGTACAAAATGTTGCTCATTACTATCGCTGAATATTATAACGTCATCCACGTAATGGATGCAAAATTCCTCGTACGGTCCCAAAGTACTCTGCATAACCTTTACTAATGCAGCCAAACTCGAACACAAACCAAAAAGGACCACTTTAAATTGGTATATATGCCCTTCTACGGAAAAACCCGTATGTCTCCTTGACTCTTCGTGCTAGTGGAATTAGCCAAAATGAATTTTTTAGATCAATTTTAGTAAAAATATTTTCTTATTATCTATCATTGCCAAGATACTATCCATGGTTGGTGGACAATTATATTGCGGTTTAGTTCGTCGATTTATTTTTCTAGTATTCAGACATAACCTGAGGCTATTATCACTTTTCTTAACAACTACTAATGGATGGACAAAGTTTCTATTTGATTTCTCAATGATACCCTCTACTAACATTTGTTCAATTTCTCTTCTCACCTTATCCCTGTACGCCGCTGGAATAGGATACAATTTTGTATTAAACGGTTCAGTATTCGCAACCTCTAACTTATGTTCGTAACCTGTAGCAATTCTGGATTCTGACACTTTCAACTACGAATATCTATTTAATAGTAACTTAACTCTACCCTTTCTTTCACCTGGACTCTTGATTTTCTCTTCTGCCTTCCGTTCATCACCTAACTCGCCTTCAAATTGTTTTATATTTAGACATCGTTCTCGACTTCTGCGTTGATTTCTTTATCCAAATTAATATATTCCCCTTGCATATTATCTTTTTGCTTTCAGCATTTATTTTTAACCCCGACTTATCTATAATGTCTATCCCAAATATAACAGGTACAATCATAAATTCATTTTCAAATTTCACACTTCAGAATCACCATATTATTTATGCTCGCAAACTTTTTACTGTTTGGCGCTACCAAGTAACACTTACTTACAGGTATTACTTTATCCATTAATTTTCCCCGTTTAACAAAATCTTCTGAAACGAGCGACGCCTCCGCTCCTGTATCGATAAGTATATTAATTACATTGTTCTCCACAGTCAAATTAAGTATATGTAATAGATTTTTGTTTAAATTATTTTTCACTGCAAGTTTAATAAATTCGCGCTGATTTTCATATTGGTTTATCTTCAAGGGCTTGTTTGGTTTGTCTCTAAAAATTTTGACGCGATGTAGATGGGCTTGCCTGATTCGTAATTCCGGAGTAGGTGCGGTTGGTTCTTCTCGGTTCTTGTGTTGGCTTCCACTTGTTCTTGGTTTTGTGTATTTTGATTTGTGGTCCTTCTATTATTGGTTCTCTGCGTCTCTTGTTTTGGCATGTTACTCGCACTTCAATTATGTCTAAAACCTTGGCCATCATTATAATTGCAGTGATTACCCCTATTAAAATTTCTTCAGTAGTTGCTACTATTGCTTCTATAATTGAATCGGTCAGTTCTCACACTTCTCTGTGTCCTGATGAAATGTATTGGTTGACTTCTCGCCCTATTATCAATCCTATGGTTCGGTACCATTTCATCATACCGCTGTAGATATTCCAAAAATACATCCCTATCTACGATGTCTTGAAGTGCTATATATTGTCTCACTTACGCCTCAAAATGTCCTGCTAGATATATGATTATTTGTTTTTCCTCTAAGGGAGGATCTAGTTATTATGCGATGCTGAACTTCTTTATCCCGTATAGTTCTCGGGTCATTCCTAAATTGTGGTTATATTTATTCATAGTTAAGACATCCTTTACTTTACAATGTTGATTGTCTCCCAAAAGTGTTTTAAAAATGTATGTTCAAATTCCAGAAAAGTCTCCAATTCGCATTCTATTAGACCAAACCATATTTCTGCGCCTCCTTTTAACATAGATCTTACCGAATTTAATTTATATTGTTCGTCCATTGATCCCTGTATCAGCGTTTTAACGTTATTCAAAAATATTTTTGGATTTAATTTATTGTCACCATAAAATTTGGAGTATTGTTCTAATGGTATGCTTGGTTGGTTTATTGTTATGGGTTTCCGAGTACATTGCACCGTATTTCTACTAATGTTTTCTATTCGTTTTTAAATTTGCTAATTCCCTATTTAGTTTTAAATCCTATCTCACAATTTTCTTCGACCTCATGTACTTTTATGCCTAAGTTCCTAGTTTTCTCGTTGCTTTCTCTTGCGCATGTTTCTTGACTCGATTTAACTTTTGAAACTTTATTCCCGACGTCATCAATATCCTCTATAATTCGTACAATTTTACTCCACCTGTAGTTTCATTCCCTCAATTGTTTGATTCGTTTCTTTCAAAACATCGCTTAGAATCTTTATTTCTGAACTAAAATTTTCCCACAACTTAGCCAAATTTTTCTCAAACTCTGTCCTTAATTCTTGCACATTTTTATTAAATTTTGTGGTCCCATTTTGCATGCCCTCTTGTTTTTTTTTTAAATCTTCACTTGTTTGATTAACGACTTTGTCATTTTTGTCCATTTTATCGTTCAGAGCTAGCAAAATTGCCATTATCCTAGACTCCTGTGTAGTTTGCTGTTCCTCGCAGTAACTTCTTTCTAATAGTCTCCACGCAGTTTCAGTTGGTGTATCTTCTAAGAACACACTTTCTTGAGATTCTTTTTCCATCCCTTCACTTTTTAACGCTTTCCTAACTTCCTGTATTATTTTATCCATTTTGTTTTAATTATAATTATTGGATGTATGGGATGTTAAGGTGATATAGATATGTTAATTATAGGGAAGGACCAATTGCTTTTTGTAGCAATACCGATGACAGTAGAGCGGTTATGTAATAAATAAAGCAACCACAACGAACTACTTAATAAAGGGTATAAATACCTTAAAGCCTGTGCCGCTCGGGGTAATAAAAGTGCACACACAAAAGGTTCGCGGACAACCAAGAACACGCACGTTGGGTGATGGTGTCGCTTCCAAAAGCTCTAATACGACTGTATTCTGCAACGGTTCGAGTACGACTGTCCCTTCGCGCACTCCCACTGTCGGCATAAATGTTTCACTAAAACTGTAGGATACCCGCACTAATAGTATTTATTGTCACCAATACCAATAAATGTTCGATGATGACGTAACATACCGCCCACCAAATTCATAGAATTTTGAAAAGGAGGGAAGTAGGTTGGGTGATGGAAATCACATGGGATTTGACCTTGCTAGGAAAACAGGTAACGAAAGATAGGGTGGTACACTACAGCGAGCGATATTACCAACTATGCAAAAATAAAAATATATATGTAAATAAGCAAATATTTAAAAATAATAGACTACTATACATGTAAGTGATGTGTATATACATCTAAACATAAAATAAAATTAAAATACCGGTAGCGGCGCTAGTTTGACCAAAGGTCGTTTAAATGTGCCATGTGCAGTTTTGATCTCAGCGACACGTATAATACCGTCCGCACCGGGAAAAGTATTAATAATACGACCAAACTTCCATTGATGTGGAGAAAGCTGGTCGTCCTTGATGAGGACAGTAGTGTCCTTTTCAACTTGTCGGACACCTACCTTAGAGTGCCATTTAACTTTCTGATTCAGAGTATGTAAGTACTCATGGCTCCAGCGAGCCCAAAAATCTTGATGGACTTTTTGCAGAAGTTTCCACCTGCTCTTTAATGATAAAACGTTGGTTGAATGGTCCTCATCTGGTGGTGCAGGAAGAGGCTCCATAGTTAGGAAATGACCTGGTGTTAAGCAACGCAAGTCATTTGGATCCGAACTCAAAGCGCAGAGTGGCCTCGAATTTAGAACAGATTCAATTTGAGTAAGAACTGTGTAAAGTTCCTCAAAGGTAAGTTTTTGTTTGCCGATTACGCGAGCTAGGTGTGTCTTTACCGACTTAACACCGCTTTCCAACAAGCCACCGAAGTGAGGGGCGCTAGGTGGATTAAACGACCACTTTATCTTTTCTGAGGTTACTGCACAATGCAGATAACTCGTAAGCTGACGATAGGCACCTACAAAATTAGTACCGCAATCACTAAATATTTGAGAACAGCGTCCTCGACGTGCTATAAATCGTCGCAAAGCGGCAAGAAACGCGTCTGCCGACAAATCCGAAACAAGTTCAATATGTGCTGCCTTAGTGGCAAAACAAACAAAAATACAAATATAGGCCTTAAGAGTTTTAGAGCCTAGCAGGCGGTTAGCCTTTATTAAAAGAAGGCCAGCAAAATCAACACCAACAATACTAAACGGTTTGATTTGGGTAATACGTGCTGCCGGTAGGTCTCCCATAGGAGGAGTTACCAGGACCGGTTTGGTACGAAAACATCTATGACATGATGATAAATAATTTCTGATTGAATTTTTAATAGAAAGGATCCAGAAATTCTGTTGGATAAGATACGCTGTGGTATTAACACCGGGATGGCAATACCTTTCATGAGTTGACCGAATGATAAGTTCGGTTAATCGGTGCCGCTGAGGCAATAACGCAGGAAACTTTTCGAAATAGGAAAGCGAAGAATGTGTCAAGCGCCCACCTACTCTTAAGATATTTTGTGGATCAACAAATGGAGAAAGTTTTCGCAAGCTTTTAGGTAATTTACGGTTTGCCTTGATTGAAGCTATTTCCTTTGAAAATGTAACATTTTGTACATGCCGAACGATAATCATGAGAGCATTGTGTAATTCAATGTCTGTTAAGGGACCCGTATGACGTTGAGCCATGGGTTTAGAAAATCTATAAATGTAAGCCACGATGCCTTGGATGAAAAGCCACTTAGTAAAATGTCAATGACGTTTGGATCTGTTTGAGCGACAAATGTTAGGATCTTCTTTTCCGTAGTTACCTCAGCAATTGAGGTTGACAATGTTGGTTGAGGCGGCCACGAGTCACTAGGGTAGTGAAACTATTCAGGCCCCGCCCACCATAGCGTGGCATTAATCCCCGAGATGCAGGATCAGCCGGATTATGCGAAGATTTAATATAAAACCATCGACTAGGTGCAATGATTTCTTGAATGTGGCTAACACGGTTTGCCACAAAAGTTTTCCAACGAAAAGGTGGAGAACGTATCCAAGTGAGAGCGACCGTAGAATCACTCCACGCTGAAACATCGGAGATTTCAATCAAGCCTTGATAAGACCGAATGGTAAAAGAAAGTAAATCGGTTAATAAAACGGCGGCACATAATTCCAAACGTGGAATTGAAATGCGCTTAATTGGAGCTACTTTTGTTTTAGCGGTTACAAATTGTACAGTTATTTTTCCAGTAGTTTGATTTATGAACTGAAAATACACTACCGCTGCATACCCTACCTCGCTAGCATCGCAAAACCCATGCAAATGACAAGTAAAAGGATCCGAAGTGGGTAAACAACGTGGTAACTTTAATGACGATAATAACGGCAATTCTTCTTGATACTGCTGCCATTGAGACGAAATGTCTGCTGGTGGGATGTCATCCCAATTTAAACCTAACATCCACAGATGCTGGATTAGGCGTTTCGCAAAAAGTGTTAGTGGGGCTAAAAACCCTAATGGATCATATATTCTGGCAACTTGCGAAAGTATGTTGCGCTTTGTACATATTGGGTTTAATGGTTTAACCCGAAATGAGAAAATATTTTCTGTAGGTGACCATTGAAGACCTAGTATTTTTATTGATTCGTCAGAAACGAAATCGAGATAAGTATATTGGCAAAAATCTGACGGAATGCCTTCCAAAATAGAAACTGAATTAGAACTCCATTTTCGCAGTTCAAACCCAGCCGAATGTAAAAGTCTGATAAGTTGATCTTTGATTTCTCGGGCCGATTGTATAGAATCTCCACCAGCGACGAAATCGTCAATATATAGATTTGACCGTATAGCCTCAGCGGCTAACGGAAACCTTTTGCCTTCGTCAATGGCTAATTGCTAAAGAGTTTTTAATGCTAGATAAGGCGATGATTTAATACCATAGGTCACTGTATTAAGCTGATAAGTCTGAATGGGTTCTTCTGCGGAGAACCGCCACACAATTAATTGAAACCTTCGATGTTCTTCGGCAACCAAAATTTGTCGATACATTTGGCGAACATCACAAGTAAAAACGAAACGATGAGAGCGAAATTTAAGTAAGATTGACGAGATGTTATTTTGGAGACTAGGTCCAGTCAATTGAGTGTCATTAAGTGACACGTTGTTTTTAGCCTTTGCAGAGGCGTCAAAAACCACACGAAGTTTAGAAATATGACCTTCCTCTTTAAACACAGGGTGATGGGGTAAAAAATACTTATCGTTCCCAACGGGCGGAGAATCGAGTAATGCCATATGACCCGCATCAAGATAGTCCTGCATGAAATTGTTGTATTGGGCGCGTAGCTCCGGTTGAGCATGCAATTTGCGCTCCAACGAAAATAGTCTTTTTTTAGCCATCTCAAAGCAATTATCAAAAACGGGCAAAGTATCGTTGAACGGTAACGCAACAATAAAACGACCGCTAGGGTCACGAGAAAACGTGTTTTCAAAATCAAATCTGCCTTTTCTTCTTCTGGAGAAGTATAAGGCTTGATGGCAACTCTTCTATCTCCCAAAACCGCCTTAGGGTCTGGTCGATAGGATCTTCTACAGAAGTAAAAATGCTTGGACAGTATCAGACTGCAAGCTTTTGTGGGACCAATAATAGTCCAACCAAAATTGTATTTATGGCAGCAGGCTAAAGAAATTTGCCATGTATAACACCGCCATTGATGATGAACGGATAAACATCTGCTCCAAGGAGCATGTCAATAGTTCCTGGAGAGTTCCAGGTCGGGTCTGCAAAGTGCAGGCCGCATAAGTGTTCCCAATTATTAGGAACTTCAACGCTGGGTAATTTGCCACATATTGACGAAAGCACAAAAGTTGTGACTTCTAGAGATTTTTCAGAGTCTAACATAGAGCTAATGGTGCAGCTGACGGCACCCTATTGACTGCTGAAGTTGTCTGTCCAAGTCCATAAATCGGAACTTGAGAACGTATGCGTGGAAGCCAAAGTTTGCTCACGCAATCGTCTCGAATAAAGCTAGCTTGGGAGCCAGGGTCTAAGAGTACCCTGATCGGTTTGTATCTACCAGACCGGTCTTGAACTTCCACAACAGCAGTGGAGAGTAAGACAGTAACTCCAGGATTTAAATTCGTCTATAAAAACAAAACATTTGCCGGAATAGGAGAGGCTGACTGCGTCCTATTGGCATTTTTATGCATAGGTGTAGCGGTCGATTCAGCTGAACGGCTAGAAGCAGGTTGCGCTTCAAAATGTAGCAAGGTATGATGCGGCTTGGCGCAAGTTCGACAGGAATTATAAGATTTATTATTTATTTATAATTTAAACAAAGGCGTAAGCGTTTGACAATGTCGAAACGTTCCGTCGGAGTTTTCTTTAGAAACGATTGACATCTGTAAATTAAGTGATTGCCTTTGCAAGAAGGACAATGGTGCGAAAATGAATTCTTTGAGTCACTGGAGCTACTTGGTGTATCCAGTGAAACTACGTTAGAAGAAACTTTTGGTTTAAATTGAAACGCTGAGGATTTCTTAGGCACTGATGTGTGAGATGTATGGACAGTCGTCGAATAAGAAACAGGTGCGGTTGAAGAAAAGGTTTCCAACGCTGCACATTGTTGAGTTAAAAAATATCTCAAATCATCGAAATTGGGTATTTGCTTCGGATCCGATTGGAGTTCGAAGCGTTTTCTAGTGAACAGATCGAGTTTTTCTAAAAGAAAATCGACTAGAATAAAGTTCCAATGTTCAGTGGGAAACTTTAAGTTAGTTAGAACAGCAAGGTTCTCTGAAAAACAATCAATAAGTGCCCTAAGTTTCTTAGGGTCTTCTGATTTTAAAGGTGGAAAATCTTTCTTAGCCTTCTAATGCTAAGTTGCTAATAAACGCGGATTGCTAAATCGCTCACGCAAGGCATTATAGGAAATAATAAAATTATCCCCCGAAATGGGTACCGATTTAATAATTTTCAAAGACTCCCCGCTACAGCAATTGATAAGGTAATTTAATTTTTCGATATTGGACAGCGACGCATTATTATAAACCAGACTGTCAAATAAATCGATAAAAAATGGGAATTCCGTTACCTCATTATTAAAATGTGGGAGCTTTAACGGTAACAATTTTGATCCCGTGCTGCTTGGAGCATTTTCCGTAATTTGTGCCCGCATTTCTTGCATCGTTTCAAGATGCAGCAGTATGCAATAATAAGCGGAATCCACTTCCTTCCGTAAAGCGTTGTAATTCAATAATTCTACCTCGTCACACGACGCTAAGACATCAACTAAAATCCTATTAAAATTGGAGTAAATGTCAATGACTCCTTGTTTGAATATGGAACAACGTTGCCAAGTTCCCACATCTCTATAATGCGTTCCTTCAGTAATTTGAGTTCTGCTAAATGTGTTTTCTTCGGAGCCATAGCGACTGTTATTTTGAGAAACCTACAATAAAATGCTGTAAAACGGTAACCGCTCAGATGTGCGCTGAGAAGAATTAAAATATTATGAGTTGTTCAAGGCACGAAAAATGTAAAATAGCGCATAAATCGATAAATCACGTTTATGACTATTAGCCTGCAATGGGGTCTTAAGCAACACGTCGAAAACCTAACGGTTTGTCAAACAAAGCGTAAAAATAAGATTTACAGTTTAAAACCGGGCGGCTTTTACCATCAAAAGATCACAGGAACGTTTAAACATGTGGCTTAACATATTTGCAAGAAAAATGCAGCTTTTACATTCTATTACTACTGCAAATGTGTTCAATATTTTACTGCAAACCGACTGAAAGGTTGTATGTGATACAAAACGTGCAATGGCTTTTACACAAAGCAAACCCCTTTACCTTTCTTATTTGAGAAGTATAAAGCGAATTATAATTTTCAGGTTACTGTGTGTTTTATATGCCGCTAAAATAAATTTAAGACTGAAAACTAACAAATTTGATGCTAAAGTATTTGTTTGTAACTAAACGCTTGTTGGTTTTATTACGGCGAAATCGCTTATTTTAGTTTAAAGACAGTATAAATAATATTTACACATTTTAACGCGCTAAATATGGGGTTTGACACAATTTAAAGCTAAAGTAATTCATTAAAACACGCTCACTGAATGCAAAAGCTTATGACATGCGTATAAACCATAGAACTAGTTAAATTCGGATCGTATTAAGGACCAATGGATGTATGGGATGTTAAGGTGATATAGATATGTTAATTATAGGGAAGGACCAATTGCTTTTTGTAGCAATACCGATGGCAGTGGAGCGGTTATGTAATAAATAAAGCAACTACAACGAACTACTTAATAAAGGGTATAAATACCTTAAAGCCTGTGCCGCTCGGGGCAATAAAAGTGCACACACAAAAGGTTCGCGGACAACCAAGAACACGCACGTTGGGTGATGGTGTCGCTTCCAAAAGCTCCCATACAACTGTATTCTGCAACGGTTCGAGTACGACTGTTCCTTCACGCACTCCCACTGTCGGCATAAATGTTTCACTAAAACTGTACGATACCCGCACTAATAGTATTTATTGTCACCAATACCAATAAATGTTCGATGATGACGTAACAATTATAGTAATCCCTAAAATTCTAACTTAACTTTCTAAATTTATGTTCCGACTGCCTATAATTATTAATTACGTTGATAACCTCTAATCTCACTTAATATTCCAATTGTCGAGTTTTCCAAGTCCCCTATTTAATCACCTAAATTCAAGCCCAATTCGTTTGACCTTTCACTACGTGCTGCTAACCAGTACTCTTAAGTTGTTTTCAGCTTGACATCGCCCGTATTTGGTTAAACGCCCAGTCAAACGCTTAGTAAGTCGTTGACCTTCCTTGCTAGTTAGTTTACTTAGTTGATTGGTTGGTTGGTTGGTTGGTGCCCTAAGTTAATAAATACTAAAGATCATGTTTATTTTTAATTAATATTTGGACTTACGTTTTAACGTCAACGGCGAATTGCTATTGTATATTTGCACTTGCACTAGTACTTGAAATTTTTAATAACTGACTTTTATTTAAATTTTATTATTTAATTTCACAATTAAACTTTGCGTGGTGTATTGGTTCGGAGCAGTACAGCTCGTGCCTCAGTTGTGGAAAGACTGACCCTTATCAGCTGATGCACTATATAAAGGCACGCTAACTCACCTGCTATTCGGGTTTACAGCGCTTGTCTGTGTTATTTGGTCATATTGGAGGCGTCGCGCTTAGCTTATCATCCATCCATTGGGTTTTACACAAAGTTACTGATTCTATAGTTGGTTGAAATGCTCATCCTGATCACGTAGCTATCAAAATTTTATATTGTGGATTTCGTTGATCATGATACTTTGTAACTTCTATTATCAAGTACCCGTGTTTTGTATAGGAATTTATTCAAATTTTCCTTTTAATTCCGAACGTATACAAATTTGCTGTTCCATATTTTATTTACCTAATCTGTTGGGTTTTGTGTCAATTTTACAATGGAAATCACGTGGGCGAATTTTATAATGGCCTAGATTAGGTGCGTTTATTTACTTCCTGCGTTATAAGATTTATTTGTTTTGAAAGGCCTGTATATTGTTGGCATGTATGATTATTTGCTTACACTAATGCGTCAGTTTTGAATAAGGTTCGTTTCATGTTTGTCTTACTTTAGATGCTTCTGATTTGTATTTATTTAAAGTTTATGAATGTACTGCTGTTTCAAGATGAATTGAATTGCGTACTAAGTTATTTATCTTACTAAATGTGATTGAATTATTAAAGAATGAGCCCCCCTTCCATTGTCTAAAGTTAGTTGTAAATTTTATACCGTGTGTTTGATATTTGCTCCTTATATGATTGGCGAATTGTGTACTTTTTATGATGCAAATGTTTAGTTTTTTGACCTTGGTGTTGATGACGTATACTACCCTCGTGACACTATATATCCCTAAATAACCCTACTATCATAGCATTATATATATATATATATATATATATATAATTATTAATAGAGAAGAATAATCCACATTTGGAATGCAAATGAATGCTTAATATATATTAATAGTTATTAAGATGAAATGAAAACCCAACTTTGTATTTAAAGTTGAATTACCATTTCAAATCGAACTAGTAATTGAAAACCACTAAAAGAACGTAATTGAAATATCGTTAACAAGAGCACTGATCCGGAAAATCAGAGGTTGCAGGTTCAAGTCCTGCTGTCGCCGTTCTTTAGTGGTTTTCAATTACTAGTTCGATTTGAAATGGTAATTCAACTTTAAATACAAAGTTGGGTTTTCATTTCATCTTAATAATATATATATATATATATATATATATATATATATATATATATATATATATAAATCAATAATTATCTTAGTGTTTAACGACCTTGCTTTATATATTTATAAATAAATTATTGGTTGTGGGTTTCAGGTCAGCTGGCAAGTTCAGTACTACTCTTTTTTATAGCCTAAATTTTCGAATTTATTTTAATTCTTGATCAATGAACAAAAAGACGGACATAAACAACTTGAGCTCTATATATACCTATTTATTAAATTTTAAAAATTAGATACTTGAAACAAGATACTACGTATTGGATCAAAGTACTTGATTGTTGTTATTACAGTGAGATGTTATAAACATACACCATAAAAATAAAATATTTATATAATATAAAAAAAAGAAAACACACACACACACACACACACATACACACTCAGATTAAAACCCACTTAATTCATAAAAAACGTTACATGCATACATACATGCATGCATTCAATTTTGCCATACCGTCATACACACAAAAATAAAAGAACAATGTGACAAATTTGATTGAAATGGTGTCATTTTATTAAATTATACATTTTATATTATTTTTAGTTATGTTAAGTTATAGTTCCTGTTATTTTTTACATTGTTGCTAATTATTTATATAAACCTCGATTTAGTATGTAACTTTAAAACCAAACTGTACCAGTTTTTTAAAATTTATCATTTGTAGTGCATGTGATCAAGAATTAAAATAAATTCGAAAATTTAGGCTATAAAAAGAGTAGTACTGAACTTGCCAGCTGACCTGAAACCCACAACCAATAATTTATTTATAATATATATATATATATATATATATATATATATATTTACGTCACGGAGGCGCCTAAATTGAAAGGGGTTCCAAAATTTGATCAACTTTGAACGATATTAGAAAATCGGGACCAATAATGTATATATATATATATATATATATATATATATATATATATATATACACTTATATCCCATGGGTATACTATTTTGCATCCAAATCCTTCTACCGCCCCTTGTACACTAAAACGCTATCCCTAATGAGATCTGCTTCAATGGGGAATCTTGAGCATGAGCTTTCTACTTGGTCCTATCACTTCTTGCTGATGTTTGTACGTAACGAATTTTAACATTGTTGGTCCCGATATTCTAATATCGTTCAACGTTGATCAAATTTTGCAATCCCATTCAATTTAGGCGGCTCCGTGACGTAGTTGGTATGCGTGTGACTACTACGCCCTAGGTCCCGGGTTCGAATCCCGACAAGGTCCGCTTGAAAAATATTATACGAGCATTTTCCCCAAAAGTACACCCTCGTTCGGATGAGAGGTAAAATGGAGGTTCCGTGTGTGTGTTTTCACACACGTTAAAGATCTCTACCTTGCTTGGAACAGCAAGGGTACAACAAAATTCAAAATTTTTCAGGTAAAATAAGTCGCTTCCGGGTGGAGCATTGGAAAATCACATGTAGGGTCCTTTTCAATGGCCTGCCAATTTCCGGGATACCAAGGATTCAAATGGAATTTTGACGGGAATGCAGTTCTGTTTATCTGTAGTTTAATGGTTTCATTTACCTACTTTAATTTCCTTATTTGTTCCTGAAATACAGTTATTGAGTTTTAAACTATTCTAATACGCTTGTAATTTTGTTTCCGCAGTTTTATTGGCACTCTCTTCAAAATTGAATTATATCGTTAATTACATTTGTAACTACGAACCATTTATAACTTACATTTACAATTCCATATGTATATATTTATGAATCATAACAAAGAATGCTCTAAATCTACTCACAATCACTCTCATTTTCCTTTTTTTAGAGTTAATGACGTCTAGGAACGCCAATGATTTATATCTCTCTTAATCGACACGTTAGGTCACCCCATTCCATCTGTATAAATTCCAACTTTTGTTAGTGACTGAAATCACTATACTTCTATTTGATTGAATAATTTTATTGTCCGATGTCTGACCGACGTGGATATAAATTTCACCGTATACACGTTCTAAAGTTTACTGGCCTATTTATTCCAAAAAATTTTAAAACAATTAGTTATAGACCACACAGTGAGAGCTCTACGGTCTATCCTCTACACCCTTCCGCTTTTATTTATTAGAATCCTAACCTTTTCGAACTTAATAGTTACATAACATTCTCGCTTCTTCAGTAATTTAGATCAAATGCGCCTGAACTATGCTAATCTTGAAGTCAATGTCGTTCTGTCAGTGTAAACGTTTACTTTGTTCACACGCTTTTAAATTTAGTACCGATATTTGCGTCATTCGTGCGTTTCAACGCATTAATTTTATGGCCGTATCTACGAGTTTATGTTTTTTTGCGATGTATCTCCCATAGTTGATGGTTCTTGAATTCGTGTGCATTTATTCAGATAATTTTAATATAACGGCTATTTCCTGAGTGTCTATCAAAGATTTTGCTAAATGAATACGTGGACTGTAAAGTCTCAATATTTATTATCGTTTGCTTAATGAAGTAGGAGCTTTCTTATTTTAATTCTTCTTCCAAAATAAATATAATATTGAAATGTCAACGTTATTAAGTGCACACTACCAAACTTCTAAATTTCGCAAGTGTTTTCGTGCTAAAGGCACATTTAACAAACGAAAATTATTAAACTCATTTCTAACCGTCTAGTGTTGCCTGAAGTAACGTGTTAGCATTGCAGTTCCCTTAGAAGATGCGTTTAAATTTGCATCGAATATTTTAAATATGTACAAAGTATTTCTATCGATCTCCAGGTGAAAAAATTCTCTAAATCACTACATTCGACTTTCGTATTTTTCTGAAAAATGCTTGCCTAACATTTTTCAAGGGGCCCGGGTCGCGATTTGAACCCAGAACTATGGGTATAGTACTCACACGCATACCAACTACGCGACAGAGCCATCAAAATTTGAAATTTGGTAGTATGGCCAGTACATTACGCATTTGACAATCGTGCACCTAGTACTGTAATTTTCAAAACGGCAGTTGTAATCTTTTTTACCAAAATAAAATTAAATTCCCAATCACTTACGGGGTTTCACAAATTGGCACCTATGTTACGGAAAGTGTTCTAAAATTTTTTCAAATTTCTACAATCGTTGCTCAAAATGCATTGTATGCACTCAAGTGTTAAGAACGGTTAGAGCTTTGGCATTATAGTGTCAAAAATTTAAGGTTCTAGGGTAACTACTAAAACTAGGGTTCAATTTTAAGCTCTTTTCTGGAAACTCAACCTTCATTCAGCAATAGAACGGGAATTGCATATCGAAATAAAAATTATTACTACTTTTATGCTGTGCGATAATGTTTAAAAAAGAAAGTCCATGTCCGAGGATTTTTATAACAGACAATACCACATGCACTAAAATTCCATAGGCATACGCTTGGTAGACTCGAGTTGAAATCTCCGCTAGAAATAAGGTCCTCTTGGAATTATTTGAAAAGGGCCTTAGTCTAACCTGCTTATACTAAAAAATATAAAAGCTCAGAAATCCCGAGTAACTTCTTGATAAAAAGCTACTTAGCAATGCTTCGAGATACGAATTAGTGTTGCTTCATACCATTCTGACGCTCGAAATGTCAGCAATAGTTTTAGGTTATGGTACAGTGTAGTAAGATTGTGAGCTTTTCGAATTGGTTGAGAATAAATTTTCAATATATATTGATTTTCCGTATGCATACCAGGGGGTTAGCAGCATTAGAAATTTGATATTTGGTGGTCTTCTTTAGGGATGGCCACGGGCCCGGGCTTTGGCCCGGCCCGGCCCGAAGCCCGGCCCGAATATCAAGCCGGGCTTCGGGCCGGGCCGACAAAATTTTTTTCGGGCCCAAGCCGGGCCAAGCACGTGTCGGGCCCAGGTCGGGCTGGGCCAGACTCCTCAAGATTTTCGGGCTTTTCGGGCTATTTCGGGCCGGCCCGAAGTTTGTGTAACGAAATATAAAATTTATTGATTTAGTAAAAGATTCCATTTAATGATTTCTTTAGTTGCCTCTTAAGCAAAATTATAATTAACGCTCCTCTTAATATATCACCTAGGTACAGTTACACACATATTAGTAAGTGTGAGAATGGAAGTAAATCGAAAACGAAAATGATTTGATTTAAACCGATTTGTGAATTTCGATTTTTTTCGATAAGTAATATTCACTTCTTTTCACTTTTCAAGAAATTTGAAATAAAAATTGTCCGTGTTATATTTAATTAATTTGAAGGAGTATTGCAACGTATGTTAATTGAGCTGGTTTATTTTATTATACTTATTAATTAACTTAATATTGTGGCCCCCACTGAAGATTATTTATGAATAAATCGAAACCACTCTGTATATGAAAAAATATTTAAAACTCACGATTACAAAAAAACAGCTCAATTATATTTAATTATTTGAATGTATCGACAAACTTTCATTAAAGAAATCTCAAAACTTACAATTCCTGAAAAATTTAAATTTTGCATGTAGGTGTTACCCAATAAGGCAAATTTAGCTAAGATATTTTCAACGTTGTGAAACTTTCGATTATATCAAAAGTAACTGTCAATTTCATTATTTTAAATGGCATACTCCACATTTTATTGCTTATTTGAATAGTGCGCGAGTAGATTATTATTTTGATATTAGGGTTTGTAAAACTATTTTCAATTGTTTTGCTTCCAGGAATATTTTATCCTAAAAAGTGCACTTTAGAGGATCAGAGAAATGGTATTAATAAACATTTTATTAAAACGGTTTATACGTTGTGTTTGCATAACACCTTAAAACAAATGTTTCCAATCTCAATAAGAACAATAACATAGTTTTTACAATTTAATAACGCAAATTTAGAAACTAATAATAAGTTAGAATAAGCAATGAAATTCTTTAACAAATATTTGTACTTTGCTTGAGCTCAATTTATTAAAAAAATTATGTATAACCTTAATACCCGCAATACCACAAACGACAGTAAAATTGAAGAAAATTAAGCAAAAACCGAAATTTTGCAAATAACTGATTATACTTTTATGCTCGTTCATGTCGAGATATAAAAAAATGGGGGTTCAATTATAAAAATTACATTTTTCAAATCAGAATTTTTCACCTCCTAAAATTGTAAAAACTACTTTATTGTTTTTATTGCAAAACATTTCTTAAGGTGTAATGGAAACACAACCTGCAATCCGTTTTGATTAAATGTTTATTAACACGATTTTTTAGATCAATAATTCCTGGATGCACAACAATTGAAGATACATACGCTTAAATCAGAATAATCATCTTCTAAAGCATCATTCATATATGGAATAAAATACAGGATGTGCTATTTAAAATAATTAATGTGACAGATATTTGCAAGACTTCAAAACTATTTTAGTTATAGTTTCGCCTTGTTCGGTAACTCCTACACAAGGTTTTAATTTGCCTGCAAAATTGTAGTTTTTAAAATACTTTTAATGGAAGCTCGGTGTGGGACATCCTGTATACATGTCTTTTTTCATATTAAAGAGCTAGATTCTTTGTAATTATATGTTATTGTTTTACTCAATACGTAACAGATTCTCTATATACGGCGAAAGCAGCGTTTCCATACTTTTGAAAAACCCTGCATATATTAATATTGAACATTTTTATAGATAATATTGTCGGCCTTTCTTTCATAATAATTAAAATTTTCAGTAAAGCATGCGACAAAAAAATATTCATAGACAACAAAGTAATGTCTACCTGATACGAGAGACTTGAATAGTCAGTTATCTGAACGGATGCTAGCACATTCTCGAAATGTAGACCTATACACAAGCAATCTGTAAAATGGAAATTGGCAACGGTCTTTGTTTAAAATATGGGGAAACAATATTCAGTCAAATTTTGAATACTTTCCTTTAAATATGTTACTATATACTAGTGGTAGTACATGAGGTCTAAAATGCATTTTGTTACTTAAGGTTGAAGTTTGACGCAAACCACCTTCTATTTTGGATTGCCTGTGCAAGTGTGCATCATCTCCAAATACCTTTGGGATTCTTCGAGGTTAAAATGATACTATAAACTATAATTTATTACAGTTGATATATTCAACTTTTGTAAAAAAGCATAATAATAGTAAAGAAGTATTTTTATACAACCGAAAATACATATACTAACAAATGATACTTTCCATTTGGATGTTAAAAAATCTATACATCACTTAAGGTTTTAGTTACATTCCGGCCCGAATCGGCCCGGCCCGGCCCGAAACCCGGCCCGAAATTCAAGCCGGGCCTCAAGCCGGGCCGATGCATTTTGGTTCGGGCCGGGCCACCGGGCCGGGCCGGAGCAAATTATTTCGGGCCGGGCCGGGCCGCATCTAAAAACCCGGTCCGGCCCGGCCCGAATCCATCCCTAGTCTTCTTCAAACGATTGCTTTTATCAAGTATGGATAAGGTCCTCAATAAATAAATATACTGTGTGACAAGAAAGTACGCACTAAACGGGGGGGGGGGGGACTACAATAAATATTAACGTCAGAGTTCCTATAAAAGTTTTTTTAAATTTCAAACCAATGAAGCTGGCGGAATTTAATGTTAAAATTTTATAATCATTTCTTTATATTTTTTTGCTTGAGAACCATTGTTTAAGTTTCTTACACTTAACGTGCATTTACATTGCTCCACCCGATGGTACTACATTGGCCAGGAAGCGAGTTTTTTGTTGCCTGGACATTTAGAATTTAGCCGAACCCTTGCCGTTCCAGGCAAGATAGGGATCTTTAACGTGCGTGACAACACTCACACACGGGACCTCCATTTAACCTCTCATCTGAACGAAGGTGTATTTTTGTGAAATATGCTCGCCTAACATTTTTCAGGTGGACCGTGTCGGGATTCGAGCCCGGGACCTTGGGCGTAGTATTCACACACATACCAACTACGCCACGGAGCCGCCATTTTACACTTAACGCAAATGTCCTCTTATGTAATTGTTTGAAGTTTAAGCTTTACCCAACGGCAAACGTTTAGCACCGCCCTTGTCAATTTGTAAAGGACTAATAGCTCTTATTTTTTATTTTTTAATAACTATGGCTGCATACAAAGCAAAGAAACGTGTAAAAATGGTATATATCCTAAATCAATTGACAATTATGTTTCCAGCTCTTTGGAATTGGGAAATTGGGAATAAAAGAGCACGTCGAGTAAACTTACCCAACCTGGAAAAATTCCTTTACCAGCAAATAAAATATTTAAATGACTCGACTTTAAAAATCTAACATTAAAGTCCTGCAGCGCCGTTATCTCTGAACTTTCGAATAGCTGTTGTTGAAACTTTGGTCATTAGTTATTCTTGTAGAATCAGCCTCCAAATTTTTTACGTACCATTTCCAGACACCCAGTATAATATTTTTAAGTACATTAGTTTCATATTTATCGACATTTTTAAATACGGACTTTCAGGTGGGAATTTTCATCTGCACAAAGATTTCTGCACTACCCTAAATTACAAAAGTTCGTTCTGCTTCAACCCACGAATTTTAAACTATAATTTCTTATTTTTCGGATAATGATTAATTTCTAGAAGTATCCTAGCGGATTTAGCACAATACCATACACCAACAATAATTCATTACTTTATGAAGCTCGATATACTAAGTACTAAACCTATTGATTTCCATATTATTAATAGCTTGTAATGTTTGAAAAATTTTGATACAAATAGCTTCATCTATGTGAATTTCAAAGCTATATTAAGATACCTAACAATGTAGATCTACTTGCATTCGACCCTTTAGAGAATCGATTAAATGGAATTACAAGGCTTCGTGGTGTTACATGGGTTAATGATTTTGTAAGACTAATTGGAAGGACCACAAAGGTAATTTCATTTATAAGCCAAGTATTATGTTTACTAGCTTTGAACCCAATCCGGCGTGAAATGAATCTGAAGACAGCCTGTATAGTTAGCAGAGTAATTTCGTTAGCATTCAGTTAGTGACAATAGTACTTTCAGTTTTTACTGTTTTTCTGAATATGATAATACTGGAGACTCTGAACATGTATATACATATATATATATATATATATATATATATATATATAATATATATATATATATATATATATATATATATATATATAGTGATATGATATCCTCGCCCTTACGATTGGGCGTACTATAAAATTGAAATGAATTACATTAAGCCCCAATGTTGTGCGCGATTTTTATTGCTATATCTTTATTTTGCTATGATATTTACTTTAGGATTTTACCCCGACTAGCTCACCGAATAAATCTTATTTTAACCTTTAAATAAATTCAAATAAAGCAGTTCTAGAATACACAATATAATAATTGATAATGTGTACAATACTCAAAATTTTCTCTTTTATATAACATATTTACATTTACCAAATTTATGCTTTTCTGAAAGCCCGCAAAAATATCTTTTAATTACACTGAAGTACCTTCGAACGTTCCAAGATACCTTTCCATGTTTTCATATTTTTGTAATGACCTTTTTGATGACAAATATACAATGCATAGCAAATATTAAATTTGAAACAGTTTTTCGATAGTAACATGTTTAAAAATCGCTAACCTTGAATGGTTTCTCGAGTTCCATCCTAGTCTGTGGTCTGCATCCCTTGTTGTATCCGCTTTACTTATTGGCCAAAGGTATCCACTTTTGATTTCTGGCATATTAGATTTGCGTTACTGCTTATATCTCGACATGAACATTGAGTCGTATCAACAAAATTGTCTCCAGAAAATGGCATCAACAAAATTTTTATTTCACTAATTACGTAAGTTTTTATAGCATTCAAGCATAGTTGGTGCTCGGTTGAATACGAACTAAATGTTATTCATTTTCTATTGTATATATAAGCCCTTCCCCCAATAGTTTTCATTGGCGTGTTTATAGTCAAGACTCTACTTTGCCTTATCTGGCAGAATTCGGAATTCTTACAAATTCTCTAGTTTAATTCTTTGACGAAATGCTCCATGGATCACGTAAGCGTTCAGTATCTACAGTGTTATAATGAGTTTTTCAATCTTTGGCTTTTATCAAGTCACGTATTCAATGTTTGTCAATTGAAAGTCCACGATTTATCATATAATTGAACCGCTTTGTTTATTCGTTTGTAACAGAATGTTGGTTTTCTGAACAGATGTGTTCTTTCCGGTCACGTAACGATTTTCTAATAATGAATTATTAAGATGCGTTTGCGTAATAATTACGTTAATATTTTTGACGCAATTATTAAATATTTGGAGTGCCAATTTATCTATGTTTCCCGGTGATTTAATTTGATGCAATTATTGCTTTTTAAAATCTTATCTTTACTTGTAAACTACACTTAAACATATTTATACGACGCACACATTACTATTCTAATCTAATGATATCGGATTATTACTAAAGGAGCTTCTTTCTCGTGCATTTAATTACATATATTTTATAACCAGGTTCCTCGCAATTGAGTTTTTGTAAAATAGTCGATTTACTCTTATAATTGCTGGAATTATTTGATTAACTTAAAGTTAAAGTTATTTATATCTATCTTACGACCCCTATGGCTTAATCTACCCTTGAAGTACCCTATTATCATAGCATTATTCCCCCAAATTAAAACAGAAAATTTTTAATCAATGCCATTTTTGGCGCCCAACGTGATATTAAATTTCCATTGATCAAAATTTTTATATTTTTATTTTATTTGCTGACTTCTCTGTCATTAATTGTTCCCCCAATATTATTTGCAAAATCTAATTAGCCCTATCTCTAAATTTCTGTCCTAAATTCTATCTACACTTATCTTAACTTATGATTCTTATTAACACAAGGCTCTATACTAAACGCTTTATCTTCCTAATTCCTATTTATCTATACTTTTACTATTTCTCCTAAATTGACAATACGTATGGTAATCCACTAATATTTCACTCTTTATTGGTCTATACTTTTCCTATTTTCCTAAATTTACATTATCTATTTTAGTCTACTAAGATTTCAATCTCTATTTGTCTATACTTTTTCTATTTTCAATATTTTCACTACATTTGTAATGTACTTATATTTCAGTCCCTATTTATCTATACGTTTTCTATTTTTCCTAAATTCATACAACGTATCATAATCTACTAATTTTTCAATCTCTATTTGTCTATATCTATCCTAATTTATAAGTAATTCCCTATTTACACTAATTATTTTCACAATTTGTACAATTTTTCTCCATTATTAAAAGTTTTTTCTCTGCAATTATTTTATGCTTCTTATTTCCAATGTTCACTATTTTTTCAAGTTATTTTCTGAAGGTAACTTATTCTTTGCATTATTTTTCCCCTTATATATCCTATTTCATATCCCAAAAATTTTGTGTCCCCTGAAAGAATTCACATTTCTTCTTGTTTACTTTTCTCCCTACAAAATCTGATTCTAACAAAATTCGTTCAGTCTTCGCTAAAATTGAACATATCACTCCCAAATTCTTCATACAGTTCCCATATCACATCCTTATTTGTTAACAAACCAAAAGGAACCACTTCACACTTATAAATTTGTCCTTTTATATAAAAACCGGTATATTTTCTTGTTTCGCGAGTTATGTAATCCCCCAATTGATATATATGTAAAGAAACTAATAATTAGGAAATTATTAGAAACATAAGAAATGCGCTAAGTGATGTGCAACAATGTAAACCAAGGACAATTTTATTCAGTTTATTAACGTTCCTGGGAACGGAAGCGCTACTTTGTAGCACAGACGATAACTGACACTGCAGATGTCAGGTCACAGGTGGTCACAGACAGTCACGTACCGAGATTACCTAGAAAGTAAGCTCGCAACAAAGTAATTATGAATAGAATTAAGATTGCAACATTATATTAATAAATAGAGTCAAGTGTTAGCAGACATTAGGTCTGCAAGTTCCCATGTGAGGGGTAGGGATATTATAAAAGGCCGCCCGGGAGCCCCAGTCGACGACAGTTAATCCATCGTTTAGCTTTAACATTGCAGTTCGTTAGATTAGTCATTTTGTACAATTAATTAATGTATTTCGACTTAGAATAATTCAGTTCAAGTTTGTCAAAATTCCAATTAATTTCTGTATAATAAATAAATAAATTTGTTAAGAAGTTGGAAATGTCTTTTTAAAAAGGACCGCTCCCAGCCACGAACCTTAACTCGCGTTCTGGTGGAATTACTTTAAACGGCCGTGTCTACAACTTCTAATTTATTCGCACCCTTTGCTGTTATTTTGGATTCTGATTCTGATTTCTTCATTAATAATGCCTTCACCCTATCTCTCATCTCTTCTGGACATCTTATTTCATCATCTATATCCCCCTCTACATCAACTTCACCCTCAAATTGATTAATGTTTAAACAGTCTCCTTCGACTTCAACACTTTCCTCATTATCCCATTTTATATGTTCCCTTTTTACATCTATTACCTTTCCTTCGGCATTTATTTTTAATCCTAACTTATCAATTATGTTCATACCAAATATTAAATCTACTTTTAACCCCGATACTATTATAAATTCTTTCTCAAACTTCATCTTACCCACTTCACATTCCAGAATTATTATCTTATTCACACTTGCAAATCTCTTACTATTCGGTGTTATAATATTAAACTTCCTAATAGGCATCATTCTCGCCATTAACCTTTCCCGTTTAACAAACTCTTCAGACACTAACGACGCTTCTGTTCCCGTATCACTGAGTATTCCACCTCTACTATTTCCAACTTTCAATTTAATTATCGGTGATATGCTTTTATTCAAATCATTTTCCATTTCACATTCTATATATTCGCGCTGGTGTTCATATCCATTAATTCTTAAGGGCTTACTTGGTTTGTCCTCATTCATAAATCCTGATTCGACGTAGATGGTCTTGCCTGACTCGTAACTTCTGCATAGGTGCGGTTCGCTCTTATTGGTTGTGCTGATTGTTCCCTGTGTTGTTGTTGTAGTGTATACTGATTTATGTTCCTGTCGTGGTTCGTTTGCTCTGTTTCTCGTCTTGGCATGTTTCTTGTATTCCAATTCCGTCTAATATTATTATCGTTGTAGTTATTATAATTATTTCTATAAAAATTTCCCTTATAATTTGCCCTATAACTTGGTCTATTATTTTCAGTACTCCTTTGCATTCTAACTACGTTTTCTCGTTGCCTTTGTATCATCCTACCTTCCGCCACACGACTTTGTCCCAACTCATCACAACGTTGTAAATATTCCAGGAAGATCTCCCTATTCACTTTCTTTTGTATCATAACATAATGTCTTATCTCCTCTCCAAAATGTCATGCTAAGTGCTTTATGATTTGTGTTTTTTCCATCGGAGGATCTAATTGCTTAGCTATACTAAATTTTTGTATGGTGTATAACTCGTGTGTCATCCCTAAGTTCTGATTATATTTTCCCGTAATTAAATTATCTCTCGCCTTGTATTGTTGATTGTCCCCCCAAAATTTTCTTAGAAATCTACTCTCAAATTCCTGAAATGTTTCTATCTCATTTTCTATCAAGTCAAACCATATTTCCGCGCTTCCTTTCAACATCGACCTAACGAAATTTAAATTGTACTTTTCATCCGTTGATCCCTGTATTAATTTTCTTATATTATTCAAAAATATTTTTTGATTCACCTTGTTGTCTCGGTAAAATTTGGAATATTGCTCAACTGATATTTCCGGTCTATTTATTCTTGTTTATTGCCCTTGATTCCTACCAACATTTGCGAATTCTGATTTTAAATTACCTAATTCTCTATTTACTTCATTAAGTCGTATCTCACAATATCCTTAAATTTCCTGCATCTTTTTACTTAAATCTGTAATCCTAGCATTGGTTTCGTTTCCACACGTTTCCTGATCTAATTTAACTTTATCTACATTGTCCATAATTCTAATGAATTTATTCTCAAATTGTATCTGCATTTTCGCGATCGTTTCATTCGCTTCCCTTAATCCGTCACTCAAAATTTTTATTTCGGCCCCTAACTTTTCTCCATTTTTATTAACCTGCATTGTAATATTTTTCATGATCTCTTAGCTTTTATTCATTTTTCTATGTAACGCTAATAAAATAGACATCATTTCAGATTGTTGTGATATCTGCTGTTGTTCACTTTGAGTTGGTGTCAATTGTTGCCCTTGCATTTATGTTGACACCTCCTGTAAAATTATGCTTTTTTGAGACCCTATTTCTACCCCTTGATTCCTTAATGCTTCTCTGGTTTCTTTTATCCGTTTATCTATTTTTATTTGCTTTCTAAATTTTAAAAATTTTTAATGTTTCAGAAATTCTTTGCAGATTTAAATTTCCTAATCCTTATGCTTTAAATTAAATTTTATTCGTGCCTTTACAATTCTTAAATTTCTAAATTTCTCGCTCCTACGATTTTTAAATTTTTTAAATTTTTTTTGTGGTGTTCTCGCCCATACAATTTTTAATTTTTTTATTTCTTTTTGTGGTGTTCTCGCCACTACGATTTGGGTCGCCATTTATATTGATATGATTTCCTCGCCTTTACGATTGGGCGTACCATAAAATTGATATGAATTACATTAAGCCCCAATGGTATGCGCGATTTTTATGGCTATGATATATTTATTTTGCTATGATATTTTCTTTAGGATTTTATCCTGACTAGCTCACTAAATAAATCTTTTTTTAACCTTTAAATGAACTCAAATAAATCAGTTCTAAAACACACAATATAATAATGGATAATATGTACAATACTCAAAATTTTCTCTTTTATATAAAATATTTACATTTACCAAATTTATGCTTTTCTGAAAGCCAGCAAAAATATCTTTTAATTACACTCAAGTACCTTTGAACGTTCCAAGATGCCTTTCCCTGTTTTCATATTTTTGTAATGACCTTTATGATGACTCTTACAAATATACAATGTATAGCAAATATAAAATTTGAAACAACTTTTCAATAATAAAATGTTTAAAAATCGCTAACCTAGAATGGATTCTGAAGTTCCATCCTAGTCTGTGGTCTGCACCCCTTGTTGTGCCCGCTTTACTTATTGGCCGAAGTTATCCACTTTTGATTTCTGGTATTTTAGATTTGCGTTAATGCTTATATCTCGACATAAACATTGACCCGTATCAACAAAATTGTCTCCACAAAATGGCATCAACAAAATGCCGTCTCAATATAAAAATTGCTTACAATAAAACGTTCCAATAAAAGAAGTCCCCAATAAAAATCGCTTCCAATGAAAGCCGTCTATTTGTAGATCGGCTTATTTTTCGTCGCACAAAAATTTTGCGCTTTCAAATTTCATTTCTTGAATTTTTATTTCACTAATTGCATAAGTTTTTACAGCATTCAAGCATAGTTGGTGCTCGGTTGAATATGAACTAAATGTTATTTATTTTCTATTGTATTTATAAGCCCTTCCCTCAATAGTTTTCATTGGCGTGTTTATAATCAAGACTTGTACTTTGCCTTATCTGGCAGAACTCGAAATTTTTACAAATTCCCTAGTTTAATTCTTCGACGAAATGCTCCATCGATCACGTAAGCATTCAGTATTTACAGTATTATAATAGATTTTCCAATTTTGGCTTTTATCAAGTCACGTATTCAATGTTTGTCAATTGAAAATCCACAATTTGTCATATAATTGAACCGCTTTGTTTATTTGTTTATTACAGAATGTTGGTTTTCTGAACAGATGTGTTCTTTCCAGTCACGTTAACGTGTAAAATAAAGCGTCTGGCCAAGAATCGGCACAAGAAATTTTTAGAAATACCGAATTCTGCAGAGATAAGCGCAAGGTACGATGCCTTCATCAACAAGCACACGATGAACACCAATAAGAAAGTTAGATAGGAGGAGTCTATAAATTTTATGAGGACTTTAAAAATATTCAGTATCTCTCCGACCAAGGCACTAAAACGTCAATTTAAAGTAAAAATTTACGTAAAAGTGAACGTAATGAAGATTAATAATTTATTAAACTTAGTGAAAATTAAAAATGCCAATTTATGCAAAAAGAAGTAGCCGTTTGGATATTAAAACGTAAAGGTAAACTGAATGAATTTAATTCTAATATCTAAGAATTTAGGGCTCTGAATGTACCTCCAAATATACTCCAAAACCTACTGCGAAATAAATGTCTAAACAAATTTCAAGAATATTCTAAAAATACTTTAATAAGCTTACAAGAAAACAAAATAAACCTCAAGATACTCCAATTGAACTACAAATAAATTCCAAGTCATTCCAAAACCCGAAGCGAGTATTCAAACAACAATAAGTTAATCGTTCTGGTCTTCAAGTGAAGAAACTACGCTAGTAAGTACAGCTGTAACAATCAAGGGGTGCTGACCACGAATATTCAGAACCAAGCAGGAAAAGCACAGGTCAGATATTTTATTCATTATTAGTATAAGACAGTTTTTCAAAATTTTAACATTTAATATTTGCTACATTAAATATCTGTAAGGGTCATCAAAAAAATTATTTGAGAATTTGAAAAATAGAGAAAGGATCGTTTTGAACGTTCAAAAGGTACTTGAAAGTAATTACAGTGGTAATTTTTTTGCTGGCCTTTAGGGAAAATAAAATTAGGTGGAATCAGATAAATATCAATATTTTATTCAGGGGCTAATTTTTGAATATTAAATAAATTAATAAGCTATTAATATAAAAGTGTATATATTATCGATTACTATATTGAATATTTTTTGATTGCTTCTTTTTCATTTTCATTTACATTAGTTTAACAGCTAGGTAATAGAAAGAAAAAGGATTAAACAATCTTTATTGTCGTGACGTAGGACACTCTGCGTTTAATAGATTAAGCTAGCCGAGACATTAAATTCAAATAATTATAGGATTTAGAGAGACAGAGGAAAGAGACTGAGTACGAACACAACAGTAAAGTTTTAAAAGGCGACGACAATGTTAGGGGCTATGACATAGCAAGGTTGTATAACGAAATAATCGTCAGCAGAGATTACAGCAAAATTTATGTGTGTATGTGTGTGCGTGCGTGCGTGCGTGCGTGCGTGCGTGCGTGCGTGCGTGCGTGCGTGTGTGTGTGTGTGCGCGCACACACACGCACACATTACTAAAAAATTTTATTTGTCCTTATAAATATGCAGGCGATTTAATTGTCGGTAGCTAGTTAATAAGCGTTCGTTGAACAATGCCTATCATTTTGCAAATTGCGATCTATACTACTCGCATACGGGTATCAAGTGTATTACTTCCTAATTTTTTTGCATTTAGGTTCCTCATAACTATATGCATAAATTAAGCACTTTTCTGAACTTTTGGGTAACCTCCTGTAAAGCGAAAGGGAATTGACCTCTTACCACAAGTAGAGAATAGTGTGACTTTCCTGGCAGTAAAGAGGACGCTTGTAACTAGTGCCTTAAAGTGGCTAGCTGCCGTGAATCGTGCTGTAAAGAAACCTATATCTTTATACTTTTTCTTCCTTTACTTTTATCTCTATAATGCCTTTCCTACAACAGGCGTTGCAGGAGATTCTGAGGATGGATAAACCGTTGCTTTCCTGAGGTTACCTCAAACGAAGCATTGATTACAAAGTATTTACTGTAAGCTTTTATAGCAGAGTTTTTAAGTGTGGATTATTCTTATCAAAAATTATCGTTTAATACTCCTTTTATCTGGTTAAATCTAAGGAACAGCGCAACCTTGCTAAAAGTATAACCGTTAATATGTATATTAAAAATATAACAAACTACTGTTAAGAAGCTATAAGCAAATGAATTTTTTTGTCATTGCACTTTTACATGCGATTGCAAGCAACCGACATAATATTTCTAAGTCTTAGATTGTGTATAAAAAAAGGCCTGTCCATCGTATAACTGAGCAACTCAACAGAATTAATCTATGTAAATAATAATTTCTTTATCACAGGAGTGCAGAAATAAGAGAAATCCTGGTGAAAGTTCATTAAACAGAGCTGAGCTTCGAGCTTGGAGCTGATTAAAAGTTTTAATAAGGGATTGAGGTTTAATCGTTTCTTGAATGCAAACAAGCAATTCTATGTACTGTTAATTGTCAAGAAAATTTTAAATAGAAGTTGTGCTTGACAGTAGCTGCTATACTTTAAACGTACTTAAAAAAATATGCAGGGTATTTTCAATTGGATGTTCGTATAATAATGTATTGCTAAAGACCATACAGATTCCTAACTACTTTTACCCAACAAATAAGTAACAGCATACCACAATTATTGCCACGCTTGGCGTTCTTTCCTGTAAAACTTTAAAATAACTTCGTGCTGAACAGATTTAGAAGCGTTTTAGATTTGCATCTTATCCACATACAGCTTAGAACTTGCTATATCGTCATGAAAAGTGTATTACTGTGGTTCTTTTGACTTTTCGACTTTTGAGCGCATCGTTATTCCGTTTGAACATGCGTCACTCAAGTTGTAGTTTTCTTCTACAAAAAGTGATTGACCGCATGCAGGTCGAATGCAATACCATTTCTAAGCCTTTTCTCCTATAACCACAATTTGGGAAATTGTACTTTTAAAAATTCTGAAGTTCGTTTCTCAAAATATTAGATAACTTGGCCAAGTTGAATTCTTATATTTATGGGGTTGCTTAAACTTGTTCAGATCCCTCGAAATCGGTGTCTTTAATACGAAGTGTTTAGTACGTACTCATTGGTGAGCAAGACAGATAAAAACAAGATGGCAGCTGCACATGGTCAACGTTATTTTAACAGCTATGGGGTCCATATTAATATTCCAAGTTCTACAGTGGGATCTCATAGACGACAGCCCTATGAGATTGTGTTGTTTTAAAGTTAGTTAATTTGAAGTATAATATATTCAGCGCAGAAACCCAGCTCACGGTAACGAAAGTATTACAGTGCAAAATCGTTTTTAGATGATTGTTGGAACTTCAGTAGGCCGCAGCTGACGTACAGAGGAGCATTATATAATAGCTCGTCCTAAAAACGAAAATCATTGCACATCATAGTAAGAAAAAGACTTGCCATTGTTTTGGCTTCATAAATACATAGTCCTTTATAGAGGATTGACCGATATTTTTGTGAATGGTTTCACTTCAGCCCTAGGAATCGGGATAGTGGAAGACTGTGCGCTTTGAAATTAGTAGGCGTGCTGCAATTATTTGATGATTGTTGTAACGAGCTTAGGTCAAAAATTGTAACAACTAATGACTTGCGGTCTTCTTTAATTGTTGATAAAGCGAACTGGCACGATTGAAGGAGTCTGTTCAACGATCCTTAGCGACACAGCTTTACTAATTGAGTTCACAGAAATTATTGGACGTGAAGGGTTTGGTTAAAAGCTTGAGGTGGGAAATTAAAGTTTTCAAATGTTTAATTAGGAAAATTGCATTAGACTAATGTTAAAGTTGGCGCATAGTTTCTTGCTCCCATTATAATAAATACCATACGTTCGATAAAATTATAGATTATATCACTATTATCTATTGCATAATGTATATCTCCTTATACCGGTAACAATCGTTACACTACATGATGTCATGATGAAACCGAGTTATTAGTTAAACTATATACACCACTATAATTAATGTATTATATATATATATATATATATATATATATATATATAAATATAGAAAAGATTTTGTTTTAGGTTCTTGGGATAAAGTCGCTTATATAATTAAACACAAACCATTAGATGTATATCATTTGTATTAAATCGTACGTTTCGGTGATAATTTACACCTTAATCATCGATCTACATGAAAAAGTATATAAATAGGCAATTCATTTAACAGGTAATATATGTTTAACTTACTTATTACTTGATATAATTATTTTATGTATTCACCCATAATAAGAGTAACTTTTAATATTACTAATTAAGAATTAAAATTAAATCAATTTAAAAGTAGTATTTTGGTCTAAATAATTTTTTAATTTTAAATGAAATGTCAGTTCACTTATTTGACAAAAATGTAGTATCAAGGATGACATCAATCAACAAATAATGACATTATTTGCTTATATTTTATTATTTAAATAGTAGTAAGTGATTTATTTGTAAAAAAAAATATATTCGTATGGTGGGTTGCATAAAAATAGTTACATTTTAAAATCATATGTTTTTATAGGTGTAGCAAACAGGTTGACTTTTGAATTAAATTAAATAGAATTCTGTGTGTATGCAATATCATTATAGTTAGTATATATTTTTGGATTAAAGGTGTATAGGTGTGAGTAAACTGTATGTAAATTATTTATGTCTTCTTTGTGATTAATGGAATTTTGCTCTTGGTTAATATGACATGATTCTAAGAAAAGTCTTTCTTTGTAATTGCTTTCTTTATCTAAAATTTTTACATTATCATAATTGACTTTGTGTTGTGTATTGTATAAATGTATAGAAAAAGCACACGAGGGTTTTCCTAATTTTGCATCACTTTTATGTTGTGTCATGCGATTTCGGAGCCACTGATTGGAGCCCAAACCCCCTTACTGTTTTCAATCGAATACCAATGCTCTGCTAGGTCGAACCAATATTTCAGTACAGTTACCCCTTGCTTTCCAAAAATCACCTCGTTCTTTATTTTATATTTTTCTGCATCTGCCTTGAATATTTTCCCTTAAATACCACTTGAAATGCCAGTCTTCGGATCATGAATTAGCAGCGTATTAGAATTGTCCCATAATTATACCAGAATTAAAATTTGAATTGTTTTATAAGTAAACCAGAAATAGCCCAGAAGCCTATTAGAATTGAATTGTTCCAAAATTAAAATTGTCTACGAAACAGATTAGAAGCCCTATCATTATAAATATTTAATTTAAATTAATTAACCAATTTCTACTCACGTTTTCTAAAAAAAACGGAAAAACTTTTCATATATTCTTAACACAATCTACATGCAGCACTATTTTCATTATATTATAAACTTTATTTATCTAATGCGTAGATTTCTGGTTAAAAGTGATGTGGATTCAACCTGCACCAAGTGTAGATGAGCTGGCTTATCACCGGTGGATGTTAAATAGCTTTTCCTACTACCTTTGGGTTTTCTTTAATATTCCCTGTAATTTTAAGCTGTTTATGATAAAACTATTTCGGATTTCCGTGTCATGTTTGTTTATTTGCAAGCTTTGATACCTTATTATTTGTTATCGCGGCCAGGCTTTCAAATTGCGTCTGTTGTTTTGTATAGATAAGCTTTTGGATAGTTGTACAAATTAAATGACGTAACATGAATGCTGTTATCGTATTTATTTATTTATGCGTTTTCTTAACCAAGCGCTTATGGTTCCAGCGTAATTGCATGGAGATTTACTAGGTTTAACTTTATCTTCTGCGTATTTTATCTTATAAACATGTAGAACACTTCTCAACGTATCTTTAATTTACATGTACGATTAATTATCTGCTGAATACGCGTTTTATTGTTAAAAGATATGCTTACTGGCCTCGCTTAAAACTAATTACGGTCTATATACAGAGTGTTAAATGCTTGCTATTTACATAATGTACGAATTACTGATTTTTCTGCAAAATAAATACAGTTCACTGATTCCTATTGCTATTTACAGTTACTACAGGACCCTTACTACTCAATACACCCCTAAACAACCTCTTATCACAGTAATATATATGTAAATAACACGTAAGATTTTGTAAGTTTTATTAATTAACTATATATATATATATATATATATATATATATATATATATATAATTAATAGAGAAGAATAATCCACATTTGGAATGCAAATGAATGCTTAATATATATTAATAGTTATTAAGATGAAATGAAAACCCAACTCTGTATTTAAAGTTGAATTACCATTTCAAATCGAACTAGTAATTGAAAACCACTAAAAGAACGGCTACAGCAAGATTTGAACCTGCAACCTCTAATTTTCCGGATCAGTGCTCTAACCAATTGAGCTATCTAGCCCAATTGTTTAGATGATGTTATACTTAATACTACTGAAGCTTGGCCCTTGTTAACGATTTTCAATTACGTCTTGCATTTGAGAAAATTGAATCTAGTTATATACATAATTCATGTACTAATAACTTGATCATCCCATTTTTGCAACGTTCGGAATAATACAAACATGTAGTTATATTATTATTAATAGAGAAGAATAATCCACATTTGGAATGCAAATGAATGCTTAATATATATTAATAGTTATTAAGTTATTATTATTTAGTGGTTCTCAATTACTAGTTCGATTTGAAATGGTAATTCAACTTTAAATACAGAGTTGGGTTTTCATTTCATCTTAATAACTATTAATACATATTAAGCATTCATTTGCATTCCAAATGTGGATTATTCTTCTCTATTAATAATAATATAATTACATGTTTGTATTATTCCGAACGTTGCAAAAATGGGATGATGAAGTTATTAGTACATGAATTATGTATATAACTAAATTCAATTTCCTTAAATGCAAGACGTAATTGAAAATCGTTAACAAGGGCCAAGCTTCAGTAGTATTAAGTATAACATCATCTAAACAATTGAGCTAGATAGCTCAATTGGTTAGAGCACTGATCCGGAAAATCAGAGGTTGCAGGTTCAAACTCTGCTGTAGCCGTTCTTTTAGTGGTTTTCAATTACTAGTTCGATTTGAAATGGTAATTCAACTTTAAATACAAAGTTGGGTTTTCATTTCATCTTAATAACTATTATATATATATATATATATATATATATATATATTAGATTTTTAATATGTGATCAAGACGATAAAACTGAAACGCATCATATTTTGATATAATTTTATATTTTAATAAATTACCTAATCCCAAGAATATTTTTATTGATATTTATATATATATACATATATATATATATATATATATATATATATATATATATTACTCAAATTTAGATCAGGGTAGAAAATTAAATAATCACATCAAATAATTTTAATTACCGTGTAGAAGCTTTGGGAAAAGGTACGCGTTATTAAAACCGTGAAGCATAAAATTCATTCGTTTCATTAAAAATAAGGGAGTTAAATTATTTACAAGACGCTTGCTATAAAAAGAAGCAGTATTAAAATGCTCAACGTGTAATTTAATTATTCCGAGTAAAGAAACAAATGGAAATTACGTGCAAAATTGATATTAATTGATTCAAGTTTGGGTAACGAGTATTAAACAAAATGTACAGATAATAATTGAATATTTGATTAGGATTCACTAAAAATTAAAGGGTATTATTTTAATTGGAGTTAATTGAACCATTAGTAACATATAATATGTATAAAAGCTTGTAAAAACCCAATAATATTCAAATCGTAGAAGTGTTATTTAGAAGTTTTATGTTTGAACACCTGCGTATTTTTAAATGTTTTATGTTCTGCTTAAATTTTTTAGATAACAAATGGTTACAGAGAATGTTCCGTCGCTTAATATTTACGGGAAATGCTAATAAGGTGGGTTATTTCACAGTCCACGTGGCTTGAAAATAACCGATACTAAAGAATATCGATTTGTACCACTCGGAACAGGGTAGATAGAGACGGATAATATGCACAAGACAGAGACACATATAGTAAAAGGCGTGATTTGAGCAACGTCACTAGGTTGCGATTGGTTGAAAATAAGAGGCAAACATGAGAGGTAAAAATAACATTTCTATATAAAAATTAATTAGTTATTCTCAGACGCTGCGAGCCGTGTGGAAATTTCTGAGATTTAACTGGTGCTAGTGCAAATTTAATAAGAACCGACACACGGGCGGTCGAGATGGGAACATAGTATGCGAAATTCTAGAAACTGGCCGTTTTGGGGACAAAAGCGACAGACAGGCTAACCATTATATATACCCGGGTTAATATGAGTTTAGCTCTCTTTGTTTTTCGATTTTGATTGAATAATTTAAACAGTTTGCTCGTATATTTTGGTGATTATTTAATACTTTAAAACAGTTTGCTCTTTACGTGGTACAATGAAAGTAATTTAGTGCACTTAGAAAAGAAGATGCAAGGTAATAAAGTCTAGTTATAATTGCGAGTGCTGTACCAATTATTCAAATTTGCAACGACAAATGAATACACAAAAGTAGGCAGTTTTGGCGTATAGCGTGAAAGAAGTATGAATTTCTTTGCTATTTTTCGGGGGTGTTAATAATCAAATGATTCGTAAACGTGACTAGATCCACAAAACAAGATACAGATATACACAGATGAGTTCCGGAAAAGCACTGAAACAACTTTAGATGAATGGTAGTGTAGAAAATTTTAAAGGCGACCAGTAATCCGAGGACCTAAACATAACCCAGTTGGAATAGTGTGATTAACAGAGGACGATGTACATTGGAGCCACGAGTGCATTAACCTTTAGGTAACTTATGCTTTGTTGTTCGATTTTTGATGTTTTGGTGTGTGTTGAATAACTTTATAATTTATTTACTTAAAATGGACAGTAGTGAATTTGCACTAAAAACAAATTTTTAATTTTAAGGTGAAATTTTCTTGTTTAAGTAGAAAGGAGTATTTAGTATTTATGTTCTTGATGAAAATTTGGGTATGTCTTTGAGCTCAATTAGACGAACCTGGTTAATTAACGTAAAGGGGTGGGAGATGCTCCCTTTGTACTCAGACTCAGGTCTGCATATATTGTTAGATTAATTAGTAGGCATCCTACAAGGACTTTAATTCTGGATGCACATTAAAATGATAACAAATTTAATCTTGAAATTTTCTGATACTGAAATTTATGCTGAATTTTAATTTTGAAATTTTAATGTATTGTGAATATTGATGTAAATAGAGTTAACGTTGGTGTTTGTGATAGGAATGTGTTTGTGTTTTTTTATGATTGAGGATGAAAGTTTTAAGTAGGTGAGCAGCCGAGGCGGAAAAGAGTAAAGAGGCGATTAACAGAAGAAAGTCAACGGACCAGTTAATTTAATAGCTTTTTGTAGGTTTCACAGCATTCTTGACGCCCAATCTGTGGGGCTCGATTTGAAAACCTTAGTTTAAGATTTCTTAAATGTAGGATCACAGCATTCTTGACGGCCCAACGCTGGGGCTCGATTCTAATACATGGAAACACAACATTCTTGGCGCCCAATCTGTGGGGCTCGAATGTTTTTTTCTTGAAAGGGCCAGTTCCTGAAGATATGAGAGGATTCACAACAATATATTGAAACGTATTATTTTTTCTTGATCGCTAACCCCAAACGGTCACATTCTTTCCTAAATTGAGCTTAACTAATGCTCTCTTCTTAATACATACATCTGACTCTAGAAGTTGGGGGTCAGCAAAACAAAGTCTTCCGACGTAACTAGGGGTCTATTCCTTGGGTAGAGCTATGAGCAATGGGGGGGTAAGTCGAAATCTATGGAGGGTTACACTTAACAAAAAAAACAAACAGGCGCCACCAAGTCCAAATTGATTTATTTTAGGGCATAGCTATTTTTAAGGGCGGACTTGGAGACCCAAAAAGAGATCGCCTTCGTTGATACACAAACTTGTCTTAACAGAATAAGACGCTGTTCCTGTAAGAAAGAATAATAATTAAGTCACATAAAAATGGGAACACTATTTGCGTCCCTCAAGTATACCTAAAAAGTATAGAGAATATTTTCTGCATAATGGGATCATAAAATTTTAGTTCTTATTGCTTTTTGTTTACCAAGTCTGATCAGACTAGATCAGATTAAAAAACTTTAAATGAAGAATATTAATTTACTAATAAGAATTTTCTTGGTTTCAGTAAATAAAGTATCATTGTAATTAAATAAAAATAAAAATTTGAAGTACTTGCAAAACTGGTAGTAAAGGTTATCAACTAATCCTTACTCAAATATTTTATAATTCTATGTAACTAAAAATGCTAGAGTTTCTTTATAACCCAATCAGATCTGTGTGAGTCATTTACAAATGAATATACGAAATTTTCTCTTTAGGTTAACAAACTTAAATTTAGTTTGAAGTCAAAATAATCACCAAGATATTCTCTAATGTTATCTATAGTGGTTGTACTAAAATGCTAAACATGTGTTAGCCATTGGGCAATTGTTGACAATAGTGAACAAACAAACAGGTGATGTAATAGCAGCTGTTAAATTACGTTGAAGCCACGTGTGATCACGTATTTACGAAGCTAAGTGAAAGCAAATTTAATACTGGGGAAAACCAGCTTATTTACAGGTAAACTGAATAACAATTTTGTACGTCTAACAAACAAAATGAAATAATGTACTTTCAGAAGGAAAGTACTCAGGAAATCCTTAATTCTATTACGAACCCAAGAGCAGCAGTTGTCCCTTGATGTAATGGAAATTACCTCGCAGCGCGGAACAGCAACTAATTATACTTGCTTTCCATGCTTTAACACAGGTGTAGGAGCAAAGCGGGTTC
Source organism: Platerodrilus igneus (assembly GCA_036346225.1). Lineage (NCBI taxonomy): Eukaryota > Metazoa > Arthropoda > Insecta > Coleoptera > Lycidae > Platerodrilus > Platerodrilus igneus. The sequence goes on along the minus strand of JARFIW010000229.1, from coordinate 531,386 downwards.
CTTACTTGGATCACGGCAGCATTACTTTGTAACGTAATCTTCCGTTGTCTAAATTTATTTACTAAAATAATTTTTCATTGCGTAGCCAACAAATTAAGCTTTCTAAATTGTAACTTCAAAGGGATCATGTTGTCTCAAATTTTACAGTTGCGATTTTCGACGTGGTGTGCGATATATACGTTATCCATGCAGTTTTCTAATTTCTCGTTGGGATTTCAAATGTGTCGTTACGAGTTCAAATAGGTCGTTGCGAGTTCAAATGGGTCGTTGCGCTAAATAAATTTTGTAAATTAGCTAATATGACAACGAATATACAAAATGTGGATTAGGTACTAACCGTTACTCAGGAAGTGTTTCACAAACATAGAGCGACTCGGAGGTCACTCGCCATTCTCTTAGAATGCCTCTTGACGCTACTTTTAACTATCGACGAGTGCGCTCGCTGCTTTCTTGTATGGTGGGAGGTTCCGGATTTTGGTTCTCGAACCTCTCACGCGCGCGCCAGTGGCTGTGAAATTACACCGAACTCGGAAACAACTCGACTAATAATCCTTGATATTATAATACTATAAAAGTTTGATTGTTACTTGAATATTTATTTTAATTAATAAAGGTATTTTACTATTCATTGTACGTTTAATGAATGGATTCTCCTACTGCAAAAATAAAATTGTTACACTACCTCTTTCCTAAAAGAAAAAGATTTTTCTTAAAAACTTCAAATATAACTAATACAAAAAATATTTTTTTACAACAATACTAGCCTTTCCTATCTTCCTAACCAACTATGCAATTTTATAAATTTACTCAAATGGGGGACCTTCATTTATAATTGAGAGTGTGTTGGTAACTACGTGTACCTGACGTCCATCGGGAGACAAAATCGGGGAGTCACAATCGGTAATAATCAAAATTGGGAGGGTCAAATTAGAGTCAAACACTCCACGGGACAAAAGAATTTAAATTTACAAAATTTCTTGACTTGAGATTCCTACTTCTAATAAGGCTAATATTTCTGACCTAAAATCAAACACTTACAATTTACTTCTAATTTCAAAAAACTTCACTTCCAGGAGCTCATTTAGCTCTATTTACAAAAAACAGGAATGCTTCCTCATCAGAACAGCATTACCATTCAAAATATCATCACTATAAGGTGAGAATCAAAAGAAATACCCTACTAATAGGTCTAAATTTAAGCATCATCACAAGGTGATAACCAAAACAAAAGTGACCTAATCAAAGGTTACTTAGCAAATTCAAATACAAAGTATTATCACTTTATTACAAAGAGATAATCAAAACGAAGGTAACCCGACCATACGGTTACTTAACAAATTCAAATACAAAATATTATCACTTTATTACAAAGAGATAATCAAAACAAAGGTAACCTGACCATACGGTTACTTAACAAATTCAAATACAAAATATTATCACTTTATTACAAAGAGATAATCAAAACAAAGGTAACCTGACCATCAGGTTACTCATCAAATTTCAAACCCAAAATAACCCAGTTAGGGTTGTAGAATCCTACACCCTACTGATCATCCTATCACTAATTGCTAACGAACAACTGATCTCATTAGTGATGGACCAAACGGTGAAAATCACCAAGTCAACTTTGACCTTATCAAATCTAAGAACTTCTAACGGTCAAAAGGAACAAGGGAAAGAACAATTCATTCTCTCCACCTTGACATGTAGAAATCAGGACCAATAGTCAAATAGCCCACCTACTTCCACATTGTAAGGATATCTGTCAAAGACATCCTCCAAACACATCTCCGAGCAACGCGCGAGCAAAACGACCAGCGTGCACCAAGGCACACCTCAACTTACAAAACTTACAAAATCTCAAACCACTTATTTCACTCATCAAACAAAATACTCAATATTAGTGGACCGACACTAGATCAAGAATTGGAACAAAACAAAACAGACCACTACGTCATTACTTAATATCAAAGAGATGACCGGACCGGAATTAATCGTCAAAATCATCATTTTCATTTGGATCTGATACTCCAATTGGTTTCAAGTCCTTTATGTGCCATTTCCTGCTCTTGTTCCATCTTCGTTTTCTAACTCATATACTAAACTGGAATGTTTTTTCCGAATTTTACTCATAACGAACTTAGGAGCTAACTTAGCGGAAAATTTATCACTAGCACTCGAGAGGACCTTATTAGTTCTCCAAACATACTCTCCGACTCGGAATGAAATGTCTCTTCTCCGAAGATTGTAGCGTTTACACGAACGTTGATAAGCTACATGCAAATTTTCACGGACACTTCCAAAAATATCAAACAAAAGTTGACGATCCAAAACATAAGAAGGTCTACTACTGGAGACGACATCAACATCCTCACCAGGTATAAAATTATCCTTATAAGCTTTTCCACTTAAAGGTACCTGACGACCAAAAACTAAAAAATTTGGTGAATAGTTGGTGGACTCATGTTTTGCTGAGTTGATCGCGTATTGGATCTTTGATATCTCAACATCCCACGTATCATGTTCTTCTACGTATGTACGGATTGCTGTACCAACTGTCTTATTGATTCTTTCCACAAAATTGCATTGGGGAGCATAAACAGCGTTATACCAAATTTTTTGAATTTCGTACCTTGCACACAAAGCTTTAAAAATACGTCCAACTAATTGTGGACCATTATCACAAATAACAAATTGTGGTACTCCGTAGACAAGAAATACCTTTTCTTCCAAAACTTCTCGATCAAATGTGCGGTAGCACTACGTAAAGGTTGCAAAATCGAATACTTCGAGAACCAATCACCAACAACTAAGAGCCATTTATGTCCGCGTTTGGAACGAGGAAACGGACCCATCAAATCTAATGCAATGGTTTGGAATGGTAGTCCAACTTCTTTCTCCTTTCCCATCATTCCAAGGGACCTCTATTGGGTGGTTTTGAGCACCACAAATCAAACATTTCCTACAAAATTTACGTACGTCAAAGATCATCTTTGGCCAATAATACAATTCTTGGACTCGAGACAAAGTTTTTAAGGAACCAAAATGTCCTGCTGAAGGGGGGTCATGACATGATTTAATGACATCTACGCGCTGAGACTTTGGCACCAAATATTTCCACTCTACAACATTCGCCGAATGCGGTAATAAGGAAGGTATAAACTTATAAATAAACCCATCTTCTACTTTCCATTGTGGGTAGCTTTTCGGTGACAACAAAATTTTCTTTCTCAAAGACTCATACCACAAGTCTACTGCATCAAGTTTAATCTCTACTAAGTTAACTTCTGGATTTTCTAAAGGAACACCACGACTAAGACAATCTGGAACTATATTGAACTTTCCTTTTCTATGCACCAAATCAAATGAGTGTTGCCTTAATCGAACTGACCATCTGGCGAGTTTTCCAGTTGGATTCTGAAGATTACTCAACCAAAGTAACGAAAAATGATCGGTGACAACGGTGAATCGAACTCCTTCTACCCACGGACGAAATTTCTCAATTGCAAAATAACCGCTAAACACTCTCTTTCAGTGGTGGAATAATTGCGCTCAGTACGGCTCAGGGTTTTGCTTGCGTACGAAATTACACGCTCTTCTCCGTTTACATTCTGAATCAACACAGCTCCTAACCCAGTGTTGCTTGCGTCACACTCAACGATAAAGGGTGCCGAGTAGTCTGGCTGCGAAAGAAGAGGTGCAGAAACTAATGCTTGCTTGATTAGCACAAATGAATTTTCTGCTTCCGCACTCCAGTTTACAGTTTGACCTTTTTTCTTACTTTTAATGAGGTCATTAATAGGCGAAACTAAAGACGAAAAATTCTTTATAAAGCGCCTGTACCAGCTGCACATTCCTATAAACCTTTTAATTTCCGTTGTGGTTTTCGGACGGGGAAAGTTAACCATCGCCGACACCTTATCGGGATCTGTACGAAGTGAGTTCGAACCTACTATATAACCCAAAAATTTAAGTGTTTTTTTAAAAAATTCACATTTACTTATATTTATAGTAAGGTTAGCTTCTTTTAAACGTTGCTTAACCTCTACTAATAACTTTAGATGATCTTCAAAAGATGACGAACATAATATTATGTCGTCCAAATAGCAAAATACATGGGGTTCAAAACGTGGACCAAAAATTGCATCTACTAAACGCTGTTGCGTCTGCGCAGCATTCTTCAACCCAAATGGCATGCATGTAAATCTATATTGTCCTCGTGAGATAACACTGAAGGCAGTCTTATCCTTAGACGATTCACTAAGAGGATTTGCCAAAACGATTTTCTCAAATCCAGAGACGAAATGTAGTTCGCACCTCTCAACATATTGAGAATTCTATCTACGTTCGCAAGGGGTACGAATCATGAACAGTTAAGTCGTTCAGGGTTCTACCATCAAAACAGAAGCGATATTCTCCATCTGCCTTCTTAACCAACAAAACTGGAGAGGACCACGGACTAGTACACGGTTCTATAACTTTAAGTCTAAGCATGTCGTCCAATTCCTCATTCAATATCTTACCCATATATGGTGACATGACATATGGTTTCTTGTGGAAGGGTTTGGCATTGCCTGTGTCTATGTCCAATTCGATTAGGTGAGTTCGTCCTAATCTATCGTCGCTGCTAATCTCACTAAATGAATTTATTAACTCTTGTGCTTGCGCACTTTGAGCATCTGAGAGGTCATGTAAACCACATAAAGAATCTTCAGTGTTCAAAGGGATGGAAGACGGACCTATATACCCTATGTCGTTCCCAACATTGCTCTGGACAAACCAAATATTACTTCTAAAGTCAGCAACTACACCAAATAATTTTGCAAAGTCACTACCGAAAATAAATGTATGCGGTAGGGACGGAACCACTAATGCATTAAGGATGCGGCAATCATTACCTATACAAATTGGCAAATCTACTGAGCCTACAACAGACTTTATTGAACCATCAGCTGTAGTGATACCTGTTTTTGCTGAACTAAAAATTTTCAAGTCTAATTCTCTAACAATTGAAAGTGCTAAGGATCCTACTACTGAAGTAGTGCATCCCGAATCCAGAAGACCGGTAATGTCTCTATCTATTAATTTCACCATAATGTAGGGTCGATTATCACACTGCTTCTCAATGAACAGAGTATTATTCTTAGGCTTCGAAGAGTCCTGACAAAATTTTTAACAACTGTAAGCCATCTCGACCACTCGTCTTTACTAAAGTATTTTTCTTGTTTACAAATCATAACTGTAGCCTTATGACGCGGAACAGGATACCGACCACTATGTACCTGCCGCCTTACTGGTTTTTGAACAATGTGGACATGACGTTGCCTTAACGCCTTTTCGACCACATCCAAAACAAAAATTTTTTTGTTGCTCTACAATCTCTAAACCAATGTCCACTACGGGAGCAATTCCAACAAACAAAATGATTCCTCTTATCGGGACTAAAGGAATTACAAACCGAGGACTCTAAAGAGCTCTTATCCGCTACTGTTACTTGAGGATTGACTAATTTATTCTGAAACACCCTACTCTTAACAGCATAAACTTTCTCATTCAACCCAGGATGTTTGTTCTCATATGGGTGCTTAGAGGGTTGCAAATCTTATTAGGTTTATTAGAAGACGCCAAAACCGAGTTTAGTTTCATCAAAGAAGCTTCTTCTAACCTTTTACACAAATTTACTAGGGTCGACAAATCTTGAATGTCCGACAATGCAAGTGCCGAAATATATTCAGGAACCAAATTTCTTCTAATCATTTTAACTTTAGTAACTTCTGCTGGCTCGTTGGTCAGTCTACTAAAGAGGGTTTGCATATGCGCGACAAATAAAATAATCCTTTCGTCTTTACCTTGACGACGATTTCTGATCTTTTCCCAAATGTCATCATCCGAAGAACCAGGTAGAAAATCTTCCCTTAAACGTTCTAACAAGGAGTTCCAGTCTCGCAAAGAATTTTCACTGTTCTAAACCAAACCAAAGCGTCACCCACAAAAGTTCACATGCTGATCCAAATAAGTCAGCTTCGGATACCTTACGAGATTGTGCTAAATCACTAACTCTATCTAAAAATGAATGTAGTTGTTTGGGGTCACCTGAGAATTTTACAGGCCATGAACCTATAGGTACTGAAGGTGTTACATACGAAGTCGAATGGATAGGTGCACTAACTAAAGGAGATACTACAACGGACCGATCTAAATAGGTGGACTCTGTACTTTTATTGATTTTATCGTACAACTCAGCTTCAAGAGTTAATATCGTTGCTACGGTCTCATTTCTAAACTTAATTGCTTCATCGGGATTTATTGAAGGGATTTTCATACGCTTAGCTCGTCCCGAAAGGTGGTTTATCCTTGAACAAGCTCTTCTAAAATTGAGTCTGATGAGTCGCCCTCAAACTCGGACACAATATTACGAACTGACTCGACTGAAACTGAAATTTCTTTACTTTCCGTTGCAAAATCTACTTCATAACACGAAAGGTCAACCAAACAACCAGGCTTATCTATTTCTTTAGCTAACAATCTACCTAAAATTTTCCGTTTCTCCAACACTGGCCTCTCACTTACCACTCCTCTGATTCTTAGTTCATACTCCAATTCTTCTTTAAGTAGACAAACAATTTGGAATTTTTCCGACATGGTTACTACAACCTAATGGAATCAAACCGATAAATCTAACTAATCCGAATCTTACAAAAGCTATCAAAACAAATTCGTACTACTAAAGGTAAAAATCAAAAAATGTTTTTGGTAAAATTATTTTTGCCAAAACAATATCAAAAAAATTTAAGGGGTCAAAACAGAACTAAAGTCAAAAGTAAATTTGACCAAATTAACGAATTGAGTGTATGGGGATTACCGTTACAACCAATCTTTTATCAAAAGCAAACAAACAAATCTAAGTGTCAAATAAACCTTAAGCAAACAAATTTCGGAGCAAAACAACTTTTGGACAAATGGACTTCAAAGGAAAATAAATTTAGAGCTAACAAACTTCGAATCAAATTAAATTTAGAACAAACAAATTTCGAAGCAAATTAATTTTTAACAAATAAATTTTAAGGTAAATCAAATTATGAACAAACAACTTTCGAGCTAAATTAAATTATGAACGAACGAATTTCAACAAATTACTCGTTGAACAAACAACTTTCGAGCCCCCAAATAAATTTTGATCAAACAAATTTCGAAGCCCCAAGCGTTGGGCGCTAGTGAAACGTATTATTTTTCTTGATCGCTAACCCCAAACGGTCACATTCTTTCCTAAATTGAGCTTAACTAATGCTCTCTTCTTAATACATACATCTGACTCTAGAAGTTGGGGTCAGCAAAACAAAGTCTTCCGACGTAACTAGGGTCTATTCCTTGGGTAGAGCTATGAGCAATGGGGGTAAGTCAAAATCTATGGAGGGTTACACTTAACAAAAAAACAAACAGGCGCCACCAAGTCCAAATTGATTTATTTTAGGGGCATAGCTATTTTTTAAGGGCGGACTTGGAGACCCAAAAAGAGATCGCCTTCGTTGATACACAAACTTGTCTTAACAGAATAAGACGCTGTTCCTGTAAGAAAGAATAATAATTAAGTCACATAAAAATGGGAACACTATTTGCGTCCCTCAAGTATACCTAAAAAGTATAGAGAATATTTTCTGCATAATGGGATCATAAAATTTTAGTTCTTATTGCTTTTTGTTTACCAAGTCTGATCAGACTAGATCAGAATAAAAAACTTTAAATGAAGAATATTAATTTACTAATAAGAATTTTCTTGGTTTCAGTAAATAAAGTATCATTGTAATTAAATAAAATAAAAATTTGAAGTACTTGCAAAACTGGTAGTAAAGGTTATCAACTAATCCTTACTCAAATATTTTATAATTCTATGTAACTAAAAATGCTAGAGTTTCTTTATAACCCAATCAGATCTGTGTGAGTCATTTACAAATGAATATACGAAATTTTCTCTTTAGGTTAACAAACTTAAATTTAGTTTGAAGTCAAAATAATCACCAAGATATTCTCTAATGTTATCTATAGTGGTTGTACTAAAATGCTAAACATGTGTTAGCCATTGGGCAATTGTTGACAATAGTGAACAAACAAACAGGTGATGTAATAGCAGCTGTTAAATTACGTTGAAGCCACGTGTGATCACGTATTTACGAAGCTAAGTGAAAGCAAATTTAATACTGGGGAAAACCAGCTTATTTACAGGTAAACTGAATAACAATTTTGTACGTCTAACAAACAAAATGAAATAATGTACTTTCAGAAGGAAAGTACTCAGGAAATCATAATTCTATTACGAACCCAAGAGCAGCAGTTGTCCCTTGATGTAATGGAAATTACCTCGCAGCGCGGGAACAGCAACTAATTATACTTGCTTTCCATGCTTTAACACAGGTGTAGGAGCAAAGCGGGTTCCTTACTTGGATCACGGCAGCATTACTTTGTAACGTAATCTTCCGTTGTCTAAATTTATTTACTAAAATAATTTTTCATTGCGTAGCCAACAAATTAAGCTTTCTAAATTGTAACTTCAAAGGGATCATGTTGTCTCAAATTTTACAGTTGCGATTTTCGACGTGGTGTGCGATATATACGTTATCCATGCAGTTTTCTAATTTCTCGTTGGGATTTCAAATGTGTCGTTACGAGTTCAAATAGGTCGTTGCGAGTTCAAATGGGTCGTTGCGCTAAATAAATTTTGTAAATTAGCTAATATGACAACGAATATACAAAATGTGGATTAGGTACTAACCGTTACTCAGGAAGTGTTTCACAAACATAGAGCGACTCGGAGGTCACTCGCCATTCTCTTAGAATGCCTCTTGACGCTACTTTTAACTATCGACGAGTGCGCTCGCTGCTTTCTTGTATGGTGGGAGGTTCCGGATTTTAGTTCTCGAACCTCTCACGCGCGCGCCAGTGGCTGTGAAATTACACCGAACTCGGAAACAACTCGACTAATAATCCTTGATATTATAATACTATAAAAGTTTGATTGTTACTTGAATATTTATTTTAATTAATAAAGGTATTTTACTATTCATTGTACGTTTAATGAATGGATTCTCCTACTGCAAAAATAAAATTGTTACAATATATATATATATATATATATATATATATATTATATATATATATATATATATATATATATATATATTGACGTGGAAATGAAGACACAGGAGTTCAATGAGCACCACATTCTGTATGAAAAGGCCAACCCCAAAGTTAGAAAAGTAAAAGCTGCAATATTAGATTGTCACCTTATACAATATTTTTCAGTAAGATAAGCGTATTCCCATAGCACATATAAATGTATTTCCATGTAAAATAACACGCTCTAAGTACATATAGTATTGTGAAATACTATTTAAGAACGAACCTCAAATTTAAAATAAGTGTGTAAAATAATTATTCTAGAGAAATACATTGTAAAACAAGTTTCATTGCATTTATAAAGACTGTAAACGAGTCTAAGGTTTTATCTGCTTCACCAAAACTAAATAGTTACATATTGAGCTATCTTCATTGAGATACATCGTTTAAAACGAGTTCCAGACGGAGAAAATACAAACATTCGTGCTATTCTAAAATGTAAATTACACAATGGGTTCATGCTTTTTAATAAATGTAATACACTGCATTTATTGAAAGACAAATGGCTCCAGCCGGTGTAAACATAAAAATTCCGTACTTTGTAAAACATAAATTTATCCATTCTTTAAAAAATAACGGTTAATAAACGTTATTTATGTAAAATGTTGTAACACAATTGTGAGTGGTTTTCTTTCGGAACTATTCTAGAATAAATTATACAAGCTAATTAATTATCTAGTATGAATGAAGAGATGACATCGAGAAAGGCCGTAAAGCCATGTAAGATAAAAGCATTTTTATTTTAGTAATGTAATTAATCAGTTTAAAAAACATTGAATTTGATGATTGTTAGTAAATCACCACGTATATGGCAAGTGTTGGGTTTTAGTTGTTGAAAACAAATTTTGTCTGCATATCCAAACGTTTAAATTAATATTCTTTAGCTCTTTCCTTAGATTTGTAGAAGCATTAAAAAGTCACCTTCGTTTTATTTGTTGAAATACAAAACGCTGTTTAGCTAAAATACACACATACACACGCACGCACGCACACGCACGCACGCATGCACACATACACACAGAATCAGCTAGATAGATCATAAGACAATTTAGGGTAGGCTGCCTTGTGTAAATACCATTTATTAAAAAGTTAGGTGTCTTAAAAAAAATCTAGTTTAACCATTAATTAGTTCAGAGTAGCAACTTAGAGTTAATTTTACTTCAACTGCAGCTTTGCCGTTTTTTGCAGGAAATTTTCATAATATAGTAGGGAGCAGAAACCATTAATGTCAAATATTTATCATAAAGGTCAGTTCATTATTGTAGTGTTAGGATGCAGTTTTAATTATAGTAGAGTCCGTGTATAATAGGTAAAAAGCTTTTTCATTTTACTTTAGCGTAAAATGAATAACTTTAAGGGCATAATTTTAGTGAAATAGAAACATTAATTTAGTATCGTTTAGCGTATGTAAATATTATAGGGGATAATTTAGCATAAAATAGCATTTAGTATGTTAACCGCTATAATTGAAAAGGTTTTGGAAGTAGTAATTTTTTTGTGTAAATAGAATGTAATGTTGTCTATTGTTGGATAGGATTGTAGGGAAGTATTTTTCGGATTGCAGCAAAGTTGCTGTTAGGTGAAGTTTAAATTTCAGCAGCCCAGGTAAGCATCCTAGATAGATTCACAAGATCTATAGTGTACAACCAAAGAGCAGTCGAGGAGCTGCCGTAGAGCAACAGTAGAGCAAAATGATTCCCAATTTGTGGGTCACGATTCATCCAGGAACTGCATAACAAAATGTCGACCCAACAGTAAGGCTCGAATAAGCTATCCGGCCTATTCCATCATATGTCCAGGGAGACTACAGAACAATATATATGTATGTATATATATATATATATATATATATATATATATATATATTGCTGTGATATGCCTTATTTTATTTTAAGCCCTAACGTTGGGCGTCATATTTATTGCTATGAAATGAATATTAAGCCCCTACGGTGAGTGTCATATACATTGCTGTGATATTCCTTTTTTGCTGCGCTATTCGCCCGTTTGATCTGAAATGTTAAACTAGGATTTTACCCCGACTAGCTTACTGAATAAATCTTATTGAATCAAATAAAGCAATTCTAGAACACACAATATAATGATCGATAATATTTACAACACTCAAAATTTTCCTTTTTTGTACAAAATATCTACATATACCAGATTTATACTTTTCTGAAAACCAGCAAAAGTATCTTTTAATTACATTTAGGGACCTTTGAACGTTGTAAGATGCCTTTCCTTGTTTTCATATTTTTAAGTGAACTTTTTGATGACTCTTACAAATATACAGTGTATGGCAAATATTAAATCAAGAACAGTCTTTCAATAATAAGGTGTATTAAAATTGCTAACCTGGAATGGGTTCTGGAGTCTATGATCTACATCTTCTTGCTGTGTCCACTTTGCTTATTGGTAATTTTTGTTTGCGTTAAGACATCAACAAAATGCCGTCCCCATATAATAATCTCCTCGCATAAATCCCTTCCAATTAAAATCGTACCAAATTAAAGTACATTCAAAATTAAACGTCCCAAATTAAAATATGATCAAAATTAGAATATCAAACATCGCAAATTGAAATGTGCCCAAATTAGAATATCACCAAAATTAAACGTCCCAAATCAGAGTATGTCCAAATTAGAATGTCCCAAATCAGTCCCAAATTTGTTAATATTAGAAACGAATTTAATTAAGTTGTTTAACTTACGTCTATCTATAGATCGACTTATATTTCGTTGCCCAAAATTCTCGCACTTTTAAATCTTATTTGTTTAATTTTTATTTCACTAATTGCGGGAGTTTTTAACACCTTCGAACATAGTTGTTGCTCAGTTAAATATAAACTAAAATGTCGTTCAGTTTCTATCGTATATATAAGCCCTTCTTCCAATTGTTTTTATTGGCGTGTTTTCAATCAAGGCCTTATCTAGCAGAACTCGGAATTCTTACAAATTACCTAGTTTAAATCTTCGACGAATGCTCTGTTCATCACGTCCGTATTCAGCATATTTTAGTATTGTCCTAGGATTTCCAACTTTTGACTTTTCATTAACTCACGTATTCGATGTTTGTTAATTTATCATATAATTGAACCGCCTGGTGTTTGTTTTCCACAGAATGTTGGTTTTCTGAACAAATGTGTTCTTCTCTAGTCACGTAGCGATTTTCTAATAATGGATTATTTAAGATGCGTTTACGTTGATATTTTTGACGCACTTGTTAAATATTTGCAATGCCAATTTATCTATGTTCCCGGTAATTTAATTTTGATGCAATTTGTTTAGTTCTGAAATCTTATCTTTACTTGTAAACTATACTTAGACATATTTATGTTCTCATGCATTTAATTCCGTATATTTTATATACAGTGTCCTCTTAATTGACATTATGTGGAATGACCGATTTACTCTTATAATTTCTGGAATTATTTGATTTTCTTAAAGTTAAAGTTGCTTATATCTATCCTATGACCCTTATGACTTAATCTACCCCTAAACTACCCTATTATTATAGCAATAATATATATATATATATAAACATATATATATATATATATATATATATATATATTGCTGTGATATACTCCTTTGAATGCGGGAACTGGGTCCTTTCAACAAAAAATTCTAGTCCCACCGATTGGGCGTCATAAACTGCTGTGATCCTGGTTTCGCTTCAGCTGCTCACCTAATTTTATAAACCTCCTCATTCATAAAATTAAACAACACATTCCTACCACAAACATCAACATTAACTCTATTTACATCAATATTCAGAATACATTAAATTTTCAAATTAAATTTCAGCATAAAATTCAGTTTTAAAAGAATTTCAAGATTAATTTTATTATCACTTTAACGTGCATCCAGAATTAAAGTCCTTGTTGGATGCCTACTAATTAATATAACAATATAAGCAGACCGGAGTCTGAGTATAAAGGGAGCATCTACCACCCCTTTACGTTAATTAACCAGGTTCGTCTAATTGAGCTCAAAGACATACCCAAAGTTTCATCATAATTCAGAACATCAATACTAAATACCCTTTCTACTTAAACAAGCAAATTTCATCTTAAAATTAAAATTTTATGGTTAGTACAATTTCACTAATGTCCATTTAAAGTAAATCAATTATAAAGTTATTCAACACACACAAAAATGTCAAACAAAATAGTATAATTTACCTGAAGGTTACTGTCCTCGTAGCTTCAATGTACATCGTCTCTTTAGTTAATCACACCATTCCAACAGGATTATATTTACGGCTTCTAATTCTCAACGCTTTTAAAATTTTCTCCATCACCATTTATTTAAAGTTGTTTCTGGGCTTTTCCGGAACTCATCTGTGTATATCTGACCCTTGTTTCGTGGATCCAGACACGTATTTGAACCATTTAATTATTAACACCCCCGAAAAATAACAAAGAAATTCATACTTCTTTCACCAATATACGCCAAAACTGCCTACTTTTGTGTATACATTTGTCGTTGTAAATTTTGCTAATTGGTACAGTGATACTAAATTTTATTACCTTGTATCTAAGTGCACTGAAGTACATTCATGTTAGCACGTAAATAACAAACTATTTTGAATCACTAAAATATACGAGCAAAATTTTAAATTATTTTATCAAACTAAAATGCACTGTTTAACATCTTGAATCAAGTCGCGGATGTAAGAGCTTTTAACGCATCGAATAGTCAAAAGTTTAAGAGGCCGAAATTCATATTACCCCCGGTATATATAGCGAATAGCCGGCACGTCGCTTTTGTCCTCAAAACAGACAATTCTTAAGAATTTCTCATTCTATGTTTTCAGTCCGTCGCTCGCGCATCGGTTTTTACGAATTTTTCACTCGCCCCATTTAAATCTCAGAAATTCTCACACGGTACGCAAACATGTCCGAGAAAAACTAATTAATTTTGTACAGAAATTGTTGTTTCTACCTCTGATATTTGCATCCTATTTTCAACCAATTGTGACCCTCGTGACGTTGCTTAAATCACGCCTTTTACTATATGTGTCTTTGCTTGACGCATTTTCTCTTTCCTTTTCTAACCTGTTCGTATTGGTGCAAATTGATATTCTTTATTATCGATTATATTTTAGTCCATGTGGACTATCTGGGTTTAATAACCTCGTATCGCACCTTCTCGTGAATATTAAGCCCCGGTTTCTCCAAGATTCTTTGTAAACATTAATTATCTGCAAAATTTTCGCCGAATGAGCTTTTAAATAAACCCTGTTTTGTATTTCGTGCTAAAGCATCTGACCGTTTCCAATATCCTTAGAATCGACATGTTTATCTAAACAAATTAAACTGAAATTGCCTTTTAAAATACGCAGGTGTGTTCAAACATCCTACTTCTAACTAACACTTCTAGGATTTGCATTTTATTGGGTTTTACAAGTTTCTGTAGATATTATCTGTACGTTTTGTTCAATACCGGTTACTTGAAATAGAGTTAATTAAGATAAATTTTGCACGTAATTTCCATTTGTTTAGGAATAATTACATTACACGCAGAGCTTTTTAATACTGCTTCTTTTGATATAAAGTGTCTTGTACATGATTTAAATCTCTTATGTTTAATGAAACTAATAAATTTTTATGCTTCACGGTTTTAATAACGCGTATTATCTAATAATATTCATTATACACGGTGATTAAAATTATTTGATGTGATTATTTAATTTTCTACCCTGGTCTAAATATGAGTTATATATATATATATATATATATATATATATATATATATATATATATATATATATATATATATGTATATAATACTAGGTAATTTGTAGGTTAGAATGGGATATATAGGTCATAGGACAGTTTAGGGTAAGCTAGCATGTATAGATACCATCTATCAGAAAGTTAAATATGTAAATACCGCTTATTAAAAAGTTAAATAGGTGTCTTAGAAATTGAGTGTAACGATTATTGATTTAAAGTAGGAATTTTAGAGTTAATTGCATTTCAGTTTCAGCTTTGCACTTATTTGCAAGAAAATTTCACAATATGTAGGGAGCAGAAACAATAGATGTAAAGTATCTATCATAAATGTCAATTTATTAGCGTATAATAGGTGAAAAGCTTTTTCATTTTTAGCGTAAGATCAGTAATTTTACGGGTATAATTTTAATGAAGTAGAAACATTTAGTTAATATCGTGTAGAATATGCAAATAGTATAGGGGAGAATTTAGCATAAGATAGCATTTAAAAACACGAACTGGGTAGAAAGAGTTGGAAAGCGTCTTCGATAGACAACACTTGGTGGTTACGAGAGGCATGTTTTAGATAACGATTATTTACAAAAATGGGGCTTGTTGTCAACAACCTCATAAGACAATCAATATTTTCTACAAATGCAAATAGACGTTAAAGCAAGCAGGGATCGATATGAAAACAACGCATATAAAGGAGGAAGATGCAAATGTCAGATATTGGTTAGACTTCGTAACTAACGAAGGAACAAAGATAAATTCTAGGTTATAAGCAAGAATGAGGTCGAAGATGTTTGCATAAGATATCGATTTTAAATGGGGAGACAAATTAAGAAATGTTATTGGACGTTACAGGTAGAAGGGAGACACGCGACAGTCTGAGTTTAAGAGGGATAATCAAAAAAGGATTTTTTAAAAAATTAAGGGTAGGAAATGAAAAGATAGAGGTTCTGATTAGGTTTACTTTAGCGGACCTAACAAATTTGCCCTTGTTTCAGCAAATGATTTTGTTTGCTTATAATTAATATATAATATGCGCGGGTACGATTTATTACGTAAGTATCCAGTTATCCAATACGATTTGTTTCATAACAAAAGGTTACAGTGACGAATCTTAAACAATTAAAACCTGGGCGCATTAAATAAAGCTCTAGTCAACGTTATTAGGCTATAGTCTTGAAAAGCTTCAGTGTGTGAAATTTTTGAGTAATTGTGATTTAAGTGAGGTCGTTACAGAAAAAAAAGTAAAAAGCTCTTTCGCTTTATGACACTAAAGGCGTAAGCTATAATAGCATTTGGATGTTCAGGTGCTAATTCCATTTAATTTATGCAAATAGAAATAAAAAATATTTATATTAATTAGAATGGATAGCAGAAAACTTTATGTTAATGTCGGAATAATGGTTTTGTATTTGTTTTATGCGATTCTTGCTTAACAGTGAGGAAAAAGAATTCTTAAATCTGGTATAACATTCGTGAAACAAAATACTTTTGTGCAAAACATGTGTATTTATATAAATTAAACCATTATATTTACTAAGCAAAAACATTTTTATTGAAGGATATTATCCTTCAGTTAAGGATACATACACCTTCATTTGGTTCTAGTTTAGAAAAGGAAAACGTATAGAACTCCTCAAATATTGAGAACCTAGCTTTCATTTGTAGTGAAGCTTTTAATCTTGAAAAATCATCGAAAAATCAATTCCAGAAACTTTTTCTTCTTGCGATATTCCATATCTCAAAAGACGGACTAGATTTTTTGGAGAGAATTTTAACTTCGCAGCAAGCTTTGCGGAGATTTTTTTACAATATCACAACTATTCCCTCCTAGAAATAGGAATAATGCTTCATAAATTTTCAAACTTGCGATACACCATTTCTCAGACACCAAAAGCTTAGATTTCATTTTTAGTGATACCTTTAATCAGGCGCGACAATCGGAAAAATCCATTTCAGACTATTTTTATCAAGCACGATCAACAGGATCTGAAAGATCTTTACTAAGCCAAGATAAAGGCCTCGAATTTAACAAAGCTTCTATTTGAGCTAAAACCGTAAAAAATTCTTCATATGTCAATATTTGCGACCCTATGGTCTTACGCAGATGGTTTTTAACTACTTCAATTTGCGATTCCCAAACCTCTGAAAAATGTGGGCTTAAAGCTGGTTGAAATTTTGAATCAATTTTTCGAGTTAGTAATTCAGTTCCAACCGCCCTTTTATATTCGTCGGAATTTATTAATAAGTACAATTCTTGTAATTCATTCTTGGTTCCGATGAAATTTGTTGCACAATCAGAATATATTGTAGAAACAGATCCCCGGCGCGACTAAAATCTTTTAAGCGCAGCTAAAAACCTGTCTATGGACAAGTCGGAAACTAATTCCAAATGTAACGTTTAGTACATAAACAAATAAAAAGACATAAGTATGCTTTATGACTTCGAATACCACGTCATCAAATAGGAGTAACAAAAAACGGACCGTAATCAATGCCACAGTGTAAAAAAGGTTTCGCCTCCGTAACTTCCTACAGAAAGCAAATAGGCCATTTTTGGAAATAAACCTTTGTGAGCAAATCTAAAACAATGATTGCATTTGCTTAGTTGATAATGAATAACATTCAGGTCCCAAAACCTTTAGCGCAAAATCGCCGAAACTAGGCCCGGACCAGTGTGTAAATTTTGCTTATGACACTGATCGATTAATAGTTTAACAACATTGTCCTTACCGGGCAATAGTAAAAGAATGCTGGTGATCAAATCTACATCGGGTAGATCAAATACAAGAATTAGTCCCCCAAGAGTCCTGGCATCATATTGACGGCGAACAAAATATTAGTGATGGTTTGTCTCGTGGTATTAAATCCTCTCAGTTTATAACTATGAACGTTTGGCTATGTGGTCGCGATTGGTTGAAATTGGCGTCTTCATTGTGACCAATTAATCGTATTCCTGTCTATGACGGAGATCTACCCGAAGAAAAAACTGTTGCACACCTAGCAACTAAGCCTTTTTTGCATCCTTTATATGACTTAAGAGTACGCCGTTCATCTTGGAATCGACTATTGCGATTGACAGTGTACGTAATCAGATTTTTAAATATTTGCCGCCAATAAGGTGGTGTTAATAACCAATTCAAGGCGACAGTGGAATCGGAGAAGGCAAAAATGTGTGCAATTTGCACACGAAATTCCAGAGTAGTCTTTACAAATTTCAATACTTTATCTAATAATAGATCCGCACAAAGTTCCAGCCTTAAGATAGACTGAACATTTACCGGCGCTACCTTGCTTTTAGCGCAAACCAAATTGATATAGACATCTCCACTGGGATGCATAGTTTTCATGTAATTGACCGCTCCGTACGCATCTAAGCACGCATCGCAAAAACCCACCAATAAGATAGTTCCATCAGGATGATCAATTAACATTCGAGGCATTTTAAAACCAAAAAGAATTTTGGTTCTAAGAATTGAACTCTACCTGCCTGTTACCAAACATGAGAGATCATACTACTTGCTCGTTTATCATGCATTCGCTGCGCCTCTTTTCTTACGCTTTTTGATAGTAGCTCTAAAAAACGCTGTTTAAAATCGTTAAGATTGAACCATCCTTCTAATTTACTTTCTGTCGATATTTTTACATCTCCATGCATATAATCTACTTCTGTATACAAACGTGATTTACATAGTGTTTCAAATTTATCGAGATCAATTTCTAATTTTCTTAGGAATTATATTGGGTGCATTGACCGTTTACTGTTATCAAATTTCGATTTTCTTTCAGAAATGTTAAGTGCAGAGCTCACTAGCACCACTCTAAAGTTGGTTTCGCGCGTTAAAGTGGCTGAATTATTAACCTCCACCGCGATCGGTTCAATGACTTTAATTTACTTGCTAACAATCTTATTTAAAATTTATGCTTTCGATATAATGCTTTTGCTGGTCTACGTTACTTTCAACCTGTCCAAATTTATTTGTTAAATATTTAGATTTATCCTCTAACGCTTCCATCCGGTTCTTTAATTTGCTATTAAAGTTATTATCAAATTGTTCTGTTATTTGTCCTTGGCGTATATGATTTGTTTGACTTTGTATTTCTATTAACTTCCGGGTTAGTTTATTTAATATTTGCGTGTATTTTACAATCGATTTGCCTCAACAAACTCATTAATTCTGAATTAACGTCCCCATTCTTTTGTGTACTTACCTCAAGTTAATTGCCATTACCTGAATTATTTATAGGTTCTATCTCGCTAGATTTCGTTGCCATAATTGTCAATTCTTTCCCGGAACACAGAATTATTAAACTATTCAATACCTAATTGAAAACAACAATAGACTATTCACAATTATGAGCCTGCCTTTTTTTCAAGATAGTGATTCATGTTTGTTTCTGGTGCTTATCTATTTACCATCAACTAACACAAATAAAGGCAAAATTTCTATCGCCAACCCCTGACAAACAAAGCACCTAATATTAACTTCAAATTTACAAAAAAATTTAAAATTTCCACTAGCTGCAGCTTTCTAATCGGTATGACTAATAACCATTACTTTGACCTTTCGGTCCACTTCCAAAGAATGACAAACAACGATATACTACAAGAACTTTACATGACCAGAGAATTGAAAGCGTCGAATAGGCGACCACTCGACCACGATGGCGTGCCAATTGCTATACCCTTTTCCGTATAAACGCCGGTTCCTTTTTAATCTAAATTGAAATAGAGGATACATTATTTATGCCACGACTGATATAACGAGGACTCTTTTTCACGGGGTCGTTTGCGGTATCGCCCTATTTAAAACTTTCAACTTTTATATACGCAGGTCATTGATATAAACAAAGAAGAATAAAACCAAGAAAAAACACAAATCAATCTATTTAAATATTGTTAAAACCATCCTTGAATATCTTAATACTAGCAACGAACTTGAACAACATATTATAATTTAATAATGATTTATCAAATCTGAGACCAACGGCAATTTGATCAATCTATCGTAATATATATATATATATATATATATATATATATATATATATATATATAAAACAATAAGCGGCATTTCACATTAAATTGTACCAACTAAATTTTATAAAAGTCTATATGAAGTGAAAGTCTGAACGGCTTTTCCTTTCACCATATCAAAAAGGAGCTGCGACTGAAGTGCGTTCAATAATACTCATGGAAAACAAATATAAATAACACTCTGCTCTGTTGAGCCACGACTCAATCTCACTAGTCGCAGGCCACTTCTGATTCTCCTGGCTTCAAAATTCGTACACTCGCCCTTAATTTTACCAACTGACTTCTTCCTACTGCTGACTGCCGACTGCAAAATACCGACTGCCTCGTAACCGTGCGCCGCACTTTATTTATGGCACTCGAAACCCCTATTTCCCACCTGGTTGATATACAATATGATCTCGCCTTCGATGAATCACATTCAACTTATTTACCACACAATATTAAAACTAATTTACAATAATCCAAGATTTATATAATTAAAATAATTTACTTTCAGTGTTTTCTCACGTAAGTATCGTTAAGCACAGTTAACTAGATCAGAAGGTATTTGGTTTTACTAAACATTTGTATACATTTGGGAAATTAGGGTACAATATCGGTTAGGGGTCATTACTTATAGATATGACAATTACGTAGATCGATGAATCATGCTCAAATATTAAGTAATTGCCTCCACAGAATACAATTATTTTATCTGGTTTACAAGTTATCATCAAAAAGATAATGTGTTTGAACTCTCCCATTGGTCGAGATTAGAATAGGGTGGATGTGATGTAACTTTGAAGCATTAAGGGTAGTCATGATGCCCATATGTGGTCATCAAATGAATGACTTGCAGGGTACAAAAATGACTAGACTGGACCATAGATTTTTCTTATAAAAAAACATATGCATAAATGAGTGATCTTGCCCCAGAACGAAGGTAGCTTACTTACTGCTAATTCATGTGTTATATTTTTTTTGCTTACGTCACCAAAGCGGTATCTTCTATTTCCGGTCCCGGTATACGGTCAATTTTAATCGCGTTAATAGGTTTAAGCTTAGTTTAGTACTAGCATTTACTAGCTGCCAATGTGAAATCTACTAAAGAGAGTAAAATACTACTTCGTTTTAACCACAGTATTTTAAATTGTTAAATGGCATGTTATATTTTTTGAGAAACCATTTTAAGCAGTTTACTTTGCAATCTCTTAACCAAAAGAAGCTGTACTGGGTTACCTTAGTGCTCGGCCGCCAGCTACAGTTTTGACCGGATGTTTGGGCCATGAAGAGTTCAAATAGTCGACAGCTGTTGAGTATAAGGCTGCGAAATAAATGATGATCCTAATTTTTAGGTATCTATTTAATGCCCGAGATCTTTGTCATTCTTAAGTCGCAGCAGCTTTATTGATCGTTAAGATGAAACCGATATATTATAACAGAAAATAGAAATAGTAAATCAGATAGTTTTGCACAACAAAAACTAGTAAGTCTTAAAGCGGGTAGGTCAATTTTTTAATAAAGTAAGGAATCCATGTTTTGGTAATTAGCCAGGATAGTGGAATTATGTATTTAGGAAGGCAACAAAGTTTCGACGAAAATTGCTTTTACGAACAAAAGTGATAAATATAAGTGTTATGCTATTATCGAGACTAACCTAAAAGTCCGTTGAGTAAAAGATCAAAGCTACGAAAACCAAAAACTTTTTTTTTCGTTTGGGGTGTTATCGATATCTACTAGCAGAAAGCATTAAGCCCCCTGAAGTCATATAATTCGTTAGTGTTTATGCTATATTTTAGCATCCACTATTTTCATGTTTTTTAATCTGTTTGATTATTAGTACGAAATCACATTCCTCTCCACTTGACTAACAATGGAATAACAGTTAACTGAAGATACTATGCATCAAAAATGACCATTGAGCAAAAACTTTTTTCTCCGAATGTTGTTGCTTTAAGAAGTACAAGATTTTGAAGGGTATAATTTTATTTCAATTCTTTGCATTATTTGGAATATTTTTTTTGGGTTTTCAACTTGAAAATTGGCATGTCCAGAGAAATAGAATATGATACTATTTTTGACTTTGGTTAGGGTGCTACTTACCTTTTTTCTTGTGATTAACTAACCATAACCTTTTACCCTCTATAACTATGTACAACCGACTTCGAAATCTGAAAGAGCAAATATTTTTGCATAAAAACATATATTTCTCTCTCTTTGATATTCTAATCTGTTTTCAAGTAAAAACCGTTTAATTCAAATCTTTTTGATCTTATTGTGGCAAAAAAACTATGTACTGAAGTAAAGTGGTCTGGAAGGAGCTCCTCTTTGTTTAAAATTCGCCAAATCGATAAGTAACTTATTCCCATTGCTGCACATACACCTGGATTTTCGTACACTTTAACCAAAATTTCTTCTTCTTGCTCAACCAACATAGCCTTTGGAGCGTTATTTTCACTGGATGTACCTTCGGGTAGCAGCGTAGCCATGTATCTTATCTCACTATTGGTAAAGTAGCTATGACGCGGCGTTTTTTAAATATTTGAATTGAATAAATTTCAAGCATAAGAATAAAGGAAACACTGTGTTAATACTTTAAATATCTTCATTGACTCATTAAATAAAAACTATGACAGATTATAATGACGACTGTCAGATAGTAAAATAAGCCCACTAAAATATTATTATTATTTTTGGCGTGACATCTCACTAATAAGGAAAAAAACGATATGAATTATACAGTTTTCCTTGGAAACAGTTTGGAATATCAATGAGAGGCAAGAATACATTTTTATAAAAAAGGGGTTAATCTTTCAGATTTCCAAGTCGGTTGTACGCTAGACGTAGAGGGTTAAAACTTATGGCAAATTAACCATAAAAGAGGCTTAAGCAGCGCCTTCTACGACCAAAGTCAAAATAGAATCATATTTTTTCTTTGAACCCAAAACATAAAATTGCCAATTTTCAAGTCGATAACCCATAAATTTTCAGAATAATGCCAAAAATTGTAACAAAACTATAACCTTCAAAATCTGTATTTCTTAAACAATCAACATCTGGATAAGGAAAGTTTGCTACGTACCTAGACGTAGCCTGAAGAAAAGTAAATACCAGGCTAACTACCAAACGCGGAGAGTGGGGGATTCGTCTACATACCAAAAATAAACAAAAAACACATCGCCCACGATTATCTATTAACACATAAAAATAAATAAAGGATTCTGTACAAACAAGCAAAAAGAAAATAAATTAAGTGTTATTATTTTACAGCAAACAATTATATTGTATGGGCAATTTAAGAATTTAGATACGGAGTGCGCATCACGTATTTCACACAAAATAAAATTAGTCAGTAGTTAATAAACCGGTGAGAGCTTTTGTCAAGCGGTTTTAAAATTTCACCTAATACTTTTTGTAAAAGAACTAATTAGTAGGAAAGAATTAACGTGTGGAAGCTTTTGTCAGACATCTTTTATATCGTACACAGTACCGTTTGTAAAATAAACCAATTGGTATAAAAGAGTAAGGGCATGTCTGTCCAACATTTTTAACAAAGGTACCTATCGCCTGTAGAGTGATAATATCGATTAGCAGCAACGAAGAATAGTTCTACAATGTCACGTAATTACACCAAACGTTGATACTAAATATACCATTGACATACAAAAGAAAACGAGTTGCAGAACTATAGGTGTCCGGATACTTAGCTCGCAAGTCGTCGGGGGTGAGTCAGCACAGCAACGCCATGGTCGTCAGGATCTATTTACCCTGCTACCATAACTGCAGCAGCGGTCTACGGACAAAAGCAGTTGGTCTACAGACACAAGCAGTTGGTCTACAGAAAGAAAAAACCCATTTGACTCCAGCCAAAAAAAGCTAAAAAGAGAATCTGATTAGAATGGGTACACGCGGGAAACTCACCAATCCACGCAAGACACCTCCTAGTTGTCGAACAGAAAAGAAACAAACGTGCATTGCTTTTGAAATACGGCGACAAATAATGTAGAAAATAATTCCACGTACAAGCTGAAGGATCAAATTCAACAATGGTTTAAATAAACACGAATTCGTACTGCAAATCCTCGCCCATCGAAACGCGATTGAAACTGGAATACCCTGTTTTATCGGATAGTGCGCAACCTTATTTCAACAAGTCTTTACATCGAACCAATAGAGAAAACCATTATACGCGGTCGTAATGTGGACCAAGATAACGGGTATCTAAACAGGATATAAACTATTTAATTGTAGCATAAACTTGTTTCGAAATAAATAAGTTCAAAATGAAAATTTGTAGAAAGCGTATTTATTATTAATTATGTTGAAGGATTTAACAGATTACCGGATATCTAAAACAAGGCATATACTGTTTAATTTATCAAATAAATTTTCGTTTTAAAAGCAAACGGGATTTGAGTTAACCAAGGAAATTTTAAAGCAAAATTGGAACGTAACAAGTTTTTGCTTAATGGTCATTATTTCATGCATTATATCTTCGGCCACCCGTTGTCCCCCTGCTAGTGAATCACCCTTTTGTTATATCGGCGACTCTCATTTTTTCTACAATTTTTAAAATTTAAAACCTTAACCTATTTTACTTGTAACAAAGAAATTAACAAGATTTGTTAGTACAATGAACTTATGTAACGAAACCATTTTCAACGTCCGTTCTTCAGTGTGCTTTATTTTATTAGGTGGAAGATTATTGGCTTGAACTGTACTCTCTACTAATCCAGAAAATTTACCTTTATTAGGATCATAATTAAGAAGAATTCGTTTAGGACTTTGTAATGCGAAAGACATTTTGACCGTTTAATAAACCTACGTTACTCGACAGTTTCCTACGTGTTTCACATTACACTCTGTAATTGATTTTGTTCCATTCTCTAACTTAGTTTACGTTATCCAGCAATTGAGAATGCTGCATCCGTAGAGTAGCAGGGTTATCAGCCTACAAATTTAGGAAAGATCAGAATAGTGAAAGAATGCAGCATGCATTGAAACCTATCGAGTTCAAGGTAGGAACGTACAAAAATTGAATCACAGAAAAGTAAGAATTTGGTCTTTCTTTGAATCAATTGACATCAATTTATATAGATATTTTAGAAATGCGTTTACCGTTTGGCTTACTACTAGCGGAATATGCTGAAGTATTCGGACACAACATTTACAAAATGAATATTCTACGCATGGAAAGTCTGTTCAATTCTGATAGAAGGAATAACTTTCATATATCAAAGTTAACGCAACTGTATGAATTATAAACCGTTGAGAAACCAAATTGCAAAGAAGCTTTTTTTGCCATGACGTGGAGGGTCCGTTGGTTAGTAATGGATGTAACTGAAACGCGCTACATCCAACATGTCAATTTTAGAAACCAAAAAATTTCCTTATCGTGTAAGGTAAAAATCTACATCAAATCCTTGTGTTGCTTCTTTGTGCTACTTACCATAAGTGAAACTAAAAAAGCTCTCATTTCCTAAGAATATTTAACTAAATAAATGCCTAGAATAAAACTCTCCTAACTAATGTGGGAGAGAAGCTGCTCTACTCTTGAGATATTACTTGTACTTAAACCGGCATTCTGAACTATAGTTTGAATAATATCGTCTGCATGCGACGTCCGTTTTTACCCAACAAATACGCTAATAAATGAAAAGCTTTAAATATCCCAGACGAAAGCCTTTGAGAAATCGTTTGTTTGAGTAGAGCATATAAAACAGTATTACTTTCTAGTTCTACAGTTTCTAGATACAAGATAGTTCTAAAGGCTGTAAACGTTTTTGAAATACATGTAAACCTACAACAGCCCTTGAATACTCGATTTTTTTAATCTGTTAAACTTGTCCCTCTATCTGAGGCATTTTGAGTGTTTAAGGATTCATTTTGAGCGTCTTTGATAACCTATATTTCGTTCTTAAAAGTTTTGAAGAATTTTATTTGATATAGGCGTAAGAACAATAGCCTTTAATTATTTGCAAACCGTTTTTTTGTATTATAACAACAAAGTTATCTCATTATTCATCTACTTGCAACTGCTCCCTTTCTCAATTAGTATCGTTAAGGTTTTGACTTTTAACGACTTTTAAGAAACTTTTGGTGAAGTCTAGTGAGAATAAGTTCAATTAAATACCTTGGATAAAATGGAAACATTCATATTTTCTTCTAAAATGAGTCTCTACTGGACATATTTAAAAACGATATATTGATTAGCTTTCAATATCACTAAGACCTCGTGGGTGATTAACTCATAGGTATAGTCAATGTATATTAGGTTTCTTAAAGAAAAATTGTGAATAAAAAATAATACACTGGCTGGAAAGAAACAACAACATCATATTAATCACTTACCCCGAGAGACTTTTCCTCTTGTCATAATTAAGAAGCTCCCAACTGTCTGTCACCGCAACGCCTTCGATTTCATCCCTACACGGAAGGCGATTATCCCGAATAGGTCTCTCTTGCTTCAGTTTTCTAAATTTGAATACCTTAAACGTAACCCTTTAATTAAATAACTTAAACACTTATTAAATTTTTGCTCAAATTAAATAAACTTTAAAACGAAATGCCCCCCAAATTCGATTCCATCACTAGGGTAGCTGGATATCCTTTACAAATATGGCTGCCTGTCTAGTTTTGAATAAATTCAAATAAAATTCATCCTAAACCCAAATTTTTTTAACATTAAATACAAATATAAATATATTTTCCTTAATTGAAAAATTTTAATCTCAACCACACTCTGGCCGGGTATTGTTGAAAGAAGTCCTAAAAAAATCTTTAATCTAATTCACCAATAACACTATCACTCTAAATTTTCCCTTTTCCCCATGAGACTCTAAATCGCAATTTTTAGAAATGTCGTTAATAACAAACACAGAAAACAGTTAAATACCAACACCTTCGTTCTATCTTTTTATTGTCCATTTCAAATTACTAAATTTTTATGCTTTACCAAACACTACCTTTTCATCATCGTTAGGTCTTCAGTCCTGGAACTGGTTAGACGCGTACCCTCATTGTTTCTTATTCTGAGATAATCTACACATTTCCTTGAAATTTCCAGAGCATGTGTTGTTCACTATCAGCGTGCAATAGTCTGATCTAGGTCAAACTCTAGCACGTTTTTCCTACCGTTGCTTGTAATATATCCCGAACTATTCCCTAAAAATGCTTTAGAACATATCCTGCCCTTCTATTCTCCTATTTTTTCTTGTTTTCCACAGCCATCTTTGTTCCTTTACTATTTCTATAACCTCTTTGTTATTAACTTTGCCAGTCCATGCTATCATCTTCATACAACTGAAGCACACATTCCAAAAGGCTTATACCCCTTTTCTGTCTGCGTCTCCTACAGTTTCTATTTCACAAACGTACTGTGCCGTGCTTTACACATATGCTTTTAACAATTTTCTACTTGTTTCTATATTTGTTTTCTTCGAACGTAGTCGCTGCTCTTTCTTGGTAGATGTAATTTGGTTCTCCTTCTATTGTTTACAAATTTATACCCTATTTCTCCGATATTCAGTGGTATGTGAAGAGGGTGAGCGTGTGACTACTAAGCCCAAGGTCCCGGGTTCAAATCCCGACACGGTCCGCTTGGAAAATGTCAGGCAAGCATTTTTCACACAAATACGCCCTCGTTTGGATGAGAGGTAAAATGGAGGTCCCGTGTGTGGGTGTTGTCACGCACGTTAAAGATCCCTACCTTGCTTGCAACTGCAAGAGTTTGACAAAATTCAAAATTCCAGGTAAAAAAACTCGCTTCCTGGCCAATGTAGTACCTTCGGTGGAGCATTGAAAATCAAATGTAGGCGTATGTGAAGAGAGTTAAGCAGCCTGTGGTTACCATTTGAACATTTGCCGAATTAATATTTTTTCAATATATCCTTTCGCACAATCAACATTAGTGGAAAATATTTCAAAACCAACACTTGTAGTTGTTTATAATAATTATCAGATTTAAGAGCAATTATTTTTTTCGTTATTAGGTTTTTCGTCTTGAAACTGGTTGAACGCGTACCTTCACTTATTTTTATTCTGAGCTATCCTGCACTGTTCCCCGAAATTCGCACAGCCTCGACACAGCTCGGTTCCTCTTCTGTTATTTCCTAATTATTTACCCTGTTTTACCAAGATTCAGTGGTGTCTGAAGGGGGTTAAGTAGCTTGTAGCTACCAAGGGTCCTCTAACACTTACACATTTGTCGAATTAATAGTTTTCCAGTAAATCCTTTCACACAATTAACATTAGTTGAAAATATTGCAAAACCAATGCCTGTAGTTCCTTATAATAACCATCAGGTTTAAGTACAGCTACATTTTTCGTCATTAAGTTTTCCATCTTGGAACTAGTTGGACGCGTACTTCCATTAATTTTTATTCGGAGCTAGCCTGCACATTTCACGCAGTCTACATCTTTCACTATCTGTGTGCATTAGTTCAACCTAGATCTACCTCTACTTCTCCTTTTTCTTATCTCTGCTTCTTATATATTCCGCACTATTCCCTCATGCCTTGGAATGTGGCCTATCATCATATCTCTCCTATTTTTTACTGTTTTCCACATATTTCCTTCTGCCCTACCATTTCTAGTACCTTTTTGTTCTTAACTTTGTCTGTCCATGATATCTTCATCATACGTCTGTAGCATCACATTTTATACGTTTCAATCTTTTTCCTGTCCCCTTCTTCTACTTCTAGGTTTAAATCTTTTCCTTGTGTTTGTTTGTTGTCTTTGAGCACAGTAGTTGCTTTTTCTTGTTAAATTTAGCACGACCTTGTGCTAATATTTGTTTTATATTTTTTGCGCTTTTCCCATCTTGCGTTATTTGGCTTTCTGGGTAGCCGAAATCCTTAATCTCTTGTAAGCTCTCGTTATCTATTTATATCCTTCTTTTTGATTTATTTTACTCTCCTTTGCATATCAGTACTTTAGTTTAATTTTTGTTAATTTTCATACCGTATCTCTCTGTTAGAACTGTTTCCATTTCATTAAGAGCAGCTTTTAACTCTTTCTTGCTAGCTGCTAATCCCTTTATATCATTTGCAAATTTAAGCATATCAATCTTTTGTCCCGGCATAATAATTCCAAATGTTTTCTTGCATTTGACAGTATTCATTGCCTCTTCGATATATAAGTTAAAAATTAATGAGGACATCCCCGTTTCACCCCTCTTCCAATATTTACTTCTCTAAGTTCCTGCTCTAATTCGGTTACCGCTGTTTGCTTTTTGTATATACCTAAAACTCATTCCAATTTTTTTAAGTTTTTCGAACATTTTTTTTCCATTTTACATTGTCGAATGCTTTTTCCACTCTATAACGCAAACAACATCTACCCTAGCTGAAACTATTCCTTCGATAAAATACACCAAACGACATGAAAGTATGAAGATATAAAAGAAATCTGCCTTATTGTTATGTAATAATTCAATTGTTCCATAGATTACACATTTTTTCAAATAACGCAAAGAACACTAAATTATTAGAACCCATTGAAAATCGATGAAAAAACTAAGTTAAATCAATACTTGCAAGATCATGTAGAAAATTTAGAGGCTATAAACCAATCAATCTCAAATCAGTTACACGAAAAGCATGTTACAGGCGGAAAAGCTACTAAGTGTATCTTTTCCAAATTATAAAATGGGGGCGGCCTGTAAACAAAATTTAAAGGGGGGTCACCGGCACTAGCTAGCAGAAGGTCGTGGATCATATAGAGGGTTGAAATTTTGAAAAAAGGGTTAAATTAATTTATAATATACTACAAAAATGTGGCACTTACCTTTCATAAAACATTGTGGCTTAATGACAATTGCCAAGGGCGCCAGACAAGTCGAGAATGTCCAAATGTTCGTACAAAACCTTGAGAGACTTGTCATCCCAAGGAGGACCATTGTTTCTTTTAATCAATTCCTCACTTTTTTACTACTTATATAAAAAAATAAGAAAAACTATTGACTTAATCAACGGCAAACAAAACTATTTAATTCACAGAGCAATAAACGTGAACCTCTTACATTCATTGATTTAGAAATTTAAGTGAATAGGTGACTATGGAATTTATGAAAATTTTGAGTACATAAGTAGTTATCAAACACTTGTATATGAAAGAAACTTATATTATAAATCGTACACTAATTTAATCCTACGGTTTATGGCCAAAACGTCCTAACAAATAAACTAACTAAAAATTGGTCATGCTACTTAACTATAAAGACTTACTTACTAATAATTGTCCATTGTTTGAGGGTTGGTTTTAAAACGTACAACAGTTCTTTTTGGGAAGAGAATCTCGCTTGCTGCTTCTGTTTGTAATGTTTAAAAAAATTGACTGGCACACGAACCCGGCAGAATTTTTGACAATATCACTTACTTGTGCGTCACACGCTTACAAGTTTTTAATATTTATCTTGCATCACTATAAATTTGCGAACATATGGGCATAACGCTCGCAAAACTGGAAGAGTAACACTTCTTTCCAATTTTTTTCTAACGTGATACGAAGTGGAATATTCTATGTCATGCCAGAGAACGCTACCCGCGAACTACGCTTTCTCTCTACTTCTTGACTACGGACGGCCCCATTGGAAGAACTCCCTATCTTTGGCTAAAGCCTTCAAATATATAGACTAAATTCCTACCCTAATAATTACGTACGTCATTTTCTGTTATCCAATGACTGAACAGAACCTCCCACAAAACAAGATTTTAGAAACCAAATCCAACTCCTTTTTAGATGAGAATCACGGAAGCAATTATTCTCCCACGGGTTTATATTATCTTTTACTTTCTACGAATTACTTAGTTATTGCAATGTGGTATGGAGACAGTAGTCTGCCATTAACAAAGACCGGCTAACCTACTTGAGCCGAAATGGATTTTAAATACAATGGATGTCTCCAGACTACTTAAAATTACTTGTAATATTTGAACAAGTCAACTTGGAAATAGTTTCCGCTATTTATAATGTTTTGTTTCCTATAATCCGCTGTCAATCAACGAAAGTGTTAAGCTTTTCAAACTGAAATTGGTTTTCTTTATTTACGCTAAAAAGGTACTAAACTTTTAAGAGTTTTATTGTATTTGACTTACGGGGTTTAGAGCTTTAAATGATGACCTGCCGCTGGAATTTACTAGCCCGAAGCTATCGGTAAATGTGGTCTTTTAATATAAAAGATCCTAAATAAAATGAGGTGATTTATTGGTGTAAATTTTTGTTTATACTTTATTCAAGTTACTGAATTTTAATTAATTAATTTGTTTAATCGTTAACATTACAAAATAATGTTACACTCCCCTTACAAAAGGAGATTTTTTCCAAAAATCTTGTGTTAAGAGATTCACTCTTTCATTCCTATTTACTAACTTATCCTTTTCTATCCTTATCCTTATCCTAACTAGTATTTTTAAAACTAAGTTTTTGTATAAATTTTTTTTTTTTTTACATTATAAGCGTCGTTTTCAAGTTTCTTAATTATTAATATTAGGTTATTTTTATTAATATTAGGTTTTTATAACTATTTTTATTCGTCATATCCAATTGGATTTGCTTTTGAATCATTAACATGCCAAACTCCTCTGGATTGACCTGTTTCGTCGGCTAACTCATAAGTGTTTGTTGAAACTTTTTCTGTTATGGTAAAAGGACCTACATATTTCGGTGCTAATTTGGCATTGAAATACTTTGATGCGTCTGAGAGTACAAAATTTTTCTTCCAAACTGTATCTCCCACTGAAAATACTACTTCTCGTCTACGTAAGTCATAGTTATGTTTTGATTTATTATATGCTATTTCTAATTTTTTTGTTATTTCCTGGTATACTTTATTTAATTCTGGAATCCGCTCTATTAGTTGTTTTCTTTCTGAAAATTGAACATCGGTTAAGTTTTCTGAATCAGTTATTTCACCAAAAGAGGAACCATCTATTACCATTTCTCTAACGAAATTTGCGAAATATGGTGACATGCCTATTACTTCATGAACTGCGGTACGAACAGCGCACGAAACCATGGGTAATATCTTGTCCCATACTCTCTGATTATCTGACACATAAGATGCCAACATTGTCTTTAAAACGCGGTTGACTCGTTTAACAGGATTTGCTTGTGGGTGATAATATGCATTAAAAATAATTTTTGATTTGTATTTGTTCATTAAATTTTTAAATAAATGACTTCGAAATTGTACACCGTTATCTACTAGAACATATTGTGGTGCTCCAAAAAAACAAATTATAAACTCTTCCATCTTTTGAACTACGGACGATGCAGTGGCTTGTCTTAACGGAAAAAATAGGGGAAATTTTGTAAATGTATCAACTACAGATAATATACATGTATGTCCTTTTGTAGTCCTAGGTAGTGGACCTACTAAATCTATGGATATCATTTGCCAAGGTTAGAAAATTATTGGATGTCTTGACATTTTTCCTGCTGGAAGTTTTTGTTCTGGTTTGTGTGAAATACAAATTTTACATTGGTTTATATATCTCGCTACTTCTGCACGTAATTTTGGCCAAAAATATTTCTGAGATATCCTTTCATAAGTTTTAAAAATTCCTAAATGACCAGCCGTCGGTTCATCATGAAAACGTTTTAAAATTTCTTTCCTTTGTGATTTTGGAATTACTTCTTTCCAGTTGTCTGTCTCTTCGGTTAAATGTGGAAATTTTGGTTTAACATGTTGAAATAATTTGTGGTCTATTACTTTCCAACAATTATATTTTATTGGATATTTTTCAACATTACTAATCATCTTTTTACACCAATTGTCATACTGAATATTTGATTTTTGAATTTCTTCTTTATTGTTTTTAGTATTTTCGTTTACAATTTTTATGTCTGGTATTATTAGCGTAGAATTTTCAGAGTTGTTTTCATTTTTAATTTGTATAGTTTCAATTATTGGTACAGCCCTCGATAATGCATCTGGAACTACATTATCTTTGCCTTTTCTATTAATTATTTCAAAGTCGTATTGTTGTAATTTGATGGTCCATCTACACAGTCGACCATTTGGATTTTGTAAATTGTTTAACCAAATTAAAGAATGATGGTCTGTTATGACGGTAAAATGTGTTCCCTCTATATATGGACGTAACTTTTCTATACTGAATAGAACTGCTAAACACTCCTTTTCTGTTACGGTAAATTTTCTTTCATTTTGAGTTAGAAATCTTGAAATATAACATATTACTTGTTCGTTTCCATCTATACTCTGCGTCAACACACCGGAAATTCCATAATTTGATGCGTCACACTGAATTGTAAATTCGTATTCGTAATTTGGACAAGTTAAAATTGGTGCTGAAATTAGGCAATTTTTTATAGTGGAAGAGGCTGTCTCGCAACACTTTTCCCAGACAAATTTTCTATTTTTCCTCAACAATGCGGTCAATGGAGCTATAATGGTACTATATCCCTCGACTAATCGACGATACCAAGAAGCCATTCCGATTATTCGTCTTACTTCTTTTACGGTTTTTGGTGTTGGTATTTCTAAAATAGCTTTTACTTTATCTGGGTCTAAGAGACCGTTTTCATTTATTACGTAACCTAAATATTTTAATTCACTCTTACAAAAGTGACATTTTTCCTTACTTAAAGTCAGTCCTGCGCGTGAAAGTCTGTTAAAAACTTCCTGTAATATTTCTAGGTGTTTGTCAAAAGAGTTTGTCAAAATTATGACGTCATCTAGGTAGCAAAATACGAAAGGTTCTAATTCTGGACCTAACACTTTATCTATTAATCTAGACCATGTACTGGGTGCATTTGAAAGACCCATAGGTAAACGTGTAAATTCAAATAACCCTCGATTAGGTATAGTGAAAGCTGTATATTTATAAGAATCTTTATCTAGTGGAATTTGAAAATAAGCGGATTTAATGTCTAAAGTTGTAATAAATTTCGCGTCGCGCAATTTATCTAATATGGAGGAGACGTACGGAATTGGATACGCGTCCTTTTCTGTTACTTTGTTTAATTTCCTAAAATCTACTACAAAACGATAAGAATTGTCTTTTTTCTTCACTAAAAGAATTGGATTTGACCATGAACTGTTGCTTTTTTGAACTACACCTAATTGTAACAATTTATCTAATTCGCTATCTATATGTTTTTGCATTGTAGGTGAAACTGGATAGTATCTTTGCTTAATTGGTTCGCTATTAACTTTAATTTTATGATATACTAAATCGGTACGGCCAAGTTCAGGTACATCACAAAAATATTTTTCAATACTGGTATCTAACAGTTTTCTTTGTGCTACTGTTAAATCTAATGTCGAATGTAAAATCGGTTTTTTCTTTTCGATAGTATCTAATTTTGCAAAGGTGTATTCGCCTTTAAAAATGTCTGGTATTATTCCTATGTTTTTCCAAAAATCTATTCCTAAAACTAAAGTATGCTGAACATCTGGTACTACCAAAACGTCTAACACCACTAAACGTTGTTTTAATCTAATGGGCAACGTAACTGTTCCCAAAACTTTTAAAATTTTAGCATTTGCCAATTGACATTCTTCTTCTTTTCTTTTTAATTTTAAACTTAATTTAATTTAAACCTAAAATTGTATTTGTTGCTCCTGAATCTAATTATGCTAAAATATTTGTTCCTAAAATATCTACACTTACATAAGGACGTTCGTCATTTTTAGACTGTTCTATTACATAATCTAATATAACCTTATTTTTTTGAAATTTTTCTTCTTTATCGTAAATCATATTTTGAACATGTTTTGTCGAATTATAAAATGTGCGGGACACTATACGACTATCTAATGCCCCTTCTTTTAGTTTAAATTATTTCTATATTTTTGACAACGCGGACAACGGTTCAACGTAACATTGTCAGTGCCACATTTATAACAATAGTTCGTTCGTCTTATCTGTCTACAATCGATCTGAAAATGTCCTAACTGGTGACAATTCCAACACGTGGGTGCACGTTTTTTTATATAATTGTTTGAACTAACATTTTGCATTGCTGAAATCTGGTTTCTATTGGAAGACCTACTCTGTGAAATGTTAACATCTGTGTACGCCAAGTCAGTTTCTAAAGTATTCGTTTTTCGAGTTGGTGGGATAAAGTTTTCTATTGATACTTTATGTTCCTCTAGTTTTTTTCCTAACTTTATTAGTTCTCGTATGGAAGTTATTTCGACTAAACTCAATTGTGACTGGTAAAAAGGTAACATATTCTTTCGTAATATTTTCAGTTGTTTTGTCAAAGTGAGTGGTTCTGATAATCTAGCAAACATATTTGTCATTACTGCTGCGTAAAGTCCTATACTTTCATTTTCTCCTTGCGTTCTCGCTTTAATTTCTGTCATTAATTTTTCATCATAATCGGGTGATAAAAATTCGTCTTTTAATGCCTTTTTTAGTTCGGTCCAATTATTTATTAAACATTTATTTGCACGATACCATATTAGTGCTTTATGTGCAAAAAGATCACATGCTTCTGCAAAAAGTTGAGGGTCTGACATATTTCTAGCAAATTTTAATTCTTCGACCCGTTCTAAAAATGCGTTTACCGAAGTATCGCCATTAAATGTTATTCCCCATTTTGCAAATGGAGTAACCTTATAAACTACAGAACTATTATGAGATACATTTTGATTATTATTTTGAAAAGATTTATGTATATTTTGCGTGTGCTCGTCTACGGCCTTAATTTTTTCTTGTTTTGTGGTAGATGATGCTAAGTCTAGTTTTTTGTCAAATTCGATTAAGTCTACGTTATTTATGTCAAATATTTCTGACGTTTCCTCTCGTTCTAGTTCGTCTAAAATTAATTTATCCTCTTTGGAAGCAATTTGTGTTTTTGTCTTTAAAATGTCATTTCCCACTTTACGAAAAGATTCAATTACACGTCCTAACTCTAATTGTAAATTATTCCTAATTTTTTCATCATTATCGTCATCTGGTAAACTTCTGGATAGTCTAGAATAACAATATGCAAATTTTGTTTCTATTCTTACTTTATTACTGTCATAATTTAAAACATTTAAATCTGAAATATGTTTATGTAAAAGTGTTAAAACATTTTTAACAACTGTCACATCTTCAGTAAAATCAAATGGATAGTCAAAATCTTTATCTGGTTCAGTTTCTATTCTAATCGCTTTCCGTAAGGTTTTTCTTAAATCAGTTACTGTCATATTTTCCGTGTTTATTCCTCGTACAGTTATTTCATAAATTAGTTCATCTTTTAATAACCTATCAACACTGTATGTAAATTTCATCTTTGAATTAAAGAATGTGTACAATGTTATCATAAAAATTCTATTTAAAAAGTAAAAATAATATATCTCAAAAAAATTTCCACACAATTATTTCATACTCGATTTTTTTTCTTTTTCAAATGCCACATATATTTTTGAAAGGTTGTAGTTTATATAAAATTGATAATGAAATAAGCAAATAAAAAAATTTTAATTCTTCAAAAAACAAGACCCAAAGACGTCGGGCGTCAAGACTTTTATTACATAAGTCATCCCACAGACGTTGGGCGTCAAGAATTTTCTAACGTACGCTGTCCCACAGACGTTGGACGCCAAGAATTTTCTTACATGCGTACTCCCAAAGACGTTGGGCGCCAAGAATTTTGTTACAGGCGGAAAAGCTACTAAGTGTATCTTTTCCAGTCAAATTATAAAATGGGGGCGGCCTGTAAAACAAAATTTAATGGGGGGGGGGTCACCGGCACTAGCTAGCGGAAGGTCGTGGATCATATAGAGGGTTGAAATTTTGAAAAAAGGGTTAAATTAATTTATAATATACTACAAAAATGTGGCACTTACCTTTCATAAAATATTGTGGCTTAATGACAATTGCCAAGGGCGCCAGACAAGTCGAGAATGTCCAAATGTTTGTACAAAACCTTGAGAGACCTGTCATCTCAAGGAGGACAATTGTTTCTTTTAATCAATTCCTCACTTTTTTACTACTTATATAAAAAATAAGAAAAACTATTGACTTAATCAACGGTAAACAAAACTATTTAATTCACGGAGCAATAAACGTGAACCTCTTACATTCATTGATTTAGAAATTTAAGTGAATAGGTGACTATGGAATTTATGAAAATTTTGAGTACATAAGTAGTTATCAAACACTTGTATATGAAAGAAACTTATATTATAAATCGTACACTAATTTAATCCTACGGTTTATGGCCAAAACGTCCTAACAGATAAACTAACCAAAAATTGGTCATGCTACTTAACTATAAAGACTTACTTACTAATAATTGTCTATTGTTTGAGGGTTGGTTTTCCAACGAATAACAGTTCTTAATTTTGGGAAGAGAATCTCGCTTGTTGCTTCTGTTTGTAATGTTTAAAAAAATTGACTGGCACACGAACCCGGCAGAATTTTTGACAATATCACTTACTTGTGCGTCACACGCCTACAAGTTTTTAATATTTATCTTGCATCACTATAAATCCGCGAAGATTTGGGCATAACCCTCGCGAAACTGGAAGAGTAACACTTCTTTCCAATTTTTTTCTAACGTGATACGAAGTGGAATATTCTATGTCATGCCAGAGAACGCTACCCGCGAACTACGTTTTTCTCTACTTCTTGACTACGGACGGCCCCATTGGAAGAACTCCCTGTCTTTGGCTAAAGCCTTCAAATATATAGACTAAATTCCTACCCTAATAATTACGTACGTCATTTTCTGTTATCCAATGACTGAACAGAACCTCCCACAAAACAAGATTTTAGAAACCAAATCCAACCCCTTTTTAGATGAGAATCACGGAAGCAATTATTCTCCCACGGGTTTAAATTATCTTTTACTTTCTACGAATTACTTAGTTATTGCAATGTGGTATGGAGACAGTAGTCTGCCATTAACAAAGACCGGCTAAACTACTTGAGCCGAAATGGATTTTAAATACAATGGATGTCTCCAGACTACTTAAAATTATTTGTAATATTTGAACAAATCAACTTGGAAATAGTTTCCGCTATTTATAATGTTTTGTTTCCTATAATCCGCTGTCAATCAACGAAAGTGTTAAGCTTTTCAAACTGAAATTGGTTTTCTTTATTTACGCTAAAAAGGTACTAAACTTTTAAGAGGTTTATTGTATTTGACTTACGGGGTCTAGAGCTTTAAATGATGACCTGCCGCAGGAATTTACTAGCCCGAAGCTATCGGTAAATGTGGTCTTTTAATATAAAGGATCCTAAATAAAATGAGGTGATTTATTGGTGTAAATTTTTGTTTATACTTTATTGAAGTTACTGAATTTTATTTAATTAATTTGTTTAATCGTTAACATTACAAAATAATGTTACAAGCAACAAATGAATCTATACAAACGAAATAAAAATAGGCAGTCGGTAATAGAAATCTAACCTACACAAGATTTGTATAAAACGAGGAAAAGAGAAGCTTCACAAACGAAAATATTAAATCCTTATCAAAAGGTAACGAATCCTATTCTAATTGACGGAAACAAAATTTCGATAGATAAAAAGATTTATCATAAAATATCTAAAACCTTAACGTTTTGTTTCATAATAAAGGAAACGATGATTATCTCACTTATTCTCTCGAGCTTGAGCATAGAAACAACTTTGAAAATAGAAGAGTAAAAAACCCACTCCTTCCTATTCAAATTAGACAATGTTGAATTCAGTTTCCAAACATACATTCCGATACCACGTAAACTTAATTATCCAGAAAAAGCATATAAGAGAATAAAACATGATCTGAAACATCCAGAAAATGTAATTCCACAAAAGGACACACAAAATCAATTTTCAAATGTACTAAAAAATAAAAATTTCAAACGCTTTATCACTACCGTCAATAACTACGATTAAATTAAATACATTTTCCATTATGGCGAATAAAGAGATGACATAAATGGCAAGGGTCGATTATCAAAATGGCTATTCGGAACTTTATAGTCAGACGGCGAGCAACAGATAATTTTTTATTTAGATGCTTTAGTAAGTAATTATCAAAAATTAAGGAACGATTTAAAATCACAAAGATCTCTATTACAAGAAATGACTAATACCTATGAACCCAAAACTCTTAACGAAAAAAATTCTTATAAGAAACCAACTGAGCAATTTGTCTGTAAAAGAGAGCATTTTCACGATCGAATATTGTCTACAATTTAACAACTAAGTTATATTCAGTTCTAAATTTAATTGATAATTTGGAATTAGTTTAATCAGTTGCACATCTTAACATATTGCACAGTTTGATAATTAACCTAGTCTGTTGCATGGCGTTATTTCAAAATTAAATGATATTTATGAAACGGATCAAATACTCTATTTACAAAATTTTATTAACTGCTATTCTTTATTTTTAACCAAGTATCCATTCGAGAAAACTTGATATTATTTAAAAGTCATACTCCAGTATTACAAGGTGTGGCAACTAAATAACGAGAATTTTTATTTCTAGATCACTTATTTAGTATTTACAATGATTTATGCACCCATGTCTTTACAGTACTCTCATCTGCGTCTACCACACTTGGTCCAACGTTTTTCCGATTTCTGGAAGGGTGGAAGTCTCCAGTAAACTCTTCAACACTGACGTTGCGGCACGTTGACTGTCCTCCAAATCCTCATAGCGATGTTCTTTCATTGATTTCTTCAACTTTAGAATTAGCCAAAAGTCCAGTGGAGCCAGATCATGGTTGTAGGGGCGGGGGAGTGGGGGCGTTGTTATGTTCATACTAGTTAAAAACTGTTTAACTTTTAATGATGTGTGAGCAGGCGCATTGTCATGGTGAAGGATCCAACCTTTTTGGCTAATTCCGCCCTCACACGAGACATTCAATGGCACAATCGCTTAAGAACTTCAATATAAAATTCTGAAGTCACCGCTTGACTATTAGTAAGAAGTTCTCGTTGCACAATACCTCAAATATCGAAAAAAATGAGCAATATCTTGATTTAGCTTCGAGACATCCGGGCTTTCGTGGAACGCTCTCCCCCCTTTTCAACCCACTGTTTGCTCTGTCGACGAGCTTCAGAGTCATATTGATATACCCAACTTTTTCCTGCCGTTATAATCGAATTTAATCTGTCACGCCCTTCACTCTAAATTTGTTCAAGAAAGTCCTCGCAAGTCGACCGTCGCAATTCTTTTTGTTCCGCTGTCAGCACTTTCGGAACAAGCTTTGCACAGAGCTTGCGCATCAATAAATCATCGTGTAGCATCTGGCGAATGGTTTGTTTATTAATACCGAGTTCATTTGACATCACTGGAGTGTGAGGCGTCGATCTGTCCGCACCAAAACTCTCACACTTTCTACGATTTGTCTAGTGTGCACGATTTTAGGGGCAGTTGACCTTGCATCGTCTTGCGTCAATTCTCGGCCTGACACAAAACGTGCAGCCCATTCGTACACACGTGGTATTGATAAGCAGTCATTACCAAACACGTTGCAATTTACCAAAAACTTCGGCTGGTTTTTCGCCAAATTTTACCAGAAACTTGATGACGATACGTTGCTCGTTTTTCAGGTCACACATTTTTGTACGTCACGACAGCACACTACTAACTATAAAAAATCGCAGAGCACAAAATCTAACACCGATCACTATCAAACTTGGCAAACTTATATATAAGCACGTGACCTTTACGTCAACAAATTTTCAAGTTAATAGTGTTACTCCTATAGGAGCTATAAACACATTCTCGTTATTTAATTGCCACACCACGTACCATCCCAATTCTAATATCTTCAAATATGCCCAATTCTTATTGACAACATAATTATCAATTTATTTATTTATTTATTTATTTATTTATTTATTTGTTCCAACGTTTCAGTAGTCTGCTACCTGAAATTTAAGCAGACTTGGCTTCCCCACAGAAGGTAACCGTCGGTAAGGCGTGCGTGTGTGTGTGGGTGTGTGTGTGCGCGCGCTTGAAGGCATGTGTTATGTGTGTGTATGTGTGTGTGGTGTTTGTGTGTGTGTGTGTATGTGTGTGTGTGTGTGTGTGTGTGTACGTGTGTGTATGTGTGTGTATGTGTGTGTATGTGTGTGTGTGTGTGTGTGTGTGTGTGTGTGTGTGTGTGTGTGTGTGTGTGTGTGTGTGTGTGTGGGTTGTGTATATGAGTTATGTATGTGATGTTGATGTCCGTGTTACGTTCCCCCTGTTAAGAACAGGACCGTCGGCAGCCCGATATCCCAGTCGTCAAGGAAGAATGTTCAACGGACGTTGCCTTGTCAATCCGGACCATCGGTAGCCGGAAATCCAGATGTTGAAAAGGCAATGTAAGTGTGTGAATAGGCATTTTTGTTTGTATGGTGTGTGTGTGTGTATGTGTGTGT
The DNA here is from genome assembly GCA_036346225.1 of Platerodrilus igneus. Lineage (NCBI taxonomy): Eukaryota > Metazoa > Arthropoda > Insecta > Coleoptera > Lycidae > Platerodrilus > Platerodrilus igneus. Next base: position 490,135 of record JARFIW010000229.1, on the reverse strand, counting down.
GAGGGTTGTGTGTATGTGTGTTGTGTATGTGATGTTGGTATACGTGTTACGTTCCTCCTTTAGGGCCAGGACCATCGAATGCTGGATATCCCAGTCGTCAAGGAAAAACGCTCAACGGATATTGCCTTATCAGTCCGGACCATCGGCAGCCAGAAATCCAGATGTTGAAAAGGCAGTGTAAGTGCGTGAATATGTTGTGTTTGTAAAGTGTGTAAGTGTGTGTGTGTATGTGTGTGTGTGTATGTGTGTGTGTTATGTGCGTGTGTGTGTGTGTGCGTGTGTGCGTGTGTGTGTGTAAACAACCTTACTTATTAATCAACAACAACGAATATTGGACAACTGATGAAAAATGTTCAGAAATTGAAAATTATTATTATTGACAACAACACAGCTTGCATAAAAATCAACCTTGTATGACAGAACTAATAAAAACAAGTAATAATGCTTGCCCAGGTATAACAGTGCAATTTTACGAATATACAATAACGCAAGTAAATGCTGGCGATATTTTTGTAATACCTGCAAAACCCATTAGTGCGCAATCTCAGTGTAACAACGAAGAACTGTTCGAAATCAAAAACCAAGCGTAGTTGCTTTAGGAACGTGTTCAATGAAGATAAACGGAAAATTGTACTTTCCCGAGGTAACTATTCACAAGCTCATACATCAATTACCTAAATTCAACAACATGCACTTCAATTACAAGAAATCGATAGCGAAAAAATCAAACACCTGAAAATAATTGCAAGCAACTTGAATTCGACAGAGCTTGAAAATCCTATATAAAATTCAGTTGCATGGATTAATACTACAGAGTAGGGCACGGAAACCGCCCACACTTCAAAAGGCTGGCAAAACAAAACTAAATGATATATTCCAAAAAGGTTTTATTTCCTGGAAAGGATATATAATATAGTATTTTTAAGCTATGTTTTTAAAATAGTATCCTTCAAATGATGGCCTTGGAGGGCGACACACACATTGAGCCTTTCTTGAAAGTTTCGCATGACTTTCACGAGTGTGGCGGGGGTTATCTGCACGATTTCTTGCTCAATTGCAGTCTTCAGGTCAGCCAGGGTTCTAGGACGAACTTCAAAAACCTCCGCCTTGAGGTAACCTCACAGATAATTATCGCATGTGCTTAAATCTGGAGAGCGCGGTGGCCACTCGACCGTCTCGCGCAAGGAGATCACCTTCCCAGGCAACATCTCCTGAAGGATAGTGCGAAAACGACGGGCAGTGTGTGCTGTAGCACTATCTTGCTGGAACCGGAAGCTGTGTGGATCATGCTCTTGACCAAATTCTTTGATTTCAGGCCTGACAAAATTCTTAAGCATGTCACAGTACCGGTTTGAGTTAACAGTAGCGGTGACGCCATTCTCTTCAAAAAAGTAAAGCCCAATAATGCCACGGACGATACTGTACACCAAACTGTTACCTTTGGGCTGTGCAGAGGTGTTTTGTGAAGCTGTCGAGGGTTTTCATTTGACCAGTAGCGAAAATTTTGTTTATTAACACACCCTGAAAGATGAAAATGAGCTTCGTCGCTACTCCACAAAATTGCAGTAGGAGGCACTTTGCGAAGGATCGTCTGACAACATACCACACGCAGTCCCCAGTCCGTTGGGGACAACTCCTGCACAATCATGATCTTGTAGGGGCGCATCTTGAGTTCACAATGCAAAATCCGCCTCACTGTTCTCGTCGAAATCTGAAGAGCAGCAGCATGTTTGCGCGCAGAACGCGTTTGAGACTATTCAATCGATGTCCTAACCCTACCGACGTTTTCGGGGGTTCTGACGGTCACAGCAGGGCTCATCTTCTTCACGTTTAGTGCAGATCCACTTTTCCTAAATTTTATCACCGAACATAAAATTGTTTTCCGGTCGGGAACACTAGCAGACGATGACAAATTGTACTGCGTGCGGAATGTCCTTCGTGTCGCAATAACAGATTCACCATTTTTTATAAAACTCCCGATAACAAACGCACGTTGCGCTCCAGTCCACGCTATGGTTACTACTGAAAACTAGATCATCCACCCCTCCAAATAAGACTAACCCGACCCTTGTGGAATGGCCCATTCCCCACAGCCAATTATTGAAATGTAGGAGGTTCCCATGCCCCACCCTGTACATTTATTTTACTATTATTTTTAAGTATAATTTTAGTGTACTATACATTAAGATTTTAAGGCCTAGAATTAAAAAAAGATAACATTTTGAACCCGAAAATAGAGATACCCTTATTTTCAAGCTCAAGGAAGGAGCAGTGGTATTATCAAAACCCAGGTTAAAGTAAACTATAATAACACCATTAAACACAATTGTATTTTCCATATTACTTACTAGCTGTTATTTTTCCATTATTGTTAATCATAACTAAATAGAAGAAAGGTCCTTTCTCTTTTCGGAAATAATATAAAACCCAGGACCAACAAAAATGAATCATCAGTGGTTACCAGATGTAGCAATTATAGTTGTATACAAATTGTAATACTGGTCAAAATCAAATATAAATTTTTTTTTATTAATTTCTTCAAATAAAAATATATAATACTTGCCGCTACAAAAAGCTCCTTTAATACCATGTAATATGTCACTTGGCCTGAGGCATATTGCCATGTTCCAGCTAAATAACCTTTCAGTTTCACTACGGTTATTTACTTCTGATTTGAGCTTATTTCATTACATACACTTGTAATGTTTTAAAAGAAACAAGTTTTATGTTTTCTAAAACAATTTCTGTTTTATTCTATAACCTTGAATAATTTCCTTTCTCTTTAGAATACATAAATGGCATATAAATGCGTATTTATAAAGTGTTACTTTTGTTCATTAGCGGTTATGTTTCCACATTATTTATTTATTTATTCTAACATTACATTTAGTCTGCTACCTAAAAATTACAGCAAACCTGTTACTCCTAAGAAATCTAACAGAATTATTTGCTACCTTAAATTATATTAGTTAGTAGTAGTAGTAGTAGTAGTAGTAGTAGTAGTAGTAGTAGTAGTAGTAGTAGTAGTAGTAGTATCTTTATTATTTTTATTACTATAAATACAAAAACAATATTGATTGTTAAAGAAATGTATACTTACACATATACGTACACATACATTTATTCATGTATTGGGCCTTAAATCTTTAAAAAATCCAAATATTTATTAATAATTTGAAAGCAGGTACTCGCAATATCCTTTTTTGAATTTAATTAATGTAGGAAAGGCTTTTATATTATCGGGAATAGAATTCCAAAGGATTGAAGCAGATACAACAAAAGATGAACGAAACATTTCAGTATGGTGTATGGGAATAGTTAGAGTATGATAATTTCTTGTGTTATGATGTCCTAGTGATAAAGGAGCAAATTTTGAACTTAAATATAATGGGCCAAGATTATGAAGTAATTTATAGAGCATAATAGCAATATGTAATTGACGTTGTTCATTTAATTTTAACCATGATAATTGTTTAAAGAGGGGTGTTATATGATCACGACGTTTAACATTGTAGATAAATCTAACACAACTATTTTGTGTCTTTTGTAACCGACTGCTATTAACTAAGGGTAAATAATGGTATACAACATCACAATAGTCAAATAAAGGCTGTATGAGAGATCGGACAAGGCGAACCTTAAGATTGAAAGGAAGAAAACGCTTTACTCGGTTTAGTGAATGAAGTGAAGCAAAAACTTTTTGGCATATGTAGGTAGTATGGTTTTTCCAAGATAAACTAGGATCGATTATCACACCAAGATTTTTAACTGAAGAAAAAAGTGTTATAGTTGCATTGTTTATTTCTACTTTAGGAATATTTAATAAATTAATTTTGCTTAATAACTTACGGCTGCCTAATAAAATTGCCTGACATTTAGATGGATTTATTGAAAGTTGGTTATCTTCACCCCAAGTTTGAATTTTAGCAAGATCAGCATTAAGATTAGCTACAGCACGTGTAAGATCATTAGCATAACAATGATAGTAAATTTGTATATCGTCAGCATAACAATGATATTTACTAAATTGCAGAATTTGAGGAAAATCTTGAATATATAATGAAAACAAAATTGGGCCAAGTATACTTCCTTGTGGGACTCCTGCCTGTAAGTTAGCCCAGGTAGACCAACGATCACGTTCTTCTGTAACAATACGCTGCTTACGATCTATTAAATATGAATGAATCCACATAATTGCGTTGTCTGAAAAATTATTAAGTACTTTTAGCTTGGCTAGTAGTATTTCAAAATTTACATTATTAAAGGCAGAACTAAAATCTAGTAGTACAAGGATCGTGAGTTGTTTATTATCCATTGCTTTTTTTGCATCATCAATTACTCGAATTAGAGCCGAAGATGTATTATGATTCTTTCTAAAACCAGATTGAAATTGATCAAATAGATTATTGGAATTCAAGAAATCAGATATTTGATCCAATGCTATATATTCAATGGCTTTAGATAAAGTAGGAAGAATGCTAATGGGACGATAATCAGATGGGCAAGATGGTAATGATTTTTTAGGCAAAGGCCTAACTAATGCTTTTTTCCAACATTTAGGAAATGTGTTGGTACAGAAAGATTGATTAATAATAGAAACAATTGTATCTAGTGCCGAAGGAGTATTAGCAAGAGCATTGATTTAGATATTTCATCAAATCCTGTAGCACTTGATTTTATGCGTAAAATGGATTTAGAAACTGTATCACCATCAATAGTACGGAAGGTGAATTCTGGACAAACAGGAGTATTAAAATTGGTTATGTTTTGAATATTATTTTCAATACGATGGTGGTCAATATTGTTGATTGAAACAAAATGATTATTGAGGTCATTTAAATCAAGAAATGTTATAATTCAGTAGGAATTTTACCTACACCAAAAGATTTTAGTTCCTTCAAGTTTTTGCACAATTTAGATTTGGTGATAAGGAATATAGGTAACGTATTTTGAGTTTCTAATGAGTTGCTTTGTTTTGTTACGTAAAATTTATAATGCCTATGATTTTCAACGGAGGGTAAATGTTTAAAATTCTGTGCTGCAACATCTCTCATGCGTCTAATTTCTTGTATTTGATTAGTTAGCCAGGGAGCTTTAGGTTTGGTTATACGTATGGTTTTAAATGGGGCATGAGTATCAAAAAGATCATTAACAAACGTATTAAATTTTTGGAGTTTGGAATCAGTTTAGAAATGTCAAGAACGGGTATTTGACCAAAAGAAACGGCTTTATCTTTAATCGAAACTATAATATGGTCTATACGAGAATGAACTTCCCGAAGAGGAGTTACTAGATGGTGCGTTGCAGTAAGAGGTAATATATGTAGATTACAAGAAGATGTAATCGTTTTTAATTGGATAACATCACTTGTATCGTTATTTAGATTTATATTAAAATCACCTAGTATAATTACATCATTATAGGAAGGCAAGTATTCATACAATGCATCTTCAATGTCGGTTAAGTAACCAGTATTTGGTGGACGATATACAACACCAATTAAAATTTTTTGATTATTAAAAGAAATTTCTACAAATAAATATTCGGGTCTGGACCGGTATACAGATTGTGACGAGGTTATTATTTTAGTTTTTAAATCATCTCTTACAAATAGTGCTACGCCACCTCCACGTTGTTGCACGCGATCATTTCTTAGCAAATAGTAGCCATGTAAATTAACAAGTCCGTTATGAAGAGAAGGTTTAAGCCAGGTTTCTGATACTGCGATACAATGTGAATCACTGGAATCAAATATTTTAGTAAAATTGTCGAATTTGCTCAGTAGTGATTCTGAATTTACATGGCAACAATGGAAAGCCCTTGGATATTTATGTAAAGCTTGTTTGATACGATTGGAGGTAGATGGAATATTAGGTAATGATGAAAGAGTGTTATTGCCAATATCAATGCTATCAAGATTTGTGTCAATATTACATAAATCAAAAAAGCAATCAGCCATTTAGTACTATTAAACTAAACAAAAGGATAAAGGATTTCTGAAAGATAAAAGCCCATCATTTATCATCAAATATAAAACTGCAGTCACACAAAAGAAATATATAATAACAGATACAAAACTAAGTATAGATGAATATTTTTATAAAATACGAACTTTAAATTGCAAACAAAAACAAATTGAAATTTTATATAAGTACTACATACAAAATAATCCTGCATGGTAATTCAAATAAAGATTAAATAAACAAAAATAAAGATTAAAAATTGTTCGGTAACAATAATATAAAATAACTTTATTGCATATGCTTTACCACTGCTATTCTTTTAAGTTCATTGAGTGATTTAATCTTCCAAATTTTATTATCAAATTTTATACAAATTGTACCACTGGAGGTCCAAGTATTACGGTTGCCTATTAGATTTGTAGCTTCTTTTAATAATATAGAACGTTGTTTTGTTAAATCTTCTTTAATTACGACATTACTTCCTTTGAGTTTCATTTTGTTTCTATAAACGATATCCTTTACTGAGCGATTTAAAAATTTTACTATAACAGGCCGGTTCATTCCTTTGTTATAGTTGGGTAAACGATGACAGTAATCGATATCTTGTGAATTGATGTTTATACCTAATTTATCAGAACAAATTTTTTGTATCACCTGTTGTGTGTTTTCATTAGGAAATTCTTCTATTCCAAAAAATCGTAAATTATTTAGGCTCAGGTTGGATTTAGCGCCAGCAGAAATTTTATTAATATAGGGTATCAATCGAAGCAGAATAACGAGCTGAGTCGAATGGTACCGGTCCCTATGTGCGGAAACTTCCGGTTAAAAAGTTATGAATTTTTAAATATTATAATGTTTATACATAGAAATCAACACTAAACAACTCTCCTAGCCTCCCAGGACATAACCTATCCTTAAGTAACTTATCCTTGGGTAACCTATCCTTAACTAACCTAAGCTAAAATTATAAATTAAAATTATAATGAATTTATCAAAAAGAAAATGATTATCAACCATCGGTAATCGAAAAGAATGTCAATATGTATTAATACGCATGTGCAGGTGAGAAGGTACCACCCCTTGTCTAAATAGACTCTCCCTCTCTTCCTATTGGCTGCTCTTCATCACGTAATAATAAGATATAACTCCAGCAACTACTGAAATTACGTTTCAGTTGTCAGTTAGCTTTCAGACGCTACAGGTCAGCAATTTTTCATTTTCAGTTTTCCTTGCTTTTTCTTGCTTTATTCTTCATTTGTGCTTCAGCTTTCAACCACATCAGTCGAATTTTGTTAAGGTAAGTGAATTCTTGTTTATTTTAATTCTTTATTTATTTTTTATTTAGAATGAGTGGCTATCAGCGTATTTGGAATACGCGGAGGCTTCCTATAGAAGCAGATGGTCGGCGATGGGCCGTTGACCAGGGCCTCATTCCTAGAGTGACTCCTGATTGCAGGAGTCACCGGACAGCGATGAGGCTGTACACCGAGGGCCAACATGGTATTGGCCGCTTTAGATGCCCCAAACGAGCGTGCAACAACTCTAAGTCCGCGGTGGATGGCACCTGGCTTGCCCATGCCTATCTCAAGCCGTACCAGGTCGCTTGGCTCATGTACGGCTTTGCCCATGATTGGCCAGTAGAGTTGGTGCGTGGTGAATGTGTTGATCTCGATCAAGAAGACCGGACGCTCTTGGGACAAGACACCATTGTTGCTTGGTAAACAATTTATTATTTTTTTATCTAAATTTTATTTTTAGGAACCGATATTGCCGAGAAATGATTGTCGATGACTTTTGTTTTCGGCAATCAGACGTTATGCTTGGAGGACCTGGACATATAGTCCAAATCGACGAGGCGAAGTTCGGGCGCCGCAAATACGAGAGGGGCCGAATTATTGAGGGCCATTGGGTCCTCGGTATGATTGAAGATGGTCGGGAAGATATTGTAATGCAAGTGGTTGATTACCGTGATTCTGCCACTTTGATCTCGGCCATCAAGGAGAAAGTTCTTCCCGGAACCGAGATTCACACGGATTCGTGGGCGGCCTACAACCAGCTAAGTGAACATGGGTTCATTCATAAGACGGTCAACCACAGCGACCTTGAGAATCGGTTTGTTGGTAAGTAATTTATTTTTATTTTTATTTTCAAATTATTTTTTTTCTTAGCTCCAGATGGTACTCATACACAACGGATTGAGGCATCTTGGCGCCCAGCCAAGGACTGGTTCCGTCAACGGAACTCGGTGCCTCATGAAGAGTTTGCCTTGTTCTTGTGTGAGTACCTTTGGCGTCGAGACGTTCGTAAACGTAAACTCGACTCAATGGAGGCTCTTTTGAATGCAGTTCGCCGAGAGTATGGCGACTTCCGCGCCTAGGCCTTAAGGCTAGTTCCAATGATGGTTTACTGAGGGACAGGAGAGTGAAGCTGACCGCCTCTACGCGGTGCTCTCTGGAAACGCTGTATGCGCCTAAACGGTCAGCAAATATTATTAATTAATTAAGTTATGTTAGGTTAGGTTAGGTCAGGTCAGGTCAGGTCAGGTTAGGTTAGGTTAGGTTAGGTTAGGTTACTATTGATTTCTATGTAAAAACATTATAATATTTAAAAATTCATAACTTTTTAACCGGAAGTTTCCGCACATAGGGACCGGTACCATTCGACTCAGCTTGTCATTCTGCGTCGATTGATACCCTATATTCATAAAATTTCTGCTGGCGCTAAACCCAATCTCTACCATTATTTAATCTTGAATATTGTTCTAGTGAATCGTATTTATCAACAAGCTCATCAATTTTCTTCTGTGCGTCGTCTAATCTGTTTTGCATAATATTAACTTCTTGACGTATGGCATTAGTACTTTCTTCAACTAAAACAACGTACTTGTGTACTTATTTGACTGACTATATTATTGATTAAACTAGGTGAATTTAGAATTTTTTCTACTATACGCTGAACCAGTGGCGTAACTACGATTTTTGGGCCCCCCCGCAAAAATTTTAAAGTGGGCTCTCTTTAAAATGTATTACTTTTACTGGCTTATATTTAGCCATATTTTTAAATTATAGTACATGTAGAGAAGGAAGCAGTATAGAATTAAATACATATACTATATTAATCAAGTGCTTTATTAATTATAAAACCAAATTACATAAATTCAAACTTATAAGTTAATTAATATTAAATCTACATATTTATACGCCGCACAAAATTATTTACACCTAAAAATTTGATACAGTAAAAAAACCTATGAGCTAGCAGACATTCCAAATCAAATTCAAAATTTTGTTTTTCTTGCATGTTTTGCTGCAAACGCGTTTATTGTATCCTCTATATTCATATTTTTGGCAGTGTCATGTTCTACTGCTAAGAGGGATAAATCGTCTAATCTATCTTGTGAAGTGCGGTTCCTAAAATAATTTTTAATAATTTTTAATTTTGAGAAAGATCTCTCCGCACTTGCAACGCTAACGGGTAAAGTTAGGTATAACATTAAGGCTGTTATGGTGTTTGGAAAACTGCTAGAACCTGTAGATTTGGAAAGTACTAGATATTCTAAAATTGTAAGATACCGTTAACATTTTTAATTCATCACAAATAAGTCTATTATTTTTGAGTGTAGTAAGTTCTATACCTATAGCATCATTTAAATCTTTGTAGTAAAATTTTTGCAATTGTTTTGCCTTAGATAAAATATCGTCTGCAGTTAAATTCAAAAATACATTAGGTTCTAAGAAATTAAACTTTTCGTTTACATGAAAAAGCGATTTAAAACGATTCGACAGCTGTGAAATTATAATATCCATTACGCGATAAAATACATTTATTTTAAATTTAAATTCTTCATCATTAAATCGATAATCATTGGATAATTCATCGTAATGCTTTTTATTTTTGGTTGCCTTTTTTATAAATTCCGGTTTAATATTCCATTGCCCTGCAACTTTCGCTGCTTCCTCCTTGATGTTGGAATAGTTATTTCTTGTTTGCTTGAAAAATTTTAAAGTTTTTGTAATAAGAGAGTTATCTGATTAATATTCGCCTTTTCACTCTGAGCAGTTTGTGAGAGCTTGTTAAGCTCTTCTAGAATTTGACTTAAAAAACACTAAAAAATAAAATTAAAATTATCCATGCTAGTTAATATTTGCTTTGCGTCATTTCGTTCATCTGTTTTTTGATATCATAATAATTTTATTAAGAGACATTACTATATCTTTATACCGAATTCTTATGGCAGCTAAAGATTTTACTCGATCCGCCCAACGTGTCGGATTTAAGCGTTTCAATTGTGTGAAATTTTCTTTAAAACAGAAAGCCAATTCCATCTTACTATACTATTAGCAAAAATGTATATATGTTTTCTAAAAGTAGAAAAACGATTCTATTTCTTTTATACCTTTAACGGCATCATTTATGACTAGATTTAAGTTATGGGCACTACAGTGCATATATAAGGCTGCAGGCTCTATGTTTAAAATTCTCTTTTGCACGCCAGAATACGTACCGCTCATAACGTTAGCTCCATCGTAGCCCTGCCCTCTACATTTATTTATATCTAATTGCATGTTGGTTAAATTGCTTAATATAGTATTACATAGTCCTTCAGCAGATTGGGACTCTACTTTTGTAAAACCCACAAAAGTTTCACAAATATCTATTTTGGTTACCTCTCCCAAGCTGTCTTTTTAAAATCAATATATCTTACAATTTTACTTAATTGATCAATCTTAGTTATATCCTGTGTAGTGTCTATTATGATTGAGAAAAAGGAGCGGATCTAATTTTATTTAATAAAATATTTTTAAGTGTGCGCTTAAAGTATTAATAATATCGTTTTGAATTTTGGGGAAAGATATTTAATTGAACCTTTGGGTCGTTCAAGCACTTTTTGTAATATAGGATCATAGTTACTAATTAAATGAACTAAACTTAAGAAATTACCGTTGTAACTGTCTTTTGAATCAGAAAACTTTCTCTATGTCCTCGAAATGACAGCATGCGCTGGGATAGTGTTAAAGTAACATTGAAAAGTCTGTGTAAAACATTTTTCCAAAATTCAGTTTCTTGTTTTAATAGTAGAGTATCTTTCTTATCTATGGTATAATTTTTTCCACATATCGTAAATAAAACAACAAGTTAAATGAGATTGAGCAAGCAAATGCTCTTTAATTTTTTATAAACCCTTCCAATCATTAATTCCGGTCGTCCAACTTGACCTTACTGAAGCAAACAGCCAACATGGTTGACAATAAACACAATTTTTAATTTAGAATAACACAACCACCCATTTGAATTGTGTGGTAAGTTTAACGTATTGCTTTTATTTTCGCTTGCAGTTATTAAGTAATAATAGTGAACTGAAAAACTTCTATTTTATTATCTTTAGGAAACGCACCATCTGGTCTACACAATCCGTAATTAATTATTTCTTTTCTTAAATTGTCATGTTGTAAAACATTGATTTTTAAAAATGTGCAAAATCGGTTGGATATTCTTTCGTCAGATCCATAGATAGTTCATTAAGTGAAAAGTACTACTCACATTTACCTCTGTAATTGTAGTGGTATCTAGTTCCAAATTTCTATCGCGGCCGTCATTATGTGATGTACTTGCGCCCTGGGTGAGAGTTTTAAAATTGTTGACGACTGCTGTTCGTCTGTAGCGGAACTAGTAGATGCTACTGTCGAAAGCCCAATTTCTTTCATAGATTGTTCTTGTTTTTCGGACTCTTTAGAAGTAAAAAAGGAACTTATTTTTGGAATCTTGCTCTTTGATTCTTCCAATAGTTTCCTTTTTCGTTTTTTGCAGCGCCGCTTGTAGTGCTCATTGTATATTATTTCCTGCAATTTTGAATGAAATTAATTATAATGTAATTAGATAAGTAATAATTATTTAAAAGCCTTTTGAAATTACAAATAACACATACATACTTTGCTTTAAATGCTTTAATTAACAAAATATAAATGATTTTTATTGAATGCTTAAAGATTTATTTATATGTATTTCTCAGCGCGACTTCAACTATGATCAAATCAATAGTAGTTTAATAAAAATAGATATAAATACTTACGTTTAAATATGAAAGACCTCCTGTAATACGAACACAACACTATTGAGTAAAACGTACTGGAATGCTTTTTACTTCCTTTCCGTTATATATAATGCAGCTAATGCAAATACGTTGCAACCAGCTGACTAGAAACCACAAAATGAATTTCTTTCTAGTATTATATTTCTAGAAAGCGAAGGTTACTAAGCTACCTGCCATCCTGTGAATCTGTACTGTACAGACAATAGCCCTTTTATTCCTATTTAAAATCCCACAAACCAAACTAACCCTACTATACGTCGTTTAATAATGCTTTACCACTTTATACAACTTATCACTTAAGAATAATATAGACATCTTTGTTATTAAAATTTACAGTCTCTTTCATCTGTTTATTAACCCTTACAAAATAGGACAGAACGGATAGAAAGAAGAAAGGATGCAGGCTGCAGGTGGTGTTCAGTATTTATCTTAATTATTATTTCTTGTATTTCAGCAGTTCCTAGTAGTAACATCAAGAAAACGTTCGTTAACCTGCGGTTTCTGAATTATCTGCAATATTTTCTTGACCGTTTCTTACCTGCCAAATACGTTGAAGATGAATAAGTTGAGTTTATTATCGTTTGGGCCTTCTTGCACTTGGGGCCCCCCCGCATAGCGGGGGCTGGCAGGGGTGTAGTTACGCCACTGCGCTGAACCATCGCATCTTCTTTAACCGTAGATCGTAAATGAATCGTTTCTGGCATTTTTATTTTAGTGATGAATTATTGAAAAAGGAATTAGCAGTGGTTAAGCAAACGTAGTCTACTCGTAGTAACTATTCATTAGAAATTTGGTGCAAAACATTTTTAAAGTTCAGTTTAATAATACAAAAATATTTTGTAAAATATCAACTGTCAAAGTCTGTCAAATTCTAAACTAAATTAATTTACAAAATACCTTTTCTTCCAAGTTTTGTAGCTTTTTAATAGCATATCCAGTTCACAAAATTTAATATTATTGTATGAACATTCTTTAGTGTATTAATTAATGCTGTTTATCAGTAAAAAGTTACAAAAGCCGCAGCGAACACTGTCACTTTACACAAACGACATAGCGTAAAAATAGATATTCTAGTTTTATATTATTTGCGTTTGGAAATACTCGCGTGTGTGTGTGTGTGTTTGTGTCTGTGCGCGCGTGTGGGTGCGTGTGTGTGTGTGTGTGTTTCTGTCTGTGGAATGTCCTTGGGACTGCTTTCCTTCCCAGCTTCCGGCCGTCGGCAGCCGGAAATCAGAAACCGAGAAGTTCGCATTCCTGTACGTGTCCTGGCCGTCGGCAGCCGGGAACCAGGGGGACCACGTACAGTCCCTGGTGTGTATGTGTATGTGTGCGTGTGTGTTTGGGTCTGTGCGCGCGTGAGGGTGCGTATGTGTGTTTCTGTCTGTGATGTTGTCCTTGGGACTGCTGTTCTTCCCAGCTGCCGACCGCCGGCAGCCGGAAATCAGAAACCGAGAAGTTCGCATTCCTGTACGTGTCCTGGCCGTCGGCAGCCGGAAACCAGGGGAACCACGTACAGTCCCTGGTGTGTATGTGTGCACGTGTGCGTATATATCTGTGTCGTATGCGTGTGCGTGCAGGTACGTGTTCGTGCGTGTTTGTGTGTGTTTTGGTGTGTGTATGTGTGTGTTTTGTCGTGCCAGTGTGCTATAATGGTGTGTGTGTTTATTGTTTTCATGTTTGTGTGTGCGTGTGCTTATGTCTGTGGTGAGGTCCTTGGGACTGTTTCCCTCTCCCGGTTTCCAACCGCCGGTAGACGGAAATCAGAAACCTAGAAGTACGCGTTCCTGTACGTGTCCTGGCTATCGGCAGCCGAAAACCAGGGAGGCCACGTACAGTCTCTGTTGTGTGTGTGTGTGTGCTTGTGTGTATTTTGTCGTGCTGATGTGTTGTAATTATGTTGTCAGAATATTTCCCCTGTAGTAATTTTTAGTTGCGCTACAACATTGGAAATATAAACATTACGTTACTGAAGCTAGGGTTAGATTTCTTAAAGCAATTACAAATTTGGTTAGTATTGTCTCTTGTTTATTTTAGTTAGTTGTATTTTTTATTTTAGATGGTTAGATGGTTAGTATTGAGTCCTTATCCTACTAGTGTTAGTATTCTAATGCTAATAAATGTTCGGGGGGAAACTTGTGTTTGATGTACGTTTGCCGTACTTTTGCCATTTTCACTATTTTCACTTCGTTTTCACTGGTATCACTCCCGGTCGTCAGGATTCACGAGCCTTCTGGTAGATCTTCAGGAGACACGTGGTTCCTGGTATGTCCTTGGGAGAATGCCACTTGTTTGTTGTTGGTTCCCATGTGTGTTGGGTGGATTGTGCTTTTGTATTGCACGTTCGATGCGTTACGTCAAACTTCTGTGTTTCGTGTAATCTGTGTTTGTGGTATTTGTGATGTGTGGGGTTTGTATGGTGTTTGTGTGTGTCCTGTCAGAGTCCGTTTGTGTACCTTTGGTGTAGTATAGTAGTAGTTTGGCGAGTGATTCTGTTTATGTAAGGAAATATGTTTTCGTTCAGAGCATGTCCGAGAAGGGTATGTCCCGTAGGATTGTCCTGTCCATTCCTAGGTCCTGTTGCAGTTCGGTGCAGTGGAACACCAGATGTTCCGGTGTCCCCATCTCACCGCATGTGCAGTTGTTGTCGTCTTGGAAGTCGAAGCGGTTCCTGTAGGTTGGATAAGGGCCATGCCCCGTGAGAAAATGAATGAGCCCTTGTAAGGGGACCAAGTGGTGACAGTTTAGTCTGTCTCGGATGTTTGGGACTAGTGCGTATACCCTCCTCCCATTTGTGCTCTGGTTCCATCTATCTTGCCACTCGGTTAGTATTGTGTCCTGAATTTCCTTTTTTATCCGAATTTCTGATGTTACTTTTAGGATTTCCCGGACTTTTTCTGGTTCGTTGTTTTTTAACCAGTATGTCGCCGCTCTCTTCCAGATATACAGATCAAGAGGGAGGACTGCTAATATCACATAGAGGGCGTTGTGTGATACGGTCTGGTATGCTCCAGTAAGTCTTATTAGTACCCCCCTTTGGATACTGTTGACTTTTTGTTTGGGTTTTACTAGATGTAATCTGGTTGCCCAGGCGCTCGCTGCATGGCTTACTATTGCTGCAAGTACGCTGGATAAGTATAATCTTACACAGTTTAGGGGAATATTGTACGTACGTTGTGCAAGAGTTGCTATGCATTGCATAGCTTAACTGGCACCTGCAGTCACTGTGGCAATGTGTTTTTTATAGTTCAGTTTTTCATATGCATAACTTGTGTGGATTCAAATTCTGTCATCTCAATTAATAACTCCAGTCTTATTTATCGCTTATGGCCTTATCTTTGCGTTCACCTGTTTGTTGACGGGCTGTTAAATTGTCCATTTCATGCTCTGATTTTCAAAGATCCAGTAGTAATTTTGTCTGTCGTAAATTTCCAATTATGGACCAATTTAAGGATTTCTCTATGAAGCATTCTTTTCACGCTGTACTGCAAAAACCCATTTTAATTGAAAAGATGGGTCGATCTTTGGGATACCTGATTTTATAATTAAATCAAGTACACCATTCAAGGTGCCGGCGTAATTATCTAATTTCATAAATCTAATTTTACTTTAAAACAAATGATGATATTGGTCATAAGTTTGTTTCCTGCAGGAGCAGCGAATTCTACCAGCTGATAATTTTTTGGTTAGAAGATCCTGTGATTCTACTTCAAGAGCTCCGTTGTTTGTTACCTGATAATCAGTAAGAAAATATAACATATGTTACTAAATCGTTACCTTACACACACACAGGTATGTTGTATTTCTGTTCAAATTTGACACACTTGTCAAAGAAGTTAAAATATTCTCTTTAAATTATAGTTTGCTTTATTAGACTGCTGATAAAAGAATATAATTAAAAATGCAAAATTATTATAACGCCATTAGCTAAGCTACATTTATTGAACCTCTTAAATGTTAGTAAAATTTAAAATACAAGGTTAAGCTATACAGGCATAAGTTTCATGAAATTTTTCGTCGTATATTACATTTTGGATGTTTTATTTAAACAAATATTTTGTTAATTGTTGTTTTATGTATTGTGTTACAGCATTTTATTATAAAATTGAAAATTGTTGTAGTGAGAGCTTATACTCTAAATTTTTTTTGCCATAGTTTCAATAATTATCAAATGTTAAAAATTAGCATTGTATAGCGAGTTATGAATTTGTTTTACGTTACAAAATGGAATCCAGAATTTATTTACAGTTTTGTACATTTTTTATAGTAGCAATTGTACAGCATTGGAAATAAAATCTCGTATAATCATTATACGTTGGTACCTTCTTTCTTTCAAGTGTTTTATTTCTTTTATTTTTCTCTTCAGCCGTGTTTTCAAATAGTCTATTTAACAACCCTGATGATTCTAAGTCTCATGTTATTCTCCGCAACCCATGAGGGTCGATGTTAACAGAGCCATAGTATGTTCCACATTCTGCGTTTTCGTATTTTTTCGCCCACCAGAAAAAAACGTTACAACTAATCAATGAGATCTATAATTTATAAAGTAGTTAGAATAGCAAACTGTACATTAAATGTAATCGTTATCTCAATGATGGCTTTAGTTCTTCTCCAGTCACTTGCTCTATCCAATTTCCGTATTGCTTATGCATATTCAATATATGTAAACATTCTGAATACTAAGAAGTAGAAATTAAGAGCACTCACGTGTTATGTGCTAGCAGTTCCTTTGATCAAGCTCAGAAGCAAAACTCACTTCAAAGCCACAGCTTGAAAAGCTATGTGTGGAAGTGATACCGAATCGCAATTTCGTATCTCGATGACGTGTTTCTAATAACTATTCTGATTTGGTTAAAATAATTTTGATGTGGCTAGGGATTAAGGAGAAGCAATTACATAGATCGTACATTACATGAAATAAATTGCAGATTCTCCTCCAGAGTAAATGCCTTTTATGAAAGGACTGGAGTGTAAGTATTGCCAAATACCTTTTGAACTTTTCCTTTTAAAGATATCCGTACATGTATTTTATGCTCAAAGGTAGTAGCTATAATTTACCTCAAATGTTTCTTGTTTTCGACATGTTTGGTATAAAATATAACTGATTCTACTTTGTAGATAGAATGTGCTGCGAGAAGGCGTTACAAAGATATATATTTATTAAATGAATTTAATGCTTCTTTCACGGTAATTTCCTAAATTCAAATTTAATTTATATTTCCGCATATTTTACGGAGTCTCTTTGCAGACAACGTTAAGCATTGCTCAGTGTGGTAGGCGAATCATTATGAAACTAATAGGTAAGTGTTTCCCGAACAAAACAGCTTGTAAATTGTGATATAGACGTTGCCAATGTATTCAGGGTCAGAAAGATAGGCAAAAAAACACTATCATACAATAGACATATCAGTAGCTAATAAATTTATAAATATTTATGGTTCCGGGTTGAGACCGTGTCATTTTATAACCTGAGGTCGACGTTTTGCCCACTTTTGTAAAAGGCTTCATTAGGACAAAAGAGAAAATGAAATAAAAATATAAAATAATAATAATAAAACAAGACAGATAAAATATTAATTAGACAAGTGTAAAAAGTATAAAAAGTATGAAGAGTTACTTCTGAACTAGCAGACTCACCAGTCCATTTAAGCCAAAAGGCGACGTGTGGCAAAGTTTCTATTATTATTATTTTATATTTATGTTTCATTTTCGTTTTTGTCCTGAATAAGCCGATTACAAAAGTGGGCAAAACGTCGAACTTAGGTTATAAAATGACACGGCTCCAACCCGTAACCATAAATATTTATGACTCCGGCCGTGAAAGCCTCCGACAATATCAGCTAATAGATTTGTTGTTTATGTTATTAGCTCAAAGGTTCGAAGCTTAAAGATGCAAAGTTTTAAGGCTCAAGTGTTTAAGGACACGAAATCTTAAACATTCGAAGTCATAAAGGCTTAAGAACTTAAAGGCTAGAAAGCTTCAAGATTCAAAGGCTTTCAAGTTTGGAGGCTTACACGTTCGAATCCTTAAAGGTTCGTATAGCTTAGAGGTGCAACACGTTATAGGTTCGAATACATAATGGCTCAAAAGTTTAAAGTGCTTAAAAGTTCGATAGATTATAGGTTCAAAGGCTTAACGGGTCGAAGGCATAAGCTCAAAACTTTAAAGACTAGAAAATACAAATTCTCACAAACTTAAAATTCCGAAAGCTTAACGACTCGACAGATTGCAGCTTAGATGCTTAAAAGATTATAAATTTAAAAACTCAAGAGCCTGAGGCCGATGCCCAAAACAAAAAGACTACAAGCTTAAAGGCTAATAGGCTTACAGAACTAAAACCATAAGAGATTAAATTCACATGCTCAAATTCTCAAAGGTTCGAGTGATTAAAGTATTGGAGAACTTGTTTTGAGTAAAAGTAGTTTTGTGTTACAAATTTAAATTTACCCAGAAGTACAGGACCCCGTACTAATTTTAACGGTGCATTAGTAAACTACGGTAGTGTTGGAGTGGATTCCTATAGAAACAGTGATAAACATAATAAAAATAAATATGTCAAATACCTGGATATCAAAATTACTTTACAAGGGTCACTTACGCCAAAAGGCTTACTGGCTGTCAGACGTGAGAGGCGTGAAACCTTCTTGTTTTAGCAATCTCATTGATATTTTCTCTACTTGGACGACTGTTATTCCGGATAGGTTTTCTTTGCTTTTGGTTTCCTCTATCTCGTCACACGATACTTTACCTTAAAAACGCTCATTAATTTTTGATCATATTAAAAAAATGTTTGAAATAAAGGCCTCCCCAAATACTACTTCACCACTAAGGTGGCTAGATATCTTTCCACAAATTTGCATATCTTTACCTATAATATAAATTACTTCAAATAAAATTCCGCCTACGGTGGAACTTTGCAACATATTCCTGAAATATAGGTATACGTATATCAACCTTAAAAAACAAACAAACTTTAGGTAACAATCAACTGGCCAGGCATTACTAACAAAAATCCTTAAAGAAACATTAACCCATAAATAATTATTCTAGTTTCCATTGCTGACGGGATAAATCTTCATTCTAAAAAATAATAATAGTAATAATAACTAATAACAATAAAATTAATAACAAAACACAGAAAACAGTGCACTGCCAACCTTTCCATTCATTATTCCATTATCCATTAAAAGTACAAAATACTCACCTTCTAACTAACTATACATTCCACAAACAAAACATGCATTTAAAATCAGTACGCACATTATTCTCAACGTTTTAAAGTTTCAAACTTTTTTTCCCGATAATATTATGCATTAATTTAAAGTAAACTGGTTCGGTTGCCATGTCCATATTCTAACGAAATGATTATTTAACGGAATATTAATTTTCTAACAATTAATTATGAACCATTTAGAACTTGCACTTACAATTCTACAACCCCA
Source organism: Platerodrilus igneus (assembly GCA_036346225.1). Classification (NCBI taxonomy): domain Eukaryota; kingdom Metazoa; phylum Arthropoda; class Insecta; order Coleoptera; family Lycidae; genus Platerodrilus; species Platerodrilus igneus. The sequence goes on along the minus strand of JARFIW010000229.1, from coordinate 470,641 downwards.
TATCACTCAGTGCTCACGATGAATCCTGAAATAAATTAAAATAAAACTCACCTAAAACACCACTTTGCTTCTAGCTTAGCTCAGGTTGGGCAGATGCTGCTCCAACTTGTATGGAATAAAATCACAAAAAGAATTCTACCACAAAAATACATGAAACTCGGTTAAAAAGCGCTAATTGATTTATTAAAAAATCAATAAATTTACAAATTGAAATTGAATGTTATGTACAACTTTCCCATTATAGTACTAATAAAAAAATCTATCCGGCACTGAGTTCATAAATTAATGTGCTCAAAGTATTTTAAAATTCATCGTTATTTAATAAGTCTCCAGACTTATTTTCATTAAATCTTTCGTTAATAAACCCATTATCATACCAACTGGTCAGTGTAGCAAAATACTAATACAATTAAATTATGTAGCATAATCCAAAACTGAAATGTGTTGATCTTCATACCAAATTCATTGTTCTGTTGATAATCCTCTTACTGCTATTTGATGTACACCGAATTTACATCCACAATGACTAAAAGGATACATTTTTAACAAGGACGCTTGTCATCTATTACAAGCTTCGAACATGTATGTTGTTTATTCCCTTTTCTTATTTACTTTAATACATGCACAATAATAAAACAAACAGTTTAAATGCGTACCTGAATTTTCTTTTGCAAAACGTGTCCAGTTATGTACAACATCCAAACTATAAATTACATTTGGCATTGAATTCTATTAAAACAGATATTTATGGTTTTTACAGGAGTTTATTTCTCCATTACTCGACGTTTTAGTCAATACATAGATTACGACTCTAAACCAAAATAACACGTCTTACAGGAAGTACTCACCTCGCTGAAATAACTCTCCACATTGGAATCATTTTAATTATTTAAGTCTCACATAGGATCGTAAGTCATCAAACGTTTGTTTATTGCCTTATATTTAGAATAGATATCCTCACTTACTATAACTTTACTTAAGGTTTAATGATATTAACTCTTTCCAGCTTACACTTGGTGCTCTATTCAGTGTTAATGCGTACACCTGCTTATATAGACCTGTAGTATTTCTTAGTAGAGATAATCATATCGCGTTTCTGATAAACACAAAATTTTTATAGTTTCTAGCTGTATCCATTTTTATATATGTTTATCTCACAAAAAAATTTCTATAATTTAAAACGAAGGAAGTTTTGAAGGTTTTTTTATTATCTTTTTTGAGTATAGATAAAATCGAACCTAATATTTTACACGAAGTCAACTTTTGTGTTACCCTTGAATATTTAATTTAAAATATCGTTTCTAGGAATGTTATTTTAAGTTAAAATAAAAAGCGTTTTTGCCTTTCTAATTTATAATAAAGTATATGTGGTTATTAAAATTTCAGCATGTGCAGCATGATACAAACCATGACACTTGTTTATGTATGTCCCCAGATTGCATCAAATAAATGTATCTTTGCCTTTGAGTGTTGAAGTTAAGGTTTTTTTCATTATAAAAAAATTAGTAAAGTTACTTTTTAGTGCTTGGAGTAACGTACGCACATTTATATGTATATATATTGCTGTGATAAGGGGTTGTTTAAGGGTGCACGTTATAGTAAAGGTCGTTCGGGAATGAGTAATTAGAATAGTCAGCAGAAAACTACACTTATTTAAGGAGATAATTAAGAAATAGACATAGTTTGTAGATAGTAAGTAGTCAACACCCTGTATATAGAGTAGAGATAGTTTTTGGGCGACGCAGGTAAACATAGGAAGACGCATAATTGGCGTAGGAATGAGAAATACATGTATTAAGTAGATAGTAAATATTAAATACCCTGTAGATAAAGTTTAGTCAATTTAGGTAAAACAAATAAGGATATTTTTCAGTGGAAGCACGCGTATATTGAGAAATAAACGATAAAGTGTAATTAGACACGCATTAAGAAGAAGAGTTCCAGACGATTAAATTAATACGGATATAGAGATAGAGTTTCAGGTAGTTAATATAAATGCGTACAAATATCTAACCATTTTGATAAGAGAAATGATTAAAATTTGCGTGAATCGCATGTAAACATGGAAATTTAAAGTCAGGTTGCATCAGTTGTTTATAGAAAAGCAAGTAATCTATCAAAATACAGCATGTTGATAATGAAAGACTGCTGCGGGCAGGTTGTGATTATGGGAAAACGTGGAGCATTACATCAGAAGCTGCTCTAAATGAAATTATTTGATTGGTCAGAGACAAGCGACGAGTTCTAGACCAAACCCACGGATGGAGTGGGAATTCGAGATTATATTAGCAAGCACCTTGATAAGAAAGTCAGTTTTGAACTCAATGAAGGCCGAAGTGCATTGCCATTAAACAAAGTAATACGTAATAAGTATAAAAGTGAAAAATAAAATGAGTGCGAATATGAAGATTACAATTGCCGTTTAAACGTAAGTACGTTTTTAATGAATTTATTGTAAACTAAGACATAAAAATAATAGGGTTTCGAGGTCTGAGGGAAATAGACTAGGATTCTGATGTTAAGAAATACAGTAATGCAATTTAAATGTCAAGGAGAAAAGAAGAATAATACAATCTTGAAGTACAGGGATGAAACAAACTACAATTTTAAGTCTGGGGCAAGAATGATAAAAGTCTAAGTTTGAAGAATTGAAATAAATTGGGGTATATAATTTAATGGTGGTGGTCCATAGTGTAATAATTTGAATGGAATCCAGAATTGGGAAAGATCATTTTTATTGGAAGCGTCGATGTGAAAACGATAAAACCAGGTCAGATTTTTAGTTATAAGACATTTGTTTCTCTATATGAATTTTTATTTTATTTTTAATATTGAATTTGCTAAATATGATATGCTTGTGAAGAAGTCAACAAAAGAGGTTGCATACGTATTGAATGAGTAATATGAAAACAGGTTTAGAATATTCTACATTTTGTTGGTAAAGGTAATAAATTTTCTTTGGTGACTTTGGGTTTTTGAGTACATACTAGATGGTTGTTAATAAATGAAATTTATAAGAAATGTATTACAAATAATTTCAAAAGCTGTACATAACATATTGGTTTCATTATATAAAATCTAAATTTACTGAATTTTATAATTGCAAATAAATGCTAGCCGAGGTCATAAGATTTAAATAGTACAAAGGCGGAGCCACAAGTTGAATAGGAAAGTGATAACCCGCAAGGCGGTAACGTATCGAATTTTGCCATTGGTAGATAGAGTTGTTTAAAGATAAAGTCCAGTTGATATCAACATTAAGAAAACAGCTGGAGGAGGAGATAATTACACTTAATAGTGAATATTAAAATGGTGGTCCAATAATTTAGAATTCATAGCAAAATAAATAATGCAGCCCAAAATAGGGGCACGATAATTTAGAGAGGTATTCATAGCAAATAAATATAACAGCCCAACGTAGGGGCATGATAATTCTTCTAATAGCATAGCATATATATATATATATATATATATATATATATATTGTAGTGGTTTTAAAGGGTTAAATTTAGGTATGAACAATGCAATTTCAAACACCCTGTATAGAGGAAACAACCAAAATTTACGTGCGAAATTTATTGCATTTAGTTAATTTAAAGTAACAAGTATTAACAAAATTTTACAATTAGTGATTAAAATTTAGTTAGGTTCGTAAAGAAAATAAATTGTATAAGCCAATGCAAATTATTAATTAATTTAATTGAGTTTAATTGAAAGAGTTATAACGTCTAATACGCATAAGAGCATGAAAAATCGATAATACCAAAACGAAACGCTTTACTAACAAACAAACACGTCGAATATATGAAATACCTTGAAACACAAACTCCTAGAAATGTTATTTTAAAACGATCGGTAATTAAACACCTGCGTGTTTTTGAAAGGTCAACTTCCCGTTATTTGTGTAGATAAAAGACAAGTTTCGAGGTATATTGTGCAAACGGTCGGATGTACGCATAAATGCTAACCAAAAGTTTCCTTAAAGCGTAGAAGGGATGGGCAATCAATGAGACAGGCATAATAGCAGTTCACTTCGAAACGCACGTATTCAGTCCACGTGGGTTAGATAGAACGCGGACAGTAATATCGATTTTCTACCACTTAAGCGAGGTTAGAAGGAAACATCTAATATGCATAAGAGAAGAATAGTGTTAATATAGGCGGGGTTTTTAAGACGTCACTGAATATATCATTGGTCTAAATAGTTAGTTGTACAACAGACAAGCACGGGAAAAATTGAACGCGGGTTATTCGGAAAATTTCGTATCAACGAGCTAAATTTCGATGATTTTGAAAGCGGTTATACCAAAATTTGAAGAAGTATTATTTTAAATTAAGTATTTCGCGTGAAGAGTGACCTAGAGGTGGCATTTTGAATTGTATAAATACTCTAAGAGAATTAGCATCGGTCTCTTTGGTATTCTGGTCGCGCTCTTTGACTTCGCTCTTTGGCTTCGTTAATTTGCATCGCTTACTACGTACAGAAATCTACCACGAGCTTGTAAGTATTTAAAATTTAAATTAAATAGGACAGTGCAGGCCTTATAGTTTGAGACGCGGATAGTGTCGGGTTGAAATTTAACTTAGGTGCAACAGATATTTTAACAAGTTCGTAAAGTAAAGTAAAGTAACGTAAATTAAACTATGCAATTATAAAAAAAATTTTATTTACTTGGATTTGGATTGGGATGGATCTTGAATGAATAGCATGCAGCACAACTTAGATGGTGTTCATCTATAAATAGCTGGAGGCGGCAAGCAGAGCAGAACCACGAGACCGATGGTGCAGGAACTTAACTACATCGTCAACAGAGATGGAATCTTCAAGTTTCCAGGTAACGCATTAGAATTTGCTGGTTTGTTTTAAACTGTGGATATTATTTGTGATGTGTGAGAGTGAGCTTTGATGGTATTTTTCGTCAATTTGCGTATTGAAAAGAATACGTATAACTAACTTTTATTATGGTATTTGAATATAAATCTAAAGGTGTATATAAAACTTATTAACATTCCTCATAAATTTAAAATTTTATTGTTAAGAGTACATGGGTTTTTTTGTGTTTGTAGTAAGAGTATGCAAAGCAAAAAGCATACATTAATAAAATAAACGGGGTATCCTGAGCTCACCATACTCCAGAGTTACTAATTAGAAATAATTTATAAATAAAAGAGGAAAATGAGGTATTATACAGGGCCCATTTACTCCGATTACATTTAATGTGTTTGATATTTCAATTTAAATGTCTGGACTTTACAAAGATAGAATCTATTGAGGTGTAACTTGAGCACCGAAATGTAAATAATCTTGAATTATTATTTGTAAATAGTGGTAAATAAATATTGTATGATCGTTGTATTATTTTGTGGTTTTATTGAGAGTGTGCGTGAACGATAAAGAGTATGATAGTAAATCTAGGTATCCAAGAGTAGGTCCAACTGAGCTAGCCAGGGAGCTGTTGAAGTAATTAAGTTGACGGAAGCAGAATTTGGGTAAGAAGAATTATTTTTTTTGAAAATTCTCCTTTTTGTTTTGTGGAATTTTCGATTTCTGGTAAATTAATAAATTTTCGAATGTTTTTTACCCTGCATGATTCATATAGGCATTACACGGCAATTTATGACGCCCAATTCGTGGGACTCGATTTTTTTTACTCTGGCAAGGCATATAGAGTTACACGGCAATTTATGGCGCCCAATTCGTGAGACATGATTCTTATAGGCATTACACGGCAATTTATGACGCCCAATTCGTGAGGCATGATTCTTATAGGCATTACACGGCAATATATATATATATATATATATATATAATATACAAAAACACGCTCAGATATTACTCACCGTTATCCACATCATCCTAAAAATTGAAAAACGTACAGGAACGTCAATGAATCACCCTTTGCTTACTCGACAGGCTAGATCACCACATTCCATCTATCTAAATTCCAACGCAGTTTGTAACCTTTTCATTGAATAATTTCATCGTTTGATGTCCGACCGACGCGATACATATTTTACGATTCACCGTGCACCCATATGGCGGGACCTAGGTATACCGTTTGCACATGCCCGCTGTCAATTAACCATCTTTTCTTTTTAACTTTTCCAAACTTAGCCGTTATATAACGTTCTTTCTTCTTCAAATTTTATTCATACACTTTTACGTGTAACACCGATCGTGCGCGTCGTTCTCAACACCTTAATTTTTAGGGCTAGTGTTTATGAATATGTGTATTTTGGAATGTATCTCCCATACAAGATGGTTTCTTGAACCCGTGTGAATTTGTACGAGTAACATTAATACGAGCTGTTTGTATATAATGTACTGGGCACTTCCTACTTTATTTCTTTATTTAAATTACACATTACGTTGACATGGCAACGTTTATTAAATGTAAACTAATAAAGCTTCATATTGTATACCATGTTTTTGTACTAAAAGCTTATTTAACACTAAAATAATTAAAGTCCATTCTACTACCTACTCTTTCTTTAGTAGCACCCCAATATTACAACCTAACGGAATAAAAACAAAAGGTTTAAAGATTGTAGGTGTAAAGTCCCGAAAACTGAAAGGCTCTAAGGCTTAGAGCCCAAAAAGCTTAAAGATGCTAAGCTAGTAAAGCTCAAAGGATTAACCTGTCAACGAATTAAAGGCTGAAAGCGCTAAAGGCTCAACGGCTCAAGGATAAAGAAGCTCAAAGCTCGAAAGTCTGATATGCTCACAGACTTAAAAACTCGGAGACTTAAAGGTACAAGAAATTAAAGGTTTGAAGAAATAGAGACTCAAACGCTTAAAGTATCCATCGATAAAAGGCTCAAAGCCTTAAAGGTTCAATGGTACGGAAACACGTAACGCTATATAATCGAAGGTACAAAGCTTTAAAGCTTAAGGGTTCAAAAGCATAAAGTCTTAAAGTTTAAGGGCTCAAGGGCATGGTCTCAAACGTTTAATCTGTCAACGGTTTAAGGGCGCCATGGCTTAAGGACTCTCCGTGATTTATAGGCTGTAAATCATGGGATTTCGATGCAAGAATCAAATTCATTAAAAATTGTGCAACTTTCTTTAAATTGTTTGCTATTTCTGAAATTGTCTATGCAAATTGTTTACCTACTTTGCATTAACAAGATTTTCTATACCTATACCTAAATTTCGATATATATTTCTTAAAATATACGGCATTGTTTAATTTCCCAAGAGTTTCTGAATGTCAGACATATCCGGTTTTTGCAGTGGCGTTTTAAATTATATACTGTTATGTGTCCTCTGCTAAAAAACAGCTATAAGCCACCCCAGTTAATACTAATACAGAAGGAATAAAAGTTAATAATTTTCTCCTATCGGTGGGCATATTTTTGAAGAAAATTCTCTGCATTTGATTCAGCACACGTGCTTTTAAAGAATATTCAGTTAGACCAATCTAAATCGCTAAGACGTAACGATTAACCTGAAAATAAATGTAACTGAGAATTTCTTTCAATCTTTTTACATCATTTATAGAGCATTAGCAATCTAGATTTACTTAAAATAGAGTGAAGCTGCTTGTTTGCGATTCTTCTTTATTGCATAATTTGCCAAGTCCTGGGTTTCACTAATGATAATTAAGTCCACCCTAAGTAATTGGTTTCTAAAGCCAGCAAAGTTGCAGAATGGAACCCTGTGCCTCAGGGGATCAACCAGTACAGCAAAAACCTCATTGTTGCGCATTACGAAAAAATCTTTTAATAGAATACGGTTAATGGGTAACGAAATAAAAGTGTTGTGTCAAGGTACTATAGAACAATATTTCTGTTTTGTTTTGTTATGCGTCTTTGATGAACATTTCTTGAAATCCTCTTGGATAAAAAAGCTCAATTTTAAACAGAAAATTAAAAATCAAATTTCGTGTTTCTTAAACTTACAGAAGAGCAAATATTGCCGTGCTGAAATAGTTTATGGAGTTCAAGTTTGCCGAATACAATATGTGAGAACTAAATTTCAATCTGAGTTTAAACGAATGTCTATAAAATAGTTAAACATCCTTGCACCTTTGTAATGAGTATGAAAATTCAAATCTAAATTAATTTAAATGTTCTAAACAGAGCTCTGCATGTAGCCCACTATATTTCGTAGCGTTATTTTCCTTACCTTCTTATATAAATGGAACTAAATTTTGGCAAAAATAAATTAAAGTACGATGTCACAAAATAAACTTTGTTGTAGTTTGCAAGATTGTAACGTTTTGCCTTACTAATAGGTATTTACTCCTATATTGCCAACTAAAAGGCACAAGAATAATTAACGAGAATTTCCTGATGATGTAGAGCCCAAGGTTAGCTTAGATGGAAAACGGCTCATGGATAAGGAAATCTCCAAAGGCTAAGCGGCTAGTAGAGTGATTTGCTCTGGGTAGAACATGAGTTTGGGTCGGGGTTGCATTACGACCAGAAATATAGTAAATATGGCGCCACCGAATTTTTGAATACAATGAAGACTTAGTTTTAGTCTGTTTGTATAAGGGGAATGCGGAAACCTATTCTCAAATACTGCTGTACTAAAAATATCGTGTGAACATAACCCTTACAAATACTTACTTTCTAGCTCGATATTGCTTGATAAAGATGCACTGATACACCTGTGGTCAAACTAAACCAATACTAGCACAGTTTGTGCATTCTGTTAATTAATTCAAGAAAGCTTATAATTACTAAGAATCAAACCTCACTCATTCCAACTAATAATCCTAGACGTGACCGAAATAAATTTCTAGTCTCTTAGGTATCAGTTGAAAAATATTTACAATGATTTCTCTTAACAAAATTAACTTCAAAAAAATTTGAATATTTTAGTCATAGGAAAAATATGTACCTATATACACAATAATCTTCTTAACACCTATATCTCACAAAAAATTAGATAGTGTTGTTATTCTTACATCATAAAAATTTAGCAACGATTATTCTTATTAATATTTAAACTTAATTATTGAAAATGACTAATCGTACACTGACAGAATCTTTATTAGCCTTCGGTAGTACTACTATAGACTTTACATTTAACTTGTATTAAAAAATATTTTAATTAATTAATATTGTAGTGCAAAATGAAACAATTTAGTTATCTGAACTTAAATAATTTTATATTCAACATGATAGTTTCAATTTTGTTAGTCTTGAAAGTTAACCCTTAATATACATATATACAGCCCTCTGTTATCTTTTCATTTATATTAATGAAAACTAAAAATTAAGTTTATCAGGTTATCTTCACAAATAACAAGGATATCCAAAGGTCAACAACATAACGAATTTGAAAATTTCTAAGTTGGACAATATAAAGAAACTTGTTTTGTCATTCCAAATGTCGTTACAACTTGAACGTACCTAATGAGCAACTAACTACATACCAGATGTCTATCTCTCAAAAGAATAATTGCGATCTACTTGAACCATTTTCGGAATATTTAATGATAATTGAAATTTTCTTGTTACATTCTGAATCAGGTTAGAATTCTACTGCACCACATAAATTAAATAATCTTGTTACAAATAACAAACTAACACCCACGTGTATTCACGTCAAGTAATTGCACAGCAAATTTAACTTAACAATGGCCATAAGGCTCGCTAATACTTACTACTGTTTAAATACCAACAATTTCCATTTACGTCTAGTTTAGTACAAACACAGTTGGTAAGGTGTCGACATGAAGTGCGCCAACAAAGACGATTTTACTTTAATTCTACTTTTTTCTCACATGGCACCAAGCATAACCGCTTAGCGCCATGTTCTTATCTCAAGAACTACTTTCTTAATCGACCGCCCAAGTGAAAGTGCCTATATTCTGACGTATTCTAACGCTTGACAACAGTTGCAACAATCTATATAATTATCGAAGGAGGGAGGTTTATAATGACACTTGTAAATGGTATTTTATGTCACCGCTCAACTTGTAATTCATGCCCTCGGTTTTGAAGCGTACGATAGATTAAACAACATGTAATAAATATTACGTAAAAATGTGTAGAGACAGTAGGCTTGAATTGACCTTCTATAAAAATAATAACATAAATATTCGTCAAAATATTGCGGGAAAATAAACTTGTTACAAGATAACGGAAGACAAAAATAGAAGCATAACAATTGCTATAAATTTATAACAAAACTGTATTTGAGCTAGCTTAACACAATTTGTATTTCAATAAGCATTAGTCAATCACCAGGGTGATTCTTGTATAAGAGGAGATTATGTGTAAAAATTTTTTGTGAAACAGTTTTGTTAGAAATATATGAGGTTTCCTCTTTTGACTATATTAGGCGGTTTATCGAAACTTTGCATACACGTGAAAAATAATACCCGTCCTATTATCTACAACAATAAAATAAAACGAGTCGCGTTTGATACTTCGTAACCTATGGTAGATGCACGGCCTTGTGCGCCACATTTTGCGGTTCGTACCTGTATTCCCTTGGCGGGACTCAATTTTTTTGTGCTACGCAATATTGAAGAGCTTCTCTACAAGTGTTGGGTAAGTGTTTACACTGTTCCGATTTATTGCATTTTTATTATTGTCAAAATTGTAAAACCTCAGCATTTATTATTGTTATTATCAATTCGGTTTTCACCATTCAAACAAACAGTCCACTCAGCTATCGGAAAATTGTACTTGATGAGCAATCTGGAGAAAATCCCAATGCAGGATTTTTTACATCCATTGCTTATCGAACAAGTTTACTTTGTTTCAATGTAGTTTTGTGATTACATATTGATTATTTATAGTATAAAGAATATTACCGTTCTGAATTGACCTGCACCTTGAAGAAATTCTAGAATACTAGAACGGGTAGAACGGCTTCAAAAGTTCCAGTGATCTAAAGAACCAAACTATAAGTTTAACCAAATTAGCGTGGTTTTCAGTAAGGAATCAGATTAATACAGGTCCCCGAAAGAGGGCAGCAGCTTTTTCGGTACTCAGAATGGCAGAGAGTATAGGAGTCGGTATGGCATTCTGAGACACATTACTGCAATGTGGAGGGCAACGGGAAACCTTCACATTACTTCCCAAGTACACGGCGTACTTAAATTAGTATTTAAGATGATCGCATCCTCTGGGGTGAAAAATTCTGGAGTTAAGATAGTTCCCCATTCGGATCTCCGGGAAGCGACTACTTTGGAGGATGTGATCGGAAAGTATAAAAAAAGAGCCGTGTTCATTCTGCGAGTCGGAGTGTAGAATGTCAGAAGTATGAAGCAAGCAGGTAAGCTAAAGAACTTGAAAATTGAAACGGATAGGTTAGCATTAGACATAGTAGGGATTAGTAAAGTTCAGTGGCCAGAGGCGAGAATTTTTGGAGCAGAGACTTTAGAGTAATTCACACAGGATCAGAAGAAGGAAATTTGAATGAGGGGCTAGTTATCTGAAAAGGATAGGACACTGTGTAGAAAACTTTCTACAAAAGAATGAAAAAGTACTCATGGTTATTTAAGAATCTAAACCGGTAAATACAGTAATAATACACGTATACATGCTCACCTTTAGTCACAGTAAGGAAGAGGTAGAAGCGACCTACAAAGATCTCGAAAAGATACTAAGATACGTAAAGGAACATGAAAATTTAATAATTACGGGGCATTTTAATGCAGTGATAGGTGAGGGTAGGGAAGAAGCGGTAGTAGGTTTATTTGGTTTAGGCACGAGAAATGACAGGGGAAATAGGCTGGTATAATTTTGCGACAAAAACAATTTAACCATCACAAATATATTATTTCAACATCATGCTAGAAGACAATACACGTGGAAGATGCCAGAAGATATGGGAAGATAGCAAATAGATTACATTCTTGTTAGGTATCAGCTTAGGAATAAAATAAAGGACTGTAGAAGCTACCCAGAAGCAGATATAGACACGCACCACAAGGTTGTGATTATGAAGGCGACTCATAAATTTAAAAATTTGAGAAAAAGGAACATAAAAAGCACTGACTTTGAGAAACTAAAAGATAAAAATATCAACAAAGGAATTGAAAAAAGGGTCAAAAGAATTGCTGAAAGATATCGGAAAAATTTCTGATTCTAACGAAGTAGAAGCAGAATGGAATAACATTAAATCATTAAATCCAGCTTAGACATGGCGGTCAGAGATATTCTGGGGTTCACACAAAAGAAAACAAGAAACTATGGATAACAAAGGATATTCTGAATTTAATAGAAGAAAAACTAAAATATAAAACCGATCGGACGAAGCTGGAAATCAGAGATACAAAGCCATAGAATGCAAAATTATTTGTAAATGCAGGAAAGCTAAGAAACAATGGACTGACGAAAATACAAAGAGGTACAACCTAAGTGGAAATAGGAAAAACAGACAAAGCATTCAAACTAATTAGAATGAATTTTGGGGATATAAAGCCGTATAGCAAAAATATAACGACCTCGGAGGAGGCTTCAATATAGAAAATGTAGAGTAAACGGTTATACGGAAAGGAAATATACAGGAACTAAAAGCACTAGAGCAGGAATCGGACATTAAGAAGGATGACTTGGGATATCCTAATATTAGAGATGGTAAGGCACCGGGTATAGTGAAAGGTGCAAGCTGAAACTCTAAAAGCCGCTGGACAAGCAGTACCAGAACATATCTTCCAACCTGTAAGCTACATGTATGAAACAGGCGAAATATCCAAAGATTTCAAACGTGGCACATTAGTCACTATACCAAAAACGGAAGGCACTGATAGATGTGAAAATTTCGAACAATAAGTTTGACAGCACACGCATTAAAACATTAACTAAAAGTGTACAAAGACGGATGAAAAAAACGGGTTGAAGAAGTATTAGGTGAACATCAATTTGGGTATAGGCAAAACAGGGAACACGAGAAGCTATTTTAGGTCTGAAGGTGATAATGGAGAGGACAATACAAAAAGAAGAAAGCGTGTATATAGGGTTTTTAAATCTGGAAAAAGTGTTCGACAATGTAACATGGAAAAAGGTATGTTCGAAATACTCAAAAAGATTGGAATGAGTCTTAAGGATAAACGGATAGTAATAGCTTATACAAAAAGCAAACAGCTGTAATAGAATTAGAGCAAGAACATGGAGAAATATTTATTGGGAAAAACAGTGAGACAGGAATGTGCCTTAATTCCGTTAATTTATAAATTCTACATCGAAGAGGCAATGAATACTGTCAAATGGCGGATGATATTTAGAATTATTAAGCAGGGACAAAAGATTGTTTTGCATAGATTTGCAGATGATATAGCAATGAAGAGTTAGAAGTGGCTGAAATGGAAAGAGTTTTAACAAAAAGATACGGTTGACAAAGATAAAACTAAAGTACTAGTATGTAAATGAGATGAGAATAAATAAAAAATTAGAATACAAAAAGGAAACAAGAACTTACACGAGGTTAAGGATTTCTGCTACCTAGGAAGCCAAATAACGCAAGACAGGAAAAGCGCAAGAGATATAAAATAAAGATTAGCACAAGGTCGCGCTACATTTAACAAAATAAAACAATTACTGTGTTCAAATACAGCAAACATAAAAATAAGGAAAGGATTGATGAAAGCATATGTGTGGAATACAGCACTATACGGCTGTGAAACTTTCACAGTAGGAGAAAAGCGGGCAAGAAAAACCCTTTGAAATGTGGTGCTGCAGACGTATGATGAAGATACCATGTAAAGACAAAGATAACAACGAAGATATTCTAGAAATGGTAGGGGAAGAAAGAAACATGTGGAACACCGTAAAAAATAGGAGAGATAGGATGATAGGCCACATACTAAGGCATGAAGGAATAGTTCGGAATATATAAGAAGCCGAGATAGGAAAAAGAGAGGTAAAGTAGACCTAAGTTGGACTATTGCACACAGATAGTCAAAGAAGTAGGCTCTAGGAATTTCACGGAAATGTATGGGCTAATTCAGAATAGAAACCAATGTAGGTACGTCTCCAACCATTTCAAGACGGAAAATCTTCTAACGAAAAAAAATTATTGCGCCTAAACCTGATGATTATTATAAGCAACACAAGTGTTGGTTTTGCAATATTCTCAGCTAATGTCAATTGTGTGAAAGAATTTACTGGAAAATTATTAATTTGGTAAATGTTTGTGTTGGGAGATATAGTAGCCGCAGGCTGCTTAAACCCCTTCACATACCGCTGAATATCGGTAAAATAGGGCATATATTTAGAAAACAATAGAAGGGGAACTAAACTGTATCGGGCTGTAGGAATGTCAGGGCGCTATGTAAGCTAGCTCAGAATAGGAAACAATGGAGGTACGCGTTCAACCAGTTCCAAGAAGAAAAATCTATCTAGAAAAATTAATTGCAGTTAAACCTCATGAGTACTATAAAAAAATACAGGTGTTGGTTTTGCAATATCTTCTACTAATCGTGATTGTGCGAAAGAATTATTAATTTAGCAAATGTTCAGGAGTCGGGCATCTTGGTAGCCATAAACTGCTTGACCCCCTCGCATACTACTGAATAGCGGCGAAATAGAGTATACATTTACAAAATAATAGAAGGCAAGGTGTGGGTAGGTTTGAATTCAAAAGTTGTTCGTGACAAAAGTGTTATCCAACTAGTTTCCTACTTTACTTTTATAAATGAGTCATCCACAGATGCATCTGTTATATTGGCAACTATTTGTCAAGCACAAAACATTGCAAAAAATGTGACGAGCCGTGCGCGAGATATGATATTCTTTAGGTATCGGACAAAAAGCCTGCCTTTTAACGAGCACCTAGAGCAGTTTGTGCAAATACTAGCGGAACACTCTTTTGCGATGTGTGACCCAGCGCAATGGCCACATGCGGTAAGGGAGAAGCAGATCATGGCGAAATGTACACATCCCTGGCAGTTACAACAGCGCGCTACATCTCAAGATCTCCAACTCGACAGGATTTATACCCATTGAATAGGTGCAGGTTGGTGGTAAGGACAGATCTTAACTTAAGGATAAGGTTGTCTGCATAATCTGATTTTGAATAGTGGATATCAATAGATACTTCATTTCTATGGGAATACTCAGATATTAAAATGTTGAAGGAATTCTGATGGCAAATAAACTTGGAAGCATTTGGGGAGGGAATGTCCTTGTTCAAGTCGAAAACGACGAGCTGAAGAAATTTGCGTTTTGGTATGTGGACGTTATAGGATTCGTAGGTTAGGGTGGTAATTAAGTTTATGTCTGCAGATTTATCGATACGGATGGAAACGGCAGATTTGGATGAACGGACGCTATATATGTTAAGGTTTTGTAGAAAGGGGCCGAGATTTGGATTGATAATTTTCAGGAGTTGGGTAAGGGTAACTTCAGGTCAGGAGAGATAGGATGATAGGGCACCGGTTAAGACATGAGGGACTATTTTGTAAGGTCTTAGATTATAGACCACCAAATAAAAATAGAGTAGGAAGACCTAGAAAAAGCTATATTAGTCAAATTGTTAGAGATTTAGGTTGTGAAGGGTATGTAGACTTTTTTAGACTAGCTCAGAATAAAAAAGAATTTAAAGCTGCGTCAAACCTAAGAAAGTTCGAAAACAAAACAAAAAAAAATAAAAATCAGTTAACTAAATGTCACAATGACATAACTCACAATTAGTTAGCGGTCTGGCATGTTGGTAGCGATTCGTTGCTTAAGCCTTACCATAACATATAATTTAACACTTTTCCTTTTTTGGAGGGGATAACCAGGTAATGGGAATTACGTAAACATGTTGGAGTTCTTTAATAACCATCAGGTTGCTAAAATCTATGTAGAGTCAGGTAGATAAGAAAAAGATAGAAGAGTATAGGAAGACCTAGACCTAGTTATATTAGACAAATTATTAGAAATTTAAGTTGGGAAGGGTATGTAGAACTCTATAGATTAGCACAGAATAGAAAAGGAGTTAGAGCTGCGTCCAACCTAGCTTAACTAGGTCGAAAACAAATTGATGATGATGAACTTCAGATGACGTAGCTTTTAATGTAATGATTTTTGAAGGAGATTTGGTAGAAGGCGTGTTTTAGGAAGTGGGTTTAGCGGTAGTGGCAGCGGCATATGTTCATGCATGTGGAACTTCTATTGTATGAGTAGTTGTTAGAGTTACCACCCTGGTTAGGATAATCATCGACATCATAGACTCCGAAATTGATAGTTTAATATTTGAATAAGCACGCATCAGACGACAAACACACAAAATAGTGATGCTCCTGCGATAAAACAATAAAGCTATTATTAACCCTGACATTTATGAGAAAATATTAAATAACAATAGTGTATGCCACTCGTATTATATGCCCAACATTGGGAAATTGAGCACACTGTGACCAACCAAATACAATAACATCGCAAAAAAATTGTAAAATGTATGATACACAAAACAACATTACTTATAAGACAATAGTGAATAAACCGCCACATCGGGACAGCATAGGATAACAAAACAGAAAACGTACAATACACCATATGGGTAGATGCCCACGCGCGAACAGACCAAGGCATAGAACGAGGTGATGCAGATAAAGTAGAGGGTGACGTTAACACCAAACACGATTTGATCGTAGGGAAGTGTAGTTATTCGAATACCACGGTCATGGGCTGTCGTAACTAACGACCAGTAGAACTTCCACACAGGACAAAAGGCGGTGCTCCCAAGATAAAAACTCGGTGAAGGTTATAAACAAGTGATGGCGAAATGTACCGCAAAATTTAGGGTGCAGTCCGAAAGAAACAAAAGCAACCATTTGGCGCTAGGCGAGCGAACGAATTAGCCTCTTGTTTCATGTTTACGGTATTCCATGCAGACAAGGAAGAAAGCAATACAGTAAGTTGTAGAAAACTTAATCACAATTACTCTGCTGAAATGAACAAGCTAGAGCCATTTGATAAAGGCGAGTTACGGATCTATGTATACCTATTCTAGAAAACATCGGACTGCCGACAGTCCTAAAATCGGTATAGGTAGAACCGTAACTGGCCTTTATCAAATGACTTTAGCTTGTTTATTCCAGCAGAGTTATTGTGATTAAGTTGGAAACCAAAGAAAATGCATTCTGAAACTTTTCAAATTCATAGTAGAAAACTGCCTACACCACATACCGCAACAAAACACAGGGACAGAATCGAACTCTAAAAGAGTCAGGCTTCGGCCTAGCTTGAAAACGTCAGAGAGTGGGGTGGGTGACCTAGAAAGAAAATAATTGGAAACCTCAGTAACAAAGAAATTTATATAACGCACGTGAAGGAAAACATACAATGCCTAAATAATATTCACAAACGTCGAAAATACATAGTCGCGCAACCGGTCGTTACAGCTTGATGTACATAAAGCGTCAATTTACGTATAATACAGTATAACCTAGACCTCAAAAATACCAAGCATAAAATCTTACTATTTAAATACAAGCATACTTACAATATGTCAAACCCTAAATATGTACACAATATGGAAATAATAATACAGTAAATAAAAAGTTGTTGTAGGAAATGCATTTCGTAACATTAAAATTTTGAACAGTCCGTTGTTGACGTTCACATTAATTTATACAGCAAAAAGCAACCAGCAGAAAAGCACCCTAAACGCATTAAAATTTCTAAACAGTAATTTATAAAAATAAATACATAATGATTCGTGTGTATGAGCGTACGTTAACGTCGGTCTGTAATGTATTGTAGAATTAATCAACAGAATGTCTCTCTGCCAAAACAGCACAAAAAAAGCAAGCAGAAAAATACATTATACCTGGAGCTATCTGTTTTATGGTACCATCTTAAGAAATGCAGGTGGGGCTGGAACAACTTAACTATACTGTACTGACACAAACACATTTTAAAAGCGCGACTTTACAACGGTTACAGAAAGTTGTATAACAGTAGTAGTGTAACAAAATTTTTGTTACGTTAAATATCTGTAAAGAAAAATAATACTAGCTGTTGTTATTTTACGAGATTGTCATTTAGCGTGAAATCGTTGAATAATTTAATGTACTATAAGGAAGAACACCTCTTTCCGTTTACATTATTTTTCACCTATAAAGAGTATTTAATGGGGACTCCTATACTTTCGATATCGTGGATACCTTGAACGTAACTTGAGTTACATATACTACAGTCGTTTTGACGTCCACTAGTGCAATTGTTAAGCACAACGCCGGCGCGAAAAGTGACGCGATAGCTAGGGTGTTGGCAAAGCAGGAAGACAGCCATTCTTGCAAGCAACTACGTGTACGTAGACTTCATTTTTGAAGATGGGAAACTTTATTTGTAAGTGGGAGCTAAGAATAGCTCTACCATAATGGAAGTGCCGTAACGACACGTGGTGAGGAAATCCATTAGTGCACATTTAAGTAACACGCTTGGCTATGGAATTAAAATCTGGTCGTGTATGGTGAAATTGTTTGATTTGGGGCTGTCCGAAAGATTGTAACTAATACAGGCATGTTTTGTATCTTTCTGTATTTCAAGAGGATGGAATGCTATGTGTCTTAGTTCATCTATTACGTTCGCCAGCATCGCCGTTGTACAATTAAAACAAAAGCAACCAGGTACTTATGAAACTATTTATTGAAAATTAATTTTGTGTACGAGTTACGGTTAAAGTTTTGATTTAACATTTACTAAATCACAAGAAACTTTTGTTAAAGAACGTAAATTTCAAGTTTATTTGCAACATGTAATTATGCTCAAATCTCACGTAAAAATCAGTTTGAAAATTATTCCCTGGATATTTGATAGGTCAAATACCTTTCGTTCAGAACTAAATTTTTTTTATAAGAGAAATTTTTGAACCTTTAGATAATTTAAAAGTTGTAATTCAGAGCACGAATATGATGCACATGTTAATTGTTAAAAATATGTATGAAATTCACCTTTGATTGAAAGATGTTTCTTGCAATATGTTGTGATTAGTAGAATACCTGAGCTGCTTTTAACAATGTTGAACTGACTTTTATTAATTTCATGCTTAAGCCATATGAACTGTTTATGTAACAAGTTCTTTAGATAAAAATCTTGTAAGCCAGAACAGATCTGTTTTATGGATGTTTAAGAACCTAGACTGTATTAAATAATTTATAAATGCTAAGACCTCTCTAAGTAGAGAAGCAAATTTAGGATTTATTTTGAAACTTACTTTATGTTGATTATTTTGATTATAGAGACACATTAAGAAACTTTGAAACTTATTATATATTGATTATTAATTTTTTATAAACAATTTTGCAACAAAAGAGAATTACACTTAAATTAAATTTTGAATTAATACCTTCGTCTTTTTATTTCACTAATTGAAATTAACATTGTCCAAATTAGATCAGCAAAACTTTGTATGTAGAAAAAGTTGATACAGTACCAGGTAATAGAAACGTAATAAGTAATGCCCAGTAGAGTATTTTTTTTATAGGTAAGGTGTTATTGAGATTTTGAATTCAGGCCAATCGATCTATAAAGATCGAAATATTTTGTTATTGTAAGGCACAAACAGTGTCTTATATATTATTTTTTTTGTGTGACATTCTCTTGCAGGTCCGACATCGCAGAAGCTGGAGCAGAGGTCCTAGAGGTTTCCAGAGGTATTGTTTATTGTAATTTGTATGTTTTTTGGTAATCAATATATCCTATAGGTTTCTGCGTCTTCCTGTAGGATACTTTAGTTTTGTTTATTGTCTATATAGATGCAGTGGCGTCCATTTACGTTTTTTTTGTTCCCGTTTGTAGTCGAGCCCACCCTATATCCACGCCCAAACTCATTGCTCACCCTTGGGGTAATTCCCAGACTAGACCGCGAATATAGTAAAGCTCGTGGGTCCACCGAGGTTTTGTTCACTAATTGACTCACTCCATAATTAAATTAAATAAAGAAATATTATAAGTCCTCATAAAGTTTTAATTACAGTTCACTGGCGCCCATGCGTGAGGCTAGCCTTGTAACCAATTAGAAAAAACATAATTACATTTCAGTAGAACGAAGCCGAATACTAAAAGGCAGTCAAATGAGTGAGTAAAGAGAGACGTTTTTTAAAGTTGGACTTCTATTTATACAGCTCTGAAAATATGGAAAGAAAATATAAAACCAATCCCACCGATATTGATGTAGAATATTCTGGGAAGGCAATCGAAAATAACTACAACAGCAAAGCCTTCGTAAAATTAAGAAAACAAACTACGATAGTTAATTCCATTAATTTTCGTTGTTTGTAGGGGAAAGCAAACAACCTTTTAAAATACTTTCTAAATATATATCACTAAATGTCATGGCAATAAGGTAATTTTCCTACTCAAGATAAATATAAAAGAACGGCTCCTTAAACCTTACGATAACGTAATTGCACACTTCTTTAATAACCATCCCCTCAACCGTATAACTAGAAACATTGTTACGGTATTTCGCGCAAACACGAAAGCAAACAGTAAGAGTAAGTAAAGCAATCATTTACGCCGAATACCGCAACAAAACGGGGCAGAATGGTAGAATTCGGGCTAGCTCAAAAACGTCGTAAAGGGCGTGGGTGAAATAGAAAGAACACATTGGAAACCTCTGTAAAACTATATTGTTAACATCCAATCTCGAAAGACTATTTACAAAACAATAAAATCCAATAAGTTGCGTAATCGTTTGTTACGTGCTGGTAAACAAAGCGTCATAAGCATATAAAATTGGTTAGCAAAATAAATATAACATCTTATAATCTAAATACTTACTTAATGGTTCACCTTAAATACATACAAAAGAAAATAAACTATACAGTACTTCAGGAAAAGAAATATACATAAGTTATCTATACATGCTGCCTTGTGAAGTGCACCTCCTCAATAAATAGTATAACATTAAAATTAGACACCCTAACTTAAATTAATTAAATATTAACTAGTTTTAAATTTATAAGTAAGTTCTTTTCGTTAATGTTTATACAAAATACAAAAGAAACAGTAAAACGGGATAACACAACCTATGAATAATTAAATTTTAATTTGAAGAATGATCATTACATCGTCGCTCGTGCATTGTGATATGTTGGTAACGTGGTGTTGGTAATTTAATGGATAATCATGAGTAACAGCAAATAAAATGTCTATACTCCACAGCAGCATAAAAGAATTGCGAAAATAGAAAACTGTACCTTGAACTAGTTGGCTTCGTATCATGTTGTGGATGAAAAAATGCGACTGCATTTCTTTATTGGCCGCATGCTAGAACCACTAACACAACTCATGCTAACACCGAAACAATTTTAGTAGCGCGACTTTACAACATGTATCTTCGGTAAGAAGATGTTGTTTTCAATCTCTAATGGTGTCTTTCAAAGCACGGTCTCTATTTTATAAGGGCAGAATCATGTATGGGGGTAGGGTATTTGGCTTTCAAAGATGTCGGCAAAGAATCAAGTCTGCAGAATTCCCAGACTACAGCTGCCAAAATACAAACTGTAACAGCTTGCCAACAAGCAGATAACGCAATTATCAAAAGATTTTTAGACAAAGGAAAACAATCTTGTTACTTTGTAACATATTAACAGCTGCAAAATACCAGATAACAAGTTCATTGTAAGCAGATGTAGGCAGGTGGTAAGTGGTCTTATCTTTTAGAAGAAAGCTGTGCATTTACATGCACCTTTTAATTAAAATGTAATCACTGCAGGCGCTAGGAAATATTGCAACTACTTTGTAACG
Organism: Platerodrilus igneus; assembly: GCA_036346225.1. Taxonomy (NCBI): domain Eukaryota; kingdom Metazoa; phylum Arthropoda; class Insecta; order Coleoptera; family Lycidae; genus Platerodrilus; species Platerodrilus igneus. The sequence continues at coordinate 448,990 of JARFIW010000229.1, read as the reverse complement.
TAATGTTTCCTAAGCAGCTGTTTGATTTTATAAGGCAAACTTTTATACAGAGTAATTACTTGAGAAATTTTATAAAATAACACTGACTCAAATGGCGGGAAATCGAGCTTGTTGAGAAATTTTAGGCATTATAAAAATGAAAGCAGGAAAAATTGTTTGCAAGGTTTTGAACGTAACAAATTATTAAAAAATGTCCCAATTATCAAGTTATTGAATTTATATAAAATTTAACTATAAAAAAATTAATCAGCTGATTTGACGTTAAACGTATTGACTACCTTAAAAAGCCGCTCCCAGGGCGCAACACAAATTAAAGGCGCTCATTCTTCTAAACTTTAAAATTTACACCTAATGTATCCAAATCAAAGATTAATAAATCAAAGTCACCTTCAATTTGTGTCATAAATGTCAAACTTATTTATTATTTTAACAACGATCCTAAGTCATGGATCAAAACGTAAATAAAGACAATTTAAAAAACTCTGAGTGGTTTAATACCAAACAAATATTCAGAAAAATACCTTATAACATTTTCCTGCTAGTTTAAGCAAATAGCAACACAACTAAGCAAATTGAGTTACCAACTTTTTTCGAACGAGGTTTGTATGATTACGGATCCACGCTACAAATATTTTCGAAATAACATAATGAGAAGGAACGTTAAAAATTTGAACAACAAACACGTGAAAATACAACAAAATACAATTTCGCGGACACGAGCAAATAACAAACACATTTTGTATTTCCAAAGGACCTGTTTAGAAGTAGTTTTAACGATCAGCAAATATAACGAGCAGCAGTTAGAATATTTACGAAAAATTGCTACAGGCAAGTTGTTCGGTTTTAAAGGCGGTTGTACAATAGCGTTTATTTGGATGAAAAACTATTTCAAATAAAAAAAGCGTGTTTCAAAAAGTGTTTGTTTTAACGAATAACTATTGGACACAACAAGCGGCGGTTTTAATATTTGAATATTTGTTAAGTTTGGATTATTTGGGAGAATAACGTAAGAAGGGGTTTAGATTAGCGTTTTCAACCAAGGTAGTTGTAATTTAATGCAGAATCACTTTACTTCAGAAAGTTACCGTAACGCGCTTTCCAATATTGAATAGCACTTCAACCCGAGATCAGGTGTAGTAGACGATGAAGATCTACGGCTCCTGGCCAATGGAATCCTCTGGGTAGACGAAACTGTTAGTGTAAGTATTATAAGAACAATTTATACATTCATAGACCGTTACACGCGTCAAAAAGATGTAATTATGTATGGTGGTATAAAATATAGACCAAAAATTTCAGTATTTGACCAAATAAAAATTATGTTATAATATTAGTGGAAAAATATGAATAAACCTTATTATTATAGATTATTTTACGCAAGGTTCACATGGTCAGTTAGGGTGAATGGGTAGATTTCTTTTGTTGTTTCCTTTTCATTCTTCTGCAAACTCACAATGACGATATTGTTCATGTAATGTAGGCTGAAAGTGGGAGGCGAATTGGTATGTTCTTTTGTAGTTAATATTTCTGGTAGGTAAAAGAATTCTGTAATATAGGGCTTTATCACCTAGGAGGTCGGTCAACTGAAGTATCCACAAAGAATGCTAGTCTTCTGAGTGACACAAAATCTTAGCACGACGATTTGGTGCCCACCAATGCTAAATTTGACATCAGGTAGCCTGTGAGATGCCTTTCAGATAGGGAAATTGTTTAAGAATTTAAAAGGTGTATACCCTCATAATTAAATTTTCTGTTCTAGGACTTATTTTGCACTACTGAAGTTAACTGGTGCACTGTAAATTGTTACAAGTTTACTAATGAACACATTCTGTTGAAAAAGTGTTTTAACCTTAATAAACCTAGAGTTGTTAAATAAAATGTGTCATTAGGTGAACATTTGTAGTATAAACTAAGCTGCCATTTTGACTAGAATTGTAGTTAAATGACATTATGCAACACTACTAATTTAGAAGACGCCGTTGAAACAACAGCTTGAACTGAATACAGATGACTAATAAGGTTGCAGTGTAAACCTTATTACGAAGTAGCTTCTAGCGAGAAAGCATCTCGTTGCAATGCAAATCGACTTTAGAAACGTGATACACCTGGATGGCGTTGTTACAGAGACTTTGTTAGTTCACAAAACAATAGTCCTAAGAAGGTACCACAAGTTGGATTATAGTTTCAGATAATAACAAAAATAGTTTAAGAAGAGTAATTGTTAGACGCAAGCCAATATTCTAAGTCCAGGCTGAAACGAATTAACTGTTGAAATTTATAAAGCTTTAAATTTCTTTCCTAAGCTTGTGTAGCTTTTAAACTATATTATTAAATAGTGTTGAATTACAACAAATAATACAAACGGAATTTTCTTTGCCGTTTAGATATAATTCCCGATATCCACAAAAAGCGATTATCTTGATAGATTTGAATAAACGTGCTCTGAGAAAAAGCATTGTAGAGTAAAACTTTAAAGTATATTTACTGCAAGTCCTATGTCTAAAGTAAAAGTGACTTCTTAAACTCTAATATACAGAGATACAACGTAAGTGATATGGCTGAACCTCTGGTTCGTTTTTATTTTATATTATAGATTTAATGTTGTTGTCGTGGCATACAACTGATGATGAAGAATTTAATAACCCGCTTTGTCGATTTATTACACACTTTTAAATAGTCGTAGCACATTAACCAGTATTTTAAAAAGAACGCGGGATTAAGATTAAGAAGATAGAAGTTTCGTATGAGTAAATTTTTATTTCTTTCATGTCTCTTTTGGCAACACTGTATGTACCTGCAGTTAACAACTTGTAACAGCTAAAATAAGCTTCTCATAATTTGTGCTATTGCAGTACCAATTCGCCTGAATTGCGCCAACTGCCATTTTTCACGGACGAGCATGTGATTTATTGTAACTTATTACGCATATAAATTCTACAAATGAATGGATGACGAATTTTACTAAAATTTCTCAATTCTACAGTTCAAAATCAACAATCGACCGATTAATAATTTTTGTGAAATTCAAAGTGTATATGGTTGAACTAGCAATTAAACGTGCAAGTTCTAGAAGATATGAAAGAGCGTTTGACTGGCACATCCAGAAAATCGCCCAAAAAGTTATTTTCGTAGGCTGGCTTTTCACTACCTACTACTTTTGGACCTACTAAAAATTTATTTTGTATGTCTACCGCATCGGTCTCGTTCATGAACTGATAGAAGTAGCTCAAGAGAGATGTTTACGGTATGTCACACGTTGCGGTACGCAAGCTATATATTAGACGCGAAAGAAAAATTTAGTGAATTTTGAATGAACAAATTCAACATTAGTATGAGGATACCGTTTCTTCATGGACTAGTAGATTACTTATAGTGGACAATTCCCAATCAGGAAATACAAGTAAATTTGTTAGAACAGTTCTCATAGCAGACAATTTAAATAAAGAACAGGTTCCATGGCAAATAGAGAACATTTTATAAATGTATCTTTACGTTTAACAATTTATTTACTCATAAGCATTAAGCGATTGCAAAAACATACATATTCAGTGAACATGTTACCTAGCCTTTGTTCAAATTTATGAAATTTTTTTTTAAATTAGTTTACTAACTGTTTTTACTAATGCAGATTATGTTCAGTAGGCAATATGTAAGCTATTTATCTCAAATTTCTATTAATAAATATATTTCCATATGAATGATCTATCTACCTATCACTTTTTCCAGCCTCAATCATTTTCCTAAAATTCCTTTGTCAACCTTTTGCTGTAGCCTGAAGATCTGATTTCCAAATATCTTCTATTTCTGAAAATCATGTTTTCAATTGCTCACCATTGCAATGACATTCGTTTTCCGTGATTCTATACTTGCACTTGTACACAACCATAACAAGATTGACTTTTTGAGCATACTCATCGGCAGTACTACGAATGAAACATAAACGAAACACTGAAATGTAGCTGTTATTGCAGATTACTGTGTCATAACGAGTGGTGCAATTTTTAATCTTTGAAATCTGCAACGAAGGTAACCGAAACTATTTGCTGTACTGTAGCTGAATGAAACTTTCTTACCAGCCCTCGCCAATAGCGACGTTTCTAAGAAGTAGAGCAAGTGGCTCTATGAAAAGAAACATTTAATCTACTAAGATGTTTTAGACCTTTCATAAGCTAATATTAATACATAATTTTTTTGTAATCGTAATAGTAGGCACAGATAGAAAAATTTGATGATCATAAATATTTATATGATTGCTTGTGGAATTAATTTGTTATGTTTGAAACTGAAAAGGGTATAATGCTGTATATTACGAAATAGTTTTATTGTGTAACGTTTGCAGTTTTGTGTTATGTTTAGTTTACGTGAAAGACTTGCAAGGGTATATGAATTACTGCTAAATTTCTGTTTCAGACCTATTTTGAACAAAATGGAATTGCATGGCAGCAAAGCAGTCCCTTTGGAGTTTTACCTCATGAGAGTGTAGCACCAAGTACAACTGCCACCAAAACAACTATTTATGACAACTTTAATGCTTAAGGTCTTAATCACTTGAATACTCAGATGACAGCTTCAAAATTCAAAAGTACAATTCCATGTATTCAAACAACTGACGCTGCTAAATCTAGCTCTCAACCAAATTCTACAGCATTTTTCCAAGTACCAGTAACATATTCTAATCTAGACCCTACTAACAGTACCAAAACTTACGTATCTAGAGATGCTTCCAACTTACAACAATCATGTATTGTTTCATCTCCACCCAACATCTCATCATCAAAAGATTATAATCTGAATCAACTCTCTAATCCAACTAATTTTGTTACACCTTCAGCAAGGCCATTTGAAAAACCTTTTGCTGTACATTTTAATAAACAACCAATAGCCCATGTACAAACAAAGGTACAAACCAAAATATACCTGGATTTAAATAACCAAGCAGATAGGACACGGCCAAGTCAGTATGATAAAAATCAAACACAGTCATCTCCTATTAGTTATTGTACGGACGCATCTGGACATTTGGACTATACAAATAATAATAATGTTAAACGAACACAGTTTCAGGCTTCCAGTTATCGACATTATCACCAAGGTAATAACACAGAAACTGAATTTCCACGCACAAAAAGTATTGACTAGCACAATTCTAATGGATCAGAATATGGTGTTGTACCTACACGTGCTAGTCTCTACAAACGCATTCTCAAGCTTCACCTTTAGGGCATTCACACAGTCCAATATATCCTATGTATAATAGTCCTATGAATTCATCTTCTCCACAACATCTACTAATTTAGTTGCTCCTTCTTCGCCATTAGATGCTACAGCTTCTAGATCAAATGCTCAAAATAGAAATGCTGTTCATATATCAGTTATCACACGTGCACTAAATTGTGATACGAAATTTCCAGACCATTATGATAGAACGGTTCAACAACAGCCACAGAATTGTTGGGAAAAACGACAATCCCAACAACGGCAACAAAGAAAATATCAACCTCACTCTGCCATTTCAAATAGTTATGCCTCTGGAAATAATCTGGATATGTCATCGAAGGTTAGTGAGCATTGTCAACAACAAATTGTGAATTCTCAAGGTCAACAGCTATATTTTAGCAATAGTCCTATTCAACTTCCATGACAAGATCTTTCAAATTGTAAAGGTGATCCGATAAGTCTTGTAAAAAATTTGCCACAGCAGCAAAGTTGTCAGATGCAACAGTTAAATAATATTCATAAACCACAGCCTGGAGTTACAAGTAAGAGGCGAAAAAGTACGAAAAATTGCAAAAGTGAAATTCCACAAGAAACTACTAGATCAGAATATTTTGCAAGTAACTACATACATTTCTGTTAATAATAAATGTAAGAAGTGCCAGTTTAAATGCATTCTGTTGGTTTTCGTGGTTTTTGAACCGTACAGGAATAATTAAGTATGATTTTTGTAATATTTTGTGGTAAAAGATGTGCACCAACCTTAACTTTGTATTATTTTTGCTTAAATGAGAATCGCTATCTTTATTTTTACAGAATTGAAATAATCCACAAATTTTTGTTCTGATCTGCTTTCAGTTTTTGTTTTTTTATATTGGGTCGCCTTACGAAAACTTATGCTATATCACCTTCTACGTTTTAATTAGCAAAATATGCTCTGTCTCATTACATGCCCGAATAATGTGATCCAAAGAATGAAACCAGCCGAAATTGAAAATGTATTCAATTTACCAAATTTAGATCTAGTTTCTCAATTAATTTAGGTGATATATATTTTTCTTATGTTATATCCTTCTTTTCATCACACGTACTCATCCAATTGTAATCAATTTACCACGAAGAATATGCTATTCTTAATTCTTAGTTAAACACGAAGCTTCGAATTTTGTTTCTATAAAAATGATTCGGATAATATGGTGTATCATTAAATACATTGTATACAATCAAGGACCATGACAAATTAAAACCGCAAGTAAAAACATATTTTCCATAAACACGATAGTTTACAGTAGACAGGTACCATGCGTCCCGACCACCGACTACATTAAATTAATACCGTGTTAAAACAACACAATACAAATTACACACAACGTAACTTGGTAAGTACGAAAGCATAGATTAAATTATATGACATTGTGAGAACGAATACTTCTAGTGAAGGAAACTGTGAATAGTTAGACTACGGAAATGGAATGAATTAATTATTCGTGAACAGGGAATTAGAAAGCATCGAAGATGTAACCATACAAGAATGTAATAAGGTGGAAGAGTGGACGCGTATTTGTGGTTTAGTATAAGGTTAAATTAAAAATAATGTTGACGAAATTAGTTGTAAAAAATATGCAATGCGACCTTCTTGGCAAGAAAAAATTTTGTAGAACTTTGCTTGCAGCTTTGGCAAAAAGTATTTTTTGTGCGCGGGACATTGAGAACTTGTGTATGCCGTAATACATGTGTTACCTGCGACGATATTTTCAACAAGTAAATTGTTTGTTGTAAGGCAGCTATGAGCTTTTGAAAAGCAAGTAGGAAGTGGACGTACTAACAGTTTCTAGATATCATTACCCCATATAGAATTATGGAATTTAAAACAGTGAGTAATATTACGAGTTTTACGTTTAAAATTATTAATTATGCATTTGTAGACTGAAAATGTCTATTAATGGTATTTATGCAATAGGAAAATAATTAAAGTGTAAGTGGTTATTATATTGATCGGTGACTTATCGACGGTGTTGGTTAAATTTAATATAATATTATTAGTTTAAAATATTAAGCAATACTGTTTTGAATGGCCCATGGAAGTTGTTACGTGTGTTTTCTGTAATTTGCCGATTTTGGCATACTCCGAAATAACTATTTCGGTACTGCTATTTTTCGCTGCCTTCGCATTCAAGAGACAAGTTAGACTAGTCGCTTTGCCTGGTTCGCATGTAGTCTGAATTTCGATATCTAGCCGGCTTTTCGGTAACTGTTATGGCAAGTTGTTATTCTGAAAAAATAATTTAGTGTTATTGGTTGAATTTTTTGGCGCTTTGTTCCATCTGTGACAATACAATTTCCTTTGCGAGATTACTGAAACTTTATACATGTACTAATCCTTTTATTCCAGCGGGGCAAATTGTTTTCTCAGCACACAGTCCGGCGTTTTTTATTGTATTACTAAATTTAGCGCGATAAAATTTTGTATTAAACGGTTTCCTAAATTGTTATTAAGTGCATTTCCAAAAGACTGGTATCTATAACTTCTGGGTAATTCAATGTAGTAAACTGGAAAGTATTGTAGAATGGTACCATTAATATATTTACTTTAATGTTGTTTGCTTTAAGTTGTTTTAGTAACACCAAGCCACAGTGAGGTTGAGAAATTTGGTTTTTTGTGTATATTTGTATTTATATCGTATTAAGTTTAGGTTGAATTTTATTTAGAAATTAAGTGAACAGACTAATTTAAAAAAGATACTCAGACACCCCTTTTGTTTTTAATTTTTTCTTAGTTTGACCATAAATTTAATAAGTGTGTTAAGATATTTTGGAGAAAGCAAATATATAATGTAGTAAAATTTGGGAAAGCGAGGCAAATGGGATTTATGTGGAATAACTGTGTTCCGTGTAGAGATAATATCAAAGTGATTTCTGTAACAGACAGTTTGATGATCTTAATTGTGACAAAGAAAACAATTTTTAGGTTGTAGAAATAGTAGGGGAATAAAGGTATCTGTAAAAAAACAAAAAAAAATAGAGAACATAGGACAGGATGCGTTCTAATGCATTTTGGGGAATAGTGTGGGCTATATTACAATCAGATGTCAGAAAAAAGAGAGGTGAATGTAGACCTAAATCAGACTATTGCACGCAGATAGTGAAAGATCCGAACTGTGAAAATTTTAAGGAAATGTGTAGCTCAGAATAGGAAACAATGGAGGTGCGCGTCTAACCAGTTCCAGAGCTAAAGATAATAATGGTGATGATGGTAATTGATTAACATAACGAAGTTTTTCATTTCAGCAATTTTATTACTTTATTTTGAATTTCTATTTTTTTTTATTATTTTTCCATAGGAATCCATACCGCCACCACTGCAGTTAGCTGACTCACCTTTTGATTGTTACGAGATTTTAGCCCTTTTAGGGCAAATCAATATTTATTTAGTCTAACAGATATTGTGGCTGATCTCGGTTTTTAATTATGAAAAAGTCATTTAACTGTTGGATGGTGTTTGTTTTAGCGACGAAGCGTGGTTTCACTTGGTGTCTACTGTAACAGTCAAAGCTGCCGAATACAGACCTCTCAAAATCATGATGCGTTCAATGAACAACTTTTGCACGCACGTAAAAGTGGTGTTTGATGTGCAATTTCCCAGCTTCGTGTATTGTGACATTCATTTTTGAGAAATCCGTGGAAGGTGTGAATTATCGCAGCCTAATCCAGAAATGTTAGATTTAAACGAGTGAGATCGTCCGTTTCAGCGAGATCACGCAACGTGTCGCACTGCTACTGCAATGCTAGATATGCTACATAAGTTTTCGAATAAGTGGCAAATAAGTTGGAAAATAATTCTAAAGAGTAACTAACCTGACCTGGAAATTTTCCACGTTATATTTGATATTTTCTTAGACGTACACTATAAACCTCCCCAATTTATGTGGAGACATTTTTATACGATATTTCCTATTGCACCATACATCTCTTAGAGGTGCAGAATATACAAATTAATATAACGAAATGTGCCTACAACGAGAGCAATCGCAATATTGAAAAAATATCAAAGTTAAATAAACTTGAACAAGATAATCAGCTACGTAAAAGAAATTAATATTGAAAAATACTATAGCTGTCACTTAAACTGTTGCAATTGCACAGCCTCTGCAGCCCAATATTTCTTAAGACTAATAAATCTGCGACGCTGATGCCGCACGACCGAAAACCAAAATCAGTTTTTAGAAAAAATCGTTTGCGTATAAATTCAAAATTGTATACAGTGTGCTAATACTGGGTGTTATTATACATTGCATTTCAGACGCAACGTGATACTGCAGGTGCAGGTCACAGACGGTTATAAAACCGCAATTATTAGAAATAAGATTGTTACTTTGTATTGTATAAATTAATATAGAAATAAGCAGACATAAGCTCTGCACTTCCCACAGAAATGTGAGGGGTAGGGACAACATAAATACCCCGTAAGCCTCAAGATGGTCAGTCAGTCTTGAGTCTCTCAGCTTTTACATTGTTAGTTGTTCAGGCTACTCGCCCTAATTTAAATCAATTAGTAATTTCGACTTAAAGTAATTTTATATAGTTTTGTAAAATTCCACTTGTAAATACTGATTAAATAAAAATTGTTACAAGAGTTTTTGGAAGAAGACTTTAAAAAGGCAGCTCCCAAGGCCCAAAATGTAACTGGCGCAGCGTACGGATCCAAAAGATTACTAGGGACAAATTTGAATAACTGGTGGTCTGAAATTTCAATTCCCAATCTGGAAGAACAACACAAAATTTGGACAAGGCACAAAATCGACCGAGCCCAAAAAAACAAAACTTGGACAAGTTACGAAATCGACAAGCCCAAAGAAGGAAAACAAATAAGAGCGACAATAAAAATTATGTAAGTTCATTTATCCTAACCAATTTATTCTTTTCAAACTATTCATATTAGCTAGTAAGAAAATTTTATGTACAGATTTTTTAAATTATTATTATCGCAATTTAGTATTTATATCATTTATGAAAAGAATCTACTCGGAGAAATTATTTTTAACAAGAGAACTATATAAACGTATTTATATGCATAAGTTATTACAAGTTATAGTAAACGAAACGATTTATTCATCAAAGTCTAAAAGCTTTATGTATAAATAACCCAATTCTTATTATAGCAATTAATTACAGAAACGATTTATTCGAAACTAAACTTCCATCAAATTCTATAAATTTAACATTTCAGCGCAACAATTGACGAAGGTGTATAAAAGTAGAAGCATTTATGTAATTTATTATTAAAACATTTACATAGCACAAGTTTGAAACAAAGCGCGGAAATTTATAACGCAAATATCATACAATTACTACCGAAAACCATCACTGAGATAAAAACCATTCAGATAAACTAAACCTCTATAATTAGACAATTCAATGCAACGAACTGTACAATTATATAGGAAGCATTTACGCACTATTAATACAAAACTTGACGGGATAATTATAGCAACTTATTATTACAAACACTTAATTACGCAGCAGGACTGAAACAAAAACGTACAAATTATAATGCAGTTATTGCAAAAGATTAGTACTCACATAAAACCATTTAGAAAATTAAAACTCGATTCACAACAACTGCAACATCTGCAAAGTATAAAGTATAAAGCAATTGACAAGACATTACCAAGCAAAAATTCTTTAATTAAATTATAGCAATTCATAACAACGTATAAAATATAAGTGAAACGGTTCTTTAAATAACTCAATACAAACCAAAACCAAAAAGTAAATCTCAATTTTTACAAAAACTTGATATAAATTAGAACTGAAAGCAACCATTAATTATTAAAACTACCATGAATTTAGATATGAAGCTTTATATTGAGAGCATTCCGCAACATAACGGAGAATAAGCACTATTAGGCGACTTTATTACCGCGTGCGAAATATTTTTAAAACCTTCTATAAATTAGGAGACAACGAACGCAATGTTCTACTTTTACGTATAATAGTAAGTAAACTGATCGGAAGGGCACGAACACTAATTGCCAGTCGCGACAACCTTCAACAATGGGAAGACTTCAAACGTATACTAATTGCATATTTCGAAGACCAAGGAAACATCAAATATCTAATCCGCGATTTGATTAACTTTAGAATGGAAAGTAGTCAATCACTATATCAATTCGAAATGAAATGTCAAGACGTACGAACTTTAATTATTTAATTGCGGTTAGAGACAATTACTTAAAACTTTTAAACAAGTATGCGTAGGCGAAAGCGGAACTGTATTATAGTCTGCAGATTGGGTTGATATAAACCCAATGGTTTTCTTAGGTGAGAATATTAGCATACGTATACCTTGGCGTACGTTACGTTTGTAAATTACCTGTTGGCGTTGTGACAACAGTAGATCAAAGTGAAGTGTATTTAAAATGCTGCACTGTACAGTACCCCATAGCCAAATACATAAACAATCATGTGGTCGATATGTCAATATACGCAATCCATATCACACGAGTTTGATCGTTCTGCTGCGATACATTCAAGGCGTTACGACTCCTCAGTGTACATTTACCAGTGTCTTTATAGGTAACAAATGTTTATGCGCGATGTCGTAATCGGATTGTGCAAGGATAAGTGGTTAGCAGACTAAGATCAACCATATGTTTAGACATATTTGAAAATATCTAGTGCATCCTACACGTTAATTGTAAATTATAAATGTTTTTGAAAGGGTATATAGCTGTCAATAATTTTATGATATCATATTTTGGTAATAGCGTTAGGTCTCCTTTTTAGCAAATCTTAATAGGTGGTGTTTGAAATTTAAAAATAGCAGACTTGTCAGTTGTTCGTTGAATTAATAAATGTTTTAACGACAATAATAATTAGCAGTCTTCTGTATATGGATATATTCAAAATATCTCATATTGAATGAATAAAAATTTAGCAGCCATAATTAGAAAATGTAACTTCTTATGGGCAGTATTGTGGCGTGCAGTGTCAATTTTGTAGTAATGGTTTGGTGAATAACGGTTTATTTGAGAATTTATTAAGATGATTTTGAAAATCTTTGTACAACTGTGATAGATAGAGGTTAGTGGTAATTTTTTGACTTTTGAATAATTGGTCAGTAGTTTGTTATTGTGAATATAAACGTTCATTTAGTAGAGAATCAGGATTATACTATCGCATGTCAGGTGATAAGTTTTCTTTTGGACAATGAATACAAAATCCAGAAATAACTAAAATTTAACATTTTAATTATTACTGATATAATAGCGTTTGTTATGGTTTTTATGCCACTCCTGATAGTTCTAAATCTATCTTAAGTCATTTGAAAAAACAAATGGCTTATCCCACTGTACCATTACCGAACCTACTAAGATAGCACTACACCTATTGTTACTGGGGATCTCGGTCGACAGAAGCTAAAACCCCAGACAAGATTCGAACCTGTATCTTAGGCTTTGGCGACCCATGCGTTTTCCAATTACGCCACCGATACGGGTAACGACAATTGGAAAATTGTATACATCCAAATCATGTACACGATCATATATGAATCTAACCTTCAATTACGTTTGGCGTTCTTGTTAATCATATTTGACAGTGTCAAGTTTTTTTGACTTATACATCAGATATAGAAAAGAAGTGACGCTCAAAAACGTAATTGAAAGTTAGATTGGTATATGGTTTTGTACATGATTTAAATTTATACAGTTTTTCAATTGTCGTCACCCGTCTCGATGGCGCAATTGGAAAACGCATGCACCTCAAAAGCCTAAAATAGGTGTTCAAATTCTGTCCAAGACCTTACATTTTCCATCTTTCAATTACTAGCTCGATTTGAAATAATCATTCGTGCTTTGCATAAAAGTCTAAGTCATTATTTCAACTTACTAACTAGTGTGTTGGTATTAATCAACTTGCCTTGTGCAATTATCCACATGTATATTTAATAGTTGGCATCAGCCGTAATCTTGAACGCTGCTTTCTATCTATATCTGATATAAGTAAAAAAAACTCATGCTGTCGGATATAATTGACAAAAATGCCGAACGCAATTGAAAGTTAGGTTGATGTATGGTTGTGTACATGATGTAGACCTATATAATTTTTTAATTGTCATCACTCGTCTCGGTGGCGTAACTGGAAAACGTCGATGCGGTATGTATGCAAATGTCAATTTTTAGTAGCACTTTTTAGTAACACGTTACAACAGCACACACCAACCAATTCACCCTGTTTTGCCGGACTCAACAAAACAAGATGAATTGTTGGTGTGCAGTGTTGTTTTATTCTTTAGCTCCCCCCAATTTACGACTAGGTTTAGCGCGACATTCGTTTTCGTGCCTTTTCTATCTACTTCCTTTGTTACCCCGTAATGCGGACTAGCATTTCGTTCTATTCTTACTGGTTCACTCGTAATGTGGATAACAACTTCTCCAAAGAACCTTTCCGCACAAAACTTGGTATGATGAAGTTATGTGAATTGGTCTCTAACTGTGGAAAAAAGTTACTCCACATTTTTTTCCGAGAAATTGCACAAAAAGGATTACCTTCGAAGGCGTCTTTTATGCTGTACAATTTTGAGGCTGCTCCGTACCTCATATTCCAACATTATGGCGATATACCTTTCCAGTTAAACAATATACTCATGTCTAGTTGGTATCTTGACACACTGAAACTCCAGGTGAAGAAAGCGTATTGAAACAAGTTATCGGAAACATCTTAAGTTCGAGAGACAATAAATTGTTTAAACAAACGGGTCTAAGAACTGTGTAGTTACGGTTTCTTATAAATCTGATAATTTTTTTAACATCTTGTGTTGCAAAAGAAGCTCCTGTATCTGATTCATCGTAATTTAACAATTTAGCAACCACAGACATGTCTATGACACCCAATCAACTAACGAATAAAAATGGGTTTTACTAACAAAATACCAGAATTATGTATTTTTCGTATTTTTGTATTCTTCCGTATTTTAAGCCCAATAGTAACTTCTAGTTTAAGTTACTAACAGATATAACAAGTTTGGTAGTTTATATTAAACATGCGTTTATTACACTAAAGGCTGTTAGTTTGTATCATTTCAATATTCGTGGAGCGTACTCGTAATATCCCGTATCCCAGTCCTCATAAAAGGATATTTAATATAACCCTCTCCTCAACTTAAATATTATTTCAGTAGAAATCACAATTAATATCATATTCTGTCTAAAAGCTTTCTAAGGGTTCTTCAGTGCTAAGGGATTAAGCAAATCCAAATCCTATTTTAAACCTCTACTATATTATCCATACCAATATTGCAATTGTAAAACCAGTCTGAGTGGTTACCCTTACAATTTAAACGATTTAGTATAATTACGTGTTCAAAATAATTATGTAAATCCAGTTTTATTAGTAATTGGGTGAAATAATTTATGTATGAAATGTTATTCAAAAATCAGGTGTGGTGCATTTAATTTACTTCACATACGGCGGTGATTTCAAAAAGGACTGTTATGGGCGAAATTAGCGTAAAGATATTTAAATTTTGCGTTAACCTGAAAGGGTGGGCTCCCCGAAACAATATAAGGGTACGTATGCTAACTGCAATGGGTCGTGAATGGGTTCCTATGGAATAATGATAAAAAATTATAAAACAAAATATGGAAATACAAAAATAATAAAGAAAATGCTGAAATACAAACAAAACTACGTTGCATCAGCATTTACTGGAAAGGTTTTTACTTGTCAAAATCAAAGAGTGTCAAACCATTGGTCACAGTAATCCTCTTGATATTATTTCTACACGGAAGACGGTTATTTTGTATATATCCCTTGCTTTGATGACCTACACTTTATAATCTCATATTTACTTTGTTCAAACATACCTTAAACGCACAGTAACTTTTTAGTCATAACTAAATAAAATTGCAAAAAAAAATGCTTCTTTCAAATAAGATTTCATTACTTGTATAGCTGGATACCCTGCAGTTCCTAAATAAATTCGAATAAAAATTCAACCAAAAGTCTATTAACATAAAATAATATCAATAAAAATACAATTTTACTTTTCTAAAAAAGCAATTTATTATTCTCAAATCTTGCCAGGTAATGCTAAAAGAAGAATATTTTATAAAAACCTTAAATCTAAACCATCGACAAAATTATTTGCTTCTCCGCATATAGCCTGTATCTAATATTCAATTAAATTACATTTATAAATCTCAATTAGTGGAAATACCTTTAATAATAACACCAAAAACAGTTAAATACCAACTTTTTATAATCTCTTCGTGCTTTTCAAAGTACTTTAATGTAACACCTACGTACTACTCAATATTTTAAACTAGGAACATTATCCTTAAATTTAATCGACACTCGTACCGCCGGTAAGTCCTTAATCAATAAAAAGAATAGTGAATTTTACGATCGGCTAATGTTCTAGGTTATAAAATATTCACAACCTCCAATGAATGATCTTGAAAGATACAAATATTTGCAAAAAAATCTTAGATTTTCTTATGGCAAAATACATGTAAGAATGAACGATTTTGCGCCAGATCGAAGGTACCCCACCTACTGGCTACAGAAAGGTCGCAGATTTTAGCTAGCATTTTATTATCGCAAAATGCTTTCCTAATAGACGTGTGTAGTTTACCAGTCTGTTAGCGTTTGACATAACAAATGCTACCAATATTGGTAACCAAATTATTGTTGTACAAATTTTCTGTCAGCAACTACAATCCAAACCACTCGTTATTTGGTTTTACTTTATTCTTAAGAAATTGTAAAACAATCACTTTGGCGGAGCTGCTGTTATTTGTTGTAGCTACTGCTAAATACTAATTTACTTGAGCAAGATGCTCTCTTGTACATATACATTTTATATAGAATGAAGTTTGGGAGTAGGCAGGAAAACTAAAGTGAGTGGTAAATTTGAAAGAGCCTAAGCGCATATGGAACAGCTACGGCACGCGTACTTTTAGAAAGTGTTAATTTTCTGCATAATAATCTTGATATGACAGATGTATTCGAATTATATTCAAATCAATCGAGCTATAATATTTTGCGGACTCAACTCATAACACTACTAAAACCGGATTACCCCATTTATAAAACGATCATACTCAATACAATAGAAAAATATGTAAAAACTGCACTTGCTTACTAAGTCGACTACATCGATCTACTAGCGCAGGTTCTATAATAACAGGTATCAACTAAGTCTTCGGGGCTTCTTCGAATACATATGCGCATTTCGGAAGTATAATTTTCCATCTTCCAAGAAAATATTATAAGTGTGTAAGAATTGGACTTACGGTGGTACATAGGGCCAAAGTTTTGAGCACTAGTTAAAATTTTGGTATCACTGTTAGCTATTTTCGAAGCATTTTGTTCTATTGAGATACCCATTAAAATTAATTTGTAGGAAAGCCCCATATCAAATAATATGCATCTTTTTTCCGTTGCCGGTTGTTGAAAATACATACACCTGCACACGCAATCTCTACCTTTACCTCTACCTTACATATGATTTTCCAGTGTTCCACCCGAAGGTAATACATTGGCCAGGAAGTGAGTTTTTTTGTGCCTGGAAAATTTGGAATTTTGTAGAATCTTTGCTGTTCCAAGGTAGGGATTTTTAACGTGCGTGACAACACTTACACACGAGACCTCCATTTTACCTCTCATCCGAACGAGGGTGTATTTTTGTGAAAAATTCTCGCCTAACATTTTTCAAACGGACCGTGTCGAGATCCCAACCTTTACCTCTACCGCCACACACCACTTCCGCCACCGCATCTTAATACTATGATTCTTAACAAAACTAAATCTAAATTTCTTGTATAAAAGAGCACCAGGAAAACTGATAAAAATCCATAATTTGATTTTCTATCTGTTTGCTATTGATTAGAATTGTTTCGTTCAATTTTATCTGCCTAAACATTTTCTTTCAATTTACGACGTTCTAAAAGGTTATACGAGACGTCTCCTATAACATGCAGTTATACAAAATATCAAAGCGGAAGCGTAGGAATATTTGGAAACATCGTAAATTGAATGAAAATATTTAAAAAGGTAAAATTGAACGCAATAAGTCCAATCAATAGCAAACGGATAGATAATCGAATTCTGGATTATTATCAATTGCTTTGGTGCTCTTTTATTCACGAAATTTAGATTCGGTTTGTTTAAGGATCATGGTATTTAGATGTGGAGGCCGAGGTGGTGTGTGGCGGTAGAGGTAAAGGTGGAGGTTGTGTGTGGAGGTGTATGTAGTTACAACAACCAGGAGTGGGAAATGGAAATCTGCACTAGTAAATCGATGTAATCGACTTAGTAAGCAAGTGCAGTTTTTACATATTTTCTATTGTATTGAGTATAATTTTTTTTAATGAGGTGGTTTTAGTAGTGGTACGAGTTAATTCGCTCAAGTATTATAGCCGGATTGATTTTATTATATAAGTAGAATACCTCTGTAATAAGAAGAATTGTTACGTTCCAATTTAGCTTTTAAAAATTTCCTTGGTTAACTCAAATCCTTTTGCTTTTAACCCAAAAATTTATTCGATAAATTAAATAGTCTGTACGCGCCATATCTGTCCCCGTTCGGGGCATTCCCTCTCTCCGCGCGAGCGGGTCTGAATAGTTCGCGCTAGTTAATGGGAGTCGGTCGTCAAGTCTCGTGATAGCCACACTAGTAACAATAAGTCTGCTCTCTTCCACTAATTCGGCATTGGACTCTTCCTTTCCTGTCTACCTCCTTTCCTTCAACCCTTGGCCAAAGCGGTAGTTACAGTGTTTAGTGCCTCTCAAGTGCCAAAGGAACTTTCAGTAAGTGTTTTTATGTCTTTGTATGATTATACTCCTATAAACTGTTCTCACCTCACCCCTTAATAATTACAGTCCACGCTCTATCTCGGAACCCCTTGTTTACGGCCTTTTGCACTCAAGGTGGTTCTATTTGTATCCCGTTACGGAAAACGGGTATTTGATAACAAAACATTTGGTCCTTCGAGCCGGATCTAGAACTACGTTTATATCGTTCTCTCTTTCTCGCCTCATCGATTCAAAGGCATACAAACGTAGGTCTTTATTAATTCACAAATTCGTAAATCATTTAGTACTTGATAATAGAAACGATTTGAAAGTGTTATCTGTACGTTTCAATTTGTTGTTAAATCGCACGTGCATTCTTTCGAGTTCAAGTTCATTGCAATTAGATTATTGTTACCATATTTCAATATCAAGATCATTGCACTCCATTCAGAATTTGTTTGTTTACAAACAAGCCGTCCTTTAATACGTACGTTAGTTTACTTAACTATTGTTAATTTATTCATAAAGTTCTTAATTATGGCAGAAGGTGATATTTTAAAGAAAAAACTTGAAGACTATTTCGCGCGCTTAACCGAAATTGCCGATTATGTTCGTACCGCAACCCGTTTAGCTGCCGTAGAAGCGAGATATCTACGTATGCAAAGTATTGAACAACAACTAGATGTTGTCTACGATAAAATTTTAACCTATAATTCGGTTGTTGACGAAAAGGATGAGATTAAAACTCAAAGTTCTTCGTTTGACAATCTGTTAGACGTTATTCGTACGCGGTATTTAGATATCAAACAAAATGCATCAAAATCGGTTGATGATATTTCAACTAATCCTCTCAAACTTCTGTAAGTTATTTAAAACCTCTAAGTATAACCCCCTTTGATGGATGTGTAGAAAACTGGCAAAATTTCATTTCGCTTTACAAGAGTCTGGTTCATGAAAACGAACAAATTCCGCTAATTCGTAAATATCACTATTTGCGTAGCTATCTTAAGGGTGAAGCTCTCGCCCTAATTTCGGATCTAGCCCTTGAGGCTGATTTGTACCAACAAGCTTTTGATAAGCTAGAAGAACGCTATAACTCACCCCGTAGAATTACTAACCATTATTTAAATAAAATATTACAATTTAAATCATCTGGATCTCTCTCAAACTTCATCAATATTCACTTTAACGCTGTTAACACATTGAAGGCGGCGGATAAAGTCGAAGATTTGGCCGACTTTATACTATTTTCGTTGTGTTACCGTAATCTTGAGTTCAAAACGCAAAATGCTTTTGATCTAAAAGTAGGTTCCGAAGTTCCTACTTGTTCTCAGCTCTTCGATTTTTTATCGTTGCAAAGCAAAACTTCTGAGCTTTATGACGATATGAAAAAAGATACGGTTATTAAACCTAATGCGCATCCTCGTTTCAAATCCAACTTCAATCAGTCTCTCTTAATGAAAAGTTCGCAAAATGCCGCTACGGCTAAAGCTGCCCGAGTTTCATGCCCGTGCTGTGGTGAAGCTCATAAAATTTATGGTTGTTCAGCATTTCATGCACTTAATATTGCCGATCGTTATTCCACTATTAACACTTTAAATTTGTGCTTTAAATGCTTGGGTAATCATACTCGAGGTTGCAATTCTGAAGGTAAATGTAAAGTTTGCCATTCCTCATATCACCATACTTTGTTGCATAAGCCCCTACCCAACGAGGTGGTGCATAATTCGGAAAAATCCTCTACTGCAATAGCACCCGAAATAGTTTCGGCTTGTAATGTTTCGAATTCTCATGAAAATTATACTGTGTTGTTGGCAACAGTGCAGGCTCTTATTTTAGATATAAACCAGGATTTACAACCCGTAAGGTGCGTTTTGATTCTGGATCTCAAATAAACGCAATTACGAGTACATGTGTTCAACGTTTGGGTCTTCAGCGTACTAGGGATTCCCGCCAAGTTAGTGGAATTTCCGACGCTTTAATAAAGTCCAAGGGAACTGTTTGTTGCACAGTCTATTCTAAATATTCTAAAAATAGAATTCAATTCAAGGCTTCAATATTTCCTAAAATAACAGGAAATATACCGGGTAGTTCATTGCCCATTTCTGTTTATAATAAATTTAAAAATATGCAAATGGCTGATAAAAGTTTCCATCAATCCTTGCCCGTAGAAATTCTTCTAGGTGCCGAGATATGTGCCGAAGTACTGTTTTCCGAACATTCCGCTATTATTCCTGGCCGCCCTTTGGCGATTCAAACCATGTTTGGTTACGTGCTGCTCGGTCAAGTTCCGTGTATTAACCCTACGGTTAACGCTACTTCACTTTTCATTCAATCTGATGCTATAGATAAAGAAATAAGAAATTTCTGGGAATTGGAAGAAATTAAAATTCCCACGGAAACCTCCCCAGAGGATGTGTTTTGTGAGACGCATTTTCTCGCAAGCCACTCGCGTGACGATTCTGGTCGTTACACGGTTGCTCTTCCTTTCAATGATAGTATTGAACCGCTTGGTAAAAATCGTCGGGCCGCTTATAATTGCTATTTAAATTTAGAAAGGCGTCTTTTACTCTCTCCTGAAAAGCTAAATGCTTATAATGGCTTTTTACAGGAATATTTTGATCTTGGTCACATGTCCGTTGCCGAAACCCCATCCGATTATGTACTATCGCATCATGCAGTTTCTAAAATAACAAGTAGCACTACGAAGCTACGCGTTGTTTTCAATGGTTCTGCTACTGATTCATTAGGAATTTCTCTTAATGACAGGTTATATTCTGGCCCTAAGCTACAAGGAAATCTACCCGAAATAATATCCGCATTTCGTTGTCACAAAATTGCTGTTTGTGCGGACATCCAAAGGATGTACCGTCAGATTCTGGTTTGTTCCTCGGATCGTCAATTCCAGCACATTTTTTGGCGATCACCTTCTCAAGAAAATATTTGTGAATATGAACTCAAAACTCTCACGTATGGGTTAGCGCCCTCCGCATTTCTGGCTCAAAGAGTACTTCAACAATTAGTAATTGACGAGGGTAAATCTTACCCTATGGCCTCCGAAGCTATTATGCATCACACATACATGGATGATGTAATTTTTGGTGCCTGTAGTGTCACAGAAGCGAGACAGCTACAGCGCGAGCTTATTAAGCTTCTCTCTCGGACAATTTCATTTGCGTAAATGGTCAAGCAATGCCGTGGAATTGTTACAAGATTTTGAAAAATCGGAATTAGAAACTCTTATTACTTTCTCTGATCAAGTGAGCGGTATAAAATATTAGGTTTAGTTTGGAATCCTTTATTAGACGTATTCACTTATAACGTAATTCCTTTGCAGGCCCGTTTAATAAACGCGCCGTACTTTCTTATATGGCTCGTATATTCGACCCGTTAGGTTGGTTAACCCGGTAATTTTATAGTCAAACACCTGTTACAACGGCTTTGGTTACAACAATTAGGTTGGGATGATGTCCCCTACCATAATTGGTGTTCTGAATGGCAAGATTTTTGTAACCAAGTTACAATATTATCGCAGCTAAAAATTCCTCGTCTTTTGTCTCAATTCACGGGAACCTACAGATTGTTAGGATTCTGTGATGCGAGCGAAAGGGGTTACGGCGCTTGCGTCTATTTACATGTAATTTGTGGTGATTCAGTGAAGTGCAACCTAATTCAAGCTAAGAGCAAGGTTGCTCCTCTAAAATATTTAAGTATCCCCGCTTAGAACTTTCGGTGCTCTTTTATTGGCAAAATTAATTCATTCAATTACTTTAAATAAATTTTCTTACCCAATTTTGGAAACGAAACTATTTTCTGATTCTCAAGTAGTACTAACCTGGCTACAGACTCCTTCATATTTGCTCAAGCCATTTGTGGGAAATCGAGTTAGCCAAATTCTGGAATATACTACTATTTCTCAGTGGCGTCATATTTGCGGGGAAAATAATCCCGCAGACGTGGCTTCAAGAGGTTGTTCTCCACTTCAACTATTGCACAACGAATTGTGGTGGCATGGTTCGTGCAATTTCAATTACGATTTTATCAACCTCAACAGCTCTTTCCTTCCTATAGGGGAAGTTCCCGAATTGAAACAAATTGCTGTCTCGCTTATCGCTACACAACAAAATGAATTTTGTGATTTTATGGAGCGATTCTCTTGTTTATCTCATTTGCAATACAGCATGGCATATGTGAATCGGTTTATTCACAATTGTCGCCACCCCGAGAAAAATGTTAGGCCCCATTTCCTGCGACGAATTCCGAAATGGTCTGATGACTTGTGTAAAGTTGACTCAACGTCAGTTTTTTACTTCAGAATTATTATTATATGAAAAAAATAAGAATCTTCCTCTCTCGTTTAGAAGGTTATCGCCCTTTATTGATTCCCAAGGCTTGTTTAGGGTGGGCGGTCGCTTGAAACATTCTCAGTTGCCCTATACTAGCAAGCATCCTCTATTATTGCCTAAACGGGCGAACTTATCTAAATTAATTTGCAAACATTATCACCTTTTATCGTTACATTCAGGCCCTCTATGACACATTCTCTTATTCTCCGAACTTATTGGATTTTTGGTCTGCGCTCTTTAGTTCGGCAAACTATTTACCATTGTTTGTCCTGTTTTAGAATAAACGCTAAGCCCCCTCAGCCAATAATGTCCGATCTGCCTCCTTCTCGTGTACAATTAACTCGCGCATTTGCTCACGTCGGAATTGATTTTGCTGGCCCTTTTAACGAAAGCTTCGTTAAATCGAAATTCTTCTAATCGAAAATCTTATCTATGTGCCTTTGTTTGCATGTGCACCAGAGCTGCGCATTTAGAGCTGGTTTCTGAACTTTCTACAAACGCCTTTATGGCATCCTTTAATCGTTTTGTTTCTCGTCGCGGCTCTCCTGATTCCATTTATTCAGACTGTGGCAAAATTTTATTGGCTCCGCTCGCATGCTGAAGGAAGCCAGTGAATTTTGCGTCAAAATAATGAGGAAATATTTTCTGCAATGGCTGTTCTTCAAGTTAGTGGCAATTTAACCCCCATATGCACCTAATTTTGGTGGCATTTGGGAAGCTTGCGTAAAATCCGCAAAAGCCTTATTACTGCGAACTATCGGTCATCAGGTCCTCACATTTGAGGAGCTCACAACTATATTTGCTCGTATCGAAGCCGTGTTGAATAGCCGACCTCTAGCTTTCTACTCCTCGGACGCTACTGATAGCCCTGATTACCTAACCCTGGTCATTTTCTGATTGGGGTCCAATTCTGAGTTTGCCAGAAATCACGCTTCCCGAGAGTATCAAATTACATTCACGTTGGCAACGCTTATGTCAAATCACTCAATTTTTCTGGCGCCGGTGGTCGAACGAATATTTACTCACACTCACGCAGCGGACAAAGTGGACCCGTCCTTGGATAACGACTTGAAGGTGGGTCATATGGTTTTCTCCTAGGAATAAATACCTCGCCTTTGTCATGGCCGCTAGGCCGTATCAAAGCTATTTCCCGGTCGCGACGGAGTTACTCGTGTTGTTTCAGTAAAAACGTCTCGTGGTACCTTCGTTCGTCCCGTGAATAAAATTCTTCCCCTTCCTTTAGAAAAGTAATGCTTAAATTTTCGTTAGGATATTTTTCATTTTTTTTACGATTTTAGTCACTCTTTTAGTTGTTTTCTTTCTCTTGGTTTTCTTCTCCCCCACCCGAGTATCGGCGGGTTAACCGTACTCTGCGACTAGGAGGAAATGCCTAGCTCTAATTATATTTGGTTTTTTTTGTAAAATTTTTTCTTAATTTTAGGTGGGCGGTATGTACGCGCCATATCTGTCCCCGTTCGGGGCATTCCCTCTCTCCGCGCGAGCGGGTCTGAATGGTTCGCGCTAGTTAATGGGAGTCGGTCGTCAAGTCTCGTGATAGCCACACTAGTAACAATAAGTCTGCTCTCTTCCACTAATTCGGCATTGGACTCTTCCTTTCCTGTCTACCTCCTTTCCTTCAACCCTTGGCCAAAGCGGTAGTTACAGTGTTTAGTGCCTCTCAAGTGCTAAAGGAACTTTCAGTAAGTGTTTTTTATGTCTTTGTATGATTATACTCCTATAAACTGTTCTCACCCTCACCCCTTAATAATTACAGTCCACGCTCTATCTCGGAACCCCTTGTTTACGGCCTTTTGCACTCAAGGTGGTTCTATTTGTATCCCGTTACGGAAAACGGGTATTTGATAACAAAACATAGTCTATTCCTTGTTTTAGGTACCCGATAATCTTTTGTATTCTTCAACAACATCCTGTTTACAAAAAATACGCTTGCTACAAAGCTTCATTTTGAACTTATTTATTTCGAAACAACAAGTTTATGCTACAATTAAATAGCTTATATTCTGTTTAGGTACCCGTTATCTTTGTATACATTATGACCGCGTGTAATGGTTTTCTCTATTGATGTATAGCCTTGTTGAAATAAGGTCGCGCACTATCTGAAAAAACCCGGGTTTTCCAGGTTTAATCGCGCTTCGATAAGCGAGGATTTGCAGTTCAAATTCGGGTTATTTGAACCATTGTTCCATTTGATTCTACAACTTGTACGTCGAAATATTTTCTACATTATTCGTCACCGTATTTCAAAAACAGTGCACGTTTGTTTCTCCGTTTAACAACTAGGAGGTGTCTTGCGTGTATTGGTGAGTCTCCCCGCGCGCCCACGTATTCTAATCAAATTTTCTTTTTAGCTTTTTTTAGCTGGAGGCCAAATGTGTTCTTTCTTTCTGTAGACCAACTACTTTTGTCCCTAGACCGCTGTTGCAGGGTAAATAGATCCTGACGACCATGGCGTTGCTGTGCTGACTCACCCCCAACTGCTTGCTAGCTAAATATTCGGACACATACAGATATACAACTTGTTTTCTTTTGTGTGTGTCAATGGCATATTTCGTATCAACGACTGGTGTAGTTACGTGACATTGTAGAACTGTTGTTCGTTGATGCTAATCGATATTATCGCTCTACAGGTGTGAGGTACCTTTGTTAAAAATGGTGTACAGACATGCGCTTACTTTTTTATACTGATTAATTTATTTTAAAAACGGCACTATGTACAATTTAAAAGATGTCTGACAAAAGCTCCCATACGTTTATTCTTTCCTACTAATTTGTTATTTTAGGTGAAATTTTAAAAACGCTTGACAAAAGCTCCCACAGGTTTATTTACAACTGATTAATTTTATTTTGTGTGAAATACGAGATACGCACTTCGTATCTAAATTTCTAAATGGTACTTACAAATTTAATTGTATGCTGTGAAATAATAATGCTTAATTTATTTTCTTTTTGCTTGTTTGTACAAAATCCTTTATTTATTTTTATGTGTCAATAGATAATCGTGGGCGTTGTGTTTTTTTTTATATATTTTTTGTATGTAGGCGAATCCCCCCACTCTCCGCGTTTGATAGTTAGCCTGGTATTTACTTTTTTTTGGCTACGTCTAGATACGTTGCATAATTTCTGCGAGAAAAAAACCAAAAAGAATAAAAGAGTAAGCGTATGTCTGTCCAACATTTTAAACAAAGATACCTCACGCCTGTAGAGCAACAGTTCTACAATATCACGCTTCCTGTCACGTAACTTTATCTAACGTCGTACGGAATATGCCATTGACAGACACAAAATATAACGAGTTGCATACGTATAGGTGTCCGGATGCTTAGCTCACACTCCGTCGGAGGTGAGTCAGTACAGCAACGCTATGGTCGTCAGGATCTATTTACCCTGCTACCATAACCGCAGCAGCGGCCTACGGACAAAAGCAGTTGGTCTACAGACAAAAGCAGTTGGTCTACAGAAAGAAAGAACCCATTTGGCCTCCAGCTAAAAAAGCTAAAAAAAAGAATCTGATTAGAATGGGTACGCGCGGGGAGACTCACCAATACACGCAAGACACCTGCTATTTGTGGAACAGAAAGAAACAAACGTGCATTGCTTTTGAAATACGGTGACGAATAATGTAGAAAATATTTCGACGTACAAGCTGTAGGATCAAATTCAACAATGGTTCATATAACACGAATTCGAGCTGCAAATCCTCGCTTATCGAAGCGCGATTGAAACTGGAAAACTCAGGTTTTATAGGATAATGCGCGACTTTATTTCAACACAACTTCACATTGCAACAATAGAGAAAACTATTATACGCGGTCGTAATGTATACGAAGATAACTGGTACCAAAACAGGATATAAACTATTTAATTGTAGCATAAACTAGACGTTTCAAAATAAATAAACTCAAAATAAAAATTTGTAGCAAGCGTACCTATTGTAAACAGGATGTTGTTGAAGAATTTAAGAGATTTCCGGATACCTAAAACAAGGCATAACCTATTTAATTTATCGAATAAATTTTCGTTTTAAAAGCAAAAGGGATTTGAGTTAACCAAGCCAGCAAAACAAGCTTTTTATTGCATTTAGAGACCTTTTTAAACGTTTCAAGATGTCTATTACTTTTCATAAATTTATACAAGAAACCCCAATTTGTCGGCTCTTACACTTTGAATTATTATTGAAGATAAAAACATTTTTAGAAATAAATCATATCAAAATATTTAACCTGAAGTGGTTCAGTAGGTGTTCTGCATTCCCCAGAATTGAAGTCGACATCCAACCAAGTTAGTATCCAAATCGTTATTGGTGAGATTATTCCAATGAAAGGTTCTTTATTTCCGTAATAGAATATTTACCATTTTCAGAGTTTATCAAATTGCTTGAACAGGTAGAATTCTCCAGAGTCTCGTATTCAAAATTGTATTTAAGACCGTAATTAACAGGAATCATAACAAGATCTTTATTAGGATCGTTATATCGATTGCAATTTAAGATTGTAATTGAGATGGTAATTAAGATGGTAATTAAAAGTGGTGATTAAGAGCCGTCTTTAGAAGTACGGCTCGCTTGCACAATTACACACTCTTTAATTTTCACTTTAATTTAATTTACTATTCACGCAAATATTTAGCACTTTCAAGTATAGTGACTGCCCAGTTTCTAAAGTATACTAACTCGATATTCAATTCTCATGATATTTATAGGATCGGCCTTTTTTGTTTGCGATTCGTTGACTTCACATGCTGGGCGAGATCAAGTGTTTTATCTCTTGTTATTTTGGGAAACTTTACCAATTGTGCAGTTCAATTGCATAAAGCGATGCTAAGAAAGTCACGGTAATTTATTATAATACCTCACATTTGATTCAGAAATCCCAGAAATCTTTGTCCAACAAATCACGTACTATTGTTGGTTGCCTTATTTTAATCTGAATGGAATAAATTTGGTGTTTGTTTATTTCCTAATAAATTGGATTTTTGAACAAATATGATACTTTTAGATTACGTACGCTTTTAAAATAATGCATAATTTCTGCGTGCGTTTAAGATGATATATTAACAACGCACCTTTTGAATATTTATCTAGCCAATTCATGCAGGTTTTTCACTGATTTAATTTCAATGCGTTTCGTTACATTTTTAAATTCTTATCTTTGCTCGTAGCTACTCTTGGATATGTGTTTTAATCGCTTGTACTGCTATATACAGTGTGCTCTCAACTAATAATATTTATAATGATCTATTTACTGTTCTAATATCTGTAATTATGTGCTTTTGTTACTTGGGAGTTTCTTTCGTTTATTCTACGACCCTTATGAATTAATCTACCTCTAAATTAACCCTATAATTATAGCGATATATATGTATAAAGCAAAAACTTTTCTGCAGTCTGCAGTTAAAACTATACCAATTACATGAGATATATCTATAAATACATATTTTATTTACCTATACAAATCGAACTCGTACTTGCATAACCATTACAAAACAATTGCTTGATCGTTGTATAGGGAAATAATAAATCCATTGAACCGGTTTCGACTTCATTGGGTCTCGTTAGAATGGACTAGCTTTAATCCTAGCAAAACACCAAGCAACCTCAATATATATGCACGAAGAAACCCCTGTAGAGATTTTTGTTTGTAATAGCTATGCAAATACCAGTTTAATTTATGTGTGCGCCCACGCGAGTGTACTCGTGTGCGCGTGCGGGCGTGCGTGCAAGCGTGCGTGCGTGTTAGCATGTGTGCTTGTGTGCGTATGTGCGCGTGTGAGTGTGTGAGTGTGTGTACGCATGTGTACGTGTGCGCGAGTGCGTAGATGCGTGTGAGCGTAAGTGCGTGCTCCATGAGTGTGTGCGTGCGCGCGAGCGGCGTTCGTGCTCACATACGCGCGTGCATGCGTGCAAGCGTGCGTGCATGCGTGAGTGCGTGCGTGTCTGCGAGCGTGCGTGGTTGCGTACGTGCGCGCGTGCATGCGTGCGTGAGTGCGTGAGTGAGTGCGTATGAGTGTGTGTTTGTATATTGCTGCTGATTGGCGACGATTCATTGCAGTACACAATTGCAATCAAATGTTGCTTGAAACCTAGCTCTATAAAAATCCCTAATTTGCAGGAAATCTTAATTTTCAATAGTCGACAAGCGTTTGTCTATTGAAATTTTTACACTTGCTACGTTCCTAGACGTAGCCGGAAGAGAAGTAAATACCAGGCTAACTATCAAACGCAGAGAATGGGGGAATTCGCCTACATACCAAGAAGAAACAAAAACAAAACCACATCGCCCACGATTGTCTATTAACACAAAAAAATAAATAAAATATTATGTACAAACAAGCAAAAAGAAAATAAATTAAGTGTTATTACTTCACAGCCAACAATTATATTGTATGGACAATTTAAAAATTTAGATACGAAGTGCGCATCTCGTATTTACACAAAATAAAATTATTCAGCAGCAAATAAAAACTGTAAGAGCTTTTGTCAAGTGTTTTTAAAATTTCACCTATTACTTTTTATAAAATAACTAATTAGTAGGAAAGAATTAACGTGTGAAAGCTTTTGTCGAACGTTTTTAAAATTTCACCTAATACTTTTTGTAAAATAACTAGTCAGTAACGCCAATAAACGTATGCGTTATTTTGACACGCATCTTTAAAAATAGTACATTGCACCCGTAGAGCGATAGTATCGATTAGCGGCCACAAATAATAGTTCTCCGATATCACGTTTCTACGCCAAACATTAACACGGAATATGCCATTAACACACACAAAAGAAAACAAGTTGCATACCTGTAGGTGTCCAGGTACTTAGCTCGCAAGCCATCGGATACACGCAAGACACCTCCTAGTTGTCGAACAGAAACACGTGCATCGCTTTGGAAATACGGTGATGAATAAATGTAGAAAATATTTCAACATACAAGCTGTAGAATTACATTCAACTGTGGTTCAAACAACAGGGAGTGGAACTGCAAATCCTAGCTTATCGAAGCGCGGTAAAACTGGAAAACCCGGTTTATATCGGATAGTGCGCGACCTTATGTCAATAAGTTGTTACATTGGAACAATAAAGAAAACCATTATACGGTGGTCGTAAGGTATGCCAAGATAGCGGGTACCTAAAAACAGGATGCTGTCGAAGAATTTTAGAGATTATGGGATACCTAAAACAAAGCATAGACTATTTAATTTATCGGATAAATTTTCGTTGTAAAAGATAAAAGGATTTGAGTTAAGGAATTTATTCGAGAGCGTGTTTATTATTAAATATGTTAAGCGGGCTTATACTGAAAAAGTACACTATATAGAGGGTTGTTGAAGAATTTAAGGATTGAGAGTTTATTCGAACGAGTAATGAATGAAACAAGGGAGAAAAATAGGGTAATTAATTTATACGGAAAATAAACGTAACACAGTAGCTGGTAATAATTAACAATTTTGAATAAATCTTGGAATATAGCGAATTTCTACCTGTGACGTTAAAATGTTTCAGCTGTATATGTCAGTCAAATTTTAATTTCGCGTTCTTTATTTCGTTAGCCTTCCAGCTTGTTAGTTCCTTTGCTATAAGTCTGATAAGATTTAGCGTGTAATAGCTCATAATGTTGAAATAATAAGTTTTATTAGTAGCGCTGTTTGCAGTGTTGAGCGAAATAAATAATCAAGTTTAATATATATTTAAATGCTGCTTGTTAAAGCCGCGTGTATAAAATTAAAAGCTGATTGGAGCATCGATTGATAGGTATTTTATATATGAGGGTAAATCTCAATGACTAGATGTTTAAGAAATGGAAGAACAAAGATTTATAAAACAAAATTGAATTGGACACAGGATAGCGTTTTTACATGGGAATACCCTATCATGCACTTTTAAATATGACACGACCTGTATCATATTTCCTTTGTTAACAAGATATGCAAAACTCTGTTCTCCATGTATGTCACAATATGATTTTCAAGCTTTTTCTATACGCATTGATAACGAATCCATCTCAAAAAGCTTTAAAGTTAATAAAAGAATGATTTACTATCTAAATTTCACATCTTGTGATAATACGATTTCTATTAAAATACGAATATGCACACGTCAAAAGAAAATTTTGGTTGAAATAGCATAAGCACTAACTGATTTTCAAGGGTAATGTAGCATCTCCTCGCAGCATTTAATTTCAATTTTAAAGATTACCGTTTTAATTTGTTTTACGTTGGTCTTTAAAAATTTGTGAATGCCGCTCCTTTAAATAAAGCACTGCAAAGCTTCCCTGCATTATTCCGTAGGGACAAATTTACTATTTATTCCAAGAGGAATGGCGTTATCTTAGACAGCATTTATTCAAAATTTAAACCCGTGTTCCATGTTTATTCTCTGCGAAGCGCATCTCACCCTCTATCATGAAATATCAGGTTAGGGTTACAATTCTATGCCAGAACGTTGATCGCACCCCTAAGATACTCGACAGCATGATAAAACGTTACTGTGGCTATAAGCTAAAATTTTCGCAACGTTTTAAACTTTCTTTGCAGTTGGAGATATAATTCATTAAACGAAAACCGTACTTTGATAAAATAAAGAATCTGAAAACTGAAAATTGTTTTCAATACAAATTTGCATCTAGGTTTGGCATACGTTTATATAAAACGTCACTGAAAAAATAAGGGTTTTAAAGTGTTTCCTATAAAATTTTCATCTTTTGTCTTTTTGTGAAACGCTTAAACCAATTACTGAAAACGTTTCTAAAACGGAATGTGTTGACTTCATACATAAATCACACTGAAACAATCGTTTCGGGAAATGTAAGTAACTCCTGACAGATCAAAAATGAAAAACATGTTTACAATAATTTTGCTTCTAGTTTAGCGTAGCCAAAATAGCCTGCGGTACGTGTTATAATCAACCGAAGTGAGACTGGTTTATAATAATTTAAACTGTTGATCGAAGAAAGTTCAATATGTTGGATATCTAAATGGTCTTTTGTGCAAATAAAAAATTTGTAAAATTAATTCAGAATTTGTGTGTTACAGACTTTGAAATTTATATAACTTTAATCGACCTAATTTGAAAGAAATGCTTGGTTTTATCCAAAAGGCAAAAGCGTAATTTTTCAGACATAAAACATACATCGTAATTGGTGATTGCGCCTAGATAAGAATATCTAACAAACGTATCAAAAATTAATAATACGCAGTTTTCTTAGAAGCCGTGTAACTTTATAAGAAGATTTTCTAAGAGGAATTTTATGCTAAAACTTCAATAAATATATTTGAGCCGAATTATCTTGGGTTGCTTATTGATTGAGTGGCTAAGGATACCATTTTGCAACAGCTAACTTATCGCTTTTTTTCACAAAGTTAAATTTGAATTTTAAAAGATATATAGAGGACGATCCAACCTCGTTACACATGACAGTTATTACAATTACTATTATTACTAAATAGTAGTATTCCGCTTACCCGTACTAAGGGCGTAATTGGTTTCACAACAATTTACAGTCAATATTTTTTAAATCATTGATAAAATGAGCATGCGAATGACTTAAACAAGGCTTATCTTTTGTCTATCTGTATAATTAAGTTAAGGTACGCAAATTAACAATTCCTTGTAATACTACATCTCTCATGCTGGAATACTAATACGCATTATTGTTCCTCTAACTACGTACACTCGGGTAAGGGGTCTAAATCTTCTATAACAGCTTTACCGTAGAGTTCGTTAATATATCTTACTACATGCTGGAACAGACAGGTATTATAGGTAAAAGAGGTAAGGATTACACAAGTAAACTTCACTGCATTATATAACACTACTCCATAGTGCTGCAGATAAGATAATTAAGTCTAGAATGATAAAATTGTCGGCCTTGTTTTAAAATTATAATCCACAGCTTTAGCGTAACGCTTTCTCGTTGGTCGAGGCAGTAACACATATCTCTTTAAATCATAGAAAGCGTCTACACCGCAAAATAAATAATAATAAAAACTAATTCTAAAAAACGCAGACGACAATATACACCACCTATTTTCTAACTAAATTACAATGGGACATACTCTCAAATTAATGATTAGAAATCTTCTAGCTTAATTAACTAGAAACTTTGTAAATTGATTTTGAGGCGTATCCATCGCCTCAGAAAGAAAAAACAAAAAAAAATCCCTTTGATGATAGTTCATAAACATGGAAAACCTATATTTCAAATAATGTCTTTAAGAGCCACCTGGTTTTTAAATCGTAGTAATCTTTGCGATACCAGGAAGCGAAAATAAGTAACCATCCAATCATCGGGCTCATCATCTGAACGCGCAAGAGGTTTCTTTGCTGCCACCCGCAAACACATACCTGATTACTTAAAACTAACACTTAATTTTACTATCGAAACCTAAATAAATTGCATGAACACGAATACAAATTTTCCCATATACTTCCCAGGTATTTTCCTAGCACATAACAAATTAATACTCTGGTTTATTAGCAAAAGTAGCAATAAAAACCTAACGTTAACGAATTAACCCGCAATATTGCATTAATGGTAAGTAAATTTCTTATTCCTATATCAAAATAAAAAGCTAAAAAGCAGATCTCTTTTCATTTATATAGTAAATTCTATCTTAGATTACAACTAGTTCGGATTATAAAATAAATAAGTCCTCAAAGATAATTTCTACGAGAAAGATGGAAACATAACCAATAATTGTTTAAAAATCTTAATTAGATAAGGTAGGATCTCAAAGATAATTTCCAAGATAAAGATAAATAACAAACTATTTATAGTTAGAAATATTAATTAGATAAGGTAAAATCTCAAAGAAAATTTTAAAACGGTGGTGACAGATAACAGTTACCATGGTGATGGATAACATAAAGGGACTCTGAAGGGAGTAAGAATATTTCTTTAGATCGTAAAAAAGATGTTTTTACCCTCGAGAAGGAGAAGTTCTTTGAAGCGTACCCACTCATACGAACAGCATGAAGGATGAAATAAAAAAGTGGATGCAGACTCTGCGTCCGTAGGTCGATTAAGACTGATGCAGTCAGCAGACGAAATGAATAACAAATTGCACTGTCGATAGCATTAGCGTTGACCTAGCGGGAGACGACAGCAATACAAAACCAGACAAAGGCACACCCACTGACCATTATGTGAGGATATTTTTATAGTTCTGGTATTTGCAAATAATAAGAAAAAGGAAAATGAAAGTTAGCTCAGTGTAAATCATTATAAAGATAGCACAAAATACCAAAATTTCAACTTACACCCAGAATAAACATAGAGTGAACTTCTTGCGTGAGAGTGTACCATTTATCAGAAATACGTGTAAATTGCCCTTTGTAATATAAATAATTTCCTAAGTTAAATCTTAAAATTTAGAACTGATTGAACCTTAAAGTTACTACTTCTCATAATAAAACTATTAAGTACTAATTATTGATTTAAATATTTTTATAGTCTTTTATACAAAGAAAAAACAGGGATCTTAAGAACTAGTCTAACCTTATATCTCCTGTGTCTTGAAATAATTCTTGACTCCCTTGTTCTCCATACTTAATTTCACACAAATTTAGTTAACGGCGTGACAGTTTCTTGAATAAAATTACGTACTTCCTTCCTAGTACACTGCAAAATGGCTATGCAACGAATTCAATTGCAGTGGAATTAAATCATATAGACTTTAATTAAAGTTGCAAAAATTTGAACATAATTTGGACAGAATTCGAAAAAAATTTGATATAGGATTTGAAGTTGAATTAGTATTTGAATAGAATTTAAAGCCGTAAAATAACACGATTTCTTAAAATCGGTGAAATCATCTAACTGCAAAATAATTTTATAACAACTTTATTACTAGTACAAAATTTTATGGAACAGTTATTTCTAAACTACTTCACTAATTGGCAGCGTATCGGGTACATTTCTTTTAAAGTTAATCTAATCGTAATTACAACCTTTCTTTCACATTATAAACAATAATATTCTAAGAAAATTTACTATATGACCCAAGTATAAGTGTCATTACTGGTCATGTAATTTAAAACAATAACAAACGTTTCAGTTCAAAACAAAATATGTGAAGCGTCTAGCTCTTTCATCATTGCAATATCGACCAATCTTACGTTTCATAAATTCTGACCATTTTAATTACCAATCACTCGTAATGTTTTCTTATAAATAGCAATTTTGTTCAAGTATTCCGGCTTATCATGCCAATATTAATTTTTATTTAACGAAATAACGAGTAAGCACGCGACTATTTGCTTGTATCATCTTATATTGATTTTTAATGCAAATTTCTTTCTGTCTTCCTTTTTTATTAAAAATTTTGCTTTGGTAATGCATGGAGATACAAGTTAAGTGCCCATCTATTTAGCTAATATTAACGGTACTTTTATACACCACGTGTTTTTAATGAAAATTCACGCTTTTACTATTAATTACTAAGAATTAGAATTTTGCCCTAATTAACCAAGATAGCATTTTTTTCATGTAAAAGGTCATCGAAATACAAATTCTATAAATAAAGCCCCCCAAAAAGAAAAAAACGGAAAAATATTGAAATTTCCGAATATTTAATTGTTCCACCCTGTATAAGAGTATTGCATTTACAAAGACATTTATTTATTTGCGTCATTACAAAATATAAAAACAAAACCTTATTAATCATGTACTTAAAAATCTCGTACAGAATGTAAAAAATATCATGAAACGAATAAAATTTTTAAGCCTTATGTGTAAATAATTCTTCTATAGTTAGCGAAAACGTAATCTGCTGAATTACTAAAATCCGTGTTTTTATTAATATACAAATTAGTTTTAATATGTAAATACAAAAACCACTAAATTTCATTTAAGTTGTTTATATAAAAATAATTACTCTTGAGATACCTTAAAACGCGTTTAAAAGTACTGAATCCCGTGCCATTAAGAATGCACCAATTGTGAGCTTTAATTATTTATGTAATTAAATTCATTTTAGGAGCTTCAAACAAAACATTTCACAAGAACTTTGGGATACGTCATTTTTACTAAGAAATACCATTAAAAGTCAATTAGGTCGTATAAATGAATGAATGCTCCGATACAAAGAAGCCCGCTCCCATTAAAAAGTAGTAAAAAAAATCAAGATAAGATAACGCAAGTTTAACTGCTCTGTGTACTATAATACGATTAAAGACCGCGAAATTTAACTTTGCGCTAAAAAACGACAAACGATGTTTTGGGTAAATCACAAATCATGACAAACCGCAGTAGCTTGATACTAATTAGATCGTTAAAACGCGCTATTGTCGTAAAAATAACATCACCCAAGGTGACTAATGCTTTAAAACAAATCAGAAAGTATCTCAAATGTGACGTATTGAGATAATTTTTGCATATATGCCGGAACTTGAATAAAAGGATTCATTTGCGTGTTATTTCTTTCAAAAGCCAAGTAATATGTAACGTTGTATGAAGATCTACCTTACAGAGTTGAAATTAAACGTATGTTATAAATAAGTATACGACATGAAATTTATACGTTTAAGTAGTTTCAAACATAGAATGCAATTATTTGCTGAAGCATCCTTGGTTTCGTAAAAATACTATAAAGATTGAACATTTTTCCTTACAAGAGTTAATCAATTAAAAATAGAAGTTGCACTTTTTGATAGAGACCTAAGATGGAAATAGGAAGTTTTTATACGGTTAATTGCGTTGGAAATAAGTTTTTCATAAGCGTCATATGACCAAATTGCAAGCATAAATTTTAGATTTGTTTGGAACTGCGAAGACTACTAAAATATGAGTAACTTAGATCTAGAATAGGTTATCATGTTTGTTATTTGTGAAACGGGTTGTTTGCAAAAAATTTTAGGTCCAAGTTCAAAGCACTTTGGCATGTAATAAATTATCCGTTAAGAGTTTTTGGCCAAACACACTTACAAGCGTGGTAATAAGAAATAAGCAAATTAACCAACCATTAATTAAAAAGGATTTTGTAATTATTAACAAGGATTAGATAAGAATTAGTTTTAAGTAACTTGTAGGAATTCTTTTCTTTACAAACTTAAGCATTGAACCGTTTTATAAATTCCTTTGTATGAACAAAAATTGTTTTTGAATGTATAGATCTTTTTTGAAATTGCTGTGTTTTATTTCAATTGGTAACTTCTACAGTATGATTTCCCTTGAGCTAGCCAGGTAAAGCAAAAGAAAAGGAAGGTATGATAGTAATTTCAAATTTCCGAGTGCTGTATCTAAGTCACAGCAATAATTTTTGCGTTCCCCAACCACAAGGTTTAACACAGCAAACTTAGCGGCGCTCGCAAGGCCGTATAACAGGAAATATTGTCGATGCCCAATGGAGGCCTGGCCACGCCAATATTAGCGGCGTCCCAACCTATGTCTTGGTTAAGTAATCTAAACATTAAGATTTCTTGTCACGTAAGATTTTGTTGAAGTTTTTTCTTGTAATAACTGATTAATTTCTAGTATGACTGAAACTATGAACAAACGAAGTTCGTGAAGGTTTGAGAGCCGTGGGATGTAATTGATCTTCAAGAAGGCGTTTATCTGGAATAAGGAGAAAAGGAGAATCCAGAGGCCAAGAAAAAACAAAGTTTAGGAGAGACTAAAAAATAAAAATACTGACTTTCTTATTAAGTCTAAATCAAAATATGCAAGAACAATAGAAAAATACAAAGGAAATAAGTGAAAAGAATGAAAAAATATGCAAGAACAAAGGGACAATATGAAGAAAATGAGTGAGAATATGAAGTAACAAAAGAAGATCAGTAAAAAGGAATGAAAAAAGTATGAAAGAAATGAGTGACAATTTAGATAAATATACTCAGGAGTTACGAACGGAATTTGGAGAGAGCATGCAAAATTGGGGGTAAGTTTAAGATTAGAAAGTGAAAAAAATGAAAAGAAATTTAAAGAAATTGGTAGAGAGAAATTCAAGAATAACTGCAGATGATGGAATAAGTTAGAAGGTTTTAATATTGAACCATTGAAGACTAAAGTTTGGCCATATAATAAAGATTGATCAAAAAATGTCTAATTTTATGTCTAATTTTTATGACATGAGTAGTATAGCTAAGTAGGTGCTGGCCCAACTTTATAAAAATTTTGTACTCCTATATTTTTCCAAGTTTTTGATAGTTTAGAGAGGAATTTACTACAATGTGATGAATACTGAAAACAAGTGAATAGAATTTAGCTTGAGATGAAACTTGAAAAAACTACGTAAATATGAGAAAATTAAAAATATAAGATAGTAATGTTAGATTATAGATAATGCTAGGATGGGGTTAAGGACAGTTTAGTTAATTATAAGATAAAAGTAGATAGATTGTTAAAAAGAAAAAAGCCACAATAAAAAAAGGATTATGTGTGTGTATTTATAATTCTTATAGAAATAGTTGTAGATAGCCCATGGTTTGAAATAAAAATGATAAAATTACTCGTCCATGCGGAAAATGACCCAGATTTCAAATTTTACTTTTTAATTTGGGGGAAAATAACGAGATAAAGTAGTGACAAGAGGTCTTTGACACCCAAATTCTATAAATAAAACCCATCTAAAGAGAAGAAAACGAAAAAAAAATAAATTTTCGAATAAATAATTGTTCTACCCTGTATAATGAAAGTGTATTGGACGTACAAAGCCATTCAGTTCATTTGCGTCAATACAAAACATTAAAAAAAACTCTTATTAATCATGTAATTGAAATTCCGTGTAGAATGTGAAAAAAAGCATAAAAAAAATATAAATAGCCGTTTGTGCCCTGAGTTACTAAAATCCGTGCTTTTGGTAGAATGCAAATTAATTTTAAGATGTAAATACAAAAACCAAAAAATTTCATTTAAGCGGTGTAGGTAAAAATAATTACCTTAGAGATACTTTGAAACGCGTTGAAAAATACCGAATCTCGTACCATTAAACACGCAATAATAACCAATTGCGAGCTTTAATTATTTATGTACATAAATTCATTTTAAGAGTTCCAAACAAAACATTTTTCTAGAACTTTCGGATACATAATTTTCACTAAGAAATTAGTTTGCATAAATAAATGAACCCACCGATACAAATAAGCCCGCGACAATAAAAAGTAATAAAACGAAACCGAGATAAGATAATGCGAGTTCAACTGCTCTATGTATTTCTAATTCCTGCAACAATAAATATACAAACACATTGGAGGTGACTGTAGGTGGCGTTGCTGGGGCTAGGGATTCCGAGAACTCGTTAAACACGTGGTGATACACCTTCCATACCTAAGGGTGACATGGATCAAAGATCAAGACCTGGCTGGCTTGACGATGTCGTAAAGGTGGAGTTCAAGAACCTGCACGGATTGAAATAGCCAGTGGTCACGCTTTACCGGTGACTGCGCCAATGGTAACACTAGCAATGGCTCCGTTGTCTGTTTCAAGAAGAATTGAAAACAATTTTGCTTTCACTTTAACTGAGCCGCTATGGACGTATGTCCAATAAGGTAGTAGATACTAGTGGAATATAAGTGAGTAATGGATGCTGGTCTGGATGTCGATCACTGTCCGTGTAAAAATAGAATAATTAGGTACTCGTCAAGATAACAATCACTGAGCGTGTAATGCTGTAACAATTGCGCGCTTGTCAGGATATCAATCACTGACCATGTACAGTTCGAGCCGGGATAATAATTGTCGACTGTATAGTGAGAGAATGTGTGTGCTAATCAGCATAACAATCACTGATAGGGTAATGAGTGTTTTAATTAGCGTAGCTTGTAAAAGGTATAACTCGACGATTCTTGGATAACAATCACAAGAGCGTTAGTACTCGATTCGGCTCTACTTATGTATTTCTTACCCTGTATATAGTGGGAGTGACTATCGTGATCGAGGAAAAAATTAAGTTTGAGCCATTTTACACTGCTGGGTGTAAGTTTTAAATAATGCTCATAGAGCAAAACGAATTAAGTTCGTATGAGGGTTGTTATTTGGATGCAATAAGAATAAAATTGTCCACTTTGATTTAGGTAATGAAATTGCTCCATTGCTTCATGGTGGACACCGCCACTTAGTCAAAGTATTTAGTCTGAAAAAGCAACAAAATAAATAAAGTGTAACGACTTCTCAAATTGAAAATATGAAAAGCAGTTTTATAAATCCCTCTTTTGGTTCTAAAACGGTTTGACTATTTACTAAATCAGACGAACAATGCTGAAGTAAAATATTTTACTCGTATTCAACAATTTAATCAACACTATTAGATAATGCAATAGCTATCAATTTTCCGGCTTATGAACAAAGCTCCATTACTCATACCAGTTTGACATGCTACACGCACGAACTGATACGCTTAGACTTTCAGAAAGCCATGTTCTACATTAAGCAGCCAAGCAAAACCCTGGTTGAAGATTATAAATATATACTTGGAATTGATTTAAGTAATTTCCCCAAGAAAATATAATTCAAATCAATTGACTTTACAATCACAATACATTAAGCGTGACATAGTTACAGCCATCGTATACATTATAATGTAATTGTCATGCTGGAGAAACACTTTTAACTGTTCAATGCTTTTGTCGATCACTTGTTCTGCTTTGAGCTTTTGCACTGCACTTGATATTTGTGTTTAGATGAATTCTTTTAAAATAGAAAAATATATTCTTGTTATTTTAAGCAGATTTCTATTAAATCAGAAAATTTGCATGTTTACGCGATAATTCACCAGCAATAGAAAGTTGAAACGTTGAAAAACTGTATTCTTAATACAAATATACTCGATATCTTTTTCGTCGGGGAAGAAAATTTATTTAAATTTTAGATACAGTAGCAATTAAGTGATGCACTTTTTCGCATAGTTTCGGTACAATTAAGCATTTAGTCGCCGTCTTGTCAAAGGTTTTTAACCTATTAAGGCCCAAATTAGTTTTTTTTTTAATTTAATATTGTCTTGGCATGTATATCATGTGAACATTACTGTTTAAACTCACAATACTAGAAATATTAAAAATTGATGTTTTTTCAAAAGTGATGTTGCCAAATGGCAACACTGGATCATTAAGGTTTTATCTTAGTAAGTTCAAATAATGGAATACACTTTAGATATATGAGCATTTTGGCCCTTCTACGCGATTTACAGTTAAGTCATCCAGTGTAATCGTAGTCGACTATGGTGGACCTTTTTTTATTCTTTTGTTACGTCAATGCGGGTCTAGAACTCATAAAGCCTACATAAGTATTTTCTTCTGCTTTGCAACCACAGCTCCTCACATTGAAGTAGCAATATATAACTACTCTCAATACACATTCCGACATTACATTTGTGGCACATTGTGGAGAGAATAGAAGAAGGCAGCTCCAAGGCTTGGTTGGTTCGCATCTGACTACTAAACCTAAGGTCCGGGGTTCGATTCCCAACACGAACCGCTTGAAAAATGTTAAACAAAAATTTTCCACAAAAATACGTCTTTGTTTGGATGAGAGGTGTAACGTGAGTCCCGTGAGTGAGAGTTATCACGCACGTTGAAGATCGCTACCTTACCTGGAATAGCAGTGGTTCAGCAATATAAAAAATTTCCATGTAAAGAAACTCACTTCCTGGCCAATGTAGGACTTTCGGGTAGAACCTTGGATAATCAAATGTAGCGGATAATAAAAGAACATCCCTCACCGGCAAACCTTTCTTTTTCTTAATAAGGAATAGGTACTAAAAGATAATCTTGTCTGTCATACCTCAAATCGCTACTCACTCTGTTCAGAGTAACACTATTTCTTATGTGGCTGGTCTGCCTCCTCCTTTTGACAAATTTCCATATAGCGTGATATTTCTACTCGTGTTTTTCGATGAATGAACCTAGCGTTGACAATAGATATGTCAACGAGCTCCGTAAAAATGTACCACCATAACTTTTCGGAACGGATTCCAATTTTATAACGACTAATATCTCTCTCCATTAGATCGGTTCCTCTCATACCCCTATTATATTCTCCAAAAATAAATGACCATGTTATTAGTATATATTTGCGTTCTTCTTGAAGGTTGTTACGAAATTTCTTCTGAATCTTAGCCTCACGGTGACGGTGGCAGTGTAATGTTTTTATATTGGTCTTTGGCACTCTTTCCACCACACGTTGCTGGTAGGACGTGTAATATATTTTTTTATTATGGTTATTGCTATATTACTAAGGTTTCCTAAAAATAACAATAACCCAGGGTGAAGTTGGTTGGTAAGTCGCTAAGAGAAAAAGGAAACTCCTATTTAGGTAAATGAATAACTTTGACCATTACTTCATGGGTCTGGCATGAGACGGCGTTGTAGGTCAATTTCCTTTCGACACTCAAAACACTAAAAGGGATTGCGCGACGGCATTTATGCTATAACAACATGAAAACAAAAGTCCTGGGGAAGACGCAGAAACCCCTCGACATTTAAATGAATCTCAACAATAAAACATACTGTTTTATTACCCTTTATTCTACTCTACTGTAAAACAAGCAACTCTTTTTAAATAAATATTGAACTCTATTTATAAATTTCAATAATTATCGTATAATGAAGAGGGCCATAATCAGTTTTGCAACACAAAGCAAGTTGGGCCAAATATCCCTTATCAAGCTATTTGAGAATTAACCATATATAAATATAAAGCTCCAGTTCTTCATAA
This sequence comes from Platerodrilus igneus, assembly GCA_036346225.1. Lineage (NCBI taxonomy): Eukaryota > Metazoa > Arthropoda > Insecta > Coleoptera > Lycidae > Platerodrilus > Platerodrilus igneus. Next base: position 406,977 of record JARFIW010000229.1, on the reverse strand, counting down.
ATTTGTTGTTTATAAATAATCAAACGGAATTGTCGCTCAGACTGTATTAATGAAATCTAATATTATTTCATCATCATCATCATTAACTCTTCAGTCCTAGAACTGGTTGGACGCGTATCCTCATTGTTTCCTAGTCTGTTCCAACCTACACATTTCTCTGAAATTTGCACAGTCTGCATCTATCACTATATGTGCGCTAAAATCTTATCTCGGTCTGCCTCTACCTCTCTTTTTTTACCTCTGCTTGTAGTATATCTCGCACTATTCCCCAGAAATGCCTTAGAACGTATCCTATCCTTCTATTTCTCCTATTTTTCATTTTCCACAGATATCTTTATTCCTCCACTATTTCTACAACCTATTTGTTATTAACTTTGTCTGTCCATGCTACCATCTTTATACGTCTGAAGCACAACATTCCAGAAGGCTTCTATCTCCTTCTGTCTGCTTTTCATACATGTACTGTGCTGTGCTCCACACTCTGCTTTGAACAGTTTTCTTCTTGTATCTATGTTCGTTGTCTTTGAACATAGCTGCTATTCTTTCTTGTTTCATGCAGTTCGGTCACCTTCTATTGTTTTACAGTTTTATATCCTATTTTTCTGATATTCAGTGGCATATGAAGGAGGGTAAGCAGCCTTTGGCTGCCAAGTTCCCCCAGCACCTGAACCTTTGTCAAATTAATAGTTTTTCCAATTTACTCTTTGGCACAATCAATATTAGTTGAAAATATTTTACAACCAACACCTGTAGTTGTTTATAATAATCATCAGATTTAAGAGCACTTATTTTTTTTGTCATTGGGTTTCATATCTTGAAACTGGTTGGACTTGTACTTCAGCTTATTTATGTTCTGAGCTAGCCAACACCGTTCCCTGCAATTCTTCGAGCAGTTGATATATAGCTCGATTCCCTTCTATTGTTTTCTAATTATATGCTCTATATCACCGAGATTCAGTGGTATGTGAAGGGGATTAAGCAGCCTGTGGCTACCAAGGTTCCCCCAACACTTAGACATTTGCCACATTATAGTTTTGAAATAAATCCTTTCGCGCAATTAACAATAATTGAGAGTATTGCAAAACCAATATCTGTAGTTGTTTATAATAATCCCCTTGTTTAAGTACAGTTATTATTTTTGTCATTAGTTTTTCCATCTTACGGCTGGTTGGAAGCGTACCTCCATTGATTTCTATCCTGAGCTAGCCTACACATTTCCCTGAAATTCTCACAACCTACATCTTTCATTATCTGTGTGCAGTAGTCTAACCTAGGTCTACCTCTACTTCTCTTTTTTTCTATCTCTGCTTCTAATATACTGCGCACTATTCCCTCATGTCTTAGTATATTAGTATATGACCTATCATCCAATATCTCATATTCTTTACTGTTGTCCACATGGTTCTTTATTCCCCTACCATTTCTAGTACCTCTTTGTTCTTAACTGTGTCTGTCCATGGTATCTTCATCATACGTCTGTAGCATCACATTTCAAAGGCTTCTACCTTTTTCTTGTCTGCTTCTCCTACTGTCCAGTCTTCAGAGCCATATAATGCTGTACTCCACACATATGTTTTTAGCAATCTTTTCCTTGTTTCTATGTTTGTGGTCTTTGAACACAGTAGTTGCTTTTTCTTGTTAAATGTAGCACGCCCTTGTGCTAATTTTTGTTGTATATCTTTTGTGCTTTTCCCATCTTGCGTTATTTGACTTCCTAGGTAGCAGAAACCTTTAACCTCTTTTAAGTTCTCGTTACCTATTTGTATTCGTGTTTTTGATTTATTATCCCCTCTTTTGCACGCTAAAACTTTAGTTTTATTTTTGTTAATTTTTATACCATATCCCTCCGTTAGAACTGTTTCCATTTCATTAAGAGCAGCTTCTAACTCTTCCTTGCTAAAAGCTAATACCGCTACATCATCTGTAAATCTAAGCATATGAATGTTTTCTCCCTGCATATTAATTCTAAATGTCTTCCTGCATTTGACAGTATTCATTGCCTCTTCTATGTACAGGTTAAAAATTAATGGGAATAAGGCACATCCCTGTCTCACCCCTTTCCTAATATTTACTTCTCTACTTTCTTGCTCTAATTCTATTACTGCTGTTTGCTCTTTGTATAAGCTATGTACTGCTCGTCTATCCCTTAAACTCATTCCAATCTTTTTGAGAATTTCGAACATTTTTTCTATTTTACATTGTCGAATGCTCATTCCAGATCTACAAACCCATATATACGCTTTCCCCCTTCTCTATTGGTTTCTCCATTATCACCTTCAGAGCTAAAATAGCCTCCTGTGTTCCCCTGTTTCGCCTAAACCCAAATTGATCTTTTCCCAGTATTTCTTCAGCTTGTTTTTCCATTCGTCTTTGTACAATTCTAGTTAATATTTTTGAAGCGTGTGCTGTCAAGTTTATTGTTCGAAAATTTTCACATCTATCCGCGCCTCTTTTTTTTTGTATAGTTTCTATGATGTTACGTTTGAAATCTTTGGGTATCTCGCCTGTCTCATACATATAGCTTACAAGTCGGAAGAGACGTTCTGTTACTGGTTGTCCAGCGGCTTTTAGAGTTTCTGCTCTCACCTTATCTGTACCCGGTGCTTTACCATTTTTCAGACTTTTTAACGCTAATTCAAATTCATCTCTAAGTATAGGATATCCCGTCATCATTTTCCATGTCTAATTCCTGTTCTAATGCTGTTAATTCCTCTCCTAAATATAAATTTCCTTTATATTCCTGCTATCTAGCTACTTTCTCTACATTTTCTATAATAACGTTTTCTCCCGCATCCCTTGTATTTTTGCTATATGGTTTTATATCCCTAAAATTCCTTCTATTTAATTTGTATGCTTCGTCTGTCTTTCCAATTTTCATCTTAGTTTGTACCTCGTTGCACTTTTCATCAGTCCATTGTCGTTTAGCTTTCCTGCATTTGCGAATAATTTCCCAGTTTATAGCTTTGTATCTCTGGTTTCCTGTTTCGTCTGATTTATTTTTGTGTTTTCGTCTTTCTTCTATTAAATTTAGGATATCCTTTGTTATCCATGGTTTCTTTTTTTTGTGAATACCCTAGAATATCTCTGGCTGCCATGTCTAAGATAAATTTAATGTTATTTATGGACTGGGAATTAATTTATTGACGTAAGTAAAGGACAATTTATTTTGATTATAAATCTGAGGGTGTAAATGGAGGTATAATATTTACTGATGTAAGAGGTAAACGGGTCTTTTGTTTAATTTTCAGTGCTAAAGTTTAAGCACACAAATATAAAAGGGTTTATACTGAGCTCACCATAGACCAGGGGAAAGTAAATTAGGGTTCCAGGATAGGTCCATCTACTTTGAACTAACATAATGAAATTGTGAAGAGCATAAAATTGGGGGATATTGAGTTGATTTTTTTTGATACCAAATAGGGTATAAAAATGTTTCACGTAGTTCCTTATTGTATATATTGAGATGATGTAAATTAAATTTTTATCTTGTTAGAATAAAAAAGTTGTATGGTTTGTCGAATTATTTGTTTATTCTTTTATTATTAATTATAAAGGTTGAAATGAGAGAATGAGTAGGTGTGGTAAGTATCCTTGCAAAAGTAGTGAGCAGAGCAGCCGTGAAATATCAATTTGGGAAGCATCTTCAGAAGATACTCAATCAGAACATCTAGTAGTCAAAGCTCGGATTCAAAAATTTATTTAGGTGGAAAATTAGTAGAGCTTTTTTATTTTTCAGCAAGTATAATTATGACAGACCGACAGTGGGGTCCGAAATAGAAGAATTCCACTGCATTTTTATGACGCCCAAAGTGTGGGGCACGATGATTTAGGGCTTCCTTGCCAGGTAATCCAGGGCATCTTTATGTCGATCCAACATTGAGGCACGAATTTTGGGACCCTTCCAATGAAAGAAGTTTAGGGCTACTGTCCAAAGACCATATTTTCCTTGGTTACTGGCAGCAGTCCTACACGGCCTTCCAAATCCACAACAATACAATTGATACTAAAATAAGAGGTTTTTTAAAAACGATTTTATCGGTAACGGCTCACTGCATACAGTGTAACAAATAAACTTTTTTTGTTTATTTTTTATGTTCTTTCATTTTATCTAATACTAAATATTAAGAAACAAAAATTAAAAGGCTTTAGGTCCTTAACCAATTGACAAGGTTAATTACTAATTGGTTTTGGAGAATTGGATTTCAAATTTCAAACGATTACCCAAAAGAGCATTAATAGTAGGTGTATCAAATTTAAAAAGAATGTTTTATGAAGCAAATAAAATATAAAAAAGGAATTGATTTTAAAGTCTAACGCTTACGGCCTGAGCTCCGTTATTTTTGAGGTTTTGAAATACTGTTAAAGGAACTTAGGACACTAATCTTTCTTGTAGTTTCAAGTCTGAATTTCCTGACTTGACATATGGTACATGTACAGCACAATCATGCAAAGTTGCCTCAAACAAGATTGTTTAATATAAATTGAAAGTGATATATTTCCATACGTGGGTGTATGTGTTATGTATAAGAGGAATAATCCTAAAGAGTGCTTGATTTTGAGTTTCAAACGAGTATACATTCGAAATTGTGTCCCTGGAAATAATATACAGTATGAGTTGTACATTCACGTTATTTTAAAAATGAATTCCAATACAAGAGAAACAGCCTTTAGAAAAATTCTTGAGAAACCACTTTACGTCAACAGCTACTGAATAAGTGGGTCCCCAGGACAAACTATTATCCTGAGAAGCGTTTTTATAACTTAGTATACCAAAGAAGATATTTGACTGAAGTAGAGAGAAAATCTCAGCGTCGTATACTTTGAGTGCTATATCATTAAAATATTTTTCTCAGTGCTGTATTCAAAGGTTTGAGAAATTCGTATGCTTTAAATTTTTCTATTTCGCATGTTTGAGTAATATTGAGACCTGTGCACTTACACAGTATATGCTGTATTAAGTGTATCTAAATAACCGACAATGTGTCATAAACTGTTATTAAAAGAGGATAAAACAACCTCTAGGAGGTCACAAAATCTGTTAGTTTCATGGAGAGATTAATTGTGGAGATTGTGAAGTAACAGCTGTTAATTGCAATGCGCTCTAAATTTTGACATAGTGGTTTGCGGTTATAATTCAAACACAACCTCAATAGTTCACAAAGCAAATACTTATATCATAAGAAACTTTTAACATGCCCTGCTTAGTAGCAATTCAAAGTATTTATCTGTGCTGCTATGCATGGTGTATCTCAAATCTCATCCCCATATGCTTTCTACATATTTTCTAAGAGAAATTCTGGCGAAATCAATTTCAAAAGGAGTATATTTTTTCCAGTTTCAAGTTTCAACATCGAAATGCTTTAAAGCATTGACGCTCTCTTTTCATCCTGACGTTTCGGTCACAGCTAGATGTTTATCTTCAATAGCATCGCTCTGAAAGTCGGTTTAAGTAACATAATAATTTTATTACCTATGCGACTATTAGAGCCCGTATTAATTACATCCATAATTATCATATTATAAGTGACCATTATAAAAATAGCAGTAAACCTATAAGTAATCAAGAAAAGTTAATACGTCAGTCAAAACTTGATATCTATAGCCAAGAGGTTGTATGAAATAAAATAATTCGTTTTGGAGAAGGTATTGTTGAATAAGTTTTTGTCAGTAATTGAACTACAATGAAATTGTATATTGTAAATGGCAATATTGCAAATAATGGTATAAATTTTATTTAACTAAATAAAAATAACTGCGTAGCAAACGATTCCGTGACTTTCAGTAAACAATGGATTCCATTACAAAATGAAATAACAAATGAATATCAAATGCCCCCAATACCATGGTGTTTTTTCTGAGCTTTCCTTGCGATATTAACATGAGATACAGCCTTCATACGTGATTTCTATTTATACATACAATAACTAATTACATAACAATAGGCATATTAGCCGCCCCCGGTTGCTTAACCCTTATGGTAACGTAATCGCATACTTCTTTAATAATCATCCTCTCAATGGTATAAATAGAAACATGTTAAAAAATGTTTTCCAATTCTCAAGTTATTGAATTTATATGAAATTTAACTATATAAAAATTAATCAGCTGATTTTACGTTAAGAGTATTGGTTACCTCAAAGTCGTTCCCAAGGCGCAACACAAATTGAAGGCACTCCTTCTAAACTTTAAAATTTTTACCTAACGTATTCCAGCCAAATATATCAAACATTAATAAATAAAGTCATACCTCAATTTTGTAATATCTGTTAAACTTGAAATTCTTATTGTTTTGACAACGATCCTAGAACATGGAATGTAAATAAAGACGATTTTAACAACTATAAGTGGTATAGTTCCCAAAGAAGATTAAGAAGAATAACCAATACATTTACATAGACCATTTCAAAAATAGGTTCTTAATGTCCTGTATGTAAATAGACGGCGAAATAAATTTTCTTTTTTCGTATTTCCTCGAATATGTTTTCAAACGTGAGGTAGAAATCTAAATGGCATAATACGCATAATAAATGTAAGGTTACGCATAAAGGAAAATAATTGTTTAATGACTATATGTTAATCTTGTCTTTCGAGCAACAGCTTGAGAACTCCTGAACTACAGCACTGGACTTGATACCTACATCAAAATGCATGTGCGGGAAATAGGACAACCCAAGAAACACCAAGAATTTTCAACTAACTTTTTTCACTATTCTATTCATTCCTTCATTCATTCATTCTATTCATTGGTCGAAAGTCCTGTGAACATTTTTTTACATGCTAAAACTAAACCCCACGTTTTCATTGGATAAGCATCTCATTAGCCTTTTTCTACATATCCAGCATAGGGAGAAGAAGTGTATAAATATAATTTCGAATTCCACAAGAAGCATTCATTTAGTGCTCTTCGTGAATCAACTAGCAGTGCTGATCGATAACCTGCCAATATTTTCACAAGCAGTGACCGATAGCCTGCCATTCGCGTTCATACCTGCGGCGTTCCACTAAAGCCCGCTTACTACCAAAGTTGTCAATTTTCAGCAACCACTTATGGACCGGAAGAATTTTCGCTCCGCTCATCAGGTAACCGGAAAGCATAAACGGAACACCCTCCTGCGTATTCTTCAGACGTCTGTGGCGCACCTGAAGCTCTTATCGCCCTTGCCACCATCATCACTTAGGCAGTCACTGCAGGTGCTCCAGAGGACTGACTACCGTTTTCCGCATCCACAAGGGCTGCGGCGAATGTTCGCTCAAGCCACACCAAGAACCTTCCTCCGGACGACGTTCTGAGAGGTCGCCTGCTGCAGTGACACCGAGTATGTCTGTCAGTATGTCTGTCAGCTCTACCTCGGGAACAGCCTCCCCGTGGTTCCACGGCGACGCAATCGGCGACACCTAGGGACTTAGGACACCACCACCACGACGCTTTCCGAAGATTGCAGAAGACCTCCGAACTGCTTTAACTTGTACATATATTCATTTCATAACTATTTACGTTCGTAATTGGCCCCGAAAATAAACCACAACGCTTTCCGAAGAGTTTCAAAGATTACCGAAGATCTTGGAACTGCTTTAATCTGTACATATATATTCATTTCATAACTATTTAGGTTCATACCTTGTCCCGCAAGTAAAACACGACGCTTTCTGTAAAGTTCCAAAGATTACTGAAGACTTCCGAACTGCTTTAATCTGTACATATATTCATTTCATAACTATTTTGGTTTATACTGGGTCCCGCAAGTAAACCACAACGCCTTCCGAAGAATTCCGAAGAGATCCGAAGATTACCGAAGACTCCCGAACTTTCTTAACCTGTACATATATTAATTTTACAACTATTTAAGTTCACACTTGGCTCCGCTAGTAAACCACGACGCCTTCCGAAGAGTTCCAAAGATTACTAAAGACTTCCGAACTGCTTTAATTTGTACATAGATTCATGTCATAGCTATTTAGGTTCGTACTTGATCCCACAAGGAAACTACAACGCCTTCTGAAGAGTTTCGAAGATTATCGAAGACTTTCGAAGTGCCTTAACCAGTACATATATTTATTTCATAACTATTTAAGTTCATACTTGGCCCCGCAAGTAAATCACGACGCCTTCCGCAGAGTTCCGAAGATTACCAAAAACTTTCAAACTGCTTGAACCTGTACATCTATTCATTTCATAACTATTTAATATATATATATATATATATATATATATATATATATATATATTATTTATGAACTTTATGTAAATATGAATTGCTTTATACATATTAATTTATAATAAAGCCAAACCTCACATACACTATCTGAGAAGTCAGGGGCCGCCCAATCGAACGCTAGCAAACTTTCATATAAAAGGTACTCAGAGTTTCTACCAGCACATTCTCCATCAGACGTCCGAAAGGAATAAACTGAGCGTAACGCCATGTTATTTCCAATCGCGACGGCGGTGAAGGACCTAGTCCAGGTACGCTAGTCACGGGATCCCTATAAACGTCCTTTGACAAGGGATCTCGAGTCCGACACCAAAGTGGATTTTTAGTGGGTATGTCCTTGCTCCGGCAAGGAAGAGTCCCACACAGCGGATATAAAATCTTTTACCACTATAAAAAAAAAAAAACGTACCAGCACATTCAATATACAGCTGCTCGGGGTTGGATGACCTACAGCACGTTTGCTGAATCGTTTCATGTTCATCCTGCTCATCTCCCATAACGCCAACTGCATTTTTGGTGCTTAATTTTATTTCAGCAACGTCTTGAATAGGATTCTTATCTGGAGATTACACTACAGTTTTCATTAAAATCTAGTCATAAAAATCCATTGCAATAACGTTCACTCACTTTAGTACGAAAATGACTTGGAGCGCCCACATGCATACACTAACGCACCTCTTTTGGTACTTCCTTCTAATATTTGTTTATAGTGTACGGCAAAAGGTTTAAATACTGACTTTCGTCCATTCTTAGCGGTAGTATATGCATACCGATGATTTGACCGTTTACAACACTGTCCTATATGTTTAATGCAACTTGTCGAAAAAATTCTATTGCCTCTACTACACGGGGTTGTTAACAACCCAAAGTGATTATTGTGGTGGTTAAAGACACCGGCGGCGCCGTGGCTTAGTTGGTTCGCGCGCAACTACCAAATCTAAGGTCCCGGGTTGGGTTCTCGACCGCACCGCTTGAAAAATGTTAGGCGAACGCCTTCGTTCAGATGAGAGATAAAACGTAGGTCCGCATGTAAGTGTTGTAGCGCACGTTAGAGATCCCTGTTTTGCTAAGAACAGCAAAGGTTCGGCAAAATTCAAAACTTTTATGGTTAATAAAAAATCCGCTTCCTGGCCAATGTAGTATTTTTGGGTGGAGCACTGGAAAACCAAATGTAAGATTAAATACATGATTTTGTGTAAATGTGGTTTTGTCTGCAAATAAGAGTTTTATATACATAATTTTGGTTGCAGCGTTTTGTTGTAGTAGCCACTAAGAGAAACGAAGTCTGTTTTTAGAATTAGCGCGTCTTTAAGCTTGCACTCGACGCTCATGAAAAGGTTTCCGCGAATGTTCATAAACTGTTTTAATCGACCTTATTCAAAATATTTAACTGACGGCCAACATCACGCGAACTGGCGGTTGGATCGGCGTTTCCGTGGGGTAGTTGGTGTGCATATAACCACTATGCAAATAGTCCCGCGTTGATATCACCACACGGTTTGCTTGAAAAATATTAGGAGAGCATTTTTCATAAAAATACGCCATAGTTCAAATAAGAGGTAAAATGGAGGTATCGTGTGCGAATACTGTTACGTACATTATAGATCCATACCTTGCTCGGAACAAGGGTTTGGAGATAGTTTAAAATAAACGTATTCGAATTTGGACATATTCCGATTTGTTACGATTTATGGAAGGCGATTCTTATATGGGGCCGGCATATCAATAAGCAAAGCGAACACAAAAAAGGGATGCAGATCATAGACTAGGATGGAACTACAGAACCCATTCCAGGTTAGCAATCTTAATACACTTTATTATTGAAAACTGTTTTTATTTAATATTTGCCACATTGTATATTTGTAAGAGTCATCCAAAAGGTCACTTAAAAATTTATGAAAATGGAACAGGTATCTTGGAACGTTCGAAGGTCCCTGAATATAATTAAAACATATTTTTGCTGGCTTTCAGAAAAGCATAAATCTGGTATATGTAGATATGTTGTACAAAAAAAAAAAATTTTGAGTGTTGTAAATATTATTAAGTAATATATTGTATATTCTAGAATTGCTTTATTTGATTCAATAAGATTTATTAAGTAAGCTAGTCGGGGCAAAAATCCTAATTTGACATTTCATAACATTGGGGCTTAAAATAATATTAGGGTAAATCACAGCAATAAATATGACACCCACCGTAGGGGCTCGATAATCCTAAAATCTGGAATTGCATAGCAATATAAATATCGTGTACAATCGTGGGGCAATTTTATAGTAAAAATATATTTCAGAGCAATAAATATGGTACGCCCAATGGTGGAGTGAATTTCATAGCAATAAATATCGCGCACAATCGTGGGGTGAAAATTACAGCATATATATATATATATATATATATATATATTAAAGAATGAAATTTATTGGCAAGTGACTCAATATTAGCCACAAGGGCATCCTGTCTACGCGTTTCGCCCTAATTGGGGCTCATCAGGACAGGAGTAGCAAAGATGTAATATTTAACACGAACACATTATGGAAGTACAGCATCACCTAGCCCACAATTTGTGCCTTCGTGCTGTGTCACCTGACTTTGCAGGTTTATCAACAGTCGGCACGGAGGTATCCGGTTCAACTGCCTTTTCCATAGCCAAAGATTATAATTATAAAGAATATGTAAATTTAATGAGTCTTAAAATAATATTAAAGAATGAAATTTATTGGCAAGTGACCCCTCCGTGCCGACTGTTGATAAAACCTGCAAAGTCAGGTGACACAGCACGAAGGCACAAATTGTGAGCTAGGTGATGCTGTACTTCCCATAATGTGTTCGTGTTAAATATTACATCTTTGCTACTCCTGTCCTGATGAGCCCCAATTAGGGCGAAACGCGTCGACAGGATGCCCTTGTGGCTAATATTGAGTCACTTGCCAATAAATTTCATTCTTTAATATTATTTTAAGACTCATTAAATTTACATATTCTTTATAATTATAATCTTTTGGCTATGGAAAAAGGCAGTTGAACCGGATCCTCCGTGCCGACTGTTGATAAAACCTGCAAAGTCAGGTGACACAGCACGAAGGCACAAATTGTGGGCTAGGTGATGCTGTACTTCCCATAATGTGTTCGTGTTAAATATTACATCTTTGCTAATCCTGTCCTGATGAGCCCCAATTAGGGCGAAACGCGTCGACAGGATGCCCTTGTGGCTAATATTGAGTCACTTGCCAATAAATTTCATTCTTTAATATTATTTTAAGACTCATTAAATTTACATATTTTTTATAATTATATTTATATATATATATATATATATATATATATATATATATATATATATAGAATTAAGTAACTTTAAGCACTGTTGATAGTAAGAAGAAGTACTTTATGCTCCATCGTTTCCGATACGCATTAGTAAATACACAAATGTTGGATACAGAAACAAGCACCTTTATATTAATCCCTCTAGAAACGCCAAAGGCAATTTTGTTTTGAGATAAATAAACGAATCGCTACCTAAATAAATCCGCAAGTTTTAATCTTATTCCGTAATTGATTGAGCATAATTGATTGCCACGTGGATTTGAAAGCACGAAAAATATTCCACAAATTCCACAGCAGAAAAGTGTTTAATGATTTTTGAAGATAGGTTATACCGTTTGCTTTAATAAAAAAGGTATTTTAGGTTTCATTTTTGCGCACTTATACAATATGGAAATCAAAATTAATTACTACTCTTGATTAGGAGTTTTTAATACAGGTTAGTATGAATTGGTAATAAAACGCTTATTTAAATTTCTCCGACCCGAACATGACAACAAACGTAAGTAATCGTTCAAGAAGAAATCTCAATTTAAAGCTTTATTGCATATAAGTGAATTAAGGTTTATTAGTTTTTCGCAACGTATTTAGTAGATGAGCTATTTGAATCCAAACAAATAATGCTGATGCAAGTTTCGTTGGAAACTCATTTGGATGTAGTAAATGTAAATGGATGATGCATTGCAACGACATCCGGTGCCCATACTCAGTGTTTCTGTGGAGAATTCTTATTGCGAATGGATTAAGTAACATGACTAGAATAGTCTTCTACAGAATTTGTCTGCCAGTATATTTGACCTAGGTTACATTTTTCACCTGAAATCGGCAAAATGATTTTTGAGTTTTTTAGCATGCGGCTATCGTTACTTGAATACAAAAACTTATTCCTGTTTTTGGCTCTTTGAAAGACGTTGCGCTACGTCTTAACTTCGGTCGGCAACTTAATTGACTCAACACAAGAAATAAAACGTGACGTTCAGTACATGTATTTAAATCACGTTCGCCACTGGAATTCTGAAATATGTTAACTCAACTTCTTTTTAAAACACATTTCCTCCTTGTTAATTTGCCAATGCAAACAAGTATTGTTATAAAAAATTGAACTCGTTTTGTTATCCTATGAACAAATTAAACTCAACAAGGTAACCTTCACTTCGAGATGTAAGGCCCTTGATTTCTAACTAGTTTTGTTCAAAATCACTTCTCTATTTAAGTCAGTCATTCATTTTGCTTAAGCTCTAGTTAAGACCAGTTTGACTTCAAACGCTGTCCCACACACGCGCTCGTACGCGCTCTCACGCACATGCACATACACTTGCTTTCCTCCTATACCTCTCTTTCAATTTGTGTAATCTTGGGACAAATTGTTTTAGGGAGGTCTAGTAAAACTGCAAACGTTTGCGTTTTATAAAAACTATGTGATTAGAGTATCACATAATTTTTACACATAAAAACCATGTGATTCTCTTGTTAGACAGCAACTACTTAGTGTTTACTAGTAATAAATTTCTCTATCAATAAGAAGAGTGCAGCTGGTCTAAAAATAAAATTATATTAAGTTTTTACTTTGTCAGTGTATATATAAAAATTTTTTAGTACTTTTATCAGAATGTCTAATTGATTGCATTTGCGTAGCCTCTTTTTCTGCCCTATTCTGTGTAATTGATTCTAATTAAAATCCAGCTTAGACATGGCGGCCTGAGATATTCTGGGGTATACACAAAAAAAGATAAGAAACCATGAATAACAAAAGACATGCTGAATTTAATAGAAAAAATACAAAAATACAAAAATAGGTCAGACAAAACAGGAAAACAGAGATACAAAACCATAGAATTGGAAACTATTCGCAAATGCACGAAAGTTAAAGAATAATGGATTGATGAAAATTGCAGAGATACAATTTAAGATGGAAATAGGAAAGACGAAGCATACAAACTAATTGAATGAATTGTAAGGATATAAAACCGTAGAGCAAAAATATAAGGGACGCGAAAGGAAACATCATTATAGAAAATGTAGAGAAAGTGGTCAGATGGCAGAAATATATAGGGAATCTGTATGCAAGAAAAGAACTAACAGTATTAGAATAGGAATCAGACATTGAAGATGATGACTTGGGATATCCTATACTGTGAGATGAGTTTGAATTAGCATTAAAGGGATTAGAAATAGTAAGGCGCCTGGTACAGATAAGGTGCAAGCAGAAATTCTAAAAGTCGCTGGAAAAACAGTAGCAGAACGTCTCTTCCAACTTGTAAGCTATATGTAATAGGTTATCATAAAGTAAGGGATATATTTTAAATCATTACAACTTTTTAATAAATTAAGTTAGTAACATAAAATAAACGAAATCTAGTTGCTTAATGAATGGGATTTTACCGTATCTATGAGAAACAAAAGCGTTGTCATAACAATTGTTGACACTAGTGTCAAAACGAAATTATTCAATTTGAAGTTTTATTTTGAAATTAAAACTCAAGTAAACGTTGAGTTCAAACGATTCAACTGTAATAACATGGATTTACAAACAAGAATTGGTTTAGTTCAGTGCTATTATGAATCCGGCAGAAATTACACCGCTGGATTACGAAGATTTCGCACGAGAATGGGTTTGAGAGCGGGACCCTGTCAAATGAAAGCGTACCGCAATTTGATACAAAAATTTGAAAGAACAGGGTCTGTAACTGACTTACCAAGATCAGGAAGACCAATAATTGGTGATGTCCAAGTTGCAGAGGTTCTTCATGAAAATCAAGACATAACCAGAAGCAATTCACTCGCAATCAGCAGTGCAAATGCGATATCCAAGCGATTGCAAACGCCGTATACCACGGTTTGGAAAATTTTACGCAAAATTCTAAACATGTATCCATATAAACTGAAAATGCTGTTTGAATTAAAGGACGCATATTTGGCTACTAGGTACGATTTTTCTTTGCGAGTAATGGCTCAGATGGAAATTGAACCCGAATGGTTATCCCGTATTTTATGGACAGATGAGGCACATTTTACTCTGAATGGTGGAGTCAATACTCAAAACTGTAGAATCTGGTATGCAGAAAATCCGCAACAAATCGTTCAAAAAGGTCTTCATGACAAGAAAGTCACCGTTTGGTGCGGTTTTACAGCTGATTTTATTATTGGTCCGTATTTCTACGAGGAAATGCAGAATGGACAAGCCGTATCTGTAACTGTAAATGGTGAACGATACTTGCAAATGTTACAAAATTATGTTATTCCACAGCTGCAAAACGAGCACTACGGAATTGAAAACATCATTTTATGCAGGATGGAGCACCCCGCACATTTTCGACCAGTCAAAGAATTGTTAACCAACGTTTTTCAAGATCGCGTGTTAAGCAGACATTTCGTAAATTCATGACCACCAAGTTCACCTGATCTAAACCCAGCGGATTACTGGCTGTGGGGTTATTTAAAAAGTTTAGTGTTTAGAAGACGACCAACTACGCTACAAGAATTAAAAGACAGTATTACGGAGCAAATTGGTACAATTCAACCAGAAATGTTACGAAATGTTGTGTACAATTTGGAGGTAAGGATGGTGATCTTACAACAACAAAATGGAGGTCATATTGAGCAATTGCCGTAACCTGTTTTGGGCATACTAAATCCCATTTCATAAGCAATTAGATTTCATTTATTTCTTGTTATTAACTTAATTTGTTAAAAAGTTATCATAATTTAAAATATATCCCTTACTTTATGATAACCTGATATGTAACAAGCGAGATACCCAAAGATTTCAAACGTAACATCCTAGTAACTATACCAAAAAAGAACAATAGGTTTGACAGCACACGTGTCAAAAATATTAACTAGAGTTTTACAAAGATGAAGGAAAAACAAGCTGAAGAAATACTAGGAGAACATCAGTTCGGGTTTAGGCGAAACAGGGGAACAAGGGAGGCTATTTTAGCTATGAGTGTGATAATGGACAAAACAATAGAAAAACGTGCTGAAGAAATACTAGGAGAAGACCAATTTGTATTTAGTCGAAACAGGGGAACACGTGAGGTTATTTTAGCTCTGAAAGTGATAATAGAGAAAACAATAGAAAAGAGGGAAAGCGTGTATATAGGGTGTGTAGATCTGGAAAAAGCACTCGCAATGTAAAATGGAAAAAAATGTTCGAAGGACTCAAAAAGATTGGAATGAGTTTTAGTGATACATGGATAGTACATAGCTTATACAAAGAGCAAACAGCGGCAGTAGAATTAGAGTAGGAACGTAGAAAAGTAAACATTAGGAAACGGGTGAGACAAGGATGTGCCTTATCTCCGTTGATTTTTAACTTGTACATAGAAGAAGCAATTAATACTGTCAAATGCAGGAACACATTTAAAATCACTATGCAGAGACAGAAGATCAATATGCTTAGATTTGCAGGTGATATAGCGATATTAGCATCCAGCAAAGAATAGTTAGAAACTGCTCTTAATGAAATGGAAACAGTTCTAACAGAGAGATACAGTATGAAGATTAACAAATTTAAAACTAAAGTTCTAGTATACAAAGGAGGGGAAAATAAACCAAAAACAAGAATACAAATAGGCAACGAAAACTTACAAGAGGTTAAAGATTTCTGCTACCTAGGAAACCAAACAACGCAAGTAGACCATTTTTGGGAATACTGGGACCACATTTCCCCCAGAATCCCACATTTCCCCACACATCTGGACCAAATTTACATGTAAAAACCCATTATAAAGTCTTATTTTTTAAGAATCTCCGCCTTGCTCCGCCTTGCTCTCCGCCTTGCTCGGAACCCCCAACCATTTTGATTACGTCGCACCCGCATTTTTTCCATCCGCAAGATAAATCTTTCTCCACATTTCCACCTACGAAATAAACCTATCTTGTTTGGTATCAATTAATATTAGATTTTTCTCAGTTGCCCGAATATCTCGGAATTTTTCAGATTGCATCATCCCCCAGGGAGTTACTCTCATTTTAAGATTTTTTTACCGCTAACATTCTGAACCAAATAGTTTTCTTCGTCTAACCAATGCATCTTTCGAGATAAACCTAACTTGTTTGGTATTAATTAATATTAGAATTTTCTCAGCTACCCGAATCTCTATGAATTTTTTAGATAGCATCATCCCCCAGGGAGCTATCCCAATTTTAAGAATTTTTACCGATAGCGATTTTTGACCGTCCGCATAAATTTTTTTATACATACGATCCATTAAATTAGCCTAGAATTTTACGCAAAATTCGAATCTGCAAACAGATTTAAAATCGGACCACGCCCTGCAAAGTTATACACTTTTAAAGCTCTCAAACCTCTAAATTTTGCTCTTTGCTCTATAGCAATCCTAACAAATAGTTTTCTTCGACTAGTCATTTCCACCCACAAGATAAATGTGCCTTGTTTGGTATTAATTAATATTAGAATTTTTTCAGCTACCCGAATCTCTAGGAATTTCTTAGATTGCATCATCCCCCAGAGAGCTACCCTCATTTAAAGATTTTTTGCTGGTAGCGATTTCTGACTGTCCTTATAAAAATTTTAAATATCCGATACATCAAATTAGTCTAGAATTTTATGCAGAATCCGAATCTCTAAATAGATTTAAAATCGAATCACCCCTTATCATTTTACACACACCCTCTAAATTATAACTTTCCTGCAGCTCATACCTAAAAGAAAATCTAAAAACAATTCTTAAAACTTTTTATTACAGACAATTTTTACTAATACAGTTTAAATTTTGTAAACCACATTTATAAATACATATTCACAATTTTTTATTCTTAACCTAGAACTCATATCGGCTTATACTTATTAATATTTATTTCTAAATACAGCACCTTTTCCAAAGACCAACCCGACCCACATGTTTCAAATTCCTCTGATTTTGTTCGCATGGTTTCGCTTAAGACCTCGTACATATTTTCCAGATTACTAGAAGACGTTATAACCACATTTTTTGTGTTAAAGGATTTCACATCGGTAGTCTCTTCCCCCATTTTGGTGTAAACGCCGTAGAGTTCGCAATAGACTTTTACTGCTGTATGTTGTATTCTTTTTTCATTAATTAATCGAATAAATCGCTCTTTCTGCTTCCAAAGAAACTCGGGCACTCCATCGTCGACACTGGCATTCTTTATGTGATAGCTAGCCATACGGTTGTTAAACGCTGTGCTAACCATTTCTACACAATTGTCGCTAGTAGCGGTAACTGATGCATTTTTATGTCTGTTGCTCCTTAAGTGTGCGGCATACGTAGTTTTTTCCATTTCGAAATCGCATACTTTACACATAATTCGTGGTTGTTTCGTACAAGGCCCTTTAACAGCTGGTGGAGCTGAACGTTTACGGCTTAATGACATACTGTGCTGTTTTTCCTTGTGTCGCTGTAAGCTCTCCATTTTAGTACAAAACAAAATCCGCACTATAAGACTTTGGTTAAACTTGTAAGCGAACTAACTTATAACTAAAAGGTATACTCTTGCGTACCTGCTTTATGTACCCTATAAAATGCAAAACGAAGGTTTCCGAAGACACCCGAACAAAGTTGAGGATTCAGCGGGGAACTAAATGACGTCATCTTGTGCCAATCCTTGCTGCTCGTCCAGTACATTTAGCACCAATGCATGCACCTGGCTCGCATCGTCGATGGTGCGAATGCCGTTAGTAGAAACATCGGAAACGTCTTCCATGTTATACGGATCGCGTGCATATTAAAAATCTAAAAAAGTGGTAGCACACGCACACAAATTGTGTGCAAGTCGTGCTGTAGAAGATGCAGTGCTACTATAAACAAAAACTTAATAAAAACACTTTAAACCTTTACTAAGGGAATACCAAGCTTGTTGTCTACAGAATACTTACTAATAAAGCAATTTAATTTTAAATAACTTCTACGTCATATTTTAGGAAATGGTAGGCTTGAATATTTTCTAAATGAATCACTAAGCGAAAGTATATGCTTAGCGGTATTAAAATTAACCATTAATTTCCCATTTTTACAACCGTGGTTAATTATAGATTACAATTTAATTTGTTCACGTTTGAGCTTCCCGTAAACTAACATATTTTATAGTAGCAGTGCGATCTATAATACATGCATACCCCTTCGCCGCGCTACTGCTATTCTTGTAGTTGCTAGAAAAATTCACTCTCCTTTTTACTGTTAGGACCGATGCAAAGCACCATTTTATACCTTCTATAGCACATCGCGCACTTTTTCGTCTAATAATTAAATTTTGCTTCTGTAGGCTTTTTCACTTTAGCATAGCGGTCGGTCGTACGTAATGATTTCTAGAACCGGTAAGTACTCGATATCGCCCAAATAGAAAATTAGATGCTCGATGTCTGTCAACTTCCGGTTCCCTCGTAAAAAGTAGAATAAACTCGGTCAATCATCCATCTAACTTATACTTCGATCCGCTCCCGTTCTGATAATTTCCAAACATTTTTTAAACGACAATGGTCTCAGAATTTTTAAACCTTCGAGGAATCTATAAGTCGTAATCAATTACACGTTTGAGCTACCCGTAAACTAACATATTTTATAGTAACAGTGCGCTGTATAATACATGCATACCCCTTCTCTGCGCTACTGCTATTCTTGTAGTTGCTAGAAAAAGTCAGTCGTCTTTTTTACTGCTAGGGACCGATGCAAAGCACCATTCTATACTTTCTTTAAAAGTATAGCACATCGCGCACTTTTTTGTCTGATAATTAAATTTTGCTCGTGTAGGCTTTTACACTTTCGCATATTTAAACATCTAATACGATCGATTAACCACTTTCGATTATTCTAACGGGAACCGCCATACATTTCGCCGCACCGCTCCTTTTGAATCCAACGATCTTATGGGCTTCCACACACTAACACCTAACGTATCTTTCCTACTAGTTGTTAAACAAAAACTACCGGCATCGCCATGTTCGTATGTGGATGTACGCAGATGTTTGTGGATGTGTACGAGAATATGTAACCATATACATTAATCAGTCTAAGCTATTTTATTTAGTTCAAGAAAACTAATATTTTTATAAACCACAATTAATAATCGCCTTTATAGGTTTAACATTTCTACCATTTCACAATGACTGGTGCTACGTACATGGAAACTTTAATTTCTTATTGGAGAGAATCCTTATTCTCCCACGCACTGTTGCGTAGCTGCATGCCCACCCCTTTTGGGAATATATGCTCGTTATAGGTTGTAGCACCCGCGGTTTTACTTAACTACACTTCGTGAGATTCCTTTAATCTTTTTAATCGCGTCTTTCTCGCTTGCAATACAGTAGGACTTAGTCCCACTACCAGCAAATTATAATACTGGGCCCCCATTAAATTCGTCTTTGAATTTTCCTACAACTTTTTGTCGACAAGTGGTATATTGTGTTTATTATCTGCGGGGTAGTCACTCTTTTAAGATAACTATATTTTGTTTGGTATCAACTAATATTAAATTTTTCTAGGGACCTCAAATCTGTAAATATATTTTAAATAGGACTACCCCTTACAAAGTCACGCTTTTTAAAGACTAATTTTTACCCATCTTTATTTAACTCCATCTTTAAAACCCTTTTTTTTGCTACCCAAGACATATGCTTTGACCAGTCATTTCCCTAGAAATTTAAAACCGCTGTGTCCCGCAAACACCACGTGGAGGTAACACGTACACCCTGTCAACCAGGATAGAAGCAGGAAGGATTTGGAAAAAGGGCGAGGAACTTAAAAATTATGGAATCTTAAAACTAATATATACAATAGATTTACAAAATCTATGCAACTATCTTATATCTTTACCCCCCCCCCATGCGTAGGTTGCTGTGCTTCCAGGATGAAGTTACTCTGCGTGCACAAATCGTGTTTTTTACTCTGAATACATACGCCGGCAAGTACACCATACCAAATAAAGAATTAGATGCTTGGTGACTGTTAACATTCGCTTCCCTCGTGTACACTCAGACACATCCCAGCCGGTGCGCACCCCTGCCCATGCGCACCCCTTTCTGTGCGACTGCTATTTCGTGGTAACGTCACAGTCTTTTGTAAATAAACAGCAATGTCATACTATTCCAAAAATTTTTATTCTGACATACATAACAAAATTTAAAAAAATTTAATGCCAAGCATGGAGCCATTTAAACTTAATTTGAATACAAAGTTATACACAGAAGACAGTCTTTTTTTTTATGTTTATTTGGAGCGGTTTTAATTTTATCTAATTTTGTTCGCAGCTTAAAATTTAAATCGACACCCAAGTCCTCTATCTCCTTTTCTAGTCAATAGTTTGATACATAGAGACCGTCTAGGTTTTCGAATTGCAAAATGTGCCGAAGTTTGCCTCTATATATAAAGTCTTTGATTCCACCGACAACCAGATCCGTTCCTTCGCGTAATTCTTGCAGCTTGTGACAATCTTTTAATTGCGGCTCTCCCACTATATCCTGCATACGTATCTTGTTATCTTGATCGACTTCTTCTTGTCGATATTGGAGGAAATCCTTATTCTCCAACACACTGTTGCGTAGTTACATGTCCACCACTTTTGAGAATATATGGTTGTTATAGGTTGTAAGACCCTCGGTTTTAAATGATCCGAAAGGTTTTTTACTAGGCAAATATACAATGTTTAGCGGAACCCCTTTACGTGTGGTGTACGCCAAGGTTACGAAACCCGCATTCCTTAGTTCGTCTTTGTTATTTACCATTTTGATAAATACGTTTTTAGAATAATCTCTTAAAAAGTAGACGAATTTAGTACCATCCTTTTCCGCAAGGACGCCTACATAACTAAAAGAGTCTTTCTTACTAACCGCAAATGCATACAGCTTGTAGAACCCGGATGTATTTAAGTCACTCCATCGGCACATAAAATAATCTTTTAATTCTTCCCCATTTTCTCTAATAAGATGTTCTTTGTCTAACACATCTTTGTATTGTTCGCGTATTGTAGCAGTGTTTTCCATGTAGTCCAACTTTCGCTTTTTTGCATCCATTTCTTCTAATTCCAGTTGTCTTTTTCTTCCACTTACATCGTATGGCATGCATAATGGAGCAATTTCCTTTAGCGTAAACGGATAGAGTTTGCTGCCAATATTTACGCGTTGTCGTACAACCTCTGGACGAATGTTAGGCGTATCTATCAACCCCAATTCCGAAATAATTATTTTTTTTGGAATTGTAGAATATGGTGTTGCAGATTGTGTAAAATATGTACTACCTGCTTTAATGTAGCACTTGAGTAAGATATTTATTTTATCTTGGCTATCTTCCTCCTTTACTATTTCGAAATAATTTACAGGTAAATAGTTAAAACTAAAAGCCGAAAGCACATGCTTTATCAATTTTTCCTTTTCCTTTGGTTTTTTGACAACTTAATTTGCAAGCCCGTCAATTTCTTTGTATTGCCATTACCCCAATACACGTACTGTAGCAGGTTATTATACACTAAACAGCAGCAGCTATTTTGTAGATTGGCCGATAGCTTACTCCACATTTTGGCAATTGGTACCGAGTACACTGGTACCTTTAGGAAGTATAACTTACTATCTTCCAATAACGTTAAACAGTTTTTTAAGGGTTTATACACCCGTTCCGCACTGACATAGCTTCCAATTGCACAGTTGTATGTTGCCGCTTCCAATCGCGGAATACCATGTTCTTTGGCCAAAGTAGACGCAAAAGTTTCCCTTAAACGTACATCTGGGCAACGTAATAAATCTACTATGTGATTGCCAAGTTGTTTATTAACACCAGGACTTGTTATCTGACACACAAATTTGTTGTATATCTTAATTCTTGCATTGGTTGTTAGACATTTTAAACAATCAATTCCCGCAGTTTTATCGTTGTCAACTATAATATTACACTTTTCTTCGTATTCTCCCTTATAGCAAAAGTTATGCTTTGTAGTTAAATAATTACACATCTCCATCTTGCTAAATATGCCAGCAAAATCTTGGGTTACATCCATGTCAAAAAGATAGAAATAATCTTTTTCGAGATCGTCCAATATATCTGGTAGTTCCTCCAATATAGTTTCCAACTTAACATCTGCTAGTTCCACTTTGTATGGAACACATATAGGATTTTGGAATTTTTTATTAATGCATTCGAGATCTTCTTTTCCGATAATTTCTTTTAATCTCTGGCCCATCTTGTTAGGGCCTCCAGAGAAAACGGAAGCTTAGCTTTAACACCATGCCTAGCGGAAACAAATCGGTCGAACTTTCTTCGTAGATAGCTGTTAAATGCACCACAAATTTCTTTTTTAAGGATAAACATCCTTTTGTTTGCAGATGTTTGTTCGGCGTCAGAAAGGTCGCAAATTTAAACCAACATTATATTGTCACAAAATGGTTCTGTAATTGGTGTGTCTAGTCCACCAGTCAGCATCTGTTCGCCTTCGACATAACAAATATTACCAATATCTGTCACCAGATTATTGTTGCACATATTTTCTGCCAACAGTCATAATCCAAATCGCTCATTTGTCGGTTTCACTTTATTCCCAAGAAGTTGAGAAACGATAATCACCTTGGAGACGCTCATGTTTACCGTTTTAGCTACTGTGGAATACTAAATTGAATACGAAAAAATTGTTCTCTTATGTATCCTACAGAGTGGGGCGTATATTGCCGAAGATAGTCGAATATGTCGGACACCACTATATTGCATACATTCTCTGGTTTAGGAACTGTTTTGTTATCCGACCTAGGCCGGCAGGGATGCGCATCCACATATGTCTGGATATATGTAGGATGTTAGGTTAGGGTGAAATTGCCCCATAGGGTGAAATTGCCCTATAGGGTGAAATTACCCCATAGGGTGAAATTGCCTCCGATCTAGGTTGGATGTGGACTGGTCAGGTTAGCTGGTGTTGTCTGGTGTTAGGTTAGGTTAGTTGGATTTGTGTGGACTTAGGTTAGATAAAAGGAAAAATTGATAGGTTAGGACAGCGTCGCGAAAGGAAAATTGTAATTTAGAGGGTGTGTGTAAAATGGTAAGGGGTGGTTCGATTTTAAATCTATTTAGAGATTCGGATTCTGCATAAAATTCTAGACTAATTTGATGTATCAGATGTTTAAAAATTTCATAAGGACAGTCAGAAATCGCTACCAGCAAAAAATCTTAAAATGAAGGTAGCGCTCTCTGGGGGATGATGTAATCTAAGAAATTCCTAGAGATTCGGGTAGCTGAGAAAATTATAATATTAATTGATACCAAACAAGATATGTTTATCTCGAAAGATGCATTGGTTAGACGAGGAAAACTATTTGATTCAGAATGTTAGCGGTAAAAAAATCTTAAAATGAGGGTAGCTCCCTGGGGGATGTTGCAATCTGAAAAATTCCGAGATATTCGGGCAGCTGAAAAAAATCTAATATTAATTGATACCAAACAAGATTAGGTTTATCTCGTGGGTGGAAATGTGGAGAAAGATTTATCTCGCGGGTGGAAAGAATGCGGGTGTGATGTAATCAAAATGGTTGTGGGGTGTCCGAGCAAGGCGGAGAGCAAGGCGGAGCAAGGCGGAGATTCTTAAAAAATAAGACTTTATAGTGGGTTTTTACATGTAAACTTGGTCCAGATGTGTGGGGAAATGTGGAATTCTGGGGGAAATGTGGTGCCAGTATTCCCAAAAATGGTCTACTAACGCAAGATGGCAAAATCATAAAAGAAACAAAATTAAAAATTAACACAAGGTCGTGCTACATTTAACAAGAAAAAGCATGTGTTGAAAGACAACAAACAGAAACAAGGAAAAGAATGCTTAAAACATACGTGTAGAGCACAAGACTGTACGGCTGTGAAGCTTGGACAGTAGAAAAAGCGGACACGAATAAAGTTGAAGTCTTTGAAATGCGGCGCTACAGACGTGTGTTGAATATATCATGGACAGACAGACAATGTTAAGAACAAAGCGGTACTAGAAATGGTAGGGAAAGAAAGAAATATGTGGAAAACACTAAAAAATATGAAAGGTAGAATGATAGGTCATATACTAAGACATGAGGGAATAGTGTGTAATATATTAGAAGCTGATGTAGGAAAAAGGAGAAGTAGAGATAGACGTAAGTTAGACTACTGCACACAGATAGTGAAAGATGTAGGATGTAGGAATTTCAGAGAAATGTGTAAGCTAGCTCAGAATAGAAATCGAGGGTGGTACGCATTCAGCCAGTCCCAAGATGGAAAAACTACTGACAAAAAAAATAAATGTACTTAAACATGATGATTATTATTAACAACTTCAAGTATTGGTTTTGCAATATTTTCAACTAATGCTAAGTGTACGAAAGTATTTACTGGAAAACTATTACTTCGGCAAATGTCTAAGTGTTGGGGGATCCTTGGCAGCCACAGGTTGCTTAACCCCCTTCACATACCTTTACATGTGGTTTTCCAATGCTCCACCCGAGGGTACTACGTTGGCCAGGAAACGAGTTTTTTTTAACTTGAAAATTTGGAATTTTGCCGAACCCTTGCTGTTCCAAGCAAGGTAGGGATCTTTAACGTGCATGACAACACACACACGGGACCTCCATTTTACCCTCTCATCCGAACGAGGGTGTTTTTTTTGTGAAAAATGCTTGCCTAACATTTTTCAAGCGGAACGTGTCGGGATACGAACCCGGGACCTT
The DNA here is from genome assembly GCA_036346225.1 of Platerodrilus igneus. Classification (NCBI taxonomy): domain Eukaryota; kingdom Metazoa; phylum Arthropoda; class Insecta; order Coleoptera; family Lycidae; genus Platerodrilus; species Platerodrilus igneus. Next base: position 381,804 of record JARFIW010000229.1, on the reverse strand, counting down.
GGGCGTTGTAGTTACACACATACAAACTACGCCACGGATCCACATCCCTCCACATACCACTGAATCTCGGTGAAATAGGGCATATAATTAGAAAACAATAGAAGGGGAGCCCAGCTGTATATAGGCTGGTGTAGGAATTTCAGAGAACAGTGTAGGATAGCTCAGAACATAAATAGGTAGAGGTATGCGTCCAACCAGTTTCAAGACGGTAAATCGAAATGACGAAAAAATAAATGCACTTAAATCTGAAGATAATTATAAACAACTACAGGTGTTGGTTGTGAAATATTTTCAACTAATGTTGATTGTGCGAAATTATTTATTGGAAAAACTATTAATTCGAAAAATGGTCAAGTGCTGGGGGAACTTGGCAGCCACAGGCTGCTTACCCCCCCTTCACATACCACTAAATATCGGGGAAATAAGATATATAACTGTAAGACAATAGAAGGTGATCAAACTTTATCGAACAAGAAAGAACAGCGGATATATTCAAAGATAACAAACAGAGACAAGAAGAAAATTGTTTAAAGCATATGTGCGGAGCACAGCACGGTGCATTTATGAAATAGGGGAAGTAGAATAAGCAGACAGAAAGAAATGTTGTGCTTCAGACGTATAAAGATGGTAGCATAAACAGACAAAGTTAATAACAAATAGGTTATAGAAATAGTAGATATGTATTTTTGGGGAATAGTGGATATATTACAAGCAGAGATAGGAAAATAAAGTAGATGTAGACAGATAAAACTTTTGCACGCAGATAGTGACATATGCAGACTGTGCAAATTTCAGGGAAATGTGTAGGTTAGTTCAGAATAGGAAACAATGAGGGTACGCGTTCAACCAGTTCCAGGACTGAAGACCTAATGATGACGATGACTTTAATTAATTGTAACCACTATAAGAAAGAATACACCTTTTCTTTATTCACACAACTAGCTTATAGGGTCTTTTTGAGCCCTTCAAAGATTTTCGGTAACTTCTATATTTCCAGTTTTTTGCAGTTGCAGATTACTGTTGCAGGAGAGGTTCACTTTGAAGCAAAGTGTCTTCATATTCACCGGCAGTTTTCTTCCATTGAACCTCTCTTACGAAAACGTTTTCTGCAATACTAACAGGAAGGAATAATATTGAGTAAAATAAATATAATATTTAGACTTTTGGGTGGTAATCGCGTCAGGGAGAGTTTAACTTAGCTGAATAATTGTTAATATTTTGGATAGTTACCAAAACTAATATTTTATAAATGCGGAAGGTTATGATTATGGTTTGTGTAACTGAAAGCGATAAAAGTTCACATTCTTCTTTAAACTACCACAGAAGTATAAATTAAACGCTAGCGAAGACACAAACTATTCCCCGACCATTCATAAACAGCTGTAGCTTGCGATGTATGCAATTTTACCCGCACGAAATGTCATTTTTGTCTTGTATAGGTTAAACGACCTACCAAACAAAGCTTTTATAATAGAGCTATTTCAAACGTAGACGGCGGCTTTTCAAACACCCTCAACGTTGGCGTTTGCATTAAACAGTCGTGACGAGAAAATTAATTTCAGCGTCAGAAACACAATGTAAATTCTATTATTGGCACACACAAGTACGACAAAATATGTATTTAACTTACAGTCTTTATTCCACACTAGTCATTTGTAGAAAATCTGTACCAGCTTGTCAATTGATACCTATTTTACAGTATTGCCTCTATTTCAAATGCTAATCAAGTAGAAGGCCAAGTAAAATCAGGCGAGAACAGGATCGACCGCCAAAGAGATCCACATGCCTAAAATTTATTTATTTGCAAAAGTTTGTCAATTTTTGAAAAGGCTGGAATATTGTATTCCCTAAATACTATTATCGAATTTACTATAGATAGGCTTAAGAAATTCAATATTTGGAAAATGTTTACAAGCTTGTTACGTCCTATAAATCTGTGCCAACTATAAGGTCCTAGGTCCTTTGAGAAGCAACTTATGAGAAAATCGGCACTAATTAACAGGCATGGTTTATCACAAAAAATGATTAGTGAAATACTTGCTAGGAAACTGCTGACAATGTGCTGATTCTTTTTGCTTGTAATAAACTTGAAGTTGAAAATATAAGCTTAAACAGCTATTAACAAATTGAATTTGATATAATCATTCCTTGATATCCCGTTTAGTATACTGGGTTCAGCTAAATACATAAGCTTTCCTATGTTAAATATGTCTTGAATAACGAAGGGGTATTTTCTCAAGTTAAACAGCAATAAATTAATTAAAAATTTCTTCATTGCCCAAACTGCTAATTGAATTTAAACTTTGACTCTAACTTTCACAAGGAAATGTTTCAGATTTTAAAAATGATGCTGAATTGATTTCTACGAACAATTCCTCAAGATATACTTCTTTGACAGTATTTCTAAATCTTTTCTGTGAATTAATACTTTAGCTACTCGGAAACTGATTAGCGTAGGGAATTTCTTGCAGCGTGGTTATTTCAATACGAAATAAAAGCGAGACCAGATGATTAATATTCTACGATGATTAATATACTTCACGTAACTAAGAAGGCTGGCGTCAGTAATGCCACAATCTATTCGCGCAATTTTTTCAGTATCGTTTTTCCTCTGACGTAACTTTGTTGTGAACTTTGTAAACTTTCCTCATTTGCAAAGAATTACGAGTGGTGCGCTAAAACAAAGATGAAGCAAATTCTGTTACAGCAAAGATTACGAATTTGAATAACAACGAATGGTCTTATAGGAATTCAAAATCTAACAATTGACATTTTTATAGAAATAATAACAGAGTGCTTGATACGAGAAATACCTTGCGTCGAGTTGCCTGTTACCTACCAAATGTGTGCTACCTCTTCTACCACTTGTAAACGTGCCACAATAAATATCGATGTACCGATTAGTCCAGCGAATTAAGTATTTTCACTTAATTACTGTCTGATAACCAAAATACACAATTAACATTTAAAAATTCATAATATTGTTTAAAACATTACTTAAAAGTACTCGCTTTTCAACTCCAAAATTTCCAGCACTTATCAAGATTTTCCTAATCATTTAATAGTAAAGATCCAAGCACAGCAGCTCCCTGACTCCAAAACATACCTCACAAAGTTTCAATTTAATAAAAGGATACCGACTCCATTGCTTCAAAACGATTTTTCGACATTAAATACGCACTTGCGTGTTAAACATAACCTGCATCTTGAAGAGGTGTTTGATATTAGATGCCCATCGCCGTTCATTATCATACAATCTTTTTTATGGAGCTCTGTGCATCTCCCTATAAAAACTCACTATCACCCCAGCACCTACTTAAATTAACCCCACTGGGAATCTAGTAATAGGACCCCCGTCCTTCGACTGTTTTATATTACTACATTTTCAATGTGTTCAGGTGACCGATTTCTATGAGATTTCCTTACTGATTCAATCTCAATTGGTTTTGTTTGCTTTTAATTCCTCTTCTTTTCGTATTTTCCCCAGGGCTTTTAAATTATTGCAAAATATTGCGTTTTCGTTTAAAACAAATAACACGTAGGAAGTGCCTGTAATACTGTAATGTACGTAATTCTTTTTAACTGAAATCCTTTAATTGCTCATATTGTAGTCCAATGTATAAAAGTAATAAATCATTGAAATCCCTTTGTCAATGTCTAGTTGATACAAAGAGTATAGTTCCCCTTTTATGATAATCACAACAATGTCTATTAAAATTATGCCAAGCTGAATGGACCTTTTGTCAAAGTCAAATGCTTATGTTTGGTATGCATATATTAACAAATTCATGGTTATTTCATAGATCTAAAGCTTACTGAAGAATGACAATCCTGTACTATGCAACTTTGTGTTTGTAATGGGTTTGTTTACATTCTTATGGTTTTTAAAATAATTTACAACCCGTTTTTCAAGTTTTCTTATATATCTGCAGAAATAAATCGATTATTTTTGTGGTTTTCAGTTTAATTGGCATAAAATATGGATTTAATTGCAAGTCTTGGGTTTTAAACACTATTTTATATGAATTTAAGATTCTACAGGGTGTTTTATCAACAAGTTAGATCACTCAAGACTAAGTATTATGCCTTTCTAGTATAAGCCAGGATTAGCGTAACGCAGGTTACGTTTCGGGCCTTGAAAGCGGTCTTTTTAAAAACTTCTTCCAAAAACTTTGTAAAAAAATTTATTTATTAGACAGATATTAATGTGGAAATTTGACAAACATGATTAAAATTAAACTAACTCGAAAATTAAATAATAAATTGAGTTTATTATGGTCAGTAGCCTAAGCAAACTGCAATGTTAAAGTTGAAATACTGTCGACTGACTGACTGTCTTGGGGTTCCCGGGGTATTTATGTTGTCCCTGCCCCTCACATGTTTGTGGGAACTTGCAGAGCTCATGTCTGCTTATTTCTTAATTCTATTTATTATACAATGTAACAATCTTAATTTCTAAGTAATGGCGGTTTCTTAACCGTCTGTGACCTGCCACCTGCAGTATCACTATCGTCTGAAATACAATGTATTGCATCCGTTCTCACAACTTACTTGTGAACTGTTAATAACCTTTATTTAATTATTCTTGAATTTACATTGTTGCATATACTTAAGTTTCTTTAACGATTTTTAATAATTCCTCGTAAAATGTTGTCCATGACTCGTTGAAAATGGCGGGTGCGTCCTTTAGTCCAAATGGTATTCGTTTATATTCATAATGTCCTCTAGGTGTGCTAAATGCGGTTTTCGCTGTATATTTCTCGTCCACTCTACTTGGTGATATCCTGATGCGAGGTATAATGTTGAAAAATATTGACACTTTCCTAATTTGTTTAAAATTTCGGTGATATTAAGTAATGGGTATTTGTCATCTATTGTTTTCTAGTTTAGCTTTTTGTAATCTATTACCATTCGATATTTTCTCTTGCCTGAGGCGTCTAATTTCTTGGGTACTATTAATACGGGGCTGCTCCATGCTGAGTTGGAGTGTTCTATGATATTCTGTTCTAATAAGTCTGCTACTTGTTTGTCGGCTTCTTCCTCGCTTGCCTGAGGTAGTCTGTATGCTTTTGTAAAAATTGGCTTGTTGTTTGTTAATTCTATATTATGTTTAACTGTATAGCTAAAGGTTAAGGGTATTCTTTCACATTGGAATATATCGCGGTATTCAAAATATAAGCTTTTAATTGTTATTTGCTCTTTTTTGTTAGTGTCGGTGTTGAAGCAAATGTTACTTAAATTTTCTCTTAACATTTTGTCGTGTTTTACGGGGTTATAATTGTTTCCTAAATTTTCGTCTATTTCCATTTCGTTAAAATTTAATTCTTTTACGCTAATTCGGTTTGTTAATGATAGTTCTACGGGGTAGTTATTTGAGATTAGTATTGTTGTAGTGGCATAATTATCTTTATTTGTACTAATGCGGTGAGGGTTTCTCCTCCTTGTTGAAATGTTGTGTGGTTTATAATTCCTAAGTCGTTTTTTGAATTTACAAGGATTTTAATTTTTTTCTCTGCTCGGGGTTCTATCGTGTATTTTGGTTCGGTTCGGGTATTTTGAAATTTAATGGGAATTTGTCCGTGTATCATTCTTTACAGACGGTTTTTTATATCAATGTTGACTCCTTGTTTTCTTAGAAGGTCCATTCCTATTAGTCCGTCGTATTTGTCGTTGAATTCAAAAATACAAAATTTGTGTTTCGTTTTTACATTGAAAGTTTTTCGTAAGGGTATATTAGCTATGAATTGGTGTAGGGTCGTTTGATGGGCAATTCTAATTATAAAAGATTCTTTTTCTACAAAATCAAAATAATGTTTTTTACGGTTCGGGGGCTAATTAGTGTATTTGAGGATCCGGTATCGATCAGTAATTTAAATTCTGCGTAGGGTATTTCTATATATGGCGATACTTGTTGATTGATATTATTTAAATTGATTACGTTTGGTTGTTTATAAATCGGTTTATCTGAAAATTTGAGCAGGTAGTTTCTTCGTCGTCCCCTTCGTAGTTATCATGTTGTTCGTTATGTTCGTAATTTTCTAATTGGTTTGATTCATCGCTACGTTCTTCTATTTCTTGGTGCAATAATTCTTTTGAAGTAACGTTTCGTTTTTGGTTATGGATTGGTCGAATTTGCGATATTTTTGTGTTTTGTATAATGTTACCAGATGAGGTGTCCATAGGGGTTGGTTTGTAATAATTGTTAGAGTTATTATTATTATTTATCATCGATGTATTTCTAATAGGGTTTGCTCTGAATACTGGTCTTTGTTGGTTCATATTTTGATTGATTCTTGGTGTGAATGCGGGTTTTGTAAAATTTGAGTTCAAAGTTGATCTTGGAAATTGTTTGAATTAATTGTTAAAATTTGTGTTATTAAAATTTGAGTTATTACTTCGCAGTTGGTTCATTTGTGCATTGAATGGTGTGAATTTTGATTGAGTGGTTGTTTGTCTTGTGACTTGAATGGTTTTTATTAGTGAATAACTTTTATTCGCGTTGCGGTTATAAAGTCTGTTTCGATATACACGACGTTTTCTTCTTCTAAGTTTTGGGAATGTTGGAATCTTATTTCATCTGATAGTCGTTCTGGTAATGCATTTATGTAGGTGTCCAGTGCCATTTCGTCATACATTTTGGTTTTTAGTGGGCGGATATTTTGATCGGGTTCTTCGATTTTTAATTTTGTTAAGAATAAACCTTTTACGTCTTGGCATTTTATTCCGAATTGATACGGGGATTGGTTACTTTTTGTTCTTAGGTTTATCACGTCGCGGATAAGACACTTTTCGTTTCTTTGGTCTCCAAAATATGCAGTTAATTTGCGTTTGAAGTCCCCCTACTGTTCTAAGTCATCTCGGTTGGCTATTAGTGTTAGTGCCCGTTCGGCCAGTTCACTTATTACCAGACGTAAAAATAGTTTATTTCTTTCGTTATCTTCGGGTTTGTAAAAGGTTTTCAAAAATATTTCACACGCGGTAATGTATTTCCTTGTAAAGCTTGATCTCCGTTGAAATGAGGGATACTTTTGAAATAAAATTTTATATTTGAACTCATGAAAATTAAGGGCTGTTCTAATAATTAATAGTTACTTTCGGTTTTAATTAATTTCAAATTTTTGTAAAAATTGAGATTTATTTCGCGGTTTCTACTGTTACTTTTTAGTTTGGTTTGTTAATTTTCAGTTTAGATTGTATTGGGTTATTTAAAGAATCGAGTTACTTGTATTTTATACGTAGTTATACGGTGTTTTAAATAAATTGAGGAATTTGTGCTCAGTAATATCTGATTAGTCTCTGTAGCCTTGGATTCGTTTATTCAATTACTTCGCGGATGTTAAAGTTGTCGCAGGTTTTAATTTTCTGAAAGGTTTTTATGTGGATTAATAATTTATTGGAATTAATATTTTTGAAATAATTTGCGTTGTACTTTGTGCGTTTTGTTGCGCCAGTTAGGTTTAATTGCGTTTTTATTTCAGTCCTGCTGATTAGTTGAGTTTGCTTTAATTATCTCGTCTCCGTGGGTATTGTAATTGATGAGTGCATAAGAATACTTTCCTTCATTTGTGTTGTTTAGTTACCTTGAATGTCTAAATATAAAGTTGCAAGTTTTTAGTTAATTGCGTTGTTTAATGTAGCCTTTATAATTTATACAATAAGGTTGTTTAATTACAAATTTTCTAAGTTTGCTGAAGATGTAATTTCAGTCTCAGTGTTAAGTTTTGTTACAATAAATTGCGTGATGCTTTTGTATAATTAGATATCTTCGTTCTGAAAAATATTCAATTATATTTTGTAAAGTTTGATTTTGTCTGAATGGTTTTATTCAGTCTCGTGATAAATGAATTGCGACTTTTCTACAATTATATACCTCGTTAATTGCTGAATTATTTAATCATAAAATATGCCAAGTTTGAATGAATCTCTTCAGTTAACTCTTCAATTAACTCTTTATAAAGTTGTGATGCGCGAATGGTTTTTTATTTAATGATGGGAATTTGCGTTGTGGATTTCCACGCTTTGATACAATTTGTGATGGTTTAATTTTAATAATAAATTGAAAGATGTTCCTACAATTATACAATAGGTGTTTAATTATAGACTTTGATGAAGGTTAAGTTTGAATATAGGTTTCTATAATTTTGCGGTGATGAAATGGTAGAATTCATTGCGTTCTATTTTTGTTTCAGACTTGCTGAATTGAATTCGTTTTTGTTTCGTATTAGTAATTCGTGCGCCAGTTATGTTTTGGTTTATTAATAGTTTGTAATAATTGTACTACTAATTGTGTATATACATGCGTTTTTTGAATTTTCTTGTTTAAAAATTCTCTTGCTTTAAAAATAAATTCTCGTATTTGAAAATAATTTCTCTTAATAGATAAGTAAATTATCTTCATTAAATGGCATAAATTGCAATAATTAAAAATTAAAAAATTCTGTACATACATAAAATAATAAAAAAAAATTCTATTACTAGCTAATATCAATAAATTTGTAAAAAGAGTAAATTGGTTTAGGAAAATTAAATTACATAATTTGCGTCGTCTTTTTCTTTTTTGTTTTCTGGGTGTGGGATCGGTCGATTTTGTACTTCGTCTACGTTTTGTTCCTTTGGGATAGGTCGATGCTTGTACCTCGTCCAAATTTGTTTGGTTGAGTTCGGTTGATGCTTGTACCTCTTCCAACTTTGTTTGGGTTCTTCCAAAATTGGGATTTGAAATTCTTGGTCAACAGTTTTCTGATTTTTGGATTTGTGGTGCATTTCTAGATCCGTACAAATGCGCCAGTTACATTTCGGGCCTTGGGAGCGGTCTCGTTTAAAACTTCTTCCAAAAACTTCGTAACAAAATTTATTTATTATACAGGTATTTATGTGAAAATTTGACAAACTTGATTCAAATTAAACTAACTCGAAAACTAATAATAACTATTGGAGTTTATCATGGCGAGTAGCTTAAGTGAACTGCAATGTTAAAGCTGAAATACTGTAGACTGACAGACTGTCTTGGGACTACCGGAGTATTTATGTTAACCCTGCCCCTCACAATTCTGTTGGAACTTGCAGAGCTCGTGTCTGCTTATTTCTTAATTCTATTCAGTATACAATGTAACAATCTTAATTTCTAATTAATCGCGGTTTCTTAACCGTCTCTGACCTGCCACCTGCAGTATCACTATCGTCTGGAATACAATGTATTGCATCCGTTTTCACAACTTACTTGTGAACTCTTAATAACCTATATTTAATTATCCTTGAATTTACATTGTTACATGTACTTAAGTTTCTTTAACAATTTCTAATAATTCATAATAAATTCTATTTTGTGATACATATATAGATTGAGGGATACATAACCCGCATCGCATTACAACTTTGATGCATTTTACTGATAATTTAAAAATTATTACTGATTTGCAAGCAAATGGTAATCTTCTGGAGAAGATCACATTTACTAGCTAACTGGTGGTTTTCAAATTTGGTACCTTATGTTTAAAGCTTTAGATTTATGTCATAGCCAATGCTAAAGCGTTGACACCACCCATGTCAACAGATCAAGGACCTTTAATGTTCTATTTTTGTTTTTTAATATTTATGATTGCAGAACGCGGAAAAGCGTATAAGTCAACAAACACAGTTAGAATATTAATTGATATCTCGGTTTACTAACGTACAGAACTATCATCGGCCTGATTATTACTACTCCTAAGTAAAGTTTTGGATTATTCCGTTGTTGTAGTTGACAGACGGTGTTTGAAACTTCCACATAGAACTTATTTGTGCTTTCTCTCACAATTACAATTCCAAATTTAGCTAAACCGTAAGTATTTACTTATAAAGTTTGCATGAATTAGGTGGGAAAGCTGAATTAATATTTTCTACTAATTTCCTGATTAGCGCTTGCTGAAAACGTGCACTGTGAAGACGCTATTGCTGTAAGTAAATGTGAAACAGATTGCTGGTACAAGTCGCTAACATTTTACTTACTATATAATTCTTTCCGTAACTTAAATTAATCTTTATCTGGTTCCACAACTCATAGTTGTTTATTACAACTGTAGAGGAGCGGAAATGATTTGTAACCTTACTTTAAGTACTTGGTCAAAAGAATATTGTTTCAACAATCAAAGAGAAACCGCAGTAAATACATGGAGAAGCTTAAATTTATTATTAGTAATTAAAACTTATTTTATTTAAGGATAGCTCAAATTTGCGAACCAGTTTCAATTGTACAGAGAATGAACGAGTACAATTTATCTTAAGAAGCTTATCAGCAGAATTGTTGGGAAGAGTATACGGAATGATTACCTGTAGCGGCAGTTAATTAATTTCGAGTGTCACTTAACTTTCGAAAGCACGTTTTGAGTAATCTACAAATATTGTTACGTTGTAAATCGTAAACATTTTGATTGATCTAAAAGTTAAGGTGGTATCGCTGTAATTCTTATTTAGGATTCTTATCTACTTTTTCTCATAAGAAATTTATTCGCGTCCAAGAGGTGTAAAGAAGAGTATGTTGTATTGCTTGTGGCATTTTGGCGGTTACTATTTAAATTCAGATTCTATGGGCAGACTCAGTACACGAGTTAAAATTAGCACTGCAACGGAGCGCCATTGGTCATGTATGAATAAAGTTAACAGAAGTAATGGTGAGTTATTTGTCAAATATTAGATTTCCGAATATCGTTTCCATAAATAGCTCAAAAAAATTCTTGACTTATTACGTAGTCCCATAATTCTATAAATGTAATGATTAGTCCTATGCCAAAGCCTTTCAGCTCATAGTGCGCCTACAGATAGCTATTTCTCACGTAACGACTGCAAGAGAATGTTTTTCTGTTTTTGGTGACGATATTCATCAACTTTAGAGGCTATCGAAACCCCTCGTCCAATGTTTGTCCAGAAAGTTGCTTTCCCGCAATAAATGTTCGCTTTGAGATAATTTTTGGTTTTTTCTTTCTGAAGAAATCAACCTAATAAAAATTTATTATATTTTAAATTAAAAACCCAAAACCGTTTTTCTACTACCTGTTTTAGAAAACTTATAGATATGTTACGTGCAGGTTCCTGAATTTGAATATTTCTCTTCTTGATTAATTAAATTTTCACATCCTCTACTTTGTTTACAGTTATTTGAATAATTATTAATTAACGATGTCGACTGCATTTTCAATTTAAACGGTTGCTATTTAATTACTTTAAATTATAATTTTGATATAGCATTAAAATGCGTGTTCTGTTATCAGCGATGTTTGCTGATCTCTATACATAACTCAAAATGAATTGTTAATTGGTTTATGTTATGTTTGTATAGTTTCAACGCAAGAAGTTAAACCACTCATCCTACGCGAGTTACGTTTTGGGCCTTGGGAGCTGCCTTTTTAAAAAGTCTTCTTCCAAAACTGCTTGTAACAAATATTTATTTATTCAGAAATTACATATAAAGTTTTGACAAACTATTTAAGGTTAATTTAAGTCGAAATTACTAATAATTGAAGTTAAATTAAGGCGAGTAGCCTAAACAACCAACATTGTAAAAGCTGTGAGGTTCGAGACTGACTGATGATCTTGGGGCTCCCGAGGTATTTATGTTGTCTCTGCCCCTCACATTTCTGTGGGAGTTGCAGAGCTCATGTGTGCTTATTTCTATAATCTGCACCTGCAGTATCACTTACGTCTGGAATACAATGTATTCACATCCGTTCTCACAACTTGCTTGTGAACTTTCATTAACCTTTTCTTTATTTAGCCTTGAATTACAATGTTGTATCTAACTTAAGTTTCTTAATAGTTTCTATTAATTATACATATATTTATTTGGGGGATATGTAACTGGCATTTTTATAAATTCCAAGAGGTTAGTATTGTATATTTCTTATCTTGTATTTAGATACGTTGACATATATTTGTGTAGTGTAGAACGCTAGAACCAGTTGCCATTATTGGTCGTACTCTCGCTTGTTAAAATAGTATGATTAGTTTTGATGTACGAGTTTACCTGAGGACTGTCCAAGACAAGTGCAATTCAAATAATTTTCTGGTTCTATTATTAACAGATAGACGTTTTGAGGAAAAGACGATTCGGGTAATTTTACAATTTATAAATGGGGTCCACCTATTAATACCTAAAATAAAAATATCTAAACCCAAATACCTAATCAAAAATACCTAAAACAAAAATACCGAATGGAAAAATACCTAATCGGTAAAAATGCCTAACGATAATAATACCTAAAAAATAGCTAATGGACAAAATACCTAATCAGTAAAAATACCTAATAAAAATACCTAAAATCAAAATACAGAATGGAAAAAATACCTAATTATTAAAAATAGCTAATGGTAATTATACCTAAACAAAAATATCTAATGGGCAAAGATGCCTAATATAATAATACCTAATACTACAAATAATTTGAAGAAAAGTAAATCAAAAACATGATACAAAAATGAACGACAGAAAATTCTTATCTGATAAAAAAATCCTTAATTCCTAAGAGGGTAGCTTGAATTGTTCTGAAGGTGGATTATGGCTAAATGAAGAATTCTACGTTCATTGGTGAAAAAAGAATTTGATTTGGAGTTCCGGGTCAAAGACTTACAAGTAATTGAAAAACACATTTTACGAGTAAAATGGGTTTTAAATTTTAAATGGTCATTTAAAATATATCGCTTATGGGAAGAGGTGAACGGCACTGAAAAACTCTACATCAGGTGACGGAAATTTCAACTAATTTTTAGTAGTTTATAATTTGAATTAGTGTTTTGTATTCTGGTACAGAATTTGTTAAACATTAATTTTGATCATTTAAATTTTTCAAAAATTCTGATGTCTAAGATCCCTGTACTGAACTCAATTAAAAAATAAAATTCCCATTTCAGAAAAATTTGAATAAATTAGTCATTTTCCAACAATTAGTGTAAGATATTAATAGAATACAATCTAAAACTAAACCGAATTGAAGAATGTCAGATTTTTCAGTTTGGTCCTCAGCCCTATTTTAAAGCTTCATAACCTTGAACTTAAAAAACTTTTTTTAAAGATTATCAACTTTATAAAAAAGTTAAGCAATAAGCAAACTAAAAATATCAAAAATCAATTGAAAAAATTCAATACATATTTAAATTCAGAACTAATTATGACAATAATTTTAAAAAAATTTTATAAAAAAGTCAAATCCTATAATAATTCAAATTTTAATTTAGGCTTTTTATTTAATATTCATCTTTATTTATTCCATATAATACTCAAAAATTTTAATAAAAGAGTTAATTTATCTTTAATTTTAGATTTTATAATAAGAAAAAAGTCTGATAGAAGTTTTTAACCATTAAATTCAATATTTTGAGTAACAGCTTTTAAGTAATCCAATTTTCCCATAGATGAATAATTTCACCAAACATTCAAAAACCTTATATTGCAATCTTAATATTTTTTTGAGATGGCCCATTTATTCCCATTTGTAACAGAGAAATTTTTATTTCAGTCAAGTTTTGTTCCTTTTTTAATCCATCTATATAAGTCTCCAAAAGCTTGGATGACTTGCTTGGAGAAGTGAATTGAAGCCACGGTGCCACTCTTTTACATTGTTGTTTGTTTTTTGAAGACCAACCAAATTGAGACAATAACAATTCCAAAGGTTAATCTGAAACATTGGAGCTCATCTAACTCCATTTCGACATTGTGTTCTCCCGATTCATATGTCTTCAAAATAATCAGTAAGTGAAGTCAAATATGGTTTGGTAGAGTAAAAGTCGAAATCCAGAAGCTTTTCAAAGGCTTCGACAACATCATTTTGTGGCACAAATGTCAATGCCCCAAGCATTCTAATTTTACGCGAATATTCAGGATTTGTTGAATATTTAGTCAATATTTCCGGATTAGATTGTATTTTTCTTCATAGGGATTGACTAAAATGGAAATAGCACCCAGCCTGCCTCGAATTATAAGTTTTTTTTAAAGCATGGAGGGCAACCAACTCAAAATCGGTTGTTATTACTTCGGGTTGAATTTCTGGTGCTAAATTACAAATTTACAATTAGAATTGATTACAATTTTTTTTACGTATACATTTCCATTTCCAGCCAAATCTAATTTTAACCAAGCCATCGACTTAATTGACTATTACCGGCTAAAATTGGACAAATGGGAGTGTATATTAAAAAATTTTGTCAATTTCTACCTAAAAATCTAACAAGATAACCTGAAAGTCAACAAAAGTTATCACTTTGACACTTTGATCTATGACCCTGAATGGGATCTGGGACTGACTATTTTTATTTGTTAGGTTAGTTTATTCGTTAATCTAAAAAATATTTTCGATTCCGGACGTCTGAGCGACAAGAGACATCAAAAACAAAGTTTTAATTTATGCCTTGAATGTATTAGGAATTAAAAATTAGCAATTTTAAAAGTAACGTCTTATGACGTTACTTTCTAGTACATTTAAACAGTCCTCTTCTACAATGTATTAGATCCTACAATCGGTTTTTTTACATTATGTCTTCGTTGACCGGTACCAGAAAATTAATTGAGATGGTTTATAATTGAAATTTTATCAAATTAAGCAAGGTTAATTCCAATAAGAGGTGCATTTTAAATTTGTCATGATTAAGATATAAATATTTATAATATAGAAAGTTAAAGTCAGTGAAGTTAAAAAAAACCTTAAAGTTTGTGCGTCGAATAAGCTTTAAATTTTTTTATAATCTATTTTATAAATAACTTCCTAATACTATACTAATATAGGTTTTTGCCGTGAATATGAAGATGTAGTAAATTTATTAAAATGTAGGTATCTAATTTCTGATTTATCTGGAAGTAAAGAATACACGGCTGGTAAGACAGCATCAAAAAACGAATAGTGCAAGGTGTAAACCTATAAAAAATTTAAATTAAAACTAACAAAAATTTCGAAAGTCTATACCTATACAATAAATATAAATAATTTGGACATGCGAAGTAATTTTAAATTTTAAATGGTTAATATAGTCAATCATCGCTAGGACATACTTTTGTACTTTTTCTCCACCTTGAGTAGACGCTATAGCGAGGTTTGAATGTACTATTTTTGTTTTCTATATACATATTAATTAATACATGAGCAAAAAGTGAACATATTTTGAAGGTGCCATCACAAAATATTTGCTTACTTTTAGAAAGGCGGTTCAGATTACCTTTTGTGGTAAATATAATTAATCTTTTGTCACACTTTGAGTCATAATATAAAAAATCTTCTCCATTAGTAGCTTTTTTATAATCATTAGAAATAATTAATTTATCCAAAGAAGTAGGCATTGACAAAGAATATTTTGACCTCTTTCTTGACTTCTGCATTGCCTCTTTCATATTTTTCATTGACAGTAATTCAACAACTATTCCTTAACCTAAATCTGCAGAAACGGATGAAATAATTTGTTTTGGTCCTTAAGTTGACGTTGCTGCTTCTCCTTTGATATTGGACATAACTTATCCGCTTCGATTGAAGCACATTCAGGGACATGCTCATGTGTTGGCATACTGGAAATCAATTCACCACCTAAATAAAAACAAATTTAGTAAAATTGTCAAAATCCTTAAGCAATAGTATGTAATTGAAACTAAACATCAATATTTATGGTAGCCATTGAACTTCCAATAACTGTTCCCAGATTTAGAATAATCTAAGTTATATCGAAATCCTTTTAAGGTCAGTTGTCGACCTCCTTTTTGACTTTTAATAAACAAATGTGACATTTTAATTGCCTTTATAACCGACTTTACAAATGGTGATGAGGATAACAAAATTCAAATCAAGATGAAAATCACTATTAGGATTTAGTTTCTTTAGTGGGGTAAGATGATAGCTAATATTTATTTTTCAAACGTTACAAAAGTAAAAAATTCTTAATTTGTTAATCCGATTTCATTTTATTTTTGTTTAACAATATTTGATTTGAATTACTAGTTAGCATGACTGGGCAAAGTATTTACTTAAGTTGCAAATATAAAATACAAATGCTTTTCTAAAAAGTTGAAAATACAAAATACTTTGGAATTCTATTCTCAAAATATACAAAATACAAAATACTCATGTTAAAATACATTCAAAATACAAAATATTTGTACTAGAATTTTGTATATTTAGATTTGTAAGTACTAGTATAATGAAGTAGGTAATGATTAAGTTCTTGTGTAAAAAAGTTGAAAATAGAATCTTACCTTACCTAAAATTTTTATCTAAATAAATTTCTAAATCAGCACAATTTAGTCGTAAAGTTTATGTGCATTATGTATTTTGAAACGTATTTTGTATTGTGAAATACAATTGTATTTATAAAATATATGTATTTTCAAAATATAGTATTTTTCCCAGCCTTGCTAACTAGTAAAAATAAGTAGCCTTTAAAGAATTTTTGAAGCCCGCCTCCAATGTTAAAGGTATGTGCATTAGTTCATCGTTATTGGGTCAAAGTTCAAGGGTCATAGCCTGACCAACTTATGACCAATGGGTATTAGCCAATACCAGAATTTTTGACTTCAATATTTACTGCATTTTGGAGCTAATGTAGTTACAGCAAATTGCTAGTAACTTAGTTTTGGCTGTTGTTGGCCTTAAAAATGACCTGTAAGACAATCTGGCCAATAGAAATCAGATACATTTAACATTATATTTATCACATATAGTTTATTTAGCTATACAGCATGTCTATATGGCTCAAAAAAATATGACAGGGAAATCATTTTTTCACAAATTTTTAGGTAAAATTTTCTCGTAAAAGGAAATATACATTGTTTACGGACTAGACTGAATTTGAATTAAATCTATCTTCTAGTACTATGTAATGTAATGGTCGTTGATTTGACCCAACTATGTTGTACAATGTTGAAATGCTTTTGATCCAACGATGGTGATCAAAAAATTAAGTTAACACTTGGGTCATGGTCACTAGTCAATGTCCTAGGTTATGGCGAAGTGAGGAGGGTCACGTTTGACCAAAGATTTTTCTTTCCCCAACAAGAATAACTTTTAGGCTCCGATCATCACATACAAATGTGGAAAATATTCGCACCGTATGGTCCAAACAAATCTAGACATGTGGGAGCGGATCGAGGTAATATGCGCAACGAATTAAGTGTACGTGCATAATAATCCCGATTCAGTGTTTCGATTGTTGAAATTTCATATAAAAATAAAATTAAAAAATTGGAAATACTGATATTTCATCAAACTTCAACGACAAATTTCTTTAAAAATCGAAAAATAAATTAAGTACAAATAAAGATTAAATTTTTTTGAAAGAATTTTGCAAAACTTACGTTTCGTTGACAATTTTTGTTGAAGTTATATGACATGTGGATAGGTAATTTCAAAATAACTAAAGTTGTTTAAAATTTATTACAATGATCAATTAGAAAATTAATCTTGCCCTATAAAAATATTTAAAAAATATGATAATTTTAGAGTTGCTCAATATATCAGCCAAAAGTCAGAACCAATTTTACTAATAATTTTCAGGCCTGGTTTCAAAAGGGAAAAACAATCAAACCTAAAACGGGTAAAAAATTGTTTAAATTGCAATAAGTTTTCGTATAAAATTAGGGATAATTTACGCTCTACCAGTCAATTTCAAATCCCTTCATGTCAAATATATTTCTTGTAATTTTTTCTAAAAACTTTAGTGAATGTAATTAAATTGTATCTTTAACTTCAACTTACATAATTAATATCAACCCATGTAGTGTAGGGTGTTAAGGCTAATAAAAATATAAGTAAGCATGACTACTTTGGAAGTCTGTAACTATGTAATGAATTAAAAAAACACATCTTAAGATTTCATAAATATCGAAATCAACCCTTAACTCATCACTAAATTTTTACTCTAACTTTAATTTTAGGCATTTTTTATTAGGTATTATAAATCTGAATATTAGGTATTTTATTTAAAGATTCTTTAGGTATTTTTTCCTATTAGATATTTTCGTTTTAGGTATTATTATATTAGGTATTTTTATCAACTCGGTATTTTTTCCATCGGGTTTTTTTGTTTTAGGTTTTATTGATTTGGTATTTTTACCGAATAGTTACTTTTTCCTATTAGGTATTTTGTCCAATAGGTATTATTGTTTAAGCAATATAGCCATTAGGTGTTTTGACCATTAGGTGTTATTAGTTTAGGTATTATTTATTAGGTATTTTTGATCAGGCATTAATAAGTGATACGCTATAAATGTACGTTTTCCAGGAAAATTATGGTAGGGATGGAATTGTTATTATTGTACCAGCTTTCCTAGCTTGAACAAAATAGAACTGTTTTCTGTTATTTCGAAGTCCGATTACGCGATATAGTGTTGTATTTTTGCTTGTTAAAATGATATGGGGTGATATTCGCTCGGTTAGCAACTGTTGTAGATGCATTGTAGTTTTTCAATTGACTACTAATATTAACTTCGTTTAACACTGTAACAGTTTTTTTGACCACTGCAGAACACCAATAAATTATTAGTTTTACACACCTTTTGCCCAGTCCATTATATCATGTAAACATCTTCTATTAAATAAATATCTAAATTGGAATCATGTGGTCTAACCGCAATACAGAGATGCTAGTTTGGTTACTAACATCAGGCGTTAAATATTAGTATGTATCAAGACCAAACAGCTTTCCTATGTCGTGCACAAGGTGCCAGCGGTCACTTTGGCTAGAATACTTGTCACGAGTTAACATGGGGAACCTGAGAGTTCTAGCAAGTAATTTGCGTGTGACTAAGCCATAGTGGAAGAATCCAAGTGTAATGGACATTTGCTTCAGTGATTTCTAATAATGGTAAGCGATAAAAAATCAATTTACTAGACAAACTAAATAATTTTGTTGTAGCGCTCTTTCCTTTTTTTACACCACGATAAAATATTCACTTAAATATTTATTTTACACGCCTTTAATATTTTCATTTAAATAATCGTCTTGCATAATCAATTGAAGACTGCTTCGTATATTCATTTGTTATAATGATCCCGTTTTATATGGTTTTATAAAAATTAGGCCGTTTAAATGTTGTGTTTCAAGATGACATTGATCCTTTATTTGCATTTACAAGTATCGAGTTGATAGTTCAATCGCGTCGGTGTAGCGATAAGAAAGTATTGGTCCAGATGACCGTCCTTCAACTTAACGATAGTAGTTGGATTTAATGGAAAAGTTCTGCGATGAAACTGTATGTTTAAATTTTTAAAGAAATGTTTTACAAAGTAGATAGAAATTTTATGGTTTGAATCTAACGCCCGATAATTAATGAAATTGGTCTTTTTAAAATTGCAAGTATGAATTTACAAGTAACTATGTAGACAACTACACGAGGATAATCATTTTGGTAACGATCTACACATGGTAGTACATTGAAGTTTGGCGTATTTGCAATAACCGTAGTTATGGATTTTGCTTTGTCCCTTTGGTGCGTATAAAAGACACGCTTTAAGCTCATATGGTCAGGTACAAGGGTCACGCAGCTGATTATTTGCTCTACAACACAAGAGGCGACGTCAATGGTTCGCCCAAGGACCGTATGTATAAACATCTGTTTGCACATGATGTAGTACCATCACACAAACACCACCTGTAGGTAAGAAATTTGTATTATTCTTACATCACGTCTGCATTTGGCGAACTTTGATACAAGGCTGCACCAGAAAATAACCTTACGATGACCTATTAGTGCCATAATTCAGTTTAACAAACTAGAAAGGACTTTGTTAAATTTTTATTGCCAATATAAATGCAGTGCAATCACAGTTATTATTATTAATGAAATTAAGCAAATACATAGAGTTCTGACTAAAGTTTCATTTATGCATAATTTCAATTACAGCTTTTAAACATTGAATTAGTATACAACTTAGATATTTTCTTATATTTGTGTAAACCGAATAACAGATCTGGTATTTTTGGTATAGATTTGAGTTAAATTTTGTCGTAAAAGAAACATTTAAAGTTTTGATATTTCTTTCGAATTCATAATCCTACCTCAGGGTAAATGAAATTTGTATTATCTTTTCTTAAACGTAAATTTTATACATACAATTTTTTATGAAGGAACAACTTTTAATTAAAGAACCAATATTTAATTCTCTTAATGAATTGTTTTATTTTGCACAAGTAAGTTCAGAAATAGTGTAACCAGGTATATGAACAAATAGCATAAAGTGGTAACCCCGATTTAACAAGAAGCTTGAATAGCCTTTTCAGAATTTGAAGCGTAAAATCTGTGTTCATAACATTGTGTGCATAATTAATCTTTTCTGTTTTTTTATATGAGGTAACAAGGGAATACCTTTTGTGTCCTCACTTAGTTAATTTAATTAAATTTTCTTTACAGCTTCTGCGTTAGCAGTTAATACGAGATTCCTCTCTAAGAACATCCAAGTCCCCCTTAGGGAAACCCTGTGTTTAAAACTTAATAACTTGGTGGCTCCCTCCCTAAACCCCTGTTTTGATAAGAATCAAGCCCTAGTAAGAAAATAATGTTTTGTAAAAAGAACCACGACCAATCCTCACAAGCTCTACCCAAGGAATAGACCCCCTAGCATAGTCGGAAGATATTTGCGTTCCATCATTTTAAGGAAATCTCTCCTTAAAGTTCACTGGTTCCATTTGGGGATATTGAAAAACCCACGGGTTACTTTAATTAACCAATCCAACCCCAAGTATAAGTTACCATTGTGTAAGAACACAAACACGTTTATTCAACACAACTGTTAAGTTTGTTATTGTTTGTATTCAACTTCCTAAAAGAACAGCTATCCTTGTACACATCGTTGATCATGCTTTCAAACCATATATTGGAACAATAGAAATTATTAATGAATTTCGGAAAAAACGTCTTTAACTTCTACAATTTCTACAAGCAATTACTTTGGCATATTCTAATACCGAACAATTAAAACCATTTTTGAAGGACCGCATTATTTTGTGTAAAAATGTAAAGGGATTTTTATCAGCAAACTGAAGGTTTGGTGAAACCAGTCTTAACCGCTTTTGAATATTAGCGTTTATAATTCGAGAGTGAACTATATGGTAGAAGCGGCGGTGTTTGTTTTGTTGAATTCTCTTGAAGATGCTTCAAGTGTCGTAACATTTTCAAGGAACAAAGACAGGACGTTGAAAAATGCACCTTTTGAAGGAATCAATCCCACCAGTGTGTGTATATCATATTTTCTTTTTATGTATTGATATTTTGGTTTTCTCTAAGCCAGCTCACATAGTTGACTATCTGTTTGGGTCACATTAGAATTTTCACGAAAAAAATATTTATAATTGTTTTTCAGCAATCATTCTGGGTTTTTGTTTTTAAAGAAAATCAGGTAAGATATGTTGTTGACATTTGGTTTCATCAGACTCTAACTGTAACGTAAAGTTTAGATATATAAAATGTGATATGTGATGTTTTCAAGTAGCACTATAAACAAAATTTGTGTAAAACCATGTAGTATATTTTAATTGCTTTGGTTTAGTGTCAGGAATATTTTAATGACGTCAGTGTTAATTGTTTGGATTTATAATATAAGATTAGGATTGACTGCCCATAAGTTCTTCAGAGATATGTGATTGTTTTCAGGTCACACTGAGATAAACAAAATTTGTGCGAAACAATGTAGTATATTTTTATTGCTTTGGTTTAGTGTCAGGAATATTTTAATGACGTCAGTGTTTATGGTCTGAGTTACAATATAAGATTAGCATTCACTGTCCATAAGATCTCAGTATAAAAATTTAGAGTTACATAATTGTTTAGGTATGACGTTATTACATAGCTATTTACCGCTGTTGCGAAATACATTTTGTCTGGCATATGATATTGTTCTTTTATTGCTGTTGACTACTATTACATTATTTTCTCGGTCTTTATTAGTCAATAATTGTTAAAAAGTACTTGTGGACATATATATATATATATATATATATATATATATATATATATATATACATTGGTATGATAATAGGGTTATTTGGGGGTATATAGGGTCACAAAAGTGGTATACTTCATGCAAAAAATTAGCAAAATCACGGAAACTAAACATTTGATTCATAAAAAGTACAAAATTCGTAGATTATGCAAAAAAGCAAATATCATACACACTGTATAAAATCTACAACTAACTTTAATTAATGAAAGAAAGCTCATTTTTTAATAATTTATCCACATTTAGTAGAATAAATAACTGTAGACGCAATTCAATTCATTTTAAAAACAGTAATACATTTAGAAACTTTAAATAAATACAAATTAGGAGTATCTAAAGTCGAACAAACGTGAAATAAATTTTTTTAAACTCAACGCATTAATGTAAGAAAATAGTCATGGGTGCTCACAATAAACAGGCCTTCAAAACAAGTACATTTCAGAACGTAAGAAGTAAATAAACGGATCTAATTTACGTCATATGTTAAAGAATCTCACTATAAAATTTTCCTACGTGATGTTTTAACAATAAAATCGACAAATTCGAATAAAATCTCTCATACGAGGAAAATAAAATGTGGAACATAATTTTGGACACGTGACCTTTTAAGAATAATAATAATTTCCTATACAACATATGAATACATGATATTGAAAGGTACAAAGTACCATACGCAACAAACTTCATAACGTAAAGCTTTGGCGTCTGCGTGATTTTGAGAGCATTTCAACGAAATATAGAATAGGTAACTCCATGTAATACCCGAATACTTAAATGATAAACTAAGTGCAACACCTCTACCATGCTCAAACAACATAGATCATGCGTGGTTAGCCAATGACAGCACGTGGGATAGCTTGCCTTTAAATATGACGTCAAGTTGATAATGGTCAATCTCTCCATAACTGCAGCACGAAATGTGCTAGTCTGAAAAAATATACTACTCAAAGTTCAAGTTTGAAATTAAACCTTACATGTGATTTTCCAATGCTCCACTCGAAGGTACTACATTGGTCAGAAAGCGAGTTTTTTTTTACCTGGAAAATTTGCAATTTTGCCGAACCCTCACTGTTCCAAGCAAAGTACAGATCTTTAACGTGCGTGATTACACTCACACACGGGACCTCCATTTTACGTCTCATCCGTACGAGGGTGTATTTCTGTAAAAAATGCTCGCCCAACATTTTTCAAGCGGACCGTGTCGGAATTCAAACCCGGGATCTTGGGCGTAGTAGTCGCACACACACCACTACGCCACGGAGCCGTCTATGTGAAATTAAACCACGATCTATAAGTGAAAGTTAATCATTAAAAATTTCAAGTACACGTACTCGTTCAAATATGCAAGTGTAATAGAAATTCGCCGTCGACATGAAGCGTAAGTCCAAATTTTAAGGTAAACATGATCGTTAGCATTTACTAACTTATGGCTCTAAGAAATATACATAGAAATTTATAAAAATATTTACAAAGAAATCCACTGCGAGATTTACGAAGCGATTTAATAAACAATTCACTAAACAAATTTAATAAGAAATCTAACGTAAAAATTCAATACTACAACTAACAAATATATTAAATGAAAAACTATGAATCAGGACGTTAAGCTGAAAGCAACCCAAGATCACTGGTTAACAGAACGTAGCGGTAATTCAGAGGGTTGGGGAGTACACAGAGCTACACATTCGAATCAGGAAATCGACCGAGAACAATAAGAGGTTAGCGATCATGGTTAGTTAATAGCATAAGGATTATTTGTTTTAAACATTTAAAATTTGCATATACTTAGAAATTTATGTGAAGGGTCATCAAAAATTTTGATTGATACGTAGAAATCGCGTTAAGAAAGAAGGGTCTTTGAACGTTCAACGAAGCTCAATATAATACGGAGTTGTTTTTGCTGGCTCTAACTGTTTTAATAGGGTTTTAATTTGTTGATGAACAGATTTATATTTTTACTTAGATTCAAGTTGCAAGTTGCAAATTGTACATATTTCCCGGTTTTTTATACAAATTTTGGTTTTTTAGTTTATCTTATTTAGGTCCGAAGTATTAGAGAAAAAAGGGGGGGTAAAGATTTCTCTGTTATCCTATCGTCGTGCACTCTGTGTGAGGTTGAACTGAGCTAATCGAGGCATGAATCTAATTGTGTGAAATTTAAAATCTATTCTAGATTATTTAGGAACACAGAGCAGTGGCGAGCAGCAGGCAACTGAGCGTTAAACACATCGGAACACGGCGACATCGTAGCAATATATATATATATATATATATATATATATATATATATATTTGTGGTATAGCGACTTTGCAGTTATAAAATATAATATATACAATATCAGGTAGGTTTTTAGGTCTGCTGGTTAATAAGTTTACGCTTTATTATAACTCTAAGCTTTCGGTTTTATTTTTAAACCATTATCAAAGATATAATGTGAGGTATTACACTGAAATCGTCGATATAGATAAATTTTTTGAATACAAGTTAAAAGTGTGGTTGAAATTTTTTAAAAAGAACATAGTAATGTGATTAGCAAACCACATTATTGAGTTCTTTTAAAAGCTTTCAAACATACTTTTAACTTGTATTCAAAAAATTTATCTACGTCGACGATTTCAGTATAATACCTCACATTATATCTTTGATAATAGTTTAAAAATAAAACCGAAAGCTTAGAGTTATAATAAAGAGTAAACTTAATTAACCAGCAGACCTAAAAGCCTTTTATTGTATATATTATATTTTATATATATATATATATATATATATATATATATATAATAAGATGTATCTGTAAACAAACTCTATGAAAATAATAGAGTCTATTGCGGACTGCAAATAACCTGTCTTTTATATATATATATATATATATATATATATATATATATAAACATATAAGCTCATGGACTAGTCTAGTATAATAGTTTTTTCGATAAAATGTTACGGTACAATTGGGATATTTTAGTCCAAAAAAAATTAAAACGAAATAATATTTTGCATATATTTAATTACAAATCGACGTTTCGGCAAGGGTTGTTGCCTTTATCAAGATTCTACAAAAGGAAAAGCAATCAATAGTCATCAAAAAATGTTCTTTTAAAAAATTACTTACTTAATTGTTAATGCATAAATATTAAAATTATAAAAACAACCCTACACATCAGGGTTGTTGTTAGT
The DNA here is from genome assembly GCA_036346225.1 of Platerodrilus igneus. NCBI lineage: Eukaryota > Metazoa > Arthropoda > Insecta > Coleoptera > Lycidae > Platerodrilus > Platerodrilus igneus. The sequence goes on along the minus strand of JARFIW010000229.1, from coordinate 356,688 downwards.
CATAAATGGATAAAATAAAAAATAAAAATATTGGAGCACCAAAAAGAGGATTATTTAAAGTTAATTAATAAAATTACTTGTTCATAGAGTAAACGACCAACTATGAATGAATTAATATAAAACCAGTCTGATAAGAGAGCGTGTTTCACATTTTGTACGAATATTAGGTAAATAATATGCGCTCTGGCCTTCACATCATTGTTGAAAATTAAAAGTTGACTTTGCAATTCTGTACAGATTGGAATATATGGGATGCAAATTTTGGGTGTCCTGCCTAAAATTTAACGAATTAACTTCATTTCTTATATAATATGCCTCCAAAAAAAGCCTAAGCTTATGACTAGCTTCAGAATCTAAAATTCGAACTTCATCATAATTTGGAGTGTGATGTGTCATATTTATATGTTGTGAGAGGGCGCAGCTGTTCTTCCCCAATTTTTGCATCTGACTTATGTTGAATTAGTCTATTTTTCAACCACTGACTAGAATTACCCACATATGTCTTATTGCAGGAACACGTTATTTTATAAATAGTGTTGCTACTTAACATTTTTTCCGTCTTATCTTTCAGCTTAGTGAAAAAGTTTCCTACAGATTTTTTATAACTGAACCCTAAGGTTGAGGAAGGAGTGTATTAATTACTGTTGCAAAGACTTTTGTACTGTACTTTGTACTTCGGAATGTATTGGATAAATATTGTTTCCTCTGCGGGTTGGTTTTCCCGTCGTAACATTTTTTTTTTAAGTTTTTGTAAATAAACCTTTTTTCTTGAGGCTTTCTCTTTCCATTTTCGTACACCACCCCACACTACGACTTTCTAGCTAGCTCAGCGTTCTCTCGATTCCTTTGTTTTTTGAGGTATTTGGTGCGGACTAATTTCGTTGCGTACGTTAGTTTTTTCTTGTCCGCACGGAATACCGCAACAGACATTAATTATGTCTAGCTACAATTCGTGCAAATTATGTTAGATACACTCAATTGTTACACAATAGTAATTATTTCAGATCACTGTTTAAATTGTGTTATTCCGGAGGTATTGAACTTACCTACATTTTTAAAGTTTCTAGCTTATAACCCATTTTTATAATAGGATTACATACTGGAGCTTGTGAAAGGATTAAACGTTTGATATGATGTCACTACAAAGCTCTAATGGTGTCAACTATTTGGAATCTTGTGCTTGGTGGATGAATGTGTGTGCTGGTTTAAATTAAGCTGAGATAGACATTGCATTATATTTTTTGTCTTCAAAGACATCTCCGACAGTAGCATCTGCAAAAAACTCAGAACGAACCATCTTTAAAAATCCCCTAACCACTATTGGTCTGTTATCGTAACAAACAATTCCGCTTATTTAAATTATCCATCATAACGGCTTTCCCTTTTCAGTATCTTCTGTGAATGTGTAATAAAATTTAGAACCTTTTGTCGGATTTGTTAATCGAATTAATCCCACTCTGCAGTGAATATTTACCTTAGATTTTATAAATTCGTAATGGGCTGAGTATCTTTGTAAATTTACTTTCGAGATGTTCAAATGTGTTAAAAGTAAACTATTTTCAGACTAAGATTACTTTCCTTTTATATATAAAATTGGCTATTAGGGATTCGCATTGACATTGGGGGCGAAAGAACGCGTTTCTACATATTACACTAACTCCCTCAAATGACTTTTAAAGTACCTTGCATGAGCTGTATAAATTTCTATATATTCTACAACAGCAAACGAACAGAATGAGCAGAAATAATCATTGCTTGCAATTTTATCAATTATTATTGATACCGACAATTAACTGAATTAATTGCGCGGAAGAATCTTTCAAACGTTTGCATATTTTGATATGACTGATGAATCACTTCTGAATAATGCATTATTATATGACACGGTTCAGTATGTATTACGCAGAAAAATAAATTTTGCACACGCGCTTATAGTATTTCTAATGTAACAAAAACCGGCATAGAGGATGCGGTGAACATTTGACTCAAATGTTGACTACGTTTGAGTCAAAATATTCGACGAATGATATGACAAGTGCTCTGCTACACGGTGAAAGAAATGTTTGACTCTGTTAACGCGGGAGGAGTCTTATAATTTTATATATCGATTTACCACAGCCGTATTCTATTGCTCTATAAGTGGCGTTTCTACTCTTCAACGAATTGGACTGTATAGCTATTTATTGGACGTGTTACGTACGCACTATCACTCTGTTTTTTAGGGTTTATCTATAAAATCACATTCGGCGACACTAATGACTTAATTCACTTTACCGAACCAACCAACGTTTCTTTTCGATGTTTATGAGCAAGTGTCAATCACTACCCCTCTAGGCCAACTTAATTTCCACAGGCACAAAGGAGGTTTTATGGCAGGATATAACGGGCCAAGGGATGACAGCCTTTCTATTTTATTTACAACTACGAATTTATAACGACATAAAATTAAATACGAAAAACGTACGACAAAGAGACCAAATAACCCGCTCACCAAAATAAGTATGAAGTAACTTATTTTATATTTAAAAATAATTGTAGCTATTAATTAAGAAACCTAAACCGACTAACTTATATAAGTGAATATATATTTATATATATATATATGATATATATATATATATATATATATATATATATATATTGCTATGATAATAAGGTAATCTAGAGGTAGGTTAAGTCATAGGGGTCGTAAAATAAATAAAAACAACTTCCAGTTTAAGAAAAGCACATAATTCCAGAAATTATAAAAGTAAATCGGTCACTCTACATATTGTTAATTGAGAGCACACTGTATATAAATAACACGGGATTAAATGCTTGAGAACATAGAAATATCTAAGAGTAGTTTACAAGTAAAGATAAGATTTGAAAACGCAACAAATTGCATCAAAATTAAATCACCGAGAGACCTAGATGTGGAATCTGACCATGCAAAAATACGACTAAATAATAAACTATCTGTATAAGTTTTTTTGACGAAATCTACTGAATCTGCCAAGAGTACGGCAGCACACAATTTGAGACGGGGCAATGAAACGAGATTAGTAGGAGCAACTTTCGATTTTGCGCATACTAATGACATGGCAATATTACCTTCTAAATCGAACGAACGAAAATAGACTACAGCTGCATACCCGGCTTCAGAAGGATCACAGAACCCATGCAACTCCACCTTTTTAAAATTATTACATACGATGGGACGCAAAATCTCAATATTCGAAACCGCTGGCAATTCACCCAAAAATGTTTCCATTTTTCTACGACTTCCAATGGCGCCTCTTGGTCCCAACCGAGACTTAAAAGCCAAACATCTTGAACTAAACGTTTAACGAAAAGTACTAAAGGCGCTATCAAACCGAAAGGATGAAAAGTTTTTGCGATAGCTTACAAAATATTACGCATAATGCAAATGCGTTCTTTAGCGTTTAGGTTGTACAAAAATACATCTGTAAGAGCGCGCCACGAAAAACCCAAAATTTTTATTAAACCACTATCTTTATCTTGAAATGTAATACCTTCCGAACTGGACAGGGACTCCTTCAAGTTAGACATCACTTCCGGGCAGCTACTATTCCATTTTCTTAATTGAAAATTCCCACTAGCGCAAATACTATTCAACTCACCAATTAATTGATTAGCAGTTTCAATCGAATTGCATTCAGTAACTAAATCATCAACATAGGTATCACTTGCCAATACCGATGACGCGAAAGAAAAATTAATCGATTCTAACCTTGCCAATTCTTGAACAGTACGCAAGGCCAAAAAAGGGCGATGACGAAACTCCATAAGGCACAGCATTTAATTTAAAGTCCATAATAGGGTGCGACGGAAAAAATCTCTGGACGATACGTTGATCATCACAATGAGTATCTTTAACCAAAATCTGCCGGTACATTTATTTAATATCAGCTGTAATTACGAGAGAATGTACACTAAAGTGCAATAACAAAACTGCAATATTTTTTTGCAGAGCAAGGCCAATAGCCAAGCTATCATGTAACGAATCTCCAGATTGATCCTGATGCAAAGCATTGAAAATCACACGTAATTTGGTGGTAGTGCTATCACGCTTATGTACAGCATGAAGAGAAATGTAATACATCCTCTCATGAACCGATGAATTTTCAGACGATTCCACTTCAGTCATGTGACTGCTTTTCAAATAATCTTCCACAAATTTTTTATAATCCGAATACAATTCAGGATTTTTTAGCAAACGACGTTTTAATGACAAAAATCTTTTAATAGAAATCGAGCTCATAGCCACGAATGAGGGTTCGGAAATTTTAAAGGGCAACGACACTACGAAATGACCGTCCTGTTACGTCTATAGTTTTCCACAATTTCCTTTTCACATTTTTTTCTTCAGGAGAAACGTGTTTCTTGAAAGGAATATTTTCTAATTCCTAAAATCGACAAATGTCGCTGTCTAAGGGCTCAACGAAAGCACACAAAGACGTAATAGAATTATTCGAGGAAACGACCTTACCGTTAAAATCCAACCAAAGGTTGTTTTAATAGCAACTGGCTCGTTTGCGACTCCCCAACGAAATTCGTTCAACAAAACCTGAGCAAAAATTTCAGCTCCGAATAGCATGTCAATCTTACTAGGAATATTAAAATTAGGATCAGTTAAGGCCAAACTTCAAGTGGGCGACCATTTCTTGACCCCTATAGACGACGAAGGTATTTGATTACACATGATAAGTAAATGATAACCATCAACTTCATATGCTGGAAACCTTGCTCCCGAGGGGCTGACTACACACGATCGTGTACCAGACTTCAACGACGAATTCAAGGAAGTCCTTGAACAGTGACATTGGGTTTCAGGTTCTTTAAACCTAATTTCTGACGCACCTTTCCATGGATCCGTTATCTAAAATTATACGAACAGGTTGCAATCTTCTTGTATAATCGAGCCTCGACACCATTGCCGTAGCTAACACCGTGGTTGTATGTTCTAATGAGGTCGAAATTAACGAGCTAGTGGCAGGATGTTCATGCACAACCGCTAACGACAGATTGTCTTCACTAGGTCTACTAGTAGAAGTAAGTCTAGGTGCCCCTCTCCGAGGAGACACTAACCTTTTGACGATGGGTTTGTCAGGTGGAGACACCGATGTTTCTCGTTTATCGAAGCGAAGTAACGAATTATGTGACTGTGTTGACATTTTCTACACAACCAATCCAACTTACAATTTTTCACCGAATATGAAGTATTTAAACATTTAATACAAAGATTTTTAACTTTTACCGCCTCAAATCTTCTTCAGGGGTTTTATCAAGAAACTGCTTACATCTACAAATATGCTGCACAGTTTGACACAGCCTACAGTTTTTACCATCACTTGTGGTACCAACTAAAAAAGTTTTAGCCGATGTGCTAACGAACTTTTCTTTTTCCTCTTGTTTCACGGAATCTGGAGATTTTAAGCATGTTCCTGAAGCAATGTCATTTACTTCTGTTATAGCACTAGTTATTTTTGTTTTTAATGTAGAATATAAACCCAATTATGACTGTATAGAAATCAACCGTTATATATTTTAGAAACGTTGACCTGTTGTGGCTCACTTAGTTAAGGGAATAAAACACAACTACACAGCGATTGAACGTTTACTTGCAAATATGTATTTGAATAAATAAAATAATATTGTACATTAATTAACTGAACAACATTTCATCTTACGATAACATTACTTCGTGTTGCACTTTACGACTCGTCTAGCAACCCCACACAACCCCACTTTTTACACTTGTATCCCGCGTCTTTAGCTAGAAAGCGGTTAATCTTGACATAACCGTTACGCAGCTGCTTCTTACAGGGTGAATATCTTTCGGTTAGAGATTGGAATTTGTAGGGTAAAACGAAGCTCTGAATTAAAGATGTGTGCATTGACAGCTATTTATTGGACGTGTTACGTTCGCACTATCACTGTGTTTTTTGAGGTTTATCCATAAAATCACATTTGGAGACACTAATGACTTAACTCACTATACCGATGTCTATGAACAAATGTCGATCACTACCCCTTTAGTCCAACTTAATTTCCACAGGTACAAAGGAGGTTTTATGACATGATATAACGGGACAATGGATGACAGCTTTGCTTTTTTATTTACAAGTACGAATTTACAACGACTTAAAATTAAACTCAAAAACGTGCGACACAGAGACCAAACAGATCCAATGCATCTGATTCCAACGGTGGCTCAATCTTTTGTTTCCTTTACGTAAGTTTAACTATTTGCAATGAAATTACTTACTATTAGAATACAGTTTGATATTCAGAACGTGACTGTTGCTTTGGCCTCAACAGTAATTTTGTTGTCTGACTGTTAATTACTACTTGTATAAAATAAACTGAAAACGCGCAAAACGAGGCAGTGAATGGTGTACCTATTTAAGAACAGACGACAGTAAAAAAATAAATAAATATAAACGTTTTCCTAATTTGATAGCTTTGGTATCAAATATTTAGAAATATTTTAAGTAAAGCTGAATATTCTAGGTACAATTGTTTGAATTTGTTATTTAATTTACTCAAACAACCTCCAAGAAAATACGAAAACTTTTGTCGAATTTCCAGCGAAGAGTTTGAATATCTTGTAAATACTCCCTATATGTTTGTTGTGGTTTGTTTTCTATTGACCTAAGTCATGGATCGAAACGTAAATAAGGACAATTTTAAAAACTCTGCGTGGTTTAATACCCAAGAAAGGTTAAGAAAAATTTTGAATAGCTGTTAAATAAAATTGGAGGAAAAATTACAAAACAACACACCAATAGGAGACAAAATATTCCAGTAAAAGAACGTTTAGCGGTAACTCTAAGATATCTAGCTACTGATGATTTCTTTAGTAGTCGTAGATACCTATTTAAAGTGTCTTATCAATCCATAGGCAGCATTGTCCCAGATGTTTGTCGGTCCCTTAAGGAGCGGGGTTGCGCGAATTGCTGCGTAGCGAAAAGCTCTTTTAACAATTCGGGATATTTACTTGACCATTTATGTAGTTCGAAACCACCAAGTTTTAAAAAAGCAATTAGTTGATTACGTAGAGCGAGGGTTGATTCAATAGAATTTCCACCAATAGCGATGTCATCAATATAAGTATGGTGGCAAAGTGCGAAAGCGGCTAACGGATAAGAATTCCCTTCGTCCACGGCCAACTGCTGAAACACGCGTATAGCAAGAAAGGAAGCACAATTGATTTCATACGTAAGGGTATTTAATTTAAAATCCTGAATGGGCTCCTCATGGAAGAAGCGCCAAACAATTCGTTGATAGTCACACTGAGCGGGATTTACAAGAATTTGTCTGTACATCTGACGAATATCGGCAGTGACAACATAAGGATGTAAAGGAAATTGTAACAAAGTTGCGGTGATATCGGGTTGCAACTTCGGCCCAACAAACAAGTGATCGTTTAAGGACGATTGAGATAGAGTTTTAACGGGAGCGTTGAAAACAATTCGTAATCTCGTACTTACGCTTTCGAGTTTCACAACGCAATGATGCAGGATGTAATAGGAAAAGTCCGAGAGACACAATAACAACAGATTGCGTATGTTGAGGATCAAGATATTCACGCATGAACGAAACGTACTGTTCGTAAACACGAGGTTGCTTAAGTAGACGATATTCTAAAGCAACAAATCGTTGTAAGGCAAGATTACGACTACCTGGAAAAAATGGTTCCTGATCTATAAACGGCAGTGAGACGACATATCGACCTTGTTCATTGCGGCGAAACGTATCGCCAAAATGTTTTTCAACAAAAGTTTCTTCATGTGTGAAAGGTTGAGCGGCGGGGACAGCTTCGATTCCCAGAATTTAGCGACAATATCTTTCAATGGGGAAGTAGAATCTGTCATACAAAACAAGCTAGTTATTTCAGAAGCGGGCGAAGAAGGTATTCTTCCCATTAAAACATATCCAAAAGTGGTATTAATAGCAATAGGTTGATCGATATCACCCTGGATGCGACCGTATAATAACACTTGGGGAAAAATATCCGCGCCAAGTAAGAAACCAATGGGTCCAGATTGAGCAAAGAGCGGATCAGCTAGCTGTAGGTTAGCCAGATGATTGAAATGTTGTAAACAAATAGTAGAAGTAGGTAAATTTTCACAAATTTTGGGAAGTACCACAGCTTGAAAATTAATAATCGGTGAAGAAACACCTATTGGTTTGAGCGAAACGGCAATAGTGCCATGCTGAGCAGCAGTGCGCATGAAACCTAAACCACTAAGGGTAAGAGAATGTGGAGTAGTACAAGAACCTTAACGTTTCACACTACTTTGCGAAATAAAAGAAGTCGTGCTGCCCGAAACGAGTAGACCGCGAAATTTTTGGAAAGAACCAGAGCAATCAGCAATTTTTACTTGAACGGTGGAAAGTAAAACAACTGAAGATTTAGCTAAAGAATTAAATTAAACGACTTTCGAAGTTGACGGACCACTACAGCTAAATAAAGTCTATGATTCCTCAGAGGCACGAGGTGCGGAAGGCTTGTAGCGGTCTTGAATAGCGGGAATAGAGCGAGGTGATACCTTAAAGGCGGCGGTGTCCGGGCTCAAGCGAGCCTGGCTACTTAGCAGCGAAAGCGGGTTTAGACGAAACGCGATCGAAGTGCAATAACGAATGATGACGTTGATTGCATTGGCGGCAAGAAAAAATAAACCTGCATTTATTTAAAATGTGAGCACTACTAAGACAGTTAATACACAGATGTTGGTTTTTTGCAAAGTTGTAGCGATCTTGCGACGAAAGTTTAACGAAATCATTACAGCGATAAAGATTGTGATCTTGGCTGCAAAGCGGACGTTTATTAACACTAGATTTTGTCTGTACTAACATGGAGACGGCGGATCGAGGCTTAGACGGGTTGCTGGAATGAATAACTTTGTTTAACTCAGTTTTATGATTTAACGACAAATTCGATAAGGATTTACACGTATTTTTCCAGACAAGCAATTAACTTTTTATAAGATGGGATAGCGGTCGGATCTTGATGCATTTCAAAACTACGAGCAGTCTGTACATTCAAGCGATTTAAAATCATTTGTACAAGAATAAAATCCCATTGCTCTACGGGTAAATCAAATTTTTTAAGCGCTTGTAAATTATCCACAAAAGTATCAACTAATTTTTGCAAACTGACGGGGTTATCGGAGTTTAATTTGGGAAATTTATCTATAATGTTCCATAGAGCAGAGGTAATGTGACGAATATTACGATATTTTTCACGAAGTTTTGTGTATGCAAGAGCGTAATTGGCTTCTGTAAGGTCAAAGTTTTTAATGGTTAGGAGTGCGGAACCTTTTAGGGCTGATTAAAGATACGAAAATTTGTCTACATCCGACAAATCGTTATTAAGATGAACTAGACTATCAAACCGATCAATAAAACTTTCAAGCAGACAACTTTCCCCATCAAACGTAGACAGCGTTAGCGGGCGTAATGATACTTTTGACTTTAAGTTATCTAGCGGCGTGGACACATCAGCTCGATGCAAAGATTGGCTGGTAAACAGCTTGAAATAGAGCGCTTTTATTTGAAAATAGTTGTTCTCAAAGCGTCCACGTATAGCGTCTTCCAACTCAAATTTTTCATCAGCGTCACCGGCGGAAGAAATTGCCCCTACTATCCAATTATGATGTGTAAAGAAATTTTCTTTAATGGTTCCCAAAGATTCATACTGAGCGCGAAATAAATCTAAAAGAGCGGTCTCAACTGTACATTTTTGAGCAATTTCAAACATTTCCTCTAACGAATTGATGGCGATGTTCCGTAGAAAACAATTACGTTTTAGCTTTTCTGCCATAGTTAAATATAAATTGAATACAAACGCGAATGAGATAAGAACAAAATCTTGACAATTTATAGTAGCCTAGCGGCGATAACGAACACGAATACCTATTGCACGGCAGATAAGAAATGCTCGTAAACAACTCAACGATACAAATTATGCTAATTAACTGTCAATGCTTTGACGAGCGGTATAATTAATTACCTGAGTTTGTTGTTTACTCAAAATCCGGCGAGAAGGACCAAATGTAAAATATTGCGGTGTAAAAAACAAGCGGTTCATGTAATTAATTGGTTCTCTGTAGAACGTGTAACATAGCGATGCGGCTCGTTCGACAGACGAATTGATTCTCTGCTGAGCTTCGTGGATTTTCCACTCAATACACTGTTGCACATACGAAATAACAACGTTCACCACTCACGGCACTAGTTTGAGCGTGCTTCAGTAAACCAAGGAAATTCCACTCTAATAAGTTTAAATATACCGCGGCGAATTAAAAATAATCAACAAACTCAATGCATTAATAAAATTGGCAGTAAAATTTACAATATAAACGGAACAGTATTTGTAATGCAAAATTGTTTACATTTCGCAGGTTAAGGGGATAATTATTAGAAATTATTATCTGAAGCATAAGTAGATCATTAAGAGAATTAATGAACACGGTTATAATTTAGCATAGGTTTCTGCCCATATTTTCAGAAATTGTATAACTTTAAAATGGTGTTTAACATATTGTCAGTTCTAAAGCTTGCTAACCGTGAATATTTCTAACTTAAAATACAAATTACTAGTACTTGTATTAACGAGGTTGTGAACCCAGATACACAGATCTGATATACAGGGCCTTGTAATTATTTTGTATTGCCGTTTTATGTGAATTTAGTAAGGAAAGTTTACTCCACTATAATTAGTTGTGTTGCAGCTCTCTAAATATCTTGGTTTTCAATGAATTTTTGTTGTATATTTTGTAAATTAAAATTATGAAATACAAAAAGTATACAGATGTATTAAATAAGTAATTTAAACTAAATGTGCTGTTTTAGTTGGGACAAATGTAGGGAAATAAAATCGATATTGTTCAATAGATGAGATATCATTGATGGCCTATTGGTAATCATTTTTACGGTGTATCCTATCCGGTGTGGTCAGCAATACGACTTAGTCTTTATATTAGTAAAGGTTTAAAATGACAAGCTCTTTTCGTAGTTTTGTCTTACAGTAATCCTCATTACAGTTGCAATAGTTTAGTTTAATAGTAGATATATTTTATTATAAGAAATAATGTATATATGCTATTCTTCGCGTTAGCAATAAAGAAATATTTCGATAGCTTTTATATGGTGTTTCTTTTGCAATAGCAAGGTAGTAAGAACACATCTCGTATGTCCTTTTTTTGCTATAACTATATTGATTTATTGCAGGTACTGCACGCTCCTTTTTCATAACTGTGTTTACACAGAGTACATCTCGTCTTTTATGAGCCTAGGACTTGGTGGCGTTATTCAATAACAGTAAAATTTAAAATAGAACCAAAAGTGTTTTGATGTGGTTATTTCTAAATAAAAACGAGTCTAAAATGGCAATTATAATCAAGTGCATGTGAAAATTTGACGATCTACAGTGCAAGTATAACATTGTTTTAAACCCTTAGAGAGACAATGTATGCTATTATTAAATAGATTAAGCTAGTATAAAATTTTTGCGTATAGAAAACTGCTTGTCAGTGGATAATCCTTTTTAACTTTCAAGTCAAATCTCGAGGCGGTTTGACCCTTACAAAAAGTCTCCGCATGCTTGCTGATCAGTCACTCTGAGACAAAATAATTAAATTATCCATATTATTTCCAAAGGAAAACTTGCGACTTACATATGAATAGTTTTTGAGTTTCTAATTATTAACAAGAATTAAGTGCAGATTGTATTAATGCGTAGCAGTAATGAAATGTTGTTTGTGTCTGAACTTTAGTTGTAAATTGCATTTATACGCTTTCCTTATATGTGTGTGTGTGTGTAGTCTTAGTTAATGTGTGTAGAAGAAAACGGTTTTTGAATGTATCCAGTAACATAATCTGAAAGATTGCTCATAAAAATTTTATTGTGATTACAATTGTGTTGGCGTAATTGCATTCACAGCACTGTTTATTGACGCCCAACGTAAGGACTCGCATGTTTATATATATATATATATATATATATATATACATATATATTGTTGTGGATTTAAAGGGGTAAATCAGTGTGAAACAATAAAATTTCAGCAACCATGTATACAAAATATAGAAAAAAGCAAAAATTTTACGAGCAAAATTAATTTAATTCATTTAGTGAAAACGGACGAGTATTAACGTAATTTTATATTTAATAATTGGAATGTTAGAATCACATGAGGGAAGAAAGCTTTAAAGCAAATAGAAGTTCGATGATACGCATAATTAACCTTAATTTATTTTAATTAAACGCATACAAGCATAAGGGAGCGTGCTTGCGTAAGAAAATCAATAATTCGACGGCAAATGTATTCGTTTTAGAAGCCAAAGCTCAGTTTTATACAGATACCAACAAGCAGAAAGTCGAGGAAATGTTATGTTCAAACGGTCGATAATTAGCAGAAACGCCTGATTGTTAAAGGTTACGTTCAAAGAAGTCCAGCGTACTTTACGATAAGATTTCATAGAAATTAAGTTCAACCGTCAGTTTAGATATACAACTAGGGTAACAAACATCTTAAAGAGCGAGGAAAATGAACAATCGATAATATACAACAGATAGAGACAGATATAAAGCAAGCAGGGAATTGAAATGCACGTACCATATACAGGTGGAACTGAGATAGGATGTCAACAATATCGATTTTCTATAACTCAAGTGGGGTTTTGTAGGAGACAGCAAACATGTATAGAACAGAGGTGAATAGAGCTTAGGTGGAGTTTGTGACGGCAGAGAATTTTGTCATTGGTTGAAAGTGAACAGTTTTAAAACGAACGCTAACGCGAAAGTGGAAGACGATTTCTCTGTAAGCAACAAGTACGGGGAGAGACATTTTCGAAAGCAAGCGGCGGTTATGCTCAAAATTTGTAGAAACTGTTTTAGAACATAATCTTCTTTAATGACACGCGTTCGATAGGGGGTTGAAAAATGATATAAATAGCGGAGCTTTAATATTCAAGTTCTCTTTTCCTTTACGTCGATAAGGTGCTGAATACCGATTCGGACATAATAATAAAGCTTTTGGTGAGTAGTTTGTGTATGTAATAAAGTTACATTTGATATCGTATTCAAAAGTATAAAACTGTAGTAGCGGACCTCCACTTATTAAAGTGATGCACGAGTTAGTGCGTGATTAAAATAAAGGTCCGGCTACTACCACAAAATTTATTAAATGGAAGCATGATATATGGGAGTAAGCAGAGCTTGTAATCTATTTTGTGTGCATGATAAATGGGTATGGAATGGTACTGTGAAACGAAGAGAAATAGTAGATGGTAGAGACTTGTAGATTCGACAAGCAGCATAGTTAATAGTAACAACGCAGGGGGGGTTTTATGGTTACCATCTCCGACGGTAATGAAGACTAAAGAATTCTCCAGATAATTTATTGGAAGTTTTTGTTGTATAAACATTTGTGGAATTTTTGTAATTGTGTGGTTGACTTTTGGTGGCATATTTATGGATTTAGAATGTTGTTTTTAAAAAGATACATGTACAGGTCAATTTACTAAATTTGAGTATTAAAAAGGGGCGTATTTCGAATATATTAAAATTTTATTCAGGATAAAAATTGTGTTGCAAAGGGTAAACGGGTCTGTAAATTTTTTTTTAATTTATGCAAATTTAAAAGGCATATACAAACAAAACTGGGTTATAATTCGCTCACAAAACTCTAGTGTGAAATCACTTTAGGGTAACATGTGGGGTCCATCTACTCATCTTTAATTAAATTTGTTTAAAAATCAGTATAAAAATCAAGGACTTTAAAAACATACCATAAATTGAGTTTTATAATTATTGTATCAACCTGTTTTAACACATGTGTAAATACAATTTATCTGTTAATAGCTGTAAATAAAAAGTTGTTGAGTTGTTGTATTATTTGGTGATTTTATTAAATGGTGTGCGAGTGTGAAAGAGGTATGTCTGTAAATTCAGGTATTCAAGAAGAGGCCCAGCTGGGGTAGCCAGGGATGCAGAGGAGTTCGAAGGCGTCTCAATAAAATAAGGGTAAGGAGTATTTTTTAATTTTTTTTAAAGAAAATTATTATAGGGAAAATCCGTGAGGCTTGAGATTTTAGTAAAAGGTTCCACTGCAATATATATACAGGTTGTTTAAAAAAGACGCTCTAATATTTAGGGGGTTATTTCTCAGGTTATTTTATGAAAACAATTCTCATAAACATACGTACGGAAATGCATTGTTTCCAAGATACAGGGTATTAATTTTTTTTAAATAACAGTTTTCTAAAAGAATTCAAATATACTTCTGCCGTTTTTTTTAAACTTGGCAGCATTTGTTTTTAGTTCTAAGGGGCTGATTTGACCCTAACTAGATTACAATTATTAAGCTCAGTGGCGTCAGTACTGACACCTTAACCAAAGTTATTAACAAAGAATGTGCGCCACTGACTTTAATTTTGATATCTTCTTAGATAAAGCAACTTAAAGTAAAGTACAACTATTTTATCTCTTGAATTATCGTGGTTTATTGCTTTGTTTACGAGATTTAAAGTAAAAACCCATGTATTGCTTGTTTTACGCTAAAATTTTCAATCTCGTAAACGAAGTAAGATACGACAAAAAAGGTGTATTTTTAGTTGCTTTATTGCAGAAAAGTATCAACATTAAATTAAAGTCAGTGGCGTACATTCTCTGTCAACAATTTTGGATAAAGTGTCTCCCCTGACGCCACTGAACGTATTCATGTTAATTCGATTAGACAAAATCAGCCTCAGAAGTACAATCAACGCAGCCAAATTTCAAAAAAATCGGTCAAAGGATATTTGAATTTTTATTACAAAACTGTTATTTAAAAAAATAACTTTAATCACCTTGTATCTTGAAAACAACACATTTCCGAACTTATGTCTATGGAAACTTTTTTTCATAAAATGACTTGAGAAATAACCTCCTTAAATATTGCGGCGTCTTTTTTAAACACCCTGTATATCTTCATTCTTGTTATGCATGCTAACCACGGTCGAAATTCCGTTACCACAATGTAATATATTTAATTTCTGCAAGATGTTATACTATAATTTGCATACACGTCAAGTACTTTCTTTCTGGTCTGTAATATTGTTGCAATATATCATTTAAATTTTCTTGATGGTCGAATCGGACGAGAACTATCTTTGTAGATTATCTTGCCGCAAACACCTTTTGCATCATTTAGATGTTTCCCTTTGCGGCTTTAAAATAGGTCATCGTTCTGGATTACTTCGTTAATAAACAATTTAAAAGAAATAAGGTTGTAGCTTTCAGGTTAGTGTTTGTTATCTGAATTACCTTTATAAAAGATAAATTTAAAATATAATGCTTAATTAGCATAAACTGTTTGCGACATCTAAATATACAGGATATGTTCATATTTATTCTACCAGTTTAACATTATATTTTCTTTTTCTATCTGATTTACATCTGAAGTAACGCAAATACGTTACAGTATTTTTTTGTTTATCCACATTCCGGTGTTTTGAATAATTAAAGTGTTTATAAGGCATTTTCACTCTATAGCAACACCGAATAGGCGGAAGCATTATTGTGGTTAGGAATGGTCAAAGCTATAAAAGAGTAAGGCTTTGTTAACAATGCGTAAACAAAACAATCATTAATCAATATTGTGCATAATAGATTCAAGATTACCGAAGCTTGTACCGTCAGATACGATAACAGTCATAAGATGGGAAAAGCTTCTGTTATGGTAATGAACGGACTTGTATAGAATGCAAGGTTTCATAAATAGATGATAGACAAGCGTACTTACAAGGCCGTGAATATGGAGAGTGGCTTTTGACTTGCAAAATTATAGCGGAAATGTTCCTCTCACGTTGTTTTATTCAATGATTTCCTGATATATATTATACGCAATCTTATTGTGATGTAGACACAGACGAAGGTTTATAATCCGAAAGCTGTCGTTAATTCATGATAAATTAGTGTGCTGTTTAAGTCATTTTATTTTAAAATTTAATCATGCATGTGCACAAAATGTTTACACGGAACGACGTATGTGGCAATTTTGTAATATTGTGACGCAAAACCTGGATATCGATGTTTAGATCATTTTATGATAAGCGCCATCTAATTAACCCTCACACAAATTGTTGTCATTATAGAAATTGATATTTGACGTTCAAAGCCTTCAATGCTTTTGATGATTATTATTGAAGGTCTCATTTATTAAAAATGAACCAATATTGAGTTTTGATAATGTTTACAAATAAGGACAACGTAAAGCAATGGTTACAAGCCAATATAAGTATATTTGATAAAAAAATTAAGTTGATTGCTAAACAGATTATCTAGAAAAAAGTAAAACCACCGACAAAAGTTGTGACCGAAAAATTCTTTCTCAACGAAATTGTGAATAATAACAAAAATTAAAGCATTTTATTAAAGTACTTTTAATGAAAACCATTAAATAATGCAATTTATGATGTATTAATATTATAGTGACACTACCACAGTGTATACATGTATTATATATATATATATATATATATATATATATATACATGTATATTATATATTATATATTATATATATTATATATATTATATATATATATATATATATATATATATATACATGTATACACTGTGGTAGTGTCACCATAATATTAATACATCATAAATTGCATTATTTAATGGTTTTCATTAAAAGTACTTTAATAAAATGCTTTAATTTATTATTCACAATTTCGTTGAGAAAGAATTTTTCCGTCACAACTTGTGTCGGTGGTTTTATATATATATATATATATATATATATATATATATATATATATATATTACTCATATTTAGACCAGGGTAGAAAATTAAATAATCACATCAAATAATTTTAATCACCGTGTATAATGAATATTATTAGATAATACGCGTTATTAAAACCGTGAAGCATAAAAATTTATTAGTTTCAGTAAAAATAAGAGATTTAAATCATGGACAAGACGCTTTATATCAAAAGAAACAGTATTAACAAGCTCTACGTAAGAAACAAATGGAAATTACGTGCAAAATGTATATTAATTAACCCTATTTTAGGTAACCGGTATTAAACAAAGTGTACACATAATAATTAATATTTAACTTGTATTCGCTAAAAATGAAAGGATAGAAGTCAATTTTAATTGGAGTTAATTAAACCATTATTAATAATAAGCATAAAAGTCTGTGAAAATCCAAGATTATAATACCAGAAATAAAGCTCTGAGAATTAATATTATTTTGAACACCTGCGTAGTTTAAATATCACGTACGGCGAAAATTGTGTAGATAACAAATGGTTTCAGAGAATCTTGGAGAAACCGGGGCTTAATATTCACGGGAAGGTGCGATACGGGGTTATTTAACCCAGATAGTCCACATGGACTGAAATAATCGATAATAAGGAATATCAATTTGCACCACTAAGAACAGGTTAGAAAAGGAAAGAGAAAATGCGTCAAGCAAAGACACATATAGTAAAAGGCGTGATTTAAGCAACGTCACGAGGGTCACAATTGGTTGAAAATAGGATGCAAATATCAGAGGTAGAAACAACGATTTCTGTACAAAATTAATTAGCTTTTCTCGGACATGTTTGCGTGCCGTGTGAGAATTTCTGAGATTTTCAACTGGCGAGTGCAAAATTCGTAAAAACCGACGCGCGAGCTACGGACTGGGAACATAGAATGACGAAATTCTAGAAACTGGCCGTTTTTGAGACTCGACCGACAGACAGGCTAATCTCTATATATACCGAGGTGAATATAAACAAGCTCTTACATCCGCGACTTGATTCAGTACGTTAAACAGTGCATTTTAGTTTGATAGAATAATTTAAAGTTTGCTCGTATATTTTGGTGATTTAAAACAGTTTGTTATTTACGTGCTAACATGAATATACTTTAGTGCACTTAGATACAAGGTAATAAAATTTAGTATCACTGTACCAATTAGCAAAATTTACAACGACAAATGTATACACAAAAGTAGGCAGTTTTGGCGTATATTGGTGAAAGAAGTATGAATTTCTTTGTTATTTTTCGGGGGTGTTAATAATTAAATGGTTCAAAAACGTGTCTGGATTCATGAAACAAGGGTCAGATATACACAGATGAGTTCCGGAAAAGCCCTGAAACAACTTTAAATAAATGGTGATGGAGAAAAATTTTTAAAGCGTTGAGAATCGGAAGCCGTAAATATAACCCAGTTGGAATGGTGTGATTAACAAAAGGGACGATGTACATTGAAGCTACGAGTGCAAGTAACCTTCAGGTAAATTATACTATTTTGTTTGAACTTTGAGATGTTGGTGTGTGTTGAATAACTTTCTAATTTGTTTATTTAAAATGGACAGTAGTGGAATTGTACTAACAATAATATTTTAATTTTAAGGTGAAATTTGCTTGTTTAAGTAGAAAGGGTATTTAGTATTGATGTTCTGGATTATGATAAAAATATGGGTATGTCTTTGAGCTCAATTAGACGAACCTGGTTAATTAACGTAAAGGGGTGGTAGATGCTCCTTTGTACTCTGCATATATTGTTATAGTAATTAGTAGGCATCCTACAAGGACTTTAATTCTGGATGCACATTAAAATGATAATAAATTTAATTTTGAAATTTTCCGATATTAAAATTTATGCTGAATATTAATTTTGAAATTTTAATGTATTGTGAATATTGATGTAAATAGAGTTGACGTTGATGTTTGTGGTAGGAATGTGTTTGTTTTTTTATGAATGAGGATGAAAGCTATCTAGAGGAGCAGCCGAGGCGATTAACAGAAGAAAATCAACAGACCAGGTAATTCAAGAGGTTTCACAGCATTCTTGACGCCCAATTCGTGAGGCTCGACAAGAATACAAGGTATCACAGCAATATATATATATATATATATTAGGCGGCTCCGTGGCGTAGTGGTATGTGTGTGACTACTACGCCCAAGGTCCCGGGTTCGAATCCCGACACGGTCCGCTTGAAAAATGTTAGGCGAGCATTTTTCACAAAAATACACCCTCGTTCGGATGAGAGGTAAAATGGAGGTCCCGTGTGTGAGTGTTGTCACGCACGTTAAAGATCCCTACCTTGCTTGGAACAGCAAGGGTTCGGCAAAATTCCAAATTTTCCAGGTAAAAAAAACTCTCTTCCTGGCCAATGTAGTACCTTCGGGTGGAGCATTGGAAAATCACATGTAATGTCATATAAATGTTGCTATGAACTCCCTCCAGAAACTTAACTGGATTTTATCGTGTATCGACCTTGTGTTGACCAATAACCAAACTTGATATGATACCGCCTTACTCGTTATCAATGGCATATTTAACTTATAGCTCTTCCTTTATTGTTTACATTATCAAATTACACTCCCATTAACTTTATCTTTTGACTTCGACTAGCGTTTATTTTGAATTATAAAATGAAGTTAATTCAATTCCATATAATGAAAACAAATATTATGTACAGGTTTTTGAAAATTATTAAAATACACTTTTTAATTAATTAATGTTGTAAATCTCATTTATCAAAATCATATACTATTCAATCTATCTAAAGTCACCAAAAAAATCTATTGTTTTTATAAAAAAAAAGCTTGGAACGTTCAAAACCCTTTTATCATATATCGCACTTTATACGTATGCAAGTCCTTTGTTTTGTTGACTTCGATACATTAATTTATATTAAGCAAATTCAATATTCAATATTTAAATTCAAATAGAAAAATAATGTCTTAAAATTAAAAATCTAACCTGGTCTATTTCTTCGCTATTTCCTTCTTGCAATCGACGCATCCATTATCAGCTAATATTTTCCATGCATTATGCCATCCCTTTTGGATCAAAATTATTTTCCCCCAATTCAGAATTATTATATGCCCATTCGAAATATTGTCTATCCACACGCTTTAACCATTGCATTTAAATTATTGCCATTACCCTCTGGACTACCATTATTAAACTTAAACTTATGCTCCCCAAATTATTGTCGTCTCATTTCGACTTATTACTTCTTCTCACCAGACTTAGAATTACATTTATTCTCCACAGACTCGAACTTGTAATTTTTATTCTCATCAGACTTGAAATCGTAATTTATACTCCCCGGACTCGAACTTGTATTATCATTCTCCCCAGACTTGGCTTTTATGCTCACCGGCCTCGAAGCCTTATTATTATTATGTTTTAGTTTAAATAAATTCCCCAAAATCTACTTACGTTTAATCGGCAATCGTAATTTTCATCTTCGTCGCAATTAAGCAATAATTTCACTTTAAATTATTCTTACGTATTACACTTTGTTTCAAAGTGGCGCACCTCGGCCATTGTTGAATTGAAAACTGAGGTCGTTATCACTGTCGCTGCTAATATATAATTGATCTTCTAGTCCGTCAGTAGGCATGGCTTACAAGCTCGTCGCTAATTTTAACCAATCAAGTCTTTGCATTTAAAGTAGTTTCTGATGTAACTTTCTCTGCCTTCAAGTAATTGTGGCTTGCTCGCAGGTGCCTCGTTATCAGACATGCGGCGTTTTGACTAATCTAATCACTTTTCCATGTTGTACGCAAACAACTGATACAGTTCGACTTTAAATTTTCATATATGCTTGTTATTGACGCAATTTTTAATTACCTTTCTTTATCAAAATTGTTAACTATTTGTACGCATTTACACTATGCTTCTCGAAGCTTTATTTCTTATCTCCGTATTATCCTAACTGACGGGAATTCTTTTGAATGCGTGTTTAATTACACTTTATTATGTCTACTTATAGAATACGCGAGCTTGCATTGAAAAATATCGTCATTTGCGTTACCTACAATAACTAAAACTATATCTACATGATGTTAAATATTTATTATTTACCTAATGCATGTATTCCTTATTTCTACGCTAACTATGCGTCTTATTGTCCTAAGATGTGTCTTTTTGCGTCGCTTAAAACTACATATACTTTATATACAGGGTGTTGACTGCTTACTATTTACAAACTATCTCCATTTCTCAATTTTCTATTAAATAAATGCAGTTTTCTGCCTCCTATTATAATTTCTAATTCCTGCACGACCTTTACTATAAAATACACCCTTAAACAACCCTTTATCACAGCAATATATATATATATATATATATATATATATATATATTGTTGTGATATCCTCCTGTGTATGCGGGAACTGGGTCCTTTCAACAAAAAAATTCTAGTCCCACAGATTGGGCGTCATAAACTGCTGTGATCCTCTTTTCGCCTCGGCTGCTCACCTAATTTTATAAACCTCCTCATTCATAAAATTAAACAACACATTCCTACCACAAACATCAACGTTAACTCTATTTACATCAATATTCAGAATACATTAAATTTTCAAATTAAATTTCAGCATAAAATTCAGTTTTAAAAAGAATTTCAAGATTAATTTTATTATCACTTTAACGTGCATCCAGAATTAAAGTCCTTGTTGGATGCCTACTAATTAATATAACAATATAAGCAGACCGGAGTCTGAGTATAAAGGAGCATCTACCACCCCTTTACGTTAATTAACCAGGTTCGTCTAATTGAGCTCAAAGACATACCCATATTTTCATCATAATTCAGAACATCAATACTAAACACCCTTTCTACTTAAACAAGCAAATTTCATCTTAACATTAAAATTTTATGGTTAGTACAATTTCACTAATGTCCATTTAAAGTAAATCAATTATAAAGTAATTCAACACACACAAAATGTCAAACAAAATAGTATAATTTACCTGAAGGTTACTGTCCTCATAGCTTCAATGTACATCGTCCCTTTAGTTAATCACACCATTCCAACAGGATTATATTTACGGCTTCTAATTCTCAACGCTTTTAAAATTTTCTCCATCACCATTTATTTAAAGTTGTTTCTGGGCTTTTCCGGAACTCATCTGTGTATATCTGACCCTTGTTTCGTGGATCGAGACACGTATTTGAACCATTCACTTATTAACACCCCCGAAAAATAGCAAAGAAATTCATGCGTCTTTCACCAATATACGCCAAAACTGCCTACTTTTGTGTATACATTTGTCGTTGTAAATTTTGCTAATTGGTACAGTGATACTAAATTTTATTACCTTGTATCTAAGTGCACTGAAGTACCTTCATGTTAGCACGTAAATAACCAACTATTTTGAATCACTAAAATATACGAGCAAAATTTTAAATTACTTTATCAAACTAAAATGCACTGTTTAACATCTTGAATCAAGTCGCGGATGTAAGAGCTTTTAACGCATCGTATAGTCAAAAGTCTAAGAGGCCGAAATTCATATTAATACCTGTATATATAGCGAATAGCCGGCACGTCGCTTTTGTCCTCAAAACAGACAATTCTTAAGAATTTCTCATGCTATGTTCCCAGTCCGTCGCTCGCGCGCCGGTTTTTACGAATTTTTCACTCGCCCCATTTAAATCTCAGAAATACTCACACGGCACGCAAACATGTCCGAGAAAAACTAATTAATTTTGTACAGAAATTGTTGTTTCTACCTCTGATATATGCATCCTATTTTCAACCAATTGTGACCCTCGTGACGTTGCTTAAATCACGCCTTTTACTATATGTGTCTTTGCTTGACGCATTTTCTCTTTCCTTTTCTAACCTGTTCGTATTGGTGCAAATTGATATTCTTTATTATCGATTATATTTTAGTCCATGTGGACTATCTGGGTTAAATAACCCCGTATCGCACATTCTCGTGAATGTTAAGCCCCGGTTTCTCCAAGATTCTTTGAAACCATTTGTTATCTACACAATTTTCGCCGTACGTGATATTTAAACTACGCAGGTGTTCAAAATAATATTAATTCTCAGAGCTTTTAAATAAACCCTGTTTTGTATTTCGTGCTAAAGCATCTGACCGTTTCCAATATCCTTAGAATCGACATGTTTATCTAAACAAATTAAACTGAAATTGCCTTTTAAAATACGCAGGTGTGTTCAAACATCCTACTTCTAACTAACACTTCTAGGATTTGCTTTTTATTGGGTTTTTACAAGTTTCTATAGATATTATCTGTTACTAACGATTCAATTAACTTCAATTAAAATTGACTTCTATCCTTTCATTTTTAGCGAATACAAGTTAAATATTAATTATTATGTGTACACTTTGTTTTATTACCGGTTACTTAAAATAGGGTTAATTAATATAAATTTTGCACGTAATTTCCATTTGTTTTTTTCCTCGGAATAATTAAATTACACGCAGAGTTTTTTAATACTGTTTCTTTTGATATAAAGCGTCTTATAAATAATTTAAATTTCTTAATTTTAATAAAACGAATGAATTTTTATGCTTCACGCTGTTATTTAATAACGCGTACCTTTTCCAAAAGCTTCTACACAGTGATTAAAATTATTTGATGTGATTATATAATTTTCTACCCTGGTCTAAATATGAGTATTTTCCCCCTATTTGAATACAAATAATCCCACTTATTTGAATGCAAATATAAAGCATTTAGACCAAAAAAAAATTACAAAAAAAAATTGCCTATCACTCTCTACCCTTATCTATCTAACTTACCTACTTTGTCTATATCCCTATCCTATTCCTAACTCTCACCTAATTTTATAAACTGAAATTATCCCTAACTTCATCCTACTTATCCATCTAATCCTATATACATCCTATATACCTATCCTATTTAACTAATCTTCACTATACTTTACTTCCCCCTACCTAATCCTATATGCCTATCCTACTCTTACTCTATTCCTAACTCTCCACTAATCTTCTATGAAATATCTATACTTAACCTATCTTATTTTTTTCCTACATTTCCTTTTATTCTCATCCTAAACCTATTTCTACTGATCTCCCATATTTATCCTATACCTAGCTTTATTTTCTATAAACACTTACTTCTACTCTTCTATCTACACCTATTCTATCCCTTGTTCTATATCTATACTAAAGTTCACCTATCTCTATCCTTTGTTCATTAAGTTATTTAAATCTAACTCTCTTCTTGACCCTCCAAGTCTTTCTTCTAACTATTCTAATACTCTTCATCCCTATCTCTCCCTCTTCTATATCTATACTTAACATCCCTGTTATCTCACCTACAATAAACTTATCATCCTTATTATCCTTACTCTTAAATATTACTTCTTCTTCAGTCCCTACACTTGTCTGTTTCTCATTTATTATTGTTTCCCTTTCTGCCGACAAACCAAACGATACTACTTTAAAATTATCGATTTTTCCCTCAATGGAAAATCCTACGTACCTTCTAGAATTCTTATGTAATGGAATCTGCCAGAATAAATCCCTTAAATCTACTTTATTAAAAACAAACTTGCCATCTTTACTTAATTTCGCCTTCACCTGCTCCTGATATGCTGCTTCTACCCCCACTACTTCTGCATGTTTTTGTATTAAAGCTTGAACCTCTACTTTCCTTTCCTCTGGACATCTTATTGTGTTGATCTGTTTTACTTCATCATCCTCTACCTCTACTACATTAATACTAAACCCCGTGTCATCCTCTGTGACTTCATAACTGCCCTTCCATGGCACTACCCTATCTTTAATCCTTACTACCTTCCTTTCCATATCTATCAAAACCCCTAACTTCATCATACAGTCAACACCTAAAATGCTCTGAAACTTCAGTCCAGGTACAATTACAAACTCCTGTTCACAGCTTAAACCTCCTATATCTATCCTAAGCACCACAACACTATTTACTACAGCAAACTTCTTTTATTGGAGCTACTAAATGGCTACGCTTTATAGGCATAATTCTATCACAAACCTTATCCCTAATTTTGCTGACGAATTCCTCCGATATTAAACTCGCCTCTGCCCCTGTATCAAGTAATACTTCTACATTATTTTCAAAAATTTCTAAATTAATAATTGGCAAACATAATTTTTCCTTAGTTTCTGGCTCTACTTCCTCCTCAATTTTGAAAAATTCACGTGGATGTTCATATACATTTACACTGAAATCTAGTGGTCTGTCGCGTTCTAAAAATCCTGTCCAGGTCTGTTTTCCCTACTCGGTCCTGGTCTAGCCGTCACCTCAGCGTATGTCCTAGGCGTTTCCACTCGTTCCGTGTCTGTATTAGCAATCCCGCTCATGTCTGGTGAACTATTCATTCTGGTAGGTCCCGGTCTCGGTGCAGGTCCCCTTCCTAAACTATTACTCCTAACGTATGGTCGTCTCTGTTCCCAATTCTGTCGCTGGTATCCGTAACTATTCCCCGTCTAGCGTAGTTGTCCCGTCTATTGTCAAACCTAACTGTGTTGATCTGTCTTTCCTATTATCCCGAGGTCGTCCACTACTTACGTCGTCGTACCTCTGCAGGTATTCCAAAAACATTTCTCTGTCCACTATGTTCTGTAGTGCTACGTGTTGTCTTATTTCTACCTCGAAGTGTCGTGATAAATACTTAATAATTTGTCGGTCCGTCAGTGGTGGGTTCAGTTGTTTGCTATGCTATACTTGCGTATAGCATATTGCTCCCTACTTCCTGAAAATTCTCCTTAAATTTCCTGTGATTAAGTCGTCTCGTACCTGATCTTGTCTGTGGTCACTCCAGTAGTGCTTTAAAAATTTGTTTTCAAAGTCCTGATACGTGTCTATGTCCTGTCCTACTAAATTGTACCACGCTTCCGCATTGTCCTTTAATAAAGCCTTTATCGTATTTAGTTTAGTCTGTTCGTAAAATAAATTTCCCACTAGATTTCTTACACTGTTAATAAAAATTTGTGGATTTACCCTGTTATCGCCATAAAACTTCATGTGTTGGTCCAATGATACTCCACCTGTAGAAAATCTGGGACCATCCCCCGTTAAATTTGACATGTTGTATTTGATACTACTAACTTCGCGTTCTACCCTGCCTAACTGATCCCTACATGAGTCCGTCACTTCAGTCATTTTACATTAATCTCTTCTTCACAAAAATGCGTACTTCGGACCTTAAATATCCCATTTCCTGTCGAAGACCTGTAATATCACGCTCATTTTTATCAACCCTATTTTCAACTTCCCCATCTTTACGGTAAGACTGTTTTAAATTCTGTAAATTCTTTAGTCGATTGCTCAATTTTCTCGCTTATCTGCTCTAATTTTCGGTTGGACTCTTCCCTTGCTCTATTCGATTCTTCATTCATTCTCTCTAGCATTCTCATTATCATCTCGTTTCCTTGATCCCCTGATTCCGTCCTCGACTGATCTCTACTGCCTCCAGCTTCTTCCATTTTCGAATTTTCTCACACAATGCACTATCGTCACTTCCAATTTCCACTCCTTGACTCCTTAACCACTCTTTTCTCTGCATACATTCAAATCACTCACACACACTCTAACTACTCTTAAATTTATACACACACAGAAACTCTCTCTCAGATCGCCAGTTTCCTGGAATAAAATCACAAAAATTTTATTTGGAACTCGAGCCTCACTTTTGGGTCGCCAATGAATGTTGTGATATCCTCCTGTGTATGCGGGAACTGGGTCCTTTCAACAAAAAAATTCTAGTCCCACAGATTGGGCGTCATAAACTGCTGTGATCCTCTTTTCGCCTCGGCTGCTCACCTAATTTTATAAACCTCCTCATTCATAAAATTAAACAACACATTCCTACCACAAACATCAACGTTAACTCTATTTACATCAATATTCAGAATACATTAAATTTTCAAATTAAATTTCAGCATAAAATTCAGTTTTAAAAGGAATTTCAAGATTAATTTTATTATCACTTTAACGTGCATCCAGAATTAAAGTCCTTGTTGGATGCCTACTAATTAATATAACAATATAAGCAGACCGGAGTCTGAGTATAAAGGGAGCATCTACCACCCCTTTACGTTAATTAACCAGGTTCGTCTAATTGAGCTCAAAGACATACCCATATTTTCATCATAATTCAGAACATCAATACTAAACACCCCTTTCTACTTAAACAAGCAAATTTCATCTTAACATTAAAATTTTATGGTTAGTACATTTTCACTAATGTCCATTTAAAGTAAATAAATTATAAAGTAATTCAACACACACAAAAATGTCAAACAAAATAGTATAATTTACCTGAAGGTTACTGTCCTCATAGCTTCAATGTACATCGTCCCTTTAGTTAATCACACCATTCCAAGAGGATTATATTTACGGCTTCTAATTCTCAACGCTTTTAAAATTTTCTCCATCACCATTTATTTAAAGTTGTTTCTGGGCTTTTCCGGAACTCATCTGTGTATATCTGACCCTTGTTTCGTGGATCGAGACACGTATTTGAACCATTTACTTATTAACACCCCCGAAAAATAGCAAAGAAATTCATGCGTCTTTCACCAATATACGCCAAAACTGCCTACTTTTGTGTATACATTTGTCGTTGTAAATTTTGCTAATTGGTACAGTGATACTAAATTTTATTACCTTGTATCTAAGTGCACTGAAGTACCTTCATGTTAGCACGTAAATAACAAA
The DNA here is from genome assembly GCA_036346225.1 of Platerodrilus igneus. Lineage (NCBI taxonomy): Eukaryota > Metazoa > Arthropoda > Insecta > Coleoptera > Lycidae > Platerodrilus > Platerodrilus igneus. The sequence goes on along the minus strand of JARFIW010000229.1, from coordinate 329,191 downwards.
CTATTTTGAATCACTAAAATATACGAGCAAAATTTTAAATTATTTTATCAAACTAAAATGCACTGTTTAACATCTTGAATCAAGTCGCGGATGTAAGAGCTTTTAACGCATCGAATAGTCAAAAGTCTAAGAGGCCGAAATTCATATTACCACCTGTATATATAGCGAATAGCCGGCACGTCGCTTTTGTCCTCAAAACAGACAATTCTTAAGAATTTCTCATTCTATGTTCCCAGTCCCGTCGCTCGCGCGCCGGTTTTACGAATTTTTCACTCGCCCCATTTAAATCTCAGAAATTCTCACACGGCACGCAAACATGTCCGAGAAAAACTAATTAATTTTGTACAGAAATTGTTGTTTCTACCTCTGATATTTGCATCCTATTTTCAACCAATTGTGACCCTCGTGACGTTGCTCAAATCACGCCTTTTACTATATGTGTCTTTGCTTGACGCATTTTCTTTCCTTTTCTAACCTGTTCGTATTGGTGCAAATTGATATTCTTTATTATCGATTATATTTTAGTCCATGTGGACTATCTGGGTTAAATAACCCCGTATCGCACATTCTCGTGAATATTAAGCACCGGTTTCTCCAAGATTCTTTGAAACCATTTGTTATCTACACAATTTTCGCCGTACGTGATATTTAAACTACGCAGGTGTTCAAAATAATATTAATTCTCAGAGCTTTTAAATAAACCCTGTTTTGTATTTCGTGCTAAAGCATCTGACCGTTTCCAATATCCTTAGAATCGACATGTTTATCTAAACAAATTAAACTGAAATTGCCTTTTAAAATACGCAGGTGTGTTCAAACATCCTACTTCTAACTAACACTTCTAGGATTTGCTTTTTATTGGGTTTTTACAAGTTTCTATAGATATTATCTGTTACTAACGATTCAATTAACTTCAATTAAAATTGACTTCTATCCTTTCATTTTTAGCGAATACAAGTCAAATATTAATTATTATGTGTACACTTTGTTTTATTACCGGTTACTTAAAATAGGGTTAATTAATATAAATTTTGCACCTAATTTCCATTTGTTTTTTTTCCTCGGAATAATTAAATTACACGCAGAGTTTTTTTAATACTGTTTCTTTTGATATAAAGCGTCTTATAAATAATTTAAATTTCTTAATTTTAATAAAACGAATGAATTTTTATGCTTCACGCTGTTATTTAATAACGCGTACCTTTTCCAAAAGCTTCTACACAGTGATTAAAATTATTTGATGTGATTATATAATTTTCTACCCTGGTCTAAATATGAGTAATATATATATATATATATATATATATATATATATTGTTGTGTAAATTATAGGTTAAGAAGGATAGATAGGTCTAGATAATAAATTTTTAACGACTGTGTATATAGGAAATAGGAACCATTTATTTACGCGCCAAATTGATTAGTAGTGATATTGCAAACGGACGGATACTAACATATTTTTGTTTTTCTAAATCAGAATATTATTTTTGCATAACGTGTAGAAGCTTTAGGGTACATGAAACCCAAGGATACGCATAATTAGTTTTAATATTTTAAATCAAGCGCATCGGATAAGAAACTAAGCTTTTGGGTACAGAAAATCAATAATTTAAACGCATATTTCCATTTAACTGAACTAAGCGTCCGTTTATACAAATCCTAACAAATGCTAAAACTCGGAATTATAATTTCAAACGGACAGTGTGCAAGTTCAAAGAAACTTGAATGAACGTTGAGACTGAATTCTCTAGAAATGCATATAACGGTCAATGCGATAAGGTACTAGAACAACAGATGTTTTGAAGGCAAAGTAAGACGGAATATTTGTCATGTAAAAAACAAAGAACACGTATAATAAAACGTTGATTAAAATACTCGTCTAAAGTACGGGGTAGATTTGGAGGTCAACCACAATATCGATTTTCTGTTGCTTGAGTGGGATTCTAAAAGAGACATTAAATATGGGTTAAACTAGGAAAGACGTTAAAAACGGAGGAAAGCAATATAATTGTTCGAATGCTAGAAGTTTCAAGAAGCACGCAACGGTTAAATGTTGTTGAACAAATTTCAATGTAAAAGCACAATTGACTGGGAATTTTGGATGTACAAGTTCGTTACGTACAAAATTTGTAGAATCAATTATGAAAAATAAGCTTTTCGACGGATATAGAGTCCGCAAGGGGTGTATAAAATCATATGAATACACTAGGAGAGGTAGTAAAGCTTACTTACTCTTACTTGCTCTTATTTTTACTGATTTTTGTACGTCGCTTATTTGTTGACTTATAATACAACATCCTATTTTAAAAGTGTGTAAAACGTAGTAACGTACATCGATAATGTATTAAAAATGTGATTTGCACAAGTGAGTGCTGGCTTATAGACGGTGCTGTTATTACATGCAATGAACTAATGAAAGGATGGTACTAGAATAAGCCACTCGAGAAGTTTAAAACAAGAATGCGTGAAGTTTAGTGATTACGGAAGGTTAAGCTTGGTCAGACAATTATCGGGGTAGAAACACTGAAGGCGGTTTCAGGGATTTGGATAGCGAGTGAAAATGAGTTGGATCTATGTATAACAACGAAGTGTATGGACACAACGACGAGGGTTTTGGAACACATCTTCAGAGGTAACGATGGAAGAAGCTTACTCCAGGTAATGAAATTTATTTCTTGCTTTTGCTTGAACATTTGTGCTGGTATTTTGTGCTTGAGTGATTTGACTTATTGGGGTGGATTTTATTATTATAAAAACTCATTTAAAGGGGTACATGTGAAGGACAATTAATATTTATTATTTAAAAATGTTAACAAATGACATAAAAATTTTGTTGTAAGGAGCAAGCGGGTCTTTAGGTTTGTTTTAAACAAAGATGCGATGTTTAAAAGCATTTAGAGTAACTGGGTTACACTGAGCTTACCATATACCAGAATAAAAATCAATTTAGGGTAGCACGACGGGCCCATCTACTCGTCAAAAATAAAATTGCTGAAATAATTAGAAATCCTGAAATTTTAAAAAGTTTAAGGATTGAGATTGTAACATTTTATGAAAGTGTATATAGAGATGTGTAAATATTTTCTTGCTAATGGAAACTTCTTAATATGTGTAAATAAAAAGGTTGTATGTCTTGTTGCATTATTTGAGTGGTAATTTCATTTGACTGTATTTGTGAGAAAGAATGAACGTAGGATGGTAGGTATCTACGAAGAAGCAGATTTTACCGCTAGCCGGGATGTGCAGAAATAAGGAGACATTCCAGAGGTATTTGTTTTGTTTTAGTGAATTTTCTGAAAATTTTTATGACGGCCCAAGGACACTAGGACTCGAAGGCGATCCTGATATTTTTAGAGGAATCCACTGCAATATATATATATATATATATATATATATATATACATATATATATATATATATATATATATTGACGTGATAAGGGGTCACGAAAGGTCATTGATACCCAAATTCTACAAAAAAATCCCACCAAAATATAAAAGGGCCCAGAAAACCGGAGATTCCCGTAAATCTATGGTTATGCCCTGTATAAAACAAGCATACTTTTATTCATTAAAATGTACGAGCGAAAGATGCAATTGGGCGTCTATAAATAATCATCCTGTATGATATAAGTGTACTGATTGATGGTGATTAAGGAGGTTGATATAAATGTGTGATAAAAATATAAATATGCAAATTACAATGAAGGACCAATTGCTTTTATAGCAATAACGATGATGGTGGAGCGGTTATGTAATAACAAAAAAAGACAACTACCAACTAATTAAGGAAGGGTATAAATACCTTAAGTCTTGCGCCGCTGGGGGCAATAGACACTTTCACGCACAAAGCTTTGTCCTGCGCCGCTGGGGCAATAGACACTTTCACGCACAAAAGCTTTACGGAGAACCAGTAACACGCTCGACCGGGTGTCGGTCTCGCTTTGAAAGCTCTAATACGACCGTCCCTTTCAAGGGTTCGAAGGCGACTTGCTTCTCTAAAGGCTCGAGTACGACTGTCACTTTATGCACTGTTATTGCCGGTATATAAAATGTTTCACTCAAACTGTAGGATGCACGCACAAAGTATTTATTGTCACAAAATACCGAATTGTTCGATGACGACGTAACATACCGCCCACCAAATTCATAGAATTTTGAAAAGGAGGAAGTAGGTTGGGTGAAGGAAATCACATGGAATTTGACCTTGCTAGGAAAGGAGGTAACGAAAGATAGGGTGGTGCACTACAGCGAGCGATATTACCAACTATGCAAAAATAAATATATATATATGTAAATAAGCAAATATGTAAAATAATATACTACTATACATGTAAAAATGTGTATATACATCTAAACATAAAATAAAGTTAAAATACCGGTAGCGGCGCTAGTTTGACCAAAGGTCGTTTCAATGTGCCATGTGCAGTTTTGATCTGGGTAATACGTGCTGCCGGTAGGTCTCCCATAGGAGGAGTTACCAGGACCGGTTTGGTACGAAAACATCCATGACATGATGATAAACAATTTCCGATTGAATTTTTAATAGAAAGGATCCAGAAATTCTGTTGGATAAGATACGCTGTGGTATTAACACCAGGATGGCAATACCTTTCATGAGTTGACAGAATGATAAGTTCGGTTAATTGGTGCCGCTGAGGCAATAACGCAGGAAACTTTTCGGAATAGGAACGCGAAAAATGTGTCAAGCGCCCACCTACTCTTAAGATGTTTTGTGGATCAACAAATGGAGAAAGTTTTCGCAAGCTTTTAGGTAATTTACGGTTTGCCTTGATCGAAGCTATTTCCTTTGAAAATGTAACATTTTGTACATGCCGAACGATAATCATGAGAGCATTGTGTAGTTCAATGTCTGTTAAGGGACCCGTATGACGTTGAGCCATGAGTTTAGAAAATCTATAAATGTAAGCCACGATGCCTTGGATTTTATATAACGATGAAAAGCGGCTTAGTAAAATGTCAATGACGTTTGGATCTGTTTGAGCGACAAATGTTAGGATCTTCTTTTCCGTAGTTACCTCAGCAATTGAGGTTGACAATGTTGGTTGAGGCGGCCACGAGTCACTAGGGTAGTGAAGCCATTCAGGCCCCGCCCACCATAGCGAACATGAAATAACCGCGCTTGGCATTAATCCCGAGATGCAGGATCAGCCGGATTATGCGAAGATTTAATATAAAACCATCGGCTAGGTGCAATGATTTCTTGAATGTGGCTAACACGGTTTGCCACAAAAGTTTTCCAACGAAAAGGTGGAGAACGTATCCAATTGAGAGCGACCGTAGAATCACTCCACGCTGAAACATCGGAGATGTCAATCAAGCCTTGATAAGACCGAATGGTAAAAGAAAGTAAATCGGTTAATAAAACGGCGGCACATAATTCCAAACGTGGAATTGAAATGCGCTTAATTGGAGTTACTTTTGTTTTAGCGGTTACAAATTGTACAGTTATTTCTCCAGTAGTTTGATTTATGAACTGAAAATACACTACCGCTGCATACCCTACCTCGCTAGCATCGCAAAACCCATGCAAATGACAAGTAAAAGGATCCGAAGGGGGTAAACAACGTGGTAACTTTAATGACGATAATAACGGCAACTCTTCTTGGTATTGCTGCCATTGAGACGAAATGTCTGCTGGTGGGATGTCATCCCAATTTAAACCTAACATCCACAGATGCTGGATTAGGCGTTTTGCAAAAAGTGTTAGTGGGGCTAAAATCCTAATGGATCATATATTCTGGCAACTTGTGAAAGTATGTTGCGCTTTGTACATATTTGGTTTAATGGTTTAACCCGAAACGAGAAAATATCTTCTGTAGGTGACCATTGAAGACCTAATATTTTTATTGATTCGTCCGAATCGAAATCGAGAGAAGTATATTGGCAAAAATCTGACGGAATGCCTTCCAAAATAGAAACTGAATTAGAACTCCATTTTCGAAGTTCAAAACCAGCCAAATGTAAAAGTCGAATAAGTTGATCTTTAATTTCGCGGGCCGATTGTATAGAATCTCCACCGGCGACGAAATCATCAATATATAGATTTGACCGTATAGCGTCAGCGGCTAACGGAAACCTTTTGCCTTCGTCAATGGCTAATTGCTGAAGAGTTTTTAATGCTAGATAAGGCGATGACTTAATACCGTAGGTCACTGTATTAAGCTGATATGTCTGGATGGGTTCTTCTGCGGAGAACCGCCAAACAATTAATTGAAACTTTCGATGTTCTTCGGTAACCAAAATTTGTCGATACATTTGGCGAACATCACAAGTAAAAACGAAACGATGAGTACGAAATTTCAGTAAGATTGACGAAATGTCGTTTTGGAGACTAGGTCCAGCCAGTTGAGTGTCATTAAGTGACACGTTGTTTTAGCCTTTGCAGAGGCGTCAAAACCACACGAATTTTAGAAGTATGACCTTCCTCTTTAAACACAGGGTGATGGGGTAAAAATAATTATCGTTCCCAACGGGCGGAGAATCGAGTAATGCCATATGACCCGCATCAAGATAGTCCTGCATGAAATTGTTGTATTGGGCGCGTAGCTCCGGTTGAGCATGCAATTTGCGCTCCAACGAAAATAGTCTTTTTAGCCATCTCAAAGCAATTATCAAAACGGGCAAAGTATCGTTGAACGGTAACGCAACAATAAAACGACCGCTAGGGTCACGAGAAAACGTGTTTTCAAAATCAAATCTGCCTTTTCTTCTTCTGGAGAAGTATAAGGCTTGGATGGCAATTCTTCTATCTCCCAAAACCGCCTTAGGGTCTGGTCGATAGGATCTTCTACAGAAGTAAAAATGCTTGGACAGTATCAGACTGCAAGCTTTTGTGGGACCAATAATAGTCCAACCAAAATTGTATTTATGGCGGCAGGCTGAAGAAATTTGCCATGTATAACACCGCCATTGATGATGAACGGATAAACATCTGCTCCTAGGAGCATGTCAATGGTTCCTGGAGAGTTCCAGGTCGGGTCTGCAAAGTGCAGGCCGCATAAGTGTTCCCAATTATTAGGAACTTCAACGCTAGGTAATTTGCCAGATATTGACGAAAGCACAAAAGTTGTGACTTCTAGAGATTTTTCAGAGTCTAACATAGAGCGAATGGTGCAGCTGACGGCACCCTATTGACTGCTGAAGTTGTCTGCCCAAGTCCATAAATCGGAACTTGAGAACGTATGCGTGGAAGCCAAAGTTTGCTCACGCAATCGTCTCGAATAAAGCTAGCTTGGGAACCAGGATCTAAGAGTACCCTGATCGGTTTGTATCTACCAGAACGATCTTGAACTTCCACAACAGCAGTGGAGAGTAAGACAGTAACCCCAAGATTTGAATTCGTCTGTGAAGACAAAACATTTGCCGGAATAGGAGAGGCTGACTGCGTCCTATTGGCATTTTTATGCATGTGTGTAGCGGTCGGTTCAGCTGAACGGCTAGAAGCAGGTTGCGATTCAAAATGTAGCAAGGTATGATGCGGCTTGGCGCAAGTTCGACAGGAATTATAAGATTTGCATTGCATGGACGCATGGTCTGTTCGTAAGCAATTTAAACAAAGGCGTAAGCGTTTGACAATGTCGAAACGTTCTGTCGGAGTTTTCTTTAGAAACGATTGACATCTGTAAATTAAGTGATTGCCCTTGCAGGAAGGACAATGGTGCGAAAATGAATTATTTGAGTCACTGGAGCTACTTGGTGTGTCCAGTGAAACTACGTTAGAAGAAACCTTTGGTTTAAATTGAAACGCTGAGGATTTCTTAGGCACCGATGTGTGCGATGTATGGACAGTCGTCGAATAAGAAACAGGTGCGGTTGAAGAAAAGGTTTCCAACGCTGCACATTGTTGGGTTAAAAAATATCTCAAATCCTCGAAATTAGGTATTTGCTTCGGATCCGATTGGAGTTCGAAGCGTTTTCTAGTGAACGGATCAAGTTTTTCTAAAAGCAAATCGACCAGAATAAAGTTCCAATGTTCAGTGGGAAACTTTAAGTTAGTTAGAACAGCAAGGTTCTCCGAAAACAATCAATAAGTGCCCTAAGTTTCTTAGGGTCTTCTGATTTTAAAGGTAGAAAGTCTTTCATTGCTTTCCAATGCAAAGTTGCCAATAAACGCGGATTGTTAAATCTCTCACGCAAGGCGTTATAGGAAATAATAAAATTATCCCCGAAATGGGTACAGATTTAACGATTCTTAAAGACTCCCGGTACAACAACTGATAAGATAATTTAATTTTTCGATATTGGACAGCGACGCGTTATTATAGACCAGGCTGTCAAATAAATCGATGAAAGATGAAAATTCAGTTACCTCATTATTAAAAATTTGGAGCTTTAACGGTAACAATTTTGATACCGTGCTGCTTGGAGCATTTTCGATGATTTGTGGTGCTTTCATTTCTTGCATCGTATCGAGATGCAGCAGTATGAAAAATAAGCGGAATCTACTTCCTTCCGTACAGCGTTGTAAGTTAATGAGTCTACCTCGTCACATGAGGCCAAGACAGCGACTAAAATTGTATTGAAATTTGCATAAAGGTCATGTATTCCCTTGTTTGAATAAGGAACAATGCCTTTAAACTTGGGTCACTTTGTATAGAATTACAAAGCTCAAATATTTCTAAAATCCGTGTTTTCAGTAATTGAGTTCTACCACATGTGCCTTCTTCGGAGCCATAGTTATTTTGTTATTTTGAAAGATCTACACTAAATGCTATAAAACCGTAACGCTCAGATGTACGCGAAAAATGTTAAAATATTATGATTGTTCAAAGCACGAAAAATGTAAAATAGGGTATAACCAATAAATCACGTTTTATGACTAACGGTTCGTCAAACAAAAGCGTGAATATAAGATGTACCGCTTAACAACCCGAGCGGCTTACCATCAAAAGCTCACAGAAACGTTTAAAACATGTGGCTTAACATATTTGCCGAAAGATGCAACTTTACAACCTTATTCCTCTGCAGATGTTCAATATTTTACCGTAAACCGCCTGAAAAGGTTTGTATTGATACTAAAACGTACAATAGCTTTTAAATACAAAGCAAACCCTTTCGTTTCTCGTTTAAGAAGTATAAAGCGATTTATAGTTTTCAGGTTGCTTTATGCTTTATATACGGCTAAGATAAATTTAAACTGAAAACTAACAAATTTTATGTTAAGGATTTGTTTGTAATTAAAACGCTTGCTGGTTTTAATTACGGCGAAATCGCTTAATTTAATCTAAAGACAGTATAAATAATATTTACACATTTTAACTCGCTAAATATGGAGTTTGAACACAACTTTAAAAAGCTAAAATATTTACTTAATTAAAAGCTCGCTGAAATGCACAATAATATTTAATTTAGGACATGTGTAACCACAGGACTAATGAATCCGGATCGACTTATAGGGCCAATGATTGATGGTGATTAAGGAGGTTGATATAAATGTGTGATAAAAATATAAATATGCAAATTACAATGAAGGACCAATTGCTTTTATAGCAATAACGATGATGGTGGAGCGGTTATGTAATAACAAAAAAAGACAACTACCAACTAATTAAGGAAGGGTATAAATACCTTAAGTCTTGCGCCGCTGGAGGCAATAGACACTTTCACGCACAAAGCTTTGTCCTGCGCCGCTGGGGGCAATAGACACTTTCACGCACAAAAGCTTTTACGGAGAACCAGTAACACGCTCGACCGGGTGTCGGTCTCGCTTTGAAAGCTCTAATACGACCGTCCCTTTCAAGGGTTCGAAGGCGACTTGCTTCTCTAAAGGCTCGAGTACGACTGTCACTTTATGCACTGTTATTGCCGGTATATAAAATGTTTCACTCAAACTGTAGGATGCACGCACAAAGTATTTATTGTCACAAAATACCGAATTGTTCGATGACGACGTAACATGTACTGTAAATAAATATCAAATAACATAAGCTATATATGTAAAAATAATTAATTTTAGGTACCCTAAAAACACATTCAATGCGAACGCAAATCAACTATTTTAAGATAAATACCAAGCCATTTATTTTCACTTATTAATTATAAATACATTTTTGATAAAAATGCTTTTCATTTGCTGTAAATAGTCTAGAATAGTACTAGCCTTACGCATTTAGCATAAAAATAAATAATTTTGTGTATTTAAAACCTCAATACTAGTCCTAATTTTAGGTATTAAAGCACGTTTTCCTATAAAAGCAAATATTCTTATAAAATGCACCCTCTTTGTATTAAAAGGCAATTAACGTTTAAATTAATTACCCAATGGATTACAGAAATTTGCTTTAAATAAAGAATTTTCTAGAATATTAGGAATATAAAAGGATGAGTTATCCGTATTTAAAACTACGCTAATATCTACTTAATAAATGAAACATTTATTTCAAGAAGCGGCCGGAACATGAAAAAACGCAGAAAATCTCTGGAATAATTGAAAAAATTTATTTCTTACTTTTCGCATTCATTGTTGGAGAGAAGCAATATGACACAACAACCTTGGGTGTTAAACGAATAATTGGAACTTGATTAAAAGGAAACAGTCGCCGCGATTTTAGACGCTAACGAGTTTTTCTGGGAAACCTTGCATCATAATGTTCTATACTATTCTTCTACAATCTGGAAATAGATAATTTGTATATATAAGGAAGCGTTTATTAAATAAAGAATTTAGTACATTTTTAAGTTCGATAGCGAAATGTTATTTTGATTTAAGTCGCGAGCTGTTGCTTTGCCAAGATAATATTTTAAGTATGCAGTAAGCATAATGTAATTTAATAATTACATTGTTACAATGAATATAGAAGTGATGCTTTAAAGATAACTTGCATAAAAGTCGAAATTATTAAGTTACAATGAAGAGGAAAAATTCTTCAACAAAACGCTATTTTAAAAATTTTATTGAATAATCGAAAGGAAGATTTAACCAAAATGTACTTTGATAACTGCTGTTTGAAACGAGGATTTTAAATATGGAAAATCTTGTAAGCTGATTTAGACATCAATTTAAAATAAGAAGATATTTAATTATGAGTTGGATAAAAAAACGCTTCGTGGATTTTTGCAGGTATATTTTTTTTTAACTAATATTTGAATTTTCACATTTAGTTTAAGGTAGTTCTAATGATTTTTTTGTAAAGGATGTTTACCAGGAAAATTTGTGTTCAGGGTTCAAAATACTCTGACCTTTTAATAGATTATCTGCCAAGAATTTTTTAGCAAAACAAATCTTACAAACGTGGGAATAAACAAAGTCAGGGGAAATATCCATAAAAGAAGAAATTTAGTTCTGTAAATTTAACATAAGGTAAGGAACATCTTTTTAGAAAATATTTTGATTGAAAGAAACGACGTAATTGTTCTGCTTTTGTATGAGAGAAAATATTATAGGTATAAATGCTCTATGATATTGCCGTTTGAGTGAGACCCTTTTCACATCTTTCTTTCAGCGGCGCCTCAACGTGCGGCCTTTTCACATCACTCTTCTAGTGATGGCTCTACATGCGACCATTATAATATCACTGTTCTAGAGAGGCTCCAACTAACGGCGTTGTCACAGCACTACTTTAGAGATTACTGGTTGTGCCCACCAATTTCTGTCGTCAATAAAATCGACCCTTATTTTCTAACTTTGTCGATCACCACTAATGATGGTTCAGTGTCGTCAAGTCACGCAAACTACGATTTGTACCAGACCCACCCTTCGTCGACGTGAGTTAGTCATCTTAAGTATTTCGATCCTTTTGTTGCCGACGCCAGTTATGTATCCCCCAATTTACGTATTTATAACAAAATAGGAATTATTAGAAATTGTTAAAGAAATTATTAAGTCAAGTGCAGCAATGTAATCCAAGGATAATTAAATAAAGGTTATTAACAGTTGTGAGAACGGATAAAATACATTGTATTCCAGACAGTAGTGATACTGCAGGTGGCAGGTCACAGACGGTTAAGAACCATGATTACCTAGAAAGTAAGATTGTTACATTGTATCATGAATAGTATTAAGAAATAAGCAGACATGAGCTCTGCAAGTTGCCACAAACATATGAGAGGCAGGGACAACATAAATACCCCGGAAAACCCAAGATCAGTCAGTCAGTCTCAAGTATTTCAGCTTTAACATTGCAGTTTGCTTAGGCTACTCATATTAGTTCAATTAGTAATTATTTCCGACTTAGAGTAATTTTAAACCAGTTTGATAAAATTCCATAATTAAAATCTGATTAAACCAACAAAAATTTGTTACAAATTTAGGAAATAGATTTTAAAAACACCGCTCCCAATGCCCGAAATGTAACTAGCGCAGTCAGTAGGATCCAGAAGGGCACTGCGAATCCAAAAATCGGAACACTGGTAACCAAGAATTTCAATTCACAATTCTGGAAGAACCCAAATAAAGTTGGAAGAGGTATAAGCATCGACCTAATGCAACCAAACAAATTTGGAAAAGATACAGGCATCGATGGAATCCAAAGAAACACAACGTGGACGAAGTACAAAATCGACCGATTCCACAGCCAGAAAACAAAAGAAACGTGCGATAAACTTAATGTAAGTTCATTTTGCTTAACACCAATTTATTCTTTTGGCAAATTATTTGATGTTAGCTAGTAATAGAAAAAAAATTTATTATTATGTATGTACAAATTTATTTTTAATTATTGCAATTTATGCCATTTCATGAAAATAATTTACAAAAAAAAAAAATTATTTTCAAAATTATTTTGAGAAAATTTATTTTTAAATCAAGAGAATTATTTTGAAACAGGACTGAAAAGTATAATTATTACGAATTACTAATAATACAAAACGTAGCTTGCGCACGAATGATCGAAACAAGCAAAAAGCTATTTTAAAATTTAAAAATAGAACGCAACCAATTTATACCAATTTAACAACAAAAATTTAATGTACAAACGCAATGATTATAGAAACAATTTATTCAAACACGGCCTTCGTCGCATTTCTATAAATAAAACACCTTAGTGTATAAATTATAGAAACACTTTGCATTCTATTAATAAATTAACTCTTTACAAATTGAAACAATGCGTGTAAAATAATACCGGAAACCCTCATCATCGAATAAAAAATATTCAGTACAAATATGTCTAATTATAGCGAAACAATTGCTGAAGAGATTTATTCAAAAACGCGCATCGCAACTTTATAAAGTATAATTACATATTTTCAGTACGAAGATATCTAATTATTACAAAAGCATTTACGCAATTAATTTATCCCCGACTGAAAACAAAATCTTTCAAAAAACTAAAACTTTGTAATTAAACAACTCATTGTATAAATTATTAAAGGAGATTTTGATGCAACTACTGTAACAAAACGGTAGAATGAAAACTTGCAATTCTATATTTAAAACATTCAAGGTGACGAGACAATAAAATTACAGAGTAACATCTTATGCACTTTAATTAACACCTACGGATACGGAAATAGCAACTGACCATTAAAGACACTAATTAATCAGCAGGAGTAAAATAAGATCGTAACTGACGCAGAAACATACAAAGTATAACGCAAATTATTGCAAGAATATTAATTCACATAGAAACCTTTCAAAATATTAAGAACCGTGACAACTTCAGCAACCGCGAAGTATAAATAAACGAATTTAAGACTACAGCAATTAACCAGACATTATCGAACACCAATTCCGCAATTTAATAATTCTTTAAATAACCCAACACCCTTCAAACTGAAAATTAACAAACCAAACTAAAAGCAACAGTACAAACCGCAAAATAACGAGTTCAGATATAAAAATTTATCTCAAAACCATACCTACTTTCAACGGAATTAAGCTTTGCTACGAAATTCATTACAGTGTGTGAAATATTTTTGAAAACCTTTTACAAACCCGGAGACAACGAAAGAAATGTATTACTTTTACGCCTGATGATAAGTAAACTGACCGGACGGGCACTAACACTAATAGTCACCAGAAGTGACTTAGAACAGTGAAAAGTCTTTAAACGCATATTGATTGCATATTTTGGAAACCAACGGAACAAAAAATGTTTCATCCGCGACCTAATAAACCTAAGAATGGAAAGTAAAAATCACCGTACTAATTCGGAATGACATGCCAAGACGTAAGAAGCCCAATATTAACAAAACTAAAAATCGAAGAACCCGACCAAAATATCCGCCTTCTAAAGACAAAAATGCATGACAAAATGGCACTTGACACTTACATAAATGCAGTACCAGGATGACTATCAGATAAAATAAGATTTCAGCATCCTCAAAATCTAGAAAAAGTCATGAATATGATAATAGACGAAGAAAACGTAATGTATTATCAAAACAGACTATATAACCCCAACGCGAATAAAAACCATACAAGCCGCGAGACAAACATCTTCCCAACCAAAATTCACACCATTCAATGCACAAACGAACCAACCGCAAAGCAATAACTCAACTTTTAATAATAAAAATTTTAACAATCAATTTAAACAATTTCCAAGACCAACGTTCAACTCAAATTTTATAAAACCCGCATTCACACCAAGATTCAACCAAAACATGAACCAACAATGATCAGCATTCAGGGCGAACCCTATTAAATATACACCAATGAATAATAATAAAAATAATAACAACCCTAACAGTTATTACAAACCAACACCTATGGACATCTTATCTGTTAATACCAGACAAAACACAAAAATATCACAAATTTGACCAAGTCATAATCAAATACGAAACTTTACATCCGAAGAACTATTTCACCAAAAAGTAGAAGAATTTGACAATGACCAAAACAATTACATTCACCCCAGTACAAACAATGAATCAAACCAATTAGAAAATTACGAACGTGACGAATTATGCGAAAACTACGAGGAGGACGACGAGAAAAACTCGTGCTCAAATTTTCAGATAGACCGATTTATAAACGACCAATCATAATTAAAGAATATTAATCACCTAGTACTACCATATATAGAAATACCCCACGCAGAACTTAAATTACTAACGATAGCGGATCCTCAAAAACACTAATTAGCCACAAACCGTAAAAAAACATTACTTAGATTTTATAGAAAGAGAACCATTTAAAATTAAAACAGCCCATCAAACGACCCTACACCAATTCATAGCTAATATACCTTTACCTAAAACTTTCAACGTAAAAATGAAACACAAATTTTGTATTTTTGAATTTAACAATAAATACGACGGACTAACCGGAATAGACCTTCTACGAAAACTAGGAGCCAACATTGACATAAAAAACCGTTGATTAAGAACTAAACACGGAAAAATCCCCATTAAATTTCAAAATACCCAAATCGAACAAAAATACACGATAGAACCCCGAACAGAGAGAAAAATAAAAATCCAAGTGAACTCAAAAAACGAACTAGGAATAATAAATCACAACATTTCAACAAGGAGTAGAAACCCCTACAGCATTTACAAATAAAAGATAATTATGCCACTACAACAATTTTAAACTACAATAACTACCTCGTAGAACTTTCTTTAACATATCCTATTAACGTAGAGGAATTAAATTTTAAGGAAATGGAAATAGATGAAAATTTGGAAAACGATTACAACCCCGTAGAACACGACAAAATTTAAGTAACATTCGCTTCAATACCGACATCAACAAAAAAGAGCAGAGAGCAATTCAAAATTTATGTTTTGAATGCGACATATTCCATTGTGAAGGAATATCCTTAATCTTTACCAATACAGTTAAACATAATATAGAACTAACGGATAACAAACCAATTTTTACAAAAGCATATAGACTACCTCAAGCAAGCCAGGAAAAAGCCGACAGACAGGTAGCAGACTTATTAGAACAGGATATCATACAACACTTCAACTCACGATGGAGCAGCCCAATATTAATAGTACCTAAGAAATTAGACGCCTCAAACATTAGATAATATCGAATGGCAATATATTACAGAAAATTAAACGAAAAAAAGTAGATGACAAATATCCACTACCCAATATCACCAAAATTTTAGACAAACTAGGTAATTGTCAATATTTTCTAACACTAGACCCCGCCTTAGGATATCATCAAGTAGAAATGGACAAGAAACATACATCGAAAATCGCATTCAACACACCTAGAGGACATTATGATAGAACACATAGAAAGATTAAGAGAAGTATTCGAAAGATTAAGAAAAGCACATTTTAAAGTACAACTAGATTAAAGCAAATTTTTACAAAAAGAATTATCATTTTTAGGACAAATAATAACACTTCAAGGAGTCATGCCAAACCCCAATAAAACGAACGCAGTACTAAATTACCCCCTACCAAAACCGAACAAAGAAACTAAAGGATTTTTAGCACTTAGTGATTACTACCGCAAATTAGTTAAAGGTTATGTACAGATAACCATGCCCTTGACAAATTGTTTAAAAAAGAAATAAAATTGACACACCCCAGAATTCGTTAAAGCCGTAGACAAAATTAAATGTATACTAACGAATCACCTTGTATTAGAATACCCAGATTTTTCAAAACCATTTATATTGACAACAGACACATCAAATGTAGCATTAGGGGCAGTACTAAGCCAAGGAAAAGTAGGTAGCAATAAACCTTTCAGCTACGCAATCAGAACCCTAAATGAGAAAACAAAAATACAGTACGATAGAGAAAGAATTATTAACCATAATTTGGGCAACGAAATGTTTTAGAGCATAACTTCGCGGACGATAATTTTACATATACACCGACCATAGACCATTAGTATGGCTATGAAAACTTAAAGAACCAAATTCAAAATCACAACGATAGAGAATCAGACTGGAGGAATACGAATACGAAATTATATACAAAAAGGGAATTTATAATAATAACGCAGACGCCCTAAGTAGAATACAGCTCAATGCACTAGAAACAGAATGCATTGTAGGAAACGTAGACGAAACAGAAATAAGAGAAGACCCAAAAGAGATCAACACAATACATTCGACACAAAATGAAGAACCAAAAACCGCGATTAAAATATTAAACGAAGCCATCGATATAAAACCCTTTCAATTTATAATTACCAAAGCTTTAACTAACCCCAATCTTGTAAAATATACAAAAATATACAAAAAAAATATACCAAAGTCAAATAACTAAAGACGACAACGAGGAACAAATAATTAAAATTCTAAAAGAATACACCCCCGAGAAAAAAACGATTTTACTTTTACTTCAACACCGAACATTTGTATAAACGATTCTTAAAATTATATGTTAAATTATTCAATAACTCTGGCCCTGAACTTATTCGATGCACAAGAAAACTAATAACCTTCGACGACCCTCACGAAATAAACGATGTAATAAGAAACCAACACGAAGGCAAAAACAACCATCGTGGAATTAATGAAAGAATAAAGCTACTTATAAGACGATACTATTTTAAAGATACGAAAGAGTTAACCACAGACTTTATTAACCAATGTAAAATATGCGACAAGGTAAAATTTTACACTCCTAGAATTAACATTAAGATATTCGGATTACCGCAAGCCATACGACATACATTATAACAAAGAGGTGTATCAGAAATATGCTAAAGATCACAAAGCGAAACTAAAAATGACTTACGATAGAGTAAAAGATAAATTAGATACCGATAAGGAACGTATCACAACAGCCCGCAATAAGAATACCGACGCAAATAAATTTTTTCAATAGGACAGACCGTGTACAAGAAAAACTTCTAAAGTCTCCGACACAATACGGCACACAAAAATTTAGGCTCATTTAAAATTAAGAGAGTATTAGACAAAAATATAGCCGTAGTAGGCAACAGCAATATAATAAGATATATTCGTTTGAAAAACTTAAAACACCCTGTTATTTCAGATGAATAATCATCACCCTTACCGTCAACCTCCTCCCAGGTACAACGGACAATGAAATATTAACTGAAGACATAAAAAACAACCCCGGTATACTACCAATAAAATTGGAAAGTATGCAAAACACAATAGACTATTGGACATTCGCACAAAAATTCGATTTGACGGAACTAAAACAAGAATTTCAAATAATCAAAGACAATTATTATGGATTAAAACAATCAATGGACGCAACCAAATTCGGAAAAAAATACTCCATAGAAATGATAAATTATGACAGCATAATAGAAAGCATTTTATGAAATATAGAAGATAAATTTAACAAATTAATACCCATAAAACAAATTACGAGACGAAAGAGAGAACTAATAAACAGATTAGGTAACATAATAAAAGCTATCACAGGCAATTTAGATAACCAAGCCGCAGAACGTTATGATTACGCAATACAGCAATTAATTGAAAATCAAAACGATATAAATCCATTATTAGCCACCAAATATCTCTAACCCCATCAACTATTATAAAATTTAACAAAACATTAAGAACGCTAGTAGGAAACCAAGGTAGTATAGCCAATAGAATACAAACCCTTGAAACTAACATGCAAACTACCATGTTAGGGATGCGAGACTTAATTAGATTGAATATAATATTCACTCAAATAATATCAACCCCTACTTTAATCCAACAAATTTTAATCACCTTAGAAAATGTCGTAACATTTGCAAAATTAAATACAGTACACTTTAGTATCATTGAACCAACTGAGTTATTAAAAGAATCCTTAAAAATTAGATCATTTATAACTAATAGTATATTAATTACCCTTTGATGTGACAGAATCAAACATTCTTATATTTAAAAAAAATAGCTATAGTTAAAGGCTATATAAAGAACAACGAAATAACATTTTTATTAGAAATCCCAATAGTAGAAAGTAGCAATTATAATTTATTTGCTTTTCCAATAAAAATTACTAGCATGTATCAAGTTATCATACCCAAAACCAAGTTCCTATCTTTAAATAAACTAACATATTGTTATACGAACGAAAAATGTAACGAAGTCACACCAAATCAATATTTATGCCAATCGTTAACAACAACAACAATCCAAGAAGACAGCCTTTGCAAAGTACAATTATTAAAATATTCAAATCATTACGAAAACTGTGAACCAAAACCCATACAAATCACCAACATGAAAATTCAGAAAATTACAGAAAATAAATGAATTGCCATCTTCTCAACAGAAGTAATAGCAACCGTCCACTGCAATGAAGACGAGAATAATCTGGCATTAACCGGAAGCAAATTAGTCACCCTTAAGAAAGACTGTTATTTGAAACTGAAAAACAAAATAATCAGAGTTTATCAGGATTCCTTAGCAACCAACAAACTCGCAAATTTACCAGAACTACAACTCAAAACAACGCAAACAGAAGACGAAGAAATAATCAAAAATCCCTTGCAACTAGAACACCTGGGCTTAGACCAACTCAACCACGCCATGAAATTAATGGAAAATTATAAGGAATACTTAAGTGAACTAAAAGTGCCTAAGTTACACTATGACAATATAAGCGTTTGGAAAATTTTATTAATCATTTTACTAATTTTTTTAGTTATATATGTATTTTACAACATGTATCTTAGATATAAGACTAAAGAAAACAATTTTAGGCTCAAGAAAACGAAAGTAAATAAAAAAACAAATATATCCTTAGGTACAATGAATTTTAAACCGTGAATTTTAAAAATTAAGCAAAGTGAAACTTAATTTTTCATTTACATCGGGAGGAGTTATGTATCCCCAATATATGTATTTATAACAAAATAGGAATTATTTGAAATTGTTAAGACAATTATTAATTCAAGTGCAACAATGAAATACAAGAATAATTAAATAAAGGTTATTAACAGTTGTGAGAACGGATGCAAAACATTATACTCCAGATGATACTGATTCTGCATGTGGCAGGTCACAGACGGTTAAGAATCGTGATTACCTAGAAAGTAAGATTGTTACATTGTATCATCAATAGTATTAAGAAATAAGCAGACATGAGCTCTGCAAATTTCCACAGACATGTGAGGGGCAGGGACAACATAAATACCCCGGGAGCCCTAAGACCAGTCAGTCAGTCTCAAGTATTTCAGCTTTAACACGCCGTAGTGCCAGACGGGCCCGTAACAAGCTCAATGCAAACTCTAGTATTGAAGTTTGGTTTTATTATTTTCGCAGTCGGTTAAAACGTCAAAATCTCTTCTGCAGCTAGTACGCAAACTATAAGCTTGTCGTTTTTTTCCTTTAAGATCTTTTAGACGATGATAAAAGATTTGAAGTTTTTGTAGTTTACATAATTAACAATGACCATAAATAAGTCCATACAACTGTATAAGGACCAGTTTTCGTTAACTCTGCAGTTTTAAAAAACATAGATGTTTTAATATTGAGTAATAATGAAAACGTAAAGCAGGGTGCATTGCGGTATTTGATAATGTACTACACTGCCAAATATATCAGAAGATAAAGGATATGAGTTAAATAATTTAAATTTACATATTTTAATTTAAACATACTTAATGCTTCCGTGACAAGTCCAAATAAAACAACGTTAATAAAGTTTTTAGAAATTGTCGTGTGTTCCAAGACAGGTGGTATATTTATAGTACACTCTACGATACAGTTCTCGCTTTAAAATATTACGTATACAGACTTCTAAGCATCGGCACTTCTGTGTCTAAATTTTCTAGCAGGACTAAAATTCTGGGAGTAATTTTCTTGTTGCTTTGGAATGCTTTTTCAATCCATACGTAATGACAAACGTAAATACAAATGGCGAGTTAAAACTTAGGTATCATTTCCCTTTTCATTATTCTTAAAGTTGGCTTTAACTAATTCTTGGAACTTTTTATACTGCATAGTTCACATGCGCCTTTCTTAGAATAAAGTAGTAAAATATTGTATACATCAGTAAAGGTTTCATAATGTATTTGATAATTTGCAGGTAGTTTTGCACACTTCGTCGTAATCACGATAGAGAAACTACATTTTCAGCAAGACCAGCAACTCGGTTGTACCGGTTATATTTGTCTTCAAGCTCTCCAACTAGTGTTCTACAAGATGCTTTTCATATCCTGCAATTACTACACCAACGATGCTGGTATTTATACCAATAGTTGAGCAATAAAGTTTGGTGCATACTCGGATCTCCATTATTTTGCCCCAAATAAAAAGCACTCACTTTTCTTAAAGAATTTTTGTCATTTGCATAAGGAAAAAGCTAAGTAATTGTATTAAACATTTTTGATTGTAACACATTTGTAAATTGATATTGCTGGGATAGGTGGTAACGAAAGTATAAAACGTGCACGATAATTGTAGGTTATAGTGTTAACAGCATCAGATATAAGACTTTGAACATTGAAATTTAATGTAAAAGGCTGAGAACTTGATAAATTACCGTAGCTGGTTATTATAATTTAATCACAAATCGAAATTAAATATATTTATATATATATATATATATATATATATATATCTGTATATATATATATATATATATATATATTGCCGTGTAACCCTTATGAATCATCGACAGAGTAAGAAAAACATCCGAAAATTTTATTTATTTTCCAAAATCGAAAATAAATTTCACACAATAGAAATATTTAATAAAAATAATTTCTTACCCATATTCCTCTCTTCATCACCTTAATTCTTCTTCAGTTCCCAGGCTAGCTCAGTTGGGTCTCCTCCCGGATACCTAGATTCACTCTCATATTCTCTATCGTTCACGCACACTGTCAATAAAACCACAAAATAATACAACAATCATACAATATCTATTTTCCACTATTTACAAATAAAACTTCAAAATTATTTACATCTCAGTGGTCAAGTTACACTTCAATAAATTCTATTTTGTAAAATCCAGAATTTTAAGTAGAAAAATCAAACACATTGAATGTAACCTGAGTAAATGGGCCCTGAATAATAATTTCAATTAGGAAACTCTGGAGTATGGTGAGCTCATGATAACCCAGTTAATTATGATTAATGTATGCTCTTTACTTGGCATATTCTTATTACAAGCACAACAAAAACCCATGTACTCATAACAAAAAAATATTTAAATTCTTGAGGAACGTTAATCAGCTTTATATACACCTTTAGCTTTGTATTTAAATACCACAATAAAAGTTAGTTATACGTATTATTTTCAATACGCCCAATAATGTAAAATACCATCATAGTTCACTCTCACCCATCACAATAACCTTCATAGTTTATCAACAACAACAAATTCTAAAGCGTTATCTGGAATTTCTCGAAGATCCCTGCTCCGTTGACGATGATGCCATTAAGTTGTTTCGTGGTACTGCTCTGCTCCCGCCTCCAGATATTAGTAGTTGAACACCCTCTAAGCTATGCTGCAAGGCTGTTCATACACGATACCTCCAACTACAAATCCAATTATTACTCTTCTTTGATAATTGTTTAATTTAATTCACGTTACATAACGTCACTACACGAGCTTGTTAAAAAAATATATGTGGCACCTCAATAAAATTTAGACTCGGCACTATCCGCCTACAAATTATGAGGCTAACACCGTACTATTTAATTTAAATAATTTTCTATACTTACAAGCTTGTGTTAACTTCGGTACGTAGTCTGATGCGATCAAAATACTAAGGGACTTTTATTCATTTTGAAAAAATATTTATACCATTTACGATGCCACCTCTCGGCCGCATTTCACCCAAAGTCCTTCATTTACAATAATATTTCTTAAAATTTTGGGTTTAACCGTTTTCAAAATCCCCGAAATTTAGCGCGTCGTTACGACATTTTCTGAAAAATTAACATTCAATATTCCCGTGTTTGTCTGATGTACAACTAACGATATCGACCAATAGTCTATGCATTGATGTTTTAAAAATCCCGCCTATATTAACGCTGTCCCTTGCTTATGCATATTCTACGTTTCCTTCTAACCTTGTTTGGGTAGTAGAAATCGATATTCCTGTCCATCTGCTATCTAACCCCACGTGGACTAGCATACGTGCTTTAAATAACTCCTTATTAGCGTTTAATGCGAAAACATCCGACCGTTTGTACAATATACCTAGAATCTTGAGTTTTATCTACACAAAATAAGTGGAACCTGACATTTAGAAAACATGCAGGTGTTTAATTAACGATCGTTTTAAAATAACATTTCTAGGATTTCGCATTTCGAAGTATTCCATATCCAACGGCTGTTCGTTTGTTAGCAACGCGTTTAACCTTGGTATTATCGACATTTCAAGCTCTTATGCGTTTTAAACGTTATATTCCTTTGAATTCAACTCAATTAAATTAAATAATTATTTCCATTGGCTTATTCAATTTATTTTCTTTACGCACCTATTAAATTCTTAATCCCTAATTATAAAATAATGGTAATACTTGATACTTTAAATTGAATAAAATGAGATAAATTTCGTACGTAAATTTTGGTTGTTTCCTTTATACAGGGTGTTTTGAAATTGCTTTGTTTATATTTACATTTAACCTTTTAAAACCACTACAATATATATATATATATATATATATATATATACAAGGTCATAAAATAATTACCTGTTGTGTATATATATATATATATATATATATATATTTAGAGGTATATAGAGTCATAAAGGTTGCACACTCCATGTATAAGACACCAAAGTCTAGAAAACTATATAATTTTATCATAAAAGGTACGCGATTTGCCAATCAAGCAAAAAGCTAACATCAAACACACTGTATATAAATTACAACTAACTTTAATTAATGACAGAAAGCTGATTCTTGAAAAATCAAATCACATTTGGTAAGATAAATAACTTGTGCGCCATACAATTCATTTTAAAACAACAATGCAAGCATAAAACCGAAAATAAATACGCATTAACAACATTTTAAATGTAACGAGTCCTATTGAAATAAATGCGCATTAGTGTAATGAAATAACCATGCATACTCTCAATAAAAATATCCCATTCAAAACAAATGTGTTTCATAAACGCAGGAAGTGAATAAACGCATTCAATTTACGTCATCATAAAAATTTTTACTACGTGATCTTTTAATAGTAAGCATCACAAAATTTGAATAAAAGCCAACAGCTTAGAAAAACAAAACAAGAAAACAAACGCTTGGCTACGTGCTAAATTAAACGGAAAGTTTGAATAAATTTCTTTATAAGCAAGCGGATGTGACTTGAGAAAAGTACAAAGGTATCATATTCAGAGAAATACACTATACAAAACTAGGTGTCTACGTGATGTACTGAGCATTTCAACTTTATAGAAAATCCGAAGGCCTGCATAATAAGCCAAAGTGCAAATGCCTCAATCAACGGGAAAAACTCGGTAAACCAATTATACAGGTGAAGAGGAGGATCCTTTATATAAGACACGAATTTGATAAACAATCAGTCTTTTTTCAACCAATGCACGCTCTATCCAGTTCAAATTAGAATAATCGATTTGCGTTCGTATTGACTGCGTTTTAGGGTATCAAAACGACTAATTACTTTTACTATGCTGCTTAAATTATTTGCTATGTATTTACAGTACACCTATATTATGCAGGGTGATTATATATACACGCGCGATTGCATTTTTCGCTCGTACATTTTAATGAATAAAAGTACGTTTGTATTAAACAGGGCGCAACCATAAATTTACGGAAATTTGTATTATTGCAGATTCCTTTGTATTTTGGTGGGATTTATTTGTAGAATTTGGGTTTCAATGACATCCCGTAACCCCTTATCACGTCAATATACGCATATATATTGCTAGGATGTTTGATGCAATTGCCCTGATGTTGGGTGTCACTAAATAATACTATGGATATTCGCGTACAGCCGCCCTGATGTTAGGTGTCACTAAATTACTGTTATGAATGCTAGCTTAATAGAAAATGTGAATTATTAATATGCCCGTTTGCTCTTGCTAGCTCGGCGATAAATATGCTGTGAATTTTATGAAAATGAAACAAAACAAAGAAATCTCAACATTCCAATTATTATTCATAAACAATATTCATCATATTCGAAGATATCTTTCTTTTACACACAGTATTTAAAAAGAATCTACTTACACACAGATATAAAGGAGGCTTATAAATGCAATTTACAGCTTAAGTTTTAGATAGGAACAACATTTTATTACTACTTTCTTATTAATACAATCTTCACCTAATCATTGTTGACAAATAGAAAACCCCAAAGAATGTAAGTCACTTTATTTTCTTAAAAATTTTCTTGTATTGCCCAGTCTCAGAGTAGATGATCAGCGACGTTAAGCAGAAATTTCTGTAAAGTTCAAAACATCACAAGCTCTGACTCAAAATTGCTATAATTAAAACTAACCATTCACAAATAATTTTCGACTCGCAAAATAAAAACTTATATTAGCTCTATCTACATAATAATGCAAAAATTGACTTTCTAGGTTTAAAACAGAGTTATACTTGCGCTGTTATTTAAAGGAGTTTCCATTGGAATTAACTGTATCAAAAAATTTCTTGTTCCAAATTCTTAAATTTCCATTTTTAATCAATCTTTATACGTCAAAATATCTTTCATTAGTTTTGGAAAGTACATTTATTTCCAATAGACTAGAATAGCATGTGATATATTATTGATATTAAACAAATAAATCGTCGCTGCACTCCATAAAATAACTATCTATCAATGTTCGAATTTCTAATAACTTATGTTCAAACCTTGAATGTTAAATCTTCAATGCCGTGCTCTTATTAACTTTCGCCTTTTAAATAAACACATTCCTAATATGCCATGCTTTTGCGAATTTCAATCATGTTCTCGACGGTGAGTCATCCTCTTGATGTAAAAATTGATCATAATTTTGCGTGTTCATTATCTCTAATGGTTCGTTAGTTTAAATTTATGACGATCATAAAAGTTTCAAAACTTTTATTAAGAATGAAGCTAATCGTTGGTTTCTCTTTCTTCTTTTACGAGCTTCTGTAATCTGTAGTTATTAAAACTTGTTATCGGTTTTATTGTTTGTCGGTTTTATCGTGTTCGATGCTTATTGTCGTAAATACAGGGTATTCTAGAACCATTCCAAAATTGGCTCCTTGGAAAGAAAGCTACTCGCATTAGAAACACGTAAAATGGTATTTTTAACGAAGATGAAAGCATTATTAAAGTTACATTTTAGAAAAGTTCGAATGTTTGTATTATCTTCGGCTAGAACTTGTTTTAAACGATATTAAAGCTATTCGGTAATTTTAAACGCGTTTTAAGGTCTTTCTAGTCTGCATAAATACAATAAAACTTTTATTTTTTAGAAGAACAAATAAATAAAAGATTGGGCTTCGTTTCTAAATGGCATTTCTCAACATTATATGTACTTAGAGCTTGAAATTTTACATGGGAATCTTACGAGAATATTATATCGGGTAAAAATTAAATATTGAAAAATTTCAATTTTTTAGTTTTAGGCCTATTCCCTTACAGAATATGCTGCTCATATGACTTCTTGTAACTTCCTTATCACAAACCATTATATATATATATATATATATATATATTGCCGTGGACTCAGGGACAGTCTCTGGATTACTCGCTTCAGCTCCTAAAAATCATTCAAGCCCCACGAATTGGGCGTCATAAAATTGCCGTGGAACCTTTTACTAAGCTTCTACTAAAATCTCAAGCCTCACGAATTTTCCCAATATAAAACTTTTTCTAAAAATTTTTAAAAAACATTCCTTACCCTTTTATTAAGGCCGCCTTCGAATTTCTTCTGCTTCCCTGACTAGCTCAGCAATCGGCCTCTTCTTGAATACCTAATTTTACATTCATACCTGTTTCCCACTCACACACCATTAAATAAAATTACCAAAATAATACGACAATCATACAACCTTTTATTTACACCTATTAACAGATAAAATATATTTACACATGTTTCCAAACAGTTTGATACAGTAATTATCAGCTCAATATATTTTATGTTTTAAAGTTCTTGATTTTTATAATTATTTTAAACAAATTTGATTAAATATGAGTAGTTGGGCCCCACATATAACCCTAAATTGACTTTACACTGGAGTATTGTGAGCTTATTATAACCCAGTTTTGTTTGTATATGCTTTTTAAAATCTTGCATTAATTAAAATAGATTTATAGACCCGTCTACCGTTACAACTCAATTTATATCCTCAATAAATTTTGATATTTACTAAATACACCCTTTTTCAATACTCAAAATTAGTAAATTGTCCTGTACATGTATCTTTTAAAAGAAGTTTCTAAAACCATAAATATACCACCAAAAGTCAAGCACACAACACAAAAATTCCACAAATATTTATAAAACAACACAAATTTCAAATAAATTACCTGGAGAATTCTTCAGTCTTCATTCCCGTCGGAGATGATTACCAGAAAACCCCTCGGCGTTGTTTCCATTTACTGTGCTGCTCAGCGGATCCACGGACCTCTACCATCTGATATCTCTGCAAGCCCCATATATCGTGCATCCATTTAATAATTTTTATCGTAGTAGCCGGACCTTTTTAATTAAATACACACTAACTCGTACGTTACGTTAATAATTTGATGTCCGCTACTACCGTTTTATACTTTCAACTACTATATTAACGGTAACATTACTACACATACACAAAATACTCACAAGAAGCTTTATTATTATCGTGATCTTTATCAGTATTCAGCACTTGATTGAAGTAAAAAAGAAGAGAGAGCTAATAACTCCGTTTGGGTATTTATATTTTTCCAAACCCCCTTAGTGGAACCGGTTTCGCCTGAAAAGATTATTTTCCAAACGATTTCTAAAAATTTTGAGTGTAACCGTCACTAAATTCGGAAATTTCTCTCGTCCTACGTACTGCCTATATCGAAATCGTTTTCTACTTTCGCGTGGGCGTTCGTTTTTAAAACTGTTGGTTTTCGACCAATGACAAAGTTTTCTGTCGTCACCAAACTCTTCCAAAGCGCTAGTCGTCTTTATTTTATACATGTTCGCTGTCTGCTTTAAACCCCCACTTGAGTTACAGAAAATGGATATTGCCGACGTCTTACATCCACTCCACGTATATGTCTTACGTGACTTTCAATTTAAACGCTGCTCTATATTTATTTCTATTTGATGTATATTACCGATTGTTCATTTCACTCTCTCCTTAAGATGTTTGTTACCGTAGCTGTTTGTGCAAACGGACGGTTGAAAGCAATTTCTATGAAATCTTATTTTAACGTACATAAAAATTCTGTGAACGTAACCTTTAACAAGCAGGTGTTCCTGTTAATATCGACCGTTTAAAAATAACAATTCCTCGATTTGCTGCTTCTTGGTGTCTGACCGCATTTCTGACATTTTATATAAGAAAATGATTTACATGAATACTTGCATCTCTGGCGAGTTTCTTCGTATATTATTGTTGCCCATCAAGCCTTACGTCTTTTGGTGGAACATAAGAGGTCGTTGCAGAACGTGCCTTTTCAGCTGCAATTTTTTTCAGTTTCAGATTTTTTGAATAATT
The DNA here is from genome assembly GCA_036346225.1 of Platerodrilus igneus. Taxonomy (NCBI): domain Eukaryota; kingdom Metazoa; phylum Arthropoda; class Insecta; order Coleoptera; family Lycidae; genus Platerodrilus; species Platerodrilus igneus. The sequence goes on along the minus strand of JARFIW010000229.1, from coordinate 300,726 downwards.
GTCGACGCCTACTTCATAAACAACAATATATCTGCTCGAAAATCAAAGTCTTATGTTGGTAGTTTCACCACGCTGTTTTTCTACTCGTTTGTAAAGTAACCAAGCATTCACTATCATTTGGTCAAGGGTGATAAAATAAACGTATGTACCACTTTTTGAAACGAATTTTTATATTGTACCTGCCAATAAGGTATCCATAAGATCGACGCCTCCATGTGGCGATTATACTCATTATTACATTCGGCACTCTATCTCAATCCGTTTTTTGCTTTCTGTCAAATCTTTCTAAAGTTGCCTTTAAGTGTTCCTATATGTAGACAGTAGGCAAACAGTTTTATTATCTTTCAGCCAATACATGAGATATCGACACCATCATAGTTGCAAACATATTCATGAGATGTGCCTCTTGCCATTTTCTTGAATTCGTTTTCTGTTGGCAGCTTGCAGTTTGGAATTCTGGACCTTCTTACTGTACCCAAAGGAAATATTCCTTTTTGCTAGACATGATACCAAAGGAAGGCTGGTGTAATAGTTATCAAAATACAGCACATAATTTTGATTTATGGAACAATTCTACATAATCGTTGAACTAAATTTCGGTAGCTAGATCCTCCTCAGTGTTACACGAATTCATGGTTGCCTTTTCAACATATACCTCAAAGTGATAAGCAAAGCCAGATATACCAGCTAGAATAAATAATTTGATGCCCACTTATGCGGCTTAGCAGGCATATATTGCTTCAGAGAATGCCTGCCTTACTACACATCTGCTCGTCGAGCGATAACTGTTTTTCAAGTGGAATAGATTGATATTTTGACAAAAGCTGTCAATAATACTAATTTTGAATAATTTGTCGTAGTTGGGATTATCTTTTGGAACCATTTTACTATTGTCATTGAAATGTAAGAACTGGCGTATTTTGTCAAACCTCTTTTCATAATGCTTGTTTTATTTGAGTAAAACCTAAATTGGTACTCAATAGGACCGGATCTTCGGCATATGTACGATAGACATATAAATACATATGCCTAAATATTTACGAAGATCTTGTTTGGTAATACCCTTATTTGGTTTTTTGTAATGAATATAAGTTTGAATAATATCTTTTGCAGAATGTCTTCAGAAACAAAATATGGAAAAATGAATACGGAGTACTTAGATTCATAATTTGTGGAGATAATTGTTCAATACCTTTGAAAGATTTCACATCATCATCTAGGATCAAATTCTTTTTCTTCCAGGTGACCGTTTTTTTTCTTTTGCATCCAAAACTTGCTTATTCGATGTTACTAGAGTCACGTTAGTTTCATGGTCTCCTGTCTGCTCGCCTATTAAATCCCGTCTTCAAACTCAATGGTAGCATTACGAATATCAACCTCGTCGATTTTAAATCGTCTTCCAAATCGGATTCATCGTCATCCAATCCATCCACACTGCACATATCATCAAATAAATGCTCAGAAATTCTAATTCAACCTCTGGATGGTTTGTGTTTATTCATTATGACGGCAAGTGTGCGTTACTGAATTCACTATGTATCAGCTTTGATACGCTCAAGTCGTAATTATATCGACTGATATGATAAAAAATATTTTACTTAGATCGTAAAACAAAACTATACTTACATTTTTGCATAATATTTTCAACAATAAACAGTCAATTCTGGAAAATTTGTGATTATTCCAAACACGTGGTAAACTCTAAGACAAACAAAAACTACCATCATTTCACGTCCTCTGTAGCATAAAATTGAGCGATTTTAGATCTAATTAAATTGGAAATAGGTATGCCAGAATTGCTACACAACGTTACTAAACGAAAATATTTAATACAAGTTGGAAACAAGTTAGTTTTTAGGTTGTATCAGATACGATACAATACGTTATGTAGGGTTAATACTGCCTTAACATTAAAAAACAGAATTGCGAAGATTTGTAGTCCAATTTACCTGAAAGCAAATCTTAAACAATTGCAACAAACGCTATTAAACATTGGATACCCTATACAATTAACCAAGAAACTAAAACAAAACAATCACAACCTAAAAATATACAAACTCAACTTATTACACATAAAACACTATCATATATACACTAACCAACTCAGTCTTTTTTAACATGCTACAAACTTCAAAATTGAAAATTTCAGCTAAATATGAAAATAACGTCATACACACTTTTACAAAAATTAAAGACAAAACTCCAAAAGCACGTCAAAACAATATTATATATAGCATCTCCTGCAGTTGCAACAAACAATATTTGAGCCAGTTGAAACAACGGTTGAGGAATAAAATTACACTACGCAAAAGTGACTAAAAATTACTAAACGATCTTGTGCTTTATCTATACATTTACATGATTATCATTACTAAGTAGACTTTTACAATACAAAAATATTAAATGTAGAAAAAACATACAAAATAAATGATTTTAACAACTATGGGTAATTTAGTTCCCAAAGAAGATTAAAAAAACAAAACAAACCACAACAAGCATGCAGGGAGTATTTGCATTCTAGAAGTATGAGCCATTTTTATGATGTAGCAATCAACCGCAACTTTTCGTGTTCTTATCTCTAATGAGCTGTTAGTTTAAAATTTATTGAAATCTTAAAAATTATCCATGCTTTATTAATAAATAAAACTCACAGCTGGTTATCTCGCTCCCTTACAAGCTTCGTAATAGTTATACCCATTAAAACTTTTTATGCTATCTAGTTTCATAGTCTTTTCCGGTGTTATTGTGTTCCTCAAGCTGAGGTACATTCATTCACGGAAAATAATTAGCTTCTTTACGTAATTAAAATATATTTTAAAACTATCCCGAAAACAGTTTTTTTGAAAATAAGCTACTTTGCATTAAAAAACGGCAATTGTGTTGTTACGTATTGAATTAGATAACGTTTATTGACTGATATTTCTAAAAATGTTGAATGCATTGTTGAATTTACATTTTAGAAAAGTACGGATTGTTATATTCTCAAGGGCTAGAACCTGTTTTAAATGATATATTTTAAATAAGATAACTTGACACTGAAGTTTTTTAGTATTCTTAAAGTGAAGGAATCTTTGCATCTTAGAATCGTGTTACAGTCTTTTCAATTTGCTTAAATACAAAAAAATTGTTCCCAACTGACATTTCTAAGAGAGTAAATATTTACACACTGTTTTTCAATGAAATGAACGTTTTTCAATGATAAGAATTATTTTCAGATTGAGTATTGTTCTTAAAAGGTATATTTAAACATTATATGTACTTAGAGTGTGTTATTTTACATGGGATTTCATTTTATGTGCTTAGGAAATACGCATACCTTTACAAAATTATTATACAGAGTAAAAATTAAACATTGGAAAATTTATTTTTCTTAACTTTAGTTTGGCTTGTTTTCTTAGAATGTAGTGCTCAGTGACCTCTTATGACCTGCTTATCAGATCTATATATATATATTCTCCTGTGAATGCGGGAACTGGGTCCTTTCAACAAAAAAATTCTAGTCCCGCCGATTGGGCGTCATAAACTGCTGTGATCCTGGTTTCGCTTCAGCTGCTCACCTAATTTTATAAACCTCCTCATTCATAAAATTAAACAACACATTCCTACCACAAACATCAACGAAAACTCTATTTACATCAATATTCAGAATACATTAAATTTTCAAATTAAATTTCAGCATAAAATTCAGTTTTAAAAATTTTTCAAGATTAATTTTATTATCACTTTAACGTGCATCCAGAATTAAAGTCCTAGTTGGATGCCTACTAATTAATATAACAATATAAGCAGACCGGGTCTGAGTATAAAGGAGCATCTACCACCCTTTACGTTAATTAACCAGGTTCGTCTAATTGAGCTCAAAGACATACCCAAAGTTTCATCATAATTCAGAACATCAATACTAAATACCCTTTCTTTAAACAAGCAAATTTCATCTTAAAATTAAAATTTTATGGTTAGTACAATTTCACTAATGTCCATTTAAAATAAATCAATTATAACGTTATTCAACACACACAAAATGTCAAACAAAATAGTATAATAAAGTTATTCAACACACCAAAATGTCAAACAAAATAGTATAATTTACCTGAAGGTTACTGTCCTCGTAGCTTTAATGTACATCGTCCCTTTAGTTAATCACACCCCAACAGGATTATATTTACGGCTTCTAATTCTCAACGCTTTTAAAATTTTCTCCATCACCATTTATTTAAAGTTGTTTCGGGGCTTTTCCGGAACTCATCTGTGTATATCTGACCCTTGTTTCGTGGATCCAGACACGTATTTGAACCATATAATTATTAACACCCCCAAAAAATAGCAAAGAAATTCATGCGTCTTTCACCAATATACGCCAAAACTGCCTACTTTTGTGTATACATTTGTCGTTGTAAATTTTGCTAATTGGTACAGTGATACTAAATTTTATTACCTTGTATCTAAGTGCACTGAAGTACATTCATGTTAGCACGTAAATAACAAACTATTTTGAATCACTAAAATATACGAGCAAACTTTAAATTATTTTATCAAACTAAAATGCACTGTTTAACATCTTCAATCAAGTCGCGGATGTAAGAGCTTTTAACGCATCGAATAGTCAAAAGTCTAAGAGGCCTTGTTTATATTCACCTCATATATAGCAAAAAACCTGTCTTCGGTCTGTTCCCCAAAACGGGTAATTCTAAAGAATTTCTCATGCCATGTTCCCAGTCCGTCGCTCGCGCGTCGGTTTTACAATTTTCACTCGCCCCTTTAAATCTCAGAAATTCTCCACGGCACGCAAACATGTCCGAGAAAAACTAATTAATTTTGTACAGAAATTGTTTTTCTACCTCTGATATTTGCATCCTATTTTCAACCAATAGTGACCCTCGTGACGTTGCTTAAATCACGCCTTTACTATATGTGTCTTTGCTTGACGCATTTCTCTTTCCTTTTCTAACCTGTTCGTATTGGTGCAAATTTATTCTTTATTATCGATTATATTTTAGTCCATGTAGAGTGTGAAATAACCCACCTTTAGCATTTTTGTAACTATTATGCGACGGTTTCTAAAGATTCTCTGAACCATTAATTATCTGCAAAATTTTCGCCGTACATATTTAAATACGCAGGTGTTCAAAATAATATTAATTCTCAGAGCTTTATTTTCTGGTATTATAATCTTGGATTTTCACCGACTTTTATCTTTTATTAATAATGGTTTAATTTCCAATTAAAATTGACTTCTATCCTTTCATATTTAGCGAATACAAGTTAAATATTAATTATTATGTGTACACTCTGTTTAATACCGGTTACTTGAAATAGAGTTAATTAAGATAAATTTTACGTAATTTCCATTTGTTTAGGAATAATTACATTACAAGGAGCTTTTTAATACTGTTTCTTTTCATATAAAGCGTCTTGTACATGATTTTAAATTCTTATTTTTACTGAAACGACCGAATTTATTTATGCTTCATGGTTTTAATAAAGCGTATTATTTAATAAAATTCCTTATACACGGTGATTAAAATTATTTGATGTGATTATTTAATTTTTACCCTGGTCTAAATATGAGTATTTTCCCTATTTGAATACAAATAATCCCACTTTTTGAATGCAAATATAAAGCATTTAGACAAAAAAAATTACAAAAAACATTGCCTATCTCTCTCTACCCTTATCTATCTAACTTACCTACTTTGTCTCCAATCAAAAAAAATATTTACACCTATCCTATATCCCTATCCTATTCCTAACTCTCACCTAATTCTATAAACTGAAATTATCCCTACCTTCATCCTACTTATCCATCTAATCCTATATATATCCTATATACCTATCCTATTCCTAACTCTCACCTAATTCTATAAACTGAAATTATCCCTACCTTCATCTTACTTATCCATCTAATCCTATATACATCCTATATACCTATCCTATTCCTAACTCTCACCTAATTCTATAAACTGAAATTATCCCTACCTTCATCCTACTTATCCATCTAATCCTATATACATCCAATACCTATCCTATTCCTAACTTTTAACTAATCTTCCTATACTTAACCTATCTTATTTTCTTCCTACATTTACTCTTTATTCTCATCCTAAACCTATTCCTAATTATCTCCCATATTTATCCTATACCTAGCTTTATTTTCTATAAACACTTACTTCTACTTTTCTATATACACCTATCTCTATTCTTATCTTATTTAAATTTTATTATTATACACCTATTTCTCCTGTGGTGCTAGTTTCTCGGTATAAAGGAATAGTAGGTTGACGTGAAACCGTCCTCTCATTTCCCGTACCTACTTTTAATAAATATATGCACTCCTACTACTTCACCTATCTCAAAAGGTCCCTCATATGGGTATAGTTTTAAATGTCATCCTATCTCTCTTTACTCTCAAGCTTTTTACTACTACCTGGTCTCCCACTTTAAATTTTACCCTCTTTCTAATTCTTGCGTTCATCTTCCTTGTATATTTTCCAGCTCTCTTTTAACCCTCCCTCACATCTACCAAAAGTTGTTAATTCATCGTCCCTGTTTCTACTAAACGCGTCTGCTATAAAATTATTTTCTCCCTTTTTTAATCTCAAAGTCAAACTCCTGTAGTAACAACCCCCATCGATATACTCGATTGTTAGAAAATCTCTTTCATCAACGCCACAACCCGAATGATCCGTTTCGATTACAAAATGTCTTCCTATCAAAAAAATTTTAACTTCGTAACACCAAACACCACTGCAGCCATCTCCTTTTCACTAATCGTGTAATTTACTTCATGCGGCTTCAGTGCGTGAAACAAAAGATATGGGCACCTTTTCCCCTCTTGTCCTTTACAACTCTGCTGCTAATGCACTATCCGATGCATTCCTCAGTACCCAACTCAAATCTATGCCTCAAAATTAGTTGGTCGTGAAATTGTTCCAACAGTGTTAGATATTGCCTCTTGACTTTCCGTCCAACTCCATCTTACTCCCTTCTTCAGAAGTTTAAACAATGGACCCGCTTTTTCAGCAAATCGCGGTACAAACTTTTTATAAAGTTAAGGACCCCAAAAGCTCTTAATTTCCTAATGTTATTAGGTCTCAATGTCAAAAGTTCGGACAATCTTTCTTTATCGATACACATACCTTGAGTGTTCACCACATACCCCAGAAATTTAACGGTTTTAAAAAATTCACATTTTTCTATATTCAGCCTCAATCCTGCTAACAAGCTCTAATAATATCCGTTCTAAATGGATAATGTTGTTCCTCAGTTTCCAAAAATTAAAATATCATCCACATAGTGTATGCAGAATTGCTCATATGCTCCTAAAATTGCTTGCATTGCCTTAATTAATGCTGCACTTGACGTTGACAAACCATACGGTACTACCTTAAAATTATAGATTTTTCCTCTACGGAAAATCCTGTGTACCTTCTCGAATCTTTTGTAATGGAATCAGCCAGAATGAATTCCTTAAATCTAATTTACTAAAAATAAACTTGCCACTTAATCTCGTCAAAAGCGTGTCCATGGATGGTGGACAATGGGGTTTGGTCCGTTGATTAATTTTCGTGCATCTAAACATAAACGAATGCTATCATCCTTTTTCTTAACTACCACCAACGGATTTATGAAATGAGTGTTTGATACCTCTATTATGCCATCTTCCAACATTTTATTTAATTCTGCCTTCACCTGCTCCCGATATGCTGCTGGAATTGGATAAACCTTGTCTTGAACGGTTCTGAATTATCCACTTCCAATTTCATAGCCTAACGCTGTGCTTGCTTCTACCCCACTAATTCTGCATGTTTTTGTAATAAAGCTTGAACCTCTACTCTCCTATCCTCTGGACATCTTATTGTGTTGATCTGTTTACCTTCATCATCCTCTACCTCTACTACATTAATACTAAACCCCGTGTCATCCTCTGTGACTTCATAACTGCCCTTCCATGGCACTACCCTATCCTTAATCCTTATTACCTTCCTTTCCATATCTATCAAAACCCTAACTTCATCCACAGTCAACACCTAAAATGCTCTGAAACTTCAGTCCAGGTACAATTACAAACTCCTGTTCACAGCTTAAACCTCCTATATCTATCCTAAGCACCACAACACTATTTACTACAGCAAACTTCTTTTTTTTGGAGCTACTAAATGGCTACGCTTTATAGGCATAATTCTATCACAAACCTTATCCCTAATTTTGCTGACGAATTCCTCCGATATTAAACTCGCCTCTGCCCTGTATCAAGTAATACTTCTACATTATTCTCAAAATTTCTAATTAATAATTGGCAAACATAATTTTTCCTTAGTTTTGGCTCTACTTCCTCCTCAATTTTGAAAAATTCACGTGGATGTTCATATACATTTACACTGAAATCTAGTGGTCTGTGACGTTCTAAAAATCCTGTCCAGGTCTGTTTTCCCTACTCGGTCCTGGTCTAGCCGTCACCTCAGCGTATGTCCTAGGCGTTTCCACTCGTTCCGTGTCTGTATTAGCAGTCCCGCTCATGTCTGGTGAACTATTCATTCTGGTAGGTCCCGGTCTCGTGCAGGTCCCCTTCCTAAACTATTACTCCTAACGTATGGTCGTCTGTGTTCCCAATTCTGTCGCTGGTATCCGTAACTATTCCCCCTTCTAGCATAGTTGTCCCGTCTATTGTCAAACCTAATTGTGTTGATCTGTCTTTCCCTGTTATCCCGAGGTCGTCCACTACTTACGTCGTCGTACCTCTGCAGGTATTCCAAAAACATTTCTCTGTCCACTATGTTCTGTAGTGCTACGTGCTGTCTTATGTCTACCTCGAAGTGTCGTGATAAATACTTAATAATTTGTCGGTCCGTCAGTGGTGGGTTCAGTTGCTTTTATGCTATACTTGCGTATAGCATATTGCTCCTACTTCCTGAAAATTCTCCTTAAATTCCCTGTGATTAAGTCGTCTCGTACCTGGTCTTGTCTGTGGTCACTCAGTAGTGCTTTAAAATTTGTTTTCAAAGTCCTGATACGTGTCTATGTCCTGTCCTACTAAATTGTACCATTTGTTTCCTTTAATAAAGCCTTTATCGTATTCAGTTTAGTCTGTTCGTCAAATAAATTTCCCACTAGATTTCTTACGCTATTAATAAAAATTTGTGGATTTACCCTGTTATCGCCATAAAACTTCATGTGTTGGTCCAATGATACTCCACCTGTAGAAAATCTGGGACCATCCCCGTTAAATTTGACATGTTGTATTTGATACTACTAACTTCGGTTCTACCCTGCCTAACTGATCCCTACATGAGTCCGTTACTTCAGTCATTTTTACATTTATCTCTTCTTCACAAAAAATGCGTACTTCGGACCTTAAATGTCCCATTTCCTGTCGAAGACCTGTAATATCACGCTCATTTTTTTATTTTCTACTTCCCCAGTTTCACGGTAAGACTATCTTTAAATTCTGTAAATTCTTTAGTATTTTGTTCAATTTTCCCGCTTATCTGCTCTAATTTTCGGTTGGACTCCTCCCTAGCTCTATTAGATTCATCCCTAGCTCTATTAGCTTCATCGTTCATCCTCTCTAGCATTCTCATTATCATCTCGTTTCCTTGATCCCCTGATTCCGTCCTCGACTGACTCTACTGCCTCCAGCTTCTTCCATTTTCAAATTTTCCCACACAATGCACTATCGTCACTTCCAATTTCCACTCCTTGACTCCTTAACCACTCTTTTCTCTGCATACGTTCTAATCACTCTCCACACTCTAAATTCTCTTAAATTTATACACACACAGAAACCTCTCTCTCAGATCGCCAGTTTCCTGGAATAAAATCACAAAATTTTATTTGGAACTCGAGCCCACGTTGGGCGCCATGAACTGCTGTGATATTCTCCTGTGAATGCGGGAACTGGGTCCTTTCAACAAAAAAATTCTAGTCCCACCGATTGGGCGTCATAAACTGCTGTGATCCTGGTTTCGCTTCAGCTGCTCACCTAATTTTATAAACCTCCTCATTCATAAAATTAAACAACACATTCCTACCACAAACATCAACGTTAACTCTATTTACATCAATATTCAGAATACATTAAATTTTCAAATTAAATTTCAGCATAAAATTCAGTTTTAAAAATTTCAAGATTAATTTTATTATCACTTTAACGTGCATCCAGAATTAAAGTCCTAGTTGGATGCCTACTAATTAATATAACAATATAAGCAGACCGGGTCTGAGTATAAAGGAGCATCTACCACCCCTTTACGTTAATTAACCAGGTTCGTCTAATTGAGCTCAAAGACATACCCAAAGTTTCATCATAATTCAGAACATCAATACTAAATACCCTTTCTACTTAAACAAGCAAATTTCATCTTAAAATTAAAATTTTATGGTTAGTACAATTTCACTAATGTCCATTTAAAGTAAATCAATTATAAGTTATTCAACACACACAAAATGTCAAACAAAATAGTATAATAAAGTTATTCAACACACACCAAAATGTCAAACAAAATAGTATAATTTACCTGAAGGTTACTGTCCTCGTAGCTTTAATGTACATCGTCCCTTTAGTTAATCACACCATTCCAACAGGATTATATTTACGGCTTCTAATTCTCAACGCTTTTAAAATTTTCTCTATCACCATTTATTTAAAGTTGTTTCGGGGCTTCTCCGGAACTCATCTGTGTATATCTGACCCTTGTTTCGTGGATCCAGACACGTATTTGAACCATTTAATTATTAACACCCCCGAAAAATAGCAAAGAAATTCATGCGTCTTTCACCAATATACGCCAAAACTGCCTACTTTTGTGTATGCATTTGTCGTTGTAAATTTTGCTAATTGGTACAGTGATACTAAATTTTATTACCTTGTATCTAAGTGCACTGAAGTACATTCATGTTAGCACGTAAATAACAAACTATTTTGAATCACTAAAATATACGAGCAAACTTTAAATTATTTTATCAAACTAAAATGCACTGTTTAACATCTTCAATCAAGTCGCGGATGTAAGAGCTTTTAACGCATCGAATAGTCAAAAGTCTAAGAGGCCTTGTTTATATTCACCTCGGTATATATAGCAAAAAGCCTGTCTGTCGGTCTGTTCCCCAAAACGGGTAATTCTAAAGAATTTCTCATGCCATGTTCCCAGTCCGTCGCTCGCGCGTCGGTTTTTACGAATTTTTCACTCGCCCCTTTTAAATCTCAGAAATTCTCACACGGCACGCAAACATGTCCGAGAAAAACTAATTAATTTTGTACAGAAATTGTTGTTTCTACCTCTGATATTTGCATCCTATTTTCAACCAATAGTGACCCTCGTGACGTTGCTTAAATCACGCCTTTTACTATATGTGTCTTTGCTTGACGCATTTTCTTTCCTTTTCTAACCTGTTCGTATTGGTGCAAATTGATATTCTTTATTATCGATTATATTTTAGTCCATGTGGAGGTGAAATAACCCACCTTTAGCATTTTCGTAACTATTATGCGACGGTTTCTACAAGATTCTCTGAACCATTAATTATCTGCAAAATTTTCGCCGTACGTGATATTTAAACTACGCAGGTGTTCAAAATAATATTAATTCTCAGAGCTTTATTTTCTGGTATTATAATCTTGGATTTTCACCGACTTTTATGCTTATTATTAATAATGGTTTAATTAACTCCAATTAAAATTGACTTCTATCCTTTCATATTTAGCGAATACAAGTTAAATATTAATTATTATATGTAACTCTGTTTAATACCGGTTACTTGAAATAGAGTTAATTAAGATAAATTTTGCACGTAATTTCCATTTGTTTAGGAATAATTACATTACACGCAGAGCTTTTTAATACTGTTTCTTTTCATATAAAGCGTCTTGTACATGATTTTAAATCTCTTATTTTTACTGAAACGACCGAATTTATTTATGCTTCATGGTTTTAATAAAGCGTATTATTTAATAAAATTCCTTATACACGGTGATTAAAATTATTTGATGTGATTATTTAATTTTCTACCCTGGTCTAAATATGAGTAATATATATATATATATATATATATATATATATATATATTGCCGTGGTACTCGGGTACGATGCTTACCAACCATAAATTATTTTCGAAATTTTTATAAAATTTAAAAATTCGACAATAAACCAATTAATGTCCCGACACGAGTTGATTATATTTATAGATGATATCTCTATTAAAATGTAATTTCGGCACACTTAACCGCGTATTTAATAAAGCGACTATCACCTTGTACTATAATTTAACTGATTTAGTAATACTTACAACTCGTGATACTTAGCTACGTTGTTTGGAGCGATCGAAAACTTAAGGGCCCTCACCACGTTCTCTAAAAGCATTTATACCTTCGAATGTAACCTCTCCATACCTGCTTAACGCGAAATCCCCTGTTAACATCACACATTCTCGCAATTTTGCACACAACTCCACTTTCAAATGCGCGAATTTTAATACTTCGTTATAAAATTTCAAGAATAGCACGCTCCGCTATCTTCGTGCTTGTTTCAAATCAAACTAACATATCGACCAATCGTAGACCTCGTGACGCTTTACAAATCCCTCCTATCCTATTAGTATCTCTTATTTATGTGTTTTCTCTGTCCCTTTCTACCCTGGTCTGAGTGGTACAAAATCGATATTCCTGACTATCTGCTGTCTAAACACACATGGACTTGCGAACGTGACTTTAAATAACCCCTGTTTAGTATTTCATGCTAAAACATTCAACCGTTTCCAATATACGCAGAATCTGCATGTTTATCAACTCAAATTTATTAGAACATGACATTTAAAAGTCTGCAGGTGTTCGATCGTAACGATTGTTTTAAATACAATTCTCCGAGCTTCGTTTTATGGTACTTTAACCCTCTTGATATATTCGTTTGTTAGCAACGCGTTTCACCTTGGGTTTTTACAGGCTTTTATGCTTATTATATATCAATAATTGTTCAATTAACTCCAATTAAATTAATAAATGCATGGCATTGGCTTCTGCCATTTAATTCTTTGCAAAGCTATTAAATTTTTAATTATTATTTGTACAATTTGATGAATACCCGTTACTTAAAATAAATTAAATTAATTAATATAAATTTCGCACGTACTTTCTGTTTGTTCCTTTATACAGGGTGTTTTGAAATTCTTTCGTTTGTATTTATTTTTAACCCTTTAAAACCACGCCGCACGCCGATGTAATTAACGTCCAGTTTCCTGCTGTACGCCACTGCTCTGTGTTTTCTTAATATTCTAATTTTAATTATGCCATGACTAACTCAGTTTAATTCACACAGAGTGCACGTTACAATGATCAAATAATTTACCCTTTTTCCCTTAAATCTTACCTGCTTAGAATGATAAAACGAAGTCGATCAATATTTGTATAATGAAAAGAAATAATCTCTTCACTTCACAGTTTTGTAATCTGACAAATAAACCCCTAAATCAATTAATAATATTTAGATTATTTATCCAAAACTGTATCTCGCATTCTTTACTTTAAAGTCACCAAAAAAGACACTTTCACTGGAAAATCTAAGACGTTCAAAACCTTTCCTTCTTTTTACGTAAATTTCTACGTATAGAAATATTTTTGTTGACTCCTTGCAAAATAGAAAAATATAGTCAGTGTTTAAATTAAAATTTGAAATGATGCCTTATACTAGTTAGCCTAGACCTGTGGTTTTTGTGGCGTGTCCTTCTTTCTTTTCCCCTTTTATCTGCTGCTGCGTGTTGTAGACCAACACCCTTTTATTATCTTTAATCGAGTTGTTTCGCTAAAACAACGTTCTGAATTGTGCTCCTTCACGTGAGTTTGAACCAATAATTTTATTCAGTATTGTTAATTTTTGTTTCCGAAATTTACCTCGCGCTTTACTTAGATTTCCCGGGTGCAACTTAGATTTCCTGGGCGCTACTCAGATTTCCTGGATGCAACTTAAAGCCCTACATTATAAATATTTAACCTAAATTAATTAACAAATTTTTACTCACGTTTTTCAGCAAACGGCGAAAACTTTTTTATATATCTTCACTATAATTTGTTCTCAAATATTATATAACGCTACTTTTCACAAATTTTAATACTTTAATTTGAAATTTATTTCGACGCGTAAAATTTTGAGTAACAGTGAATGCAGCTTCGACGTCGTTCAAATTGAGACTAAGCTTCTTATCAAATTCTGGGCGTTATACAGCTTATCCTATCTAAATTTTATTGGTTTATATGAACTATCGTTCAAAGTCTTGTAGCCAACCATAGGTTGTTTTGGATATTCCTAGGAGTTTTACAAGTTTAATTCTGAGGAAACTATTCCGTGATTACGTATTCTGCTCGTATTTTTATTATTTCACGACCTTTGACTGCTTGTTTTGTTATTATTACTGGAAATTTTAATTTACCTTGGTTTTTAATTTAGCTTATGGCTCTTGTTTGTGTAGATAAAGCTTTTGGGGAAATGAACTAATAAACTAATGTAACATGAATGATGTAAATCAACATGTTTCCGTTTATATCTTGTATTTAAAACTTATTTTGAAATGTGCGTTGCTTATCAAAGCGCTTTACTATATTCTTTATTTATCGCATGCTTAATTGCGTGATGACTTACTAGGTTTTATCTTATTCCATGCGTATCTAATTGTATATAAATTTATGAACGCTTCTTGAAGTAGTTTAATTGCGTGTGAAGTTATCTCTCTGCTGAATATGTGTTCTATTATTGAAAAACGCGCTTACTGGCATTGATTAAAGTTAATTGCGCTCCTTATACAAGGTGTTAAATATTTGCTCTTTACATAATATGCGAATTATTTTTTTTTCATGCTAAATAAATGCAGTTTTCTAATCTCTATTGCTATTCATATTTACTACGCGACCCTTACGGCTCAATTTACCCCTAAATAACCCCCTTATCATAGCATTATATATATATATATATATAAATTAAAGCAACTAAAGTTTTCAATATGCGGAGCTGCCAGCATTCGTTCTTTGTTAGGAGTTACTTACTTTTCATTTATGTTTTCCACTTTTGTTATTCTATTTTGGATCGGTTATTTTGGTTTGTCGACAACAACTTTGTTTGATCTCAGTATTCCATACTTTTTCTTAAACGAATATGTATATAGTCGCGGAATAGATGCTCTTCCAGGTAGACATAAATTTTGGACGCTTTTGTCTTTGAAGCAACTTTTAAGGGTTAGTCAGCCCTTGCCCAGTATTTTTTGAGGGTTCTGAATACATGTCATAGTAAATAAACTAAACCGAAATTGTGTCATAGTGACATTTCTCAAACAAAGCGTATCGATTACTTTCTTAATCCTTTAGAACAGGAACGAACTAAAATGACTAAATGAGTCCCTTGGTCATAATTAGTTTTATCTTACACTTTAGAAGAACCCATTATGAAGCTTTCAATTAGCATTTTACGTAGGTGAACGTGGGAAAAGTTAATATCAATAAATTACACGGCATTATGACGCAATTGGTGCGAACGGTGCCTACAGCTGACACTATTTGGAAGAAAATAGTTGACTATAATGAGTTTAACGAACAGATTCTGTAATTAAAATAATATAACGGGCATTATTTGCGCAGCATAAACTAAGCACAGGCGTGACTCATAGCAAACAAATTAATACCTTAGGGTAACTAGAAATACGTACGAAAACTAATTGACGTTTGCATGTTAGCTATGCAAAATTTAATGAACATCTGTGTGAACCTGGCCAACCAATACATAATTTCTATTTTAACATAGCGCTCATTCATGGGAGGAGCACCTACTGAATCTGTTCGTTAAACGCTCTGTAGTGAAACATAATCCTGAAGAAATGCATACACTGTAATAGTGTCTCTTGTAATAAATTTGAAAATAAAAGCGCAACTTGAGCAAATGCAAAAATTAAGTTAAATTAATTTTTGTCGCGAAATCTATTTACTTAGAGTATCCAACACAATACAGCACTTTTGTTCATGTTAAATAACGCTGTACTTAATGAATAGATTATTTCACAAAGTAAATAACTATGAAGTTATTGTTGAGTTGTCCCAAAATAAACAATGTTAACAAACTTTAACTTTTAATATGGAATTTTACAGACTCTTCAGTAAGATGCTACCCGTAAAACGAGCGGGCCAGTAAGAAAAAACGAAATCATTAACGGAATGCTCGCCCGAATTACAGTAACAAATGAAGAGAAGACGGAAAGTGAGTACCACGCCAACAATCTCTATAGAACGAAACAACAGTGCGCACTATACAATTCGCTTTTTGTAGAACATCTGCAACTGAAAGGATAATAAAACACAAAACACCTGAAAAATACAACTCTATTAAACAACTTCTATGAACTTAGATAGCAAACAATATTAAATTGCCAATTTAAATACGAATATCTAAATTCTTCACTACAGAATAACATGACGAATTAAGATTCCGTATATTGAACTCGATGGTTATGGAAACCAGGACGATAGCGTAAAACAATTTTAAATTCTAAATACAACAATAAGGTATATAACCATACAAATAAATCTTAACGATTTACTTGCTAGATGTACCTTGACGATAACGATGCCGAGCTCGCATCACCAGCAACTATTAAGGCTGGTACACAAAACAAATATTTACAATAGTGCACTTAAGTGCAATTAACCAATCAACCACAATAATACTCACTAACACAACTGATGGATAATTGTCAGGTCTATCTAAAATTGAACATAGTTTTCCATTAATATAAAAATATTATCGTATCAAGCTACACTAAATTCTTATTCAAGTAATGACTATATTAAGTAAAAAAAAATGTGTTGCTCATTTCTAAATATCCACCTGCTATAAGCAAATCAATGTACTTTAAGTAGATGAAGCAATCGTACCTATTGACACTTAATGATGTTCGTTTACGTAAGCTTTCGAGGGTCTTAAGTAATTGTCAAGTCCTGCCCCCATCATAACTCCTTCTGCATACAACGACACTTAAACAAAATGCATGGTAACGACAACGTGAAATTTCTGTACTACGGTTGAGTAAGCAATAGTTCAAAGAACCCAAGAAATGGAGCATTAAAATTTGAAAATATTGGTTACAAACCGGGCTGAAAATTTTAAAATTTCTACTAAAAAACATCACTCTTCAATTATCTATCAGTCCCGTAAAATTAAAAAGCTAGTTTTTCATCATAAAGAGTTTGTAAATGCCTGATTGGTTTGACATTATTTAGCATTGAAAGAAAAACACGAACTATCGCTAGAAATATAATGAACTCATTAAACCTATATATTTATAAAATTGTTTTCTGAAGAATAATCAGGGAAATTTTATGTAGATCAGAAACCCATTTGAGCATTATGCTATCTTACGAAGGTAACACAGCGGCTTTATCTAACTATAATTATACTAGCAACATTCAGGAAAATTCTTATCAAACGCTTGTCTAAATAAGAAACCAGGAAGTTTAATATAAACATGTGGACCTGTAAATTAAATAAAGGACAAGCAAAATTTGGTTGCTTATCTGAGGTAAACTCACACAATTAAACTGCAACGAACCTGTATATCTCAGTAAGTAGAAATTAAAATGGTTTTCGAATTAAGAAGGCAGTAAATTTACCAATACGAAATAGGTTGTAAAAAAGAATTACGGAGGAAATACGGAACATAGTCACAAATGTGCAGTAATTTTCTAGCAGAATCAATTAGCGGCTATAACGTGAGGGGAGAAAGAAGTACTGTATGCGCTAAGTAGTATAAGCTTTAGTCCAAGCATACTCTGTATTATGAACTGATGATGTTAGTTATTCCACTTCCTTGCTAGGTTCATTGCTCTACTAATTTCTGTCAAGATTATAGATATTATTTTAGTACATTTGAAAAGACGCATTTGTTGATAAACTTATTTCAATGCAATTCGAAAGACGCATTTATTTATAAACCTACGCTATAAATGTATTCTTCTACATCAAAATAATTCAGTATTTAGTATCCTGTGTATTTGTATTGTCTAAATGGGAATAGTTTGAAAATAGACGATGCAAGTGGATGTGGCGAGCAAATTTTCTCTTTAGAGCATGCAATACCTTAATCATTTTAGTATGCATACTTCTGGCGATTTACAAAATCCAAAACATAAATTACAGTAAAACGGTACATATACACTTTTCAGTGCATTGGATTTAGCAACTAAAATCACTAAAATCATTATATATTGTTTGAAACAAATGAGATTACTGTTACCATTAATTTTCATTCACTATAAAGGTAAGATACAAAAGTTTACAGAATCTATAATATTACAATTCTACCAGCAAGGGCCCATATTTTTTCCTAAACTATATACACGAGACTTTGCATATCTATGAAGTTCATGTCATATTTTCGTGACACTTTTTACTAAGCGAGAATGGCACGAGATCAATTCTCTTTCTCATAGCATTTTCCACTGTAACGCCCGAGTTTACATTGGAAGCAACGCATATTAAAATACTTTGAGATTATACTATACCATTGTACGTGATAAGAATTCTAAAATTCAGTTATTGTTTCAGCTTTGGAAAGACCAAGAATGTTTTAGAGTGTGTCTGTTTACTGGTTAACCTATACTCGATTTATTTGGAAGCGCTTCAACCGATTTACGTTAAAGTAGACATTGGTTTAAGGGTAGAATTGCACCGTTCCAAAATGACATGACTTGTCAAGGCTAAAGTAAAGTAAAAATATCTAGTTGCTTAAGTATTTGGATTTTGTTCGATCTTAGAAAACGTCGAGCCGTCATTATAACCAGTAAACAAAATTCTCACAATTTAGTGAATGGTTCTCAAATATCAAGTATATAAACGTATAAGTAGATAAGCCAGCTTTGTATCTTTTTGATCTTAGGTTTTTTTATAGGAAAATATATGTAAACGCCATTCTGAGAGGTTGAAGGGGTTCTAGAATACTTACGTATTTCAGTGAACTAAAAATTCAAACGATAGGTTTAATCAAATAAGTAGGAGTCTTTAATAAAGAACCAGACTAAGCCAGGTTCCCAAAAGGAGGCAGCGTTTTCGGTACGTGAGGTGGCGTTCTGAGATACACTTCTGCGATATGGAAAGCCACAGGAAATCACCACATTACTCTACAAGTAACCAGGCGTACCAAAAACATATTTAAACATAATGGCATCTCCTTGGGAAAGAGATTCAGTTGCTAAATTGGTCGCCCATTCAGATCTGCGAAATGAAACTACTTCGAAGGATGTGATTTGCAAGCTCGATAAGGAGAAAAGAATAACAAGGAACAGTTTACGAGTAGGGGCCAGGAATGCTAGAAACATAAAGCAAGTAGATAAGCTAGGGGATTTGAAAATTGAAATGAATAGGTTAGCAGTAGACATAGTAAGGACTAGCGAAGTTCCGTAACCAGAGATGTGAATTTTAGGAGTAAAAACTTCAAGGTAATTCATACAGGATCAGGGAAGGTAATACGCGTGCGGGGATAATTATGTTTAAAAATATATGACGTTGTATAGAAAACAATTGACAAGGGAATGAAAGAGTACCCATGAATAGATTAGAATCTGAACCGATAATAATTCGTAAAGGAGCAAGAACATTTAATAGTTATGGAAAATATTAATGCAGTGGTAGGTGAGAGTTAGGAAGAAGCCGGCAGTAGGCTTATTTGTTTTAGGTACGATATGCGAAGTAGGTTGATAGAATTTTGCAACAAGCACGATTTAATAATCACAAATACATTATTTCAACATCGTGTTAGAAGACCATACAGTGAAAAGTGTCAAGAGACATACGTATATATTAAATGTGTTAAATTCTTATTAGACAACGGTTTAGGAATCAAGTAAAAAAACTGTAGAAGTTTCCAGAAGCAGATATAAACTTTGAGCAAAACATAGTAAGTATGAAAGCCGTACTTAAATTATTACAGTTTGAAAAAAAGAAACTAAAAGATGAAGATACCCACAAATACTTAAGAAAAAGTTAAACGAATTGTTGAACGATATCGAGAAAATTTCTACTACTGAAGAGGTATAAGCTAATGAAATATCATTAAATCCAGTTTAGATATTGCGGCCGAAGATATTCTGGAGTAGAAAATAAGAAAGCATAGGGACAAAAGATATTCTAAATTTGATAGAAGAAAGACGAAAATACAAAAATAGACCAACGAAGCAGACAAAACAGAAATACAACGGCACAAAATCAGAACTTATTCGTAAATACAGGAAAGCAAAAGAACAATCGATTAAGGAAAATTGCGAAGGGTTCAAACTAAGATAAAAATAGGAAAGACAGACGACGCATACAAACTAATTACAACAAATTGTAGGGATATAAAGACATATAGCAAAAACCGTGGTATGAGACATTTTTATAGAATATGTTAGGAAATTGGATTAATGACAAAAACATAAAAGAGACATTAAAAAGAATGACTTGGAATTTTGTATACTTAAAGACGAGTTTGAACTAGCAATAATGAACCTGAAAAGTAATAAGGCACCGGGTGCAAATAGAGTGCAAGCAGAAACCCTTAAGCCGCTAAAAAAGAACATCAGCTCCAGCTTGTCAGCTACATGCGTAAAACAGACGAGATGCCTAAATGTTTCAAATATAGCACCATAGTAACTATACCAAAAAAGAAATATGTGTATAGATTTGAAAATTTTTGAATAATAAGTTGAAACGGCACCGTGTCAAACATATTAACCAGAATTATACAACGATTAATGAAAAAACGGGGAGCACGAGAGGCCACTTTAGCATTAAGGGTGACAATGGAGAAAACATTACAAAAGGGAGAAAAGGTGTATATAGGGTTGGTAAATCTGGAAAAAGCATTCGACAATGTAAAATGGGAAAAAAATGTTCAAACTACTAAAAAAGATGGTAATGAATTATACGGATAGACGGATAATACGTAGCTTATACAAAGAGCAAACAGTGGTAACAGAAATAGAACAGGAACAAAGTGAAGTAAATGTAAGGAAAGGGGTGAGGCAGCGATGTGTGTTATCTTCATTAATTTTTAAAATGTTTTTCGAAGAGGCAGTAAATACTTTCAAATGCAGGACATTTGGCACTATTACACTGGAGCAAACTGTTGATGTGCTCAGATTTGCAGACTATTTAGCGGTATTAGCATCTAATAAGCGTTTTCGATTAAGATAGCTAATGCAGTTTGGTGATATTTAATCGCAAACTCGTCACATACGTCACAAAACATATCGATTGATTTACACACTTTTGCAACATTTTATATAGTCTATCAGCTTTATATATTGTACAGTATAATACTAATTCTCTATTTACACTTTATATCTATAAACGTATTTGGGGTATCAATTGCTACTCAGCCTGTCCGCGGTGCTTACATCCAGACGAGCTTTCCATCGATTTCTAGAGCCTTTGCTAGACATTATGACGCTGTTTACATTATAGTGATGAGCCACCCGCCGAATAACGTTCCTTGCAGTATTTTATTCAATGTAAGACGTCTCTAACAAATATATTAATAGCCGAGGATAAAATTAATATTCTGTTTGCAGATTCAGTTTCAGCTATCACAAATTTATAAAAAACGCCCATTATACTAGAAGACGCAACAATCGCGCTGATCTGTGTAATGACCTGAACAGGTTAGATAGTTATCTAAAAACTAATCATCTGCTTCAAAAAAGTATGGGAATTTCTTGTAAATGGTCCTTTATTCCGCCATACAGCCTAATGTTTTGGAGATTGTGCGAAACTAATGAAAAAAAATTTAGGTAGCATCTAAAAAGAGTAGTGGGATTAAGGCAATTAACCTGTGTACAATTTAACACAGGTTGCCTATGTTGAACTCACGGCCATCGTTCGGCCTGGCTAAAGAGTTGAATTAACAAGTGATTCCATTTTGAATGCCCAATACCCCAAAATTTAAATTCAAGGGTTTTATATAGAACTATCTTGTTCTAGAGCTGATCCAGCAAACACCTCTAACACCAGTAACTAAACAAACAGTAGCTAAAATCTCTTCACCACAAAAAACATTTAAAGACTAAATACGTATTTCGATTACTATATGGTCATTATCAGTAAAAAAATTTAATGAAATAGGCAAATAAAGTTGTTTTAGATCACTCCTAATTATACCCTCCTTATCAAGTAGACTGAAGTGAACCTTTCCAATATACAATTTACCAATGGTGCTTTGAACACTTTTATGGATATTCTCCTCACCATGTAAGCTAGTGATCTTTACAACACTAAGTATATTCAATTAGTGTTGAAGAGAAGCGTAACTCACATGTGAAGTACCTCGCTAAAAAATTATGTCTTGACAGAGTAACAAGAACCTCGACCATACCAACAAGAACTGCTGCCAACTAGTTCAGTGGGGAGGCTAGTGTAAGTGTTTCAAGAGGGTCCCGGAATCCTATCGTGTGGGAATTACCAGTTTTAACCGGGAATTATCTTGGATGCCATATAAGCTCAAAATGCAGGGGTTGTTATGGAGCACACCCAGAGGGAAAACAAGATAATGCCAAAACTCAAGACTAAGAATGATTCTGATCTACGTTTCATAGTCACATTGACCAAGTCCACGGAGGCAAAGCAAATCGTCGAGCTCCAGCATGTTCTGCACCCACGTGTACAAGGTGGAGATACCGCACCGACGTTCCGAAGTAGGATAATGCCATCGGTGCCAGCGATTCGGGCACACGCAGTCGAATTGCAAGTCCACGCGTAAGTGTGTCAAGTGCGCCGGTAACCATCTTATCGGCACTTGCCCCAAAAGCAAGGAAGTTCCTCCGGTGTGCGTCAACTGCGGTGGCGCGCATACAGCGAGCTATAGGTGATGCTCAGTATTCCCCAAGTCAAAGGTGGTTGCTTAGAGGCAACACGAGACGGCACCTAAGGCACAGGTCAGTGTCCGTCCTGCGAAGTCGACGCCGGGGGCAGCTGCTGTCGGAGCCCGCTCCTACGCCAGCGTCAACAACGGTACGGCTACGGCCGTCTCTACACCGACAGTATAGAGCCCAGCTCTTGCGCAAGTTGAGGACACGCATGCCCAGGCAGCCCAACCTACCCCCAGCGGTGGTACGACAGCCAGAGAGACACCGTCCTGTAGGAGCGCGCAATTAGGTTCACTCATCGGACTCCTCGCTGCAATCGACTTCCAGAAGCTGACTGCAATTGCCAGGAAGCTGCTGCCTATAGTCGCCGAAGCCAAAAATTTCGGCGATTTAGTCATGGGTTTAATTGCCTGCGGCAGGATCTCAGCGAACTCTCCCATTTTAATGGATAGATGTCGCGAAAACCAGGAACCCTGCAGATAGCGTTCTATAACGCGCGAGGGCTTTTGTGTAAGAGGTTTGAGTTGCTGGAGTTGCGTTGAGACACGACCTGGACGTTGTCCTGATGAACGAAACGTTTCTCAGGGCACGAGACGAGCCTAGGCTTCCCAACTACAGGCTGTTTCACAACAATCGAAATGGCGTCGGAGGAGGCACAGCGACGTACGTCAAGGCAAACCTGGAGCACTACTTGGTGGACCTGCCGGATCTAGAACGACTTGAAGCGACTGCAGTATGCATAGTACTAGAGGAATTTGGCCCTCTACGCCTGGTTTCTGTTTATAACCGGCCAGGTGGCGAACCGCTTAGCACGCAGGACCTGGACGTGTTGTTGGATGCAAGAGAACCTGTGCTTTTAGCAGGGGACCTCAACTCTAAACATCCGTCCTGGAATAGTCGGGTAGCTAATCGCAATAGATGCATACTCCGACAGTTTGCTGACGGACGTGAGGTCACGATCTAAGGACCGGAAGAACCCACTCATTGCGGTAATAGAGGCAGGCCAGACGTACACAAAACAAATATTTACAATAGTGCACTTAAGTGCAATTAACCAATCAACCACAATAATACTCACTAACACAACTGATGGATAATTGTCAGGTCTATCTAAAATTGAACATAGTTTTCCATTAATATAAAAATATTATCGTATCAAGCTACACTAAATTCTTATTCAAGTAATGACTATATTAAGTAAAAAAAAATGTGTTGCTCATTTCTAAATATCCACCTGCTATAAGCAAATCAATGTACTTTAAGTAGATGAAGCAATCGTACCTATTGACACTTAATGATGTTCGTTTACGTAAGCTTTCGAGGGTCTTAAGTAATTGTCAAGTCCTGCCCCCATCATAACTCCTTCTGCATACAACGACACTTAAACAAAATGCATGGTAACGACAACGTGAAATTTCTGTACTACGGTTGAGTAAGCAATAGTTCAAAGAACCCAAGAAATGGAGCATTAAAATTTGAAAAATATTGGTTACAAACCGGGCTGAAAATTTTAAAATTTCTACTAAAAAACATCACTCTTCAATTATCTATCAGTCCCGTAAAAATAAAAAGCTAGTTTTTCATCATAAAGAGTTTGTAAATGCCTGATTGGTTTGACATTATTTAGCATTGAAAGAAAAACACGAACTATCGCTAGAAATATAATGAACTCATTAAACCTATATATTTATAAAATTGTTTTCTGAAGAATAATCAGGGAAATTTTATGTAGATCAGAAACCCATTTGAGCATTATGCTATCTTACGAAGGTAACACAGCGGCTTTATCTAACTATAATTATACTAGCAACATTCAGGAAAATTCTTATCAAACGCTTGTCTAAATAAGAAACCAGGAAGTTTAATATAAACATGTGGACCTGTAAATTAAATAAAGGACAAGCAAAATTTGGTTGCTTATCTGAGGTAAACTCACACAATTAAACTGCAACGAACCTGTATATCTCAGTAAGTAGAAATTAAAATGGTTTTCGAATTAAGAAGGCAGTAAATTTACCAATACGAAATAGGTTGTAAAAAAGAATTACGGAGGAAATACGGAACATAGTCACAAATGTGCAGTAATTTTCTAGCAGAATCAATTAGCGGCTATAACGTGAGGGGAGAAAGAAGTACTGTATGCGCTAAGTAGTATAAGCTTTAGTCCAAGCATACTCTGTATTATGAACTGATGATGTTAGTTATTCCACTTCCTTGCTAGGTTCATTGCTCTACTAATTTCTGTCAAGATTATAGATATTATTTTAGTACATTTGAAAAGACGCATTTGTTGATAAACTTATTTCAATGCAATTCGAAAGACGCATTTATTTATAAACCTACGCTATAAATGTATTCTTCTACATCAAAATAATTCAGTATTTAGTATCCTGTGTATTTGTATTGTCTAAATGGGAATAGTTTGAAAATAGACGATGCAAGTGGATGTGGCGAGCAAATTTTCTCTTTAGAGCATGCAATACCTTAATCATTTTAGTATGCATACTTCTGGCGATTTACAAAATCCAAAACATAAATTACAGTAAAACGGTACATATACACTTTTCAGTGCATTGGATTTAGCAACTAAAATCACTAAAATCATTATATATTGTTTGAAACAAATGAGATTACTGTTACCATTAATTTTCATTCACTATAAAGGTAAGATACAAAAGTTTACAGAATCTATAATATTACAATTCTACCAGCAAGGGCCCATATTTTTTCCTAAACTATATACACGAGACTTTGCATATCTATGAAGTTCATGTCATATTTTCGTGACACTTTTTACTAAGCGAGAATGGCACGAGATCAATTCTCTTTTCTCATAGCATTTTCCACTGTAACGCCCGAGTTTACATTGGAAGCAACGCATATTAAAATACTTTGAGATTATACTATACCATTGTACGTGATAAGAATTCTAAAATTCAGTTATTGTTTCAGCTTTGGAAAGACCAAGAATGTTTTAGAGTGTGTCTGTTTACTGGTTAACCTATACTCGATTTATTTGGAAGCGCTTCAACCGATTTACGTTAAAGTAGACATTGGTTTAAGGGTAGAATTGCACCGTTCCAAAATGACATGACTTGTCAAGGCTAAAGTAAAGTAAAAAATATCTAGTTGCTTAAGTATTTGGATTTTGTTCGATCTTAGAAAACGTCGAGAGCCGTCATTATAACCAGTAAACAAAATTCTCACAATTTAGTGAATGGTTCTCAAATATCAAGTATATAAACGTATAAGTAGATAAGCCAGCTTTGTATCTTTTTGATCTTAGGTTTTTTTATAGGAAAATATATGTAAACGCCATTCTGAGAGGTTGAAGGGGTTCTAGAATACTTACGTATTTCAGTGAACTAAAAATTCAAACGATAGGTTTAATCAAATAAGTAGGAGTCTTTAATAAAGAACCAGACTAAGCCAGGTTCCCAAAAGGAGGCAGCGTTTTCGGTACGTGAGGTGGCGTTCTGAGATACACTTCTGCGATATGGAAAGCCACAGGAAATCACCACATTACTCTACAAGTAACCAGGCGTACCAAAACATATTTAAACATAATGGCATCTCCTTGGGAAAGAGATTCAGTTGCTAAATTGGTCGCCCATTCAGATCTGCGAAATGAAACTACTTCGAAGGATGTGATTTGCAAGCTCGATAAGGAGAAAAGAATAACAAGGAACAGTTTACGAGTAGGGGCCAGGAATGCTAGAAACATAAAGCAAGTAGATAAGCTAGGGGATTTGAAAATTGAAATGAATAGGTTAGCAGTAGACATAGTAAGGACTAGCGAAGTTCCGTAACCAGAGATGTGAATTTTAGGAGTAAAAACTTCAAGGTAATTCATACAGGATCAGGGAAGGTAATACGCGTGCGGGGATAATTATGTTTAAAAATATATGACGTTGTATAGAAAACAATTTACAAGGGAATGAAAGAGTACCCATGAATAGATTAGAATCTGAACCGATAATAATTCGTAAAGGAGCAAGAACATTTAATAGTTATGGAAAATATTAATGCAGTGGTAGGTGAGAGTTAGGAAGAAGCCGGCAGTAGGCTTATTTGTTTTAGGTACGATATGCGAAGTAGGTTGATAGAATTTTGCAACAAGCACGATTTAATAATCACAAATACATTATTTCAACATCGTGTTAGAAGACCATACAGTGAAAAGTGTCAAGAGACATACGTATATATTAAATGTGTTAAATTCTTATTAGACAACGGTTTAGGAATCAAGTAAAAAAAAACTGTAGAAGTTTCCAGAAGCAGATATAAACTTTGAGCAAAACATAGTAAGTATGAAAGCCGTACTTAAATTATTACAGTTTGAAAAAAAGAAACTAAAAGATGAAGATACCCACAAATACTTAAGAAAAAGTTAAACGAATTGTTGAACGATATCGAGAAAATTTCTACTACTGAAGAGGTATAAGCTAATGAAATATCATTAAATCCAGTTTAGATATTGCGGCCGAAGATATTCTGGAGTAGAAAATAAGAAAGCATAGGGACAAAAGATATTCTAAATTTGATAGAAGAAAGACGAAAATACAAAAATAGACCAACGAAGCAGACAAAACAGAAATACAACGGCACAAAATCAGAACTTATTCGTAAATACAGGAAAGCAAAAGAACAATCGATTAAGGAAAATTGCGAAGGGGTTCAAACTAAGATAAAAATAGGAAAGACAGACGACGCATACAAACTAATTACAACAAATTGTAGGGATATAAAGACATATAGCAAAAACCGTGGTATGAGACATTTTTATAGAATATGTTAGGAAATTGGATTAATGACAAAAACATAAAAGAGACATTAAAAAGAATGACTTGGAATTTTGTATACTTAAAGACGAGTTTGAACTAGCAATAATGAACCTGAAAAGTAATAAGGCACCGGGTGCAAATAGAGTGCAAGCAGAAACCCTTAAGCCGCTAAAAAGAACATCAGCTCCAGCTTGTCAGCTACATGCGTAAAACAGACGAGATGCCTAAATGTTTCAAATATAGCACCATAGTAACTATACCAAAAAAGAAATATGTGTATAGATTTGAAAATTTTTGAATAATAAGTTGAAACGGCACCGTGTCAAACATATTAACCAGAATTATACAACGATTAATGAAAAAACGGGGAGCACGAGAGGCCACTTTAGCATTAAGGGTGACAATGGAGAAAACATTACAAAAGGGAGAAAAGGTGTATATAGGGTTGGTAAATCTGGAAAAAGCATTCGACAATGTAAAATGGGAAAAAAATGTTCAAACTACTAAAAAAGATGGTAATGAATTATACGGATAGACGGATAATACGTAGCTTATACAAAGAGCAAACAGTGGTAACAGAAATAGAACAGGAACAAAGTGAAGTAAATGTAAGGAAAGGGTGAGGCAGCGATGTGTGTTATCTTCATTAATTTTTAAAATGTTTTCGAAGAGGCAGTAAATACTTTCAAATGCAGGACATTTGGCACTATTACACTGGAGCAAACTGTTGATGTGCTCAGATTTGCAGACTATTTAGCGGTATTAGCATCTAATAAGCGTTTTCGATTAAGATAGCTAATGCAGTTTGGTGATATTTAATCGCAAACTCGTCACATACGTCACAAAACATATCGATTGATTTACACACTTTTGCAACATTTTATATAGTCTATCAGCTTTATATATTGTACAGTATAATACTAATTCTCTATTTACACTTTATATCTATAAACGTATTTGGGGTATCAATTGCTACTCAGCCTGTCCGCGGTGCTTACATCCAGACGAGCTTTCCATCGATTTCTAGAGCCTTTGCTAGACATTATGACGCTGTTTACATTATAGTGATGAGCCACCCGCCGAATAACGTTCCTTGCAGTATTTTATTCAATGTAAGACGTCTCTAACAAATATATTAATAGCCGAGGATAAAATTAATATTCTGTTTGCAGATTCAGTTTCAGCTATCACAAATTTATAAAAAACGCCCATTATACTAGAAGACGCAACAATCGCGCTGATCTGTGTAATGACCTGAACAGGTTAGATAGTTATCTAAAAACTAATCATCTGCTTCAAAAAAGTATGGGGAATTTCTTGTAAAATGGTCCTTTATTCCGCCATACAGCCTAATGTTTTGGAGATTGTGCGAAACTAATGAAAAAAAATTTAGGTAGCATCTAAAAAGAGTAGTGGGATTAAGGCAATTAACCTGTGTACAATTTAACACAGGTTGCCTATGTT
The DNA here is from genome assembly GCA_036346225.1 of Platerodrilus igneus. Classification (NCBI taxonomy): domain Eukaryota; kingdom Metazoa; phylum Arthropoda; class Insecta; order Coleoptera; family Lycidae; genus Platerodrilus; species Platerodrilus igneus. The sequence goes on along the minus strand of JARFIW010000229.1, from coordinate 271,617 downwards.
GAACTCACGGCCATCGTTCGGCCTGGCTAAAAGAGTTGAATTAACAAGTGATTCCATTTTGAATGCCCAATACCCCAAAATTTAAATTCAAGGGTTTTATATAGAACTATCTTGTTCTAGAGCTGATCCAGCAAACACCTCTAACACCAGTAACTAAACAAACAGTAGCTAAAATCTCTTCACCACAAAAAAAACATTTAAAGACTAAATACGTATTTCGATTACTATATGGTCATTATCAGTAAAAAAATTTAATGAAATAGGCAAATAAAGTTGTTTTAGATCACTCCTAATTATACCCTCCTTATCAAGTAGACTGAAGTGAACCTTTCCAATATACAATTTACCAATGGTGCTTTGAACACTTTTATGGATATTCTCCTCACCATGTAAGCTAGTGATCTTTACAACACTAAGTATATTCAATTAGTGTTGAAGAGAAGCGTAACTCACATGTGAAGTACCTCGCTAAAAAATTATGTCTTGACAGAGTAACAAGAACCTCGACCATACCAACAAGAACTGCTGCCAACTAGTTCAGTGGGGAGGCTAGTGTAAGTGTTTCAAGAGGGTCCCGGAATCCTATCGTGTGGGAATTACCAGTTTTAACCGGGAATTATCTTGGATGCCATATAAGCTCAAAATGCAGGGGTTGTTATGGAGCACACCCAGAGGGAAAACAAGATAATGCCAAAACTCAAGACTAAGAATGATTCTGATCTACGTTTCATAGTCACATTGACCAAGTCCACGGAGGCAAAGCAAATCGTCGAGCTCCAGCATGTTCTGCACCCACGTGTACAAGGTGGAGATACCGCACCGACGTTCCGAAGTAGGATAATGCCATCGGTGCCAGCGATTCGGGCACACGCAGTCGAATTGCAAGTCCACGCGTAAGTGTGTCAAGTGCGCCGGTAACCATCTTATCGGCACTTGCCCCAAAAGCAAGGAAGTTCCTCCGGTGTGCGTCAACTGCGGTGGCGCGCATACAGCGAGCTATAGGTGATGCTCAGTATTCCCCAAGTCAAAGGTGGTTGCTTAGAGGCAACACGAGACGGCACCTAAGGCACAGGTCAGTGTCCGTCCTGCGAAGTCGACGCCGGGGGCAGCTGCTGTCGGAGCCCGCTCCTACGCCAGCGTCAACAACGGTACGGCTACGGCCGTCTCTACACCGACAGTATAGAGCCCAGCTCTTGCGCAAGTTGAGGACACGCATGCCCAGGCAGCCCAACCTACCCCCAGCGGTGGTACGACAGCCAGAGAGACACCGTCCTGTAGGAGCGCGCAATTAGGTTCACTCATCGGACTCCTCGCTGCAATCGACTTCCAGAAGCTGACTGCAATTGCCAGGAAGCTGCTGCCTATAGTCGCCGAAGCCAAAAATTTCGGCGATTTAGTCATGGGTTTAATTGCCTGCGGCAAGGATCTCAGCGAACTCTCCCATTTTAATGGATAGATGTCGCGAAAAACCAGGAACCCTGCAGATAGCGTTCTATAACGCGCGAGGGCTTTTGTGTAAGAGGTTTGAGTTGCTGGAGTTGCGTTGAGACACGACCTGGACGTTGTCCTGATGAACGAAACGTTTCTCAGGGCACGAGACGAGCCTAGGCTTCCCAACTACAGGCTGTTTCACAACAATCGAAATGGCGTCGGAGGAGGCACAGCGACGTACGTCAAGGCAAACCTGGAGCACTACTTGGTGGACCTGCCGGATCTAGAACGACTTGAAGCGACTGCAGTATGCATAGTACTAGAGGAATTTGGCCCTCTACGCCTGGTTTCTGTTTATAACCGGCCAGGTGGCGAACCGCTTAGCACGCAGGACCTGGACGTGTTGTTGGATGCAAGAGAACCTGTGCTTTTAGCAGGGGACCTCAACTCTAAACATCCGTCCTGGAATAGTCGGGTAGCTAATCGCAATAGATGCATACTCCGACAGTTTGCTGACGGACGTGAGGTCACGATCTAAGGACCGGAAGAACCCACTCATTGCGGTAATAGAGGCAGGCCAGACGTACTAGACGTCGCGACACTCCACCAAGTGTCGTTGAATACGGAGATCCGGGCCGTCAGCGACCTCAGTTCTGACTACAACCCGGTGCTACATAATCTCGGAGGGGAGCGAGCCCCGGCCACGAACGAAATCCGTAGGGTTTCGGGACCGGCATTTACCGCCCGTCTAGCAATGTCGGTCGAAGGGATGCCTAACAACATCTCAACCACTGGCGCGCTAGAGGCGCAAGTGGACCGCCTCCTGGAGTGCATGCAGACCTTGGTCAGTAGAGCCACTTCCATGAAAACGGTAGCGGATAAGAGGGACATCCTCCCTCAGTACATCAGTGACCTCATCTGGGATAAGAACCGTGCCAGGCGTAAGAGGCAAAGAACCTGGGATCCTGCGAAACGACTCCGGTATAATCGATTAGTCGCCGAAATGCGATTAGCGATTTGGCGGCACCGAAATGAGGCTTGAAAAGCCAGACTGGAGGACCTCCAAGCCGAAGACAACTTTCTGTGGAGTATGTCAAAAGCACTGAGGAACAAGACGTCCCCAATGCCTTCTATCCATGGCGAAACAGGCTTAGCCTATTCAGTTTATGGAAAATCAGAAGTTTTTGCAGACAGCATGAAGTGTCATTTCGAGCCGAACTATGCACACGCAGACCTCGGCATATCGAACAGGTTCACTGCGACGTCGGACGGAGGCTAAGAGACGACGACCCTCAGGAACTCGACCCTACAACAGTTAAAAAGGTCAAAGGTTCCTGGAGCGGACGGAATCTCCAACCGGGCTCTGAAAGTGCTGCCGGTAAACGCCCTCCGGGTGTTAACCGGAATCATAAATGCCATGTTGAGACTCTGCCACCTTCCGTCCTCGTGGAAGACGGCGGACGTCGTAGTGCTCCGAAAAGCAGGCACATCTGCAACATTCCTACAGAACTACCGACCAATTAGCTTGCTGTCTGTGGTTGGGAAGATAGCGAAAGCCGTTTTCCTAAGAAGACTCCAGGCAGCAATGCAGGAACAGCATGTGACCCAGGACGAGCATTTTGGGTTCCGTAAGGAACATTCTACCATTCACCAGATACAGCAGTAGTGGAGCATATCGCGGAAGGTTTCAACTGGCGACAGTCAACAGGCGCAGTGTTTCTGGACGTGTCTAAAGCTTTCGACAAGGTTTGACATTATGGTGCTAGTGAGGGGGTTACCACGCGCTCTCGTACAACTGACGAAATCCTATCTTCAAGATAGATGGTTTTGCATCAGGCTGGACGGAGTGCGGTCGACGAGGCGGAGAATCAGGGCTGGGGTACCCCAAAGTTCTCTCCTCTGGCTGGCACTTTGGCCAAAAACGACAAACACCAGGATAGCACTATACGCCGATGCCACAGCCATTCTATCGAGGTCCCGTGCTCCGCACCTCATCCTGCAGAGACTGCAAACTACAATTATGTATAATATAATGCTAAAAAGCAAAGTTAAAAATATGTGAATATTTTAATTAAAAGTATCTTTAATAATCCATTTAAAATTATATAATAACATCGTAAGCCAAGGTATATTTTAATTGAACAAAATAATCTGATTTTTTTACAATGACATTTCAGTTACACATCGAATTGAATATATTACTTAAAAATTGCGTTTGTACGAATATTAGTTAAATAAAATAATATCTTATGATCTATAATTTTAAAGGAAGAAATTAAAATTACAGTGCAATATTATCAAACAATTTAAATTAAAATTGTAATATCTTTGTCTCAAATGTGTAAAACACTAGCATGTATGAAATACATTACTTTCTCTACGGTCATTGCAATTTAATTAATATTTTTTTTTTAATAACTTAATATAATTTTCCAAGATTAATTCTCGATGCCATCTATAAACGTGTAATGTTCCCAAATTATATTCTGTAACTAAAAACGGCGTTTAGAAATTTGGGTAAATAATAATTACTCAATGCTCCGATTTGAATTTAATGTTTGTGCAGTACTCATAGTAAGCTTATATTGCAAATTAACGTATGTTTTTCTATGATGTTGAATAAAATGCATACCATTAAAAGGTAAAATGGCTTGCCATACAAATCTTTTGCTTCACTTGGTATAAATCGTGAATTAGAGAGCTTATCTTTTTTTAGTCGCAGGAAAAAAGCATTCCGTCGAAACGCAAATTGAGTTTGCCTTCAGAAAACCCCTTAAAGCATATAGTCGAATAGCCCTATTAATTTATACGCTATAGCTAAAGTGTGAGAAAGGGAACTAATATTTTCTTACAAATTAACGTATTTTTCATGCAGTACGCAACCCAAACACCAAAAAAAACTACTAGAACTTTCTATTAAAGTTGATCGAGTGAATTGTACATTAGAGAGATTACACAAGTGGTTACACAATAGGCTGCGGCAGTGTCCTTTTCGAATAAATCCTACCTCTGAGAAGACTTGCGAAACTGACCGAAAAGACCACTTTATATTAATATTGTATAGATAAGCGTTTCACAGAAAAGAAATTATCATAAAAAGAAAATTGAAAACGTCCTTATAACGCTACTCTGAAAGGCTTATTCTGCAGAAATAAAAATATGGTATCTGAATCGCTTGTATTATAACTGTATAATATCGCAGCCCATGTTCCATATTTAACTACTTGTATTCAAATATCGTCGAGAAATTGAAATTTCGACATGACTTTATAGGTTACTGGATGTTTCGTTCCTCACACAACTATGATAATATTGATTAACAATAGCAGCGTTCAAAGTAGCATGAGCTTAGTTTTGAAAACAGTAAGGATTTTTAACGTGAATAAGTGTCAAGAAATATGATACCAGGAGTGACAGTTACAATATTTTTATAGGATATGATACATTTTTGGAAAAAGGCCCTACACTTTGCTTTACTTAAACGTAGAATGTGTTTTCTTTCCACATTTCAGGTGTTTAAATACGAAGGTGTAAACGTTCGTGCAGATTCTAATGCCGTGCCTACTGAAAATTAATTTAACCCGTAACTAATGTGTATTTTAAGTACGCACACTGTTCGTTATTCAAATTGACCGGCACGCTTAAATAGTATTTTATCAAAATTATCTTTACATAGACGAATCTATCATAATACCTTTGATCAAAGAACCACTTCACTTTTATTACAAAGAATTGGCCTAGCTATTCAAAGACGTAATGCTGCATCCATATTAGGAACCATTCCACCGTCCAAAGATTTAAGTGAAATTTTTGACCTGCCTTCAAAATGTTACAGTTTAGAAAACCAAAACATTCGATCATATTGCACTGTCTTTAATCAACAGCTAGATAATGTTGACGTGAAGAAAATGAAACACTGATCGCTTTTACAATAAAAGAAATTTCAAAAAACCTTAATTGCTCTAACAGATCATTCTTCAAATACATCTACTCGTCTTCAGCATACAATTAACGCATCACAGCTCGATCCTTACTTTAAGAACTTAAATGATTTTTCAAAATAAATTCAAATTTAGGCAAGAAAATATTGAAAATATTGGTAATAATTGCTTTATAAACTGTATAGTTCAGTGCCTCTCAAAATTATTACTTGAATATATTAAAAATGGCGCGCTTTCCAAGCATACCAATACTACCACTTCAACTATGACAGAGTCTTTAATTAAACCTTTTGCACAAGTAATAAAAGATCTGTGGTCTGAGGATGCTTGTGACAAAGTGGTAAATACTATTAACTTGAAATCACATTTTCATCGATTTGCACCTAGTTTTATGGGCTTCTATCAACAAGACGCACAAGAGTTTACGCAGTATTTGCTAGATGGTATTCATGGAAACGTTAATCAGGTTACCTCCAATCAAATCCCTATATTGTCAGAATTAAATGAACACTTAAAGTGACTCTGACAAAGGTAATAATTCCTGGCAATAATATTTAAGATGTAACAATTCCAAAATTGTTGATATTTTCTCTGGACAGTTAAAATCACCAGTACGTTGCACACACTGTAATCATTATTCTGTAACTTTCGAAGTCTTTTGTAATCTACCACTTGCTAAACCTAAGCACACTGGCTGCATAACGTTACAGCTTTGTCTAGATCTTTTTACTAGGCCTGAAACAATGGATGACGCTAAAAAACCAGTATGTTTTAATTGCAAAGAAGAGAGAAAATGCATCAAATCACTGTCCATATAGTGGTTTCCTAAAATATTGGTGATACACTTAAAATGGTTTTCACCTACAGGTACATATCAAAGAAAACTGTCTGCGCGAATAGATTTTTCATTAGAAGGTGTAGATATGCGACACTATACGCTGCAGAAACAAATCTTGGAAATTGTCGTTGTAACCTGCATGCCCTATCATTCTATCTCTCCTGGTAATTGTTTCCACATATAGGGTTCCTCACCTATTCTTCTATAAACTTCCTCATTTGTTACTCTCTCTGTACAACTAATCTTTATCATTCTCCTATAACACCAAGTTACTAAAAGCTTCTATATTTTTCTTATCTACTTCTTCAATTGTTCAAGTCTTACTACCGTATAATAGAATGATCCATACGTACGACTTTAAGAAATTTTTTCTATTATCTGAACTAATACTATTGGCTATTATCTTTCTTTTTTAAAAACATTATACTAGCTTGGTTCTAGCTACTGTATCCTTTCTACTACATCCGTTCTTTGTAATTCTACTACCTAAATAGCAAAATTCATCTACTTCCTCTAGCTCGGTATTATCTATTTTCAATTTTGGTCTAGAACTAGGCTGTAACTCATTTGTCATTATCTTTGTCTATTCTGAGTTAATTCTCATACCATAGCTACTCTGTAGTATCTCATCTAAAATATTTAAAAACTTTCGTAAATCTTTTCTAGACTCTGTTATAATGGCTATATCATCTTCAAAACGTAGCATGTCTATTTTCTGTTCCTGTGCAATAATACCTATTTCTTTCTCTCTCTAGCTAAGTTAAAGCTTCCTCAATATAAACATTAAAAATTAAGGGAGGTAGTATACAGTCCTGTCTAACACCGTTTCTAATTTTAGCTTCCTTTTCTATTTCATCAAATCTAAATACCACGCTTTGGTTTTTATATAGACTGTAAATAATTTTTCTATCCCAATGAAAGATTCTTATTTTTCGCAAAAACATGAACATAACAATCCAATTAACCCTACCAAATGCTTTTTCTAAATCTACAAGCGCGAAATGAGTCTTTTTATTTTTTTCTAACCTTTTTTCGATAATTACTCTAATCGTTAGTATCGGTTTTCTCGTCTCTCTGTCTTTACGAAAACCATATTGATCTTCGCCTAAATAATTCTCAGTCAAAGCTTCTACTTTATTTTTAATTATTATTGTTAGTATTTTGGAAGCGTGGGAAGTTAAACTAACCGTTCTAAAATTCTCACACCTATTACCTCCTGACTTTTTTGGGATTGGGATAATAAAATTTTTTTCGAAGTCTATTGGGACATCACCTGTGTCATATATTACTTTTACTAGTTCATATAATCTGTCTAAAGTTTTCTGACTTGCATATTTTATTAATTCTGCGAGTATATCGTCTATCCCAGGCGCTTTATTTAGTTCAAGATCCCTTACAGCTCTAGCAAATTCCTTTCTTAATATTGACAACCGTATTTCTGAATCCTCTTTTTGGTCGTTCTCTAACGCATCCCATCGTCTCCCTTATATAAATCTTCTAAAAATCTTTTCCATCTATCTGCTAACTCAACTTTATTTATTAGAAGCTCATTATTCTCATCTTTAACATCATTATATTTTTTCCTATATCTTCCCCGAAAAACTTTTTAATTGCCTTGTAAGCCCTGTCTGTCTTACCTACTCTCAAATCATTTTGTGTTCCTCTACAATTCTCCTCCATCCATTTATTTCTAGCTTTTCTACACTTATGTACTATCTTATTTCTACCTCTATTATATTTTAGCTTACCTTCCCTATACAATTCGCTGAAAAGTTTAAGTTGGATGAAAAGTTTTTCCAGAAAATGCGGTCCAGAAAAAATATTTCAGGGTTGCGGGACTTTTGGATAACCCGATATATATATATATATATATATATATATATATATTACTCATAGTTAGACCAGGGTAGAAAATTAAATAATCAAATCAAATAATTTTAATTACCGTGTATAAGGAATTTCATTAAATAATACGCTTTATTAAAACCTTGAAGCATAAATAAACTCGGTCGTTTCAGTAAAAATAAGAAATTTAAATTATCTATAAGACGCTTTACATCAAAAGAAGCAGTATTGAAAAGCGCAGTGGATAATTTAATTATTCCTAAACAAATGGAAATTACGTGCAAAATGTATATTAATTAACCCTATTTTAAGTAACCGGTATTAAAACGTACAGATAATAATTAATATTTAGTTGGAGTTAATTGAACCATTATTAATAATAAGCATAAAACTTGTAAAACCCAATAATAGTCAAATCGTAGGAAGGTTATTTAAAATGTTACGTTTGAACACCCTGCGTGTTTTAAAAGGCAATTTCAAGTTAATTTGTTTGGATAAACATGTTGATTCTAAGGATATTGGAAACGATCAGATGCTTTAGCAGGAAATACAGAACACCTGCGTATTTTTAAAAAGCTCATTCTGCGTAAATTTGGCAAATAATTAATGTTTCAAAGAATCTTGGAGAAACCGGGACTTAGTATTCACGAGAATGTGCGATACGGGTTTATTAAACCCAGATAACAGTCCGCGTGGACTAAAATATAATCGATAATAAAGAATATAAATTTGCACCAATACGAACAGGTTAGAAAAGGAAAGGAAAATGCGTCAAGCAAAGACACATATTGTAAAAGGGCGGGATTTAAGCAACGTCAAGGGGTTGCGATTGGTTAAAAATAGGATGCATATATCAGAGGTAGAACAACAATTTCTGTATAAAAGTAATTAGTTTTTCTCGGACAACTTTGCGGGCCGTGTTGAAATTTTCTGAGATCTCAATGGGGTGAGGACTAAATTCATAAAATCGACGTGCAGGCTACAGACTGGGAACGTAGAATGAGGAATTCGTTGGAATTACCCGTTTTAGGGAACAAAGCGACGTGTCGGCTATTCGCTATATATACAGGCGGGAATATGTGTTTCTTTCTCTTAGACTCTTAGACTTTCGACGATTCGATGCGTTAAAAGCTCGTGCATCCGCGACTTGATATTAAACAGTGCATTTTAGTTTGATTAAATAATTTAAAGTGTGCTAGTATATTTTAGTGACTCAAAATAGTTGGTTATTTTACGTGCTAACATGAATGTACTTCAGTGCACTTAGATACAAGGTAATAAAAGTTTATTATCACGGTACCAATTAGTAAAATTTACAACGACAAATGTATACCCAAAAGTAGGCAGTTTTGGCGTATATTGGTAATATTGGTAAAAGGAAGTATGAATTTCTTTGCTATTTTGCGGGGGTGTTAATGACTAAATGGTTCGTAAATGTGTCTGCATCCACTGAACCAGAGGCAGATATACACAGATGAGTTCCGGAAAAGCCTAGAAACAACTTTAAATTAATGGTGATGGAGAACATTTTTAAAGCGTTGACAACATGAAGCTGTAAATAGAATCCGGTTGGAATGGTGTGATTTACAAAGGGACGATTACACTGAAGCTACGAGGACAATAACCTTCAGGTAAATTGTACTATTTTGTTTGACATTTTTGTGTGTATTGAATGACTTTATAATTGATTTACTTTAAATGGACATTAGTGGAATTTTTCTAACCATAAAAATTTAATTTTAAGATGAAATTTGCTTGTTTAAGTAAAAGGGTATTTTGTTTTGATGTTCGGGAATAGGATGAAACTTTGGGTAGGTCTTTGAGCTCAATTAGACAAACCTGGTTAATTAACGTAAAGGGTGGTAGATGCTCCTTTATACTCAGACTCCGGTCTGCTTATATTGTTATATTAATTAGTAGGCATCCAACAAGGACTTTAATTTTGGATGCACAGTAAAATGATAATAAAATTAATCCGGAAATTCTTTTTAAAACTGAATTTTATGTTCAAATTTAATTTGAAAATTTAATGTATTCTGAATATTGATGTAAATAGAGTTAACGTTGATGTTTGTGGTAGGAATGTGTTGTTTAATTTTTATGATTGAGAATGGAAGTTATCTAGAAGAGCAGCCGAGGCGATTAACAGAAGGAATCAACGGACCAGGTAATTCAAGAGGTTTCACAGCATTCTTGACGCCCAAACTGTGGGGCTCGAATGTTTTTTTTTAAAGGGCCAGTACCTGCAAAGATAAAAGGTTTCACAGCATTCTTGGCGACCCAAAAGTGAGGCTCGAGTTCCAAATAAAAATTTTGTTATTTTATTCCAGGAAACTGGCGATCTGAGAGAGAGAGTTTCGGTGTGTGTATAAATTTAAGAGTATTTTAGAGTGTGTGAGTGAGTAGAACGTATGCAGAGAAAGGAGTGGTTAAGGAGTCAAGGAGTGGAAATTGGAAGTGACGATAGTGCATTGTGTGAGAAAATTTCGAAAATGGAAGAAGCTGGAGGCAGTAGAGATCAGTCGAGGACGGAATCAGGGATCAAGGAAACGAGTTAATGATGAGAATGTTAGAGGAAATGCGATTAGCTAGGAAGAATCCAATAGAAAATTAGAACTGCTAAGCGATGAAGCTAATAGAGCTAGGGAAGAATCTAATAGAGCGAGGAGGAGTCCAACCAAAATTAGAGCAGATAAGCGGGAAAATTGAACAAAATACTAAAGAATTTACAGAATTTAAAGATAGTCTTACCGTGAAACTGGGGAAGTAGAAAATAGGGTTGAAAAAATGAGCGTGATATTACAGGTCTTCGACAGGAAATGGGACATTTAAGGTCCGAAGTACGCATTTTCTGTGAAGAAGAAATAAACGTAAAATGACTGAAGTAACGGACTCATGTAGGGATCAGTTAGGCAGGGTAGAACGCGAAGTTAGTAGTATTAAATACAACATATCAAATTTAACGGGGATGGTCCTAGATTTTATACAGGTAGCGTATCATTGGACCAACACATGAAGTTTTATGGCGATAACAGAGTAAATCCACAAATTTTTATTAATAGTGTAAGAAATCTAGTGGGAAATTTATTTGACGAACAGACTAAACTAAATACGATAAAGGCTTTATTAAAGGACAACGCGGAAGCATGGTACAATTTAGTAGGACAGGACATAGACACGTATCAGGACTTTGAAGACAAATTTTACAACATTACTGGAGTGATCACAAACAGGATCAGATTAGGGACGACTTGATTACAGGAAAATTTAAGGGAGAGTTTGCAGGTTCTAGGGAGCAATATGCCATCCGCAAGTACAGTGTGGCCAAACAACTGAATCCACCATTGACGGACAGACAGATTATCAAGTACCTATCACGACATTTTGAACAGGAAATTAGACAAAACGTGGCCTTACAAAACATCACAGAACGGGAGACATTTTAGAGTATTTGCAGAGATATGACGATGTATGTGTAGGACGGACAAGAGAGATACGAGAACGAAATGTTAACACAGTTAGGTTTGACAACAGGACACCGAATTATCCGAGACGGCCTGACTACAACAGAAATTTTCGACCGAATTGGGAACGACGAGGACAGGAATACAGGAGCAATAGTGCGACTAGGGACCGACGCCAAGACCTAGTTACACGCGACAGAACAGTTTACCGGAAGTAAACAGGACTGTGACCAGCACGCCGAATAGAGACAGGGACACGGATATTAACACGAGGAGGACGTACGCACAGGTTGTAGAAGGACAACCAGGACCAAGCACTGAAAACAGGACGAGACAGGATTTTTAGAACGTGACAGACCACTAGATTTCTGTGTAAATGTATACGAACATCCACGTGAATTTTTCAAAATTGAGGAGGAAGTAGAGCCAGAAACTGAGGAAAAATTATGTTTGCCAATTATTAATTTAGAAATTTTTGAGAATAATGTAGAAGTATTACTTGATACAGGGGCAGAGGCGAGTTTAATATTGGAGGAATTCGTCAGCAAAATTAGGGATAAGGTTTGTGATAGAATTATGCCTATAAAACGTAGCCATTTAGTAGCTCCAAATAAAAAGAAGTTTGCTGTAGTAAATAGTGTTGTGGTGCTTAGGATAGATATAGGAGGTTTAATCGGTGAACAGGAGTTTGTAATTGTACCTGGACTGAAGTATCAGAGCATTTTAGGTGTTGACTGTATGATGAAGGGAGGGGTATTTGATAGATAAGGAAAGGAAGGTAATAAGGATTAAGGATAGGGTAGTGCCATGGAAGGGCAGTTATGAAGTCACAGAGGATGACACTGGGTTTAGTATTAATGTAGTAGAGGTAGAGGATGATGAAGGTAAACAGATCAACACGATAAGATGTCCAGAGGATAGGAAAGTAGAAGTTCAAGCTTTAATACAAAAACATGCAGAAGTAGTGGGGTAGAAGCAGCATATCAGGAGCAGGTGAAGACGAAATTAAGTAAAGATGGCAAGTTTGTTTTAATCAAGTAGATTTAAGGGATTCATTCTGGCGGATTCCATTACACAAAAATTCTAGAAGGTACGTAGGGTTTTCCATAGAGGAAAAATCGATAATTGTAAAGTAGTATCGTTTGGTTTGTCGGCAGAAAGGAAACAAGAATAAATGAGAAACAGACAAGTGTAGGGACTGAAGAAGAAGTAATATTTAAGAGTCAGGATAAGAGGGATGATAAGTTTATTGTATGTGAGATAATAGAGATGTTAAGTATAGATATAGAAGGGGGAGAGATAGGGATGAAGAGTATTAGGATGGTAAGAAGGAAGACTTGGAGGGTCAAGAAGAGAGTTAGATTTAAATAGGATAGGGATAGCATAGGTGTATATAAAAGAGTAGAAGTAAGTGGTTATGGAAAATAAAGCTAGATATAGGACACATATGGGAGATAATTAGGAATAGGTTTAGGATGAGGATAAAGAGTAAATGTAGGAAGAAAATAAGATAGGTTAAGTATAGATATTTTATATAAGATTAGTGGAGAGTTAGGAATAGAGTAAGAGTAGGATAGGCATATAGGATTAGGTAGGGGGAAGTAAAGTATAGTGAAGAGTAGTTAAAAGTTAGGGATAGGATAGGTATATAGGATGTATATAGGATTAGATGGATAAGTAGGATGAAGTTAGGGATAATTTCAGTTTATAGAAGTAGGTGAGAGTTAGGAATAGGATAGGGATATAGGATAGGTGTAAATATTTTTTTGGATTGGAGACAAAGTAGGTAAGTTAGATAGATAAGGATAGAGAGATAGGCAAAATTTTGTAAAGATTTTTGGCAGTCTAAATATTTGATATTTGCATTCAAATAAGTGGGATTATTTGTATTCAAATAGGGGGAAAATACTCATATTTAGACCAGGGTAGAAAATTAAATAATCAAATCAAATAATTTTAATTACCGTGTATAAGGAATTTCATTAAATAATACGCTTTATTAAAACCTTGAAGCATAAATAAACTCGGTCGTTTCAGTAAAATAAGAAATTTAAATTATCTATAAGACGCTTTACATCAAAAGAAGCAGTATTGAAAAGCGCAGTGGATAATTTAATTATTCCTAAACAAATGGAAATTACGTGCAAAATGTATATTAATTAACCCTATTTTAAGTAACCGGTATTAAAACGTACAGATAATAATTAATATTTAGTTGGAGTTAATTGAACCATTATTAATAATAAGCATAAAACTTGTAAAACCCAATAATAGTCAAATCGTAGGAAGGTTATTTAAAATGTTACGTTTGAACACCCTGCGTGTTTTAAAAGGCAATTTCAAGTTAATTTGTTTGGATAAACATGTTGATTCTAAGGATATTGGAAACGATCAGATGCTTTAGCAGGAAATACAGAACACCTGCGTATTTTTAAAAAGCTCATTCTGCGTAAATTTGGCAAATAATTAATGTTTCAAAGAATCTTGGAGAAACCGGGACTTAGTATTCACGAGAATGTGCGATACGGGTTTATTAAACCCAGATAACAGTCCGCGTGGACTAAAATATAATCGATAATAAAGAATATAAATTTGCACCAATACGAACAGGTTAGAAAAGGAAAGGGAAAATGCGTCAAGCAAAGACACATATTGTAAAAGGGCGGGATTTAAGCAACGTCAAGGGGTTGCGATTGGTTAAAAATAGGATGCATATATCAGAGGTAGAACAACAATTTCTGTATAAAAGTAATTAGTTTTTCTCGGACAACTTTGCGGGCCGTGTTGAAATTTTCTGAGATCTCAATGGGGTGAGGACTAAATTCATAAAAATCGACGTGCAGGCTACAGACTGGGAACGTAGAATGAGGAATTCGTTGGAATTACCCGTTTTAGGGAACAAAGCGACGTGTCGGCTATTCGCTATATATACAGGCGGGAATATGTGTTTCTTTCTCTTAGACTCTTAGACTTTCGACGATTCGATGCGTTAAAAGCTCGTGCATCCGCGACTTGATATTAAACAGTGCATTTTAGTTTGATTAAATAATTTAAAGTGTGCTAGTATATTTTAGTGACTCAAAATAGTTGGTTATTTTACGTGCTAACATGAATGTACTTCAGTGCACTTAGATACAAGGTAATAAAAGTTTATTATCACGGTACCAATTAGTAAAATTTACAACGACAAATGTATACCCAAAAGTAGGCAGTTTTGGCGTATATTGGTAATATTGGTAAAAGGAAGTATGAATTTCTTTGCTATTTTGCGGGGTGTTAATGACTAAATGGTTCGTAAATGTGTCTGCATCCACTGAACCAGAGGCAGATATACACAGATGAGTTCCGGAAAAGCCTAGAAACAACTTTAAATTAATGGTGATGGAGAACATTTTTAAAGCGTTGACAACATGAAGCTGTAAATAGAATCCGGTTGGAATGGTGTGATTTACAAAAGGGACGATTACACTGAAGCTACGAGGACAATAACCTTCAGGTAAATTGTACTATTTTGTTTGACATTTTTGTGTGTATTGAATGACTTTATAATTGATTTACTTTAAATGGACATTAGTGGAATTTTTCTAACCATAAAAATTTAATTTTAAGATGAAATTTGCTTGTTTAAGTAAAAGGGTATTTTGTTTTGATGTTCGGGAATAGGATGAAACTTTGGGTAGGTCTTTGAGCTCAATTAGACAAACCTGGTTAATTAACGTAAAGGGTGGTAGATGCTCCTTTATACTCAGACTCCGGTCTGCTTATATTGTTATATTAATTAGTAGGCATCCAACAAGGACTTTAATTTTGGATGCACAGTAAAATGATAATAAAATTAATCTGGAAATTCTTTTAAAACTGAATTTTATGTTCAAATTTAATTTGAAAATTTAATGTATTCTGAATATTGATGTAAATAGAGTTAACGTTGATGTTTGTGGTAGGAATGTGTTGTTTAATTTTTATGATTGAGAATGGAAGTTATCTAGAAGAGCAGCCGAGGCGATTAACAGAAGGAATCAACGGACCAGGTAATTCAAGAGGTTTCACAGCATTCTTGACGCCCAAACTGTGGGGCTCGAATGTTTTTTTTTAAAGGGCCAGTACCTGCAAAGATAAAAGGTTTCACAGCATTCTATATTAAAAAAAAACTACTAGCCCGATTTGTATTTGTCAATAGTTTGTTTACAGATACATCTTACTTTATATATATATATATATATATATATATATATATATATTTCTTCTTTATAAAGATAACGACCTTAATTTCAATATAAAATGGTATTCTTTTTGTAGGTTTCAGGTCTTCTTAAATAATCAGTACTCTTTTTTATAAATCTAAGCTTTCGGATATATTCAATCCTTTGTCAAAGATACTAAAATATACAGAAATAATAATACTGTAAAATTATAAAGGTATGCTGTTACTTACTAAAGCGAGGCTACAGATATAAACTAAAAATACATTTGTTTAGCAATACAAACATTAAAGATATAAACTTGTTGGAAGTTAGGTAAAGCTTGACATTTGACAGGTGTTTTATTTGTGACTGAAAGCTCCCCCTCTGTTTTTTATATGTTTATTTAAATTTTAAATAGCATGTTGTGTGTGTGTGTGTGTATGTTAGCAGCTGTTGTGTAGATTACTGAATATTTTTAATTTATTTGTTAGTGGTTTGAAAATTTAGAAGATAAGTATATATAGAGCTCAAACTACCAAAATCAGTTTTTTTGTTCATACTGTTAGAATTTTGAAAAATGTAACACATTTCAAGAAATTCTCTTTTCTTTTTTTGACTTTCAATGTCTAAAATTTTTGGTGTGTTGAAATTTATCTCATGATGAGTACTATTAACGTGAGTAGTTAAAGCACATGCATTGGGTTTGACTCGTATGTCACTTTTATGTTGAGTAATACGTTGTTTTAACTTTTGTGAGCTTTGTCCTATGTAAGATTGGTCACAATTTAAACAATTAATTTTGTAGATAACGTTTCGTTGGTATAATGGAGTTGTTTTATCTTTTACTTTAGAGAATAGGTTATTTAGAGTTAAACTATTCCTTTTCGCAATTTTATGTTAAATTTTTTGAAAATATTTTCTAATTTGACGGTTAAATGTTCTATATAGGGGAGAGATTGAAATGTTAAAGTAGTATCGTTTTGGTTTTTTGTGTTATTATTGAGAATTGCATGAAGTGTCATGTGATTGTATAGAAGACGTTTAATTAAAATGGATGGATAGTTATTGTTTTTTAGTATGATAAAGAGTTTTTTTTAATTTTTTTGGTATAACGATGGATGACTAATTTTTTGAATTCTATTCTTTAAACCTAAGATGAAGTTAATTTTAATGTTGTATGAGTGATATGATAAATAATTTAAATATCTGCCGGAATTAATGGGTTTTTGGTACCAATCTAAAATAATGTTGTTTTCTGAATTTCTAATTAGTAGAGTGTCTAAAAAAGGAATCGAGCGATTATTTTCGTTTTCTATGGTAAATTGAAGCACTCATCATGAGATAAATTTCAACACACCAAAAATTTTAGACATTGAAAGTCAAAAAAAGAAAAGAGAATTTCTTGAAATGTGTTACATTTTTCAAAATTCTAACAGTATGAACAAAAAAACTGATTTTGATAGTTTGAGCTCTATATATACTTATCTTCTAAATTTTCAAACCACTAACAAATAAATTAAAAATATTCAGTAATCTACACAACAGCTGCTAACATACACACACACACACACAACATGCTATTTAAAATTAAATAAACATATAAAAAACAGAGGGGGAGCTTTCAGTCACAAATAAAACACCTGTCAAATGTCAAACTTTACCTAACTTCCAACAAGTTTATATCTTTAATGTTTGTATTGCTAAACAAATGTATTTTTAATTTATATCTGTAGCCTCGCTTTAGTAAGTAACAGCATACCTTTATAATTTTACAGTATTATATTTCTGTATATTTTAGTATCTTTGACAAAGGATTGAATATATCCGAAAGCTTAGATTTATAAAAAAGAGTACTGTATATATATATATATATATATATATATATATATATATATATAGCTACGAACTATTAGGCAACCCGTCAAACACGCAAGCTGCATAAGCCCGGTATATTCTACAGAAGTCTCGAACTTTTTAACAAACACCAGAATTTAAATCATCTATTTAATTATAGGGTATATATGTATATATATATATATATATATATATATATATATATATAGCCGTGGAAGTCGGAACAAACTCGGAATTGTCTATTAAAATTCGTGCCCCACCAGGGTTAACATATAATTTTCAAAAATGCAAAAATTCAAAAAAAAAATTCCTTACCCTTTTATTTCGCCTTCAAACTCCTTCAGCTTCCCCGGCTAGCTCAGCTGTGCCTCTTCTCGAATACCTAAATTTACAACCATACCTCTGTCACACTCGCACACCATTCAATAAAATCACCAAATAATACAACAATCATACAACCTTTCATTTACAGCTATTAACAGATAAATTATATTCACATGTGTTAAAAACAGTTTGATACACTAATTATAAAACTCAAAATATGGTATGTTTTTAAAGTCCTTGATTTTTCTAATTATTTTCAAATAAATTCAAGGAGATATGAGTAGATGGGCCCCACATGTTACCCTTAATTGACTGCACACTGGAATATGGTGAGCTCATAATAACCCAGTTTAGTTTGTATATGCCTTTTACACTTTGCATAAATTAAAACAAAATTAACAGACCCGTTTACTTTTTACAATTCAATTTATATGCTGAATAAAATTTTGGATGTTTTAAATACACCCCTTTTTAATATTTAACCACATAAATTGTCCAGTACATGTATCTTTTTCAATAAGGTTCTACAACCATAAATATGCCCCACAAAGTCAACCACACAGCACCAAATTTCACTAATGCTTATCAAACAACAGAAATTTCAAATAAATTACCTGGAGAATTCTTCAGGCTTCCTTTCCTTCGAAGATGATTGCTAGAACACCTCAGCATCGTTTCCATTCACCGTGCTACTCAGCGGATCCACAGGCCTCCACCGTCTGCCACCTCTGCTAGCCAAGCGCCTCGTCTCACAGTACCATTCCATATATCATGCATACAAACTTGATTATTTGTGATGCTTACCCCACATATATTATGCTTCTAGTTATTGATTTTCGTGCTTTCTATTGTAGTAGCCGGACCTTTATTAATTTAAAATGCACTACTCGTACTTTACGTCAATAATTAGATGTCCGCTACTACTGTTTTACACTTTCAACCTTTATACTTACGGTAATATAATCACATAAAATACTCACAGAAAGCTTTACTGTTATTGTGGTCGACATTCAGTACTTTATCGAAGTAAAGTAAACTAGCAGGGAAGAGAAAAGAAGAGAACCTCTATAACATAGGTTGAGTATATATATGCTTTCAAAACTCCCTTAGTGGACGCACTTCAAGCGAAAAGCTTATTTTCGAATCTAATTACAAAAAA
Organism: Platerodrilus igneus; assembly: GCA_036346225.1. Classification (NCBI taxonomy): domain Eukaryota; kingdom Metazoa; phylum Arthropoda; class Insecta; order Coleoptera; family Lycidae; genus Platerodrilus; species Platerodrilus igneus. The sequence continues at coordinate 252,577 of JARFIW010000229.1, read as the reverse complement.
ATTTTGAATATAACCGTCTCGAAATTCGTCAAATTCGCTCCGATCTACGTGCTGTATATCCGAATGCGCATTCAACCGTCGCGTGTGCGTACGTTTGGAAAACTGTCTGTTTTTAACCAATGATAAAATTCTCTGTCGTCACAAACCCCGCCTAAACTATATTTATCTCTGTCTTATGCATGTCTGCTGTCTCGTTCAAAACCCCACTTGAGTTACAGAAAATCGATATTGATGACATCTCATCTCCACTCCACGTGGATACGGTGCGTGCATTTTCAATCCCAACGCTTATATATCTGTCTCTATCTGTTGTATATAACCGATTGTACATTTCCCTTGCTCCTTAAGATGTTTATTTCCTAGTTGATTATACAAAACTGACGGTTGAAAATATTTTCTATGAACTCCTATCTTAATGCGCGCTCGATTTCGTCGAATGTAACCTTTTAAAACGCAGATGTTTCTGTTAATTATCGAACGTTTAGCATAACAATTCCTAGACGTTATTTCTTCGTGTCCGATAAAGCTGAGGTTGGCTGTTACAACGAATACATTTGCCTTGGAATTATTGTTTTTCTTATACAGCACGTTCCCTTTTGCTTATGTATTTGCTTAAACTAAATTAAAATTAATTGTGCGTATCCTTGAACTTCTATTTGCTTTAAAACTGTTTTTTTCTTTATGTAATTTTAACATTCCAATTAATAATTATAAAAATACGTCAATACTTGTCCGTTTTCCCTAAATGACTTGAATTAATTTTGCGCGTAAATAATTTGTTCTTTTCTATATACAGGGTTGTTGAAATTTTATTGTTTTCCATTGATTTAACCCTTTGAATCCACAACAATATATATATATATATATATATATATATATATATATATATGTATTGCCGTGGAACTCTATAAGAGTAATCGTGCCTCACGAACTGGGCGCCATAAGATTGCCGTGGAACTCCATAACTATTTTAGTACTCTCTCAAAAACATTCGAGCCCCAACGTTGGACCGTCATAAGATTGCCGTGGAACTTGGGTAAAATATTCACCAACAAAAATATTTTCGAAAATTTTATCAAATTTTCAAAACTCGAAAATTTAAAATTAAATAATACAAAAAAAATATTCCTTACCCGTTTTCCTCTTTTCCTCGGTTGAATGGCCTTCTTCAACTGCTTTCGGCTAGCTCAATTGGACCTCCTTTTGGATATCTATTGTCACTCTCATATTCTATCATTCACGCACACTCCCAATAAAACCACAAAATACAACAAACATACAGTCTTTTATTTACTACTATTTACAAAAGAAATTCAATATTGTCCATTTTTCATTGTTCACGTTACACTTTAGTAAATTTTATTTTGTAATGTCCTGTATTTTATTTTAAAAACATCAAACGCATAAAATGTACCTTCTACTCTCTATTAAATTTAATACCTCCTTTGTTACCCAGGGTTTTCTCGATTTTATCTTTTTCTTACCTGTAGTCTGTGTTGCTGTATCAGGTACAGCTCTTTTTATTTCTTTCCATCTATTTTCCACGTTCCCTCCTATAGCTATCTCTTTGATCTTATTATCTAATACTTGTTTATACTCCTCTTTTAGCTCACTATCATTAAGTTTACCTAGATTCCATCCTTCTCTTTTAGCCTTTCTCAATGGTTTGAATTTTAGATTACACTTCATTTTAACTAAGTTATGATCGCTTTCTATGTCAACCCCTAGATAACTACGACAATTTTTAACTTGGGTTCTAAATCTTTGTTTAACTAAAATATAATCCATTTGGTATTTAGTCCTATCACCTGGCGCTTTCCAGGTATATCTCCTTCTAACATGTTGTTCGAATAGGGTGTTTACAGTTACTAATCTATGTTCCTAGTAAAACTCAACTAACCTTTCTGCTCTATCATTTCGTTTACCATACCCAAATCTTCCAACCTTTTTTCCCACACTAGTTTTTCCCACTGACGCATTAAAGTCGTCCATAACTATTAAATTCTCATCTCCCTTTACTTTTCTCACTATGCTATATCCTCGTATACCTTTTCTACTTCCTCGTCCTCGTACTGAGTTGTTGACATGTGAGCCTGTACTAAAACAGTGTCTGTGAGTTTTGTACATAATCTAACCATAATTATTTTATCACTAAATTGTAAGTACTCTTTAGCTTTACGTCCTAATCTTTTACCTAACATTATTTCTACCCCTGCCTTCCATTAGTTGAAGAAATTGTAATTATTCTATAATTCTTTTTCCAAAAGTCATTACTGTCTGGCCATCTCACCTCACTAATACCTACAATTTCCAGCTTTCCTTTTCTCATTTCGACTATTAAATTCGTTAACTTATCTACTCTACGTAATAACCTCACATTCCAAGACATGAAGGACTATAGAGTAAGGTCTTAAATTATAGACTACCAAATAGAACGAGAGTAGGAAGACCTAGACAGCGCTATATTAGTCAAATCATTAGAGACTTAGGTTGTGAAGGGTATGTAGACCTTTTTAGACTAGCTCAGAAAAGAAAATAATTTAGAGCTGCGTCAAACCGACCTTAAGTAGTTCGAAAACAAAACAAAAAAAATAAATAAAAATCAGTTAACTAAATGTCACCATGACATAACTCACAATTAGTTAGCGGTCTGACATGTTGGTAGTGATTCGTTACTTAAACCATACCATAACATATAACTTAATAAATGTCTCCATGACGTAACTCACAATTAGTTAGCGGTCTGGCATGTTGGCAGCGATCCGTTGCTTAAGCCATACCATAACATACAATTTAGCACTTTTCCTTTTTTGGAGGGGATAACCAGGTAATATTTCATTTCCTTATAAATGGGAATCATGTAAACATGTTGGAGTTGTTTAACAACCATCAGGTTGCTAATATATATGTAGAGCCAGGTAGATAGGAAAAAAGATAGAAGAGTATAGGAAGATCTAAACCAAGCTATATTAGTCAAATGATTAGAAATTTAGGTTATGAAGGGTATGTATAAATTTTTGATTAGTACAGAATAGAAAAGAAGTTAGAGCTGCGTAAAACCAACCTTAAGTGAGATCGAAAACAAAATGATGATGATGAACCTGAATGCAATATCGAAACGCAGTGGGACTACATTGAGACATTACATCATATACTGTTGACACCCGTACTCATTCTTACGGCTGAATATATCGATTCCAAGGTGTGCAGTATATGCGCAAAACACTTGTAAAAGCAGAAGCATATGTCCTATTCTACAAAATACATGCTGAAGAAATGAAACAACACACCTTAGTTTCGAAAGTTTCTAGAGATACAATGCATGCAAGAAAACTGCGTTGGCCTAATTCTCAACTACATTGCGATTACCTAAAGAGACATAATAAACCTTGCCAATAGACGAAGAACCGATCCAGTTGTTATACTATCTAGTATTCTTGAAGAAATCTTAAATGAACTCCGTGATATGCCAGATGTACAACCGTTCTTATTTCCTGCTAGTGCGAATTTGGTCGTAGACTATTAAAATATTATCCAACGACCCATGGATTGACAGTCAATTCGAGATAACTTGCACTAAAAGAAATACCATAGTCGTGAAGAATTTTTTGTTGATATAGATCAAATTGTTATTGCTATAACAGTGAAAATGGTAGTATAGCTGTAGCCGCACAGCGTATGTTAAATAAATGTATCGAAAGATTAGAAGAAAAAGAGGATACACTAATACGACTGGAAAAAGCAATCAATCTTTTGTTAGATAGTGATCAAGTTGCGTTAACATATATTTTGGATAATGTACTTAATTATTAATTGAGAGCAATATCGGAGTCATGGTCTTTCTTAAAACCCGTAAACTAAAAGTTAGTGAAAGATTATTATACAGTGGTTAAAAGGCCAATGGATTTGCAGACGATATCTAAAAAAGTATCCACGCATAAATTGCATAGCCGGCATGAGTTTTTAAATGATGTACAATAGATTTTAGAAAATTGCATTTCGTATAATGGTAAAGATTCGCCATTTACTCAAAAAGCGGAAACATTATTAAACATCTGTGAGTTTACATTGTCTGAGCATGATGAGCACCTAACTTAGTTACAAGCAAAAAGTGCTTTAGCTTCATAACAAGCCAACCAAGATGAGGACCACACGTGGCTTGGTGTCGATGAAGAAAATTATACTATAGCTGATCCAGATCAAATGAGTCTTGCTAGTTCGCCAGATAATCCATATTTTATTGGTCACATAGAAGATTATAACTACATTGATTTTGAAGGACCTGGGAAATTTTCAGATACTGCTTGTACTTCTGTGAAAGTGAAAAGGGGCAGGGGTACACCTAGATCGAAGTCAGCAGCTACTTTGGAAGAAGATTTACAGTTTTCAAATGAAGAAGATCTAGATGACGTGTCCGGTAGTAATATAGTGTTTATGCTAGAATAATTAAATTCACCGTTGTATGTTTGATATGTTCACATAAAGTGACGGCTACCACGCTGTTATTTTAAATCAGCGAGTGAAGTTGAGATCTCCAACGAGGGACGCGTGCGGCCTTCAACTACAGTGAATTATATTTTATACTTTAATCGGCGTTGCTGGTATCGGGTGTAGTACCACCCACATAACTGTATTTTTTGTATTTAGTATAAGGTTATTTTGATATTTAATTAAGCGCTATTTGCGTTTGGAATAAATTTGTATTATTTCTAATACGGTTGCTGTAATTCTTAGTCACACCCCGCCCGTAATGAGATTATAAGACAACCACTGCGGTAGTTATACTAGCGGTAAATTATATACATGAACTATGAGGTCTGCATCCTTATTACATAATACTATCTAATATTTTATTGTTATATTTTGTATCTTATTGTATTGCCTCAGAAGTTAAAGACATCATTTTCAAATCAAATTATTTCTAAAAGAATTTATTATTATTTTTGTATGAAAAGAGCTACACCTTAGGTAAAAAAATATTTATTAGATACATAATTAATGCATTAACAGGACTTGAACAACAAAATTTGGGCACGATTTATCACACAAGCTAAGCAAAGATGAATGCACTGTAGTTAATCGCGTGCTTGCGTAGGTTTTAAAGAATATTCAAACGTGAATTAATTCACTTTCCAAAATTACAATGTGAATTACTGACAATTCGGTTACCAAGCTGGTTATCCAATAATTGTTTTTAATCGCAGGGTTATACGGAGCGTGTGTGCTCAAACCTTTTTTAAACCAAATTCGTAGGCGGAGTTTTGTGAAGTTGTTTGTTTACTTAAACGTAAACGGGAGCAAGACAGGTAATAGTGGTAGCGGGATCCGGAAAGATATTCATGGGACACTGCATTGCCGACTTATATGCATTATTTACACAAATAGTTACCTCTCAAAAAATCGCGTCTGGAATGAACATAGCGGCTGACTATTTTTCAACTTGTCTAGCACAGCCGCTTTAACTTGCACGTAATTATCAGTGACTAACATGTCAATTCGCCGTTGCTTTGCCATGTTACATTGTGCGTTCTACTTCCATGCATATAAATGTATTCCTCCCTTTGTATAAATAATATAAATAATTACGATCATATGTAATTTACTAATTGGTAAACCTTTGAATTATGTCCCTAAGTACACAACTAGTGCAAAAATTGTCAAAACAAATTCGGGCAACCAAAGGTAAAAGTCAAAACGTATATCTGGTAAAATAAATTTCTGCCAAAACACTATCAAAAAAATTATATTGGGTCAAAACAGAATGAAAGTTAAAAATAAATTTGACTAAGTTAATTAATTGACTGAAAGGGGGTTAACATCTAAACCAAACTTTTAAACAAACAAATCTTAATGTCAACTAAACTTTGAGCAAACAAATTTCGAGGCAAAACAATTTTTGAACAAACAAATTTCGAAGCCAAATAATTTTTGAACAAACAAATTTCGAAGCAAAAAAAATTTTGAACAAACAAATTTCGAGGCTCTACACGTTGCCGGAGCCAGTGAAGCGTATTTTTCGAATGGGCGCCAGTGAAGCGTATTTTTCTAATCTATATCTGACTCCAGACGTTGGGCGCTAGTGAAACGAAGTCTTCCGACATAACTAGGGGTCTATTCCTTGGGTAGAGCTATGCGAAATGGGGGGGTAAGTCGAAATCTGTTTGTATGTCAAACTCAATTTCAGACAAATAGGCGCCACCAAGTCCGGACTTAATCACGATAATGGCATGGCATATTTCTAAGGGCGGACGTGGAGACCCAAAGAAAGAAATATCGCCTTCGATGACAAAAACCTGTCTTAATAAAATAAGACGCTGTTCCTGTAAGAAATTATAATAGTTAGGTTAATAAAAAAAAGGTGGAACACTATTTGTGTCCCGCAAATATACATAAAGAAGTATTAAAAAAGATATTTTCTATATAAAGTTGGCATCAAAATTCTACTCTTAAAGATGTTAGCTTTCTATAGTTAGGTTTGATCATATTTGATCAAAATAAAAAACTTTAATCTTGAACCAATAATTTACTAAAAAGAATCTCTTTTAAAACAAAATGCAATGCAACAAAATTTAATAAATAATTGAATTACTTCGTGAATTTTAAATTAAGGTTTATCAAAATTATTCATAATCAAACATTTTACAGCATATTGTAAACTTGTTACACAAAGATACTCCAACCCGTGCAGATCTGTTCAGGCAGGTTACATTAAAAATGTTACTATTCAAGTTTTCCTTTTTAAGTTAAATGTACTAGTTTTAGTTCCCAAAAAAAATTATCACAAAAATATTCTTATTTACATAAGATGTGCTAAAGCTGTTCGAAGCATTTGCTTTCAAGAACGCATCTGTCAGCAGTATACTACAGAAAAATAAGTGACGTCAGTAACACCTGTTGTTGTAACTAACGGTTTCTTAGAACATCAAATTAGTGAATTTTTAATTTTGACACTGGAAATTCCAGCTCAGCAATAGTTGAAACTTTCATAATATTCAAGCATTTGCACATAAGAACAAATTACCGTGTTTCTAATTTGAAACACAAAAAATTACTTAAAGCTAACTACGAACCAAAAACTGCTTTTCTCGCCTAGATGAGGTACTTGTTATATCATGTGATGTTTACTGCATGTAGTATGAACCCGGCTCATCCTAAACAGCTTCTACCACATGGAGTTGTTCCAGGTGTAGACAAAGTAGCACCTTTACGCTGTTTCACAAAGTGGTCTTTTTTAAATTGGTTAAACTTTTCATCTTCTAAGTTGCATTTTACACGTCGTAAAACAAAGTGGTTTTAACAAAAGGGATTGAATTTCCTATCTTCTAAGTTGCATTTTACAAGTCGTAAAACAACGTGGTTTTAACAAAAGGGATTGAATTTCCTATCTTCTAAGTTGCATTGTTCATGTCGTTCGTGCGCTAAATAAAATATCTGAATTAAACAAATTAATAACGTTCATACGATACCAACCGCTATTCAAAGATGTGTGTCGACTCCTCAAAATTTATACGCAAATTGCCGGCCTGAAGTCTCTGGTACATCTTATCTCTTCCTCCACGTATGGCCGACTGATTATCAAACTCGCTCGGGCGACCGGAGCGTCCGAGGAGGGGGCTGTCAAACCGAGACACGCCTGCGAATAGCTGTAGAAGACACAGATATTCTACCACCAATAGAATAACAAATAAAGATGCTGCTCTACGTATTACCTTAGTTGTTAAATGTATTTTACCATTATTTTAATAAAAGTGTTTTATTAATCTCGCACTTTGATGAAGGGATTTATTAATCAAAAATAAAATTGTTGCAGTGTCTAATTATATATTCTAGGCTATCTTAGTCTATGTACTAAATCTACTATCTACAAAATATTATCTATTACCGTACAAGAATTGTATGTTGCCGTTTAGTTACCTTCTAAAAATAAATTAAATATTTGTTAAGAAAACATGTGGTTGTGAAACAAAAGGTTTGGCTCTTACAAATTTGAAGTTTAAGGTTAACAATGAAACTACATATGAATGGTAGTTGTCTTAATTAAGCTGTCTGAAGGGATTAAAGCTTCTATAATTCTGAACAAACCGGAGGTACATACTTAAGTATACGTTTCTTTCAAGTTATATAAATACGGGTACGAGATTTATCTTACTTACTTTTGTGACAGAACAATGTGGACATATTTCTGTTTTAATCGCAAATATCTAGAAAAATAATGCATTTAAAATATAAAGTCGTATATTTTAATTACATATTATATTAACTAATTTAATATTACATTTACTTTCCTGGCATAACCTTACAAGTGTAAACATAAAAACTTTCATGATACTTTATGTGGATATGAGGTGACATTCAACTTAAATGTTTAAAACAAATTCTCTTTACTATGTTAAATACAACAAAGCGTATTTATGATTTCTTTTTACTCAGAAAGTTAATTTAAAATTGTGTCTAAGTACAAGTACAATAATAATTATATCTTATCTGGTAAAGTTGAAGACATGTTTCAAAATTATGTGAGAGTAGATATATGTACTACACTTAGTGATTTTATTACATGTAAACTCGGTTGATAGGAAATAAGAGAATATACTTTGTGTTTCAAATATTATTAACTAAACGTCAATATACAAGTTGTGATAAGATATTTTCTTTTTCATATTTTAATTTACTTCCCTATAACATGTCTTAGTAAAAATTAACTTAGTTTTCAAAATATCTAAGTGTAAAGACCCCCCTGAGATATAGTCTTTTGTAATCTACCGCAGCCACCAAAGGTCGATGTTAGCCCCGCCAGAGTTTTGTTTAGACTGCTGTACACCCATATCTACCTTTAAAAAGGAAGGGAGCAAGTGGATATTTAGAATTGTACCAGATGGAATAAAAAAGTATAGATAGAGATACGTTCAGTTGACGCTAGGAGAACACTACGATTATTTTATTTTAGAATAATATTCTTAAGCAGAAACCCATTTTTCTGTTTTCTCAAAGCTACTGGAATGTATGTTATATTCTCTGTATAAAATTTTTGAGAAACAAAGCAGCTTATCGTTTAGAACTCAAGTGTATTTGACAAAATTTGGCAAGAAATGATTCTGGTGTTATTTGAGCGTAGTGGAGCCAATCTCATTAAGCTTTTGACGTTTATTAAAACTAGTTTTCTAAAAGTTTACAATAAATTAATTTGTTGTAACCTAACGGCTAGCTGAAGTTTCACTATCCATAATACCGCGTTGCAAATCGAGATTACACGAGATTTATTCTTTTCTTGCAGCAAACTCATTTTCCAGTTGTCTGCCTGAATTATCATTCGCTTCTACTGTATTGTAGTTTTTTGTGTTATGGATATAATCTAATACAGCATATAACCCACAATATTGTCTTACATATGAGGATATGCTTTCTTGTTTACTATGTTTCAAAGCTCTGTGGACATATTATGGTTACAGGAAACCGTAGGAAGTTCTTGGTATTTAACTACTTTCATTTCTAGTACAAACATTGGTTAAAAGGTTATGTAAGACACTGAAAGGATAGATGACAGTCCACTTAAGCTGTAGATACAGCTTTTGTAGCTACAAAGATTTTAGCCTTCAAATATTGTAGTCAATTATACCTTGGGTTTGTGCTCTTAGAGAGGCAAATACATTTAAACGGAAATATTTTCTTGGTTTATATTATTTACATTACCGGTAACAAAATAAATCTTGTGACGTGGATAATATCGTCAAATTGTTTCTAAACCGGTGCGCGTTTCTTTGAAAACGCTTAGGTTTAGCATTTTACTTTTATCCGCCCACAATGGTAACGGATTATAACTTATGTAAACAGTATAATGTACTTAGGAAAAACCTCCAAATATGGTTATTGATACACGAAATCGTAATTGTGTTATACAAATGTTTTAAGTTACATCAAGCGAGTCAAATAATAAATAGTAAATTTTCCATTTCTTATCAAAAGCAGCTTTCTGGGAGCGCCGCAAATAAACACAAATAAGTCCTTAGCCCTAGAACAACATCGGAATCTATACTAATTTAAAACTTGTTACTTTTAGACAAAAAGGTAAAAAAAAGGTTTTAGTTAATCACTTGCTTGTATAGAGGGCGTAATAGTTTAAACGAAATTACAAACAAAATATTTAATAAAAGTTGACCACGCAAATTAATTATAACTCTGCTTACCTTTGGACTACTGCATTTTAGCAAACTGGATAACTAGTTATTAATGTTTGTTTACGTATTGCAGATGGTGAGAACTCAATCATTTTCTAGACCAGAGTTCATTACTATTCCTACAACATTAAATGAAACAAGACAACGATAAAGATACGATAAGTGGATCAGGTAAGGAGCAGATGGTTAAACTCGACCACATCACTTTATAAAGCACTCACGCCAGTATGTCAAGGTAGGGTAGTCACGTTCAGAATGAATATTGGTTGTTCTTTCTTTCTCACTTCTCAACACACTCGCTTGTAGTAACGCTTTCTGGTTGGTCAGGAAAATAACATAGCAGTTTCACTACCCGTGAGAAGCGTCTTTACCGCAAAATTATCTAATAATACTGGATGTTTTCCTTAGACATAGACTACATTTATATAATTATATAATTAAAATTAGATCACACAAATATGTATAGCACCCGTAAATTAATTTTACTAATATTCCATAAAAATAGTGTAACAAACTTCAGGGTTACTTTGAAAATAAATATTATCAGTAAGATGTCTTTAAGATGTAAAATATATCCAATAGCTTAATAGATCAACATTCGAAAATGATTAGTTTAGAGCTGTTATCAGACGGAGACAAACGAAACAAAGACTCCCGCACTGGTTCAGCTTCACCGTTTCACCTGGAAATTACGCTTATCACTATTCCTCTCCAATGTCTTATCCGGCATTTTGATGTTGGATAAATCTCAGCTTGTTGAATATCTGTGATATTTCGGTTGGTTAAGGAAAATCTTGTACCAGATGTAACCATTTTTTTGACGACTGCAAATCACCTAAAAGTTATTCGTTAAATACGTCATTTTATCTATTCAATTAAACAAGTAAATATCGTCATTCAAATAAATATTCGTATTGGGATCGTGTAGCCCAATCACAATGCAGAGATTATTCTTTAATGCTGGTTTGGTTGCTAACAACAGGCGTTGGCTGTTTGAATAAATACCTCAATGTCAAGCGACTTTGAAATACTTGTGCGCAGTGTACAACCCATCAGTCTGGCATGAGCATTTGATGCGGACACACGATGCAAAAGTGGAGTGTTCTAGCCAGCAATTTGCGTGTGGCCTTACGCCTAGACAATTAATTCAAGTGCAACATGCTCTTAAATAAGTGTTCTTAATAAAGGTAACCACATAGATTTAATTTCTAAAACAAACTAAATAAATTTGTTATAGCTCTCTTCAATTTAATCATAATTCTCTTGAATTAATCTGAACGTTCTTCAATTAGCGATAATTATTTCCAGTATAACATAGTTTTCTTCAGTTTACATAATTTACTCAAGTTTACGATAATCCTTTAATTGCCATGATGTTTTATTCGAAAGAGAATGCAGTTGAAAAATAACGAGAGAAATCTGGTGTTAATGAAATAGCGTTTATACGCTCGATAATTTTTCGATAACAATATATCCGAGTTTGTTAAATTTTGTTTTCCCAAAATGATAAAACGTACTCCAAGAAATTCTAATAATGACCTCGTAACTTGTTAATATTAATTTCAATTAGTTTATAAAATTAACCTCACTGCTTGGCTAATTTCCCGTAAATACTCCCTGTATGTTTGTTGTGGTTTGTTTAGCATTCTTCTTAATCTTCTTTGGGAATGAAACCACTCATAGTTTTTAAAATATATTTTATTTACGTTTCGATCCATGACCTAGGATCGTTGTCAAAATAATAAAAACTTCAAGTTTGACATTTATGACATAAATTGAAGGTGACTGCGAAATTTATTTAATTTAGTTCATTTTAAAGTAACAAATATTACCATAATTTTACAATTAGTGATTAAAATTAGATAGGTTCGTAAAGAAAATAAATTGTAGAAGCCAATGCAAAATTATTAATTAATTTAATTGAGTTTAATTGAACGGGTAATTACGTCTAATACGCATAAAAGCATGAAAATCGATAATACCAAGGTGAAACGCTGTACTAACACATAAACAGCCGATGAATATAAAATACCTTGAAAAGCCAACTCCTAGAAATGTTGTGTTAAAACGTTTGTTAATTGAACACCTGCAGGTTTTGGAAATGTCAGGTTTCCCTTATTTGTGTAGATAAAAGACAGAATTCAAAGTATATCGGATAAGCGATCGGACAGTTTGCGTAAATGTTATCTAAAAGTTTCCTTAAAGCGCAGAAAGAATAGACGGTCAATGAAATGCTTCGGAATGAGACAGGCATAATAACAGTCCACTTCAAAACGCACGTATTCAGACCACATAGGTTAGTTTGAAACGCGGACAGTAATATCGATTTCTACCACTCAAACAAGGTTAGAAGAAAACACAGAATGTGCATAAGAGAGGAATAGCGTTAATACAGGCGGGGTTTCAAGACGTCAGTGAATATCTTATTGGTCTATATAGTTAGTTGTACAACAGACAAACACGAGAATATTGAATGTTCATTTTTCGGAAAATATAATAACGACGAGTTAAATTTCGAAGATTTCGAAAACGGTTGAACCAAAATTTTAAAAAGTATTAGTTTTAATTAAATGTCTTGCGTTAGGAGGATATGGAGAGGTTACATTGGAATTACATAAATACTCTAAAATAATTAGCATCGCTCTCTTTTAACTCGTTCTTTTAGTACTTTCATCGCTTGAGACTACGAACAGAAATTTACCACAAGCTTGTAAGTATATAAAATTATTGTAAATTAAATAGTACAGTGTTGGCCTCATAATTTGATACGCGGATTGTGTCGAGTCTAAATTTTATTGAGGTGGAACATTTATTTTAAACAAGCTCGTGAAGTGAAGTCGTGAAGTAACGTAAATTAAATTAAATTAAACTAAAGTACGTAATTATGAAAGAAGTGTAATAAATTTGGATTTGGGTTTGGATGCATTGTGAAGGCAGAGCATGCAGCACAACTTAGATGGTGTTCATCTACAAATAGCTAGAAGCGGACAGCAGAGCAGAACCACAAAACCGAGAGCGAGAACAACTTAACGGCTTCGTCAGCGGAGTAGAGATCTTCAAGAAATTCCAGGTAACGCTTTAGAATTTGTTGTTTTATAAACTATGACTATTGTTGTGATGTGTGAGAATGAACTATGAAGGTATTTTGCATTATTTTGCGTATTGAAAATAATACGTATACCTAACTTTTGGTATGGTATTTAAATAGAAATCTAAAGGTGTATAAAGCTTATTAACGTTCCTCAGGAATTTAAATTTTTATTGTTACGAGTACATGATTTTTTTTTGTTTGCAGGAAGCGTATGCTAAGTAAAAAGCATACATTTATCATAAAAAAAACTGAGTTATCATGAGCTCACCATACTCCAGAGTGTCCTAATTAAAATTAATTATAAATAAAGAACGAAAAATAAAGTATTATTCAGGGCCCATTTACTCCGGTTACATTCAATGTGTTTGATATTTCTAGTTAAAATTCTGGACTCTACAAAAATAGAATTTATTGAGGTGTAACATGAGCACCGAAATGTAAATAATCTTGAAGTTTTATTTGTAAATAGTGGTCAATAAATATTGTATGATTGTGGTATTATTTTGTGGTTTTATTGAGTGTGCGCGTGAACGATAAAGGGTATGATAGTATATCTAGGTATTCAAGAGGAGACCCAACTGAGCTAGCCAGGGAAGCGGTTGAAGAATTAAGGTGATGAAGAGAGGAATTAGGGTACAAAATTATTTTTTTTTTTAAAATTTTTCTATTGTGTGCAATTTTCGAGTTTTGGAAAATTAATATAATCCTCGAATGTATTTTTTTTACTATGGCGAGGCTTTTACCCGAGTACACGGCAATTTATATATATATATATATATATATATATCGAAGCACGTTTGTAGATAAAAAAATTCTACAATAGTTCGATTTGTTTAATGCTCCTTATTTCAAATTGTTGTTTGTTTATAACGAGTATTAGATATTAAAGAAACTCGAAATGATTTTGAAAATTTGGTTTTAAAAACAAGCTTATTTTATTTAGTGAACATAAATCGTGTTGAAAACCATCTTAAACATATACAAATCGAGGTCACGGTCTAGAGACTACAGAAGTTTTCAGAATAAATGAAACAATTTAATTCGTAATTAAGTATGTATTACTAATACATCATTTTGAATTTTTTACTTTTGTATGAAAACCAGCTCTCTATTAATATTAAAAAATATGACCTTGTAGCAAACACTAATCTCCTTTTTCTTTTGTACATAATCGCTCAAAAAATGGTGTTATAAAACGCAGGGTACCATAATATTTACTGTTTATTTTGTGTGACCATTACCCCCAACGTCTTTAGAAGTAGCCGATACCCCAGAAGAATGACCCTGAACTTTCTCTCAAAACCAAGGGTTGAAATTTATGACTCATAGCGGCATAAACTTTTCAATCAATGCCGACATAAAATAATACAGTATAATGCAAATAATAAGCAGACAATGCCCGTGCCATAAATACTGTTGTATTTTATTATGAGAAATGTAAACGCTGTTTGAGGTAGATTTACGATTCTTTCGGAGAACCATCTGATATTGTCTTTTAAAAGAAATAATAATAAAGATAACCTGACAAACAGTTTTTTGTTTGTACTGTATAAGAAATCAGCAACACTTTATTGTCTTGATACTCTTTTTATACTAACAAAAACTAAAATAAAAGTAATCGCAAAGATCGTGTAATATCGTTCTTGCACGGTAAAAGGACATTAGTAAAAATCATCAATTATTAACACATTCTAAATTTTAGAGGTGGCTTTCAGTATTAACCTAATTGTAATTACGCTTTGTTAAAGATGTACGTATTAAAAAATCAAACCTGGACAAATAGTATTAATATGATTTATGCTACTAAAATCTAAAGCAAATTAATGTTGGGTTTATTTGAAAGTAGCACTACTAAATATAAAAACTACATTAAACATATAAATTGTTGTAGTTGAACGCACTAGTTGTTTAAAATATCAAAATTGCGAACTGGTTCGGTTCGGTTCGAGGTTCGGTTCGTTTTTTTCGAACAGAACCGAACCGGAATATATTTTTTCGAACCGAACCTCGAACCGAACCGGACTAAAAAGTTTTTGAACCAAACCGAACCTAGGGGAAGGTTCGGTTCGGTTTGGTTCGAATCCATCACTAATTTCATTGATAAGTCACCCGCTAGATTACTTGAGTTACAATATTTTATACATTGTAATCCATCTTTAACGAATATTTTAATACTTGAGCGTGATAAGTAAACTCTGAGTGGACACATCAGACAACACAAAGCAAAATTCGTGTTGGTCTGTGTCATTTATTACATTGCTCAGACATTTATGTTGATATATCGAATGCGAAAGGGATATCATATTCAAATATGGCAGAAAGACCTATTGATGTACAAATTTTACTCAATTTGAAACATTGTGTAACTTTTACAATTTTTACAGAAATCAGCAACCTTCTCTTTCTCTCATTTGTTTTCATATTTTATGTTACTTGTCTAAAATGAGTTTTGTTCATTAAAAAGTTAAACAATTTTTTCACCTCGCAAGATAGACCTTAGGAAATAACCCACTATTTTATTTTTCAGTTTATACAGTTTGCAACGTCAGCTTAATTTCCCATAAAAGCTACTTAAACGATTTTTCCCCGCGTAATAAATGATGACAGCTCACTTTAACTCATCACAACGCCGTTTCAGATTACAATAAAGTGTGTCTACAAAAGCCTTTCGTTCAATTAAGGACATTTCATGGAAGTGATGTTTGCAGTTGAAAAATGTTAGTAAAACCTTTATAACTGATGTGGGCGTTTTTGCAATCACATCTGAGATATGACTTACACTTAAACCGTCATCGTATAATATACATTTGGCTTGATTTTTTCGTCTGCTTATATCTGTTGGCTTGTGACAGATTAATCTGAAGCAAGCATTTGTCAGAGCTATTCATTTGCAAACAAATTTAAAACTATTAGTTTTGTAAGATTTGGTATTAGATGTATGGGCTTCGCTTATGCTATACCAGTGAGGGGGAAGAGGAGGGTAGCATTTGTATACCTTGTATACCTAAAATCTACTTTCCAATGTCTAAATCCTAAGAACGTTGCGACGATTTCTCTTACGTCTTCAGATACCTGGAACCTTGTTAATGAAGCAACGAATAGCATTGGTAGAAGGTACATATCATACAAGAAATTATTGTTATCTTCGAGAGATCACTGAACGTACTTTAATTTACAATTACAATTTTAATTATTTACAAATATTTACTGAGAATGCTTTATCTCTGGAACTGGTTGCAATAGTTTATAACTGTTACTAATTACTAACAATGTTTACTGCACTGAATTTTTTTTAGCACGTCGCTGCGTAGATCGACGAAGTCTAACACAAAAGAAACCCAAAGAAAGAATGACCGGGCTCAATCGGTGAGTAGGCAGGGTATTACACACAAAAAAAATATTTAAAGGAAAGCCTGAAATAAAGAAAGAAAATTAACAAGACAGTACTAATTCTAATTATTCTAAATGACCTTCTGGCTAGACATAGCAGCGTTGTATACCAAAAAAACAAGAAACAAAATCAACAACTACAATACACATATATCAAGAGGAACCAAAAAAAATTACTTCTTAAAATGGCGAGCTGTAGTTTTTAACTCTTTCCCCATAAGACTTACCCAAAGAAAAATCACCAAATTACAACTCTAAAAACCACAGCTCTAAATCATTATCTTAGATATAACAATTAAACATAGAAAATTGTTACCACTACAATGTCTTAATTAAAAAAATTTACAACCCCAGAAAAAAGGACCCCTTCGTTCTAAATTACCTCCGTAAGTATACAATTACAGATGTCGAATGGTCACAGTACATACAATATGTATAATACATGTTTTTATTTTATTCAAAACATGCAACCCAAAGGAAAAGACCCTCTCCCTCCCCCGTTTTAAATTACCATCGTAAGTATACCATTACAAATGTAGGATGATCACAGTACGTACAATATTAATGATAAATACCATCTCACCTAACAATTCTCATGTTAACAACCACAAAGTGTAGGCTTCGAATCGAACCCGATAAACATGTAGATGCGGCCATTTCCCAGGATTAACGCCAACAAAAAAAAACAGAAAAAATCGGGGCTAAAAACTCGCCCATGTCCAAGTTGTAGGCTGGTTTCCGTCTCCAAGGACAGAGTGGAACAGCTGTGTGCGGAATGACGCCATGCGCGTGTCCTCCCGTGCCAACAGGAGCGATGGTTCACTGATCGTTAGGCCCATCGGAGAAAGCTAGAAAAATTACAGGTAAATTAATTTAGTGCTGCCGAAACGTACATGTTTATAAAACCAAAATTACTTACCACACAGAATTGCGTGCACGAAATTCCATAAAAACAGGAACGAAAAGTATAACGATCACAACGAGTGCTTTTGAAAATTTAGAAAAGAAGGTGAATATTAATTAGTTTACATAATAACCAGAGTTTAGAGTAATACTCATGTTATCGAACGTGATTAGAAAACTTGAAACACGGTTTTATGTAATAGTACGCGACCTTATTTCGACGAATCTTTAAATGAAAATCATATATTTTTAGATCTACTATGTCTTTGCACCGGTTTCCGTTTTTGATAAGTTATGCGCTTTGACAACATTAACAGTAGGGTCGAAAAAACCCATTGATAAGCTGGCAGCCGTATGGGATATTTTTGACAAACTTGTTGACAAGTGTAAAGCATACTACACTCCTAGTCCTTACCTAAAGGTCAATAAAAACTTGAACTATTCGTCGTCGAGTCTCTTGCAAACAGTACATCCCTAATAAACCGGCCAGGTAGTAAATTAAAATATCTGCGTTAGTGGACCCATGTTAATAAGAAGGTTTATGTTGATATCCAACCCGAATGTCAACTTAGAGTTAGTAGCAAACCAGAAGTCTTAGTTACAAGGCTAATTGAACCAACATGACATTCGATGATTTTTTACTAGCTATAATCTAATAAACAAGTTACCGAAAGATTATATACTTACGTCAGTGAGAACTGTTCAAAAAGTAAAAGAGAAATAATAACAATCTCCTCTAACTTGGTATTACCTATTTTTAATTTTGGTTTAGAACTAGGCTGTATCACACTTGTCAGTATCTTGATCTTTCCTGAGTTAATTCTCATACTATAGTTACTCTGTAGTATCTCATCTCAAATATTTAAAAACTCTTTGCTAGACTCTGTTATAATAGCTATATCATCTGCAAAACGTAAAATGTCTGTTTTCTGTCCATGTACACTAATATCTATCTCTTTCCTCTCTCTAGCTAAGTTTAAAACCTCCTTAGGATAAACTGTAAAAATCAAGGGAGATAGTAAACAGCCATGTCTAACACCGTTTCTAATCTTAGCTTCGTTTTCTATTCCATCAAATCTAATTACTTCGCTTTGGTTTTTATATAGACTGTAAATAATTTTTCTATCCCTATGAGAGATTCTTATTTTTCGCAAAACCCTGAACATAACAATCCAATTAACCCTATCAAATGCTTTTTCTAAATCTACAAACGCGAAATGAGTCTTTATTTTTTTGTAACTGTTTTAGTAGATAGCACAACCGTATTAAGTTCGATTGCGTAGACTACCTATTTATTGAGGCGGCAAAGTAACCGCGGTGGGTTCAGTAACCCAGATATATGTCAGCGGCGCTGACCTAACCTATTAATTTTTCCTTTTATCTAACCTAGGTCCACACTTGGTTTTTAATGGAAAAACTCATTAAAAAGCAATTAGTGCTAATGGGTGTTTAATGAGAAAACTCATTAAAAAGCAATTAGGTCATATGGCTATGTATTCATGTGGTTATATAGTCATGTGGTCATATGGTCATGTGGTCATGTGGTCATATGGTCATGTGAAGGTGAAATTGCCCCTATGGGGCAATTTCACCCTAACTTAACATCCTACATATATCCGGATATATGTCGATGCGCATCCCTGTCGGCTTAGGTCGGATAACAACATATTCGACTATCTTCGGCAATATACATCCCCACTCTGCAGAATACATAAGAGAAAAATTTTTTCGTATTCAATTTAGTATTCGATAGTAGCTAGAACGGTAAACATGAGCGTCTCCAAGGTGATTAACGTTTCTCAACTTCTTGGGAATAAAGTGAAACCGACAAATGAGCGATTTGGATTATGGCTGTTGACAGAAAATATGTGCAACAATAATCTGGTAACATATATTGGTAATATTTGTTATGCCGAAGGCGAACAGATGCTGACTGGTGGACTACACACACCAATTACAGAACCATTTTGTGACAATATAATGTTGGTTAAAATTTGCAACCTTTCTGACGCCGAGCAAACATCTGCAAGCAAAA
Source organism: Platerodrilus igneus (assembly GCA_036346225.1). Lineage (NCBI taxonomy): Eukaryota > Metazoa > Arthropoda > Insecta > Coleoptera > Lycidae > Platerodrilus > Platerodrilus igneus. The sequence goes on along the minus strand of JARFIW010000229.1, from coordinate 232,983 downwards.
GGATGTTTATCCTAAAAAAAGAAATTTGTGGTGCATTTAGCAGCTATCTACGAAGAAAGTTTGACCGATTTGTTTCCGCTATGCATGGTGTTAAAGCTAAGCTCCCGTTTTCTCTGGAAAGCACTAACAAGATGGGTCAGAGAGTAAAAGAAATTATCGGAAAAGAAGACCTCGAATGCATTAATAAAAAATTCCAAAATCTTATATGTGTTCCATACAAAGTGGAACTAGCAGATGTTAAGTTGGAAACTTTATTGGAGGAACTACCAGATATATTAGACGAACTCGAAAAGATTATTTCTATCTTTTGACATGGATGTAACCCAAGATTTTGCGGGTATATTTAGCAAGATGGAGATGTGTAATTATTTAACTACAAACCATAACTTTTGCTATAAGGGCGAATACGGAGAAAAATGTAATATTATAGTTGACAACGATAAAACTGTAAGAATTGATTGTTTAACATGGCTAACAACCAATGCAAGAATTAAGATATACAACAAATTTGTGTGTCAGATAACAAGTCCTGGTGTTAATAAACAACTTGGCAATCATATACTAGATTTTTTACGTTGTCCAGATGTACGTTTAAGGGAAACATTTGCGTCTACTTTGGCTAAAGAACATGGTATTACGCGATTGGAAGCGACAATATACAATTGTGCAATTGGAAGCTATGTCAGTGCGGAACGGGTGTATAATCCCTTAAAAGACTGTTTAACGTTATTGGAAGATAGTAAGTTATACTTCCTAAAGGCGCCAATGTACTCGGTACCACTTGCCAAAATGTGGAGTAAGCTATCGGACAAGCTACAAAATAGCTGCTGTTTAGTGTATAATAACCTGCTACAGTACATGTATTGGGGTAATGGTAATACAAAAAATTGACGGGCTTGCAAATTAAGTTGTCCGAAAACCAAAAGAAAGGGAAACATTGATAAAGTATGTGCTTTCGGTTTTTAGTTTTAACTATTTACCCGTAAATTATTTGGAGATAGTAGAGGAGGAAGACAGCCAAGATAAAATAAAAATCTTACACAAGTGCTACATTAAAGCAGGTAGTACATATTTTACACAATCTGCAACACCATATTCTACAATTCCAAAAGAAATAGCCATTTCGGAATTGGGATTGATAAATACACTTAACATTCGCCCAGAGTTTATACGACAACGCGCAAATATTGGTAGTAAACTCTATCCGTTTACGCTAAAGGAAATTGTCCCATTATGCATGTCATACGCTGTAAGTGGAAGGAAAAGACAACTGGAAATAGAGGAAATGGATGCAAAAAGGCGAAAATTGGACTACATGGAAAACACTGCGACAATACGCGAACAATACAAAGATGTGTTAGACAAAGAACATCTTATTAGAGAAAATGAGGAAGAATTAAAAGATTATTTTATGTGTCGATGGACTGACTTAGATACATCCGGGTTGTACAAGCTGTATGCATTTGCGGTTAGTAAGAAAGACTCTTTTAGTTATGTAGGCGTTCTTGCAGAAAAGGATGGTACTAAATCCGTATACTTTTAAAAGGTTATTCTAAAACGTATTTATCAAAATGGCAGATAACAAAGACGAACTAAGAAATGCGGGTTTCGTAACCTTGGCGTACACCACACGCAAAGGGGTTCCGCTAAACATTGTATATTTGCCTAGTAAAGAACCTTTGGGATCATTTAAAACCGAGGGTCTTACAACCTATAACAACCATATATTCCCAAAAGTGGTGGATATGCAACTACACAACGGTGTGTGGGAGAAAAAGGATTTCATCCAATACCGACAAGAAGAAGTCGATCAAGCTAACAAGATACGTATGCAGGATATAGTGGAAAAGCTGCGATTAAAAGATTGTCACAAGCTGCAAGAATTACACGAAGGAATGGATCTGGTTGTCGGCGGAATCAAAGACTTTAAATATAGAGGCAAACTTCGGTACATTTTACAATTCGAAAACCTATACGGTCTTTATGTATCAAACTATTGGTTAGAAAAGGAGATAGAAGACTTGGGTGTCGATTTAAATTTTAAGCTGCGAATAAAATTAGCTAAATTAAAACCACTGCAAACAAACATAAAGAAAGGACTGTCTTCTGTGTATAACTTTGTATTAAAATTAAGTTTAAATGACTCCATGCTTGGCATTAAATATTTTTAAATTTGTTATGTATAATGTCAGAATAAACATTTTATAATAGTATATAACATTGTTCTTTATTTATAAAAGGCTGTGACGTTACCCCGAAATAGCACTCGCACAGAGAGGGTGCGCATGGGCAGCGAGCATGGGCAGGGGTGCGTACGCGCAGGGGTGCGCATGGGCAGGGGTGTGCATGCGCAGGGGTGCTCATGGGCTGGGGTGTGTCTGGGCGTACACGAGGGAAGCGGATGTTAACAGTCACCAAGCATCCAATTCTTTATTTGGATGGTATCGAGTACTTGCCTGCGTATGTACCCGGAGTAAAAGAATACGATTTGCATACGCAGTTTATTAATAAAATTAGTATATCGAGGGAAGATGACAAAAGGTACATCATTCCTAATAGTACAACAATCTACGCATGGGGGTGTAAAGATATAAGATACTTGTTTATATTTGTATGGATTTTGTAAATCTATTGTATATATTAGTTTTAAGATTCCATAATTTTTAAGTTCTTCTCCCACCTTCCAAATCCTTTCGGCTTCTATCCTGGTTGACAGAGTATACGTGTTATCTCCACGTGGTATTCGCGGGACACGGCGGTTTTATATTTCTCGGGAGATGGTTGGCTAAGGCATATGTCTTGGGTAGCGAAAAAGGTTTTAAAAATGGTGTTAAATAAAGATGAGCAAAAATTAGTGATTTGGGTCTTTAAAACGCATAACTTTGTATGGAGTGGTCCTATTTAAAATCTATTTACAGATTTGGGGTCCCTAGAAAAATTTAATATTAGTTGATACCTAGCAAAATATATTTATCTTAAAAGAGTGACTACCCTGCGTATAATACATACAATATAACACTTGTCAACAAAAAAAGTTGTAGGGAAAATTAAAGACGTATTTAATAGGGATCCAGTATTAGAATTTGTTGGTAGTAATGTTAAGTCCTACTGTATTGTAGGCGAGAAAGATACGATTAAAAAGATTAAAGGGGTCTCACGAAGTGTAGTTAAGTAAAACCGAGGGTCTTACAACCTATAACGAGCATATACCTCCAAAAGGAATGGACATGCAACTACGCAGCAGTGCGTGGAGAATAAGAATTCTCCAATAAGAAATTAAAGTTTCATGTACGTAGCACCAGTCATTGGGTAATGGTCGAAATGTGGAACCTATAAAGGCGATTATTAATTGCGGTTTAGAAAAATAGTAGTTTTCGTGGATTAAATAAAATAGCTTAGACTGGTTAATGTATAACATACTCTCGTACACATCCACAAACATCTGTTTACGTCCACGATGGCGATACCGGTAGTTTTTGTTTAACAAATAGTAGGAAAGATACGTCAGGTGTTAGTGCGTGGAAGCCCATAGGATCGTTGGATTCAAAAAGAACGGTGCTGCGGGATGTATGGTGGTCTCCGTTAGAATAATCGAAAGTGGTTAATCAATTGTATTAGATGTTTAAATAAGCGAAAGTGTAAAGGCCTACATAAACAAAATTTGATTATCCGACAAAAAGTGCGCGATGTGCTACACTTATAAAGAAAGTATGGAATGGTGCTTTTTAGCGGCCCTACCCGTAAAAAGGAGAGTGACTTTTTCTAGCAATTACAAGAATAGCAGTAGCGCAGAGAAGGGGTATGCATGTATTATACAGTTGCTGCAAAATATGTTAGTTTACGCGTAGCTCGGATGTGTAATTGATCACGACTTAAAGATCCCCCGGAGGTTTAAAAATTCTCGGCCCATTGTCGTTTGAAAAATGTTTGTAAATTATCAGAACAGGAGCGGGTCGAAGTTTAACTTAGATGGATGATTGACTGAGTTTTTTCTACCTTTTACGAGGGAATTGGAAGTTGACAGACATCGAGCATCTAATTCTCTCTTTGGGCGATATCGAGTACTTACTGGTTCTAGAAATCATTACGTGCGGCCGACCGCTATGCGAAAGTGTAAAAGCCTACAGAAGCATAATTATCAGACGAAAAAGTGCGCGATGTGCTATAGAAAGTATAAAAAAAATGATGCTTTGCCCGGTCCGAGTTTCTTTGGAAGCAGAAAGAGCGATTTATTCGATTAATAAATGAAAAAAGAATACAACATACAGCAATAAAAGTCTACTGCGAACTCTACGGCGTTTACACCAAAATGGGGGAAGAGACTACCGATGTGAAATACTTTAACACAAAAAATGTTGTTATAACGTCTTCTAGTAATCTGGAAAATATGTACGAGGTCTTAAGCGAAACCATAAGAACAAAATCAGAGGAATTTGAAACATGCGGGTCCGGTTGGTCTTTGGAAAAGGTGCTCTATTTAGAAATAAATATTAATAAGTATAAGCCGATATGAGAAGTTCTAGGTTAAAAATAAAAAATTGTGAATATGTATTTAGAAATGTGGTTTACAAAATTTAAACTGTATTAGTAAAATTGTCTGTAATAAAAAGTTTTAAGAATAGTTTTTAGATTTTCTTTTAGGTATGAGCCGCAGGAAATTTATAATTTAGAGGGTGTGTGTAAAATGGTTAGCGGTGCTCCGATTTTAAATCTGTTTGCAGATTCGGATTCTACATAAAATTCTAGACTAACAAGATGTATTGCATGTATAAAAAATTTATAAGAACGCTCAAAAGTCGCTACAGGTAAGAAATCTTAAAATTAGGGTAGCCCTCTGGGGGATGATGCTATCTGAAAAATTCTTAGAAATTCGGGTAGCTGAGAAAATTCTAATATTAATTGATACCAAACAAAGTACATTTATCTCGAAAGATGAGCTAAACAAGATAGAAAGTATGGTGTAACATAAAAAGCGAGTAGTGGTACGGTCGCGGTATGCTCGCTAGAAGGTATGTGTGTAACTTTGTAAAGAGTAGTCCGATTTTAAATCTGTTTACATATTCGAATTCTGTATAAAATTGTAGACTAATTTAATGTATCGCATGACTAAAAAAATGTTTAAGAACGCTCAAAAGTCGCAACAGGTAAGAAATCTTAAAATCAGGGTAGCTCCCTGGGGGATGACGCTATCTAAAAAATTCCTAGAGATTCGGTAGCTGAGAAAAATCTAATATTAGTTGATACCAAACAAGGTAGGTTTATCTCGAAAGATGCATTGGTTAGACAAAGAAAACTATTTTGGTTCAGAATTAGCGGTAGAAAAATCTTAAAATTGGGGTAGCTCTCTGGGGATGATGCTATCTAAAAAATTCCAAGAGATTCGGGTAGCTGAGAAAATTCTAATATTAATTGATACCAAACAAGATAGGTTTATCTCGTGGGTGGAAATGTGGAGAAAGATTTATCTCGCAGAGGGTATGTGTGTAATTTTGCAGGGCGTGGTAGAATATTAAATCTGTTTGCAGATTTGGATTCTACATAAAATTCTAAACTAATTTAATGTATCGCATGACTAAAAAAATTCATAAGAACGCTCAAAAGTCGCTACAGGTAAGAAATCTTAAAATTGGGGTAGCTCTCTGGGGGATAATGCTATCTAAAAAATTCCTAGAGATTCGGGTAGCTGAGAAAATTTTAATATTCATTGATACCAAACAAAGTACATTTATCTCGTGGGTGGAAATGTGGAGAAAGATTTATCTCGCGGGTGGAAAGAATGCGGGTGTGACGTAATCAAAATGGTTGGGGGGTGTCCGAGTAAGGAGGAGAGCAAGAAAGAGCAGGAGGAGATTCTTAAAAAATAAAACTTTATAGTGGGTTTTTACATGTAAATTTGGTCCAGATGTGTGAGGAAATGTGGGATTCTGGAGGAAAGGTGCTGATTCGTCACTAAATACTCTACTCTAGTCCTATCACATGACGCTTTCCAGGTATATCTTCTTCTAACATGTTCGAATGGGATGTTTACAGTTACTAATCTATACCTGGGAAAACTCAACTAATCTTTCTCCTCTATCATTTCGTCTACCATACCCAAATTTTTTTACAATTTTTCCCTCACTACCTTCTCCCACTGACGCATTAAAATCGCCCATAACTATTAAATTCTCATCTCCCTTTATTCTTCTTACTATACTATTTATATCCTCGTATACCTTTTCTACTTCCTCACCCTTGTACTGAGTTGTTGGCATGTAAACCTGTACTAAAACAGTATCTGTGGGTTTTGTACTCAATCGAACCATAATTATTCTATACTAAACTGTAAGTACTCTTTAACTTTACATCCTAAGTTGGCTATCTCACCTTACTAATACCCAAAGTGTTCGGCTTTTCTTTTCTCATTTCGACTAATAAATTCGTTAACTGATCCACTCTTAAGTAATGACCTTACATTCCAAGTACCTATCACTTAATAGAACCGTTGTTTTAAATTGTTACAATGACGAGCCCCAAGTACCTCCACCCGGAGAGCCGAATGAGGGGGATTTTACCACCGGACAAGAATTTTACTTGTGAGCTCTCCATCATACATAGTTCGTGTTTTAGGCCACGCATACCTCGGAAATATTTTGGTAGGTTCCATATCTTCCCACAACGCAGTTTTTAAAGATTTTAGCAAAATGCCGTATCTGTCACGGTCAACCCCGGCAACCTTGTAAATTATTCAGGATCGCCTGGGATCAACTCTCCTCCGATATCTTTTAGCCAGCAAGCTTGCTGCCCATTGCTGCGCCTTTAATCGCCTTTTACGATAAGCAGGTTTACTATAGTAGTATTTTTTGTCCCCTACGATGGGGAGAAGTGGTCCCTAACAGTATTTTTTTCTCTACTAAACACTGGTGGTGTTAATTTGCAACAAATTTTTAAAGAGAATAATAACGTTGAAACAATTAAACGACGTTGTTATTTGAAGGAATTAGGCCTCCTGCAACTAATATTGGGTCACCAAAATAGAATAGACAAAAATCCCTGCCTCCTGTAAAAATATAGAAGAAAAAGGAAAATGTGCCATTAAAAACGCCTTTCAAACGAATAATCACTTCCAATAGATGTGCATTTTGTGGCAGATCATAAGGACAGAATGACTTTTTATGCATGTGAATTGTGTAACAAAGCAATTCGTATGGAACTCCACATTTTGTATGTTCGAATTGCTCAGAATTAAAAAGTGCGTACAATTTTCGTCTTATAATATTTTAATGCTCCTGTTCTTCTAAGTCTTTGATAGTACTTTTATTCTTGTTTTGTGAAGTTTATTTTTAATTTACTTAGGTTTATATTCTGCTATACTGTAATAATGAAAATAAGATTTTGGGAATATGAAAAATGTTACTCCTGTCATATTTTTAGTTTCCTTAATTATAGAGTTTATTATTAATAATTTAAATTATAGAAACAAGAACCTAAGTTTTCAACTGAATATTCTATATTCGAAAAGCACGAGAAACAAAATAAGTACCATTGTTGTCCAGAATTGTGTCGAGTTGATCAATAATTCTACATTTCAACATTTATTGTTTTTGTTTTTTGTTAGTTTTTATAAATATATTTTAAAGACAAAGCAGTTACGTAAAAAAGTTTATACTATTATGTTTTGGATATCACTTATTCGTTGTACAATTTGATCATGGGGAATGTATTCGTAGTTACTTAAAAATAGCTCGCTTAAATATTAGATCTTTATTATCATCATTTGAAAACTTAAGAGATATAATTCTGCAACAAAATATAGATAAATTTACCATTTGTGTGTCATGGTAAACAAATCAAGTCAGAAACTCCACTATAGAAATAAACGCATATCATATATTCAGATGCGATTGGGTAGGCAGCAGGGGAGGTAGCTTAAATGCTTCTAGCATTAATATTGAACCCACAGTAGAACAATGCTGGGTTCATTTCAAACTAAGGAATAAATAAGTTGCTGTTTGTATCGGGTATCGAGCTGAAATGCATGGCGTGAGTATTTTATCTATCATTTTGAAGATGCATTGTCGAGTGTAGTTCCTTGTTCTGATTTTGTGATTTTCAGTGGTGACCTAAACTTTTATCTTTTAAATTTCAATAATACCCGTACCTAAAAGTTGTTGCATATGATGGAAGGTTTTAATATGGTACAAATTATTGATGCCCCCACTAGAATCACAGAATATTGTAAAAGTTTGTTAGATGTCATGTTTGTGACCGATTATGAATTAGTGAAAGATGTAACTATTTCCGATACAAGTCACATATAAGATCACGGAATGGTAAGCTGTTCACTATTTTTGCAAACACCTAGTAGTATAAAGTATGTCCAATGTAGATGCCTTCAGAACATTGACATTAGTAGTTTTTTGGAAGAGCATAATACCTTAGATCTTCATAATATTTACTAGTTCGCCGACGTAAATCAAAAAGTAGACTATTTAAATACAAGACTGTTATATTTATTAGACAGACATGCTCCACTAATCCCTAGACCTAGTTCTATACAATCTACGCCTTGAATAACTGATACCATAAAAATCATGGAAAAATTGCGTGACAATGTTCTCTCAAAATAAAAGGAATCACCTGGTACAGGAAAATGGAACTATTACAAAATCCTTAGAAATTTAACAAATGTTGCTATTAAAAAGGAGAAAAAAGCTTTTTTTAACATCCTGTTTCAATCGTGATTCAAAAAATAACTGAAGATATCTTAAACGTTAAATACTTGCATACCCAATTCTTTAAGAAATGTCTAAAAAATTAAGAAATTTTTTGTTATAGTACCACCAGTAATGATATCAACGTGCTTTAAATGCTACATTTTTATCAAACAAAGCCGCTATTCGAAAATCAATTTTCATTCTCACTTCTTTCTCATACTAAAGTCGGTGACATTATCAAATCAATATCTTCTAAGTCCGTTGGGAGCGATGGTATTAGTATTGATGTGATTAAGTTGTCTTTTTCATACATCAGTCCTTATATTACTAATATAGTAAATGCATGTTTGCTGGAAGGTGTATTTCCTACACAGTGAAAACATGCTGTTGTTACATCATTAGTGAAGTGTGCTAATCCAACTGATATTAAAATGCTTCATTCCATAAGCATTTTACCAGCTATATCAAAAATACTTGCAAAAGCTGTGTTTAGACAAATTTGTTCGTTATGAGTTTCTCATGTGGGGACGGGGTAATGTAACAGTTTAAATTTTTCTGTTACCAATTTTGTTGGTTAGGCCATGTATTCTACTTATTCTGATAGATAGACAACCATGCATACAAACCTCATAGAAACGTGTTTGGTTAAAAACAACACTTTAAAAACCATCTGTGCGTAGGAGGGATATTATCTAATTTGTTAGATACACGCGAATTTTGTCTTTCTTTTTGATTTAAACACTGCACGAAAATGGGTCTTCCTAATTTTGAATTTGAGCTTAGCCTGAAGAGCATCAAGTACTTAGATGCCTTCAAGTTAGTTGGTTCACTTTGTAATAATGTGCAAAGCCGAAAATGGGTAAGTTTACTTCGCTCTTATTAATTTGAAATTGTTAAATCTAATGAGGGTTTTTCGCTTCAGCATTTAGTTACGGATTCGCGTGACACTAAATTATTGCGAAAAGCACGCAATACAAAATTATTCCCGGAAGAACGTGGAAATAATTTCGATCCTGGCGTAATTATTATGGTATCCAAAATAAGCTTTATTTTAATAGAATTCACACATGGTGAAGTCTAACCACTAAGTTTGGGACATCTCAAACACCATTCGTTGCCACTCTGAACGCACCCTGCAATGCAGCCATCATTTTTGAAGAGTATTTTTAGCAATTGTCAGTATAACCAATCTACAGTTTAATAAGTTATTTTACATTGAATTCACAAAAATTCGTTTTGGTGATGTCATTGTAGAATATGGAAAACCTGTAATCGTGCACGCTGTCCCATTTTGCTTTTAAAGCTGTTATCTTCATAGGTGTTGTCTTTGGTCAATCAATAATAGGAACTTCTGGTTGAAGCCCCTAGGTAACATCGCTATCAACGACTTAAATGAGGTGACAACAAATACCTACATGCCCAACACGCAAACAGGTATTACAAATTTTATTCCTCTTATAATAGCAAAATTTTAATTCTATGAGTAGTTAAAAATGTACTGTAAAATTGTTTAAAGCAGCCCATGCAATTTCATTAACCTAAATTTTTTGCTTGAATTAGTTTCTAATCTAGAGACTTCAATCTTGTACAGGTCTGAAACAATTAAAGCGAGCTCGATTTAAAATACTTGACGACTTTATTCAATATTAAAGTATTTAACAATTTGTGTATGCAGTTTGTATTGCAGCAATTTTTTTTATTTTATTTTTATTGTTCAAGTGGCAATATTTCAATTTTGTCAATATTGTAAAAAAAACTATTTTTGTATAAATTTGGTTGTATATATCATTGATTAAAGAATCATTAATAATTTTTTTACTCACTAAAATAGTGGCAATGTGTTACTGTTTATTGAACTTGGATTAAATCAAGTGTATGATTTTACTAGTAGGAATAACAATTTAAAGAACCCACTGCAGTTCTTGAGATAAGAGTGCAGTACATTTATTCTTTAGCAAGAGAATTTTAACCTCATTAATTTTTTATTAAGGTAAATAATTATAAAGGTTACAAACTATTTCCAAGCGGGCTACAAATTGATTAATTCAAGTGACGGTAGTTAAAATTCGAGACGTTACTGACACAAGTTCCCAAACGCGAACCTAGACACAAATTTAAAAATTACGTTACGGGTGGAAGTGTTACTGTAGTGGATGCTTTTTTGTAGCTCAAAGTTGGATTATTTACTCGATTACTTATAACACCCTTAGTCCTGCACGACAAGGTTGCTTGAAGCTTTGTATACAATTGCATAAAATCAACAAATCTTGTATATCACTGATTTTTTTCTACCTGATACACATTTATATTTATGTATGTTCAATAATTAGTTGTAGAAAACGTATTATTATTAAAAGGACTTTTACGTTGTGTAACGAATACAATTACATGCTTCATTAATGTACGCTTTTGTTCTAAATATTTATTTAACAAATATCTTTCATTAAACAGAAAATATTAAATTCCTATTGTAGCAAAAGGACTTGAAGTAGAATTTAAGTTTTCTTTTATCTGCATATGTGTTGATACAACAATGCAATTCTGCGCGTGCTTGAATAATAAAATTGCCTCGTGGTCAAGGTTCATCATTTAACGTCCGAATCTAATCAGACAAGCAATGTTGAAACGTGGGCCAGCAAGTTTTGTTAAACATGCAGTCCCAAAGGCAGGTAAAATGGTGTCGATGTATACCATGGCATCAATTACTAGTTGAATCGACCTAGTGTTACCGTGAAATAAACGTCAGCTACGCTAGGTGAATAATTTTCAATTTTGCATCCAAAGTACTTTCTCGATTCTTTTCAGCGCAAGGAAAATGTAGATACCGTATTGAAACGCAAGTTTAATGTGGTTACAGTATCAAAACAAGTTTTATGTTATACAGTATTAATACGCAAGCACGTAATGTATAAAGTATTGGAGCGCTAAATTATATGTATATAATCGTTATGGAACACTGAAGCACAATTTTTTGTTGTGCTGCAGTGAAAGTTTAAAGTCTCAAATGTCGCTATAGAGTATGGCGGAATTTTCCGTAAATTTTGTTTCGTATAAAAGTCAAATTATAACCCTGCACGTGCAAGCCGCGCGCACCTGTTGTCGTAAGTACTCAAGATGGTTGACGAAATCTGACGCCTAGCAGATTATTTGTGGTGAGTCATCTCCAATTTTAATTCTATTTTCGTTTCACGAAACCATTACTGGAAATGTAATAATAATTTTTGTAAATTTGATATGGTCATTTAACTTGGTACACGTAATTTTTGTTCAGAATTTAGTAGTTGGACATTGCATAAATGTTCTTATGAACACAAAGATATTTCTATAAGATAACTATAATTGAATTTACGAGGTTATACTAAAATGTATCCGTAACTAAGCACATGACACGTTTATATTTGTTTGTCACATTATAAAATATGATTTTTTTGGACAGTACACTTGAAGTACAGATTAGTTCAAACCATAAGTATTTTTGACATTTGATTCTATCAATTAAATTAATTAAAAATCTGGTTCTGCAATTTAAAGAAAGTCAACGTAATTAATCAATTAAATGTAAACCCAAACAGGATCCTATTTAGGTATCAAATACAAATTGTAGAATAATAACAAAAACACTATAATTCATCTAGAGAACTATAATAAATTTACAATTATAAAATTCATACGAATAATCAGAAACTACCCCTAGACATAATTAAAAGTAGATATCTCAAAAGATTCAGTACGTATAAAGTTGTACAAATGATGTATATATTTTTTTTGTAAATCAATAGAAGGAGTGATAAATTGTTTTAAAGCTTTCTTTCATCAAAGTCAACAATAATTTTTCTATAGAAGCAAGCAACCGTATTTACAAAATTTTTGTAGTGAAGAAGGATAGATTATTGGTATTGTGTTTAAAAATTTGTTGAGGTATAATCTCAACTAGGTAATCTAGTTGGAATTTATTTTTTATGATAAATTGACTAGGCTCTAATGTAGCCCTAGCTCTAAAATGTCAAGAAGTGATTAAATTTTGAGATAGTACGAAATTGTCGTTCCAATTCCAGTTTGCGGAGTCACAAGTAAGTATTGTATTTCTATGTTTTGCTCGTTAAGGATATTTTTTTTCTTCGGATTGTTTCTCATTATAGCTACTATTAAGATACGGTGGCGTCCATTAAATATGCTTTTATTATCGTATACCATCCTACGACCCTGGCTCATAGCTCTGGCTGGAACCCCTCATGATTTATTGAGGTTCTGTCGCCTGCAAGGTAGAGTAAATACACTATATATATATATATATATATATATATATATATATATATGTATATGCTGTGAATCCTACAAAAAGCCTCACCAGAGTAAAAGAAAATATTTGAGCCTCTTGAATTGGGCACCAAGATTTGCTGTGATTCTCCCCCTGTTGAATCTCTTCAGATAGTCGCCTTTTTACTCTTTCCGCCTCGGCTGCTCACCTAGTTAAAACTTACATCCTAATTCATAAAAAAAAATACATTTCTACCACAAACATCAACGTTAAATCTATTTACATCAATATTCATAATACATTAAAATTTCAAAATTAAATTTCAGCATAAATTTCAGTATCATAAAATTTCAAGTTTAAATTTGTCATCTTTTTAATTTGCATCCAGAAATAAAAGTCCTGATAGGATGCATACTAATTAAGTTACAATATGTGCAGACCTAAGTCTGAATAAAAGGGAGCATCTCCCACCCCTTTACGTTAATTAAACAGGTTAGTCTAATTGAGCTCAAAGACAGACCCAAATTTTCATCATAGTCAAAACATAAACTGCTAAATACTCCTTTCTACTTAAACAAGAAAATTTTACCTTAAAATTTAAAATTTGTTGTTTATACAAATTCACTACTGTCCATCTTTATCAAACAAATTATAAAGATATTTAACACACCCCAAAACATCTAAGATTGAACAACAAAGCATAAGTTACCTGACGGTTAATGCACTCGTGGCTCCAAGGTACATCGTCCTTTGTTAATCACATCATTCCAACTGGGTTATGTTTACGTCCTCAGATTACTGGTCACCTTTAAAAAATTTTCTACACCACCATTCATCTAAAATTGTTCAGGGCTTTTCAGGAACTCATCTATGTATATCTAAATCTTGTTTTGTGGATCCAGTCACGTTTACGAATAACATTTGATTATTAACACCCCCGAAGAATAGCACTGAAATTCATAATTCTTTCACGCTATACCCAAAACTGACTACTTTTGTTTATTCATTTATCGTTACTAATTTGGATAATTGGTACAGTAATACTCGCAAATATAACTAGACTTTATTACCTTGTATCTTCTTTTCTAAGTGCACTAATGCATAATAACTTGTATCGTAGCACGTATTCTGCTTGAAGTATGGTATAACAGCAAAAAATAAAGAGCAAACTGTTTTAAAGTATTCAATAAAATCAAAAATCTAAGAGCCAAACTGTTTAAAGTGTTGAATAAAAATCGAAAATCTAAGAGAGCGAAACTCATATTAACACGGGTTTATATAACAGCCCGCTTGTCCGTCGGATTTGTCCCTCAACGGACAATTTTTAGAACTTTGCATTCTATGTTCCCGTTTCGACGGTCCGGCACAGCGATTCTATTAAATTTGCACACGCGCCAGTTGAAAATCTAAGAAATTTTCACACGACACGCAACGCGTCTGCGAAAAACTAATTAATTTTATATAGAAATTGTTGCGTTTACACCTCTCATATCTGCATCTTATATTAACCAATCGTAGCCCTAGTGAAGCTTCGCAAATCACGCCTTTTATTATTCGGGTCTCTGCCTTGCGCGTTTCATCCGTCTCTTTCTACCCTGTTCTGAGTGGTACAAATCGATATTCTTTATTATGGGCTATTTGAATCCACGTGGACTCGCGACGTGACTTACTTGAGTTAAATAACCCCTCAACTAACCTTGCCGTTAATATAAGCTCCGGTTTATCCGACCGTTTCCAATATACGTAGAAGCTGCATGTTTATCTATTCAAATTTATTAGAATTTGACATTTAAAAGTTTGCAGGTGTGCGCTTCTAATGAATGTTTTAAATATAATTCTCCGAGCTTTGTTTTCATGGTATTTTAACCAAACTTGGATTTTCACAGGCTTTTGTGCCTATTATATATTACTAATGGTTCAATTAACTCCAATTAAAATAATAATGAATGGCATTGACTTCTACCCTTTAATTTTTAGCGAATACTAATTAAATATTAATTAATATTTGTACACTTTGTTTAATACCCGTTACTTAAAAATTGAATTATTTAATATAAATTTCGCACGTAATTTCTATTGGTTTCCTTATAGAAGGTGATTAAAATTGTTTGATGTGGTTAATTAATTTTTTACCCTGGTCTAAATTTGAGTATTTTCCTCCTATTTGAATACAAATAATCCCACTTATTCGAATTCAAATATAAAACATTTAGACTGCAAAAAAAATTACAAAAAAAAATTGTCTATCTCACTCTACCCTTATCTTTCTAACTTACTTAACTTATATCCAATCCTAATAATATTTACACCTATCCTATATCCCTATCCTATTCCTAACTCTCACCTAATTTTATAAACTGAAATTATCCCTAACTTCATCCTACTTATCCATCTAAGCCTATATACATCCTATATACCTATCCTATTTCTAACCTTTACTATACTCACTTCCCCCTACCTAATCTTATATACCTAGCTTTATTTTCCATAAACACTTACTTCTACTCTTCTATATACACCTATTCTATCCCTTCATTTCTTATTTAAATCTGACTCTTTTCTTGATCCTCCAAGTCTTTCTTCTCACCATCCTAATACTCTTCATCCCTATTTCTACTCCTTCTATTTCTATGCTTATCATCCCTGTTATCTCACATACAATATACTTATCCCTATTATCCTGAGTTTTAAATAATGCTTCCTCTTCAGTCCTTACACTTGTCTGTTTCTCATTTATTATTGTTTCCTTTTCTGCGGACAAACCAAACGATACTACCTTACAATTATAGATTTTTCTTTCTACGGAAAATCCTGTGTACCTTCTAGAATTCTTGTGTAATGGAATCAGCCAGAATGAATTCCTTAAATCTAATTTACTAAAAACAAACTTGCCACTTAACCTCGTCAAAAGTGTGTCCATGGATGGTGGACAATGGAATTGCGATTTGGTCCGTTGATTAATTTTTCGTGCATCTAAACATAAACGAATACTGTCATCCTTTTTCTTAACTACCACCAACGGATTTATGAAATGAGTGTTTGAGACCTCTATTATGCCATCTTCCAACATTTTATTTAATTCTGCCTTCACCTGCTCCCGATATGCTGCTGGAATATGATAAACCTTGGCGTTGAACGGTTCTGAATTATCCACTTCTAACACGTGCTCATAGCCTAACGCTGTGCTTCCTTCTACCCCCACTAATTCTGCATGTTTTTGTAATAAAGCTTGAACCTCTACTATCCTCTCCTCTGGACATCTTATTGTGTTGATCTGTTTAACTCCATCATCCTCTACCTCTACTACATTAATATTAAACCCAGTGTCATCCTCCGTGACTTCATAACTGCCCTTCCATGGCACTACCCTATCCTTAATCCTTACTACCTTCCTTTCCATATCTATCAAAACTCCTAACTGCATCATACAGTCAACACCTAAAATGCTCTGAAACTTCAGTAAGGTACAATTACAAACTCCTGTTGACAGCTTACACCTCCTATATTTATCCTAAACACCACAACACTATTTACTACAGCAAACTTCTTTTTATTTGGAGCTACTAAATGGCTACGCTTTATAGGCATAATTCTATCACAAACCTTATCCCTAGTTTTGCTGACGAATTCCTCCAATATTAAACTCGCCTCTGCCCCTGTATCAAGTAATACTTCTACATTATTCTCAAAAATTCCTATATTAATAATTGGCAAACATAATTTTTCAACAGCTTCTGGCTCTACTTCCTCCTCAATTTTGAAAAATTCACGTGGATGTTCATATACATTTACACAGAAATCTAGTGGTCTGTCGCGTTCTAAAAATCCTGTCTCGTCCTGTTTTCCGTGCTTGGTCCTGGTTGTCCTTCTACAACCTGTGCGTACGTCCTCCTCGTATTACTATCCGTGTCCCTGTCTCTATTCGGCGTGCTCGTCACAGTCCTGTTTACTTCCGGTAAACTATTCTGTCTCGTGTAACTAGGTCTTGACGTCGGTCCCCTATTCGCACTATTGCTTCTGTATTCCTGTCCTCGTCGTTCCCAATTCGGTCGAAAATTTTTGTTATAGTCAGGCCGTCTCGGAAAATTCTGTGTCCTGTTGTCAAACCTAACCGTGTTAATGTTTCGTTCACGTATCTCTCTTGTCCGTCCTACACACACATCGTCATATCTCTGTAAGTATTCTAAAAATGTCTCACGTTCTGTAATGTTTTGTAAGACCACGTGTTGTCTGATTTCCAGTTCAAAATGTCGTGATAAGTACTTAATTATTTATCTGTCCGTCAATGGTGGATTAAGTTGTTTGGCCACACTGTATTTGCGGATGGCATATTGCTCCCTAGAACCTGCAAACTCTCCCTTAAATTTTCCTGTAATCAAGTCGTCCCTAATCCGATCCTGTTTGTGATTACTCCAATAATGTTGTAAAAATTTGTTTTCAAAGTCCTAATATGTCTCTATGTCCTGTCCTACTAAATTGTACCATGCTTCCGCATTGTCTTTCAATAAAGCCTTTATCGTATTGAGTTTAGTCTGTTCATCAAATAAATTTCCCACTAGATTTCTTTCACTATTATTAAAAATTTGTGGATTTACCCTGTTATCGCCATAAAATTTCATATGTTGTTCCAATGATACGCCACCTGTATAAAATCTGGGACCATCCCCCGTTAAACTTGACATGTTGTATTTGATACTACTAACTTCGCGTTCTACCCTGCCTAACTGATCCCTACATGAGTCCGTTACTTTAGTCATTTTTATATTTATTTCTTCTTCACAAAAAATGCGTACTTCGGACCTTAAATTTCCCATTTCCTGTCGAAGACCTGTAATGTTTTTCTCATTTCTATCAACCCTACTCTCTACTTCCCCCATTTTCACAGTAAGACTATTTTTTAATTCTGTAAATTCTTTAGTAGATTGCTCAATTTTTCCGCTTATCTGCTCTAATTTTCGGTTGGACTCCTTCCTTGCTCTATTCGATTCTTCGTTCATCCTCTCTAGCATTCTTATTATCATCTCGTTTCCTTGATCCCCTGATTCCGTCCTCGACTGATCTGTACTGCCTCCAGCTTCTTTCATTTTCGAATTTTTTCACACAATGCACTATCGTCACTTCCAATTTCCACTCCTTGACTCCTTAACCACTCCTTTCTCTGCATACGTTCTAATCACTCTCACACACTCTAAAATACTCTTAAATTTATACACACACAGAAACTCTCTCTCTCTCAGATCGCCAGTTTCCTGGAATAAAATCACAAAAATTTTATTTGGAACTCGAGCCTCACTTTTGAGTCGCCATGTATATGCTGTGAATCCTACAAAAAGCCTCACCAGAGTAAAAAAAAATATTCGAGCTTCTTGAATTGGGCACCAAGATTTGCTGTGATTCTCGCTCTGTTGAATCTCTTCAGATAGTCGCCTTTTTACTCTTTCCGCCTCGGCTGCTCACCTAGTTAAAACTTTCATCCTCATTCATAAAAAAAAACAAACACATTTCTACCACAAACATCAACGTTAAATCTATTTACATCAATATTCATAATACATTAAAATTTCAAAATTAAATTTCAGCATAAATTTCAGTATCATAAAATTTCAAGTTTAAATTTGTCATCTTTTTAATTTGCATCCAGAATTAAAGTCCTGGTAGGATGCATACTAATTAAGTTACAATATGTGCAGACCTAAGTCTGAATAAAAGGGAGCATCTCCCACCCCTTTACGTTAATTAAACAGGTTAGTCTAATTGAGCTCAAAGACAGACCCAAATTTTCATCATAGTCAAAACATAAACTGCTAAATACTCCTTTCTACTTAAACAAGAAAATTTTACCTTAAAATTTAAAATTTGTTGTTTATACAAATTCACTACTGTCCATCTTTATCAAACAAATTATAAAGCTTTTTAACACGCCCCAAAACACCTAAGATTGACAACAAAGCATAAGTTACCTGACGGTTAATGCACTCGTGGCTCCAATGTACATCGTCCTTTGTTAATCACACCATTCCAACTGGGTTATGTTTACGTCCTCGGATTACTGGTCGCCTTTAAAAATTGTTCTACACCACCATTCATCTAAAATTGTTCAGGGCTTTTCAGGAACTCATCTATGTATATCTAAATCTTGTTTTGTTTATCCAATCACGTTTACGAATAACATTTGATTATTAACACCCCCGAAAAATAGCAGTGAAATTCATAATTCTTTCACGCTATACCCCAAACTGCCTACTTTTGTTTATTCATTTATCGTTACTAATTTGGATAATTGGTACAGTAATACTCGCAAATATAACTAGACTTTATTACCTTGTATCTTCTTTTCTAAGTGCACTAATGCATAATAACTTGTATCGTAGCACGTATTCTGCTTAAAGTATGGTATAACAGCAAAAAATAAAGAGCAAACTGTTTTAAAGTATTCAATAAAATCAAAAATCTAAGAGATCGAAACCGCTTGCACGTCGGATTTGTCCCTCAACAGACAATTTTTATAATTTCGCATTCTATCTTTCCTTTTCGACGGTCCGGCACAGCGATTCTATTAAATTTGCACACGCGCCAGTTGAAAATCTAAGAAATTTTCACACGACACGCAACGCGTCTGCGAACAGCTAATTAATTTTATATAGAAATTGTTGCGTTTACACCTTTCATATCTGCATCTTATATCAACCAATCGTAGCCCTAGTAAAGCTTCGCAAATCACGCCATTTATTATTCGTGTCTCTGCCTTAGGCGTTTTATCCGTCTCTTTCTACCCTTGTCTGAGTGGTACAAATCGATATTCTTTATTATGTGCTATTTGAATCCACGTGGACTCGCGACGTGACTTACTTGAGTTAAATAACCCCTCAACTAACCTTCCCGTTAATATAAGCTCCGGTTTATTCGACCGTTTCCAATATACGTAGAAGCTGCATGTTTATCTATTCAAATTTATTAGAATTTAACATTTAAAAGTTTGCAGGTGTGCGCTTCTAATGAATGTTTTAAATATAATTCTCCGAGCTTTGTTTTAATGGTATTTCAACCAAACTTGGATTTTCACAGGCTTTTTGTGCCTATTATATATTACTAATGGTTCAATTAACTCCAATTAAAATAATAATGAATGACATTGACTTCTACCCTTTAATTTTTAGCAAATACTAATTAAATATTAATTATTATTTGTACACTTTGTTTAATACCCGTTACTTAAAAATTGAATTAAATAATATAAATTTCGCACGTAATTTCTATTTGTTTTTTTATACAAGGTGATTAAAATTGTTTGATGTCGTTAATTAATTTTCTACCCTGGTCTAAATTTGAGTTATATATATATATATATATATATATATATATATATATATATATATATAAAAATTAGTGTAACAGTTGGTGTACTCTTAGTTAAAAGCGTATTATAGACGGGAAATTCTTATATGAAGAAAAATTACAATTGTATATTAGTCATTTATATGCACTAGTTTATTTGGTTGAATGCGTACGATATACAGATTTAACAGGGTTTTTTTCTTTTAGATGCAAGCAAGATGCAATTTGAGATAGAGCTTAGTTTTAGTTTTGTTGTTTGTTATTCGCGTTTGGATAATTTAGGTTAGGTGAACGCCTTGGACTCTTCTTATTTGTGTTTGTTTTAAATTAGTAAGTGGTAAAAACGGGTACACAAGACTCCATCGATCTAAATTGAATTAAACCGTTATAATCCTCTCGTGTAACACACACATTTTAGAGACTGAAATCCAGGTTGATTGGCGTTCAGCGGCATTTTATTACACAAAAAGGTCAAAAACCTTTCCAGGTATGTGTAAAAGTATTTAGTGAAAGTTTTACATTTGCTTTTATAGAACCCACCTATTACCACTGAAAGCTAGCTGGTGCATTATTTACTGTTGTCTCTCTTGTATAGCAAAATTGATTTAGGTAAATATCGTCAATTTAGCACGTAACAAGGCTTAAAGTAACCAACCTTATGATTCACATGGATTAAAAACCTCAGTTTTTCCAAAAATGAAAAATGTTCGTGTTGATCCCAGATACTTCAAATCTCAAATCACATTGTCAAATAGTTCGTGCATAATTCTGCGCGCTGTAAAATACACGCACTATGTACATCCACGTAACTTAATCTGAATAAATTAGATATAACCAAATAAAAAGAATTTCAATACTCCTAATAGGGTAAAGCTTACATAAATCTTTGCGGTTCGATGACCGAAACGATGTTTATTCATGACAAAACTATGTTTGTATAGAGCAAAATATTTAGCATACGTAATCAACTTAATTTGTTTTGTATAAAATAATGACCTTACCTATACCTGCATCATCAAAATAAGTATAAGTGTTAAGCAAATTCTATCAGCACGATTTGTCACTTATATAGATAACACATTCTGAAATATATCTAATAAAATTATAACTGCATGTACACAGCATACCATAGACATCTATGAATGATTCCGAGTATCTCCAAGCGTATTCCTGAAGGATGCGTTTTAGTCCCTTATTGATTATCATTAGACGTACTGTGATTGAGTCACATGTTCAAAGATGTCGCAATGTATTCCGTTCATTTACGTATACTGAATTTATTAGTAAATGGTGAAAGATAGATGTTTTACAAAAATGCTACTTCGATTTTATGCTTGGACAAGTTATTTTAAGCTCTACAGAAAACTCAGCAGCTGAGGTTAGGCAATTCACGTAAACGTCAAAAGTACCTACAGGTACAGATCGAATAATTTTCTCTGAAAAAATTTTCTAATTAGTCTATCAAAGCTATTTTGACAATTTGTAATTTTATTCACAATTTTTAAAAAATACTACATTTGCTTATAGTAAATCCATAGGTGATGCGTGGTTGAACATTAAAATATAGGAAATTGGGGCATTGAGTTAAGCAGCTTTCAAATTCTTAAACTTGTATGCACATTTTACAAATTTTACTGGTGTTTTGCATCTTATTATAATAGCTGAAGATTTTAAGGTCTTAAGAAGTAACAAGTGAAAATAAGAAAATTATTACGGTCAGTCCCTTCGTTCCATTACCTGCCAGCAACAATCGTTCAACAGGAGCTTAAGATACCCACGAAATTCATATGATAAGAATAGTTATAAAATATTTTAAAAGTACTTAAGTATTGTAATATTTAATAAATTTAAATCAGTTCGATCGTTTATCAATTTTCAATTAGATATTTGGAAAAGAACATTCATAATTTGTGTGACGTTTAAAGAAAACTTCATCCTTTTTCCTTCATTCATTAATTTCTTTTACACTGTAAAATCATGTCCCAAAACGCATTCCTTTTCTTCACACTGTCAAGTTTTCAACCTCCCCTTATCACTTATAACAGTCTCCACCCCTAGGCTCCTTCAATGGTCCTGGAGATACTTTAATGAATCTTAGTTTAAACAATCTGGAAAACGATCTGAGGGACATGATTGATGATGATGATCAGTTTAATCATTTGAACAGTGGTGATGTATGTGAAGACGCAACTAACAGTTTCGATAGCAACATATTTAGTTTGCGCAGCAGGTGATTTTCAAACATGTCATGCAAACGTGTTACGTACAGTTTCTGCACTTGAGTATTTATTAACAATTTTAACCTTCTCAATTCTAAACGATAGCTTATTTATAACCCCGTAGGATTTTATTAAAATATTTAGTTGCAATTTAAAAGTGCTTCAATATATTTTATTTTGGCATTGCGCTTAAATGTGGTATTCGATTATCAGTAATATTTGTTTTCGGAAATATTACAATGAGTGATGTACGTGTATTTTGCAAGGTTATTTCCGGCTCACATCGTTACTTCGTATTGAATATAAATTATTAAATTGGTATGCTACATTTTCTATAATTTTACACAGGGAGTTAACTAACTCTTCCTACGCATTTTTATAATTCCACAAGGTTGGTTGTATATATTTCCTTATCTCGTATCTAGACACGTTGAGGTATTTTCGTTGTACTTAGAACACTAGAACCGGTTTCCCATTCGTTGGTCGTAATGTCGTTCGTTAAAATAAGATAATACGTATTATGTACGAGATTACCGAAGGTATTTTTACAAACGTATTTTATTCAATTGGTTTTCTGGTTATCCTATAAGTAGATACAGTTTAGAATTTTTAAATTTTAAAATTGCTTTTCTACAGATTTGATGCTTAAACGTAACTAATTCTGTCAATCCAAGAACCTATTGTGATTATATTTACAGGGTAAAGTCTTCAAGCGTCCAACCTAATAAAAACTAAGAATAGTACTCACAATCGTGTTTTAGGGGTATACAGGTTTATTTCACTGATGGACTAATTATTTTTTTGTTTTTATAGGACACCTCCAACATACGACTATGAGTGAACTTCAGTCTTCACCTTTGCACTACATAACTGAGTCGCGTTTTAAATCCACGTCACACACGTGATTAAAAACTACTCGGTTAATTCTTCTAGCGAAGTTTAATACAATTCACGACCAACCTGAGGGTCATTGTGCTTTATAAACACCTACCCGTTATCCTTAAATTGTACCTTTGTTTTTGTGCCCGTCGAAGGAAATTTCGTTTAAGGTAACTGCGTACATACGTGTCCGTGCCGCTACAAACACGTCTATTGTTATTCACGCCTCCTTTTGCACCTCTCTTTTTTGTATTACTTTCATTCAAACTTTTAATCTCCCACTCTTTGTTAAAATTCCGTACTCGGTTCCCACATATATGTCTAACGCTTTTTATGGTAAGGTCAATGTTTTCTGTTCCTATAAAAACAATAATTAATTTTATTGCATTTCCGAGTTTTGTGGTTAGTGAGATTTCTGAACTTCATGTGAATAGAAACAATCTTATTGTGGACAATAATGTCCCTGATTTTTATCGGCAAGTTTTCTAATTCATTACGAAGACGTACAATCCTTATGGTTATTGCTATTCGTATAAAAATGTACTAAGGAGTAGTTGATGTATTTGCTTGTCCTAATTTGAATATCATAATAAAATAGTCCCTTTCTAGTTGTAAATTACTCAAGCTTTTATAAAATTCTTAAAGAGATTTTCTTTCTACGGGTTCTAAACTTGCTTAAATTGAGAAATGTTTATCCATTAACGAATGAATGCTTAAACAACACGCAATCGTTACTGCCCAACCGTTTAATACGCCCAATCTCCATTTCTTCAACATGGTAGTTTAAAGGATATATTTCTAGGTAGTATATTTTTTGTTCGTGTGAAGACATCATTGACTAATTATCATTTCAGATTGCAAGAAAACATTAGATACGCAAACGGCAGTTAATTTATTATCGAATGATAATAAATGGAAACTAAAAGGTTCTACAATCGCCTTTTCCATACGAAGAAACATGCTTTGCCCTCAGCGTACTATGTACGCTATAGCAACATCGTCTGTGTTTGGACTGCCCGCACTCAAGGAACAGAGTGTATGCCGCGTTGAATTTATCCTAAAATACAACCTTATAGGCTTTTAGCAAGTACAGCATGGGTTGGAACCTAGAGACATAAGTTCAGCTATGCTTGCGAAAAGAGTTTCTTTATCCATATAAGCGGGATAAAACGCTCGGCTCCAAATTCAACTTCAAGAATACGTGATGCCACTTTAAAGTGCGACGTATGCGATGTGGAGTGTACAGGATTAATTACAGAATGCATTACACAGTAATGCACATAAGCCAGTTTGCAACTAGTGCCCATACAGGAGACGATGCAGTAAAAACGATCTACTCCGCTTTAAGGTTAATATTGCACCGCATCACATAGAAACCCCAATGACGATATCAATGTGTTTTTGAACAGGTAAGAAAAATTTTGCGCGGTTGGTAACTGAAGCTCAAGAGGCACTTTAAGTCAGTGTGGAGTTGTTTGAAATTTTCACTAAGGCGAGCGGCGGTAAACATATCGATGAGTTCAGGTAGTTTAATATCAGAAATAGCGTGTTTATCCAATCATTTTGTCGCTGGATTTATTTTGTTTGGCGTTTTGCCTGTTTTTTGGTCGTAGTATCTATAGGAAAAAAGAATGAAATTAGAATAACCCATTAGAGAGCAATGGGAAAGCTAGGGACGATTTTGGGCTAAAGATGGAATAAAATAGTTTGACTAGGGAGGACGATATTGTAAATTTATAGAGTAAGGACAAATAGCTGGAATTGTTATCAATAAATTTGGTGTATGCTTAAAAATTCAAATCAATTGATAAATATGAGATAGCTAGGTTTGGATAGTGTTAGTCGATCCTTCAGGCCGCACCACTAAGTAGAGGTGGCGTGGTGCTATGTGGTATTTCGGATCCTCCTCCTTTTACCTTTGCCAGTGTCTTGTTGATCAGGCACGTTCCAAAGTCAACGCTAGGGGCACCATTATTTAAACTCCAACTTTAGTTTCAGTTTAGACATTATATCCATCATTAATTAAATTTTAAGTCAGGTTTATTCGAAGAACGGTTATTTTGCGTTTAAAACCTTCGGGTGGAGCATTGCGGATGTGGCCACAAGCGCAGCGGCCCTAACTTAAGTTAAAATATTTTACAAGAAGACTTTTTAGTAATTTTAGAGATTTACTTTATATGGAATATATATATAGTTTTTGCTCTTGTACCAATGATCTTTGCTTTTGAAGAGATTTTGTACGCTACTGTCATTATTGTGTTGAACTTGGCTAAGATATCAACAATTTTATACACAACAAATTAATTTCTTTTTGAAAAGGTCTTGCATGAAGACAAGGGATCTGGTCCAGAATTGATTGACCAAATCATCATTTAAAATGAATATTTTTACAAATTCATACAAAAAATGTGACGTCATTGACAAGATGGAAAATGTCAGCGATAACATTACAATTCATGCTAAAAAAATTTCCGGAACATATGCTAACGAAGATTTAAAAATTTAAAGGTCTTAACATTCACTTTAGAAAAATACATTAAGAAAACAGTAGAGCTCAGGTATCAAAGAAATTATATGAGCTTATTGACACTTGTGTTGAAAAAAGCTCAATGTCACCATGGAAAGAACTTTTATTATTCCCTTACCTAGCGCTATCGATTCCTAGTGGAAATTTAAGCAATAAAAGCAAATCAATTTCGAAAATAATATTAGAAAATTTACGAAACCCTTTGTCCGTTGAAAAAGTTTCTCTCAGAAGTAGAAGTAGCATAGTTACCTTTAAGACCGATACTTCCAATCAAATCATATCAAAAGTTTCAGATGGCAATTTATCCTCTGCAGTTAAAATTTTAAGTTCAAATGAACCTTTTTTAAATATAGACGCTACAGTTTTAGAAGATATACTGTTACACTTTTTTTTATTTTAATGTAAATACTCTACCTTATAGGCGGCAGAGCCTCTATAAATTGAGAGGGGTTCCTGTCTAAAATTCAAGCCCAGGGAAAATGTATGGAAAATGGCTTTGAGTACAATAGGACCCTCTTAAGAGATCTTCCAGCCAGCTAAGTTTCTTCAACTTAGGGCAGAGCTATGAGCCAGGGTCGTAGGATGGTATACAATAATAAAAGAATTTTTAATGGACACCACCGTTTCTTAATAATAACTGTAATGTCTAACAATTCGAAGATAAGATACGGAAATCTTCGAGAAAAAAAATTTTGAACAACCAACTCGTTTAAAAATATTACTAACTTACCGCTAACACTGCGAGCTCAGCTTGGAACGATGACCTCGTACTATCTGAAAATTTAATCACCTCAAAAAGATTTGTAGAACTAGGACTACATTAGAGCCTAGTTACTTTATCACAAAAATAAATTCCAAAAAGATTATCAAGTTTAAATTATCCCTCAAAAAAATATCTTACCAATACAATATCAATGATCTTTCTTTCTACACTACAAAAATTTTATAAATTTGGTTGCTTGCTTTTATAGAAAAATTATTGTTAATTTCAATGAAAGAAAGCTTTGAAACAACTCAGTCCACTTTCTATTGGTTTAAAGAAATATACAAATATACATCGTTTATACAAATTTACAAATATCCATGTTTGATATCCAACAAAATATAGTAATAGTCAAGTGTTATCTCTTATTAGTTTTAAGTATTTCAACAATTTTATTTATTAAACTTCTTCAAGAAGGATATTGAGTTAGTATTAATCTGATACAACCTTTACTAATTACCGAAATAGGATCCTGTTTTGGCTTACAAAATTTAATAAATGAAATGACTTATATCATATACGATTGGACTTGAATATAATAAAAATTTATTTCTTGAGTGTATTAGCAAATTTCCTTATGGTATAACATAATCTGGATAATAATTATACTTTTTAAAAAAAATTAGTTTGTACAATGTGACAAACAAAAGTAGAATGTCACCTGCTTAGTTATCTTTAAAGTTTACGTTCTTACGAACAATTATATTACATCAAACTATTAATTTTGGAACAAAAAGGCGTAAGATAATTTAAACCACTATATAAAATTTGCAAAAAAATTACATCTCCGCAAAAAAAATATATTCGCCAGATATATGAAATTTCAGTAAGAAATCATATTTACCAATTCAAGAATGGACGTTGTACCATAGCAACTATTTGTGTGTTCCACTCTAACGACAGCTGTTGGACTTTCGCCTGCGCTTATGACGATAAACTTGTTTTCCAGTTCACAAGTACGTTCAGGTGTGGTTTACGACAGGATGCTTTCAATACATTTCAACGGAATCTGTATAATACTTAAAATGAAATATTCCATAACTATAATGAACTTGCAATACTCTTGCCAATAATAATTAAAATGTAGCCACCTGACGTAATAGAACAAAAAGCTTGCACTACAGAAACCAAGGAATTAATTTAAATGCTGAATAAAATAATTTCATACCGTGATGATGTTTTTTCTAATTATATGTTGATCATTTCACAGGTCGTCTTTCAATGATTGTTGCTATCATAATAGCCAAGTAATCCTTCGCGACCAGGCGGTTCGCCGGTCGGGCAGCATGAATACGGACAACCTTTCAACCTCTTAGCAAAAACTTATCTTCACTTTACATCCTGTTGTTCAAAATGGATTCGAGTACTAAAACACTTTACTCCGCGAGCACGCGCAAAGAAATTAATTCATGCATCCACACGGATATCACGGTAACTGGAAGGTTGTTTTAATTCCATGAACATAGATCGAGTTGTATGTAACGAATAAGCATTATTTTCAAGAAATAGAAATTTTACGCTTTTAATACCATAAAAGATCTTATTAATAAATATTACAAAGACGTATATTAATGAAGGACGAATTCGTAATCGTTACAATACAAAAGAAACATTCAAAATGAATTTCGCCGCCAATTTCCTTTATGAAAACTAATCAACTAATTCAAATTTCACAGTTAATCGTAAAGAAGTTATAGAAGGTATGCATCATTTAAGTCTAGTTCCGCTGGAGGTATTGACGCACTACAGCCTTCACATTTGCAAGACATTTTCAGTTATTCCACTGGTATATTCGGACAAAAGCTTTTATCATCTTAAACTGATTTGTGTTACCTGATGCTCTCGGGCACGATATCTTCCGAAATTTGTCCTATTTTATATGGTGCCTCTTTATGCGCACTTAAAAAAATGGACGGCGCCATTAGACCAATAGCCGTAGGTACTTTTTATCGAAGACTTGCAGCTAAACTATCTTGCTGGAATATAAAGGAGAAATTAAAACATCCTTTCAGGCCCAAACAGTTTGGATTTGGGACTTCAGGCGGTTGTGAAATTGTAGTACACGCCGCACGTATATAATTAATAAATTAATAATCCCAATAACATTCTTCTTAAGCTCGATTTTAAAAACTCTTTTAACTCACTTAACCGAGATATTCTCTTACATAGTATATACTTCCTCATCTAATGCCTTTTCTTCAGCAATGTTATGCAAATCCTTCATTTCTGTTTTTTGGTGACATAATTAATTCCGAAGAATTATACAACAAGGCGATTCTATAGGCCCGGCAATCTTCTGTCTGGCAATAAACAACATTCTTAACTCATTAAACACAGAGTTCAATATTTGGTATTTAGATGACGGATGTATTGGTGTTGAGATTCATTCCGTAATTCAAAATTTAGAAAAGATAATTACAATCACTAAGTCGCTTGGTTTGGAATTCAATTTTAATAAATGTGAATTGTTATGTTCACCTCCAGCCAATTTTAGCAAAACCAGTTCACTCTTAAACATCGCAGCAGGTATTCAGATACCAAACAAAAGTATTTGGACCCTACTTGGACAACCACTTTGTGCTGAAACGACTCCAGAAAGTATCAATAAAAAAATCGAATTGATGCCCTCCATTCGCTCTCGTTTAAAGTCTTCTATTCGAAATTCAATCTCATTTTGTCTGATTAAGAATTGTTTTGCTATTCCTAAATTGATGTACATCTTCAGATGTAGTCCAACTTGGACTTGTATGCAGTCTCTTGAGATATTTGACGAACTATTACGATGCACTTTGGAGGAAGTGTTAAATATTAAACTGAGCCATTTCGAATGGTCGCAAGCACCTTTTCCAATAAACAGAGCCGGATTGTGTCTGTCTTTCAATCTCACTTTCACTACCTGCTTGCCTGTCTTCTTTTCATCCATCTTTACGTACAATTAGATTTCTCTTTTCTAATGCCACCTGCAATATATCTATTGATAATTTCTTTTTGCAAGGTGAAGAACTTTGGAAGTCTGCAACAAATATAAATAAAATCAAAATCAACAAACTCGCCCAAAAAGAATGGGATATACCATTGCTGGATATATCTTCGAATAAGTTGCTAGAATCAGCTACCAATAATTCTTGCAGTTTCTTCGAAATATGCTAGCGCGTGGTTATTAGCTCTTTCAATAGCATCTCTGGGTACACTATTAGATCACCATTTATTTAGAATTGCTGTAAGACTCAGGCTTGGTACTCGGTTGTGTACACCACACTCGTGCATTTGTGGATCAGCTGCAGACGAGTTAGGTATATATGGATTAAACTGCAGGCTCAGTGCGGGAAGGCATTCTGGGCACAAAGCAGTTAATGATTTAATTAAACGAGCTTAGTCTCTGCCGATGTTCTTTCTATTCTGGAACTTACCTATTTATTTAGAGTAGATGGTAAAAGACCTGATGGCATTAGTTTAATTCCTTGGAAATATGGTAAAGCAGGAATGTGGGATTTTACATGTACCAACATTCCTGCTAATTCTCATGTTACTGCTTGTTCAAATAAAACTGGAGAAGCAGCAAAAGCTGGTGAAAAAATAAAAAATATTCCTCTTTTTCATACCTTTATATCTTTTACCCAGTTTCAATTGAAACCTTAGAAGTTTTAGGTAGTCAAGGATTGGAATTCATAAAGGAAATTGGTAAACGAATCTATTATAATACCTTTGATCAAAAAGCCACTTCATTTTTATTACAAAGAATTGGCATAGCTATTCAAAAAGGTAATGCAGCATCCATATTAGAAACCTTCCAAAGATTTAAGTGAAATTTTGAACCTGCCTTCAAAATGTTACAGTTTAGAAAACCAAAACATTCGATCATCTTGCACTGTCTTTAAGCAACAGGTAGATAATATTGACATGGAAGAAAATAAAACACCGATCGCATTTCCAATATAAGAAATTTCAAAAACCCTAATTGCTCTAACAGATTGAGTCATTCTTCAAATACATCCACTCATCTCCAGCACACAATTAACGCATCACAACTCGATCCTTACTTTAAGAACTTAAATGATTTTTCAAATTCAATTACAAATTGAAGCAAGCAGGGGTTGGAAAATATTGGTAATACTTGCTTTATAAACTGTATAGTTCAGTGCCTCTCAAATACAAAATTATTACTTGAATATATTAAAAATAATACGTTTTCGAAGCATATCAATACTAGCACTTCAACTATGAAAAGAGCTTTAATTAAATCTTTTGCACAAATAATAAAAGATCTGTGATCTGAAGATGCTTGCGACAAAGTGGTAAATACTATTAACTTGAAACCATACTTTCATCGATTTGCACCTAGTTTTATGGAATTCTATCAACAAGACGCACAAGAGTTCACGCGGTACTTGCTAGATGGTATTCATGAAGACGATAATCAGGTTACTTCCAATCAAATCCCTATTTTGTCAGAATTAAATGAACCATTAAGTGACTCTGACAAAAGTAATGAATCCTGGCAGCAATATTTAAGAAGTAACAATTCCAAAATTGTTGATATTTTCGCTGGACATTTAAAATCAACAGTACGTTGCGCACACTGTAATTATTACTCTGTAACTTTCGAAGTTGTTACGTTCAAAACCCTGCAAACAAATTTTTTTGCATTTATTTTTAAAATGCCCTAAAATTTCTCAACAAGCTCAATTTCCCGCCATTTGAATTAGTATTATTTAATAAAATTTCTCAAGTAATTACTCTATACAAAGATTTGCTTTATAAAATCAAACAACTGCCTAGGAAACATTACGTTACAAAGTAGTTGCAATATTTCCTAGCACCTGCAGTGATTACATTTTATTTAAAAGGTGCATGTAAGTGCACAGCTTTCTTCTAAAAGATAAGACCTTACCACCTGCCTACATCTGCTTACAATGGACTTGTTATCTGGTATTCTGCAGCTGTTAAGATGTTACAAAGTAACAAAATTGTTCTCTTTTGTTTAAAACCCTTTGATAATTGCGTTATCTGCTTGTTGGCAAGCTGCTACAGTTTGTATTTCGGCAGCTGTTGTCTGGAAATTCTGCACACATAATAATTCGGCGATATCTTTGAAAGTCAAATACCAAACCCCCATACATGATTCTGGCCCTATAAAATAGAAACCGTGCTTTAAAAGAGACGATTAACGATTAAAAGATTAAAGATTAACAATTACCGAAAAGATATATGATGTAAAGTCGCGCTATTAGAAATGCTTTCTGTGCTTGTATAAGTAAAGTTGGTGGTTCCAGCATGCAGTCAGCCCATAGAGAAATGTAGCCGCATTTTTCCAGCGTTAAGATGAGACCAGCACGAAGCTGATTATGCAAGGTACAGTTATTTTATTTCCATAATTCTTTTATGCTGCTGTGAAGAAAAGACTTTTAATTTGCTGCTATTGCTTATATTATCCGATAAATTGGCACCACCCCGTTATAAAACTTACATACACGATGCACGAACAACTATGTTATTATTCTTTAAATGAAAAATTTAATTACTCAAAGTTTTTGTTAGAGTCCGTTTCACTGTTTATTTTGTATTTCTGTATAAACCTTAACTAAAAGAACTTATGCCCCCATTTAAAAGTATTTAATATATGATTAATTTAAGTTAGGGTGTCTAATTTTAATATTATATTCTTTCTGAGGAGGTGCACTTCACAAAGCAGCATGTACATATAATTTAGGTATATTTCTTTTTCTAGATTTACTGTATAGTTTGTTTTATTTTCTTTTATATGTATTTAAAGTGAACCATTAAGTACGTATTTAGATTATAAGATGTTATATTTGATTACCAATTTTTATATGTTATGACGCTTTTACAATCACGATTACGCAACTTATTTATTTTATTGCTTTGTAAATAATCTTCCAAGATTCGATGTTATCAACAGAGTATCTCAGAGGTTTCCAATGTGTTATTGTTTTCACCCACGCCCCTCTCCGACATTTTTGAGCTAGCCCAAATTTTACCTTTCTATCCCCCGTTCTGTTGCGGTATTCGGCGTAAACATTTCTTTACTTACTTTTACTGTTTTCTTTTGTGTTTGCGCGGAATACCGTAACAAAGTCTTTTGGGATCTATCACTTGCTATACCTAAGCACACTGGCTGCTTAACGTTACAGCTTTGTCTAGATCATGTTACTAGATCTGAAACATTGGATGACGAGGAAAAACCGGTATGTTTTAAGTACAAAGAAAGGAGAAAATGCAACAAATCACTGTCCATACAGAGGTTTCCTAAAATATTGGTGATAACTTAAAACGGTTTTCACCTACAGGTACATATCAAAGAAAACTATCTGCGCCGATAGATTTTCCATTAGAAGGTGTAGATATGCGACACTACGCTGCAGAAACAAATCCTGAAAATTGTCGTTATAACCTGTATGTAATATCGAAAAACAGTGTGACTACATTGAAAGGCCATTACATCACATATTGTCGACACCCGTACTCATTCGTATGGCATAAATATAACGATTCCAAGATGTGCAGTATATCCGCTAAAACACTTGTAAAAGCAAAAGCATATGTTCTAGTCTACGAAATGCATTAGTTTCGAAAGTTCCTAGAGATACAGTGCATGCACGAAAGCTGTCGGCCTAATTCCCAACTACATTGCGAGTAGGACATGGAGCCGATCCTGGGACAGAGCCACCGATCCTCCCAAGCCACCGAACCTCCCGATTCATATCTAACCTAGGTTTTACATGTTAATTCCCATAAGGAAGGTCTGCTAAGCCTTATTTTAAACGGATTTGCTTCTTGTTTACAGGGATTTCCTCCCTGCATCTTTTTGTGGTGGTGAAATTTTTTTTTTGTGGAGGGAGAATTTCCTTCTTGCTTCATTTTTACCCGCATCGTTCCTACCCTATAAAAAATCGATAACCTAACCCCTAAAATTTGCGAGATAACTCTCGATTCTATCGGCACCGCACGACCTTTGTATTTCCACGTTTTTAATTTTTATCTTAACATCAACCCTTATCGAGTTACAACCCCCAATTTTATAAAAAATTAGTGTAAGCAAAAGAAGTAAACATCCCTTTAAAACAATTTTATCTAATTATAAATATACAGTGTACACTTAACATCTATTTTCATATAGGTAAAATCACCACTTCGCTATGCTCTCGGTTACCTAGTTTCGGCTGCTTTTCAAGGTCGTGGTGATGTCACAGCCTTTTATAGATAAAGCGCAATGTAATACTATTCTAAAATTTTTATTCTGACATTATACATAACAAAATTTAAAAATATTTAATGCCAAGCATGGAGCATTTATACTTAATTTTAATACAAAGTTATACACAGAAAACGGCCCTTTCTTTATGTTTGTTTAGGGTGGTTTTAATTTTATCTAATTTTATTCGCAGACCATAACTTTTGCTACAAGGGCGAATACGAAGAAAACTGCAATATTATAGTTGACAGCGATAAAACTGTGGGAATCGATTGTTTAACATGGCTAACAACCAATGCAAGAATTAAGATATACAACAACTTTGTGTCAGATAACAAGTCCAGGTGTTAATAAACAACTTGAAAATCATATACTAGATTTTTTACGTTGTCCAGATGCACGTTCAAGGGATACATTCGCGTCTACTTTGGCCAAAGAACACGGTATTGCACGATTGGAAGTCCCAAGTCTGTCGGACCTTCCGTTCACGAGATATTTGCAGTAATATTTTTTCTATTTCGTTTCTTTCAACTTATAAACATTCTAGAAACTTTTAGAGTGAAATCTTATAGTGTTTTCCAACACCCTTAATTTGCCACTAGTCCCAATTCTATCGGACATTCCATTCATGAGATATTTGCAGTTATATTTTTTCCATTTCGTTTCTTTCAACTTTTTTGTTATAAACATTCTAAAAACTTTTACAGTGAAATCTAGTAGTGTTTTGCAAGACCTTTAATTTGCCGCTAGTCCCAAGTCTGTCGGACCTTCCGTTAACGAGATATTTGCAGTTATATTTTCCTTTTAGTTTCTTTTAACTTCTTTGATATAAACATTCTAAAAACCTTTAGAGTGTAAACTTATAGTGTTTTGCAAGACCTCTAATTTGCCACTAGTCCCAAGCCTGTGGGACTTTCCGTTCACGAGATACTTGAAGTTATATTTTTTCCATTTCGTTTCTTTCAATTTTTTGTTTTAATAATTCTTTAAACTTTTAAAGTGGAATCTGATAGAGTTTTGCTAGAGCTTGAATTTGCAAAAAATGCGCATGACTGTGGCACTTCCCGTTTACGCGATATTACTAATGTTATTAACAGGCACTAATAACTTTCTTAAACTACATCTTTAACCATAAGCCTTCTTAACAGCACTAACACTACTATAATTTATTTATTACGCTTTTCTCTATTTATGTACAAGCAGGAGGTACAATATACACATTCACATATTTATATTTACTATAGAACTTTCAAAAGCGTAACTAACTAACTTTACACGATATGATTTATATACGGCATTTGGATACAGACTAACCCTGTACTTCATCACCGGTCTTATATATACACTAAATTAAAGAGATGATTCATATTCCGGCATTTGCTGGAAGTTCTCGATTCCTGTAGAATGCACTTGGGTTATGCAACTTGTGTGCTTGACGGATTGACTAATAGTAGTTCGTAACACTGCTCCCTCTTTAAAACCGTTACGTCACGTAACTGTCAAAATATTTTGACGCTAATTCGATGACTGATGGCGGTATCAGCAGCTATCTCCTCTGGTGCATTCACCACGTCGTTGGAAGTAAGTCAACACACTCTTTTCTTACTTTTGGTAAGCAATCGGTTGATAGCAACAAACAAGCACCTGAACGTTGGTTCCCTGGAAAACTACTTGTAGCATATTTCGAACTATTCTCCAATCTAAGCGATCCAGTCTACAGTTTAACTTGGGCACCGATATTCTCGTTATCCCATTTGCATTATGTGAGGCTTAAGATTCAGCAAAGCCTGCCATAAATGTCCAAAACTAGGTCTCTGCCATGAAGAATTTTTGTGACCACATAGTAAACATAACGATTTCCATCCTGAAGAACCATGGCTTTTCCTACATTATAATTTGAATAAGGGACCGCTATACTTGCGGCTACGTTCCCAATGCTTCACCCGAGAGTCTACATTGGGTTTAAATGCGAAAAGTAAACGTGCTTCAAATAAAAATCTAACTTCAAAGTTAATCGGTCCTAAATAAAAAATCTAGCAAACAGAAACTAAAACTAAAAATAGGGTTTAAATGATGGTATCCCTAGCGTTGATTTGGAGTGTGCCCGATCGACAAGACACAAGCAAAAGTAAAAAGTGAGGGATTGGTAATACCGGATAGCAGTCGCCAGCTCTGCTTACCGGTGCGACCTGAAGGGTCGTCTTATACCTATCCAAATCTACCTAAATAATTTATCATGGATTCAAATTCTCTAAGCATTCGCCAAATATTTTAATAGTGAATCAAGCTATTTTGCCTACTCTATAAATTAAAAAATTCGTGCTCCCTGATCTAAGTTATTTATTTTATCTTTAGCCCAAATCCGTCCCTAGCTTACCCTATCATTCCCTAACTGATTTATATTATAGTTACAATCTTCACAATTACAATCTTCCTTTCCTATAAAAATGCTGCCACCAAAAATGGCAGCAGAACGTCAGCAAAAACGAATCAAACCCCAAAATGATATAATACATGCAAGGCAAATATAAAATGTAAAAATAAAATATAAATATGAATGAATATAAAATAAATATAAGTATATATATAAATAAATAAACATCTAAAAGCGTAAGCATGTAACAGTGCATAAGTTAGGAAAAGCATCACCCAAATAAATTATCAGGTGCAATCTCATGAACATTTTATCGACTAGTGCCATTAAACATAAAACGAGCATAATAAAATATTTCAAAATCTGCTTATCACTACAAATTAATGCTTATGCGAGTACAGCCGCCACAATCTTACTCTTACCTCTTATATAAATTTCTCCAGCATCCGAAGATCTGGTCGTCTCTTACGTCTATTGATTCCTTACTGCTAAGGCGAGATTGATATGCACTGTTAAAGTTCTGGTGGGTATGCACTGAACGTTGGGGAGGGGGGAGCTTTTCCTACATTGCATTTACATTTCCAATGCTCCACTGCCACATTGGCCAGGAGGCGAGTTTTTTCTTGCCTGAAAATTTAGAATTTTGTCGAACCCTTGCCGTTCCAGGCAAGGTAGTGATCTTTAACGTGCGTGACAACACTCAAACACGTTACCTCCATTTAACCTCTCATTCGAACGAGGACATAATTTTTGTGAAAAATGCTTACCTGCCATTTTTCAAGCAGTCGGCCGTGTTGGGATTTGAACCCAGGACCTTGGGATCCGTAGTCTTACGCTTACTATATTGATCCACGGCGACGACGGAGCTTTTCCTACATTATAATTTGAATAAGAGCCGCTATACTTACGATCACGTCCCCAATGCTCCACCCGAAGGTACTACATTGGGGGAGCTTTTCTTACATTATAATTTGAATTAGGGCCGCTATACTTGCGGCCACGTCCCCAATGATCCACCCGGAGGTACTACATTGGGTTTAAACGCGAAAAATAAACGCGCTTCTTATTAATTCTAACTTCATAATTAATCCACCCTAAATAAAAATCTAACAAACTAAAATAAAAACTAAAAACAGGGTTTAAATAATGGTATCCCTAGCGTTGACTTTGGAGTGTGCCCGATCAACAAGACACAAGCAAAAATGAGAGGGGGAGGGATCCGTAATACCGGATAGCAGACGCCGACTCTGCTTACCAGTGCGACCTGAAGGGTCGAATTAAAACTATCCAAATCTAGCTAGCTAATTTAAAATGGATTCAAATTTTTAAGCAGTTGCCAAAAGTATTAATAGTGAATCCAGCTATATGCCTGCTCTATAAATTTACAAATTCGTCCTCCCTGATCTAAGTGTTTTATCCTAAATTTGTCCCTAATGTTCCCTATCATTTCCTAACAGACATAATATACATACAATCTTCTTTTCTATATATACTGCCGCCAAAAATTGGCGACAGAACGTCAAACGAATCAAGCCACAGAACAATACACTGCAGGAAAAAATATAAGTGTAAAAATAAATATAAATATAATATAAATATATAAATAAACATATAATAAATATATAAATAAATTTCTGAATAAGCAAAAGCATGTAACAGTGCATATATTAGTAATAGCAAATACATTATCAGGTGCACTCGCATAAGCATTATATCGACTAGCGCCATTACACAAAAAACGCGCTTGTTAGATTATTTCAAAATCTGTTTAAAATCACAAATCCATGCTCATGCTAGTACAGCCGCCACAATTTTATTCTTACCTTCAATATAATTTTCTCCAGCATCCGAAGATCTGGTCGTCTACCTATATCTATTAGTTTTCTACCTTTATGAGGGAGTTGGATATGCACTGTTAAAGTCCTGGTGGATATGCACTAAATGTCCTGGGGGGGGATCACAAACACTATCACTTCACTTTTAAGTCCTGGGGGATGCGCGGTTTCACTCTATTTTATTATTTCTTTATTTATTACACTTATTTAAATTAATAAGGTTCCCTGATTTAGTTTGTTGTTATTTATTTGTTTCGTTTATTCCCGATTTTCTGCGCGTAGAAGGTGGGACAGTGATTGTTTTAGTGAGTGTTCGTCGTGCATATTAGAGTTTTGGGTATACTTATTTAATTATTATTATTATTGGTTTTCTTTCTTTTTTTTCTTTTTCTTTTTTTGTTGTTGTTTTGTTTTTTTTGCAGTTTTTGGTTATAATGCTCTTATCATGTCAAAATCACGCCAAGTCGAAATCTATAATTTTTCAATCCTCCCACCATCCCCTCCCGACTTACACACGATTATCGCCGTCTAATCTTGTAACCCTTCCTGCAAACTCTCTAAAGGCTGTCCAGAACGCCTTCTGGTTAGCCACTTCCCCGACTTTCTCTAGGCTCTTTGGCCATGCTAGACCTAAAGTTTTCCTACATTATAATTTGAATTAGGACCGCTATACTTGCGGCCACGTCCCCAATGCTCCACCCGAAGGTACTACATTGGGAAGTTTTCCTACATTATAATTTGAATTAGGGCCGCTATACTTGCGGCCACGTCCCCAATGCTCCACCCGGAGGTACTACATTGGAAGTTTTCCTACATTACATGTGATTTTCCAATGCTCCACCCGAAGGTACTACATTGGCCAGGAAGCGAGTTTTTTTTTACCTGGAAAATTTTGAATTTTGCCGAATCCTTGCTGTTCCAAGCAAGGTAGGGATCTTTAACGTGCGTGACAACACTCACACACGGGACCTCCATTTTACCTCTCATCCGAACGAGGGTGTATTTTTGCGAAAAATGCTCGCCTAACATTTTTCAAGCGGACCGTGTCGGGATTCGAACCCGGGACCTTGGGCGTAGTAGTCACACACATACCACTACGCCACGGAGCCGCCTGAAATTTTCCTACAGCTGGCTGCTATTGTATTAATTTATCCACACACCCAAACCATTTTCTTGGAAACAACAACTATTCCTTTTGACATTTCCAAATCTTGAGCTACGCAATGTGCAAGGGAATACTCTTCTCTTGTGCTCTAAACAAATCTTGCTGTTTTTTCCACATCATCATTTTGTTTTCGACCTTACTTAAGGTCGGTTTGACGCAGCTCTAACTTCTTTTCCATTCTGTGCTAATCTAAAAAGCTCTACATACCCTTCACCACCTAAATTTCTAATAATTTGACTAATATAGTTTGGTCTAGGTCTTCCTATATCCTTCTTCCTATCCACCCGGCTCTACATAGATATTAGCAACCTGATGGTTGTTAAAGAACTCTAACATGTTTACATGATTACCATTTATAAGGAAATGAAATATAACCTGGTTATCCGCATCAAAAAGGAAAAGTGTTAAATTATATGTTATGATAAGGCTTAAGCAACGAAACGCTACCAACATGCCAGACCGCTAACTAATTGTGAGTTATGTCATGGTGACATTTAGTTAACTGATTTTTATTTTTCTTTTTGTTTTGTTTTCGAACTTACTTAAAGTCGGTTTGACGCGGCTCTAAATTCTTTTCTATTCTGAGCTAGTCTAAAAAGGTCTACATACCCTTTATAACCTACATCTCTAATAATTTGACTAATATAGCTTTGTCTAGGCCTTCCTACTCTATTTTTATTTGGTAGTCTATAATCTAAGACTTTACTAAATAGTCCCTCATGTCTTAACTGGTGCCCTATCATTCTATCTCTCCTGACCTTCAATTGTTTCCACATACAGGGTTCCTCACCTATCCTTCTATAAACTTCCTTGTTTGTTACTCTATATGTCCAGCTAATCTTTAACATTCTCCTATAACACCAAGTTTCAAAAGCTTCTATCTTTTTCTTATCTACTTCTTTAATTGTCCACAATTGTCCACAATTGTCCACAATTGTCCACAATTGTCCACAACAACACCAAATTTTTTGCCTTAGCGGAACCACCATACGCCACCATGAAACTTTCAAAATCTACATTTGGCTCACGATTAATAACTCTTCAAACACCATTTCTTTTAACACTTTATGCGAGTTTTCCCATTGTCTTTGTAAGTTTGGCAACAATCCACGTTTTCTTTGTAGTTTGTACAACCACATTAAATCTCCAAGTTGGCAACCACCTTCTTGTGCTCTCGTGTCATATTGTGATTTCATTCGATCGCTTGCCGCCTGGATATTCTTTCGGACGTTCTCGAAAATGCTATTTGATCTTGTGTTGCACCACATTCATCCTTCCTTTTTCACTATCATCCAGTGCAAACACACCTCGATATCGTCCGACCAGTTATTTTTCCTTGCGCAGTTGGCCGCCGCTTAATGCTTGACATATCCAGCGATTTCTGTGAGCAACCGTTGGGTCGTTTATCATTTGTGTCGTCGACACAACGTTTAATATGGCAAACTGGAATGCAACTTCCCACAATCATATATTTCTTTTCAGGGTCATCGTAAGTGGATTAATGTTTAGCACCCTTAATGGCATCATATTTCAAAATTTTACCAGTGTTCTTCCAAACAATCATCCCTCCTGACCCATTTCCGATTCAATTGCTTTCATCATGCATACTTGTCCTTCCCGGAGTGTACCATCCGGGCGTCCCATCACGATTATTTTAGTCTTCTCGGATATTTTTATATCACAAATCATTCGAACTTGCATCCTCTGGTTACTCGTCCGTTGAAATAGAATCTTATTATCATCTATCCGAAGCACATTTTCTTTCATGTTCAAATGAAAACCATATTCTCTCATAAGATCCATTCCCAAGATCACTTCTTCTGTAATTTCTGCTACCAACACCCGATGATTAATTAGTTTGTTTCCAATTCCCAACGTTGCGGCAGTCTCTCCGTGAGTACAAATTTTCTCACCATTTGCCGTTCGAAGTTATGCCAATACAGGTAGCACTTTTCCACCATCAACCAACTGGTCTCATAATAGTCCTTGTCGCTCCTGTATCCACGAGCAATCGGACAACCCTACCATTAATTTTTACCACCAATATAAATGCTGTCCAGACTTCCTATCGACGATGCAGCACGGAAGATAATCATCGGGGCACTCCGCTGTGTTGTCAACGTTCGCCCCCTTACGTCGACTTGCTTTAGTTTTTTCTGCTGATCAACCAGTTGTTTTTTTTTTGGTTGAGTACAGCGTCTCTCTGTATACAAATTCTACCGCAGCTCCAGTATCGCTGACCCCGTCCCTGCGGTCGTTGTCTTTCTAGCCGTTCCGCTTTTTGTTTTTCAAACACACGGTTGATTATATCTTCTATGCTGTTCTATGATTGATCAAGTTTTTCTAAGCCACACCAAACTTTGTGAATCACCCTGTGTGATGTCTGCATAGCTGCTTCAAATTCAAGCGCATGAGCCAGTGCGTCATCTAACATTTTTGGCCGGGCTAATCTTAACGCTTGCTGTGTCTCGCCGTCTTTATCGCCATCCACAAATGTTTGAACAGCCAGTTGTTGGAGCAAGCTATCTGGTGACGTTGGGTATGCCTAGCTAACTAATCTGGCAATGTCAACTTCGAATTCTCGTAGGCTTTCATCTGTCTTTTGCGAGCGGTTCTTACCTTGTACATGGTAAACCTGTTGAAGATGAGCGTCTCCATATCTCATCTTAGGCTTCGATGTTAAGAGGAGGTAATCATTCTGCTGGTGATCTGGAATCGTTTGCAAGATGTTAAGAGCTTCCCCCCGTAAGGCCATTATTAAGGAGATAGCGTTCTCTTTGTTGCACAAACCGTTGGCTATTGCAGCAGTTTCAAATCGTGTCAAACATGTCGGCCAAGGTGTTTTACCCTCAAATGTGGGTGGTATCACTTTATATTTTGACGGTATTGCCTCACTTTCTTCTAGGCTTCTTATTTCTAGGATGTTTGGATTTACAATTTGGTTTGCTAATTCAAGTGGCCGCGTTGTTAGTGAAATCATTTGTTTTTGCACCCTCATCACATCTTCTTGCATTTTTATCAATTTTCTGTCCAACTTTTACTCCACTATTTTTACCTGTTCAGTGACATCTTCTTTCAATGCAATAAAGCCTTCCATTATTCTTTGTTTTAGCGTGGCTGTATTTTAATTCAACTTTTCTTCCTTTTTCGCAGCATTTTCACTAAGTGCCACTGCCATACCGTATTTAAACTCTTTAAGGGTTGATTCCAGTTCAACTGACCTCACTACGTTTTCATTAAGTGTCATTTCTAGTTTAGTCGACCTCTTTTCTATATTTTTAGCATTTTCACTAAAACCTTTCCGTTTTCGCAGCATTTTCATTTAGCTTTTGTTCCATACCGGATTTAAAATCATTAAGGGAATTCATTAAAGTTTCTGCGTCTATTCTACTTTGGCTTCTTGTAACTGGCATATACAAACTCTTCAAATGTCTTTAGACTTGTATATTTTTTTTAATTAATCACTATACACCAAACACAGCCTGACACCAGTGTAGCGGGCTACTGCTAACGCGTTTCACTAATTTAGAACAAGTAATAACAAAAGTCTTTATTACTCACGATTCACAAGCCTAATTAACAGTATTTTCTAATCTTCTCTTTTAATAACTATAAATTTCATACGCCCGTCTTTGTGTTAAAGTTGGCGCGAATCGATCGCTTTTTGGGATTTGCGTCCGAGGGTTTCGGAGTTGGAGGCGCGGGCGGATGGTGGTTAGGTGGAGAATTTTTGCGTTCTTTGCGTAGGCCGGTTTTTATCGCGGAAAACCGATAACTAAGGGAGAAATAAGGATTTTCCGGTAAAAGATTAATTTGCAGCGACGTATTCGTTAACGTGTTAAAAAGCTTGGATCCTTCAAAAATTTCCGATCCGAAAACCGAACGAGGCATGCAACGAGGTCGGCAACTACTCTGTTGACGTCGGTAAGAGAGAGAAGAAAGATCGAGTTGGTTTCTGAAATTCGTATTCGGGCGTTAAAAAATACCTAATATATGCCCAACAACGCTATTCGTATTCTAAAGCCTGCATTACTAACGGTTTGCAAGCTGGTAGTATAGTATTTTCTTAAAACAGGCATTAACATTTGTATAATTACTTGGAGAAACGTCAAACACGGGTAGCGAAAGCTGACGGAAATGAACGAACATGTACCTTCAAAATCTATAAGGACACGAGTTTTTTAAAATTTGTTACATTTAAAATTATAAATCATCCAATATTACGTATTAGTTCCGATAATTGATTATTATTATACAATAACATGGCTTTTTAATATACACGGACTATTTATTTCAAAAATAATTAATTTTTAAATTTGGCGATTCCATATGACGATATCCGAGCATTTACAATAGACCGTGATTTGCTCAGAAATCGGTGTATTCCGTATGTGGACGCAACAAATGCAAGTATACTACTAACCGACTTCCAAAAAGTGTCACCGCCGTAGCGCGATGCTAGGGTGTCTGGCTACCATTCGTAAGTTGAATGGTTCAATGCCCATTTCAATTTTCTTTTTCTTAATTTTTTCCTCAACTTTATAAACAACCGTCAGCATTTATTAAATTTATTACATTCAAAAATATGTATTATAAGAACCAAATCAAATGCTAAAACTACTTATAACACTGTCCCATTCCTGGAATTCTACAAGTTCTTGGAACGTGTTGGCTTATGCATTACATAACGTACGAACAATTCCAACTACAAACACGAAGCGCGTTCACCAACAGCTACAACACGTCGGTTAGCGTTATTTCGAGAAAGATGGATGATCGAATTACTTTTCAAAATTACTATTACGCCTTTAAAACATTTCTAATATACATTATTAAACACTAACCGTATCCTAAAACCTGAATTCTTAACACTTTGCAAGCTGCTACTGTAGTATTTTCATAAAACTTTTATTAAGATTGGTACAATTATTTGGGGAAATGTCAACAACAGATT
The DNA here is from genome assembly GCA_036346225.1 of Platerodrilus igneus. Lineage (NCBI taxonomy): Eukaryota > Metazoa > Arthropoda > Insecta > Coleoptera > Lycidae > Platerodrilus > Platerodrilus igneus. Next base: position 188,765 of record JARFIW010000229.1, on the reverse strand, counting down.
CATCTAAGACACATATACATACTGTATTCAAAGAGTAGATTTCAATTTTTTTTTCCTTATTTAACATAGTACATTTGCTATACATAGAAAGCTACATTAATTTAATAGCCAATTTAATGATACCCGCTTTAAGAAAATTAAAATAGTTCATAACATTAACGTCGGTTTATCGTTATTTATTTAACCGAGTTTTATCATAATTCTGCAACAAATTAAACATCATAAATTACTGTTAATAACCTAAACATATTACATACACAGAACATATTACATACACAGAGCATATTAAATACACAGAACATATTACATACACAGAACATATTCCAATAGTAGACTCACATCTACTCTATTATTTAACATACACTATTTGCTGTATATAGAAAGCTGGAATAAGATTATCTCTATTTAAATATATCCGCTATAAAAGAATACATATACTCGATAACTTTCACTTTATAATACATCAAACATCACAAATAAAAGACAATTAGCAAGAATTCGTACGCATTTTCTACTTTAATATTTATAGTCACAAATACAAATACATATACTTCTTTATTTAGCCACTAACAAAACTTCTACGGACGGAAGAGCTTAACAAAGTTGCCTCATTAGTTTACAGACTCGAAAATATTTAGAAGAATTTTAAACTTACTCTAACATGCTATTCTGGGAATTGTTTACATTTCAACTTCTACTTAAACACTTATATTACTTTCTACTTTTAAAACTACTGCTGAAAACAACCTCAAATATTGTTTATTAATTTTGAAAGAATTAAGAGATAGTTCAAATTGCCCTCCTTTAAAATTATCTATTCTCAAACGGAACGGCAACTACCAACCGGCGTTATTAGTGGAAATTCTCTATTCCTTCAAAATTGTTCTGCTACATTCTCTTTTTTCCTGCATCGCTCTAAATCGTTTCCAATCGTTCTGCATCGTTCTAAATCGTTCTCAACCGTTCTCAATCGTTCTGCATCGTTCTAAATCGTTCTCAACCGTTCTCAATCGTTCTCCATCGTTCTCAATCGTTCTCAATCGTTCTCAATCGTTCTTGGTCCGTTCGACTCCCCAAAGTGATTTCGGCAAAGTCTACTTGGGCAAAGTCTACTTGGGCAAAGTTATCTTACTTCGATCGACTCTTCGACGTGTTTTCCACAAAGCCTACTTAGACGAAATTTTCTAAATCCGATCAACTCTTCGAAGTGATTTCGACAAACACTGCGTGGGCGAAGTGGTCTTGATCCGATAGACACTTCGAAGTGATTTCGGCGAAATCTACTTTGCCGAAGTGGTCTTGGTCCAATCGACACTTCGAAGTGATTTCGACAAAGTCTACTGGGGCGAAGTGGTCTTGACCCGATCGACACTTCGAAGTGATTTCGACAAGGTCGCTAGGGCGAAGTGGTTTTTGATCCGATCGACTCTCGAAGTGATTTCGACAAACTCTGTTAGGGCGAAGTGATCTTGATCCAATGAACTCTCCGAAGTGATTTCGACAAAGTCTACTAGGCCAAAGTGATATTGATCCGATCGATCCTCCGAAGTAATTTTGACAAGGTCACTAGGGCGAAGTGGTCTTGATCCATCCGACTCCCCCCAAAGTGATTTCGACAAAGTCTACTAGGGCGAAGTAGTCTTGATCCAACCGACTCCTCCGAAGTGATTTTGACAAGGTCTACTGCGGCGAAGTGATCTTGATCCCACCGACACCCCCCCCCCCCCCTCAAGTGGTTTCGACAAAGTCTACTAGGCCGAAGTGGTCTTGATCCGATCAATCCTCCGAAGTGATTTCGACTATGTCACTAGGGCGAAGTGACCTTCATCCGATCGACTCACCGAAGTGATTTCGACAAAGTCTACTAGGTCGACGTGGTCTTGATCCGGTCAACTCCTCGAGGTAATTTCAACTAAGTCTACTAGGACGAACTGATCTTCATCCGATCGACTCCCTGAAGTGATTTCGACAAAGACTACTAGATCGAAGTGATCTTGATCCGATCGACTCCCCTAAGTGATTTCGACAACGTCTACTAGGGCGATATGATCTTGATCCGACCGAATTCACGAAGTTATTTCGGCACAGTCGACTAGGGCGAAATGATCTTGTTCCAATCAACTCCACGTAGTGATTTTGACAAACTTTACTACGACAAAATGGTCTTCATCCGATCAACTCCCCAAAGTTATTTCGACAAAGTCTACTAGGGCGAAGTTGTCTTGATCCGATCGACTCCACGAGGTGATTTTGACAAAGTCTATTAGAGCGAAGTGACCTTGATTCGCGCAATTTCTCAAAGTAGTTTTAATGAATTCTGCTGGGGCGAAGTGAAGACGGGGCGTTGAGTGGGCGGGGCGTTGAGAGGGCGGAGCGTTGAGGGGGCGGGACGTTGAGAAGGCGGGGCGCAGAGAGGGCGGGGCGCAGAGGGGGCCGGACGCATTGAGGGCGGGGTGCAGAGAGGGCAGGGTGCAGAGAGGGCGGGGTGCAGAGAGGGCGGGTGCAGAGAGGGCAGGGTGCAAAGTAGCGGGGCGCAGAGAGGGCGGGGAGCAGAGAGGGCGGTGCGCAAAGAAGGCGTGACACAGAGAGGGCGGGACGCAAAGAGGGCGGGGCGCATAGAAGCGGGGCCCAGAGACGCGGGGCGCAGAGAGGGCGGGGCGCTCAGAGTAGTCCCGTAGGGACTACAAACCGCTTCTAGTGTGCCTTATTTATAAATATTTTCTGTCCAATTACGATGAAGCACTATCACACTAACGAATGTGCAAGCACTAATATCTTCTTAAACTATCCTTAATTATAAGTTTACGTGACAACACTAAACACTACTATAATTTATTTATTACGCTTTTGTCTATATATGTACAAGCTGGCGGTACGATATGCACATTCACATACCTCAAATTTATATTTACTGGTAACGTACAAAGCACAACTAACTAACTTTACACGATGTGATTTCTATACGACATTTGAATATAAACTAAGTCTGTACCGGTCTTATATATACCCTAAATTAAATAGATGATTCATATTCTGGTACTTGCTGGAAGACTCTCGATTCCTGTAGAACGCATTTCGGTTATGCAGCGTGTGTGTTTGACAGGTTGCCCAATAGTAGTTCGTAACAATACAAACTACTCTGACAACTTAAAACGAAATCGTCAGCAATATCATCGTCAGATAAACCAAAATCTGAATTATCAGATGTAATATAACAAGACCTTGATAAATAGTCGACTATTTTTATTGTGACTAAATTTCGTGTGGTTTTTGTTTCAATTTGTCAAGACATAATTTTGTCATTAATAATCTGATTAAAGCCCAAGAGCTATAGCTCGAGGACTTTAATCTTTGAATATTAATGACGAAATTATGTCGAGGTAAATTGTAAAAAACACGAGAAATTTAGTCACAATAAAAATAGTCACTGATTTATCAAGGTCGTGTTATATTTAAGAAGATTATTTCTTGAGTCGTTATTGTTTGTACCAAAACGATGCATTTTGAAATTTTTATAAATTTGACGTTTATAAATTTTAGCATTTGTCAAACGAACTTATGCCTACTTTGTAGAAGCGCAAAAAAAGACCATGGCAAATAGTCGCTGATATTTTGTTTTGATTTGTTTAAACCATGACATAATTGAAAGTGTGATTGGCGAGTAGCTTAGATTTGATAGACGAAAGAAATAATCACTAATATTAAAGCTTATCAAATTTATCTGCACATCATTTGTGGACTCTTTCAGATTTTTAAATGAAACTCTTTCAGTGCCGGTGACTCAAATAAGTCGAGGTAGTGTGGGATGCAAAACCATAACAAAGTCGTTTTATTCGATATTAAACCTTTTTTCCATTGATTTTTCTCACTAAAAGAATCAATTTTATTCCCTCACAACCATTCCATTTTACCTGATTTGAGCTAAAGGCATAAAAGCAAGTCATCATACGTGTGGGGGTGGTTCATGAATAAAGAGAAGTGACTTTCTATAATTGTTCCAATAAAATAATCGTAAAGTAAAACAAAGCGTTTCACTAGGACATTTATAAACTTAGGCTCCTCTGTTTTTCTAAAGCCATGTGGTGTTTTAAAAATCATTCGATTCTAGGAAATACCTTCAAGGACATTTATTCAAATGGTTGCTACGTTGATAATGATTTAAATATTGTTAAGTTTTAAGTATACGTTAAGAACACCGTAAGGTAAATTAATATCTACATGATTACAGAAAAGTATTTAAAATAAAGTCAAATGACCCTTTGTATTCAACTCTATTATAACAACCGCCTGTGAACGGCACAATCGATAGCCAATATTGAAGTAAAAAGTGTGTACCTAGTAGAATTTATCGTTTAGTACGAGAGGCTGTTTCGTATTAAGAGGAAATGCCTTTATAAACATTGAACCAACTCGCCTACAAAAGTAGAGTATTATTAGAATACGCTATTTGTATAGACAGGAATTTGTGTGTTTATTGTGCATGTACAATAATTGACCTATTAACGAGTGTACGTTCTTACCCTTAAACGCCGTCCATTGAAATGTTATTTGCACAGCAGAAAAGTAGCTTACCAATATATAGCTCGGTCACATGCTAAGGATCGTTCGTTATCATATAATTTATGTAATTATTGTTCCCTCTATAACGGTTTCATTAAAGTTCGTTTCTGCTCACATACTAACGAACGGCTATTCGTATAGTTTTTATGTGCATATTCTGTTTGTTGTAAGAGCATTTATGCAATTTGTATGATTATTAGGAACCTCCGAAAAGCACTTTAGCATACAGAGTTGTATATTAACTAATGTGCATGCATTTGTATGCAATTTATATAACTATGCCGCATCGCTAAAAATCATACTAACAAACATCTATTTACATGCAATTTGTGTGATTATTCCGCATCACAGAAAAGTACTTTATAAAGTCATATACAGTTCCATACTGACGAACGTCCATTCGCGAGAAATTTATATAATTATGCTGCACTACATAAAGGTAGTTTAAAAGTACATATGATATGTAACATTAACAGGTGTCTATTCGCGTGCAATTTATGTAATTATGCCACATCAACAAAAAGTAATTTACTAACACATATGAAATCGCACACAAGTGAACGTCCATTCGCCTGCAATTTATGTAATTATGCCACGTCACCTGAAGATAGTTTAAAAATACACATAAAATCGCACCTTAACGAACGTTCATTCGCAAGCAATTTATGTAATTATGTCACGTCACATTAGGGGTACTTTAAAAATACACATGAAGTCGCACACTAACGAACGTCCATTCCCGTGCAATTTGTGTAATTATGCCGCATCACAAAAAAGTAGTTTACAGATACATATGAAGTCGCACACTAACGGACGTCCTTTCGCGTGCAATTTGTGTAATTATGTCGCATCACAAAAAAGTAATTTGCAGACACATATGAGGTCGCACACTAACGAACGCCCATTTGCATGCAATTTGTGTAATTATGCCTCATTACAAAAAAGTAGTTTACAGATACATATGAAGTCGCACACTAACGAACGTCCTTTCGCATGCAATTTGTGTAATTATGTCGCATCACAAAAAAGTAATTTACAGACACATATGAGGTCGCACACTAACGAACGCCCATTCGCATGCAATTTGTGTAATTATGCCGCATTACAAAAAAGTATTTTACAGAGACATATGAAGTCTCACACTAACGAACGTCCATTCTCATGCAATTTGTGTAATTATGTCGCATCACAAAAGGTCATTTGCAGACTCATATGAAGTCGCACACTAACGAACGTCCATTCGCATGCAATTTGTGTAATTATGCCGCATCACAAAAAGGTCATTTGCAGACTCATATGAAGTCGCACACTAACGAACGTCCTTTCGCTTGCAAATTGTGTAATTATGCCGCATCACGAAAAGTTATTTTACAGATACATATGAAGTCGCACACTAACGAACGTCCATTCGCATGCAATTTGTGTAATTATGCCGCATCACAAAAAAGTAGTTTACAGATACATATGAAGTCGCACACTAACGAACGTCCTTTCGCTTGCAAATTGTGTAATTATGCCGCATCACGAAAAGTTATTTTACAGATACATATGAAGTCGCACACTAACGAACGTCCATACGCATGCAATTTATGTAATTTTGCCGTTTCCAGGAAAGGTAATTTACAAATGCATATGAAGTCGCACACTAACGAACGACCATTCACCTGCAATTTATGTAACTATGTCGCATCAATTAAAAGTAATTTGCAAATACATATGAAGTCGCACACTAACGAACGTCCATTCGCTTGCATTTTATGTAATTATGCCACGTCACGTAAGGGCAATTTAAAAATACATATGAAGTCGCACACTAACGAACGTCCTTTCGCATGCAATTTGTGTAATTATGCCGCATCACAAAAAAGTAATTTGCAGACACATATGAAGATGCACACTAAGGAACGCCCATTCGCATGCAAATTGTGTGATTATGCCGCATCACGAAAAGTCATTTTACAGATACATATGAAATCGCACACTAACAAACGTCTATTCGCATGCAATTTGTGTAATTATGTCGCGTCACGAAAAGATCATTTACAGAGACATATGAAGTCGCACACTAACGCACGTCCATGCATGCAATTTGTGTAATTATGCCGCATCACAAAAATGTAATTTACAGACACATATGAAGTCGCACACTAACAAACGCCAATTCGCATGCAAATTGTGTAATTATGCCGCATCACGAAAAGTTATTACAGATACATATGAAGTCGCACACTAACGAACTTCCATTCTCATTTAATTTGTGTAATTATGCCGCATCACAAAAAGTAATTTACAGACACTTGTGAAGTCGCACAATAACGAACGTCCATTTGCATGCAGTTTGTGTGATTATTGTGCAAAACGCAAAAACCTTTTACAGAAACATGGGCAATCCCATATTGATGAATAGCAATTTGTTCCAAGAGTGTAATTTTTCCGTATCAGAAAAAAATTATCTAGAAAGCATATGTGTTATCCTTCACTAACGATGGGTGTGCATGCTTTTTACGTAATTAGGTTGTATCTAAAGAAAGTTAGGAAAACATATACGACCGCATAACCTAATACGGGCTTTCGTTTAATTGTTGGTTGCTTATTTGTAAAAATTTGGAAGAATATTCAAATTTAGTTTGTGCACATATGAACAATCGCTTAAGTATTTAAATTAACCTTTACCGTTACTGTACAACACTGGAAAGTTATAAATTTTTTAAATAAAAGTTCGTAGATTATTATGAATTATGTGTTTTTGGTAACTGCAATGTACTTACCTCATCTTACTTAATTTGCATATAACGACAACTAGACAAAAGTGTTGCAACTACAACAGTATAAAGATTGTTTAAATGCTCGGTTAGGTTTATAATAGTTATTCCAAGGGAACTCACGCAAACCAACGCTCGAAAATTAAAAGTTTAACGAATGTATTATAAAACTGTCTCACAATAACACTCATGTAAAACCCATTATAGCATAGTAACAATTTTTAAGTATATTTCTAGCACCAAAAGATTCCAAAGTCGATTTATCGAATTACAGATTAAGTAAGTCATTTAACTACATTAAATATTGAATAATTGAACACTTCTCCAAACGTGAAAACAAACATATATTAAAATAGAATACATAGTGTAAAATAGAGAAAATATGCAAACTATGAAATAGAACGTATAAACTCCTTCGCATTTTTGATTATCTAATTAAAAGTTAAAGTCTATGGACGAGTAATCTACCGTACAATCTGTAGTACGATCGCAGTTGATTCGACAGTTTCAACGATAATTGTAAGTTAGTAGGGTTGTGTAGTAGGGTGTAGTGCGATGCCCAGTACCAACTATTCGCAAAATCTAACGTACGACCAGCTTACAGAACAAGCTATAACGTGTGAAGACTGCAACGACTGTTGTATAGTGATTTTATTTCATTTTAATATTATTAGTGGAACTTGATGGTTTAGAATAATAATGATGAACACAGAGTCTCAAAATAAATTTTTTTGGGAATTGTTTATACAAATATATAGAGAACGAGTGCTGCGGTGTAAAATTGCAAGATTACACGTATAAAATAAATGAAATGCCAGCTAAAGGGACCATTCCGTTACCAGTGATACATCCTGAATATACCGTAAAATAGTTTACTACACTCACTGTACCAATTACTTAAGTCAGTAATTAGTTTTTAATATTAATTATAAGACAATCATTGACAATTTAATCCAATTAGTAGTGGAGTATTGTTTAAAATGTATAATATAGGCTCATGTTTTAATGAATGGTTGTTTGGAGTTTGTTCATTATGACAAGCAATGTACGATCGTTTCGTTTATTCGTCAACACAAAGAAAATTTGTTCTCGGTTCTTGAAACAATTAACATTGATCTTGTAAGATATCGATGGAGCGATATGCGTATCGCCACTTGATTTTGGACCGTGAGATGGGTAGATCCCATATAAGGTTTGGTTTCTCAGTAAATGATGATCACGTAAAAGTATTCAATACGTTTTAGCCTCTAGGTTAGAGCGTGGATCGGGTTTGTTTGCATCATCCACAGTCACTCCTGTCACACCATCAGCTAAGATTGGCAACTGATAACTAATAGGTGAGCTATCTTCATCTAGGGTGATGACCGGAGGTAGTTTATCTTCAATCGTTCGACATCTGTTTCGTTTCAGGTAGTCGACATGAACCATCTTCACGTTACTGTGTACCATTACAAGATAAGTTACATAACTCAATTGTTTCATTATTTTCCGGGTTCCCAGATCTTGCCTAACTTATTATAAACTAGTACGGCTTCCCTATCGGTATAATAACAAATGCCTTTGTCATTATTTTTTTCCAGCATCAACTTCTGTTTCTCTATTTGAACCTCTCTGGTTTCAAAATAGTTATTTTAGTTCTTGGAAGTCTTCTTAACATCCCTTCAGCAGGAGATACTTTAGTAGTAGTTGTAGGTGTATTCCTATAATTGAACAAAAAATTATCAACAATATGTTGAATATCCAAATTGCTATGAAGTTGTAAATTTTCTAGTAAACATTTCTTTAATATGTTTTTAGAGACATTAACTCCCTTTTCTGCATTACCATTAGATTGAGGGTGGTAAGGAGGTGTATTTACTAATGTTATTGCATTTGACTTACAAAAGTTTTGTAATTCCTGACTATCAAACGGCGGACCGTTATCTGCTACTAACAATCGTGGTAAACCCCAATTAGCAAACGAATGCCTCAATTTTCTAATAGTGGCATGAGCGTTGGTGCTGCATAATATATAGATCTATCCACTTTGTTGTACTGTCCATGATTAATAAGAAGTTTGTATTTTCGAGCTTAAAAAAGTCCATATGCACTCGGTCCCAATTCTTGGAACTTTTAGGCCATGAATGAATATTTTCATTTATGTTATGTGCATTGTAACGTTGACATGGTTCACACTGCTCTACATGTTCTTCAATATTTTGATCAATCTTTGGCCACCATAAGACAGAACGTGCTCGAGCTTTCATCCGAACGACACCTGGATGACCTTCGTGAAGAAGTTCAAGAACTCGAGATCTCAGACTGTTTGGAATAACGACTCTATTTCCCCAAGTGACACATTCACTCTCAAGACTCAATTCGTTTCTACGAGAAAAGTAAGGTTTATAGATGTTATCACCATTTTCTGAAATCCATGTTTGATTAATTCGACTATTGTACACAAGACTTGATCTTTTTGTTTCTTTAGCGATTTCTTCCGGTAGTATGGGTAAGTATTCGGAGTGATTAAAATAAAAATATAATCATTTGTTCCTTCGGGCAATGGTAAACGGACAATCCATCTGCATTAGCAATTTCCGAACCTTTTTGTACTTTATTATATAATCATAAGCACTTAGTATTAAGGCCCAACGTTGAATTCGACTGTGAGCCAACGTAGGTATAGGTTTGTTATTCGCAAATATAGATTCTAAAGGTTTGTGATCCGATCTAATCACAAATTTTCTTCCGTATAAATATTTGTGGAACTTACGAACTGCATAAATTACAGCTAAGGCTTCCTTTTGGACTTGGGGATAATTTATTTCTGCTGGATTTAGGGTACATGAAGCAAAGCATACAGGTCTTTCAACTCCATCATGATTCTGACTTAATACGGCTCCTAGGCCATATGACGATGAATCTACTGTGATGAATGTTTCCTTGTTATTATCAAATAAGGCTAGTAGGGATTTATTATTAATCATATTCTTACTATTTTGAAATGCTTCATTGCAAGCATCTGACCATGTAAATATAACATTTTTTTGTAACAGGGTGTACAACGGTTTTAGTATCATTGACAAATTTGGTAGAAATTTTGAATAGAAATTTATCAATCCTAAAAATGCTTTTAACTGCTGTACATTTTTGGGAATAGGTGCCTCTTGAATGGCACTTACCTTGGACTGCAATGGTCGTATGCCTTGACCTGTTATGACAAAACCTAAAAATTCGACTTCATTTTTATAGAATTGACTTTTATTTTTGTTTATTTTAATATTGTATTTCTTTAGACGTTCCAATACAAGACGAACATTTTTGTCAAGTTCCACCAGATCTTTCCCAGCGATAATTATATCATCGATATAACAGCTACAGTTTTCCAATCCGTGTAAGACTTGATCCATAGTGAATTGGAAAATAGACGGAGCTGTTGTAATACCATAAGGTAAACGTTTGTATCTAAATAGACCTAAATGTGTATTTACTGTGACAAGATCTTCACATTCTTTAGATATGGGTAATTGATTAAATGCGTTAGACAAATCAATGACAGCAAAAACTTTTCCAACTTTGCAAGACTGCAAAACATCTTCAACAAGTGGTAATGGATAATGTTCGGTTTCAACATACGGGTTTAATGACTTCTTAAAATCCGTACATATACGAATCCCTCCTGATTTTTTTGGTGCAATAACTATTGGACTAGCCATTCTACTATGCTTGACTGGTTCTAAAATTTTGCATTCGACTAAACGTTTTAGTTCAGCTTCGACTTGTGGTTTAATAGCATAAGGTACGCTATAAGGTTTATGAATTGACAACACGGACTGTGGTTTCAATACTATAGACGCTTTAAAATTTGTTATAGGTTGACTAACATCACCATCAAAGACTGTTGAAAAGTCTTTTTCTAGGGACCTGACTGTTGGTGTGACGTTCTGTGACTGTAGATCCACAAAACCAACCTCCTCTACTGGCACAAGACAAGACTGCCAATTAGGTATTAATTGATTAAGCCAGTTACGACCTAATAGAGGTAAGAATTTTGTATTTGACCTAGCTACTACTAATGGTAAGTTAGTTGTTATATTTTTAAATTTAACATTTACTAACGTTTGTCCCTTGACTTCTAACTGACTTCCTGCAATAGTATTAATACTAAAAGGACATTGATTAAGTTTACGATTAACAAAATTACTTAGGAAATCTTTTCAGACATTACAGATACACTAGCACCAGTATCTACTTCCATTTTAATTGATTTATCCTGTATGTGGACTTGCAAGACTAATGCATCATTACTATTTTTACTACAAACATTATTGATAAAATTTTACTCAACTGTTTTCGACATCTTCACCCTCTTCGTTATCGTTATCTATATTCTGGGTGTTGATCTCCTCATAATTGACTGTACGACTGGGACGATTGGATGACCTACATACCTTGGAAGTATGCCCCCTGCGATTGCATGAAAAACATTCCCAGTTCACTGCTGGACATTTGTGTGGATTGTGGTTCCTGCCGCAACGGTAACACTTATTAAAAGAAGTTCTACCTCTTTCAACTGACTTTTGGACTTTCCTTGGTTCTAGCTGCTGCGGACTAGTGAATTGTTTTTATAGCACCTTGATTTTATATATTTTGTGTATTTCTTGCGACGACTCTAATAATTTAGTTTGGGTTTCAGACAATTCCATCGTTAAGGCGACTTTAACTGCTTTATCGTAATCTAAATTATCTTCTGATAGAAGTTTCCGTTTAATAGCTTCAGATGCTAATCCACAAACAAGTTTATCACGCAGAGCTTGTGGTAAAAAATTTCCAAACTCACATGTTCCCGATAGATTACGCATTTTGACAATAAATTTAGTGATTGATTCACCTGGTTCCTGACGTGCTTGATAAAATTTATATCGTTCTGCTATAACGAGCTTCTTAGGACTAAAATGATCCTTTAACGTAAACTTTAATTCTTCATAAGTTTTTTGAATAGGTGGGTTAGGACACAACAAATCTTTTATGATGCTGTACGTTTTAGCACCAATCATTGTTAAAAATAATGGCACTTGCCTTTGATCTGTTGATGTAATGTTGTTACAACTAAAATAATTGTCCATTCTTTCTAGATAAGTAGTAATATCAATACTGCCGTCATATGGTTCGATGCTACCAATTAAGACACCTGTATATGCATTTGACCTTACGATTGTAGTTTCTGTGGTATTCGGCATTTTCACAGTTTTAGGACTTTGACTTCGACTTGGATGCACTTTACGACTGCGGGTCAATGACATCGACTTTCACGATTTTACATACGTAATTATACGGATTAATTACGCTTACCGGTAATTTGACTAATTTAAATTGTTTATCTCGTCGCCAGTGATATGTTGCGAGGTGTAGCCGTAAAAAGAAGACATAAGCATATACATTTATTAACAATTCTACAATTCGTGTGCACCATAGACTAATGTACTTAACCCCAAAATTGCCGCCTAATCTCACGTTAGGATGCGTTCCGAAGTGAAGCTTAGTACACAACAATAATCACGCCAATTTGTGTTGTGCTTCAATAACTTATTAGAAAGCAAACCTAATACGGGCTTTCGTTTAATTGTTGGTTGCTTATTTGTAAAAATTTGGAAGAATATTCAAATTTAGTTTGTGCACATATGAACAATCGCTTAAGTATTTAAATTAACTTTTACCGTTACAGTACAACACTGGAAAGTTATAAATTTTTTTAATAGAAGTTCGTAGATTATTATGAATTATGTGTTTTTGGTAACTGCAATGTACTTACCTCATCTTACTTAACCTGCATATAACGATAACTAGACAAAAGTGCTGCAACTACAATATAAGATTTTTGTATCACCACCAAGAAAGCATTGGTTCAAGAACCTACAACAGTATAAAGATTGTTTAAATGCTCGGTTAGGTTTATAATAGTTATTCCAAGGGAACTCACGCAAACCAACGCTCGAAAATTAAAAGTTTAACGAATGTATTATAAAACTGTCTCACAATAACACTCATGTAAAACCCATTATTAGTAACAATTTTTAAGTATATTTCTAGCACCAAAAGATTCCAAAGTCGATTTATCGAATTACAGATTAAGTAAGTCATTTAACTACATTAAATATTGAATAATTGAACACTTCTCCAAACGTGAAAACAAACATATATTAAAATAGAATACATAGTGTAAAATAGAGAAAATATGCAAACTATGAAATATAACGTATAAACTCCTTCGCATTTTTGATTATCTAATTAAAAGTTAAAGTCTATGGACGAGTAATCTACCGTACAATCTGTAGTACGATCGCAGTTGATTCGACAGTTTCAACGATAATTGTAAGTTAGTAGGGTTGTGTAGTAGGGTGTAGTGCGATGCCCAGTACCAACTATTCGCAAAATCTAACGTACGACCAGCTTACAGAACAAGCTATAACGTGTGAAGACTGCAACGACTGTTGTATAGTGATTTTATTTCATTTTAATATTATTAGTGGAACTTGATGGTTTAGAATAATAATGATGAACACAGAGTCTCAAAATAAATTTTTTTGGGAATTGTTTATACAAATATATAGAGAACGAGTGCTGCGGTGTAAAATTGCAAGATTACTCGTATAAAATAAATGAAATGTCAGGTAAAGGGACCATTCCGTTACCAGTGATACATCCTGAATATACCGTAAAATAGTTTACTACACTCACTGTACCAATTACTTAAGTCAGTAATTAGTTTTTAATATTAATTATAAGACAATCATTGACAATTTAATCCAATTAGAAGTGGAGTATTGTTTAGAATGTATATTGTAGGCTCATGTTTTTTAATAAATGGTTGTTTGATGTTTGTTTATTATGACAAGCAACGTAAGATCGTTTCGTTTATTCGTCAACACAAAGAACACTTGTTCTCGGTTCTTGAAACAATTAACATTGATCTTGTAAGATATCGATGGAGCGATATGCGTATCGCCACTTGATTTTGTACCGTGAGATGGGTAGGTCCCATATAAGGTTTGGTTTCTCAGTAAATGATGATCACGTAAAAGTATTCAATACGTTATTCTAATTTGATTTCAATTACAGCGCTTTGGTTTAGTTTTAAGAAGATTACACAGCCGCGAGGTCTATTCCTCATGGATAAATATAGCGTCCTGCTTATGTCATTCCAGTTTATTTGTTTGTAGAAGGCTAAAAATAAATTTAATTTAGAAATTATCTTCAGCAATATAGAAAACAGCATGATTATTCGATTTCTTGGTAATTTAAGTTCCGGAAATTTCTGTAAGTGGTTTACTTGTTTGGTTGTTTCATTTCGAAGTATATGACTCCTTCGTGTTATCGTGTGACCTCTCAAAATTTGTCTAAAAATTCAATATAAGCGAATAGCTTTATACATGAAGTTCACCAATCTGTTCGCCTTAAAGTTTGATAAAGAAATAACACATTTAGACAAGCATGTTGAGCTAAAAATATTTGTTTATATTATGAAGCAAAAAGAATTTCCACTTAAAGTATTAATGATTACGTTTCAAGTAATATTGTAACCTAAAACCGGTCTGTTTTGCTCATGCTAGGCAAATTTTAACTAAAAATTAATACCTGATACTTAAGTAAATTATCAAGAGGGTCCATATTTTAGGCTATGATTAGTATAACTTTTTTGGGCTATATTTGAAGAAATCGTTAAACTTTCAACTTACGTTTAACCTGTAGTTCTAAAATTTCCTGTATAGTTGTGAGCCTGCATATACAGATCTAAATATCAATAAACGCTATCAAATGTTGTATAAAAATTACTGCTTTGATATGAAATTAGTAAGAAAGATATATTCAACTAAAGTTAAATCTGCTGCAGCTTTTTGAAATTTGTTGTATATTTCGTAAATGAAATTATTAAACAAAAAAATACAGATTTATACAACGAATAACTTAAACTAAACTGACTGTTTTATTTTGGACAAATGCGTTTCAAAAATAAGGAAACTTAACACAATTTTTTGATCTGTTTTCCTAAATATTTGAGATATTAATGGTGGCCTTTGGGTAATTTTTGTAGTGTTTTCTATTAGGTTTGGTCAGTAGTACTACTTGGTTTTATATTAGTAAGAGTGTACAACGACGAGCTTTGTTGCAGCCGTGTTCTACGATGACGGTAACCGATTATACTTGGCAACCCGAAAGAATACAAGAAGACCAGGAGAATGACGCCGAATTGGGACGTATTATTGAGTGGAAAAGTAGAGGACAACGACCAGCTTGCGAAGAAATTAGTGTTTCAAGTACGAGCCTAAAGGCATACTGGGCACAGTGGTACTCCTTGGTGATTGAAAATAGAATCTTGAAACAACGCCTGGAATGTGAAGACGACACTGAGAGACTTCAAGTGATAGTGCCGAGAAGCAGAGTGCTGGAAGTGTTGCAGCACTTGCACGATGGTATCTCCTGAGGGCACTTTGGCGTGAAATGAACTCTTGAAAGAGTGAAAGAAAGATTCTATTGGGTAAACTTCAAAGAAGATGTGAAGGAGTGGTGCCGGAAATGTGAGTTGGGTGCTTCTGGAAATGGCTCAATCACAAAACGGAAAGCCCCAATGGGACAGTATAACGTAGGGGAATCCTTTTGAGAGGGTGGCCATTGATATAACTGGTCCGTCTTCTGAATCAGAGAAAGGAAAGAAATACATCTTGGTTGCAATGGATTATTTTACCAAATGGCCGGAGGCGTATGCTATACCTAACCAAAAAACCAAGACGGTTGCAGATGTACTAGTGAGGAAGTTGTTTTGTCGCTTTGGAGTTCCATTTTAATTACACTCCGATCAAAGTCGGAACTTCGAATCGGCGTTGTTTTAGAACGTCTGCAAGCATCTTGGAATCAGGAAGACTAGAACCACGCCACTTCATTCTTAATCGGATGGAATGGTTGAAAGAATGCACAGGAAGTTAGGAAAGTACCTACCCAAAGTTGTCTCTGAACATCAACGAGACTGGAATCAATATTTACATTTGTTCCTACTGACGTACCGATCTTCGGTCCATGACAGCACAGGATACTCTCCCGGTTGCGTGATATTAGAACGTGAATTGTGGCTATCATGTGATCTTCAGTTTGGATTTAAACCTGGAGAAGAGATTGCAAGTAAAGATTACGTTTAGTAAGCTTCGTGAAAAATCAAATAGCATTCACGAAAACGTCCAAAAGAATATCCAGGCAGCAAGAGATCGAATGAAATCACAATATGACACGAGAGCACAAAAAGGTGGTTACCAACCTGGAGATTTAGTGTGGTTTTACAATCCACAAAGAAAGCGTGGATTGTCGCCAAAATTACAAAGACAATTGCAAGGCCCGTACAAAGTGTTAAAAAGAATTAATAATGTAGTGTACCGGATCAGAAGATCTCCCCGTGGTAAACCGAAACAGGTACACTTTGACCGTTTAACATCCTACGCAGGCAACAACCAGGGAGGCTGGAATAATGCGAATGGTGTTCGACGAGTTATTAATCAAGAGCCAAATGTAGATTTTAAGAGTTTTATGGCGGCATATGATGGTTCCGCTAAGGCGAGATTTGGCGTTGTTGAAAAACAGCAAGATCTGTTTAGAGCACCAGAAGAGTATTCCCTTGCACATTGTGTAGCTCAAGATTTGGAAATGTCAAGAGGAATAGCTGTTGTTTTTAAGAAAAAGTTTGGATGTGTGGATGAATTATTACAACAACAGCCAACTGTAGGAAAAACTTTGGTTCTTCAGGATAAAAATCGTTATGTTTACTATCTGGTCACCAAAAATTCTTCATGGCAGAGACCTAGTTATGAACATCTATGGGAGGCTTTGCTGAATTTTAAAGCTCAGATGATG
Source organism: Platerodrilus igneus (assembly GCA_036346225.1). Taxonomy (NCBI): domain Eukaryota; kingdom Metazoa; phylum Arthropoda; class Insecta; order Coleoptera; family Lycidae; genus Platerodrilus; species Platerodrilus igneus. Next base: position 171,567 of record JARFIW010000229.1, on the reverse strand, counting down.
AAAAATAGAGTAACGAGACTAGCGGTGTCCAAGCTCGGCTGTGGACTCGATCGCTTAGATTGGAGGATAGTCCGAAATATGCTAGAAGTAATTTTCCAGGGAACCAACGTCCGGGTCCTTATTTGTTGCTATCAACCGGTTGTCTACCAAGAAAAGAATGTTGACTGTTATTTCCAACGACGCGGTAGATGCACCAGAGGAGATAGGTGCCCATATCGTGATCAGTCATCGAATTGGCGTCAAAATGTATTTACAGTTACGAGACGTAACGGTTTTAAAGAGGGGGCAGTGTTGCGAGCTACTATTAGGCAACCCGTCAAACACACAAGCGCCGTAAGCACTGTATATTCTCCAGAAACTGAGAATTTTCGAGCACATACCAGAAAATGAATCATCTATTTTAATTGAGGGTATATATAAGACCGCTGATCAAGGTAAGGGTTTAGTCTATATCAGAATGTCGAATATAAATTATATCGTGTAAAGTTAAATAGTTAAGCTTTTGGAAATCTAGTAGTAAACATTAATTTGTATTATGTGAAAGTGTATATTGTACCGACAGCTGTACATAAATAGACGAAAGTGTAATAAATAAATTATAGTAGTGTTAGTGTTGTTAATAGACCGATGGTTAAGAATTTAGTTTAAGAAGATATTAGTGCTTGTAAATTCATTAGTGTGATAGTGCTTTATTGTAATTAGATAGAAGACATCTATAAATAAGGCATAAACTGTTAATTAGGCTTGTGAATCGTGAGTAAAAAAGACTTTTATTACTACTTGTTTTAAATTAGTAAAACGCGGTAGTAGTAGCCTGCTACAGTATAAATGCACATCATTTATTTAGCGAAATAAAAATTTAACCATTTTGCTTTTTGTTGCCTCGTGTTTAACAACCTCTGAGCTTGTTACGCCATATTGTCTTGACTCATCGTAATAATTATTTCTTATTTTCAAGTTATCCTAAGTTATTATTTTTTGTTTTGTTTTGTTTTTGTTTTGCGCTAGAATTTAAAGCTTTATATAAATAAAATTCAAACGTTATTTCATGCCATTGATAATTTGTCCCTGCCACCTTCTCGCTATCAAATGCGGAAAATACACCGCAACACCTTTCAAACATGTTTCGTGGCTTAGGTATGCGACGTCAATGCCGGTTAAACTCGTTGATGACGTTTGTTGGTCAATTGCAAGGCGCAAACTCTCACCCCACATATTCTGATACGTTCCGAAAATAGGATTAATTTATTAAATACTTTTACCAATCATTTCTAATGTGCCAATGGTTTATCAAATTATTTTCTTGTTATTAGAAGATACAACGACTTATTTTAAGCTATTTTAAATACGCATATTTACCTTAACTTATGAAACGGCAAATAATTATGCTACAAAACTATTCTGACAACTTAAAACGAAGATCGTTAGATTAACCAAAAATAAAGTATCACTAATATTAACGCGTATCAAATTTATCTACAAATCATTTGTTGACTGTTTCACATTTTTCATGAAACGTTTACAGTTCCGGTGACCCAAACAACACAACGTAGTGTGGGATGCAAAACCATTACAAAGTCGTTTTATTCGATACTAAACCTTTTTCCATTGATTATTGCTACAAAAATACACTAAATTTTATTCTGTCGCAACCATTCCATTTTTCCTAATTTGAGTTAAAGACATAAAAGCAAGTCATCATATGTGTAGGTATGGTTTATGTAAAAAGAGCAGGTGACTTCCTATATTTATTCCAGTTATTCCTTATAGTTTCAAGCGCTCCATTAGCGCATTTGTAAAATTTAAGCTCTCTGTTGTAGTATACTGGGTTTATTTCTAGGTCTTCCTTCATTGGTCGACGATTATATTATACGAAATCGGGAGCATTACTCTATATTCGAAAGCATTTCAGAACCGTGCGATATCCGTTTCTTGACTTCGGAACGCATCCTGAAGTGTCTGTCAGACATAATGTGGTTTTAGGGGCGAGGGGAAAGAAGAGGAGCTTGCGGCTTGTCAGAAAGGGTTGTTGGCACTTTTTGGTATGGTCCCGCTCAGAGGTGTTGGAAAAATAGAGGTTAACTTCTTTAAATTAAAGGTAATGTGTTATTAGTTTGTAAGATATTCGCTATTTAAGGTAATCTGGTTACATCTTGTGGTTCCGGTTTTGTTTTGAATATGATTTTGGTGCTTGTTGTAAAGCCGTTAGTTATGTAGACATTGAAGGAAATATTTTTGATTACCTGTCGTTTTGTCTCTGAATTTTCCAGCTGGTTTACACTAACGTTTCTTCAGTTGTCAAGTGAGATATGCCTGAGTAACAGTTGATATCCCGTTAAATTCAATGTTAGTGATCTGGGTACTTGTACGTAACTCGTCCTTGTTGAAATGTGCCAAATGCAGTTGGAAGTGTGAGGGCAGTTTGGGGTTTTCTCCGCCATCTTCCCAGTGTGAATTTGGGTTACATTATGACAACACCACATAGGTGTCGTCGAACGAGCGTCTCGCGGCAGTAATGCTGTGGCTGCAATGATAGGTTAGGTTACTGTTAGAAATAGATATTATTATTAAAAAACACAAATCACTTAACACGCATATCAGAACAGTTGTTGCTAAAACTATTTCAGACTGCTCTGATATGCGTGTTAAGTAATTTGTGTTTTGTGTTTTATAATAATAATATCTAATTTGTGTGTCGTCAAGACACTGCCACATTGGTAGCCAAGGTGCAGTTCATCTTTCTAATGTGCCAGCTCTTCAACTTTAGCTGGGTAGTATTGGCCTCGCCGACCTCAGTACCTACCAGAAAAGACTAGCTGGTTTACACTAACGTTTCTTCAGTTGTCACGTGAGATATGCCTGGGTAACAGTTGACATCCCGTTAAATTCAATGTTAGTGATCTGGGTACTTGTACGTTACCCGTCCTTGTCGAGATGTGCCAAATGCAGTTGGAAGTGTGAGGGCAGTTTGGGGTTTTTTCTGCCGTGCACTTTCCCCAATCGCCCAGGTTGAGTACGGCACTGTTTGCTTTGAATTTGAATTGCTATTATTTTCATGCGAATGACCTATGCAGTGGTTATCCTTTTGATTAAAAGTAAGTTAGGCAAAAACTGTAGTTTTATTTCAAACCTTCCCGTCTTAACGCTATCTTCCCAGTGTAAATTTGGGTTACATTATGACAGCACAACGTAGGTGTCTTCGAGCCACTGCCACTAGATGTTAGATCATGAAGCCCGGTGTGCCGTTCATAAAGGGCGTTTGGTCAGCCTTCAGGTCGGTTACACTACAGATTTTGGTGCCGTGACCAGGATACACTGTTGATGGCGTTGTGGAGGGTTTGAACTCCTCTTTGTGTTATTTATATATTATTTCTTGCTAGAACATGTCACTGCTGTTCTTTTAACCTTGCAGGAACTGCAGAATCACAAAATTGGACAACTAGTATTGCAAATCTTCCAACACTGGCAAATGGGTAACCAAGTCATGATGACGATTCAGTCACTGTTGGTGCTGAGTTGTTGCAATTCAGTTACCTTTTGGAACAACAGCACGACACTATGGCAAAATTTATGAAACATCAACAGAATGTCAACCAGACCTTACTGAAAACCTTTATGGGAGTATCTATAGGAGACAAAAGTTTTCCGACAAGCCAGTTAGCGAACGTAGGTATTGCTTCGGGTGTTGGAACTGCCAATATCCACGCATGTAGGGACAACGGTCAAGATTTTGAAAGTAACGGAAGCCTAGCCAACCCTGCGACCGATCCCGTGAGCTCTTTGAGTAGCAATAACAATACAAGTGAAGGAATTAGAACCTGTTCTTTATTTATAAATGAGCTGAAGGCAGTGACTTTAGCACTGAACCAACGTTGTCGGCCTATGGTTACCATAGACAAACCACTTTTTCGTGCCGGTCGACATAATCCTGTCGTATTTCTTAATCGCTTTGAGCGATACTATAGGGCAGTAGGATATGGACAGGGCAATAAATTAGAAGTCATTAAAAGCTGTCTGGTTGCATCAGCTTCTGAGTGGATTGACATGAAAGAGTCTTCCTGGTTTAGTTTTGATGATTTTAGGGCCGACTTCCTTAACCATTTCTGGTCTCAAGATAAGCAACAATCCGAAAGCATGCGCGTAAGTGCCCTGCGTTTTATTCCCGAAAAGGAGACTGGCATGCCAGAATATTTTATTAAACAGGTAAACCAGTTTCGATTATTTACACCTGCTATTTCGGAATGTTTAATTATTGCTGAAGTCATGCGGCAGTTTCCGGGTCATATCCAATCCTTATGGGCGGTTCTTTCCAACCGGACGTTTGATGGTGCCTTGGAATTTTTAGAGAGACAGGGATCCACAGCACACAAAAGGCCACGAATCGCGTTACCCTCGTATCCTACCGCCACTCATGTAGGTCAGTACCAGTGTTCCGGCTTGGACCGTGGGTTGGACGAATCTAGATCCAATTGCTCACCACTTTCAGTGCCGACGTTTTCCGTTCCCCACCACCCATTATACATCAACGACGTAGCGGAAGTGAGCCAACTGCCACGGATGCGGAAAACTTTGTTGGAAGGAGATAAGAAAGAATCTCCTTCCTAGCTTAAACGACATAGCCTCCACTGTAGCTTTTTTCCCTTTAATTAAGTTTGTGCGTGAGGGAATGAAGATGACACCCACTGTACCTGGATCATGGTCGATTGGTTTTCCTATACACATTATTCAGTATACCCCACTGACATATTCTGAATATGTCGATATTTATGGTGTGGGTGTCCCGTTAATTGAGCGACTAGGTTGGAGTATGGGACAGGGTTTGGGTACTAATGTTGGTTGCCCATGTGGACCCTTAGATTTCGCAATAATTTAAGTTTTCTTACCTTTGTTCACAAACCTTTATCGCTTACTACACTGCTGTCGATAGTGTACTTGACACCGCTAATCCCAAAGCTGTTTTTTGTCTATTACCTCACATCATTATTACGTGTGGACCTATTGAGTTCTTAACATTGATTGATTCAGGGTCCGAGGTCTCGTGTATCAATGAAGATGATTTGTTACGGGCCAATTCAGCACTACGACACCAAGGGACGGATCGGAATCCGTGCGCGGCCTAGCTCTAGCCGGTGAGGGGTGGGTATGATAAAAGTCGTAGGTCGGGATTGCTAAATGCCTTAAGATGACAATTATAATGGGTCGTAAACTTGGTAGTATGCCAAAAATCGGGTATGACGGCAAAATCAGGTGGGCAACACCAGTAATGTCACTGTGTTAGATATAATCGGGGTCTCGTTACTGGTCGAGCAAACGCCCCTGCACTTGTTATAATAAGAAAATATGATGGTAAAGAAAACTCACGGTGTAGAATGTACTGATTCACCCTACTCACGCAAATTACTACAACAGAATAATGCACCTGGATTATACTCTTAACTCTATTTACAAACACATGGCTGAAAAGAACACATTAATTAAGTACAGTAAGTAACAGGAACAAAGGTGTATATAAGCAAATGTAGATACGGCGTATATTGAGTACGCCACAACTACGATCAAATTAATTATGATAACTAACCAAAAAGTAACAACTAGGGGAAGTTCGCACTGGCCAGGGCTACCAAAGATATACTTGTGAGTACAATTATTTCTAAGATGGGGTAGGGTTGAATGCACCTGGGCCTCACGGCAGTACGGGTTCTTAGGTTTGACGACCAAAAGAGTGTAGACTATAGCCCGAAATATCACGCGTGTTACACCGGGTGCATGCAAACCTCCGGTAACAATGTGGACGGTAGACGTAAGTCTACTTGAACTATCTAGGCGCTACAACTGGTACAGTCTTACGTTACGAAACAAGTTGTACAATTTGGAAAAGTATCGCAGCTTTAAAATTTTACGGACTAATAGATATACAATGCGCACACAAGCGGCTTCCTGTTTTACACTGTTGACTACAGTGAAAGTAGGGTAAATACGGGGCGAAACACACTATCTACTTTTAGCTTCACTGACGGTAGATGCAAAAGAACATTCTGTAGTTCAGGGTAAAATATCCCAATACCAGCATGCGAACTAGTTTGGTCACTCAGTAACTACTACAGTGCAACGCTTACCTTGAAGGGTTTGTGGGGTGAATCAGGTCACTATAGACACAGCGAGGAAAGTGGGTGTCGGTATAATGCAACAGCCCAACTAACTTTATCATAGGTGTGTGTTAATTCATCAGGTTCCCGACTAAATCGGTTGATTACAGCGTACGGCAAATGTAATCCGAGGTCACTTTTCTTTCATCCAAATAAACTCCCACTATGAATTGGCATCTTATAGGTATAACAATGACGGTATATAACATCAGATGTTAGAGTGGACCTACAAAAGATTAATTAAAACACACCCCAAACATAAAACGCGACTCGACACTTTTTAATAAATTTGACAATCCTCTCCGGTCACTTTCTAGCCTTCTTCGCAATTTTGAAAAAGTGTACAGTTTACTTGTCTGTCCTTTATCACAAATTGGCATGTTTAATATGCTCGCTAAAGTAAACTATACAATACTAAACGTTGAATTAAACCGAACGTTACATATTTCGAGAGATTACCCGTCACAATGCATATACCAACCTTACCCGTGGCCTCAACACATTTACGAGGAGCCATGGGACAACGAAGTTCACGCATCCGGCTTCAAGTGTGACTGGAATTCGAAATTTATAATGAGTCGCTGAAATTCTATCATTCCTTTCTGGTTGAAAAAGTGTTAGTTCGCCCAGTTCTTTTGGGTATCGACTTGATGTGTGCAGTCAATGCTAGGATTGATTTTTGTACGAACTCTCTGTATTTAAGGTATCAAGAACGGGATATGTGTTTCCAATTTAATGTCAATGCACGGTGTTTGTTACAGCCCAGTAACGGTAATGGTGGAGATCGGAGTGAGTTGGGGTGCAACTCACAGTTGGTCACTGAAGGAACGCACCGGACTGCCTATATTTCGGAGGGTGTGGCATCTTATGATGAGTTGTGTGCTAAGGCAAACGAATTATTCTCCCTTTTTGAAGTTGAAAGGTCACGATTCTTATCTCTTCTTTGGGATTTCCACGGTTTGTTTAATAGATTTCCAGGTAGGACCAACAAATATGCTCATGTAATTAAGATGCACACTGACGCTCCTTTTATGAGGCGACCCCACCCTATACCGATCAGCCTGCGACCCCTAGTCAAGGAGACTCTTCTTACTATGCTGGATTTAGGTGTCATAAAACGAAAGGGATCCCCTTATGCGAACCCCATAACTGTCGTTCGGAAAAAAGGATGAATCAGTTAGGATTTGTTTAGATGCTCGTGTCCTTAATGCCCGTATGATTGCCGACCACGAGGCTCCTAGAACACCAGAAGAGATTTTCCAGTCGTGTGCATCTCTCCGTTTCATGAGCACTATTGATTTAAGGCTATCGTATTGGCAGATTCCTTTAAGTGCCGAAAGTACCAAATATACTGCTTTTATTTATGCAGGAAAAACTTATATCTACCAGGTTTTACCATTTGGTTTAAAAACTGCGGTGGCTTCTTTTACGAGGGCTTTGGGCACAATTTTAGGACCAGAGGTAAAACAGTTTGTTCATGCATATGTTGATGATTTGCTGGTAATTTTAGAATCCTTTGAACAACATATGTGCCATCTCCATTGTTTATTTTCGATACTCAAAGAGGCAAATCTTACGGTAAATTTAGAGACAACTCGTTTTTTCAAAAAGAGGTAAAATTCTTGGGGCACATGCTCAGCCCGAAGGGTGTGTCCGTTGATCCAGACAAGACTGCAGCTATCCGCAACTTCCCCATCCACAAACAGTAAAACAACTACGAGTTTTTTTGAGTCTTTGTAACTTCTATCGTCAATTTAGTCAGTTTTATAGTGAGGCAATCGTTCCTTTAACCCGATTATTACAAAAGGATGTGAAGTGGACTTGGGGTATGGAAGAACAACGGGCTTTTGATCATGTTAAAGATTTGTTTTTGAATACTGTTATTTTAAGTTTTCCGGACTATTCTAATGCATTTTCCTGCAGACGGATGGCTCAGGTTTGGCTTTGGGTGTGGAGTTATACTAGCTTGGCGAGTGTGGCGAACACTTGGTGCTATGGAATTTGCTAGCCGTATATTAAGAGGCGCTGAGCTGATACACCCTGTTACCGAGAAGGAGCTGCTTGCGATAATTTTTGGTTTAAAGAAATACCGTACAATCGTTCTAGGTCATCGGCTTTTTATCAGGACAGACCATTTTGCACTGAAGTTCTTGCATCATTGTAGATTGCTGAATGATCGATTAACCCGTTGGATGATGTATCTGAATGAGTTTGATTTCGTTGTCGAGCATGTTCGAGACAGAGATAATGTGGTTCCTGATGTCTTGTCACGTTTTCCACCTGAACTGGGCGATACGTCACTATTAAGGGAGCCCTCTCCTATTGTGGCTGCTTTACCCTGCAGGAAGACCGGAGTATTCGAGGTTGACGATTTTATTGATTTAGAAACGTAGCTACTTGATCTTCGTAACTATCAGCTAAGTGATCCGTTCCTTTCTACCCCCTCCAGCTCTTTGAGGGACACCTAGTTTTACGCGTACACCAGGGGATATTACTTTTCTATCACTTGCAGTTCCGCACCGATTAGTTAACACAGTTGTTAACTGTTATCATCAACAATACGGACATTTTAGTATTTCAAAGATACATAGTATTATGAAACGGAATTTTTACTTTCCAAATATGCGTCGGAGATCCAACGAGTTATCCGAGTTTGTGATCGCTGCCAGAAGTCCAAGTTTCCTACAAGGTATCTTCTAGGCGAAGTGCATCCCATTGTTACCAGTTATCCGGGAGAATTAGTTATGGTGGATTATTATGGACCTCTGCCTGAGGGAAAGGGACGGGTGTCTTATATCTTTGTTGTGATAGATGGCTTTCCAAAGTTTCTGCGGTTATATCCACTTCGTCGGGCACGGGCCAGGGTTTCAGCCTTAAAAGTTATTGATTTTGCAAAAACCATTACCGTTCAGACGGTCCTTTCGGACCATGGTTCGCAGTTTGTGTCGCTGGTTTGGCGGAATATCTTACGGGAGCAGGGCATTACCACAACGTATTCATCTGTCCGCCACCCCGCCTCTAATCCAACCGAGCTGGTGATGAAAGAGCTAAATCAGCTGTTTCGTACATATTGTGGACATTCTCACGTCAGTTGGGCCACAATATTACCAAAAATTGAGTCTTTGCTTAACTGCACATCCCATCTGAGTATACGGTTTGCACCGTTTGAAATCCTTTACGGAATCAATCCTAAGAACCCTCTAGACGATTAGATTTTGCCCTACCTACCGGCATGCTTTTGATTAATGTATTTATGTACACTCTCTATTTAACTAGTAATCCCCATTACAAAACTTCTAGTTTTCTTTATTTGTGACGGTTTACGGCTGCAAAACTTCAAGGTGATTTCCTGGAAATCTATACACCTGTTAATTTAAATTACAAGTGCTGGTATGTCCTACTACTTACTTGAGAAACGAGTCGGGATTTTTAGGGGCGCATTTTCACCTCTGCTTTTCTTGTTCCGTGCCCTTGCAGCACCATTCTGAAGACGGTATTATTGAACCGTTTTTCAGTCTGTTTAGATATTTCTATTTTCCCAATCTAGTATTATTATTGACAGGTTATCAAGTATACCGTGACCACTATAACGACTCCTGGTTACGTACTTATCAAGGTCACTGGTTACCATAGACGATAAAGTTACCACAGCCTTCTGATATTTTACGTATTATTCATGAATATGTTTCAGCTTATAAGTTCAGCGTCTTTGGAGGAACGGTCCCAGTTTGCAGAGCACTGTACTGCGGTTATGTTGGGCGACGGCTTCGTTGCGGTAAATGGGATGTTGAAGAAGCTGTCGAGCCTCGTTATACTCTTTCGAAACTTCTTCATAGGGGCGAACGTAGAATCCTGGGTTTATTTCTAGGTCTTCCTTCATTGCTCGACGATTATTTTATACGAAATTGGGAGCATTACTCTATATTCGAAAGCATTTCAGAACCGTGCGATATCCGTTTCTTGACTTCGGAACGCATCCTGAAGTGTCTGTCAGACATCATTTGGTTTTAGGGGCGAGGGGAAAGGAGAGGAGCTTGCGGCTTGTCAGAAGGGGTTCTTGGCACTTTTTGGTATGGTCCCGCTCAGGGGTGTTGGAAAAATAGAGGTTAACTTCTTTAAATTAAAGGTAATGTGTTTTCAGTTTGTAAGATATTCGCTATTTAAGGTAATCTGGTTACATCTTGTGGTTCCGGTTTTGTTTTGAATATGATTTTGGTGCTTGTTGTAAAGCCGTTAGTTATGTAGACATCGAAGGAAATATTTTTGATTACCTGCTGTTTTGTCTCTGAATTTTCCAGGTGTTTTACTTATCAGGTGCATATGTAACCCTCGTGTATTTACGATTTTTATTAAACATGTTTCATGTATAAAGACGTGTTGGTTAGTTTAACAACCGAAAATTATTATTTATTTATTTAAACATGTTGATTTAATATATTTTAGCTAACCTGCTTTTTATAAACATTTAACACCTGAATCTGGACTTTGTATTTTGGGCTATAAAATTTTGATGTGTTTTGCTGCCTACATGTTTTATAATGTTTGATATTTGTGATGCATTTGACATTTTTATTTTATGTGTAATTATTTTATTTCAGCTTATCAACCACATATTCCACTGCATCTCTCATATCTCGGTTTAAACTTAATGATATATTTTGTTGTTTTGTTTATCCTATTATCTAGCCGATGTTCCTATATAATTAACTAGTTTTTAACTTTTGTGATAATTGTTGTGATGTAATTAAATTGAACCTCTGGTATGATCGACCTTCACGTGTCTTACGCGTTTGCATTTATGACTATGTTGGGGATAGTCTATTCAATGATAAACGCTTTTTTAACTATGCGCAATCATACCACAAGTTCATTTCAGTGATTCATGTGGTCTTGTCAATGTACTTGTAGTTGTACACTTGCAAATAATAGGAAGTCGGCTAGCCTTTGTGATATATTTTGTAACACGGGCTGGAAACTGTTAATTTATGTATGTGGGCGCATGTGATCGAGCCTTGTTGAATATTACTAACATTTTATGCCCGTGCGGGGAGGAACATTGGTAGTCAAGGTGCTGGTCGTCTTCCTGGTGTCCCCCCTTTTCAACTTTAGCTGGGTAGTATTGACCTCTCCGACCTCAGTACCTGCCAGAAAAGACTAGCTAGTTTACACTAACGTTTCTTCAGTTGTCAAGTGAGATATGCCTGGGTAACAGTTGACATCCCGTTAAATTCAATGTTAGTGATCTGGGTACTTGTACGTTACCTGTCCTCGTTGAGATGTGCCAAATGCAGTTGGAAGTGTGAGGGCAGTTTGGGGTTTTCTCTGCCATCTTCCCAGTGTAAATTTGGGTTACATTATGACAACACCACATAGGTGTCGTCGAACGAGCGTCTCGCGGCAGTAAATGCCGTGACTGCAATGATAGGCTACGTTACTGTTAGAAATAGATATTATTATTAAAAAACACAAATCACTTAACACGCATATAAGAACAGTTGTTGCTAAAACTATTGCAGGCTGCTCTGATATGCGTGTTAAGTGATTTGTGTTTTGTGTTTTTTAATAATAATATCTAATTTGTGTGTCGTCAAGCCACTGCCACTAGATGTTAGATCATGGAACCCGGTGTGCCGTTCATAGAGGGCGTTTGGTCAGCCTTCAAGTCGGTTACACTACACTGTTTTTTCTAAAAACCATGTCGTTGTTTATAAATCATTCGATTCCTTGAAATACCTTCAAGGACATTTATTAAAGTGGCTGCTACATTGATAATGATTTAAATATTGTTAAGCTTTAAGTACACTTTAAGAACACGCTAAGGTAAATTATTATCTACATAATTACAGAAAAAAGTATTTAAAATTAAGTCAAATGAATCCTTTGTATTTAACTATGTTAACAAGCTTTTGTGAACGACACGAGCGACAGCCAATATTAAAGTAAAAAGTGTCTAGTAGAATTTATCGTTCAGTAAGAGATGATGTCTCGTAATAAGATGAAATGCTTTTATAAACATTGAACCAACTCGCTTCCAAAAGTAGACTATTATTGGAATACGCTATTTGTGTGTTTATTGTAGTTACAATAATTGTTCTATTAACGAGTGCTCGTCCTCACCCTTAAACACCGTCTATTTAAATGTTATTTGAGCAGCAGGAAAGTAACTTACCGTCACATGCTAAGAAACGTTCGTTATCATATAATTTATGTAATTATTGTTTCCTCTATAAAGGTTACGTTAAAGTTCGTATGTGCTCACATACTAACGAACGGCTATTCGAATACTTTATGTGCCCATTCTGCATGTTGTAATAGCAGGCTAAGAATTCGTATGTGTTTTCGTTTTGACGAACATACACTTGTATACAATTTTAGTGACAACGCAACATCACAAAATCTTCTACATTTACCCATGCAGTCGCATACTAACGAACTTGAATATTTATGCAATTTGTATGATTATACGGAATCTCCGAAAAGCACTTTAACATACACAGTTACATATTAACTAATGTGCATGCATTTGTATGCAATATGTAACTATGCCGTATCATTAAAAGTTATTTACAAAGACACATGATGCCCCATACTAACATGCGTCCATTTACGTGCAATTTGTGTAATTATCCGACGTCAAAGAAAGGTAATTTATTAAGAAATTTGAGATCACACACTAACGAACGTCCATTCGCATGCAATTTATGTAAATATACCGCATCAATGAAAAATACTTTACTAAAACATATGAAGGCGCATACTAACGAACGCCTATTCGCGTGCAATTTATGTAATTACGCTGCATCACATAAACATAATTTAGGAACACATATGAAGTCATACACTAACAAACATCCATTCGCATGCAATTTATGTAGTTATGCCGCATCACAGAGAGATCATTTACAAATACATTTAAAGTCGCACACTAATGAACGTCCATTCGAATGCAATAATTGTAATTATTGTGCAACATGCAAAAGTCATTTACAGAAACATGTGCTGTCCCAAATTGATGAACGGTCATTTGTTCGAGTTATGTGATTTTTCTGTATAAAAAAAAGAGAGTCTAGAAAGCATATGTGTTATCCGTCACTGAGGATGACGAAGTGCATGCTTCTTACGTAATTGGGTTGCATCAAAAGAAAGTCAGGAGAACACATACGACCGCCTAATAATGAATGTTCATTTGCATCCAGTTCACTTGCATACAAAGGAAATCCTGTTTAAAAAAATGCATTTCTATAATAACCTCAATTTTTGTTTAACTGTTATTCGTTAAATTTGGAGGTTGATTCAAATTTAGTATGTGCACATATGAACAACCGCTAAGTATTCAAGTTAAGTTTTACCGTTCCTTTACATAACTGGAAAGTGATCGGATACCTGCCTCAAATAAACTTAAATTCGTTATGTAGCATCGTCTTGCTACTAAACGCAGATATTTAGTTTACTTTAAGTGTACTACTGAAAGACAATAATGTAAATAATTAGTGTAATAAATATTTAATTGTTAGTGACTTATCTTATTAGGGAGACAGAGACTCGTTAAGTTTATGAAAACTAAAATTAAATTTAAGAAAACTAATAGTGAAACTCGAAAGTTCAAGTTTAATAAATCCGCGAAAGGAAACACTGAAAGTGAAATTACGAAAACGGTCGATTTAGTTAAATTAAAGCATAAGCGTACAGCAACCACAACTAATACGTCGAGTAATGTTACCCTAACGAAAATGAAAACCACATCCTCCGGCGATTCTCTAACGGCAGGTGCAGGCAATTCTTATAATACAATAAACGCATCTTGCGAAAAGATGTCGACGAACAACGAATCCCAAACACAAGTAGATAAGGTAAGCGGCCTCAAATTTCACGGGGTTGACATTACTAACGCTAATGCTACCAGAGAAAAATACCGAAGGTTTTTAAATCCTTCAATTTTAAAGGATGAGAGTAAAATATCGTTACAAAATAAGTGTGAAGTTAACAAAGCAAGTGAGCCTGAAGGAAACAGTAAATGCAATAGAAAAGCTCTGTATAAACATCTATTTACAAATACCAGTGGAACCGAAACAGAACCTAGAAGCAATAAAAGGCTTAAGGCTAATGATGAACAAATAACCGTCGCCACGCGCAATAGATTTGAAGCTCTATCAAACATAAACGACAAGGCTTCCGATAGTGACAGCAATAGCATGGATTACGAAGAGGAAGAAGGCGAATACGTAACACGTAAAAATAAGCCAAGAAGGGTTAAACCACCGCCACCGTTAGTCATACATGGTAAATCAACGGACCATAAAAGTTTTTAAGCAATTTAAATACACAAATTAAAAAAGGGTACCACATAAAATATACAAGAGATAGAACAAACATATTTGTACGAGATAGTGAAGAACACAGCGCCCTGAAGGAACAATTTAAAACGGAAAACGTGGGATTCCATACACATACATCAAAGCATGACAAATCACACGTGTTTGTGCTGAGAGGATTAGACAGCGAACCAAATGTAGAAGAAGTAAGCAGTGCTTTAAAAACCGAATACGAATTACCGGTAGTCAACGTCTAGACCACTCTATATGATCATCACAAACAATGAAGTAACACTAAAGGCTATTCAAACCAAAATTAAATATCTAATGCACACCAGAGTAACATGGGAGAGACATGTCAACAACAAGCGCCTAATACAGTGCCACCGCTGCCAGGAGTAGTCACATGCAGCTGCCAACTGCTGGGCAACACCTAGGTGCCTAAAATGCGCAGGATCTCATTACACAAGAAACTGCACAAAGTCCTTAACTACCCCGCCAAAATGTGCCAACTGCCATGGATTACACACAGCTAACAGTACAGAATGCCCGGTGTACCTGGAAAAATTGAAATTAGTAGAAACCAAATAGAAAATAAGAGAAACACAAAAGTATTCACAACCAATCACTATAAATATTAACAGCCACAAGGATTACTACTGAAACAGACTCATCCGGCTGAAATACGCGACATACGACTGGCACGAGACAAAATGAGAAAAATACCGACATATCTAGTAATAACACTGCACATACAAATTCAAACAACAACGAATGCTTCCAGGACATAATCAACGAAATGAAGACGTTGAACAGCATGGTTGATATGAATGAAATACTACGCGCTATCAAAGATCTAAACAACATGCTTAAGAACTGTAACTCTAAAACCGAAAAACTCACGGTATTCATTCAATTCATAATAAATATAGACGTTTATGGAATATAAACTAAAATTGTGTACGTGGAACGCAAACGGTATAAAAATGAATGTAGGACAAATTGAACTCGTTTTTCGAAAGAATTAAATCCAATCCTAGCGTTTGTGATTAGAAACTCAGAACAAGTTTTATCAAATAAGTTCAATCCATTATTTCAACAACTCTTTAGGTTTAGGTTTAGGTTTAAATGAAATTGTAGTAAAGCGTACTTATTGTAGGAAGGTTTAATATACAGGATGGTGTCTGAATATTGGAAGCAGAATCTATGTGAACGAGTAATGAAATAAAAGGCGTAAAGTTTTGTACAGTGTCGGAAGGTGAACGTATCAAACCCATCGCCTCCACCAAATTAACAGGTCGAGGTAGGTAAACAAAAGCAGCGAAACAGGCAGTACAGTACTAACAAAAAGCAAAAACAAAAAAAAATCGTTTGAGAAAGCTTAAGGAAAAGCAAAAATACCAACCAAATTTAACTCTCATCAGTAGAGGGAGGAAGGCGGTTCTAAATCCACCACCACACTTGCAAAAAATCGCACATTTGGTAACAAAATCTGCACAATAATTTTCTTCAACTAAGCACTTTTTAGCTCCAGGCATGGATAATTTAATTAAATTCTAATTTGTCTTTATCTTACATTATACCCCTCCACCATATTATCAAATATTCGCACATATAGTAACAGTATCAAATAACATTGTCATCTTAAATTTGCAGAATAGTTTTCTTCAATTAATCATTTCTTAGCTTCCGGTATGGATCATGCTCTCGACACACTGATCTGGACCATCGAGCCCCGGCATCCTTTCACAGGACCACCGGACCAGCAAATTCTTTCGCTAATTTATGGGCGATATTTACATAAATCTAGTAGATTAATCCATTTAACCTAATGCAATCAATCGGTTGCAGATTATCTTCTTATTTATTTCAATCTCAAATATTTGCATGAATATTTTAGTAACATTGATTAAGTACTGTATTTGCACAGATTAAATCCATTAAACTAATCTATACATATACATCTAATGCAATCGTTTGTAAATTAATTATCTCGCAATGTACCTTACACTATGTTAGTAAACATTCGCAGGATATATAGTCACTGTCTTTTGTTTCAAAATTTGCATAGAAATGATTAGGAACTCTCATTAAATTCGAGGTTAACCTTGTTTTCTAATTAGACTTTAAGCATGAAGACTGATTAAACATCAACACACTGTGGACTATAGTCATTAACTTAATCAGGTGTACCAGCAATTTTATCCCTAACAGTACTTTGACACATCGCCCATTTTTGCTGATGTCACCAGCACCATGTAGAGGACGTCATAACTGTCATTGTAGTACATGAGTCATTTTTGTAACAATTATCACGTTGACGTATACACTATCTTGGTGCAATTTTTTCACTCACCCTGTATACGCATATTACATAGTTGCCAACTGAATCAGGTGTACCAGTAACATTAACCCTAATCTCACTTTTACACATCTACCATTTCTGCTCACATCACCAGCACCATCTTTTAAACCAATTTCTATCGACCAACCCCGTATACTACCGTAGACCAATTTTCAACTCACTCTGTAGTTTTTGAGAAGGATAGAAAATACGGTGCTTTCAACGTGAATCTTATTTCATTTACAACAGTGTATAAGTGGAACGTCAGAATGTATTATTAATAGTCCATTAGAAAAAGAACAATATGCGTTAATACAGTTTGTTCGGTATACTATACATTAATAACACAATTTTGCACACAGTTAAGATACATAGAGCAGCAAATATTCAGCAATGAGAAAATTTTTATATTAATCTAATTCGAAGTCTATGTTCACTGTTGCACCGGTTTTACCCCAACGAATCATATAAACATTTTTCTCGTCGAAGGTTTGTATTCCATCGAATTTTTTGTATTCGAAAAAGTGCGACGGTGAAAAATAAAAAAAACAATCACTTTCAACAATAGCACAACCCCCATACTTTGTTGACACTGAGTTGATTCATAAAATACGATATTTCCTATCGGTGAGAAGTTCTGATGCGCTTATTGTAGTTTTACGCTTCATATTTATATTTCATTTTGTAGAATCCATATTTTATATGAGCTGGCAAATAAGAAAATAAAATATATAAAGTGTTAACAATTTTAAATTAGAAATTTAAATATTACAATTAAATTACATATGAGAGGACCGAAAGATACTTTTAAGATGTTGTAAAAAATATAATTCAGTGTGTTGATGCAAAAACGATAATTTTAAACTAAAAAGTCTTACCTATTTTGTATCGAATTCTGCAGATGTTGAAACTGATATTTAGAAACTTGGCCTATTTATATGAATCTTAATTATATAAACAGATCCTTTCCAATCAACATAAATCCTGTTCTAAAACCTAACCCTCAACTATGATACCTTTCACAGAACGTTCTGGTTTCATATTGTTGATGGAAAATTCTCAAAAGTATTTTATTAACCCTAAAGAATTTAGTAAAGCTACGTTACATCAAATCGCTAAAATTAAATAACTTCAACTAGAAGTATTGGCAAGCTATGTGAGTTATGTGATCCCCCACCTATTGTATTAATATAAAACTAATACTTAAGAAGTTATTAGGAAATATTAGGAAATGTGCAACAATGTCATAAAAGACAATTTATTACAATTTATTTCAGTTTATAAACGTCATGGGAACGGAAGCGCTACAAAGTGGCACAAAGATAAGTGACACTGCAGATGTCAGGTCACAGACGGTCGTAGGAAGTCACGTACCGAGATTACGCAGAAGTAAGCTCGCAACAAAGTATTTGTGAATAGCTTTTAAGATAGCAACTATGTATCATGAATAGAATCAAGTGTAAGCAGACATTAGGTCTGCAAGTTTCCACAGAACTGTGAGGGGGTAGGGAGATTATATAAGGACCGAGAGCTCCACTCGCAGTCAGTTCATCAAACGTTCAGCTTTTACATTGCAGTTCGTAGATAGCTCATATTATACAATTAATTATTTTCTACGACTGTTTTGGAACGAGCCTATTTTAGGTGTGTTTTTGATAGAGAAATCTACTACATTCTATACAGGTTTTTATTCCCGCACTCATTGCTAGGCAAGTTGCTAAGAAACCAGTGTGGGAATGTTCAATTTGCACGGTTGCGCTTATATTTCTATTAATCAAGTAGCCCTGCACTTGCATCTTATTTCCAATGACGGCCGAGTTTTCAAAAGTGGGCTATGAAACAAATAATAAACAAACAAATGTCAAATAAATAATTTCATACTGTGAAAGCGTTTAAAATCTTAAAGTATTTGCAAAGTCTTTAAAAAATGGCTAGTGATAGTGAAAGCGAACTAGAACCGACGCCTCCAAATATTGTGGAAGCTGCAAATGCAACTACATTAAATTTATTACCGGAAATTTCAAAAAAAAAATATGAGACTGCTTATAAATCGTTTATGGATTGGCGAAGAGATCAAAAGACAACATCTTATTCTGAAAATGTTTAAATTGCGTACTTTAATGAATTATCTAATAAGTATAAATCTCCGACATTGTGAACGCATTATTCTATGTTGAGAACAAGTCTCACCATCCATCATAATGTAGATATATCAAAGTATGGAAAATTAAGAGCGTTTCTCAAACGGAAGTCAAGCGGTTATAAATCGAAAAAATCAAAAATTTTTACAACAGAGGAAATAAATAAATTTATTACTGAGGCTCCGGGTCAACAGTTTCTTCTGACAAAAGTATGTAATATTAACTTAGGAGAATAATGCGTGTTTATAGCTATTTTTATATTGTTACAGACTGCATTAATTATGGGAATTATGGGTGCTTGCCGCAGACAGGAATTACATCAGATGAAGATTACTCATTTTACGGAATTGGGTTCTGCGATATTAGTTACAGTTCCCGACACGAAAACAAAAATTATACGCAGCTTTACGATAACGAGTAATTTTTATGAAATCACAAAAAAATACTGGAATTTACGTCCATCAAATGTTTGCGATCCTAGTTTTTTCTTAAATTATCAGAAAGGAAAATGCACCACACAGAAAGTGGGTATCAATAAATTTGGTGTTATGGGAAAGCAAATTGCAACGTATTTAAAACTACCCAATCCGGAATTATATACTGGTCATTGATCCGGAGATCTTTCGCCACTATTCTTGTAGATGCTGGAGAAGATATAACTTCTTTAAAAAGGCACGGTGGCTGGAAATCAACATCAGTCGCCGAAAACTATATAGCCGATTCTTTAACAAATAAGTTGAATGTAGGCAACATAATACAAAATTCAATTGATAGCACGTCAAATGTTCCATCAACGTCCAAAGACAAGAATTTCCAACGTCAAGAAAATTTAGTTTTTGGGAAAACACCTTCTACAATGACGTTTAATAATTGCAATGTAACCTTTAATATTGTTAATAATAATGAATCTAAAAACTAAACTTAAATCAATTTATTTACTTTTATTATGATAAATTTGTACTTTTCTTTGAATTTATGTATATTCACAAACGATAATAAACTTATGATGTTAATAAAATGTATACTCCTATACTTACCATGTATTTTATAATATTAACAAAAGAGGTATCACATTTAAAAGTACGTACTACAGTCGTAGAAAAAGTATAGTGTACAACACGCATGGAATGCCCATTCCATGCTCGTTGTACAATATACTAATGTATTTCGACTTAGAATAATTTAATTCAAGATTGTAAAATTCCATTGTTCAAATCTGTTTAAATCAAATAAATTTGTTAAAGTTCAAAGAAGTCTTTTTAAAAAGGACCTCTCGAAGCCACGAACCTTAACTTGTGTTGCTAAAATACATCTAGTATTGTTGTAGGGGATAAAAACGATGGGGTACTTGGACAATAGACATACATTCACCCCTCTGTATAACAAATTCTAGACGCACTTTCTATATTGCAAAAGTATTCTTTGAAAAGGATTAATTACAAGACTTTCTGTATTCTTAATATTTAGACTACAAACGTAAACAAATTTCAAAACTCTAGAAATCTTAACCAAAATGCATTTCGTATTTATTTTTAACACGGGATAATTCACTTAGAAATTTTATGCAAGAACTAATTTTAATTATGGCAATCCTTTTTTTTAAGTTCATGTAGAGTAATAACATTTAGACAGGTTTTCGTATCGTAAATCTGTAATTTTTAGCTGCACTTGAAACATAAATAAGAAAAACAATAAACACATCTTATAGCAATCCTTTCCACATCAATAGAATATAACATAATTGATACCTGGAAATTTTTTACTAGAAAAACAAACTGCTTTCATCCAATTATTTCGATGCATACAGTACTCGCTAGAAATACGTATTTGGAAAATTTTCACATTAGCAATAATATTTTACGTAGATAAAATGCATTTGAATTGGAATGTTAAACGCAATGCTTATTTATAATACATAGGATATTATGTAAACCTGAAATGTTACATTTTTACAAGAATTAACAATGATTTTTTTTACCATTTTCAAAGCAGGTTTAGAAAAAGCTTCGGTTTCAGACTATAAAATCTTAGGTCTACTAAAAATATGAGAAATTTGGTAATTGCATTATAAAAGAATAAAAAACCATTTAAACGAAGCACATGTCTTTTTCCACATCATTAAAATGTAACATAATTGATAACTGGAAATTTTGTTATTAGAAAAAACAAACTCCTTTCACTTAATTAGTTATAGGTATACATTGCTCGCTACAAATTCGTACTTGGAAAATATTCACAACAAAAAATATTACTTTTACCTTAAAATGCGTTTAAAGAAACAATTATTAGAGGAATATTAATTGCAAGGCATATTTATAATAATTTTTAGAATAGGATATTATGCACGCCTAAAATCTCAAATTTCTACAACAATTGATTAGGATTGCTTTTTGCCATTTTCAAAGGAGAGTTTAGCAAAAACTTCGGTTTCAGACTCTATAAAAGAACCTTGCCTACTAAGAATATGAGAACTTGGTAATTGCATTATAAAAGATTAAAAGCAATTTAAGCGTATTCTGTAACATTTTTTTTCCGACCTGTAATTCTTTTCGTAGATGGCCATAGATCCCACATAAGCAAACAGGTCAGCCAACTATGCGATGATAGTGGGGTGATACTAATTCCATTATATCCAAACACGACTCATATAATGCACAGTGCAGGTGTAGCAGTTATCAAAACCTTGAAGTCAGGCTGGACATCTGAAATTGGAAAATGAAAATTTGACAACTTCCCCGAAAATGTTACACCTTAGACATTTGGAACATTTTGTCTGTAGTTTTTTCAAAATATGCTAAAAAGGAAACAATAATAAATGGGTTTAGAAGGAGCGGGCTATATCCATTCGGCAGAGCTGGTGTTGATTACCCCAAATGTATCCCAAATAGAAAAATGTGAAATGTAAATAAGAAAACATTAGTAACAAAGTACTTGCAGCAGTTGAAGAAAAATAATTGAAAAAGATGTTTTGGAGCAGTTTATTAAAACCTATTCAAATCAGTTGAACTGGACCGGCAACATTAAGTCTTTAAACCGTTTTAAAGTATGGGCAGCAATTGGAAGCTCTCTTGGAAATACAAAAATATGACAAAACTGCAGAAACAATTCATTCAAGAGCTAGTAAAAGAACTAAAATTCTTGTAGCAGTTGTAAATAGTGAAAACCAAATGCGAATTGTCCAGAAAAGATGATTTTTTGCTAATACACCAGTCAGTTGATCCTTGTTGATAAACTTCAGAGGAAACAAGCGTATGTTTGTATAATATAAAAGTAAGCGAAAGATTTAAAGTTCCCACACCTCTTAAAAATCTTTTGGTATTTTCAAAAGCCCCCGAGAAAAATGTTTCTATAAAAGAAAAAGAACAATTTTCCTTCAGTTGTTTCAAGTAATATATACCGAAATTTTTATGAGCAGACAAACACTTCATGAATAGACAGGAGTGTCATAGCGGATCAGTGAACGTCACGGCTCCGCTGTTGTGAACATAGGCTTGTTTTCCAAATAGGGGAAAGGTAGTAGCCATCGTCTTTGTTTAGATTATTAGAATTTTTATTTATTTCTATAGATTTGCTAATTTTTCTATTGTAGAAAAATGGAATTCTGGCAATTAGTTTCGTCTTTTCAAAGTGAATGGTATGGCCTGTTTCATGTTGGTGTTCGGCCACAGCAGAGCGATTGTACTGGCTTGTACTTAAGCATCGCTTATGCTCGTTTAGTCTTGTGTGTACTGACCGTCCTGTTTCTCCTATGTATACTAAACCGCAACTGCAAGGTATACTACATACGCCTGGGGCTTTAAGACTATTTTCAGAATCTTTTGGTGTTGGTAATATTTGTGAAATTTTATTAGTGGGTTTATAGATTGTTTTGATATTGTGTTTACGTAGAATTTTGCCAATTCGGTCTGTTACTCTGTGTACATATGGAAGGATTGCTAAAGATCGTGTATCGGGATTACAGCGTGGTTTGGGGGTTCGTGTAGGATGCAGATGCCGGTTTATTACTCTGCCGATGTCTGAGTTACGATAGCCGTCTTTTATAATACTAGTTTTAAGATGGGTCAGTTCATTAGATAAGTGTTCTGGTTGTGAAATCTTAATTGCACAGTGGACTAAAGAGTTGATTACCGATGATTTTTGTGAGGGATGATGATGTGACAACTCATGTAGGTATCTGCCTGTGTATGTGGGTTTTCGATATACGGAATGACCTAGTCGTCCGTTAGGTTGGCGCTCCACCAGAACGTCAGGGAATGGCAGAGTTCCGTTCTTTTCAATTTCTATAGTGAACTTAATATCTTTATGTTGATTGTTTATGTGATCTAAAAAATTATTGAGCGTTTGATATCCTTGGGGCCAGATTACAAAAGTGTGATCTGCATAACGGAGAAAAGTTTTGGTTTAAGGTCTGTGGATTCTAGAGCTATGGATTCCAAAGACTCCATAAATATATTGGCAACAATAGGGGACAGAGGTGAGCCCATTGGTGTTCCCGAAGTTGGTTTGTAAAATTGTCCGCCGAAAACAAAATAGGTAGAAATTAAACATTTTTCTATGAGCGTGGCCAGTTACTTAAATTCGTTTTCTTGAGGTAGAAGTTGTTTAATAATGGAGACAGTGTCTATGACAGGTATGTTTGTAAATAGGGATGTTACGGCAAAACTGACTAGTATATCATTAGGGCCTAGCTCAATATTTGCAATTAGTTTTATGAAATGAGTGGAGTTTAAAACATTAGTAGGGGTGTTACCGGAATAAGGTTTTAAGAAATTTGCTATGTATTTTGCCAGATGGTAGGTTGGCGAGTCAATTGTGCTAACTAGCGGACGGAGAGGGACATCAGGTTTATGGATTTTAGGAAGGCCGTACAAGCGAGGTAGTTTCGATTCGCGAGGTATTATGTGTTTTTGGATAGTTTTGTGAATATTGGAGGATTTGATAAGTTCTGAAATTTCCCGTTCAAGCTTTGAAGTGGGGTCTTTTTGTTATAGGAGTGTAGGAACCGTCTTGTAATAATTGTTTAATCTTTTCTTTGTATTCGGTATGGTTTAGAATTACAGTCGCATTACCTTTGTCTGCAGGGAGTACAACAATTTTCTTGTTTGCTCGTAGGTGTTTTAAAACCGTCATTTCTTGCTTTGTCACATTTTTGTTAGAAGTTTTGGCATGTCGGAGACATTTAGTCGTTTCAAAACGAATTAAGTTGGCATCGTCTTGGGGTAGAAATCGGATCGCAAATTCTACAGAGCTAATGATTTCCACTGCGGGAATTTTTCTGGGTGCAATTGAGAACTTTAGTCCTTTGGACATGATATTTAGTTCGTTTTCGGATAGGATACGTTATGATCGGTTTATAACAGTATTTGAAGGCAGTGTTTTCGTGTAAGATGTTTTTTCAGAGTGTGAAAGGTTCTAGGAAAGTTGCAGGAATTTGCGTAAATAAAAAATCAATAATATGACACGGTCCCAACCCGGACCCATAAATAATTATAATGACTCCGGCCGTGAAAGCCTCCGACAATATAGTAAAAGCTTTTCAAAATTACTACATTCTAATGAGGAATAAGACATACCATCCATAAAAATTTTTATGCGTGTATAACAGGAAGGCGAAAGCTTTGATAACTATTTAACGAAAATTAAAGTGTTAGCATCTACGTGTAATTTCGACGCCTTTGAAAATTCATTGGTTCGGGATAAAATTGTTAGTGGTATTAAAGACCTTACGATGCAAGAGAGGCTTCTTTGACAGTCGAAGTTAAGGCTACAACAAGCTGAAAAGCATTGCAGGGCAGCTTAAATAAGCTCAATCCAAGTCAAGAATTTACGAAATGATAAAGAAGTAGACACTATTAGCGTAAAAAGAAAAGAAGCAGTTCCTAAAGGCAAACTAGAGAATAATAGCCAAACACAGGGCTCATGTAAACAAGTTAATCAATTTAAGAATGATATGTGTAGCTGCTTAAAATGTGGTCGAAAACATGGTAAACGAAATTGTTCTGCATATGGGAGAGTCCGTGTTATCTGCAGGGAATTTAATCATTTTGCAGTAGGTTGTAAGTTAAAAAATGTAGAAAATGGTCAATTCAATAAGGCAAGTAAGTCCAATTTTAAAATGCATTTTTAACAAAGCAAGTGCATGAGTTTAATAATAATACTAATTATAAGAAGGATGAGTTACAATTTATTGATAATTTGACGATTGATAGTTTAGAAAAATCGAATAAGTGGATGATAAATGCTGTAATAAATAATAAAACTTTATGCTTCAAGCTTGATACGGGGGCTAGTTGTAACTGCATGCCAGTAAGTAAGTTTAATGAATAGCTAATCATAAAATTGAAAGAAATGAGCTAATGATTGTCACATATGGTAATAATAAAATAAAATCTAAAAGCAGTGTTGTACTTACATGTATGATAAAAGATAAAAAGTGGAATATAAAATTTCTGTTAATAGAAGAAGCTAGTGTACCAACATTAGGATTAAATGCATGCACTATGTAAGATATAGTATGGAAGGTTGATATGGTAGGGTCTTGTATAGTACTAAAATTGAATTTATTAATGATAACAAAGAAATATTTGAAGGTACAGGAAAAATTCCTTTTCAGCATAAAATTGTTTCAAAAAATGATTCAAAACCATATATGAGTTCATGTCGTAGAGTGACGGATGCAATTAAACCTATTTTAAAAAATACCTTGCATGACTTAGTTAAAAGGGATATAATTTGCAAGGTTGAAAAACCTTCAGAGTGGGTTAATAATATTATGATTGTGGAAAAACCAGATAAAACTATTCGCATGTGTTTGAATCCAATGCATTTAAATAACAGTATCTGTAATGATAAATTCCCCATACCAACTTTAAACGAGTTATCAGTGAAATTGAGAGGTAAGTAAATCTTCACTGTGTTAGATTTAAAAGAGGGTTTTTATCATATACAATTAGATGATGAAAGTATGATATATACTTGTTTTATTACACCTTTTGGGAAATATTGTTTTAAAGATTGCCGTTTGAACTAAATGTCAGTCCACAGTTTTCCAAAGGATGAATGAAAAATTATTTGGTGATCTTAACATTGGGATTTATTTTGATGATTTTATAATAGCAGTTGAGGACGAGGAAACTCATGATAAAATTTTAAAAAAGGTTATGGACAGAACTAAAAAATATTGTTAGGAGCTACTATTAGGCAACCCGTGAAACACACAATCGTCGTAAGCAATGTATACTCTCCAGGGACCGAGAATGTTCGAGCACATACCAGAGAATGAATCATCTATTTTAATTCAGGGTATATATAAGACCGCTGATAAATGTAAGAGTTTAGTCTATATTTAAATGTCGAATGTAAATTATATCGTGTAAAGTTAGTTAGTTATACGCTTTTGAAAGTCCAAGAGTAAAAATAAATTTGGGCAATGTGAAGTGTATATTGTACCGCCAGCTTGTAGAATATAAATAGACAAAAGTGTAATAAATAAATAGTTGTGCTAGTGTTGTTAATCGACCTATGGTTAAGAATTTAGTTTAAGAAGATATTAGTGCTTGTAAATAGTATTAGTGTGATAGTGCTTCATTGTTAATTGAACTGAAAACATTTATAAATAAGGCATATAGTGTTAATTGGACTTATGAATAGTGAGTAATAAAGACTTTTATTAGTACTTGTTTTAAATTAGTGAAACGCGTTAGTAGTAGTCCGCTACAATATGGAATAAGATTTAATAAAAACAAAATACAATCTAAAGAAGAAGAAGTAAAATACTTGGGTCAAATTTTCTCAAAATTCTGAGTTCGACCAGACCCAAAATATATTGAGGTAATAGTCAATATTAAGATTCCAGCAAATAAAAAAGAATTATTGCGAATAATGGGAATGATAAATTATTTAACTAAATATATAGCAAAGTTATCGGAACTTCTAAAGCCCTTAAGAGAGCTAACCAAAACTAATACTATATGGAAATGGACCGAGGATCATACAGTTGCATTAAATAATATTAAAAACATAATCAGGAGAATCCCAAATTTAAAACTCTTTGATGCCAATGTATCAATTGAGATTCAGTCAGATGCCAGCCAGTTTGATATAGGTGGGTGCCTCTTACAAGGAGGACAACCTGTTGCATTGTGTTTGCGTAGCTTAACCGAAACAGAACTAAATTATCCTCAAATTGATAAAGAAATGCTAGCTATTTGTTTTGCAGTTTCAAAGTTTCACAATTATATATATGGCAGAAAAATTGTTATTAAAACAGATTATTTGAAGTTCATATAGTTTTGTAAAAAAGATTCTACAAAGTCAGTCCCAGACTAAAACGCTAAAAATTAAAGTTAATTAATTATGACGTTGAAATACAATACTTACCTGGTAAGTATACAGGGTTTTTCACGACGACCGTGCATTAGACATTTCTCAGAAAGTACAGGAGATAGAAGTATGAAATTTTGTATTTAGTGATTGTTCGACATGCCGAGTTGATCTAAAATATTTTTGTTTTGATAGCACTTCGGTTGTACCGGAAGTTGATATTATCTTTGTTATTTTAAATGGAATACCCCTATATTTTTGCATTTTTAGATTCTACACACAATTCTAACTTAAATTCCTTTAATAAGTAATATCTCAATATTTTACCGTTTTCGAGATATTTAGCTTTTTATGTTTTTTTTTGTAAAAAACTGATATACCTTCTTGACAATGGGGTACATTTAAATTTACAGTTTAGAAACCAATTATTAGCAAATATGCTATTGAAATGTTTGATAAACATTTAAATGTATTTGTTTCCATTCAACACCATACGAGGTGTCCGACATTTTTACTTAAAGTTTCTTGCATAAAAAATCTGAAAAGTCAATTTTTCTAAATGAAACACCCCGTATATTTTGATATTTTCAAATTGTTCAATCATTTTTAAGGTAACTTTATGTAACAAGTCCTATTCTGAAGTTCAACTGTCTTTAAGTTATTTAATTTTAATGACATTAAGTGGGTCTACTACGATAATAAAAATAAATATAAGCATTATGTTCGTAGGAGGCTTTGACAAATAATCGAACAGTGATACAGAATCATCAAACTGTCAATATTACTTTATTAGATTACGTGTTAGATTGTGTGTGTGTTATAAAATAATAAAAATGTCAAGATTAGATTATAGTAATAGAATAATTAGTCGAACTTGTCGATTATTTGCAGATAGATACCCGCATCTCCAAAAACCCAATAAGAATACAGTTAATCGTCTACTTCAAAACTGTAGAACGAATGGAGCATTTCTTCCACACATTAAACGCAGAAAGCCGCAAGTTGAAAATGAAGACAACGAAATCACTGTTTTAGGATTTTTCTCTGCTTACCCAACTGCTTCATTACACGAAGCCGAAAGAGAAATAGGTATACCTTATGTGGCCATTTATCGTATACTTAATAAACACAAATGGCGCCCATATAAATTTTACTGCATCCAACATTTAAAAGACACTGATTTGCCTCGGAGAGTTCAGTTTTTTGAGTGGTTGCTAACTAAAAGTCAAGAAGACGAAAACTTTTTTAAAAACATTATTTGGACAGACGAAGCAAAGTTTACCAAAAATGGAGTCTTTAATAGGCACAACAGCAATTATTGGGCTCCGCAAAATCCACACGTAGTCCGTGAAAGAAATTTTTAAGACAAATGGCAATTTAATGTATTTTGTGCCATTAATTGCGATTCAATCTTTTATCTCGAATTTTACGATGAAAATTTAACTGGAGAAAGGTATGTTCATATGTTAAGAAATGGAGTGCAGCCAATAATACAAAACCATCCACAAAGAGATTACTTATGGTATCAAATGGATGGTGCTCCATGTCACAATTACCGACTGGTTGGCGATTTTTAACAGGAATTTTCAAGACCGATGGATTGCAAATAATGGTCCATTTCGATGGCCCCCGAGAACTCCAGATGGTAATCCACTAGATTTTTTCTTTTGGGGTTACTTAAAGAACATCGTCTATTCAGATCCTATCACAACCAAAGCCAATATGAAAGATAGAGTTAGAGCTGCTATAAATTCATTAACTCCACAAGCAATAAGAAAAGCAACACACGATAACCTTATTAAAAGAATAAATGCATGTTTGGAAAGAAATGGTGACATTTTCGAGCATATGTTATAGTATAAAGATTAATTATTATTTTATTCTTTTTCAACCTTCATTAAAGTCTCCTACGAACATAATGCTGATATTTATTTTTATTATCGTAGTAGACCCACTTAATGTCATTAAAATCAAATAACTTAAAGACAGTTGAACTTCAGAATAGGACTTGTTACATAAAGTTACCTTAAAAATGTTGAACAATTTAAAAATATCAAAATATACGGGGTGTTCCATTTAGAAAAATTGACTTTTCAGATTTTTCTATGCAAGAAACTTTAAGTAAAAATGTCGGACACCTCGTATGGTGTTGAATGGAAACAAATACATTTCAATGTTTATCAAACATTTGAATAGTATATCTGCTAATAATTTGTTTCTAAACTGTAGATTTAAATGTACACCATTGTCAAGAAGGTATATCAGTTTTTTACAAAAAAAAAAACATAAAAGGCTAAATATCTCGAAAACGGTAAAATATTGAGATATTACTTATTAAAGGAATTTAAGTTAAAATTGTGTGTAGAATCTAAAAATGCAAAAATATACAGGGTGTTCCATTTAAAATAACAACTTCCGGTACAACCGGAAGTGCTATCAAAACGAAAATACTTTAGATCAACTCGACATGTCGAACAATCACTACATACAAAATTTCATACTTCTATCTCCTGTACTTTCTGAGAAATGTCTAATGCACGGTCGTCGTGAAAAGCCCTGTATGTATATTGCAGATCTATTATCGAGATCATTTAAAGAGCTTAAACAAAAAGATGACCCAGAACTACGGAATGTAGTTCATGCGGTAAAAAGTCAGTTGTAAATATCTAACGAAAGGAAAAGCGAACTTGAAAAGGCAACCTTACATGATGAAACTTTAGTCGTTTTAAATAGATTTATAACACAAAGTTGGCCACAAAAGTTTAAGAGTATTGAAGTTGAGTTGAAAGCGTTTTATAAAATAAGGAACGGGTTATAAATAAACAATAGTTTAATATATTATAATAATAGACTGGTAATTCCAAAAAGTTTGGGCAATAAAATGCTACATATTGCACATATAGGCATAGAAAAAACAAAGTCTCGTGCTCGGAAAATATTTTATTGGCCGGGATTTACAAACGATATAAAAAAGTTTATTGCCAATTGTGAAATTTGTTTAAAATACTCACGAAAACCAGTAAAAGAACCGTTAATTCAACATGATAGGCCAATGATTCCATTCTATAAAGTGGCTGCGGACACTTTATATTATGCGGGACAGGATTATCTTGTCATAGTCAATTATTATACTAACTCGATCGAGTTAGTAAAATAGGAAATAAAACTGCAACTGAATTAATCGCAAAATTAAAACCAATTTCTGCTACATTTGGTATTTCATTAATTTTTATCTCGGATAACGTTCCATTTCACAATTATGAATTTTCAGAATTTGCACATAGTTGGGAGTTTAAAGTAAGAACGGTAAGCCCTAGATAGCCCTAATCGAACGGTTTAGCGGAGAAAGCAGTAGGAATTTGTAAAAATCTGTTAAGAAAATGTCAAGATTCAAACACTGACATATACAAAACATTGTTGAAATTCAGGAACACACCAATATCAGGGTTAGATATGTCTCGAGCAGAACTTATTTATAAAAAATGCCTGCGCACAATGTTACCCACATTAGATAATTTGTCAAGTCCAAATTTAAATAATACTAACTATAAACTAAAACAAAAGCGAAATAAAATTAAAAAATATTATGATCAAAACTTTAAACCTAGATCTGAGTTTGAAAGGGGTGGTAATGTGATAATTAGGAAGAATGAGGTATCTGGTATATTAATCAGTAAGTCTAGTACTTCAAGATCTTATATTGTGCAAGATAATTTTGGAAAAATGTTGAGAAGGAACTCTTCGTTTTTAAGACCTTCACCAATAGTACCGATTATACAGAATCCTAACAATATCGATCCTAATTATAATGGTTACGAACCGAGCTCCTCTAATTTAGGTCAGAATGTGACACCTACCACTAGCGCTGATCAAGATGTAGAAATACTCAATACTTGTGAAGATAGAGGCTTACAACCTTTGTTCACTAGATCTGCCAGAATTGTAAAGAAACCAATTAGGTTCAGCGAATAAGTTTTAGTTATAACATTGCAATTGTTTTAGGCTAATAATTCTTGTTTGAGAAAAGGAAGATGTAACATATTTGTTATTGAGTTTAGGATACATCTAAGTTGTTTATAAAATATATTAGTTAGAATAAACGCTATGACAGTAGAGACACTTCCAGTTGGGTTGTCATTAATAGTGTTGGCAGGTGGCAAGTTCATGCTTGTATCTTATGGTACATGCATAATGTTTAATTTACATTTAAATCAAGTTTTGTTATAATCGGCTTGAGTCTTAATATACACTTAGGGAACGTATAACAGTACCTATGAGTCGTCTTCTGAATCAAATATGCCCAAAATAAAATTTGACGATAAAGATCTTGACGTCAGTGATCCAAAGATGTTAGATTTAGCTATTGGAGATCATATTATTGTTAAATATGGCGAAGATTACTATCCAGGTAATTACATAACTCATTCTTAGAAGTATTGTTTGTTCTAGGTGTAGTTTTGAAAATGGATTCGGAAGGAGCTGAAAAATTTATGAAGAGAGCAAGATTTGCTTGGAAGTGGCCTGAAAAGGATGACACGTTGTATTATTTTAATGAAGATGTAGTGATTCGTACTATTTCTTTTAGTCAATTCTCATTGGTTGATCATTATCGTAAATATTATAGTGTATATTTCGATATTCGAGAGTATTTTTGAACGACACTGTAACCACTTCCACTTCCGATGTATATATTTGTTTACAGCTTTTAATAGGGCCTTTTGCTACACATTTTCAACATGGAAAGTCGAAAAAGCTAAACCAGTATTATTTAAGGTAATGTTTTTAATTATAGATATTTTGAAGTTATCTGATTGCATCGAAGCTTAAGTAATTTTTTAACGTTATTTCTTTATGTTTTAAGATAGCAATTGAATTAACCACAAAGATGTTATGTAGATTTTTTTGTTTGCAAATTTAATTCCACGATGTGCTTAATTTTTATCCGCACTTTTTAGTCTGATGCAATCATAATGACTAAGTCTTAACTTTTGCTTACGATCGAATGAATATTTTAACATGCATTTTATATAAAAATTTAGCGCCTGAATCTGAGCTTGTTTCTGTAAAATTCGGTACGTATTTGTTACAAGCATATTTTATAATTTGTTTTCAATGTTTTAATGATGCGTTATGATTATGTGAATGGTTATTTCAGTTTTAACCGTGTGTTCCTAACTGCATAATTCATGTCTCGTGTGTAATCACCTAACCATCAGTTAGTTTGAAGAGTCTACCGTATTATAACCTGCAATTCTATCAGTAACTAATATTATGATTTATTTATTTTGTTATGGTGTGATTAAAGCAAATCTCTACGATGACCCCGTATTAACGCGTTTGCATTATGACTATGTAAAGGTATTGTCAATGGAGGGCGTGCGTTCGTCCGCAGATTTGGTGCTGCGTGACCAGGATAGGTTACATTACAAAGTAATTGTTTGTACAATTAAACAACCGATATTAAAAAACAACAGATGTGCCTGAAATAAAAGATACTTATGACTACGAATTTAGAAATGTTACATTAATGCTAATGTATTAAAATCAATTGAGATCAATATTTTTTCTTAGTATGGGCATTACTAATGCAAATGGGTGGTCACTTCTGTAACATGACTATTATTGGTGTGAGGTGTATGTTTAAACTTAAAAAGATTATTTTAAACAAATTATGTTTGTTTGTATTCGGGTTCATAATGTACAGATTATATATGAATTAAAGTAGAATCTTATAAATTTGCATTTAAAAACATTAAAAACAAGCTCTACGCATTTAAATAAAGTTAAATAATGGTCTTATCTATATACAAACTACTCTGACAACTTAAAACGTAAATTGTCAGATCTATCATCGTCAGATAAACCAAAATCTGAATTATCACTAATATTAAGGCGTATCAAATTTATCTACACATTATTTGTGAAATCGCAGATTGTTTTCGTTTTGACGAACATGCATTTGTATACAATTTTAGTGACAATTCAGCATCACAAATGTCTTCTACATTTACCTATGCGGTCGCACACTAACGAATGTCAATATGATTATTCGGATTCTCCAAAAAGCTCTATAGCATACAGAGTTGCATATTAACTAATGTGCATGCATTTGTATGTAATTTATGTAACTATGCCGCATCACTAAAAAGTTACTTAAAAAGACACATGATGCCCCCATATTAACAAACGTTTATTTACATGCGATTTGTGTGATTATACCGGATCACGGAAAAGTACTTTATAAAGTCACATACAGTTGCATTCGCAAGCACTTTATGTAATTATGCTGCACTACATAAAGATAGTTTAAAAGTACATGTGATGTCGCACATTAACAAACGCCTATTTCCATGCAATTTATGTAATTATGCCACATCATATAAAGGTAATTTAAAAACACATATGAAGTCGCACACTAACGAACGTCCATACGCATGCAATTTATGTAATTATGCCACATCACGTAAGGGTAGTTTAAAAATACATATGACGTCGCACACTAACGAACGTCCACATGCATGCAATTTATGTAATTATGCCACATCACATAGGGGTGGTTTAAAAATACATATGACGTCGCACACTAACGAACGTCCATACGCATGCAATTTGTGTAATTTTGCCGCATCCAGGAAAGGTAATTTACAAATGCATATGAAGTCGCACACTAACGAAAGACCATTCATGTGCAATTTGTGTAATTATGCCGCATTAGCTAAAACCAATTTACAAAGACATATGAAGTCGCACATTAACGAACGTCCATTGGCCTGCATTTTATGTAATTATGCCACGTCACATAAGGGTAATTTAAAAATACATATGAAGACGCACACTAACGAACGTCTATTCGCATGTAATTTATGTAATTATGCCACTTCACATAAGGGAAGTCTAAAAAGACATATGATGTCGCACACTAACGAACGTCCATTCGCATGCAATTTATGTAATTATGCCACGTCATGTAAGAGTAATTTAAAAATACATATGAAGTCGCACACTAACGAACGTCCATTTGCATGCAATTTATGTAATTTTGCCACGTCACATACAGGTAGTTTAAAAATACATATCAAGACGCACACTAACGAACGTCCATTAGCATGCAATTTGTGTAAGTTTGCTACGTCAAGGAAAGATCATTTACAAATGCATATGAAGTCGCACACTAACGAACGGCCATTCACTTGCAATTTATGTAGCTATGCAGCATCATATAAGGGTAATTTACAAATACATATGAAGTCGCACACCAACGAACGTCCGTTCGCATGCAATTTATGTAATTATGCCACGTCACGTAAAGGTAGTTTAAAAATACATATGAAGTTGCACACTAACGAACGTCCATTCGCATGCAATTTGTGTAATTTAGCCGTATCAAGAAAAGATCATTTACAAATGCATATGAAGTCGCACACTAACGAACGGCCATTCGCATGCAATTTATGTAATTATGCAGCATCACATAAAAGTAATTTAAAGGTACATTTGAAGTCGCACACTAACAAACGTCCATTGGCATGCAATTTATGTAATTATGTCACGTCAAATAAGGGTAGTTTAAAAATACATATGAAGTCGCACACTAACAAACGTCCATTCGCATGCAATTTATGTAATTATGCAGCATCACATAAAGGTAATTTAAATGTACATTTGAAGTCGCACACTAATGAACGTCCATTCGAGTGCAATAATTGTGATTATTGTGCAACACGCAAAAGTCATTTCCAGAAACGTGCTGTCCCATACAATAAATATTGAATAATTGAACAATTCTCCAAACATGAAAACAATCATTTATTAAAATAGGGTACGTAGTGTAAAATGTACAAACTCCTATGCATTTTCGAATATCTAATTAAAAGTTAAACGGTTTATAAACGAGCAATCTATCCTACACTCTGTAGTACGATCGCAATTGTAGTGCGATGCGCAATATCAGCCGTCCTCATAATCTAACGTACGACTAGCTTGCAGAACAGGCTACAACGTGTGGAGACTGCAACAACCGTTGTATAGTGATTTTATTTCATTTTGAAGATGGTTTAGAACAATAATAATGAACACATAGTCTTAAAATAAAAATTTTGGAAATTGTTTATACAAATGTATAGAGAACATAAGTGCCGGGACATAAAATCGAAAGATTTCTCCTATAAAATAAATGAAATGCCGGTTAAAGGGACCGTTCGGTTACTTGTGACACACCCTGAATATATTGTAACATAGTTTTTTGGCGTGATTTTTAGATACGTTGGTTTACTAGACCAATGTACCAATTATTTAATTCAGTTAATTAGTTTATTAATATTGATTACAAGACAGTCACTGACAATATAATCCATTTAGGGGTTGAACATTATTTAAAATTGAAATGGATCGTTTTATGATTGTATAACAGATAGGGATTGTTTACGTTTAGGGTTAATTATGTTACACAGACATGGTGTTACGGTTTAGATCATCACTACACTTGAAATTGATTTTATTGTAGACACTTCTTTTGCATCTACTACATGTTATTTACAAGAACTTAATTTATTTTGGCTCTGGTATTATAAACTTTTAATTGTCTATTTCTTATCTAAAAATGTAAACAGCATTAATTACAATAACTTTTATTCTTACCATTGAATTCATATAGTAATTTGTTTGTTTTGAAACTTCTTCTTAACCTTAGTTTTTGACATAATATCTATTATTTGTTATTTTCCACTAAGAAAATAAGTTGGCAGTTTTGAGTTGTTGATTAATTTAGAAGGATAAATACAGGTCCGTATTCAGTGAATTGGTAGCTATTCATAACTTGAATGTAATACATTGGAATAAATATATCTTAAAATAAAAGGAATATATCATGAAATTGATTTTAAATGTTTATTGAATTGCTACATGTACCAACAAGTACTGTGTTGTTTCAACAAAAAAAAAGGATTACTTAATGTTATTAATTGTTTAGCATGTAGAGGCCTGTTCTGTCGTATTGCCTTGTAGTTCTTGGAATTTAATTTCTTTATGTTGCATTTCTGATTTGATTTTGATTATCTGGAAAAAAATGTATTTCTTTAGGATTTTTTGTTTCTGAACAGCTTGGAGAAAGCATGGTGTATGCTAGTGCGAATTTTCTGACTATATCATGGTAAAAGAAAGTCATCAAAATATTGGGATTTATCGCCTGGCATAAACAGAAAGTATATTTTGGAAGATTAGAATATTTTTTGAACAGTTGAACTGCATCGTATATTCAACCTTGCTCATTTGGAAGCACATGATAGCATGCATTATTTGTTAATTATGTACTTCTTTCATCCTGGTTTCCAGGGTAAGTAAATCAATAAGTATATTACAAAAGTAAAACAATTAATATTACAGATTTTTATTTTCATTTCTGTATGGAGTTTTGTCTCTGTCTTCGTTGTATGTTGTACGATAAGAAACCATGGATTTGGAACACTAAGTTCTTATGGTTGAATGTATTCATTGTTCTGTCTTGGATACTGGCTTCAGGAAAAGCTTTTTTTGGAATGGAGTTTGAAGGCTGCAAATTGTGGCTGCAGAAATGGTTAAGGATGGTGATGGCGTGTCGTCCTGTGTTATTATCGACAAACCCCATATGTATCTAAATAAGTATAAATAATTAGGATTAGTAGTTTAGAGTGTGAATCTCTAACCTGTAAATTACCTTATTTTTGTTGAAGTTAAATTGGGATTCAGGGGAATATTAAATTAGTTTAATTGTTAGAATATCATTCTTGTTTATTTAAAACGAAAATGGATTGATTTCTATATATATATATATATATATATATATATATATATATATATATTGCTGTGTTTCCCTGTATTATTGTCGAAGCCTCTCTTTTGGGTCGCCAAGAATGCTGTGATACCACCAAAATCCGGGTACTCTGCTTTTCGAATTGAGCCCCTACGAATTGGATGTCAAGAATGCTGTGAATCCTACAAAAAGCTATTCATTACCTTAACTGTGTTGGTCCATTGACTTTCTTCTGTTAATCGCCTCGGCTGCTCCTCTAGATAGCTTTCATCCTCATACATAAAAAAAACAAACACATTCCTACCACAAACATCAACGTCAACTCTATTAACATCAATATTCACAATACATTAAAATTTCAAAATTAATATTCAGCATAAATTTTAATATCGGAAAATTTCAAAATTAAATTTAATATCATTTTAATGTGCATCCAGAATTAAAGTCCTTGTAGGATGCCTACTAATTACTATAACAATATATGCAGAGTACAAAGGGAGCATCTACCACCTCTTTACGTTAATTAACCAGGTTCGTCTAATTGAGCTCAAAGACATACCCTAAATTTTCATCATAATCCAGATCATCAATACAAAATACCCCTTTCTACTTAAACAAGCAAATTTCACCTTAAAATTAAAATTTTATTGCTAGTACAATTTCACTACTGTCCATTTTGAGTAAATCAATTATAAAGTTATTCAACACACACAAAAATATCAAAGTTCAAACAAAATAGTATAATTTACCTGAAGGTTACTTGCACTCGTAGCTTCAATGTACATCGTCCCTTTTGTTAATCACACCATTCCAACTGGGTTATATTTACAGCTTCTGATTCTCAACGCTTTTAAAATCTTCTCCATCACCATTCATCTAAAGTTGTTTCAGGGCTTTTCTGGAACTCCTCTGTGTATATCTGACCCTTGTTTCGTGGATCCAGACACGTTTATGCACCATTTAAGTATTAATACCCCCGAAAAATAACAAAGAACTTCATACTTCTTTCACCAATATACGCCAAAACTGCCTACTTTTGTGTATATATTTGTCGTTGTAAATTTTTACCAATTGGTACAGTGATACTCAACTTTATTACCTTGTATCTTCTTTTCTAAGTGCACTAACGTACATTCATTGTAGCACGTAAAGTACAAGCTGTTTTAAATCACATAATATTCGAGCAAACTGTTTAAATTATTTAATATTAAAACCGGAAAACTAAAAAGCACTGTTTAACGCGTTCAATTAAGTCGAAGATCTAAGAGAGCTTCCTCATATTCACCTCCGTATATATAGCGGTTAGCCTGTCTGTCGGTCTGTTCCCCAAAACGGCCAGTTTCTAGAATTTCGTCATTCTATGTTCCCATTCCGTAGCCTGGCATGCGATTTTTACGAATTTTGTACTCGCCCCAGTTAAATCTCAGAAAATTTCCACACGGCACGCAACGTCTGAGAATACCTAATTAAATTTTATACAGAAATGTTATTTCTACCTCTCAATTTTGCCTTTTACTTTCAACCAATCGCAACACCATGACGTTGCTCTACTCACGCCTTTTTACTATATGTGTCTCGGTCTTGCGCCTATTATCTGTCTCTATCTACCCTGTTCTTATTAGTGCAAATTGATATTCCTTATTATCGATTATCTCAGTCCATGTGGACTATCTGGGTTAAATAACCCCGTATCGCACCTTCTCGTGAATATTAAGCCCCGGTTTCTCCAAGATTCTTTGTAACTATTAATTATCTGCAACATTTACGCAGAATGAGCTTTTTAAAAATACGCAGGTGTTTAAACATACTATTAATTCTCAGAGCTTGATTTCATGGTATTTTATTGGGTTTTTCAAGTTTTTATAGATATTATATGTTACTAACGGTTCAATTAACTTCAATTATAATTATTATCTGTACGTTTTGTTTAATACCGGTTACTTAAAATATAGTTAATTAATATAAATTTTGCACGTAATTTTTATTTGTTTCTTTACTAGGGATAATTAAATTACCCGTAAAGTTTTCTAATACTGCTTCCTTTTATATAAAGCGTCTTATAAATAATTTAAATTTCTTAATTTTAATAAAACGAATGAATTTTTATGCTTCACGCTGTTATTTAATAACGCGTACCTTTTCCAAAAGCTTCTACACAGTGATTAAAATTATTTGATGTGATTATATAATTTTCTACCCTGGTCTAAATATGAGTAATATATATATATATATATATATATATATATATATATATATATTATATGTAAAGTATAAGAAATGGTGAGCTTTGAGCTACTGCTTAAAGTGAGACAAGAAAAGGGCTTCCTTTTAAAATTTGTATTAAGAACAAGTAAACAAGATTAAGTTACTCCCTGTATGTTTGTTGTGGTTTGTTTAGCATTCTTCTTAACCTTCTTTGGGAAGTAAACCACTCATAGTTTTTAAAATCATCTTTATTTACGTTTCGATCCATGACCTAGAATTGTTGTCAACACAAATTTAACTTTAAAATGTTCATCTAATGTACTCAAACCAAATATATCAAACATCAATAAATCAAAATCATCTTCAATTTATGTCATAAATGTCAAACTTGAAGTTTTTATTATTTTGACAACGATCCTAGGTAATGGATCGAAACGTAAATAAAGATGATTTTAAAAACTATGAGTGGTTTACTTCCCAAAGAAGAATAGGAAAAAAATTACGTTAATTGTCATGCAATTATTTCCTTTTGTAAATGTACCAACAACTGGGAAGATTTCACAATAGACATCGTTGTGAGATCGATTTATTTGTGGTTTGTCCTTGGTCATTAATTATCGTACGCTTAGAATTGTGGATACATTGTTATATTTACTTGTCGAGTATATTGGCTAATTGAGGTAACATTTATTCAGTTATAACGCAACGAGTAAGTCTGCTGGATTCAGTCCCATATTCTGTGGTGGCATAGTAAGTCTTATCCCCTATACAAAGTGTGCAAATAGTTCAATTACGTTACTGAGTCTCATGTCTATATATAAATATTATAGCGTAATAAAAGCAGTAAGAAAAAAGCGCGATAAATTGTGATTAAAAAATATATAACGTAATACTGGAGATGGAGTGGCATACGGGTTAGGTCTAGCTTGGAGTACGGATGAATCCAGGATGGTATGAGAACTTTGATCTTAATAATAATTACGAAGTTAAGTTGTGTAAAATTAGTGTCGGGTTAAGAGTTACCTTGTTGCTTATTGTAAGAAGTACAGACTAATTTGAAGAATAAGCAAGGAAATAAATGTACGTTTTATTTTATGTATTCTGAGTTAATAGAAAAGATTCTACACCATTCGGCGCCAACGGGAGTTGAAAATCTCATACTCGTACACGTGGTAACGTAACGGTAATTCATTCATGGCGAGGATGTTCTCCGGAATAGCTCTCAGGATCACCCTGAACGGCTTGTCGTCCTAGCGGTAAAAAGTATGGTACTATTCGCACCACTCTGACAGGAAAGCCGTGATCGGTCAGGGTCGCCGGTGTAATTATGATTCCGGCCTGTGTGCTATGTGTTCTGGTAAGTGTAATCGGCGACAATCAAGCCCCGCAATCGCCATCCACCTGTACTTCTTACGAAGAACGACGGCGGGGGTGCAGGGCAGTTTCGCGCTGACACATGGTTATCGCTACCGATTGCATCGGACTCCATTTCTTCAGGCTTTGAAGCAATCGGTTCAAACCGATTCGTCGTAGGCAGGTTGGCGGCGGTGGACTTATTTGTTCTGTTCCGTCGTCTTCTACATCGACATCGTGAAGCCGTCGTCACAGACCTCCTCTGGAGTGTCGTCAATGGCAAGCTTGCGAGAGTCTTTCGCTTCGGCATCAGGTGCCAACATAATGTCTTTTGCTACATAAGTAGGTAAGTAAGGCCGGTCTTACTTCAAAACGGTGCACACGTATGTTTTTCAATGTAACATACGCGTGCACCGTTTTGAAGACAGACCGGCCTTATATTACTTTCAATGTAAGATACATGTGTACACATTTTGAAGTCAAACCGGCCTTATAATACTTTCAATGGAATATACGTGTGAGACTTCAAAACGTGTCCACACGTATCTACGTTAAAATAATCTAAGTGCGTGCAGAAAAAATATGGAGCTGTTTTGAATTCGGTTCTCTAGCGAGAAGTTATAAAGTAGGTCAGATGCAAAATATCGCATCTAAGTCAATTGTATTTAATTAAAGTGGATTCTGATTTATGTTTTTTACTTTTGTTTAAAGGCTGCAAATACACATAGGCCGGTTTGACTTCAAAACGTGTCCACACGTATGCTACGTTGAAAAAATGTAAGTGCGTGCAGAAAAAATGTGGAGCTGTTTTGCCCGGTAAACTCGACACAACCGTTCCGGTACTGGGTCGAAAGAAGCAAGCGCACTGCACAGTTTAGTTTCACAATATAATTTTGATGTTGAATTAATACGAAACAAGTTTCAAGCGCTTCACTCGCTCATTTGTAGACTAGAGTCCTTCTGTTTACTCTCAAAACTATGTGGTAGATTATAAATCATTCTATTCCATGAAACACCAACAAGGACATACATTAAAATGGCTGCTTCGTTAATAATGGATTAGATATTGTTAAAGTTTTAGGCATTACGATACGAACACGGTAAGATAAATTAATATCCA
Organism: Platerodrilus igneus; assembly: GCA_036346225.1. Taxonomy (NCBI): domain Eukaryota; kingdom Metazoa; phylum Arthropoda; class Insecta; order Coleoptera; family Lycidae; genus Platerodrilus; species Platerodrilus igneus. The sequence continues at coordinate 129,837 of JARFIW010000229.1, read as the reverse complement.
CATAAATCACGGAAGAAAGTATTTAAAATTAATGCAGTTTAAACAATTCCACGATTGATTTTTGTATTTACTTCTTTTAAAAAACTACTGTGAGTGGCACGATCAATTGCTATTATTGAAGCAAAAAGTGACGCGTTTATTGTATTACTAACGGATGTTGTTTAGAATTTAAAAAAGCTTTCATGAATCTTTAACCAACTCAACACAAAAGTAGGGTATTATTGGAATACGCTATTTGTATATACGGGAATTTGTGTTTATTGTACTTTACGAATAATTATTCTAATGAGACGTGTACAAACGCTGTCCAGTGACATGTGATTGAAGGACGAGTAGTGTAGAAAATACATATAAGGACGAACTGTAGAATTAAATTGAACTCGTTTTTCTCAAGAATTAAATCCAATCCTAGCGTTATCTAACAGACAGGTGTGATTAGAAACTCAGAACAAGTTTTATCAAATCAGTACAATCCATTATATCAACCAGTCTTTAGGTTTAGGTTTAGGTTTAAATGAATTGTAGTAAAGCGTACTTATTGTAGGAAAGTTTAATATACAGGATGGTGTCTGAGTAGTGGAAGCAGAATTTATGTGACGAATGAGTAATGAAATAAAAGGCGTAAAGTTTCGTACACAGTCGGAAAGTGAACGTATCAAATCCACCCCCTCCATCAAATTAAAAGGTCGGGATACGTAAACAAAAGCAACGACGCAGGCAGTACAGTACCAACAAAAAGCAAAAACAAAAAAAATCGTTTGAGAAAACTCAAGAAAAAGCAAAAATACCAACCAAAACCACACACCACCACCACACTTGCAAAAAAAATCCCACATCTGCACAATAATTTTCTTCAACTAAGCACTTTTTAGCTCCAGGCATGGATAATTAAATTAACTTCTAATTTGTCTTTATCTTACATTATACCCCTCCTCCATATTATCAAATATTTGCACATATAGTAACAGTATTAAATAATATTGTCATCTTAAATTTGCAGAATAGTTTTCTTCAATGAATCATTTATTTGCTTCCGGTATGGATCATGTTCTCGGCACCCTGATTTGGACCGTTGGGCCTCAGCAGCCTTCCGCAAAGCCTCAGCATTCTTCCACAGGACCACCGGATCTGCAAATTCTTTCGCTAATTTATGGGCGATATTTATATAAATCTACTAGATTAATCTATTTAACCTAATGCAATCGTTTGCAGATTAACTTATTATTTGTCTCAATCTCAAATATTTGCATAAAAATTTTAGTAACATTGATTAAGTACTGTATTGGTACAGATTAAATCCATTAAACTAATCTATACATTTACATCTTATGCAATCGTTTGTAAAGTAAACATCTCGCAGTATACCTTCCACTATGTTAGTAAATATTCGCAGGCTAATTAGTCACTGTTCTTCATTAGAAACCTTGCATGGAAATGATTAGGAACTCTCATTAAATTCGAGGTTAACCTTGTTTTCTAATTAGACTTTAAGCATGGAGACTAATTAAACATCAACACACAGTGGACGGTAGTCATTAACTTAATCAGGTGTTCCAGCAATTTTATCCCTAACATTACTTTGACACATTGACCATTTTTGCTGATGTCACCAGCACCTTGTAGAAGACGTCACAACTATCATTGTAGTACATGAGTCATTTTTGTAGCAATTATCACTTTGACGTATCCACCATCTTGGTGCTATTTTTTCACTCACCCTGTATACGCATATTACATAGTTGCCAACTGAATCAGGTGTACCAGTAACATTAACCCTAATCTCACTTTTACATATCTACCATTTCTGCTTACATCACCAGCACCATCTTTTAAACCAATTTGTAATGACACACCCCGTATACCACTATAGACCAATTTTCAACTCACTCTGTAGTCTGAGAAGGATAGAACACGGTGCATTCAGCGCAAATCTTATTTAATTTATAACAGTGTTTAAGTGGAACGTCAGGATGTATCAATAACAGTCCTTTAGAAAAAGAACAATATGCGTTAATGCAGTTTATTCGGTATACTATACATTAATAACACAATTTTGCACATAGTTAGGATACATAGATCAACAAAAATTCAGCAATGAGAAAATGTTAATATTAGTCTAATTCGAAGTCAATGTTCACTGTTGCACCGGATTTACCCCGGCTAATCATATAAACATTTTTCTTACCGTCATTATCTCTTGAAAGTTTTTATTCCATCGAATTTTTTGTATTCGAAAAAGCGCGCTAATGAAAAATTACAAAAAATCATAACTTTCAACAATAGCACGACCCACACACTTTGTTGACACTGACTTGATTCCTAAGATACGATATCTCCTATCGGTGGGAAGTTCGGATGCGTTTATTATAGTTATACGCGTCCTATTTATATTTAATTTTGTAGAATCCATATTTTATATGAGCTGGCAAATAAGAAAATAAAATATATAAAGTGTTAACAATTTTAAAGTAGAAATTTAAATGTTACAATTAAATCACTTATGAGTTAGGACCGAAAGATACTTTTAAGATGTTGTAAAGGATATAATTCAGTGTGTTGATGCAAGAACGATAATTTTAAACTAGAAAGTCTTACCTATTGTGTATCGAATTCTGCAGATGTTAAAATTGATATTTAGAAACTCGGCCTATTTATATAAATCTTAATTATATAAACAGATCCTTTCAATCAACATAAATCCTGTTCTAAAACCTAACCTCAACTTTGATACCTTTCACAGAACGTTCTGATTTCATATTGTTGATGGAAAATTCTCAAAAGTATTTTATTAACCTTAAAGGATTTAGTAGAACTACGTTACATCAAATTGCTATAATTAAATAACTTTAACTGGAAGTATTGGCAAGCTATATGTTGCTAAAATACATCTACTATTGTTGTAGAGGATAAAAACGATGGGGTACTTGGACGATAGACATACATTCACCCTCCCTGTATAACAAATTTTAGACGCACTCTCTATATTGCAAAAGTAATCTGTGAGAAGGATTAATTACGAGACTTTTGGTATTTTTCGTATTTAGACTACAAACGTAAACAAATTTCAAAGCTCTAGAAGTTTTAACCAAAATGCATTTCGTATTTATTTTTAGCACGGGATAATTCACTTAGAAATTTTATGCAAGAACTAATTTTAGTTATGGCAATTCTTTTTTTTAAATTGATGTAGAGTAATAACATTTAGACAGCTTTTCGTATCGTAAATCAGTAATTTTTAGCTGCACTTGAAACATAAATAAGAAAAACAATAAACACATCTTATAGCAATCTTTTCCACATCAATAGAATATAACAATCGATACCTAGAAATTTTTTACTAGAAAACAAACTCCTTTCATCCAATTATTTCGATGAATACATTACTCGCTAGAAATGCGTATTTGAAAAATTTTTACATCGCAATAATATTTTACGTAGAATTAAAATGCATTTGAATTGGAATGTTAAACGCAATGCTTATTTATAATACATAGGATATTATGCAGACCTGAAAAGTTACATTTTACAAGAATTAATAACGATTTTTTACCATTTTCAAAGCAGGTTTAGAAAAAGCTTCGGTTTCAGACTCTATAAAATCTTAGGTCTACTAAAAATATGAGAAATTTGGTAATTGCGATATAAACAATAAAAAACCATTTAAGCAAAGCACATGTCTTTTTCCACATCATTAAAATGTAACATAATTGATAACTGGAAATTTTGTTAATAAAAAAAACAAACTACTTTCACTTAGTTAGTTAGATGTATACATTACTCGCTACAAATGCGTGCTTGGGAAATATTCACATCAAAAAATATTACTTTTACCTTAAAATGCGTTTAAAGAAACAATTCCTAGAAGAATATTAATTGCAAGGCATATTTATAATAATTTTTAGAATAGGATATTATGCACGCCTGAAATCTCAAATTTCTTCAAGCATTAATAAGGATTGCTTTTTGCCATTTTCAAAGGAAAGTTTAGCAAAAACTTCGGTTTCAGACTCTATAAAAGAATTTTAGGGCCTACTAAGAATATGAGAACTTGGTAATTGCATTATAAAAGATTACAAACAATTTAAGCGCATTCTGTAAGAATTTTTTTTCCAACCTGTAATTCTGTTCGTAGATGGCCATTGATCCCACATAAGCAAACAGGTCAGCCAACTATGCGATGATAGTGGGGTGATACTAATTTCACTATATCCAAACACGACCCATATAATGCAAACTGCAGGTGTAGCTGTTATCAAACCTTTGAAGTCAAGCTGGACATCTGAAGTTCGAAAATGAAAATTCGATAACTTCCCGAAAATGTTACACGTTTCACATGTGGCAACATTTTGTCTGTAGTTTTTTCAAAATATGCTAAAAGGAAACTATAGTAAATGGATTTAGAAGGAGCGGGCTATATCCATTCGGCAGAGCAGGTGTTGATTATCCCAAATCTATCACAAATAGATTAAATGTGAACTGCAAATAAGAAAACATTAGTAACAAAGTACTTGTAGCAGTTAAAGAAAGAATTGAAAAAGATGTTTTGGAGAAGTTTATTGAAGCCTATTCAAACCAGTCGAATTTGACCGACAATATTAAGTCTTTAAATTGTTTTAAACTATGGGCAGCAATTGGAAGCTCCCTTCTAAATACAGAAATACGACAAATTGCAGGAACAATTCATTCAATAGCTAGTAGAACAACTAAAATTCTTGTAGCAGTAGTAAATAGTGAAGACCAAATGCGAATTATCCACAAAAGGTGATTTTTTGTTAATACACCAGTCACTTGATCCTTGTTGAAGAACTCCAGAAAAAACAAGCGTATGTTTGTATGGTAAAAAAAAGGCAAAGGGTTTAAGGTTCCCACATCTTTTAAAAATTTTGGTATTTCCAAAAACCCACGAAAAAAATGTTCCTATAAAAGAAATAGAACAAATTTTCCTTCGGTTGTTTCAAGTAAGATATACCGAAATTTTTATGAGCAGACAAACACTCCAAATCAAAAAATTAATAAAAGAAAGCTTGTAGAAGTACCTGATGAGTATTCTTCTTCATCAAATAAGTCCAAAATAAAATTTGACGATGATTGACATCAGTGATCCCAAAATGTTCGATTTTGCTATTGGAGATCATATTATTGTTAAATATGGTAAAGATTACTATCCAGGTAATTACATAACTCATTGTTGCAATTTTAAATTTCTAACAAGTTTTGTTTGTTTCAGGAGTGGTTTCGAAAATGGATTCGGAAGGAGCTGAAAAATATATGAAACAGCAACATTTACTCGGAAGTGGCCTGAAAAGGATGAGACATTGTACTATTTTAATGAAGATAACGTTTGTACAATTAAACAACCCATATTAAAAAACAACAGATGTGCCTGAAATAAAAAATACTTATGACTACGTATTTGAAATGCTATATTAATGTTAATGTATTAAAATCAATTGTAATCAATATTTTTTCTTAGTATAGCAATTACTAATGCAAATGGGTGGTCACTTCTGTAACATGACTATTATTGGTGTGAGGTGTATGTTTAGACTTAAAAAGATTATTTTAAACAAATTATCTTTATTTGTATTTGAGTTTATAAGAGTACAGATTATACATGAATTAAGGTAGAATCGTATAAATTTGCATTTAAAAAAACGCTAAAGACAAGCTGTACGTATTTAAATAAAGTTATTTAATGGTCTTCGCCATTAGTGGGGCATTTATCCTACATACAAATTGCTCTGACGACTTAAAACGTAAATCGTCATTTTTAGCATTGTCAGATAAACCAAAATCTGAATTATCACTAATATTAACGCGTATCAAATTTATCTACACATTATTTGTGAAATCACAGATTTTTACATGAAACATTTTAAATGCCGGTGACTCAAATAACTCGAGGTAGTGTGGGGTGCATAACTATGACTAAGTCGTTTAACTCGATATTAAAGCTTTTTTCTAATGAGTATTGCCACTAAAAAATCAATTCTATTCTCTTACAACCACTCGATTTTAAATAATTTGAGCTAAAAGCATAAAAGCAATTCATCGTATGAGTGGTGGGTGGTTCATGTATAAAGAGAGGTGACTTTTTATAATTATTCCGATAAAATAATCGTAAAGTAATTTCAAACGCTTTACTAGTACATTTATAAACTTAGGCTCTCTGTTTTTGCTAAAGCCATTTCGTAGTTAAAAAATGATTCTATGAAATACCTTCAACCACATTTAGTAAAATGGCTGCTATGTTGATAATGATTTAAATATTGTTAAGTTTTAAGTATACGGTAAGAACACGGTAAGATAAATTTATATCAACATAATTACAGGAAAAAGTATTTAAAATTAAGTCAAATGAAGCCTTTGTATTCAACATTTTTAACAATCTCATGTGAACGACACGATCGATAGCTAATATTGAAGTAAAAAGTGTCTAATAGAAGATGTCTGGTATTAAGAGGAAATACCTTTATAAACATTGAACGAACTCGCCTCCAAAAGTAGAGTATTATTGGATTACGCTATTTGTATAAACAGGAATTTACAATAATTGACCTATTAACAAGTGTACGTTTGCACTCTTAAATACTGTCCATTGTAAGTAACTTATCAATATATAGCTCAGTCACATGCTAAGAAACGTTCGTAATCATATAATTTATGTATAGTTGAAATCAAATAAAGTCAAGTATGACTCATCGTTGCGCATATGAATAAAACACAGCCACAATATTGTTATGCTACTCTATTATCTGGCTCTCCCCCATCTAAAAAGGATAGCTAGAAAAATATTCGTTGACAGTATAATTCAATGCAACCACTCTGAACGTATGTCCATAAAATATATCCGTTTGTAATTAATTATCAAACATTTTTAAGGTTAGGTTAGAATTTGTGCTTTGTTATTTAACTTGCGATTTTCTACTTTTCTTTTAAAGATAATTCTGATATACAACAAACAGTTTTTTTAAACTAAGAACCTTCTACACATTGAATAGTGTATGGTCAACACATCAAAATGAACACGCTTCGTAACAAACATTTGAACTCTCAAGCTGAGTTGTTGGTGATGAATGTTCTAACATATTTTGAAAGAGAACGTGATAATCATAGAGCCTTGGCCCCATGTGAGTCAGTATTGCAGGTATAATCAAATTTTCAAGTGATGTGTTGTGTTTTAACTGTTGCTTATTGTTAGCGAACATCTTAGGCTTGTGGGATAGGACTAAGTTCTCTTCGTTCCATTAAAAAGAGAGTTTTAGAAGCCCGAAAAGAAAATAAAGTTCCAGAGTCACCGAGCAAGCACCGAAAATGCAACAAGTCTAAATCGTCTAATGTAGATGGTTTTGTAATAGATGCGGTTAAACGAAAAATTTATGAAATGTATTCCAAACTTAATATAGTTTTTATAATAATGTTGCGAGCTACTATTAGGCAACCCGTCAAACACACAAGCGTTGTAGAGTCTGCATAGTCTCCAGGATTCTAGAATGCTTCTAGCAATCAAACACACAAAACGCCGCCAGCACTGTTCATTCTCACTGAGTCACAAAGTTTGGTCTGCATTAGAAGAACCTGAGCAATCACAGGAAAGCGTAGGTAAAATAATCAACCGTGTGTTTGAAAAGCGAAAGGCGGAAAGGCTGAAAAGACAACGACCGCGGAGATGGCGTCTACGATGCTGGAGCTGCGGTGACGTTGGTCATATGCAGAGACGCTGTACCCAACCAAAGAAACAACCGGTTGCGCCAAAGCAGGTCAATGTAAGGGGGCGAACTTCGACAGCACAGCGTAGTGCCCCGGAGATTATCATCCGTGCTGCATCGTCGGTGGAAAGTCTGGACAGCATTTATATCGATGGTAGAATTAATGGTAGGGTTGTCCGATTACTTGTGGATACAGGAGCGACAAAAACTATTGTGAGACCAGATTTGGTTGGTCGTGGAAAAGTGCTACCTGTATCGGTGTGCCTCCGAACGGCAAGTGGTGAGAAGATTTGTACTCACGGAGAGACTGCCGTTATGTTGACAATTGGTGACAAATTAATTAATCATCGAGTGTTGGAAGCCCAAATTAAAGAAGAAGTGATCTTGGGAATGGATCTCATAAGAGAATATGGGTTTCATGTAAACATGAAAGAAAATGTGCTTCGGATAGATGATGATGAGATTCCATTTCAAGGTAGGAGTAACCAGACAATGCAAGTTCGAATGATTTGCGATATGAAAATACCCGAGAAGGCGGAAATGATAGTAATGGGACGCCCGGATGGTACACTCCAAGAAAGACAAGTATGCATGATGGAAGCAACTGAATCGAAAATGGGTCAGGAGAGATTACTGATTGGAAGAATGTTGGTAAAGTTTCGAAATATGGTACCAGTAAGGGTGCTGAACATTAATCCACATACGGTGACTCTGAAGAAAGACACGATTGTGGGAAGTTGCATTCCAGTATGCCATATTAAACGTTGTGTGGACGACACGAAAGATAAACCAGCCAACAGTTGCTCACAGAAATTGCTGGATATAATAATACCTTCCTGTCAAGGCGACCAACTGGGCAAAGTAAAAGAGCTGGTCGGACGATATCGAGATGTGTTTGCACTGGATGATAGTGAGAAAGGAAGGACGAATGTTGTGCAACACAAGATCAATACTGGAGATGCGCAACCGATAAGACAACACCCCCGGCGGCTTCCTTTGGCAAAACGTAAGGAAGCTGAGCAAATTATCATCGATATGGAAGAACAGGGAGTGATTGAACCCTCGAATAGTCCATGGGCATCCCCGGTAGTGCTTGTCAGGGAAAAAAACGGGTCGACAAGGTTTTGTGTATACTACCGGCGGCTTAACAGTGTGACAAAGAAAGACAGCTATCCTTTGCCCAGAATTGATGACACCTTAGATACTCTATCCGGATCCAAATGGTTTTCGACCTTAGACTTAAAAAGCTGATACTGGCAGGTAGGCTTGGAGCCAAACGATAAAGAATAGACTGCGTTTACAATTGGAACTGGATTATGGCAGTTCAAGGTAATGCCATTTGGATTATGCAATGCTCCTGCTACTTTTGAACGATTGATGGAGTCGATACTGCGTGGACTGTCTTGGAAGACTTGTCTGGTGTACCTAAACGACGTGATAGTGTTAGGCCGGTCTTTTGAAAAACACCTTAAGAACCTAGAGGAGATATTCCAAAGATTACGAGGGGCAAACCTTACATTGAGCCCCAAGAAGTGTCACCTGTTTAGAAAAGAGGTGAAATACCTAGGACATGTCGTTTCGGAGACCGGAATAAGAGCTGACCCTGACAAAATAAAAACGGTACAAGAGTGGCCTACACCGGCAGATATACACCAACTACGCAGTTTTCTAGGATTGTGCACATATTACCGACGTTTTATACTTGGGTTTGCGAACATTGCCAAACCGTTAACGAAATTAACCGAAGACGGACAAGAATATGATTGGAATGACGACTGCCACAGTGCCTTTGAACAACTGAAACGGCTATTAGTTACAGCACCAATTTTGAGTTATCCACAGATGGGGGGGAAATTTGTGTTGGATACCGATGCCAGTAACACAGCTATAGGAGACGTTCTTTCTCAAGTGCAGGACGGACAAGAAAAAGTTATTGGGTATTTCAGCAAGGTCTTGTCGCGGCCAGAAAGGAACTATTGTGTGACCAGAAGGGAGCTGTTGGCCGTCGTCAAATCCGTAGAGCACTTTTATAAGTACTTATACGGCAGTAAATTCCTGTTGAGAACAGACCATGCTGCACTGAAATGGTTACTGCAGTTTCGAAATCCTGAAGGGCAAGTGGCAAGGTGGATAGAGCGGCTGCAGGAATATGACTTTGACAAGAAAATCGGGTAGGAACTAACCATCGGAATGCAGACGCTTTGTCAAAGAGACCTTGTTCAGTAAACTGCAATCATTGCTCCAAGATGAAAGAGAAAATAAGTGTCATACATAGAATGACGGTAACCGATGATACTTGGCAACTCGAAAGAATACGAGAAGACCAGGAGAATGACGCCGAATTGGGACGTATTATTGAGTGGAAAAATAGAGGACAACGACCAGCTTGGGAAGAAATTAGTATTTTAAGTAGGAGTCTGAAGGCATACTGGGACTCCTTGATAATGGAAAATAGAATCTTGAAACGACGCCTGGAATTTGAAGATGGCACTGAGAGACTTCAAGTGATAGTGCCGAGAAGCAGAGTGCCGGAAGTGTTGCAGCACTTGCACGATGGTATTTTCGGAGGGCACCTTGACGTGAAAAGAACTCTCGAGAGAGTGAGAGAAAGATTTTATTGGGTGAACTGCAAAGATGATGTGAAGGAGTGGTGCCGGAAATGTGAATTGTGTGCCTCTGCAAATGGCCCGGTCTCAAAACGGAAAGCCCCAATGAGACAGTATAACGTGGGGAATCCTTTTGAGAGGGTAGCCATTGATATAGCTGGTCCGTTTCCTGAATCAGAGAAAGGAAATGAATACATCTTGGTTGCAATGGATTATTTTACCAAATGGCCGGAGGCATATGCTATACCTAACCAAGAAGCCGAGACAGTTGCAGATGTACTAGTCAGGGAGTTGTTTTGTCGTTTTGGAGTTCCATTGGAATTACACTCCGATCAAGGTCGGAACTTCGAATCGGCGTTGTTTCAAAACGTCTGCAAGCACCTTGAAATCAGGAAGACTAGAACCACGCCACTTCATCCCCAATCGGATGGAATGGTTGAAAGAATGAACAGGACGTTAGGAAAGTACCTGACCAAAGTTGTCTCTGAACATCAACGAGACTGGGACCAATATTTACATTTGTTCCTACTGGCGTACCGATCTTCGGTACATGACAGCACAGGATACTCGCCCGCTTGCGTAATGCTAGGACGTGAATTGCGGCTACCATCATCTTCAGTTTGGATTTAAACCTGGAGAAGAGATCGCAGGTGAAGATTACGTTAGTAAGCTTCGTGAAAGATCAAATAGCATTCACGAAAACGTCCGAAAGAATATCCAGGCAGCAAGCGATCGAATGAAATCACAATATGACACGAGAGCACAAGAAGGTGGTTATCAACCTGGAGATTTGGTGTGGTTGTATAATCCACAAAGAAAACGGGGGTTACCGCCAAAATTACAAAAACAATGGGAAGGCCCGTACGAAGTGATAAAAGGGATTAATGATGTAGTGTACCGGATCAGAAGATCTCCCCGTGGTAAACCGAAAGTGGTACACTTTGACCGTTTAACATCCTACGCTGGCAACAACCAGGAAGGCTCGAATAAAGAGAATGGCATTCGACAAGTTATTAATCATGAGCCAAATGTAGATTTCGAGAGTTTTATGGCGGCGTACGGTGGTTCCGCTAAGGCGAGATTTGGCTTTGTTGTTGAAAAACAGCAAGATCTGTTTAGAGCACCAGAAGAGTATTCTCTTGCACATTGCGTAGCTCAAGATCTGGAAATGTCAAGGGGAATAGCTGTTGTTTTGAAGAAAAAGTTTGGATGTGTGGATGAATTAGTACAACAGCAGCCAACTGTAAGAAAAGCTTTGGTTCTTCAAGATAAAAATCGTTATGTTTACTATCTGGTGACCAAAAATTCTTCATCGCAGAGACCTAGTTATGGACATCTATGGGAGGCTTTGTTGAATCTTAAAGCTCAGATAATGGAAAATGGAGTAACGAAACTAGCGGTGCCCAAGCTAGGTTGTGGACTGGATCGCTTAGATTGGAGGATAGTCCGAAATATGCTAGAAGTAGTTTTCCAGGAAACCAACGTCCAGGTCCTTGTTTGTTGTTATCAGCCGGTTGTCTACCAAGACCAAGAAAAGAGTATTGACTGTTATTTCCAACGACGCGGTGGATGCACCAGACGAGATAGTTGCCGATACCGTCATCCTTCATCGAATTGGCGTCAAAATGTATTTACAGTTACGAGACGTAACGGTTTTAAAGAGGGGGTAGTGTTGCGAGCTACTATTAGGCAACCCGTCAAACACACAAGCGTTGTAGGGTCTGCATACTCTCCAGGATTCTAGAATGCTTCTAGCAATCAAACACACAAAACGCCGCTAGCACTGTTCATTCTCACTGGACCGGGAAGCTTCTCGTAATTACCAGAAGATGAGTCATATCTTTAAATTTGAGTATATATAAGACCGCTAAAATTTGCAAGGGTCAGTCTATACTAGAATGTCTAATATAAATTATAACGTTGTAAAGTAATAGTAGTTTGAGCTTTTAGAAGTTCAAGAATATACATAAATGTTATATGCTGTGTCTAATGTACATGCAGCTTGTAGTATACATAGATAAACAAAGTGTAAAATAAATAAATAGTTGTGTTAGTGTTGTTAATGGATCTATGGTAAAGAAGTTAGTTAAGAAGATATTAGTGCTTGTAAATTCATTAGTGTAATAGTGCTTCATTGTTAACTGGACTGAAAACATCTATAAACAAGGCATATACTGTTAATTAGACTTGTGAACAGTGAGTAATAAAGACGTTTGTTATTACTAGTTTTTTAAGTTACAGAAACGCGGTAGTAGTAGCCCGTTACAATAATTTTATTTAGTGTTTTTTAGTATTATGCTTTTAGGGCTCCATGTAACTGTTAAATCTTTACGACAAGAAATTGTAACCGCTCAAATTTTTAACTTCAGACAGTCTAGTCTGACGAGACTTCTATCAACAATTGGTTTTTCTTTTAAATTGAACGATGGTAGAAGGGCTGTGCTTGAACAGGAACATATAGCTGCTTCACGAGTGAAGTTTTTAAGAGCATATGAAATATACAAACAATTGGAACTTTATTATCCTGTTTTCTTGGATGAGACGTGGATTTTTAGTCGAGGTTCTGTTAAGAAGAGTTAGCATGATGGTTCCAAGCTCAGTGTAAAGAGAATACCCCTTGGAGAAGGAAAACTGTTAGTTTTTTAAAGTTAAAATTACATTTAATAGAAATATTTTTTATTACAGGTTCATAGTCGTACATGCAGGCAACAAAACTGGATTCATCCCCAATGCAGCACTTTTGTATTCTACAAAATTTCCAAGTGCTGACTATCATGCAGACATGAATGCAGCATTATTTACAAAATGGTTTCAAGAACGTTTAATTCCTAATTTAAGCGTACCCAGTGTAATTATTCTAGACAATGCTAAATATCATTCTAAACTAATTGAAAAAGTTTCAAACAAGTCAACAACTAAAGCTGAAATCATTGATTACTTGATTAAACACAAAATTAGTTACGGCAGTCACATGTTAACAAGGGAACTATTATCATTAATTAAGGAACATCCACAACCAAAAATTTATGAAATAGATATCCTAGCAGAAATGTACGGACACAAAGTTTTGCGACTACCTCCGTATCACTGCGAGTTTAATCCTATAGAGTTGGTATGGGCCAACTGTAAAGAATATTACAATAAAAATGTTAGACGGCTTAACCAACTTTATAATGACACAAATGTCAACTTGATATGGCAAGAATCTTTGCAAAGAATAGAAGGGTCATATTGGCAAAAATGTATTACACATGCAGAAAAATGTATGATGCAATGGTGGGCTATAGAACAGCAGTTTGATGTTGTCGAACCTTTAATTATTAAAGTGAGTGATACAAATAGTGATAGCAGTGGCAGTGATACTGATCAGAGCAGTGGAACAGAATAACCGGTATTACCTACACGGTAATTTTAGTTGGTTTTGTTAACACGGTACCAACACAAACACAATACACAAGTGTATGATAACGGTCACCAGTTTGCATTATTTATCGTGCAATATTTATGTTAACAAATTATTAATGTTTAGCGATTGATGTTTAACCATTCATGACCTGCTAGAGTTTATATACAAGAAATTTAGATTTAAGTTTCATTGTCATTATTATTTGTGCAATAAATTTATATCGACTCGTTTACAGAAAACTTGTTTGCTTTCAAAAGTTAAAAAAGGATAAAATCATTACCACCAACGTGACAATTTAAATCGGTCAAGTGTGTTGGTACCACAAGAAAAGGGCTTTCTGTAAACTGAAAGTGTTTTTGCTATTCCAATTATATTGATATTGAAAAACGGCAAGACATAGAACCCCTAAATTATTAGCTCTGTACGTATTCAAAAACAAAATTTCTTCAACCAGACAAACTACAATATGGAATTTTATTTGAGATATTTTGCACACACATGCTCGATGTTTTAATATTGTAATAAATTTAACAGTTTGATTCTTGCATACTCTTCAATAAACTTTTGCATTGCTTTGTTTATAATCTAAATATAATTGTTCACGGAATAAAATATCCAATTGGGTAATTAAATAAAAACCTAACATAACCTATAACTTGTTCATGGACAGACTGAAGTGTAGAGATGCGTCGCTCTTTCAATAATATTTTTCAATCCTTGTATCACGAATCACTTTAAAGCGCGTTCATTTAATGTATTTAACGTGTTCTTTAATCGTTGCTATTTTTCCCACCTCTAATCAAGTTTAACCGACAACTGTATAAAGTTAAGAAATACGTTGTACTACTATTAGTTCTTACAGATTTGAATAATGAGTCATGCTTGACTTTATTTGATTTCAACTATAGTTACCGATCCTTCTATAAATTTTCATTAAAGTTCGTATATGCTGACATACTAACGAACGGCCATTCGCATGCTTTGTATGTGCTTATTCCGAATGTCGTACGAACAAGGTAAGAATTCATTTGTGTTTTCGTTTTGACGAACATACATTTGTATACAATTTTAGTGATAATGCAACATCACAAAAGTTATGCAATTTGTATGATTATATGAAATCTCCGAAAAGTACTAGCATACACGGTTGCATATTAAATAATGTGCATGCATTTGTATGCAATTTATGTAACTATGCCGCATCACCAAAAGTTATTTTCACAGACACATGATGCCCCATACTAACAAACGTCCATTTACATGCAATTTGTGTGATTTTACCGCATCACGGAAAAGTACTTTAAAAAGTCATATACAGTTGCATACTAACGAACGTCCATTCGCATGCAAATTGTGTAATTATGCCGCATCACAAAAAGGTAATTTACAAATACATATGAAGTCGCACACTAACGAACGTCCATTCGAATACCATTTGTGTAATTATGCTGCATCAGGAAAAGGTGGTTTACTAAAGCATATGAAATCGCACACTACCGAACGTCCATTTGCATGCAAATTGTGTAATTATGCCGCATCACTAAAAGATAATTTAAAAATGCATATGAAATCGCACACTAACGAACGTCCATTCGAATGCAATTTGTGTAATTATGCCGCATCAGGGAAAGGTAGTTTACTAAAACATATGAAATCGCACACTAACGAACGTCCATTCGCATGCAAATTGTGTAATTATGCCGCAACACAAAAAGGTAATTTAAAAATACATATGAAGTTGCACACTAACAAACGTCCATTCGCTTGCAATTTATGTAATTATGCCGCATCACAAAAAGTTAGTTTAAAAATACATATGAGGTTGCACAGTAACGAGCGTCCATTCACATGCAATTTATGTAATTATGCCGTATCACAAAAAGGTAATTTAACAATACATATGATGTCGCACACTAACAAACGTCCATTCGAATGCAATTTGTGTATGTATGCCCCATCAACTAAAGGTAATTTACAAATACATATGAAGTTGCACACTAACGAACGTCCATTCGAATGCAATTTGTGTAATTATGCCGCATCAGGGAAAGGTAGTTTACTAAGACATATGAAATCGCACACTAAGGAACGTCCTATGTAATTATACCGCATCAAGAAAAGATTATATACAAATACATATGAAGTCGCACACTAACGAACGTCCATTCGAATGCAATTTGTGTAATTATGCCGCCCCAGGGAAAGGTAGTTTACTAAAACATATGAAATCGCATACTAACGAACCTCCATTCACATGCAAATTGTGTAATTATGCCGCATTACAAAAAGGTAATTTAAAAATACATATGAAGTCGCACACTAACGAACGTCCATTCGAATGCAATTTGTATAATTATGCCGCATCAGGGAAGGGTAGTTTACTACAACATTATGAAATCGCACACTAACGAACGTCCATTCCCATTCAGTTTATGTAATTATACCACATCAAAGAAAGATCATTTACAAATACATATGAAATCGCACATTAAGGATGCATGCAAATTGTGTAATTATGCCGCAGTACAACTGGGTAATTTAAAAATACATATAAAGTCGCACACTAACATACGTCCATTCGAATGCAATTTGTTTAATTACACCGCATCAAGTAAAGATAAATTATTAAGACACATGAAATTGCACACTAACGAACGTCCATTCCCATGCAATTTATGTAATTATACCGCATCAAAGAAAGATCATTTACAAATATATATGAAGTCTCACACTAACGAACGTCTATTCGAATGCCATTTGTGTAATTATGCCGCATCAGGGAAAGGTAGTTTACTAAGACACATGCAACCGCACATTAACGAACGTATTCGCATGTAATAATTGTGATTATTGTGCAACGTACAAAAATCATTTACAGAAACATATGCTGTCCCATATCGAGGAACGGTAATTTGTTCGAAATATGTGATTTTTCCGTATCAGAAAACAATAATCTACAAATCATATGTATTATCGGTCACTAACGATGACGATTTTGCGTGCTTTTTATATATCAAAGGAAAGTCATGAAAACACACAAGACCGCCTTATAACGAACATTCATTTTGCGTTCAGTTCACTTGCATACAAAGGAACTCCTATTTGCAAAAATACATTCCTATAATCACGCCAATTTGTGTTGAGCTTCAATAACTTAGAAAAGAATTTTCATACGGACTCTCGCTTAACTGTTAGATGTTTATTCGTTAAATTTGGAAGAACATTCAAATTCAGATTGTGCACATATGAACAATCGCAAACTATTTAAATTAACCTTTACTGTTACTTTACATCACTGGAAAGTTAGAAAATTTTTAAATAAAACTTCGTAGATAATTATTTATTAAGTGTTTTTGGTAACGGCAATATACTTATCGTACTTAACCTGCATACAGCGACAACTAGACAAAGGTGTTGCAACAACAATGTGAGATTCTTGTTTCACCATCAAGAAAACATTGCTTCAAAAACCTACAACAGCATAAACATTGTTTAATGTACTGGTTAGATTTATAATCGTTATTCACAAAGAATCCACACAAACCAACGCTAGAAATCAAGTTTAACGAGTGTATTATAAAACTGCCCCACAATAACACTCATATAAAACTTCTTACAGCATAGCAATAATTTTTAAGAATATTTCTATCACCCAAAGATGCGAAGCTTGATTTATCGAATTACAGTGAGTAAGTCGTTTAAATACAATAAATATTGAACAATTGAGCAATTCTCCAAACATGAAAACAATCATTTATTAAACTAGGATACATAGTGTAAAATGTACAAATTTCTACGCATTTTCGGCCTACAAACGAGCAATCTAACGTACAATCTGTAGTACGATCGCAATTGGTTCGACGGTTTCAACGATAATTGTAAGTTAGTAGGATTGTGGTACAACCTGTAGAGCAATGCACAATATCAGCCGTCCTCATAATCTAACGTACGACTAGCTTGCAGAACAAGCTTCAACGTGTGGAGACTGCAACGACCGTGGTAGAGTGATTTTATATCATTTTAAAGATGGTTTATAACAATAATAATGAACACAGAGTCTTAAAATAAAAATTTTTGGGAATTGTTTATACTAATGTATAGAGAACATAAGTGCTGGGACATAAAATTGAAAGATTTCTCCTATAAAATAAACGAAATGCCAGCTAAAGTGACCGTTACGTTACCTGTGACACACTCTGAGTATCTTGTAACATATTTTTTTGACGTGATTTATAAATACGTAGATTCCTTGGTTTATTAGACTAATGTACCAACTATTTAATTCAGTAATTAGTTTTTTAGTATCAATTATAAGACAGTCATTGACAATATGATCCGATTAGGAATAGAATATTATTTAAAATTGAGATTAATTTGAAGAATACGTAAATAAAGAAATGTCAAGTACGTTTTATTTTGTGTATCCTGAGTTAATAGAAGAGATTCTACATCATTTGGCGCCATCGAGAGCTGAAAAATTTTACACTCATACTCGTACACGTGGTAACGTAAAGGTAATTCATACATGGCGAGGATCTTCTGCGGCGGCTCCGCGTTGACACAAGGTTCTCGCTACCGATGGCATTGGGCTCCATTTCTTCTGGCTGCGTAGCAATAGATAGATAGATAGATAAGATTAATTTATTGTGGGCTATACCTAGGCCAGAGCCCATACTAGCCGTACATTATAGGTATTTGCGTAGCAATCGGTTCAAACCGATTTGTCGTGGGCAGGTTGGCGGCGGTGGACGTCTTTATTCTGTTTCGTCGTCTTCTACTTCGATATCGTAAAGCCGTCGTCACAGACCTCCTCTGGAGTGTCGCCAATGGCGAGTTTGCGAGAGTCCTTCGCTTCGGCATAGGTGCCAGCCAACGTAATGTCTTTTGCTACATAGTTTCGTTAAAAGACGCGGTTAGTAGTGCAAGCACTATGCCCGCACAATGTAACGAGGTGTCCCCTCGAGACACGCACAATCGGTTCAATTACTTCTAAATTAGTAGACTCACTAGCCAGTATAGCGCTTAAAGTGTCTGCCACCACCGACAAAAGACAAAGTCTTACACCCGACCAGGTTCTAGAAAACCCTAAAGGGCAACAACAAAAACTTGAACTCGGATCCAACCGATATTGGGGACTCCACCACCAACGACAACACCACTTACACCTCCAGCTTCGGCAGCGGCATCCAGCACAAGAGCCGTCAACAAAGTAACTGCCCCAAAAACCCGAGACCAACCATCACCATCAACCGGAGAATTCAGAACGATAGAAATCATACATAATGTTCGCCAGTGGATTCAAAAAGCAATGTCCAACGACTCTGTCACCAAACTGCTATGAGCGGCAATAACCGACATTTTAGGAACAAACTGCAACGTACGTTAAAGATACTCTACTGGAACGCCAACGGCATCAACACCAACGGGACAGAACTGAAACACTTTCTACATGAATTTGACATCAACGCAGCTCTACTAGGAGAAACTAACTCTCACCAAACGCCAAATTAACATTGGCCAACTACGACATCTACCGCACGGAAGAGTTGCAATTTTAATACAAACGGATCTAACACCAACCGACATGGAATACGTAGAAGTTCGCGTTAACATTCACGGCGGACTACTTCAACTAATATCGGCCTACAAAAGCCCTACACAAAGAATACGAACAGAAGAACTAGATAATCTCCTACCAGAAGACATTCCCGCAATTATCGCCGGTGACCTGAACGCGAAACATTTAAGCTGGGGCTCCAGAATGGAAATTCCAACCCTGTATAACCAGGCAGCTAGAAAGGACTGGAACATAACTGGACCGGAACCAACACGAACACCAACAAATCACGCACATAAACCAGATGTGTTAGACATCACCATCACGAGACACCTACCACACCCAATAGAACTAGAAGTGATAGAAGACCTGAGTTCGGACCACCTGCCAATTATAATCACCATGCACACGCAACCACACACGAGAGGTACGAACGCTACGATACGAAGAACCAACTGACAAAAATACAACGAAAAATTACAGACAGCAACCCTAACATAAAAACGCACAAGAACACTGACGAACGCTCTCCGAGAAGCCATCGACAACAACACACATACCATACTACTAAACACCAAAAAACCAGCTTTGCCACAAAATAAAAACAGACGAAAATTAGTAAGAAGATGGCAACACACGAGATCACATAAGAACACTGTTCAACAAAAAAAACCTGTACTAAAAGTATTTCTGAACGACTACAAAACGACCTCTCACGTAAACAACCTGTACATTTTAAACAGAAAATTAACCTTTAAGAAAAATCAGACACAAGCCCCATTTGGAAAACTCTATGACACCAAAGATAGAGCAGCAATATACGCAGAAGCACTACAACATACATTCTCAATAAACAACACTACCGATCGAAGTCACAAAGACAACACAAATACAGTAATCGAGCAAATCCAGCTGCAACCTGAACACGAAATTGGCTTTGTAGCACCCAAAGAAGCAAGACAAATCATCGTGATGCTGAACGACAAAAAGGCTTCTAGCAAAGACAACATTCTCCCAAAAGCACCTAAGCAAATGACTAAAACCCCGCTGGCATACCTGACGAAAATCTTCAACAGCATTACCTATTGCTATTTCCCCGGCGCATGAAAAACATCTATGATGATTATGATTCCCAGACCAAGAAATCCAAGATTAGAACCTGAACACTACCAACTAATCGCCTAGCTGAGCGTGATATCGAAAATGTTCGAAAGACACATGCTGGCAAGGTTGAAACTGCACATACCGAACCGACCCGACCAGTTTGAATTCAAAGCAGGGCACAACACGGCATTACAATCGTCGAAAACTAGAACAGAGCCAAAGTAACCGTTGTAGAAGCTATGGATATGGAAAAGCCTTCGACAAAGTCTGGGTACAGGAACTGCTCTACAAATTAGCAACTATACACAAGATGACGATACCATTCATACAACTCCTAGACAGCTACCTAATAAACAAACGCCTACAAGTACGAGTTGAAGATCAACAGTCGGACGAAACACACATCACCGCTTGCGAATCGGAAGGGGAATGCCTCACGCCTAAGCTCTTCAACGCTTACACCTACGACATACCGTGCGAGCGGACATCATATGTGTAATATGCCGATAACAACATCTTTATGGCAGGAGGAAGAACACTAAAATATGCCACGACATTTAGACACACTACTAGACGATGAAACATCACATTAAATTTACAAAAATCGTAGGTTGACCTCTTCTCTAAACACAATCCGTCACAACATCAACCACCGATTCTAGAAGAACGCCAATTGCCATGGAAGGACATCCATAAAATACCTGGGGGTCATCACTCGTATTTAAACAACACAGACACAACAATACACAAAGGAAGAAAAGCCAGAGGTTACCTCTACGAAAGGATCACCGCATGAAACAAACTGTCAACTGAGACTAGACTACGAATGTACAAGACATCCCTAAGACCGGTCCTGAGGTACGCATCACAAGCATAGCATACCTACCTTTTCAGAATACAACGACATCGACTGGAAACCTTCCAAAACTAGACATTACGAATAATCCAGAGAACCTTGGTTCGTAAGAAACGAGGTAATTAGAAACGACCTATACAAATGGACACCCTCGTCGACAACTGCCATAGAATAATAGCACCCCCAAAAGAAGTGACACTCTTTAAAAATCCTTTGTTTTTCATGTACCAAAAATACATGACCTTCGGTCATTATTCTGTAGGTACACAAATGCAGCGGGAAATTAAAAAACGTTGAGTTATAAATTGCTTTGAATATTTAAATTGATTATTGTAGGCAGAACTGAATAATTTAGGCTCTAACTAAATAAAGGAACCTATTGAAATGAAAATACAACGTAGAACAAGAACAGTACACTAAACTAAAGGGAGGTTGTGACATATACCTTAGAATAATAATACACTAAGATAGCGTGAGTGTATTATTATTCTATGGATATACCAACAAAATAATGGCGGGTTTTAGACATCCGCAACGAAATTTTGTCGTTGTAAAAATGTGGAGTGTCACTTCTTGTTGTGATCATTATTCTATGCCACTCAAACACCTTTATTACCATCAATACCACCCGCAGTCCTTCCATACAAGCCACTGCACCTAGAGAGGGCAGAGGAAGAAACGAACAAGAAGACTGCTTAATGACTAAGTCACAAGACTAAATCATGACAAAAACGCAATTCCAACAGATATCGGCAAGGCAGTAAAACTCAAGAGATTAACGCTGCATAAGCAAAATGGCTTTGAGAGAGTCAAGCCCGACTGACTACACAAATATTACAAATGGTATGTATAATCGTAAAGTAGTTTCAAGCGCTTAAATAGCGCATTTGTAGACCTCAGTCCTTCCGTTTGCTTACAAAACTATGTGGTAGATTATAAATCAGTCTATTCCATGAAACATCCACAAGGACATTTAATAAAATGGCTAATGTATTAGATATTACTTTAGGCATTACGTTACGAACACGCTAAGATAAATTATATCCACATAAATCACAGAAGAAAGGATTTAAAATTAATGCAGTTTAAACAATTCCACGGTTAATCTTTTGTATTTACTTCTTTTAAAAAATTGCTGTGAGCGGCACGATTGATTGCTAATATAGAAGCAAGTGGTAACGTGTTCATTGTATTACTAACAGTTGTTGTTTGGTATTTAAAAAAATGCTTTTATGAATCTTCAAGCAACTAAACTCAAAAGTAGGGTATTATTGGAATACGCTATTTGTATAAACGGGAATTTGTGTTTATTGTACTTTACGATTAATTGTTCTAATGTGACGTGCACAAACACTGTCCAGTGACATGTTTTTCACAACAAAAACGGTATTTACAAATATATAGCTGGATCGCTTACTAAGCAACTTTCGTTAGCTTGTAGTTTGTGTTATTATTCTTTAAATTAAAAAGTTTTCAACAAATTTTGTATGTATTCACATACTAACGAAAAGCTGCTCATATGTACTTTATGTGCTTATTCGGCATATTGTAAAAGTAAGTTATGAATCCCTATGTGATTGCGTTTTGAACAACATTCATTAGAATACAATTTGTATGATTATTCTACATCAGTTAAAGTTTTACATTAATCTCTAGTCGCATATTAGGGAACGTGAACACTTATACAATTTGTATGATTATACCGAATCGCAAAAAACCACATTAACAAGTTGCATACCCATTTGTATACAATTTATGTAATTATGCCGCATCACTGAAAAATTACTTACAAAGACATACTAACGAACGTCCATTCGCATGCAATTTTTGTAATCATGCCACATCAAAGAAAAGTTATTTGTGGAGCCATATAAAGACGCATACTAATGACCGTCCATACGCATGCAATTTGTGTAATTATGCCGCATCACAAAAACGTCATTTACAGAAACATGTGAAGTCGCACACTAACGAACGTCCATTCGCATGCAAATTGTGTGATTATGAAGCATCAGAGAAAAGTCATTTATATTAAATATGAAGTCGCACACTAACGAACGTCCATTCGCGTGTAATTTATGTAATTATACCGCTTCAAGGAAAGATTTTTTACAACTGCATTTGCGATCGCACACTAACGAACGTCCATACCCATGCAGTTTGTGTAATTGTGCCGCATCACACAAAGATACTTTACAGATACATTTGAAACTGCACACTAACGAACCTCCATTCACATGCAATTTTTGTAACAATAGAAGGGGAGTATAAAAATACATATGAAGTCGCACATTAAGGAACGTCCATTCGCATGCAATGATTGTGATTATTATGCAACGGGCAAGTCTTTTACAGAAACATGCGTTTTTGCATATTGATGAACGCTCATTTGTTTAAAATATGTGGTTATTCTGTATCGGAAAAGAATAATCTAAAAATCCTATTTGTTATCCCTCACTATCGATGACGATGTGTATGCTCTTTACGAATTAGGTTGTGAAAAAAGGAAAGCACATAGGTACACATAGTAACGAATTTTCATTTACATATAAAGGAATGTCTATTTGCAAAAATGCATTTTTATAATCACGTCATTTTGTGTTGATATTCATTAGACTTATTAGAAAAGAATCTTATTTCACTTTCGTCTAACTGGTGGTTGTTTATTCGTTAAATTTGGAAGGAGATTTAAATTTAGTGTGTGCACATATGAACAACCGCTAAATATTTAAATTAACTTCGATCGGTATTGTACGGCACTGAATAGTTATAAATTTTTACGGATGTGAAACTAGCAATACGAACGGAAGCAATAGCATCAACATTACAGTGGACCAAATCAAGTTGACACAATATTAATTTTTAAGCATAAAATAAGAAGTTATTCGTTAACTAGAAACAGATATTAATTAAATTGCTATAAACATGTTATTAACATAAATTTTGTAAATAAAAAAAGATTGCAAAATATATTGAATGTTGGCACTTTTCGTCACCAGTTGACAATTTTTGTACAACGCTATGACGTACGCTATTGATTTTTTCAGAGCATGTTTATACACACAAACACTATTTGAATTAAATTCCAGGCCGTACAAAAACAAAAAATAGCGAATTTTGAGTATTCGCAGTTTTCGACATTATGTGCCGATTTTCGTATAACGCTTCGATGTACGTGATTGATTTTTTCAGGGCATGTTTATACACACAAGCACTATTTAATTCGAAATTCAGAATAGTTTTCCAGGCCGTACAAAACAAAAATAGCACAATTTGAGTATTCGCACTTTTCGACATTATGTGCCGATTTTTGTATAACGCTTCGATGTACGTGATTGGTTTTCTCAGGGCATGTTTATACACACAAGCACTATTTAATTCGAAATTCAGAATAGTTTTCCAGGCCGTACAAAAACAAAAATAGCACAATTTGAGTATTCGCACTTTTCGACATTATGTGCCGATTTTTGTATGACGCTTCGATGTACGTGATTGGTTTTTCAGGGCATGTTTATACACACAAGCACTATTTAATTCGAAATTCAGAATAGTTTTCCAGGCCGTACAAAAACAAAAAATAGCACAATTTGAGTATTCGCACTTTTCGACATTATGTGCCGATTTTTGTATAACGCTTCGATGTACGTGATTGGTTTTCTCAGGGCATGTTTATACACACAAGCACTATTTAATTCGAAATTCAGAATAGTTTTCCAGGCCGTACAAAAACAAGAAATTGCACAATTTGAGTATTCGCACTTTTCGACATTATGTGCCGATTTTTGTATGACGCTTCGATGTACGTGATTGGTTTTTCAGGGCATGTTTATACACACAAGCACTATTTAATTCGAAATTCAGAATAGTTTTCCAGGCCGTACAAAAACAAAAAATTGCACAATTTGAGTATTCGCACTTTTCGACATTATGTGCCGTTTTTTGTATAACGCTTCGATGTACGTGATTGGTTTTTCAGGGCATGTTTATACACACAAGCACTATTTAATTCGAAATTCAGAATAGTTCTCCAGGCCGTACAAAAACAAAAAATAGCACAATTTGAGTATTCGCACTTTTCGACATTATGTGCCGTTTTTTGTATAACGCTTCGATGTACGTGATTGGTTTTTTCAGGGCATGTTTATACACACAAGCACTATTTAATTCGAAATTCAGAATAGTTTTCCAGGCCGTACAAAAACAAAAATAGCACAATTTGAGTATTTGCACTTTTCGACATTATGTGCCGTTTTTGTATAACGCTTCGATGTACGTGATTGGTTTTTCAGGACATGTTTATACACACAAGCACTATTTAATTCGAAATTCAGAATAGTTTTCCAGGCCGTACAAAACAAAAATAGCACAATTTGAGTATTCGCACTTTTCGACATTATGTGCCGATTTTTGTATAACGCTTCGATGTACGTGATTGGTTTTTCAGGGCATGTTTATACACACAAGCACTATTTAATTCGAAATTCAGAATAGTTTTCCAGGCCGTACAAAACAAAAAATAGCACAATTTGAGTATTCGCACTTTTCGACATTATGTGCCGTTTTTGTATAACGCTTCGATGTACGTGATTGGTTTTTCAGGGCATGTTTATACACACAAGCACTATTTAATTCGAAATTCAGAATAGTTTTCCAGGCCGTACAAAAACAAAAATAGCACAATTTGAGTATTCGCACTTTTCGACATTATGTGCCGATTTTTGTATAACGCTTCGATGTACGTGATTGGTTTTTCAGGGCATGTTTATACACACAAGCACTATTTATTTCGAAATTCAAAATAGTTCTCCATGCCGTACAAAAACAAAAATAGCACAATTTGAGTATTCGCACTTTTCGACATTATGTGCCGTTTTTGTATAACGCTTCGATGTACGTGATTGGTTTTTCAGGACATGTTTATACACACAAGCACTATTTAATTCGAAATTCAGAATAGTTTTCCAGGCCGTACAAAACAAAAATTGCACAATTTGAGTATTCGCACTTTTCGACATTATGTGCCGATTTTTGTATGACGCTTCGATGTACGTGATTGGTTTTTTCAGGGCATGTTTATACACACAAGCACTATTTAATTCGAAATTCACAATAGTTTTCCAGGCCATACAAAAACAAAAATAGCACAATTTGAGTATTCGCACTTTTCGACATTATGTGCCGATTTTTGTATAACGCTTCGATGTACGTGATTGGTTTTCTCAGGGCATGTTTATACACACAAGCACTATTTAATTCGAAATTCAGAATAGTTTTCCAGGCCGTACAAAAACAAAAAATAGCACAATTTGAGTATTCGCACTTTTCGACATTATGTGCCGATTTTTGTATGACGCTTCGATGTACGTGATTGGTTTTTTCAGGGCATGTTTATACACACAAGCACTATTTAATTCGAAATTCAGAATAGTTTTCCAGGCCGTACAAAAACAAAAAATAGCACAATTTGAGTATTTGCACTTTTCGACATTATGTGCCGTTTTTTGTATAACGCTTCGATGTACGTGATTGGTTTTTTCAGGACATGTTTATACACACAAGCACTATTTAATTCGAAATTCACAATAGTTTTCCAGGCCGTACAAAACAAAAATTGCACAATTTGAGTATTCGCACTTTTCGACATTATGTGCCGATTTTTGTATGACGCTTCGATGTATGTGATTGGTTTTTTCAGGGCATGTTTATACACACAAGCACTATTTAATTCGAAATTCAGAATAGTTTTCCAGGCCGTACAAAAACAAAAAATAGCGAATTTTGAGTATTCGCACTTTTCGACATTATGTGCCGATTTTTGTATAACGCTTCGATGTACATGATTGGTTTTTTCAGGGCATGTTTATACACACAAGCACTATTTAATTCAAAATTCAGAATAGTTTTCCAGGCCGTACAAAAACAAAAAATAGCACAATTTGAGTATTAGCACTTTTCGACATGATGTGCCGTTTTTTGTATAACGCATCGATGTACGTGATTGGTTTCTTCAGGGCATGTTTATACACACAAGCACTATTTAATTCGAAATTCAGAATAGTTTTCCAGGCCGTACAAAAACAAAAATAGCACAATTTGAGTATTCGCACTTTTCGACATTATGTGCCGTTTTTTGTATAACGCTTCGATGTACGTGATTGGTTTTTTCAGGGCATGTTTATACACACAAGCACTATTTAATTCGAAATTCAGAATAGTTTTCCAGGCCGTACAAAAACAAAAAATAGCACAATTTGAGTATTCGCACTTTTCGACATTATGTGCCGTTTTTTGTATAACGCTTCGATGTACGTGATTGGTTTTTTCAGGGCATGTTTATACACACAAGCACTATTTAATTCGAAATTCAGAATAGTTTTCCAGGCCGTACAAAAACAAAAATAGCACAATTTGAGTATTTGCACTTTTCGACATTATGTGCCGTTTTTTGTATAACGCTTCGATGTACGTGATTGGTTTTTTCAGGACATGTTTATACACACAAGCACTATTTAATTCGAAATTCAGAATAGTTTTCCAGGCCGTACAAAAACAAGAAATTGCACAATTTGAGTATTCGCACTTTTCGACATTATGTGCCGATTTTTGTATAACGCTTCGATGAACGTGATTGGTTTTTCAGGGCATGTTTATACACACAAGCACTATTTAATTCGAAATTCACAATAGTTTTCCAGGCCATACAAAAACAAAAAATAGCACAATTTGAGTATTCGCACTTTTCGACATTATGTGCCGATTTTTGTATAACGCTTCGATGTACGTGATTGGTTTTTTCAGGGCATATTTATACACAAAGCACTATTTAATTCGAAATTCAGAATAGTTTTCCAGGCCGTACAAAACAAAAATAGCACAATTTGAGTATTTGCACTTTTCGACATTATGTGCCGTTTTTGTATAACGCTTCGATGTACGTGATTTTTTCAGGACATGTTTATACACACAAGCACTATTTAATTCGAAATTCAGAATAGTTTTCCAGGCCGTACAAAACAAAAATTGCACAATTTGAGTATTCGCACTTTTCGACATTATGTGCCGTTTTTTGTATACGCTTCGATGTATGTGATTTTTTTCAGGGCATGTTTATACACACAAGCACTATTTAATTCGAAATTCAGAATAGTTTTCCAGGCCGTAAAAACAAAAAATAGCAATTTTGAGTATTCGCACTTTTCGACATTATGTGCCGATTTTTGTATAACGCTTCGATGTACTGATTGGTTTTTCAGGGCATGTTTATACACACAAGCACTATTTAATTCAAAATTCAGAATAGTTTTCCAGGCCGTACAAAACAAAAAATAGCACAATTTGAGTATTGCACTTTTCGACATGATGTGCCGTTTTTGTATAACGCATCGATGTACGTGATTGGTTTTTCAGGGCATGTTTATACACACAAGCACTATTTAATTCGAAATTCAGAATAGTTTTCCAGGCCGTACAAAACAAAAAAATAGCACAATTTGAGTATTCGCACTTTTCGACATTATGTGCCGATTTTTGTATAACGCTTCGATGTACGTGATTGGTTTTTCAGGGCATTTTATACACACAAGCACTATTTAATTCGAAATTCAATAGTTTTCCAGGCCGTACAAAAACAAAAAATAGCACAATTTGAGTATTCGCACTTTTCGACATTATGTGCCGTTTTTGTATAACGCTTCGATGAACGTGATTGGTTTTTCAGGGCATGTTTATACACACAAGCACTATTTAATTCGAAATTCAGAATAGTTTTCCAGGCCGTACAAAACAAAAAAATAGCACAATTTGAGTATTCGCACTTTTCGACATTATGTGCCGATTTTTGTATAACGCTTCGATGTACGTGATTGGTTTTCAGGGCATATTTATACACACAAGCACTATTTAATTCGAAATTCAAATAGTTTTCCAGGCCGTACAAAACAAAAATAGCACAATTTGAGTATTTGCACTTTTCGACATTATGTGCCGTTTTTGTATAACGCTTCGATGTACGTGATTGGTTTTTTCAGGCATGTTTATACACAAAGCACTATTTAATTCGAAATTCAGAATAGTTTTCCAGGCCGTACAAAAACAAAAATTGCACAATTTGAGTATTCGCACTTTTCGACATTATGTGCCGATTTTTGTATACGCTTCGATGTACGTGATTTTTTTCAGGGCATGTTTATACACAAAGCACTATTTAATTCGAAATTCAAATAGTTTTCCAGGCCTACAAAACAAAAAATAGCACAATTTGAGTATTCGCACTTTTCGACATTATGTGCCGTTTTTTGTATAACGCTTCGATGTACGTGATTGGTTTTTTCAGGGCATGTTTATACACACAAGCACTATTTAATTCGAAATTCAGAATAGTTTTCCAGGGACAAAAACAAAAAATAGCACAATTTGAGTATTCGCACTTTTCGACATTATGTGCCGATTTTTGTATACGCTTCGATGTACGTGATTGGTTTTTTCAGGGCATGTTTATACACACAAGCACTATTTAATTCGAATTCAGAATAGTTTTCCAGGCCGTACAAAAACAAAAATAGCACAATTTGAGTATTTGCACTTTTCGACATTATGTGCCGTTTTTGTATAACGCTTCGATGTACGTGATTGGTTTTTCAGGACATGTTTATACACACAAGCACTATTTAATTCGAAATTCAGAATAGTTTTCCAGGCCGTACAAATACAAAAATTGCACAATTTGAGTATTCGCACTTTTCGACATTATGTGCCGTTTTTGTATACGCTTCGATGTAGTGATTGGTTTTTCAGGGCATGTTTATACACACAAGCACTATTTAATTCGAAATTCAGAATAGTTTTCCAGGCCGTACAAAAACAAAAATAGCACAATTTGAGATTGCACTTTTCGACATATGTGCCGTTTTTGTATAACGCTTCGATGTACGTGATTGGTTTTTCAGGGCATATTTATACACAAAGCACTATTTAATTCGAAATTCAGAATAGTTTTCCAGGCCGTACAAAACAAAAAAGCACAATTTGAGTATTCGCACTTTTCGACATTATGTGCCGATTTTTGTATACGCTTCGATGTACGTGATTGGTTTTTTCAGGCATGTTTATACACACAAGCACTATTTAATTCGAATCCAGAATAGTTTTCCAGGCCGTACAAAAACAAAAAATAGCACAATTTGAGTATTTGCACTTTTCGACATTATGTGCCGTTTTTTGTATAACGCTTCGATGTACGTGATTGGTTTTTTCAGGACATGTTTATACACACAAGCACTATTTAATTCGAAATTCAGAATAGTTTTCCAGGCCGTACAAAACAAAAATTGCACAATTTGAGTATTCGCACTTTTCGACATTATGTGCCGATTTTTGTATACGCTTCGATGTATGTGATTGGTTTTCAGGGCATGTTTATACACACAAGCACTATTTAATTCGAAATTCAGAATAGTTTTCCAGGCCGTACAAAAAAAAAATTGCACAATTTGAGTATTAGCACTTTTCGACATGATGTGCCGTTTTTGTATAACGCTTCGATGTACGTGATTGGTTTCTTCAGGGCGTGTTTAACACACAAGCACTATTTAATTCGAAATTCAGAATAGTTTTCCAGGCCGTACAAAAACAAAAAATAGCACAATTTGAGTATTCGCACTTTTCGACATTATGTGCCGATTTTTGTATGACGCTTCGATGTACGTGATTGGTTTTTTCAGGGCATGTTTATACACACAAGCACTATTTAATTCGAATCTCAGAATAGTTTTCCAGGCCGTACAAAAACAAAAAATAGCACAATTTGAGTATTTGCACTTTTCGACATTATGTGCCGTTTTTTGTATAACGCTTCGATGTACGTGATTGGTTTTTTCAGGACATGTTTATACACACAAGCACTATTTAATTCGAAATTCAGAATAGTTTTCCAGGCCGTACAAAACAAAAAAATAGCACAATTTGAGTATTCGCACTTTTCGACATTATGTGCCGATTTTGTATGACGCTTCGATGTACGTGATTGGTTTTCAGGGCATGTTTATACACACAAGCACTATTTAATTCGAAATTCAGAATAGTTTTCCAGGTCGTACAAAAACAAAAAATAGCACAATTTGAGTATTCGCACTTTTCGACATTATGTGCCGATTTTTGTATACGCTTCGATGTACGTGATTGGTTTTTCAGGGCATGTTTATACACACAAGCACTATTTAATTCGAATCTCAGAATAGTTTTCCAGGCCGTACAAAACAAAAATAGCACAATTTGAGTATTTGCACTTTTCGACATTATGTGCCGTTTTTTGTATAACGCTTCGATGTACGTGATTGGTTTTTTCAGGACATGTTTATACACACAAGCACTATTTAATTCGAAATTCAGAATAGTTTTCCAGGCCGTACAAAAACAAAAAATTGCACAATTTGAGTATTCGCACTTTTCGACATTATGTGCCGATTTTTGTATGACGCTTCGATGTATGTGATTGGTTTTTTCAGGGCATGTTTATACACACAAGCACTATTTAATTCGAAATTCAGAATAGTTTTCCAGGCCGTACAAAAACAAAAAATAGCACAATTTGAGCATTAGCACTTTTCGACATGATGTGCCGTTTTTTGTATAACGCTTCGATGTACGTGATTGGTTTCTTCAGGGCATATTTATACACACAAGCACTATTTAATTCGAAATTCAGAATAGTTTTCCAGGCCGTACAAAACCAAAAAATAGCACAATTTGAGTATTCGCACTTTTCGACATTATGTGCCGATTTTTGTATAACGCTTCGATGTACGTGATTGGTTTTTTCAGGGCATATTTATACACACAAGCACTATTTAATTCGAAATTCACAATAGTTTTCCAGGCCGTACAAAAACAAAAAATAGCACAATTTGAGTATTCGCACTTTTCGACATTATGTGCCGTTTTTGTATAACGCTTCGATGTACGTGATTGGTTTTTCAGGGCATGTTTATACACACAAGCACTATTTAATTCGAAATTCAGAATAGTTTTCCAGGCCGTACAAAACAAAAATAGCACAATTTGAGTATTCGCACTTTTCGACATTATGTGCCGATTTTTGTATAACGCTTCGATGTACGTGATTGGTTTTTCAGGGCATGTTTATACACACAAGCACTATTTAATTCGAAATTCAGAATAGTTTTCCAGGCCGTACAAAACAAAAATAGCACAATTTGAGTATTCGCACTTTTCGACATTATGTGCCGTTTTTGTATAACGCTTCGATGTACGTGATTGGTTTTTCAGGGCATGTTTATACACACAAGCACTATTTAATTCGAAATTCAGAATAGTTTTCCAGGCCGTACAAAACAAAAATAGCACAATTTGAGTATTCGCACTTTTCGACATTATGTGCCGATTTTTGTATAACGCTTCGATGTACGTGATTGGTTTTTCAGGGCATATTTATACACACAAGCACTATTTAATTCGAAATTCACAATAGTTTTCCAGGCCGTACAAAAACAAAAATAGCACAATTTGAGTATTCGCACTTTTCGACATTATGTGCCGTTTTTGTATAACGCTTCGATGAACGTGATTGGTTTTTCAGGGCATGTTTATACACACAAGCACTATTTAATTCGAAATTCAGAATAGTTTTCCAGGCCGTACAAAACAAAAATAGCACAATTTGAGTATTCGCACTTTTCGACATTATGTGCCGTTTTTGTATAACGCTTCGATGTACGTGATTGGTTTTTCAGGGCATGTTTATGCACACAAGCACTATTTAATTCGAAATTCAGAATAGTTTTCCAGGCCATACAAAAACAAAAAATAGCACAATTTGAGTATTCGCACTTTTCGACATTATGTGCCGATTTTTGTATAACGCTTCGATGTACGTGATTGGTTTTTTCAGGGCATGTTTATACACACAAGCACTATTTAATTCGGAATTCAGAATAGTTTTCCAGGCCGTACAAAAACAAAAAATAGCACAATTTGAGTATTCGCACTTTTCGACATTATGTGCCGTTTTTTGTATAACGCTTCGATGTACGTAATTGGTTTTTCAGGGCATGTTTATACACACAAGCACTATTTAATTCGAAATTCAGAATAGTTCTCCAGGCCGTACAAAAACAAAAAATAGCACAATTTGAGTATTCGCACTTTTCGACATTATGTGCCGTTTTTTGTATAACGCTTCGATGTACGTGATTGGTTTTTTCAGGGCATGTTTATACACACAAGCACTATTTAATTCGAAATTCAGAATAGTTTTCCAGGCCGTACAAAAACAAAAAATAGGACAATTTGAGTATTCGCACTTTTCGACATTATGTGCCGATTTTTGTATAACGCTTCGATGTACGTGATTGGTTTTTTCAGGGCATGTTTATACACACAAGCACTATTTAATTCGAAATTCACAATAGTTTTCCAGGCCGTACAAAAACAAAAAATAGCACAATTTGAGTATTCGCACTTTTCGACATTATGTGCCGTTTTTTGTATAACGCTTCGATGAACGTGATTGGTTTTTTCAGGGCATGTTTATACACACAAGCACTATTTTTATGAGCGTATTTTAGTTTTTCGAATATGCAGCACTTTTTATAAAGAGTACATTTTTCTCATAAAATGACAAATAAAAGTTTCCATATGTAGAGAACTTTGGCAGACTTGTTGTATATTATGCACATAACGTTAAGTAAATAAGACTTCCTTTTGTTCATTATAGCATGATGCAAGCCC
This sequence comes from Platerodrilus igneus, assembly GCA_036346225.1. Taxonomy (NCBI): domain Eukaryota; kingdom Metazoa; phylum Arthropoda; class Insecta; order Coleoptera; family Lycidae; genus Platerodrilus; species Platerodrilus igneus. Next base: position 95,855 of record JARFIW010000229.1, on the reverse strand, counting down.
GGCCGGGCATTCTTAGCTGGAATATTATAAATACGTTATTTGTTCGTTTATCTCATCTGCATATACCTAAAGTATAATAAAACAAAGCAAAATTTATCATAGTTAAACGTTTGCAGTTTATCAGCTGATATAATGCTCATACCACTAGGGGGCAACAATGTAACTGATTCTTCCAGGTTTCTGAAAAAGATTATAGTTTTAAGTTTGGTTTGATAATTATTATGCCTGTTTTAAATTGTCACTTAAATAATGTAGTTTCTTTTTCGGGAGTCGCTGTGTGTAGTTGTGCGTAATTGACTTGTTAATCGTAGTGTTCTATTTACGTATACAGACATTAGTTACTAACTTTAGGTACTTCTCTTTAAAAGTGCAACAGATTGTGTGTTTGTTAAAGAAATCTAAACGAAACGCTATTAGGTTTTGTACTGAAAATGGGTCGTCCAACTAATGTTGATATTCACATTTTAACCTTCATTTTAATGGAATATCTTCCGAACAAATGTTTTGAATATTATAAAACATTAAAAATTAGTGACCGTATTTTTGAAAAATTAGCCTTGGCAATTTTCAATGATGTTTCGTATAATAAAAAATATTTGATATTTAAGAAAGTAAAAATACTTAAAGGTGAAGAATTTCCAAGTTATTGTGAGAATGGGTGTAATTGTTCCAGTTTAGTAAAAGAAAAAGACATAATTAAAAAAATTACCAAAGCTGTATTTGAATCTAACTTCACACTTGAGAATTGCAACGATTCGCATTATAATGTAAACTCCATTTATTCTAAAATATGCAGCAGTCTCCGTATCAAAAATACTTTAAACAATAGATTGAAAGTTAAACAATGTATCAATCGAAATAGCAAATTCTTGTTTATTAACACGTTCGCCAGAAGAACTGTGAACATTGCAGCCTCTACGCCAATCTCAAAACTGCCAGAGTTAGAAGCAGTACCAGACATCAATACAATTAGTAAGCGTCTTCCATTAAATGACAATTTTGAAGTCTCTATTTCATCAAACACTGTGCCTTTTTCATTAAGTGCGAAGGCAAAATCACTTTCACATGACGAAAATTACGGAGACGGTCCTGATGATGATTTATCAGCATCTTTAGATTTTAACAAATTCAAAAACTTAAGTCCAATAGCTGACGCTTCCGAAACTAGCAGCAAAAATGCTAGAAATAGTGAAGTTAATGTTAATAGTGACATCCGTTACCGTTCATCTGCAACTTTTGAATCATCCAGTTCGTGGGAATAAATACCAGACACTATTAGAAATTTATTTCAGAAAAAAGTGAAAGTTAAAGGTGAAATTTTGCCAATAGGTTCTAGAAATAAACATCACGGTTCGGTTGGAAAAAGACTGCCACTCAAGTTTGATTGCAAAATAGAAGAGGGGCGCTTCTTTCTTACATTCCAAGAAGGAAAGGATATCATTCAGAATGGAAAGTTAATGAATTATTATATTACAATTAGAAAGAAATTTTTTACGATCAATAATATATGTGTTTTAAATTTTAAAACAGCATTTATAAGCAAAAGACATAACATTTTGAAACTGTACTGTTATTGTGCTCATATTAACTGTAAAACATTTATTATTGAAATTACAGAAACTAAACCACAAGAAAATCTCTGCGCGAAGGTATATAGTTCGTCGTTCAATTACAATCATCAAGAAGGCGTTAAAAGGACAACACATGTACGAGGGGTCGAACGTAAGCTTACCGCTAAAGAATTAAAAAATGTAAAATCAACAACTCTTAGAGCGAAACACGTTGCATCTGCATCAGATACACCTTTGAAAGAAGGAAATCTACAAAACATCAAATCTGATGATGTTTATAGAAAAATAAAGTCAGAAAGTTTGTCGAAATTTGACCGCCACGTAGATGAAATTTTGGATTTGATATATATGCGACGTGACCATCCTGAGTATGTATATAGAGTTTTTGAACCATTTACAGTCTATATTTATAGTCGAGAACAATTACAAATGTGCTTGATAGAAAAACCCAGGAACAGGGATTTTATTCTACATCTAGATGCTTCAGGTTCCTTAGTACATCCACCTGGCCCAGTCAAAAAACGAATCTATTACTATGCAGGCGTCATTAACTTAAGTTTTTCGGGAAGAGTATGTCCCGTGATAGAAATGGTAACTTCAGAACACGGAACATTTTCAATTGGATCTTGGCTCTATGCATTCAAAGGATACTGTGTAAATTCTGGCAAATGGCCACTCTTCTCTACAGTCGTTACAGATTTTAGTTTTGCATTTATACATGCTGTTAATGGAACATGGAATAATTTTAATAGTTTGCAGCATTATTTGAAAGTTTGTTACGATCTATTATTTCAAAAAGACACAGAATTTCCAGCTATTTTCATGCAAATTTGTTGTTGCCACTATATGAAAATAATTGCAAACGACATAAATAAAATCTGTGGTCCTAGAAAAAAACAAAAAAATTTTTTTAAAGAATCTTTAGCAGCAGTCTTTAATATGAAATCCTTAAAGGATGTTTGTTCCTGGTACAAATCTTTTTTTATTATAACGAATTCGCACGTTCACACAGATTTGGTGTTGACTGAGTTATGCAAACTTACAAGGTTACTTTTAAATAATCCATCAACGGACTTTGACGAAACAGATAAAAAGAAATTTTTCATTGAAAACGTAGACATAGAATCTGAGGATGCAATATATAAATCTAGTAAATTTTATAAACACTTTTTAAAGATACAAACTAAAATAAAATTGAAACAAGACCAAAATTCTTTAATAAAAAATGAATTTCATAACACTGAAATCTGCGAAATAGTTCTAAAAAAATATTTACCGTTTTTACCTATGTGGAGTTCTATTTTATGTAAGCGACGAAATTTTTTATTAAAAAGGTATTGCAACGCTCCAGTGGAAAATTGGTTTAGCCAGCTGAAGAATAACATTTAATTAGGAAAATCTAACGTTCGATGTTCCAGATTTTTAAGAACAGTTAGAAGAAGAGTGACCAGTATTTATAAAGAAGAAAGTATCACTGTTCCAAAAAAAGGTTGTGCCATTGGTCAACGAACTAAAAATATTGACGATGAAGAAAAATGGAGTAAAAGAAAAAAAAAGGTACATACTTATTTCATTCCAAAAATTTTAAAAAGTTTTAATAACTCATTGATACTTAAACAAAACATCAAATTCGTTATCCTCCAGTAATAGAACAACTTTAAAAAATGTCAGTATGCCGGTAATTTCAACTTACGATAATGGACTTGTACGTGATCCTAGTTATTATCAATTCCTGGAAAAAGACTATATTATTAGTAGATATTCGTACTTAAAGTGCCCTGTTAAAGAAGTACGGTTTGAGGATTTTATGACTCTAAGCTTTAATAGTAATACACAAAAAATGTGGCTTACCAACTTCATTATTGATGTTTGTATGTCTCTCTTACTAGTGACGGCATCAGAGTGCGACCGAAAGCGTTTCCGCGTATTGAACACAAAGGAATCCGCTCAAGTGTTTCAACCATATTCATTTACAATTTTAGAAAATATTGATTTATACGGTATTTGCTTGCTTCCCGTATTAATAAACAATAATCATTGGTGCCTAGCAGTTGCTAACTTTTTCCTTAAGGAATTTACCTTCATTAATCCATTAGGTTCAAGCGAAGCAGAAACCAAAAAATATTTTTAAAAATTTACATCCTATCTTTATCAACATTTACAAAAGTACCTTCAATAACTGACTGGAAAATATGTACTGTACCGCATACTTTGCAAAAAGATTCCTACAATTGCGGAGTATTAATATTACAATACTCCGAAAACCTAATAAAAGGCCAAACCCTTCTAGATATTGAAAACTCTGAACATACAGAATAAGCTTACAAGACAAACTGTTAAAAATGTCGGATGATATGAAGGAAGTTTGTTTCATGTGCGGCTTTTCCGACTTAAATGTTACAACAAAATGGATTCGTTGCGACAAATGTTTCTGGTGGATCCACGAATCGTGTTCACCTAACACCAATATTAATTATTTCGCTGACGAAAATTACGAATGTCAACTTTGTTTAATATTCAATTGCAATAGATAGTCGCAAAGTGTAGAAACATGTCTAAAAACATTGGTGCGAAGTGCGAACACTCAAATTGTGCTTTTTTTTGTTTTTGTACGGCCTGGAAAACTATTCTGAATTTCGAATTAAATAGTGCTTGTGTGTATAAATGTGCCCTGAAAAAACCAATCACGTACATCGAAGCGTTATACAAAAATCGGCACATAATGTCGAAAAGTGCGAATACTCAAATTGTGCTATTTTTTGTTTTGTACGGCCTGGAAAACTATTCTGAATTTCGAATTAAATAGTGCTTGTGTGTATAAACATGCCCTGAAAACCAATCACGTACATCGAAGCGTTATACAAAAATCGGCACATAATGTCGAAAAGTGCGAATACTCAAATTGTGCTATTTTTGTTTTTGTACGGCCTGGAAAACTATTCTGAATTTCGAATTAAATAGTGCTTGTGTGTATAAACATGCCCTGAAAAACCAATCACGTACATCGAAGCGTTATACAAAAATCGGCACATAATGTCGAAAAGTGCGAATACTCAAATTGTGCTATTTTTTGTTTTGTACGGCCTGGAAAACTATTCTGAATTTCGAATTAAATAGTGCTTGTGTGTATAAATCGTGCCCTGAAAAACCAATCACGTACATCGAAGCGTTATACAAAAATCGGCACATAATGTCGAAAAGTGCGAATACTCAAATTGTGCTATTTTTGTTTTTGTACGGCCTGGAAAACTATTCTGAATTTCGAATTAAATAGTGCTTGTGTGTATAAACATGCCCTGAAAAACCAATCACGTACATCGAAGCGTTATACAAAAATCGGCACATAATGTCGAAAAGTGCGAATACTCAAATTGTGCTATTTTTGTTTTGTACGGCCTGGAAAACTATTCTGAATTTCGAATTAAATAGTGCTTGTGTGTATAAACATGCCCTGAAAACCAATCACGTACATCGAAGCGTTATACAAAAATCGGCACATAATGTCGAAAATGTGCGAATACTCAAATTGTGCTATTTTTTGTTTTGTACGGCCTGGAAAACTATTCTGAATTTCGAATTAAATAGTGCTTGTGTGTATAAACATGCCCTGAAAAACCAATCACGTACATCGAAGCGTTATACAAAAATCGGCACATAATGTCGAAAAGTGCGAATACTCAAATTGTGCTATTTTTGTTTTGTACGGCCTGGAAAACTATTCTGAATTTCGAATTAAATAGTGCTTGTGTGTATAAACATGCCCTGAAAACCAATCACGTACATCGAAGCGTTATACAAAAATCGGCACATAATGTCGAAAAGTGCGAATACTCAAATTGTGCTATTTTTGTTTTTGTACGGCCTGGAAAACTATTCTGAATTTCGAATTAAATAGTGCTTGTGTGTATAAACATGCCCTGAAAAACCAATCACGTACATCGAAGCGTTATACAAAAATCGGCACATAATGTCGAAAAGTGCGAATACTCAAATTGTGCTTTTTTGTTTTTGTACGGCCTGGAAAACTATTCTGAATTTCGAATTAAATAGTGCTTGTGTGTATAAAATCCCTGAAAAACCAATCACGTACATCGAAGCGTTATACAAAAATCGGCACATAATGTCGAAAAGTGCGAATACTCAAATTGTGCTATTTTTGTTTTGTACGGCCTGGAAAACTATTCTGAATTTCGAATTAAATAGTGCTTGTGTGTATAAACATGCCCTGAAAAACCAATCACGTACATCGAAGCGTTATACAAAATCGGCACATAATGTCGAAAAGTGCGAATACTCAAATTGTGCTATTTTTGTTTTGTACGGCCTGGAAAACTATTCTGAATTTCGAATTAAATAATGCTTGTGTGTATAAACATGCCCTGAAAAAACCAATCACGTATATCGAAGCGTTATACAAAAATCGGCACATAATGTCGAAAAGTGCGAATACTCAAATTGTGCTATTTTTGTTTTGTACGGCCTGGAAAACTATTCTGAATTTCGAATTAAATAGTGCTTGTGTGTATAAACATGCCCTGAAAAAACCAATCACGTACATCGAAGCGTTATACAAAAATCGGCACATAATGTCGAAAAGTGCGAATACTCAAATTGTGCTATTTTTTGTTTTTGTACGGCCTGGAAAACTATTCTGAATTTCGAATTAAATAGTGCTTGTGTGTATAAACATACCCTGAAAAAACACAATCACGTACATCGAAGCGTTATACAATAATCGGCACATATTGTCGAAAAGTGCGAATACTCAAATTGTGCTATTTTTGTTTTGTACGGCCTGGAAAACTATTCTGAATTTCGAATTAAATAGTGCTTGTGTGTATAAACATGCCCTGAAAAAACCAATCACGTATATCGAAGCGTTATACAAAAAACGGCATATAATGTCGAAAAGTGCGAATACTCAAATTGTGCTATTTTTTGTTTTTGTACGGCCTGGAGAACTATTCTGAATTTCGAATTAAATAGTGCTTGTGTGTATAAACATACCCTGAAAAACCAATCACGTATATCGAAGCGTTATACAAAAATCGGCATATAATGTCGAAAAGTGCGAATACTCAAATTGTGCTATTTTTGTTTTTGTACGGCCTGGAAAACTATTCTGAATTTCGAATTAAATAGTGCTTGTGTGTATAAACATGCTCTGAAAACCAATCACGTACATCGAAGCGTTATACAAAAATCGGCACATAATGTCGAAAAGTGCGAATACTCAAATTGTGCTATTTTTTTTTTTACATGCCCTGAAAAACCAATCACGTACATCGAAGCGTTATACAAAAATCGGCACATAATGTCGAAAAGTGCGAATACTCAAATTGTGCTATTTTTTGTTTTGTACGGCCTGGAAAACTATTCTGAATTTCGAATTAAATAGTGCTTGTGTGTATAAACATGCCCTGAAAAACCAATCACGTACATCGAAGCGTTATACAAAATCGGCAATAATGTCGAAAAGTGCGAATACTCAAATTGTGCTATTTTTGTTTTGTACGGCCTGGAAAACTATTCGAATTTCGAATTAAATAATGCTTGTGTGTATAAACATGCCCTGAAAACCAATCACTACATCGAAGCGTTATACAAAAATCGGCACATAATGTCGAAAAGTGCGAATACTCAAATTGTGCTATTTTTGTTTTTACGGCCTGGAAAACTATTCTGAATTTCGAATTAAATAGTGCTTGTGTGTATAAACATGCCCTGAAAAACAATCACGTACATCGAAGCGTTATACAAAAATCGGCACATAATGTCGAAAAGTGCGAATACTCAAATTGTGCTATTTTTTGTTTTGTACGGCCTGGAAAACTATTCTGAATTTCGAATTAAATAGTGCTTGTGTGTATAAACATCCCTGAAAAACCAATCACGTACATCGAAGCGTTATACAAAAATCGGCACATAATGTCGAAAAGTGCGAATACTCAAATTGTGCTATTTTTGTTTTGTACGGCCTGGAAAACTATTCTGAATTTCGAATTAAATAGTGCTTGTGTGTATAAACATGCCCTGAAAAACCAATCACGTACATCGAAGCGTTATACAAAATCGGCATATAATGTCGAAAAGTGCGAATACTCAAATTGTGCTATTTTTGTTTTGTACGGCCTGGAAAACTATTCTGAATTTCGAATTAAATAAAGCTTGTGTGTATAAACATGCCCTGAAAAACCAATCACGTACATCGAAGCGTTATACAAAATCGGCACATAATGTCGAAAAGTGCGAATACTCAAATTGTGCTATTTTTTGTTTTGTACGGCCTGGAAAACTATTCTGAATTTCGAATTAAATAATGCTTGTGTGTATAAACATGCCCTGAAAAACCAATCACGTATATCGAAGCGTTATACAAAAATCGGCACATAATGTCGAAAAGTGCGAATACTCAAATTGTGCTATTTTTGTTTTGTACGGCCTGGAAAACTATTCTGAATTTCGAATTAAATAGTGCTTGTGTGTATAAACATGCCCTGAACAAACCAATCACGTACATCGAAGCGTTATACAAAATCGGCACATAATGTCGAAAAGTGCGAATACTCAAATTGTGCTATTTTTTGTTTTTGTACGGCCTGGAAAACTATTCTGAATTTCGAATTAAATAGTGCTTGTGTGTATAAACATACCCTGAAAAAACCAATCACGTACATCGAAGCGTTATACAATAATCGGCACATATTGTCGAAAAGTGCGAATACTCAAATTGTGCTATTTTTTGTTTTGTACGGCCTGGAAAACTATTCTGAATTTCGAATTAAATAGTGCTTGTGTGTATAAACATACCCTGAAAAAACCAATCACGTATATCGAAGCGTTATACAAAAATCGGCATATAATGTCGAAAAGTGCGAATACTCAAATTGTGCTATTTTTGTTTTTGTACGGCCTGGAAAACTATTCTGAATTTCGAATTAAATAGTGCTTGTGTGTATAAACATACCCTGAAAAACCAATCACGTATATCGAAGCGTTATACAAAAATCGGCATATAATGTCGAAAAGTGCGAATACTCAAATTGTGCTATTTTTGTTTTTGTACGGCCTGGAAAACTATTCTGAATTTCGAATTAAATAGTGCTTGTGTGTATAAACATGCTCTGAAAACCAATCACGTACATCGAAGCGTTATACAAAAATCGGCACATAATGTCGAAAAGTGCGAATACTCAAATTGTGCTATTTTTGTTTTTGTACGGCCTGGAAAACTATTCTGAATTTCGAATTAAATAGTGCTTGTGTGTATAAACATGCCCTGAAAAACCAATCACGTACATCGAAGCGTTATACAAAATCGGCATATAATGTCGAAAAGTGCGAATACTCAAATTGTGCTATTTTTGTTTTGTACGGCCTGGAAAACTATTCTGAATTTCGAATTAAATAATGCTTGTGTGTATAAACATGCCCTGAAAAACCAATCACGTACATCGAAGCGTTATACAAAATCGGCACATAATGTCGAAAAGTGCGAATACTCAAATTGTGCTATTTTTTGTTTTTGTACGGCCTGGAAAACTATTCTGAATTTCGAATTAAATAGTGCTTGTGTGTATAAACATGCCCTGAACAAACCAATCACGTACATCGAAGCGTTATACAAAAATCGGCACATAATGTCGAAAAGTGCGAATACTCAAATTGTGCTATTTTTTGTTTTTGTACGGCCTGGAAAACTATTCTGAATTTCGAATTAAATAGTGCTTGTGTGTATAAACATGCCCTGAAAAAACCAATCACGTACATCGATGTAACGTATTTTTTTTCTTGTTGCACCAAGCCTAATAAATTAATAATAAAACAGATAAATTTTAAAGCATTTAATTCGTAAATATTCAGCCAATAAAAAGTAAAGTATAATATTCACAATAACACATAGAATCTAGGAGATTTATATTCTGTGGCTTGTTGCCAAGCGTAGTCCAGTTAATTATGAGCACTTTTGTTTCCAACGTCGAAGAATCAAGTCGCTTTTGTAGACTAGAGATAAAAGTCAAGATGGCTCGACTAAAACACGAGGCGTCTAATAGAGTCAGAAAGAAGAACTTGAGTTGAGAACATGGAACAATAAGACACATCATTTAAGACAGTTGGTATAGATTAATACAATAAATTAAACTAATATATTTCACTTTAGTGCAATATCTAATGGACATATCTACAACAACAATTTTCAATGTTAAATTATAATAAATTTTCGTCGCAGTAATTTAAAGCAGGCAGTTATGGTTTCGTTCTATCTATTTAATACGCCGTATAGAAATGGTTTATTATACAAAGAATCTTGGTACTTCAAACTTACAGATGATTAATACGCTGGAAAAATACAACAGCAGACGTCATGATTTTGCACCTGCAATTTATTTGGATACACGTGAGTGTTTGAAACTTTCCGTAACTTTGAAAGTATTATAAATTATTATGAGATTTCCTACGTTGATTATTAGAATAACACAAATTTAAAATAGTTTTTTAAAGTTAATAACACACCGAATAAATATTTAGTTTATCAGTTACTTGTACACGCATTCAATGTGTGTCAAGGTATTTAGAATGACAACTTGTGTCAGATAAAAATAGTATAGATTCTGTTTCCTAATCTAGACGCCAGATGCAGTCTTGATTTAATTTTCACATTTTGCTTAAAAACAATTCAGGTCATGTAAAACTTTTTATTGGTGCTGATATTCGTGTATATTTTTTGTGTAGACAACAGTTAAATTTGAGTAGTTGCGTTTTATGATCGTTATTTTTCTGATGATCAATCTTTGTTGTAAATGGTCAAGGAAGCGCTTCAATGATTATAGTAAAAATAAAATCTTGTGATATGAACAAATAAATTATGATATGTTTGCTTAAACTAAATTTTATAGAAATGATTAATTTATAAATATCTATTTAGAAGGTTAAACTTCACTAAAATTCTTTTTATAAAAAAATTAATGACAAGATAGTAAGCATATATATTGCAGTCACATGTATATATATCCGATTTCTACATATGAATAGAATTCATTTTGTTTCATTTGAATGAAGTTTTATTATTCTACATTTAAATTAAGAAAAAGAAAACTAGAGCAAACCCTCATTAAGTAAAAAGACAGAATAATGAAAATGAATCCCTTTAGTATTTCACAGATGTTTAAAATTATTTACTCTATTTTTGGCATATGCTTTTGAGGACACAAATGGTGTCCATGTGGTGTTTTTGTTTGTTCACAGGTAAAGCTGAGACAACTGTTTGACATCTGGTGGTTGAGGTTTTGGTAAGTGTGTGATAAAGAGTGAAATTCAAATTTTATGGCTATGATAGTGGTGTTAAGATAAGGTTTCCGCATTCCCCTTATACAAACACAGTTAAATTTTGTTGGCACTTGTATTAAAAATACGGTGGCGCCTATTAAAAATATTTTTGGTCGATTATCCACCCATGACCCATGCTCATGATCTACCCAGAGCTAACACTCTACTAGCCGTTTAACCCTAAGAGTTTTCTTTGTCTAAAGCCGTTTTCCATCTGACATTACCCTGGGCTTGGAGTATAAAGAAGAAAATCTCGACCTAGTGATATCAGATTAAATATAGAGAGTTTTAGTATATAGCTGATAGTCACGAGGATAAAGGGTAATAAACTTACAAAAGCTTATAATTACCCCGTTTTTTTTATTACTATTACACTTGCGCTCGCAACGTGGGGCTGGAATTTCATTTAGAAGCTGGAATTTCATTTAGAAGCTGGAAATTCATTTAGAGGCTGGAAATTCAGTTAGAGGCTCGAATAATTTCACTTAGAGGCTGGAACATTTAGTAGTTATTTTCATCACACTTATATACACCGACTGAGGTTTGCTTTGATATTAGTAACGTCTTCTTTTAGTTTCATTTTTGTTAAAGTTTGTTACAGTTTATAGTGAGTTCTTCTTTATATAGTTAGGACATTCGTTTGTTTGAGATTTCATCTTCAAAAATTTTATAATTGAGTTACGTTAGAGGTATTCAGATATTTAATTATGGCAGAAACTTATAGCATCGTACATTTACTTAAAAATGAACTAGAATATGAATTGAACATTAGAGGCATTGAAAATTTAAGACCAGTTTCAGATAAAAGGAAAATTTTAGCAAGGTTGTTGGCCAAAGAAACAGATAAACCCGGTTGTTTGATAGATCCTTCAAGTTATAAAGTAGATTTCAAAGTAGAGAAAGAAGAGATTGAGTCTAGTATAGAGTCAGTTAAAAATGTTTTGTTAGAATTTATGGATGATCCCGCTGAGTCAATTTTTAAAAGGATAAGGTCAAGATTAGTACATCTTACAGGTAGAATTCAACGGTTAAAGCTCCCTAAAGAAAATTTTGAGGAAATTGTGTTATTTAAAAATGAAAGTTTGGCTACTATTCTTGTTGTGGAAGCAGATCTGCATGAGAAATTAAATAAGGATACGAGTTCAAATCATAAAGATATTAATATAAATCCTATTGCAGCATCTAATGTGCCCATTCCAACGGTTACATATGTCACACAGTCAGTCCCTATTGGATCTTGGTCGATAAAATATTCAGGAAACCCATCTCTTATATCAATTTTTAGAAAACATTAGTGACATTGCACAGTCTCGAAAGGTATCTGAAATGGAATTGTTTAATTCTGCAGTTGAATTGTTTACTGGTGATGCCTTAGTATGGTATCGTTGCGTTCGTAGTTCATTAACAGATTGGAGTTCGTTGGTTAGCAGACTAAAGGAAGATTTCTTGCCAGCACATCCTGAAGACGATATTTGGGAAAAATCAAAATAGATTACAGAGGAATGGTGAATCAGTTGTATTGTTCATTGCTAATATGGAAAATTTGTTTAACCGATTACCTATTATTCCTGCAGAACACACTAAAGTTAGAATAGTCAAGAAAAATTTATTGCCATATTTCATTCAACATCTTGCTCTTACAGAGATAGAGGATATTAGTACGTTAGTTAAACTGTGTAAGAAGTTAGAAGAAGCTTCTTTAAGTAAACATAAGTCTGTTTCAGTTGCACCATATAGTCACAAGCAGCCTATTAATTATTTTAATCCACGTTTTAGAAACAAAACCCCTAGTTCATTTCAGAATGCTTCAAGTCGTGTTTATACCACTACATCTTCACATTCCCCAGTACAAGTTCTTAATTCTGCTACCCCAATCACAGAAAAGAGTGGAGTAGGTAACTCATTTATTAAGCATAAATTGGTATGTCGGAATTGTTCACGTTATGGACATACTTTCAGTGTCTGTAGATCTTTCAAGAGATTATTTTGTTATGGTTGTGGTCGTAAAGGAGTGACTAGTATCACTTGTCCGTCGTGTCCAACTCAACGAGTAGAGGAACAGAAGTTGAGTAGCGAAATTCCTGTTTCTAGATAAAATGATAAAGTTATTTGATATGGATGTTACGAGTTTATTTGATTTTGGATGTATTACATCGATAATAGATTCATCTTTCAGTCTTATTAGTTATATTAGTTGTTCGATTAATGGTACACTAGTTTTTACTGTTGAAATATAGTTTGAAGATTGCTCTTGTGCATGAGCACGTTTTGGTTTAGTTTGATTGGTTTTGAGTAGCAATTTTTATGGTCGCGTTACAACGTAGTATGTTGAGTTAAGTTAGATCTGTGCGAGACTTGTTGTGGTTCATCGTGTAGCGTTATGTTAGTCTAGACGAAACTCCGGAAGGGTTGGTCGCTCAGCGTTATGTCAGTCTATGCGAGGGTCGTGGTAAGTTTGTCGCTTTAGCAGTTTTGGCATCGTCACTTGAGATTATTTGAAGTCGGTTATGATGTGATTCGTTTTGCTTATTTAGTTTGTCAGTCTAGATGAGACTCAGAGAAGAGTTTGTCATTCTAGCAATTTTGTTTATAAGTCTAGGTGAGGCTCATAGAGGAGCTTGTCATACTAGCAAATTTATGCGTTGTGAAGCACTTTAGTTTATATCGACAGTTTGATTATGGGTAGAGTAAGCGTGTACCAGAACATTTATTAATAGTTATCATGAAGTAAAGTAGAAAATAATTTCGTATTCAAATTCCCCCTTTTTCATTTATCCGTATCTTCAAATTTAAGTCTAAGAAAATGTTTAGTATCGATGAAGATGTTAAGAATGTTTCTGATCCTTAAGTACTTCTAATTATAGTTGATGTCAGTAGTAATTCTTTTTGGTCCATGTTTTAAATTCTTAAGTAGGACAAGATTAAAGTTAGTGAAATTTTGTTTGATTTGTTTAAAGTAATTTTTGTTTTAGTAGTAATAGAGCTTAATATGTTTGTTGATTTAGATGTTGCATGTGTTAAATGATAATTTTTGATGACGACAAAGATGTGTTAAATGACGACAGAGATGTGTTAAATGACGACAAGGATATGTTTATGGATTTTGAATGATGATATGTTTTTTTTTTTTTGAGGTTTTTGAGAGTGCAGCATATGCTTAGAGATGTTGCAAATATGTAGAGATGAATATGTATTCAGTGAGGAGGTACGTATTCAGTTATGAGGTACATGATAGAGATTATAGAGAGTGTTTGGTAAAGTATTGAGTATAGTTATATAGTTAGAGTGTGATAGAGTATTAAGCATTAAAGGTATGCTTGAGTTTTGATTTAGTAGTTTGAGACTAGGCCTGATGTGCTTATTTTTTATTGAGAGTGTACATGAGCTAAGAGAGTTCATGAAGAGTTTTTTTTGTGAGTTGCTGGTGGATGTCTCCCAGTGGGCTCAGGGTATGATTTGTTAGTGGTTTTGGAGTTCTTTGGTGATGAATCACTGATGTTGTAGAATTTTTGAGAGATATGGTTGAGTCTGTAGCATAGTAGTCGTACAGATAATGTTGTGAGGTGCTCACTCAAAGATCAAAGGTATCTTGTTGATGAATAAGTATTGTTAATACTTTGTCTGTTTCTCGAGTATTAGAGATTTGTTTCGTGAATGGACTTCGTAAATAACAGCTTTTGGTACTTGTTAAATTCATCGATTAGTTTAAATGTAATTAGCACTTGGAAAGTTATGTACATAAATCCTTAAGACAGATATAGTAAATTAGAGAAGAGTATTCGTTGTACAGATTTTTGTTTAATAGTAATTTTGTTATACATTCGATTTTGTTTATTATAGTTCTAATTTATAGAAAAATATTTTTCGCTTCAGGTAAAATTTTTTTATTTTGATATGGTTGTTGCGTTTGTAACTATAGATGACATGCATCCACTGAGTGTTAGATTCCCCTAAATATTCTTAACTGATTGACGTATATACTGATTATGACTTCCCGAATTTGTCCCTTTATAGGCGTGTAGTACGCGCAGTTACTAATCACTCAATCCCATGCATTAATCAATTAGTGAATGATTCTGATTTTTTTGTTAAACTCATCGTTAGTTATAGTTAAAGTTTGTGCTGTTTTGTTGTGAGTTGTAAGAGGTTTATACAGTTAATAAGAGTAATTTTGAAGTTTCAGTCGAAAATTTTTTTTAGAAAAAATTCTTCCATACCTCGAATTTTTTCTCTTGGGAAGAGGCTGTGTAACGTATTTTTTTTCTTGTTGCACCAAGCCTAATAAATTAATAATAAAACAGATAAATTTTAAAGCATTTAATTCGTAAATATTCAGCCAATAAAAAGTAAAGTATAATATTCACAATAACACATAGAATCTAGGAGATTTATATTCTGTGGCTTGTTGCCAAGCGTAGTCCAGTTAATTATGAGCACTTTTGTTTCCAACGTCGAAGAATCAAGTCGCTTTTTGTAGACTAGAGATAAAAGTCAAGATGGCTCGACTAAAACACGAGGCGTCTAATAGAGTCAGAAAGAAGAACTTGAGTTGAGAACATGGAACAATAAGACACATCATTTAAGACAGTTGGTATAGATTAATACAATAAATTAAACTAATATATTTCACTTTAGTGCAATATCTAATGGACATATCTACAACAACAATTTTCAATGTTAAATTATAATAAATTTTCGTCGCAGTAATTTAAAGCAGGCAGTTATGGTTTCGTTCTATCTATTTAATACGCCGTATAGAAATGGTTTATTATACAAAGAATCTTGGTACTTCAAACTTACAGATGATTAATACGCTGGAAAAATACAACAGCAGACGTCATGATTTTGCACCTGCAATTTATTTGGATACACGTGAGTGTTTGAAACTTTCCGTAACTTTGAAAGTATTATAAATTATTATGAGATTTCCTACGTTGATTATTAGAATAACACAAATTTAAAATAGTTTTTTAAAGTTAATAACACACCGAATAAATATTTAGTTTATCAGTTACTTGTACACGCATTCAATGTGTGTCAAGGTATTTAGAATGACAACTTGTGTCAGATAAAAAAATAGTATAGATTCTGTTTCCTAATCTAGACGCCAGATGCAGTCTTGATTTAATTTTCACATTTTGCTTAAAACAATTCAGGTCATGTAAAACTTTTATTGGTGCTGATATTCGTGTATATTTTTTGTGTAGACAACAGTTAAATTTGAGTAGTTGCGTTTTATGATCGTTATTTTTCTGATGATCAATCTTTGTTGTAAATGGTCAAGGAAGCGCTTCAATGATTATAGTAAAATAAAATCTTGTGATATGAACAAATAAATTATGATATGTTTGCTTAAACTAAATTTTATAGAAATGATTAATTTATAAATATTTATTTAGAAGGTTAAACTTCACTAAAATTCTTTTTATAAAAAAATTAATGACAAGATAGTAAGCATATATATTGCAGTCACATGTATATATATCCGATTTCTACATATGAATAGAATTCATTTTGTTTCATTTGAATGAAGTTTTATTATTCTACATTTAAATTAAGAAAAAGAAAACTAGAGCAAACCCTCATTAAGTAAAAAGACAGAATAATGAAAATGAATCCCTTTAGTATTTCACAGATGTTTAAAATTATTTACTCTATTTTTGGCATATGCTTTTGAGGACACAAATGGTGTCCATGTGGTGTTTTTGTTTGTTCACAGGTAAAGCTGAGACAACTGTTTGACATCTGGTGGTTGAGGTTTTGGTAAGTGTGTGATAAAGAGTGAAATTCAAATTTTATGGCTATGATAGTAATGTTAAGATAAGGTTTCCGCATTCCCTTATACAAACACAGTTAAATTTTGTTGGCACTTGTATTAAAAATACGGTGGCGCCTATTAAAAATATTTTGGTCGATTATCCACCCATGACCCATGCTCATGATCTACCCAGAGCTAACACTCTACTAGCCGTTTAACCCTAAGAGTTTTCTTTGTCTAAAGCCGTTTTCCATCTGACATTACCCTGGGCTTGGAGTATAAAGAAGAAAATCTCGACCTAGTGATATCAGATTAAATATAGAGAGTTTTAGTATATAGCTGATAGTCACGAGGATAAAGGGTAATAAACTTACAAAAGCTTATAATTACCCCGTTTTTTTTATTACTATTACATCGAAGCGTTATACAATAATCGGCACATATTGTCGAAAAGTGCGAATACTCAAATTGTGCTATTTTTTTGTTTTTGTACGGCCTGGAAAACTATTCTGAATTTCGAATTAAATAGTGCTTGTGTGTATAAACATGCCCTGAAAAAATCAATCACGTACATCGAAGCGTTATACGAAAATCGGCACATAATGTCGAAAAGTGCGAATACTCAAAATTCGCTATTTTTTGTTTTTGTACGGCCTGGAATTTAATTCAAATAGTGTTTGTGTGTATAAACATGCTCTGAAAAAATCAGTAGCGTACGTCATAGCGTTGTACAAAAATTGTCAACTGGTGACAAAAAGTGCCAACATTCAATATATTTTGCAAACTTTTTTTATTTACAAAATTTATGTTAATAACATGTTTATAGCAATTTAATTAATATCTGTTTCTAGTTAACGAATAACTTCTTATTTTATGCTTAAAAATTAATATTGTGTCAACTTGATTGGGTCCACTGTAATGTTGATGCTATTGCTACCGTTCGTATTGCTAGTTTCACATCCGTTAAATTTTTTAAATAAAAGTTTGTAGATAATTATCGACTTAGGGTTTTTGGTAACTGCAATGTACTTACCTCTTCTTACTTAGCCTGCGTACAACGGCAGCTAGACAAAAGTGTTGCAACATCAATGTGAGATTTTTTATCACCGTCAAGAAAGCATTTGTTCAAGAACCTACAGCAGCATAAAGATTTTTAACTGCCCGGTTGGGTTTAAAATAGTTAAATCCACGCAAACCAACGCTTGAAAATTAATGTGGATCCAATTTAACGAATGAACTATAAAACTGCTTCACAATAACACTCACGTAAAACTCATTATTGCATAACAACAATTTTATAAGTATATGTATAGTACTCAAAGATCCCAATTTATCGAATTAAAGATTAAGTAAGTCATTTAACTACAAAAAATATTGAATAATTGAACACTTCTCCAAACATGAAAGCAAACATTTATTAAAATAGGGTACGTAGTGTAAAATAGAAAAAATATGCAAACTACGAAATAAAACGTATCAATTTCTACGCATTTTCGATTACCTGATTAAACGTTAAACGGTCACGGATGAGCAATCTATCGTACAGTCTGTAGTACGTTTGCAATTGGTTTGACAGTTTCAACGATAATTGTAGGTTAGTAGGGTTGTGGCACAAACTGTAGTGCGATGCGAAATATTAGCCGTATGCTAAATCTAACGTACAACCAGCTTACAGAACAAGCTACAACGTGTTGAGGCTGCAATGATCGTTGTAGAGCGAACTTATTTTATTTTAATGATAATTTAGAACAATAATAATGAACACGGTTTCAAATTAAAAATATTTGGGAATCGTTTATACAAATGTATAGAGAACATATCTGCCGGGATATTATTACGTACCTAGACGTAACCGGAAGGGGCGTAAAAATTTATAAGAAACGCACGGGTCTGACAGAAAGAGAAAGGATGATTAAAGTGAGCACCCGCACGAAAAACCAAAAAAGTAGAACCAAAGAAACAGAAATACCAGGCTAATTACCAAACGTGGAGAGTGGGGGGGGGGATTCACATAAATACCAAAAAGCACATCGCCAACGATTTTCTAATAACAATAAGAACAAATTAATAATTCTATCCGAACAAGCAAAAAAAATATATTAAGAGTTACTATTTAAAACAAACAACTATATTATACTGACAATTTAGTACTTTAGATACAAAGTGCGCATTTCGTATTTTACATTAAAAAAAAATCAATCAGTAAAGAAAAGAAAACTTGTGAGTTGTTTGGACAAACATTTTTAAAATTGTACATCGCATCTATAGAACGATTCTAATATCGATTTACCGCATCAAACAATGGTCCTACAGTTTCAAGTTTCTTTTCACTCAACTACACCAAACGCTGATAAAAAATAATTCCTTGATATACACAAAAATAAACAAATTATTTACCTCCATGTGTCGAGTTACTTAGCTTGCACATCATCGGAAGTGAATTAGCACAACATCGCCACGATAGTCGGAATCCATTTACTCTGTTATTATGACGGCAACAGAGATCTACAGGTAAAAGCAGTTGATCTGTGGAAAAGAACAGCCGGGCCTACGAAAAAAAAAATTGACCCACAGCTTAAAGCAAAAAAGAGAATTTTATTAGTATGGGTAAGCGTGGAAGAACTTACCGATGCACTACTTGTCGAAAAAAATACATGCATCGCTCTTGAAGTACTAGGACGAATAATGTAGAAAATACCTCAAAGTACAAGCTGCAGAATCAAATTAAATTCGTTTAATAACAAGAATTCAAAATTCAATCCCCGCGTTATCAAACACACAAATGTGATTAGAAACTCGACACAAGCTTTATCGGTGAAGAACGGTTCATTATTTCAACGAGTCTTTAGATAGGAGTAGTATAAGAAGTAATTATGCTCTATAGAAATATGCATCACGCCGGCGGATACTTAAAACGAAATACCGACTATGTAACGTAGAGCGGAAACTTTCTAATTTCCAGCAAATGGGTTTAAATGAAATTATAATAAAGCGTATTTATTGCAGGAAGGTCTGATATACAGTGTTGTTTGAGTATTGAAAGCAGAATCTATGAGAATGGGTAATGAAAGAAAAAGGGCACGCTTTAATACATCGTTGGAAAGTGAACGTAACAACGAAAGGTAAATCCTGTAAAATAAACAAAATGTTAGCTAAAGGGACCGTTCCGTTACCTGTGACACAACTTGAATATATTGTAACATATATTTTGATGTGATTTATAAATACGTAGATTCTTTGGTTTACCAATTATTTATTTCAGTCATTAGCTTTTAATATTAATAGCAAGACAGTCATTGACGATATAATTCAATTAGGTGTGGAGTGTTATTTAAAATGCATAATATAGGCTCATGTTCTAATGATTGGTCGTCAACTCGAAGAACCCTTGTTCTCGGTGTTAATTGTACTCTTTGGATGTTGTAAGATACCGGAAATGAGCACAATCACGTCAAAAAATAATTTATTATTAAAGGTGTTGATCAAACATTCTAAACGTGACGTTTCCATTGATATCTCAACAACGACTCGTTTATGTCGAACAATTACCAATATTACAATAAATGTGGAAGGGAGGCGTGAATGATTATGGAGTCCTAACATACCAAACGCCTTAAAATCTCAATATTAACACTAAAAGTATGAACACGACATAGTATTATAATATATAAGTAAATCAACATTCATTATAGTTTAGTTAAATATATTGTAGCTTAAGATATTTTATGAATACATAGTATAAGTATTGTTCCGTAACCGTGCATTATTTACAATTCCCCTTGTATATATCATAAAATACTCCTGCATACTTAATCGATTTTTATACATTATCCCTACCTACATAAAACTAACCAAAACCAAGGAACAGATAAGAAACGAGAGTGTTCGAGCAACCTTCAAGCAATCAACACGCGTCCTCCAATATGACGTGCATATGGTCGCGTTAAAAGGCATACTCAGTAAATAAATGTTACATTTGAAGTGCGTGATAAGTGAACATTGAATCAACAGACAATCCATCATCAAGTGTAAGCCGTTTCACCACTTCAAACAACAAGAATATAGTCGAAACTACACCACATGTCAAATCAAGGTTGGTTATCCTATCATTATACTAAAAAACAATCTGTTATATTTATTATCTGATTATCCACTATTTTGCTGGTCATTTAGACTATTAACCTTTCATTCAATAATCATACACAAGTCTACACCAAGCCTAGCATTGTTTTCAAATACGCACGCGCCATCTTTGGTCGCTTCGACAGCCAAATTCTGTTACCACTCTAAGGAAATACTTACAGTCCACATCTAATTTTCTATTTTTAAAATAACAAACACTATCATATTTTACATCTAGCCTGTTTAATCCCTTTAGTGGTCGTTGAAAGAATGCATAATTATTAATACTAATTACTCAGATTAATTCAATTATTGTGTTATTTCAGCCATTTGAATGCAGCATAAACAGCGTGTATTTATATATAGTCGTTTTTAACTTTACCGTACGTAGAATCGAATTTTACAACAATTTAAAAATAGTAAAGTTCTTATTGTTGTGTTTATAGCCTTGCAAACATATGTTCTATGCTTGATTGTATTATAAAAGGCCGTGCTTATTTATCTACAATCGACTAAACTTGAGTATCCAACACCTGTTAATACGTGATTGCGTTCAAATTCTGAATATTCACATTTTTTAAACTCAGATAACAAAATTTACGACTTTGTAAAACTTTCGTTAAAAGAATTTTATTTCTTATTAAATTATAAACAAATCTTTATTTCATAATGAGTACCAAACGAGCGAACATTGCAAACTTGCAATTGTTAAAATCACGCTTACAGGAGACATTTGAACTCTCAGAAACACTTGATAACGAAAGGTCGCTTATACCCCTGTTTAAAATTAGGTGTAAATTTGTGGATGATATATACTCCCAGATTACAGAAACGTATCTATTGCTGGTTCCTTCAGCCTCTGAAGTCGAAAAAGAAACATACGAAAATATGCGGAAGTCTATTGATTTCCAATATTTTTCTATTTTAACAAAATATGAATCTTTAAAAAATCCAGGAGAAACCAGCAATAATACTGTTGCTTCATCTTTGCCTTTAAACGGATTTCAATCAAATCCAAACATTCGTTTACAGCCGCTTACGTTAACTACATTTGGCGGTAATTATAAAACTTGGCAAGGTTATATTGATTTGTTTAATGCATTAGTGCATAACAATTTATCTTTATCTGACATAGAACGCCATAATTATTTAATTGGTTCACTGGTAGGGGAACCCTTAAATTTGATTAAATCCATCCCTTTGACAGCGGGTGGATATCGGGTCGCATACTGCGCGTTAATTGAGCGCTACTCCAATATCCGCCGCCAAGCCACGGCACATTGGCATGCCATAAAAAATTATCCGCCTATACGATCGGAAAATCCTAAAGAATTACGTAAACTGTTAGATAAGTTTTCAGAAAATCTAGCCATTCTTGGTACTCTTAATTTTGATACTTCCTCTTGGGATTTTATTTTAGTAGATTTACTATTTGAAAAAATCGATCCTCAATCGCGAAAGCGTTTTGAGCTAGAAAACAACAGTAA
This sequence comes from Platerodrilus igneus, assembly GCA_036346225.1. NCBI lineage: Eukaryota > Metazoa > Arthropoda > Insecta > Coleoptera > Lycidae > Platerodrilus > Platerodrilus igneus. The sequence goes on along the minus strand of JARFIW010000229.1, from coordinate 73,590 downwards.
TGAAATTCTTACGTTAGATAGCTTAAAATGTTTTTTATCTAAACAATGTGCAGCATATGAAACTATTGCTAGTACATCATTTAATGCGCCTTTTGTAGGTACGCAAAAACATTTCAAACCCGCAACGGGAACATATCAACATTTTCAAGCAAATGAAGGTGTACGCCCCAAGGTAACATTTCACATTGCTTCTGTTAACAAATCTAATACATTCGCGGCTTTAAAAGAACCCGAAAACTGTATTATTTGTCAACAAAATCATCGCGTTTTTAGATGCAATTTGTTTTTGTCTATGACGCCTTCTGATCGTTACCGAACGGCAAAAAACGCAAATTTGTGCATCAATTGTCTTCGTAGTAACCATAACACCTTAAATTGCAAATCTAGTTCTTTTTGTAAAAGCTGTAATCAACGCCACCACACGTTATTACACGTTACAAAAACGGTACAATCAGCTGTTAAATCTGACTCACAGTCAAATAATTTACAGCAACCTACAGTTGCACACAATAATGCGGAGGAGCACGCCTTTGTAGCTACCAATGCTTTTTCATCTTTATGTAATTCAGAAAATGGTATTACAGTTATACTATCTACCGCGGTTGTAGAAATAAAAGACGCCTCTGGCAATTTTCATCAAATACGCGCAAGCTTCTTGCTTCTTGCGTGACAGCTGCGTACGAAAATTTTCTCTTTCTCGTCGCTTTTCACAAGTACCAATTTTTGGCCTCGCGCAAACAGAAGCTTCTTCAAATCGTGACGCCACTAATTGTATTATTCGTTCACGTTATGATACAAACCTTGAAATAAATGTAGAGCCATTTATACTTTCAAATATATGTTCCAACCTACCTAACACCACGTTACGTAGCGATTGGAAACACTTAACAGGATTGCATTTAGCCGATCCTAATTGGCACCTTTCCACTCCTGTAGACATGCTCTTAGGAGCTGACGTATATCCTTCCGTTGTAAGCGAAGGTTTGATTCATGGCGGGCATCAGTAGCCATCTACAATCAATACAATATTTGGTTGGACACTGATAGGTCCAGTCCCACAAACTCAGCAATTACCAGCGGTAAGATCATTCTTTATCACTGCCGAACATTCTATTAATAAAACTTTAAAACAATTTTGGTAAATTGAAGAACCGCCTTCAAAACCCATAATTACAAAAGACGAGGAAACAGCTAATGAAATTTTTAAGAAAACACACACGCGCGACATCGACGGTCGCTTTTGTGTAAACTTGCCTTTTAAAACGGCACCCCCTAAATTTGAAAATTCGCGCGCGATAGCGTTGAAACGTTTAATTTCTCTTGAATACAGACTTGCTAGAAGGCCCGAATTACATAAATCATATTCGGAATTTATGCGAGATTATTTAGAAAGTGGTCACATGACTGCCTTAATTTCTCCGCCTATTTCAGACGATTGCTATTTTATTCCGCATCATCCAGTATTTAAAGAGGAAAACGGTAATTCTAAATTACGTGTTGTATTTGATGCGTCTGCTAAAACGTCAAGTGATGTATCTTTAAATGATACGCAACTTGTAGGACCTAAACTACAAAATGAAATTATTTCAGTTTTAATGAGATTTCGTTTACATCAATTCGTATTCACCTGTGACATAAAGCAAATGTTTAGACAAATAAATATTTTTGAAAATCATAAAAAATATCAGTTAATTCTATGGAGGTTTTCGCCAAACGACCCACCTATAACATATCAGTTGAACACGGTTACATACGGCGTAGCTTCTTCTCCTTACCTGGCAATTCGTTCACTTCAAGAACTAGCTCACGAAGTTGTTTTAAAGTATCCTCTTGCCTCAATGGCTATTGATAACAAGTTGAAAATGCAAGGCATTGTCGCAACGAACTTCCAAATGTAGACTTACTTTAAAACAATTTATGTATCGCACATTAATTTTGGACCTATTTGAAATTTTTGATAAAATTAATTCCCGGGGGTATCCGTGGTCAGATTTTGTGGGGGTACCATATTTCGACTCAGCTATGTTAGGGGAGTCCAAATATGTATCGCACATTAATTTTGGACCTATTTGAAATTTTTGATAAAATTAATTCCCGGGGGGTCGGGTATCCGTGGTCAGATTTTGTGGGGGGTACCATATTTCGACTCAGCTATGTTAGGGGAGTCCAAATATGTATCGCACATTAATTTTGGACCTATTTGAAATTTTTTTTTTCCCGACGGAATATCGCGTGGGCACGGCGCCCCCGTGGCCCGATTTTAACTGACATCAAAACTTAAGCTCTGGACACCGAGCTGAATCGATTGATGTATCACACATTGATGTCCGACCATTAGAAAGGCCTCGGACGGACGGACAGACGGACGACAAATCGATTTCATAAACGAACGAAGTTCGTTGAAAATCTCTACGTTGATGATTTTGCATGTGGATCAGACACGATTGATGATCTCATAGCATTACGTCATCAATTAGTAGATCTTTTACATTCCGGCGGATTCCAACTTCGTAAATGGAATTCGAATCATCCATTGCTACTTAAAGATATCCCTGAAGAACATCGTTTGTTTCAAAATCAAGATTTTTCAAAGGATGCAGGTGTCAAGATACTGGGCCTCCAATGGCAGGCCTCAGATGATACATTTTTATTTATCGTCAAACCATTAAACCCTTCATGCACAAAACGTGCGATTTATCAGACATCGCGAAGATTTATGACCCACTTGAAATTTTAGGTCCTTTGTCACTCTTTGCTAAAAAACTAATACAGCATTTGTGGCTGTTAGGATTAGATTGGGACAGTATACCACCCGATGAAGTTTGTTCTCAATGGCAACAATTTCGGCATGAACTTCCACTCTTATCTTCATTAAAAATACCACGATTTCTAAATAATGGCATCTCGGCTTCCTGCCACCTACACGCCTTTTGCGATGCTAGTGAGGTTGGTTACGCTAGTGTCATTTACTTCAGATTTTGTTTCCCCAATGGAAAAATTTCTAGTAAATTGGTATTTTCGAAAACAAAGGTGGCACCTATCAAACGACTGTCCTTGCCGAGGTTAGAGTTGTGTGCTGCGGTGCTACTAGCAGATTTAGTTCAATTTGTTCTTGCTACATATGGCGAGAATTATGCGATCACCGACGTCTTCACATGGAGCGATTCCATGGTAGCTTTGGCGTGGGTCCGGTCACCACCGTATAAATGGAAAACGTTCATTGCAAATCGGGTTACGCACATACAAGAAGTTATATCGCCTACTTCTTGGCGGTACGTTAATTCCAAATGCAACCCCGCTGATCCAGCTTCACGCGGCTTGCTTCCAAACGATCTTCTTTCATGTTCGCTTTGGTGGGCGGGTCCTGATTGGCTTAGCTTACCAGTCGAGAATTGGCCCACCGAGCCAATCCGACAACCTATACAATCAATTATAAATTCTGAAAGCAAGAAAATTGCACTCATTGTTCAAATGGAGGAGCATTTCATAGATAGACTTTTAATACAATTTTCTTCGTTAAGAAAAATTCAAGGTATCATTACTTACTGTTTTCGCTTTGGAACTATTTAAAAAATTAGTCCGGTAGGACCTCCGACTGCAGAGGAGCTTCAAAAAGCACTTAACTTTATTACTAAACATGTTCAGTCAACATCGTTTAAAGCGGAAATACAATTAATTAAAAACAAAAATAAACTTTCTAAATCGTTTCGAAAATTATCACCATTCATTGATTCCGCAGGTATTTTACAAGTAGGAGGAAGATTAGGTCATTCAACACTTCCGTATTCTGAAAAACATCCTGCATTATTACCGAAAAACCACCGTTTTCTGAGTTGTTAATCAATCAAATTCATGAACAATATTTTCACCCGGGAATTAACAACACCACTTATCTCTTGCAACAACAATTTTGGATTGTCTCTTCAAAACGAGCAATCAGACATTACTTATCTAATTGTAATCAATGTTTTAAAACAAACCCCAAACCGGTGATACCGCCCATGGGTGACTTACCACAATTTAGAATAAACCAATTAAAACCATTCAGTTGTGTTGGTGTGGATTACGCCGGGCCTCTTACAATAAAATCAAGTAATCTTCGAAAAGCAAAACTCCTTAAGGCATACATATGTTTGTTTGTATGCTTTTCGACGAAAGCAGTTCATCTTGAACTTGCATCAGATTTATCAGCCGATTCTCTTCTGACAGCCTTACGTCGCTTTATTGCTCGGCACGGGCGCTGTTCCACTATTTTTAGCGATTGTGGGACCAATTTTATCGGAGCTAGTCGCATTCTTGTCAGTCTTACGCGCACTGCTGCTGAACAAGAAAATATCAAATGGTTATTCAACCCTTCTTCTGCACCCCATTTTGGCGGACTGTGGGAGAGCGGAGTAAAATCTGTAAAGACACACCTTTTGCGCATCATTGGAAACCAGGTTTTTACCTATGAAGAACTAATCACAACCTTAATACAAATAGAATCGCTCCTTAATTCACGGCCTCTATGCAGTTTAAGTAGCGACCCTAATGATCTACAATCTCTCACTCCTGCGCATTTTTTAACAATGGAGCCGCCGGCTGCGCCTCCAATGCATGATTTAACACATTTAAATATCAATCGTTTATCACGTTGGCAATTGGTGCAGCGTTTGCACCAAGATTTCTGGTCTAGGTGGCATAAGGAGTATTTACATGAGCTCTATCAAAAATGCAAGTGGAATAACCATAACAAATTAGTTGGTAATCTAAACGGTACACTTGTGCTTATCAAAGATTCTGTTTTGCCTTCACTCTAGTGGCAGTTGGGCAGAATAATTAACACATTTATTGTTTGAGTAGCCGAAGTTAAGACTAACCAGGGTACATTAGAGCGTCCTCTGGTGAAATTATGCATTCTTCCTAACCAATAATACTTCAATGTATATTATAAGCCATTGCCCGGCTCAAAGGGCTATTTTTTAATTTTCTTTTTCTTTTGCATTTTACGCAACATTCATTTTATTTTTCATTTAAGATTGAACCAATTTCAATTTCAATTTTTTTTTTACCGTTCTTTAAAAAGGGCCTATAACTGAGGCTTTTTGGTGGGCGGTATGTTCCGTAACCGTTCATTATTTACAATTCCCCTTGTATATATCATAAAATACTCCTGCATACCTAATCGATTTCTATACATTATCCCTACCTACATAAAACTAACCAAAACCAAGGAACAGATAAGAAACGAGAGTGTTCGAGCAACCTTCAAGCAATCAACACGCGTCCTCCGATATGCCGTGCATATGGTCGCGTTAAAAGGCATACTCAGTGAATAAATGTTACATTTGAAGTGCGTGATAAGTGAACATTGAATCAACAGACAATCCATCATCAAGTGTAAGCCGTTTCACCACTTCAAACAACAAGAATATAGTCGAAACTACACCACATGTCAAATCAAGGTTGGTTATCCTATCATTATACTAAAAAACAATCTGTTATATTTATTATCTGATTATCCACTATTTTGCTGGTCATTTAGACTATTAATCTTTCATTCAATAATCATACACAAGTCTACACCAAGCCTAGCATTGTTTTCAAATACGCATGCGCCAAGTATTATATATGGAATAGATAATTATCATGTATATATTAGTATAAAAATATAGAGCATAGAAATACGTATGTAGTCAAATTGATAAAAATAATACAACGTATTATAAAAATAAGTTTAGGAACTCATAGAATTGAAGTTTGTCATAATTCAAACAATGTGAAATTGTTATACATAAAATGATACAAAAACTACATTAATGATTAACATTCTTCTTCAGGTTCTACAGGAAGAACGCATATGTTATTCACTGGACGCTTAAATACGCCGTTTAAATACCTTACAGTCACTACACGTACAGTATTGTCTCTTTCTAGATGCAATTCAATGATCCGTCCTAATTTCCAATTAGAATGAGGTAATAATGACCAAGGAACCATTTTTGATAGGATTGATGTCGCGTTGCCATTTATGGCGTCGTTGAAGTCGAGATATGATGGACCAACGTTGCTGTTAATGTTCGCTTGATTAAAAAGTGAGCCGGAGTCAACGCTTGTAAGTCATTAGGATATGAGGAATGAGGCGTCAAAGGACGATAATTTAAAATGGATTCAATTTGTGTTAAAACTGTATGTAAATCGTCGTAAGTTAAGCTTGCGTGAGAAATTACTCTAGTAAAATGATATTTTGCGCTTTTGATTGTCGATTCCCAAAAAGGGCATTAGGAGGAATAAAGTGCCAATTTATACCCTAATCGATAGCGCAACCTACAATATATTCATAATTTTCCTTGAGATGTAAAAATTTTTTTTAATTCTGTATTAGCGCCTTGAAAAGTTGAACCATTATCACTAAATACGTGCAATGGTTTTCCTCGTCTGGATGTGAATCTTTTAAAATCTGTGAGAAACGCGGCTGTAGTCAAAGAAGTTATGGGTTCTATATGTATTGCCTTTGTTGTAAAACGAATAAAAATACTTATGTAACATTTTGTTATTTTGCTACGTCTACCATGTTTGTCTTTAATTAATAGAGGGCATCCGTAGTCCACGCCGGTAGTATGAAATGGGGGCATTGCTGTGACCCGTAATTTGTGCAACTCACCCATGATTAGGTTTTCCGTTATGGAATTGTACTTGCAACATGTTAAGCATTTTTTCACCATATATTTCATAATATTTTTTCTTGAAATGGGCCAATATGTTTTCCTTATTGTGCATAATAATCAATTTGAACCTGCATGTAGTAACAGGTGATGCTGATTTTTAAAAATTAATTTGGTTAAAATGTGATCCCTTGGTAATAAAATAGGATGACACTTGTCAAAATTAAAACTGGAGATTTTTAGTCGGTTACCTACTCTTATTAAACTTTTTTCATCAAATGATTGACGTTAAACTTAATAAGTTACTTTTACCTTGGATGGGTCTGCTTTGAATTAAATTTGCTTAATTCTTGGAGTATGTTTTAAATTAGAAAATTTGAGTCAAAATATATAACGCTTCATTCTGTTCGTCGATTGTTAATTAACGAATTTCCTTATTGTTGGGATTTTGACAACAATTAAATTTAAAGCGTATGCATAATACTGTAATACGTTTAGCTTTGTTAATGAAGAATATCTGTTAAAGAGTAAATTATAGTCTTGATTTATATATACAAAATTTTTTATAGCTACTCTTTGCCCTGGAATACTTTCGTGATGCAGATCATAATTTTCCGTTGAACAATGCTGAGAATGTTTTAAAAATTGTGGATCCTTCCACCAAAGTTGACAATTAATTAATTTGCTGAGCATTGCGCCGCGTGACACAACATCAGCTGGATTTTCCGAAAAATTGACAATACCATCGCTGACATTTGTTAACTCTTGAATTAAAAAGACTCTATTTGCGACAAATGTAGTCCAATTGCTGGGGCTTTAATTTAACCAATTAAGAACAATTTTAGGATAGCGCTAGCAATATTGTTGGGTAGAATTTAACCGTAAAATACCTTTTAATTTATTTAATAATTGTGCTAGTAAAACTGCAGCTAGTAGTTCTAGTCTAGGTAACGATATTGTTTTTAAAGGAGCTACCATAGATTCAGAAGCCACCAAATTTATTTCACGTTGGTTGTTAGCATTAATTGAAATTATGTATATAGACGCACCGTGTGCTTTTATTAAAGAGCCTGAAAAACTATGAATTTCATAAACTGTAGCGTGCGAAATCAAAACGTTTCTAAGAATTGCAAGTTGATTAATTAAAGGTAATTCATTTAAAAATTCAAACCATTGTGTGTAAATGTTATTAGGAACCGTACCATCCCAATTTAAATTCAAATCCATAACTCTTGAATTATAGTTTCGCAATTATAGTAATCGGAACTAAGAGCTAACAATTGAGCAGTAATTGCCAGAATGCTATGTTTTGAAACATTATTGGTAAACATTTCATCTCTTGTAACCGAATATAAAAAACAATCAATTGTTAGGTTCCACTAAATACCTAGTAATTTACTAACCAGAGTAACATTGAAATCTTCGCATTTTTTGAAAGTTGAGGTACCGTAAGTACCTAAAATGGTAAATAAATTATCTTTCACTTCTTTTAATTCGCTGATTGAATTAACACCGAACAATCCGTCAACAATCTAGTAATTTAATTTAATTTAATTATTTCGGCCTACTTGGGAAAAATATTTTTGTTGCGTTCTGCAATTTCATATAAACATTTAACTGCACAAGGAGCGGATGTCATTCCGAATGTGACCGTATTTAATTCATATATTTGTATCGGATCATTGAGATTTTTACGCCAAACAATTTACTGAAATCTCCGATGATCTGGGTGGAGCCAAATCTGGTGATACATCTGAGATATGTCTCCCATAAGTACTTACGTATATGTACACTGCGAAGCGTGTTATGATAGAAACTAAATCATCTTGAAGAGTGGGTCCTACAGATTGTAAAGAAATAATGGGTACCCCTGACTCTAAATTACATAAGCCATCAAATACAACTCGTAACGCGGTTGCACTGCTGGACTTTTTCGTTACTACATGATGAGATAAATAAAATAATTGTTGCGAATTTGAACTACTCAACGATATGTGACGCTGATTCATATAATCCTGAATGCTTTTGGTGTACAGCATTTTTAGTGCTTGATCGTCTTGAAATCGCTTTTCAAGTGATAAAAATTTTCCTACTGCCACTTCATAAGAATCACACAGCTTGTGTAAATTTTCCTTAAGTGAGAGTTTAACAATAAATTTGCGGTCGACCGCTTGTGTTTGTTACGGGTCTGCTTGACACTACAACATCAGGGGACAAAAGGATTGATATAATTAAGTTGAATAGCTCTAGTCGGCGAGGGGTGGGACTGATACAAGTAATAATTTGGGCGTTTAACAGCGAAGATGTAAGAAGCTTAATCTTGACAAAACTCAAAATCGAAGAAACCGACCCAAATGTAAGACTTTTAAAAACGAAAATGTATGACGAGATGGCATTAGATACCTAAATAAATGCACTACCCGAACGACTTTCAGATAAAATTAGATTTCAACATCCCCAAAACTTAGAAGAAGCAATGAACATGATAATCCAAGAAGAACAAGTAATGTACTATAGAAACCGACTATATAACCCCAACGCGAATAAAAGCTACACGCCAATGAAAACTATACAACCCGCAAGACAAATAAATCCACAACAAAAATTTAACCCATTCAATGCACAAACAAACCAAACGCGAACAAATACTCCACATTTTAATAACTCAAACTTTAACAACCAATACAAACAATTTTCAAAACCAACGTTTTACCCGAACTTTTCAAAACCCGCATATCAACCAACATTTAACTCGAACTTTTCAAAACCCGCATTTCAACCGAGATTCAATCAAAATATAAATCAACAAAGACCAACATTCAACGCGAATCCTAACAGAAACTCACCGATGATAAACACTAATAATCCCAATAACTATTACAAACCTACACCAATGGATACCTCATCTGGTAACACCAAACCCAACACAAAAATAACCCACATAAGACCAAACCCCAATCAAAAACGCACTTTCACTTCAGAAGAGCTATTTCATCAAGAAGTAGAAGAGTATGAAGATGACCAGAATAATAACAATCGACCGTGTACGAATAACGAACAAAATCAATCAAACCACTATGAACGCGAAGAACCATATGAAAATTACGAGGAGGACGACGAAGAGAGCACATGTTCAAATTTTCAAATGGACCATTTTATAAACGACCTAACGTAATAAATCTAAATAATATGAATCACCTTGTATTACCCTATATCGAAATACCCCACGCTGACTTTAAATTACTAATCGATACCGGATCTTCAAAAACATTAATAAGCCCGCGAACAGTAAAGACACATTATTTAAACTATGTAGAAAGAGAACCCGTCAAAATTAAAACCGCCCATCAAATAACCCTACACCAATTCGTAGCAAACATACCTTTACCAAAAACCTTTAACGTAAAGATGAAACATAAATTCTGCATATTTCAATTTAATGACAAATATGACGGACTATTAAGAATGGACCTTCTAAGAAAATTAGGAGCCAACATAGATATTAAAAACCGATTATTAAGAACCAAATATGGACGAATCCCCATCAAATTTCAAAACACCCAAATTGACGAAAAATATACATTAGAACCCCGAACGGAAAAGAAGATAAGAATCCTCTTAAATTCAAATAATAACTTAGGAATAATAAACCACATAACTTTTCAACAAGGAGTAGAAACACCAACCGCATTAGTAAAAATCAAAGATAATTACGTCACAACAACAATATTAAACTCAAATGACTACCCCGTAGAACTATCTTTAACAAACCCGATTAACGTAGAAGAATTAAACTTTAACGAAATGGAAATAAATGAAACCCCAAACGAAAATTACAACCCCGTAGAAAACGATGAAATGTTAAAACAAAATTTAAATAAAATCCGATTTAACCGCGACATAAATCACGAAGAGCAGAAAGCGATACAAAAATTATGTTACGAGTACCGCGACATATTTCATTGCGAAGGAATACCCCTAACCTTTACAAACACAGTTAAACACAACATTGAGCTAACAGACAACAAACCGATATTCACCAAAGCATACAGATTACCCCAGGCAAGTCAGGAAGAAGCTGACAGACAGGTAGCCGACCTATTAGATCAAGATATAATACAACACTCCAATTCACCATGGAGCAGCCCCGTACTTTTAGTACCGAAGAAACTAGACGCATCAGGAAAACGAAAATACCGAATGGTAATAGATTACCGCAAGTTAAACGAAAAAAACGGTAGACGATAAATACCCGTTACCGAATATAACAGAGATTTTAGATAAGTTAGGCAAGTGCCAATATTTTTCGACGCTAAACTTAGCATCAGGATACCATCAAGTGGAAATGGAAGAAGCAGATACACAGAAAACAGCCTTTAGCACACCTAGAGGACACTACGAGTATAAACGGATGCCATTTGGACTAAAGAATGCACCCGCAACTTTTCAACGAGTAATGGATAACATACTACGAGGGATACACAACGAAAAATGCCTTGTGTACCTAGATGATATAATAGTGTATTCAACATCATTAGTGGAGCACATTCAAAAATTACGAGAAGTGTTCGAAAGATTAAGAACCGCAAAATTTAAAGTACAACTAGATAAGAGCGAATTTCTACAAAAAGAAGTAGCCTTTTTAGGACACATAATAACGCCCCAAGGAGTGATACCGAACCCCGACAAAACGAACGCTGTATTAAATTACCCCATACCCAAAACGAATAAAGAAATAAAAGGATTTTTAGGCCTTAGCGGATATTACCGAAAATTCATAAAAGGCTATGCTCAAATAACAAAGCCCCTAGCCAATTGTTTAAAAAAAGGGAAACAAAATTGTACATACCCCAGAATGTATAAAAGCAGTAGATAAAATCAAAAGCATTTTAACAAATCACCCCCTATTAGAATACCCAGACTTTTCGAAACCATTCATTTTAACAACGGACGCATCAAATGTAGCCGTAAGCGCAGTATTAAGTCAAGGAACAGTAGGAAACGATAAACCCATCAGTTACGCATACAGAACCCTCAACGAAACAGAACAACGATACAGTACGATAGAGAAAGAATTGTTAGCCATAATTTGGGCAACAAAGTATTTTAGACCGTACCTATACGGACGGAAATTTTATATATACACCGATCATAGACCATTAGTTTGGCTATGAAAACTCAAAGAACCTAACTCAAAATTACAAAGATGGAGAATTGGACTAGAAGAATATGACTATGAGATCATTTACAAAAAGGGAATTTACAACAATAACGCAGACGCTTTAAGTAGAATCCAACTTAACGCACTAGAAACCGAATCAGTGATAGGAAACGTAGACGAAACCGAAATTAGAGGAGACCCAGAAGAAATGGAAACCATACATTCGACACAAAATCACGAACCGGAAACCGCAATTAAAATTTTAAACGAAGCTATAGACAGAAAACCCCCAAAGATACCCTTAATGTTGACTAAAACACCAGACAAACCTTTTCAAAAATTACATGCAGATCCTCTAGTAGTAGAAGCACAAAGTTACCTAACAATCGTGGACGCATTTACGAAAGTAGGCCATGCAATACCAATCACTTCTAAAAATAGTATAGACGTAACTCAATTAAATACCCTACATTCAAGTATAATAGAACCAATAGATTTATTAAAAGAATTATTGAGAAGAAAATCTTTTATAACTAACAGTAGATTACCTTTCGATGTAATAGAATCAAACATTTTAATATTTGAAAAAATAGTCATAGTTAAAGGCTATGTAAAAAACAACGATATAACATTTTTAATAGAAATACCAATAGTAGAGATTATTATCACTTATTTGCTTTACCAATGAAAATGACTAGCACATACCAAGTTATTATTCCAAAAACCAAATTCCTATCCTTAAATGAACAAAGATATGGTTATACAAACGAAAAATGTAATGAAGTCACACCCAATCAATACTTATGCCAATCATTGAGAACAACAACAATTCAAGAAGATAGCCCTTGCGAAGTACAACTACTAAAATTTACCAATCATTATGAAAATTGTGAAGCCAAACCTGTATTAATCAACAACATGAAAATTCAGAAAGTAACGGAAAATAAATGGATAGCCATTTTTCCCACCGAAGTAATCGCAACAATGTATTGCAACCAAGATGAAAGTAATTTAGCATTAACCGGAAGTAAATTAGTCACCCTTAAGGAAACTTGTTATTTGAAATTAAAAAACGAAATAATTAGAGTTTACCAAGATCCCGTACAAAGCAAGAAATTAGCAAATCTACCCGCTTTACAAATGAAGATTACCCAAGACGAAGACGAAGAAATAATTCAAAAACCAATGCAATTGGAACACCTGGAATTAGACAACCTAAACCACGCCATGAAACTCATGGAAGATTACAAAGAACACCTGAACGAGATCAAGACGCCCAAAGTGCACTACGATAATATTAGTGTATGGACAATTATATTGATTATATTGACTATTTTATTGATCACTTATGTAACGTACAAAATATGTATTAGATATAAGAATAATAAATGAAACAGTTTTAGATTTAAGAAACCCAAAGAAACAAATGTACCCCTAGAAAATATGAATTTTAAATGAGATTAAACGAATTTAATTAAAAATCAAGAAAAAGTAAAAACCCTTAATTTTTAATGTACGTTGGGAGGAGTTATGTGATCCCTCATTTGTTATATCAATACAAAACTAACACTTATGAAAGTTATTAGAAAATATTAGGAAATGTACAACAATGTCATAAAAGACAAATTGTTACAATTTATTACAATTATTTCAGTTCCCACGAATGAAAGCGCTACAAAGTAGCCCAAGGATAAGTGACACTGCAGATGTCAGGTCACAGACGGTCGTAGGAAGTCACGTACCGAGATTACGCAGAATAAGCCTGCAACATTGTAATTATGAATAGCTTTTAAGATAGCAACTATGTATCATGAATAAAGTCAAGTGTAAGCAGACATTACGTCTGCAAGTTCCCACAGAAGAGGTAGGGAGATTATAAAAGGACCGGGAGCTCCACTCGCGGTCAGTTCATCAACGATCAGCTTTCACATTGCAGTCCGGCGGTAACTCACTTGTACAATTAAGTATTAACTATTTCGACTTAGAATAATTTAATTCCAGATTGTAAAATTCCATTGTTCAAATCTGTTTAAATAAAATAAATTTGTTAAATACCAAAGAAGTCTTTTTTAAAAAGCACCCTCGAAGCCACGAACCTTAACTCGCGTTATATTTAAAAAGATTATTTCTTGAGTCGCTATTGTTTGTACTACAACGATTCATTTAGAAATTTTTATAAATTTGAACTTTATAAATCAATTTTAGCATTTATCAAACGGACTTATGCCTACTTTATAGAAGCGCAAAAAAGGACAGTGGTAAATAGTCGCTGATATTTAGCACCAAGCAGTACAGTCCCTGATATTTTGTTTTGATTAGTTTGAATCATGACATAATCGAAAGTGTGATTGCTGAATAGCGTAGATTTGATAGACGAAAAAAATGATCACTAATGAGCAGGCTACTACCACCGCGTTTCACTAATTTAAAACAAGTAATAACAAAAGTCTTTATTACTCACTGTTCACAAGTCTAATTAACAGTATATGCCTTATTTATAGATGTTTTCAGTCCAATTAACCATGAAGCACTATCACACTAAAAAATTTACAAGCACTAATATCTTCTTAACCATAGGTCCATTAACAACACTAACACAACTATTTATTTATTACACTTTTGTCTATTTATGTATTCTACAAGTTGGATGTACATTACACACGTTCACATAACGTTTTTGTTTACTCTTGGACTTCCAAAAGCTCAACTATTTAACTTTAAACAATATAATTTATGTTCGACATTCTAATATAGACTGAACTCTGTACTTCATCATCGGTCTTATTTATACCGTGAATTAAAAAGGATGACTCATCCTCCAATAATTGCTAAAAGAATCTCGGTACATGGAGAATATACAGTGCTTACGGCGCTTGTGTGTTTGACGGGTTGCCTAATAGTAGCTCGTAGCACTGCCCCCTCTTTAAAACCGTTACGTCTCGTAACTGTCAATACATTTTGACGCCAATTCGATTACTGATGACGGTATCGGCAGCTATCTCCTCTGGTGCATCCACCGTGTCGTTGAAAATAACAGTCAACACTTTTTCTTGGTCTTGATTGGCAATCGGTTGATAACAACAAACAAGGACCTGGACGTTGGTTCCCTTGAAAACTACTTCTAGCATATTTCGGACTATCTTCCAATCTAAGCGATCCAGTCCACAGCCTAGCTTGGGCACCGCTAGTCTCGTTACTCAATTTTCCATCATCTGAACCTTAAGATTTAGCAAAGCCTCCCATAGATATCCATAACTAGGTCTCCGCCATGAGGAATTTTTGGTGACCAGATAGTAAACATAACGATTTTTATCCTGAAGAACCAAAGCTTTTCCTACAGTTGGCTGCTGTTGTACTAATTCATACACACATCAAACCTCTTCTTAAAAACAACAGCTATTCCACTTGACATTTCCAAATCTTGAACTACGCAATGTGCAAGGGAATACTCTTCTGGTGCTCTAAACAGATCCTGCTGTTTTTCAACAACAACGCCAAATCTCGCCTTTGCGGAACCACCATATGCCGCCATAAAACTCTTAAAATCTACATTTGGCTCATGATTAATAACTTGTCGAACACCATTCTCATTATTCGAGCCTTCCTGGTTGTTGCGAGCGTAGGATGTTAAACGGTCAAAGTGTACCACTTTCGGTTTACCACGGGGAGATCTTCTGGTCCGGAACACTACATCATTAATTCTTTTTAACACTTTGTACGGACCTTCCCATTGCCTTTGTGGTTTTGGCGACAATCCACGTTTTCTTTGTGGATTGTACAACCACACTAAATCTCCAGGTTGGTAACTTCCTTCTAGTGCTCTCGTGTTATATTGTGATTTTATTCGATCGCTTGCTGCTTGGATATTCTTTCGGACGTTTTCGTGAAAGCTATTTGATCTCTCACGAAGCCTACTAACGTAATCTTCACCTGCAATCTTTTCTCCAGGTTTAAATCCAAACTGAAGATCACATGGTAGCCGCAATTTACGTCCTAGCATTACACAAGCGGGTGAGAATCCTGTGCTGTCATGTACCGAAGATCGGTACGCCCGTAGGAACAAATGTAAATATTGGTCCCAGTCTCGTTGATGTTCAGAAACAACTTTGGCCAGGTACTTTCCTAACGTCCTGTTCATACTTTCAACCATTCCATCCGATTGGCGATGAAGTGGCGTGGTTCTAGCCTTCCTGATTCCAAGATGCTTGCAGACGTTTTGAAACAACGCTGAATCGAAGTTCCGAGCTTGATCGGAGTGTAACTCCAACGGAACTCCAAAGCGACAAAACAATTCCCTCACTAGTACATCTGGAACCGTTTCGGCTTCTTGGTTTAGTATAGCATATACCTCCGGCCATTTGGTAAAATAATCTATTGCAACCAAGATGTATTTATTTCCTTTCTCTGATTTAGGAAACGGACCAGCTATATCAATGGCTACCCTCTCAAAAGGATTCCCCACGTTATACTGTTTCATTGGGGCTTTCAGTTTTGTGACCGGTCCATTGGCAGAGGCACACAACTTACATTTCCGGCACCACTCCTTCACATCTTCTTTGCAGTTTATCCAATAAAATGTTTCTCTCACTCTTTCAAAAGTTCTTTTCATGCCAAAGTGCCCTCCGGAAATACCATCGTTCAAGTGCTGCAACACTTCCGGCACTCTGCTTCTCGCCACTATCACTTGAAGTCTCTCAGTGCCATCTTCACATTCCAGGCGTCGTTTTAAGATTCTATTTTCAATCACCAAGGAATCCCACTGTGCCCAGTATGCCTTCAGGCATCGGTATCCAACACAAATTACCCCTCCATCCGCGGATAACTCAGAATTGATGCTGTAACTAGTAGCCGTTTCAGTTGTTCAAATGCACTGTGGCAGTCTTCATTCCAATCATATTCTTGTCCATCTTCGGTTAACTTCGTTAACGGTTTGGCAATGTTCGCAAACCCAAGTATAAAACGTCCGTAATATGTGCACAATCCTAGAAAACTGCGTAGTTGGTGTATATCTGCTGGTGTAGGCCACTCTTGTACCGTTTTTATTTTGTCAGGGTCAACTCTTATTCCGGTCTCCAAACGACATGTCCTAGGTATTTCACTTCTTTTCCAAATAGGTAACACTTCTTGAGGCACAATGTATGGTTTGCCCCACGTAATCTTTGGAATATCTCCTCTAGGTTCTTAAGATGTTCTTCAAAAGACCGGACTAACACTATCACGTGGTCTAGGTACACCAGACATGTTTTCCAGGACAGTCCACGCAGTATCGACTCCATCAATCGTTCAAAAGTAGCAGGGGCATTGCATAATCCAAATGGCATTATCTTGAACTGCCATAATCCAGTTCCAATTGTAAACGCAGTTTTTTTTATCTTTTGTCTTCAAGCTTACCAGCCAGTATCCGCTTTTTAAGTCCAAGGTCGAAAACCATTTAGATCGGGATAGAGTATCCAAGGTGTCATCAATTCTGGGCAAATAATAGCTGACTTTTTTTGTCATATTGTTAAGCCGCCGGTAGTCTACACAAAACCTTGTCGACCCGTCCTTTTTCTTGACAAGCACTACCGGGGATGCCCATGGACTATTCGAGGGTTCAATCACCCTCTTGCTCGGCTAGCATCACGAAAAGGTCATTTACAGACACATATAAAATCGCACACTAACGAACGCCCATTCGCATGCATTTTGTGTAATTATGTCGCATCACGAAAAGATCATTTATAGAGACATATGATGTCGCACACTAACGCACGTTCATTCCCATGCAATTTGTGTAATTATGCCGCAACACAAAAAAGTTGTTTACTGTTACATATGAAATCGCACACTAACGAACGTCCTTTCGCATGCAATTTGTGTAATTATGCCGCATCACAAAAAAGTAATTTGCAGACACATTTGAAGTTGCACACTAACAATCGCCGATTCGCATACAAATTGTGTGATTATGCCGCATCAAAGGAAGGTAATTTACAAACACATATGAAGTCGCACACTAACGAACGTTCTTTCGTATGCAATTTGTGTGATTATTATGCAAGACGCAAAAACCTTTTAAAGAAACATGTGCAGTCCCATATTGATGAACAGTTATTTGTTCCAAATATGTGATTTTTCCGCATCGGAAAAAAATAATCTAGAAAGCATATGTGTTATCCTTCACTAACGATGACCATGTGCATACTTTTTACGTAATTAGGTTGTATATGAACAAAGTCAGGGAAACACACACCACCACATAATAACGAATGTTCATTTACATACAATTCACTTGCATACAAAGGAACTCCTGTTCACAAAAATGCATTTCTATAATCACGCCAATTTGTGTTGTGCTTCAATAGCTTATTAGAAAACAAATCTAATACGGGCTTTCGTTTAATTGTTGGTTGCTTAATCGTTAAATTTGGAAGAAGATTCAAATTTAGTTTGTGCACATATGAACAATCAATCGCTAAGTATTTAAATTAACTTTTACCGTTACTGTATAACACTGAAAAGTTATAAATTTTTTAAATAAAAGTTCGTAGATAATTATGGATTTTGTGTTTTTGGTAACTGCAATCTACTTACCTCATCTTACTTAACCTGCATACAACGACAACTAGACAAAAGTGTTGCAACAACAATATAAGATTTTTGTATCACCATCAAGAAAGAATTGGTTCAAGAACCTACAACAGCATAAACATTGTCTAAATGCTCGATTAGGTTTATAATAGTTATTCCAAAGGAACTCACGCAAACCAACGCTCGAAAATTAAAGTAGATCCAGTTTAACGAATGTATTATAAAACTGCCTCACAATAACACTCATGTAAAAGCCATTATAGCCTGGTAACAATTTTTAAGTATATTTCTAGCTTCCAAAGATTCCAAAGTCGATTTATCGAATTACAGATTAAGTAAGTCATTTAACTACATTAAGTATTGAATAATTGAACACTTCTCCAAACGTGAAAACAAACATATATTAAAATAGAATACGCAGTGTAAAATGGAAGAAATATGCAAACTACGAAATAGAACGTACACATTTCTACGCATATTCTATTATCTAATTAAAAGCTAAACGGTCTACAAACGAACAATGTATCGTACAATTTAAAGTACGATCGCAATTGGTTTGATGGTTTCAACGATAATTGTAAGATAGTAGGGTTGTGGTACAACTCGTGGTGTTTCTAGAAATCTATGCCAAGTATAAGTTCGTGGGAGACGTCGGGAATAACAAATGTGTCAAGGATAATGACGGACTCTGGGAGGGTAATGGGAAGGGAAACAGAACCTAGAATGTGACATTTTGAGATGTCGGCAAGACTGCAAAACGATGATGAACAATTCTGATCCTAAACATGTAACGCTCCGTTTGTATAACCATTCATTATATTATAATCGTTTAACAAGCGTAGTAAATGACGCACTTCTAATATTAATTTTAAGGCAGGCGAGGAATTGACATGAAGTAACGTCAGTCTTTTTGTTTTTTTGGAGAGTGTGTCAAGTTAGATTTTATGGTGCGGGTGTGTTAATCTATCTGTTGTAGGTCTACTCATTGTCCACTTTTATTTGTCGTTAT
The DNA here is from genome assembly GCA_036346225.1 of Platerodrilus igneus. Classification (NCBI taxonomy): domain Eukaryota; kingdom Metazoa; phylum Arthropoda; class Insecta; order Coleoptera; family Lycidae; genus Platerodrilus; species Platerodrilus igneus. Next base: position 54,206 of record JARFIW010000229.1, on the reverse strand, counting down.
CTATATCCATGTATATAAAATACAAATCCATATTGGGAATTTCTAATTTGGACAAAAAAGAAAAGACCTTAAATTACGTATGCCGTAAGCCGTAATTGTCCAATTTACTTGGGAACAGCACACACCCCGTAATGACGCTTGTTAGAAGTTATGTTAAAACAAACACGAATCCTACTCACTATGTACAGTGGCTTGATTTACCCCACAAGGTAAGCGTTGAACTGTTACTATTTTTACTGGGTGGTCAGACTAGTTCCGCACGTTGGCACTGAGCTATCTTGTTCCCCCAAAACTATAAGTTGTTGTTGTCAACCTGTGTCAGTGGAGCCAAAATTAGAGAAGTGCGCTTTGTCGTATATCCACTCTATCCTCGCTGCCCCGTCGGCCACGTGGGATAGAAATAGAAGTGTGCGCACTGTTAGCATTTATAACTGTAAAGCTACGAGCCTTTTCAAGGTAATATAGCCGTGGTGTAATTTGTTCCGTGAACGCAATTTCATAACATTTGTAAAGCAAACCTATTCAAATAGTCCTACGTTCCACCTAGATACAGCAGGTTTTGCATGCACCCGGCTCAGAACGCATGATACTTTGGGTTTCAGTTCATACCCTACATCGTCAAATTGGTTAGCCGCATCAGCGTGAGATCCAGGTACACCCATCCCTACTTTGTTTAAAAATATAAGTTGTACATAAGAGTTTATTTTGATAGCTCTGGCCAGTGCGAACGTCGATTTAGTAGTAAGTTATTGTTTATATTTGTTGCGTTTAAGGCGCACTAGTAGGCGCCGTATGTTTGTTCAAATGAATATATATGTGTTAATTAATGTAATCCTTGTAGCTATGTGTAGAAATAGAGCCAGTAACCGAAGATAAGGGGTATCATTTCTCTTAAGATTGCATGTGCAAGTAGGGCAAATCAGAGCATTCTACACCGTGAGTTTCTCGTTATTTTCTTTTTATTATTATTACCAAGTGCTAAAAAACTTTCTCGACCAGTAACTAGATTCTTATGATTACAGCTAGCATAGTGTCATTACTGGTGGTGCCCACCCGATTTTGTTATCGTTAAAACCTATCTCTGGTCTATACTGTTTACCGCTTACTACGGATTAGTGCTGTTAGACACCCAAACTACGACTTGTGTCAGACCCACCCCTCGCCGACTAGAGCTAGTCAACTTAAGGATATCAATCTCTTTGTCCCCTGGTGTCGTAGTGTCAAACAGGCCCGTAACAAACATCCTAACTCCAGATCCTGAACATTTCAAAAATATTCGTTTCCACATTCTCAAAAGACTTTCTGTCGGTTATCGAAAAATCCCGTCTTTTATCAACTAGGTGATATCGTTTGGCGCCGTAATTTCGCTCTGTCTGACACTTCACGTCATTTCAACGTCAAACCTGCTCCTAAATTTGTTGGTCCTTTTCCTATCTCTAAGGTTATTTCTTCTTGGACCTATGAACTTACCGATTCTTCCGGTCACATTTTATTTGGCATGTTAAAGACCTAAAACCTGCCTATCCTGACCATCCTAATGTTTCCGATCTCCCTCTGTTTTCCTACTGACGACGGAAGCGCCGTAAATTCTGCCGGTAATCCTCTCGTCTCCCAACATCATAAGATGATTCCGAGTCGCTTTGATTTTCTTTTGGAATTTTCAACTTTTCTTCGTATTGTGCTATCATATGCTATTTTTTTTATTACTTCTAGGTTTTCTTCCATTCCACATTCCATCCCATTCTTCTTTGATTGGTTTTCTTTGCTGGTAGTTATTGTACTAATTTTGTTAGAATTTCTATCCTTTTCCTGTGGCATATGCGTTTTGGATATACTCCTTCCTTTGGAAATTACGACTTGATCGACTTTTGGGTCGGTTAACAATTTGTTTAATGGTTGTTCGTTCTAAACGGTTTCTTAGGGCCACAGTTTCAAGCCCATCGATATTTTTCCCCGAACATACTTGAGGCTTGCCACTTTTGTCTTATTTTGGATATTACTGTTAGTTTTCTTGCTCGCTTCTTTTCTTTACTTTTGGTGTCCCTGCAGGAAACCAATAGTCTTTTGAGGTTGAAGACTGTACTGTTTCTTTTCGGAAGAAGCATCTGACCTTTGACGACTTTGGCAACGTTGACGCCGTTCTAACTTTGCCCTCGCTCATTGTACCTACCTATCTTTCCCTGTGATTCTCTTCAATTTAGTGCTTTATCCAGTACCTTGGTATCTCGAGCCGCATGAAAATTTTGTTGTTGATTTTTAAGTGTTTCTTGTAGTTTTCTTAAGCGAATTTTCTTTTGGTTCATTCTAGTAGTATATATTGACTTTTTGAGCCGGATTTAAGTTAATTTTCGTGGGTATTTTGCTTTTCTTTTGTTTTTCAAACAATTTTTTTTGCTGTTTGTTAGTACTATACTGTCCGCTTTGTTGTGTATTTTTTCTTTTAGGATCATCGAGATCGAAGCGGTCGTAAGTATGTTCCAGAAGTTTCCAGATACATTAGTTCAGTAGGTTGTAAGTTTTTTATTGTGTTTACATCCCATGAGTTTCTGTATCTTCTCATAGGAGTAATGAATCTTTAGTGTTATCATCCATACAGATACAGTGGCGCTCAACCCATTTTCTTTAGTTTATTGCAGAGTTTAGACCATTCCCACACCCTTCCTCATTGCTCATCCTTGGGGTAATTCCCAGACTTAGCCGCGAACAATTAAAGCTTCACTTGTATCCAGTGAGTGGAGGTCAATAAAAAAATAAAGGTTGCACTGACACCCAACCAACATAGTCGTGCAGTAAAGAAAAAAAAAATGTTACACTGGCGCAACCAACGTGAGGCTCGATGGTCGTTCGTTTAAAAAGGGTTTGCTCGATTGGTGACAATAAGTTGTTACAATATCGTTTAACTATTGGCTTGTGGTAAACTCAAAATAGTTTGGTTAACATTTTTTTCATAGTACTCATGTCGTGTCTGGAACCTCAAAGTTTTATTCGATAGTTGTCTAAATGTTGTAGCAGGTATAAATTTGTATTAAAGTAAAATTTTCGTTATTTCAGAGTTAAACTTGTTAAAAAAGGCAAAATACTTTTAAGTTGACATAACAATTTTTTTGAAAATGGCAGAAACATTTCAAATTGTGCATTTACTCAAGGAATTGCTTGAATATGAATTAAAAATCCGTGGAATAGAAAGTGTCAGGCCTGTAGTAAAGAAACCTGATTGTTTGGTTGATCCGTCGGTATACAAAGTAGAATTCGATGATGAGTATAAAGAAATAAACGCTACCATAGAGTCGATAAAACATCTGGTGTTAGAATTCGAAGGTGATTCTGGAGATTCTATTTTTAAAAGAGTACTTTCAAGGCTTGTTCATGTATCAGGTCGAGTTAAACGTTTAAGGCTTTCGTCTGACAAGTCGAAGGAGGCAGAATTATCTAAAAAAGAATTATTAGCAACTATTCTTACTATTGAGGCAGAGTTGTTTGAAAAAGTGAAGGCAAGTACAACATCAAACAGCTCAGGTGATGCAAGCCACACAACTCCACTAGTAGTAGCTGCACCTGTACCAACTCTTTCATATCTTCCTCCACCAATCCCCATTAGTACTTGGTCAGTTAAATTTTCAGGAGATCCTAAACAGTTGTATTCCTTTTTAGACAGGGTAAAGAAGTTGGCTCAATCGCGTAAGGTATCGAGTAGAGATTTGTTTGAGTCATCAGTCGAATTATTTGTTGGGAATGCTTTGGTGTGGTTTAGGAGTGTAAGAGATTCCTTAAAAGATTGGGAATCCCTGGTAAATCGTTTGAAAGAAGATTTCTTACCAGCTCATTCAGAAGATGAGATCTGGGAAACTATAAAGAATCGTCGTCAAAGGAGAGATGAACCAATTGTATTATTTGTAGCTCATGTGGAAGGTTTATTTACTCGACTACCCAATGCTCCAGCAGAGATTACAAAAGTTAGGATACTTAGAAAAAATTTGTTACCAGAATTTATATCGCAACTTGCTCTTTCTGATATTGAGGATATGGCTACGTTAATAAAATTATGTAAAAAATTAGAGGAAGCCATGTTGTTAAAACAAAAATCAGTTTCCATTCAGTCGAGTAATTCATCTAACTTTCGCAACAACGTTAAGTTACCAGTAAGAAATAGACAAGAGGTTTATGTAAAAGATTTTTCTACATCGGGAAGTCGTGTCGATATTCAGAAGACATCTGTTCCACAAGTTCAAATTATAGGTAATGATAAGTCTTTACCAGTACCTGCTTCTGCTAGTTCTACGGGTTCATCAAAAATTATTCCAGGATGTTGGAATTGTTCGAATCGTGGTCATTCATTTCGCTATTGTAGATTCCCTAAAAGAATTTTTTGTTTTGGTTGCGGTCATAGAGGAGTTACGCGTGATAGGTGCCCATCGTGTTCAAAAAACGAGTGAGGAGATGGATGTTGCGCGGCCGACATTCCATTCCTTCTCAAAAGGCAGCAATTATGATTTGTGAGCAGAAGAATTATGTTAGTAAAAAAGAGTGGTCAGATTGGTTAAGTGTAGTAAAAAATTTTTGTCATAGTAATTCACAACCCAAGACTGACTCGTTATTTATTGAAAAATCTGTTGATAATCGACCATATGTGATGGTTAAATTGTTTGGTATTGATGTCACTGGTCTTTTAGATTCAGGATGTACTACTTCGGTGGTAGGGTCCCTTGCTATTCCTTTAATCGATAAATTGAAGTTAAAAATTTTTAAGTTACAAAAGAAAGGTATATTTACGGCAGATGGAGCGTTGAAACCAGTAGAAAGAATCGTGGATTTGCCCATTTCAATAGGAAAGCAATGTCGCATTCTCAGTGCTCTAGTTGTGCCATCTCTACCACATGCTTTCATATTCGGTAGTGATTTTGCTAAGTTATTCGGATTGATAGTTGACTTTAGAAATAATTCGTGGCATGTACAAAGCGATAGTGAGAAAATTATTCCGTATGTAGGCCCATTATAAGTCCCATTGAAATACAGTGATTGTCTACTCCACTTAGATGATTTGTCAATGGATCAGCGGTCTCGGGCACAAGCTGTCATCGATTCGTTTCAAGAAATTTCTAGTGCTGATAAATTAAGACGTACAAATATGATGGAGATGAATATTGATACAGGCGATGCAAAACCTTTCAGAAAAAGACCTTATGTTATGCCCCCTTATATTAGTAAAGAGTTAGATAAAGAACTATATGAAATGATTCGTTTAAAAGTCGTAGAACCGTGTCAAAGTCCATGGAATTCGCCCGTGTTGTTGGTCAAGAAGAAGGATAGTAATGAATATAGATTTTGCTTTGATGGTAGAGCATTAAACGATGTTACAGTTCATGACAGCTACCCTCTTCCTAATATCGACAGAATACTAGGGATGTTGCGCAATGCAAATTATATTTCCAGTCTTGATTTGCGTAAATCATTTTGGCAGGTACCTCTTAGTGAATCGTCGAAAGATAAAACAGCGTTTAGCTTTATTTCGCGAGGGCAATATAGATTTGTGACGATGCCGTTCGGTTTAAAAAATGCTGCACAGACTCAACAGCGTTTGGTTGATGCAATTTTTGGTCCGAGGTTCGAACCATACGTTTTCTGTTACCTGGATGATATAATTTTATGTTCGTCGACGTTTGAAGAGCACTTGAAGTTATTGTATGAAGTCAAGGAACGCATTCGAGAAGAAAATCTAACCTTGAATCTAGAAAAGTGCGAATTCTTTAGGAGATCACTCAAATTTCTTGGTTACATCGTAGGGTCAAATTCTCTAAGAACAGATCCGGATAAGGTGTCGGCTATGGTCAATTTTCCGCGTCCAAAGAACACCACAGAGGTCAAAAGATTTCTCGGAATGTGTAGTTGGTATCGTCGTTTTATAAAGGATTTTTCATCGTTAGTTTCGCCAATTAATGACCTTATCAAGAAAAGAAAGAAAGGCCAAACCGTTACTTGGACTCCTGAAGCAGACCGTTCATTTGTGTCGATTAAAGAAGCTTTAGTGTCTGCTCCACTCTGGACGCAGCCAGATTACTCCGCTCCATTTGTTGTTGAATGTGATGCTAGTAATACGGGTCTCGGTGCTGTGTTAATTCAGAATATTAATGGAGAAAAACGTGTAATATCATATGCCAGCAAAACCCTTAATCGTGCTGAACGAAATTACTCAACAACAGAGAAAGATTGTCTTGCAGTAATCTTTGCCATTGAAAAATTCCGTCCATGGGTCGAAGGAGTTCGTTTTACAGTCGTTACGGACCACTTTTCGTTGCTTTGGCTAAGTAATTTGCAGAACCCAACAGGAAAACTTGCTAGGTGGGCTGTAAGGTTAAGACAACATTCGTTTGATTTGGTACACAGGAAGGGAAAGTTTAACGTAGTTCCTGACTGTCTTAGTCGTGCAATTCCAGAAGAACATCATATCGTAAATTCAATAGAGGTCAAGCTTGATAATTTAGAAAATTGGTATGTGTCATTACGTGATAAGATTTTGAAGTCACCTGAGAATTACCCTCAATGGAAAGTTGAGAATGAGTTTGTTTTTAAGTTTATTCCGTCGAATTTGCCTTTATCATCTAACATTGTAGAGTGGAAATATTTAGTTCCGAAAGCCCAACGGGAAGAAGTCATCAGATCGTGTCATGATCCCTCAGTTGCGGGACATTTTGGATTTTCGAAGACTATCGCCAGAGTTCAAGAACATTATTATTGGCCCAAAATGAGTTTAGATGTGTTGAAATTTTGTCGTGCATGTTTAGTATGTGGTGCACAAAAATCTTCTAATGCAGGTCCTTTAGGTTTAATGGGAAAGGAGAAAGAAGCTAAATTTCTATTTCAGATAATTGCATTGGATCTTATGGGTCCATTCCCTCGGTCGAAATTAGGATTTAAATGGCTTTTGGTAGTCGGAGATTGGTTTTCGAAATATACAATTTTACATCCTTTACGCAGTGCAAAGTCACACGTTATAGAACAGTTAATGGAACAAAAGGTTTTCTTAGTGTTTGGAGTGCCACAATTCATTATTTGCGATAATGGTTCGAATTTAGCTGGTCGAATTTTTAGGTCGTTATGTAATAGGTTTGAAATTCAGAAAATATGGTATAATGCTGTTTATGCGCCGCAATGTAATTTTGTCGACAGAATTAATAGAACTGTAGGGACAGCCATTCGATCTTATACTCCGAATTTTTTAGTTTTTGGCCGGCACATCCCCATCACTGGTAAGTTTTATGGTAGTGGATTTACTCCCGAAAGTGATATCGAAATTATTCCTGGTAGTCGCCCATTATATACTTCGGATCGTCAAGGTATTTTTAAGGTATTTGAAGATGCCCGAACAAAACTGCATTTAGCTTATGAACGTTCGAGTAATCAATATAATTTAAGGAGGAGAAATATTTCTTTTGAAGTTGGTAATAAAGTGTGGAGGGCCAATAAAGTATTGTCGAGTGCGAGTAATAAGTTTTCTGCTAAACTTGCCCCAAAGTTTGTTTTAAGTATAGTTAAAAAGAAGTGCTCGAGTGTGGTATATAATTTGGTTAATTTGGACGGATCGAGGGCAGGTAGATGGCATATTAAAGATCTGAAACCCTATTCCGCCATCGGTCCAGACTATCCCCCAAAGGATTAATTCGTCGTTTATGATTTTTTTTGTTGAATAGAGGTGATTAATTGAAAGCTTTTCTGGTATCTTGGGAATCGCTAGTTATTTCAAGTAGTTTTATTCCCCAAGAAATGTGTTTTTGGATTGTTTAGATTAAGTAGTTAGTTCAGGTAAAAAGGTAATTGAGTCTGCGTTTTCGATTTTGTCTGCAGTAGAAATGCAATAGAGTCGCAGTAGTGTTGGTTATGTCAAGCGTGTTAACAAATTATTTATTTTAAATAGGTAAGGTCGACAAGTAGGTTGTTTAGTGAATGTAGTTATTCTAGTTGTGGTGGGACCATGTAAATATTTCTTGTTTCATTTATGTGCGTGTGTTTAATCTAAGTTAGTGTTCACTTAAGTGAGATTCGTTTTCGAGATGGTCACTTGTTTGCTGTTATGTTTATGTGGTAATTTTTTTAAGGCGAGTTGATTCAAAATATTTGGTGTGGCCACTGTAGTGTTAAAAATTTTTTTGGAGTGTCCTGATAAAAAGTATATTGGTTCGAAGTGCGAACTATTTTTTTTGTAGAAACGGTAGCTAGTTAGTGTTGCTACGTTATTGTTAGATTTTTTTTCGTCTTCGAGAAGAAAACTATTTTTGGATGATTGCTGATATCCATATAGTTTGATGTGGGTCTTTCGATTTCGTTTAGTATTAGTGAGACTAAATCAAAGAAAAGTAATTTTTTGTAAATGCAGCATTTTTTTATGATTTGTATGCTGGATTCTTTTTTGATCAGCAGTAGTGAAAACATTTTTGTAAAGATATCGATATGTATATACTTTGGATTGAGTTTTTCGATTTTGTGTTAATAATGTTAAAGTTATTGGTAAGAAAGACAGTTTGTTTGTTGCTTAACGGCGGTTTGCGTCGAGGTTTTATTTGAGTTTTAGTTTAAGTTCCGCGAACTTAGTAGTCTTGTTCCTTGTTAGGTTGCAACTCGTGAGTATTTGGCCTCAATATTTTGACTTTTACCGATTAGGTCTTTTTACCGATTATGTCCTACTTATTTTGATTCCTAACAGATGTGTGGTACGCAGAGTTACCTACTCACTCGCTTGTTTGCTCCCTTATTTTCTATTTACTATTTGTAAGGTCACTTGTACATTTTTTTGGAGATCAAGTTTCAAGTTTATTTTAGTTTGATTGTGTTTGTTATAATGGTATTCTTGGTACCTATCTTTTGTTTAAGTAGTAGTTTCGTCTTTGTCTATAAAAAAAAAACTTCTCGTTTAAGTATTTATTAACATATAGTTAATCTCAAAGTTTTTTTTCTTTTTTGTTCGGGGGCTGTGTAACGAATATATATTCAATAGCACCATTTTTGCAAGAATCGCATCAGTATAATTTTATTCTGTGGTATTTAATTCTCGTATTTGATACTGATATATCTGAAGGAAACTATTCCATAATGAAACAGGAAATCATGTTCGCTTAAATAACTTAAATGCTTTACCCAGAGATATTTAATAATAATATACTTTCAAGAAACATATTTATAAGGGATCTAGTCGGTTGTGTTGCCTAACTTGCAGGCGGATTATTCCCTTTCATTCGTTAGAATTAGAATAGCGCGTGCGTGAATACGGTCACGGGGTGATGCGCCACGCAGATAAGCGTCCCGTACTGGAACGGTACGAGGAACGAAGTCGGCCATTGCTTTTCAGAATGTAGTTTAGATTGCATCGTACAAAACACATGGGTTCTCAGGTTATGCATAAGTGGGGCCTCAGGGTAAAGACAGGGGGGCTGCAGAAGATTCACTTGTTAAAAAGATGAGACTTCAAAGTCCATTTCCAGTTTTCTAGAAATTTACTTGCAGATGTCAAATTTTTAATAAGCTCATTATATTTAAATAAGTTGAACTGTTATTTGTCCAAGTTAACTGCACGTGATTCAAATTTTTTTTATGAAATAAATTAAACTCAATATGAAACATATGTAAGCCAATAAACAGATCTGGGCAGTTGGTATTAGAAACTTGTTATAAGATATTATTAACTTAACGTCTTGCTATGTCAAGGCAGATGTATATAGAAACCAATTTTATCATTTCATTTTTGTAAACATATTTAAAAAAAAATATCAAGAGAGAGAAACTATATTAAATTTCATTTTTGGACTCAAGTTTTTTATTCCATGCGCAATTAATTTTTACTAAAATTTTTTTAAAAGAAAATAAATCTTTGAATAATGAAAGTATACAAATGCTGAAGTAATTTAAAAAGCACAGATATGCTACAACTGATTTGTTCTAGGAATTCATTTTTGATTTAAATATCTTTGGTGTGGTAATCTTAACATTATCCACTTGTATTTATTAGTATGCTTTTTTAATAGAAAGTTTGTTGTGTATTTTTTCTTTCAGGATCATCGAGATCGAAGAGGTCGTAAGTATGTTCCAGAGGTTTCCAGATACATTAATTCAGTAGGTCGTAAGTTTTTTATTGTGTTTACATCCCATGAGTTGCTGTATCTTCTCATAGGAATAATGAATCTTTACTGTTATCATCCATCTGTAGATACAGTGGCGCTCAACCCATTTTCTTTTTGTTAATTTATTGCAGAGTTTAGACCATCCCCACACCCTTTCTCATTGCTCACCCTTGGGGTAATTCCCAGACTTAGCCGCGAACAATTAAAGCTTCACTTGTATCCAGTGAGTGGAGGTCAATAAAAAAATAAAGGTTGCACTGACGCCCAACCAACATAGTCGTGCAGTAAAGAAAAAGAAATTGTTACAAGTTAAAGAAAAAATTGAAAAAGATGTTTTGGAGCAGTTTATTAAAACCTTTTCAAACCAGACGAATTGGGCCGGTCATATTAAGTCTTTAAACCGTTTTAGAGTGTAGGCACCAATTAGAAGCTCCCTTTTAAATACAGAAATATGAAAAACTGCAGGAACAATTCATTAAATAGCTAGTAGATCAACTAAAATTCTTGTAGCAGTTGTAAATGGTGAAGACCAAATGCGAATTGTCCAGAAAAGATGATCTTTTGCTAATACACCAGTCACTTGATCCTTGTTGAAAAACTCCAGAGAAAACAAGCGTATGTTTGTATGGTAAAAAAGTAAGCGAAGGATTTAAAGTTCCCACACCTTTTAAAAATCTTTTAGTATTTCCAAAAACCCCCGAGAAAAATGTTCCTATAATAGAAAAAGAACAATTTTTCATTCGGTTGTTTCAAGTAAGATATACCGAAATTTTTATGAGCAGGCAAACACTCCAAATCAAAAATTAATAAAAGAAAGCTGGTAGAGGTACCTGACGAGTCTTCGTCTGAATTAAATTAAGTTCAAAATAAAATTTGACGATGAAGATCCTAACATCAGTGATCAAAAAATGTTAGATTTTGTTATTGGAAATCATATTTTGCTAAATATCGTAAAGATTACCATCCAGGTAATTACATAACTCATTGTTACAAGTATTGTTTGTTACAGGAGTGGTTTTGAAAATGGATTCGGAAAAAGCCGAAAAATTTATGAAAAGAGCAAGATTTGCTTGGAAGTGGCCTGAAAAGGATGACACGTTGTATTATTTTAATGAAGATATTGTTTGTACAATTAAACAACTGATATTAAAAAACAATAGATGTGCCTGAAATAAAAAATACTTATGACTACGTATTTGAAATGCTATATTAATGTTAATGTATTAAAATCAAATGAGATCGATATTTTTTCTTAGTATGGCCATTATTAATAAAATTCGGTGATCACTTCTGATACATGCATGGCCATTACTGGTGAGGTGTATGTTTTAACTTAAAAGGATTAATTTAAACAAATTCTGTTTATTTGTATTGGAGTTCATATAGTGCAGATTATACATGAATTAAGGTAGAATTTTATAAATTTGCATTTACAAAAACGTTAAAAACAAACCCTAAGCATTTAAATAAAGTTAAATAATAGTCTTGTCCATTAGTGGGGCATTTACCTTACATACAAAGTACTCTGACAACATAAAACATAAATCGGCAGATCTAGCATCGTCAGATAAACCAAAATCTGAATTATCACTAATATTAACGCACATCAAATTTATCTACACATCATATATGTGGAATCACAGATTTTTACATGAAACGTTTCCAATGCCGGCGAGTCACATAACTCGAGGTAGTGTCAGAAGCAAAACCATAAAGTCTTTTTTTCGATATTAAACTTTTTTCCATTCCACTAAAAATATCAATTTTATTCTCTCACAACCTCTCGATTTTAAATAATTTTAGCTAAAGGCATAAAACCAAGTCCTCTTATGTGTGACAGTGGTTCATATATAAAGAAAGGTGACTTTATATAATTATTACAATAAAATAATCGTAAAGTAAGTTTAAGCGCTTCACGATAGTACATTTATCAACTTAGGTCCTCTGTTTTTTCTAAAGCCATGTCTTAGTTTAAAAACGTTGATAATGAATTAGATATTGTTAAGTTTTAAGTATACGTTAAGAACCCCGTAAGGTAAATTTATATCTACATAATTCATAATTACAGAAAAAGAATTTAAATTGAAGTCAAATGATTCCTTTGTATTTAGCTCTTTTAAGAAGCTCATGTGAACGACACGATCGATATCCAATATTGAAGTAAGAGGAAATGTCTTTATAAACATTGAACCAACACGCCTTATTGGAATACGCTATTTGTATATACAGCAATTTGTGTGTTTATTGTACATTTTCAATAATTGACCTATTAACGATTGTACGTTCTAACCCTTAAACACCGTCCATTGAAATGTAATTTGCACAGCAGAAATATAACTTACCAATATATAGCTCGGGCAGATACTAAGGAACGTTCGTTATCATATAGTTTATATAATTATTGTTCCCTCTATAAAGGTTTCATTAAAGTTCGTATGTGCTCACATACTAACGAACGGCTATTCGAATACTTTTTATGTGCACATTCTGCATGTTGTAAAAGCAAGTTAAGAATTCATATATGTTTTCGTTTTGACGAACATACGTTTGTATACAATTTTAGTGACAATGCAACATCACAAAAATCTTCTACATTTACCTATGCATACTAACGAACGTTAATATTTATGCAATTTGTATGATTATACGGAATCTCCGAAAAGCACTTTAGCATACATAGTTGCATATTAACTAATGTGTATGCATATGTATGCAATTTATGTTACTATGCCGCATCACTAAGAAGTTATTTACTTAGACACATGATGCCCCATACTAACAAACGTTCGTTTACATGCAATTTGTTTGATTATACCGCATCACGGAAAAATATTTTGAAAAGTCACATACAGTTACATACTAACGAACGTCCATTGCAAGTAATTTATGTAGTTATGTTACACTACACAAACGTAGTTTAAAAGTACATATGATGTTGCACATTAAGGAACGTCAATTCGCCTGCAATTTATGTAATTACACCGCATCGAGAAAAGACAGTTTACGTATACATATGACGTCGCACACAGGAGAACGTCCATTCGCATGCAACTTATGTAATTATGCCACATCAAAGAAATGTGATTTACAAAAGCATCTGAAGTCGCATACTAACGAACGTCCATTTGTATGCAATTTGTGTAGTTATGCCTCGTCACAGAAATCGAATTTAAAAACACATTTGCAGTCGCATTGTAACGAACGTCCATTCGCATGCACTTTGTGTAATTATGCCACATCACATAAAAGTAGTTTAAAAATACATCTGAAGTCGCATACTAACGAACGTCCATTCGCATGCATTTTGTGTAATTATGCCACATCACATAAAGGTAGTTTAAAAGTACATTTGACGTCGCATACTAACGAACGTCCATTCGCATGCAGTTTGTGTAATTATGCGGCATCACATAAAGGTAGTTTGAAAATACATCTGAAGTCGCACACTAACGAACGTCCGTTCACATGTAATTTGTGTAGCTATGCGACTTTACACAAAGGTAATTTACAAATACATTTGAAGTCGCACACTAACGAACGTCCATTCGCATGCAAATTGTGTAATTATGCCGCATCACATAAACGTAGTTTAAAACACATCTGAAGTCGCATACTAACGAACGTCCATTTGTATGCAATTTGTGTAATTATGCCTCGTCACAGAAATCGAATTTAAAACACATGTGCAGTCGCATTGTAACGAACGTCCATTCGCATGCACTTTGTGTAATTATGCCACATCTCATAAAGGTAGTTTAAAATACATCTGAAGTCGCATACTAACGAACGTCCATTCGCATGCATTTTGTGTAATTATGCCACATCACATAAAGGTAGTTTAAAATACATTTGACGTCGCATACTAACGAACGTCCATTCGCATGCAGTTTGTGTAATTATGCGGCATCACATAAAGGTAGTTTGAAAATACATCTGAAGTCGCACACTAACGAACGTCCGTTCACATGTAATTTGTGTAGCTATGCGACTTTACACAAAGGTAATTTACAAATACATTTGAAGTCGCACACTAACGAACGTCCATTCGCATGCATTTTGTGTAATTATGCCACATCACATAAAGGTAGTTTAAAAATACATTTGACGTCGCATACTAACGAACGTCCATTCGCATGCAGTTTGTGTAATTATGCGGCATCACATAAAGGTAGTTTGAAAGTACATCTGAAGTCGCACACTAACGAACGTCCGTTCACATGTAATTTGTGTAGCTATGCGACTTTACACAAAGGTAATTTACAAATACATTTGAAGTCGCACACTAACGAACGTCCATTCGCATGCAAATTGTGTAATTATGCCGCATCACATAAACGTAGTTTAAAAACACATCTGAAGTCGCATACTAACGAACGTCCATTTGTATGCAATTTGTGTAATTATGCCTCGTCACAGAAATCGAATTTAAAAACACATGTGCAGTCGCATTGTAACGAACGTCCATTCGCATGCACTTTGTGTAATTATGCCACATCTCATAAAGGTAGTTTAAAAATACATCTGAAGTCGCATACTAACGAACGTCCATTCGCATGCATTTTGTGTAATTATGCCACATCACATAAAGGTAGTTTAAAAATACATTTGACGTCGCATACTAACGAACGTCCATTCGCATGCAGTTTGTGTAATTATGCGGCATCACATAAAGGTAGTTTGAAAATACATCTGAAGTCGCACACTAACGAACGTCCGTTCACATGTAATTTGTGTAGCTATGCGACTTTACACAAAGGTAATTTACAAATACATTTGAAGTCGCACACTAACGAACGTCCATTTGCATGCAAATTGTGTAATTATGCCGCATCACATAAACGTAGTTTAAAAACACATCTGAAGTCGCATACTAACGAACGTCCATTCGCATGCAGTTTGTGTAATTACGCCACATTACATAGAGGTAGTTTAAAAAGACACATAAACTCACACACCAACGAACGTCCATTCACCTGCACTTTGTGTAATTATGCCGCATTAAGAAAATATACTTTACAAAGGCATATGAAGTTGCACACTAACGAACGTTCATTGGCATGCAATGATTGTGATTATTCTGCATCATGCAAAAGTCTTTTACAGAAACATGTACCATATTGATGAACGCCCATTTGTTTGAAATACGTGGTTATTCCACATTAGGAAAAAATAATCTAAAAATTCTAAGTTTGGTCCCTCAGTATCAATGACAAAGCACATACTTTTTAGGTAATACTAACGAATGTTCATTTAGATACAGTGCACTTGCATACCCATTTGCATGCCCATTTACAAAAATGTATTCCTATAATCAGTTCAATTTGTGTTGAGCTTCAAAAGAAAAGTTCGTAGATTATTATGGAGCTAAATTAATATTGACAAGCTGATTGTTTTAGTTTATCGTTTAATGCAAGGGGTATTGTCTTTTGCAACTAGTTAAATCTTCCGGCCAATTTCATAATTAATTTAAACTCAACTTTAACTATAAAAGATCCTTTAAAATAAAATTTCATTTTATAACAATGTTTTAAAGGATCTATAGAGCTAAAGTTACTTTATACTTAGAGCCAAAACCTGATATTTAAGATCTTAAAGCAATTTTAGAAAATCGCAAATTGTCAATTTTCATTCTTCTGGTTTGCCATATTTACATATCATATTTATTATTTTTGTGCATTGTAATTGTCGTAATGTTTAGTATACAGGTAATGGAGACACCACCAGGTGTGAGGGAGACAGCAACAGCATTGTCAAGTGATGTCAATGGCAGGTAATAATGGCACTGCAACTAAGTTTTGTATCTTAAAGAATCACTTAATATAATAATATAAAAACTATTGTCGATCTATTAAAAGAGTTATCCAACAGGTAACGTAACATGGCGCAGTCTTGTATTTGAAAGAATTTACGTGCAAAAATAATAAAGAGGTTATGACCACATGGTAAAAATAAAATGGAATTTCTAAAACAACCAAAACCAATGATAATGGAAGGTGATTTGGGTGCGAATTGGAAGAAATTTAAAAATAATTTTGAATTATATTCAGTAGCCACAGGCTGTAAAGAAAAATCCAATAATGTTCAGATAGCGGTTTTGTTGAATCGCATAGGTGAGCAAGCATATGAAGTCTACGAAACATTAGATTTATCAAAGGATGGTAAAAAGGATCCTAGGAAGATTATACAAAAACTAGAGCAACATTTTATACCTAAGTAAAACGTAAATGTTGAAACTTTAATGCTAGAACTCAGCTACCGGAAGAGTCATTCGACAATTATTTAAGCGATTTAAAGAGATTGGCAAGTAATTGTGATTTTGATAATTTCAAAGAAAGATTAATTAAAGATAGAATTGTGAGTGGAGTATATAATGCAAAGATTAAAGATCGTTTGTTAAAAGAACATGCCTTAGATTTAAATAAAGCAATAGAAATTTGTAGAGCGGCAGAACAAACTGAGCAGCATATAAAAGATTTGGCAGACAAAGCGAAATCACTTGAGGGTGGTACAGTTAGAAAAACTAATTTTCAACGTTACCAAGGTAATATGGGTCGATATTATGGTAGAGGCGGTGAAAGTGTTCAGAAGAAAACTGCAGACAAATCAGCTGTTCATACTGAAGGTGCTTGGGGTGGAAATAACCAGGTTGAACATAGGCAATTTGAGTCAACTGATTCACAAAGAGGTTGTAGCCGATGTGTAATGAAGCACTTTTCTAGAAAATGTCCAACTATAGGTATACTATGCAAAAAAATGTTTTAAATTTAATCATTTTGCATCAATGTGTAGGCGTAAAATTAATTCTAACGTACATGCAGTAGTTGATACGCCAGAAAATGCAACACTATCAGTAGCTAACAATGATAGAGTAGATACTAACAATGATTATGTGTTAGGGACTATTCAAATTAGTATGATAAATAATGGAGTAGATGATTGGTACACAACTCTTTTTATTAAAGAATGTAATAAATTTGTTAAATTTAAACTTGATACGGGTGCGCAAGTTAACGTCATCCCCCAAAATGTTTATGAGCGTTTACAGCTAAATAATTTAGATGTAGTCAATACTTGTTTAACTAATTATGGTGGTCAAAAATTGGAAGTACTTGGTTCTTGTAATTTAAATGTAATCTGTAATAATAATGACACAGTAGGTTACTGAAATTTGTTATATATTCAAAGTGTTAAGATTTATATTGATGATGTAGTAATTCATGCAAAAACTTAGACGAACATGATGAAATATTAGAGAAAGTTCATGTACGGGCAAAAGAAAAAGGTGTTAAATTTAATAAAAATCAATGTAAGTTTAGACAAAATGAAGTTAAGTATGTAGGTCATATACTAACTGATAAAGGTATAGTAGTGGATAGTGATAAAGTTGAAGCAATAAAGCAAATTGAAGTGCCAAAAAATTCTAAAGATTTAAGTAGATTTTTGGGAATGATAACTTACGTTGCTAAGTTTATACCTAATTTGTCACAGTTAACTGTTAATCTGAGAAAACTATTAAAAAAAGATGTGTTATGGGATTGGAATCAAGTTTATCAAAGAGAATTTGATCATTTAAAAGAATTATTAATGAACAGACCAGTGTTACAATATTATGATGAAAGTAAACCTATGGTTCTTTCAGTAGACAGTTCTAAGGATGGGCTTGGAGCAGTTATTCTTCAAAATGCAGCTCCAGTCGCATATGCTTCAAAAAGTTTAACGGAAACACAACTTAACTATG
Organism: Platerodrilus igneus; assembly: GCA_036346225.1. Taxonomy (NCBI): domain Eukaryota; kingdom Metazoa; phylum Arthropoda; class Insecta; order Coleoptera; family Lycidae; genus Platerodrilus; species Platerodrilus igneus. The sequence continues at coordinate 36,362 of JARFIW010000229.1, read as the reverse complement.
CTCAAATAGAAAAAGAAATGCTAGGGATAGTTTTTGGTTGTCAAAGGTTTCACCCATTTTTGTATGGTAAACAATTTCTTGTCGAAACTGATCATAAACCGTTAGAAATGATATTCAAAAAGCCACTTGATAAATGTCCTCTTCGATTGCAAAGATTACGAATAACTTTACAAAATTATGATTTTCACGTTAAATATAAACCAGACGTTTTACTTTATTGTGCAGATACTTTATCTCGTGCTAGCTATAATGATACAAATTTTGACAAAATTGAAAACGATATTGAAGCACAAGTTAATCTTATTGAATACAATAGTATAAGTCCTCAAAAATATGACATGCTTAAAATACAAACCAAAAGTGATAACGAATTAAATGAAGTACTACTAAACTATGTCAAAAATGGGTGGCCAGTACAAAAAGTGAAGTAAGCCAGTATGCTTCAATGTACTGGAATGTAACAGATGAACTTGTTGAGCAGAATAGTGTAATATTTAAAGTAATCAGATGGTAATACCAAAGAATGAGACCTGTAATAATTAACAGGTTGCATTATAATCACATGGGAATTGATAAAACATCGTTATGTGCTAGAGATCTAGTTTATTGGCCTTTTATGTATAAAGAACTTACAAATGTTATAAAAAATTGTCCAACGTGTTTAAAATATCAAAACGCTAATGCAAAAGAGCCTTTAATAAACCAAGATGTGCCTTGTCGCCCTTGGCATACTGTTGCAGCAGATTTCTTTTATTTAAATGGTAAGCAATATTTAATTGTTGTAGACAGCTATTCAAAATTTCCAGAAATTCGTTGTTTAGAAAATAATACTAGACATATTAAAGTTATAGATGCTATAAAATCAATTTTTGCAATTCATGGGAAACCCGAAATTCTATATACAGACAACGGTCCACAATTTGCTAATGTTGCAATTCAACAATTTTTGAAAGAATGGGAAATCATACATAAAACTAGTTCACCTACTTATCCTCAATCAAATAGTTTTATAAAGAGACATATTCAAACTATAAAGAAAATAATGAAAAAATCATGTCACGATAATAAAGATCTTTATTTAACATTATTAGAATATAGAAATACTCGAATAAGTCACAACATACCTTCACCAGCTGAACTATTGTTTAATCAAAAAATTAAAGGTCATGTACCTGCAAAAGAAAGTTTATTGAAATCAATAAAGAATTATTATACAAAATTTTTTAGAAATAATCAGAATAGACATAAAAAATAATATGATAAACGAGCTAAAAGCTTACCTGATCTTGAAATTGATGATTTTGTAATGGTCCAGTTTGATAAGATCTGGGAACCCGCACAGGTTATTAAAGTTGATCCTTATAGACCTCGATCATATTTAGTCAAATTACTTAATAATAATAAGGTGTTTATTCGCAATAGGAGATTTTAAAAAAAATTTAATCGACACAGTTTTCAGTACTTACCTGATAACGAATATGACGAAATTTTAGACCACTATATTATGAATTCTACTAGTAATGTTAATAGTAAACCACATGTTGTAAATTAGGAAAGTGTAAGTAGTGATGTCGCAACTAGAAGTGATATCGGAGATAGTGATCGCCAACTAATGAAAGAAGAAAATATAGTTGATAGAACACATTGTTCGCGTTTTGGACGAAGCATTAAGAAACCTTTATACTTAAAGGATTATGTTTAAACTAATACTTTGTTTATTTAGAATAGTGACTGAATGTAAATTTTATTCTCCAAAAAGGGGAAGATGTCGTAATGTTTAGTATACAGGTAATGGAAACACCACCAGGTGTGAGGGAGACAGCAATAGCATTGTCAAGTGATGTCAGTGGCAGGCAACAATGGCACTACAACTAAGTTTTGTATCTTAAAGGATCACTTAATAAAATAATATAAAAAGTATTGTCGATCTATTAAAAAAGTTATCCAACAGGTAACGTAACAGTAATGAACCTAAATGATACATTATCAAACTTAAGTTCTCCAGAGGAATAGTTTATGGTCGTTCGTCGACCAAAAATTTACAGAATACGAAAAAAGTATTTTTAAGTATATGACGATTTGGACTTTTTTGACTGGTTTCGTTTAAGAAAAGATTGAACTTAATGTACTGCATCAATTTGAATTTCAAATTGCTTTGTTAAATGGGTATGCTTAAAATTGTGTTTTATATTGCTTAACAAAACTTAATTGTAACACCTGCCGGGGTGGTTATATGAAACATATGTTACAATTGTTACTAACTTTAAGGTTTTGCGCATCAGGAAACATGCGGACAAGCACTGCAGATTTTATTGATATTTCTAAGGCTTCCGCTTGTTGTATTATAAAAAGAGTATCAATCGCAATTGCACCCTTGCGACCAAGACATATAAAAATGTATATAACTGAAGAAGAAATGAAAAAAGCTACTGGGGAATTTTATACAATTGCATCGTTTCCACGTACATTAGGTGCTATCGACTATACATTAATAAAAATTGATTCTCGCGGTGGTCACAATGCCGAAGTGTTTCGCTCTCGCAAAAGATTTTTGCTTTGTGTAAGGTGTTAATTACTAAGATAATTTAATACGTCTGGCATCGCTGGTTAACAAGGATGTTGTGGAAGCACGACACATGGGCATTGATGTACCGGTGGCAGGGGTAGACACTTTATAGGCGGTTTTAAAATAAAGTTTTTGGCGCCACCAGCCGCATTGAAACTGAGTAAAAATTGAAAATTTTACAGATATCTGTAACTGTCAATCAAAATGAACTGCGCTCGCTGCGCGTCTCACAAAAGGAGGATGACCACACCGATCAATATTTGTTTTAATTCCGTATTTATTTTTAGTACAGTAGCAGAAATCTCAGGCGAAAAGTAATATAATGTCACAGTTTGGAAAGTGTGCAGTTTTCAATTGTGAAAACAGGGATGCAATTCGCCATAGATTTCCCACCCTAATGAAATTTTTGTATGTTTATTACCAGTGGATAGATTTAATTGGAACAGCTTCTCTGGAAAGATGAATCCTGTATGGTTCTACAAAAATTTACGAGTTTACCATGCTCATTTTGTTCCAGAGATATTTGTCGAAATACGTATGTAGTTTCTAATAAGCATCTTTATATTTTTATTTTACCAATATTTAAATTTAAATATATACTTGTAAAACTTAAGTTTGTATTGATTTGATTACATTTTAACATAAAAGCATAAATCTTTCTTAAGGAAACCACAGGTTTATCTACCTCTTTTAATGAAGGGAATGATAGGTGATTTGATAGATTTTTATTATAACAATTTTGAATATACAGTTAGTAAAATATAAAATGTGGTACAGATATGTAATACATGGAACAAACTCTAAGTACAGTATTTAACTAAACAAGTATAGTACTCAACAGCAGTGTTCAATGAATTACAATATGATATTACATTTTATATTTACCTAATTTGTATACATTTCTAAGCGATACACTTGAAATTCCCGCTAAATACGCATTTAGTTGCATTTTTTCCGCCAGATGGCGCTCATCACTACTTTTAAATTTCTCGTATAGCAAGTAGTTAGGCATCAATCTGCATGGTGGCGCTAAACTTATTTGTAATTGTTTATAGTCAGTGACGCATTTCTTGTATTGTTGGTTTGTGACCGGCGGCGAACAGTGACAGACGTGTCATTGGAATTACGAACAGTATAATCAATAAAGCCTCTTGTAATACTAAATAATAATAATATATAAATACATGCATTCATTACCTAATGTACTCTAGTTTTATTTAACGCAGTGCTCAGACAACACATCGAACGTGCAAACAGTAAGTGATGCAAAACTAAGAATATGTAATATAGTAGACAGATGGAATGGATCTCTGCATGAACAAACCAGTTTCAACAGTAACAATTTAAAAACAGAATATGAGCAAGGAAAATATGGTCGCTACTTTCTAGTTGGCGATAGTGGTTATTCATTGCAAAAATATTTAATGATCAAATTATCAGAGACTCGAATTGCAGTTGAGAATTTATATAATGAATCAATTATAAGAACTCGCAATACCGTGGAACGGCAGTATGGCGTCTATCAACGTCAATTTCCAATTTTAAGATTTGAATTGCGAGCGAAACTTGAAACGGTCATGAACATCATTGTTGGAACTGCAGTCTTGCATAATATTGCAATAGACACGAATGAAAGTATACATCATGAATGGTTTTAACCTAAAGAGGATGAGGATGATTTACCCTGAATTACACAACAATGGCGGCGTTAATTTAGATCCACAATTTAAACAATTATTAATTAATTAACACTTTGCACGTCTAGTGTGATGTAATATTGAAAGGTGTAATTTCATAAAAAGAAATCAATGATTATGTATTATTTATTGAAGTTACAGTATATCTTGTTACGCTTAATTTTATAATTCTTTTAGCTGTTTCTTTTTCTTTTCTACAAGCTGTAAATTTAATAAAATTATTTTTAACTTGTGTTCTTCTGTCTCATTTCCTTACTTTTTTCGAATTCCATTTGTTTCCTTTAACCTTGTTTCTTTAGCAGTTAGTTCCATTTTGATTGATAATATTCTTGCTGAGCCAAGTATAAGGGATTGGTATCAGCAGAACGAAGCTGTTTTGAAGTTAGTTTTTTCTTTATATTTAAAGGTGTATAATTGCTCCAGTCGTAGCATTATTGTCCTACAAAATGTATTATATTAGCATATACAAATATACATACAAGTTGCTTACAGTTTGTATTTCCTTCGCCTGTTGAGAAACTGTTGAGTGGTAGCCATTTTGATAAGTTGATACCTTTAAATAATCAATACTAAATCGTTTTATGAAAACTAAGTACCTCCAATTACCTTAGAAACAATTTCTCTTGGGCTTCTAGTTATATATTCAATTTCGGATACTTCATCGTTGCTATATTGAACCTAGACAATTAATTATATGCACTGACATATGTGTGAAAACAAAATTTATATTAACTGCAAGTGTAAGTTCAATGTTTTCCTTGAAGGGTTTGCTGGTACAATAAAATACTTCCATTAAATCAGTTACGGTTCCGGTTACCTATAATTTACATCTTTTTTCATAAACACAAATCCCCAGATACCCCTTTTTATAACCTGCTATGTTGATTTAGTAATATATATATATATATATATATATATATATATATACATATATATTGTGGTAGATTCAAAGGGGTAGAAAGGTCTATACAATAAAATTTCAACAACCCTGTATATAGAAAAGAGCGAATTATTTACGCGCAAAATTAATTTAATTCATTTAGTGAAAATAGACGAGTATTGGGGTATTTTTATATTTAATAATTGGAATGTTAGGATTACATGGAGGAAGAAAGTTTTAAAGCAAATAGAAGTTCAAGGATACGCATAATTAACCATAATTTATTTTAATCAAACACGTACAAGCATAAGGTAACGTACTTGCGCAAGAAAATCAATAATTTCCTAGGCAAATGTATTCGTTGTAAAGGCCAACGTCAGTTTTATCAGATACGAAGAAGTAGAAAGTCCAGGAATTGTTATTTTCAAACGGTCAGTAATTAACAGAAACACCTGCTTGTTGAAGTTTACCTTCACATAATTTTTATGTACGTTAAGATAAGATTTCATCAAAATTGTTTTCATCCGTCAGTTGGGGAAAGTAGGGTAACAAACAGTTTAAAGAGAGAGTGAAATGAACGATCGGTAATATGCATCGGATAGAGACAAATATAAAAGCGTTTGGATTGAAAATCACATAAGGCATACACGTGGAGTTGAAGCAAGACGTCAACGATATCGATTTTCTGTAACTCAAGTGGGGTTGAAACGAGATCACAAACATGCATAGAACTGAGATGCATAGCGCTTAGGAGGAGTTTGGTGACGACAAAAACTCAGTCATTGGTCGTTAACTAACATTGTTAGAAACGAATGCACACGCGAAGGTTGAAAGCGAATTCGAAGTATGCAACAAGTACGGCAGGAGAAATTTTCAGAATTAAGCGTCGGTTTTGTTCAAAATTTTTAGAATTCGTTTTGAAAATAAGCTTTTCGAAGGAAGCACGTCCACTAGGGGGGGTTTGAAAAAATATAAATACCCTAGCTAAGTTATGAAAGCTCTCTTTTTTTCTTTACGTCGATAAAGTGCTGAATACCGATTCAGACTACGATAATAATAAAGCTTTTTGTGAGTATTTTATGTATGTGTAGTAATGTTACCGTAAATATAGTAGTTGAAAGTATACAAGAGTAGTAGCGGACCTCTAATTATTAACGTGAAGTACGAGTAGTGCGTATTAATTAAAAAGGTCCGGCTACTACAACAAAAATTATTAAATGGATGCATGGTAATGGGGGTAACCACCACAAGTAATCAAGTTTGTATGCATGATATATGGAATGGTACTGTGAGACGAGGCGCATGGCCTGCAGAGGTATCAGATGGTAGAGGCCTATGGATCCGCTGAGCAGCACAGTGAATGGAAACAACTCTGAGGGGTTTTCTGGCAATTATCTCCGACGGGGATAAACCCTAAAGAATTCTCCAGGTAATTTATTGAAATTTCTGTTGTTTTATAAACATTTGTGGAATTTTTGTGTTGTGTGGTTGACTTTTGGTGGCATATTTATAGTTGTAAAAACTTATGGTAAAAGATACATGTACTGGACAATTTACTGATGTTGAATATTGAAAGAGGGTGTATTTAGAATAGATCAAAATTTTATTCAGGATATAAATTGACTTGTAAAGGGTAAACGCGTCTGTAAATTTGTTTAATTAATGCAAGGTTTTAAATACAAACAAAACTGGATTATAATGAGCTCGCAATACTCCAGTGTGCAGTCAATATAGTGATTTATGTGGGGCCCATCTACTCATATTTAATCAAATTTGTTGAAAATCATTATAAAAATCAAGGACTTTGAAACATACAAGATTGAGCTGATAATTATTGTAGCTAACTGTTTGGAAATATGTGTAAATATATTTTATCTGTTAATAGGTGTAAATAAAAGGTTGTATGATTGTCGTATTATTTTGGTAATTTTATTTAATGGTGTGCGAGTGGGAAACTGATATGAATGCAAGATTAGGTATTCTAGAAAAAACCGATTGCTGAGCTAGCTAGGGAAGCAGAAGAGATTCGAAGACCGCCTTAATAAAAGGGTAAGGAATTTTTTTTTTGTAAAATAATTTTTGAGAAAATTTTATATTGAGAAAATTCGTGAGGCTTGAGATTTTAGTAAAGAATCGATGTTAAAGCTTCGTTACTGAGGTTCCACGGCAATATATATTACAGCGATGACGACATAATGTATATGCTGTATGAAAAACCTGTCGTAAAAGTTTATGGTATTGTTTGCGGTTTAAGGTTTAGAAATCCACAAACATGTGTTTTATTATAAAAAACGCCAATGATTTTTACGGCCGTTTCAAGTAATGCTTATTTTATGCTTATTGGTAAGCAGCGTTCTTTAACTTAAAACACATACACGGTGTGTTCTACTTTATAGGTATAAAATGCTGCTCTACATGCTTGTAAAGGCGTATTTCTTGTAATTATTTAAATTCGCCTTTAGCTATGTAGTGAACGAGGGGTTTGGGTCCCTTCTTTGACCTGTTGCGACCAGCAGTCATCAGGCACTTGTGAGATGACAACACGCTCTTAGTATTATGCACCCTAGCGTGCTTTAACGATATATGTAACATGATATTTATGTAGTCTGCGATTCTTTACTATGCTTTATATATTTTGTTTCGTGTGCTACAATGTTTGTGATTTAACCCGTAAATAAAGGCATAAAATCAGCCGTACATTTCTTTGTTTGTAAATGATATTCTACCAGTGCGATACTAAGCAAACCTCTGTTCTTGGTCCACTACAGGAAGGGTCTCCAACCAAAGCTGAAGAATTATATCAGAGGCATACGGAGTCATCCTACGTCGCCAATGCTAATAGCACATAATTGGCTGCTATAATCCTTTTTTGGTGTCAGTGTTGAAAACAGCCAATGACCATAGTCATAAATTTATAACGATCAAATGACACCAAGCGTTTGTAGCTATACTTTTTAATTTCTTTTCCTTAATCTTCTTTGGGGATTAAACCACTCAGAGTTTTTAAATCGTCTCTATTTACGTTTCGATCCATGACCTAGGATCGTTGTCAAAGTTATAAAATTTTTTAAGTTTGACAATTTATGACATAAATTGAAGGCGACCTTGATCTATTAATGTTTGATTTGAATACAAAGAATTCAAAGAAGCTCATAAACATTGCTTGAGCCTTTGCATATCACCGCTTACCAGACACAAGGAATAGCGGAAAAATGCTAAAACCTATGAAGGAGATTAAAGTTGAAAACAGAGGCGAACTTGTAAAAAAAAGATTAAGTTATCAGTTAACGACAAGCCTGTACATCGTTAGTATACGAACGTACTGATTAAAACTGAAGACGAATATATACATTTATATGTATATATATATATATTACCGTGTAACCTATATAAAGCCTCTCGAATTGGGCGTCATAAATTGCTGTGTTCCCTATAAATATCGAGCCTCACGAATTGTCAATTTTACAACAAATCGAAAATTGCACACAATAGAAAAATTTTCAAAAAAAATTAACTTCTTACCCAGATTCCTCTCTTCATCACCTAATTCTTCAACCGCTTCCCTGGCTAGCTCAGTTAGGCCTCCTCTTGAATACCTAGATTCAATATCATACTCTTTATCGTTCACGCACACTCTCAATAAAACTACAAAATAGTACAACAATCATACAATATCTATTTACCACTATTTACAAATAAAAGTTCAAGATTATTTACATTTCGGTGCTCAAGTTACACCTCAATAAATTCTATCTTTGTAAAGTCCAGTATTTTTACTTAAAATATCAAACACATTGAATGTAACAGGAGTAAATGGGCCCTGAATAATACCTTATTTTTCTTTCTTTATTTATAAGTAATTTTAATTAGGACACTCTGGAGTATGGTGAGCTCATGATAACCCAGTTTTTTTTATGATTAATGTATGCTTTTTACTTAGCATACGCTTACTGCAAACAAAAAAAAAACCATGTACTCTTAACAATAAAAATTTAAATTTCTGATGAAACGTTAATAAGCTGTATATACTCCTTTAGATTTATATTTAAATACTATACTAAAAGTTAGTTATACGTATTATTTTCAATACGCAAAATAATGTAAAATAGCATCATAGTTCACTCTCACACATCACAATAACCTTCATAGTTTATCAAAAACAACAAATTCTAAAGCATTATCTGAAGTTTCTTGAAGATCACTACTCCGTTGACGATGTCGTTAAGTTGTTTTGTGCTTCTGCTCTGTTCACCGCCTCCAGCTATTTGTAGATGAACACCCTCTAAGTTGTGCTGCATGCTATTCATACACGATACATCCAAATCCAAATCCACGTATATTACACTTCTTTTATCCTTGCTTAATTTGATTTACGTTACTGTACGTCATTTCACGAGCTTGTTAAATTATATGTTGCACCTCAATAAAATTAAACTTGACACTTTCCGCGTATCAAATTATGAGACCAACACTGTACTATTTAATTAAAAAAAAAAGTTATATACTTACAAGCTCGTGATAAATTTCTGTACGTAGTTTGAAGCGATGAAAATACTAAAAGCGAAGTTAAAAAAGAGCCATGCTAATTCTTTTAGAGTATTTATATAATTCGACATGCCACCTCTCGGCCACTCTTCCCGTGAAATACCTAATTTAAAATAATATTTCTTAAAATTTTGGTTCAACCGTTTTCGAAATCTTCGAAATTTAGCTCGTCGTTATTATATTTTCCGAAAAACCTGCATTCAAATTTTCTTGTGTTTGTCTGTTGTACAACTAACTATATAGACCAATGACATTTCGGTGACGTCTTGAAATCCCGCCTGTATTAACGCTATTCGTCTCTTATGCATATTATATGTTTCCTTCTAACCTTGTTTAAGTAGTAGAAAATTGATATTGCTGTCCGCGTTCTATCTAACCCATGTGGACTGAATACGTGCGTTTTGAAATGAACTGCTATTATGCCTGTCTCATTTCAACGCATATCATTGATCGTCCATCCCTTCTGCGCTTTAAGGAAACTTTTAGTTAGCATTTACACGAACCGTCCGATCGTTTACCCGATATACCTCGAATGCTGTCTTTTATCTACACAAATAAGGAGAACATGACATTTCCATACCTGCAGGTATTCAATTTAACGATCGTTTTTAAAACAGCATTTCTAGGAGTTTTCGTTTCAAGGTATTTTATATCCAACGGCTGTTCGTTTGTTAGCAAAGCGTTTCACCTGGGTATTATCAATTTTTCAAGCTCTTATGCGTATTTGACGTAATTACCCGTTCAATTAAACTTAATTAAATTAATTAATAATTTGCATTGGCTTCTACAATTTATTTTCTTTACGAACCTAACTCAATTTTAATCACTACTTGTAAAATTTTGTTAATACTTGTTACTTTAAATTCACTAAATGAAATAAATTTCGAAATTTCGCACGTAAATTCTGGTTGTTTCCTCTATACAGGGTGTTTTAAATTACCTTGTTTATACTTAAATTTAACTCTTTAAAACCACTACAATATATATATATATATATATATATATGTATATATACACACGTCAGTTTATGGAGTAAAGTATAATCCCCAATCTGATACGCATAGTTTGGGAAAAAGTATATAGGAAATTGATACAGAAAACAGTGACATAACCTTAAATAATAGCGGTTATCCTGGCACTAGTATCTATAATCACTGGTATCTATAATAGAAGAATTAAGAGAAGAGGGTTGTATAATAGAATAAGCATAACACAAATCGGGCACAATCGGGGCATATCCGAACAAGAGTAGCTCATACAAAAGGACTGTTGGCATATAAGTTATATTTATCGATTATACAGTTTTAAAGAAGCGATTAAACAACTATGTATAAAGACTTTGGGAAGGTTATTCGAAGATTTCGCAATGCTCTACGAGTAGAAAAGGCGCAATGCGGGCAACGGTTTTCGATAAAAGGACAAAAATGTCTTATGTGCCAGTCATACGAGGAAGCAATAGAGCACTGTACTGCTGTGTTAGTATTACCCGAAGATTGGGATGATTTTATGGAAATAATCGAGAAGATGGGGTTTATAAAACTGTTGATAGATATTCAGATGGAATATCTTTTAAATTCTAAGTTTTATGATAAAAATTTAACAGCCTCAATTACTGTCATAAGAAATGAATGATGAGAATTAACAACATCAACAGTATCAACTACATCAACAACATCGATAACATCAACAACATCAATAATATCAACAATATAATCAACTTTACCGACCTCATCAAACCATCAAGCAACTACAGCACCAACGACCACGACATCAGCTTTGCCGTCTCTAACATTAGAATGGGTAGGAGCAAAATACTAATTGGATAAGAAAAATGCTTCCTTATACATCCAATAGGGTGGAACGCTAGACTACCAAAAAGATTCCCAAGGATAGCCAATAGCTAGGACACATGATATCTATATAATTTGTATCTGCATTGTATTTTGTAAAAATAAAGATGTATAAAGTTGAATAATGTTTTGATAATACGCTCATAATGAAATGTCGTTTTACATTACTTTTGCAAATACAGCACCAAGGTCGTCGTAACGGTTACTATTGGACCACGCTCAATCAATAGTTGCTCAATCGATTGCAATCTAAGTCGCCAATACATTGTGATATTCTAATTGTACCCGATGTTACTCTAACCTATGAACAAACAGCCCCATATATGCCCAAATTGTTACATTACTAAGTAACTTACTGCAGTTAGTCAAAATAGCATATTGCAGCCTAGGGTGGGGTACGACGGTTCTTTATAGCCACCAGGCAGCGCTTTCTTTATATTATATATACCTGACATTTTAGTAGATGACTACCTGGTTTGTAAGCAGGGATTAGAATCATCTAATTCCGATACACTCCCACATTATGGTATCTGGCGTATAAATATGGTCAACCACCAGTTTAAACCCCAAATCATTTTCCAGTAGCTTTATATCCATGATGCTATTGTTAACAACTGAGTTTACTTATTGTCATGATATTTGGGCGCAAGGTAGCACAAAGATTAAAGCAACATAGTAAATATTTTTTGGCATCTTTATAAATGAATTATAGCTATGAAGTTGATATTAACAAAACATGCAGTTACATATACACGATGGATAAGATACCTGTTGTTCTAGCCTGTATAGAATTATGGACTCTCAAAGCAATTATGCGTAGCCAATAACAAAAGGAATAAATGCGATTGTTTTGTTATGATGCAAATCATTAGGTTCAATGAATTAGTAATATTGTAAGCAGAAGGGAGGGAGCGGATAATAAACCACAGCATTGTTGCATTCTATAATTTATATTGAATACGACCGCGGGCTACTTCAGTTTTATTCTAGTATTTTTAATAGTATTTTAATAGTTTGTAAATTTCGATATTGATATTGGAATTGATGTGTAAATATAATATGATATAAGAATTAAAAATTAAAAAGCAGTAGTTTACATAGAAATTGGGCATGTCACCAACCAGTTCAAAAAATATTTTATATAGGTATTTCAGTTATTAATGACATTGCACCAAATTCATTCCTATAATATACCATGATGCTAACCATCATGATCCTATTACATAATACTAAAACTAGTGGAAGCGGCGACTTAAGTTGCTGCTAAAAGTAACTGGTAACCAAGCTCATCACTACGTAAGTATATATCTCCAGTTTAGAAACCTATAAAACTTAATTCATATACAAATTTTCAAGCCACTGAATAAATAAGATGTAAATAAATAGCCGAGCGCCTGCATTTATTAAAACGTGTATGCAACGGTCATATTAATATACACGTCTGGCGAATACTAAACATCTAATTAACCTAAAATAAGTCTTTTAAAACAAACATCGTCATCATCTGAAACAATGTTCTGTTAAAATCTGGTCACAAAAATTAGTTTACTTACCTAGAGCGACTTCACAAAATTCGATACCGTAAACTGAAAACTGAAAAACCGAGCACTTTACGTTAATGTATCAGCATATGTCATAAGGAAATGCTCCGAGAGTAAACATCAGGCATGATCCATCTATGAGCAAAATACTTTACCATTACTATTATTGTGTTATTCATTAGCAGAAATCTGCACAAATCTGCATAAATATTACGTCCAATGCTCGATTTGATTGCTTAAAATTAAACTTGTTACTGTTTTTGTTTGAGGTCTGAAAGCAGCTAATTAAAATATTGCATCATCCGTTTTAAATAATTCACATCTGTAAAATTTGTAGACATTCAATATTTGTGCAATTTAAAGAAAGAAATAATGCTTTACATAATCAAATGGGGTATTTTCATTATACAATACAATAATAATTATTACAATAGGTAACCCTATTTTGACTATTAAAAAACAATGTCGATGTGTGAGCTCAAACGATTAGTTACTTGATAAAAACTTCTTGGGGCGCGATTCGAGTGGTCAACGGCCTACTTAAACATGTATATGCCTGTATGAATGTGCGTGACGTCATAAATATTATAGCTTATAAATATTTCTAGTTGTGAAATATATTAACCGGATGCACATTTGAGGCTTCTCGCGCTTCACTAAGTTCTATTTTTTAAATAAAAATTGCTTTGTATTCACAGAATGTCGGACTATAATTTAAAGACCCAAACACATAATACCCAATATAATTTGCAGATTTTTTAAAAATGGACCACTAATAGAAAAGATTTTTATAATACGTACTGATTTGCCTTATGGGGAGCTACATTCGCGAGCGTCTTTGGTACCATGATACAATTATGTATCATAAAACTGCACTAGAAAATTGAATAACAACGGGACATATTTTTTCAGCGCACCGATTAATGCTGATTTTATAGAAAATTGTTCATGCCATCTGGTTCATCGAATTTCACACTGTTTTTAAGCCCAAACACTAGTAAATTTAAATAAGTACGGTGTTTCTGTATGACAATTAAAATACTGATGTATCATCGTATAGAATGCGGCTATTTTCTGCAATTTACAAAGAGTGAAATCATTATTCATATCTGAAAAATATATAAATATTCAATCAAGCATACACACGCCCAAAAATGTTCGACTTATTTAGAACGACGTTTAATTACAGAAAAAATATCAATCGAGGAGTGTTAACCTCTTACGATCACCCGACGGCTATGATTAATCTCAAACCCCCTGCCAAAGTTATAAAATGATTACATCATAACTCATCCAAAATTCTACATCACGTCTGTGCTAAGCTCGGTAAAATTAAGGTCAGCGCCGCTTTTATATAGAGTTTGTATATTTTCAGTGGATCCTAAGATATTAACAAAAAATTATTAAAAATTATTTAGAAACCTAAAAATATCTCAAAAAACTAAGCCGAATTTTACTAAAAGTCGCATTAAATATGTAATTCATATACAAAATTGCGTCCGTCTTTGTCAATATCTGGAACCACACTAAACCGTACTAGAAAATTAAATCGTTAGTATCACAACGATACATATATATTCTTCAGCGCGTCGATTAATGTTGATATTATAAAAAAAAATGTTTTTTTGCCTAGCATATATGAAAGTGACTGAAAATAAACCTTTGCAGCCCTAGGGCCGCTAAACTCATAACAGCATGATTTTATAGGTTTTTTACGATCTAGACACCTATGACTATCATTGAGATTCATATATTGCGGCTTTGACGTTTCAAATAATTTATCATTTAACCTCGGCGTCGGTGTATTGTTAATGAGAGTTTCGAATAAAAATATAAAATAATCATACATGAGTAGTGAATAATTGCAATTCTAACTGAATAACTGTTAGTAAAAATGAATGGTAATTTAGACAGTGATGATGATGACGAAAAATTTACAAGTACTCCACCGGACTTGCAAGAAAAAGTGAGCAATGCTTCTTTAAATCTTTTACCCAAAAAGTCTAGAGAACGGTACAAAAATACTACGAATTATTTAATAAATGGAAAAAGAATAAAAAAGCTAAAAATGTAACAGAGAATGTTTTACTTGCGTATTTATCAGAAAGATCCAAACGTGTAAATGCTGCTACTCTATGGGCAGAATTTTCAAAGCTAAAAAGCACTTTTAAAGTCAAAGAAAATATTAATTTTGATAATTATTATAAAGTTCGAGCATTTTTGAAATAAAATTCTGTAAACTACCTTCCCAAAAAATCTGAAATTTTGATTCAAG
Source organism: Platerodrilus igneus (assembly GCA_036346225.1). Classification (NCBI taxonomy): domain Eukaryota; kingdom Metazoa; phylum Arthropoda; class Insecta; order Coleoptera; family Lycidae; genus Platerodrilus; species Platerodrilus igneus. The sequence goes on along the minus strand of JARFIW010000229.1, from coordinate 21,008 downwards.
AACAATGTATTCAATTTTTAAGGCGGCAGATGATTTGGAATATCTAATGATAAAGGTATACAAATAAAATTATTGTAAATTTTTTAGATTAACATTACATTGTAGGTTTCTCTTATTATGGGAGTATACGGAGCTTGCCGCTGAAATGAGTTAACGAATATGAAACTTGACCAAATAGATAGTAAAGGAGACGTATTGATTGTTACAGTTCCACAAACCAAAAATGATATTAAAAGAACATTTACAGTCACAAACACTACAGTTGATGGACTGAATCTACTTACAATATACAACAAATATGTTTCTATTAGACCTCCCCACATTACTCATAATTCCCTATTCATTTATTACAAAAATAATAAATGTACAATACAACCGATCGGAAAAATGTATTTAGCAAAATTCCAAGCAAAATAGCCACCTTTTTGAAATTGGTTGAACCTAGCACATACACAGGCCATTGCTTCCGCCGTAGTTCTGCAACTCTACTAGCTAATGCTGGAAGTAATTTAATAACACTAAAAACATGGAGCATGGCGTTCTTCTGCAATTGCTGAAGGATATATAGATGATTGCTTATCAAATAAGATTAAAATTTCTCAAAAATTCTAACAAACCAAGAACATCAGCTACCTAGTACCAGCACAAATAATACAATTCGCATGTTAAATGCTTTTAAACCAAATAAATGAAATACCAGTTAATGTAGATAGACCGTCAACGTTATCGAAACGTCATCATGCTACCAGCATCTCAAATACTTACCAAGTGCCTACAAATTCTGGTATCACTATCCATAATAATGCTCAAGGGATAATTAATATCAATTACTATAATAAATAAATATGTCAAATGTTATTAACCTTCTTTATTTTGTTTTTTCCTATTTTGTCTTTAATGTTAAACGAAAAACAGGTGTGTGTCACACAGGTAAAAATGCATTAGCAGCCCTTAGCTATCAGCTGCCCTTGCTCGCTTCGCTCGCTCAGGCATCTAATAGCTGCGGGCTGCTAATGCTCACTTTCTGTCCTTGTGACACAATATACTGTAACGGGCTACTGCTACCGCGTTTCTTTAATTCAAAACAAGTAATAATAATGGTCTTTATTACTCACTGTTCACAAGTCTAATTAACAGTATATGCCTTATTTATAGATGTTTTCAGTCCACTTAACAATGAAGCACTATTACACTAATGAATTTACAAGCACTAATATCTTCTTAAACTAACTCCTTTACCATAGGTCCAGTAACAACACTAACACAACTATTTGTTTATACACTTCTATTTATTTATGTATATTACAAGCTGCATGTACATTAGACACAGCATATCACATTTATGTAAACTTCTAAAAGCTCAAAACTACTATTACTTTAACACGTTATAATTTATATACGACATTCTAGTATAGACTGACTCTTGCATTCATTAGCGGTCTTATATATACTCTGGATTACAAGGATGACTCATGCTTCCGTAATTTCTAGAAGAATTCTGGAATCCTTGAGAAGGCGCTGTGCCCCGAGCGTTTGTATGTTTGACGGGTTGCCTAATAGTGGATCGCAACACTGCCCCCTCTTTAAAACCGTTACGTCTCGTAACTGTAAATCCATCTTGACGCCAATTCGATGACTGGTGACGGTATCGGCAGCTATCTCCTCTGGTGCATCCACCGCGTCGTTGGAAGTAACAGTCAACACTCTTTTCCTGGTCTTGGTAGGCAACCGGTTGATAACAACAAACAAGAACCTGGACGTTGGTTCCCTGGAAAACTACTTCTAGCATATTTCGGACTATCCTCCAGTCTAAGCGATCCAGTCCACAGCCCAGCTTGGGCACCGCTAGTCTCGTTACTCCATTTTCCATCATCTGCGCCTTAAGATTTAGCAAAGCCTCCCATAGATGTCCATAACTAGGTCTCTGCCATGAAGAATTTTGGTGACCAGATAGTAAACATAACGATTTTTATCTTGAAGGACCAAAGATTTTCCTACAGTTGGCTGCTGTTGTACTAATTCATCCACACATCCAAACTTTTCTTGAAAACAACAGCTATTCCCTTGACATTGCCAAATCTTGAGCTACGCAATGTGCAAGGGAATACTCTTCTGGTGCTCTAAACAGATCTTGCTGTTTTTCAACAACAACGCCAAATCTCGCTTTAGCGGAACCACCATACGCCGCCATAAAGCTCTCAAAATCTACATTTGGCTCATGATTAATAACTTGCCGAACACCATTATCATTATTCGAGTCTTCCTGGTTGTTGCCAGCGTAGGATGTTAAACGGTCAAAGTGTACCACTTTCGGTTTACCACGAGGGATCTTCTGATCCGGTACACTACATCATTAATCCTTTTAACACTTCGTACGGCCCTTCCCATTGTCTTTGTAGTTTTGGCGACAATCCACGTTTTCTTTGTGGATTGTACAACCACACTAAATCTCCAGGTTGATAACCACCTTTTTGTGCTCTCGTGTCATATTGTGATTTCATTCGATCGCTTGCTGCCTGTATATTCTTTCGGACGTTTTCGTGAATACTATTTGATCTTTCACGAAGCTTACTAACGTAGTCTTCACCTGCGATCTCTTCACCAGGTTTAAATCCAAACCGAAGATCACATGGTAGCCGCAATTCACGTCCTAGTATTACGCAAGCGGGCGAGTACCCTGTGCTGTCATGTACCGAAGATCGATACGCCAGTAGGAACAAATGCAGATATTGGTCCCAGTCTCGTTGATGTTCAGAGACAACTTTGGCCAGGTACTTCCTAACGTCCTGTTCATTCTTTCAACCATTCCATCCGATTGGGGATGAAGTGGCGTGGTTCTAGTCTTCCTGATTCCAAGATGCTTGCAGACATTTTGAAACAATGCTGATTCGAAGTTTCGACCTTGATCGGAGTGTAATTCCAACGGAACTCCAAAACGACAAAACAACTCCTGACTAGTACATCTGCAACCGTCTCGGCTTCTTGGTTAGGTATAGCATATGCCTCCGGCCATTTGGTAAAATAATCCATTGCAACCAAGATGTATTTATTCCTTTCTCTGATTCAGGAAACGGACCAGCTATATCAATGGCTACCCTCTCAAAAGGATTCCCCACGTTATACTGTCTCATTGGGGCTTTCCGTTTTGAGACCGGGCCATTTGCAGAGGCACACAATTCACATTTCCGGCACCACTCCTTCACATCATCTTTGCAGTTCAGCCAATAGAATCTTTCTCTCACTCTCTCGAGAGTTCTTTTCACGCCAAAGTGCCCTCCGGAAATACCATCGTGCAAGTGCTGCAACACTTCCGGCACTCTGCTTCTCGGCACTATCACTTGAAGTCTCTCAGTGCCATCTTCAAATTCCAGGCGTCGTTTCAAGATTCTATTTTCCATCATCAAGGAGTCCCACTGTGCCCAGTATGCCTTCAGGCTCCTACTTAAAATACTAATTTCTTCCCAAGCTGGTCGTTGTCCTCTATTTTTCCACTCAATAATACGTCCCAATTCGGCGTCATTTTCCTGGTCTTCTCGTATTCTTTCGAGTTGCCAAGTATCATCGGTTACCGTCATTCTATGGATGACACTTATTTTCTCTTCCATCTTGGAGCAATGATTGCAGTCCACCGGACAAGGTCTCCTTGATAGAGCGTCTGCATTCCGATGGCTAGTTCCTACACGATGTTCTGTGTCAAAGTCATATTCCTGCAGCCGCTCTATCCACCTTGCCACTTGCCCTTCAGGATTTCGAAACTGCAGTAACCATTTTAGTGCAGCATGGTCTGTTCTCAACAGGAATTTACGGCCGTATAAGTACTTATAAAAGTGCTCTACGGATTTGACGACGGCCAACAGCTCCCTTCTTGTCACACAATAGTTCCTTTCTGGCCGCGACAAGACCTTTGCTGAAATACCCAATAACTTTTTCTTGTCCGTCCTGCACTTGAGAAAGAACGCCTCCTATAGCTGTGTTACTGGCATCGGTATCCAACACAAATTTCCCTCCATCCGTGGATAACCCAAAATTGGTGCTGTAACTAGTAGCCGTTTCAGTTGTTCAAATGCACTGTGGCAGTCGTCATTCCAATCATATTCTTGTCCATCTTCGGTTAATTTTGTTAACGGTTTGGCAATGTTCGCAAACCCAAGTATAAAACGTCGGTAATATGTGCACAATCCTAGAAAACTGCGTAGTTGGTGTATATCTGCTGGTGTAGGCCACTCTTGTACCGTTTTTATTTTGTCAGGGTCAGCTCTTATTCCGGTCTCCGAAACGACATGTCCTAGGTATTTCACTTCTTTTCCAAATAGGTGGCACTTCTTGGGGCTTAATGTAAGGTTTGCCCGCGTAATCTTTGGAATATCTCCTCTAGGTTCTTAAGATGTTCTTCAAAAGACCGCCTAACACTATTACGTCGTCTAGGTACACCAGACATGTCTTCCAGGACAGTCCGCAGTATCGACTCCATCAATCGTTCAAAAGTAGCAGGGCATTGCATAATCCAAATGGCATGACCTTGAACTGCCATAATCCAGTTCCAATTGTAAAGGCAGTCTTTTCTTTATCGTTTGGCTCCAAGCCTACCTGCCAGTATCTGCTTTTCAAGTCCAAGGTCTAAAACCATTTAGATCCGGATAGAGGTGTCATCAATTCTGGGCAAAGGATAGCTGTCTTTCTTTGTCACATTGTTAAGCCGCCGGTAGTTACACAAAACCTTGTCGACCCGTCCTTTTTCTTGACAAGCACTACCGGGGATGCCCATGGACTATTCGAGGGTTCAATCACTCCCTGTTCTTCCATATCGGTGATAATTTGCTCGGCTTCCTTACGTTTTGCCAAAGGAAGCCGCCTGGGGTGTTGTCTTATCGGTTGCGCATCTCCAGTATTGATCTTGTGTTGCACAACATTCGTCCTTCCTTTCTCACTATCATCCAGTGCAAACACACCTCGATATCGTCCGACCAGTTCTTTTACCTTGCCCAGTTGGTCGCCATTTAATCCTTGACACGAGGGTATCAACATATCCAGCAATTTCTGTGAGCAACCGTTGGTTGGTTTATTTTTCGTGTCGTCCACACAACGTTTAATATGACATACTGGAATGCAACTGTCACTGTATGGGGATTAATGTTTAGCACCCTTACTGGTATCAAATTTCGAGACTTTACCAGCGTTCTTCCAATCAGAAGTCCCTCCTGACCCATTCCCGATTCAGTTGCTTCCATCATGCATACTTGTCCTTCCCGGAGCGTACCGTCCGGGCGTCCCATCACTATCATTTCCGCCTTCTCGGGTATTTTCATATCGCAAATCATTCGAACTTGCATCGTCTGGTTACTCCTACCTTGAAATGGAATCTCATCATCATCTATCCGAAGCACATTTTCTTTCATGTTTACATGAAACCCATATTCTCTCATGAGATCCATTCCCAAGATCACTTCTTCTGTAATTTCAGCTACCAACACTCGATGATTAATTAATTTGTCCCCAGTTGTCAACATAACGGCAGTCTCTCCGTGAGTACAAATTTTCTCACCACTTGCCGTTCGAAGACACACCGATACAGGCAGCACTTTTCCACGACCAACCAAATCTGGTTTCACAATAGTCCTTGTCGCTCCTGTATCCACGAGTAATCGGACAATCTTACCATTAATTCTACCATCGATATAAATGCTGTCCAGACTTCCCATTGACGATGCAGCACGGATGATAATCTCCGGAGCACTACGCTGTGCTGTCGACGTTCGCCCCTTACATTGACCTGCTTTAACTCAACCGGTTGTTTCTTTGGTTGATTACAGCGTCTCTGCATATGACCAACTTCACCGCAGCTCCAGCATCGCAGACGCCATCTCCGCGGTCGTAATCTTTTCAGCCTTTCCGCTTTTCGCTTTTCAAACACACGGTTTATTATTTCATCTATGCTGTTCTGAGCTTGGCCAGGTTCCTCTAAGGCAGACCGAACTTTGTGACCCATCCTGTGTGATGTCTGCTTAGCTGCTTCAAATTCAAGCGCATGGGCCAGTGCGTCATCCAACATTTTTGGCCGTGCTAGTCTTAGCGCTTGCTGTATTTCGCCATCCTTAACGCCATCCACAAATGTTTGGACAGCAAGTTGTTCGAGGAAGCTATCTGGTGCCATTGGGTATGCCAATCTAACTAACCTTGCGATGTCAGCTTCGAATTCTTGCAGGCTTTCACTTGTCTTTTGCGAGCGGTTCTTAACTTGTGCGTGGTAAACCTGTTGAAGGTGAGCGTCTCCATATCTCATCTCAAGCTTCGATATTAAGAGACCGTAATCATTCTGCTGGTGATCGGGAATCGTTTGTAAGATGTTAAGAGCTTCCCCGTAGGGCCACTATTAAGGAGATAGCTTCTCTTTGTTGCACCAACCGTTGGCTATTGCCGCAGCTTCAAATTGTTTCAAATATGTGGGCCAAGGTGTTTTACCATCGAATGTGGGTGGTTTCACTTTAAATTTCGACGGTATTGACTCGCTTTCTTCCTATGCTTCTTATTTCTGGAATGTTCTGATTTACTACTTGGTTTGCTAATTCAAGTGGCCGTGTTGTTAGTGAAATCACTTGTTCTTGCAGCCTCATTACATCTTCTTCCATTTTTACCAATTTACTGTCCAACTTTTGCTCAACTGTTTTACCTGTTCAGTGACATCTTCTTTCAATGCAATGGAGCTTGCTATTAATCTTTGTTCTAACGTGGCCGTCTTTTCATTCAATTCTTCCATTTTTATCGCGTTTTTACTAAACCGTTCCTCTATTCTCTCAGCATTTTCACTAAGTGTCATTTCCATACCGTATTTAAACTCTTTAAGGGTCGATTCCAGTTCAACTGACTTTACTAAGTTTTCACTGAGTGTCACTTCTAGTTTAGCCGACCTCTCCTCCATACCGGATTTAAAATCCTTGAGGAAGTTCATTAAAGTTTCTGCCTCCATTTTACTTTGATTTCTTGTAACTGGCATATACAAACTACTTAAATGTCTTTAGACTTGTGTTTTAAATTAATCACTATATACCCCGCACCTGACACCAGTGTAACGGGCTACTACTATCGCGTTTCTTTAATTTAAAACAAGTAATAATAATGGTCTTTATTACTCACTGTTCACAAGTCTAATTAACAGTATATGCCTTATTTATAGATATTTTCAGTCCACTTAACAATGAAGCACTATTACACTAATGAATTTACAAGCACTAATATCTTCTTAAACTAACTCCTTTACCATAGGTCCAGTAACAACACTAACATAACTATTTGTTTATACACTTCTATTTATTTATGTACATTACAAGCTGCATGTACATTAGACACAGCATATCACATTTATGTAAACTTCTAAAAGCTCAAAACTACTATTACTTTAACACGTTATAATTTATATACGACATTCTAGTATAGACTGACTCTTGCATTCATTAGCGGTCTTATATATACTCTGGATTACAAGGATGACTCATGCTCCCGTAATTTCTAGAAGAATTCTGGAATCCTTGAGAAGGCGCTGTGCCCCGAGCGTTTGTATGTTTGACGGGTTGCCTAATAGTGGATCGCAACACTACTATATACCATCTGGTTACTCGAATTTTGCTCTATTTTTAATCCCGAACACTAATAAAGTTAAACAGGTAGGATTCTTAGTTTATCATAGCACAATATTTATATTTCAACCATATGTAAACTTTATAGCCCTTCCTTAAATTTTATTATATTAAAAACGGGTTTTTGTGTGATGTTCTTTAAACCTTAAGCTGTAATTTAAATCCAAACATGAAATTTGTATAACAATTATAAGAGCGTAAAAATCTATACATTGAATCGATTTATCAATTTTCAAAAATAATTATTGTTCCGTTAGAGATACAAAATTCTCGGGGGCATGATTCGAGTGATCAATGACCTACTTAAACGTGTTTATGCCTGCATGAATATGCGTGACGTCATAAATATTATAGCTCATAAATATTTCTAGGTTTCGCTCTCTGTTAATTGTAGAAATGACTGCATTTCTCACGATTTATAGGAAGATGAATACATTCGTCTATATATAATTTGAAAATACGCGTGCTGGTTTGATATATAGCTAATTATATAAAATAATTACTAATTCGATAACAATAAGAATATTTAGTTTGGATCCAAAATTTATTATTAAAATTTTATATCACTGATAGACCTCATAGGTTAGACAAGGACGCATGTCCAGTCTTAAACGTAGCAAAGCATTTCTAAGCACAGAAGAATTAGCACACGTAGTAAACAACTTTATTGTTGTACTAAACATTAATACAAATAAACTGAATCGTGTAAATAACGTAGGAGCCGACACAGGCTAATTATATACACATGTAATAAACGATACATTCGTTATTACATAAATAATAACCGATCGCATTCACAGCGAAAACGAGTAACCAACATCACGGTAACGCGTCTAGCACTCAACTAACTGAAGGGGTGGTTTGGGTGTGTAATTTGAATATTTACCTACCGCGTGAGGGTATCCAATTAACACTAAATAATAAATGGGAAGGACCTCTAACACTATAGTACCCTCACGTTTCGGGACATTGCCTCGCAAGCTGCTGCAGTCGGTGAGAAGGGGAGGTTCATTAAACAACAACACACTAAGACAAAATTCCAATTGTTTTATTAAATGGGCTACTAACTAACTTAACCTAATTACATATGCATACAAAATTATACAGGAATTAACATTATTTACAATAGGGCGCCACCATGGGAATTAAACGGCCCATGGACCGATCGCGGTAATAGCTCTCGTCGCACTTTGTTCGTGGCGATGAACCAAGATTGCAGGACAGAAAATACGTCACTTCACAGGGGCAAATCTTATAAAGTCTCCGGCTAGCACAAACACAACTTAACTAAACAATTCTAAAGTCCTTATTTTATAAATATTAACAACAGTTCTGGGTGCAAACACCCCAATACATATAATTAATTAACGCTACCGTAGTCTACTTAACTTGCATACTGAAACGACCTTCCTTTAATCACGGGGTCATCAATAACAGGAAAAACACGACTTTCACACGGGTCAAATAGTACAGTAACGGAATTCGTGGCTTAGTTATTATAAGCCTCGGACAACGTCGAAACACAATAAAATAAGAAACCCTTCAAAAGATGCGATCTTTAACAAAACCTAACGGGATTAAATTACTGGAACGGAGCTTTAACCCGAAGTTGTATGTTATGAAAGTCGACAGATATTGTATTTAAACAAATAAATGACTTATGATGCATAACACAGCCTTGAGTTCATAGTAATACCATATATAATAATTACTTACTCAGAGAAATAACTAACTTTGAACATAACGGCACGCACTTGAATTCAGAGAAATAAAACACTTCACTTAATCTCGCAAGTCCGCGAGCTTTAGACTCTAACGCGTCGGGAAATAAACAACCCCGATTGCCACCGGCTGGCATCCATATATACATTTAAGTTAATTGAAAAATAACCCCTTTCTTGGCTCTCATACTCGGCTTAGGATACGCCGGTCGTAAATCTTTAAGATTAATTAAACTGCCAATTGCCCTAAGATAGCCACACAAGTAGATCTCGGAACTAATTTTAGTTGAGTACTCAGCTAATTGAAAAATTGCTTCCGACCACCCTGACATAAATAGGATCCTAAAACATGATTGACATCTAATCATAGATAGCAACTAATCTGACATGTTTAGTGCCTTTGAAGTAAAGTGCCTTTAGAAAAATTGATTAACCTTGGATTAGATCTTCCTGGAAACTTTGCTAGGCCGCTACTTGGGTAGTCTTGCAGCCGTACAATTGCAGACATATTTATGCTACAAGACCTTCATTCTAATAATTAGAATGCTAAAATTAAACTAGAAAATAACTATTTTTAGAAATCATAGAACTAATTAGAGCGTATTAAAACAGTATGTTACGGGTGTACCGCATACATAACGACACGACACATCAGTGGCGTGGACGGGTTTATATCTAACACTTCCCCTTGCGACACACGCGACCGACACTTCTTATATGAAAAACGGTAGTTAAAATTTAAAGTTCGATAATTACTACACCGGTAACGTGGTGTAAGAGACACTATCACAGTTGGCAGCGCCAACTCTTATACGGATTTCGGCGCGTCAACTACTGATGATGTCATCGATATTGCACAATAATTTGCAATATAAAAATTAAACAATTAAAGATAAACAAGAGTCATTTTAACAACAAATTACTCCGTTTTTAACACAAAATAAGTAAAAGATTACTTACATAAGGAATCCGGTATCCGGCGGAATTGCGTTACAGTTCGCTTCTCTGAAGTCCATCGGGCTCCTCCCGGCGGAATTAGAGATCATCCGTCGACGCTATCAAATGCGTAAGTAACAGCTCGGCTAGCCAAGGTAATCATGAGTCCTCCTCAGGCGTGAAGTTCGGTAGTCCTTAGGTGGCGGCAATTCTTACCTATGTAGGGTTTGGACAGGAAGGAGGTAGAGGTAGACAAAAAAGATAATTAGGCAGGGATTTCTACATAGGTAAACCCTAAGATACGTTACCAGACAATCACGTGCACATAACTTCACGATCAAAGGCAAAATAGTCACGATTCCGCGCGTCACCCCAACTCCTTGTCTAGTATTCCTATACCCCTATAGGGATATGCACTCTTGCGCAAACTCACTACCATGACATACGGAAGTACTGCCCAGTTCATTTAAAAGTTCCCGCGTACCGCGTATTTGAAAATTATGGCGGGAAACTTCCGTATATCAAAAAACTTAACATAAAATGTTAAAGTGACCCTTGGCACGTAACACACTAAATCAACACTTGAGACAATCTTCAAACTTCTTCTTGGTTAACGATTTTGTAAGCATATCCGCGGGCATTATAACGGTAGAAATGTACTTCAAGTCAAATTGATTTTCGCTTAAGGCTTCACGAATAAAGTGATATCGAACGTCTATGTGCTTGCTTCTTGCATGATATACGGGATTACTGGCTAACTTTAACGCGCTCATGCTGTCGTTAAATACTGTCAATTTAGCAAGACTTTCCAAGCCAAGTTCATTTAGAAATCTACGAATATGAATGGCTTCCTTAGCAATTTCCGTCATACCCATGTATTCAGCCTCTGTGGAGAATAATGCCACAGTCCGCTGTTTCTTCGATTCCCAAGTAACGGGACATCCTGATAACATAAACGTGTAACCAGTAAACGATCTCCTGTCGATAGGACAACTACCCCAGTCAGCATCAACGTATCCTTTCAGCGTCTCACTGGTAGGTAAGTATGTTAGCCCTAATCCTGCACTTCCTTTCAGGTAACGAAGAACTCGTTTTGCTGCCACCTAATGAACTCTTCTAAAACAGTTATTGAATTGGCTGAGGTAGCTCACAGCAAAACTTATGTCCGACCTTGTAGCCACTGATAAATAGTTAAGAGCACCAATCAATTCCCTATATGGTAACCCCACCTCATCTTCAGATGCGGGCTCGGTTGGTTTAGACAATTTAACATTTGGATCCAAAGGTGTACCAACGGGTTTAGCATCCATCATGCCAAATCTTTCAAGCAATTCTCTGATGTAGCCTTTCTGGTTTAAAGTGATCCTATCCTTATTTCTAGAAAACTCAATACCTAAACAGTTTCCTATTTCGCATAGATCTTTAACTTCAAACTTATTTGATAACTTTTGTTTCAGATGATTAATAGACTTGATAACTTTCGAAGCTATAATAATATCGTCAACGTAAAATAAAAGTAATAGTAGCTCTTCCCCTTGACCAACACGATATAAGCATGGATCCGCATTGGTGGGTTTTATTCCACTTTCTCGTAATACTTTAGTTAACTTCGCATACCAGCTCCTAACTGCTTGTTACAGTCCATATAGAGTGGGTAAAATTTCCTCCTTGTGGATGGAGGATTTCCTTCTTGCTTCATTTTTACCCGCATCGTAACACTGCTCCCTCTTTAAAACCGTTACGTCACGTAACTGTAATATCATTTTGACGCAAATTCGTTGACTGATGGCGGTATCGGCAGCTATCGCCTCTAGTGCATTCACCATGTCGTTCGAAATAAGTCAACACACCATTTTCTTGCTCTTGGTAAGCAACAGGTTGATAGCAACAAACAAGCACCTGCACGTTGATTCCCTGGAGAACTACTTCTAGCATATTTCGAACTATTCTCCAATCTAAGCGATCCAGTCCACAGTTTAACTTGGGCACCGATGGTCTGGTTATCCCATTTTCCATTATGTGAGGCTTAATATTCAGCAAAGCCTCCCATAGATGTCCATAACTAGGTCTCTGCCATGAAGAATTTTTGTGACCACATAGTAAACATAACGATTTCCATCCTGAAAAACCAAGGCTTTTCCTGCATTATAATTTGAATAAGGGACCGCTATACTTGCGGCCACATCCCCAATGCTTCACCCGAAGGTACTACATTGGGTTTAAACGCGAAAAATAGACGTGTTTCAAGTGAAAATCTAACTTCAAAGTTAATCGGTCTTTAATAAAAATGTAACAAACAGAAACTAAAATTAAGAATAGGGTTTAAATATTGGTATCCATAGGGTTGATTTGAAGCGTGCCCGATCGGCAAGACACAAGCAAAGGTAAAAAGTGAGGAATCGGTAATACCGAATAGCAGTCGCCAGCTCTGCTTACCGGTGCTACCTGAAGGGTCGTCTTAAACCTATCCAAATCTATCTAGATAATTTATCATGGATTCTAATTTTCTAAGCATTCGCCAAATATTTTAATAGTGAATCCAGCTATTTTGCCTACTCTATAAATCAACAAATTCGTGCTCCCTGATCTAAGTAATTTATTTTATCTTTAGTCCAAATCCGTCCCTAGCTTTCCTTATCATTCCCTAACTGATTTATATTATAGTTACAATCTTCACAATTACAATCTTCGTTCCTATAAAAATGCTGTCGCCAAAAATGGCAGCAGAACGTCAGCAAAAACAAATCAAACCCCGAAATGATATAATACATGCAAGGCAAATATAAAATGTAAATTAAAATATAAATATGAATGAATATAAAATAAATATAAGTATATATATTACTCATATCTAGACCAGGGTAGAAAATTAATTAATTACATCAAATAATTTTAATCACCGTGTATAAGGAATTTTATTAGATAATACGCGTTATTAAAAAACCTGTCACGGTACAAAGTTGTATTTATGAACTTTGGAAACAATTCAAGTGTTGCTTCGTAGCTCGATGACTTCTTAAAGCTCCGGGGTAGCTCAGGGCCAAGACTCTTAAAGGGGTTTCGATGATTGGGGTGGGATTCTGTATACCGTTGACTCAGTATGAGGCCTTTATAAAGCTACCTTTATTAGGGCGCCAGGACATGGAGCAATAGCGACAGAGAGTCCTGTTCCACGAACTCTGAACAACCACAAAGTAACACTATAATTCTTTAAATGACCAAACAAGCAAAACAATAATGCTCAATAACCAGTTAAGTATAAATTCTATTAATGCTTCCTTTTTACTAACCTTCACACACACATACATTAAAATACAGGAAATTACTGTAACACTTCAAATAAATAAATAAAATGGATCTAAAAACAATTACGTAACACACTATTTCTATAACTCTGCACGAGTGCTATGATTCGGCAATGTACACCTCATATATGATTACCAATCGTGCAGTGCAAGATTTATATGGCCACAAAAAGTTGCAATACCTTATTATACACCACTGGACATAAATGTGTTCAAATAATAAATAATAAAAGACACTCTCGTACAGAGATTTACACTGTTAAATTCATTCAATATTAAAATATGATTAGAATTCCAATTATCAAATAATTACCTTCAGTACATAATATTAAACACAATTCTTATAGGCAATATCTAACCAGTAATACTGTAAAGTGAGTTGCTTTGTAATTTCCTTTCGTTAAACAGGTAATCAATTTAGAACTAACACACTTGCACTAACCGAAGTAACGCTTATCAACATGCAATAATTGTAAATGACAATAATGAAACAATATATACCACTAATGTTTATGGAAAACAACATACGACCTTATTCTGTGTTGATTCTATAGATGCCGGAAATCCAAACCATTTACGCTCGAATCCTTGCAGTATTTTGGACGATTAGGAATGAGCAGCTTATTCTAGACGAGATCAACAACAGGAAAGATTCTTCACAAACCATTAACAAACATTTTATAGCAGGCAATATTCGTACCAGCAGTAAATACAAATTTTAACGTAAATTCCTAATTGAAGTTATATACTTAATTCCATACTAAGTTCCCTAAAATAAACACACCATTGTAAAACTATTTACACATGCGTTACGTTAGGTAGAAAACTTACCAGTGATTCTGGGATTAATAATTAATTGAAGCCACGAAGTTTTTAACCATCTACAAAACATGTGCTCTCAACTTTTGAGCAAAACAGGCAGGTAGTTGATTTTATCCGCATAAAGCGAAACTGATTACTGACCCACCAAAAATAAAAGGGTAATAAATCAGAATGAGCAGTGAAAAACTGTAAAATCTCCACAAAGGGGTACAATATAATTACAGTGATCACCTCAACCACATTTAAGCTCGTCGATGGACACCAGAAGAGAGAGCTTGCTATTAGCAATTTTCCCATTATCACTGTAATTAGTGATAACAACATCTAAAACGAGTTTTTATATTAACTATTTAAACAGAATAACAAAATTACCTTCAAATACATGAACATTGAGCTTACAATTGACAGAGTAATATGACAGTCAACATATACTGACAACCTTATGATACAGAGCAGACAACTGTAGGCTAAGATTGCAGTAAACAATTTCTAACATCGAAGATCATGCAATACTATAGATCAGAATGCGAAAATGAGGGTTACAAACCGTGGAGCATAAAATTTCATTCGTTTCATTAAAAATAAGGGATTTAAATTATTTACAAGACGCTTTCTATAAAAAGATGCAGAATTAAAATGCTCAACGTGTAATTTAATTATTCCAAGTAAAGAAACAAATGGAAATTACGTGCAAAATTTATATTAATTAATTCAAGTTTAAGTAACGAGTATTAAACAAAATGTACAAATAATAATTTAATATTTAATTAGGATTCACTAAAAATTAAAGGGTATTATTTTAATTAGAGTTAATTGAACCATTAGTAACATATAATATGCATAAAAGCTTGTAAAAACCCAATGATATTCAAATCGTAGAAGGGTTATTTAAAATGTTACGATTGAACACACCTGCGTATTTTTAAAAGGCAATTTCAGTTTAATTTGTTTAGATAAACATGTCGATTCTACGGATATTGGAAACGGTCGGATGCTTTAGCACGAAATACAAAACAGCGTTTATTTAAAAGTCACGTTCTGCGTAAATTCTGCAGATAACAAATGGTTACAGAGAATTTTGGAGAAACCGTCGCTTAATATTCACGGGAAATGTTAATAAAGTGGGTTATTTAACAGTCCACGTGGATTGAAATAACCGATAATAAAGAATATCGATTTGTACCACTCAGAACAGGTTAGATAGAGACGGATAATATGCGCAAGACAGAGACACGAATAATTAAAGGCGTGGGTTGAGCAGCGTCACGAGAGCTACGATTGGTTGTAATCAAATGCAGATATGAGAGGTGTAAACGTAACGATTTCGATACAAAATTTAATTAGTTGTTCTCAGACGTTGCGTGCCGTGTGGAAAATTTCTGAGATTTCAACTGGCGCGTGTGCAGATTTTGTAAAACCGCGTGCCGGACGGTCGAGATGGGAACATAGTACGCGAAATTCTGGAAATTGTCCGTTTGCGGGACAAAACCGACGCACGGGCGAGCTATTATATATACCAGTGTTAATATGAGTTTCTCTCTCTTAGATTTTGATTATTCGATGCTTTAAAAAGTGCTCTTAGATTTTCGATTTTGGTTCAATATTTTAAACAGTTTGCTCGTATATTTTGGTGATTATTGAATACTTTAAAACAGTTTGCTCTTTACGTGCTACGATGAAAGTTATTTAGTGCATTTAGAAAAGAAGATACAAGGTAATCAAGTGTAGTTATATTTACGAGTTTTACTGTACCAACTATCGAAATTGTAACGATAAATGAATAAACAAAAGTAGGCAGTTTTGAGTATAGCGTGAAAGAAGTATGAATTTCTTTGCTATTTTTCGGGGGTGTTAATAATTAAATGGTATTCGTAATCGTGATTGGATCCACAAAACAAGATTTTGATATACATAGAGGAGTCCTGAGAAGCTCTGAAACAATTTTAGATGAATGGTGGTGTAGAAAATTTTAAAAGCGTTCAGAATCAGAAGCCGCAAACAGAACACAGTTGGAATGGTGTGATTAACAAAGGACGATGTACATTGGAGCTACGAGTGCAGTAACCTTCAGGTAACTTATGCTTTGTTGTTCGATTTTTGATGTTTTGGGGTGTGTTGAATAACTATAATTTGTTTACTTAAAATGGACAGTAGTGAATTTGTACAATCAACAAAATTTTAATTTTAAGGTAAAATTTTCTTGTTTAAGTAGAAAGGAGTATTTAGTATTTATGTTCTTGATTATGATGAAAATTTGGGTATGTCTTTGAGCTCAAGTAGACGAACCTGTTTAATTAACGTAAAGGGGTGGAAGATGCTCCCTTTTATTCAGACTCAGGTCTGCAAATATTGCTAAATTAATTAGTAGGCATCCTACAAGGACTTTAATTCTGGATGCAAATTAAAATTATAACAAATTTAATCTTGAAATTTTATGATACTGAAATTTATGCTGAAATTTAATTTTGAAATTTTAGTGTATTATGAATATTGATGTAAATAGAGTTAACGTTGATGTTTGTGGTAGGATTGTGTTTGTTTTTTTTATGAATGAGGATGAAAGTTTTAACTATGTGAGCAGCCGAGGCGGCAAGAGTAAAGAGGCGAATATCCGAAGAGAATCACAGCAAACATGACGCCCAATCTGCGGGGCTCGATTCGAAAACCTTAGTTCACAAATAATGGTTTCACAGCAAACATGACGCCCAATCTGTGGGGCTCTAATGTTTTTCTTTGAAAGGGCCAGTTCCGTGACCAGAGGTTTCACAGCATATATATATATATATATATATATATATATATATATATATATTGTTATGTAATATTCAAGGTTAGACGCACTTATTTACCACTCATATTCATAAAATATCCAATTTAAAACTAATGATAAACAAGATCGTAGAATAATTAATTGCTGAACTTATATCGAATGCTATTTCAGTGTGATAGAGCTTTTGAGATTTCAAATAGGTGTTTAAGTAATTTTATTTATAAAATAAAACGTAATTCCATTTGAATAAGCTTCTGTTGATTGTATTTAATGTTTATGTTCACTATTTGAATGGACACTACTGTTTTTTAAAAGTAAGACGTACCATAATATCTGAAAAATAAGTCATTTAGAATGTTTTCGTAGAAATAAGTAGTTATAGGATGTAAAAATAATGTTTGTTTACTGTATTGCACATGTATGTTCACTATTTAATTGGACACTATTGTTCTTATAAGTAAAAGGTACCATAATACCTGAAACATAATTCATTTGGTATGTGGTGTTAGAAATAAATGTAAGTTTAATAAAAAATTGTAAACAAAATGTAACCAATGGAAAATAGGACCAAGTGATCAAAATGAAATGTTTTGAAAGAGTTATTAGATATGTTTGTAATAATTGATCAAGGAGTGTAATTTTAATAACTTTATAGATAGTAGGCAAATATAAATTTTTTAAAGAGATCTCCTAGGTGATAAGGTAACAATAAATAAGAACTTGTAAAATTTGTATTATAAAGAATAGATGTGTTTTACCTGCTCTCGTGTTTTATTAAAAGTATTAAAAGCTGAAGTTAGTTGGAAGAGTAGGAAGTGTGAATTTAAAAGAGGTCTTGTGCAACGGGTAGTAAGTTTAAAAGGTATATACAACCATTACAAGCACAAAAGATTATTTGCTTCAGCCCCGTGAAATGTATACAGCTTCCAAGCTGAGATGAATTGAAGTACCTAGAGCTACAAATATTTCCAGAGGATTCCATTATTGTGAACAGTGTACCAGCCGTGGTAGTGATTTGAACGAGTCATAGTTAGATCGCCGATTCTGAGTATCATTTTCCTTTATAACATTTTTTAGTATTCATAAAACCTGAAATTAAAGTGTGAAATTTTAAATACCAAATATTAAAACTTATTTTAACAGGTATTGTGCACATCCAAGTTGGTGGTTTGTAGGCAGTCAAGGGTCCATTCTTGTAAACACAGGCGGACTTCAGTGGAATTACAGGTATAAAATAAATTAGTTTTTATAATTGTAACACCTAAAAAACTGTAGTATTCAGTAAAATCTAAAAAATTTTATCAAAAGTTAAGCATTCTAAATTTTGTTTACTTTCTGAATAAAATTGAATAAAATTGCTCTCGTGTCATATTGTGATTTCATTCGATCGCTTGCCGCCTGGATATTCTTTCGGACGTTCTCGAAAATGCTATTTGATCTTGTGTTGCACCACATTCATCCTTCCTTTTTCACTAACATCCAGGGCAAACACACCTCGATATCGCCCGACCAGTTCTTTTACCTTGCGCAGTTGGCCGCCGCTTAATGCATGACACGAAGGTATCAACATATCCAGCTATTTCTGTGAGCAACGGTTGGCTCGTTCATCTTTTGTGTCGTCCACACAACGTATAATATGGCATACTGGAATGCAACTTCCAACAATAATATTTTTTTCAGGGTCATCGTACGCGGATTAATGTTTAGCACCCTTACTGGCATCATATTTCGAAATTTTACTAGTGTTCTTCCAATCAATCATCCCTCTTGACCCATTTCCGATTCAATTGCTTCCATCATGCATACTTGTCCTTCCCGGAGTGTACCATCCGGGCGTCCCATCACGATCATTTCAGTCTTCTCGGATATTTTTATATCACAAATCATTCGAACTTGCATCGTCTGGTTACTCGTCCGTTGAAATAGAATCTTATCGTCATCTATCCGAAGCACATTTTCTTTCATGTTCAAATGAAAACCATATTCTCTCTTGAAATTCATTCCCAAGATAATTTCTTCTGTAATTTCAGCAATCAACGCCCAATGATTAATTAGTTTGTCTCCAATTCCTAAAGTTGCGGCAGTCTCTCCGTGAGTACAAATTTTCTCACCATTTGTCGTTCGAAGTCATACCGATACAGGTAGCACTTTTCCACCATCAACAAAATCTGGTCTCATAATAGTCCTTGTCGCTCCTGTATCCACGAGTAATTGAACAACCCTACCATTAATTCTACCACCAATATAAATGCTGTCCAGACTTCCTATCGACGATGCAGCACGGAAGATAATCATCGGAGCACTCCGTTGTGTTGTCAACGATCGCCCACTTACGTCGACTTGCTTTAGTTCTCTCTGCTGCTCAACCGGTTGTTTTTTTGGTTGAGCAAAGCGTCTTGTATACTAATTTTACCGCAGCTCCAGTATCACTGACCCCGTCCCTGGGGTCGTTGTCTTTCTAGCCGTTCCGCCTTTTGTTTTTCAAACACACGATTGATTATATCTTCTATGCTGTTCTGCGATTGATCAAGTTCTTCTAAGGCAGACCAAACTTTGTGAATCACCCTGTGTGATGTCTGCATAGTTGCTTCAAATTCAAGCGCATGAGCCAGTGCATCATCTAACATTTTTGGCCGGGCTAATCTTAGCGCTTGCAGTGTCTCGCCGCCTTTAACGCCATCCACAAATGTTTGAACAGCCAGTTGTTCGAGGAAGCTATCTGGTGCCGTTGGGTATGCCTAACTAACTAATCTGGCAATGTCAGTTTCGAATTCTTGTAGGCTTTCATTTGTCTTTTGTGAGCAGTTCTTAACTTGTGCATGGTAAACCTGTCGGAGATGAGCGTCTCCATATCTCATCTCAGGCTTCAATGTTAAGAGTCCTTAATCATTCTGTTGGTGATCGGGAATCGTTTGCAAGATATTAAGAGCTTCCTCCCGTAGGGCCGCTATTGAAAGGATAACCTTCTCTTTGTTGCACAAACCATTGGCTATTGCAGCAGTTTCAAATTGTTTCAAACATGTCGGCCAAGGTGTTTTACTCTCAAATGTGGATGATATCACTTTATATTTTGATGTAATATAACAAGACCTTGATAAATAGTCGACTATTTTTATTGTGACTAAATTTCGAGTGTTTTTTGTTTCAATTTGTCGAGACATAATTTTGTCATTAATAATCTGATTAAAGCCCAAGAGCTTTAGCTCGAGGACTTTCATCTTGAAATATTAATGACGAAATTATGTCGACGTAAATTGTAAAAAACACGAGAAATTTAGTCACAATAAAAATAGTTGCTGATTTATCAAGGTCGTGTTATATTTAGGAAGATTATTTCTTGAGTCGCTATTGTTTGTACCAAAACGATGCATTTTGAAATTTTTATAAATTTGACGTTTATAAATTTTAGCATTTGTCAAACGAACTTATGCCTACTTTGTAGAAGTGCAAAAAGGACCATGGTAAATAGTCGCTGATATTTTGTTTTGATTTGTTCAAACCGTGACATAATTGAAAGTGTGATTGGTGAGTAGCTTAGATATGATAGACGAAAGAAATAATCACTAATATTAAAGCGTATCAAATTTATTTACACATCATTTGTGGACTCTTTCAGATTTTTAAATGAAACGCTTTCAGTGCCGGTGACTCAAATAAGTCGAGGTAGTCTGGGATGCAAAACCATAACAAAGTCGTTTTATTCGATATTAAACCTTTTTTCAATTGATTTTTCCCACTAAAAGAATCAATTTTATTCCCTCACAACCTTTCCATTTTACCTGATTTGAGCTATAGGCATAAAAGCAAGTCATCATACCTGTGG